>OY292358.1:4739204-9539204 GCA_958496195.1 Timandra comae | reverse complement strand
ATTATTTTTAAAGGCTTCTACCCTGGTCTATAAATATTTAAAATAATACAAAGAAATACATATTTTATATTGTCGCAAGCATTTACAGACTCAATATCATACATATAAAGCTACTTATTGTTGTTTATCTACACAAGTTATTTAGGAAAACTATTTTCCCATTTTAAAAAAAATACATTATCTTTTTATTCGGTACTCAATAAGAATATTTAACTAAGAGTATATTTTTAACTATTTTTTAATTAAAACCTAGTTTACTTGTTCCCTAAAAGATTATTATATCTTCAGTCTTTTCTTTAGCACCAATTTATATTTTACTAGTAGCGCCCCGCGGTTTCACCCGTGTTGTTCCCTTTCCCGTGGGAATACGGGTATAAAATAGCCTATGTCACGCACTGATAAATTAGCTTTCCATTAGTGCAAGAATTTTTGAAATCGGTTCAGTAGTTTCGGAGCCTATTCGTTACAAACAAACAAACAAACAAATCTTTTCTCTTTATAATATTAGTGTAGATGTAGTTGTTATACTGTTTTCCGAATAAAATAAAATAAAAATAAATTAAATTTTGAAAGTAAATCCGATTAATTAGCCCATTACATTCCATCACTAATAACACCACATACCACGATCAAAATGGAATCGCTTAAATTTATTGTAAATTACATAATTGCCATTAATTCAAACCGATGATTGCGAACAAAGCGGTTTTACTGAACAGGTAATGTGTCACAATTTAAATCACACCGCAAGTACTTTCCTCTTTAATTATTTTGTAATTAAGGTATAAATTCAATATTAAATTATTTAACATAAAGTAAATACTACTGGATTTGTGTTAATAGTTTATGTACTCGTATCACTACATAGTATAAAACAAAGTCGCTTTCTCTGTCCCTATGTCCCCATGTCCCTATGTATGCTTAGATCTTTAAAACTACGCAACGGATTTTGATGCGGTTTGTTTCAATAGAGTGATTCAGTGCGAAAGTTTAAGCATAATTTTATCCCCATATTACTACGGGAACGGGAACTACGCGGGTGAAACCGCGGGGCGCCGCTAGTAATTGATTTATCTTTCAGTAGTACGAGTAGGTACAGTAATTGTGAGCGATGAGCCTGAATTAGCTATTTTGGCCCTACTTTTGGCACTTGGTCGTAAACATTTTTAATCAAAAGAATTATTAATACACTTATTATGAAATACACCTTAATAAATCCATCATAGAAGTTCAACTTTTAAATGGTTCTCTCTCAATAACTTTACACAAACGTATAACTGAAAATGTACACTTACATTTTCCTTACAAAACAATAACTTCTGAACAAATTCAATTTTATAGCCCAGATTAATACAGTCTATTAATACCATTACTTTCGTCCGTACAAAACGCAATTCTATTGCGTTTATACTAAGGACAATATTGGTAAATCAAGAATAGTTCGTGTTCTCGCATTTCTCTACTCCATTAAAGTACCTATTGTCGTCGAGATTGTGCTTGTTAATCCCTTTGAGCGAAGATTCTGTGATATAATTTTATTGCGATTGAAATTAGAAACAAATCTATATCTGTATTAATAAGTATCAATTGATGAATGAGTACTTAACTAGCTGTGGTTTACTTGCGGATATTATAACATATCATATCATGTAAGTATATCCTTGATAAATAGTAAATTCAGTGAATCATTTAATACAAGTTTCGAATGGCTATACTCAATTTATTAATCGACCTCAAAAATTATGATTAGCACTAATATATTATGTATCAGACAACGCACAGTATTGAAATTAAAAGTTAAATTTAGAAAACCACTAGCTGCGCCCCGCGGTTTCACACGCGTAGTTCCCGTTCCCGTTCCTGTAGGAATTTCGGGATGAAAAATAGATGTTGGCCGATTCTCAGACCTACTGAATATGCTCACAAAATTTCATGAGAATCGGTCAAGCCGTTTCGGAGGAGTATGGCAACGAAAACTGTGACACGAGAATTTTATATATTAGACTAGCTTCTGCCCCACGACTTCGTGCGCGTAGAATAGTTATTTTGGGCTAACGATAAATATCGATGTAATAAAATAACTTTAATCAATATGTAGGTCAGGCAGTCGAGATTAAAATTAAACAATAAACACGCCTATATTATTCGTTATCAATACATAATGTAGTATAAAACGAAGTCGCTTTCTCTGTCCTGATGTCCCTATGTATGCTTAGATCTTTGAAACTACGCAACGGATTTTGATGCGGTTTATTTTAATAGATAGAATGATTTAGTGGGAAGGTTTTTAGCATAATTTTATCCCCATATTTCTACGGGAACGGGAACTACGCGGGTGAAACCGCGGGGCGCCGCTAGTGACATATAAATTAGGTAAACTTTAATATTTTATGTGCCTACATAATTAAAATACTCCTATTAGATATGATTCAGGACAGGCCCTAGCCCCTCCTTAGGTAGCTGATGCTGACCCCCTAATATCACTTCCACCCCACTCCCCTTCCACACTAATACATCTTTCACACCGCTCCCACTTCCACATCACTCATCATTACTTATTTCTGGTCTTGTACCCTCGGTAGGGAGATCTATGAACTGGTAATGATGATTTAAAACACATTGGTACGTGGTGGGTTTCCAACCAGGCACCTTCCGATCGAAAGTCAAAGGCCTTAACCCCTACGCCACCGACGCTCTACATCTCACCGTCCTACATCCACACTAATCCCATTTCCCCATCTCTACCACTTCAACGCCTATCCCGCATCCACTCCACTTCCACGCCACTACCCCTTCCACCCCACTACCACTAACATCCCATTTTTTCATCTTTTCTTCGGAAGAGTCGGCGTTTCATAACACAATACATATTCAGTAGAATGCTGATTATCTGAATTAATTGGGACCGGGGTCGATTCGGATTATCGCACATAGACTGCACATAGCTGGACTCGCGCACGAATTTTTCCGTACCAAAAACGACAAAAAAACACGTTTGTTGTATTGAGAAGCCCCGCTTAAATATTTATTTTATTTAATGTATTTTTTCCTATAGCGGCAATAGAATAGAAATACATCATCTGTGAAAATTTCAAGTGTAGCTTTAGCTATCACCGTTCTTGACCTTGAATATGCATCATTCTCTCATACCATACGTCCAATGTCCATGGTTCTTGAGATAGTCTGGTGACAGACGGACGGTCGGACAGCGAAGTAATATGTTTCCGTTTTTACCCTTTGGGAACGGAACTCTAAAAACGATGCCACACATTGAATAAACTATAATAAGTTTAACAAACACAGTTCTACATTATCTATAGCTCACTTAAACATCTCGATCAGAGTAAGTTATTTTATTTTATTTATTTATATTTAAGTTGCAATCCCAGCGGGCCTTGACGAAAATACAAAATATAATAAATCACAACAATTAATAAAGGTACATTGCATAGTTACTTAGGACGGATTCGGATAATTGGCGATTCGGTTAATCGGCGTTCTACTATATTAGAAAGTGATTTAGATTCTGCGAAAAATTCTAGAATGATTCTGGATTGTAATTAAGCGAATCTATGTATCTATAATAAGTGGGTGATTTAGTTATAAAAAAACCCTGCTCGACTTAACTAATTTCATACCATAAAACTAAAATCGATAAATCGCACATGAATAATAATTTTCGTATACTAATATTTTAGATCGAAAATGTCTGAAGATATGATAAGCAGAAATCAAATTATGAGTAAAATATCTAATGAGGGCGAGCAAAGCGAAGCCCTTGTAACGCAACAATTTGGTGGTACATTTTATGAAAAAACTACTTCACCTACAGATTTGATATTTGAAAGTTATTTAAATTAATGTCTAGATTTATAATGCGGGGTGAAGAATATTGATAAATATCTATTAATAAGTAAAAATACGGTATTTTTTTATTTACATATAGTTTTGATACGCTGCCTCATTTTCCGTCATTTTCTTTTAGTCCGCCATTTTGACATTCAGCTGTCAAATTACAAATTGAAACACATGTCAAAGGAGTATTGATATCAATTTCGACTCAAATCAACCCCAAAATAACTTTTTACCCCTTTTTAATCATGTTAGGTGATGATTTAAAAAAAAAATGAGTATCACATATTTAATTAATCTTTTTGAAGAACATTCATGCCAAGTTTGAACTTAATCAGACCGAGGAATCACGTTGTCCCATACAAACTTCGCAACCCCTTTTCACCCCTTTAGAGGACGAATTTTCAAAAATCCCTTCTTATCGGACGCCTACGTAAAGAAATAACACACCCTCCAAGTTTCAGGTCTCTACGATCAGCGGTTTAGGCTGTGCGTTGATCCATCAGTCATTCAGGACAAAGCCTTTTATATAATGATATAGAAGATGTACGTAGTATACTATAATCATCATCAGCTCATATATTTGCCCCCAACGAGGGACTGGAGCCATACTACTCTGACAGAGCTACTCTGCATGAGGGCGATAAGGCCTTAGTCGACCACGCTGGCCAAGTACGGGTTGGTCGACCATTATAGTATAATATACAAAGATTTATTTCGCCAATTTATTAAAGAACTATTTTAACAACTCATACCATCTATCCGTTACTGAGTGATGTACTGACTGAATGACTGACTGACAGACAACGCACAGCCGAAACTACTGGTAGTAGAGAGCTGAAATTTGGCACGTGTGTATGTTGGGGGAGTAGGCTACCAATAAGAGAGGATTTTTGGAAATTCCCCCCCTAGGCGGAGAAAAGGGGGAAAACCCTAAATAAAATAAAATCCTGCCGGAAGTCATTATTCCACGCGAACGAAGTCGCGGGCAAAAGCTAGTTTTTTTATAAATACAATATACCAACAATATTTCTTTGTATCACAAAAAGACGCATGAGATTAGTAGCGAAGGTGGACCGTGAGCGTATTGAGGTCAGCGAAGGTGCGTTATTGGATTTTTATTTTCCACTACAAGGGACTTGAAAGGAAATTGTGAGGCATTTTTTTATAGAAATTCCAGTTATTCTACTTACCTGTTGGCTTTTCTTCGTAGTTCGTTTATTCGTTGTATAGTTTCTGTGTAGTTATTGTGAGAAAGTTGCGTGTTTGATTCATGGAATACTTTTTTATATCGATACCTCAGTATGTTATTAATTGGTAAGAGAGAGGTTTTTAATGTCCACTTTCCAAAGAGATATCTTTCAGGCCGATCTTTACCGTGGTAAATAATTTAAAAAAGTTAAACGTATTGATTTTATCTACACATAATTTTCGCGCTGTCTCTGCCCTCATTGATAATACAGAGACCAGTGAGATGCCTCTGCGATCTAGTAGCATTTGGCATTTGGTTTCAGGATCAATTTCTGGATGACGTATGCTTGCTATATTTGCTATTTTATAATAAGTTTAACATCAATACAATTTACGTAACCGCATCTAATACACTTCTTTGTCGTGCGTATATGAGTGAGGGCTTTTCCCTGCAGACGGATATTATAGGACCAGAAATAACTCGAGGAAAACCGTGGTAAACATGTTCTAATAATATAAAATCTCCAACTGTGTAGGAACGTGTGCCCTTTTCAAATTTCTATAGACACGCGTAAATATAATAAGTATTTCTTTTCCGAACATTTTCCTCAACATAAATCACATTAACTTCTTTTTCACTGACAATGGTATAATCCTATTATTTGTATTTCGTTATTTTTATTGGTTCTTTCATAAAAATCTCAATAAATTATTACTTCTACGTTTTTCTTATGTATTTTTATCGAATACAATAAGTATCTATTATAAAGCTGAATAGTTTGTTTTGAACAGTTTGGAAAGACGCTTATTACAGCTACTGGTTTAATTTGAATACATCTTTTGGTATTAGATAGCCCAATTGTCGAGGATTACTAGGATGGGTATTATAACATCACGTTACAATACGTTCGATAAAGTTGTAACGTTGATAAAGCCTGCGTCAATAAAAGGGAAACTTAATGCTGAAATATTCTTTCAAGTAGCTTCTAAGATTATCATGTTCAAACATATAACAAGCTCTCTTTTGTATTTAAGAGTACAAAATTTTATAAAGGATTAAAGAAACTTAGTACTTAGTAGTCTTAACTTAACCCTCTTTTAGTACTAACCAAGCAGTAAGGATGTTTTAATAGCTTGTCCCAAAGGCAGTAAATATTAGGTAAAAGTTTGATGTAGCCCCTGGGAAATTCCTAGTACTTCTAAATTTAGATCAAACATACCAAAAACAGAGCGGTCCATATCAAATATATTTTTTGTGAAAGAAATAACATTTCGTTTAAACTGTTAGAATTTAGATTAATTAAACAAGTGAAATTTAGATTAATAACACAAATGAAACAAAAACTTTTATTTTATAATTTAAGTCAAACCATTCTCGTGAACATTTAATGAAAATATATTTTCTCTTTGATTTAAACTTCGGTGTTTGCTAATGATTTATGAACCGAGTGGTTATTTCTGAAGTTTTTATTGCTTTTGTGATTAATATTGTGGTTTGATGTGAGTTGTTCAGGTTTCTGAAAAGGTTTTTTTACTGAATTCAAAATTATTCCCACCCACGTTGATTAGTGGCTGTAGCCTACATATTTATATTTGATTTACACGAACACTACACTTTGAAATAAAACACTTAACGGATTTTTGTCGTGTGTGAGTCTTCTGTGATCACGGGTTCTGTAAAGAATCCGAAACGTCAGAAAATGTAAAACAAAATACAACTACGACAAAAATCCGTTTAAGTGTTTTATTTCAATGTGTAGCCTACATTTCAATGAGTTGATATTTAGGTAGTGTAAGTATCTGATTGAAAAAAATATTTTAGAATTAGATAGTCCGTTTTTCGGAAGTCTATCAACGCGGGTGAAACTGCCAAGCTAAGCTACATATTCTGTTTCAACACCCGTAAATTAATCCTCAAATTCATAGTAAATTAACGTGATATTTACCATGTATGTTATTTATTTCGATATGAAAGACGAACTGTAAAACTATCATAATAATTTGAGTGCTAATAAGCATGATAAATATAAAAATCCGTGAATTAATGCCTAATTTTTCAACACATGTATAGATTTTGCCAAAAATTGCTACCATAGGAACACAGTCCCACAAATATATTTCCACATTCTCAAGAGGTTGGAAATTCTTTTCCCAAATAAAATATAATCCCTATTCACCTCATTGGCAGGTGTTACCGCGTCATGTCGGATCCCGGAAAAAGGATTATGAAAGTATTAGAGTTCAACCTACTTCACGTGACCCGTAATACTCTATGCCTTCTGCTCGTAACTCAATATTCGTGATAATAGGAAAACTTATCTTGTGTTTTATTGTTTGTAAATATTTATTGAAATTTCTCATTGAATGATCGAAGTTGTTTTCTATTTTTAACTTACTTCAAAAAAGGAGGTTCTCAATATCAAGTTATGCAAATACCAGTAGACGTAATGTCGCAAAACCTATTCCCATTGACCATATCAAGAAGTACTTGTAATCTGTATTAGTACTAATAACAAGCAATACTTGGAAGTGTGCATTTTTCCGATATTAACCTTCTCTAGTTTCGGTCTATTGCCCTGCGGTATTTTTAACCCCCGACGCAAAAAGAGGGGTGTTATTAGTTTGACGTGTTTGTGTGTGTGTGTGTATGTGTATGTGTGCGTGTGTATCTGCCTGTCTGTGGCATCATAGCTCCCGAACAGATGAACCGATTTCAATTTAGTTTTTTTTTTTATTAAAGGGGACTTACGTGCGCGTGTTTTTAGACATGTTTGATGAAAATCGGTAGACCCGTTTAAAAGTTATGGGGGTTTGAAAGTAATTGTGTTGGGGGTTTTTAAATTTTTTAATTTAATTGTTGATTAAACAATCTGCTATAGGTAAGAATTTTTAGGTCTCTAACTACCCATGATGACTGTCGTTGATGTTCACCTGCTTCATAGGCATAAAAGTAGTCGGTCCCGCTTGCTATTCAATATAAGTATTAATATTGTTTTTTGTTCTAAATTACCTATATAATAAAAATACTCACGTGTACAATGTCTGGGTTCATCCGAAGAATCTCCACAATCGTTGGAACCATCGCAGAATCTATTGACCGGTATACACTTTTTGTTAGTACATTGATACTCTGATATTCGACACCTAGTATCGTTGCCATGTAGTACGGGTAACAGTTCCGGCTCTAGTATTTTGGGACTATCTCTCTGATACACTTCGGTTTTAGGAGTTCCAGTTACTTCATCACAATCGGTAAATGTTAAAATACCGATTATAATACCGATACGGAGAGCGATATCTGTAACAAATAAAACTTTATTAAGCATTGTGTTTAATGGAAAATGTATCTTATTTACTAACACTTAGAGTATAGAATTGATTAATATTTTGTAAAGGATAAATATGTATAAATTCTTTGTTCCAAAATTACATTGGAAATAGAATATATTGTATTGGAATCTTGTCAGACATCTGTCTTTCATTTATATTTCAATAAAACATTCAGAAAGTTATATTGAGATTTCTTTCAGCACAGTTTCAGTCAAAATATTCAATAAAATTCATAATATCTCACCGAGGAATATGTTATTTCAAACTATGGATATTTTATACGTTGTTTGTAAACTTTGGACTTTGGATTCATCTTCAATGAACATTTTATCTGTTGTATATAGAGGCAATTGTTGCTGACTGACCAAGCACATAATTCAAGCAATTGAATGAATTAAGCTTAACTTTGGTACGCTTTGTAATCATAACGATAAAGTTCCCACTGAGGTATGGAATAGAGTCTTAATCTCAAGTTATACGTTACAGGTTACAGGGACGAGTAAAACCACTGGTCGTAACTAATCCCTACTAATATTATAAATGCGAAAGTAACTCTGTCTGTCTGTCTGTCTGATACCTTTTCACGGCTAAACTACTGAACCGATTGACTTGAAATTTGGTACAGAGGTAGCTTATGATCCGGGAAAGAACATACGTTTTATCCCAAAATTCCCACGGGATCGGGAACTACGCGGGTGAAACTATATTTTCCAATTTATAGACTTTTGATTTAAATCCATCCACAATAAAAATAAAGCATTACTAAAATAGAACAATTTAAAAATACCATTAACGTCCGCAAAAAGGGACTCCATGATTCATTTTTGATAGGAAAATAATTGTATTTATTTACACAAGTCACCGTAAGGGACCGAACTGCAAATATCGGTCGTTGGTTACACTAACTGATTACGAACGAGTGTAAACAGACCAGCGATTGTGTTTACATTTAATTTTCCTTTTGTTTATCAAATATTTGTTTTATATGTTATCACGAACTTTGCTTTACGGATTAATGTAATATTTGACGGGTCTTGTTTTAAGTGGATTGACTTAAAATATTTTAGGGATAAATGCTTATGTTAACTTTGAGGACCAATTATTATTGGCATATTTTTCAGTGAGCTATGGAACCCTACCTATAATAATAAGTGAGATTTCAAATAAAAAGAAAAATATTTTCAATTTAATGAGAAATTCTGACAAGCAGTCAATATTCTGCTTTCAAATTTTAAATCAAAACTTATAACCGTGATTTAATCAGTTTCATTTACATTTAATTTTCACACGTAATCTAAGAAATCAATAAAATATATCTCAGAACTTAACTTATTATTTAACTCAAAGACACCAACAAAAACGTTTTATTAAAAACAGATTATTAAAATATGATAACATCTCGTCTCGCTCAAGTTTTTCGCTTCGTATTTTATCTGAAAAGCTGTATTTTAGTGCAAAACTGTCATCAATCTTACTCGGATCTGTCTAAATGACGTTCTTTCATGCTCCCGCCTCTTGTATTCGAGGTGAATAGGAAAATATAAATTAAAAAGATGATTATACCGTCGAACATAAATATAATTGTACTCGTTGGATGTGGTAACTGGTTTGGAAGGAAATAATTGCTCAAATTCAAATAAAGAAAGTTCTTTCAAAACGTTTAAATCTTATGGCAAAATATGGCTGCTACATCAAATCCTACTAATATTATAAATGCGAAAGTTTGTATGTATGGATGTATGGATGTTTGTTCCTCTTTCACGCAAAAAAAAACGCAAAACTACTGAATGGATTTTAATGAAATTTGGTACAGATGTTCCTCATACCTAGGAATAACACATAGGATACTTTTTATCCCAAAATTCCCACGGGATAAGGTTTCACGCGGGTAAAACCGCGGGGCACAGCTAGTGTTAAATATAATCGTTTTAATTAAGTAATTATGTTACGAACTGTTATGATAGAATAGCTTTAGGATACATTTTCTAGAATAAAATTGTATAATCTTTCACATCATTACCATCCTCATCCTCCTCAGTAACTTACATTGTTAACATACCTACTATAAGTACATTGATTGAGACAATAAGTTTATCGCACCACTTCATTCAACAAATACATACAAGTAACATTTCAGATTACGCTAAAACAAACAATATCGTCAATCAAAGTTGCTTACACATGAAACCATTGAGTATTCGATCAAATGCCTACGTCATACTGCTTGTGTAATAAAGTAGAACTAACAATGATATCGTCAGGTCTGTGTTTACGCACCCTTGTCAAAACGTAACTATAGTGAAGCCGATTATTCATTCAGCTGATAGCTGTCTACCTCAAGGAAATCCTTTCAGTTCCACTTATCAATACGTCAAAATTTATTGGGTTTATACGTGTTTTTATTGGAACCTACTTTTATTATAAGTACTAGTAGAAGAACTGAAAACCGTTCAAGAGAAGCAATGCGTATCGAAATATGTGATTATACAATATCATTTAAGTGACTAAACTCTCCTTTTAAGTAAAGAAGGTGGAATTATGAATTATCATAAGCGAACATACATGATGGATAGATTGGATCTCTGTGTCTTAAACAATAAAGAATTATTATTATTGATTAGCTATACTTACTTTAAAGTAAATAACATTAACTACAAAGTATTCAAAGGTACGCTTTTTAAATGTTACTAACCGGAAAAAAAACCTCGTTAAGTGAGCAGGCACGTCAAACATTAGCATTTGAAATGAAATCCTACTAATATTATAAAGGCGAAAGTTTGTATGTATGGATGTTTGTTACTCTTTCACGCAAAAACTACTGAATGGATTTTAATGAAACTTTACAATAATCTTGCTTATACATCAGAATAACACATAGGATACTTTTTATCCCAAAATTCCCACGGGAACGGGAACTACGCGGGTGAAGCCGCGGGGCGCTGCTAGTTAATAATAAAATCTAGCCAAGTGTACTCGTATGTAGAACGACATAGAATTCCGTACCCTGTTACTTTGAAGAAAATTGTTATGTGACATCAACACATCACAATAAATTAAAACTCTTGAGCATTCTTGAGAAAGTAGGTAAGTACATAGAACAACAAATATGTATATGAGGTATAACAATATCATTATTCGTTTGTGGTTTTTTAAATAATTTTGTTAGCGGTTGTTTTATTTGAATCTAAATTTTCCGTATACTTTAATGTATGTAAGTAAGGTATTTAAATACCTGACAAAATTCAAAATTATCTATTCAAAAATAAATAAATAAATAAAAAATCATTTTTTGCCAAAACGAGAACTTAAGGTAATTACATAAATAATTATAAAGTTATCTGGCGATGGAAAAATCAGCCCTTAGAGAAGATAATATAAGAATAAGATAAAAAAAGTCATCTTATAGAACTTGTATGATGACTGTAGGACCGATAAGAAAATATTTACACAAAGAATTCCTGTTTTTTACACAACATCCTACGAACCCCTAAATTATAATAAAACTAGCAACATTAAAACATTAGCTAGAAAACGTACAACTCTGTAAACACGCAATACTATAAAAACTACTCTGGTTTTCCGCCAAAGTAATGAAAATTACTTCAACCTAAATAACTAAGCACTTTACTCATGGGATCTTTTAGCCTGGTTACACACGTATATAACATGTAGGTATACATATGTGTATTCAACTTGATTTATTGAGCTTTTTAGCTAAGTCAAAGACATAGCCAAATTAATCTTCTTCTTCGTTTCGTATCACTGCAGTGGTTATGTCTACCCGTCTGTTACGTCTATTGGGGCACAATGGAGTAGAGAGAAGAAAAGTCAAATTAAATTAAATAAGTTATTGTTTTACGCCATAATTATGGATATAATTACTGAAAAGAGGAAAGGAAAATGTATTGGCTAACCAACAATTGATAGTCACTTGCATAAAAACTATGGAAAAATTGTTCAGACTGGGTCTGGATTAAGAAAAAATGCTGCTGCATTCAATAATGAATATGCACTACAGGAGGAAGAAAAAAAAATATAGATATCTATGCTATCAGCTAAATAATTAGCATGAACATCTAATTACCTCCCTAAAACATTAAATCTTAAACATAAATCCACCTTTTATCTAGGTTAAAACTTTAAACACTTAGTCCCAAATGAAATTGACGTGTTAAGCTCGCGTTAACGCCCGTTAACCAAATTGGATGCTAATTCAAGCACCGTTACAGAGTCAGGTAATGCGTTAACGCTTACACTAGTACGGGACGGATTGCACGTGTTTATTAATTTATCTCTTCCATTTTTAAACTATATAGGTCTTTTTTCGGCAAAATTTTAAACTTTCTAAATCCTTACTAATATCATAAATGCGGAAGTTACTATGTCTCTCTGTTACCTTTTCACGGCTAAACTACTAAACTGATTGACTTGAAATTTGGTACAGGGGTCAAATAGCTTATGGTCCGGGAAAGGACATAATTGTTTTATCGCGAAACGCCTACTCGGGAATTATGCGGGTAAAACCGCGGGACCCAGTTAGTAAAGAATAAACTATTTTAAGTTCATATGTGCAGATGAAGCTGGCGCTATCAAAAAACTCACACAAATGCAATTGATAAAAGCTTTCAGTAAACGACCTATACCCCTTATTTTTATATCATCATCATCAACAACAGCAACCTGTATCTGTCTAATGCTGTCAGTAACTGCTTATTTTTATATATTCCATCTTAAAATCAGCATCATAGTAACAGTTGTAGTTATATTCTTCAACTAGAGTATTAACAGCACGCGATCTTTATGGGGCTCCATAAGGGTTCCATAGTTCTTACAAGGGACATATAAATCAAGCCGTAAAGGAAGTAAAAAAATCTTATGAAAGGAATAAGGTAACATCTATACTTAAAGTGGGGATATTTTCAGTGGGGATATTTTCCCCTCGAGTTTCCAATAGTGTAGGGCATCGTTTATCTTTCAAAAACATTGAGGAGCTGTGAAGATTATTTCCGGGTTCAGTAATATTTGAACTATAAATATTTATATACTGTACAAAGTGGAGGACTCTAAAATATACGAGTACCTATAGTCATAACACAAAGTCTATTAGATAGCGAGTAATCGTTCCAATCACAAATAACTATTTAATATTCTGTGTCGCCTCAAAACCATAATAACCATTGAAAATTCACAACCCATTATCCTAACACAGCTTAACCCAAATCTGGTTGTTAAAACAAAACAGACGCATCCCGAGCCCTCGGAATCCTTCATCAAACTGTCAGTGTCATCAAATGTCAAGATATCGTGAAATCGATTTTCAAACATTCCCAGTTACTGGTACCGGATTCCTTATTGGAAACTTGTCAACTGGAAGGTGTGACAGCGGAAACGTCAATATGAAAGATGTCAGTTAAAGTTAGAAGGGAGTTTCAGTTCGTTGTGATAGCCACGCGCCACGGCCGGTTCGGTTTCAACAATGTTATTATTAGAAAGTCGACGTTTTTAAAGAGTTTTGATTTTCTTTATTATTGTTAGAACCTTAATACTTGTTTAAAGACAAAGTATTTATTTAAAGGGGCAGATGCACTGAATCCTTAAAATAGGAAAAAATAAAGGTTCTAAGCCACTTTTCTTAGTGTGTTTAGTAAAGCCACAGAAAACAGCCGGTCTAACAAAAACGCCTTGATATATAATATACACCCTTATTTTGAAATTGCGATACCTTATCTCACAGCTAATGTAAACGACGGGTGACAATATAATAGTGAAGTTAGTTTTTTTCTTTTGCTTTTATTTAAAAAGTTATGATAAGTCAAAGATTTTCAAAATCCCGCCGAATTTTATTGTTATTCTACACCGAACGCTGTGATACACAGCTGAGCGCGGTCATCGACCCGAGCCGTCACAGAATACTTGATAGCTAGTGTGCCGTCTGGTAATACGACATTTATTTGGTATTTTTTAAAGATAAGTAATCGACTATCATTTTTGATATTTTTATTGGATATATGGATTCAGTTACTGCTGCAGATATTCTGATTTTAATAAGTCCCATATTTTCAAAATAGGGGTATATATATATATACTTACTTATCTTTGATTTACACGATCACTACACATTGAAATAAAACACTTAAAAACACGTAAAACAAAATACAACCACGACAAAAATCCGTTTAAGTGTTTTATTTCAATTACACCTTGAATCAGAAACCATTTTATTTTGAATTCAGTCATTGATTCCTTTTAAATTTTTAAAAAATATAAATAGTCTTCTTGGAACAAAAACATCTATATTTATACCAAAAAAAAACTAATAGATTTTCCTTTTTAAGAACCCTTTGTGTATCGAATTTCTTTGTTTTTAATTGTATACAAGTAGCCAATGAAAGCTACTGTTAAAACAAAAGAGAGTAACATTTTATTAAGATTACAAAGAATTCTTTCGTCTGTTATCGCACGGCTTGGGTTCTAATAAATAACCGCTTTTTACCTTACGTTGACCCTCGCCCGCTTTTCTGCTTATTTAGTAACGTTAGAGAATTTTTGGTGACTTTTTTTTTATTTCGTGACTTTTAAATTGCTACAGTAATAATTTATTTCAATTAATTCAATTTGTTTCCGTACTGAAAAAACGTTTTGCGTAATTTTAATTACGGATACGTTTGAGTAAATGTGTTTTAAGAAATGCTTATTTTTTTCTCTTAAAAATATTTGAGCTTGTGGATGTTAATAAATATCAACAGTTTTATATTTTTCTCCTTTTGATTTTAAAGGCCGTAAAAGGGATTCTTAATACGGCATTCGTCCACGTGGAATAATCCACTTTTCTCTCCCTAGGGGGGGAATTTCCAAAAATCTCTCTTAGTGGTAGCTCCGTCCAACAAACACACGTGCCAAATTTCAGCTCTCTACGACCAGTAGTTTCGGCTGTGCGTTGTCTGTCAGTCAGTCAGTACATCACTCAGTAACGGATGATAGATTAGACTATTTTAAAATAGCATAACATAATCAAATACTCCATCATCTAATGACTAACATAATAACAACGAGTCCTAAGTTTAATAATAAATAGAAGATATTATTCTTACTTACAAAGAAAACTTGACTTTCCATCAACAACATACTCTATTCGTATTATATGAACATTTAACCGAAAGTAATTATATGTGACATACACCGCCTCGCGTTACTTCCACGTGATAGATTAACGTTCATTCACCCTCAGAAGCATGTGTCACTTACATTAATAACAAACTCTACTGTGTATCGTATTTAATATATTTATATTAGAATAGTTGCGGTCTACGGTTTAATTCACAAAAGGTGTATTTTTACAGGTCATTTATTCATAAATCTATGTATCGTATAATATTTACAAATAATTAATTAGTATTTTAATTAATGTCAAAATGTGTTTTCTAATTTGTCTCTATATTATAATTATGTGTACTAATATGATAAAGCTTGTTTTTTTGGTTGGTTAAACGCGCTAATGTCAGTAAATACTGGCTAGAATTGAAAAGAAATATCGCGTCGAATTGAGAACCTCTTTTTTAAGTCGTTTAAAAATTCTTTAAGTGTCCAACAATCAGTTACCAGGAGCTTCAGCTTAATAACTATTTTAAAATCTACTTGGCCCTTCAGAACACAAAAATGTTAGGTACAAATGTTGAACGCAAAACATAACAACAAAATATTACGAGTTCAACAATATGTGTGTAAATAAATTGGTTTTTTGTCCCGCTCTAATTAAAATACAATCTTGTTTTCAAACGAACTGATATTTTTTTCATATTCGTTAACGAGTACGCACTAATTGCATTACAAATACGGTATTTTGAACGTTGTTTTTTCATTTCACTAAACTCTGTATACAAATACTTCTGTAAGGCTTTATGTATCAAAAATATTAAACATTTCAAGCATTTGTATATCAAAAACCATTGTTACAAATAAAATTATTTTACAAAAATAATACGGAAGCAACCATATAATCATGCAGGATATTCCCTGATACCCGTCGGGAATAAATTCCGATACATTTTCCTTGTATTATTTGCGAATATTCTGATAAAAATATGATTTTTTCTATCTATATTCGAGTACTTGTCAGGAGACTGATTATTGTCGGTACGGGAGTACAAATTGGCGGTTTGATTTGACATTATAGATATTGTATCGTGTAGAGGTATTGTTATTTACAGGATCGGTTTTATTAAAATGTTCCCGATATAGAATAAATACGAGTACATTGTATTTTATTTATGATATTTATTTATTATAATATTATTGTTTGTTACAGTACCGACTTTTATTTAAATTTACCTAAATATGCTATTAATTTGTTTTGAAAATTACTGGCTGGGCTGGTTGAACAAATGAGAATTTAACGTATTACAAACAATTAACACATTTACAATCCTTAAATACACATTAAATAAATACAAATACTTAACGTAAAGATTTAAATAATAAAATACGTCTACTTTGAACCGGCTCTGAGGAAATCTTATTACACGAAACGGAGGATTCATTACATCACCTTAAAATGTAATTCGGGTCTAACTATCCCCGGAGCGTAATTTTCGAAACTGGAGCTTTGTAACCTAACTTAAAGATCAGGTATAAGCACCCATGATTCCATTTTATTTTACTATACAAAAGGGAACGATATCCGCTGTTATTAAACGTTACCCAAATAATATAAGTGCCTTTTCAAGGTAAACTCGAAGTTTCGGTAGAGAAAACATCGTTTTTAGGCAGTTAAGATTCTGGTTTCGAGATTGGTTAGGAAAACAGTTGGAGAGATTTAGTGACGGTAAATTAGGCGCAGATAAGAAAGAAATGGTTGTGTTACAATAGGTTTTGATGGTATTGAATGTGGAGAACAGATTTTTATATTATATAGTATTCGCGTCTCTTTTATTGCTCTTGATTGTAATTATTGACGACCTTAATTGACCCCCTTATCGTTTTTATTAAAAAATACTAAGAGCTTATCATCATCGTCATGATAAGAGCCTATAAAATACAAATAAATCTAAATACTCTAAACTCATTATTCCCAATGAATTTCCATCTAAGAAAACATTCGAAGCGATGGAAAAAAAATCCTTCAAGAAACAACCGTTCCTAAATATACAAACCAATTACGGAACTTTACACGCGGAACGCGGAACGAAGCGAATAACTTTGATAAAATACGGATTAAAGTTTGTTACTGCATTATAAAACTCCAACATATGTATCCATGTATCTAAAGAAGTAGAACTGTACTATCGTAACTAAGTCAAACAAGGTCTTTTGAATGGTTTCCATAATGGTCCACATTATGCCTACATGCCCGTACGTAAACTTAAAGAAGTTTAAAGCACAGCTGTGACCCGAGTGCGAGTCAGATAGAGTCAACAATATCTCGAGTAGACCCAAATATTTTCACTGTACCAATCTAAAGGACGGTTTATTTAGATTAGCGTCTCGTCAAACGGCTCTCTATATGCATGGCGTCACTTTTCCAACACTTTTCCTTCGAATAAACTTGGAAGGCTTCAAAGTCGGAAATATGTATAATTCCGTACAGGATTCGACGATTCCCCCTTCCTTTTGATACATTGCGCGTGGAACTTTTAATATTGTGCGATTATCAGACGGATTCTCAAATTGTTGAGATTGAAGTTCGATTTTATGTTGGAAATATGTAGAAATATCACATTGAAATGTAACAAGACGATTTGAAAGTAGGAGTTATAATATCTAATGTTAAGTACATAGCATAATATGCATATTATTTAACAAGAGATGTAATAAAAGAAAATTGAATCTGACTACTAATGTAATAGAAATAAATTGATTCCTTTTATGTGAATTTCAGAATTAAGCAATACCAAAGTTATAAAGTCCTATCTAATAAAAACCTAAAACATACGCAATAGCGTCACCCATATTGCCGTGATGAATTTATACCGGGGACGGAATGAGGCAATTTATGAACACTCGCACAAATGCAACACAGGTGCGGTCTCAAATTGATATTATCTCCGGCTTTAGGAGCACAGATAATAAAGATACCGCGTAACGCTAAGTAAACAATTTGTTACGTAAATGAGTACGCAATTTCGAATATTTACGAATTGGCTTCAAATTTATTAATGTCGTTTCGTTTGGGACGTACTATAAGCCACAAAGTGGGAGTAATTAGTTATTTTTGTAATAAATACATAATTGCAAGTAATTAATATAAGTGATTTCACCTGTAAGATCTCGTCATCATAACAGAGAAAAAGACTTTTAGAGACACTCCCACTTAAAATACAATCTTACAGTAAAAGTGAATATTTCTAATTCTATAAGTAGAATTAGAAATATTCACTTTTACTGTACTCGTCATTATTAGTCTCATCATAATAGGAATCACTCTCAATGAATAGTATACTCATCTTCATCACGTTTGCCTATGGTATAAAACTAATAACATATTATCAAACTTAGTAAGTGCTATAAAACTGAAGGTGTAGTTGATAATAGTTTATTAATAAGGGTCATAATCGCGTGTTAAAATTATTACCTCGCCGTTCGGTCACGTTAAACCGAGCGTGGTTACTTGGTGTCATGTTTAATCACGGTATCAATAATGCAACTGACCCTTAACTAGGTTTATCTATCTAGGGTATTAGAAACTACGCACGAAACAAAACACAACTAAAACAAGATGGCGCTCATTACTCGGAAACAGAAATTAGTACCTACCTTCATTTTTTAGAAAGTACTTAATTTTAAATAGACATTTCTTGTGCAAACTCAGTAATATTAATTGATCAACATCTACATATATGACCTAAAATGCTAGCCGGGATAGGTTCTATAAGTTCTACTAGTTACTAGATTCATCCGCTTAGATCCCAATCCCGTAGAAGTTTTGGGATGAAAAGTATCATATACCAATATTATTCCTAGTTATACGGAGTACCAAATTTCATGAGTCCAGAAGATTTCATCATCATCGTTGTCAGCTCATAAATGTCCCCACCGAGGGGTTCCAGCCTACCCTGAATTAGGGTGATTTACGGGAAAGAAATCCATACAAAATAGAGTCATCCATACAAAGATAGTATTCATAGAATTCGCATTTATTTATAACATTAGTAGAAAGTAGAATAATCTGTGTCATTGGAACAAATAAGCTATTTTCTCCAGTTCAATATAAAAGGTTATTTCAGAACTGTTAACCCAGTTTGAGTTAATTTTAATACAAAAGGTGATTCAGTAATTCTATTTATAGATTCAATTCGAGACCAACTTACTGTACAAACAAACTTCGTCTCTTTATCATTATAGTGTCTCGATAAGAGAAACTTCATACTTGTAATACAAGTTAATCTATAACTTTGTACCAAGTTGCGTGTCAATCCAATAGTTGAATGTTGTAAAATGGTGTAATAGAGTTTCCTTCAGAGTTGTTTGTGTAAATAATTAATATTGGAGTTTGTAAATAAATAGTTTGAGTTGATGTGATGAGTACTTAATCGAAATGTTTTTATAATGTCTCAAATCAATAAATACGTAATAAATACGTACTATAGACCACCTCTATTAAAACACGTCATAACAGACACAAAGACCCAAATAAATGTTCAGTGCCATTCACACAATAGGTACCAACGTCACCGCCATCTAAAAATAGAATGTTGAACCTTAAAACACATTTTAACAAGGCAATCCAGCAAAAATAGCCTCATAATGTGGTGAAAGAGACATCACGACTTACAAATACCAGAGTAGGAAAGAGACACATTAATATCACTCTGAGCGTCATTTGTTTGGATTAGCGTTGATGCTGCCGCTAAGGGCTGGACCGACGTATCACGAGCCTGAAGGGTTTAAGGTAATCGCTTGATTAAATCTTTCGAAAACTGTTTTACTGTTCCTTGAAAGAAACTTCCATGTTGCTGGGAATGGTTTAGTTGGTAAATTAGGTTTTGAGCCCGGAGTTTTACTTGGTTTGGCAGGGATGTCGAGAAAAAGTTGATGTTGCTCATTTTTATTTGTTTGGTACGTTTTAGATTTCGCACTGATGAAAATTGGAGTAAGTTACTCAAAATCTCAGATGAGTTACGCCTCATAGGATTGCTCCAAACCCTGGCTTGTTGACTGCACTTATCAACTAAGCTAACATATCCTAGCTATTGCAACCTGGAATGTAGATTAGATTTGGGGCTGTCATTAGTGATGTCGATAGAAATCACCTCCGGCTGTCCAACTAAAGCCTGAAGGTGCTCTTGAGTGAAAAACCCTTACTGACAACTTGGATATACAAAATTATACAAACGAGGATGGATAGTGAAGTGTCTCACCCGATTCAAACATTTTTTGGTATTCGATAAGTTCACAATCGTAAAATTCATTTAAAAATGTCTTACACAGATATCTCAAGCAGCAAATATAAGAGTTCCATTATCCGGATCAAGTAAAATAACCGGAAAAGTCCGAATAAATCCGATCCCATCCTTTACATGTTGCTGAACCGCAAAAAAAATAATTTATGACCATGACTGTACTTTTTCTTTACGTATAGTTAAATTGAATAGTACTTTTTAAAACCCAAGCATAATACTTCGAGTTTTAAATTTGAAACTTTCCCAATATATCTGTGATTCTTTGAGTTGGTTCAAAACGAATGGGATTTCAAGATAATATTTTTAGGATGGAAGGTTAGATTTAGATACTTATATTATGGTTATACATATTGGAGTCACTTAATAAATTTACGTTTGTAGTATTTTAAGCGGCAGCCATTTTACAAGCTTTTATTTAGTTTCGCCTGTCCCGTTGTCTGTAATCTGAATCGAGCTGAAATTTGGCATCTTTATGTAAGTCCCATGACAATGAAATAAAAGCTAAAAAATAAAGGTAGCACTCCGGGAGTGCCGGCAGAAGTGAAAACTTCAATATTAACGTTGTGTTTAATTATAAGTATAAAAGTACTATCATTTATGAGGTAGAATACAATGCTTGTTTCTTACTTCAGTTATCATAAACGTCATGTGATGCTGATCTTACGCTTTTTCGATCAGCATCACGTGACCCTGACGCGAGTTTGAAAGTTTTTACCCATACAAAAAAAGTGCTCAGCGCCGCTAAAGAAGTTTTCACTTCAACAAGCTTGTTTATAAAAAGCTCTTTTTTTAATTAATTCTTCTTTAGAAGTTCATTGTGCTATCTACTATTATTTGATTATGACTAATTTATAAAATCTCTTTTCAAACCACAAGTTAACCAAAATTAAATCAAAATATCGCAATGCGTCAAAACTTGTGGTAACTCTCAGTGAGAAACAAGAGAACAATGACGTTGAAGGAAATAAAATTATCATTCATGAAGAGAATATGTTCCTCTTATTACATGAACTGAGGGAGGCATAAATACTGATATTTGTTACAATGTTTTATAATATTCACAAAAGGTCTCGGTGTAATATGATTTTATTAGAGAAGCTATACGAGTATTCTATGAGAATGTGTCATGTTGAACACTATAACGATATTGTTCGTTACATAACATAATCATTCACTACATCATCTCCTTATAGTAACTGACTCCTAACTAAGTTCGAAACTTGGGTCTAGGGTATCAGAAACTACGCACACACTCATTCACACACACACCCAGACCGAGACAAACATTTGTGGTTCACACAAATATTCACCCCGCACGGGAATCGAACCCGCAACCTTATGGATGACAGTCCGGCATGGTGACCACTCTGCCATCGAGGTCGTCAATGAATTTATAGAGCTCGTTTAGAATTATCATCTTGTAGAATTCATCAAAAATCATATTCGTAGCTACGAATATGATTTTTGATGAATTCTAATAAGTACCTATAATCTCACGCGCCATATTCAAGTTGTTTCGTTTGACTGTTAATTTTTCCAATTTCATATAATCAAATTTAATAATGATACATAATTTAATCGGATAACCCGGCCTTTCTTATAAAGAAATGACAAAACCTTTACCTACCACAAAAATTAAATTTAGAAACGCACAATGAACAAAACTCTTGCGAAATTTGTTACGTAATCACAGACGTGGCATTATCCCAGAAAATAAATTATGGACCGGATAAAAACTGGGTAAAGTGCGGTAGCAGTCCCTTGTATTAGCTCACAGAGATACCCGTCTCGGTAAGGATTCACATTAATTGGGACACCACGTTATTGGCTTTTTATCGACTTTTAAGAATTTGATATACTGTTTTCTGTCTTAACTGATATTATTTGTAAGTACATAATGTACCTTGTACATACCGGTCCTTTTACTAGGTTCTGCAATGCAGGGCGTTCCCTATACTACTTCTATACCCAGGTTAATTGTAGCTTGTGGGTCATACGCATGAGGGTAGGTTCGGCGATGCACGGTAGTTTGAATGCTTGTGTTGCTGTATCTCGTATATTTATTTTAGGAAAATTCATCTGTGAATATAAATAAACTCACAGATTACTGCATTGTATGTTTGTCAAAATATTTTTATTAAAAAATAAAACCTAAACAAGTCCATATGAAATTCGTCATGTTTACTTTAAAAAGAACCTCCCTGATACCGCGTTGTAAACGCTACAATATTTTTAGAATAAGCAAAGCAAAATAATAATACACAGTCGGTTCACGTATAAAAAATAAACCTTTAAAAATCGGAATAAAATATTTTTACCCAGGGAATTACGACAAGGACATTTGCCTTTGTCCCTGCAAACATTTTTCGAGCCAAAAATGAGGTCAACATAACTTAACAATACCCCAGCGATATTCATTTAAAATTTTAATTGTTTTAGTCTAACCTGAGCTCAAATGTATATAATTTTATGGAAAATATGAAGCCATTTAACTAACGCTTGGTATTTAATTTCGTTTTACAATGCAAGATTAAAAAAGGCTGTTGTTACAGAGAAATTACGTATTCAATGAAATGGTTGGAATTAATACCAACAGCTTGAAATGTTCAAAATTGAATTAATTGTAATTTATTCTTTAGGGAACAATATTCATTAATCAAATTTTTATTTGTAAAGACCAATATTGAATTTTGAGGTGACGAACTCAAAAATAATTAAATTATTATTAGAAAATTATTCACCTCTACTTATACTTACGTACTCTTCACAAACAATTTCCAAAAATTATGTTATGACGTCATACATAACGACAAAATACATAACATAACATAATCATTCACTACATCATCTCATTATAGGAACTGAATAAGTTCGAAACTTGTATCTAGGGTATCAGAAACTACGCACACACTCATTCACACACACATCCACCCAATTATTCGCAAAATTTGAAAGATGTAATAATATCGGAAGTTAATATCGTTATAGAGTAATAAATATGCAAAATATAGGGGAAGTTCTTCGGATCGCTCGATAAGATCAGCATAATCTCTGACACCGAGAAATTGGGACGATAATCCGTAAACTTTATCGGCAATACTCTGGCTTTTGAACTTCTTGGTATCAGAAAAAAACCGCCATTGTGTTTCAGCAATAGCGGTTTACGTAATAGAAACAATGTATAAATAAAATAATATGAAAATGTTAAAATTAGAACTTGAAATCGAAGATACAATTTGGTAACTAAAAAAATTGTATCCAAGAAAGTATTCTTATAAGATTTACTAAAAAAAACATAATTCAATCAATAAAGTAGGTTATCAGACACACGAATAAATACTTAATTGAATTGCTAAACCGTGATAAAAATCCCTTCATAGTATTTTACAAGCTCTTTATTAGTTTCACCTGTCCCGTTGTCTGTAATCAAATCTTGCAAGCCATTTTTTGACTTCTGGATATCCGAATGAGGTGAAAATTTGTATACTTATGTACATAAGTTTCATTACAATACAATAAAAGCTAAAAAAAGCTTGTTTTTAAACGTTTTTTTTTTTAATTATTTTTGTTTCATTTTTAATGTGTTCGCGTAATTCGAAGAAATCAATAGAATCGCATCGAGCCCTTTTACTCACACGACCAAGTTCTTTTAGTTGTTACGGTGTGCCCTTCTTAAAACTATTCTTTATAACCCCATTACTAAACAACAATTGGACAGAAAGAAGTATAGGGCTACGTGCTTCAGCATACAGAGTGGCTTGCGTAGATAAAGTTATTTACCAAATAAAACTCTTTTACTGACTTATGGACGGCAGAGTCTTAAATGGTTGGTATGGAAGCATAATATTTTGTTAAAAGAATAAGTATAACGAAATATAACGTGCATGGTACAGATGCATTATATTTTGTATAAAGAATAGGTACGTGGACGAGATATAAGAGAGCATTTTTGCAAATATATCTGTAAAACTTCTTCACGCTAATGGGAAATTTTATAAATATCCACTAAAATATGTAATAATAAATTATTCTTCTTACTATTAAACAACGATTATCAACGGAATAGTTACTAGTGTCTAAGTGTTCTCTATTTCTCTCATTTTTAAGAATAGTTCTACAGGTAAGCGTTACCAACTATATCGTTGTTGTATAGCTCACGTATTAATAAGAGGGTACGATTTACATACCAACAAGAACTTTAATACCACCCTACATAAAACTTAATCCAACCCGTTAGTCTTTCACCCATCACGTTGATTGCAAACCATTATTCGCAACAAAAACTGCGATTCAATCCTTCACCAAGTTTTGTGGGTCACATCTCTTGAACCTCGAAGTAATTGAGAGACGAGATGGGACTCCGGTAATAACATAGACGCGTGACATTGGAACAAACAAAAGTACTGACGTTATGTAACGCAACATGGCAAGGTGGAATGGTTTTTGTTTGTAAAATTATCTTCGTTTTGTAATGGAATTTCTTTGTTTTGATGTGATGGGGTTTTCATGACGTGTGATATGATTATTTTGTTTTTTTTTTGTGTTGGAGCGACCCATTTAATAATCTTTCTTCGCTTACCTGTATGTAGGTATGCAGATACTTAACATACATAACACATACATATATTTTGTCCAAATTTTTAGAGATATTTATACCAATGACGATGTAAAATATATACAGTGGTGGTCACATAATTAAGAACGATTTGTAATTCGAGATATTTTTTGTTTAAATAATTTCTTGTGTAGTTATTTATTGCTTTTGGCAGTAACTATTTATGTTTTGAGATAGCTACGTGACTGGGGCAAATGGGATTAGGAATATAGAATTGAAAGGTCAACTATTTTTTTTATAAATTTCATTAGTTCTCTTTTGTAACGAATTTAATGTACCAATGAAGCTGGACAAATAATTAAGAACGATTTATTAAACTGTTCAAAAGTTATTTAATATAAAACTGAGATTCAATAAATGATATTATTGTGAAAGTAAAATATCAATTTATTGTATTTTAACTGAAATTACTAGTTGGCAACATGTTTACGACTTTTAAATTACTGATTTACCTATACCGGGCGGCGACGCATTGACTCAATCAATTTTAGACATTTTGTAAGAGAAACAGAGTTCCATTCTTTGGAGATAACATCATTACAGCTCTCTTTAAATTGACATATTGTCCATTTAAAACTATTCTCTTGACTTCGAACCAAGAATTCTCGATTGGGTTTAGCTCTAGGCTGTAACTGGCCAATTTTAGACAGAAATTAATTGCAATATGAGATATTCTTTAACGGTGCGCGCATTATGTTTTGGGTCATTGTCGTGCTGGAATGTTCAAACTGACCAAAAACCTACAAGAACGTCTTTAGCTTGAAGGAACATAGCTTTTCCATTAAATTCTTTGTCTTGGAATTGATTCATGTTTTCTTGTGTCAGCTTCACAGCTTCAACGCCGTATTGAAATTAGCATACAAAAATGTCATATTTCTTCAACATGCTTTAATGTCACTTTTGTGTATTTCAGGTCGAATGATTTACTCGGAAGATGTTGTAAATTATGTTTTTTACCAGAAAACACTAATTTATATTTGTCTCGTCAGAAAAAATATTCATTTTTCCACTGACTTACTATGCAATTGTCACACCTTCTTGTAAGTGCCAGCCGGTTTTGCCTATGGCATCGTTGCATGATGGGTACCTTCCTTGTTATTCTTCCGTGCAGCTTTCCTTGTACCAAAAACCTTCGTATAGTCCGTGCCGAGATTGTTGGAAGAGTTATTTCTCCCAAAATATTCGTTTCTCAGCACATTAGACCTTTCAAATTATTTTCTTTTCCCAAACGAATGTTTTCGATCATCTCGACGTGATGACTTTCTAGGTACTCAACACACACCAACTATTTGAAGTAAGTCTGGTATGTGGCAAAATGCTTCACGGCGTGAAAAAATATAGTTTTTGAGCATTGTAAAGTGTTAAATATCTTTTTGTTCGACCAAATTCTTCTCAAGAAGTTTTTTTATCATCTGCCTTGTAGACTTGTCATAACTTTTATTTTTCTCCATATGAATTCATATGAAACAATCACTTTTAAGACCTTTACAGTACTAAATGGGATCTAAATTATACGAATAGTGACTTACAACCACAAAGCTATGGAGTGTTCTTAAAGATTCTTAAAGTGAAAAGTTAACTATTCAGCGTTCTTAATTATATGACCAGCCAGTTCGTATTAATATTAGGTTTAGATCTAATGTATAAAGTTTATCTTTTTATTTATTAGCCAATCGTGTGTATCAACTGATGTATCGATACTATGGAAATATTTGAAGGTATCAAAATAAATAAAAATAAATACATGCAATTAGTTATACATGCTATTTTGAAAAAATCGTTACGTTAAATAAGCGTTCTTAATTATATGACCACCACTGTATATAAAACAAGTATATTTTGAATAAGAATAATATTTCATTTGATGATTATAGTGAAAATCTGAATGGAAATCAATGAAAAAGGAAAAGAATATTACTACCACACTTACAAAATACGTGAAAAAAGTTCAGTAAAGTTCTGAATAAAATCATTTTCAATTCAATCTTATTCAACTAATATATATTTTAGTAATAACAACGTATTTATATAAATAGAACAATATTTCAGTATCAAAAATATATCCAATACAAAAACTCGGTACATAAACATTTTACCCGCACTACGCTATTTGTCATCAGCAACGTCGTAGCATTTCGTAGCGCTACGAAAACGAAGATTGAATTTATATCTTCCATTAATCTTGATAGAAAGCCAAGTTTGCTCAATTTAGTCAACAGAAAATCAACACGTTTTGAGGTCGTTTCACTAAGGGTTACCCTAAAGGTTACATCAAGGTGGGTAAAGTTCGTATACCTAGACTTTCGAGGGTTCTGACCTGAGTCTAGCCTTTGCGTCCTTTCATAAAAACACTTATACTTTATTAACTCAACAAACATTTAAATTGAAATATGCTTTAAGATAATAAAAGTTATTCTGAGTTGACTTTTTGTGGTATTTATTTAAGAAAAAAAGCTTCTTTTTAGCATTTTATAAGTTACTTTTGAAATATTTAACTGTATTACATTTTCTGTGACAAAATTTGAGCGATATTATCGTAACTTGAACGTGTTTACTTACTGAAGTCAGGTCGTCCATTTTGTTATGAGAATCATGATGAAATTCAATCCATGGCAGTTAATATTTCAAACATAACCATTCAGCAGGTAATGTTAGCTTGGTTATACAGTAAACATGCAGAAAATAATAAGTATGACTTATGATGAACACATTACCTTCCTTTGCGTCACGAAGTCAGGTAAAAACATAAATGATTGTTAAAAAGAAAATAATCGAGAAAGAATCAAATAAAAACGATATTGCTTGATTGCAGCGACTTCTATGGGCCTTTATGTGAAGTCAATCACTTGTGAACAGTCAAAACCACTTTTTATTTTGACCGGTTTTTATGAATTTTGACTGTAATATGACACACAATTATTATACTCTGATATAATTGCGTCTTTTGGTTGTCAGATGATTGGCAATGTAATAAAAAATTATAATGACTATAGTCAAATGACAAAAGATTCTTATTTTGACCACCGGCACAGAAAAGATCGTGGCTCTATACACCGTAACCACCTTCCATAAACCACTTATTGCGTTTAATATTTTAGTCCATCTGATAATGAAAACAGACACAGCCCTTATAAGATCACTTAACTTCGCCTGTTTCATCTCGTTACACTTTTCGACCATCTGTCTGTTCACTCATCTCAACAAGGGTTAGGATATATCAATAAAATACTGTTCTTTTATTCTTTTAGTTTTCTGTTTGCAATATAACTACAAATAAAACAATTCTTATCAATACTTGCTTCAAATGGAAATAGGCATTATGACAGTAAAATGGCTTAATGGTTATCTTGTAGGACAGCTAAAGAAAGGGTTGTATGTTCGATTCCCATGTGATTTTGATATCCGTTTTGGTTTGAGTGTGTGTAGTTTCTGAGGTTGGTCAATATGGTCTAATCCTTTAAAGTTGATTACGTTGCAGGTTTGTTACCGTATGATTTGAATGTCCGTTTCGGTCTTAATATGTGTACATCATTGCATAATTTACAGGTCTTAACCGCGTAAAACATAATTATTATTTACCTCGACACGTTTCGACCGGGTCTTGACGTTTCGGACGTTACACCGATCGTGGTCACGAGAAAACTGAAGACTGAAGTCTTCTCGTGACCACGATCGGTGTAACCCGGTCGAAACGTCGAGGTAAATAATAATTATGATTTACGCGATTAAGACCTGTAAATTATGCAACGATGAATTCCGATCGCGAAAGTTTAAAAAGTGTCTTAGTATGTGTAGTTTCATAAGTTGGTTCAAATTATAAAGTCCTTTGAAGTTTAGGTACATCCCTTCAATTTATGATCATAAAACCTTAGAGGGTAATTTTCAGTGACTTTTAATTTCGAATGAAGAAGACTTTTGGAAAAGGAAAAATCTTAACTCAAATCTGATTGCCTGTGGGAATTTCCATTAGACCTTCGACTGGACTTATTGGCTCAAAAGTATTAGGTAATTTTGCCGAATTAAATTTTCCAGTCCTTTTCTTAAGTTTTTTATCAACTTTTACCTTGCTGGCTTTATAAGCTGGATGTAGAAAACTGATCCACGCAGGATTAATACAAGAGACACTTAGTTCTATTCTCCATGAATAATACTATTATTTTTAACAAAAAGTGCGGGCAATACCACATAAGTTTAAGTAGCTAGTGCATTCTCTATGGTGGTAAAATCGAGGGATATAGGTAGTGAATACACTAGCTATGTCCCTCGATTTTACCCGTACATGTAGCTGATCATTACGAAATTGCATACGCTTAGACATACATAGACATTGTCAAGGGTATTATTGAATAGGATAATAGATATTATTAGGATCACGAGTATTAGTATTATGATGATTGATGACGTGTATTATTATTATTATTTAGCGAAATCGTAGGACAGTTTCTATTGGAATAGTTAAATGAATCACGCGTTACTGTCGGTTGAAGAGATAAGAGGATCAATCCCTGTTATACAATTATGTTAATATATTTGTCTATTAAACCTAGATGATAAAGTTATGATATAAGTAGTTAGATTAAATGTAAATTAATCTAATATATAAAATTCTCGTGTCACAGTTTTCGTTGCCATACTCCTCCGAAACGGCTTGACCGATTCTCATGAAATTTTGTGAGCATATTCAGTAGGTCTGAGAATCGGCCAACATCTATTTTTCATCCCGAAATTTCTACGGGAACGGGAACGGGAACAACGCGTGTGAAACCGCGGGGCGCAGCAAATATTTATATAAAAGTCTTCGGTTGAGTAATTATGATTGTTATAATAAACGTGCTGCTTCATTAACTTTATATCCATTTGGGTAAACAAAATATCTTTGAAGTAAACTAATTCTAGTTACCATACAAAGTCTAGCTACTTACATAAGTAATTCAATTTACCTTCAACATTAAGTAAATTACCTAACTCGAAGACTTGCTTAATCAAACTTAGCGTTACGTAAACTAAGATAAACTTACCTCCCAACGTTCTCATTTTGATCACACCTATTATCTTGGTCACAAATGCTCCATTTTAATTAGATAACGTCTTTCTTAATGCGATATTCAAGACATTAAATTGGTGATAAGTTGCGGACTAAGTTTAGACATTTTAGCGTATTTTTTCGCGGATCTAAATACGAGTAACTTTTAGTTTAATTGTCCACTTTTACCGTCACTAATTAGAAGAACACTCGCTTTTGCGGTAAATGTCATGAGAGAGTGCAACTGAAAACAAGGTTGGGGCGCTAGCGCGGGAAAACGTGTCAAGGTTATACCCGCTGGCACTTGAATGGGACCGCGGACACTGCAATAAAACCAACGCGGTACACGTTACCGATAACCACCTAAACGTACTTAATTAAATCTCTAATTAATCTAATTTTCCTAATGAAACTGCACCTTATTCCGAACACTACCTAACCTTAACATAACACTAGTTCCGTCTAACAAAGCGAACACCTTGGAAGCATGCGGTTGCGTTCGCGCTGCACTACTCACGAACTATTTCATTTTAAAATACTTGACATTCCGAGGAGTGGACGCGAGCGCGCGATGCACCATCCCTTCGCCGGCACACCGAGGACTGAAACCGCCGACAGAGGCCGCTGCTCGCGAAATTGGCGCAATTTCGACGCATGCGCTCTGCATTCGCGAACCGGCGGGACCTAATGCCCCTGGCTTGATAAAAAAATCGAGGACGTTAGGTGACGTCAAGAACTCGAACTGCGAACACAATATGGGTTAATCGGACGTAACGAAAACAACTCGTAAAGCGTATTGTTGCAGTAACAAACAAGTTGAATGATGGCTCAGGTGAGAGCGGTAATTACTTAGAGTTGGACTAGTAACAATTCAGGGTGCGTGTGCTGTAAATTACGACCTTTTGACCACTCCCATTATTCTTACTAGGAAAAAATACAAATCTCTTTCCTTAATCCCAGTGAGGCGGTGGAAGATTGTTTTGAATATTCGGCCTCAGGCTATTTGAGGCGGAATTTTGCCGGTTCCTTTTGTTTCTTATAAATGGTGCCCGAGGGACGAGGAAGGTGGCTTTGAACATTGAGATTAGGAAAGCGTTGAAATGTGAAATTTAAGTGTATGTTTCATTTTATTGAGGTTTCGGGTTAAACCTTTCCCTCAAGTCAATAAAGTTGAGTTAGGTTTAATTGAAAATTTGGGTTCTAAACGACACCAGACAACAAAATTGAAACACTATTTATCTATATTGAAAATATAAAAGCTAGAGATAGCTATTTTTCAAATATGCTACGGTCTTAAGATCATCATATTATTTGTTTACATGAAAAATAAAAAATACGTGTCCAATATTTTTTGGAAATCTAAAAGACGGACTAATAAAATATTTTTAGGCAACTACCCTATTACACCTAATTTTTCCTTTATAGTACTTATATCATCAGTGAGAGAGCGTAGGAGCCATATCTCTGGTCTCACAGACCGACTTTAAATATTTAATTTGTTATACTCCATTCATTTGGCCGTGAGACAAAATGTAAACAAAGAAACACTGGTTGTCAAACTTTTAGCTCTTTTAGGCGAAAATATATTTTTCATTTGACATTTGCCTTTTCCATGATTTGATTTCAATAAGTATCTTAGAAGATATCTTAGTTTTAAAATAACATTACAGCAAAATTATGATCAAGGCCACAGATTACTAAATAGTTACTACGACAAGGCACAGAATAACAATTTTTTCACCTTCTACGTAAATGAAGTCGCGTGTCAAAATAATTATTGCACGCGAACGAAGTTGAGGGCTAAAGCTAGTATGTTATATATTCTATATTTCAAAGATTAATTAAATATCAAGTAGTCAGTAGTCTATGTATTATTGATAAAACATGACATACAAAATAACCTTTTTCATGGTTTGTTTACATTTTGTCTCACGGCCAAATGAATGGACTATAAAAGTATTCATCTTTAACATTAATAAGGATAGAAAGATAATTTTAAATACTTCAAAGTGCTCCATAAGGTAAATTCTAAAACACAATTTTAACGAAACTGCCGAAATATAAAGTAACAAGAACTTTACTTTCCTCAAAGTAACATAAAACGTTAATTATAGAGTAAGTAATTACCACCCTGTCGAACGCTATATTTGGAAAGTTAAAAATGTTTTATAAAAACTTTTCGAACAATTTTATCTTAAAAATGTATTCTTCTTTTTCTTCCGAACCTTTATTTTATGTCTAATTGGAGTTGTTTTTAATTTAACCAGATTTGAAGGATAGACAAAATTATTTTATAGGAATATCAAATTATTCAAATTTCATGCTTATAATACAATATACTTAATATGTATAAAAATGCAATTTTCCGCAATCAGCCCAAATGATATTTTTATTGTACTGCGATATTCTTTATAATAGACTAGCGGCGCCCCACGGTTTCACCCGCGTAGTTCCCGTTCCCGTAGGAATATGGGGATACAATTAAACCTTCCTACTGAATCACTCTATCTAATCAAAATCCGTTGCGTAGTTTTAAAGATCTAAGCATATCTACATAGGAACATAGGGATGTAGGGACATAGGGACAGAGAAAGCGATTTTGTTTTATACTATGTAGTGATGACTGTAAAAGGCTCATTTCATTTTCTAAATTTTAAAAAGTACTTACCTTTTTATTTTTTATTTTACTCATTAATATTAAAATTCCATCGCAGAAAATATATATTTAAACCCACGTATTTCTCAATTATTTTATATCAAATGTGCCATGATATCCTAACCATTAATAAATAGCAAGTTTCTAGCTAGCGCCTGTAAGAAATGTGTGAGCAAGCAATATTAACTAACAAGCAACATTTCTCGACGATATTGTGAAGGAGTATAAAAGATTAACTTTCTTAAAGACATTTTAGTTTCAAATTTAATTTTAGTTGTAGTCCATGTTGTAATACGTGAACTATTATTATTTTACTGTCTGTATTTGTCTCAGTAAATAGTCTTATTCTACCAGATTTAGTATCAAGAACTATTATAATAAATCGCCATCAAGCTCAAAAATTAAAAAATCTTCTACAATGAATACTAGACAACGGAAAAACAAATATGAATACCTTTTTCTTGAGCTGAAATCGAACCCGCAACTTACGTCTTAGCAAGCAGAGTCACTACTAACTATACCACTCTATTGTATACTCGTAGTCAAAGTCAAAGTCAAAAATCATTTATTCAGTTAAGGCCTTAATGAGGCACTTATGAAACTCAAAATTGATTCTACCACCGATTCGGAAATTACATCAGCCGAGAAGAATCGGCAAGAAGTGATGGTATTTTTTTTAAATAAAATAAAATACAAACAGTACCTTAAAACTAGTACAATGTCATAGATGAAAAAAGAAAACAAATAATAAAATCTATAAATATAGAAAAATACTTATATGTACCTATATAATCAAAAAGTAGCATGTTGAGGTTGCGGGTGCAGAAATTTAATTCCAGACATCCCGGTCATTAATATAGTAGTGTAGTGTACTACTAACTACTAGCCTAACTTTTTCTTTTTACTAAATCCAATTTAATCTATGTACTTTTTACTTTTACCCCAAATCGGATGACGTAATTGTATTTACATTTATTAGTTACTAGAAGCTCAGGCAAATAAGTTACGAGAAATAAAGTTGGTCAAATACTGTACTACTGACTATAAGTTTAAATTAAATTTAGACGAAGCTTTAAGTAAAATTACACAGTTATAATAGAATTTTCTTCTAAGAAATAGAACCGAAACTTTAATTCAGAAATTCAGAAATAGGCTTTGTTATTAATTAATTCTATATTTAAAACTAGCAGCGCCCCGCGGTTTCACCCGCGTAGTTCCCGTTCCCGTGGGAATTTCGGGATAAAAAGTATCCTATGTTCTTTCCCGGACCATAAGCTACTCCTGTACCAAATTTTAAGTCAATCGGTTCAGTAGTTTAGCTGTGAAAAGGTAACAGACAGACAGACAGAGTTACTTTCGCATTTATAATATTAAAAGTTAGGATTAGGATACTTTTACTTTTTTTATAGATTAGTAATAAGAACAAAAATGGCTAATAAGTAATTTAAAGTAAGTAACAAATACATATTAATTGCTCAGTTTATTATTAACTCGCGCATGATTGTAAGAAGTTCATTATTCATGTCAAATAAATAAAATCAAAATTCTACATCACACATAAAAACCATTTGCACCAATCAACAGCATCAGCTTTACAAGTATTAACTTTAAAACAATACCTCATTTAGTTTTACTGATTGTTATCACGAGTTCAAACCAACGACAGTCCATCACTCTTCGTTGATTTCTTATATTGCTATCTGTGTGTAGATCTGTTTGTGTGTTGTATTGACAAATCGTCTCGAAACTCGACCATTAATCAGTGCTACTTACTTTTGTTACCAGTTACTTGGGTATAGAAAGTTCTAGTAGATTTATAGTTATTTTAATGCTTATTGGGGTATGACGAGAAGATTTATTGATTACTTTAGTATCACTACAGATCATAAAATACTGAATTACTAACTTAGTACTTGTTTATGCAATAACTAGTTCCAGTTCCCGTAAGAATATGGGGATAAAATTATGCTAAAAACCTTCCCACTGAATCACTCTATCTATTAAAACAAACGGCATCAAAATCCGTTGCGCAGTTTTAAATATCGACACATACATAGGGACAGAGAAAGCGATTTGTTTTATACTATTTAGTGATAAAGAATTTAATTACTAAAGTAGTTTCATTGTTATAAGTAATAATTAATCACAAATTCGACTTAGGGCCTATTTCACAACCTTCAAGTAAATTACTTGATGAGTAACTTACTCGAAACTTTACTTGAAGATCGTGAAATACCCTTATGTAAGTAAGTAGAACATAGTCTGTGACATAGCTAAGTAGTATAAAAATAAGTACTTTGTTTGCGATGATAACAAATAACAGGTTTTGTTTTTCGATCAAATAAATTCCAAATAATCTATTTCAGTCGTATTTAAAATATTATTCTCCTTCCTAGATATCCCAAAAATATTACATGAAAATCAACTTTAGGAAGGAACCCGGAAAAGTGTAGGTAAGATATTACATCAAGTCGAGAGTAACAAACGTCGCTATAAATTCAAGTCTTCAGTGACGTTGTTCGTATATCAGAAATGCAAAGAAAATTCACCATTCTTAATATTTTCTTCACTTTTCCTTTAATAAATTTGAATAACAATGAATTATTGTTTATTTTTAGCTTTCTTGACATTTTATTTGTACGTACTTTTTTAGCTTGTCCTATTTTATATTTAAACTTATTTAGAACTAGCAGCGCCCCGCGGTTTCACCCACGTAGTTCCTGTTTCCGTGGGAATTTCGGGATAAAACATAGCATGTTCTTTCCCGGATCATAAGCTACCCCTGTTTCAAATTTCAAGTCAATCGGTTCAGTAGTTTAGCCGTGAAAAGGTAACAGACAGACAGACAGAGTTACTTTCGCATTTATAATATTAGTTAGGATTTATACGCAATTTTTTAGCTTGTCCTATTTTATATTTAAACTTATTCTGAATATTGATTTACGCAATGAAAATAGAATATTTTGGCGGAGGTTTGCAGTATCAAAAGCCACAAATATACTGCAAATTAATTCACGTTTGGTGATCTCAAATATAAGCTAAGATTGGAAAATACCAAGCTCTCGTCGCTAGCCCTAGAAATAGATTCCGGCATTTTAGGCTTAGCCGCCTAGACAATTATGCATACTTAACGTGACCATACGTCCCGCTTTGGGCGGGACAGTCCCGCTTTCAGGCAGTCTGTCCCGGTGTCCCCCGCGAGGCTGAAATTGTCCCGCTTTTGCAAACACTCGAAACAATAATTTAAAATGTATTTTTCTCGCTCAAAATGATATTTTAAAACAAAGTTCAGCAGATAAATATAAAAATACAAACTAGAGTTCACGTCACTACTTATTTGCTTTGATTATTTTGAGTTATTCTATGTTATATATTAAAAAAACTTGTACAACACTAATACCTAACATTTTTTATTACTTAATTCCGCAGATGTCCCGCTCTGACAAAAAAAAAATGGTCACGTTATGCATACTACATCTATACTTCTATACTAATATTACGAGTATAAAGAGGAATTGTATTTTTGTATTATTATATGTAACGAATAAACTCAAAAAGTACTGGACCGATTTTAATAACTCTTTTTTTATTAGAAAGCTACATTCACCCTGAGTAACATAGGCTATATTTTATCCCCGTATTCCCACGGGAACGGGAACCACGCGGGTGAAACCACGAGACGCCGCTAGTAATAATATAATGCAGTGGAATCAAGAACTGATGATAAAGTGATAGTTGTTATTTACGTAATAAACATCACTACTAATATAATAAATGCGAAAGTTTGTATGTTTGGATGTACATATGTGAGTTTGGATGTTTGTTCCACTTTCACGCAAAAACTACTGTATCGATTTTGATTAAATTTGGTACATATGTTCCCTATAACTAAGAATAACACATAGGATACTTTTTATCCCGAAATTCCCATGAGTTTGTGTATAAGTAATCGTATGTTTTATTGTAACTTTTTGTAGTTACAAATCCTACCAATAGATGGCGCTGTTACTTAATTTTTTAACACACGTTGGTGAATTGTGCCGAGATTGCATCATAGCTAAGCATTCTCACGGGAGCGGGTACTACGCGGGTAAAACCGCGGGGCGCTGCTAGTACACAATATTTGTGGATTACATACACAAATATTTATAGTACGAACAACAACAAAATGGAACTAAATAAGCCGCTTACGGTATAAGTGTATTTAAACTACGAGTAAGTACTTATATTATTTAACATTCAATATCAGATACATTTTATTGAATTATTTTATCAAAAATTGCTTCTATATTTATTAACTTAATAATGAAAACTATGGTAACATGTTTGTGCTTTTAGGCTCTAGGTAGATACATCTAACTATCACTTGTGTTTTGTTAAGGTTCCTTTAATCAGTTTAGTTTTCGTTAATTTTTGGAACTAGCCGTGAGATTTGACATTAAATTGTTATTCCCTAATAATAGTTTAATTAACTAAAATGTCACTTTAATTGCATCAAGATAAATAAAACATAATATAAAATAATCATTCACTACATCATCTCATTATAGTAACTGACCCCTAACTAAGCCCGAAGCTTGTATCTAGGGTATCAGAAACTACGCACACACTCATTCACACACACATCCAGACCGAGACAAACATTTGTGGTTAACACAATTATTCACCCCGCACGGGAATCGAACCCGCAACCTTACGGATGGCAGTCCGGCATGGTGACCACTCTGCCATCGAGGACGTCAAATATGCTTATTTGCCCCTTAAGTAGATAATATATCTTATCAAAGGGAAATCGTGTCCTATTTTTCACATCAAAACGAATATTTATGTCATGAAATCTCTAGGACATTGTAAGAATCTAGAATAGAAATGTATAAACATATAGATAAGTACACAGCTTATACACAAAGGTATTACTCTTCTGCAATATGAGATTCCTTTGAATCTTTGACCTGTTCTTAGATATTGAACTTAGATTTACCCGTAACAAGTTGTCTCACTGATATGTTGATAAGATAACATATAACATAATCATTCACTTCATCATCTCGTTATAGTAACTGACCCCTAACTAAGTTCGAAACTTGTATCTCGGGTATCAGAAACTTCGCACACACTCATTCACACACACCCAGACCGAGACAAACATTTGTGGTTCACACAAATATTCACCCCGCACTGGAATCGAACCCGCAACCTTACGGATGGCAGTCCGGCATGGTGACCACTCTGCCATCGAGGTCGTCAATAAGTAATACCGATTCAAATTCTCTTTAGTTATCCCGTACGTCTTTAGGTGACGCTTGCTTGAATATAGATTAGTACGGGTACGGTTGCTGACGATTAACATGATAGATTTAAAGAAAAAATAAACTATTTGGTCATATGATACTACATATTATCAGTATGACACCCAAACAAACCTAACTGCAGAACAAAAATACATTTAAGATTGGTTTGATACGGGATATTGGTACGTACCGATAGTCGAATCCCTCGACTAGTTTCAGCCACATTCGGTAGCCTTCATCAGGAGGATGAGTAAAATATCCCGTATCAAACCAATCTTAACAATGACGTACGTTTCGTTTAATAATAAAAAATACATTACTTGCATGAGAACGATGAATGCCTATAAAATGTGCTATAGATCTCAAATCCGAACCATATTCAAAAATTAATAAACATGCATCAGTTAAACTAGTAGGACTGAAGAGAAAATGTTAGACTACAAACTAATCAATTCTATTAACACTGCCTAACTTCATAGGCAGCGACTTCGATTAGCGTTGGTCAAAGCATTTCACACCACGTTTCTTGAACCATAAATTAAACGAATCAAAACACATTGTTCGAGCGTACAATAAAATGTTCTAATGATTCAAAATATCACAATAATAAATTAAATTATAACTTATTCACAAAATCAGTTCCGCAGTATATCACATTCAAAAGACGCAATGCCGCGCTCACAGAACAATCGTAAAATCTTTGCGTTCCTACAAAATGTCTTTGGATGTAATTCTGTATTGATTGCTTTAGTATACAAGTCATGAATCCCTTGCAATAAATAACTGATTAGCTGAATACCCCAAACTTGGCACCGACACCGATAATTATATTTTATTGGCCTTTGGTGAAATCGATGACTTTATAACGTCTCTTAAATTAGCGGATAGCGGATAAATTTGAAAGGTATATTTTGATACTGGCTAACTACAATACCGGAGATGCCAGAAATTATAATAAAACTAGAAGTGCCCCGCGGTTTCACCCGCGTAGTTCCCGCTCCCTTGATAATTTAGGAATAAAATTATGCAAGAAACCTTCTTCTTGAATCACTCTATTCATTAAAAAAAACCGCATCAAAATCCGTTGCGTAGTTTTAAAGATCTAAACATACATTCATACATAGGGACATATGGACAGAGAAAGCGACTTTGTTTTATACTATGTAGTGATGGGTAATTCTTTAAACCAACAGTTTTAGAAGAACCCAGGATTAAATTGGTATATTTTACTGACGTTACTCATGGACGTTTGCAACTCCAAATTTACAAGTGAGTTGCCTTTGAAGAGCCACCATTTTCTTGAAAGTTTGGTTATGTAACGCATAATATATGAAGAATTTTAAAATGGCAATATCTTATTCCGCTACTCGCTATACCAATGGACTGAATACAGTGACGTTTACGTCCAAATTAGGTGCATTAGTCGATTGTGGCACGTGAGGCAATTCTATGTTTATGTATTTTATTTTACGGTTTCCTTAAATCGAATTAGTTCACCGCTACATTTTGCAACACCGCTTTTGTAAAGTACATTAAATTAAATAGTAATCTTTTCGTGGTACGTTTTTGTATAATTTATGATATTAATTTGGTTTATAGCTTTTAGTTAATTTTGTAGATACTTAGAAAATATGTATACTTCGCGTAGTAAAAGCACCTGTGACTTATTTCATGTTGTTGTTGAAGGAAAGGGAGTTTTTGTCTTGTTATGCAGGCATGTACATACTCACAAGACGTCAATTTTCTGTTCTTTGTATGTGTTTCAATGCAATATTATTTAGTTAGACTTGTGAGCTCTTACACCCGTAATGATGTTAATACGATAACCAGAATTTACGGCTTAACTTAATGTCCTTTAGATCAGCTAGAAAGGCAAGTGAACATGCTACTAGATATAAAAAGTAAATAAATTTGTTTACTCCTTAAATGAAAGTCAACCAAAAACAAACTTTCGCAATTTTAATAACAAAGTAGAAGCGCAAACGAAATAAGTTGAGTAATACTTATCTGAAACTAGAACGGATATTAAGTAGCCAGAAAGTTAAATTAATATAATATTCATAACATTTTAAATGAACACATCTCGTTCATTTCCGAAACTTTATTCATTGGTGTACGTTGTTCGAAGGTTGTTCGAGTATTTTCGGTGAGCGAACATGAATTCAACTAAAATTAAATGGTCAGTGAACCAGTTAACATAGAAGTAGGTACTTTGTGTTATTCTTTGCAGTGTTTTCTATGTATCATAATGGTCACAAAGGTGTAAGTAATATCACTGGAATTCTCTTATTACTCATTACTAATCAGAGAATTCCAATAATATTACACCATTATTATAGTTAGTTGCAGAATCTCACCTACTTTCTTAGTTACATACAGAAAGTTAGTCACAGTTTAGTAGCAGAGCAATTTTAAACAAAATACGTCAAAGCCTCGTCATTCCAAGTTACAAGTGACCATGATAAGCTGCAAATAAGGGTGTAAGGGGGTAAACTTGCCACATTGCCTCACCCGACAACCTTACCTGCACGTGGTGCACCCTAGGCTCTGACAAGCGGTATAACTGTCCCAAAAAAAGATACACTCCACAAATACTCTGTCCGTTGACGGGCGGCAGCGTTAAAGTCGACAAGCAAGATCAAAAACTTCGAATATTGGGACCGGCGATAACTAACATCATTGACAGTGATAAGAGCTATTCAGAGCGTTCAATTCTTTTACCAACAGCATCCACGCACCCACCAGCACACGATATAAGTATTTATACGAGTTAAACCGAGGGTAGTTCTTAAAGAAAAAACTATACTTAACAGCTTAAATTCACAGTCATCATTAGTCCAAATTGCTATAAAAACTTTATACTAATCTGTGTGTGTCTAGCCAATAAGGATATAACTTGAGTATCAAACCAGAAAGAATGAAACAGGTTTTAACGAATAACAAACCGACTGAAGTTATTTGCGAAATATTTGCGTGGGAGGAGCCATTTCGTCCTAGGAATTTAAATAGATATGTATTTTAGATATTTTTAAGAAGTTAAGTATAAGATTATACAGTTTTTATATTGTTATATGACTATTTATTGGTGTAATTTTAAACGAAATTATTATTGGTATACCTAATTATAATAATCGAATAAATAATTTATAGGCTGGTAAATTGATAAAATTAAGTAGTTATAATAAAATTTTATGATGTGTAATTGAAAATAATAATTAAAATTTACATAAAAACGTTTATTAGCTGACGGTTATTGTTATTACTATTACTACTTTTTAGAATTTTTATGGAAATATACGTATTTAGGCACTCTAAAAAAATAACAATAAAAATACACTTAAAAAATCGGCAAAATTGTTATCGAGGTAAAATTTTCGATGTTAAGAATATAATTTTCAAATAAAATATATTTTAAGTTCATATAAATAGATCATTATTCATCGTCATCAAACACAATTTTACAATGAACAAAATACGTTAAACAGATAAAGTTGGGATAGCTCAATAATTAATTGGTCCGTCATCGCTTCATAACGATAACCATACCAAGTAAAACACATAAGTATAACCTGAATATTAATTTATAAATAAAACATAATTTTAACCAATTCATATTAAAATATAATTTAAAAAGAAATAACTACACCAATCAGTAACTGCTTTTCATTCATAAACAACCACAATTTTCACTCAAAGGAGCAATTAAACTATATAACAAAGTTTAATTCTATGCCCTGGTCTTCGAATCAGGGAGGAACAACAGTCTCCCGCCGAGAATAGGTACATTTAATTGATTAGCTCCAGGGTACAATGTAAAAAATAATGTGTCCATTAAAATTATATGAAATGAGACATTAATATTAATGGACACTCGACATAAGATACTGTTAAGCAATTAAAATAGAAATTGAAATCGGAATTACTTTGTATCTTAATGTGTTTTCGAATATTGTCAAATTTATTTAATTACTTAATGGACTCACCTTGTTTTATTGAATCGTAATTCAGTTTTATGTTTTGATTTGACTATGGAGATATGTTAAGTGCACAACTTGCTAAGTAAATTTTTTGGTAAACAAATTAATATGTAAGTATTCGTATGAGTTAGAAAGTAGTCCAATAAATAGACTTTCATCTAATGTTTTAAATAATAGTTATTTATGGTACAAGCGAGGTAAGTTGGTGATTACTTCCGAGGCACTAGCCGTCAGGCGAGGGTCTGAAGATAGCCGAGGATAGTAATCATCAATACACGCGTGTACCATACAACGTTTTTCAACACATTTGCGAAGAAATTATCATTTTTCGCTAATAAATAAACAGTTTTTCTATTCACGCGCATCCAACACAACAATGGTGATCGGCCATAGATTAAAAGAATATTCTTATTAAAAAAAAATCGAATGGAATCGACCATAGACCTACCGAAAGTAAGGCAACATAATTGAAGTTTGTTTTTAATATGTATGGACACGATTTTTTTGGTATCGAAACTTTTTAAAACTAAACAATTTAAAAAAAAACTATAACTCACTAGTGAATCAAGCGTGTCATTATTCAACTATTTTTGCACAAATAAGAGCCCCTTTATGAGCAAGTGTGTTGAAAAGTATATAATTGCATCACTGCGACATAATAATAACTCCAAATATTCTTTTGATCAGCGGCATTATTTACGGCAATCTTTTGATACCATATAATACCTCATCTTTTAATACCTCATGGTTTTGTATGTATATTTTTATACATACAAAACCATGAGGTAACATGTCATGTAGACATGTTAATTTCTGTATCAATATAATGAACTCTTTACTTTATGTAAAATATGTTTGAATGAAGTTTGGTATCTTACGTTTTATTTATCATTCCTTACTAATATTATAAATGCGAAAGTAACTCTGTCTGTCTGTCTGTTACCTTTTCACGGCTAAGCTACTGAACTGATTGACTTGAAATTTGATACAGGGATAGCTTATGGTCTGGGAACGGACATAGGCTATGTTTTATCCCGAAATTCTCACGGGATCGGAAACTACACGGGTGAAACTGCGGGGCGCTGCTAATATCTTATATTAACAAAAACACAAAATATCCTTTATTCTAAATATCCTTTTAAACAGTATTATTATTTACGCTAATAAAACAACATGAGGAAAATGAAAATTACTGTATCAACATAATGAACTCTTTACTTTATATACATACATATATGTTTTAATGAAGTTTAGTATCTTACGTTTTATTTATCAATTTAAATATCTATTATTAAATACAAATATCCCAATTAAAACTATATTGACGGTCACACTAGTCGCCCGTGGGCAGCCTACAGTTAACGTCACCTCTCCACCCGCAATTTATAAGTGACCGTAGTCCAAAACCACTCCTATTTTAAACAAAACAACGCCATTGTTTTAAAACTTTCTTTATTATTTAGTTTAGAATATTGAAGCTATTAGTTTTAAGGTCAAAACATACTATTGGAGAAGTTTTCCGTTGGAAAGTAATTAATAAAAAGCATAGCTTACAATGTCAAAAAACTACAGTGATTTTTAGCGTTAAAACTTTATCTTTAAATTGTAATAAATATATTAATCTTAGAACTAAATTATCGAAATTACTAAAAAAATATTCAATGTAACTAACTTTTTCTCATTTAATTAGTATATGTGTCGAGTTGCAGGATAAAAATAATATTTATTTTGACTTCTACCAACTCGCAATGTCCCAAATGAGCCGTACCGTAAGTCAGAAGGGTTGATATATTACTCTCAAAATGTCGACACCAAAACGTAAACGTAACTCAAGTGTGGATTTCAAAAACGCTGAGTGTGGTTTGGACTTAGTTCTTGCTATCATTTGAATTTGTGATTTTTACGACTGATATTTTGATATAAAATTTAATTTTGATAGTGTATTATAATCTAAAGACTATTTTGTTATTATACATTAAAATTATTTAGTTATTAGCATAAACATTCAATTTAAAAGAACAGATTTTTAGATTTAAAACGTTTTATTTCTCTTTAAATAGCTATTGTGTGCTTCGTAGTTTCAACTTGACCACAACCTTACTTTGATTCCGCAGGATTTAGAACGAAAAAATAAAACTTTAACATTGACAAAATTATCTTGAAATCCTATTAAAGAATGTTACTCGGGCACCACTCTATCACCAACTATCTTTTCAATCAACTTTTTTGTTTTGACTCGAGTATTAATCGAAGCTATCGGTATAAGTCAAAGTAATCTACAATTAAGAACCGATATGACATATCGATGTAACCGTATTAGATACACACAATTTAATCCCAAAAGTATGATCACGAATGTGTCACACTCGTGTCAAACTAATCCTTTTCTGAATACCGGTTGGTATAAAGAGAAATTTCTTCCGATACATTAATATTTTAATGCGATTATGAATTAAAGGAGTATCAGAATTGGATTAGAGGTATGCATATGTTTCATTTTGATTTGAGTCTTAATTATGTTGCTTTTTAGAAACTTGCATCTTAACCACATCATAATCTACATATATTTTTATAAAGAATTAACGCCTTTGTAGTCGAGTAGCGTCTTTAGTTTAATTTCTGAATCAAGCGGTTCATGTTTGCTATTTTGCAAACATGGCTCAATTTTGAGGTTTACCAAAATGCAACGTGCAAGCGTAGTGAATACGCTTATTATTTCCAATTTTACTCACTGTACTAATTCGTACACATGTGACACTGTTGCTTCACACATTAATAAATCTTTCTATTATACTTTTTATTTTTTCAGTTAGTAGATATCGTTAAAAAATAATGCGTTATATAAAGTACCTTTAATCCCAAAACTAGCGGCGCCCCGCGATTTCACCCGCGTAGTTCCCGTTCCCGTAGGAATATGGGGATAAAATTATGCTAACCTTCCCACTGCATCACTCTATCTATTAAAACAAACCGCATCAAAATCCGTTGCGTAGTTTTAAAGATCTAAGCATACATAGGGACAGAGAAAGCGACTTTGTTTTATTACTATGTAGTGATACTATCTCTCCAATTTTAATCCCTACATTTGTAACCATGCGGCTAGACTGTGCCACAAACATTTGAAACACACAACTGCAGTTGTATCCAACACAACTGTTCGCATTCAATTTTGAAGGAGATCAATGACATTAAAAATAGGGTACTTAGTCTGAAAGGACCATATTGAATGGCCCGCGGTCCATTCAGACATAAACGAAAATCGACTACGTTCGAAAGGACCGGTGTCAATATAGTAAATGTCAAACTATTAAGTACAGTCAAGAATGAAAGTGTAACTGTTAAAATAAAAGATCTTAATAAGCACGTTGTCCTCTAAACATGTGTTTACAAAATAGTCGTAAATTTTGTAAAATCGTTATAATGACTCTCTGCCATATTATAAAGCCAACCATCTTCAATCAAATTCGGAGGCAAATGTGTCAATGCTGCACACAGTTTTATATGAGCCTTTCCTGTTTGAGTTTTGTCTAAATTCAGTTGTTTTGCTTTTCGCCATAAACACTGATTGAAGTGAAAATTGCATCCTGTAATTTTGACCCATTTTTTAGTGCTGATATTGTAGCCACTTCAAAATCCATGGTGGAATAAAGCGACTTATGTCCGACACCAATATTCGTTTCGGTCTGTTCTGATAATCAGCAATCATCAGCTGCCTTATTGAAACAGAGTTTTTTGGCTCCGGTAGAGGTGTTTCGTTGTTTATACAAATGTTTGCTCACACTTTTAAACTTCGGTAGATTTTGAACACCTTTTTTTTTTCGAGTATATCTAAGTGATTGGCAAAAATTTGTGGGATAAGAATGGTCATGTCGTGTTGGAAAATGTGTTAATGCTAACTGCATTAACATTAACACATTTTTCCATCTGATGTTTGATTTGACTTGTTTCAAAGTCTTTAGGTTCATGATTATGGGGCGTCTCGTGTAGTACTGTCAAAGGGTTTACCTTAGTTTTTACCGATGCATTGCCTTACTTTTGGTAGGTCTATGGTTGATTCCATTCATTCATTCGATTTTATTTTTAATAAGTATATTCTTTTAGTCTTTGGCCGATTACCATTGTTGTGTTGGATGCGCGCGAATAGAAAAACTGTTTATTTATTAGTGAAAAATTATATTTTATTGTTAATTTCTTCGCCAGTGTGTTGAAAAACGTTGTATGGTACACGCGTGTATTGGTAATTACTATCCTCAGCTATCTTCAGACCCTCGTCTCACGGCTCGGGCCTCAATAGCGCATCGGAAGTATTCATCAACTTTACTCGCTTGTACTATAAATAACGAATAAACGTTTTCCGCTGTAAGTCCGGTTTTTTTTTGTAAAGGACAAATTCTACCCCAAAATGTTATGCATTAAAACCCAATGACCTATTAGACGAATAAATTGTACGGAATTATTTTTTATGCTAAAATAATCTTTAGATCTATGTCAATAATGTTTGTTCTAGCTAAAATTGTTGAATGAACTTTGAACATATGGTTGAATCATAATAAAATCTTAGCGCGCAAAGTCTCAGGTCTTAAGCCACATCTCGAAATTGCTCTTTATATAGGACATGCGGTTAAATTGACAATGTTAGAAAAATAATGTCAGGACTCAGGAGGCTATAAAGACGCCTAAATTATCCTCCAGAAAAGCTTTTGACTTGTGGACTGCTTGAATCAAAATAAATAAATAAAACTTAGTATGATATTTTATTTTAACAGTTACACTTTCATTCTTGATTGTACTTAATAGTTTTATGACATTTACTATATTGACACCGGTCCTTTCGAACGTAGTCGGTTTTCGTTTACGTCCGAATGGACCGCGGGCCATTCAATATGGTCCTTTCAGACTAAGTACCCTAAAAATAAATTCGTTTAGATTGGATAATAGCGGCGGGTCGGCGAAGTGACTTGCCGGATGACACCGATCTGCTTGATGGTGATTGGTGATAGTTATCGACGTAATGTATAGTTTAATACTTTAATGGATTGTTTCCTATGGTAATATTCTGTAATATTATAATGAGGTAAAGTGTAGAGGATGTAGAAGGTTATTTGTATGTAAAAAAGTACTGGGTGGACTTTGAAAATTGTGTGACTATTTTGAAGTTAACTGGCTGAAGAAGAGAGAAAAGACGAGATAAAAGTATTTTAATATTTAATACTAGCTAACTTCTATTACAAAGAAATACTGAATGTTTAGGTTTTTATTTACAATGGTATCCTAAAAATTACATATTTGATGATATGTGAAAATTAAAGGTTTTCGGATGGTAACAAGATATTAAAGGAGCTTAATAAATATTCTAAAATACATTTTAAACAAATTCAAAAATAGGAAGATATTCTTTTTTCAACCGAAAGGTTTATGCTACTACGAGTATAATTATTGGTCATGAAAATTGATGATACTTTTTATTACAAAGGAGGTAAAGGTTCCTTATAAATTTTAACCCGATAAGTGAAGTTTATAGCCATTTTAATGACTTTAAAATTACTTTTAGTTAAATACTTAACTCAAAATAATCCTAGACAGACAGACAGAGTTACTTTTTAATATTATAAATGCGAAAGTAACTCTGTCTGTCTGTCTGTTACCTCTTCACGGCTAAACTACTGAACCGATTGACTTGAAATTTTGAACAAGGGTAGCTTGTGGTCCGAGGAAGAACATAGGCTATGTTTTATCCTGAAATTCCCAAGGGAGCGGGAACTACGCGGGTGAAACCGCGGGGCACAGCTAGTTTACAAATAAAATAAAAGACGCTATATTTTTTATTTAAACTTTTGCATTTAGAAGAGGTTCTTTATTTAAATTCAAACACAATCATTCATGCTGTCTCACAGTCATAATTATTTCTTAGAAAAACAATAAGATATTAAAAAGTTTGTATTTGTTATGACATCTAACGATAAAGATTGTGCTTCAGTGATTATTAGGCTCTTGAATACATTCAACTTGCTAAGAACAAAGAAGACTAGTCAAAAAATACAAACAAAGCAAACAAACAGTAAATACAGACACGACGCGGCAAAAGGTTGGTTTGGTTGGCTATAACAAACTCAACTCCAATTCATTATAGTTAAAAATATTTGTATGTAGAAACTTACGTTTTGTGATCGAATGTTCCAGGTCTATTTTAATTCAACCCATTACTCTGTTTTGACCTTTATATTCAAGTGCAGATGATGTGGAAATTTCGTAATTAATTATATCCTTTTCTGTATGCATGACAAAATTTGCGAAATAATCGTCCAAATAGCCAAGACGTTGTAACGTTTACCTACACGTCTTAACTACACACTAACAAACAGACGTTCGCATCTATAATGGGCGCAATGTTCCGTCTACCATTTTTCGAATAGTCCCACAAAACATGTTGTACAACTTATGAAACTGGAAGTACTCATGCATAAACCAACTTGTAATTGAAACATGAGATCAAGCAACTGGAAGAAACGCTGATAATATCTCTGAAGTTAGAGCCGTGTTAGATTGATAATACAATGTTCACGATATTATTAGTTATGTTTTTACTTCATTCTTTCAACGTTGTTATGAATGAGAAAGTATGTTTGTTTATTGGTTCCCGTTGAAGCGAAATGTACGTGATTTTTGCAGAGCCGAAGTATCCAACTATCCAATCCCTCGGTTTCCCAATTATTTACATTTGTATCTAAACAAATATTTTGTTCTCGTTTTATGGTTGTGTGAATTGAATCTACGTAGCCATATTATTAATACTTATTTGAATTATCCTAACAATACAAATATTGGAACAAAGAATTACTTCTGAAATAATAAGATTCAATGGATATTCGAAGTAAATGATAGTTTGAGACTCACAATCCGAAGTTTTTTCTAGACGCTGTGAGTTATACGACTTATCCGTTTAATGCGTTTTTTCAAACGTAAAAAAGTGTATGACAGAATTTTCACTAAGTATGCGATGAATGAAACATTGTTTTAATGTGTAAATAAAACTATTATTTGCGTTTGTAACTTCTTTTAACGTTTATAAAGTTTTATATTCTGAGCACCGAGAATTTAATCTATTTTTTATTTCAATGTGTAGTATTCGCGTCAAAGAAATTGTGTCAAAGCATAAATGCCTCACGTTCTTTGGACAGCTTATACCAAGGTCTCTTGTGAAGAGGATTTAGAATAGTTATTTTGATAACAATTCGTTTCAACACAGATTTTTCATTTTCATTATATGTGTGTGGACTAGGGTATCGAGAACCGGTATAAATATCAGAACCGGGATTTTCGGTACCAGTACTAATCAGAACCGGGATTTCCCGGGATTTTCGGTACTTTCGGGATTTTTTTCTTCTTTTCTGTTTTGGGAGGTAAATATAGTCTAAAAAATATTATTTATATTAAATAACACATATTGCGCATTCTGGCATAACAAGATAAGCATTGATTGCTTTAACGCATTAAAATAGCATCACGACTGAGCCTCTTAAAGCAGGAGACAGGCCAGGGCTGCGGAATCTGCAAAAGCTGTTTTACGATGTCATCTCTCCGGGAGAACTCCAAAAGCATAGAACAGAAGCGTGATGGTGCTCTACTTAAAAAAGGGATAAAACCCTGCTGAAGAACTATAGACCCATCTCACTTTTGGGCCATGTTTACAAGCTGTTCTCGAGGGTTGTCTCAATTCGTCTATCAAGAAGACTCGACGAATTTCAGCCCCTCGAACAGGCCGGGTTTCGAATTTGTTTTCTCATCTCATATTTCACAGTGCCTAAAAACAATAGTTTTCAATGAGTGCGTCCTACCAATGATGACCTACGGTGCCGAGACGTGGACACTCACGTGGCTGGACCTTCAATTTAAATTCACTCAAAGAGTTCTGAAGAGGGTTATGCTCGGAGTTTCTCTGAAATATTGCATTCGCAATGAAGTGATCGGACAGAGAACTAAAGTCACCGACATAGCTCAAGGAATTAGCTCTCTGAAGTGGCAGTGGGCTGACCATATCTGTAGGAGAACCGATGGTTGTTGGAGCAAAAGAGTTCTCGAGTGGACACCGCGACTCGGCAAAAGTAGTGTTGGACGTCCTGTGGCTAGATGGAGTGATGATCTGCGCAGGGTAGCCGGGAGAGAGTGGATGCGAATTGCAACGTGCCGCCGACGGGCACATTGGCGCGAGTTGGGAGAGGCCTAAGTCCAGTAGTCGACGTAAACAGGCTGTTGATGATTAAAATACAGTTATAAATTCACTTTTGATAAAGTTGTACACATAAGACCTTATAATTAAACTTTCTTGTTCTCTTGGTAATGTGTCTTCAAAAAGATCAATGCATCTATCGTTGCATCACCTAATCGAGACCTAATTCTGTTACAAAAAAGCCAGCTGAGGAGTTTTTTTTTTTTGTGCAATTGTGAGAAGGTGTTCGTAAGCTTTTTAAGTACCACATTTTGTCTTATGATGGAATAATGATCTACCACGTACGTACAGATACAACTTTTTAATGAGAATATGGTTTTAGCTTGAATATTTTGTATAAAAAGAATAAATGCTGTTATTAGAAGATTAAAATCAAACAAATGATTATATAGTTAACACGATTCGTTATTTCCCGAAAATACCGAAAATCCCGGTTCTTATTCATTGAGAACCGGTTCTTTGACTACTATTAAAGAACCGGGAAATCCCGGGATTTTCGGTTCCGGGATTTCCCGGTTCTGAACCCTAGTGTGGACGGTTCAACATAGGATTAAAATACCAGCAGACAAAATTTTAATGTTTAATTACAACATGACAGCCCAAAAGTCTTCATTCTTTGTTCTTTATTTGACTTTTATTAAATAATGATTCCATTTATTTATGGTTTAGCTCAAAAACCAAAGTTTTTCCCTCTCTTTTATTTACCAAACACCTTTTTATACACGAAACGCAATGCACCTTCCCATAAATTGTTCAAGTTTATTGTTTCCTAGCGTCTCGGCGGGAGTCCAGAATCCTTGTTTACCAAAATATTATGAAAAATAAACCGACCATTGTTCCCACGGTCGGCACGGTGGCGTGTGCGATCCCTATTACTACATGCTTCCGCAATTAGTAATGGACTTAGGTGGCGGAAAAATGTAGACGGAGCATTACAGACGTAAACCTTCTACAAAAATCACAGTTGTTCATGTGCATTTTATATATCCATGAATTATTTTCCGAATGATATTACATTATTATTTCGTGATGATTTTTTAAATATTTAAACTCTTATTCTAACTGCGGCGGCCGTCCGGATTGTGGCAGTTTTGTGATAAAAATTATCTGTAAGCTACTAATTTATAAAATTGTATCATAAACTTTTCAACGTTTTTTTACTGTAGTTAGGTTAATATTGGAGAACTTCACAAGTTATAAAGATGTTTTTTGCAAATATCCCAGTATAGTAGATAGTTGCACCGTCTGTTTATTTTACTTGTTCTTCATTTGTATACGGTTAGCTTTCTCGCTACTAATGTTAATGTGCCATTATTACGCTTCGATATTATAGCTATAATGTAACATAACTTTTATGCGATTTTTTTGCCGAAAATATAATATTTTCAAAGCTTTACTAACTAACAACACATCCGGCTTTCTGAGTGCAAAATTCTCAAATAATGATTTGATATCATATTTTTTATCCAATAAAAGAGATAAAAAGTAGTAACTGTATCGTTGTTATCCCTTGTTTATTTAATGAAAATAAAGATTTGTTTTCCCGGCAAATATATGAAATACACATTATGTTGTATAGTGTTTATACGAGTATTGATCCGGCTTTTGTACTAACATCATCAACAGTCGTTACGGGTAGTTAGAGCCCTCAAAAGTCGGACATTTGGTAACCAAAACATGTCGTATAGCCCTCTGGGTTGTGAAGGTCTGATGGCAGTCGCTTCACATAAAATACTGACATTCCGCCAAATCTGGTTAAACTGAAAACCGATCCCAGAAATATGGGATAAAGGTTCGGAAAAGAAAGTGTTTATACGAGTATTCAAAATGTTCCTGACAATAATTAATAACAATTCTGCGGGGTGAATATTTGTGTGAACCACAAATGTTTGTCTCGGTCTGGGTGTGTGTGTGAATGTGTGTGTGCGTAGTTTCTGGTACCCTAGATACAAGTTACGAACTTAGTTAGGGGTCAGTTACTATAATGAGATGATGTAGTGAATGATTATGTTATGTTCCATGACATATTATAAACGCATAATCACTGAATAGGTATGTGTTTTGAACAACTTTAGTTTAATATTTTGTTTATCAAATTATTATTTAATGTTTGATAGACCAAACGAAAACAAATTATACGTTTACAATGATGTATTTTGAAAGTATTTATAAATAACTTGATCATAGTTCATATGTTTTTGATAGCCAAAAGATATAATGTTGACTCAACTATACCGTTAGTACTGTTGGGATCGTGTTCGGATCAGAGGGTTTCTCTAAAATAAGAATAACAATAATTACGATTAATATTTATATTTTTAAATAATAATTTCACTTTCTTTTATAAAATACAAATTAATTCTTCTGACATTAAAAACATTCAGTCATATTATATTTTAATAACCAAATATTCTACTTACTTCTTAAAAAGTTTGTATTAGCGATATAAGAAGGTTCATATCGCTACAGTACCGATAGTTATGAATGGTTTGATAGCAAAATAAAGACCGAACTAAGGTCAGGTACAGAGGGCGAATAGGGTGTTAGCAAAACCATATTACAAAGGACAGTGATGTTGGACATGGCAAGCATTGTTAGGAGGTTCTAACTACCGGCACCGATTGCTTAGACACTGGCCTTATATAATAAGTGGCAATCTAGTTCACAAAAAACTAAGAAATGGTTTTCAAAGTTCTTTATTTAATATAAATACGTATAAGTAAATCTACTCTATAAAAATAAGTCGGGTTTTCCTTCCTGACGCTATAACTCCAGAAAGCACGAACCGATTTATCTTATCTTGGTCTTGAAATGTTCGTGGAGGTCTAGGGAAGGTTTAAAAGGTGAGAAAAAAACTAATAATTGCCGGAAACACGGGATCGGGTACTACGCGGGTGAAACCGCGGGGCGCTGCTAGTCTGGTATAATATATTAAATCAATACTCTATACATTACATTCATTCAAACTTCCACCTTTAAAATTAGTAAGCTGACATAAAAGTAAATCAATGTTGGTTATAAAACACATCACATGATACCAATCGTGGCAAATAACCCACTCTATTTAATGAAAATATACGTTATTCATCCGAAACGTTGAATGACCACAATTTTACCTATAATGAGTACAAAACTGATACCCATCAGGCTAACTGATAATGACACTCTGTTCGTTCATTACCAAACCGTCACATTGCGTTCATTACCCTCTTTAACTTTCCAATAGTACTATTCCATTTTAATTTTCTTTATATACTTACTTGCAAAATTGTTAGCGCTTTTGTGGATTATTCTAACACAAATTTGATTTTTAAATTGTCAAAGCGGTATCCTGACCAATTTTTTTAATCATAAAAGTTTTCGGACAAGCAGAAAATTGACCTAGTGTACCCGGTTTTTTTTCTTCTATCTGCTATTGTGTAGTTGCTTTGGCTACTTCATCAAATAATTGGGGGGACATCAGAATGCCCTCCGCCACCAGATTCTATTGCTAATTAATGTAATTTCACCTCAAGAAAGGTACGGACCTTGGATTTGGCAGTCACTGGGCTGGGAAGGATAGAGAGCTATTTGTCGGTTAAATACCCTAATTTCTTCTTAAATCTTAAGTTTTGGATGTAATTGGTCACAAATAGGATAGTTTATATCTTGGATTAACACATGCTAAGTTTTCGGGTAAAACCAGCAATTACATACTAATATTTCTCGTAAAAGTTATTATAAACTTTTAATTTTCTTATCACAGAAACCTTAACATGAAACACAGCAATTTAGGACAACGTTTGAAGCGCAATTACAATGAAAGTGTTGAACAATCAAAAATTAGTTACGATTATTGAACACTTGTCTTTCACTTCGACTTTCAAATAATGCTTTTAATCTCTTAAAGTAATTTTGTATCTCATTAAATAATTTAGCAACAATGACTGGCGTCTAATTTCATTACCTCCCACTGGTGGTGGCTATAACCGGCCGATGGGCTTTTTGGGGCTATTCTTCTAACAATGAATCATTGTCCGCCGATGGAAACAAATTAGAACGATGACAAGGTAGAATTCATGGTGGATTTGACGGGAAGCTGATGCCACGGCATTTATCTAATTAGGGTCAATTTACACTCATACCAATGCGGTGTTCAGAACAAACGAAACGAATATTCACTTAAAAGATTTTGCTAAGATCAGATAACACGGATTTTTTTTCAGATTGCTTGTGAATAAAATTAGTATTCGTATAATAATTTAGCATAAGAAACACTTACATTTAAAATAATCGGTCATGATCAATGCAAATATTACAACAAAATTGACTACGCTAGCATATAACAGCTTATAAAAAGCATGTCGACAGAATTGTGCATAAAATTGAACGGATACATTCAAGATAGTTTCCGATGTTGTATGCAAGCAACGATTACTTGAACCTTTGACAGGGCGTTCGCTGCCGGCGGCGGTGGCGCAGGCGGCAGACAGGCGCACGCGCAAGCTCTGCAGCCAGAGAGAGACAACGCTATCTCGTGTCTCAAGTACAACACGTGGTGGGGCGAAGGCGCGGAGGCGCGGGCGTATGATTGTGGCCTGCATCGCTGCCCGCTACATTTTTATTTAGTTTGTAACCGTTCTCTGACACTACGGTGCGGTCCATTACTAACTCAGCGCGTTGTTTATTTTCGATAACAGAAGTTCAACAGATGAGTGAGAAGGTGGTTGATATTTTAAGAGAATTCAGGCGCTATTGCGCCTTACGGCCCTGGGATGAGAGGCCATGCGTTGATTAAAGCTGCAGCCGTGCTTGTTGCACTGGCTTATTGCAGCCTATTAGTGTACCAAGGTGGGGTTGCGCTCAACTTCCAAGAACCTCGTACAGAAGTGCAAGATTTATCTATAGAACCTGTGACTAAAACAAGTGTATTTCCAAGTGAAAAAAATAGGAATATAACATTAGATGATATATTTATTAGTGTTAAAACAACAAAACATTATCAATTCTCAAGACTGCCGATTATTTTGAAGACATGGTTCCAATTGGCGAAGAATCAGGTAGGTGTATTAGAGTGTAGTAATCTGATTCATAATTGTAGTAATGTTATTAAACAAAGCATCGTTTCATAAGGACAATGAAATCGGTTGGTGTAAACTAAACACCAGCCAAATATGACCGGATAAATGTGTATTTACCTACGTTAAAATATAACCTTTGGCAACACCAGGTGCTAATCTGTATTTCTAAACAAAAGTGCTTGGAAGTCATAAATTTAAATTAATTAAGAGTTAGTCCCATCGAGACAAATGGAAATAAACAATAGAAACTCGGGATAATGAACGAGATATCTTAATGATATTTGCTTCCAAAGAATAAGATATATATAGGTACACAAGATAACTGTTTTAACTTATTCAAGTCAAGTTCATAAGAGGGAAAACAAAAGATGAAATGAAATGATAACAGAGAAGTAACATTACAAAAGCTATAAGGTTCAAAGTTGTATGAAATTCTTTTCAACATTGAGAGATATTTTAGTTATTCTCTAGAATAGAATGTTTGTAATCAAACTTTCTAAAAGTAAGAAGTTGAAGATACTTCTTTAAATCACTTTGAACAATAAAAATATCTTAATATACCGTCATGGAGTTATTAAAGAAGCAGTAAAGCTTGCTAAAAATAAAGATGATTACGGAGCAATTAAAACCAACTATCAAATAAAATAATAAACTTAAACGCTGATCAATTAATTGCTTGATAGTAAAACAGCAATGTATCTAGAAATAAACTTGGAGAACAAATTGTTTTAAAACAAAAACGTTAGTAAAGCGAATTTCCAATATCTTGGCAATAAATCTAAATAAATGCTGTGTAAGATCGCAGCGGGACTTGTGTGTCTCGCAGGTCAATATCGCCATTAGCTCCGGAATTATCGACAGAGGAACATCTTTATTTTGTACCCTTTATTTATGTAAGAGCATTCTTGGCGACATATTAAATTGTAGTTGGAATTTACTACTTTGGATGTAAGTTTACTTGAATTTCCTACAATTATGCAATATCATTAAGTAAAACAGGACCTACCTTAATAAAATTTCGCCTTTTTGTTTACATTTCCATTGTAGTGTCATCTTTGTTCCGACCATTAGAGTTCTCTAGAATTGCCATTCTAAGCTACATCTAAAGAATGCTTGTTTACTATTTCGTCTAAACGTTCTTTCTCCAATTAGGTATCTACCTAAGTCCCGCTGTTTTCCTTCTACGATAACATCGTAAGTCCTTGCTTCTACAAGATCATTGACACAACCAACGTTAATTCCCCAATAAGATAATTATCAACAAATGTTGAATCACCAAAAAGGGACAGCCTAAGGATCGTCTTTATACCTATAATTGCACCAAAACTGAGCTGGAACCCGTTTCGAGGCCATCTCCTCCAAATTACTTTAAAACTCAAATCTCGACAGATATTTTGTAAGCGATTAGAGAACAACATTATTATGCAAATACTTCTTTGAATCCATTCATCTGAAGATTTAAATCGTTAAACTTGTTTGAGTTATTGTTAAAATACAAGGTGTTTTAGCAGAAAAATAATTGCTTTGGTGACATTTAGATATAATACTGCGATAGGCGGTTTTCTATCAGGTTTATGTAATTTTATTCAACATTAGATGGGAATTTGTCTAAAATATAGATGTTAAGATATCGCGGTTAGTTTGAGAATTTACACCACCACAGTTCATGTGGTGGTGTAAATTCTCAAACTAACCTAATATATAATCTTAGAATTTTTCTGAGAATTCTAGCAGAACAAAGATATATAAACAGTGTAAAAGTCCTTTGCCGTTCATTGGAGGGATCGAAAGATATATTAGCTATAAGATCTTAATTACTAGTAAAACAATGAGGCTCTTTTAATTTAAACTTTGCTTACTAATTCATAGCAATTAACAATAGCTCTAGATGGTACGAAAAAATTACATTAGAATTTTCTAATAAGTTTCATGAATGTTTTGAAAAAAAAACTAAGTACCTACTTACATACTTTAACGGATTTTTGTTCATTTCATAGATGTAGTATGAAAAGGTAAAAATCTGTAAAAGAAAGTATTTGTCGAACAAAATATTGAAGATATGGCAAACAATGAAGGTTCATTTAGTAAGTCGTGCAGACTTTGCTCAATTTCCTGAATATGGAGCGCGCATAATCAACCGTTAATCTCGAATAAGGACTCCGTTATGCCTGATTTACATTAATACTACCATTGAAAGACAAAATGAAGTTTTAACGACATGGGATATGAACAGATAGGGTGTCTGGATGTTCAAAGCTAATGGAATTACTTTTAATTGGTTTTTTAGTGTTAAATTTTAATATTATGTATTTATTACATTTATTTTTCTCTCCACCGCCTTGCATTTTTTCCTAAACACATAAGGCGCTACCAAAAAAGCTCTAAAATACATAGGTATAACATAATATACTCATACATTACCACAACTTACAAAGAAATCAATAGATAATTCCAAATAGTAACTACATAACAGCTACAATACATCGAATAATAAATAACAACTTATTGTTATTACACAAAAAATAAACATTTTATAAATTCCAGTTATAAACAAGTATCAAATCAATGTAAATCCGACATAGCTATTGTACGCTGCGCATGCACAGCGCGTGGCTCGGCTCGGCGCGCGCGTGCCACGTGACTGGTCCATGGCCCTATTGGCACTATTGCGCCCTTTTGTGTCCAAAACCAGCTCTCACGTATGATTTATTAACATTTGCCATTTTATTTATCGAGTTCTCATGGCGTTAACCTTATTTGGCTGTTGGCTGCCCGACTGGCACGATCAGCTGCGAAACCCCATTAACGTAATAAGAAATTTAAGCGTTTGTAATTTTACGAGTTTCCGAAAATGATTACATTAACGGGTCGTGGGGCTTTTGGGACCGGGACCGCGGTCCAAACTTACACCTTTTATTTTTTTATTATTTTTGAGTAGTATTTCGGGACCACAAGAAAAATGAGTTTAAAGTACAGTTAACAAAAACATAGCAAATAAATTTAATATAAATATATCTTCTTCTACAGAGTGAACTTTTCAAGTGGGCGTGGTAGACTAAATCCGAAAAAATGCTAAAAGAAGTCTCGAGACCTATTTTGATAAAAACAAAAACTACATCATTATATTTTTGAAAAATCTATATTCTTTGCCAGGAATAAAACCAGTTGAGTATGCCACAAAAACGTACACACCCTGTATTATCGTGTCATCTGAAAGTGTTGCTATTAAAGAAATTACTCTTTTCGGCATTTATTGAGATTCCTTATAAGTAGTTTCGGATATCGTCTACCAAACCTGTATAGTTATAATATAGTTTTCAACACACTTGCTCATAAAGTGGCTCTTATTTTTCCGCAATCAGGCATATAATGACACCTATTATTCACAAGTGAGTTAAAGATTTTTTAGGTGCTTTGTTTTTAAAAATGTTTCGGTACAAAAAAGATCGTGTCCATAGATTTTAAAAAGAAATTTACACCATTATGCCTTACTTTTGGTACGTCCATGGTTGAATTCTGTGTGTGAGGCAGTATCTTGACAGTATGTACTTTATGTTGACTTCAATCATTTTTTTTTATAAGTACTTATAATATTCTTATAATCTATGCCCATTATAATGTCCATTGTTGTGTTGGATGCGCGCGAATAGGAAAACTGTTTGTTTATTAGCGACAACATAGCCGAGGATAGTAATCATCAATATACACGTGTATCATACAACGTTTTTCAACACACATGCGAAAAAAATAATAAGAAAATAACATTTTTCATTAATAAAGGAACAGTTTTCATATTCGAGCGCATCCAACACAACAATGGCGATCGGTCTAACATTTAAACAATATACTTATAAAAAAATGGACGAATGAATGAATGAATGGAATCGACCATAGACGTACATACCAAAAGTAAGACAACATAGTTGAATTTGTTTTTAAAATGTATGGAAACGATTTTTGTGTTTTCGAAACTTTTTTAAAAACAATGCAACTTAAAAAACCTTTTACTCACTTGTGAATAATAGGTGTCATTATGTGCCTGATTGCAGAGAAATAAGAGAATAGGTCGCGGTTCGTGCGTCGTCGAATTTATGTAAACATGTAAGTTGGTCGCGGTTCGAGCGTTTTGTAAAATATAATAAAAAATGGCTTTATTGAATAGTCGCGTTTCGTACGCCCAATCATTTTGGTTCACTTTGATTCGTTCGTCATTGGTATTTTACATCAAACTCACAGATTTACTAACGGAATAGACATGGCAAAGGGCTTATCTCGCAAGTCACAGATACTTGAAATTATTGAAGTATTCCAATGAAACTAAATATTATCTTAATTTAGTTTCAAACATATATTATTGTTGTAAAGACTTAATATATGTATTTTAATATACTTACTAAGAGTATAAGAATTTTTATTTAAAAAATAACGCTTTAAGGTTATGCTGTCCTGGTACTTCTAATAATAAATTCTCCAAGACCAAGACCAATTACTTTATTTAATATTGTGAATCAATTTAACAAAGTTTTAGACCTCTTCTACATTTCTGTTCTCCTGGTATTTAAAATAAATTATTGTAAAATTTCTTATACATAATGTTTATTTTGAACACAGCAATTAGTTTTTTTTTGTTAACTGTACTTTAAACTCATTTTTCTTGTGGTCCCGAAATACTACTCAAAAATAATATAAAATTAAAAGGTGTAAGTTTGGACCGCGGTCCCGGTCCCAAATGCCCCACGACCCACATTAACGTACCAAATAAGTAATTCAAAAACTTTTGTGACTTTCCGTTTTATCTTTTGATTTTTTTCGCTGACTTTGCTTATTTTGCTAGCAAATTCATTAAGCTATTAATTTCATTAAGCTATTAATATCATAAAGTGGCAACATTGTTTGTTTGAACTTCTACTATTCGGATTTACTTTGGATTACCTTTTTGTCAGTTTGGAAAATGATACATAATGCTACCACCGAAGGAAGCGGAGCAGGCGTCTATTAATGATGTATTAACGATGTTAAAACCGCGAGGTACAGCTTAAACTGACTAAACAATACACCTTTTTACTCCGCGTTCAACCATAAAATATCAGATTTGAAATTCGACCCATGACTAAAATGTCCTTCAAAATAAAACAACAATGCTTATGTTACCATACCATTACTGTACTATACAATTTATGTCTATAACTATCTATAGTAGCCTCAAACGACCTTCATTGCTACACTACACTAATAGGGGGAAGCTTAAATCATAACGTATTTTAAGGTGGCCATTGAGTCAGTCGAACTGATCAGTTGAACTGGCGTCCATTCAAAAATGGTCGTCAATCACCGGAGCGATTCCAAATTAAAATAGGGAAATCTAGTTGGCCTAAAACTTTGGAATGAAGCCACAGTTTTATGTCTGGACTGATCAGTTCAACTGAGTCGTCAATGGCCACCTTTAGACAAAGTATTGCTTAAACATTCACCACAAATTGACAGCAGAATAATAGCTAGCAAAATTGTGAGTAAGTAGTCTTGTCATATCTTATTATTAGGAGACAAGACAATAGTGAAAGACTGTCTCTCATAACCAGTCACCATGCAGGACTTGTCAAAAATAGTTGCAGTGGTAAATGGTTAAGAAAAAATCTGTTCCTATTATTATAACTAAAGGATCTATCAATTTGGTTAAAGTGTGTTATTTTATTTCAATGTTTTATTTCGTTTTGACTCTTAAGCATTAATAACTTTTGATTATTTTGACTACTTATTCAGTATTAATGACTTACTAAGCATTAATATTTCTAATAGGTAATAACGCATACATCTCAATATTAAACTTTGTTTACAAAAATCAGAATCAAAACATCCAATTCAAGCCCACATCCTTTAAGATATCACGTTTCTTATCTAAGCCAAACAGTCGTAGATTATCCAATAGTTGTTACTGCAAAAACGTTTGTCATATTGAACACATCCGGCACCTTGTTCAAATAAGTCACGGGTAATCCCGGGCGTGGTTGCTTGTCGACCTCGACTTCAGATTAAGTTATTCTGGAAGAGACAAATACATTTTTACGTCTATTTCGTGTTAAGTTTCTTTTAAAAGAGTTAAATTTAAATAGAACTTTATAATATAAGATTTTGTTTTATCCCTTAATGTTATGTGTTCAAATATTTATTCATCAACATTTTAGCCTTTTATGCTAGTCCACTGCTGGACATAGGCCTCTTCCAATGATTTCCAGCTGTGACGGTTGATTGTGGCGTGCATCCAATGGTTTCCGGCAACCTTTACCAGGTCATCCGTCCATCGGACATATTTATTTGTTTTATAAAATTGTATCCTGTATATCTGTCAATAGATCTATTAGATACAACACGTTACAAATGTAATGATATAACATAGTAATAGGATGTTGCGTGCCAAACCCATACTTATGTAATAAATAACGTGAGGAAAAATATTTGTCACCCACACAACAATTCACCATACAACTAACATTTACAATTCTCACCGGTTAAACCGGCTTTTAGATTGATAAAAGTATCTAAATTTAGGATAAAAACATTCGATAATATTGACCAATCCTAACCTATTGATATTATAATGCGAAAGTTTGTTTATTTCGCTTTCACGTCTAAAGTACAAACATAGTCGAATTCAAAGGAAGGATATTAGGATACTTTTTGTTTATAATTTTAAGATAAAAACCGCGGGAACAACTACAAATTAATAGCTTTTATTTAGTTTCACCTGTCTCGTTGTCTGTCAAATCTTGAAAGCCATTTTTCGACCACTTCTGGTTATCCGATTGAGCTGAAATTTGGCATGCTTACGTAAGTCCCATGACAATAAAAATATACTATAAAAAGCTTGTTTTAAAAAGTTTTTTTTTATTTAATATTTTTTTTAATAAAGTTATTAAAGTCAAAGTAATTAATTTACAACCTTTTGGCGACAGTCAAATAATTTAAAATTTTAACGTTTCTCTAAAAGTGTCTTTTATAAAAATATTTTATTGATCGTAAAATTATTTAACATTTTTTGTAGCTGTTAATAAAAGCGATACAATACGACTACTTAACGTAGTCATTTTATATGTTCACGTATTGTTTATGGCTGTGGCATCCATTAGTTTTATGTTTGAAAATAATAGGTAATCATTATTTTAGTGCGGTTTTTAATTTTGTTTTGAAGTAACGCTACCAAGATAAGGGTAGGAAACACTTGAGTAACATTAGGTTATAGTGCACACAATACACTATAGCTTTTATTATAACTAGTATTTTTATTACGTTAGTGACTTTATGTTTTTTACGATGCCTTGGTTTGGATAAGGTTTCAGTCTTGGTTTCAGTTTATCTTTATCTCAAAACAATTTATCAAACCATTTTTGACCACGACGTTTTTTACTGTACTAACTTACATTAACTCTATCCTAGAACCACCTATAATACAAGACCTTGACTATTCAAAGAGGTCATACTCTAAATTCTTTATGTCACTAAGCATCGTCTGCTTTTAAAGTACTAAACAAAAGCAGTTTAAGTCCCGAAGTGGTCGTATCAATCTTGTCTGGTTTCTATTGAATGGAGTGACGTTGGAGACCTCAATTGATGAAAGGATCGTAATCCAACACGGTCAACGCGAAGTGTTAAATTAAATTGAAAGGAATTCGACAATAAACTTTAATAACTGATAAAATGCTTTGAAAATTGTTCAAACTATTACTAGGTATTAAAAAGCAATTATTTTTACTTGTAAATTTTAAATTGAAAATTGCAGTATCGCTATGCCAGATGGAAAATGGATGTGTTGACTTTTTAATTCCCATACGAGTCATTTGAATGATCAAACCAGACATAAAACTGTGCCGTCACTCTAAAAGTTTTAGGCCAACTAGATTTTCCCAATGGAATCTGGAATTGCTCCGAAAATTGACGACGATTTTTGGATGGATGCCAGTTCAACTGGTCAGTTAAATTGACTCGTCAATGGCCACCTTATTCACAGACAAAACTGCAAGTTTACATTATAGTATTGTATTGTACTAGTAAGTGGATAGTTTTCCGCAATAAGACCTCTCTAATTTGGGTCCTATATACATGTTGCGATATTTTTGGTCAAACCAACTGTATAATACACAAATGTTTATTTGTAACCTCCGTCATTTATGAACCGATTTGGAAAATTCCTCTTTCATTTGAGAGGGTATGTTTCTTGTTTGGCTCCTATAATTTTAATATTGGAAGTCAGTTGCCCATTTATCTTTAGTTTTTCTTGTATACTCTACACTTGGGGTGAATATTTATATGAATCACAAATGTTTACCTCGGTCTGGGTGAGTGTGTGAATGAGTGTGTGCGTAGTTTCTGATACCCTAGATACAAGTTTCGAACTTAGTTAGGGGCCAGTTACTATAATGAGATGATATAGTGAATGATTATGTTATATTATATTTAAAAGCTCACAAAATGACGTCATTCTTTTCTTTAGGTCTTTGTATATGTTTACATAGTGAGATATTGGTCGTCCCGTGTTTTGTCAATAAGCAGAAATTGCGATCTTTCCGCTCTAGATAAAAAAGCAAGTATCACACCTTTGAAATAGTTTTGTTCTTATTTGGTATTTGGTATATTTTCTTTTTGTTTTTCACTGACATTGTACGTGTTACGCATATCGAAACAAACCTAAACCTAAACAGAAAAGAATTTATTATAGACTAGTAGCTCCCCGCGCTTTCACCCGCGTAATTCCCGTTCCCGTGGGATTACGGGGATAAAATATAGCCTATGTCACGCACTGTAAATTAGCTTTCCATTAGTGAAAGAATTTTTTAAATCGGTCCAGTAGTTTCGGAGCCTATTCATTACAAACAAACAAACAAATCTTTCCTCTTTATAATATTAGTATAGATATCGAAAAAACTTACAGAGTTACCAAAAGTTTCTGAATAATTGGAATGATTTGGAAAATAAATGCTTTAACATAACATAGTCAATTATTCCATCTTCTTATTTAGCAACAGATCCCTTTACTAATATAACTTCTTCTTATTAAAACTAACCCTTTACTTGATTTACTACCTGTATCAAAAACGCACACTACAAACACTATTTCTAGACATTTGTATGTTAAAAATAGTTTATGTTAATTAAAATAACTTTCATTAAAAAAAGTTTGCTAATATAATTCTAATTAAACTATACTAAACACACCAATTTCACGATATAACATAGATCAAAAGGCGTCATCACATTCCCAAGGGGTCCAATTATTCCCGTTATCGGCCGGACCGGGCGTTGTGTTACTAAAGATCTTGAGTGCCAATACGTTAGGGAAGTATACCAATTATCTCAAATGAACTCCCTTTGTTATGTCAAACGCAAAACTACCTGCAAGTTATTATTTATTATGTTATCTTTTATTTCGCTATATAATAGGTGGTTTAGGGCTGTTATTTTTCAACATATTATGATAAACGGAATATTTACCATGTTCCTACTTATAGGTATTACTTATTTCGAGTTTCCGATATTTAGACGCTGTGACAAGCGCCATGATCACGGATGAACTGACTCGATATAAATATGAATGAATGATGATGATAAATTTAGATAATTATAAATATGGATAATTAAATAGTGTTTTCAATGAGTTTTTGAGTGATATTTTCACACGCGAAAATAGTGAATAGGTACCTATGTATGTCTCGCTTGAACCAGGATTTGAACCTTGGTTGGTTTGACTGGTAATTTGCGAGCCAATTTACCACTGAAACGTTTATTAATTCTTATGTTTATTGGTACTATTATTTTAATAATTAATACCTATATTTTTTTTATTTTCTTTCCAGACATGGTTCTTCACCGATACAGACAGCGATCACTTTCAAAATATTACAAGTAAGTCAAAAACCTCCATTAGTTAATTAATACAAAAGATATTTTATTCCATGAAAATAAATAACATTATTCTTTGTCAACAGATGGTCACATGGTGAACACAAACTGTTCAGATACACATCAAAGAAAACATCTATGTTGTAAAACATCGGTGGAATATGACCATTTTCTCGCTAGTGGTAAAAAGTAAGTATCAAATTCATTTCTCTATACATTACTTGATAAAGTGAATTCATGTAGAAATTAGTTAGCAAATATAACTTTTCTTCTTCTTCTTTGCTTGTCGACTCATATTTTTGAGGACCAGAACTCGGCCACCGATATGGCACTATCAGTGGCCTTGTAAAGGTCCTCGCGTGTGCAGGTGTAGGGACACGCACGGCAAGTTAGAAGATGGGCCATTGTTTGGGAAAAAATGCCACATAGACATGCACTATCAGAGCTGTATTATTATTATATGACATAATTGCTATTGAATAATATCTTAGTACGTCCTCACCGCACATGCCATAATAATAACTGATATAATTGTATGCCATCTATAATTGCAATTCTTTGTACAATCATTGGTCTGCTAATTGGTTTATTATGACTATTGTTCACCCGCACCGCAGGTGGGCAAATAGATCGCGGTCCTCATATGAATGAAATTTCCACATTTTACTACTCATATAAAATTAATTATACATAATTATTATCTATTTCCGCAATTGATAAAACCGTTGAGTTCGGGGTGCAAGGAGTTTTGAGTCGAAACGCTAAAAAGAAGATTGATAAAACGGTAAAGTTTGCTTAATATACAAAATATGTGTTTGAAAATGAATAAAGGGACAATTGTCAAGTATGGTAGAACAAATTCGAAACTTCGCTGCTACTATGAAAGCCACGGCAAAAAAGAACTATTTCTCTCTGGATATTATAATCATTCACTACATCATCTCATTATAGTAACTGACCCCTAACTAAGCCCGAAGCTTGTATCTAGGGTACCAGAAACTACGCACACACTCATTCACACACACACACCCAGACCGAGACAAACATTTGTGGTTCACACAAATATTCAAAAAATAATATTCACCCCGCACGGGAATCGAACCCGCAACCTTACGGATGGCAGTCCGGCTTGGTGACCACTCTGCCATCGAGGTCGTCAAAACCATACATGCTACATTAACCGATCCAATAATTATAATCATACCGTCGATTAATCTACAATTAACGAAGAATGTTCATATTGTTATTTATGAGTAATTACACAAGGATTGACAATGATTAATTACATTATAAAATGTATCTTGTTATAAAGGGAAAGTTTGATTATGTATCATCTACTTTTTCAATTATTTATTGTTAAACAAAAGCCGTGAATTATGATTTGATTGATCGATTCAAATCATTGTATTTGTATGATTTTGTGTAATTATTAATTAGATTTTCAAGTGAATTATCAATTCCTACAATTTATCATTAGTCTATTAAAATGTATGTACCTAATTACCATCATAATTAATCACATGACAATCATCCGATTCATTCATGACCTACGAGTATATCTATATAGCTAGAGGACTAGAAACTACGCAAACTCAGACACATACTCAGAGATAAAAGATACACAAATATTAAATTTGGGAATCGAACCCTGCCTTTTCTTTGACAGTTCTTGGGTCGTTGCTTTGATTTATAATGGTCGCTACTTGCCTTTTTTAATTACTTACTTAACATAATATTTTTTTGCAAGTCATGTGTAAATTTTTGGATTATCATCTTTCAAATTTCGGTTCACGTTAAAGGGTTTTCGTTAATTGATCAGCATAATATAGATTAACGTGTGGTGTCGTCATAATAGTGAAGAGTAGCCGTTACTCAAGTGGGTTTTAATTATGATTTGCGCTTGCTTACTTTGCGGCGTGATGTAACCGTTCGGTCCTGATAGTCTTTCCGATAGTCTTTACGGAAAGCAGAAGTACTTAGTCGTCAAAAGTCTAAAAAATATCGCAGAACGCACAGAATAACTTCAAATAGAGGAGATCTAATTGCAGAAAATTGCACATTTACTATATTAAGTTTTTTTTATACTTCTTCTTATACTTGAATTAAGTTTTTTTTCCAAGTACAAAAGCTAAACACAATCTATTAGACATAAAATTTAGAAAACTAAAACATAGACCCAATCTTAAGTAGGAATATTAACTCATATATTTTATTAACCCTACCTGCACCTACCTGTACTTTTTCTTTACTTTGCGCCCTTCGTATTCATTTTTAATCTGTAGACAACGGCCTACCAGCTTCGAAGTTCAAACATACAACAAACCTAATGGTTTTTCAAGTGCAAGATCAATATTATTCTGGGTTCACAATAATTTTCACGCGTTTGCTCAGAGTACCGCACGATGTTTTTGTAAAGCGTTCCTTGTTTTCTTCCCACAAAATTGTGTTTTGACTCGCATCCCAATACTAGTAGATCGGGTTACAGTGTAAATAAGCTAATGTTTTATTAAGAACACTACTTATAGTGGTGGTATGAATGGCTTCTTTCTGGGAATGTGGGTTGTTATTCTTGTGCTGGCTATTATTAGAAATTCTGCTTATGTATTATTTGTGTTTTATGTTGAATATGGACGTATCGATTAACGTCTAATGCGTGTGAAGCTGCCAGCCTCTTAGGCTTTATTCAAGGTCGAGCAATACTTAAATAATGTTTGCTAATTTGCTAATTAAAGTTTAAGATCACCACCACGCATAGAGTAAGCGTGATGATTATTCATATTCATTGTCTGCTGTAAACAGAAGGAGTTATTTGTGTTTAACAAAACGTGCTTATAAATTGCTGACTAAAGCAACAAAAAAAACCTTGTGTTTTTTTAATAATTGTGAAAGCATTAAGTATCATTATATGTTTCGCAATTATTACCTCGATTATAAAGCGATAAAATGATTTTACTTAGTAACTTCGCATAAAATTGCTTATGCTGTAATAAATAGGTACGGCGTGCAATTAAGCAGCTGTCTTGTAAAATAACAGATCTTGTTTCGTAAATGTGAACTCGATATGCAGAAACCTGATACAGATTATAAGTTAGCCATCTCGGTCGTTTGTCGTACGCCAACGTACATAGTAACTACTTATTATTCTGTGTGCAATGCCGCAATATGTGGGCAATGTGGATATACGAACTACACCGACATAAACCAAGCTCCTGTTATTTGCGTCAATCGTAATGTCGGCAAATTATACGGCAAATGCAACGCTAATTATTGGCACCCAAAGCGAACAAACCACGTAATAATTGTAAACCGATTGAGTCTTTATTCTCTTTGTAATAAAGGTCAAATTGATTTAAAAATAATTTCCGAATTTAGGTAGCAGTTCATGTGTAATCCCCTCTTTTAGTAGCTGATATTTTGGACTACTAATTGCAGTGAAAATTGTACGATTCGATTTAATTTGCTGTCGATAAGTGCTTTAAATTTTTGGTTTATTTTGTATTGAAACAAGCTGTACCTTACGGTTTTACCCGGGTTGATATAAATCTACCAATGTACTAAACAATTATCTTGATTAATTCAATCTATTGAAGATCCTAGTGCAATAAAATCTAAGCGCACACAGAGAGATAGAGAAAAATGACTTTGTGACAGACTTCAAAAAGGAAGATTCAGATTTCGGAATTTCTTATGTTTCTTAGATCATAAATCTTTTTTGGATTGAAATTGATTTGATTGTTCGATTTTCAATTGTATGTTCATTCATGATGTAGACACATTCTTATCCATCAAAGACAAAGTAATAACGTTTTATAGTTCGATAACACTTAAAATATAAATAGGATCATTCAATATGGCTTGATTACGCGCCCAAACATTGCACCCACACGGACCCACAACGTCTAATTGATTTGATTGCAGACCGTTTCTTTTAAATCGCTTTACTTTTGTATGTCTGATGCAACTGTTAGTCATAGTTTTAAATGAAAAAAATATTAATTCTTGTTTGAAAACTTTGGAATGACTTAACACTATTTATTTCTAGTAATCAGCGAAGAAAATAGTACTTAAAATAATTTTATTTACGTATTACCACGGAAGACTCAGGCCCCTCGGTAGGGACATAATAGGGAGCTTATAATGATGACTGACAATCGTCTATCAGCAATGCCAAAGTTTACAGATTTGACTCTCTATCATATGTTCAAGAAGACTTTTCGATATAGCTTTTGATAATAGACATTCCTTGAATGTTTGAATCGTACTTAATTATGCATGTCCGTATTCTATCTAGACTCAGGTTTGTCTATTGCAGATTGCAGTCTTTTCCTAATTCTTATTTTTTTTGTTACCAGATGGTTCTGCCATTTCGATGACGACAACTATGTGAATGTACCACGTCTAGTCAAAGTGTTGCAAAATTATAACCATCAACAGGAATGGTATCTGGGACGCACGTCCATCTACAAACCTGTGAAAATATATAGAAGTGCAAAGGTACGTTACTAAAAGTGCGACTTGATATTGTTGTATGTATTTGACAAAGTTTGAATTTTATAATACTTTTATTTGTTTAAACTTTATTGAATTTAAACTCTATTAACTTAACGGCCTATTTCACCATCTACAAGTAATCGTCCGGGTACCTACTCACATGTTTTGTCTTTGTCACTGGATATAAAGTAAAAAAGAGACAAAACTAACTTTACATGGTGAGTAACGTTACCAGGTCGTGAAATAGGCCCTTAGACAAAGCCCAATCAATGTTCATTCAAACGTTTTATTAACTTACTCATCCGATGTATTGTACAGCAATTTAATTTCATTATTCTCTTTATAATTTCTTATCTTATATTTTCCAAAGACTTTGCTCCAATATTGTAATTTGTTTCAGGTGAAATTTGCATTTTGGTTCGCCACCGGCGGGGCCGGATTTTGTTTGAGCAAAAGTTTAGCGTTAAAGATGTCACCTCTTGCAAGGTTTGTTATGTGATCAGATTTAATTTAATAATGTAACTGTCAATCAAATGAGCGAATTAATCTAATTTATCTTGTAATTATGAAGGTTTCTTTGTTTGTTTATCTTTAAGACAAAAGATTTGAACGAATAGACTGCGAAACTACCCTGATCGATTTGGGTGAAATTTAGTACAGACGATTCTAATCGCGTATAAAACATAGAATACTTTTTATCCCCAAATTCCCACGGGGTTAAGATCTACGCAGATAAAACTGCAGGACACTGCAAGTATGTATTTTGTAAAAGAAAGATAATATGGTAAATTCTATCCTATCTATAATAAATGGGGAATATATTCAATGTCTTTTGGTGTGTTTGAATTGTTTATTTGAAATGAATTATTTGTTGCAGTGGTGGTAAATTTATATCAATTTGTGAAGCAATTAAACTTCCCGATGACGTATCAATGGGATTTATTGTTGGTAAGTGAAATTGAGAAATTATTATTTCATTGGATCATTCTATCAGACAGAACTAAGAAATTGTTAATAGTATTTCCATCTGATTATAAGGACGAAAGTGAAAATTCAACGTCTTTATTTCGCTATATACACAGGCCGTCGCTATGGACGTTTGTCTGATTCTATACTAATTTCTCCTAAAGCAGACAATTGAATTTTGATTGGTTTTTATTAATGGTAAGAGAGATGCGTAATATAAAATACCAACGCGTGTGAAATCTTGGGACATTGTAGTTAAAAGAGTTTTTAGCCTGGCGAGAGTTGCTAGCAAAGCAAAGGCTTATCTAACTAAGATTATTCCAAATTGTTCTAGAAAAACATATGAAGCAGAATCTGACCGTATTGCCAGAGTTCCACTCACACCTGGAGCCGATGAAACTGCTACAACCAGAGAAGTTCAAGGATCAGATCTCCTTTAGTTATTACAATAAAAATGATTTCTGGAACGTCGTCGACGTACCAGGGTTCAATACCAATTATGATCCAACTAGGTAAGGCATTTTAATTTTATTTTGTATCAGGTTTTTAACTAACTTCAAAAAAGAGGATCTTCTCAATACGACGCGAATTTTTTGTTTTTTTTTAGCCTTTGATTAAGTTTTTTTTGTGTATTTTCTATTAAGTTTTTAGCAGTCCCATAGATTGAAGGCCCAGGTTTAATTCCTGGGTAACAGTGCAAGTTTGCTATTTTCCAAAGACTGTTTAGGTTTGAGATCAGCAACACGCACTGGGCTTGTGATCGGTGAGAGAGAGAGGTCTTTGGTCGTTCTTACCCAACTACAAAAGAAACTTGCGTGATTGGACTTATCTCAGAAACTACTAATCCGAATTAAAAAAAAACCTTTCTGTAATAAAAATTCCCCACTAAATAGCCCGTAGTTTTACCTTTCTAGCTAATAAATCATACATTAATCTCCAACTCAATATCAAAACGTTGACGAAATCTTAACTTCATAACAAAAAGATAAAATTGCAGTTTCGTTTGTTGAGTTGGAAACTTTATTCTTATTTCTTTGTTCCAGATTTTTATCACTGCATTGTTTTCTCTTCCCTCATTCCGAATTCTGTCCGAGATAGCCGATATATCGATGAGATACGACTGTATATATAATTTATTACGAGATCATATTTTAAAATCGATACGTACAAGTTTTGATAAATTTTAAATCGATTTTAAAATCGATGTACGTTTTGAACACATATAATTTTAATAATGTGCAATTCTGTAATTCAAAACTCGGACTTCAGAATATATTTTTGATTGTGATATTATTGTTATTGTAATGCTAAATTATGGTCACCGTATCTTTGCTTTAATTTGTTTAAAAGTTTAAAATTCAATGAAATGTGTAGTGTGACCATATTGTACATAATTATTATAAAAAATATCATATTTATGCTTACTAATAAAATAATATGTATGTATGGAAATCTGTGATATTAGCTATATGATAGAATTAATAAAAACATAAGATGTGTTATAAATATTGTTTATAATTTTTAAATTAAAACTTTTTTATATTTTAAAACTTTTATTTTATTTTTCCTTATACACAACATCTTTACTTAACATAAAAAATAATTTGTGATTAACGTTGATTCCTGAAATTAGTGATTGAACAAATAAATTCCAGTACTTGGCCAAAAATTTTACATTAGAAAACTGAGAAAAAAACTTATAAGTAATCTAAAATCAAACCTGAAAATAACTAATTTAGAGCTTGAACATTGTAAAAAGAACTTTATCACACAGTACATAAGAATCATACTTGCAATTCAATACATTGTGATGTCATCTGTATGACCACCAATGGTACATTGAATGGAATGTAAGGTTATTGTACTAGACATAATAACAATATGTGGTCCACTTCCAATTGACAATACCTTACATAATAATATACATAGAATATAGAATCTATACAAATAAAAATAATATACAGACCACAGAACACGAAGGTTCTTTTTCCTTGCGTGACCCTTCATGGCTGGATGTTCCATGCTCTGCGATTATGTTTTTATTATATTTGAAAGTGTTGGACCAAACAGTTGAACCAATTTTGATAGGACTTTTATTGCTAGTTAGCTCACGACACAAAAGACATCGAAATGTGATTATTACAACATCTTACATTGCATGTGGGTTCGATTATCGTACGACATAACCTGAGTCCTGAACCAGAATCCTGAATCTGGCAGTCCAGTATGGTAAATACTAAGCCAGTTATGTCATGAATTTGTTTGTTAGGAGAAAATTATTAGCACTACAAATACGAAATTATTCCCTGAATAGAAACAGCACATCAACACATCCCTAAGTACTACAGTTGATGTCCTTTTAACGCCACAAAACTGTAATGTCTCCTATAAATTGACAACAGACCGGGCAGACAATCTCTTAAGTTTTGGCAGAGGCATTTGAATAGGACATTAATAATCAAGGTAAGAACCCATAGGTTTACATTAACACCTCAAAGATAGGATGGCTCACGAACCCACGCGGCCCATAAAAGGTCTAAAGGGACTATTTATAATCCTCTCTGATCTTGAAAGGGTTTTCTTGCAACCCTAATACCGAACTTTTTTACCACGAACATAAATTCTGCGTTGTCTTACTATATCATTTGACATTTAGTGAATATTGTGCCTCTGCGAACTAGTAGTAAGTGCGCCTGCTTGTCAAGCACTATGTACCAATTTCTGGGTGATTTGAGCTTGCAGTTTTTCTAAATACAGCTCAAGTTTGAGATCACCAATATGTGTTAGACAAGCAGCGTAGTGATTTTGCAGAGTCCTCTTCATTGCTAATACCATCAAAGAGAAAGATAATGATATAAGTTTAATATTAGTTACTGCTGTTAGCTTTCAGCTTACATCTTAGAAAGATTTTAAAAGTAGAAATTGTATCAGGAAAGCTGTTGCAATGATTAATTAAATTGATTGATATGCACCATTCGTTCCGCAGCGGAGGGTCCCGTCTTACCATTCGGTGGCATCTGGTCTTTTAAGTACTTTTCAATGGATTATTACTGCACAGTCACTTCTGATAATTGGTATCTTTCCAAATTCGTTCTGGCACAAGCGAAACCCGGTGCAACGGACGGAATGTTAAACCGATTAGTTAACCCCATTACTCGTCTATCCGGTCTTCGTTTCATCCTTTTTATATTACATTAGATTTAATAATGTTATCAAGTCTGTTATTGTACAAGTTAATGTATTCAGTAACGTTATCAGAACAGATAAACGTTACGTTATTCGTTTAATACGGTGGTCTTTACGAGCAATCAAGAGGAATGACATCATTTTCTAATGCGCTCTCTAACCCTTGCCATTAAGACCTTTAAAATCCTCTGAAGTGTCTCGTATCACAGTAAAAACTTTCGAACGTATTTAACCAGTCGTAACAGAACGATTACCCGGACTGGGCCACGAATTAATGGTTTCAAATAAACATAATTAAGCTTTCAAAGCGAGCCGATTGATCTTTGCTCCATTAGTTTGGAAATGACATTCAATTAAAAATAGGAGTCCATTTGTCTCAACAAAAGGTTTCATCGGATTATTTACTTATTATTTTCTTTCTTTTCTATTACGTTCGATATCTGTGCTCGAGTAAAATTAATCCATTTATATGTATAGGAAATTTTATCCCTAGAAACTGGTTCCTTTATAAATATTTTAATTTTATCCCTAGAAACTGGTTCCTTTATAAATATTTTATTACCTTCTGTCGATAGTGGGAATCATAGGAAACTGATTCGGTTGTGTTATTTTTATTACTTTTTTTTGCCGTTGGCTAGACAATAATTGTTTTTTTAATAATGTAGCTTTTTGTAACCCTTATATGGCTACTAAGCGGCTTTGACTTTTGAAAGCGTTTTTATCTTTTTAAGTTTTAAAACTAATTGTATTTCAATGCTCGTCTCATCTTTGATATACATAGATTCTGATTGGTAAAGCTATATATTAACTCAATGTTTCAGGATACACATTATTCCAAGTAAAATTATAACCCGGCATGGATTAATCAAAACCTTATATTAAGACTAAGGGCCTATTTCACCATCTTCAAGTAACGTTCCGAGTATCACATGTTTTGTCTTTGTCACTTGATATAAAGTAAGAAAGAGACAAAACTAACTTTAGTTGGTGAGTAACTTTACTTGAAGATGGTGAAATAGGCCCTAAGTATGCTTTAACAATTATTCCGAGCGTCAACTGTATTTAAACGAAGCTTTAAATTTGCATACCACAGAGTAAAAATAAAAGTTACATAGACTGTGCTTACACTAATAACCGTGCTACATATAGATTCGTAAATACGTAATATGTATGTACTAATATAACATTGCGGGCACTTAATAACAGTTTATTAAAGACGCCCAGTAACCGAGACCGGTTCAACTTCAATTAAATATGCCCTTAGGTTAGTCCCAAAGCGAGTCTCCGAGCGCTAAAAAAAGTACTTAATCATTTTACAAGTTAATTGTCAATTCACATCTGCTCCGTTTACGTAGAATTTTGTTCAGGTTTTATACGAGTACAACAAAGTTTTTAAGAGTTTATAATTAAAAAATATTTGAACGGACGGTAACGAAAATTGATTGCGGGGTATAAAAAAGGAATAAGAGTATTCTTTTAATAAATGGTTTATTTAATTTGCTTGAATGTACCGTGTGTTAAAGTCGTCGATGGTCGGTACATGTAGATGTAGCTCTTATAGGTAAGTATGATAGTTGGTTTAAATTAAGTAAAAATATATGAAGCCTCCCCTATTTTTCTCCTTTAGACTTAACCCGAAGGGGAATAATCACAAACCCAGAAGACAAAAAGACTCTTTGGTAATGTATTACGACTAATACAGATAAATTAATTTTCGCTGAGGAAATCAAAGTAGAGCATGATGAGTGATTAAATAGGATTTCTAGACCAAAATAATATTTACCCACTAAAAATCTAGATCTTATCTAACTAGCCAGATGCCAAACTCAAAGACCGCAGTGTAGGCACTTCAGCACTTCACTGCGGCACTGATTTTGAACCCCACAATTACAAGGGCGACGTTTAACCATATAGTCCATTACCACTCTCACACCAGCTACGATAACATCAGAAACACAATATCAATAAACTTAGTCCAAGATTTCCGTTGATTCAGTACCCATTAGTCTAACTGCTGACTGTTAATAATACGGAGCATAAATTCACTTTGATGACATATTTGTGTCGTGTTATGTGAGCTGTTGAACGCGTCAGCTTATAACATTCAACAATTATAGTGATTTAGTCTCGATCTTTGACTCGAATTTGATATTTTTTGGTTTAATAAAAATTTTATGAGATTAATTTCAATATGTTGTTATTTGAATTATTTATGTTTGTGGTGTGAATAGCAAACGTTGAGAATGTTTGCTAGTAAGTAAAATGTATGCATTGAAAGGAAATATGGAAAGTATACTATGATTATACAATCATAATTACGCTACCTCAGCTAGGTAATAACCTAGTTGGAGGTAGATAATAATAAAGCTACAATGTTACGACTCTCTGCTCTGCATGAACCAATTTCTATCCGTATTATTTATTCTATGGTAATATTCATACATTGAAGAAATAATATCTTTATATCCTGCAGTTTAATTAAAATCTGTATTTAGATTTGTAAGGAATTGACTTTCATAATTAGATCTCGTCAATTTAGGTTATACTCGTATCTACAAACTAAATTTCGATAAATATTTAGCGGTTAATACCGCTAATTAGAACGTGTGTCACATATTATACGTGAGGACACTTTTTCCCAAACTTCCCGCGAAATCCGAAGAGAAACGGGAATAACGCGGATAAAAAAGCGGAGCACGTTATTTAGTATTCTAATTTTAAAGCATCAATTCTATAAAAAAAAACTTTTCAAAATCAGAACATTATTCTTATTTTACCATTCAAAATAAGAACGTTTTTCATAGCTCGTAGCATTCACTACCATAGTTTACATCGTAGTACGACGAAACTTCATCAAAAAGTTACGACTGTAAAATATGATATTTCGTCCACACCCAATTCCATTCAGTCCAAGAGTCACTTCATCTCATGATTTGAACAATAAAGTATGATTAAAGTTTAACTATTTGTCAGGCGAAGTATAGCGATGTGAAGTGGGTTCGGGCGTGGCCGTGTAGATTGGCAATCTGAGCCGGTAGTCGGCATGGGAGTGGTGGGTCACGAGTCATGGTGTCGGTACTGGCGTACTCACAATTAGTTGGTGTGTATATTTGTAATAATTTTTGAGTAATTAATTGATATCAATTTAGGGTAGGCTCAAGTCACTCGGTAAAACATTATATGGGCTGATGATGATGATGAATTAATTAATATTGGGGTAATAAACTGTCAATCGTATGTTCTAATCTAATCTCAAACTAGGTAAAGCTTTAGATTCCGATACTAGAGAAAAAAGAGGGTAGTTTTTCACAAGTTAAGACAGACATGCAAAATTAAGCCTTAAGGCTAATTTCTATAAGAGGCTGTTTTTTTAATACTATAAAGCCGTTGTGAGCTGTGAAAATACAAAATACACATCATCGCACAACTCGTTTCATAACAAAATCTAAATATTCCATTCATTATTTTTTCCACGAGTGTACCTCGGCTCACCCTTGAGCGCGGCTAAGCACGCGCCATTGTCCGGTTACCAAGTGAAAGGAAACAAATCGATGGTTGATAACATTTTGATCTCATTTAATGCGGTGTTTATGCCAAATCACGTATCTAAATGAAGGTAGGATATCTTGTTATGAAAAATAAATCAAGGGTCTTGGTTATTGTCATTATTGAAAACCTTCTTCATATGTTATTTAAATCGTTACAAAAATCCATACTAATATTATAAATGTGAAAGTAACTCTGTCTTTCAAAGTGTTCTTTTCACGGCTAAACTACTGAAACGATTGACTTGAAATTTGGTACAGGGGTAGTTTATTATTCGAAGAAGGAAAGCTATGTTTTATCCCGAAATTCCCACGGGATCGGGAATTATGTGAGTAAAAACGCGGAGCACAGCTAATTACAATATATGATATGACTAATTAATGGGTTCAGCAGTATTTCGTTTTAGTTTTAAATTTCTACCAAAGCCTAATAGAACATGTGAATCAAATTTCATCGCAATCAGACTATAGCTGTCCCCATTTATACTCAGTATTTGTAATATAGGATATGATAGGCACTCCACACTAAGTTATATAATGATAAAGCCAAATAATCAAATATGTATTTTGTTACTTACAATATCTAGGTTCAGCCTAGCAGTTACTATTACTACCAAGTGAGGTCGTGATTGGTGTAGGAGGCTTACACCGCCTTACAGCCTTATTGGTTAATATTTTCAACAGTTTAATTAAAATTTGCTGATATTTAATAAACTTAGAAGAATATACAATAGTGTGACGAAGCGTTAGTTTATTTTAATAAGAAATATTATATTTTTAAAACAAAATTCTTCAAGTATTTAAAAATAAAAAAAAGCTAAGACGCTTCTCATGATCCTTACTAATTTAACTTTTAAATTAAATCTAACAAGAAAATCTTAATTAAAAAACATTTTTAATAAAGAATATTCTCGTATTTTATTATTAAACAAAACGTACGTCATTGTTTATCATAAAAAAAAAAATACGGGTTGTTTATACGCATTATACGTACCGATAAGTCGAATCCCTCGACTAGTTAACAAAAATCTAGTCGAGGGATTCGGCTTATCGGTACGTATAAACAACCTAAAAAAGATATTAATGATAATATTATCATATTATCAAAAAATCTCAAAAGATACTTTAATTTATAATACTAAGGTCACCTCAAGTCGTTAGCGGTCGCAAACCGTGCGTCTTTGTTCGTGCATTGTGATATCACCGCACCCAGACCGTTACTGAATACTAACAAACGACTGAGCTCTATCTAGACGGTTAAACGTACCATTAAAACTTTACATTACAGTATTAATTAATTTTATTGACCAATTTAAGGTTAGCTATCGAATTCATTTTCATTTATGTTTTTTGTGACAAATGTGTAATGCTAAAATTAAATTAAAATAAAAACTTGTTGATTTGTGATCGTTCCTAACCTTTTGTTTGTCATTTTCCAAATATGTGTCAGAGTTGTGTTCATAAACATGTTTTAAATGTAATTTGATCAAAAATAAAACAGAGTCTGTTTTATTTTATTTACAAGTATACTTAAATTTAAATCAATACCTTTAAGTTCATCAATAATATAATCTCGTTATCATTTAAAATCGCTTCACGTTCTACTCGATAATTGCCAAAAAAAAGTAATTAATCATGTATATAAATCAAACATTATTAACTTGTTAAATAATAGAAACCAAACCAGTTGCAAAATACTCATAAAATCTAAAGCAAATAGAAATTAAATACTTTACTAACAGCGCCCCGCGGTTTTACACCCGTAGTTCCCGTTTGCGTGGGAATACGGGGATAAAATAACCTATAGCCTTCCTCGATAAATGGACTATCTAACACCGAAAGATTTTTTTTAATCGGAACAGTAGTTCCTGAGATTAGCGCGTTCAATCAAACAAACTCTTCAGCTTTATATATTAGTATAGATATATGAGTAGATAGTAGACGATCGAGAATATATTCAATTCAAGTCACGACGGTATCTTAGTCGGCGAAGCGATAATTTAGCAATACCGGGCAGGTGGCACGTAAAATGTAGGCTTTGAATGTGATCTGGGCATGTGGCTAACTGTTCTTAATACATTTAAATATTAACTGCAATAGAATATCGACAGAACATTGACAGTTCGGTTGGTATCTTATTTATTGTTAGTTTCTTTAGATGTTAGTTTATTACGTATGTTGTAATCGAGGGGTAGAGTAGTAATAGTTATTTATGGTACAAGCGAGGTAAGTTGGTGATTACTTCCGAGGCGCTATTGAGGCCCGAGCCGTCAGGCGAGGGTCTGAAGATAGCCGAGGTAGTAATCATCAATACACGCGTGTACCATACAACGTTTTTCAACACATTTGCGAAGAAATTAATAATAAAATATCATTTTTCGCTAATAAATAAACAGTTTTTCTATTCGCACGCATCCAACACAACAATGGTGATCGGCCAAAGACTAAAAGAATATACTTATTAAAAAGTAAGTATTGGGATGTAAAGTCCTGTCTTAATCCTGGTATGAAGAAACATTTGTAGCAAAAAAATATACCATGTAAATCCTTACTCCGTAACCCTTTCCTACTTTGTAAGCCTTTTAAATTTTGGGATGAAAAGTATCCCGAGACATATTCCTATTTAAACTAAAGATTTGTATAAAATGACTTAGTACTTATTCATTACAAACTTAAAAAAAAAAACAAACTTTTCTCTTCCCTTCTATCAATAGTATGAATTTTGTCACTGGTCATTAAACTCTATATTACATGTACCTTATACAATATTAAGGTCTTATATAAAAAAGAAACAAGGTAAAGTATTATAAAATATATTTCAATATTCACGGTTTAATAATTGTCTCATAAAGTTCGCCTCAACTTCCTTCATTAGCTCGGGTTGCGCTAGTCCGGCTTTGAGCAACATTATTTGACGGAGAAAAACTAATATACTTAGGAATAAATCTTTATAGGCAATGTTTATTAAATATTTTTTTCTTGAGCAGGCGTTTTTAATAAAATTCTCATAAATTTTTTCATTTTTACCTTTATTGAGGTGAAGAATTTTGTTGAAATATAGAAGTTCCTGTCAACTTTCTAGCCGACATCGAAGATAGTTCAACTGCATATTGTTTAAGACTCACCATCATCAGTTCATTAACGTCTCTACTGAGTGGCTCCTACCCTAAATTAACGCAATAGCCTCTTCTCAAACACCTGCGTATAATTCACACACATCTTATTACTTTGTCAAACCGAAAAGAGTACTCTAAAAGTAAGAAAATAAGCTCCTTTTTTCATCCAAAAATAAATTAAAAAACAGTTATATTGAATGTCAATTAAAGCAAAAGTCATTTTATGATATAACCAAAAATTATTAAATAATTTTCGACAAATATACCAACCTCAATAACAAGATTAAGTCAATTAAAACCTGTATTAACTAAAGTGTTTTAAAACAAAATTCTAACACCAGAGAAAACGCGCTCACAGCCCAGGGCGTGGCGTTATCAAACCACTCTGCACTTGTTCAATTAAATGCAACATTAATACAATGTGAAAGGATTTAGAAACACGATCAACTCAAAGTAGTTCATAAAGGTGGCCATTGACGAGTCAGTTTAACTGATCAGTTGAACTGGTGTCCATCCAAAAATGGTAGTCAATCACCGGAGCGATTCTAGATTCCAGTGGGAATAATTGTCGAAAAGGTTTTGTCAATCGACACGAGGAAGAAGAAGAAGTGGAAAATCTAGTTTTAGGCCAACTAGATTTTCCACTTCTTCTTCTTCTTTTCTACTTTTGGAGTGACGCCACAGTTTTATGTCTGGACTGATCAGTTCAACTGACTCGTCAATGGCTACCTTTAGATAAGTTTGTAATTGAAAATATTGAACGGAAATCTACGGTAATAAATATTTAAATGTAGTCCAATATAAATTATTATTAATCATGAACTACCTGATTTTCGATCTCGATAAAAATATTTTATGTAACAAACTTGTAGTGAAGGAAATTAGTTTTTATTGGTAATCAAATTTATTTATTGGTAATGTGTTTAAAAAGTTTGTTTAACTGGATCAGTAGGTCTGTGGTTATTGAAACTGTTTAATTACAGAAATATTCGTATACGATGGAGAAAATCTATACAAAGTTATAAAGCTCAAGAGTTAAGTAGTTTGTTTTTTGGTTCTTCTTTTATTGTTGGATTGGATAGCAATATATGTATTGAAGAATTGTTATGTAATTTTGTTTTATAAACAATCTCATGACGTATTAAAAAAGGGAGGCGCCATATTTAATTTACAATGACGTCACCATTCATTCTATGTTTCATTTACCGAGCATTTTCATTTATTACCTAAAAAATTGGCCTTAGTATAACATGAGTTTTGCAAATCATAGGCAGAAAATCAATCTCTACTAATATACTATGTAAGTTGAAAATTTAAATAAACTTTCACTATTGAAGTGAGTCTCGTTTAGTTAATTTTAACGTTAAATAATTTACTTCATAATAACTATATCACTAAAACTCGTCATAAAATCATTAATTTAGCATAATTTATTTAGTAGAATAATTATCACCCAAATTGCTAGAGAATTTCATATAAATTTGCGATTCGTTTCGAACTATTAAATTGATTCATGTTATAGCTTTAATCTGTGTTAAGTATCTTACATAGTATAAAACAAAGTCGCTTCCGCTGTTTGTCTGTCCCTATGTATGCTCAAATCTTTGAAACTACGTAACCGATTTTGATGCGGTTTTTTTATTAAATACTAGTATAATTCAAGAAGAAGCTTTTTAGTATAATTTTATCTCCACATTCTCACGGGAGCGGAAACTACGCGAGTGAAACCGTTGGGCGCTGCAAGTATTTAATATACTCCGTTTACCTAATAAACTCTTGACAACTCTATAAAAACTGCGGTCAATTAACTTTGTATCAAACGTATAAATTGATGTAAATAAATTAGAATATTATGTAAAAAGATGCATAAATTAGGTCGATTTGACAAACGTTTAATTAAAATTTATTAAAAAAAGGTTTCCGGAATTATTTTTTTTATTATACTTTTATTTACACCAAAAATATAACAAAAATCATTCACTACGTCATCTCATTCTAGTGACTGACCCCTAACTAAGCTCTAAGCTTGTATCTGGGGTATCAGAAACACACACTCGCACACACACCGAGACCGAGACAAACATTTGTGGCTCACACAAATATTCACCCCGCACGGGAATCGAACCCGCAACCTTGCGGATGGCAGTCCGGCAGGGTGACCATTCTGCTATCGAGGTCGTCGATAAAGTTTTGCAAAGTCTCTCATTCAGGCTATATTTTCTCTACATTTTCCAATATGTTAAATATAATAACAATAGAGATAACCTTATTATATATACTTTATACTTTGGTATCTAAGTTACAGCAACATTGTTAATAATAATATTACATTATTGTGTAAAAATCGACTCTAAACCATCCTTTTAAAGCTATCTAAATTTTCTAAATAGTTTAAAAGCGTTCGCCGCAAATTCGATAACGCATTCACGACCGCACTATCACGTTACGTTCGATACATTAGCGTACATTGCAAAAGCGATATGTTAACGACTATTAAGGAAGCCAACACTAGAAAATCTATACTAATATAAACTTGAACTGCCTTATTTGCGTTGCATTTTTAGTCTGGTTTAGCGTTAAACCAGGTTTTACAATCTGATCTAAGTACAATTTTGAATACTGTCAACAGACTAAAGTGACAGATTTGACTGACAAGTGTCAAATGCTTTAACCAGGTTTTGTTAAACTAAGTTTAAAATGTAACGCAAATAAGACTTGAACTGCCATATTTGCGTTGCATTTTCATTTTTAGCACTAAACCAGGTTTTACAAACAATTTTGAATACTTTCAAAGTGACAGATTTGACTGACAAGGTGTCAAATGCTTACCAAGTTTTGTTAAAACAGACTAAAAATGCAACGCAAATAAGGCAGGAAGAGTTTATGTTTGTTTAAACACGCTTATCTAAGAAACTACTGGTCCAATTTGAAAAAATCTTTCAGTGTTTGATAGCTCATTTATCGAGAAATGCATGCAAAGGCTAAAAAGAAATGCATAGGCTAAAAGGAGCAAGCTTGAGTTAAACAGCGTAGCAGCTAGTTATCGATAAAATATCTGAAAGCATAATCTGTATTAATACACCACGACTCCCTACTGTAACTTAATGCCTTGTTATATTTACATAAACGCTTATTTAAATGAGGCATCTCTGTTTAATATTTAATACAAGCACGTAGTTTTTAAGTTATTGTAATTTCTTAAAGAATCATTGTATATTATTTCAATGTTTGTTTTGTAAGATAAGAATTAGGTGTGTGTCTGGAGAATATTTATGGTGACATCAAAATTTCATCATCTGCTTGACTGCGTATTAAGTTTAAGTTAATGTACGCTTACCTTTATACTTATTTTGTGGTTATATAGTTCTAGACTACACTCAATAAATAGCTGCACTGTATTTTGGATAGCTCTGCGTAGTCCGTTAATAAGTGAGTTGGAACTTCAAAAATTAGCATCTAAATGATACATTTATTATACTTATTTTCAATTAACATTCGAAACATAAAATTGAATAAAACCGTAACAATTTTAACTTTTAATGTATCAATACTATTTCTTAATTATCATATAAATACTGCTTAGTAATACTTTTTTAAATTGGTCCATATTTTTTTAACCACGAAACTACCAATTACTTAAAATTCACCTTTAAAAAGGTCAATTAATTTAACATAAAAACACAAATAAGCTCTCTTTATTGTTAACGTTACATTTACTTCCAAATAAAAGTAAAGATGGGCGCATTATTTTAATCAGTTCCAGAAATATCGTTTCTTAGAGAAACGTTTATACGAAACCACAATTTGAAGTCAATGACTGCATTAACTCCGATACTTGAGGTTAAATATTCTATAATATTCTTTTTATTGTTTGATGGGCAAAAAGCGAATATCGGAGCTTAGTCTGTACCAAGTCTCAGCGGGGCATAAGGAAACCACAACGATGGTCCGACCTCTTTCATTTAAAACTTTTTTACCGAAGTTTATGTGGTTTTACGAACTTTATGGAGATGGTTTAAATACTTTGAAGTAGTCGGTGTAACGTGCGGATTATGTACTATTAACTTTTTGTTCTGGACGTCAAGTAAAAGTAAAATTATAGCTAATTTTGTTGAAGTACACCCACTTTTATAATAGCTGTATTAAGATGATTAAAAGTTTATTTTAGTATCTTGAAATTTTCGCAAACTAAATTCGTATTAATTCCCTATATTTTCGCGACGTGATAGGACAAAATGGTATCAAGAATTCTTTGAGCATATTTCTTTCATATTTCGCTTTTCCTTTTAGTTTCGGATTTGTTCTACCATGTCAGTACCCTTTTGATCAAGGCCAATCTAATCTGATCTAAGCGTTCTAGATAATTTATTAATAACTTCAAATATATTTATACCCGATTAAGACCTGAGTTTAAATAGTCTATGAGTTAGTGTCTTATGAGTTTCTTTTACTAATGAAAATAAATTCAATGAGACGAAAATAGCTAATAGATCGGTATTTTGATAACTGTTAGTTAGTCTTTTACTTCTTCTTCTTAGCCTGTCGACTCCAACAGATAAAAATAAATAAAATAATGATATGGCTTGTTCAATTGTTTACTAAATGAAAGTATTCTTCTTCGTGTCGATTGACAAGACTTTTTAACAATTAAGTTATATATTAGAACACCAGTGAGTGGCCACCTCGATGGCGTTAGGTTGTCACGACATGAGGTCATCCAGAGTACAGCTATTGGGACATGATGGACACTTCAAAAGATGTGAATTAAAATTGTAATAATAAAAATAAAAATGTAATAATGAAAGTATTCATATCTACATTTAAAAGTTTGTTACCAAAAAAAGCTAATAAAAATAAACAAATTTCCTTTAAAACTACGAATAATACGTTGAATTGAATATCACAATACATGTCTTCTAGGGTATCGAGAACCGGTATAAATATCAGAACCGGGATTTTCGGTACCAGTACTAATCAGAACCGGGATTTCCCGGGATTTTCGGTACTTTCGGGATTTTTTCTTCTCTTTAGTTTTGGAGGTAAATATAGTCTAAAAATATTATTTATATTAAATAACACATATTGCGCATTCTGGCATGACAAGATAAGCATTGATTGATTTAACGCATTAAAATAGCATCACGACTGAGCCTCTTAAAGCAGGAGGCAGGCCAGTGCTGCGGAAACTGCAAAAGCTGTTTTACGATGTCATCTCTCCGGGAGAACTCCAAAAGCATGGAACAGAAGCGTGATGGTGCTCTACTTCAAAAAAAGGGATAAAACCATGCTGAAGAACTATAGACCTATCTCGCTTTTGAGCCATGTTTACAAGCTGTTCTCGAGGGTTGTCTCAATTCGTCTAGAAGACTCGACGAATTTTAGCCCCTCGAACAGGCCGGGTTTCGAATTTGTTTTCTCATCGCATATTTCACAGTGCCTAAAAACAATAGTTTTCAATCAGTGCGTCCTACCAATGATGACCTACGGTGCCGAGACGTGGACACTCACGTGGCTGGACCACCAATTTAAATTCACTCAAAGAGTTCTGAAGAGGGTTATGCTCGGAGTTTCTCTGAAATATCGCATTCGCAATGAAGTGATCAGACAGAGAACTAAAGTCACCGACATAGCTCAAGGAATTAGCTCTCTGAAGTGGCAGTGGGCTGACCACATCTGTAGGAGAACCGATGGTTGTTGGAGCAGAAGAGTTCTCGAGTGGACACCGCGACTCGGCAAAAGTATTGTTGGACGTCTGTGGCTAGATGGAGCGATGATCTGCGCAGTTTAGTCGGGAGAGAGTGGATGCGACGTACCGCTGACGGGCACATTGGCGCAAGTTGGGAGAGGCCTAAGTCCAGTAGTGGACGTAAACAGGCTGTTGATGATTAAAATACAGTTATAAATTCACTTTTGATAAAGTTGTACACATAAGACATCAACGTATATCGTAGGCCGATTCTCCTAAATAGTATCTCCATTTTGGTCCTTATAATAAAACTTTCTTGTTCTCTTGGTAATGTGTCTTTAAAAAGATCAATGCATCTAAGTTGCATCACCTAATCGAGATCTAATTCTGTTACAAAAAAGGCCAGCTGAGGAGAATTTTTTTTCTGGCTCTACGCTAGTAGTTGCAATTGTGAGAAGGTGTTCGTAAGCTTTTTAAGTACCACATTTTGTCTTATGATGGAATAATGATCTACCACGTACCTACAGATACAACATTTTAATGAGAATATGGTTTTAGCTTGAATATTTTGTATAAAAAGAATTAATGCTGTTAATAGAAGATTAAAATCAAACAAATGATTATATAGTTAACATGATTCGTTATTTCCCGAAAATACCGAAAATCCCGGTTCTTATTCATTGAGAACCGGTTCTTTGACTACTGTTAAAGAACCGGGAAATCCCGGGATTTTCGGTTCCGGGATTTCCCGGTTCTGAACCCTAATGTCTTCCAAATAACTCGAGACTGAGGAAAAAGAATGGCCCACTATCGTGTTACATTATATCCCTTTCTGCTATATATTTGAATGTGACATTTTCTCAGGGACTTGAACCCTCTTCGTAAAGAGGTATAATAACCGCTTAACTACAGATGTCGTCGTAATCTGTAACAATATATTGAAAAGTAGTTAGATATTTATGGTACAACTTACACCACATAAACAATAAAAAATAAATTAAAAATTAAAAAAACTCCAACACAATTACTTTCAAACCCCCATTACTTTTAAACGGGTCAACCGATTTTCATCAAACATTTCTAAGAACACACGCACGTAAGTCCCCTTTAATACAAAAAAAAACTAAATTGAAATCGGTTCATCCGTTCGGGAGCTATGATGCCACAGACAGACAGATACACACACAGACGCGTCAAACTTATAACACCCCTCTATTTGCGTCGGGGGTTAAAAATATAAAAAAAAGAAAAATACTTTATATATGAATTGATTATCACTCCTGAGGAAAATAGAGGAAACTATAATATTGCTTATGCTCACGCACTGAAGTCATTTAATTAATCAAATTTGAATATATCAACACCGATTATAACAATACGCGAGTGTGGTTGCGACCAAACCAGGATAAAACAATCCCAATTTACTTCAACCAAGCTATTAGTTGTAACTACGTATATTATGTGTTGAAGTAAATTGGGTAAAAAGCTAACTCAATCTAAAATTTCCTGATAGATTTCTTCCGTCTTATCCAACAGTATATACAAGGAAAAGTCCTTGAAATCAAGAGGGATCGCACGTGAGCCGTTACATTCATTGGGCCACCGAGACCCACTTAACTTTTACTACATTTATAAAACACTTTGCATAAAATTATAACAGAGAGAGAATCTCGAGTCTATTTTACTGCTTCACAATTGTGTTTATTTGCATTCTTGATTAGAATAAGACTTGAACTTTTTGTGGGTCACATTTTAATAAAGCGTTATTACTTTTGGTTGAATGTTATTCTTCTTCTTTATTGATTATTGTAACCTATTTGTTTATTATTAAAAACCTGTATGACCATCCTACGCGCATCATAATAATATATGCATAAAAATGTTTTTTCCTAATGAACTATACTTTAAGTATTCATACTTTAAATTCACAATGTATTTAAAATTATATTCAAAATATTGAAGGTAGTTTTTACATTACTTTGTGCAGACGTCTTTCATCTTAGTCTTCTGTGATCACGGGTTCTGTAAAGAATCCGAAACGTCAGAAAATGTAAATCAAAATACAACCACGACAAAAATCCGTTTAAGTGTTTTATTTCAATATACTTTAAGTAATTATTAATTTAAATATCATATTACAAGAGGCAAAGTTTGTTTGTTTAAAAACGCTAATCTCAGCTACTAATAATCCGATTCCAAGAACTTTTTGGTAGTAGATAAAACCTTTTTTTAAGAAAAGCGTCTTAATTGAAAAAAATACATCACATATAATGTAACCGCAGGACACAGATTGGACTAATATTGGTGTATAACATGTTTATATCAAAACATTTTACCGTTATCAAAGTCAAAACATTGTATTCAAATCACCATAATTTTATAACATAAAGTTACTCGATCAAACTTATCATTATTACGTTGAAAGTCGAAAACAATTAAAATGAATGTCATTCATGTAATATCATTACTCTTAGCCTTTCGTTACCTTTGTATTAAATTAATTAAAGCCATTCTTTGTCGATTATTATTTCTATTATAATCAATAAATTAATGTTATATTGAATTCTAACAATTTATCAGAGGTGTATCACGCTGTGCAGTGGTTACAGTAACGAATGATCTCGGATTTGTATTATTACAAAACGAAATAAATTCATTACTTCATATATTATGGTTTAAGTAATTAATTTGTGGGTACATACATTATTCATATTTTGTAGTATGTTAACGAGTTTGTTGATCGGAAACTTTTGTGGAATCCTTTTGGTAAGGTACTGCATTGCAGATATTATTCTGCCACTTGATAATTTTGTTTATACGGTGTAATCTGAAGGGTTAAATGGTGAAGGAAATTTTGGAAAATGAAAGTAAAAAATAACGAAGTAGAAATAACGATAATATTCGTAAAAGCAAGATTATATTTTAGAAAATAATTTTGTACTGTTACCTCAAACGAACTTAGTTTAGCTCAACTTAATTAAATGTTGAGAATGTGACTACTAGGTTTAAATAGACATTAAGTTAGCGTTAAATACTTACTTAGTAATTATGTATAATTAAATTAGTCTTAATACCCAGTAATTATAATTTAATTATGAGAATAAAATGATTATGAGAAGTAGTCAATTAAAGTCAATCATAAATGGATACTTATACTAAGTATTGATTGTCACATAAAATATTGGAAACTCGATATTTCTTATAACTTTACGTTTCAATTTGAATCTTAAAATAATATGAGAAGTGTTATAATTATCGTAAACCAATGAGTTTATATTCTTAATTGGTCTTCAATGTTTTATTAATAACAATATTTTCATTTAATCTTTTGTCAAAATCAAGAAGTCGGAGAACGGAGTCGGACAATTTATCCAATTAATTCTATAAAATATATATGCTGTGGCACGAATAGTTTTAGTGACATGACAGGGCGGCCAACCTTCGGTTTCCTCTTACAAATTTATGTCTAATTACAAGTGCGTGTACAACAATAAATTAACAACAAGTTTAATGAGTGTGAAAATGTTTTGAACACCAGCTAAGATTTTTGTTGTTGTCTAATGGCCCATTAAAAGTTTGGATGGATGTTACTCCAAGAAATTAATTAATGATACCTTGTATTATTTATCTTTGTTAACAACGAAACTGTTACATTGGGAATTATGTACTTTGATTTGTACAAAGATTATGTTTAAGATACAGTTTATTTATCGTTTGAATTGTTTTATTGTTTATGGGATAAAATTCGTATTTGGAAACTTACGGAGGATGAAAATTAATCCTACTTAATATTCGAACACGGGTCAAAACACAACGATAAAGTTATCTTTAATTATGTTACGAGGTTACAAATCTTAGTGATGCAGGTTCTTATAGCTTAGCTTATTAGTAGTACTCCTAGTCTCTAGTGGGGTGGTGTACCCGTCTTAGTTACCCCGGGCCTTAGCCCCGGCTCCAATTCCTGGGTTAAAGGATGCGTGTTTGATATTTTCCCAACATTTTTGAGGTCACCAACACGCACTGGGCACGCGTGAAATTATTTACATCTTTGAAAGAAAAAAGCCGTGGATCTTCCAGGTCGAAACAACTATAATAATAATTACAACTCCAATCAATCGATACTTAAACTAATTAAGCAAGTTAATAATATTCCAATTGTTGTCCAATGTCTATATTATGCTTGAGTTAACACAAAGGAGTTATTATGTTTGATCTTGTCTCTTAATGAAGTAATTTAATATCGATTCAATATCAATCAAGGCGATGATTTTGCAAATTATTTTAACGGGAGTAACGGGATGAACAATGAACGATGAATGGATGAATGGAATGTTTGAATCAAATGTTAATTAAGTATAATGTAAGCTGTTGGTTTTCCTAACGAATAAATAAATAAATAAATGCTACAGAGATATTAGAACTGTTTCTTCGTAGTTTCTGTCAGCTTCTCTGTTCCCTGATACATACAATCCGGGTCTTTTTAAGAGTGAATAGGGTACCTTCTAGGCGAGTACGCTCCATCTTAGGCTGTATCATCGCTTTCCATCAGGCGAGTTACAGTCAAGTGCAAACCTATTCTCGGTTAAAAAAGTAGATGAACGATGATGAAGATTGCCAGAGTGGTGTTTTTTTTTAGAGAGATTTATATATGTAGTCTTCTTCTTCTAGCCTTATAGTCTATTTCCTTCTTTATGCTATATGTAATTAGGGTTGGTTTTTGGTTTAACCGGATTTGACAGAACGTTACTAAACTAAGGTAATACTTTTTTAAAAGGGATTCATGTATTACAGTTTCACATTACCAGTAATAAATCTAGCTGATATGACTAGGTTAAATAATACTATTTGAATTCGAAAGGAGATTCAAAAATGGATAATAGTTACACATCACGAATAATAAATCTAGCTGACCACGCCACCTGTGACGTGTCATAGAAAAAGCTGATCAAAGTCATAAATAATCTATAATATTATTATAATAAAAATGAAACGTAGCATAAAATTGGCGATGCGTGCGGTATCTACGTTCAGTAGCTATCATGTTTCTTAATGGTTAGTCGAAAAGCGTCGGTGGTCGACAAAATTATTCAAGTAATTTAATATCTTTATTGCGATTTGACAAAATTATGAGCGAGTCAACAGAATTGGACCCTTCATCCGTTATATTTATGTTTTTTAGTCAAATGTTTTGAATAATATGTTGTGTTTTTGTAAAATATGACTTGGTTTTTGATATGATTTAGATTGAGGTATACTTTTTCCGAAGTTTTTATGGTTTGAATGCATTTGTATGCTAAGATTTGGAACGACGATATCTCAGATGGACAGTTACTCGCATTAAACTCGAGAGGTGCAATTTTAAATATTTTTGAGTTGAGGATTAAAAATACTAGTAAATATGCATCGCATACAACCAATAAAACACAAACCACTTTTGGATTAAGTACAAATATTAAAAGACAGAATAAACGCATTCAAACTCACGCCACCATACATGATTAAGATTCTTTACGCGTGCCACGATGTATGTAGTGTTCAGATTGATATTGCAAAAGGAACTCGTAAGTTTAAAGCAATAAAGTATAAAATTGTGTGTCAAGAAATAGTTTCGTTAAGACGCGGTAAGCCTTTCAATTTACAACAATGCTTCAGTATGCGAAAATTGTTGTAGATGTACGTGTTTGACTTTTGACGCGGGAACGAAACTGGTAATATTAAGATGTGTAAGGTTATTGAAGATAGTTTACAAATGTATCGGACTATTTATAACTGAGGGTGTAATAGAAAAATAACATTACAAAAACTAGTTACTCTTTAGAAAGAAAATCATTCACTACATCATCTCATTATAGTAACTGACCCCTAACTAAGTTCGAAACTTGTATCTAGGGTACCAGAAACTACGCACACACTCATTCACTCACACACCCTGACCGAGACAAACATTTGTGGTTCACACAAAATATTCACCCCGGAATCGAACCCGCAACCTTACGGATGGCAGTGGTTACCAACCACTCTGCCATCGAGGTCGTCACTCGTACTCTTCATACGTTTTCTTTATTAAACTCTAACTTTAAAAATCTCTCTCTGAACACCGGCGTCAAGTATTAACTCTATGTCTGCTACAATCTGAAGTCCGAAGTTTTAATTCATTGATTTATTAATTCAATTTATATCCAATCCATCATCATTTTCATTAAAGCATTATCCTGCGTGAATCAAATTTCTACGTCCAGGTTATTTAAGAGGCGGCAATAGGTGTGAATTTGTGGACTTACCTATCCAATTTACCTATTTTCCTACCTTCTTTACTTATATTAAATTAGTTTCACGCTACATTAAAATACGCTTCTCTTGAAATATTCTATTTCTAGAAATATAAATGAATTTGTAGCGTACGTGTGCAAATTTAATATGGTTAGAGTTGAGAAAATGAAAGTCACGTAGAGTAATTTGTTTTAGCTATGAAATGTGCTAGCTGCATACGAGTACAAGTTGTAGACATCAAAGTGAGCGTATGCGCAGTGTGGACAGACATTACATCGATATAAATTATTGTTAAGTTTTCAGTTCTCTAAGACGTCGCCCATCTTACAATCGTACGATACGATATATATATATAGCACTAGCGGTCCGCCCCGGCTTCGCACGGGTCCAATTTTCCCGTTGATTTTCCAGATTTTTTTTACATAAGAACCTTCTCCTGACAATAACAAACACAACAAAAAAGAATTGGCCAAATTGATCCAGGCGTTGTTGAGTTATGCGCTTACCAACACATTTTGCGATTAATTTTAATATTATAGAAGATATAGCATATATGGCAATTAGGACATTCTGAATATATCTGTGTTTGAATTTCAAAGCACGATGAAAACGCATCGTGCCATCCCGTGGTGCCATCATACTATCATTGCCAATTAGGACGGCACGTCTAAAAAACTCAAACTCAAAATATCTTTATTATCAAAGATTGATACAATCACTTATAATCGTCAAAACTTAAACTAAATTGATTGTTAGTTCACTACACGCCCACTACTGAGAAGAACTAACAAGAAACTCAGTGACTACCTATCCATTTTGATAAAAGTACTTACAATAATCTTGACAAATTTCGTTAAAATTTTGCCTTTTAGTGTGAAAAGTAGACAAGTAAAAAGTAACAAGTTAACAGTCAGTTTCGCATTTAATAATATTAGTATAGAATCTTAGTCCGGAAATCAAATAATAACAATAAATATTAATTATCTACCGATATCAAAACTACGATCGAAAACGATAAACCTTAAAATTAATTAATAATGTCATCATTGTCTTCATAAGACCATCAATCGTGAACCCATTAAATAGATTAGATAATAAGCGCTCATTAAACAAAATCGATAACTAAACCACCCACACTAGTATCGATAGAATCGAATCGAATCATAACGACTCCCGAAATCCGGTCGTACTAAATTTATAGGGATAAATTGACCGCGGGCCTTAATTCGGTTTTGTTAGATTAAACGCATCCACATCGATCATTCACGAACGCTAACTGTTCCCGACTTTGATGTTTTGATATCGATATTAATTGACGAGTGCTGTGATATCGACTGATCATAAATCTATTTAGAACACGAGTCAAATGGACTATTCGAATGATTCGGTTCTGTAAAGTAATTGAACTACATTTTATTGTATGCACTAATAAAAATATCTCGTTAGTAACATCGTTAAATTGTTTCGGGATTAATAATTAAGCGGAGAGAATTTATAATATACAGTTCTTTTTTCAAACAACACTTACTTAACGTTTCAATTTAGAGTAAAAATAAAAAAGTGAAAAGTTTAAGCCAGTTCTTTTTTTAACGCCAACGGTCGAGATGGTCATGGTAAGCAACACACCTGCCCATCACAGGTATAGTGTACTACTGTTTGGCAGCAGAATACTCGTATCTGGCAATACGATAGTACACACTCAGACGGTGTAAGTCCTACTACCTAGATATTCCATTACAGGTATCATCCATTAATTCTTACTGCAACTTAAATGTCTGCCTCCCATTGATCTTCTTCTTCTTTTCGTGTCAGTGGTCTTCTTCTTTGCGTGTCGACTCACATTTTTGAGGACCAGAAACTCGGCCACCGATATGGCACTATAAGTGGCCTTGTCCTCTCGGGTGCAGGTGTAGGGACACGCACGGCAGGTTATTTGCCGTTGAGTGTCAGTGGTTATGTTCGGCTTATTATCTAAATGTTGTCTGCCCAGTAGTTTGCTACGGCGATAGCAGCATCGTTGGCCTCACTTAGGTCATCCAGAGTGCAGGTGTTGGGGCACAGTGGACATTGGAGTAGGTGGTCCATGGACTGTATCGGACTGGTTATAGTAGTACAGTGAAAAGGAATTGGTGAGAATAACGTGTTGATTGACACGCTTGTCAAATGCGTGTTGATAATTTACTTCAAACATAACTGACACGTATCACTTTAACCAGGACCTCTAATTTTTACAAGCTTTTATTTAGTTTCACCTGTCCCGTTGTCTGTAATCAAATCTTGCAAGCCACTTTTCGACCTCTTCTGGCTATCCGATTGAGCTGAAATTTGGCATACTTATGTAATTCCCATGCCAATGCAATAATAGCTAAAAAATCTTGTTTTTAAAAAGGTTTTTATTATAAGTTTGTTTTAAATAAGTACATTAGCGTTCAACCGCTGAGACGTTAATTATTTTATTACTCTCTGTGCCTGATAGATCATAGAAATTAATTGAAACCAACGCATGATACGCAAATTCGTCTGATCAATTAAATTTTAATTAATTTGGTATCAAAACACAAACAATTTAACACGGGGTTGAACGTTAATGATAATAGTTTGGGACGCTAGTTTGTGTACTAAAATTTCATATACGGTAAGCTAATATACATAGATAGACATATAAGTTTTCTAATCTGACTAGAAATATTAACAAAGATTTTTTTTTAAATTAGCTGCAAAATAATATTTCTCTTTCATTATTAACTAAAAACTAGATAAAATTTAAAATTGGTTCTTCCTTAACTACTTAAGGCAAGATTGAAAGAGAATGAAGTAATAGAGATATACTTACTCGCAGATAGTCAGCATATTAAAAGACCAGATAATTTTAGACTTGATGGTTTATTATTACTGTTACAATTTTAGTAGACGTTTAACATGAAATAACTTTTCTTTAACGTAGAAGGAAAAAGTAAATCATAAAGAAATATTAAGAGGTAGAGATCAACGTCACTTTGACATGCTATAATTAAATTAGTTTCCAATATCATGTAGACTTTCCAAACGCCCACAGATAATGTCAAACGCCTACTGGCTGTACAGACAGGGCTTTTCTCTTGTTTACAGTATAATTTCATAAACATCATGTCTACACACATTATTACAATTTAATAAGTAAACTAGTTAAAATCTGGTTTGCCCTCGTAGTTCCCTTTTTTGAGAATTTATTAATTTTGTTTTCCAAAAATTTCCTGATTACATCAATCGTTCCAACATTCTTATTTTTGTTTTCTAACTTCACCACTCCTCAATATTCTTTTACATTCAAATGTTTTAAAATACTAAGTATTCGAAATTCAAATTTAGAACCACACCGATTTCTGCAACAAAACCCATAACAAAAGAAGAAAAAGTGTTCATTAAAACTCCAAATTTAAAAAACGAAAACTAAAAAGTTTTAATAACTCATCGATGATAGAGAACCTCATTTAATCTCCGTAGGATGCAGGTGTACAAGATGTCTGATATCTAAGTGTAGTTGGAGGTGAAATAACCGGTGTCTGTAAGTAGCAAGTGCAAGTCCTTCAGGGTATCTCGTGAGCTACCACGCCTTGTGTTTCTGACGCATAAAATAAACAACACAGTTTAGGTTGGATGCACACTGAAGTTTGTTTATTTGAATTTGAAGTATCACTACATAATATGTATTAGCATATAACAATGTTGCTGACTCTGGACTGTACGTTAAGATGTTAAAAACTACGCAACGGATTTTGATGCAGTTTTTATTAATCGACTAGACAGACATTCAACTAAAAGAATTAATAAAAAGTTAAATACTTTCCTTTTAAAGTTACCATTATCTTAAAAAGAAAACAAAATTCAGTCCCAATATTTTTTCCATTTACATCTTTAATACAAAACCCGACACAATAAACAACAAAAACATATACTTATCTGACACATATTTTGGAACGTAAAAGGTATTATTTTTATTAGTTCCTTATTTGGTGTTCAATCAACCTTATATTATGTGCGCACGCGCTGCCATAGGCATAATGGCGGACCACAGCTGTATCGCTAAGTTAATGCACTTTACGTCCAGTATAATACTAGTAAGTAATGTACGATTACGAGTAAACTATGTTTCTGGGAGGTCAGTGTTATAGGCAATGATTTATTTAGATGTATTATGGATATTACCTTTATATATGTCATAATTGGAGTAATAGAAAATCTTAATTACCTTATATCTGATGAGTCTTATTAATTAGTAAAGAACTGAAAGGCTACTAATTGTATGTAGAATTTGTGATATGTTGAGTTAATTTCTTAGCATGCAAAAACTGATAATTGACAAAAAAAAAAATTTTTATTCGAACGCATCACACATACACATAGTTTCAAAACAAAATAAAAAAAAAGCTTAAAATCTCCATTTAAAAGTTTCATCGTCAAGATTTTCATGCAAACGTAACTAATTGGCATAAAATTATGGTTTCTGTTCGTGTAAGCGACTTTGTAATCCCAATTGAATGATAATTAGTAAAACAATGGAAAAAGTTAAAGTTGCAAAATTAAATAGTCCAAACGTGTTCGCTATTTCTGCTCATTAACAACATATTTAATTAGATAGGTTTACAAATATTTTATTGAGCTCTTGTTTGGTAAAAACATCTTTCTGTTAAATATACAGGAGTTAGGGACTAGACACATTTATTCAGCTCCAATCAGCGTAATCGTCTCCATACAAAATCGTTGTTTCGTATGGACAAACGTTGAATGAAGCTGAAACCCTTAAGCGTTTTCAGTCAGGGTATTATTACGATTTCAACGTATAGATTTAAAAGCACTTTCAATTGTTTTTCTTGGCAACTTTTGTATTTTATTCACATCATTCGGTTAATTTACTATGTGTGTAGTATTCGTGTAAATAAAAGATCAATATTAAGACGATGCAGCTAATTCTTACGTCCAAATGAACTCAAATATAATCCTAAAAGCTCTAGATTCCAAAACATCGAAATACCATTTTACCAAAAGTTATAAAACGAACAGAGGTTCATGAAAACACTCTTTTTGTACCTCCATTGTGTGACCGTGTAAGGTTCGATATCTCGACTTTAGTACCCGGTAATAAAGGCTATTTACTGAATAGATGTCACCGGCTTAATGCCCAAGATAAGAGTTTTGACGCTCAAGCCTAAATACCTGAATGGCTATTGAGTCTATTTCGCAATTTCTAGAAGGTTTACTACGTTTAAATTGGTCGTTAGTGAGTTCGGTCGTTGATTTTTAGTTGTTAACTTATTACAAATAGTTTTGGGTTTATGTAATGGTTTACGATAAATGGTGTGTATATTGTGTACCTATACGTGTAGACAGAACACAAGACGATATTTTCTATACATTACTAGCTGCACCCCGCGGATACACACGCGTAGTTCCCGTTCCCGTTCCCGTGGGAATTTCGGGATGAAAAAGATGTTGGCCGATTCTCAGACCTACCGAATATGCTCACAAAATTTCATGAGAATCGGTCAAGCCGTTTCGGAGGAGTATGGCAACGAAAACTGTGACACGAGAATTTTATATATTAAATCTACCTTCTAAAGACGCTCTTTCGACATTAAAATAGGTACTCTATATGTATACTAACTTAAGACCTCATTACATTTCTTTTACATTTAAACATGAAATTACCTTACATTGCGTACTACACTAAATGTGTTACAGCTGTAAATAACGGTAGCTACTTTGACATTTGATTGGGTCAATATGATACCAAAATAAAAGTACGATAAATATAGGCTTAGAGTGCTAATTTTGGTGATCCAACGCGCGAAGCATTCGCAAGTCAGTTTAAAAAGGTACCTATATTAGGTTAATTGAGACAAGGCTCAAGAAACTTTGAGATATTTCTGCTCTGTTATACATATAACTGATGAAGAAGTTAAGGTGGTCTAAGGACTACTAAAATATGTAAGTAGTTGGAGTTTTCTCTAAAAACACTCAGTTTTAATTTATTATAAACAATAAAAAAAGAAAAACAATACAATAATGTTCTTACTCGTGCTATCTGTTCACCATTAAAAGTAGTTTCTCTATGTCTAAACTTAATATAAATCTATGGAAACCATGAATAAATTCCCGGTTTGTCCACTAAACTGTTACTAATGAGTGTTGTCCGGCAAACTACCAAATATAGTCGATTGTGGAGGCGTAGACAGATTAGGTTAATTATAGCGTGGGCGAGCAATCTCTGCCTTACTAAACTCAAACCTTCACGCAAGAGGTAAATCTCTACCTTCACGGGACAACCTAACGGAACTCCCAACAAATTATAATATTAAAGATACATATTTAAATTGCTAATACGAATGAAAATATCGTATTTTAATCTAATTTCTCTTTATCATAACACTGTTTAGTTTTATTTATTGTTTTTGATTTCTTTTTCTAGGAGATAAGTGTGATTTATTGTACTTACAGATTGGTTAATTAAGTTATTTATTTGAATATTATGTTGTTTTGACTTTATTTATGTTTTTTATAAATTTAATTTGCTTGAGTTTAGGGCATGGATTTTCCTTATCTAAAGATTCATTTTATGTATGACATAAAAATCGCCGTTACTTTGCTTGTTTGAATTACATTTGTATTGTTTTCAGGAGATTTACAATAGCAGTATTCAAATGTTGCAGTTGAAATGTTACAAAGTATGTATAATATGTATGTATGTAAAAATAATGTTTATGTTAAATAAAAATGACAGTCGAGAGTGTCGAGACGCAAATCTCTATACTAACATATGCCCGTGTTTCCACCCTGGATAATGCCTATAAAGAATTTTTTATTCATACAGTTTGGTCCTGCCATGGCCATGTCCCTTTTGATAAAGGAAATATGACACCCCTACGACCGACGAGCCGCGACTCACGACATGATCCATGATCCCGATCCCGATCCCGATCCCGATTCCGATCCTGATCCCGATCCCGATCCCGATCCCGATCCCGATCCCGATCCCTGATTTTTTTATTCCAAACCTGAGCGAGCTTCGATTGCGAGAGAGATATACACGGCCAGATCTTCGGGCGCAACGAGACAGAAATAAATTTTTCAATTAGGTGCCTATTTTTATTTATCCCGTCTTAATTTATTAATATTAACGACGCCAAAGTGTTAAAGGTGTTCGCGCCAATATACACCGAACAACATTACATTGCAAATATATTTGAGAATTTACACCCTTATATATTTAACTAGATTTTAATATTACGTCATACAATAAACAAGTGCTCATAAAGTGTGAAGAGTTATTACCTATGTAAATTATTATTTAAACACAAAAACAACAAAACTTGTTCTCTTCCTTCGCTTTTAAAATTACAATAATTACACAACATACGATTACAATAACGAGTCGAAAAACGTCTCCCATAAAATATAAGTATTGTGTACATATAACAACATTCTGTATTACAAACTTAACATGAATATTTTAAAGTAAAAACAACTTGAACATTGGTTAATGGTTTCTCAAGTGCAAGTTCAATATTATCCCGTAGCTTGCTTCTAAAGTTGTTGTTTTTTAAACCAAATGTAAAGACCGTATTGGTATGAAAAGTAAACAGGAAATTACTAAATGGGTTTACTTTGACAAATCAATTAAAAGGAAATTTAATCTTTGTTTGAATATACTCGTAATTGAATTTATTGGGTATTAGTATTTTTTTATTTTATTGAAACAATGTAACAATTATGTACATAGGTAACTTAACTAAAGGCAAACTATACATAGATTTACGATCATTAAAATTTAATGATATATTTAATATTGAATAAAAAGTATTCTAGGAATTACAATAGTCAATGATTGAATAGTAGCTGTCAGTAAAAAGTGCCTGTGACATAAAAAAACATGTCAAACTGGTCATACGACAACAATTCGATTGACGTTGCTTCCATCATTAATACCTCAATATCTAACACTCACTAAGGACAACACACTGGAGAGATCTTGTTGTGGAATACTGCTCGCTTACAAGCACTAGTATCTCAATATCTTCAGTTCTACATCTCTACCTTTCAAGGAAATAAGTATTTGTAACTACCACGGCAAGTAATGTCTCTATGACTACGTCAAATAATTTGTAACTACATTTGAAGATATAAATAAATAAATTAAAAATTAGTACCTATAGATAAATTTAATCCATCTATACTTAGTTTAAAATGAATCTATACTTAATTTATTTCTTCGAAATTACAATAATTCTTAGACTTACAATCTTGGTGGCTCAATAAATTACCTTGATAGTTTGGTATCTAATGTTAATTTTTGTATAGTAATAAAATAAGATACAGTTTTTTTTTATAGATCAATGAATTTATGTATCAAAAGTAATACATACTCGTATATCAGCTATATTTTAGAAACTTATTTTACGTCTGCATTTTATCTTTATAGGCAGGTCTTAACACTTGTCAAATAATTGACTGAAATTATAAATATGACTACGCAAATACTTATGCACTTTCATGAAACTTAACTAATATGTATTTAACCCAAAGGTTCCTTACTTATTATCTTAAAACATCAAGCAACTGCAATAATCCCAAGAGAAAAAATCCATCTACATCAATTAAAACTATCAATTATGTGAAAGAAATACTATCTCTTTGTTCATACGACTATAAATTGGAACTAATTAATTATTTTAATGAGTTTCAAACAATAGAATATGTTTCATGTAACTTTCAAACGAGTCGAAGACACCATACATTACATTTTCCCTGATCGTAACGCATGATGGTCACAGTACAACCGTGGGAAAACAAGTCTTTGTTTCACATGAAATGATGGACACCGCACAATTACAATGAGCTCTACTTAGTAACAGTAGCTAAGTGTGTGTTTACTTAAGTACAAGCAAATAACATCGTTTTTCCATTTAGTTTACTGTCATTTTACTGCAATTCTTGGTTACTTTGTACAAAAACATTTAAACATCATCTGCAAAATATGCAGCCAATACATTTTTGTTGTAAATTATATTGCATATAAGTCCATATACTGTTATAGCTGCTATAAAAAGGTATACATAATAAACCATCATCTTGATCAGCCTATCTCTATTTCATCATCATCATCAGCCTGTGTTCGTCCACTGCTGGAATAGGCCTCTCCCATCTCGCGCTAATGTGCCCTGTCCGCGACACATCCCTGGTTACTTCTGGATAATTAGGCCTCTCCCAAAATACGCCATTGAACCTAATCTTCAACTTTACTCGGCAAATCTTTCGTTTAGCATATTTGAGTTTTTATTCGCCTGAAAAAACCGACCCCGAATAGACATGGGAAGGTTCGGAAGAAGAAGATTCGCCATAATTCGTTTCCAATTTTATCTGTTTTCGTGATCAGTTCAGACAAATCCCACATTAATGAACAGTTTCCAGTTCAATGTTACTATTAATATTGCAACAGAAGCACTAAACCGTAACAAATTATTCTTATACCACAAAAGGAAAGAAACCCATTAATTAATGTTATGTTGTTTGTAATACATACAAGGCTATCGATGTTATAATCGTACTAATAATGTAAGAAATTAGAATAACAAGATAATGTTGTTGCCATTTTAAATTAAGAACATAAAGATGGAGATATACTTTTATTTACTTAAACAAATTCTAATGAGGTTAATATACGTTGCGTTTTTAATCAGTTTCATCGGTCAATGGTGATTTTTTGAACTAAATATTCGACTTTAAAAGACAACTCAATTTTATAAAGCTATAAAATTGATTATTCCTTTAACAACTAGTCCCTTAAGGATATTGGTTTTTCTATTATAATAAGACTTTTTTGCAATTTTATTAACGCCAAAAAGATGTTAATTTATCACACTCATCATAAAAGTTACTAAATAAACGCCTGCAAATAAAAGTTTATCAGAAATTTATATTACCACAAAAAAATATTTAAAATATACGGTAACATTAGTTCTCGAACCAAATTCGTAGTTATTAATGTCTTGTAATGGTCTGAACTAAATGTTCCATTAAAGTCGGTTACATACCAAACAAGGTGAAACTCACTGACACACCTACAAAGTCACTGTCAAATGAATTATGGATGTAGTTTGTACAATTAGTAAGGTGTTCCATTAAGAAATAGTTTATAGTAATTTTATTTATATGGTATTGTTAATTAAGTTAAAGGAAAGCTTGGAATAGCAAAGGGTGCGGTTAGAAAGTTTTCGTTACATAAATAAAAAATAAATTGAATTGATACAACATAGGATACTTTTTATCCCGAAATTCCCATGGGATTGGGAGTCACGCAGGTAAAACTACGGAGCGCAGCTAGTAACTTCATAATATGGTCTTGCAGAGATAAAAATTCTCAGAGATTTAATAATTTATGTGGTACTTGATGTTATGAGGATCTTGATTTTTATAATAATAAAATCTCTCATAATCGCTGCAGCAAGTTCATCTAATTTATTAAATCTAAATTATTCTGTTGCAAGTTTTAAAGTAAATAAGTCCCAAAAGATCAAAATGAACAAATTACGTCATCAAAACACTTTATTCTAATGTTTTGATTAATGACAAAAACCTTCTCGAAAGTTTAAAATTAAATTAGTCAAGTTATTACACAAAATGTTACTTAGCCCTTTATTTAAAGCGTTGTAAATTGTGATTTAAGTAACTCGCTCGAGTTTCATTTGTTTGTGTTAAAGGTTTAATTTAAGAAGTTTATTTTCTTATTTTTTTGACATCTCTAAGATGTTGTGTATATATTTGTATAAACACTAGTGGCCGCCCCGGCTTCGCACGGGTCCAGGCTTACCGTTTGCTTTTACAGTTTTTTTTTTACATAAGAACCTTCTCCTGACAATAACAAACAGCAAAAAAAGAATTAGCCAAATCGGTCTAGCCGTTCTCAAGTTATGGTGACAACGGGAAACGGGTTTCATTTTTATATATATAGAATATTTCTTGATTGAGAAAACTATATACCAAAAACTATCTTCAAACTTTTCCATTTATAATACGACTATTTAATAAATCTATTTTAAAACAACATCAAACACTTATATTAGTACTATAACTAATGTACTTTCTACTCGTAGTTCGATTAAGCCTTGTCCTATTGAATGTGGCAATATCTATTAGCCTGCTAACTTGGGACACACCTCAACAAATTCAATGGTCAATCTATAGTAATAGTAACTATTTAGTAAACTGTGGTACTATGTCGTGTGCAAGCAATAATGTTATCTACGTTGTAGGCTTTAGAATTACCATTTGATCTCGATGTTACGAGTATTAGACTGTTGCTTACCAAATATGTTTACTCTTGGTGACGATTGGACAATGTTTTCGGGTTCGTTATTTGGTTCTAGGTTTACGAAGTAAAACGACAGTGGTCTCTATAAGGTTAATTTAGCACACCACCATGCTTGTCTCTTGCCTGTTGGTGATTTCAAACCTGACAAGTTGTTTTAAAATATCAAACATTTCTTGACCCAAAATATAGATAGAATCCATAATATATTAGAGCTTGGCAATACATACTACAACACCGATGTTGCTCGGAAAATATCTTATTCTGACACTAACAGAAACTCCTTCAAAGAACAATTAATAAACAAATAAACTAATTCCTCTCTAACAATAATATTAATAGCTTACTGATACATACATGTTTATCTATATTTGGTAAATCCATCCCTGATCTAAAACTATAAAGTAGATTATCCCTCACAAAAGATAATGGGCACAAAACGCTGTAAGTCAAAATTGGCAATTTATCCGAGCCGAGCTAGTGGGTTGGGTCGAAGTAGATAATGTTAGTTTCACTCGAAATAACTGGCGTAAATTGAGTTACCTCCTATCACCACTTGTTCGTCGAGTTACTTACATAGTTCTAGCTCTTCGTTTTGTTGTGAGTGCAGTAATTGTTTTAAAATGAACGCTATTTTTTTCCTTGGCTTGCAATGGAATTGTTTTCCAGAAGCTTCTTTTTAATTCCAGAAAAAATAGTGGTTTAGTTATGCTCAGAGAATGTTGTAGATAGATACAATGCTGGTAGTGATCCTGATTGTTACGGTATAGGCCATCGGTTCAGTTCTCGCTCAAGACAAACTCATATATAAGTTTTAATACCAATCTCTAATACATAGTTTGAAAAGTTCTATCCTTGACCTAATCCAATCGATCAATCTATACAAAATCCAATGTATTATGTAGTAGGCATATTACAAGGACGTCAATATCTCGTAACATCGTCAAATATAGAGCAAAATTCATCATAGCGTTACGAACATTGTACAATATTGTAAATTGAAAATCGTGATAACAGGATCCCTTTCAGAGCCAATCACTCTTACTAATAAACTTAATACAGTCTGTGCAGAATGAATTTGTAATATTGTTTTGTATACAATTAGGTTTCGTTGCAACGGTTTCATTTAATTTTATACAGAAGAATTTCTGATGATTTTTATTTTCCAAATACCCCAATACAATGAATAACATAACATTACATAATCATTCACTACATCATCTCGTTATAGTAACGGACCCCTAACTAAGCTCGAAGCTTGTATCTAGGGTATCAGAAACTACGCACACACTCATTTACACACACCCAGACTGAGACAAACATTTGTGGTTCACACAAATATTCACCCCGCGCGGGAATCGAACCCGCAACCTTACGGAATAAACAATACCAAAGTATGCAAATAATAGACAACAAGTAATTATTTTTTATTTTCCCAATACCCCAATACAATGAATAAACAATACCACATTATTCAGTAGTTTAATTCAGACCTCACATAACTCCAGGACTTCTATTTTTCTCCTAAAGAATTTTGGGAAAAATGGATTGCATTTCATATTTGAATTTCACGGGAGAATTATACAAAGGATAGAAAAGGAAAAATTGGTTGCCCCGAGGTGATGCCAGACGTGATATCGAGTATTTGTCATAAAATGTTTAATACTGGACTATTGAAAGAAGAACTAATATTTCGAACACATTTATGAAGAAAATACGACTAAACTTAGTCCTCTTAGATTTGAAAAACTATTAGGAAGTGTAGATTTTCTTCTACAAGTATCTTAGATGTAAAAGTTTATCCATGCTACAATATTAAGCAATGTAGTGATAGTAGAAAAGTTAAAAGAAAAATATTGTAGAAATATAAAAAGTTCTTTTTCTTTGTTTCACAAAACATACCATAAGGATGTTTTTTTCTCGAAACTTTCTCGAACTGATTTAGATAATTGGTAAAGATGTTTTTTTATTAGGACTAAATTACTCACAGGATAGTTTTTATCCTAAAATTCACACGGAATTGTGATTTAGGTGTTTAGCCCATGGTGTGTCACACACATAGTTATACTATACTTTAGTTTTTTTCGTGTATACTTTACTTATGTGTCGAATACTTTAGAAGATTTTGCAAATCACAGATAATAGATTGGTCCCAAAAATTTATCCCATCACCTCCAAAATATGAAGCCTACATCTACGTAATATGTATACCATCTAAATACTCCTGCATTTCCTTCATATCTCTTGATTAGTGCACTGATATTCTGATCTCACAATTAAGTACACTAATTACGTTGCAATCAGTCAAAGACAGCATCTCTTGTGTACTGTCAGTAGTAATTATTATAATTAATCGTCCAATTAAGTAGCGTATTGGATTGAAATTAGATTTCAGGCAGCGGATAGGATTTCATTCGTATCAGGAATGTATAATGGGATTTTCTATGGTATATCTCATTGCAGAGCAAAGACTATTTCATCGATGGATGATATCAGTATAATGACTAGGAATTTTCTTTAAACAACATCGAAAAAATTCCGTATTGTGTGGTCTGATAGATAATTTTCAAAAATTTCTAATTGATAGACAACCTCATATTATAATAGCTACTAATGAGGAACTCTTGAGCAGAACTCAATGCCTTTTATTAGGTCTTGTTCTTGTCAATCGACACGAAGATGAAGAAGAATGCGTCTTACACACTTGAGACTGAACCTTTGAGCGGTAAGTATGTTGAATTTTACTTTATTACTTTAACACACAAGATAATTTCCACAATAAAGTTCTTTAAGCATGTTAAACAAACCTTTAATCGTGTCTTGTAATCCAAGAGCCACTTCATTTTCCAAACCGTCTAATGACTTTACCTTTTAGATAAGCTGAAAACTTTCAAACCATTATAACTTTAACTTAAACCGATATCCCTTAAAACATCTATCATAGTGAACCCAAAGCTCATATGACGTATAAAGATACTCGATAACATTTTATACTACGAGAATTTATAAATATTCATTCCGAAGACCACCAATATCACTTCGCATTACCTCCTAAATAGCACTTAGCATATCAGTTTCAACGGTAATTCTTATACAAATGAGTCTCGAGAAACTACAGTAACATGATCCATGATCACTGAACACGCACACCCCAAAAAAATATGCACCGAAATGGTCTTTATTACAACGATATAAGAGCTTCATGTTTGGGAATGTTTAAGTCATTGTTTGATGGGTAAGTGGATGGTTAAATGCGCCCGCATACTGTATGAACGTCATATATAATATTGGTGGGAATTTGAGGACACGTGTTTAGGATGTACCGTCGTGTGAACAAGATGCAAGGAGTCTGTGTTTAGATACGGGCGCTGTTTATAGCCCGGTCCGGTGAGATACTCGTAGTGTAAATATTGCCGGGAACCTCAGCTAAGAAATTAAACATTTACCTCCTATAATGACGGGCTTTAAGGCGTTTTGTTTAAATATTTGAAACAGTTGACTAATCGATTTTAAACGGTTTATGTTACGCTACACAAATTTAAATATGCAAATTGTTTGCTAAGAGGAATAACAATAGCTTTTTTGCGATTAGCTAATTATCTTAAGTTTGCTTTTTAAAAGCTAAGAACTATTTGAAGAGATGTAAGCATTCGTATTGCAATTTCATCCACCGATACTCGTACGTAGGATTGCACTTAAAAAAGCATAAAAGGTGAAACATACCTATGTAGATCTCAGCGATAAATAGAAAATGAGGAAGTTTTTAAAGGAGGCGTTACCGTACATCGAAAAGCTGTCAGCCCCAGTTATTTTACTGGCATTGATCGGTTGTTAAGCGTTGTTAAAGCCTTCAAAAGTCTAACATTTGTTTTAACGGATTTTTATCTAACATTATCATATCACGCACGGGAGACCCAAATTAGAGAGGTTTAATTGCGGAAAACTGACCACTTTCAAGAACAATACAAAAATATTAAAAGGGTTTTCTATCGTATCGTTACTCCAAATAAAATTATGTGTAGCAAAGCGATGAGATAAAATTATATGAAATGGACGAGATTAAAATGATGAGATTAAAATAAGCCGTATAGTAATGACGGTAAGCTGCGTACCTACATTAGACAAATCCTATACACAAAGTTATTGCACAATCTGCAGTTTACATTAAGATAAGCGGTGCTTACTGGCACGCGCGGCTTCCTAGAAGTGTAGCCTTCGGTCGTTACGATAAATAGCACTTGATAAATAGCAGTCTAGGCAACGGTGCAGCACTGAACTAGAACGAGAAATAATTGTGATAAGTAACACAAAATCTTGCTCAGAATAGAACGCAAAATGTTCTCATTTATAACGTCGCGTGCTGCGTTCGCTTTTGTAATGAAATGATAGGTTGGCGATGTAAATCTATGGTTGCAATGGCTTTCATTAAATATTAATTTATTTAAATTATATATTACTTTTATAATGCTTATAAGTTAAACGTTATGGAAGAACAAAACTGTAATATATGAGTCGATGAAAAATGCAATTAAAAATTTTCTCATTTTTACTATTTATAATTGATACCATAATAACGTAAAAAAGTAAGTTAAGATCTAACTTAGAACAAGCTCTCACTCTTTAGAATAAGGACAAATTTAACAAACTAATATTTATGATAATCCCCTAACATTAGCACATCGTTTCCCTAATAGCTCCCGAGTCTGGTACAGTGATAAAACATTACCATCAGACGCAAGGAGAAATTCACATTTTGCACAAATAAATGCATTCCCGACTCGAATGTACCAGATGGTACAATCGCTTGCAAAAATTTAATTCAGTTCCAACCTTCCTGCATGTTTTGATACAAATACAGTAATTCTGTAGCATTAAAACATTTTATACGTACGAGTACCAGGAATTTTTTACGATACATCTTAAGGCCTGAGTTTGGCGGTTATGTTCAGTAATTCTGATTTTATTGGAGACTTGGAATATAAATAATCGTAATAAGAGTAACGTTCTGTATATTTAGGAGTTATAGGATTGTGAGTGGATACTATTTTCACGTTATCATTAATTATGGATGTATTTCGGTTGTGTTTTACTAGAACTTACTATTTACGGATAATAAATATTTGTGCTTTTGTTTTTGTGGTTAGAGTTGTACTTAGTATTGATACATTTTCTAAGGAGTTGTATCAAAAAGTAGAGCATTTCTTTAACCTTTTTCTGTATACTTATCTCTTTTTTATTTTAGACATCAGCGGCCAAATGGAAGCTCTTCTCGAAGCCACTCACGACACTTTTGACATCCTGTAACTTCGTTGTAGATCTGTTTTATCTATTGAAACATTTTATAAGCTCTACCACTTTTAAAACTCTTTTATTCTTTTAGATTCCCTTGTCACCAACTTAAAGCAATGCAACAACATCTTAGAAGTAAACTTTTAACTGACAATTGAAAATGGAACCTACAGTTTGAATTTCATAAACAAATTCATAACTTCTTCGATCTTATGATGGAGCTTAGATGAATAAAGGGATCCTCCGAGAACCCTTTGGCATGTGTTGGGCATACTACGAGGACCTATGATAGCCGTGTTTTAATCTTACTAACGTTTCTTTCAAACTCAGTTAAAACAACAACACTCACCACTTTGACCATAACAAAACCACCAACTTCCTTCCCGAACTGCCAAAATTTCAAAATTATTCTATGAATAAAGTTGTCAGATTGAAAATCCAGCCCTAAATCAGACAACAAAATATTCCAATGTAACAAATCTAATGAATTTCAAATGTAACCGTTAACGTTATCAGTCGTATTTGCAACCCAGTTGGAATCAAATTGTGCAACAAAGTTCAATGGCCGATATAGCTTCAGGTGTACAGGGTCTCAAGTCTGATATTTTATATTATTTGATATGACAATATGTTGATATAGAGACACCATAACGAGAGTGTCAGAAATTTGGTATACTGCTAAAATTTATTCATATGGTATGGTGTCTAAAAAGCTGTCAAATAAATACAGTTTTGACAACCATCTAGCTACAACAGATATTGAATCAGTGGGGTTGTTCTCAAGAGAATACCAAAATGACAACAAATATCAAAAAACGGCCATAATGGTGATATAAAAATAGCTTTGACTGCCATTATCAAAGCTTTGTTGTTAGCAGACTTAAAGCCCAGGGGTTCTGTCAGAGTCGGTTGTTCAGCTTATCTACGACCATAGATCGACGCGACCGAGGCACAGATTACTAAACAGTTACTTGCCGAGGTAACGTTGACTTCGTTATCGGTGTATTCTAGTTTCGATTATTGATTGAAGTTATTTTGAATGCAAATGGTGCTTTTGTTATAAGGATAGGTATATGCTATTATTAAATTTTCTATTGATTTTGATAGCTTTTACAGAGTAGTCGTTTCATTGAGCTAAAATTGGACTCTCGTGGACATCAACTGACATAATTAAGTTATTGAGAAAGTAATTGCTTTTATTGTTTTATTTATAGTTTTATTTGTATTACACTTGACGGAACTGAATGTTTATAAAACTATTTATGAAAGAGAAATTATTTTATAAATAGTTTTATGAACATTACTAAAATTTATTTTGACAACATCATTTGCAATTTAACCAAATTAATTACGTACACTTTTTAAAGAATATTAATTGGGTAATAATTCTTGCAAAATGTTTCCTAAAAGGATAAAAATTTAAGTTAAAAACGTCATATTTGTTGACTGGCATCAGTATTTATGAGGGCAATAAAATTAAATTATATTTTTAAGTCCTATTTATAATTTCGACACACTAATTATTCCCAGATGGTCAACTTTTGATGCAAATGAGTGAATTTCCCGGCGCCTAAATTTGCGTGGCAACTATGAAATCGGTACTAAAAAATATAGTTATAATGTTTAAAACTTTTTTTTTGGTTAGATGAAATAGTCACCTATGTGAGGCACTAAATATTTCATTACTGGGATTAATAGGTACTCCAGAAAAAAATGTTAAACCTCGAAATCTTTCATCGCCGTGTCTGTCCACAACTCACCTTGATGTGTATTATACCTCCTTGATGAAAACCTATTGGTTGAATACATTGAAACCTAGTTTTATATGATACTTGGATAGTTAAGGTATTGTTACGGAATACACTTAATCAAATATTTAAACAATACAACGAATGGTTACTGGAAAAACATTTGTCCCAGAACTTCCTTTCATCGCCATGTCAAAAACATTTTTAAACATATTGTTCCACCTAAAGACTTGCGTCTCCTTTTCTGTGTGCTAAACGTTGCTCAAAAGTACCGCCTCAGTGCTCGACGTGGAAGGACGTGTCCACGTGCCTGCGTTTTCAAGCTATAAATGTAAGTGTATCCCATTTTTGTTACTGGACATTTTTTCTTTCATCGCCGTGCATAGGTATAACTTCTATTTGAACAAGTTTATACTCTTGATTGAGCATTCGATAGAACGCCCATACTCTTCTGTTTATTTGTATATTGTTTAGTTCTTAGGATACCTAATAGATTTTATGTAATTTTAAATTTTCGACTCGTTTCTCATCGCCATGCTTTCATTTCCGTGGTTTCCATAGCAAATATTTGCTATGGCAATGAAAAAAAAGACACGGCAATGAAAAAAATTTCATTGCCGTGTCTTTTAAAACAAATTACTTTCATCGCCGTGGCCAGGTCTTTCATTTCCGTGACTTATATTTTCATCGCCATGGTATGATTAGGCAAGGAAAACATATTTACCTGTGATACAGTGTACCGAATATTGACAGTTCAGTACTCGTCAAGTAATATCTCTGCAATACGACAAAAGACTTAAGTAAAGACTTATAAGTACAGTAAATAACTCATCTGTATTTACTGTACTCCTTCTAGCTCGTTTTCTTGATTCCTTAAGATCGTGTCCGTTCTGATGCACTGTAATGGAGTCGTGTACCAGCCGTTCCACTCCGCTCTGTCTTCGGCTCTTCTCAGAGCTGGTAATTGAGAGCCCTGTTATTGCCTTGATCAGGTTTGACCAACGGGTAGGTCGGGTAGGTCTACCTTTCCCGCCACAACAAGCTTGTCCAGGCTGTATGACCGTTGTAGCTCCAAATGTGACCAAAGTAGGTCAGGACTCGTAGGTAACGTATCGTAGACAGTCTTATTTTTATGTCAAGTTGTTCTAGAATAGACTTATTCGTACGTCTCGCTGTTAACGGTATGTGTGGCATCCTTCTCCAGCACCACATCTCGAAAGCCTTTATCTTTTTTCGATCTACAGCGCGTGGATAGACCAGAACTCACAGCCGTATAGAAATATCGAGAATACCTGAGATCTAATTAGTCTCATCTTTGTTACGTTTGGTGATGGTTTGGACATTCCAGATTATCAACATTTTGCTTATTGCTTGCCCATCTCCACACAAATTCGAATCTCTTTCTCGCAGCCTCTCTGATTACTGATCGTCCAGCCTAGGTATACAAACTTGCTCATGAATTCCAGGTCTGACAATTCTCCTGTGCGTGTGATCTGTTCAGCTCGGTCAGTGACCATAACCTTTGTCTTCGATTTGTTGACCCAAAGTCCTACTGTCTCGGTTTTGCGTTCTACTCTGCTGAACATTTCAGCAAGTTCGTGCTCAGAGGATGCGGCCAAAGTAGTGTCATCTGCATATCGAAGGTTGCTGATCTTGTTCTTGCCAACAGTAATGACTCCCTCCCACCCTTTTAAGGCTCTGCTACTTATATAGTTTCTATAGTTATCATCACTCAAATTATTATGATTATACAGCGTTGAAATATTTCGAGTTTCCGATATTTCAACGCTGTTGCAAGCGCCATGATCACGGATGAACTCTCCTACTTATATTTCATATATCTATATTCGCCATAGATGTTAAATAGAAAAAGGAACTCTTTTTCAGCCTGCTCATCCGGGATGATATGCAACATAATCTTACTGGCATGGGATATAAGTGCCACAGTCCGGTAGGGTGCACATTTTTTTTTACCCAGAATAGGCTTGCACTTGACTGTAACTAACTTGATGGAAAGCGATGATACAGCCTAAGATGGAACGTGCTCACCTAGAAGGTACCTTTTGACTCGCGACTAAACCCAGGGTGGTCCACTATAGGTAAGGATACACTCCGGAAAATAGGAGCCAGTTCGAACAGCGTCTTCCTTGCGGAGAAAAGACACGCCTGGGTCTTCAAGGCATTGAACTTGATCAGATTGGTATCGCTCCAATCGGAGACCGCCCGAAGGGAAAAGTTCGTGTGATCGACCTAGCCTCTCTTAAATACTGTTTCTCGGCCGCACTAGCACGCGGGATGGATATATGTAATTCTCTACAACTGTGCAATCATTTGCATACTCATAGGTTCTGGGCTTTGGCAGATCATTGATATGCAACAGGAAAAGTGTTGCAATGAGTACTAACCCTTGGGGAACACCGGCATTAATCGCCATTTGATCGGACGAGCATCCATCAAGATCGACCCGTATCGATCGATCCCGCAAGAAGTCTGATATCCACCCACACAAACTTACAGGCAGACCGTATGATGAAAGCATGCTAATAAGGCACGTGATTTCGTGGACCCCTTCTTGAGCAGGTGGATCAGAAGCGATTCTTTCCAATCTTTAGGCCATTTATCACAGGGGTTTTTATGTTAATCTTATAAAGAAATTCGATCAATTATTATCATTCGATGTGGCGTAGATAACCCGTCTGGGGGAGTATGCCTGTCCTTCTCGGAGACAGGCGTGTATATATTGTATGTTAGGATAATATAATACTCATGTCAGTATATAAAAAAAATGTTTTATGTATGGATTTTCATTTCCGTGGTGTTTCTTTCATTACCGTGGGACAGTTCTTTCATTGCCGTGGACGCTTGTTTCATTGCCGTGCACGCATGTTTCATCGCCGTGGCATGAAATTTTTAAACTTGTGTTATTCGTTAGTTTTTTAAGTAATCAGCTTGATAATAAGCAAGAATACATACATTATCAAGAAGTATAATAAACGCTAATTAGTTTTGAAAAAAACTTAAAAACAAAAAAAACCACGGAAATGAAGATTTTTGGGGACTTGTTGAAATTCACTCAAATGAGATTAAATTTAGGTTGGTTGCAAAATAATATGTTTTTATACCTATGTAATTTGTTTTTTGCATGTTAAAAACATATTTCTAATTAATATGTAAGTATTTAATGTCCCTGTTTACCGATGTTTTTCCATGAATATTTCGCTTATTATTGCAATCAATACAAAACTTTATTACTCTCTCTTTAAACAAAAAAATATTTTCCATTTAATAATATGTAAAAAAAATATCGTAAATTACAAAAAACAGAAAAAACGTATAAATACCTTATACATATACCAAATTATACTCAACAAACAAAATAGGCTCATGTCATTACTATTTACAACTTATTTACTCTTATAAACCTAACACACCATTTACACCATCGCCATATTAATATAAATATAACAACAAATATATAACCGTTATTATTAATAAATTAACGATAAAATATCCACTTATAGAGACAACAATAACTATTAAACCCGCCCACGTTCACACCGAAAGAAAAAACAGCTACGTGTCAAATTTAAACCGCAGTAAATTCACAAAGAAACCGAAGACTTCCAAAAGTTTTGTGACATATCCATATCCATAAGTGGTGTCAAGATCGACCATTATTAGTATATTTACTGACAGTAATATTATACAAAATACTTCGATTATTCGTCGATGTTATTCGATAGAAGTACATTTACATTTTAATCGATACAATATCGGATCGCACCTATTCGATACTTGGCTCATTTAAAGGATTTAAGAGTACTTAGGTTCAGATTAATACCGAGTTAGTTTGGGTTTGGGAAAATCTTGGTGTTTATTGAGTTAACATAGATAAATATGGTTCTTTATGGCTTTATTCTGTTCACACCTTGGACTTGGAGACATGTTTCCTTTAAAACCCGTGGTTTAGATAGAATTTGAATTTATAATGGGTTTAGTAGGTGTTGTGGAACCTTGTCATAGCTACTGTTAGACATGATTATGGAAACATTATCATTAGGTACAACTGGACTATACAGTTCTCAATTTAACTGATGAAAATGTTTTTTTAGACATTGTAAATATGTAGCACTATAAAATTTTAATTGTGCTATCATAAGTGGGCAATTTTCCGCAATCAGACCAAACTGATTTGTATCCTTTGTGCGAACTGCAATACTTTTTATAAGACTTAAAGACTCTAACTTCTCGTATCGACAACATTATAGCTTTTGCCATAAATACTTATATAAGTATAAAATAAATAAACACTATATTTATTGTGATGTAACATGAAACACCATTAATAAACAGGCAACATTTACACGTATAATCAAAAAATAAATTCTATTAGAAACCATATTATTTTCATAAAAGCTATAACATTATTCTAACCTATGAAATAAACAGATATTTATAATTTTATAAGTAAATAAATAGCAATAAAATTATCTTCAAATAGATGTGATTTTGGTTTAATGGACTCGTAAAATGTTCACATGAATCGGAAAGTGTTTCGCGCGTCGATAAAAGAGTTTTAACAAATCGTTTGATACATAAATAAAAATTAATAAATTGTATTGTGTACGTGTACTGATACATTATGAATATATCTCGGGAGGAGTATATAGATAATAATTGTAGTCTAGCCTCTATTATATGCTCCAGATTGAAATGATTCTCTAAAATTGATTAATTTAAATGACATTTTTTTTCTTATATTCGTTAAATCCTTACTATAATATTCTAAATACGAAAGTAACTCTGTCTGTCTGTTACCTTTTCACGGCTAAACTACTGAACCGATTAACTTGAAATAGGTCCGGGGAAGGACACAGGTTATGTTTTATCCCGAAATTCCCACGGAAATTATTTATATTTTTGTATTTTCTGTAAACTGAGGCAAGGACTTAAAAATCTGGATTATAAAGTTTACTTAAAAAGAACACCAGACTCAAGGCGGTTTTAGACGTCAAAGTTCTTTGATCTAAAATTACTCCTCTACTCTCTCTCCTCCTAGAAACCGCAAGAAACAATATACAACATATTAAAGTAGTAATAAACCTAACAAATACACTAGATAGTTAATAACAATTAAAATTGTGAAACAAGTCCATTAACAACTTAACAGTTAATAACAATAAACTCGTGTTCAAAAACAACAAGATTAAACCAAATAGATCTACGTGATCTTACGCCATCTCCCATCAAGGAACTTCTTAAACAATCAACTGTATCCAATTCTGGGGGTCGAGTCCACTACTTGACATTATCTGCCTTAGTTGCGTTACATTATAGTTTCGTTTAACAAAACCTGGTAAGCATTTGACACCTTGTCAGTGAAATCTGTCACTTTGACAGTATTCAAAATTGATTGCAAAACCTAGTTTAGTGCTAAGCCAGACTAAAAATGCAACGCAAATAAGGCAGTATTTGATCAGACAATGTGTTGATATTGAGATGCTATAACCAGAGTGTCAGTTTGGTATTCTGCTAATATAGCTATGGTGTCTCCTTGGTCTTTGTTGCTGGTCAAAATTCAAATAAAAACCTTGTCAATTAAACGTCAGAATACTGTTTCCATGACAACCATCTAAGTTGTATGAGCTATTGAGTCAGTGGTGTTGTTGCCATTAAAAAATACGACAAAACCTATATTTGAGTAGCATTATCTTAGCATTATAGTTAACAGACTTAGGCCCCTGTTCATCAGCCCAATTGGTCTTAATAATATGAGATTGTCCGTGGCCGAAATTTGATGCGAATTTTTTAATTACTTGTACTGTAATCGGGACGATGTCTCGTAACTCTTAATTGTCATTTGGGTTCGTATCTGACTCATATTTTGGTATTCGGATGCTTCACAGATAGTGAAGTTGTTTTGAAGCGCAATTGAGATTTATTGTTCTATTTAATTAATTAAGAGGGATTACTGAATCGTTTCTCGAAACTCTTTCAAACTCTTTTAGTGCGTCAATGCAATTTGTAATAATATATTTCCTAATTAACTGATTGATTCATCAAAGCAGAGCCCAAAATAAGTAAGTCCTAAAACCGAATCCGATGTTAAGTTTGGAATTAAAAATGTAGCAGCGCCCCGCGGTTTCACCCGCGTAGTTCCCGTTCCCGTGGGAATTTCGGGATAAAAAGTCCTATGTGTTATTCTGATGTACAAGCTAAATTATTGTAAAGTTTCATTAAAATCCATTATGTAGTTTTTGCGTGAAAGAGGAACAAACATTCACACATCCACACTCACAAACAATCGCCTTTATAATATTAGTAGGACATACTGTTATATCTCCGATAAACAACCCACAGATTTTGATGCAAAAGAAAACAACCTTACATAAATCAAAACGAAACATCTCCAATTAATACAACTTAAAAAGGACATCCCAACTTCTTAAATATAAGTTACATTACCAGATTATTACGTACTTTTTCGGTTATTAATATTTAATAAGTGTACAATTAAAGCAGTTACCACCAGAAAGGATTGGAGACCACCCAAGTGATCATACTGTCATTAATACACCTCCCACGTACTGTAACGATAATGCAAGTTTTTGCTTTATTCTATATATATAGTTTTATCGATATATTGCTTGTAAATTATATATTGGTTATGTCATAAGTGGAATGATATTGTACTTACGTCATAACAAATATGTTTGGTATTATTATAATAAGAGTAGCATGAACTAAAGTTAGCGAAACTTGTGTAATGTATACAAATAAATAGTAACATGATAATTAAGATATGTTGGGATAATAATCACAGTGTAATAATAGGGCCAAAAACAGCACAGAAAGTGTTGTTTAAGAGAAAATAAAATTTTATTTTCCTAAAAAATATGATATAAGTTTTTCTTAATTAAGAGTTTACATGTGGGTTGCTGCAATTTACTAGTGCTTATTATATTGAGGTTTCTCTCTTATCTATATGCTGTTTTATACCTCCGGGAAGAATAACCTTATATAGCAAAAGTTTCATATAAATTTTCCCACGGAATCAGAATCGCATTGGGCACAGCTTCTATATTTAAAAATAGCATTCTACAAAGTAACGAAGTCAGTAAGCTTTTTTGATATGTAAATTAGAACATAAATAGAAAATCTATAAAGCCGCGATATATTTCGAAGATCGTCTATTAATTAAATTGATCATTAATGAAGTGAGTGATTTGAATAAACAGACACACTCAACATAGTATAGTCTACTGCGTTACGTCAGCAGTAAATCACCGAACATTAAAGTCCATGTTACATCTCTCTAAATGTGTGAACCGCTACCAAATGGTATCGGAACAAGTTTAAATTGATTACTCACCACAAATAAACGAACGAAAACACTATTAATTGATGCCATATATTCTCATTAATGTCAAAATACTTCGACACTTTTATTTTTAACAGAAATCGCCAACCATTAATTTAATTAAAGCATTCTTTTGGTAACACTTATAGAAACGTTGTCCAACTAAAACATTTTTCAGATGTTTGATATTTTTAATTTTGTTGTATTGAATTGTAGTTTTGAATGGAATTTTAATTAAGATCGAATTTTTAGTTCATATTTTTTCCTTGTCAAAGAGCATATTTGTGTATCAATTTATTATTTTTAACGAACATATTTACATTACCTATGTTTATTTTAACGAACATATCTACCTTACCTATGTTTATTTTAACGAACATATCTACCTTACCTATGTTTATTTTAACGAACATATCTACCTTACCTATGTTTATTTTAACGAACATATCTACCTTACCTATGTTTATTTTAACGAACATATCTACCTTACCTATGTTTATTTTAACGAACATATCTACCTTACCTATGTTTATTTTAACGAACATATCTACCTTACCTATGTTTATTTTAACGAACATATCTACCTTACCTATGTTTATTTTAACGAACATATCTACCTTACCTATGTTTAAATACTATTTTATTTTATTAACAAAAAACTATAATAACTATAAAAATCTGGATCTAAAGCCTTCCGTCGCTTGCTAAAGAATTTTCTGAATTGTACCTAAGTACTCAATAGTTTTCCCGAAATTAACACCTACGAATAAACAAAAAACTACACAAAAACGTGTATTTTCAAAACAAATTACCACTTTGAAAAATTAATTACTTTTATCTTCAACCAACAAATAAGGTATTTCAAGTCATTCACAGTTAACTTTAAATATATTTACCCGTCAACGTTTAAAACAGTTTTGGAATGTAGATCATCTACTTCACATTCAGTTAGTCGGCATTTAGACTTGTCCCGTCTGACTATATCGGGTATAATGTAGCGTCCAATAGTACTTTATAAAGAAACCTGCAGCACCGGTTGCCTTTATAAATATACGAAGAAAACGTTCGTGTGATTGTATCAAAGAATTGAAGCTACTAGTGGCCTAGACATGGTAATTCTAAAGTTTTATTCTTATTGTAGATGCGACTGATTCTTGTTCTATTTGCTGTAAGTCGTCTTTGGTGCTTTTTTTCGTATAGTTTGTGCTAATGCTTTATTTTTATACCGATACTAGTCTGACTCGTCTTATTAATCAAAGAATGCAATCTTAATGAAGATGTTTTTTATTATAGTTTGAATCTGATATATTTTAGTTATTACCACTGCGTATACAAAGTGTTTACGTAAAGAAGGCGGTTAATTTAAGTCTTCTTCTGTAAGCTCCTTAAGATTCTTAAGTGCTTGTGATTGAATAAACAGACTGCTGAGAAATCCATGATTTTCCGGGCACATCAAATTTTCAATCCCAGTTGGTGTACTATCATTATCCACGGGACGTCGAAGAGAGTAAAATTGTAACATTAACGCTATCTCTAGAGTCTAACAATTGATCTAATAGAACGAAGACCAAGTCATACAGCTCTATAAGAAGAGGCAGTCAGACAGCACTAAAACTCGACCTCACAAAATTAGATAAATAGACGATAAAAGATGAAAAAGTCAATCGTAAAACAAACCTAAATCACAAACGTATTACAATACTAGTAAATAATGTTATTGCAATGGCATTGGACTGCACAGTTATTGATTCACTCGACCTAACCTTGAACCAATTCGTTTTCTTTGAAATTGTATCTCTATTGAGGACCGTTTATAGCTATGAAACGTATTTCTGGATATCATTCGTTAACGATCATTGTTTTCGAGGGCTATTATAAGGGCTCTCCGAATTTATTGGGCATGTTTCGTGTAATGACCATTCTTATAGCGTTTTGGGTCTCTTGAGACTACGATTTGTTTGTGACAGTCTGAAGTATTCTTATTGCTTTGATACTGATTCGATAATAAATGTAATTTAATATGGAGTTTTGTGGAGATGTGACTATGATCTTTTAGGGTATCCGTAGCAGGACCATTCTGGGAAAAGGTCTGGAAAGATTCCACTCGTATTTGTCTTGGCTAAGTGTAGTAGAATCAAACTTTTGAAGCTCACAGTGTTACACACAAAAAAGATTTTCATAACAACATCAATCCTGTTTTTGAATTCTTAATGTCTTGAATTTGTGAAAACTTATTGCCTATTTACTGCACAAAAGGAGCATGCAATGTTCATGGGCTTAGTTCGAATAGCTTGAGTATGTGTATTGAGTAGTCAGTTTGTCAGTTAGTTATCCTACCAATTATATACTTGTGTAAATAATGTGTAAATAAACAAAGAACTCATTCACAAACACTGTTGACATATTTAACTACCAAAAAACCGACCTTGTAAATCAAATACCATTAAAAGTCGTCTTCTATAGCATGTATCCATTACAAGTATTACATCACACTATCAGTTTATCTTAAATGTATTTTAAAGAGTACAGAGTGTGGTTATACCATCGTAACATCTGTTTCGAACACTCGAAGTTCAAGATGTAGTTACCACTCTTCCCACGGATGTTCCAAGTTATTTCTATCCTATTTCTGAGCACCCTTCGGCCAGTGAAAGATACATTTGCTGTTAGATACTTTATTAATTATTATTATCTCTTTATTTAGTTCGTTGTTTGTTTTATTTCTTTTGTTTCTAAGTTTGTTTGGTTGGTAACGAAGAGAGTTGGCACATCTTCAAGGCATGCAATTTTGTGACTGGCATGAACTATTGTGTTTAAGAAAAGAGTAGATAGGAGGTTATGTAGTGAAAATAATTTTAGAAAACAGTGCGATTGAAGCATAAGGAGAATTGAAAGTAGTAATCTAGAATATTTCTGTTTCTATTCGTGATCTAAGTACTTATCTATACAAAGTGATAATATCATACATACCCAAAATTTCAACCAGGTGTTCCATTAACAACATTTTACGACAACTCACAGACTAAAAACTCTTTTATAAAACCTTTATATAAATCATAATACAGACCATAAAGGTGCGATACTTCAAGGTAACATCATACAATAACGTGACACTAAAACCGAAATATTCAACGTCCCGGACACCATTAATAGGCAAATTAAACGTTATCAAATCCCGTGTTTGTCCAAACTAAAAGCTTTGTTTGTTCCCCTTTATAGTTGGAAGCGAGGATAAGCCTATGGACCAGCGACCTTAGTGCACGTGTTACAGTCGAAACGCGTAACCAGTCATAACTAAGATTGTCTGCAAATCGGGAAAAAATAGAAATATAACTATTTTCTCAATGTGTAGTTTTCTTATAAACTAAAGAAATCAATGCACTAAAAACTATTTTTGACTTTTGATTGAATAGGACAAGTTCGAAACTTGGGGGTGGCCTAAAGGCTATTGGGCTACTTTCTATTAACCTATTTTCACGATGTCAAAAAAACTAAAATTTACATTATATTTATATAACATGGTTGAACTATATACTTTAGACTACAAAAATCAAGTGACAACTGTTTTTAAGTAACGGCATCAGTCAAAACCAATTTTGCCCGAATTTTGCAGACAAAAAAAGTCTTGACCGATTACGGGATTTGACTGTAACACACACATGGACACGTGGAATCGTTGTTTGTGTTTCTAAGCCTTATGCCGCATTGGCATCCACGCACACATATCGCACATTATCTCGGGACTCGATCATATGACCAGGCAGCTTGCTCCCCACGCTTTGCATATTGAGGTCAACTCAGAGACGAGCCAGAGATCAATATATAGTGGTCATGTTGCAGCTACCTGCTGATACATTAATGATACCTATTATTGTGTTTACAGGCAGAATCGGCTTGAATGGCAGTTTCACTTTTAATTGTTTGACTTGTTTGTTATGATTAGTTTATAGCACACTTTGGTACCCTGGTATTTTGAAAATATACATCTGGGGCCTTGGGTCTGAACCTAGGACCTCGCCGAGCCATGGCAACAGAAAAACAAAATTTCGTACCTACTTAAAAAATACTCGTAATTTATAGGAAGCTACCAGACCAAGACAAACTGAAAGGGGAAATCTTAAAAAAAACTTGTGGAGGAATCGTACTCAAACTACAAACTTATCATATTATACTTAGGTAGTTTAAACCTAACCAAACTTAAAACAATTAAAGGGTAATTTAAAATCCAAATAATGTAACCCAGAATTGTTTAAATACAATTGATGCTAATATCGTTTCAACCAATAATATAAGTACATCCTTACAAATGTAGTATTTTATCGTCTTACTTAAAGTTTCTACCACCAAATTAGCACAAGTATACTTAAGAAGATAATAAGTACTATCTTTGAAACGGAAAAACGAACCGCAAAGACATTTCAGTTTCTCATACATGAATATATTCTTGCCATGAGGTGTAATTTGTTCAAAGATTTAATGGGCCACTAAACTCCCCCCATTTGCTAGTTCGCCACACGCTTGCAGAACAATGATAGAATATGGTAACGTAACTATTGCCACAGTTTGATACACAGTTACTATAAAGAGTCCGTAACAAAACATACGCGAACACGCATGACAAATCTCTGGAACGAAATATCCCTGTCATTGTCTACTTACATACTCAACTCGCTCAACCAATGGTAATAAATGCAAGTTCCCACGACTCATAACTACTTATTTCTTTAAATAAGCTCGAGAACATGTGATATTTTCTTTGTTATTTGCATGGTTCAACATTACATGCGGTAACATTTCTATGTCATGTTATTTCTGGTTGAAACCCTTACTACGGATAAGTGGCATATGCCCAAGTGTTTCACCTTCACCTTTAACATAAAATAAATCAGCGTTCTAAAGGTCTATCTAGGCTGTAGGTCGTGCTCTACTTAAAGCTAACTGGGTTTAGAAAACACGTGTACACAATCCATTTTCACATTTGGTGTTGCGCATTAGATATGCAAATAACAAATGTGGCAAAGACCACAGATGTGTATGAACAACGCATCAGAGCAATTTGATATTCGCCAGAAAAAACAAACAATATCGTGATTCAAACACTCGGTCCCCAAATGTCCACAGTTTGGACGGCTCGGCAGCAGAACAGAGGTGTTTATTTTCGTTTTATGCTCAACAACGCGTCAACTCATTTCACCCGAAAAAAGGTAAACCGAGGAAAAAGAGCAGGATCCCGTAAGCACAGCGACAAATTTAGCCCTTTTCATTGTATCATTATATTTAAATGCAACGGGTGTCGGCACAATTCACCGAAAAAAGTAAAATCACCTGTCGTCACTTTGTCGTGACAAATGAAACTCTAAAATTGAATAGGAAAGGTGCATTTTTGGTTGACTTACCCGGACCCGTTTTTGAGATCCGCTTAAATAGAGAGATAATTTTGGGGTTACGGTAGGTGTGAATCTAGACTTTAATGCTATAAGTATAAGGATTACGAAAACATTTTGTTGTAGTTGGACAACGGGGTCTGTAGTTGGATTAAGGTAAGTAGCTACATGATGTCAGCAACTGCCGCTCGGTATTGTGTTGGTATGAGTAATATATCAATGGGATGGTACTCGTGCGAGCGTTCCTTTGAGTTCCTTGGACCCCTGTGTTAGTTTCCTGATAGTGTAGAGATTGGGTTGGGAGTTTGGGACCGGGTAAATACGTTCCACATACACGTCTTCTAACTATTAAAGTACCTAGTAACCGCTCTGGATCAATACTGGCCTTTGACGTCTTTAAAAGGTTAAATTTAATATTACCTTTCCTTTGGCGTTTCATTTTACGTTCGAACTGTACAAAGAAATGGTTATGTTTGTAAGAAAAATAACTATTGGAAAGAGCTAAAATAGTAAGTAGTTGTACTCCGGTAGTTTGTTGAAATGTTTTTGTTGCAAATAGGCTTGAATAATTAAAATTAATTATAACAAAATATCCAAACACAATATCCACTTTAATTTAAGGTTATCGTAAGTATCTTTACTTTAAGTATGTATCTAAATGAACGTTGATCTTTTTTCACCGACTTCATCGAGTAATTAATTTTCCTCGAACTTATGTCACACTAAACAATTACCACATAGATTATTATAGATTCATCTTCAGTCATGAAATAATTAAGTTTACTCATGTTATTTCAACCTTTCCAAAACCACGGGTTCTCATAAAAATTCTTAAAGATAATTACATCGATTCCAATTCGACTATAATTTTCCTTTCATTTAACCTTACGTCATTAGTTCCGGAACATTTGAAGTACGTCGTTTGTATACGGTCACTGGACATCATCGCCTTAAAATCTGTCACGGTAGTCATTGGAGTCACGAATCAGGATATCTATACTAATATTATAAAGAGGAAAGATTTGTTTGTTTGTTTGTAATGAATAGGCTCTGAAACTACTAGACCGATTTCAAAAATTCTTTCACTAATGGAAAGCTAATTTATCAGTGCGTGACATATTTTATCCCCTTAATTCCACGGGAACGGGAACTACGCGGGTGAAACCGTGGGGAGCTACTAGTAGAATATAAGGTTCATACAAACTACTGTACATTGTAGGGAGTTATTAATTAGGCGAATCAAATAACTCCAATGAGTTTCTTGTTCTTATTGCTACGTTCCGAATTCCTAATGAATTTGGTCATGAATATAATTTCATTATAACATGAAGAATTATTTGAATTTTTATAAGATTCTATTCTGTTTATAGTTAACAGTCATATTTAAAGTTAACGTAAGAATAGTGACAAACAAAATAGGCCTTAATACTTTTCTCGTAAAAGTATAAGTAGGTAATAAACTAAAATGTGTAAAGAAAACATGGTCTTCGAAACAAAATTGCCAACTTGACAAAAACATATTCAATGACGTTACGGATAAACTGATCATAAAAGTAGAAATGATTAAACTGTATTATAAAAGGCGAAAAAGTTATCAATCTTAGTTAACATGGCACTAAATTCATATTCAATCATACTAAACTAAGATAAACGCTCTGATAGAAAATGTCTGCTCATAAATGACAAAATAAACTACCTTCATAGAGAATAAATAGTAGTAGCTGTTACCTTATCTTAAATTTTCATTAAAATTACAAATTGTAAACAAATTACATTACCTTATCTTAAATTTTCATTAAAATTACAAAAATAAAATTAAACAAATTACGCATGTAATAAAGACAAAATAAGATCGAAATCTCCTTTTTATTTCCACAACAAACCACTAATTATGGGACATAACAAAGAAGTTAATGCAAAACATAAAATCTCATGACGAATACGTAATTTAAACAAAGAATAGGTACGTAAAGATGGCCATTGACGAGTCAGTTTAACTGATCAGTTGAACTGGCGTCCATCCAAAAATGGTCGTCAATCACCGAAACGGTTCCAGATTCCAGTGGGGAAATCTAGTTGGCCTAAAACTTTTGGAGTGACGCACAGTTTTATGTCCGGACTGATCAGTTCAACTGACTCGTCAGTGGCCACCTTTAGAAACTTTTTTACTTTGTCTGTGGAGTTGTTTCAAAAGAGATCTAAGTACTATTGCATTCTAACGCAAAAAGGTTAATACTCAATAATTATTCTTAATCACACGTTAGATCGAACCGACTTCCTCTGTACACAAGTTACTGTGAGAGCTTGATTTTTTCTCTAATTACCATTGTAGAAACCTTTTAAAACAAAGGAAATTCCATTAAATGGATTGTATTAGATTATTTATTGGGAATTGTTTGATAGAAAAGAGCCAGAAAAAAAAATTGAAATTGCCTTTTGTATTATTTTAATAGCGCTTTTAACTTTGATTGAAAAGAAACCCTTAAAAATATATTTCATCTACTATAAAATATTAAATGAGGGCCTTTAAAAAATACTCATCATTTATTGCATTCCTTGGGTGAACATAAAAGTTTTGTAATAAGTACAGTGTCACTATAAACCCTATAGGACATAATATAACACTAATTAAAACGTAAAACGAGACACAATTTACTCGCCAAGTTTGGTAAACCTACCAAACACCCCGTCCTTCTCACATTTAGATAACAAAAATATAAAGTACAATATTAAATCCAACTCAAGCCATCAAATCTTAGATAATTAACCAACTAAGCATCAACTCAAACTTCATTTAACTCGATAGCATTCAAAACATTGGTAGTAAACACTACAGGTGCAAGCTAAGCTGTGCCGAATCACCCAATTATAAACAAGATAAGGGCTAAGAAAACAAGTGTAGGGGTGGCCGAGAGCAGTTGAGATGTTATTGACTTTTGTCTCCGCAACCGGCCAATCGGGAGTCTTGAACTGAGCAGGTGCTCAGCAAAGACCGGGGAGTGGAAAAAATAAGTTTATAAATAGCCCCAGAGATGCATGTTACCCTTTGAAAAGGATATGAGGCCTGTCATTTCAAGTGCCGAGTTTAACGACTGTGTAAATGTTCAGTTTTTGAGTCTGCGTTTATGTCTTAGGGTTTTGTGGTTTTTGAAAATTACTGTCTTGAATTTTTAAGCGGACACGTAATTGTTATTTCGAAGATGCACAATTCGATATACTACGTAATTATGTACAAATTTTATGAACATGAAAGCTTGAATCGATAAAAGTATATGAATTGTGTGTGTTTGTTATTTTGTCACCTACAATTACTGGAAAAAAACGACTACTAAAATAAGAATTTAATATGATTGCAATTTTCTTTACAACCAGAAATCATTGGAACAGCTAATACATTCATTAAGAAGGTCAGTTGCTATACGCAAATTAAAGTTGTTGAGTGTGTAACCTAATATAGAAACACACTTGTACGATATGACTACACACAGAAAGCAGAGCTAATAGAAATATGTATTCCTAGACAGAACGTTTCGACGAAAACCCTGTTGATGGAAAACATTGTTCGTAGACATTTCGGTACATAAGAACCACTGTTGACAGAGATCACTGTCCTAAATAGGTTTTTTATAGTAATCTTGAAAAACAAAACATCATTCTATAAATAAAACAAAATGTAACTTCAATCATAACGTTTCCATTTAAACAAATGTATGTTCATAATCAATGGAACAACAACTTGATCTAAAAGGAAACGTCATAACAAAACATTAGTCATGTCAAACACACTATCTTGATCTTTCTGACTCAATGCCTTAGACTTCAATGCTTCTAATGTTGACTGTGCGGCCGTAACATGAGATAAGGCATGTACCTACTACAGCTTTTTGTTATTTCTGGATCACTTAATAAATATATGTAGAACATGATTGAAAAATTGTAATTAGTAACATATATTACATACAATCGGGCGAACTTATGTCTGACGGACGGTTTACTTGTAGTCTTTTTTCCGCCATAAGACACTGTAGTATCAACTAGTATTTGTCTGTAATCTAATTACATAGGAATCTTCAAGGAATAACGAAATCTATCGGCATATAACAAATAACATAATCAACGTCTACGTATGTCATATTGTATGACAAAGATGGAGTTTCGAAAAATAAGTTCAGTCGAAACTTCAAAAGAAGTCCATGAAGGTATAGTCCAAACATAGCAACCATTACATTTGTAGGAAAATAACTTCTAAAAAGATATACTTACTGATAATTACACAGAAAGTCCTTACATTATAAATACACACAAAAATATGGTAACTATTTTAAGTATACTGCGCTCTTGTATTAAAAAAAAACTATAAACTTGGAAAAAATCTCAACTATCCGACTCCTACATAGAATCTTATTTCAAAATTTATTTAGAAAGCTAGTATAACCTTTGAAACATCCGAGTTATTTATATGAAATCAATTATTGGTTTCTGTATCTGCAGATCGACAATGTAGCGGTCTCTTTACAGTTGGCTACTGGTAATAAAAAAGGTGAAACATGAAGTATAAGAAGACATTCTTGGCTCTCAACCGCGCGGCTGTCAGATGTGATACAATCAGAAATGTTGGCATTCCAATCGACAGACCAGAAGCTTTTTTAGTCTATTAAAAAGCCTTTTCTATTAATGTATTTTAAATAGCTATTAAAAACGGATGAGTGAATTAAACGTTTACGTACGAAGACATCTTTGTATTGGAAAATCGAAACCCTCCTTCGTTACCACTATTTCGGTTAGTGTGAAACTAAAAATAATGATGACCTGTGAATGAAAATCTTAGTTCAAAAAGTAATTTTGATTACTGATTTTAAAAGTGAGTTGTTTTGCGAATAAGTCCTATTGCGGTGTAGGCGAAATCCTTCGAAGTGGTTTCGCGGCGTAGGCATTGTGATCATAAAGGAATGAAATAAGTATACTTTTGTTCTTAATTGATATACCAACTGTAATAAAATAAATTAAAAATATAAACAAACATATTTGCTGTTAGGTTAAACAAGTTAGATAAATGAATAAAAATAACTATGTCTGTGAAAATAAAGGACCCATGCACGGTACGAATTGAAGCTTCGATCAATTTCATTTCCCATTAAAAATGCTAAATTTTATTACAATTATTGGTGAAGACCGCATGCTTGATTGCATATTTATAAAACAATAGCCGATGCGGTAAGTAATTTACTTGAGAAAGCCTGCACATACCGGAGAAGAAATTCTAGGGTTGTGTGTGTGTGAAGTCGACCAATCCGCACTTGGCCAGCGTGGTTGACTAAATGTAAATACATATATGCTTATCGGTAGTGACATAATAATATGAGCTGATAACGACGGTTTTCTTCTATCTTCTAGTAGATTTATCAATAACATTCATTTAATTGATTCATCATTTCTATAATTTTAAAACGTCTGCTTGTATAAATCGTAACATGTATGGGACCCTTTAATAAACTAAATGCAAACTAATTACAACAACAAATTTAATTAGAATTTCATATTGATAAAATATTGTGTACTTATAAACAGTTGATAACTATTAATTAATTTTTATCCAATTAAAAAGAAATGTTTGCATTTGATAGCATGGTATATATATGATAAAAACTATCAAAAGAGGTAAAACAAAAGATATTAGTTACTAATATCATTAGTAAGAGAGAAGCCGTGAAGCGAGTGAGAAGAAAAAAAAGTCTAATATTTTTTCGAAATTTATCTGACGGACTAATTAGAATTGCATTTTGTTTACCCAGTCGTCATCCCAATTGTGTTGGCGGCCTATCTCTTTAACGATACTTAATATAACAGGCTGACAGCCACACTCAGAAACGTTTAACGAATACTTAAACAAATGTGCCAAAATATTTCTGTGCCGGTGACAGCGTCGCTGTAATCGCATCTTTTTATTGTCAGTGTATTGAAAATGTATCCAAATGACCTTAAAGTCTAAATGACAATAGTAGCTTCCAATTTTGGCCGCCGGCACAGAAATATTGTGGCACATTAGTTTAAGTATTCGTTAAACGTCTCTGAGTGCGGCTGTTAGGTATACATTTATAAGCTGTACCACGCTGTACAAATAAATAAACAGTATTTTGAGGTTCATAAGAAAACTTATGAATTGTTCTTTGTTCTAGAAGAAACAGATAAATCATGTCGCACGACCCCTCAGCAAGCCGTTATTGTTTCTTAATAAAAGCATTGTATAAAACCTCTTTGTTGATTGTTTTACATCTATAAGCTATTGTTTGAGGTTAATTAACTTACACCTCAAATCTAGATTCTAAAGACAAGACTTGTATTGTTCTTTTTATTGAACTTGAATAGTACAGTCTCGGAATGAAAAGGTTCGTCAATTTTTAAATTGATTCGTATAATGTGTCGCGGATACATATTACGTTTTGAAACTATGGTACAGAATAGACTCGGGTTAGAGAAAATAATGTTCTACTGCTTGATAATAAAGTTCAAAAATATTCAGATCAGTGTTGTTTGACAGGATAAATATCTTGTCAACAAGATTTTTGATAAACTAAAACCTTTTTGTTGGTTCAACCTGACATTATTATTTCTGTTAAAACTTTTGACAATCGGTCAATGTCATTATTACAAACTATCAAAGAGGCTTTTATATGCCGCGCGCACAAGGCAGTGTTTTAAAAAGGATAGAAAAATCAAGCAAAACCTTATTCGAGAACAAACGTCATTCTATTTATTTAAATGTTAGTATCACTGTTTCTTACACTTGTATGTTGGCATAATTGTTTCTTGCAATACTATTGCAAGTGAAAACCTCTAAGGTGACGAACCTTTTCATTCCGTGACTGTACAAAGACTACAAGAGGATTCTATGAAATTGTTACTTATATTTAACAAATAATGAGAGTGATATTACTGATAAACATTTCGATTACATTAAAGGCCTATTTCACAATCTTCAAGTAAAATTCGGAGTAACTACTCACAAGTTTTGTCTTTGTCACTTGATGAAAAGAAAGAAAGAGACAAAACTAACTGTAATTGGTGAGTAAGTTTGTTTTGTCTCTTTACTTGAAGATCGTGAAATAGGCCCTTAATCTATTAATAAACACAAGTAAGTAATTTAAATTAATATGTACTTTAAATCTCATTACTTTCAAATAACCATTTATATAAGTACTGGCTGTGCCCCGCGGTTCCCGTGAGAATTTCGGGATAAAAAGTATCCTATGTTCTTTCCCGGACCATACGCTATCCCTGTACCAAATTTCAAGTCAATTGGTTCAGTAATTTAGCCGTGAAAAGGTAACAGACAGACAGGCAGACAGTCCGAAAGACAGACAGACAGACAGACTTTCGCATTTATAATATTAGTTAGGATTAGGATTAGGATGGCGACTAAATTATAACAACAAATGAAACTCATTTATTACACGAGATTTTCCAAATATAACTCACGATGATTATAATAATGTAACTCGATCATTCACTTTGTAATATAAACATACAGTCATATAACTCAATACATATAATCCTTATCACGAAACAGATGATAAAAATGATAAGACTCATATTCGATCAGGTTTTCTTTTTATGGTTTTCCAGGTTTACTATATGTGAAAACTTTTAATTGGCCATCAGTACCTACTGCTTCTATATTATATGATTTGTTAGCTGTAAGTTTTCCAAATATAAATTAAATAAATAAATAAATGTGTTCCCTCATTAGCTCTCGCCCAATATGCACCAAAGTGCAAAATGTAAAATATGTGCGACCGTCCAATTTCCTCCGTAAGCCGATAAGCCGGGTCTACCTCTGAATTACTTTATAAGACCATAAATAACTTGCAAATTGCCTTCTTAATTAACTAAGAAGCCGGAGTCGATTCCAATTTGGTGTTTTTAATATACTTTGTATACCTTAAAAAATATTTATACAATCTTTGATGCTGGAATATTAAAACGAAATGTTAATTGTTAATTAAATTTATATCTCTTTATCCTGTTTAATGGAGTAAATCCTTTTGTAATCAACTCTTTTAATAGTCTCTGTCTGTACAGCTTTTTCATTAATGTTATTTGTTTTTATTGTTTTAGTGGACAGTAAAAAAGGGAAGTAAATAGGGTACATTTTATACATAGAAGCGAATAAACAATGATATAGTGAAACTAGTCAAGAGATTCGACTTAAATAAGTACGTATTAACATCCCGTTGTTTCACATATAAATGATAGAGTGCTTCAATAGCAAGATTTCCAGTCAAGCCCCGGCTGTGGCGAAAATTTTGAATGCATTTTTCAAAAATCTTATAAAAAGTTGTGTGAATACACTATAAAAATAAATCAATTAACATTTCCAATGTCAAAAAATTCATTAAATTGAGCTATTCAAAGTAGCATTAGAAATAATAAAAAGGAATATTTCTGTCATAAATAATAAGAAAACAATATCTCATTCATCACAGAAACCCACGGTTTTTGTATTAAAATACACAAAAATATTGCTTCCATCTAAAAGGCGGTGGGTGTTAATTACTTTAACACAAAAATGGCTGCCGTAAACTCTCTTTCTATTTAGGTTATATTGACTTGTAATTTGATTTGTGTAATGAAGAGAGCTTTATTTAAATTAATATTTTGATGGAAATTGTTGGAAAGGATTTTAATTACTCTAAAAGGTAAGAAACGGTCGATTTTTGTCGAAATATATTTACTCTCTTGTTTTACATAACGTTGAAACAGAAGGCGACTAATAAATGTGTTATGTCAAAGGGACTCGAAAGTAATACATATGATTGTATTTTTTTTATGGTAATACCAGCAGCGCCCCGCTGTTTCACCCGCGTAGTTCCCGTTCCCGTGGGAATTTCGGGATAAAAAGTATCCTATGTTCTTTCCTGGACCATAAGCTACCCCTGTACCAAATTGCAAGTCAATCTGTTTAGTAGATTAGCCGTGAAAAGGTAACAGACAGACAGAGTTACTTTCGCATTTATAATATTAGTTAGGATTCGGATTCCCAAGTATTTACACCATTTAGTCCCTGGAACGAAGCTGTTCTGTAACTAACGTATCTAATAAGGTAATTACTCCGTTAAACAGGGCAACCCTCCAAGTCTACGAAGGTATAAACCTTTTTTCTAGGTGGTAAATGAGTTTTCAGTCCTTATAATTTACGATGCATAAGCTCCAACGCAGTTTACAGTTACTAATCTAATAAGATGATAGATTAATTTATCAATTTATACTCCCCTTATTAAGCTACTTATTACCACGTCTACAATGTATTCAAAAGATATACATATGAAGATAATCTATTTTTATAATCTACTAGCAGCGCCCCGCGGTTTCACCCGCGTAGTACCCGTTCCCGTGGGAATTTCGGGATAAAAAGTATCCTATGTTCTTTCCCGGACCATAAGCTACCCCTGTACCAAATTTCAAGTCAATCGGTCCAGTAGTTTAGCCGTGAAAAGGTAACAGACAGACAGACAGACAGACAGACAGAGTTACTTTCGCATTTATAATATTAGTTAGGATAAATCAGGGTCTAACTGAGCAATGTTTGACTATCTCTTGCGTGCTTCTGTATGCAATACAGCTCAATTAACCGAGACAAGATAATGTATCAGATTTCGATGTTTCATCAGATAAATTGTAAAAGCAGTTCCAATTTATTATTGAGCACTTAATTCTGGTTTTACGTCTATCATTAATGTTAGGCAATCGATTGGGGATCCCAAATTGGTAGATAGACATATATTTTGGAGGCAAAGTTTATCCTACTAATACACACATCAAAAGTGTCTAGGGATCAAGCATTTTTATGCGGATTTCTTGAGATTGAGATGTGGCTTTGTAATAAATTTATGATTTTATAAATTTATATGGATCCTTTTTGGTGCATTTCATAATTTGAATCAGGAACTGTGAATCAAATTCGAGTAAAAGATGAAAATCAGCTGTCAATATTTTCCCTATAAAAACATACAACGCATTGAAGACATTATTAGTGCTACTGTTTCCCTACTACTGATTAAAACCAACGTTATTATGGAGCGGCGACGTCATTTAAGCAGGGAAGAAATGCTCAGAGCCGTGGGAATGATAGAAGCTGGTTCCCGGCAACGTACTGTGGCTTTAGCTCTGAATACAAGTCAGAGTGTTATCAGTCGACTTTGGACACGTTACCGAAGCACTGGTACCGTGGCTGAGCGCCATGGAGGACGGTATCGCTGCACCACACGGAGACAAGACCGATACATTCAAATCTTAACTCGAAGAGCTCCAACAATAACCGCCATGATGTTAGCCGTGCGGCTTCATCACTCTTCAGGGAACTTAATTAGCGACCAAACAGTCAGAAACCGCTTGCATGAAGTGAACCTTCATTCCCGAAGACCGCTACGGGTACCACCTATAGCAATGCACAATCGTAGGATTCGATATCAATGGGCTCTTGAACACAGAAATTGGGCAGAAGAACAATGGCGTTTCGTGTGCTTTTCTGATGAGTCTCGTTTTGGTATGAGACCGGATACAAGACGTATACGACACTGGAGAACCCCTGGACGCCAACAGCGATTAAAATCCTGCCAGGAAGTCCATCCTTATAGTGGTGGAACCATCATGGTATGGGCGGGTATTTGGATCGGCGGAAGAACTGAGTTGATTTGGATCAGAGGCAACCTCAACGCTCAAATTTATGCTGAGACGATTGTATCAGACGTCATCGTTCCTCTACAAGTGCAAATCGGTCCCTTATTTCAGTTAATGCATGATAATGCACGACCGCACACCGCAAGAGTTGTAAGACAGACTCTCGCCGCAGCTAACATCAATGTCCTGCCCTGGCCTGCTCAGTCGCCAGACTTGAACCCGATTGAGCATGCATGGGATATGCTACAGAGAAGAGCTCTGCCGAATATGGAGGGTATCCAGTCGCAAGAAGACCTTTTTTTGTTGTTGCAACGAACATGGGCGGCCATTCCACAGCGTGATTTGGATGAACTCATTTTGAGTATGCCAAACCGATGTTCTTGTGTTGTTAGTGTTCGCGGTAGAAACACGGATTATTAATTGTTTAAGTTACCCAATAAAATTTTAAAGAAAACTGTTATTTCAGTCTTTTTTTCGAACTTTAATGTTAGTGGTTCAAATGTCAAAAATCCCTTTATTAGGAAAATGGCAAATTTCTTTATTAATGCAAAGGTGACTTGGTTTATCGTTACTGTGACAAACGAAAACACTTTATTTGATGAATCCTTAAAGAAAATTTTAATTAATATCAATCAGGAGAAAAGTTATTGCAAAAATATATGTTGATCCCTAGACACTTTTGATGTGTGTATTATAAATGTCCAAATTATAAGGATGTCTCATGGATGGATGGATGTGTGTTGAGTGAAAGTTTTAACGTTAAAAGTATTGAACATATTTAGTGAAATTTGATAGAGATATTCCTTATAACTGGGAAAAACATATAGGATACTTTTATCCCAAAACTGCACTCGAATCGGGGTATACGATACGTTGGTGAAAGTCAATTATCAATTGAGAATTTCATCGGGACACAGGAAGTCATAATTTCCATCCAAATCCAAACCACTTTTAATACAAACTTGATTATAAATAAACCACAGCACCAAACCTCCAGCAAATAACTTAACACATCATTAACTATTCACCTAGAACCATTATATCAAAATAATTATTAATTATTTTACCAATTAATAAATCATGAGGCTTTATACGTTTTAAAGGTTTCTATAAAGGATTATTTTCCCACAATATTTACCCGCCAATTAGGAACAGGTATGGAACAGGTAGAGAGTTTGGGACAAATAATTTACTGAGACCTCTTCTGTGTGAAAACTCATTTGCATAGATTTGGAAGAGCTTGTCAAACCGAGCTTGATCAGACCGGCTTTTTAATTACTTCACAGCTTTACTGCTCAACAGATTGTGATACCAATCACGGTGTTCATTATGAGATACGGTGAGGGGTAATATTTAACAAGTACCTATGTAGTGATGGAAATTAATTTGTGTTTTATTTTTAGTGGTGGAGAATATATGGCCACCTAATCAAAAACTTTTTTTGTTAATTGTGTGTTAATTTTGAAAATATAATGTCTTGTTTAATATTTTTGTTGCATAGTTAGTGGCGATCCTTTATTTACATAGAATAATGTGGCCGCTGTCACTCAGCAAAGCCTTTTTACAGCTTTTACCAATGCAATAAAAAACAAAACCACAAAGTAATGGAGAGTCAATAACCATAACAGATTAAATTGATTTTATGTTTGCGTTTCAGAGCCAAACTTCAAAGCAGTGCAATACCAGTTTCCACTAGAAACAAATTGTGATTTTAACCCTTGCTTGGTATATTGAATTCGAATTCGTCCATCCGTCCGTCCATTGCCGCTAGCCCGTTTTTTATCGATGCATCAGTTTTTGCCAGCTACTCTGACAATACTCAGCGCGTGACAGCCTGTGGGTGCCACACAAAACAGCCCACACAAAATCCTACTTTCCCACCTACAAAATACAACACATTTCACAATAAACCACTTCACCTTTAATCCAGGTAGACACAGCACACGTAAATGAACTTTATCGACTTCAAATAAAGACTAAATTTGTTATTATTGTTTCGCTATAATAAAACTACACAATAGAACGGTCAATGTGTCTCGTGCCACTATTTTGTTCGGGCTAAAGAAAAAATGTTATTGTTGGAGCACTTTTTCAAGTTTGACGAAATCACGTAGGGCGGTGCACAATGCAATGGAATGAATTTTGATTTTTTACAGGAAGATGAGTTTGTTGACCTTATGAATAAGGAGAATCTTGGAATACATTTTTGAGTACTTCTTACATAAACGTTATGGAGCGTATTAAAAACTTAACTAGAGATACAAGAGTAAGTAGATAAATATAGAAAAGAAATAGAAGCTTTCTGTGTAATTGTTTATAAGTCGTCTCCAATATTAATTTATTTTTTATTTACGCGAAAAAGTCACTGTTAAAAGAAATTCTTTCATTAAACATCAAGTTTAAAATTAAGTTATTTTGAATACAGCCTCCTTGGCGGAAATTCTCCTTGAAAATTTAATATATTCCCACAAAATGCTCTCGGCACCGTTATTAACAATATAAGGATATTAAACTTACTTAGACACGTAATTGTGTTTGTATTAGAAGTAATAGGTGTTTCATGTTTATTACGCTCAATATGAATAGCTTTATTGACTTTCAAGTGATATATTTACTTCATTAAATACGTATTATATGAAAGCAATATTAATATATATTATATCTGAGAAAAATCAAACAATCATGGCTTTTATATCTTACGTAAGTTGTAGTGTACCACCAACTTATTAATTAGTTACATGAAAAATATATTTAGGCTAAGTAAAAAGCTTTATAATTTACTATTAAAGAAATATCATATCGAGAAAAAGCGAGGAAAAAGCGTCCGAAGTCTGGTTCTGGCTTTCAATTTCAAGAAAAAGAGATATTTCTTCTATTGATATACACAAAGATGTTATAAAACTTGATGGAGAACAAAGTGATGTTTTCTGTTTAGAAAAATATATTCATTTTATCTGCCAAAATCTTCAAGTTGCTTTTTTATTTTCGAACCTTTGATGATTTTGATGCTCTGTGTCAAACTACTATTTTGAATAAAAAAACCAAAATTGTTCTGTAAAAACGTAAGGTGGCCATTGACGAATCAGTTGAATTAATTAGTCCAGACATAAAATTATACCGTCACTCCAAAAGTTTTAGGCCAACTAGATTTCACCACTGAAATTTGGAATCGGTCGGGGCGCTCCGGTGATTAACGAACATTTTTGGATGCACGCCAGTTCAACTGATCAGTTAAACTGACTTGTCAATGGTCACATTTACAACAATAGTTTGGCACTCATTTAATCACCATGTTAAAATCTACGGAAAATTCTAAGTAAAATACAATTTACCAACTGATTTACCTAGTCCTAGTCGTACTAGAACAAGTATATCAATAAACTTTCCAACAAAGTATGCAGTAACTCCTAGCTAATCTTATAGGTTCTAAGCACGAAAAGATCTCGCAAATAGATGTTGAATCTTAGGAATGGAGGCGAGGGACAGTTTCTCTGCCAATCGAGATGGAATTTGCATTTGCGTGCCGAAGTCGACTACCACGGGTGATTTAAGTGGGGCAACTATAATGTGTGTGGTGTAAGGAAATTAGTATAATAACGTTAGTATTTTACTTTACTATTAGTTTAGATTGCGAAAACTTTTTGTTTAGTTTACACGCAAATCGTAATAAGTTTTGTAACTTTTTGAATGTGATGTTTTGGTTTATTGTGTGTTTTGTTTGTAAAAGTTATATTAAGAACTAGCAGCGCCTCACGGTTTCGCCCGCGTAGTTCCCGTGGGAATTTCGGAATAAAAAGTATCCTATGTTCTTTCCCGGACCATAAGCTACCCCTGTACTAAATTTCAAGTCAATCGGTTCAGTAGTTTAGCCGTGAAAAGGTAACAGACAGACAGGCAGAGTTACTTTCGCATTTATAATATTAGTTAGGATAAATTTACGTAAAACCTTATCTTCTGATTGAAATCGTTGAGTCTTAAGAAGGCACACCAAATAAAAACACAAAATATATACTCGTAAAATTAAAATTTCGTTTAAAACTTAAAGGTATAGGAGATGTTTAGTCAAAAGCCTCCAAACCTTTACGCAACAGTAGTGGAACGAAATAGATTGACTAAAATGGTGTTTTCGGGAATCCAATACAAAATGAATGAGTATGTGAATGAGTGCGTGCGTAGTTTCTGACAACCTAGATACAAGCTCCAAGCTTAGTTAGGGGTCAGTTACTATAATGAGATTATGTAGTGAATGAGTTATGTTATGTTAAATTAAACACGCGTTATTCTTATACCAAGACCCGTGGTTAACCATTTAACTACATCTCACTATCAGCTCATGAAACACCTTTCTAATGCTAATGTCTGGACACTATATTCAAATTATACACAGGAAATATAGAAATGCAAATTATACTCCTGTAGCCCAGATATTATATGATGTTGTATTATGGGTGTGAATTGAATTAGTTCAGATGTTTGATATGTGAATAATTCATATCAATTTTACAGTTAGATGCAAAAGTAGCTAACAAAATCTGTTGAGTTTAGGAAGAATAAACATTATAGTTATCATGGTTATTACTTAAAATATTATGATTAACGGGATATTTACTATAGTCCATTTGTACCTTTAAAAAAGGGTGAATAATTGACATCACAATGAGTGTACTAACTGGGAAGAAGCCGTATATTATTTGTGTTTAGTTTCCGATATTTCGAAGCTGTTCCAAACTGGAAAGGATGTTTTGCAATCAGTTAAAGAGACAATTACGCTTCTTAATAGCTGTAACTACAGTCTGGACGTTATATCGTTGAATCAGACTCAATTTACTCCTAATACGGGATAGTTTACCAATGTAATTAAGAGATCCCGTTACTATAAATAATGGTGTAATCGAAGCAATAAGTCTGTCCGGTCGTGCCCGCAACGCCTCGCCAATAATATGCGTAACGAACCAACGACTTCCGTCGATCCCATATCCTTAATTAGAAGATGCAATTAACTTGAAGATGCATATTGACCCTTATATATTAGGTATTAAAGTTCAATAATTGCCAACCGCATATTTATGGTTTTGAGCCAAATAATGAAGTACTTACATAAGGAAAGAAATGGTTTACGAAAGTACACATTCAGCATTATATCTTTTTTTTATTTTCACTTAAAAAGTCTGTTGTACTCGTATTTGTTTAGTTAGAGAAAATAAAACAAAACAAATAAAAAAAACTGTAATAAAAATTATGGCTTTTATTTATGGTGGGAATCGATGGCCGAAATCAGGGACCAGTGGAAGAAAGAAGTAGGATAGAACTTGCCCAGCAGTAGGACAAAACAGATTAAATAAAAAATGTCATAAAAACTTTTCAAACAGAAAAAAAATGCGACACAATACTAAATAAATGTACATGTTACCAAATTCCTAATTCAGTTTAATTGACTAAAATAAATAATACAATATCACAAACGTTAACATTGCATTACAAATAGGACAAGAAACTTTTATTGTCGGTGTAATTTGGACTCTATTACAATGAAGTTAGAGATAAAATCTCGTTTAGATAAGGCGTTTTACCTTCTTGCCTTAGGTTTCTCACGTAAAACACAAGGTACGTCTGTGGAATATGAAATTGTGGTTGGCACCCGCCAACTCCCAGATAAAACCGTTCTATTGTGCCGCAATAATAAAACAAAAGAATGCCTACAAGACAACAGAAATTGTACTTAGAAAAGGCAGTTGTATTTTTTGATTCCCTTATAATTGCAAAAGCTTGTCCAACGCGTCACTCTGCTTGAGTCGGCTTCAGACGAACATGGAAATGTTTTTTGTATCGTTATGATCTGAATATCTATACGTATGTAAATAAGTACATCATACAACATTTATAATTTGTGTTTAACTGTCCAGATTATTTTCTTCTCTCATTCTCTTCGAAAAAAAAATTATTATTTGAACATTTTAGAATAACCGAGAGTACATTTATGCACGTCTTAATAGAATCTAGGCTTATATAAAGTAAAATAATTAGTATTTATTATTGTGATAACCTGAACTAAAAACATGACAACATAAGTACATTTTTGAACGTCTAAATTTAAAGGTACAATTCCAAGACGGGCCGCAGACCGCAAACTGCAACCGCAACCTACAACCGACAACACTAGTTTCTATCAACAGCTATGAAATTGATTCCGAGTGCGTCGCGACTACAGGCAGCAGTGTTGCTGCGCTTGAATTTCATAGCTGTTGATGTTGATAGAAACAAGTGTTGTCGCTTGCAGTTTGCGGTCCGCGGCCCGTCTTGGAATTATTGTACCTTAAAGCTACTAGTAAAATTAAACCAAAGAAGTAATCTGCAACACTATGTACAATAATAAAGTTTGTTAAAAATAAAACTACTTTAGAAGTCTGTTGTGTTTGTGTAAATCAATTAATAATAAAATTGTTTCACTAAAAATAATATTAATTAATTATCCTGCGGCTTAAATTAATTCACCAATCGCCATTTAAAATAATACGATATAAAAGCGCTTATCTAAATGTAATCAGCCAAAGTTCGAAAACAGATTTATTTAAAGCATTTCGTGATAATTAATTTTTGTTATGCGTTATTTTACGTACAAAGTTTTTAGTTTTATTTAACTTGTATTTATTTAAACCATATAACTCTTTTGTATGGAATTTAAAATAGTGATGAAATTAAATATTTGGTAACTTTTGATGAACAAATAATAAAAATCTATTTTTATACTTAATTGACCTTTCGCATATCGAGATATTTCATCTGTAATATAAACTTTCGTATAATTATAAAAATACAAAATTTGAATTGTATTACTCATAAGGAGCCTTAAATAAATAAGAAATCTATAAAGTTAATAACAAATTTTAGTTAATCCATAGTTATTTAATAACATTGACAATCGTTATAGGTCATTAGACTCCTCAATAGTCTAACTAAAAAAAACATCATTACTCAAGAGATCACATTAGTGAGAACTAATTGCGAAAAATTTGCTCACCTACGATACGAGTACATTCATCCTACTAATATTATAAATGCGAAAGTTTGTATGTTTGTGAGTTTGGACGTTTGTTCCACTTTCACGCAAAAACTACTGTATCGATTTAGATTAAATTTGGTACAGATGTTCCTTACAACTAGAAATAACACATAGGATACTTTTTATCCCGAAATTCCCATTTGATTGAGTATTAGTAATCGTATGTTTTATTGTTAACTTTTTGTAGTCGCAAATCGTACCAATAGATGGCGTTGTTACTTAATGTTTTAACACACGATGGTGAATTATGCTGAGATTGTATTATTTATGCGGGTAAAACCGCGGGGAACAGCTAGTAGATACATACATCATCAATGACATTGATTTATCGACTACTCATTTCCCTGAAATGGTTTAAATGTTTGCTTGTGAAAATCGTAACATCTACGGAACCCTATCTAAATACAATCTAATTAGCAGAACTTTAGTTAAATATTTAATTGGCATTTCAGTTGATAAAATATTGTATATAAATCGTTGATAATATTAATTAATGTTATTAGTTGTCCAGACAGTTGAAATATTGGTCAAAATGTTGCTTTTGTTAGTGGCAACATTTTTAGTGTCGCAGGCTACGGGTTATATTAGTAAGTAAACATATTCTTTATTCCCATTACATAAATTCGTTCGACTAATTGCTGAAAACTGTTTCTTAGTAATTCAATCGTATACGAAGTTCATTTTTTTTCGGGATAAATCGATTAACCCACAAAGACTTGAGGCGTCATAGGTTTTATGGAGAACTAGCAGCGTCCCGCGGTTTCACCCGCATAGTTCCCGTTCCCGTGGGAATTTCGGGATATAAAGTATCCTATGCTCTTTCCCGGACCATAAGCTACTCCTGTACCAAATTTCAAGTCAATCGGTTTAGTAGTTTAGCCGTGAAAAGGTAACAGACAGACAGACAGACAGACAGACAAAGTTACTTTCGCATTTATAATATTAAGTTAGGATGTTGGTACGTAGCTTAATCCTCGACCACGAATGAAAAATACTAAGGGGGACTAGCCGGTAGTGACGATCATTGCTAATTAGAACGACGCCTAAGAGTACAGAGTGAAGTTTTCAAGTAGGCTTGGAATACTTACTAGTTGCGGTAATAGCCGTGGCTAAAGTTCCATGCTCTGAGCTTATTAGTATCATTATCATATGGTGCAATAGTACAGCACAGTAAAATTTCCCGTTCTCCAGAATCGGGATTCGCTGGAGTACCGCTAGTTAGTAGATGAAATTAAAAAAATCTGTGATCCATTTATTCCAATTTTGTTAAATAATATAATATTGAATTATTTCAGTTGCAGATGAATCTTTCGATCCAGAAGTCGATGTAATTCAAGATGACTACTTGGTTTGGCCCGAATCGTACACCATCAAGGCAATAAGAATGTCTTTCATGGATGACGTCACTGAAAGTTATGAAGCATGGTAAGTAGGGATCAATACAACTATTAAATGAAATTATTTAACTCGATAGAAGTTAATTTTTAGGATTTTGAAAAATGCCGGGATGGTTTTGAATGCATTTTTAAACAATTGTGTGAATCACAAAAAAAAAATCAAATAAAATTTAATTTTGGTTGAAAATTGCTTGAAAATTATACAATTTTGTTACATTTAGGAAAACAAATACTTCATCAAGAGTGGATTACAACGATGGCGCTGTTAAATCGATCGCTAAACTTGCAGTAAATGGAAGTGAACCTTCCAAATATGAGGTAATATTAACACTTAATGTACAAAACACTATTCACTGAGTGTCAGAATTTTAAAGTAAAAGAGGGTTGAGAATCGTGTCTTTGAGGATTCCGTGGAAATATCAAGGAGACCTTATAATTTCGCTATGCCCATCTGCAGCGATTGTGTGAATGAGTGTGTGTGAGGACCTTTACAAGGATACTGATAGTGCCATATCGGAGTCGAAAAGAAGTGTGTGCGTAGTTCTGATACCCTAGATATAAGTCATGAGCTTAATTAAAGGCCAGTTACTATAATGATATGATGTAGTGAATGATTATTTTAATCAGACCGAATATTTGCAAAGACTTTTCTATATTCCATTTTAAGTTGTGGCGACATCTACACAACCACATAGGAACTACTTACTAATAGCGCCATCTATCGACATCTATGGGAAATAACTGAAGAGTCCTGAATCGCGCAAGCGAAGTTTACAACGCAATTAACTATGTATACGAGAGCTCGACTACAACCGTCGGGCAGCGGCCCACCAGACATAACACCCGTCTGGGCGGAGGATCCTCCCTTTTCAAATGGGGACTCCCATCCCCATAACTGGTGACCCCGAGCATGAACATCAGCGCAACCTTCAGAAATCTACGTCATCATGACGTCATCCTTCATCCTCAATCCTCAAACTGGTGACGCAAGAACGTCAACGTCAGCGCAGTCTTCACAACGCTACGCATCGTGACGTCATCACTTCCTCAAGCTTTCGAGCAGCGAGTCATACAGCCAGCCGCCAGCATCCACGGCTACTACGGGTTCCCTGACCACAAGCATGCAGCGAACGCGCATTCCTGGTCAGCACCTACAGCCTTCTCAGCGACCTTGGCACAGCACACTGCACTTCGGCCGGTCAGCAAGCAGAGACGCACTTCTCTCCTGGTCAACGCAGCAGCCAGCCACATCGCAGCACTGCACCACTCCGACCCACTGGAGCATATGCAGCATCACCCCGACTCACTGGGGCATCATCGCACACAGTTCCGACTCACCGTGAACTATGCGGCATCTAGTTCCGACTCACTGGAACATTCCACTGGCCCGGCTAGCATCTCAAGATGGACGCATCTCAAGATGGAAGACTCAACCTGCTATCGACCTCCGGTCTCGGAGGGGAGTGATGTGGCGACATCTACACAACCACATAGGAACTACTTACTAATAGCGCCATCTATCGACATCTATGGGAAATAACTGAAGAGTCCTGAATCGCGCAAGCGAAGTTTACAACGCAATTAACTATGTATACGAGAGCTCGACTACAACCGTCGGGCAGCGGCCCACCAGACATAACACCCGTCTGGTCGGAGGATCCTCCCTTTTCAATGGGGATTCCCTCATTCCCATAAAGTAATTAAACTATTGGTTTTAGATTCACCCAGAAGCAGAAGATATTGATGAAACTGAATTTGTCTGCCAAAATATGGTGGATTCGGATTTGCTTGTAGAACTTGACGAAATATTGCCCAAACTGGATGATAGTGATTACGAACTTGATGGTTAGTACACATTATTATTATAAATATTTTTGATACTTTTTCTATAGGTGACACTTTAAAAATTTTATTGTCAAATATAAAAATTTGACTGTGATGACCCAAGCAGAGTGATCATCATTCCGGACTGCCAATAAAACAGTTGTGGGTTAAACTATATCTGTGCGATCTATAAATCTAATACCCTACCCTAATCAATTGGTATTCGAAGATAATGAAGTGATTGATTATGTTAAGTTACGTGACCACAAATTTAAAAAATATATACATTTTATTCTAATAGGCAATGAGACGGTACTTGGTATAGAAACAAGCAAATTCTCGTACATTGATGACAGTTATGATGAAAAGAAAACATACTTCGTATGGGCATACAAGGAGACTGATGAAGAGGATAATGATTTCTGGGTTCCAGTCAGGTGAATATAGTTAACGTAACATCTTTTAATAAAGCTATTGAAAAAGTTATTACTAATGAATATTCGAAGGTTATGACAAAAGTTTGAGAATTCATTTTAACAGACCTATAAATACAAGATTTATCTTGACTGTCTAGTGGCTTATGCTTCAGCTGGCCAAGCCGATCTTGATTTGAATATAAGGCAAACACGGTTATTCTCCTGATTGTACTTACTTACTTACTCCCATGGCTCGGCGACCCAAAGTGTGCCTTGACCTCCGATACGAGACTACGCCATTTGTCCCGGTCTTGCACAGTTTCGCGCCAGTTCCTGATTGTACCCTTCTTCTCACTCTTTCTCCTCCCTCTCCTTCTCCCACTCTTATAATATATCTTATAGACCAGCAACGCACTTCTGAATCCAAAGTTGAGTGAAGGTAGTCACTTACCATCAAATGACCCTCTGATTGACATAATAAGTGAGGGAGGCATAAAGACGTGCTGAGGGATGTTACAGGTCGATGATATACTTTGTGATTATTGAACATTATGTTTCTAAATAACTGTTTCAGATATGAAATATTTGAATATAATAACTTACTGGGAGCCGAGGTGAAACATGAGGTTTTGTATTATTCTGAATTTAGTACTGAAGTTGACGAAGATGTTTTCGATCTAGATGACTGTAAGCTTTTATATTTTTTACATTTAAGATTTTTATTTTTTTTAATAATTGACTATAAATTCAGAACGAAAAACTTTACAAAGAAATCTCATGATATTTTACACAGATCCAAATAAAAAAACACCTCAAAATAAATATAATTACGTTTATTTTACAATTATATTTGATATTTCTAGATGATTGCGACAGTATGACAAACAAAGTTACAAAAGATAGTGAAATAGTTACTAAAGAACTAATGTTTATTAACACTGAAAACAAACATCATGTGGATCATATATTTAACAGGTTTGTAAATTTTGTTGATTATATCCATTTCCAATTTGTATACAACAGTCGATGGATGGCAGTGGTTCAATCCTCGCGTCGCATACATATACATAATGTACTTAAAAATTCGAGTCATTCATTACATATGTGAGCTGATGATGATAATGAAGAAAGTATTGTTTGTTGCCTTACTAAAATATATGTTTATAATGCCGATTAAAATTTCAGTTTCAAAACTAAGTTTGGAAGAGAATACGAAAATGAAAACGAACATCATTTAAGGAAAAGTATCTTCAAGAAAAACATGAGGTAAGTAAGATAGCCCTTTTTGCAACTATCGAATTATAAAATTTAACATAAAAATTATAATTATAGGTACATACTTATTAAAGTAAATTTAGCATTGAAGAAGTTGCCACTTATTAAAATTTTCTTAACCAGGTTAATATCATCAGTAAACCGTAAGAATCTGACATACAAATTAGGTGTCACCCAGTTTGCAGACCGCACGTTAGAAGAAATAAATAAAAAATACACAGGATTGAAAAGACGATCTGAAGGAATATCTGGAAACATACCTTTTAACTACACAGAAGAAAAGTTAGCTGCTCTCAGTAATCAACTACCTGATGCATATGATGCGAGGATATATGGATATGTTGGCCCTGTTAAAAGTGAGTCGCATAATTCTTTGATCAGCCTTTATGGTAGTGCATCTTTTTTAATATTAAAATTGGCGATGGATACGTGGATCGATGTGTGTTACACCTAAGGCAAAAGTACTTCGATTTAGGTGAAAGGTACAGATTCCATTTGACCAAAAAATAGATTGGGATTGGAATTGCCTCGGTTTCCAGCTGATCAATACGTTATAGTTAATAGAAAACAATCACCTGAAACTTTTTAAGTTTCGTTTTTACCCATCCCTAATGCATAAAGCTTTTTCTTTTTTAATTCTTCAGATCAGGAAACTTGTGGATCCTGTTGGGCATTCGGGTCAACAGGAGCAATCGAAGGAGCTTTAGCCAGAGTGAATGGAGGCAGTCTCATGAGCCTCAGCACTCAAGCTTTAGTTGACTGCGCTTGGATGTAAGGCATTTAAATAAATATTGATTTAATACTTATGTATGTTTGGTTAACCTACATTGTCTCACTACTGGGCAAACCTGTCGTCTAAACAATTTCAATTATTCCTATACTTCGCAGCCTCCCATCATGGGACTCGACTGTCAGTTCTTTGTATGTATTCTATCTTTATTTAGATAATAAACTATAGAGAATCTTTGAATAGGTTCGGTGTTTCGGGTTGCGATGGTGGAGCTGATATAAATGCATATAAATTTATGATGGAATATGGATTACCAACTGAAGAGGAGTATGGACCTTACAAAAATAAGGTGATTATTCAATTTAAACATTTTTTTACACGTTTGTACGTTTATTCGTCGCTCTTAGGATGAAGAAAGACATTGTCAGAAGCCTTGGAAGGTTCTAAGTTTGTACGTACAACCAACCTGCACTGCACTTGGCCACTCTATGACTAGTCAACCACGCTGGCCAAATGATGGCTAATTAAGGATATGCTTGAGCCCTTCAGTGGGGATATAATAGAAAAACATGGTTATACCTAATAGTCACCTAATTAGAATACTTAGTACTCCTTAATACTTAGCCAAAGAGCCTTAAGCGCTTGTTCTTTTTAATTACTTACACGCAGTAGAAATTGTTTTTCTTTATTTCAGGATGATTTCTGTCACATAGCTGATATGGATAAAGTGTACAAAATCCGTGGATACACAGACGTCACACCTTTAAGTAACACCGCCACGAAGGTACATTTTTATCATGCTAATGTAAAAAAGACGAGTATATAAAATTCTTCCGTTACTGAATGACGTACTGACTGACAGACAACGCACAGTCGAAACTACTGGTCGTAGAGAACGGAAAGGCACGTGTGTTTATTGGGGGGAGCGGGCTACCACTAAGACAGGATTTTTGGAAATTCCTCCCCTAGGTGAAGAAAAGGGGAGGAAACCCAAATTCTGCCGGAAGTCATTATTCCACGCGGACGAAGTCACGGGCAAAAGCTAGTATTTTATAAATGCGAAAGTTTATTTGTATGTTTGTTTATACTCCTTCACACTAAAACGACTGAACGAATTTGTATGAAACTTTGTTCACTGATTGTTTCAAATCAGGAAAGGCTGAATCCCTTCGGTGGGGACTTCTATGAGCTAATAATGATCATGATTAATACTAATTGTCTAGTAAAATAAATGTATACTTACTACTTAATATCTTTAGGTAGCGTTAATTAACAACGGTCCTCTCTCGGTCTCTGTCGAAGCCACCATTCAATTCACATTATACTCGAGGGGTATTTACTACGAAAAAGATTGGTAAGTATTACTTATTTAATTTCAGACTGGTTGTAAGTCCCCAACGTCACTCTGGTATACGGAACCAATTGCTATTATTACATTATAATAATCATTATTAATAATCCTTCACTACATCATTTCATTATAGTAACTGACCCCTAACTAAGCTTGGAGCTTGTATCTAGGGTATCAGAAACTACGCACGCACTCATTCACACACACACCCAGACCGAGACAAACATTGATTAAATTTTTTCTCAATTTTTTTGAAAATAATAAATGAGAACAGAATCTCGCCCCTGAGATACCTATGTTTGAATGTATTTTAAGGATGTATGTTTGTTACCCTCGTGCAAAACCGATTGAACCGACCACAGAGCATTCTCAGCTCCATAGGACCGATTGACAAACAGATGATCAACATTTTCTTTATAACATGAAACAGTTTAAAGATTATTGATTACGGAGACCACACATGTATAAACTATTTATATTGGAAACAGCAATAGAGTATCTAACGTGAGTAATGTTTTATTGTCTAGTGGAGTAACCCGCCTAACCCATGAAGTGATGTTAGTTGGTTACGGCAACCAAGATGGAGACCTGTTCTGGATACTGAAGAACTCTTGGGGCGACTACTGGGGTAATGCAGGGTATATGCAGATATCTGCCAAAGACAACTCTTGTGGCGTCACCACGGAACCTACATACGTAGTAATATAGCTTTCAAAATAAGAACTTACTGATATTATCTTAGAAGACATTGTAAAATTTTAAGATACGACTTGGAACGTCAAAGGCCATGTTTTTTTTTACTTTTTAATTAATAAAAATACAGCATTGCATCGATGTATGTTTATTTAAATACCTACATCACCATAAATCTAATTATGCATATGTATGTTCACATAACAACTTATCTCATAATTTCAACGATGTTTTGATTCTTCTATCTTTTGAATTTAGAAGTTATTTTTGAATGAAATTCTAAAAAGGTTTGATTAAGATATTATCTTATTCGCTGTTAAGCCTGTTGCAAACTGACCGCTATAAGTTATAGTGAAAGTAATATTAACAGTAAAACAACTACTACTTTCTAGCCAGTATCGGTACTTAATACATTGTACGTAATCAGATAAGAAAGCTATTCAGGCTGTGGATTAAAAATAGAGAAACAACTAATGTCTTTTAGTGAAATGAAAATAGAATAACGAAACTGTTTTCTGGGAAGGTTAATGAAAAAAACAAAGGACTGACTAGCAATAATTTGTGGACAATAAGGTAATTTATTAGATTTATTGGCTATGACGTAACGAAGTACTCTAGAACATTAAGAATTCAAACATCTTGCTTGATACATTATTTCCAAATTCCTACTTAGAATCTACCCTACATTATTCATTATTTATTTACCTACATTAATGTACCCAGTATAACAATAAAATACAATTTTGCATAAAAAAACACGCAGAACAGTTTACCTTAGTAACTAAAGAACAGTGCAAGATTAAAAATATGTCAGATTAAAAAGTACATCATTTATAATACCCAAGTTAATATCCAACAATTATATGATTAAGATATATATTATATAATACATTTACATACAAAATGTTGATATAGCCTCGGGCATCTCACTATTCTTAACTTGGTTAAGCTTTCAATTTTAATTATTCCCCAAGGCTTCATGCCCAAATATATGACACTTGGTATGCGTGATAAATTAAACGATTATTTTAATAACATACTCTCTAACATACTATCTATATTAGAGGTTAGAAGTGACGTGGTTCAACTTTTGATTGGTTGATGCGCTATTTTCTTGCATGAGTTCTTGAGCATTATGTTTTTATAGCAATACTATTTTATCTAATATATAAAATTCTCGTGTCACAGTTTTCGTTGCCATACTCCTCCGAAACGGCTTGACCGATTCTCATGAAATTTTGTGAGCATATTCAGTAGGTCTGAGAATCGGCCAACATCTATTTTTCATCCCGAAATTTCTACGGAAACGGGAACTACGCGTGTGAAACCGCAGGGCGCAGCTAGTCTAATATATAAAATTCTCGTGTCACAGTTTTCGTTGCCATACTCCTCCGAAACGGCTTGACCGATTCTCGTGAAATTTTGTGAGCATATTCAGTAGGTCTGAGAATCGGCCAACATCTATTTTTCATCCCGAAATTTCTACGGGAACGGGAACTACGCGTGTGAAACCGCAGGGCGCAGCTAGTCTAATATATAAAATTCTCGTGTCACAGTTTTCGTTGCCATACTCCTCCGAAACGGCTTGACCGATTCTCATGAAATTTTGTGAGCATATTCAGTAGGTCTGAGAATCGGCCAACATCTATTTTTCATCCCGAAATTTCTACGGGAACGGGAACTACGCGTGTGAAACCGCAGGGCGCAGCTAGTCTAATATATAAAATTCTCGTGTCACAGTTTTCGTTGCCATACTCCTCCGAAACGGCTTGACTGATTCTCATGAAATTTTGTGAGCATATTCAGTAGGTTTGAGAATCGGCCAACATCTATTTTTCATCCCGAAATTCCTACGGGAACGGGAACGGGAACTTCGCGTGTGAAACCGCGGGGCGCAGCTAGTTTATATATAAAAGTAGGAATTTTTAAATAAAAAGTAATTTCTAAGATTATTTTGAGGGCTGAATGCCTACATGAAATGCATCATAATAATACATAATATTATACAATTGTTGGGCTTATCAAACTTCAGTATTTCTTAGACGAAACCACTCTTTAAGCCTTAAAAAGCTTAAAAAGCAAGATGTTATGCAATCCTTTCTATAAAATTTTGCAAATATTTTTAGTAAAATCTACTAAAAAGACATATTCAAAAAAGGAATACAACACGGAACATTCAGCGCCATTTATTATTCTTTCACGAGTTGAATTTCGTAAGTATGCAGCAGCAATGTTCAGATTTGGAATGCATTACAGCAACAAGAGAAACCAACCCTGTTTGAACGTGCTTGGCTTACGGACTCCAATGTTGGACTATGTGTGTTGCTATTATTCAGGAATCATGTCCGGTGGCATTACTGGTACAGTTTAATTTGGTTTACCTCTTAGTAACAGTTTGTTGGACACCTTCAATTAGGAATTGCAATTGTAGTTTGGACTGTAACGTGTGTGTTTTGGTTGATTTTCTATTAGGTGTTAAAAGAATTGAATGGTATTGTTTTGTAGTTTAAATAGGTGCTTCGGGGAGTACGTTAATCCGACGCGTCGGTCACGGTTCACGTACCAAAATCATCGAGAGTCGTTACGGGTAGATCCCTCAAAAGTCCAACGTTTAGTTTTGAATGTAGCATTGCTTTCTAAATTGTGCTAATCTGGCAAACCGTCTAAAAAACTGTATTTAATTAAAAATGGGACAAAAAAAATATTTATAAAAAGTCTAAGTTTGTAACTAAATATGGCGCCTAAAGAATTTTTCAGCAATGAATATTTAAACAATATTAAAGGTAGTCCCATGTCTGCGGCATGCTTTGAGATTCCGTAACTGTATTCGCGTCCAGAATGTCTTAGTACCGTTTGTGAAAGGGTATCACGGAGTGTGGTCCCGTCAGTACTGGATTTATATCTTACTCGGGAGACTGATATAATTTCTTCTATACGAGTACATTGCATTTACACTAAAATTGTGACTTGTCAATGTCTGTAGGTCCTACATAGGTAATATCATTATTAGAGCAAAAGTAAGTAAAACTATAGATTTTTACTAGAATTTTTGTCTGTCTGTCAATGTTCGCACCGGACTGCCAATCGGAGGATAGTGGATTCAATATCTGTGCAAGTTAAATGTCTTGTAAGTATTTCAATTCAGTCTATGTGTACAAGCGAATGCTACCGTGCTACATGTGTAGATTAGATTCTAATTTTCCCATTCCTTAAATACGGGTAAAAGGTTGCTATAATAATACGAACGGCCTATTAATTTTCCACTTATTAAAGCCTGCATTTTACATTTTCGTTTTGTGTATGCAAGTATGTACAAAATGTAGCGGCATGAAGCCCCAGAGCCACTATTATCCGTCATTTGGTGTGCATTTGAATTAGAACATCCGTCCTCTCGCGTAACGCCCGTCCGCGTCGGTTCGCTGCAATGTTCAAGGAGCATCGTAGATAGTACATTGAATAGAACTATTTGGGATTACCTATTACCTAATGAACTCTTAACAACGCTTAGTTAATTAATATTGTCGAACATAAACATATTACCAATCTAAGTCTCGATACCGATTTTGAAAAAAAACTAAATACACACTTAGAGTAGATTGTAAATACCCAAAAGACTCATCAATTCGGTTAACCTAACTAATGACCGAAATACTGAGCTACTAGGCCCTCATGAACCTGGAGGAAATAAACGTGGTTATAATCCTAAAAAGGACTCCTTAAAAATATAGTAAAGAGTGTTTCTGTGCAAATGGTGTCATTACTCTTTGTAGCCCGAGGTCCCGAGGCACAGGACTGACGTATTATCTTCGTTGGACAGACCGGCGCGGCCGGCCGTAGTGACGAGCTTTAGATTTAATTTACAATTGCAGTTTTGGATTTAGTATTGCGTCTTTGTGTCTTTGTGAGTTGTTTTTTAGGATTAATTTGCGCACGTTTTCGAGCTAAAATGGGTAAATAAAATTACTGTTACTTTGGTTAACTGGCACGACCAAAAAAGTACACCTATTGACAAATATTCAAATACAGTTTACAAAATAAATTATTTAAAAATGACGATAATCTGAAATCAACCCACTGCTCATTGAAATAGTTCTAATATGCAACCCGCACAAGCCAATTCATCACATAAGTATATTTATTTTCCCACGGTTCCTATAGTACCGTACCAAAATCAGGGGTTGTTCAAAATGGTACCACAGCGAAATGAACAAAGCGATGTCATTATGGTCCGCCAATTGACGATCACTTCATCACTTCAATAAGCAGGGAACTGAGTGTGAAGAATTGATTTAGTGATGATTTATTAGTATATATTATATTGTTATCTACTCGTATTTATTCAATAGTCCAATAGCTAAGGCATTGGACTGAAGATCTACATCAGTCAAAGCTAAGTTAGCAGGACTTGTTAGACATTGTGTATAATAAATGAAAACATTTGAAAGAAGGTTATGATAATCCGTCAATTTTTTCGGTATATTTTATACTATTAGTAGCAACTCTGCAATTATCTAAAAGTCAATTTATAAGTGGATTTGGCATTCTAAACAATAACCACTTGAATCATGCCTAATTTTTAAAATAAATGCTAAAGATCATGTTGCGTACTGTATCCCTTTTGTACACCGAGAGTCCTTAAGCGTCCTATGGGATACCCTTTCGCACCCTCTCCAATCGGACATAACAAAGGCCACGCGTCGCCCTTGAATCACAATACGTGTTTATTATTTTTTTTCTTTTGTGCCAGGACCCGTAATAGCTTCAATTGTTTCCTGATGGGAACGAAATTTGATAGTTGTATTCAATTTAACTTTTTAACTAGTAATGTCTTGGTAGTTTTGTTATGGAGATGGGTATTGATCATCTGTCGTAATGGTACTGCAGCGATCATGTAACTTTATGCCGTATTCTAAAATTCATGCTCATGCTCAATATACTTTATAAAAATACTTGTTTCTTTGTTCACAAATATACTTTTTGGCCTAATCGCGTAAGACTCTAAAGGATTCGCTGAAACCAACAGGAGATTAAGCGTTCCAAAGAAGCAAAGAAAGACTCCTTGCTCTAAAGATTAATTTTGTTTCAATTCAAAATAGGAATCGATTTCATAAATAGAGCTTTAGCTTGTATTCAAGTCTACTTTTTTTTGTACTAAAGATAACCGTCCAAAGCTGTCACCTAACTTTATCATAAGAAGCTTCAAACTCTTATCATTTTCAGTCAATTCGTAGATATCCAAAGTATTATCTTGACACCGATGACAGATCGACCTTCATGCTTATCATCTTAGATTTTTAATAAAATTATGATATTATTATAAAGGAACTGTTTCTGATGGTGAACGGTAGCACGAGTATGAACATTACATCGTACTGCGTGCTTTTATTGTTGTTTATTTTACCAATATGCAAAAATAGTGAGAAGAATATTGAGTTACCTAGAAGAAACTTTGTTCCCATTATAACAGACACTTTTATGTAACCGTACCACCTTATATGCATTGCAAAAATTACATACGGATACTAAAGTGTTCAATAGGAACGTTCAAACTTTGACAGTGCATAGCGGCCATCTTGGAAAAGTGATAGCTGTCAAATTTTACAAGAACATGGCACTTATTCTCTTGGCATTTAAATACGGTGCGCTTACGCTTCGTGTTGAGAGCTCCAGCCAATACTAGGCACTCTATACACCGAATAAAGTTACCTCTACGCTTATCAACATGTCTCAAAAACAGTTGCCCAACACATAATTCCATAAATTACTTTGGGATACTAATTAAAACAGACGTGAGTAATTGGATTAATGGTTGGTATCCACAGAGTGTTGGTTACATTCCATCATTTTGTGTCGCATATCAACGTTTTGGTAATCACATACCGGTTTAATTAAATCGCTGATTTAACAGGTACACTCGAATAGTTGGGCCGATCAAAACGGATATTAAATTTCCTTTAATGTTCCGCGTTATTTTGGTTGTGAATTTACCTACTTGACATAAGTGAATGCATTTTGTTTGTTACATGAAATTAATGGAAAATGTAGAATTTATTAAAGTTCTCGTAGCGTAGTTCATCAAGAAAGATGGTTATATTCTAACACAAATAATAAAGTAAACAATTAAATTGAGTTTTATCACGATCTTTTGGTTATTACTCGTATTTGTTACTAGGTATTTTGCTAAAATACCTAGAAGAGATATCAACCAAACCAATGCTTATCAGTTGAAAGAAATATTTCCTTTGTATTCATAAAATTTCTCAACTAACAATGAATCCTCGGTAGTATAGTGGTCAGTATCCCCGCCTGTCACGCGGGAGACCGGGGTTCGATTCCCCGCCGTGGAGATTCTTTTTTATACTTATGTACACCCATGTATATTTTTCTATCTCTTATATTTTTTGGACAATTATAATAAACACCGGTAGTTCACTTTCAAATTATATTTTCCCGAACAAAATAGAATATCATCCATAATCAAATTAGGTATTATTATTTGATGTCGAGATATTGCGTTCCAGTTGTGCGCACTTTCCTTGTCGAAATGAATTGCTGAGATTAAGATACAAAGGACACTTTGAATACGGAAATGAATTGTAACTTACTAATGAAAAATGTAGTAGTCAGACAAATAATGTAGAAGTTCAATCATTTATTCGCGTTTGGAAACCTTATGAGTAGTTATAAACTTATCGAAGTAAAAATACATTACCTAACCTATGTATTTTATTACCATTCATTAATATAGCATTTGATGCACTATATCAAAGTGGTTTACACTCTTTATTTTCACCACTTTTTAAACAACACATATTCTGAAAAAAGTTAGTAAATTATTATATCTTTGATTAACACGAACACTACACATTGAAATAAAACACTTAAACGGATTTTTGTCGTGGTTGTATTTTTATTTACATTTTCTGACGTTTCGGATTCTTTACAGAACCCGTGATCACAGAAGACTAAGATGGAAGACGTCTGTACAAAAATTTAGTAAGTAAATTATTGTTTATATACATATAAATAAAATAGAAGTATGTATTTGATTATTATATTAGAATATACAGTTAGATGTACATAACAAGAAGGCGCCTACAAAAAACACAAATTCTAACACAAACATAATATTCAACACAACACCTCAAATCTTGTACCTAATAAATAATAAAATAAAATATAAAGATTTAATAACAGACTTCTACCTACTACCGATAAATAATAAAATATGAATATTCAATAAAAACATCACTAAAATATGAATATATAATAAAATACACCAACTAAATCATATTTTATTAATTAATTAACCAATCAACGCGAGAGCCGACCGGTTCGGTCAGGTATCCCGGCCAATTATTGCAGGCAGTGCATAGTTTTAGATTTAGACGAACATTCCCGGGGATTTTGAACGCCAGAATATTCACAAAGCAGAACCTTAATTGCGTCTGGCATGTTCCAGTGTACGATTAAATTGCCAGACCTTTTGAATGACGCCGAACTATTGTTGGAACGGTATTTAATTGATATTCATTACTTTAATATCGTTAGTTTAAGAACGTTTATGGTTTCATTAGAGATGTTCGTTTGGGTACTTGATAAAGCTATTTAACTATACAATATTTTGTTAGTGATATAGACCTAGTGATTGATTGAAATTGATCATGTTTTTCTTTGTCTTAATCACTATCTACAGCTGTAGTTGTGCATCGCCGTTTTACCTGCATCTTATTATAAACGCAAAAGTTTATATTATGTGAATGGATGTTTGTTACTTTACTCGGCTTGATATAGCTAATAATATGATTTTCGATTACAAATAAATTATTTCTGGCCAGAATTGGTCTGGCCATACATACACTAAGGTCAATCGGAGAGACCATCTGCTTGATAAAAGTAAAAAGATGGTCAATTTAAACATCCGTTTGAATCCTCATTATGTTCATTTAATGTTGTATGTTTGTTTTTTCTTTTATATTTTTTCTTTTCAAACAAATTCGCAGAAAAACAATAATAATTATTTTATGTCTTAAATAACTAAATAAATGTCTTAATAACCTTCAATTAAGTTTCCATTCTTAGAGCATAAGTTTTTTTTTATTTACATTTTTATTCACAGAAAGTTTGAAGTTTGTGCTAGCTTGAATAAGTACTCCTATAAACTATCACATACAGTGGTTTTATTAAATGTTATATGTTTGTACCTTTACGGGTATATTCCAAATATCAACATCAACATTTTTATTTAACATAATAATAATATAAGTCAATATTTTAAATGCCAAGACTATGCATAATCGTGAGATAAGCAACCTTAGAGACTACTTCTTACGTGCTAGGTGTCGCATACACTGTGATGTAGTGGCAGTTGATAAAAATCTAACACCTCTTTCATTGGCAACCGAGAACTGGCGTAAACCTCTGGTGCTTAGCACTGAGGATCGCACGAACGTGTGGAAAAGCAAGGAGCTACACGGGCGGTTCTACAAAGCCCTCACGGGGCCTGATGTAGACCTGCTGGCGTCGGTGATCTGGTTACGTTTTGGTGACCTTTTTGGGGAAACCGAGGGTTTTGCCTGTGCAATTGCGGACGAAGTTATCAAGACGAACAACTACCGGAAGTACATCCTAAAGGACGGTACGGTCGACATCTGTCGGGCATGCCGCCGTCCTGGTGAGTCACTTAGGCATGTTATTTCTGGTTGTTCTCATCTTGCTAACGGAGAGTATTTGCATAGACATAACCTAGTAGCCAGAATCATCCATCAGCAACTTGCTCTTCGACATGGTCTTGTAGATTCTGAGGTTCCGTACTATAAGTATGTACCGGCGTCGGTTCTTGAAAATGGTCATTCCATTCTCTATTGGGACCGGTCTATCATCACAGATAGGACTATTGTTGCCAATAAGCATGACATTGTGCTGGTAGACCGGGTAGCAAGACGAGCAATACTTGTTGACATCACTGTTCCACATGACGAGAATCTCGTGAAAGCTGAAAAGGATAAGCTAAGTAAATACTTAGACTTATCTCACGAGATTACCGCCATGTGGGACGTTGATTCAACAATTATTGTACCGATAGTTGTGAGTGCGAATGGTCTGATAGCAAAAAGCCTCGACCAACATCTTAAGAGGCTTTCGCTCGACGGTTGGATCAAGGGGCAGATACAGAAGGCAGTGATTTTGGACACGGCACGTATCGTGAGGAGGTTCCTGTCTCTGCAGCCCTAACCGTCGGTAGTTTGGGCCCTGCCCCGCTACTGGCGGACTTCTATTTTTTAAGTTTTTATTGTATATTTTGTTTTTATTTTTTATAAATGTATATTGTAAAAACTTAAAAAATGAGAAAATAAATGTATATATGAATATAAGTCATGATCTTATATAAAATAATCCATCCTCATCATACGTATTATGCTTCTAGATCATACTTAAGTACATCAGAAGGTACGTGAAAGGTAAACAGTAGGATTAATACGGATACCGGCTGGTAAAGCCGGTGCCAAGATAAGTATGCTTTTAGTAATAACTGGGTATGTCTTTCTATATAAATATGTATTAATACTAGCAGCAATCCGGGGTTTTAGTCGCAATAATGCATATTCCGTAAGGTTTTTTGGATGAATGACATAGGATATTTATCCTATGTGTTAGTGCAGAAAATCTTTAGAATATTATAAAGCTGAAGAATTTCTGAACGCAGGTAGGTAGGAGTATCTATCCTGAACATAGATCATAGAGTCAGTTTGGGACTTCCGTCTTCTCCTGTCTATGATCCTGAAGAACCGAAAAAACACAAACTTTTGCCTTCAGAGTTATAGTATAACAGCCTTACCAATAAAAATACCCACTGTGTATATTCTTGATATAACGAATTATTAATATGCTTCACACTCGTTATATCAAGAATATACACAGTGGGTATTTTTTATTAGTAAGGCTGTAAGTGATTTGATAGAATTGAGAGATCATCGTAGTGAGCTGTGCGTACGTAGAGGAGAAACATAAACATTCAAAATAGAGAAATCATTTAAACATATCACAGATCAGTTATTTCGTTCACAGGCAAAGTTCGCATCTTTTTACCATAACTCTAATTAATGCAGATACACATAGCACTAACTAAACAAGTATAAGCTACTGACTGTTAACGTGGGTATGGGAATGTTCAACAAATAGTTTACTCATAGATTGTAACAATACCTCGTTAATATTGTTAACTGAATAATTACAGTATTCATGTTAGCGTTATAGCAATATAGATATTTACCAACATTATTTACTTGTAATATTTGTTCAATTGTGATGAACTTCAGTTGTGATGAAGTTTGGCATAATTAGGTAATATTCGTAATGCAGTGTAATATGTATGGTATGTATGACCAACCAACCCCTCTTTACATTTCCTAAAACATTTGTCCAGCGGTGGGGCGATGTGGGTTGAAAAAAAAACATTTGATTCTGTCCGTTATTGCTGAGACCCAAATTATCTGAATATTTCTTAGTAATTGATGTTATCTTTTCAAAAATACTAAACAAATAGTGAGAAGCAGGGTTAAAAAAAATTAAGTAGGTACATAATAGCCTGTTTATATGAGGCTGTATTGGGCTGTATTGACATGGAAAAAAAACTAAAATAAAAAGTCAATTCTAAATCTTAAACATCAACATTCAGTATTTATTTATTAACACATTTAAACCCCTAAATACAAATACGTTTATTGTTCCAAAGAAAGAATAGTCTGAGTTATACAGTTTGGAGCTAATTTGCGGTACAAAAGTATTTCAAATAGTCTAAAATAATAGCTATTTTGTCCAACAAATCACTAATTAGTTAGGCTTGGAGTCCTCAATGTCACGTCAAGGCGACAGGTCACATATGGCAGTATACTGCTGTTATTGTTTCTACGAACCAAACAAGACATATGGCAGTATTGACCCTGATTGTGAATCTACTCTGGGAATATTCATCTTCTAATTAATTTGGTATATTGTCTGTTTCAGTCTATAAATGTCGATTTAAGTGTGTGTATGAACAAAGTGTTTTGAAAAGTTTCAAATTGTATTACACACTAGCAGCGCCCCGCAGTTTCACGCGCGTAATTCCCGTTCCCGTGGGAATTTCGGGATAAAAAGTATCCTATGTTCTTTCCCAGACCATAAGCTACCCCTGTACCAAATTTTAAGCCAATCGGTTTAGTAGTTTAGCCGTGAAAAGGTAACAGACAGACAGACAGAGTTACTTTCGCATTTATAATATTAGTTAAGAAGGATTATAATCTTCCTCTTGAATTACTACCTTTTTAAGTAAAGTGTATTAAAAATTCGTTGCGTAGTTTAAAAGATCTAAGAGTAGTATACATACAGTGGAAGATTAGGTGGAAAGTGAGTTTATAAAGCATGCAGATAATAAAAATAGATCGTGATTTATTTATGCCACTATTTTACCTATGCCCAGAGATTTTAATGGCCACTTATCCTCAAGCGCTTCAAATATTGGGTAGATATAGATAAAAAATAGTAACGTAGCTAAAATTACATACCTCTAATGACATTCTCCTGTGTAATATGTATTAGCAAGACGTACTAGCGTAATAGTTGTGTCATATAATGAGATATTAATGAGATGATGTAGTGAATGATTATGTTATGTTATATAAACTTACGTAAAGGCGTTACAACTAAACTCAATTAAAAGTTGTAGTATAAGACGAATGAGAGTTTTCACTTGTAATATACATATTTATTAAAGTTTTCAGTATATACTTAGTATATTTACTTTAGTAAGTTTCTATTTTACCTTAAATAGTGAACAAAAAAAGTGTTTTCACGAAGTAAAATTCCCAGGACTTAAAGAATTCGTAGTACATTGTCTTGCCATTTGGTCCTTTGATCGCCCGCCAATTAAAATACCTGATCTGGTCATATAGCCCCTCCCACGTCTGGGATAGGACGAAATCGCAAAAAAATAAGTTATTTCAACTCATTAGTGCGTCCAGAATTATTTGCTAAAACATAGAACTTGTTTTCTATGCTTAAGGGATTCGTGTTGTTTTATTATTTTTTATTGAAAGAGAAAGTTTTTTTTATTTCGAAATAAATACTACTTACATAAATAAATAAGTAATTCCATAAAAAATCAAAATCAAAATCTTTCAAGTTAGCTCTTACCATTTATGGAACGAGATCCAATCGCGCCAATTTTACGTTTCTGTTATACTCGTATTACAGCAGCATGATGAAAACAGATTACGAATATAATCAGAATCAAATTACAATTCTTACTTTCTTTACTATACTGAGTAAAGAATGTGATTTAGAAACCAGATTCAACACTCGACAATATGCCAGGGGCCTAAGTCTGCAATTTGACATTATTGATCAGACATTATGTTGATATTGAGGCACTATAACGAGAGTGTCAGAAATTTAGTATTCTGCTAAAGTTTATTTATATGGCTATGGTGTCTCAGTGGTCTTTGTTGCATATCAAAAATCAAATAAAAATCGTCAGAATACTGTTTCCATGAAAACCATCTAAGTTTTATGGAGTCATTGAGTCAGCGGAGTAGTTTTCAATAAGGGAATACCAAAATGACAACAAATGTCAAAAAAACGGCCATAATGTTGATATTAAAATACATTTGAGTAGCATTATCACAGCTTAATAGTTTAGAGAATCAGGGCCCAGATCCAATTATCTCCAAACCCCACTTTATTACTTCCAGTACGCACTTACTCTTTCAATACACTAAATTACTTACCTGCAGACAATCTCCTACATTAGTTACTCAATAAATTTTCATTAACGTCAGCATTGTTCGCACATTTTTTTTTCTTGTCAAATTGCGCCTCCGAGGGAACACTTCCAATTCGTCGCTAGAGTTGGAATGTTAGAACGCTCCAATCGCGATGGGTATTAAAAAGTTTTATTCTTATTGCATTGATTCAAGGAATGAACTACTCCCCTTTTACTGAGGTTTTGATGTGGCTAATAAAGGCACGGATTAGTAGTTAAGTCTTTTTAACAGGAAAATGTAGACATTCGTGTTTTAGGAGTAAATAAGTATGGTGTAGTTGTTGTAATGAAAACGTTCTCGCTCACTGATAGTACATTACTGGGCACACGATATTCACCAACTGATGTCTCGGGGTGATGAGCGCAGTACAGTGTTGTACACTGTTTCTGTTGGGCAGGCGTGTTGCTCACCATCAGGTGACCACCTCGCTCGTCTCGTCAATTGATAACATTAAAAAAAGTATTTGTACAGTGAAATGAATAAGATTGCTTCTTCATGTTGTTTCTCTTCGTCTCCATAAGCGAGTTATTGTGCAGATCTTATTTTGGTGAATGTCACAAAAGAAGATTTAGAATTCAAATAACAAAATTGCTATGAAATAACACGATTACAAGTCAGTTAGCAATAATTAATTAATTACCTTCTTAACTAAGTTTTTTAAAACCCCTTATGAAGCGGATGTAGCATAATACCCAAAAGTCAAAATGCAAATACAGAATTTAAACTTATCATACTTAATTAAAGTTACCATTTCAGGTGATTACCTCACAAATTATGCATACAGTTAAACGGTGGAGGGTCTCTGAATATCCTTACACCTGGACCAGCCACCTGACTCGTTTGAAACTTCATTTTAAACTTTGTACGTAGTAGAAAACAAAATTTCACTGCATTAAAGGTAAATAACGAATTAGTTAAAACTACACACATCAAAAGTATCTAGGGATCAAGCATTTTTATGCGGATTTCTTGAGATTGAGATGTGGCTTTGTAATAAATTTATGATTTTATAAATTTATATGGATCCTTTTTGGTGCATTTCATAATTTGAATCAGGAACTGTGAATCAAATTCGAGTAAAAGATGAAAATCAGCTGTCAATATTTTCCCTATAAAAACATACAACGCATTGAAGACATTATTAGTGCTACTGTTTCCCTACTACTGATTAAAACCAACGTTATTATGGAGCGGCGACGTCATTTAAGCAGGGAAGAAATGCTCAGAGCCGTGGGAATGATAGAAGCTGGTTCCCGGCAACGTACTGTGGCTTTAGCTCTGAATACAAGTCAGAGTGTTATCAGTCGACTTTGGACACGTTACCGAAGCACTGGTACCGTGGCTGAGCGCCATGGAGGACGGTATCGCTGCACCACACGGAGACAAGACCGATACATTCAAATCTTAACTCGAAGAGCTCCAACAATAACCGCCATGATGTTAGCCGTGCGGCTTCATCACTCTTCAGGGAACTTAATTAGCGACCAAACAGTCAGAAACCAATTGCATGAAGTGAACCTTCATTCCCGAAGACCGCTACGGGTACCACCTATAGCAATGCACAATCGTAGGATTCGATATCAATGGGCTCTTGAACACAGAAATTGGGCAGAAGAACAATGGCGTTTCGTGTGCTTTTCTGATGAGTCTCGTTTTGGTATGAGACCGGATACAAGACGTATACGACACTGGAGAACCCCTGGACGCCAACAGCGATTAAAATCCTGCCAGGAAGTCCATCCTTATAGTGTTGGAACCATCATGGTATGGGCGGGTATTTGGATCGGCGGAAGAACTGAGTTGATTTGGATCAGAGGCAACCTCAACGCTCAAATTTATGCTGAGACGATTGTATCAGACGTCATCGTTCCTCTACAAGTGCAAATCGGTCCCTTATTTCAGTTAATGCATGATAATGCACGACCGCACACCGCAAGAGTTGTAAGACAGACTCTCGCCGCAGCTAACATCAATGTCCTGCCCTGGCCTGCTCAGTCGCCAGACTTGAACCCGATTGAGCATGCATGGGATATGCTACAGAGAAGAGCTCTGCCGAATATGGAGGGTATCCAGTCGCAAGAAGACCTTTTTTTGTTGTTGCAACGAACATGGGCGGCCATTCCACAGCGTGATTTGGATGAACTCATTTTGAGTATGCCAAACCGATGTTCTTGTGTTGTTAGTGTTCGCGGTAGAAACACGGATTATTAATTGTTTAAGTTACCCAATAAAATTTTAAAGAAAACTGTTATTTCAGTCTTTTTTTCGAACTTTAATGTTAGTGGTTCAAATGTCAAAAATCCCTTTATTAGGAAAATGGCAAATTTCTTTATTAATGCAAAGGTGACTTGGTTTATCGTTACTGTGACAAACGAAAACACTTTATTTGATGAATCCTTAAAGAAAATTTTAATTAATATCAATCAGGAGAACAGTTATTGCAAAAATATATGTTGATCCCTAGACACTTTTGATGTGTGTAGTAACAATTGACATCCGTGGAAACGCGTGTTTTTTATATATTGATTTGATCAGAATCTATTTACGGCTGTTCCCAATATTCGTTCTATCTATGATCTTGCTTATCGATGGATACAAAACTCTGTATATCTGTCACTAGCTGTGCCCCGCGCTTTCACTCGCGTAGTTCCCGTTTCTGTAGGAATTTCGGGATAAAACATAGCCTATGTTCTTTCCCGGAACATAAGCTACACCTGTACCAAATTTCAAGTCAATCGGTTCAGTAGTTTAGCCGTGAAAAGGTAACAGACAGACAGACAGAGTTACTTTCGCATTTATAATATTAGTAGAGATTACATAGGAGATGTTATACAGTTTTCCGCAATCGGACATTAGAAATCAATATTATTTAAAAGAGTTTTCTTTTCCAATAATGGAACCAGTTTTCAATTTGTTCATAGTAATCACACCCTTGCCTGTTCCATGGGTAGGTAAACAAAGTAGCTTCCAATAGGACTTTTCATTTGCGATTACTAGGGAAAATTACTACACAAAACTACTTTAGTGACTAAATCTAGGACAACTACTTCTATTATACGTGTGAGGACAGTATTCCACAATTAGATCTCCAGTTAAGGCCGTTTGTGCGTGCCGCGATATACTTCGGTTAAATCAACTAGTTAGTTACTGTAACTTGTAGTAAATACTAACTTTCAAATGTAGTTAATGAAGGTAGGAGTGTTCAAAGGGATCAACTACGTATCTACCTATAAACATAATCAAATCATCCAATTCGGATTCGAATTTCGAATACCGAATCGATATAATCCACATAGGTCTCCACTCAAAACTTTGATGTTTTTCCAAAGTTAGAAAGTTAGACTTCGGAATTTAATTCAGCAAGTTGAACGACAGAGAACATTACATTAAATTTGTCTAGATTAAATGGTATTTCTCTGAATGTTTTGAGTTAATTCCGTACTCTCTGAAGCGAGATACTTAAACCTTAAGAACCTAATTAAAAGTTAATGAAAATTGTGCTTTATGTACATCAAAATACACATTTATTTAATTAATCTAAATCAGAATAAAACCATGCTTTAAAATAGAATATCACACAAAGTTTAAAAGCAAAATCCTATATCCGAGTTAATATACAAAGCGAAAATATTTCACTGCTTTTAAACGTTCACAAATAGAAAACTATAGTGAAAGCTTTCAACATTTTAGCAGATAAGCCTAGCTCTAATTTCACGTCTCGTTTCACAGAGTGAAGACGGCGACCATTAGGTAGCAGGGTAAGTTTTGGTGCATATTGAATGAGGTAAATCCAGACAATCCACGGCATTTACTGATGCCGAGCCACGGAGCAAACTTACGTTACAGTTCTGAGTTCTTTTTTAGTTTTAATCTTAGATGGAACGTGTTTCAAAAGTTCAGATAGTTTAGCAGTACCGGGTGGGTTTGTTTACTAACCCAATTCTAGAAGTTATCTTTACTTCTTTGGAGTTTTTATGAATCGCTGTAATTTCCGTCTGTGCTTTTAATGTTTTTAATTTCTGAAGGATCACAGAATAAAGAAAGCTAAGTATGTATTAGAATTAATTGATAGGATAACATTAGCGGCAACTCAATAGTGTTTAAGGGATCTTACCTAATTCTTTTTATCAAAGACAGGTCTTAGTTGCATACATTTTTATTACATCGACGCCACGTTCGTTCGTTGCATGACGACGATCCAAGGAGGAGGAGAAAAAAGCCTTTAAAAAAGGGATGAAGACTTAAATTAAAATATTTTATTATAGTTTTAATGATCGAAATACAACACCAGCGACCTACCTCTGTCTACTAACAAACTAACAACAGACCTCCAATGGCAGTATTCGATACGAACTACGTCCCAAAATGTTTAACCCAAGTATGTAGCTTCATTTCACCTCGTAGTTCAGTACCCATAATACAGATGGCGATATTACAAACTTTAATAGAAATATTTATGTTATTTCAAACCTCTACATAATTATATGTCATCAGTGAAAAAACATATAATTAATAACTGTACAGGAAAAAAAAACATGTGAAAACAATTTGATACAAAAAAAAATGGTTTTTGTTTTGCTCTTTTTCAATCACAGACATTACGATTTTAGTTAATGCATGGTTATTTGGATATAAAACATGATTCAGTCGACACACGGCTGAGTCACTTCCTTATGTTCTTTTAGTTCTTTTTGTCCATCCTTATTTTTATTATTTTTTATTATTCTAGTTAATTAAGTTATGCATAAGGCCTAAGTATTATTTGTAAAAGAACAATAAACATTTTTTTTTATATACTCTTACAGCCTTACTAATAAAAAATACCCACTGTGTATATTCTTGATATAACGAGTGTGAAGTGAAAACGCTACTAATAAAAACAATTTTGACATAAGCCTGTTATAAACCTAATGTAAACTCCAAAAAATTGTATGGAAAGTTACACTAGGTTTATTCAAGCAGGCCACCTAGTTTAACGATACTATATAGGGTATATATGGGGACAAGATGGACGACTGTATGTATCAGCTGATCGTGCATTGAGTTTCGTTTCGTTAGTTAGGTTATAATTTGTGAATTCGATCGATTTGTTACTGAGGGAGGTCTAAACCAGTCTGTGTTCTACGTAAATCGATTATTTAAATTAAATGGATTATTTAAATTATTTGGACTACCTGGACCAGAGGGACTTGGAGGAATTAGAAGAAAATTTAACTTCGAGTTGCAATCGTAAAAGAAAACATTACAAGACCCGATCGGATCCCTTTCTTTTAAATGAAAAAGATTTCAAATCAAAATACAGATTTACAAAAGCGTATATAACAAAAATTGTAAATTTAATTCGAGAATATATAAAACGTGACGCAAGAGGGTCTGCAGTATCACCCGAATTGCAAGTATTGACGGCGCTTCGGATTTGGGCACGTCAAGAGGTCCAAGACGATGCTGCTGATCTCCACGGCTTGAGTCAGCAATCTATAACTAATATCTGTCGTCGTGTGGCAACAGCCTTATCCAGCAGGGCCAACCAATTTATTTTTATGCCGAATAGCATCGAGGAGCAAGAGCAAGTCATAGCAGGATTTCGCCAGATTTGCGGTAATATGCGTAATACGGTTGGAGCTATTGATTGCACGCACATCAAAATAAAGAAGGTGGGTGGCCCGTCAAGCCAGTTTTATATTAACCGTAAAGGTTTTTACTCTCTCAACGTCCAAGTTGTTTGTGATTCCTCTCTGAGAATCAGAGATATTGTGGCAAGATGGAGAGGAAGTACTCACGACTCGAGAATATTTAATGAAAGTCAAATCCGTGAGCGCTTTGAATGTGGGGAATTTGTGGGGCATTTATTAGGGGATGCCGGATATGCCTTAATGCCATATTTGCTAACACCAGTAAATAATGCGACTACACCAGCAGAAGAGGCATATAACAGAGCCCATATTTTAACGAGGAATACGGTGGAGAGGTGCTTTGGTGTGTGGAAGCAGAGATTCCGATGTCTGCAAACTGGCTTTTCAGTGACATTAGAAAATGTAAAACTGTACATTGTTGCACTCGCAGTTTTACATAATATTGCCATTGATATGGGTGAAGACGTGGACTGTATAGGTACGCTTCCACCACCACAAAATTCTGTGCCTCATCCTCAACCTCAAGGTGTTAACGTACGGGGACAGGTAGTCCGAACATTATTCATTGAAAGGCATTTTAATTAAAATAGTTTAAATTTAGATTTTTGTCTTGGTTATAATTCAATTCCACATTCAAGCGACAACCTGTTGTCTTACCATATGCGAAAGGAGTCACTGACAAAATTGGGAACACCCTGAGGTGACCGTCCATCAAGACCTACTTCTACCTGCCAAGGAAAAAAAATCAATTTCTAAGATCTGAAGTGCCATATACCTTATGAAGATGCAGGTGTTTATAAACTTGCCTGTGACTGCGGGCTCTCCTACATAAGTCACACTAAAAGAAGTATAGTAACATGGATTAATGGATAACATAGATGATGTTAAAATAGATGTGACTATAATTCTGCAGTCTGTGAGCACACTCGGGAAAAAACCCAACCATTACCTAAACCTTGATGAACCCTCGTCAAAGAAACCCAGGATGATATGCAAGACCAATAAAATTAAAAAAAAAACCTAATTTGAATAGGGAAGATGGCACTAAGTAGGAAAAAACGAAAAAGATGTACACTCATTTATTGTTTTAATTGTTTTATTATAAGTTTATTTTGCAATTTTAAATTTTTTATTTTTAGTTCATGTTCCTTACGGGCCCATTCTTGGGCTTCCACCATGTGTTTTAACTTGTTTTCATGTTCAACCCTCATGAACTCTAGAATAGTTTCGTTTCTAGTTTTATTTATATCAGCCATTCTTGACTCCTGAAATGTAGACATAAATTATATTAAATGGGGTTGAACATATCTTGAGCTATTACTGAATCTAGACTTGAATATTCCCAGACCTTACTGTTCAGGGAATAAATACACCTTGACTGTACAAATGGTAAAAGTAGAAGCAAAGCAAATTAGAGAAGGTATTTCAAACCATGAAGACTTTTCCTTAAGAATAATCACATTACTTCTTCAAATAATAGGAAGTTTTACATAACCTTACCAAACAAATTATGTACATAATAATATTTATTGATCAATAATACATACCACATCAATTGGATTATTTTTCCTTATTTTTGCTGGTAATGGGTTATGAGCATCATACTTTCGTTTCTTTACAGGAGTCTGGTATCCTTTTTTTTCTGATTTTACTAGTATCCATTATAAAATATTCTTTGTAAATGTTTTCCCAAAATAATACGAAACAAGAATAAATGACTGACACTTGATGACAGTAACAGAGGCCTAGCGAGATTTCGTTCAGAAATTATTCTAATTTAATCGGCTTACTTTGACAAAATATTGCAATTATACCTAATAATATACTTTTAATTATATTTATACATGATTATATGTTTCTAACGACGTTTTAATATAATTTAAGGTGATATATTCTTATTTTGTGGGGAAAAAAAAAAACGTTTTTGAACGAAAAATAAAATGCTGCCATGAAGGAAACAAATAGTGAAAATAACTGACATAGCGACGTAAAAGCAACTGTGAAGATTCCATGAAGTTTCACATCAGGTGCACACTGTTTATTAGTAGGTCTCTGTAATAACGGGTGTGAAACTTTATTTACTCCTTTCACACAGTGAAACTGTTTAATGGTTAATCACTTGTGAAAGATTTTTTTATTAGTAAGGCTGTTAGATTACAGCTGCTTATTAAATACAAAATTGCTTTTGATACAAAGATTAAATGCGATTGCCCCATTCGATATTATTTCACTTTACGTTTTGCCTCGGCCATGACAGACTAAAACACTGTATTTTAAATGTATTTTTTACATAAGAAATATTTAATTTTATAATAAAAGGAGTGGTTATTAAATTACTCTTTCTGGGTCCACACATCTTCAAGTGCATTTAAAGACATTGTATACCATAATAATAAGCAGGTTTGTACATACATTTTCTGTAAATACTTTATTTTTCCATGGTTTTCCCCGCGTTGGTAATTTATGCTGCTCAAAGAAAAAAAATGCTTTTTATACAAAGTAAATCGATATAAGTTTTATTTTAAACACGACCGTATTCTCGTTCCTAGGAATATGTCCCTACTTACCCGGTCACAGCGACTTCGTTGGAGAACTAATATAGGAAAAGGTTTTGAAACTGTGATAACTCGAGGAAAGGCTGGAAAGTTCTTACGCCTTTTCTGTGCAATTAGTTCCAAATACCTTATACAGATGGCGATAAAATTAATGTTAGTAATGATCACATTAACGTCTAATTTAAAGAAGTACTATAAAGTATTCTACTTAAATAAATTAAATTGCTATTGACAAAACGCGTAAACCTTTCTTACGAAGAAGGTGGCGTCGGGAAATACTTTAAATCATATTTTATAACGTAGTCAGAAGAAAGTAGAAAAATAATTTAAAATAATTAAAGTAAATGAAAATACACACGCAAATAATGATTCTGAATATTTAAGGTGCTGTGTGAATAGTAAGTTTTAACAATAGATATTTTTAACCCCCGACGCAAAAAAGAGGGGTGTATAAGTTTGACGTGTCTGATGTGTGTGTGTGTGTGTCTATCTGTCTGGGGTATTATAGCTCCCGAACGGATGCACTGATTTCAATTTAATTTTTTTTGTATTAAAGGGGACTTACATGCGAGTGTTCTTAGACATGTTTAATGAAAATCGGTTGACCCGTTTAAAAGTTATAAGGATTTGAAAGTAATTGTGTTGGGGTTTTTTTTAATTTTTAATTGAATTGTTATTTATCATCCGCACAAAAAGACATTTCATTTTATAATGAAATAATGTCTATATATTGGTTTATACCAGAGGTTTTCCAAGTAATTTGAATGTTAATTTATGTATTTTTATTTAGTTTATTTAAGGACCTTTGTCTGTGAATTGATATTATTCTACCGTTTTTTTTTTGCTTCTATTTCGAATGGTTGATTGTGGTTTATAGCAAGCTTAGCAAAGACCCAAACGATACAAATGTAATTTTGTTTTAACAATAATATTGGCAGTGGTCAATATTATTGTTAAAATAAGTTTACCACAAAGTAACTTCATATATTTTAAATTATTATTATATTTATATATTATATTTTAAAATAAATAAAACTAACAATATTTTGGTGAGAAATTATAAAAATATTTTTAAATAGATTACTTATTACTGATAAACAACTTGTGAATAACGCACACTACAAATGGCTTGACGTAGTTATTAATGATATGTGTTTTTTATTTGTACACACTCGACCTGACCGGCTGTGACCTCTAAAAAGTGATTAATTTTATCAAAATATAATCAATAGCTTAACGGAGAACTGATAATATAAAAATAAAACAGATGTTGTTTAAAAATTAATGTATAATAAACATTTAACACCCACATAATGAGAGTGCATAGAAATATTCAGTCCGCCGTACTTCGAAGTCCGCCATATTGGTTTTGTAATGACGTCACTTAGACATTTCGTCGAAAGAGCTCAAATGTTAGAGGATATCTACTAGTACCCACATTTATATCTTCATAAAAATAATATCTTCGTATCAGTCACGGGATTCGTAGCGTAAGTCACGAATTTCGTAACGTCTGTCACGAATTTCGTAACGTCAGTCACAGAACTTGTAGCGTCAGTCACGGAACTCATAGCGTTAGTCACGGAACTCGTAGCATCAGTCACAGGACTCGTAGCGTCAGTCATGAATCTCGTAGCGTCAGTCATGGAGCTCGTAGCATCGGTCATGATAGTCATGAATCCTGTAGCATCAAAGTTGTCTGTGAAGATGGCCACTTTCCTCACACACCATCAAAGTTGACTGAAACCTGATCGCCTTAATTCAGGGTAAGCTCGAGCCCCTCAGTGAGGATAACCGATTCTGATGATGATAACAATGACCCTATACACCTAATAACTAGTACTTTCTAATGTTAATAGATTTTCCAGCATATACTATTTATTCATAGCCAAAAAAAATAGGGATAATGTCTTTCAGTCGACAGAATTTTAATCAAATACTATTACATTGCAGGAACAGCTGACCAAGAAACATGTAATCTTCAGTACCAGCGTTCATTCCTTGACACAACTTTATAAGCCGCATCGCTAGTAATTTACAGTGGAATAAAATAATAATTTTAAGTACATTCCGAAAAGTAAACTATTTATTATCAAACTTTCACTTAAATATATAAGAGGAGGAAATCCATCGAAAAAATCTTCAAACAAACCTGGTTAAGACAGTATTCATCACAAAATCTTCCCTTGGTCAAATGTAAAGAAAATTTTACGGCATCTAAAACAAAATATCAGTAAATACTGTACAAAAACTTACTACCAATTTTGACAATGGACACAATTTACTTATTGAAATTTTCAAAAACACCCTATAATTATACTTCTGTTTATCTGTGATCACAAATAAAAAAGAATTTCGGTTATTAAAATGCCGTCCATCATTAATTTATAAATAGCTACAGTAATTACGCTACATTACTATATAGAAAATATTATTCCACATCGATATCAACACTGAACAAATACGCCTAAGTGAAAAATGTGGCTACAGTGTAAATTTATTATATTGTACTTTTTATTACCAAAATGTCTATCTAACGAATTAAACTTCAATGACTTTATGCCAAAAAACAACGCAAACTTTCGTTCGGACGGAACAGAATGTATAGATTACATTGTAAGAAAACATTTCGAATGCAAAACTTTAATAACAATGGTAAACACAGAAGGAGACTATTCCAATCTTATCCAAATTTTAAACAGAAACAATGAATGCTACAGTTTCATAGTGAGGTCCTTTGATGACAAAAAATGGTTGATCAAAAATGAACTGTATATAATAAAAGTGCAAAATTTCAAAGAATTTACAACCGGTATGGCTACGTTAAAATACGATGTGATGTGGAACGCAAGAGCGAACTACATAATACAAGTCAGGCAGTTCACTGATAGAGAAGTGAAAGATGTTATCAATGTTTTAATCTATCATCGCATTTACCGAGCTCTTATTATAAGAACGACAAAAAATGGTGATGACGTATTTACATTCGATGCATTCAAGAAAAACTACTGTGGGAAGAAATATGACATCGTAAGTTTGGGCGATTGTAAATCGATTGGAAACACAAAGTGCTTTACAACTAAACGGCTATATATGAGAAATTGCACGATACGGATCGCAGCATCTGAAGATATGCCTCACTATATTTCTGAGCAAAATTCTTTTATTTTCAATGGAATTAAAATAAAAGGAATAGAACAATTTCTTCTAGAAGTTATATCAAGGAAGGAAGGCATACATATGGAATACCATTTGATACCTAAACACGAAAAATTTAGCTTTATTTTTCCAAACCATACAGCAACTGCCTTGTTGGGATATCTCCAAAGAAACGAAGCCGATATTGCAGCATCAGGATTCTTCTTAAACGAAGAGAGAATGGAATTGTTTGATTTTTTTTGGGGATACAACTATGCCCATTACTATGTATTTACACCTCCAGCAGCTGAACAAACTTGGAGAGCTATTTATAAAGAGTTCAATGTTGAGACCTGGTTACTTATTTGTCTAGCCTATATACTAGTTACCTTAACAGCAAACTTTATTCAAAATCAGATTTCAAACGGTTCGGACACCTCGATGCCTTATTATTTAATTATACTGGGATATCTGTTTTCAAATACTAACAAAAGAATAATAAAAAACGAAAAGTTTCGACTGTTGATGACATTTTGGCTTTGGTTTACATTTGTTATGATCAACTTTTACTATACTGCTCTTTACAGATTATTAACAACACATAATCAACACAAAATATTCATAACAACGGATAATTTACAATCGATCCCGTATAGACCATGCGTAAGCATACCGACAAGGAATTATTTTAAAAGTTATAATAAAACATTTCCATATTTCTTAGATATTCCTGAATGTAAATACACTGAAACATCTTTAACGTACGCAGCTAACAACCAAGCATTTGCAATAGAATTTCATTATTTATACCGATTAATAGAACACAAGCTATTAGACGACGAAGGTAGACCAAAACTAGACGGCTTGCCTTTTTTCACAACGAACATTATTACCATGTACACTCAAAGAGGCCTTCCACTTTTAAAAACATTTCAATATAATGCTATGCGAATGTTTGAGACTGGTTTAGTGAAGCAAAGATTTTTCCAAATATTACTTAATATAACAAATTATCAGAAAATTAATCGTAAATACGCAACACATTTTAAAATTCTTGGCTTAAAAGATGTAAAGGTTCATTATTATATACTATTTATGGGATTCATAATTTCAGCGTTATGCTTTGTTGTAGAAATTTTAACTAATGATAACAGAACTAGAAAGAAATTGGGTGACGTTTTTATACGAAGGTACCGGAAAAAATAGAAGAATACATAATAACTAAATTAAATTAATTTGCAGTATACAGGTGATCTGACAATGTATATAGAAGTGAAGTCTGACCAAAAAACTAGTGGAGTCAGTTACTGACTCCAAATGCTATGATTTGACCATCAGTCCGAAGAAGCATCCAATAGACTCCATAGTCTCTGACTCCTGCTCTTTTTCGACCATACGTCGTCTTATTCAGGGTGTAAGGAATAAAGAAGAAACTTAGAAAAAGATTAGAAATACCTTAAAGTCCAGTCTGGGCAATCCGCTTCTTCCTAAGTGCAGGTGATCATGGCAGGAGGTACTTACATCAAGTGACCCGCTTGCTTGTGTATTACCCGTAATAACTTAAGAAAACACGATTGTATCAATGTTTTTATTAGGTATTTCACTGGAACCATGGTCATAAAATAGCTTTTAATTTCATAAACAGTTTCGTGCTTCGCAAGGAAGTTATGCCGTCGGTATTTGTTGTAAAATGTCTTAGAGCGTTCTGGATTGTGGAGATCTGAGGACAGTCACATAAAAAATGGTATTCTGGAAAATCTGGTTAAACTAGAAACCAACCCTAATTGAACAAGGGATAAAGGTTCGGAAGAAGTAAGATTTGCATGACGAGCTCTGTATATTCTTTGTCTTTAATAACTATCGCACGGTGGATTCAATGTAAGGCACGCATGCGGGCTTGTCCAATGTCCATCCATACCACTTACCCAGAATTATTATTATTACGATGGGTGGCAGAACACACATGATTTGTTTTTACGTTTTTATGAGAGTGTAATAAATTTTATGAATCTACCTGATTAACATTTTGTCTTATTTTCTTGATAAAACGTAGTTTAAGTAATTTTAGTGATGTATTTTTTTACGAAATTGTAAACTAATCTCAGATTTACGAAAGTGTAATCCTACAATTGATGTAACTTGTTCACCGCTTTAATAAAATAAAATAAATAAAACACATGTTGTTTCATTTAATCTATATATTTTTTAATCAGATAAAGGTATAAATAGGAAACCTTTTGCCATGCTTCATCACTTCCTGGAATCTAAAGGATCACATTCTGATTTATTTTCCCCATAATAAGGAATTAGGGGGAAAAATTCAAATGGTACTTTCTATTCTGAATTCCAATGATACAGTTAGTTATTATCAAAATCGGAATCGAAACTACCACCCGCATTTTCCATTATTCCTTTGTCATATTGGACCTACCATGGCCAATAGCTGTAGGTGTTTACCAAGACATAGGTGATTATTTTATAGACATAACACTTAGGAGAAAAAATATTGTACTTTAGCATCTTTTCTTATTATTTATTTATTTATTCATTTATTGCGTACATGTTTTTGGGTATAGGCAGATGTTATAAATACCAGGGAAGTATTAAAAACATGAACCCTGCAAGGGCACAGCAATACACAAGTAAAATGTATAAGTTTACTGCAGGAACAGCTTTTCGCAACCTGTACAATAAATGATTTACTATTTACTCTCATCTGTAATTAAAAAATATTAATATTAAGCCCATTGCAGTTTTCCTTGGTGTGCGCATAGTTTGCTGTTTGCACACAACTATTAAAAACAGCGTCAGGAATGCGACCTATAGCTCGCGGTTTGCAACCGCAATTATGAAGGAATATTGTGACATGACTTCTAATTTTACTATCAGTCACTTCAATATAATTATCATCTAATATCTAGTACACCGACAGAATCATCAACAATTCACTGCCATCATAAAAATTGTCATATGGCTTATAACTTTCCATGAACAAACCTCTAGGTCCCCTTGGCCAAAAGTGAAAATCCAAAATTAATTTTAGTTACAATGTCAGTAACTTAAAACAATATAAAAAACGACACAATTGTATAATTTGATTTTCAACAACACCCTATAAATTATAATTCTGTTTATCTAAGATCACGAATAAAAACGACATCCGATTATTAAAATGCCGTCCATCATTCTACTCATGTACAGATACCACAGTTATTAGGTACACTACATTACTATGTAGAAACAATGACACCTCACCCATGTCAACACTGAACAAATACGCCTCAATAACAAATGTGGTTACAGCGTAAACTTTTCATATTATATTTTTTATTTTCAAAATGTTTATGCAACGAATTAAGCATTGGAAATCTAATACAAATAGATTCAGAGTTGAACGATGCAGAATGTATGGATTACATTGTGAGAAAACACTTCAAATGCAAAACTTTAATAACAATGGTAAACACAGAACGAGACTATTCCAATCTCATCCAAACCTTAAACAGAAACAATGAATGTTACACTTTCATAGTGAGGTCTTTTGATGACAAAAAATGGCTGATAGAAACAGAACTGTATATAATAAAAGTGCAAGATGTGAAAGAATTTGCAAATGGTATGGCTACGTTAAGAAACGATGTGATGTGGAACGCAAGAGCGAGCTACATAATACAAGTCAGTCAGTTCACCGATAAAGAAGTGGAAGATGTTATCAATATTTTAATGAATCACAGCATTTACAGAGTTGTTATAATAAAAGCGACAAGAAATGGTGAAGAAGCATTAACATTCGACGCATTTAAGAAAAACTATTGTGGGAGGAAATATGACATTGTAAGTTTAGGCGATTGTAAATCGATTGGGAACAGAAGCTACTTTACAAATAAACCACTAAATACAAGAAATTGCACGATACGTATCGCAGCATATGCAAAGATTCCTAATTTTATTTCTGAGCACAATTTGTTCACGGCCAGTGGTGTTAAAATAACAGGTTTAGAGCAATATGTTCTAGAAGTTTTAGCAAAGGAGGAAAACTTACATCTACACTATCATTGGGTATCTAAAGTGGAAAACAAGAACATTATTTTCCGTAATCATACAGCAACTGGTTTATTTGGACTTCTTCAAAGAAATGAAGTCGATGTTGCCGCGTCGGGATATATTTTAAAAAAACAAAGAATCGAATTATTTGATTTTGTTTGGGGATACAACTATGCCTATTTTTACTTATTTACGCCTGCTTCAAATGACCAAACTTGGAAAGATATTTACGGAGAGTTTGATACTGCAACTTGGCTACTGATCTCCCTAGCGTATGTACTAGTCACCATAACAGCAAACATTATTCGTAATATGATGTCAAACCCCCCGAAATCTTCGATGTCTTTTTCTTTAGTAATATTAGGATATCTCTTTTCAAATACTAATAGAAGGATCATACAAGACAAAAAATATCGTCTTTTGATAACATTTTGGATTTGGTTCTCATTTGCTTTGATCAGTTTTTACAATACTGGACTTTACAGATTATTAACGACTCATCATCATGTCAACAGAATTATAACTGTAGACAAATTCCACTGGGTTCCTTTTATGCCGTGTATAAGCGAATCAACGAAGACGTATTTTAAAATTTTTAATCAAACATTTCCATATTCCATAGAGAATCCGGAATGTAAAGTCACAGAGACAGCTTTAGAATATGCGGCTAACCATGAGGCGTTTGCTGTGGAATTTTATTATTTATACGAAATGATAGAACACAAGCTCTTAGACGACGAGGGTAAACCAAAACTTGACGCCACGCCAATGCCCACAATGAACGTTATTGCTATGTATCTACAAAGAGGTTTTCTACACAAAAATAAATTTCAATATTACGCTATACGCATGTTTGAAACTGGTTTACTGAAGCAAAGATATTACGAAATACTACGGAATATTTCAACTTATCAGAAAAATAATGAAAAATACGCAACACATTACAGCATTTTCACTTTAAAACGTTTAAAGATTGTCTATTGGATACTTTTGACAGGAACGACAATTTCAACTTTTAGCTTTGTTTTAGAAATATTTATTCATAGAAGAAATATGAAGTAATTATGCGTTGTTTATTAGGCTATGATTAAAAGTTACGCTATACAACTACAACTAATTCAACTTTATGTTGTTTAACTTAATACATAGTATAAACTTTTAAATTAATAAAATTAAAATAAGAAAGCAAATCTATTATTGTACCTGTACTTTTTAAATTCCAATATTTCTTCAATAGGTAATCTTCAAACCATCATAAATATTATCTGTTATATTATCTATTCATAGATATCCTGTCCAGCGGCGTAGAAAAAAGATTTGGACCATGAATCATGGGAACACAACCATAGGATTCGATGGATCATTGATTATCTAAGTAATTAAGTAAGAAACCTTGTAAACTAATTATGTAATTGAAGTTAATAAAGCTTTTTTAATTATAGTCGTGTTTATTATCATCATTAACTTAACAGCTATTGCTCTTGTCGGTGTAACATTTGCATGTCCCCTATTTATTTATCACTAGCAGCGCCCCTCGATTTCACCCACGTAGTTCCTGATCCCGTGAGAATTTCGGGATAAAACATAGCCTATGTTCTTTCTCGGACCATAAGCTACCCCTGTACCAAATTTCAAGTCAATCGGTTCAGTAGTTTGACCGTGAAAAGGTAACAGACAGACAGAGTTACTTTCGCATTTATAATATTAGTTAGGATCGTTAGGATTGTTCCACAATTTGGTAATTATACTGAGACTATACAAGGTTGCGATCGAATCTCGTTTGAATCGCGTATACGCGCGTAATCTGCGCTTCGTCTGCGCATTTAAAATACGCCGTGTGCTATGGGCCTAACTAAAGGTATCCCACAAAACGATAAGCGTTAAATTTGCTATCGAATTTTGGTTTAACTTGGAGATAGGAGGACCCCTCTTGTTATATCCTTATGAGAAGTGGTTGTATTACCAATTAATATTTTTACGGAATATTTACACGAACCTATATGTGATGATGGCCACCGGACGTGGCTGAAACTAGTCGAGGGATTCTACTTATAGGTACGTGTAAATATCCCGTAAAAATATTAATTGTAAACAATGACGTACGTTTTGTTTAGTAATAAAAGTGGTAGTATTGATGACGAGTTCTATATAATTATAAAAATAACATACTGCAAATGTTCTTAAACGACATGGAAGCTTATGAGTGTACAACTAAATTATTTGAAAATGAACAAATTGCGAGGGACTTAGTTTTTACAGTTCATCCAGACATGGCGTTCGCAACAGTATTGAAATATCGAAAACTTGAAAAAATAATATACATGGTAAATATTCCGTAAATTATGATTATTAGAATCCGAGTGACGTTCCTCGGCTAACTAGCAAACTAACAACACAAATATACGTTGTTCAATTATTCCACTCAAGGTTCTAAATATTCAACGCAAGTTGTTTTAATTTGCTTCGAAGTTCAGTACTTGTTCAAGAGATGGCGTAACTTACATAGTGACAACTACATACTTTCCATAGCATGTGTTAACACATGCATATTAAATACATTGCTGCGATATTTTAATTCAACAAGATTACTTTTTTTTTTGGCCCCCTGGGGCGATTCACCAAAGCGCTGAGTGCCTCTGCAGCGGTGAGCGGACCGCATATCCGCTACAGCGGCGGCGCGTTCAACAAGATTACCCTAGCAAGGCAATGCGACGACAATGTATTTAAAATTTTATTGTTTTTTTATATGTCTAGTATTAAAAAAATTCCAATGCGAATAATTGTGAAATAACTGAATATAAAATATTGTACAAGCAGCGCCCCGCGGATTCACTCGCGTATTTCCCATTCCCGTGGGAATACAGGAATAAACTATATGCCTATGTCTACCTAGCCTATGTCACTCGCTGACAATATAGCTTCTCATTAGTCAAGAATTTTTGAAATCGGTTCAGTAGATCCCGAGATTACCCCTTACAATTTAACAAACAACCAAACTTTACTTCTTTATAATATTAGTATAGAAGTATTGATTACAAGATGAACAGCCTATCTATAATTATTAATCCCTGTGCGATGCAAATTATAGAAGTATACTCGTAGATTACAGGATGAACAACCTATCTATATTAAAGTTAATCCCTGTGTGCAAATGTAAAAAAAACAACTCAGCAAAATAATTTTATTTTGTACTTACAGAGCATGCACACGAAACTCTGCTAAAATGTTCCATTTCTTTTTTTTTTTTTTTTTTTATTCATACTGAAACAACAGCACTTAAATGTAGATTAAAAATACAACTTAAAATTATTTCTTATTGCCAATAACAGTTTCTTATATTATACAATTAAACAATTTTAAATAGACGTGTGTTAAGAACAATTTATGTTATGCTCGTAGATAATTAGGTGTTAGTTATGTATATAAAGAAAAAAAAAAAAAACAGATAAAAATGTACAAATTATTTAAGTAATGAAAAGAGTCTTATTAGATGACTTGGTCATGTTGCGTTGTGTAGTGTCATGAGGTATAGGTGAGGTGAGTGTTCACCTGTGTGTTTATGTTGTATGTATTGTGTATATAAGTGTGTGTGTAGAGATGTGATATGTTTAACTTACTAATTTAGTGTTCGTAGGAATCATGTGTTTACCAGCAATTTAACCATTTCTTTCTTAAATGAAGATTTACTCAAAAGAAAAATGTCAAGTAATGAGAATTTATGATTGTAGCATTGTAGGGTACGACAAACAACCGAGTTTTGACCATAATTTGTTTTGTTAAAAGGCACATCAAACAGCATACGTTGTGTATGTCGAGTGCGAATATTTGTTGTTCTTAGTCTCAGAAATTATAGTCTCTTTTTCGACCATGTTTTTGTCATTATGGAAGTCCTTTACGTCAATGAAGATTCTATACTTGCTGTAGCTAAATACTCATCTATAATTATCATCTACTCTATAACCATCGCATGTAGTTTTAAAGTTTATTTATCACAGCTTTTTCCGTATAATACTTTTTTCTTGACTATAAGCGATATTTAAAAACGTATCATTGGCCGCAATTTATCAAAAGAAGTGACTAAACCCAATGATCAAAACGTCGCGTATGAATTGTTGATGAATTCAAAATAACAGCCATAATAACACTAGCATATTGAATTTAATGATAAGTACTACAATTCACACGAACATTGTAAATCTAAAACTCCAAGGGAAAATGTGGTTACTGTTCAAGCTTATTGTGCTGTACGGAATTATTTCAAAGTGTACTTCGGAACAATTCAATCTTTTCAACCTTTTAATAACAAATAACAGTATTGAACCAAAATTTAATGAAGCAAAGTGCGTAAATTACATAATCAAAAAACATTTACATTGCAAATACTTAATAACAATAGTTAACACAGATGGAGACTATCCCAATCTGATGCAAATGCTGAACAGACGCAAAGAGTGTTACGAATTCGTATTAAGATCTTTTAATGACAAACGTTGGCTGATTAAAAATAAATTTTATGTAATTACCGCTCGTGACGTTGAAGAATTTACAAAAGGTATGGCTACTTTGACTAACGATGTCATGTGGAATGCAAAAGCAAGGTACATATTGGTACTGAAACAGCTGACTGACAATGGAGTCAAGGAAATTATAAAACTATTGCTATATTACAATATATACAGAGCAATCATTTTGAAACCGATGGGAAATAGCGACGTAGAGATATTAACTTATAATGCCTTTAACAAAAACTATTGTGGACTAAAATTTGACGTCATCACTTTAGGTGATTGTAAATCGATCGGAAACCTAAACTGCTTTCCAATGAAACCTCTAAATTTAAGAAATTGTACAGTAAGAATTGCAGCATCTCCAGACATTCCAAATTTCATATCAGAACAAGATTCGTTTATGTTAAATGGAATAAAAATAAATGGATTGGAGCAATATCTCATAGAATCAATGACTAAGAAGGAAGGGATACGATTAGAATATACTTTGGTGAATAGAGATAGAAAATACGGTATTGTTTTACCGAATCATACAGCAACTGGTTTGTTGAACTTCCTACAGAGAGACGAAGTAGATATTGCCGCCGGTGGAATTATATTAATCAGAAATAGGATGGAGAAGTTTGATTTTATCTGGGGATACAATTATAATCAATTCAATTTATATACTCCTGCTCTAGGGGAAGAGATATGGAAAAATGTTTATAAAGAATTCAACCTCTCCACCTGGCTACTGATATGTCTGGCTTATGCACTAGTTACTATAATAACAATATTTATAGAGAAAACAATAAATAATCATGGTACGAAGAACAAAATGTTTTATGCTTTATTAGTGTTTGGATACTTCTTTTCAAACACTAATAGACGAATTATACAAAACAAAAGGTATCGACTGCTGATGATATTCTGGGTTTGGTTCACATTCGCTTTGATCGGCTTCTATAATACTGGTCTCTTTAGTTTGCTAACAACTCGACACCATGTCAAAAGATTTATAACACCGGACAATCTGCACGCAGTACCATACGAGCCATGCTTGAGTGTTTCCACGAGAACCTTCTTCCAATACGCTTATGACCAGACTCTTCCAGAAAGCATAGACGTTCCGGAATGTAAATACACAAATTCAGCATTAGCTTACGCTGCTGAACACGGAAAGTATGCAATTGAATTTGATAATTTCTTCAAAATAATGGAACACAAATTTTTGGACCATGAAGGAAAACCGAAACTTGACGCGTGGACTTTTTCTACGGTAAACGTGATTGCGTTGTATACAACTAGAGGGTTTCCTCTCACGGACAAGTTTCAGAGTCGAGCCTTTTGGATGTGCGAAGCCGGTTTACTGAAGCACCGTTATCTTCAGATACTTTGGAACATAACACAATACCGAAAAGATAGTTTGCACGAGACTCATTTTGAAAAGATTGATTTAGAAGATTTAAGAATTCATTACGCGGTACTTTTGTTTGGAGTCATTATTTCGACGATCTGTTTTGTTTTAGAAGTTCTTAAAGTTGTATAAAACAATCTTTATTATAATAGAATCTGACTTGATCTTGGTTTTGCTGTAAACAATATGTATCCAATATAGTAATTAAAATGGTTTGTCATTAATAAATAATAGTGATGTTATCCTTTCATTACATTCCCGATGACACTACTTATTTATAGAACTCAGGATCATACGACCAAAATGAAAACCCCGAAACTTAAAATGATGTTCTGCAAAAGTGCAAAGTATGATGTAAAGGCGATTATGACTGAAAATAAAAAAGCGATGAAAGCGACAGGTTCACTCGGAAACTAAAAAAATAAAAAGGTTTCGAAACCATTAGAATGAATTAGAAGTTCCAAACTGCTTTACTTTAATAAAAGTTCCACACCCATTACACAGATGGCAATATTGTAAATGTTATTTAGGCTCATTTTTACGTATATATTTAACTTCATAAACTGCTATGAAGTACTTCATGTAAAGTTTTCATGTGAGTAGGCGGAAGAGCGCGTTTATCGAAATCAATTCGTAAAGTATTAATAATCAATTTATGTGTGGAAAATATTATGGCACTTAATGAAATATAAATAAGTACTAATGATTCTGGATAACATTTTATGGTGAGTAAAGAAAGTGTTCTTAAATTAATTTGAAAAATGGAGATACTAAAAATTTTAAGATATCCGAAAATACACACATCAAAAGTGTCTAGGGATCAAGCATTTTTATGCGGATTTCTTGAGATTGAGATGTGGCTTTGTAATAAATTTATGATTTTATAAATTTATATGGATCCTTTTTGGTGCATTTCATAATTTGAATCAGGAACTGTGAATCAAATTCGAGTAAAAGATGAAAATCAGCTGTCAATATTTTCCCTATAAAAACATACAACGCATTGAAGACATTATTAGTGCTACTGTTTCCCTACTACTGATTAAAACCAACGTTATTATGGAGCGGCGACGTCATTTAAGCAGGGAAGAAATGCTCAGAGCCGTGGGAATGATAGAAGCTGGTTCCCGGCAACGTACTGTGGCTTTAGCTCTGAATACAAGTCAGAGTGTTATCAGTCGACTTTGGACACGTTACCGAAGCACTGGTACCGTGGCTGAGCGCCATGGAGGACGGTATCGCTGCACCACACGGAGACAAGACCGATACATTCAAATCTTAACTCGAAGAGCTCCAACAATAACCGCCATGATGTTAGCCGTGCGGCTTCATCACTCTTCAGGGAACTTAATTAGCGACCAAACAGTCAGAAACCGCTTGCATGAAGTGAACCTTCATTCCCGAAGACCGCTACGGGTACCACCTATAGCAATGCACAATCGTAGGATTCGATATCAATGGGCTCTTGAACACAGAAATTGGGCAGAAGAACAATGGCGTTTCGTGTGCTTTTCTGATGAGTCTCGTTTTGGTATGAGACCGGATACAAGACGTATACGACACTGGAGAACCCCTGGACGCCAACAGCGATTAAAATCCTGCCAGGAAGTCCATCCTTATAGTGGTGGAACCATCATGGTATGGGCGGGTATTTGGATCGGCGGAAGAACTGAGTTGATTTGGATCAGAGGCAACCTCAACGCTCAAATTTATGCTGAGACGATTGTATCAGACGTCATCGTTCCTCTACAAGTGCAAATCGGTCCCTTATTTCAGTTAATGCATGATAATGCACGACCGCACACCGCAAGAGTTGTAAGACAGACTCTCGCCGCAGCTAACATCAATGTCCTGCCCTGGCCTGCTCAGTCGCCAGACTTGAACCCGATTGAGCATGCATGGGATATGCTACAGAGAAGAGCTCTGCCGAATATGGAGGGTATCCAGTCGCAAGAAGACCTTTTTTTGTTGTTGCAACGAACATGGGCGGCCATTCCACAGCGTGATTTGGATGAACTCATTTTGAGTATGCCAAACCGATGTTCTTGTGTTGTTAGTGTTCGCGGTAGAAACACGGATTATTAATTGTTTAAGTTACCCAATAAAATTTTAAAGAAAACTGTTATTTCAGTCTTTTTTTCGAACTTTAATGTTAGTGGTTCAAATGTCAAAAATCCCTTTATTAGGAAAATGGCAAATTTCTTTATTAATGCAAAGGTGACTTGGTTTATCGTTACTGTGACAAACGAAAACACTTTATTTGATGAATCCTTAAAGAAAATTTTAATTAATATCAATCAGGAGAAAAGTTATTGCAAAAATATATGTTGATCCCTAGACACTTTTGATGTGTGTATATGAGAGAAAATTATAATATTTCAATGTTACGTCATTGAGAGATACAAACTATTATTTTAAGACGTCACACATGTAATAAAAAATGAATGAATATTGTTATAAAGTTCGGTTGAAAGAACAAAAAAACACAGAGGTAGGCGGAAATTAGTCAACAGATTGGACAAAACTATAAAATTATACCTATTATGTATCTAATTTTACCTGTAAATTAAGAAAAAATACTTCGGCAGTCGCGGAGGGTGTGCTATGAGAACTAATATAAAATACTTCTAACAAAATGAACAAATATTTGAAACAACAAAAGACAATAACAAATATCAATAAAACAGTTCAAATATTCAAATATAGATTAGTTAAATATTTGTACATTGAATCAAGTAAACATTATCAGTAACTAAGTACCTACATACGTCACGAGGTTTGGCTAAGGAAACGTTTTAAGGTGGTATGTAAGACGAGGAGACCCGCGGTTTTCGTAAATCTGTAATTTTGACTGGATTGAGCCAGTCAACATTTTAGGATTAAAAGTTTTCTAGACATAGAAACATAAAGAAATTTTAATAAACTATAATGGTAGGAGCGACAAGAATAATAGCGAAGTCACTAAGCAGATACCGCACCAAACTCGACTCAGACATCAACATACAGATCATACAGAAACAGGCAGCCATCCACACCACAGCAATACTAAGCAAAGTAGAATAGATAGAGGACACAGTTTTTGTTCAGGGGAAACTGAGCGATTCTTTCCTTGACTGTCTCAGGGCGGACGCTCAGTATTCCGATCTCAAGCTCCAGTAGAGGAATACCCCACACAACCATCGTACCAGCTGCTTTCATTCAAGTTTGCTCCCTTTACAAAATCTGATGCCTAATAAATATCAAACGTTAGGTACTAGCTAATAAGTTATTTTTCCTTAAAACAAACATCTGTTCCAAACACCTAAATCGATTCAGTATCTAGTAGTTTATTAATTTCTTTTACACAACATAAAAAACTTTTTATAGGATTTTTAGCGGTTCAGTAATAAACAGGGATAATTCTTAATTCCATGCGTTTTTCCTGAAATATTAACAAGTTCATCGTATTTGTAAGATGTTTTATATCTTAAAACTAAAGATCCAATGATATTAGGTGTGATCGTTGATACATATTTCATACAAAACGTGCATTAGTACGTGTGAAAACATCAAGTGTTATACGATCATAGATAACAATTGGAAAAAGAGATAAATTAATGAAATTGGAGTTTTTTATATACAAAACGAAAATTAATCGGCTGTCCCTAACACCTGTGACCTTTGACAAGTGATTAATAATTATAGTATAAACATTTATCAATATGTCAAATCACTGCTTATTCCGGCACACTGTATCTTTTATGAAATAGATTAATAACATTAATAGATGTTTTATGGGTATCAAAGAAATATCTAATCAGCCATATTTGAGAGTCAGCCATTGAAAAGAATAGTCAATATTTTTAAGAACTTGGTAAACCTTCTGGCTAAGGACGGAGTCGTATCTGGTTGGAGTCGCCCAAAGAACTTATTACTCGTAGACCTAGGAGTAGCTGCTTCATTAGGCTTTTAATAAAAAAATAACAGTTATAAATTCGAATACTTTTAATAAAGATATAAAAATTCACTTCACTTCCAGTTATAATAAATGTATCCAAATATCAATACTCCTACGAAAACTAGCGTATGTTTCAGCACCTGTAACAAAGAGATATTTTATCAGTGGTTCTCCAAATAAGTGCGGTCATAAACACAATATCAGATACCTACCTCAATATAATTATACATCGCCAAATCACTAATAGCGAAGGTGTCTTTCCATCTAGTATCTGAGAATATCGGTAGAATCTTAGACAAATCACTGTTATATTGCAGGAACAGCTGATCAAGCAGCGTGCAATCTTCGAAGCCAGCGTTCATTCCCTGGCCGTAAAAGGGAACCACTGCATGAGCCGCGTCGCCGATAATAAGAGCCTTATCTTCTACATTGTAAGGCTTACACTGGAATGACAGAACATCTAAATTGTCAAACAGTCAACAACATTAATGCTAAAATCTTCTATCAATTTGGCCTTCCCAATCAAAGGAATTGAGTCAGGAAAATACTTTTCAAAAAACTGAATCAAATTTAAAATGTAACAACATCTTACCGATATCTGTCAACACTGTACAGGTACACATAAACACTAAATAGAAATGTGGTTACAGCGTAAACTTTTCATATTATATTTTTTATTTTCAAAATGTTTATGCAACGAATTAAGCATTGGAAATCTAATACAAATAGATTCAGAGTTGAACGAAGCAGAATGTATTAAACACATTGTGAGAAAACACTTCAAATGCAAAACTTTAATAACAATGGTAAACACAGAAGGAGACTATTCCAATCTCATCCAAATCTTAAACAGAAACAATGAATGCTACACTTTCATAGTGAGGTCCTTTGATGACAAAAATTGGCTGATAGAAACAGAACTGTATATAATAAAAGTGCAAGATGTGAAAGAATTTGCAAACGGTATGGCTACGTTAAGAAACGATGTGATGTGGAACGCAAGAGCGAGCTACATAATACAAGTCAGGCAGTTCACTGATAGAGAAGTGGAAGATGTTATCAATATTTTAATTAATCATAGAATTTACAGAGTTGTTATAATAAAAGCGACAAGAAATGGTGAAGAGGCATTAACATTCGACGCATTTAAGAAAAACTATTGTGGGAATAAATATGACATTGTAAGTTTAGGCGATTGTAAATCGATTGAGAACAGAAGCTACTTTACAAATAAACCACTAAATACAAGAAATTGCACGATACGTATCGCAGCATATGAAGAGATTCCTAATTTTATTTCGGAGCACAATTCGTTCATGGCAGGTGGAGTTAAAATAACAGGTTTAGAGCAATATGTTCTAGAAGTTTTAGCAAAGGAGGAAAACTTAAATCTACACTATCATTTAGTATCTAAAGTGGAAAAAAATAGCGTTATTTTCCCGAATCATACAGCAACTGGTGTATTTGGAATTCTGCAAAGAGGTGAAGTCGATGTTGCCACGTCGGGATATATTTTAAAAAAACAAAGAATCGAATTATTTGATTTTGTTTGGGGATACAACTATGCCTATTTTTACTTATTTACGCCTGCTTCAAATGACCAAACTTGGAAAGATATTTACGGAGAGTTTGATACTGCAACTTGGCTACTGATCTCCCTAGCGTATGTACTAGTCACCATAACAGCAAACATTATTCGTAATATGATGTCAAACCCCCCGAAATCTTCGATGTCTTTTTCTTTAGTAATATTAGGATATCTCTTTTCAAATACTAATAGAAGGATCATACAAGACAAAAAATATCGTCTTTTGATAACATTTTGGATTTGGTTCTCATTTGCTTTGATCAGTTTTTACAATACTGGACTTTACAGATTATTAACGACTCATCATCATGTCAACAGAATTATAACTGTAGACAAATTCCACTGGGTTCCTTTTATGCCGTGTATAAGCGAATCAACGAAGACGTATTTTAAAATTTTTAATCAAACATTTCCATATTCCATAGAGAATCCGGAATGTAAAGTCACAGAGACAGCTTTAGAATATGCGGCTAACCATGAGGCGTTTGCTGTGGAATTTTATTATTTATACGAAATGATAGAACACAAGCTCTTAGACGACGAGGGTAAACCAAAACTTGACGCCACGCCAATGCCCACAATGAACGTTATTGCTATGTATCTACAAAGAGGTTTTCTACACAAAAATAAATTTCAATATTACGCTATACGCATGTTTGAAACTGGTTTACTGAAGCAAAGATATTACGAAATACTACGGAATATTTCAACTTATCAGAAAAATAATGAAAAATACGCAACACATTACAGCATTTTCACTTTAAAACGTTTAAAGATTGTCTATTGGATACTTTTGACAGGAACGACAATTTCAACTTTTAGCTTTGTTTTAGAAATATTTATTCATAGAAGAAATATGAAGTAATTATGCGTTGTTTATTAGGCTATGATTAAAAGTTACGCTATACAACTACAACTAATTCAACTTTATGTTGTTTAACTTAATACATAGTATAAACTTTTAAATTAATAAAATTAAAATAAGAAAGCAAATCTATTATTGTACCTGTACTTTTTAAATTCCAATATTTCTTCAATAGGTAATCTTCAAACCATCATAAATATTATCTGTTATATTATCTATTCATAGATATCCTGTCCAGCGGCGTAGAAAAAAGATTTGGACCATGAATCATGGGAACACAACCATAGGATTCGATGGATCATTGATTATCTAAGTAATTAAGTAAGAAACCTTGTAAACTAATTATGTAATTGAAGTTAATAAAGCTTTTTTAATTATAGTCGTGTTTATTATCATCATTAACTTAACAGCTATTGCTCTTGTCGGTGTAACATTTGCATGTCCCCTATTTATTTATCACTAGCAGCGCCCCTCGATTTCACCCACGTAGTTCCTGATCCCGTGAGAATTTCGGGATAAAACATAGCCTATGTTCTTTCTCGGACCATAAGCTACCCCTGTACCAAATTTCAAGTCAATCGGTTCAGTAGTTTGACCGTGAAAAGGTAACAGACAGACAGAGTTACTTTCGCATTTATAATATTAGTTAGGATCGTTAGGATTGTTCCACAATTTGGTAATTATACTGAGACTATACAAGGTTGCGATCGAATCTCGTTTGAATCGCGTATACGCGCGTAATCTGCGCATCGTCTGCGCATTTAAAATACGCCGTGTGCTATGGGCCTAAGTAAAGGTATCCCACAAAACGATAGGCGTTAAATTTGTCTATCAAATTTTGGTTTAACTTGGAGATAGGAGGACCCCTCTTGTTATATCCTTATGAGAAGTGGTTGTATTACCAATTAATATTTTTACGGGATATTTACACGTACCTATATGTGATGATGGCCACCGGACGTGGCTGAAACTAGTCGAGGGATTCGACTTATAGGTACGTGTAAATATCCCGTAAAAATATTTATTGTAAACAATGACTTACGTTTCGTTTAATAATAAAAGTGGTAGTATTGATGACGAGTTCTATGTAATTATAAAAATAACATACTGCCAAATGTTCTAAAACGACATGGAAGCTGAGTGTACAACTAAATTATTTGAAAATGAACAAATTGCGAGGGACATAGTTTTTACAGTTCATCCAGACATGGCGTTCATGGCGTTCGCAACAGTATTGAAATATCGAAAACTTGAAAAAATAATATACATGGTAAATATTCCGTAAATTATGATTATTAGAATCCGAGTGACGTTCCTCGGCTAACTAACAAACTAACAACACAAATATACGTTGTTCAATTATTCCACTCAAGGTTCTAAATATTCAACGCAAGTTGTTTTAATTTGCTTCGAAGTTCAGTACTTGTTCAAGAGATGGCGTAACTTACATAGTGACAACTACTTTCCATAGCATGTGTTAACACATGCATATTAAATACATTGCTGCGATATTTTAATTCAACAAGATTACTTTTTTTTTTGGCCCCCTGGGGCGATTCACCAAAGCGCTGAGTGCCTCTGCAGCGGTGAGCGGACCGCATATCCGCTACAGCGGCGGCGCGTTCAACAAGATTACCCTAGCAAGGCAATGCGACGACAATGTATTTAAAATTTTATTGTTTTTTTTATATGTCTAGTATTAAAAAAATTCCAATGCGAATAATTGTGAAATAACTGAATATAAAATATTGTACAAGCAGCGCCCCGCGGATTCACTCGCGTATTTCCCATTCCCGTGGGAATACAGGAATAAACTATATGCCTATGTCTACCTAGCCTATGTCACTCGCTGACAATATAGCTTCTCATTAGTCAAAGAATTTTTGAAATCGGTTCAGTAGATCCCGAGATTACCCCTTACAATTTAACAAACAACCAAACTTTACTTCTTTATAATATTAGTATAGAAGTATTGATTACAAGATGAACAGCCTATCTATAATTATTAATCCCTGTGCGATGCAAATTATAGAAGTATACTCGTAGATTACAGGATGAACAACCTATCTATATTAAAGTTAATCCCTGTGTGCAAATGTAAAAAAAACAACTCAGCAAAATAATTTTATTTTGTACTTACAGAGCATGCACACGAAACTCTGCTAAAATGTTCCATTTCTTATTTTTTTTTATTTTTTTTTTATTCATACTGAAACAACAGCACTTAAATGTAGATTAAAAATACAACTTAAAATTATTTCTTATTGCCAATAACAGTTTCTTATTTTATACAATTAAACAATTTTAAATAGACGTGTGTTAAGAACAATTTATGTTATGCTCGTAGATAATTAGGTGTTAGTTATGTATATAAAGAAAAAAAAAAAAAAACAGATAAAAATGTACAAATTATTTAAGTAATGAAAAGAGTCTTATTAGATGACTTGGTCATGTTGCGTTGTGTAGTGTCATGAGGTATAGGTGAGGTGAGTGTTCACCTGTGTGTTTATGTTGTATGTATTGTGTATATAAGTGTGTGTGTAGAGATGTGATATGTTTAACTTACTAATTTAGTGTTCGTAGGAATCATGTGTTTACCAGCAATTTAACCATTTCTTTCTTAAATGAAGATTTACTCAAAAGAAAAATGTCAAGTAATGAGAATTTATGATTGTAGCATTGTAGGGTACGACAAACAACCGAGTTTTGACCATAATTTGTTTTGTTAAAAGGCACATCAAACAGCATACGTTGTGTATGTCGAGTGCGAATATTTGTTGTTCTTAGTCTCAGAAATTATAGTCTCTTTTTCGACCATGTTTTTGTCATTATGGAAGTCCTTTACGTCAATGAAGATTCTATACTTGCTGTAGCTAAATACTCATCTATAATTATCATCTACTCTATAACCATCGCATGTAGTTTTAAAGTTTATTTATCACAGCTTTTTCCGTATAATACTTTTTTCTTGACTATAAGCGATATTTAAAAACGTATCATTGGCCGCAATTTATCAAAAGAAGTGACTAAACCCAATGATCAAAACGTCGCGTATGAATTGTTGATGAATTCAAAATAACAGCCATAATAACACTAGCATATTGAATTTAATGATAAGTACTACAATTCACACGAACATTGTAAATCTAAAACTCCAAGGGAAAATGTGGTTACTGTTCAAGCTTATTGTGCTGTACGGAATTATTTCAAAGTGTACTTCGGAACAATTCAATCTTTTCAACCTTTTAATAACAAATAACAGTATTGAACCAAAATTTAATGAAGCAAAGTGCGTAAATTACATAATCAAAAAACATTTACATTGCAAATACTTAATAACAATAGTTAACACAGATGGAGACTATCCCAATCTGATGCAAATGCTGAACAGACGCAAAGAGTGTTACGAATTCGTATTAAGATCTTTTAATGACAAACGTTGGCTGATTAAAAATAAATTTTATGTAATTACCGCTCGTGACGTTGAAGAATTTACAAAAGGTATGGCTACTTTGACTAACGATGTCATGTGGAATGCAAAAGCAAGGTACATATTGGTACTGAAACAGCTGACTGACAATGGAGTCAAGGAAATTATAAAACTATTGCTATATTACAATATATACAGAGCAATCATTTTGAAACCGATGGGAAATAGCGACGTAGAGATATTAACTTATAATGCCTTTAACAAAAACTATTGTGGACTAAAATTTGACGTCATCACTTTAGGTGATTGTAAATCGATCGGAAACCTAAACTGCTTTCCAATGAAACCTCTAAATTTAAGAAATTGTACAGTAAGAATTGCAGCATCTCCAGACATTCCAAATTTCATATCAGAACAAGATTCGTTTATGTTAAATGGAATAAAAATAAATGGATTGGAGCAATATCTCATAGAATCAATGACTAAGAAGGAAGGGATACGATTAGAATATACTTTGGTGAATAGAGATAGAAAATACGGTATTGTTTTACCGAATCATACAGCAACTGGTTTGTTGAACTTCCTACAGAGAGACGAAGTAGATATTGCCGCCGGTGGAATTATATTAATCAGAAATAGGATGGAGAAGTTTGATTTTATCTGGGGATACAATTATAATCAATTCAATTTATATACTCCTGCTCTAGGGGAAGAGATATGGAAAAATGTTTATAAAGAATTCAACCTCTCCACCTGGCTACTGATATGTCTGGCTTATGCACTAGTTACTATAATAACAATATTTATAGAGAAAACAATAAATAATCATGGTACGAAGAACAAAATGTTTTATGCTTTATTAGTGTTTGGATACTTCTTTTCAAACACTAATAGACGAATTATACAAAACAAAAGGTATCGACTGCTGATGATATTCTGGGTTTGGTTCACATTCGCTTTGATCGGCTTCTATAATACTGGTCTCTTTAGTTTGCTAACAACTCGACACCATGTCAAAAGATTTATAACACCGGACAATCTGCACGCAGTACCATACGAGCCATGCTTGAGTGTTTCCACGAGAACCTTCTTCCAATACGCTTATGGTCAGACTCTTCCAGAAAGCATAGACGTTCCGGAATGTAAATACACAAATACAGCATTAGCTTACGCTGCTGAACACGGAAAGTATGCAATTGAATTTGATAATTTCTTCAAAATAATGGAACACAAATTTTTGGACCATGAAGGAAAACCGAAACTTGACGCGTGGACTTTTTCTACGGTAAACGTGATTGCGTTGTATACAACTAGAGGGTTTCCTCTCACGGACAAGTTTCAGAGTCGAGCCTTTTGGATGTGCGAAGCCGGTTTACTGAAGCACCGTTATCTTCAGATACTTTGGAACATAACACAATACCGAAAAGATAGTTTGCACGAGACTCATTTTGAAAAGATTGATTTAGAAGATTTAAGAATTCATTACGCGGTACTTTTGTTTGGAGTCATTATTTCGACGATCTGTCTTGTTTTAGAAGTTCTTAAAGTTGTATAAAACAATCTTTATTATAATAGAATCTGACTTGATCTTGGTTTTGCTGTAAACAATATGTATCCAATATAGTAATTAAAATGGTTTGTCATTAATAAATAATAGTGATGTTATCCTTTCATTACATTCCCGATGATACTATTTATTTATAAAACACAGGATCATACGACCAAAATGAAATCCCCGAAACTTAAAATGATGTTCTACAAAAGTGCAAAGTAAAGGCGATTATGACTGAAAATAAAAAAGCGATGAAAGCGACATGTTCACTCGAAAACTAAAAAAATTAAAAGGTTCCGAAACCATTAGAATGAATTAGAAGTTCCAAACTGCTTTACTTTAATAAAAGTTCCACACCCATTACACAGATGGCAATATTGTAAATGTTATTTAGGCTCATTTTTACGTATATATTTAACTTCATAAACTGCTATGAAGTACTTCATGTAAAGTTTTCATGTGAGTAGGCGGAAGAGCGCGTTTATAGAAATAAATTCGTAAAGTATTAATAATCAATTTATGTGTGGAAAATATTATGGCACTTAATGAAATATAAATAAGTACTAATGATTCTGGATAACATTTTATGGTGAGTAAAGAAAGTGTTCTTAAATTAATTTGAAAAATGGAGATACTAAAAATTTTAAGATATCCGAAAATATATGAGAGAAAATTATAATATTTCAATGTTACGTCATTGAGAGATACAAACTATTATTTTAAGACGTCACACATGTAATAAAAAATGAATGAATATTGTTATAAAGTTCGGTTGAAAGAACAAAAAAAACACAGTAGTAGGCGGAAATTAGTCAACAGATTGGACAAAACTATAAAATTATACCTATTATGTATCTAATTTTACCTGTAAATTAAGAAAAAATACTTCGGCAGTCGCGGAGAGTGTGCTATGAGAACTAATATAAAATACTTCTAACAAAATGAACAAATATTTGAAACAACAAAAGACAATAACAAATATCAATAAAACAGTTCAAATATTCAAATATAGATTAGTTAAATATTTGTACATTGAATCAAGTAAACATTATCAGTAACTAAGTACCTACATACGTCACGAGGTTTGGCTAAGGAAACGTTTTAAGGTGGTATGTAAGACGAGGAGACCCGCGGTTTTCGTAAATCTGTAATTTTGACTGGATTGAGCCAGTCAACATTTTAGGATTAAAAGTTTTCTAGACATAGAAACATAAAGAAATTTTAATAAACTATAATGGTAGGAGCGACAAGAATAATAGCGAAGTCACTAAGTAGATTCGACACCAAACTCGACTCAGACATCAACATACAGATCATACAGAAACAGGCAGCCATCCACACCACAGCAATACTAAGCAAAGTAGAATAGATAATACTAGGGGACACAGTTTTTGTTCAGGGGGAACTGAGCGATTCTTTCCTTGACGGTCTCAGGGCGGACGCTCAGTATTCCGAGCTCAAGCTGCAGTAGAGGAATACCTCACACAACCATCGCACCAGCTGCTACTGCTTTCATTCAAGTCTGCTCCCTTTACAAAATCTGATGCCTAATAAATATCTAAGGTTAGGTACTAGCTGCAGGGCCGGATTTAAACTCAATGCCGCTCCTGGGCACCAGAAAAAAGTCCGCCCTATTACTAGATTTTTTTTTCACTTTCAAAATTTTTCCGCCCTAAAACATTTGCCGCCCTGGGCACTTGCCCCGACTGCCCCTAGTGTAAATCCACCGCTGACTAGCTGATAAGGTGTTATTACTTAAAACGAACATCTGCCCCAATCATCTGTTCCAAACACCTAAATCGATGCAGTATCTAGTAGTTTATTAATTTCTTTTACACAACATAAAAAACTTTTTTTGGCGGCTCAGTAATAGACAGGTATAATTCTTAATTCCATGAGTTTTTGCCTGAAATATTAACAAGTTCATCGTACTTGTAAGATGTTTTATATATTAAAACTAAAGATCCAACTACAGATTTAAATTAAGTACATTGCCTTAATGATATTAGGTGTGATCGTTGATACATATTTCATACAATACATGCGTTACTACGAGTGAAAACATCAAGTATTTTACGATCATAGATAACAATTGGACATGGAGAGAAATTAATGAGATTTTTTTTTTTTCTATATAAAAAAGGAAAATTAATCGGCTGTCCCTAACACCTGTGACCTTTGACAAGTGATTAATAACTATAAACATTTATCAATATGTCTAATCACTGCTTATTCCGGGACACTGTATCTTTTATGAAATAGATTAACATTAATGGATGTTTTATGGATATCAAAGAAATATCTAATCCGCCATCTTTGAGAGTCAGCCATTTAACAGAATAATCAATATTTTTAAGAACTTGGTAAACCTCCTGGCTAAGTACGGCGTATCTGGCTGGAGTCGCCCAAATAACTAATTAGACCTAAAAGTAACTGCTTCATTAGGCTTTTAATAAAAAAATAAAGAGTTATAAATTCGAATAATTTTAATAAAGATATAAAATTTCACTTCGCTTCCAATTATAATAAATGTATCCAAATATCAATACTCCTACGAAAACTAGCGTATGTTTCAGCACCTGTAACAAAGAGATATTTTATCAGTGGTTCTCCAAATAAGTGCGGTCAAATAAAATGGACGATAGGCATTCGCTGGTATTTCATTTTATACGGAATTTAAAACATAAACTCTTATAATATCATTCCACTATACATTTTGTTTGAGTACTTAAGACACAACCGTTACCTTATCCTGCCATTTTCTATTCTCCACACACTGGCTATAGGGCATTGTGGAGAATGTCACAGAGTTGTACAGTGGAACCCAAAAGTTTGGCATCAGCCAAAATAGTACGTCGTCCATGGCTTTTCGCAACCTGTACGAGGGACGGGTTGCCAGGTCTCTCATCTAGAAACAAATATATATTTTATGAAGGAACGTTGTGACAACACTCTGATATTTAAACGTTCGCGTAAATTAATAAACACAATATCAGATACCTACCTCAATATAATTATACATCGCCAAATCACTAATAGCGAAGGTGTCTTTCCATCTAGTATCTGAGAATATCGGTAGAATCTTAGACAAATCACTGTTATATTGCAGGAACAGCTGATCAAGCAGCTTGCAATCTTCGAAGCCAGCGTTCATTCCCTGGCCGTAAAAGGGAACCACTGCATGAGCCGCGTCGCCGATAATAAGAGCCTTATCTTCTACATTGTAAGGCTTACACTGGAATGACATAACATCTAAATTGACAAACAGTCAAATTAATGCTAAAATCTTCTATCAATTTGGCCTTCCCAATCAAAGGAATTGAGACATGAAAATACTTTTCAAAAAACTGAATCAAATTCAAAATGTAACAACACCTTACCGATATCTGTCAACACTGTACACATAATCACTAAAAAGAAATGTGGTCACAGCGTAAAATTATCATATTGTATTTTTATTACCAAAATGTTTATCTAACGAATTAAACATCAATAACCTTATACCAAATAAAAACTCAGACTCAGTTTCTGACGGAACAGAATGTATAGATTACATTGTGAGAAAACACTTCAAATGCAAAACTTTAATAACAATGGTAAACACAGAAGGAGACTATTCCAATCTTATCCAAATCTTAAACAGAAACAATGAATGCTACAGTTTCATAGTGAGGTCCTTTGATGACAAAAATTGGCTGATAGAAACAGAACTGTATATAATAAAAGTGCAAGATGTGGAAGAATTTGCAAACGGTATGGCTACGTTAAGAAACGATGTGATGTGGAACTCAAGAGCGAGCTACATAATACAAGTCAGTCAGTTCACTGATAAAGAAGTGGAAGATGTTATCAATATTTTAATTAATCATAGAATTTACAGAGTTGTTATAATAAAAGCGACAAAAAATGGTGAAAAGGCATTAACATTCGACGCATTTAAGAGAAACTATTGTGGGAGGAAATATGACATTGTAAGTTTAGGCGATTGTAAATCGATTGGGAACAGAAGCTACTTTACAAATAAACCACTAAATACAAGAAATTGCACGATACGTATTGCAGCATATGAAGAGATTCCTAATTTTATTTCGGAGCACAATTCGTTCATGGCAGGTGGAGTTAAAATAACAGGTTTAGAGCAATATGTTCTAGAAGTTTTAGCAAAGGAGGAAAACTTAAATCTACACTATCATTTAGTATCTAAAGTGGAAAAAAATAGCGTTATTTTCCCGAATCATACAGCAACTGGTGTATTTGGACTTCTGCAAAGAGGTGAAGTCGATGTTGCCACGTCGGGATATATTTTAAAAAAACAAAGAATCGAATTATTTGATTTTGTTTGGGGATACAACTATGCCTATTTTTACTTATTTACGCCTGCTTCAAATGACCAAACTTGGAAAGATATTTACGGAGAGTTTGATACTGCAACTTGGCTACTGGTCTCCCTAGCGTATGTACTAGTCACTATAACAGCAAACATTATTCAGAATATAAGGTCAAACCCCCCGTCTTTTTCTTTAGTATTATTAGGATATCTCTTTTCAAATACTAATAGAAGGATCATACAAGTCAAAAAAAATCGTCTTTTGATAACATTTTGGATTTGGTTCTTATTTGCTTTCATCAGCTTTTACAATACTGGTCTTTACAGATTATTAACGACTCGGAATCAAGTAACAAAAATATAACTGTTGACAAATTCCACTGGGTTCCTTATAAGCCGTGTATAAGCGTATCATCAATGATGTATTTTAAAATTTTTAATCAAACATTTCCATATTCCATAGAGAGTCCGGAATGTAAAGTCACAGAGACAGCTTTAGAATATGCGGCTAACCATGAGGCGTTTGCTGTGGAATTTTATTATTTATACGAAATGATAGAACACAAGCTCTTAGACGACGAGGGTAAACCAAAACTTGACGCCTCGCCAATGCCCACAATGAACGTTATTGCTATGTATCTACAAAGAGGTTTTCTACACAAAAATAAATTTCAATATTACGCTATACGCATGTTTGAAACTGGTTTACTGAAGCAAAGATATTACGAAATACTACGGAATATTTCAACTTATCAGAAAAATACTGAAAAATACGCAACACGTTATAAAATTTTCTCTTTGAAACGTTTAAAGATTGTCTATTGGATACTTTTAACAGGAACGATAATTTCAACTTTTAGCTTTGTTTTAGAAATATTTATTCATAGAAGAAATACGAAGAAGAAATAAGAAGATACGTTGTTTATTAGACTATGATTAAAAGTTTACGCTATACAACTGCAACTAATTCAACTTTATGTTGTTAATAAATTATGTTGTTTAACTTAATACATAAGTATAAACTTTTAAATTTATATAATTTAAATGAGAAAGCAAATCTATTATTGTACCTGTACTTTTTAAGTTGCAATATTTCTTTAGTAGGTAATCTTTAAACCAGCATATAAATACTATATGTTATATTATATATTCATAGATATCCTGCGTCTTAGCGGCGTAGAAAAAAGATTTGGACCATGAATCATGAGAACACAGCCATAGGATTCGATGGATCATTGATTATCTAAGTAATTAAGTAAGAAACCTTGTAAACTTATTATGTAATTGAAGTTAATAAAGCTTTTTTAATTATAGTCGTGTTTATTATTATCATTAACATACGAGCTGTTGCTCTTGTCAATGTAACATTTGCATGTGCGACTCCATCCACCAGCCCCCATCTAAGGCGGCTTCCTTCACCTCCTTATACGACACGACAGCAACTCTATATTTTATAATAATAATAATAATAAGCCCGCAGGGCACCTTTGAGGCGGGGTGTCGGGGAGTAGCGACCCCGCGGACCTGACGCGCTCCCGGGGGAGGTCACCATTCCTCACCTCCGCTTGCCTTCACTGGCCGGCGGAGTGAGCACTGACGAGGAACAAGTCCCCCACCTCCGTGCTTGCCTTCATTGGCCGGCCGGAGTGGAGCCCGCAAGAGCACTTTGGTGCTCGGAGAGTGAGGGGCGTTGCGTAAGTGGTGAGTTGGCTTAGCATGAAGCTGGACCCTCGGGCTCAGTGGATCGCGGTTTAAAACCCAGGGCGTCTGCTCCACTCTCAAAGCCGCTCGTTTCATGTTGCCCCCATGTTGCGACTCGAGCGACTTGTTTGGGGGGCCCAGTTATAGAGCTGGCAAGTCTCCATCCGCCACTTCGTACATGTTTATAGCATTGTATCGGCGGGTGTCATAGTCCCCATAGTTCTCCAATATCCAGTCCATTAAACATCCCATTCCCATAACCCAGTCGTAGTTTTCCATATATTTGCAATAGTCCCAGCAGAACCGGGGACTGTCCTTGGATGCATTTTATAGTGTTATACAGGGATAGTCGCCGGATTGTGCATCCTTTACACAAGATTAAATATGTCAAAGGGCTTCCGTGTGTTGGCTTTGGCCCCATACTAGCCTTCCAAAAGACCGAGACTCCTTAATAGTCCCGTGAATGGAAAAGACATAACAAATAATAATAATAATGTTGCGATTCGAGTGACTTGTTTGGGGGGCCCAGTTATAGAGCTGGCAAGTCTCCATCCGCCACTTCGTACATGTTTATAGCATTGTATCGGCGGGTGTCATAGTCCCCATAGTTCCCCAATATCCAGTCCATTAAACATCCCATTCCCATAACACAGTCGTAGTTTTCCATATATTTGCAATAGTCCCAGCAGAACCGGGGACTGTCCTTGGATGCATTTTATAGTGTTATACAGGGATAGTCGCCGGATTGTGCATCCTTTACACAAGATTAAATATGTCAAAGGGCTTCCGTGTGTTGGCTTTGGCCCCATACTAGCCTTCCAAAAGACCGAGACTCCTTAATAGTCCCGTGAATGGAAAAGACATAACAAATAATAATAATAATGTTGCGATTCGAGTGACTTGTTTGGGGGGCCCAGTTATAGAGCTGGCAAGTCTCCATCCGCCACTTCGTACATGTTTATAGCATTGTATCGGCGGGTGTCATAGTCCCCATAGTTCCCCAATATCCAGTCCATTAAACATCCCATTCCCATAATACAGTCGTAGTTTTCCATATATTTGCAATAGTCCCAGCAGAACCGGGGACTGTCCTTGGATGCATTTTATAGTGTTATACAGGGATAGTCGCCGGATTGTGCATCCTTTACACAAGATTAAATATGTCAAAGGGCTTCCGTGTGTTGGCTTTGGCCCCATACTAGCCTTCCAAAAGACCGGGACTCTTTAATAGTCCCGTGAATGGAAAAGAAATAATAATAATACAAAATATTTATTTTTCATAACAAAAAACAATGCAACTAAATCTTGACTCTGACTCTCTTTATCTGACTCATGTAACTATATTTATTTATTTATCACTAGCTGTGCCCCGCGATTTCACCCACATAGTTCCCGATCCCGTGGGAATTTCGGGATAAAACATATAGCCTATGTTCTTTCTCGAACCATAAGCTACCCCTGTACCAAATTTCAAGTCAATCGGTTCAGTAGTTTGACCGTGAAAAGGTAACAGACAGACAGACAGAGTTACTTTCGCATTTATAAATGCGAAAGTAACTCTGTCTCCTAACTTCCTAACTAATATTATATTAGTTAGGAAGTTAGGATTAGGATTGTTCCACAATTAGGTTATTATACTGAGACTATTCAAGGTTGCGATCGAATCTCGTTTGAATCGCGTACACGCGCGTAATCTGCGCGTCGTCTGCGCATTTAAAATACGCCGTGTGCTATGGGCCTAACTAAAGGTATCCCACAAAACGATAAGCGTTAAATTTGCTATCGAATTTTGGTTTAACTTGGAGATAGGAGGACCCCTCTTGTTATATCCTTATAAGAAGTGGTTGTATTACAATTAATATTTTTACGGGATATTTACACGTACCTATATGTGATGATGGCCACCGGATGTGGCTGAAACTAGTCGAGGGATTCGACTTATAGGTACGTGTAAATATCCCGTAAAAATATTTATTGTAAACAATGACTTACGTTTCGTTTAATAATAAAAGTGGTAGTATTGATGACGAGTTCTATGTAATTATAAAAATAACATACTGCCAAATGTTCTAAAACGACATGGAAGCTTATGAGTGTACAACTAAATTATTAGAAAATGAACAAATTGCGAGGGACATAGTTTTTACAGTTCATCCAGACATGGCGTTCATGGCGTTCGCAACAGTATTGAAATATCGAAAACTTGAAAAAATAATATACATGGTAAATATTCCGTAAATTATGATTATTAGAATCCGAGTGACGTTCCTCGGCTAACTAGCAAACTAACAACACAAATATACGTTGTTCAATTATTCCACTCAAGGTTCTAAATATTCAACGCAAGTTGTTTTAATTTGCTTTGAAGTTCAGTACTTGTTCAAGAGATGGCGTAACTTACATCCCACCAAAAACATTCTGTAAAAAACTAGCCAAGTCTCGATGGAGCTGCTTGTTTATCTCTAAAAAGTAATGAAATCTAGACAAACTCGTGCCAAGTCTAAGGTTCCTTACTGCGATTTCTGTATTATTATAGTTAATGTTGTGTGACCTGGCCGTTGAAGGGTACACATGTATACAAAGGTACAAAACTAGGTGCTCCATGACACCATTGCACCAATCTGTCGCCAGAACCGCTACCCATTGACGATAGAAAATTACCACTTGAAAAACGTTGATTCAATATCCAGTCAATTGTAGGCTTGATGAAGCTGCGTATTTTAATAATGTAATAACATTACGTGTAAACAAAATTGACTTGTACCCACTACTAACGTTTTAAACAATGTTCAACGGCCAAGTCACACAACATTAACTATAATAATAAAGAAATCGCAGTAAGGAACCTTAGACTTGGCACGAGTTTGTCTAGATTTCATTACTTTTTAGAGATAAACAAGCAGCTCCATCGAGACTTGGCTAGTTTTTTACAGAATGTTTTTGGTGGGATTTCATTTATTTTTGTTGAAACGTGTTTATATTGATTTATTTTATTAGATTCTCTTATTTGACACATTTTTTTTCTTTTTAGGAGTAGTATTTTATTATTAAACGCCCCGCGGTTTCAACCGCGTAGTTCCCGTTCGCGTTTCCGTGGGAATTTCGGGATGAAAAGTATTCTATGTGCTTCTCCTGGTTCTAAGCTACCTCTCCACCAATTTTCAGCCAAATCAATTCAGCCGTTCTTGAGTTATAAATTCCCGTTCCCAATCCCGTGGGAATTTCGGGATTAAAAGTATTCTATGTTCTTTTCCTGGTTTTAAGCTACCTCTTCACCAATTTTCAGCCAAATCAGTTCAGTCGTTCTTGAGTTATAAATTCCCGTTCCCATTCCCGTGGGAATTTCAGGATTAAAAGTATTCTATGTTCTTTTCCTGGTTTTAAGCTACCTCTTCACCAATTTTCAGCCAAATCAGTTCAGTCGTTCTTGAGTTATAAATTCCCGTTCCCATTCCCGTGGGAATTTCGGGATTAAAAGTATTATATGTTCTTCTAATAGTTTTAAGCTACCTCCCCACCAATTTTCAGCCAAATCAATTCAGCCGTCCTTGATTTTAAAATTCCTGATCCCAATCCCGTGGGAATTTCGGGATCAAAGGTATCCTATGTCCTTTTCCTGGTTTTAAGCTACGTCTTCACCAATTTTCAGCCAAATCAGTTCAGCCGTTCTTGAGTTACAATTCCCACTCCCGTTCCCGTATAATTCCCGTTCCCGTTCGATTATCCTAGTTTTTATAGTTTTCCCTTTATGTGGCCATTAAACCCTAACTCTGTACCAAATTTCAGCTCTCTAGGTTTATGGGAAGTACCAGTTCTATTTTGATGATCATGAGTGAGTGAGTGAGTGAGTGAGTGAGTGAGTGAGTGAGTGAGTGTCTGTCTAAAATGCAAAACTTTGCTTTCGCTTAACTTCGGAACTAAATGACCTACAGACTTGAAATTTTATTTTAAGTATGTGATTGTATAGCTTACTGGATGACGAAAATTTCAGTGCTCTGGGCTTATCCAGAGGTTGTCAAATAGGGGCCTGAAAATGCGGCGAAAGGGTTCCTGTAAAGGATGGTACGGCAGTGTTTGCTTCGCGCTCGACTTGGCGGGGGGCACTGCCGTGCCCCCAGATAGTGACAACTACTTTCCATAGCATGTGTTAACACATGCATATTAAATACATTGCTGCGATATTTTAATTCAACAAGATTACTTTTTTTTTTTTTTGGCCCCCTGGGGCGATTCATCAAAGCGCTGAGTGCCTCTGCAGCGGTGAGCGGACCACATATCCGCTACAGCGGCGGCGCGTTCAACAAGATTACCCTAGCAAGGCAATGCGACGACAATGTATTTAAAATTTTATTGTTTTTTTATATGTCTAGTATTAAAAAAAATCCAATGCGAATAATTATGAAATAACTGAATATAAAATATTGTACAAGCAGCGCCCCGAGGATTCACTCGCGTATTTCCCATTCCCGTGGGAATACAGGAATAAACTATATGCCTATGTCTACCTAGCCTATGTCACTCGCTGACAATATAGCTTCTCATTAGTCAAAGAATTTTTGAAATCGGTTCAGTAGATCCCGAGATTACCCCTTACAATTTAACAAACAACCAAACTTTACTTCTTTATAATATTAGTATAGAAGTATTGATTACAAGATGAACAGCCTATCTATAATTGTTAATCCCTGTGCGATGCAAATGTGAAAAAAACGCAGCAAAATAGTTTTATTTTGTACTTACAGAGCATGCACACGAAACTCTGCTAAAATGTTCCATTTCTTATAGTCTTTTTCGACCATGTTTTTGTCATTATGGAAATCCTTTACGTCAATGAAGATTCTATACTTGCTGTTGTCAAATACTCATCTATAATCATCATCTACTCTATAATCATCGCATATAGTTTTGAAGTTTATTTATCACAGCTTTTTCCGTATAATACTTTTTTCTTTACTCTAAACGATATTTAAAAACGTATCATTGGCCGCAATTTATCAAAAGAAGTGACTAAACCCAATGATCAAAACGTCGCGTATGAATTGTTGATGAATTCAAAATAACTGCCACAATAACACTAGCATATTGAATTTTATGATAAGTACTACAATTCACACGAACATTGTAAATCTAAAACTCCAAGGGAAAATGTGGTTACTGTTCAAGCTTATTGTGCTGTATGGAATTATTTCAAAGTGTACTTCGGAACAATTCAATATTTTCAACCTTTTAATGACAAATAACAGTATTGAACCAAAATTTAATGAAGCAAAGTGCGTAAATTACATAATCAAAAAACATTTACATTGCAAATACTTAATAACAATAGTTAACGCAGATGGAGACTATCCCAATCTGATGCAAATGCTGAACAGACGCAAAGAGTGTTACGAATTCGTATTAAGATCTTTTAATGACAAACGTTGGCTGATCAAAAATAAATTTTATGTAATTACCGCTCGTGACGTTGAAGAATTTACAAAAGGTATGGCTACTTTGACTAACGATGTCATGTGGAATGCAAAAGCAAGGTACATATTGGTACTGAAACAGCTGACTGACAATGGAGTCAAGAAAATTATAAAACTATTGCTATATTACAATATATACAGAGCAATTATTTTGAAACCGATGGGAAATAGCGACGTAGAGATATTAACTTATAATGCCTTTAACAAAAACTATTGTGGACTAAAATTTGACGTCATAACTTTAGGCGATTGTAAATCAATCGGAAACCTAAACTGCTTTCCAATGAAACCTGTAAATTTAAGAAATTGTACAGTAAGAATTGCAGCATCTCAAGACATTCCAAATTTCATATCGGAACAAAATTCATTTATGTTAAATGGAATAAAAATAAATGGATTGGAACAATATCTCATAGAATCAATGACTAAGAAGGAAGGAATACGATTAGAATATACTTTGGTGAATAGAGATAAAAAATACGGTATTGTTTTACCGAATCATACAGCAACTGGTTTGTTGAACTTCCTACAGAGAGACGAAGTAGATATTGCCGCCGGTGGAATTATATTAATCAGAAATAGAATGGAGAAGTTTGATTTTATCTGGGGATACAATTATAATCAATTGAATTTATATACTCCTGCTCTAGGGGAAGAGATATGGAAAAATGTTTATAAAGAATTCAATCTCTCCACCTGGCTACTGATATGTCTGGCTTATGCACTAGTTACTATAATAACAATATTTATAGAGAAAACAATAAATAATCATGGTACGAAGAACAAAATGTTTTATGCTTTATTAGTGTTTGGATACTTCTTTTCAAACACTAACAGACGAATTATACAAAACAAAAGGTTTCGACTGCTGATGATATTCTGGGTTTGGTTCACATTCGCTTTGATCGGCTTCTATAATACTGGTCTCTTTAGTTTGCTAACAACTCGACACCATGTCAAAAGATTTATAACACCGGACAATCTGCACGCAGTACCATACGAGCCATGCTTGAGTGTTTCCACGAGAACCTTCTTCCAATACGCTTATGACCAGACTCTTCCAGAAAGCATAGACGTCCCGGAATGTAAATACACAAACTCAGCTTTAGCTTACGCTGCTGAGAACGGAAAGTACGCAATTGAATTTGATTATTTCTTCAAAATAATGGAACACAAATTTTTGGACCATGAAGGAAAACCGAAACTTGACGCGTGGACTTTTTCTACGGTAAACGTGATTGCGTTGTATACAACTAGAGGGTTTCCTCTCACGGACAAGTTTCAGAGTAGAGCGTTTTGGATGTGCGAAGCCGGTTTACTGAAGCACCGTTATCTTCAGATACTTTGGAACATAACGCAATACCGAAAAGATAGTTTACACGAGACTCATTTTGAAAAGATTGACTTAGAAGATTTAAGAATTCATTACGCGGTACTTTTGTTTGGAGTCATTGTTTCGACGATCTGTTTTGTTTTGGAAGTTCTTAAAGTTGTGTAAAACAATCTTTATTATAACAGAATCTGACTTGATCTTGGTTTTGCTGTAAACAATATGTATCCAATATAGTAATTAAAATGGTTTGTCATTAATAAATAATAGTGATGTTATCCTTTCATTACATTCCCGATGATACTATTTATTTATAAAACACAGGATCATACGACCAAAATGAAAACCCCGAAACTTAAAATGATGTTCTGCAAAAGTGCAAAGTATGATGTAAAGGCGATTATGACTGAAAATAAAAAAGCGATGAAAGCGACAGGTTCACTCGGAAACTAAAAAAATAAAAAGGTTTCGAAACCATTAGAATGAATTAGAAGTTCCAAACTGCTTTACTTTAATAAAAGTTCCACACCCATTACACAGATGGCAATATTGTAAATGTTATTTAGGCTCATTTTTACGTATATATTTAACTTCATAAACTGCTATGTACTTAGTACTTCATGTAAAGTTTTCATGTGAGTAGGCGGAAGAGCGCGTTTATAGAAATAAATTCGTAAAGTATTAATAATCAATTTATGTGTGGAAAATATTATGGCACTTAATGAAATATAAATAAGTACTAATGATTCTGGATAACATTTTATGGTGAGTAAAGAAAGTGTTCTTAAATTAATTTGAAAAATGGAGATACTAAAAATTTTGAGATATCCGAAAATATATGAGAGAAAATTATAATATTTCAATGTTACGTCATTGAGAGATACAAACTATTATTTTAAGACGTCACACATGTAATAAAAAATGAATGAATATTGTTATAAAGTTCGGTTGAAAGAACAAAAAAAACACAGTAGTAGGCGGAAATTAGTCAACAGATTGGACAAAACTATAAAATTATACCTATTATGTATCTAATTTTACCTGTAAATTAAGAAAAAATACTTCGGCAGTCGCGGAGGGTGTGCTATGAGAACTAATATAAAATACTTCTAACAAAATGAACAAATATTTGAAACAACAAAAGACAATAACAAATATCAATAAAACAGTTCAAATATTCAAATATAGATTAGTTAAATATTTGTACATTGAATCAAGTAAACATTATCAGTAACTAAGTACCTACATACGTCACGAGGTTTGGCTAAGGAAACGTTTTAAGGTGGTATGTAAGACGAGGAGACCCGCGGTTTTCGTAAATCTGTAATTTTGACTGGATTGAGCCAGTCAACATTTTAGGATTAAAAGTTTTCTAGACATAGAAACATAAAGAAATTTTAATAAACTATAATGGTAGGAGCGACAAGAATAATAGCGAAGTCACTAAGTAGATTCGACACCAAACTCGACTCAGACATCAACATACAGATCATACAGAAACAGGCAGCCATCCACACCACAGCAATACTAAGCAAAGTAGAATAGATAATACTAGGGGACACAGTTTTTGTTCAGGGGGAACTGAGCGATTCTTTCCTTGACGGTCTCAGGGCGGACGCTCAGTATTCCGAGCTCAAGCTGCAGTAGAGGAATACCTCACACAACCATCGCACCAGCTGCTACTGCTTTCATTCAAGTCTGTTCCCTTTACAAAATCTGATGCCTAATAAATATCTAAGGTTAGGTACTAGCTGATAAGGTGTTATTCCTTAAAACGAACATCTGCCCCAAACATCTGTTCCAAACACCTAAATCGATGCAGTATCTAGTAGTTTATTAATTTCTTTTACACAACATAAAAAACTTTTTTTGGCGGCTCAGTAATAGACAGGTATAATTCTTAATTCCATGAGTTTTTGCCTGAAATATTAACAAATTCATCGTATTTGTAAGATCTTTTATACACCCCTATTTTGAAAATATGGGACTTATTAAAATCAGAATATCTGTAGCAGTAACTGAATCCATATATCCAATAAAAATATCAAAAATGATAGTCGATTACTTATCTTTACAAAATACAAAATAAATGCCGTATTACCAGACGGCACACTAGCTATCAAGTATTCTGTGACGGCTCGGGTCGATGACCGCGCTCAGCTGTGTATCGCAGCGTTCGTCGGTTGTTCGGTGTAGAATAACAATAAAATTCGGCGGGATTTTGAAAATCTTTGACTTATCATAACTTTTTAAATAAAAGCAAAAGAAAAAAACTAACTTCACTATTATATTGTCATCCGTGGTTTACATTAGCTGTGAGATAAGGTATCGCAATTTCAAAATAAGGGTGTATATTAAAACTAAAATCCAACTACAGATTTAAATTAAGTACATTGCCTTAATGATATTAGGTGTGATCATTGATACATATTTCATACAATACATGCGTTACTACGTGTGAAAACATAAAGTGTTTTACGATCATAGATAACAATTGGACATACAGATAAATAAATGAAATTTGAGTTATTTATATACAAAACGAAAATTAATCGGCTGTCCCTAAAACATGTGACCTTTGACAAGTGATTAATAACTATAAACATTTATCAATATGTCTAATCACTGCTTATTCCGGGACACTGTATCTTTTATGAAATAGATTAATATTAATGGTTTTATGGGTATCAAACCCATAAGAAATATCTAATTCGCCATCTTTGAGAATCAGCCATTTAAAAGAATGATTAGTCTTTTTATAAATTTGATAAACGTCCTGGTTGAGGACGAAGGGCGTATGTGGCTGGAGTCACCCAAATAACTAATTAGACCTTAGAGTAACTGCTTCATTAGGCTTTAAATAAAAAAATAACAGTTATAAATTCGAATACTTTTAATAAAGATATAAAATTTCACTTCACTTCCAATTATAATAAATGTATCCAAATATCAATACTCCTACGAAAACTAGCGTATGTTTCAGCACCTGTAACAAAGAGATATTATTTATGTAAGTGGTTCTCAAAATAAGCGCGGACAAATAAAAATGGACGATAGGCATTCGCTGGTATTTCATTTTAATTTTATACGGAATTTAAAAAATAAACTCTTATAATATCAGCCTCTCTCTCTCTTCTTATAATATCTTTAATATTTTCAAAATCTTATAATATCATTCCACTATACATTTTGTTTGAGTACTCAAGACACAACCGTTACCTTATCCTGCCATTTTCTATTCTCCACACACTGGCTATAGGGCATTGTTGAGAATGTCACAGAGTTGTAAAGCGGAACCCAAAAGTTTGGCATCAGCCAAAATAGTACGTCGTCCATGGCTTTTCGCAACCTGTACGAGGGACGGGTTACCAGGTCTCTCATCTGGAAACAAAAATATATTTTATGAAGGAACGTTATGACAACACTCTGATATTTTTACGTTCGCGTAAATTAATAAACACAATATCAGATACCTACCTCAATATAATTATACATCGCCAAATCACTAATGGCGAAGGTGTCTTTCCATCTAGTATCTGAGAATATCGGTAGAATCTTAGACAAATCACTGTTATATTGCAGGAACAACTGATCAAGCAGCGTGCAATCTTCGAAGCCAGCGTTCATTCCCTGGCCGTAAAAGGGAACCACTGCATGAGCCGCGTCGCCGATAATAAGAGCCTTATCTTCTACATTGTAAGGCTTACACTGGAATGACATAACATCTTAATTATCAAACAGTCAATAACATTAATGCTAAAAGTTTTCAATTTTTACCTTAACTGCAACTAAAGGAGAAGGAGATCCACCAAAGAAATCTTCTATCAATTTGGCCTTCCCAATCAAAGGAATTGAGTCGGGAAAATACTTTTCAAAAAACTGAATCAAATTCTCTTTATTATCGATGTTTTTGAAATGTGTAAATGGCATAAACAGCGTAACCGTCCATGAACAATCTTGGTTTGGGAGAGCAATCATCATAAATTCTCCTCTTGGCCAAATGTGTAGATAATTGGCTGGCATCTGGAACTAAAATTGATACAAAATTAGTTAATTCCAAACACTAATTAATAAAATTGTGATCGCAAAGATTTAATTTCAGAGAGAAAACTAATAATTTAAAGTTTCTGTCAAAAACAGACGTCAGAAACAACTTAGATTTGTAGATAAGTATACACATAACTCTGAAATATCTCTAGAGATCAAAATCAGGGATTTTATGTACGAGCATAGTAACCACAATAATTTTCTATGTAAATGTAATACGCCTCACCGATATCAATATGTATACATAAACACTAAAAAGAAATGTGGTTACAGCGTAAAATTTTCATATTTTATTTTTTATTACCAAAATGTTTATCTAACGAATTGAACATCAAAATCCTTATACCGAAAAACAGCTCAGACACAGTTTCTGACGGAACAGAATGTATAGATTACATTGTGAGAAAACACTTCAAATGCAAAACTTTAATAACAATGGTAAACACAGAAGGAGACTATTCCAATCTTATCCAAATCCTTAACAGAAACAATGAATGTTATAGTTTCATAGTGAGGTCCTTTGATGACAAAAAATGGCTGATAAAAACAGAAATGTATATCATAAAAGTGCAAGATTTGGAAGAACTTGCAAACGGTATGGCTACGTTAAGAAACGATGTGATGTGGAACGCAAAAGCGAACTACATAATACAAGTCAGGCAGTTCACTGATAAAGAAGTGGAAGACGTTATCAATATTTTAATGAATCACAGCATTTACAGAGTTGTTATAATAAAAGCGACAAAAAAAGGTGATGACGTATTTACATTTGATGCATTCAAGAAAAACTATTGTGGGAAGAAATATGACATCGTAAGTTTAGGTGATTGTAAATTGATTGGGAATAGACACTGCTTTAGAAATAAATTACCATATATAAAAAATTGCACGATACGCATCGCAGCATCTGAAGATATTCCTAACACCATTGAAGAGCGAAATACGTTTATGTTAAATGGAATGAAAATAACAGGGTTGGAACAATATCTTGTAGAAGTTTTAGCAAAAAAGGAAGATATACATATAGAATACCTTATGTTACCTAAACAATACAACTATATTTTCTTAAACCATACATCAACTCATTTATTTAAACGTCTACAAAGAAATGAGGCCGACATTGTCGCGTCTGGATTTATTTTAAAGAAACATAGAATAGAAATGTTTCATTTTATTTGGGGATATAGCTATAGCCAATTTCACTTATTTACGCCTAGTTTTACTAAACGCACGTGGATGAGTGTTTACACAGAATTTGATCTTAAAACCTGGTTACTTATCTGTCTAGCCTATATACTAGTTACTTTAACAGCAAACTTTATACATACTCGTAGTCTTTCGGACCGTTCTAGGACCTCGATGTGCTTTTCTTTAGTAATATTGGGATATCTCTTTTCGAATACTGATAAAAAGATTATAAAGAACAAAAAGTTACGTCTGTTGATGACTTTTTGGATTTGGTTTTCATTCGCTTTGATCAGCTTTTACAATACTGCGTTTTACAAGATATTAACAACTAGTAATCAGTTTGAAAAAATTATAACAACAGACTTTTTGCGTGCGGTCCCATTAACGGCGTGTATAAGCGATTCGACAAGGAATTACTTTAAACTTTTTAATCACACATTTCCATGGTCCAAAGATCTAGCTGAATGTAAAAATGGAGATACAGCATTAGAGTATGTGGCTAACCACGAAGCATATGCAGTTGAATTTTATTACGTGTACAAAATGGTGGAACACAAGCTATTAGATGACGAAGGTAAACCAAAACTTGACGCCTGGCCAATGTCGACAATGAATGTTATTACCATGTACACACAAAAAGGCTTTCTATATCAAAATAAATTCCAAAATCACGCTTTACGGATGTTTGAAAGTGGTTTACTGCTCCAAAGACATTACCAAATACTACGTAATGTTACAACTTATCAGAAAATTAATGAAAAATACGCAACACATTTTAGAATTCTTGGTTTAAAACATATACAGTTTCCTTACGGTATACTTTTGATGGGATCAATAATTTCAATTTTATGCTTTGTTTTAGAAATTTTAACTCATGTTTCTACTAGAGAGAAATTAGGGAAGTTCTGTAGGCTTGGCGTAGGTAATAAATAAGAAGGATTATAATGATTACATAGGTACTCTTATATTTCACAACCCTATGCCATAATAAATCACACACGAGACACGTGATTAACTTACTTTAGGTGTAAGTAATATTGTTACTCAAAGGACATCTCACTTCTTAGAGTTAAAGTAAAAGTTTGTTTTACATGAAGAGAATCGAAGGAGGTTATTTCACGTTTTAGTGTTTTACGATTGATACTTATTTCTAATATATTTATCATAAAGAAGAGTGTGTTTTGCCCGATTGTAAAAGTTAAAAATAAAAAATTCTTCCTTTCTATGTTAGTTTTAATATTTTTACTAACCCCGCCATTTTCGTCAGCCGGAATACATAGTTCTAAGTATCCATGTTCAATGTATTTTTGATTGTAATCAAATAATGGTTGCTTCATCATCGCTTTGCGAACAGCAGAAAATGCTCCATCAGCGCCGATCACGAGATCTGCCTTCACGTCTACAAGTTCTTTAGATTCAGTTCTGAAAAATATACGATTATTTATAGCTCTAAAACTAAAATTTGTATTTTTATAAGAGCACAGTTTTTATTAAGTACAAAAAGAAATCTAAAACACGTTCTTATTTAACTTTTATTTCTATATTAACCTAGATATGCTTGGTGAATGAATGAATGAACATGAATGTTTATAAACTACAAATATCACGGCTATCCATTGCAATGTCTTTAGGTAGACCACGTGAAGAGTTCACCACATTATACATTTGGAAATAATTTGTAGATATAATGCGCATATAGCTCTATGTAGTTCTAAAATCTACCTACTATACATTGGCTTAATAATTATACTATTGATAATATTGCTTTTACGTAGGGATCTATTATCACTACATAGTATAAACAAAGTCGCTTTCTCTGTTCCCATGTAGGGACATACATACATAGGGATGTATGCTTAGATCTTTAAAACTACGCAACGGATTTTGATGCGGTTTGTTTTAATAGATAAAGTGATTCAGTGGGAAGGTTCTTAGCATAATTTTATCCCAATATTCCTACGGGAACGGGAACTACGGGGCGCCGCTAGTAATATTATAAGTCCATGGTAGATAATATCTTACTTTAAAAACTTCAAATGTCCATCCTTCAAGTTAGCTTCAGACAGTTTGTGGTTGAAAAATCTTTCAACGTTGCTGTAGTTTTCAGATTCTGGAATTAAATTTATATAACGTGTTAATTTTAAGTAAAATTTTAGTAAGTACCAATACTAAAAAATATTCATTCCGCAAAACAGTTAGGACGGATTAACTGGCTCCATGATCTGTGATTCATAAGGTCATTAAAAAGTGGACTAAAGTATCAACCATGTGGTTCTTAAATAGGAAAAGGAGATTTTGTCACTATTGACGTCAGTTGGTGAAAGTTACAAAGAACAACAGTTGGAGATATTTGAAGAAGACCTATGCCCAGAAATAGGACAAAATGGGTTATTAACTAAATATGACAAAATATCTATACCTTGCAGTAACAAACTGTTCAAATAATTACGTCCCACTGAATATATGCACTGAAACAAAACATAAACAAATTATTAAACAGTAAAACAAATTAAACAAGATGTAAAATATTTCTAATAGATTATTATCCATATATTTACTCTGTGTATTATGACCCTGGAATAAACAAAACAAAACAAAGACTAGGTAAGTTTATCCAAAGTTCTAGTTTCTGTGCTTCAAAAGGCACGCTAAGAAGTAGGTTCTGGTTGTCATATTGTCATAATCGACAGTGTTTACGAAAAGTTAGTCTTTACATCTAACAGTTGATTTAACCGATGATATGGCAGCCCAAATTGGAAAAGTATCATTGCTAAAAATGGCCCTCTTACAAGGTCATTATTAGGATTTTTGATTTTTTTTTTCGCATCCGTAAGGTTGCGGGTTCGATTCCCGTACGGGTTGAATATTTGTGTGAACCACAAATGTTTGTCTCGGTCTGGGTGTGTGTGTGAATGAATGTGTGCGTAGTTTCTGATACTCTAGATACAAGTCTCGAACTTAGTTAGGGGTCAGTTACTATAATGAGATGATGTAGTGAATGATTATGTTATGTTATTATGTTATTTAGCTGAAGAAAACTTAGATATATTACCAACCTGATTAGTTCTAGCATCATAAGGTATAGCGTAAGTAGTACCATCAAGTCTATGAATCATACGAGCTCTCATTGGAATGCCATGTTTTTCAATCATTTCCTCTTCTAAGCCAACATCTTTTAACGCTTTGCGCCCTCTTATAGACAGAGCCAAGTTGATGGATCGACCTCTTGCTTGTGGAGTTTTTCTTATATCTGTAAGTACATTAAAATCATTATTATTTACTACTAGCTGTGCCCCGCGGTTTCACCCGTGTAGCGCCCGTTCCCGTGTTTCCGGCAATTATTCGAATTTTTCTCACCTTTTAAACCTTCCCTAGACCTCCACGAACATTTCAAGACCAACTTAAGATAAATCCGTTCAGCCGTTCTCGAGTTTTAGCGAAACTAACGAACAGCAATTGCTTTTTATATACTTACCAGCTGCGCCCCGCGGTTTCACACGCGTAGTTCCCGTTCCCGTTCCCGTAGGAATTTCGGGATGAAAAATAGATGTTGGCCGATTCTCAGACCTACTGAAAAGGCTCACAAAATTTCATGAGAATCGGTCAAGCCGTTTCAGAGGAGTACGGGAACGAACAAGATAATTGATATCTTTGATTTACACGAACACTACACATTGAAATAAAACACTTAAACGGATTTTTGTCGTGGTTATATTTTGTTTTACATTCTCTGACGTTTCGGATTCTTTACAGAACCCGTGATCACAGAAGACTAAGATGGAAGACGTCTGTACAAAGTAATGTAAAAAGATATATATATCCTGGGTAGATATCTGTTTTCCTAAATCCTTGCTAAGGAAAACAGATATCTACCCAGGATGATACGCGAGGCAATTGAAATTAAAAAACATCCTAATTTCAATAGGGAAGAGGGTTGGAAGCTACCACCTGCTTGGGATCCTATAATCAACAAATTAAAACCCAAAGCACGTCCAACAACTGCAAGACCGCAAGATACTGTCAGTTCTGTATGCGTGAATAGGAACGTTTCAAATTGAAGAAAATTTTTTGTATTGATTTTAAAGTGCATTGTAATTTATTTTATTTAAAAAATGATATAAAAAATAATTCCAGACCGAGTTTCTTGCAGATTCTTCTCGGCTGATGTATTTCCGAATCTGTGGTAAATTCACAATGTATTTAAAATTATATTCAAAATATTGAAGGTAGTAATCTTTTTACATTACTTTGTACAGACGTCTTCCATCTTAGTCTTCTGTGATCACGGGTTCTGTAAAGAATCCGAAACGTCAGAAAATGTAAAACAAAATATAACCACGACAAAAATCCGTTTAAGTGTTTTATTTCAATATATAGATAATTGGTTCTAGAACTGTAGCAAAATTATTAGCTTTGGTGTTGCGACAGCTGTATATTTTAAAATAGAGTGAGAGCTAGTAATAAGTCTGAATGACTAAACATCTGTTTCAATTTTGATGATTTTTATAGACATTTGATGAGTTCATAGGGTAGGCTAGGATTTGCCATTAGTAACCGTCCCGAGACGTAAATACAAACATAACATAGGTATTCCACGCGAACGAAGAGGTGTGCGGAAGCTAAATACAATCCGGTTTTAAAAATAATATGTATAGTAGTCATTATTCATTCTTTACGACTTGATTAATATTAATACATTATTTAGGCCTAGTATTATACAATCTAAAGTAAGTCTGTAAGTTTAACTTTAAGACAAAATATCTTGATAAAGACAAGGAGATATATCTACTATGTCTCAGGGATTATAACTAGCCATGTCTTTAGACAATTATGTAAAACTAGCTGTGCCCCGCGGTTTCACCCGCGTAGTTCCCGATCCCGTGGGAATTTCGGGATAAAACATAGCCTATGTCCTTTCCCGGACCATAAGCTACCCCTGTACCAAATTCCAAGTCAATCGGTTCAGAAGTTTGGCCGTGAAAAGGTAACAGACAGTCAGACAGACAGACAGAGTTACTTTCGCATTTATAATATTAGTTAGGATTAGGATAATGGACTTGGCTTTACGAGAGTTTTCAGAACTTTTTTTACAGTAAGAACCGTGATGTGGTACTTGGCTAAATAAACAGATTCATTATGGAATCTATTTTATTATTTCAATTAATAAAAACTAATTTGCTAATATAAAAAAACAACATGTTAGCGAAGTCGCGGGCGAGAAGCTAGTAAAACATAAAGACGACATAGCGGCACGAATAAAATACAATAAAAAATAAAATGTTGATATGGGCCTATTAAAATATTTGCTTATAAAAACTTGTTGTAGTAGACAAACCAGATATTAAAACATCGACACAATTTAATCCTAAAATAGATTTCGACATCTAATACATAAAATTCTCGTGTCACAGTTTTCGTTGCTATACTCCTCCGAAACGGCTTGACCGATTCTCATGAAATTTTGTGACCATATTCAGTAGGTCTGAGAATCGGCCAACATCTATTTTTCATCCCGAAATTCCTACGGGAACGGGAACGGGAACTACGCGTGTGAAACCGCGGGGCGCAGCTTGTTTTACTATAAAAAAATATTCGATCTAAAATATTTTGAAGTTTTTAACCGCGTTATTTAAACGAAACCGAAAATCCGACATTAGGTCTATGTGCTAATGAAATTCAATCAAATAAGTAGTTTAAAATGCCGTGCTTATGAATGTTTCGGTTTTTGTGTACTATTATCTGAGACTATTATATTCGATAGCGTGTCACTATTATTAGCTACTAGCAGCGCCCCGCGGCTTCACCCGCGTAGTTCCCGTTCCCGTGGGAATTTCGGGATAAAAAGTATCCTATGTTCTTTCCCGGATCATAAGCTACCCCTGTACCATATTTCAAGTCAATCGGTTCAGTAGTTTAGCCGTGAAAAGGTAACAGACAGACAGACAGACAGTCAGAGTTACTTTCGCATTTATAATATTAGTTAGTTAGCTATTCAGTTTAACGTCATTCCAATAAAGGACTAAGTAAAAACAAATGACACGATTAGATAATGTTAATGAGATTTACTTTTGGATCTAGATATTCAATTCAAGATAAAAAGTGGCTTACCTTCGCGGTATTCGTAGAGACGCACTTTATGACCCCGTTTGGCTAAATACAGCGCTTCTAGTGAACCTACCTGTAAATAAATATTCAATCACAATAGTTAACAGTTTTTTTTTGTAAATCTGGTACTTATAGGAATCATTGAGTTTGCGTGATGAGAGGCCAGTCAAATTTCCTTTTGAACTAACTAAAAGAGATAATATTTTAGTCTTCCAAAATCCTTACTAACACACATCTACGATTTTACCATATTGTACAGGTTTACTGATTAGTTGGCCTACATCTGCTAAGAGCAATTTCTGTTGATCTACCTACCTATTTACCTATATTTTCTGGAAGAACGGAACAATTTTTGATAGGGTTTCTCAAAACTAAAAGTCGTTTGGTGTAATATTATTTCCATCTCAAAATTAAAAGTCGTTTGGTACCTACCCAATACTAATCCTTTCTCTGTGTTAGGTACCTATATTATTTCCAATTTATTTGCTGGAATCTTTTATCTTTATTTTTGCTTGTACAGTCACGGAATGAAAAGGTTCGTCACCTTAGAGTTGGTTTTCACTTGCACTAGTACTGCAAGAAACAATTATGCCAACATACAAATGTAAGAAACAGTGATGCTAACATTTAAATAAATAGAATGACGTTTGCTATCGAATAAGGTTTTGCTTGATTTTTCTATCCTTTTTTAAACACTGCCTTGTGCGCGTGGCATATAAAAACCTCTTTGATATTTTTGCAATGACGACATTGACCGATTGTCAATAGTTTAACAGAAATTAATAATGGCATGTTGAACCAACAAGAAGGTTTTAGTTTATCAAAAATCTTGTTGACAAGATATTTATCCTGTCAAACAACACCGATTTGAATAATTTTGAACGTTATTATCGAGCAGTAGAACATTATTTTCCCTAACCCGAGTCTATTCTTTACCATTATTTCAAAAGGTAATATGTTTTCGCGACACATTATACGAATCAATTTGAAAATTGACGAACCTTTTCATTCCGAGACTGTACACTAAGTAAAGATAAGATGATTGTATAATAAATGATAGTACCTACCTACACTAATTCTCCGAGTGTATCTACTAGGGTATGTTGACATCTTCGGAATTTACCAACCTAACTACCTTTAATGAACTACCAATTTAGTTCAATTTATCGCTAATAGTTCAAATTAACCATATATGTACTGCCTACACTTTTAAACAAAAACATTTAAATTTTATTTTCGGGTATCATAATCATCATGAATAAACAACTAATTTAAATACGTAAAAAAAACATCTTATAAGATCGTTTACCTCGCTTAAATTATATGGTTTTAATGTCATAAACAATAGTATAATAACATGAATGCATAAATAACAACGTTGTGTATAATAAGTAAACAATCTGCAGTCTATGTAAATAGATGTACCTACCTATTTAAGTAGAATTTACGTAGGCCTAACGCTAAAATACGGGCGGGTGCCCGCCCGAGGGTGTTAGCGGCTCGCGGCTCCTAGTTATAAGGAACATCTGTACCAAATTTAATCTAAATCGATACAGTAGTTTTAGCGTGAAAGAAGAACAAACATCCACACGTCTAAACATTCACACTCACAAACATTCGGCTTTATAATATTTACTAATCCTACTGGATTAGTAAGATTTTACTGTAATTATTAGGTAATTAATAAAAATACTCACCAAACCACCACCGACAACAACAACATCCAAAGGCTTCGTGTGACCATTTTGTAATTTCGCCATTATTTCATACGAAATAAACTTTAAATTTTAATTGCACTTTAACTCAATCAATATTATATTTTAACTTATAAAATATTGCGTAACTATTGAAAATGTTACGTAAAAATAAAATGTATTTTACTGGTCTTATGTGCGTCTCAAAGGCCGACAGATCCACAACTAAATATAAACTAAACTTGATGGAAACTTATTTGATAATGTAGGTAGGTTCAGTGGCTGCTGTGATGTCATTGATTTCATTTGATACATTAAATACTCACTGTATATTGTATATTATCTTTATGTACTGTAGAAGGAGAATACGTATATCAGTTACTTTTTTGCAATAAAATACTTTATTACAGAGATATTAATATGTACATTTTATGATTTCTAGCTGATCCGTGTGATAAACAACGCGTACGTTGTTTCGAGATATTTTTTGGGTTGGTCACCCTTATCAGTTAGGGGTAAATAAATAGTTAATGACTTCTTAGACCTACAAAAATCAATAAGCCAAAGAGGAGTTTGGTAACAAACACTTCTATAAACATAAGTTATGTTTTATTATTAAACGAAACGTACGTCATTATATATAACTATATAATAAACCGCGATGTTTGGAATCGACTTAAATAAGTACGTACAAACATCCCGGTTTATTATATAGTTATAAATTATGTTATTCATATACTTAGGGCGATACATTCACTACATTATCTCATTATAGTGACTGACACCTAACTAAGTTCGAAACTTGAGTCTAGGGCAGTGGTTCTCAATCTTTTATGGTAACGGAACCCTTTTGGAAAGCGATATACTTGATGGAACCCTATTTGAAGTACACCCCGAAAAAATTAGAGGAACGTTAGTTCATTTGTGAAAATTTTCGGTTTTTTGTTATAATGTTGTTTTATTCCTATGATTGAGTATTTGAATATTCTATGTATGAAATTTATTAATAATAAACTTGTTAAATGGAAAAAAATACGATTGATATTTTACGGCGTGTCGTCATCGGAAGCAAACGCCTGACAAATTGACACAAAACAGCACATGAACTGCAAGGAATGCTCCAAAAACTGAACACTGCAAGTTTTGAGGTTGGCCTTCGAATGAATCGGTCAATGACACAAAGTCAGTCAGATAAGGAAGTCGGTCAGACGGGCAAAATGGTCAGATGGGGAAGTTAGTCAATTGGGGAAGTTGTTCAGACGGGGAAGTCGGTCAGTTCGGGAATTTGGTCAGTTCAGGAAGTTGGTTAGTTCGGGAAGTTGGTACAAAAAAACAAATTGGTCAGACGGGGAAGTTGGTCAGTTGGCGAAGTCAGTCAGTCAGGTTTGTCAGTCAGGTCAGTCAGTCAGGTCAGTCAGTCAGGTCAGTCAGTCAGGTCAGTCAGTCAGGTCAGTCAGTCAGGTCAGTCAGTCAGGTCAGTCAGTCAGGTCAGTCAGTCAGGTCAGTCAGTCAGGTCAGTCAGTCAGTCAGGTCAGTCAGTCAGGTCAGTCAGTCAGGTCAGTCAGTCAGGTCAGTCAGTCAGGTCAGTCAGTCAGGTCAGTCAGTCAGGTCAGTCAGTCAGGTCAGTCAGTCAGGTCAGTCAGTCAGGTCAGTCAGTCAGGTCAGTCAGTCAGGTCAGTCAGTCAGGTCAGTCAGTCAGGTCAGTCAGTCAGGTCAGTCAGTCAGGTCAGTCAGTCAGGTCAGTCAGTCAGGTCAGTCAGTCAGGTCAGTCAGTCAGGTCAGTCAGTCAGGTCAGTCAGTCAGGTCAGTCAGTCAGGTCAGTCAGTCAGGTCAGTCAGTCAGGTCAGTCAGTCAGGTCAGTCAGTCAGGTCAGTCAGTCAGGTCAGTCAGTCAGGTCAGTCAGTCAGGTCAGTCAGTCAGGTCAGTCAGTCAGGTCAGTCAGTCAGGTCAGTCAGTCAGGTCAGTCAGTCAGGTCAGTCAGTCAGGTCAGTCAGTCAGGTCAGTCAGTCAGGTCAGTCAGTCAGGTCAGTCAGTCAGGTCAGTCAGTCAGGTCAGTCAGTCAGGTCAGTCAGTCAGGTCAGTCAGTCAGGTCAGTCAGTCAGGTCAGTCAGTCAGGTCAGTCAGTCAGGTCAGTCAGTCAGGTCAGTCAGTCAGGTCAGTCAGTCAGGTCAGTCAGTCAGGTCAGTCAGTCAGGTCAGTCAGTCAGGTCAGTCAGTCAGGTCAGTCAGTCAGGTCAGTCAGTCAGGTCAGTCAGTCAGGTCAGTCAGTCAGGTCAGTCAGTCAGGTCAGTCAGTCAGGTCAGTCAGTCAGGTCAGTCAGTCAGGTCAGTCAGTCAGGTCAGTCAGTCAGGTCAGTCAGTCAGGTCAGTCAGTCAGGTCAGTCAGTCAGGTCAGTCAGTCAGGTCAGTCAGTCAGGTCAGTCAGTCAGGTCAGTCAGTCAGGTCAGTCAGTCAGGTCAGTCAGTCAGGTCAGTCAGTCAGGTCAGTCAGTCAGGTCAGTCAGTCAGGTCAGTCAGTCAGGTCAGTCAGTCAGGTCAGTCAGTCAGGTCAGTCAGTCAGGTCAGTCAGTCAGGTCAGTCAGTCAGGTCAGTCAGTCAGGTCAGTCAGTCAGGTCAGTCAGTCAGGTCAGTCAGTCAGGTCAGTCAGTCAGGTCAGTCAGTCAGGTCAGTCAGTCAGGTCAGTCAGTCAGGTCAGTCAGTCAGGTCAGTCAGTCAGGTCAGTCAGTCAGGTCAGTCAGTCAGGTCAGTCAGTCAGGTCAGTCAGTCAGGTCAGTCAGTCAGGTCAGTCAGTCAGGTCAGTCAGTCAGGTCAGTCAGTCAGGTCAGTCAGTCAGGTCAGTCAGTCAGGTCAGTCAGTCAGGTCAGTCAGTCAGGTCAGTCAGTCAGGTCAGTCAGTCAGGTCAGTCAGTCAGGTCAGTCAGTCAGGTCAGTCAGTCAGGTCAGTCAGTCAGGTCAGTCAGTCAGGTCAGTCAGTCAGGTCAGTCAGTCAGGTCAGTCAGTCAGGTCAGTCAGTCAGGTCAGTCAGTCAGGTCAGTCAGTCAGGTCAGTCAGTCAGGTCAGTCAGTCAGGTCAGTCAGTCAGGTCAGTCAGTCAGGTCAGTCAGTCAGGTCAGTCAGTCAGGTCAGTCAGTCAGGTCAGTCAGTCAGGTCAGTCAGTCAGGTCAGTCAGTCAGGTCAGTCAGTCAGGTCAGTCAGTCAGGTCAGTCAGTCAGGTCAGTCAGTCAGGTCAGTCAGTCAGGTCAGTCAGTCAGGTCAGTCAGTCAGGTCAGTCAGTCAGGTCAGTCAGTCAGGTCAGTCAGTCAGGTCAGTCAGTCAGGTCAGTCAGTCAGGTCAGTCAGTCAGGTCAGTCAGTCAGGTCAGTCAGTCAGGTCAGTCAGTCAGGTCAGTCAGTCAGGTCAGTCAGTCAGGTCAGTCAGTCAGGTCAGTCAGTCAGGTCAGTCAGTCAGGTCAGTCAGTCAGGTCAGTCAGTCAGGTCAGTCAGTCAGGTCAGTCAGTCAGGTCAGTCAGTCAGGTCAGTCAGTCAGGTCAGTCAGTCAGGTCAGTCAGTCAGGTCAGTCAGTCAGGTCAGTCAGTCAGGTCAGTCAGTCAGGTCAGTCAGTCAGGTCAGTCAGTCAGGTCAGTCAGTCAGGTCAGTCAGTCAGGTCAGTCAGTCAGGTCAGTCAGTCAGGTCAGTCAGTCAGGTCAGTCAGTCAGGTCAGTCAGTCAGGTCAGTCAGTCAGGTCAGTCAGTCAGGTCAGTCAGTCAGGTCAGTCAGTCAGGTCAGTCAGTCAGGTCAGTCAGTCAGGTCAGTCAGTCAGGTCAGTCAGTCAGGTCAGTCAGTCAGGTCAGTCAGTCAGGTCAGTCAGTCAGGTCAGTCAGTCAGGTCAGTCAGTCAGGTCAGTCAGTCAGGTCAGTCAGTCAGGTCAGTCAGTCAGGTCAGAGCCAGAGGTCAGAGCCAGAGGTCAGTTAAGGTCAGAGCCAGAGGTCAGACTAAGGTCAGAGCTGACTGAGTCAGAGCCGGAGGTCGGACTGAGGTCAGAGCCAGAGGTCAGTCTAAGGTCAGAGCCAGAGGTCAGACTAAGGTCAGAGCGAGAGGTCGGACTAAGGTCAGAGCCAGAGGCCAGACTAAGATCAGAGCCGGAGGTCGGACTAAGGTCAGAGCCAGAGGTCAGTCTAAGGTCAGAGCCATAGGTCAGACTAAGGTCAGAGCGAGAGGTCGGACTAAGGTCAGAGCCAGAGGTCGGACTAAGGTCAGAGCCGGAGGTCAGTCTAAGGTCAGAGCCAGAGGTTACCTAAGGTCAGAGCCAGAGGTCAGCCTAAGGTCAGAGCTGGAGGTCAGACTAAGGTCAGAGCCGGAGGTCAGTATAAGGTCAGAGCCGGAGGTCAGACAAAGGTCAGAGCCAGAGGTCGGACTAAGGTCAGAGCTGGAGGTCAGACTAAGGTCAGAGCCGGAGGTCAGACTAAGGTCAGAGCGAGAGGTCAGACTAAGGTCAGAGCCAGAGGTCAGACTAAGGTCAGAGCCAGAGGTCAGAGTAAGGTCAAAACGAGAGGTCAGACTAAGGTCAGAGCCAGAGGTCAGTATAAGGTCAGAGCCGAAGGTCAGACAAAGGTCAGAGCCAGAGGTCGGACTAAGGTCAGAGCTGGAGGTCAGACTAAGGTCAGAGCCGGAGGTCAGACTAAGGTCAGAGCGAGAGGTCAGACTAAGGTCAGAGCCAGGGGTCAGACTAAGGTCAGAGCCAGAGGTCGGACTAAGGTCAGAGCCAGAGGTCAGACTAAGGTCAGAGCCAGAGGTCAGACTAAGGTTAGAGCCAGAGGTCAGAGTAAGGTCAGAGCGAGAGGTCAGACTAAGGTCAGAGCCAGATGTCAGTTAAGGTCAGAGCCAAAGGTCAGACTAAGGTCAGAGCCAGAGGTCAGACTAAGGTCAGAGCCAGAGGTCAGTTAAGGTCAGAGCCAGAGGTCACCTAAGGTCAGGGCCAGAGGTCAGACTAAGGTCAGAGCCAGAGGTCAGTTAAGGTCAGAGCCAGAGGTCAGACTAAGGTCAGAGCCAGAGGTCGGACTAAGGTCAGAGCCAGAGGTCAGACTAAGGTCAGAGCCAGAGGTCAGACTAAGGTTAGAGCCAGAGGTCAGAGTAAGGTCAGAGCGAGAGGTCAGACTAAGGTCAGAGCCAGATGTCAGTTAAGGTCAGAGCCAAAGGTCAGACTAAGGTCAGAGCCAGAGGTCAGACTAAGGTCAGAGCCAGAGGTCAGTTAAGGTCAGAGCCAGAGGTCACCTAAGGTCAGGGCCAGAGGTCAGACTAAGGTCAGAGCCAGAGGTCAGTTAAGGTCAGAGCCAGAGGTCACCTAAGGTCAGGGCCAGACGTCAGACTAACGTCAGATTAAAATGGATCACTGACCGCACAGCGATACATAACCTATGTCTTGGAACCCCATGAAATGCCTTTTGTCCCATTTATAGGCGACGGTTTTGTTTTATGCATGATAACGGATTCAGCTAAAGTGGTACATTAGTACTTAAACAAAGTGGAAATTACCCGAATCGACTGTCCAGCGAGATCACCAGACTTGAGGCCACACTTTTTACAAATCTTTAGTTTTGTAAAAATGATATAAGAAGTACATCTTACTTAAAATTTCAATCTTATTTTGTTCCATTAAACAAGTTTATTATTAGAAAAAAAATATTCACTTATAAAATATTTAAATAATCATAAAAATAAAACAATATTATAACAAAAAATCTGAAATTGCCACAAATGAACTAACGTTCTTCTAATTTTGCCGGTGGGTGGAGTTTGTTTAATTTGTTATACATATTGTAATCTTAGTACGTTACAATTACGGGTAATAAGTAGGTAGTTATGTGTAATCGGAATGATAAAATGAAGAGAATCATATTCTAGGAACTAAAGACGCTGCTGCTACTCGCGCCTTGTCAGTACGGTCGACCAGAGAGGGGTGTTTTGGTTTTTTTTTTCTAAATTCTTGCGGATCCCTTACAGGTGCATCGCGGAACTCTAGGGTTCCGCTGAGCACACTTTGAGAATCGCTGGTCTAGGGTATCAGAAACTACGCACACATACATCTACGGAGTACGGGGGCGGCGACTACGCGGATGAAACCGCGCATCCTACTAATATTATAAAGCCAAATGTTTGTGAGTATGGATGTTTAGATGTATGAATGGATGTGTGGATGTTTTATCCACTTTCACGCAAAAACTACTGAATGGATTTAGATTAAATTTGGTACAGATGTTCCTTATAACTAGGAATAACACATGGATACTTTTTATCCCGAAATTCCCATGGGATTGGGATTCACGCGGGTAAAACCGCGGGGCGGGCGCAGCTAGTAATACATAAGTTCAAATATTGCGTAGCTACTTAGTTGTTTTGGTCGATCTCTACTTACATAATTATCAATTTGTTATCGTTATCAGTTTAACTCTTTGACCTCGTTTATCGATATTTCAAATGGACTATTTTCGTGCAACTTAAAATTGTATAAGAATAGGCTGTATTTTTTTAATAACAGGCACTTCTACAAACTGTAAACTTTATTTAAATCTGTATAAATACTAATATGTATTAGGGACTAAGCACACTTATTCAGCTCCATTCAGCGGTTGTCCATACAAAACAACGATTTTGTATGGAGGATACAAAACAACGATTTTGTATGGAGTCGCGTACGCACGAGTACGCACCCATTAAGCTGAATGTATACAAAATCGTTGTTTTGTATGGACAAACGCTGAATGGAGCTGAATAAGTGTGCTTAGTCCCTTACTTATCAAGTATTTGTATGGTTGCGTTTGCGTTAATTTCAGTTCAAGTTAAAAAAATATTTTAGTGTTGGTTAGTCCCATTTATCAAGGAACGACAAAATGACGGAACAAAAACGGAGCAATACTAATTAACGTAACTCAACTAAAACCATGGGGCAGAGCTAGTTTATAATATTTAGCAGTAACTTAGTACAACAGATCAAATAACATGGTTAGACTAGACATTGATCCGTATTGATTGTATTAAGAACAATAGTAACTATAAACGGGGAAAGTCGACGCTAAGCCGAAACTTAATCTTCGATTTGTGAACAGTAGGTGGGATTAAATATCGAATAGCGTCGACAAGGTATCGAACGTAACGCGTGGTTTGGTACGCAAAGAGTAGTAAGTATACAGTTACAGTTATAGGTAGAGTTAATATCATGAGTACTTAGCACTAAAATTATTAAGTAAGTACTTATGTAGGTATATCGGTAACCCGAAATAAATAGTAAATATCCCGTACCTAAGTCAAGAGAGAGATACTTAGTTCTTAATTCCGTACCGTAAATAATAATAAAAGGGCCTATTTCACCATCTTCAAGTGACGTTCTAAGTAGCTACTCACATGTTTTGTTTTTGTCACTTGATATAAAGTAAGAAAGAGACAAAACTAACTTTACTTGGTGAGTACCTTGACTTGAAGGTCGTGAAATAGGCCCTAACCTAAGCATAATAAGGACAAAATAAGGCGTAATAACGTCATGTACCTAATCTATACTAATACCTATTATAAAGAAGTAAAGTTTGTGTGTTTGTTAAATTGTAAGGGGTAATCTCGGGATCTACTGAACCGATTTTAAAAAAATTTTCACTAATGGGAAGCTATATTATCAGCCAGTGACTATATTTTATCCCTGTATTCCCACGGGAACGGGAACTACGCGAGTGAAACCGCAGGGCACTGCTAGTTTATTATGATTTTGTTATAGCCAAGTAGATTATGTTTCTGTGATTTGTAAATATGCGCAATGCACAAACATTATAACTAGGTAGTGTGTGTAAGTTTTGTTTGCAGTATGTATAAAGTGTTATCTATGTAAAATATGAATAATATTGAATCAGTTGACTGTTGAGATAAAGAAATTTAGATAAGTTTCAAGGACGCTGTTTTAACTTTAAACACTAACTTATACGATGTATTTGGGTAGTAATCTATAAGTACTAATGTTATAAAGAACTTTGTGAAATTATAGAGGTGTAATATCTGGATCTACTGAACGATTTTGATAGCATATTTGTGTCATATTTTTTACCCGTATCCTCACGAAAATGAGAAATATACGGGTGAAACCGCGGGGCACTGCTAGTTAAAAATGAAACAACAAATCTCATTAAAAATATTTACTTACAACAAAGATTCCGATTCAGTAACTAACTTATTATATTAAGTAAAACATTTATTCTTAAAAATACAACATTTTATAGTTCACACATACGCGTGAAAGTATAGCTTAAAAGTAATTATTTTTCTCGTATTTCTCTTTTCATTAAACTTTAGCTCATATTACAATACTCAAGACAAGATCTTTTTGAAAAACTATGGATGAGGAGGTATAAAAATAATATTATCATGAACTTTAAAAATCTGATTGTTCTAGAACTTTCTTCTCCATATGTAACACTTTTGATATGACGAATTGAGTAAAGATTATTTTACAAAGAGTATTACGACAGTCTGAGGAAAGGTTCTTTTACAAAGAGCAAGAGTTAAATACGTTGGCGCGATTATCTCGTCACCTTGGACAATAGTTGGTAGGAAGCTGCAAAAGCAAGTTTGAAATGTTTGGGGAAGACCTTTGCCCAGTATTGGGAAGATATAGATTAACAAATTAACATTAAATTAAAAATTAAAAAAAAAACCCAACACAATTACTTTCAAACCCCCATAACTTTTAAACGGGTCAACCGATTTTCATCAAACATGTCTAAGAACACTCGCACGTAAGTCCCCTTTAAAAAAAAAACTAAATTGAAATCGGTTCATCTGTTCGGGAGGTATGATGTCACAGACAGACAGATACACACACATACACACACACAGACACGTCAAACTTATAACACCCCTCTTTTTGCGTCGGGGGTTAAAAAGAACCTCCTGTGTTCCAGTTTGAAGGGCAATGTAGTCAGTGAAATTACTGGGCACACGAGACTCAACCAAATGATGTCTCGGGGTGATGAGCGCAGTACAGTGTTGTACACTGTTTCTGTTATGGAAAGTCGTGTTGCTTACCATCAGGTGACCACCTCGCTTGTCTTGTCACTTGATCTTATATTAAAAAAGAACTTTACTCAGTTCGTCATATCATTTTTTGTTAGTTTTTCTCATAGATTGTTCTAGAAGCTCATATTGCTTGGCATAGAAGATATATCCTCTGAAGGGCTCTGACTTGAACTAAATGAGCTTAGAGTCTCTCTCGTCTCTTCCTTGATACGTAACGCGTCAGTGCTGGGGAACTTCAGTCGATCTTTGTCTTTTGAAGCCTTATCTTTATTGCTGTGCTTGTGCTTATGCTTGTGTTTATGCTTTTTCTTTTCCTTCTTCTTTTTCTTTGCCTGTATTAAAATAAAATAAAAATATCTCTGATAATTTTAATATCTATTATAACATTCCGAAGTTTCTTGAACGAAATCTCAAGAATAACTGAGAAGCTCCTCGGTTATTCTCTTTTTAAAACTTGACTATTTCACTTTCGACAAAACTGATTTTGCACATAATAATCGCTATTAGACCAACACAACGCTCCAGGGTAAAGACTGCAGACAAACCCTTTTGAAAACTCTTCAGTCCCACTAACCAACATTAACTGGTTATTTACATACACTATTTAGAAGTTAATAAACTGACCTTAGGAGCGCCCATGTCGTCCTTGATGTCGTGTCGGAACATGCCCGGCTCGAAGCCGACCGGGCCCGACGTGCCCGGGATTCCGGGTAGAGGCACCGCGTTGTCCGATATGAAGGATTCGCGTTTTGTATCGTCCTGTTTATGTATATTGTTCTTAGTATTTGATTTTAGTATTGTATTAACTCAAAAAGTATTTTTTTTTAAATGGAACTCAATTTAAGCCTGAACTCTTTAAAATATCTTGAAAGTAGGCATGCAACATAAACATTTCAAAATGGAACTGTAGAATATAGGCATTTATCAAAATGTAGTAAGTCCTTTATAAACAACATAAGACATAAACCACAACAAAAATGAAAATTAGACCTTAAACATATACCAATAAAGTCCAACATCCATCACACAAAAATTAAACTACCAATAATACTTACGCCACTATAAACTCTAAGCGGTATCTCAGTTGGCACTGACATGATGTCAATCACTTTGACATCCTCTTCTTTAATACTTGACAGCGGTACCGGCAAGTTGTCCAACTTGGGTTCTGTAGAACGCTCGCTTGGGTTAAACTGTATTACCGATTCTGGTATTTCTGTTTCGTATTTTACCTAAAACATATACCGTCTTACCATAAATCGATGTTTAAACACTCTTTAGACCACTCTTCAGTCAAACACGATTTTGGCATTTTAGACCGTGTTTGAATTTTTCTTACCACAAATCGTTGTTTCGCTCTTGTCTTGAGAAAAATGGTTTTACTCATAGAATAAGGATCACGATACTGTTTCTCTCTGGTTTTAATAAAATACGTATGGCAATACATAAACGCGTTACGTTATATGCAGGACAAGTTGAGTACAACATAAACAAATGTATCTCAAATGTTGATAATAATTATTGAATTAAGTTATTAATTGATATAATTTATTTTTAAAAGTATTATTGTCTATAAATATAATTGTTGATTGAAGAAACAGTGAACTAATTACTTGATATTTTCATTCTCAAAGATCGTTTAATCCGTAAAGGAACGTTTTTTGAATTGACTGTTGATCGACGTTGTCTGACTGACTTATGTCATGTGTGACTATTCAATCGACGTTGTGTTTAATTTTATATTTTCGTACAATTTTAAATAGTTAAAACTTGCAGAGTAGCAATTAATGGATTTGTACCGTTGCGTTGCGTTTGTACCGAAAACATGAGCAGTCGTGTCGTGCCGCAACAACTGCCTCAATGTTCGGCAGAATAATCATTTTGTCACTACTATCAACAAAGGCGAGTAACGTGAGCTACCCAACAAGCCTCATCTGGTGCGTACTATTGAGGTTAAGAGCGTAGCTGCACCGAAGAATCAGCGAACAGCAGTTAGTGCAGCAGAGAAAGGCGACGTGGATGGCTTCACCCTGGTGGAGAGGAAACGTCGACCGTATCCGTCCCGTAACCGACGTGGTATCGCCCCTGCTACAGCAACAGAGGTCACCTTACGTGTTGTGGAGCCTACCTGCACCGTATCGTTTACTTCAAATACCTACGAAGTACACGGACATGTTCCTCATATATTTGAATGATTTTATATGTGCGTGTGGTTTGAGAGGCCTTACCTTACCGTAACACAGTTTGTAACTAGCACGGGAGGTAGGGTCTCGAGAGGGGTCTCTCTTAGAATATAATGTACTTATTGTCTAAATAAATAAATTGAATTCAATGACACAATGCAGTTCTTTCATTGGAATATAATTACATTAATACGTTTCGAATAGTTTTTTTACATCTTTTCATATTCTCGCCGTTTGTGCACTAGCGCCATCAAGCGCCACCTTGTAGTAACAATATAGCAAAGAGGTTGAATAACAAACTAAAGAGGTCATAATATCATAATCGATATAAAATCACGTTGACGTTTCAAATCAGCTGATACAAATTCAGGCGGCCATTTTAGAAATAGCTTTAAACAAGGGCATCAGAGTTTTTAGGTAGACTGTCATTTCAAACACTGCCTAAACCAATTTTAGAGGTAGACATCGATTTATGGTACAATTTTTTGTAAAAATCGTTTTAAAATGTGTTTTAAATTTAGACTTCGTTTTGTGGTAAGACCGATAGAATTTATAGGTTTTGTTGAAAACGTAACCAATAGTTTAAGAGTAGAAAAAACAATTTGATGAAAATGTAAATACAGGTTGACCAAGTTTTCTGTGAAATGGCATAAATGGAAAATATGGTGACAATGTCAAAATTACATTTTTACTGTCAGTTCATAGATAAGATGGTCAATCTGTACGTTTTTATGACATAACTACATTACGCTTACGCCTTTAATAAATGAGGAATAACCACGGAATAGTTAATCCATATTTCCCCTTTCCATGCACGTAAGATTTGTTTAATTGTTGGATGAATGAACGTGAGACGATGAATAAATGAATGAATGCACGTAAGAACGAATGGAACAAAAAGTGGATTAACTATAGCGACGTTATACCACGTTTATTAAATAAGAGAATATAATGTACCTCATCAATAATCTCCTGTTTGATAACCGGTTGCATTTCAATATCTTTCTTTATTTCCTTTTCTCTCATACGTTGTTCTCTTTCTCTCTCCCTCTCCAGTCTATCTCTCTCTTTGTGGTGCATTTGTTTCATCATTGCTTGTATTTCGGGTAGAGGGACGCAGATTGGCCGTTTGAGACCGTACAGTGTGAAATACAGGTCGACTAGATGACATCTTAGTCGCGCGTCGTTTGATAGCAGACTGTTTATGTTGTTCCATAGTCTGGAATATAATTAAGTTTTTAAGCTGAGACTAAAACCTACGTTAAAATTTTGTGATGAAGTAACACGTATTTCTTTTTCAAGACTGTCTAGCAATTTTGTGTAACAAAGTTGACACATTCACATTTATTTTTGTGTCAGTGGCAAAGTAGGGTTCGGTATTTTAAAAATAAAGAACATAATATTATGTCTGTGTACTGAGTGAGATGTAAACGTCCGTGTGTGTAAGATGTAAGTAAGAAGTACGTCGTGGGTGTAACGTGTCAGTAATACGTCACTGCACATATCACTATTGAAACTCACCTATGCACGACCGCCTCAGTATCGAGTCTATGGCGCATGGCCCGTTCAAACGGCGGGTTATCTAACAGCAGGCGCGCGAGCCCGTGGCGCACGCCGCCCGACGGGTCGGCCTCCAGCGCCGACAGCAGCGCCGACAGGTCCTCGGGCCGCCCGTCCACGCGCACGTAGTCCACCAGGCACTCGAACGCGGCCAGCCGCACGTCTGGGGGAGGGGGAGTTCGTGTACACGCAGCGTCACAGGAAACGATACAGTAGTGGAGACACTTGGTAACCTTTTCTATGACGCTGAACGCTGAGTGTACGATCAGCATCAGATAAAAATCTGACGCTGACCGTACACTCAGATATTTACGTACGCCGCTTTGGGTTTATGTAATTGGTCATAATTTAAGTTAAACTAGCTGTGCAGTTTTACTCGCGTACATTACAATCCCGTAAGAACTTTGAGGTAAAAAGTATACTATGTATTATTCCCAGTTGTTAGGAAACCAAACATTAATTTTGAAAAGTATTTCAATACAAATATTACACGAAACCATTAAAAATACAGGTTTAAAATCGTAAAACAAATATCTCACACAAATTCCTTACCAATATACTGTCCATACTGCGCATACGCTCTGAATATAGTCGGTATGCTCGGCAGATGTCCGCATTGCTGCAACCGCCTTATGGCTCGGAGACAACTCACTGTCACCGTGTTCTTGTAACATGGCAACACCTTCTCCAAGTTCAATACTCGAGTTATCTCTTCTAAGACGAGTTTTGTATCGGCCGATAGTGAATCTGCTGTTATTGGTGCTCCCTATGAAATATAAGGAAAAATATTGAGTGTTAGCTATGTATGTTATAAATGGGCAGTTTTGTTTTAGGCCAGTTTTCCGCAACTAGAGAGGTCTAATATGGTACTCGAAATGTATGATAAGAAATATGAATTAACATTTGTCTTTTAACAATGCACAAAATTCTGATACGGTCAACACAACATAGTAAATTTAATGGCAAATGGTGGTACAAAATATGGAATATTTCAATTAGTATATGAAATTGGGTGGTAAAATGATAATTGTGGCCATCCCTACTTCCCTACTATAATATTATAAATGCGAAAGTAACTCTGTCTGTCTGTCACCTTTTTACGGCTAAACTACTGAACCGAATGACTTGAAATTTGGTACAGGGGTAGCTTATGGTCAGGGAAAGAACATAGGATACTTTTTATCCCGAAATTCCTACGGGAACGGGAACTACGCGGGTGAAACCGCGGGGCGCTGCTAGTTGTGAGATAAAATAAACAAAACACAGAAAATCGCATAAAAAATAATACTTACAGGTTGCAACACAGATATGACAGGAGTAATAGTCGCAGCTAGAGCGTCAACAAGCGACGCCTTGTAATAGTTGTCAGAGAAATGATTCTTAGAGTTGTCATTGTACTTGAACAAGTCTAGTAGGAACCTCACTACCTCCGGGGGGCAGATACCGTGGATGTTACGTAAACCTGGATCGATAAAAGTATTAATTATTAAGTGTGGAGTTGTCAGTTTCCAGCGAATTAGGCTGTTTGTCAAAAGCGGTTTAGTTACTAAATATTTATCAATGTAGTTGCTGATTGTTAATCTATTTTAGTTACTGTATGACTGTAAGTACTATTAAAATTTTGTTTATCTTTTTTCATCTAAACTTATTAAATCCACTGGTAGCTACAGTTGCTATCAAATCTATTTCAGTGTGCTTATCTTTAAAGTCTTTTAATTCATAAGAATACCCAGGAATGCCTTATGCTATATGTAAAATAGCATAGTCACGAATTTATTTGAAAAGTTTTGTTCAAAAATTTATGACAAAGTTAAATTACAATAAAATATTTAAAAAAGGGAAACTTGCCTGCCATAGCAACCGGTATAGTTTTCTGCAAGAAGTAATGCTGCAAGTTGTCGAAACTGTTTTGTTTTATAATGTGCGGCGCGGCGAAAGAGCCGAACATTTTGCGGAATATCGTCAACATCGCTGGGGGACCCGCCCACGAACTTATCATTGCGTTTGCTACCTGTAAAGTTAAATATAGTTTAATCCTACTGATATTATAAACGCGAAAGTTTAAACGGATGTTTGTTACTCTTTCATGGAAAAACTACTGAACCGATTTAAATGAAATTTGGTACAGATGTTCCTTATAACTAGAAAATACATAAGATACTTTTTTACTATAATATCCAAGGAATTAAACTGCATCATCGGATTTTTTTTATTACTTCTCCGCGCCAAAAAAGTCACACCCTGTATCGCAATACACATCGAACAACAAAATACTCATTACCAACAAAATACTATTTATAAGCAATAACTTTAAACCTTACCTTAGTCAAACAATGCGCCGCTCGGCACCTAATCTTATAAAACGCCTGTTCGTTCTCTATAGTGTCAGTCAAAGCTTTCCTCGTCGGCGGCTCAGGGTAGTTATGTAACGCATCAATCGCCTCACTCTGCGCCGTGACGTCACGCTCGTGACGTAGCTGGTACTGCCATTGGTAGTCGGGCTGACAGATCACCGTACTTCGGAGGAGAGACATTTCTGGGTCTAGGCGAATCCATAGTACGGGGGAATCGCTGGGAAAAAGTATTAATATGTGAAAAAATTATCTGCAAAATCTTAATAAAAACAGACGTATTACTACTCACTGATGATATCACTGTAGAGGAAAAAGCGTAGCTGTAACTCTTGAGTATTGCTACAAGCTTTGAAAACAAACATTAAAGACTTCTATCATGTATTAGGATTTAGGCACTTTAGTAAAATAAAACGCTATTCAAACCTACACTCAAAAATCAACTCTATTACAAACCAATAAAATCACTTACTCCATAGCAGACAGATCCATATCCACTTCTTCTCCAGTACATAAGGGTATTTTCTTCTTCTTATTCCTTCTGCTCTTACTGTGACAGGTAATGTCAGCTTTGACAACTGTGTTCTCAATTTGAAGTGTATGTTTGAATGTGCCGTCCAATTCTTGTAGTTGAACCAGTAATGGACCAACGTATTTACGTATACCACGCTCGTTAACTGCATCTTGACGAATTTCTAGTTCTACTGTGTTTCTGTAATGGTATTTGAATAAGTATAGTGTCGCAAAGATATCTTACTAAACCACTTGGGTTGTCAATTGATGAAAAATTAATACTACTGCCATTTTTTTAAAATGACAGTAGTAGGTAGTAACATTTTTTTTCGATGGGTTACATAAGTTTGTGGCTCTATAGACTTTTTTCAGCATTAATATTGTAAAGAAACAGTTTTATTGTGTTTTTTTTTATTCAGAATTAAACTATAAAATAATTATAAATTACAATGCAGCTGTCAAAAGCCCAGAGTACAAAATCTAACATATAAAAGTAAAAACTACACCTACCTCTTCCTATTAAAAACTGAAGTCAACTGAAACTTAGCATGCCCTCCAGTCCTGACCCATTGATCAACAAAGACGGCCATATCTTTACCGGTCACTGTAAATATCGCTTTCACGAACAAATTAGTCGACAAAAGTAAATGTCCCCAAAGTCCGCTGCCTATTTTAGTGTTAGCCGCGTTCGTTGCTAAGGACAGTTGCTTGTTAAACACTTGTAGGAGTAACTCTTGGCCGATACGTTGTTCTAACATACGCAATACTAGGTGAGATTTCTTGCGCATTATCTGAAATGGACGAAAGGTTTAGATTTGAACATTTGTATGACGATTTTCAGATGTAATGAAAAGTTTTATGGCAAACATTAGCTGGAAATGACGGCCTATGTGGTAGAGTCATCACCTTTTGGGCGGACCAACAAAGGCTTATTAGTTTTATGTAGGCCACATATGTTTATCGAGTTGTAGGGATGTGTATAAATGTGTAATGTATATGTTTCTAAAATCCTAGATAGTTGCTATAATATGATAGGGTAATTATGTTATGTAAAATTGGAAGTAAATTGAAAATTATAGACTATTTAGTATCCAGGAATAGATTAATATTAATTACCTCGATATACCTCGGCGACATAGTTTGAACATTTCTGACGGGGAAATAGAACACATCTTTTGTTTCAACTCTTGCGCCGCTGGCGGGCGGTTGCCACGGGTCTAGTACCATACCGCCATATTGTTCTTCATAACTCACAACCTAAAATATTTTGTGCAAATAAATATTTATTGTCTTTGCTAAATAACTAAAATAAGGAAATTTGATTGTGCAGTAACAAAAACTGTCTAAAAATTCGTCCCTGTTGAGCTTTTGCTACAACAAGCAGTAGTACAAAGATTTTAAAGTCAAGCAAATAAGACGGAAAATCTCGTTGTCAATCGCCAACAAACTCATCATTAGTTTGGAGGACCAAGCATTTGTAACATGAAATATTTTTGATTAAACAATAGAAAAAAGCTATGAAGTTAGAGAAATGGAGGATTTTACTAAGCTGTGAGACAAATATAACCATATTTGTAAAAATAAAAAATTACCTCTTGCAATTCCTGATGAATCGAATATCTGTACTCATTGTTACCAAAACACTTTTTACAGTACAATCCACACAGATAGTCTGGGATCCCTTTGGCTAGCCACAAATCGGACCAATTCTGCATTGTTATGAAACAACCAAAGAACTGTTCGGCTACTGCTTGAGCCATTGCCTTTCTACTGATGTATGTCTGATCTATGATTGCTATTGAATGGAGTAGATGAGTACTTAGTATTGACATGGTTGTGTACGCTGTGACGTCGTCTTCGGTCTGAAAGGGATTATTAGGACATTATTTTCAATGCAATATGAACTTTATAGCTATAAAAATAAATGCCAAAATTGAATAACATGAATCCACCTCATCAACAAGATATTATAAAACATGATTTCCAATACATTTTGGACTTTATTACAATCATAATAAATGCTAAAATTGAATGTCATAGTCTCACCTCATCAACAAACACCTGTTTATAACATGGATATGGATATCTTGTAGACAATGTTTCCTCATAAAATTCAAATGCCTCGTGGAGGTATCGGACAGTGTTCTTCAGTATTTGCTTCAAGTGCGGTAAGCAGTAATGGGTTACTTCATTCATAAATGGGTCTACGTAGGTTTCAAATGGTCTGCAAATAAGGTGATATAATCATAAGACTGATGTTTGTTACTCATTTAAGCTCAAACAGCTGAACGAAATTGTATGCTGAATATAAAGTTTGTTGCCTGGTTCAACACATAGGATTCAAATTCCAAAATAAGTACTTAAAGAATCAGGACTTACATGAGTAAAACTAAAGTATCTGACTGTAAGATCTTACTACAGGACAGAGTACAGTTAAGAGAAAAAGACTTAACCACCACACTTGCCTAATGTGTGTTTTGCCCAATATTAAAAAAAAACAAAATGTATTAATTAATATAACTTCTCAAAACATTCTTACCCAATAGCCAAAGCTATATTAGGAGCACAAGCAGGAGTGTTAACCAAATAGTGGAATGTCTTTCGTCTATGGTCAGGAGTATAGACAACATCGACAAGTTCCCCACAAGATACTGCGGTGAGACTCTCATCAACTGTAAACTCTAGCTTCCAAGTACAAGGTTCGGCGAAACTGTCAACGCATGGGAACCAGAGCCTGGATGAGTGGCCGTATGTGAACATGTGGGCTGATTTCTGGAATTAAGTAGAATAATTTTATTACAAAAACTTATGCAAAATATAATAATAAGTGAATTGGTACATTAAATGTTTGTTTAACATTTTTCATTGCTAATATTCAGACACATAATTTGTCACAGCTTGTATGTATACTAGATAGATCAATTTACTTAAAATGGGAAATCCAGTCCAAAACATACAGTTCACACACACAAATGTTTGTCTTGAGCAAGAATCAAACCCAACCATTGGCAGACACAATCAATTATGGCACTTGAACATCCCTTACCTCAACTAAAGTCCCTTCTCCTTCAGGTACCACAAAGTGCATGCCCCCTTGAGGAGACTCCAACGAGAACTCAATGCCAATCCTCAGGCCCCGTCCCTCGCCTACTAAGTGAGCGGCCTCATCAGGGATCTGTATGTGAAGCTCTCCGGAGTTATGATCGGGGTCAATCTTCTGTGCAGCAGAGAGGTGGTACACAGAGAATACTTCAAGTGACCGGCTGGAACGAGCAAAAAGGAAGGAAGGATTAATTTGTTAAAGATAATAAGGTTAGAAGATAAAAGGGTTTTTTTAAATATATTTTTTATTAATAATTGTTTCTGAACTGCACAATGTTTATCATCATCATTTTAACATAATCAATGACTCTATCTTTACAAAGCTAACTAGCCATATAAAATGCAAAGAAATAAATAATGTAACCCTTTGTTTTAGTAGTCCAGTATATTGACCATTCTGCCACTTATTTCATTAAAATAATATTAAGTAACTAAAAATTATCTAAGTATAACTTACGTATTGGGGTCAGCTTGACAAATGTCCAAGAATGGATCACAGTACTGAAAGTTGGCTTCATATTGATCATTCAGACACACGCGATATATTCGACATTGCTTTGCATTTAGACGGATAACACGGAGGTTGTCTTTCAGAGGGACCACCGTAAGTTCAACAAAACCCTGAAAAATTAAGAAAAATGTTAGCTCTTATTCATGAATAGCGAAAACAGTCAACAAAAACAATCCTTACGATTATACTCCGTCTCTCAAAGCTGATCCCAGTTAGACTGAGTATTTGATGGGCTGTAAAAGAATAAACTGGATATAAAATAAGAGTAATTTCTAAGTAAAAGTCTAAGTAGAAATTTCTTTGATACTTATAATTTGAACGGGCGGCAATTGTCTCCGGTTCTCTCCCGTTTTACTTTTGGAGCATTAGCTTTTGGATTATTCAATTTTGGATTAGTAGCTTTTGGAATTGGAATATTCATTGTGGCGGAATCAGATGGAACTCAATAGAAATAACATTTTCGAAGTTCAAAATAATATTTTTAAACAATTTAATTACAAAACACCCCATCCATCCATCCCATTGACATATAACATGGACGGGGCATACCTACGAAAAAAACGTGTATACCTATACTTTACTGAGAGTATAAAATGGCGGCTAATAGTGCAGTCCCTATCGATATGTCTGAAAAATAACATCGATAATAGATCGTAAGTATGTTTTCTTACTTTGATTAATTTTAAGTTTTATAAATAGGTCTTACTGTAAACGAACATATAGATAGTTTGTAAAATATAGCTTGATCATTGTGACATACAGGGTGGCCCAAATAGAACGCTCAGTAAGGGGAAGTATAAAACTATAAGAGATACAAAGATTTGTTTTTAGGAACCATGTCATCGATTTTAGTAAAAAAAAAAGTGCATTCATAGATTTAGAAAAAAAAACTATTACTCTCTTTGAGAATCGAACCCGGAAATTTTGAAAAATTTAATGTTCATTATTTTAAACTAGAAATGGATTGTGTACATCTTTAGCAGTAAGTAAATGTTACTAAGAAACATAATATCTAAATTCTTTAAAATGCATTGTTTTTAAATGAAATAGTTTGGTACAAAACTCGCCAAGACATCATTGTAGTTCCTTCCCAGTAAATATCCCATTTCAACACAAATTCACCATTTCAAGATACAAAATACAATAGTTTGTATATACGGCCGTTCGTTCTAGTTACAAATAATAAAAAATATTTTTTTCAAAACATCCGGGTTCGATTCCTTTAGTGAGTAATTAGTGAGTATTTTTCTAAATCTTTGAATGCAATTTTTATTTTAACTAAAATCGATGACATGGTTCCTAAGAACAAATCTTTGTATCTCTTATAGTTTTAGACTTCCCCCCACTGACCGTTTTATTTGGGCCACCCTATATATCAAACTTTTATTCTTTATACTTTAGTTGCCGGGATATAAAAATGTCGATAGAAATTATCGACGTTTCGTACTATAATCGATACTGATGTAACATTTAATTGGGTTTTATTTAATTACAAACGTTAGGCATTCAATTAAACGAATATTTCAATATGAATACAAATATTCTCAAGAGCAAACCTCAAATCCATGGTTTCTTATGGTATACTACATGAGAATCTGAGAAATTGGACTTTATATACTTACTCACTATTATTTAAGATCAAATATGCACAAAATGTAAATAAAGTTTATGAAATAAAAATAAACACCAAAATTAAAACGTACTTGAATAAATTTTCAAATAACGTTTTATTTAAAATATCGATAGTTTATAGTCTGTGGTCACGATGTTTCATTGCCCATCACTAAGTAAGTCGATAAATCCTTTTGTTATAGCTAGAAAATAATATGGCGAACGGCCACGAGTAGGTATTTCAATGAGACTAAGAATGACAGATGGCTATTATAGTAACTGTCAGAAATACTGTTGTCCTTTTTCCCTTACGCAAAATTATGAAAGTTAAAAAGAGACGGCCATATTTTTATAACTTTGGCGTCGATAAGCCCCATACTTCTATAACTATTTTTTCTATAGTCAAACATGCGATGTCCATGTTATATGTCAATGGAATGACCAATGACCACTGCGCAGTGCGCTGTCACTGTCAACTGTTGACACTATTTGCCGTCAAATGTCAAATCTGTTGGGTGACCACAAATTTAAGAAAGATTATGCACCATTTACACGAGGCCAATGTTTTTCGATTCGGTTCCACGGCGGATATAAAATGATACTATATAAAAAATATCCATTTCTAGTTCTATCCATCCATTTCAAAAAGAGTTAAATATCTTTGATCCATCTATAATCTGTGGCAGATTTGACAGAAAAAAAAAAACACCGGCGCTTGCTTGTGGAACTTCAGAATCTTCGGATTTTGATATTTTTAATTTGATCAATTTATTAGTCGGTATCAACCATTGACATATAACATGGACGGGGCATACCTACGAAAAAAACGTGTATACCTATACTTCACTGAGAGCGAAAAATGGCGGCTAATAGTGCAGTCCCTATCGATATGTCTGAAAAATAACATCGATAATAGATTGTAAGTATGTTTTCTTACTTTGATTAATTTTAAGTTTTATAAATAGGTCTTACTGTAAAAGAACATTATAGATAGTTTGTAAAATATAGCTTGATCATTGTGACATACAGAGTGGCCCAAATAGAACGCTCAGTAAGGGGAAGTATAAAACTATAAGATATACAAAGATTTGTTTTTAGGATCCATGTCCTCGATTTTAGTAAAAAAAAAGTGCATTCATAGATTTAGAAAAAAAAACTATTACTCTCTTTGAGAATCGAACCCGGAAATTTTTAAAAATTTAATGTTCATTATTTTAAACTAGAAATGGATTGTGTACATCTTTAGCAGTAAGTAAATGTTACTAAGAAACATCATATCTAAATTCATTAAAATGCATTGTTTTTAAATGAAATAGTTTGGTACAAAACTCGCCAAGACATCATTAAAGTTCCTTCCCAGTTAATATCCCATTTCAACACAAATTCACCATTTCAAGATACAAAATGCAATAGTTTGTATATACGGCCGTTCGTTCTAGTTACAAATAATTAAAAATATTTTTTTCAAAACTTCCGGGTTCGATTCCTTTAGTGAGTTATAGTATTTTTCTAAATCTTTGAATGCAATTTTCATTTTAACTAAAATGGATGACATGGTTCCTAAGAACAAATCTTTGTATCTCTTATAGTTTTATACTTCCCCCCACTGACTGTTTTATTTGGGCCACCCTATATATCAAACTTTTATTCATTATACTCTAGTTGCCGGGATATAAAAATGACGATAGAAATTATCGACGTTTCGTACTATAATCGATACTGATGTAACATTTAATTGGGTTTTATTTAATTACAAACGTTAGGCATTCAATTAAACGAATATTTCAATATGAATACAGATATTCTCAAGAGCAAACCTCAAATCCATGGTTTCTTATGGTATACTACATGAGAATCTGAAAATTGGACTTTATATACTTACTCACTATTATTTAAGATCATATATGCACAAAATGTAAATAAAGTTTATGAAATAAAAATAAACACCAAAATTAAAACGTACTTGAATAAGTGTTTAAATAACGTTTTATTTAAAATATCGATAGTTTATAGTCTGTGGTCACGATGTTTCATTGCCCATCACTAAGTAAGTTGTAAATCCTTTTGTTATAGCTAGAAAATAATATGGCGAATATGGCCACGAGTAGGTATTTCAATGAGACTAAGAATGACAGATGGCTATTATAGTAACTGTCAGAAATACTGTTGTCCTTTTTCCCTTACGCAAAATTATGAACGTTAAAAAGAGACGGCTATATTTTTATAACTTTGGCGTCGATAAGCCTCATACTTCTATAACTATTTTTTCTATAGTCAAACATGCGATGTCCATGTTATATGTCAATGATCCATCCTAATGCTACACTCAATTTAATGACATTGACATGAAAGAGAATACAGACATATTTACATTTTATTGACAATGAATGAAAGTGTCAATTCAATTAATATTTCGGTGAATGGACAAACCAAAGAATACGCATTACCGCTTGACCGCTGCTCCCGTGAAACGGCAGAAATTGGAAACTCGGTGACAATGTCATGTCAAAATGGCATTTATTTATTGTCAGTGTCTTTAGTATCAAGTGCTCCGTGTTTTAAATCTTTATTTATAAATTTAAAATATTAAATAATCTAAAAGCATGTTAAAGTGATGCCCCACATACTATTCTAAAGGATGACTAATGGATTATAGAAAAAAGTAAGCAGCTGGTCACTTTATTTCCTTAAAACTAAATACACATATGGATTTCGACTGTTACAGGTTTGTGTTGTCAGTTCTTAGTTAAATTCTCGACATATTTTTCATTACAGTAAATTAGGTAAGTAAGTAAATAATAAAAATTAATACCGTTTGTAATGATTTAAATAAATAAAAATACTTTTATTGTCAAAAGCACAAAATAAAAAAACAACATACTGTGGCTTAAAATAATATTTTTTGACAAAAGGTAAAGGTGAATTTATATAACTTATCGAAGTTCGTGAAATACCCAATAACAATTCTTGATTGACGACCGAGTCAAAGACTACAGTGGTGTATTTGGTGGTGACCCTGCCTGTTATGCCGAAGGTTACGAGTTTGATTCCCGCCCAAGAGAAACATTTACTTATATTTGATTAACATAAAAGGATTATTGGGGGGAAAACCTACAGCTTGTCAAACTTTACATAAGTAAGTAAAGATAACTTCTTGTTTTTCAGATTATTTTTAATTGACAGAGGAGCAAGCAGATTTAAATGAAATACAAGTTAGACGGTGTAGTGAGACGGGTTAGCAAAGGGTGTACAGTCTGGACCGAAATAATACTGCGTGTGCACTATCCAAATCTATGACTTATTTATTTCACTATATGTATTTAATAATAAATTTATAAAATACCATTTTTGTGTTTTTATTTATTTACATAAGTATGGTACTGAGAGCACTATAGTCTATCTTTGTTTGTGTGTAATGTTTTGAAACAATATAATTAGGTTTCTAACGATATAATAAAGCATTGAATATTTAATAGATTGTGTTAGTCAAATTAAACGATTATTTTTTGCCTATATTAAAGCAAGTTAAAATGTAATGGCAATACATGAGAAAGAGATGCCTAGTTCTCTGTTTCATGGAAACCAACGGTGGCGGTCCCCGTTGTTTCACGACTACGTTGGCTTGTCTATATCTTAATTTTAAATAAAAAAAAACTGTACCTTGCTCTAAAATGGCTTCATCTTACATCATCTCTCTCATATTCTCCTAGTATTTATTAAAGAGCTGAATTTACTATAATATATCTTTTAAGACCCAGTATATTGGTTCTTCCATTGGAAGCGCTCATGGCCCAGTGCTACCCGCGGATCACTTGTGATCCGTGCGGTTAAGCAACGTCTGGCACCGTCATGACCGTGATGGGTCATTACTAAAAATGACTTTTAATTTCATGAGCGTTTCCGTGCTTCGGAGGGCACGTAAAGCCGTCGGTCCCGGTTGTCGTACTAACATCATCGACAGTCGTTACGGGTAGTTAGAGCCCTCAAAAGTCTAACATTCAGTTTAACCCAAAATGTCGTATAGCCCTCTGGGTTGTGAAGGTCTGATGGCAGTCGCTTCACGTAAAATACTAACATTCCGCCAAATCTGGTTAAACTGAAAACCGACCCCAAAATAGATATGGGATAAAGGTTCGGAAAATAATAAAAAAAATATTGGTTCTTCCATGGCCTGCTTGCACAAAGTCCCATCACTAGGACTATAGACTTGGAGAATGCATGGCCTCATGGCCTACATTTGGGATCGTGTGACTGTCAATGTCAAAATTGATTAAAAAGAGAATGAAAGTGATTCTATTCTGCGATTGCGATTGTGGATTTTACTAAAAAATTCTGGCTAACTTTACTAGCTGTGTGATAATATTATTTTATGTGAAACTCACCTTGTAAATTAATTAAAATTAAACAGTTTTAATGGTTCATTTCGTTCCAATTAAACAAAATGTGGGAATCTCCGTATATGACTTGTTTGGTTCTGTATATATTTTCATTTCAAATTATTGCTACAAATTCTCGTACTTCTAATGTGTGGAAACTGAGCGTCGAAGATGATAAGATTGTTGATGGAAATACATTGACACAGGTCAGTTATAATTATATATATTTACTGAAACATTTTATATAATCAGTGGACTAGATTTTACGTTACACTTGTACATTGTCCCTTTCATTGGATATTTATTTAGCCTAGAGCTGATGGATATGTTTGCATTGAGTCAAATATTTTTAAACACCGAGCTTTTACTTCCCATTACTAATAACATAAGTAAAACAAACTAAAATAGTTTGTATGTAAATATGAACCTAAATTTTAATATCAAAAGATTCATATTAAGTTCTCAAGGTTTATATATATTCTAGGATGACTCCGAAAAGTCGAAGATGACTGAAGATGATCGAGTATACAACATAATAACATCAACAGTGTATTATGGGAATACTTGGACCAAACACGGGCTTGATATGTTCTGTACGGATTGCCAGGCATATGAACAACAAAGGTAACATTATCACATACTTAATTTACTATAAAATAACATAAATACCATTCCCTTTACTATGGTAATCATCTCCATAATTAATTGAACTGAGAATAGGTTTTTAATTCCTTCTATAGTCTACTTGAGTTTGTCTGCTTGTAAGGGGTAATCAATAAGATGTTAAAAACTAAAATGGTACCTAAACACAGGTCCTAAGCTACCGGTAGGGCTGTGTGTATGACAGGAACCTCCTAACAATGCATGCAGTGTTGATTACCATTATTATCTACATATTCTGTTTCACAACTATCAAAAAATCCTTTCTTTCTATATAACTTAATTATCAGTCCCATGTCAATTTGCTTGTACCAGAGATTATTATTCTAAACATTAATGATAAACAAAATTAGCCTATAAAAATCTAAGCAAGGCAAAAGTCATTATAATATTAGTACTGTCAAAATTATGCTATTCCTACACACTCTTTATTTATTGTAGAAATTAAATAATGTACCATGTTTGGTATTTATAGATAAGACCATATTAAGTACATATTTACATTATGATATTTAAAAAATTATATCATCAAATAAAAACTAAAAGTTAGTAGAGTTGTGATTTTAAGCGGGCAGTTTTCCATATTTAGATCTTTCCAGTTTGAGTCCTAATGAAGGATTGAATACAAACATCATAGAATGTCAAAGATTAAGCTTTTATTTTTAGACTTGAGACTTGAGATTTTGTTTTTGTGAATTGCATTCCAATGAGGATATGTTATTGTTTATGTCTGCTGTCATTTAAGAAACATATTCGTGTAATGTTAGCGAAAACTAGTGAGTTATGGAAAAGCTTATTTTTAACAAAAAGCAAAAGTAGTAGTACTCTACTAGTACTATCATAATTGAGTTCATAAAGGTAGGTTTTTGCCCAATAGTAGCTTATAGTCTGCTCATAGTACACCCACTATAGATACTTCCTTTGCCCAAAATGTTATTGTAAATAATTATAAATGATTTAATAATATTATTGTAGGTCACAGTCAATAACAGTTTATAGTTTACACATGTGGCATAACTGTTCATTGTTTTCATATTAAATGTATTATATAAGGCGTCATAACAAAACTATGTATTATGTACTTATTACTTGTATCTATGGAAGTGCTAAAAGGGCTTTTCTTTTTGCATAATTTAAAATTCCTTTGAGTTTTTCCTAAACCTAGCTTGCAGGTTTAGACAAATAGGTGATCTATTTGTGTAAAACTCCAGTTTAAACTGTAAGACTTGTAGTTGTATGTAAATACCATTTTAATATTGATTATCACTACATAGTATAAAACAAAGTCGCTTCCTCAGTCCCTATGTATGCTTAGATCTTTAAAACTACGCAACGGATTTTGATGTGGTTTGTTTTTATAGATAGAGTGATTCAGTGGGAAGGTTTTTAGCATAATTGTATCCCCATATTCCTACGGGAACGGGAACTACGCGGGTGAAACCGCGGGCCGCCACTAGTTTTATAATATGACCAGCTTCATGGTTACACCTGGATAATAGGAAAATATTTAGTTAACTGAATACATTTCATCCTATTTATAATATTTTGCAATGTAACAGATTAAAATAGAATTGATTTATATTTTTTACCTTCTAGACTTTTAGACATTCTAGTATCAATGTTATACCAACTTTCTAATATAGTAATTCTTAATTTACATTTAACAAGGTTAATGCATTTTATTATAGGCACTGTTGTTGTGCACAACAGACCAAAAACCTGTTCGAAAACAACCATAGGAATATTAAAATTAAAGAGATACTTTCATTAAACTAAATTTACTTTTATTATACTACTGGTTACAGAAATCCTACGCGCGTAATTACCGATTCTACTGATCTTGGTTTGATTTCTGGATAAAAAGTATCCTATACTATAATGAATATAATTATGTTTTTTTTTTCTTTTCCATTCACGGGACTATTAAGGAGTCCCGGTCTTTTGGAAGGCTAGTATGGGGCCAAAACCAACACACGGAAGCCCTTTGACATATTTAATCTTGTGTAAAGGATGCACAATAATAATATAATTTATATGATTATTATTATAACAAACCAAAATTCCTATTGACTTATCATGAATATTTATCATGAATGAATCAACTTCTTCAATGTAAACAACGAATTAACTGACAAATATGTAGGTTATTTTTTTTGACCTATTTTTAAATTAAACTCGATGAAAAAGAGCTATTGTTGTGTTCGCTATGTCCTTTTTTATCACGTACTTTACATAAATGAACGTGATATATGCGATTATGTATGTATAGACAATCTAATTATGCAGTTTTACCCGCTTAAATCCCGATCCCGTGGGAATTTTTAGATAAAAAGTATCCAATGTTTTGTTCCTATTTATAAGGAACATCTCTTCCAATTTTTATCTAAATCGTTTCAGTAGTTTTTATGTGAAAGAGTAACAAACATTCAACTATACTTCCATACAAATTTCACGTTTGTAATATTAGTAGGACACGCAAAATTACAAATTGAACAGAAAAACACGTATCTAAACAGAACAATGTAATCTAAACATATTCGGTCAGCGTTACTAATATTAAGTTAAACTATAGTTTAACAATGTCATGCTAATTCGTGTCTTCATTTAACATGTATGTTGAATTGCCACACAGTGTTTATTTGTATCGTTGTTTTAATATTCACTACGGCAATACTCATAATTAGTTTATTTTTAACAGAAACGTAATTTATAATTAGAGCTAAAAACTATTTGCTTACTTGAAACTATTCAAAATCAGTCCAGTCGTTTAATATTTACGATGTCACAGACAAAGAAAAAGACATTTTATATTAACAATACTAGAGACAGATTTACTTAACAACACGTTATACTACTACCTATAATGAGTCGTGGTGGAAGGATCGGCTAGTCTGCGTTACCGACTTGCCGTCTGCAGACCATTGCCCGGGATGCGCCGGACGCATGCTTATTTTATGCGCCACTCGGGGAGGCTCCTTCCATGCACCCCAACAATATACTCAACGGCTAATTCCTATAACTTGCCGTTCGTGACCTTACACCTGCACACGTGAGAATTTTTACAAGACCACTGATAGTGCTATATCGGTGGCCGAGTTCTGGTCCTCAAATATATGAGTCGACACGCAAAGAAGAAGAAGACTACCTATAATAGGGGTTTAAAAGTGTAGATTTTGTTATGGGCTAGAATCTGACACATTCTATTTTTTCAGAGCTGCCTCAGAGAACGATGAAAATCCAACCTCAGAAGCAAGCGATATCGACGATGAATATTTAGATTGTGGTAAAGCAGTCAATTTTACGTACTATGACAATTTAGTCGGTGTTGCAAGGCGTCATAGACATCCTAATGTACCTGAGCCACAGGTAAACAGAAATACTTATTTTAAACAAGAGAAATACTTTTATATAAAACCTTATTTTCGTAGTCACATTTCCTAGACCTCATGATTCAAATAACATACTAAGTATATTTTTAGTACTCTTATTCCAATACTTGGAAGATTTCAGTTTAAATTCAGTCATTTCTGACCGTTCGTAACAGCTAAAATCTATTAAAGTTGTCTCTACAATATTCTTCCATAATTCTCTAGGCTTTGTAAATCGCTTTCGGACGTCCCATTTACACCAACATCTAATACATTTTTTATTCAACAGGTAGCCCTAATATTTACAAAAAAGAGGTCATTCAAAAACGGTGTGACAGAATCAGATATAAATGTACTAGAAAAGAAGCTAAAGAAAGCTAAGAGAGAGAAACCAAAGTCAGTACAATTGTATAACCAGATAGGTAACTTCTGGCGGATCAAAGGAGACACCAGACAGTCGATAGAGTGCTTCCGTAGAGCGCTCGCTGTCTCGCCGTATAATGCGGAAGTGAGTTATATTTATACTAGAACATGTATTATTTTAGTCACAGTTTTATTTTGGATTTTTAAGCTTAACTCTGAACCCAAAACAATTTCTATTTAAAATTCAGCTTCTGTATGTTGTTTGACAGACACACTGAAATATTGATTGATTTACTAGCAATATTATGTACTTATGCAATGCAAAGTGCACTCAAATAATAATTTGTCCTGTATTATGGAAGTGAAAGAGGCTGCTTTGGATATGTTATGTTATCCAAACAATTCTGGTGAAGAAGCCTCTCATCAGCAACATCTCTTTCTTACAAGTTAAGATAAGTAGTAAGCATTACTTTATATGATAATTTAATATCAATTCTAACGCATCCAGGTCCTCCTAAACTTGGCTCGAGTATTGTTCACGCTGCAATATCTCGACGACGCAATCTACCTCACACGGCGCTCGCTGGAGGTCCAGCCGCCGGATCGCAGCGCGTGGCAGCAGTACTTCACGCTCGGGGAGATATTTAAAGCTTATGGACATTATCAGGTGAGAAATATGTACCTACTTTAAATAATAAATACAGGCAAGTACGTATACACGCCACGACACATGTAACTCTCTCTTCTTTCTCTCTCTCTCTCTCTCTCTCTCTCTCTCTCTGGCTCAAAATCAACCTCAAAAGAGTATTTTTGTCTATTCTTAATAGTTTTTTATTTGGTCTATCAAGTTCACTTGAAAATAAATCACCTTGTATAAATACACTGTATCAATCATAATTTGCATAAGTGGAGTCGATTCCATCTGATTCAGCGCCGTCAATACCGTTTTGTTTCTAAGTGGTCTGAAGTATCAATTTATCTGCGTAGGTTGCCAATTAGGAATTAAATGATTTCAATATTTGGCATGTAGGAGTACAATGTGAATAAAACTACAGATTGTTTTCTAATGTAGAAAAGGAATAAAAGGAAATTAAATTATTAAAATACGATAATAATTTTGTAATATTATTTAATACTAGCTGTGCCCTGCGGTTTCACCCGCGTAATCCCGATCCCGTGGTAATTTCGGGATAAAACATAGCCTATGTCCTCTCCCGGACCATAAGCTACCCCTGTACCAAATTTCAAGTCAATCGGGTCAGTAGTTTAGCCGTGAAAAGGTAACAGACAGACAGACAGAGTTACTTTCGCATTTATAATATTAGTTAGGATTAGAATACATAATTCAGTCCAAATCCTTATAAGAAACTTCTATAACGTGATTTTCATTAAAATAGTATGTGTATTTTCAGTCTCATAAACAATCATTCATACTGAACACATAATAATAAAATCCTAGTAAAACCCACTTAACCTTTCAACAAGTCTTCTAATCTTTCGTCACAGTGCAAAACCACAAGTCAAACTTAAGTAGGTCGTGTCTGCCGTCTACCAAAACAGTATGCACTATTTTTAAATAAGGAAGAGACGACGTTGTATGCGCGTGAGTTTATGTCAACGAAAATGTCATCGGAAGAGTTCAAAAGTTGAAATAAGCGAACCGATTTGGAATTTTAATGACTAATTTGAATGAATATGCGATTTAGGGCCGGTTTTTCAATCGTCAGATAAACAACCAGATAGCGTTTATTCGATGGATAACAGGATTCTTGATTTTTCAATAGTCAGATAGTAGTTAACTGACGAATAAAGCCTCTATCTGAGGAATAAACTTATCTGCTACTTTGTGGGCCAGATAGAGGTTTATCTGTCAGTTATCGACGGCGAATACTACGAATACTAGGATTTTCATTCATAGTTTTCATTAGTTTTGAACTGAAACGTACGCAAGACGACTTATTTTAAGTTTAGGTAGTGATTTTTCATGATGGTGTTTGAAACCATTGACGACTTGGCTATCCAAGAGGAACGAGAAATTCTTTATTATTTAAACCTTGAGCGGAAAACCCGCGTTTTACAAGAGAGGTCCGATCACTTTAGCAAATGGGATGAAAGTGAATTTTGGAGGAGATTTCGATTAAAAAAGGAAACCGTAGATTATTTACTTTCATTAATTAATGATAAAATAAAACAAATAAACGAAAAATTCAATTCAATCAATTGAAAGAATTTTGAGATTGTCAAAGTCAAAGTTTTGAGATTGTCAAAATATCAAACTAAATTCTGTCTTTGTCTAACGCACATAAGATTGCATATATGTATCTCGCTCGCACTAGCTAGTGTGAAGTCAGCAACAAAATAATCATAGATAACTATTCGCTAGATAACTTTTAAATGAAAAATTCAAAATAATTATTCCTCTGATAAACAGTCTAATAACTTTATTCCTCGAATAGTTATTCGGCCTTTTATCTGACGATTGAAAAATCGGCCCTTAATTAATTAAATATGGACTTGTTTAAACTGGTAGTTCTAAAAACCATGACATTTTGCATAAGAATTAACACAAGTATCGTAAAACTTCGCGATAAATAGTCCTTATAATAAAGTAATTATGGTTCATTTTCTATTGCTGATGGAAAACGATGAGTTAGAAAACTTCCCGCAAAAATAGTCCTTATTACAATAAATTTAAGGTATATTTTCGTATTACAGGAAGCGGCAGTGCACTTAAGACACGCGCTGGACCTCAGACCGGACTTCGAGCCGGCGTTGGTGGCGCTCAAAGACATTGAAAACATACCAGAGGCATCGGTACACGTGTACACGTTGCTCATTATTGTGTGTTTGGTATGTTTCTTTACGATTTATACTTCCTTTTTTGAATGTTCGTTGAATCTCAAGATCTAGAAACTTCCACTATTTATAAACCTAAACGAACGCTAGAAGCTTGCTACTACACACATCAAAAGTGTCTAGGGATCAACATATATTTTTGCAATAACTTTTCTCCTGATTGATATTAATTAAAATTTTCTTTAAGGATTCATCAAATAAAGTGTTTTCGTTTGTCACAGTAACGATAAACCAAGTCACCTTTGCATTAATAAAGAAATTTGCCATTTTCCTAATAAAGGGATTTTTGACATTTGAACCACTAACATTAAAGTTCGAAAAAAAGACTGAAATAACAGTTTTCTTTAAAATTTTATTGGGTAACTTAAACAATTAATAATCCGTGTTTCTACCGCGAACACTAACAACACAAGAACATCGGTTTGGCATACTCAAAATGAGTTCATCCAAATCACGCTGTGGAATGGCCGCCCATGTTCGTTGCAACAACAAAAAAAGGTCTTCTTGCGACTGGATACCCTCCATATTCGGCAGAGCTCTTCTCTGTAGCATATCCCATGCATGCTCAATCGGGTTCAAGTCTGGCGACTGAGCAGGCCAGGGCAGGACATTGATGTTAGCTGCGGCGAGAGTCTGTCTTACAACTCTTGCGGTGTGCGGTCGTGCATTATCATGCATTAACTGAAATAAGGGACCGATTTGCACTTGTAGAGGAACGATGACGTCTGATACAATCGTCTCAGCATAAATTTGAGCGTTGAGGTTGCCTCTGATCCAAATCAACTCAGTTCTTCCGCCGATCCAAATACCCGCCCATACCATGATGGTTCCACCACTATAAGGATGGACTTCCTGGCAGGATTTTAATCGCTGTTGGCGTCCAGGGGTTCTCCAGTGTCGTATACGTCTTGTATCCGGTCTCATACCAAAACGAGACTCATCAGAAAAGCACACGAAACGCCATTGTTCTTCTGCCCAATTTCTGTGTTCAAGAGCCCATTGATATCGAATCCTACGATTGTGCATTGCTATAGGTGGTACCCGTAGCGGTCTTCGGGAATGAAGGTTCACTTCATGCAAGCGGTTTCTGACTGTTTGGTCGCTAATTAAGTTCCCTGAAGAGTGATGAAGCCGCACGGCTAACATCATGGCGGTTATTGTTGGAGCTCTTCGAGTTAAGATTTGAATGTATCGGTCTTGTCTCCGTGTGGTGCAGCGATACCGTCCTCCATGGCGCTCAGCCACGGTACCAGTGCTTCGGTAACGTGTCCAAAGTCGACTGATAACACTCTGACTTGTATTCAGAGCTAAAGCCACAGTACGTTGCCGGGAACCAGCTTCTATCATTCCCACGGCTCTGAGCATTTCTTCCCTGCTTAAATGACGTCGCCGCTCCATAATAACGTTGGTTTTAATCAGTAGTAGGGAAACAGTAGCACTAATAATGTCTTCAATGCGTTGTATGTTTTTATAGGGAAAATATTGACAGCTGATTTTCATCTTTTACTCGAATTTGATTCACAGTTCCTGATTCAAATTATGAAATGCACCAAAAAGGATCCATATAAATTTATAAAATCATAAATTTATTACAAAGCCACATCTCAATCTCAAGAAATCCGCATAAAAATGCTTGATCCCTAGACACTTTTGATGTGTGTATTATTAAAACGATTTCTATTAATATCTTAAATAACAACTCTTCTGTAGTCGAAGCAGAGTAATATTATAAGTACTGAGAGACAATAGTTATTTGTTATACAAGAGTGCAAAGTTGCTTTTTAACCGGGGCTCCAGTTGAGGACCGAGCCAGCGAAGGATTCTAAAATTGAATCACGAGCGCAGCGAGGGATTCAAAATAAGAATCCTGAGCGTTAGCGAGGGACTCAAAGGAGCACAAGGTTAAAAATTGTTTGCACTCGAGTGCAACACATTATTTTTTTCATCCCCCCTCAGCGAGGAAATTACTAAATGAAAACATAAAACAATATTAAGTGAAAAGCAAAAATTTCGCGCACAAAGCAAATAAAAAAATAAGTAAGTAAGTACACCAAGAGGGTTCCGAGTTTGAAATTTAAATAAAAAAAAAAAGTTGTGTGATGGTTTGTGAACATCACTCGTAGTGCACATGATGTTCCAAATCTAGTGGGATGAAAACATACTTTTCATCCCACTAGCTCGGAAAGTATGTTTTTAATCCCCGATACCTGGGGGTAAAAGTCGATTTTAATCTCAAGAGAGGAAAGTATCGGGGTCGCTGTGACAGGCCGTGCAGGACCCAAGGCACTTCGATAACTGGGAGTAAAAGTCGTTTTTGCGCTCTAGAGGTTAAAGTAAATTTGAATTTGGAACATCATGTGCACTACGAGTGATGTTCACAAACCATCACACAACTTTTTTTTTATTTAAATTTCAAACTCGGAACCTTCTCGGTGTACAAGGCTTACTTATTTTTTAATTTTTTTTGCGCGTGATATGTTCTTTCCATTTAATATTGTGATTGTTTTATGTTTCCATTTAGTAATTTCCTCGCTGATCATGAAAAATTGTTTGCACTCGAGTGCAAACAATTTTTAACCTTGTGCTCCTTTGAGTCCCTCGCTGACGCTCAGGATTCTTATTTTGAATCCCTCGCTGCGCTCGTAATTCAATTTTAGAATCCTTCGCTGGCTCGGTCCTCAACTGGAGCCCCGGTTAAAAAGCAACTTTGCACTCTTGTTTAACAAATAACTATTCCGAGCTAGTGGGATGAAAAATATATTTGGCATATATAGCTCGATTATTAAGAAAGTCTAGAGTTTATAAAATAGATATACAGTAGATCACCGATTATCCGAATTAATTGGGACCGGGATCGATTTGGATAATCAGACATAGGCGAAAAAGGAAAGAAAAACGAACTGGCACACATACAATAAACTTTTATGAGTTTATCAAACATAGTTTTACAATAAGGCTCACTTGAAAATCTCGATAATGTAAGTAGCAACCCCATCAGACTAAACAAAAATATAATGTATAAAATTCGCAACGATAATAGGGTATATAATAGTAGCAAAAATATGCTTAGGACCGATTAGGATAATTGGCGATAAGGTTATTCGGCGTTCGGATAATCGGCGTTCTACTGTATTGATATTTTTTATCAATCTGGAAGGAAGTTAGCTTGTTCATCATATCATAATCAACGTTAAAATATGTATATACTATCAAAATTCAGGCAAAATACGTTTAACTATGAACCTTATGCCTACACAATAAAGTCGAAACTATAAAGTTAACAAATCTTTCTCAGGTGATGGGAGTCCTACTAGTTATCTTGTCATCAGTCGACAACGGCAGTGATGTAGAAGACCACAAAACGCAGCGTCACTTCAACAGAGCGATGGCGATGCGATCACTCAGGGGTGTCGTCGGCTCAAGAGGAAGGAAGAAAGGCGGCTCTTAAATACTTAACATTTGCTTTCAAAAAGGTTTACTATCTCTGCTCTCGTAATTTTATAATATCTCGTCGTAATAATATATCATTTTATTATATTTCGTAATAATATTAACACAAATTGGAAGTACAAAAAAACGTTTTCTAATGTTCATTTATCACTTGTGTGTGTGAACTTGTCAAGTTTTTTCAAATTATTGGATGTAACCTTTGAGCGTTGAATCATTATGATATTTGAAAATTACTTAATTTGATATAAGGTTTTCCTATAAGTTGGCTTGTTTTAAAGCTGTAACTTTTCTTGAAAAACATCTCATCTTTGGACATCATTCATCCTCAACATTTAAGTCTAAATTAATGAACAGTATTTAACAGAACAAATCTTAAAATAATGATCTCAAAAATGTATACATTATGATATTTAAACATTAAATTATGTTATTCTTGTCAAAACTATCATTCATCATCATTATAAAACCCTATACTTAATAGAAAACAAAATGAACAATCTTAATCAAAATGCTGATTATTAAGAAGTACCTTCAACGGGTGTCAAACCTCATATAGGACCTCATCAGGTCAAGCTTATTATTATATTGAAATGTAACGGAACATAAGTATGCCAAACAACTGAGATTTAGAAGCGGACATTACATACAAACATTGCTATTTCATAAAATGTTTGAAACAATAACAATTATGAATCTGCCATCGCGGGACTCGTGGCAAATGTAAAACATAGAATTTGTATACAAAATTATATGAGGAAAATAATCAGTATTGGAACCTTTAGGTCGCGGTCACAGTGGTTATGTTAGCTAACTGATATATCAATGACCTATCAAGTGGTTGTAATTTAACCGCAATGTGATAAAATACAGTAAATAATATCACTGTATCACATGTTACATGATAATCAATTTTGTTACAAATGTAACCGCAGCCTAAATATACTTGCCATGGTAAATAAAATTAAAAAACATATTTATAATATAATTTAGAAGTTTAATTTTGACTGAGGAAAAGAGTCCCATAGCTCAGCTTGTTAGCTTACATAGTTGAATTGACTATCGCCAAGCCGTAGTCCCAGATCAACTAACCTCTCATATACGAAAACATTTTTAATGTATTCAGAAATCTTTAGTATATATACTATAAAAAACAAACAAAACTTCATAAATTCCGCCATAAAACTAAAATGTTTATGTCCAATAAAAGTGTCGTAAAGTTCAACAGAGATAGTAAACCGAATCGCTTAATAAATTATGATTGATGTCAACAATTACATTATTATATCGCTATTGTTGTGAAAGTTATTGTAGCACTGTTCTGTTAAATTTATTATTATTTAGTTTTTATTTGGCCGCTCAAAAGAAAAGATCTTAAAAAAATGAATACATTGCAATGATTTTCAAATGATTCAATGTCTTACGTTACGTGACATTCATATTGAATTTATACAACAAAATACTTGCAAAAATATACTGTTGTTAGTATCGCTAAAAGACCGGTTAAAAGACCTACAAAATATTAGAAATATCAAAGATAAATTCCATTCATGATCCATCCTTTTGGAATGGGACTTTTGTTCCCACATTCTTAATGTCGGGATCTTATAATTTGTAATGTAAGTACATTTCTTTATTTCGTTATGCCTATGCCAGAAAGTATATGAATCAAAACAATTGCCATTTGTAATGTCATTTATAAGTCTATGAAAATTATTTATTATTTAAAAGTGTTGTGAAGATGCTACGACTGCTTTACATCAATGACTGGTTGTGTTATCCTTTATTTAACAGAACAGTGCTACAAAACAGAGGCTATAATGTACAAAATATTTTATGTAACGACTTGAAAGGTGTTGCCATGTCAAAATTTGATCTCCGCTTATTTGTCTTCACCTCATAGTTTGTCCGTTCAAACATTTCCTTTTAAGCAGTTTTGAAAAATGTTTTTAAAATGGCTTTTCAACTATAAATTTTTATATGAAAAATCTACAATAAATCCGCTCCATTCATATATATTTGTACTTTTAAGATAAGATTGTTCTTATTTATAAAAAATGCGCTTTTGATAAGCAAAATAGTTAAAATACTATGTAGCTAGTTGATAAATGTTCGAATAATGTTTGAGGAACTCGAATCGTGGAGGACAATAGGATGATTAAAACGCTAATTCACGAACAATACCGCTTAATGTGGAAATATGCCGATGGCAACACAATGTGTTGCCGACCTGTATGAAGTGTCACTTTGCAACCTAGTCATTCACTTAGACAAGTTAGGCCCCGGCCGCGGGCCCTGTGTGTACCGTTTGGTTAGTAGTGCATGCGACTTGTTAAGTGTTCGTAGCGTCTAAGGATTAACGGATTGAGTCTTAAATTCTGAGATTGGTAAAAATGTACCTGTTTTCAATGGTTCTTTTGTTATTTTTGACTATTTATAAATACATGATTGTCTTAGCATCGAACGTTTTTGTTTAATTTTTTACTCCCTAATTATGATGTAGTTGGTACCCTGAATCTACGAAAGACTATAAAATCATCACAGGATTATAAACAGCTACCCAGGTAAAGGTATACAATAATAGTTATTTATGGTACAAGCGAGGTAAGTTGGTGATTACTTACGAGGCGCTATTGAGGCCCGAGCCGTTAGGCGAGGGTCTGAAGATAGCCGAGGATAGTAATCATCAATACTCGCGTGTACCATACAACGTTTTTCAACACACTTGCGAAGAAATTAATAATAAAATATAATTTTCGCTAATAAATAAACAGTTTTTCTATTCGCGCTCATCCAACACAACAATGGTGATCGGCCATAGATTAAAAGAATATACTTATTAAAAAAAAAATCGAATGAATGAATGAATGGAATCGACCATAGACCTACCAAAAGTAAGGCAACATAGTTGAAGTTTGATTTTAAAATGTATGGACACGATTTTTTTTTTGGTATCGAAACTTTTTTAAAACTAAATAATTAAAAAAGAAATCTATAACTCACTAGTGAATCAAGCGTGTCATTATTCAACTGTTTCTCCACAAATAAGAGCCCCTTTATGAGCAAGTGTGTTGAAAAGGATTTTTTTTCTCGTTAAAAAATAAAACCATTAAAAATAGAAAATTATGTATTTATTATAAAATGTATACATGTAACTGAAAAAAAACTTCGTCACTTTCACTAAGCCGTCTCGAACATAAGCCAAATTCAAAAGACACTTATATTTATTCACTTTATGAATTTCATTTTATAATTGGGCAATTGTTACTAGTCCTTAAACCTAGATAACCGAAACATAATGCACTTTCAAATAGCGTGATCAACGTTATTATGATCTTGTTCGATATTATAAGAGTGATGATTTATTTATTTAAATATTATTTTAATATTTATATTTAAGCTGCAATGTCATGGATGCCGAGACGGAATATGTCGTGTTGAACAAAGAATGAGTCTCCGAGCGGCTTTAGTACGAATGTTTGCATGTACGGATGTGGCGGGTCCTCGTCGCACTGAAATCAATAAAAAGAAATATTTTTAATATAAAATACGGTACATGAACTTCGCATGTTCGAAAATGGCTCGACCGATTGTGATGAAATTTATGTGCTCATTTAGGTAGCACGTATGGAATATTATGGTTTCAAGAAATATTACCGATGCCAAGCTTAGCAGGCTACTTGTAAAGTATTATTATCATAGTATGTTTTATGTACACAAAAATACTCTAAAATTTGATATTATAGTAGTGCTGGCAGTCATAGAAAGATACATTGTAATATGTATTTAGAAGACTACAAGTATGTAAATTAATCCTAACCTTAACCTATATCACAAAAGTCTGTCAGTAATACATTATCCTTGATATTAATATGCAAGCCGAGTCAATTTGGCTGCTGAATTTTAAATCGATGAAGTCAGAAGAAATTTGTTAAAACATTTATTAAATTCACAAAGAAAATGAGTTGAATAGTTAATTTGTTATTGGCTAGATGTGAATTATGTGGTTTATTAGGGGTAGTAATATACTGAAATTAATAAATATTAAACGGTAAGTTAGAAGTGCATTAAAACCCGAAAAGCCTTCTACTTCTTACTTGTATTAATTAGACATCATGTAGCGATAGTCTGAATATATCATGTTCTACATAAAACGAGTTGGCTATTGGCTTCAGTACAAATATCTGAGTGTATGCATGGGGCAGATCCTCGTCTGTCTGTTAATAATTCTTAATTTTAATACTTTTGTATACTTTTCTGTATAAAGGATAGATCTTTCATAATAACAAATAGTAGAAGAAAGTTATAGACTATAAACTTTGTTCTTTTTTTATATAAAAATTAAACAATCATCTTAATTTACTAACCTAACTTGAATTATCACTTCGGATTTCAAAAACACACATTCATACACACATCCATTACTGAGATAATCATTTCTGAAATATGTACACATATATTTGGGACACAATATATTCAATACAATAATATATTAGAATATACTCAATAAACATTTATCATCAAGTTGTTATTAGTAATATAACATTTTGTATTATCAACCAAATGTTCACTAATTTTACTTCAACAGTCCTATATCAAAAATTTTATAGTAAAACTAGCATCACCCCGCGGTTTCACCCAGTTCCCGTTCCCGTGGGAATTTTGGGATAAAACATAGCCTATGTTCTTTCCCGGATCATAAGCTACCCCTGTACAAAATTTCAAGTCAATTGGTTCAGTAGTTTAGCCGTGAAAAGGTAACAGACAGACAGAGTTACTTTCGCATTTATAATATTAGTATGGATAGTAGGGAAGTAGGGATTAATTAAAATAATCTCACCTGAAGTTGTCCAAGAACATTAATTAATACACCACCATCAAACATTGGTTGAGAGTCTACAGAAGTGATCACTCGGCCAATTTTTTGAAATGTCAAGCTCTGAAAATATAAAGACCATATTTTAGGCCCAAGATTTCTCATCACTGAATGATGATATTAGATTAAGTAGTAATATGTGTTGCCAGGCTTGGCAAATGTAAACCAGGCCATTTTACATGAAAACATTTTGATAATAATGTAAGTAATTTACTGCCCAAAATGTTAATATTTGTGGATGCAAATAATTATACTTTATATGGGAATCAAACCCACAACTTTTGTTTGACAATTCGGCATGGAAACCACTCAGCAACTAGGGTACATGAAGTATTCAATTATATATATTATTTTCACTTACATTTAACTTTTCCATGATTTTAACAGCACCTTGGAGTTGAACTCCTTCAAATGTCATAAATGAGGTTTCAACCTGGAAAGCAACATTTTTAAAAATCATTTTCATGTACAAAAAATGTTCAAATATACAAAAACAAATTATCTGCCTGTAGGTTCCCATATAAGGGCAAAGGTCTATCTCTCGCTGATAACATACCAATGTATGTAAGTACAATGTGAAGATTAGGCTCAATGGATGTTGGTGATCTCAAAGAATGAATCCGTCAGAACAACCAACCAACCAGTACTATTGTTTATGTTGGCGATCCTTTACATTTTTGTTTTTTAATGCATTATAATGTAGTATAATGATTATTTATTGATAAAAAAAAACACTTTAATCAAAACTTATTTAAAAATATGACATTTCAATGTTTATTAGATGTGTGAAGATTGATTGTTTTAAAGTAGGTACTACTACTATGGTCTTATCTATTCATGCAAGCTAACAGTTCTAATATAAATAATTTAACATATTTAAAGAAATAGCAAACAACAACAACATAAGTACAAATTGGGATCAATTTACATTTTCAGAGGAAGATATTACAATTTATTGATACTAGTGTTGAGATAGTGTGACTCATTGTTGTCAGTCAGATCTAAATTAAACCATTGCAATACCAATGACTCGGTACCAGGATTACCAAACAATGAAGGTAAAAAAATATATAATATAGTGTTAGCGGCCTTGTAAATAGCCCAATACAGGTTGTCCTATATTGTTTTGAAAAAAAATATAGTATGTTTCTAGAAAAGCAGTAGAAAATTCAAATTGTACGCAATCAAACGGGAGCTATAACCTATAAAATCCAAGTAAAATTACAAAATTTGATGCCGATTTTTGATTGATACACAAGATGAATAATATGGAGTAAAAGAATATAAGATATTTTGGTAATAAAATTACTTACATTGTACATATTGACAAGATTTGGTCGCTGTGCCGGATCATCGAACAGTGTGTAATATTGTTGTACAAAGCCCTTTCCGATTGCATCGTATTGTGGGTTCAGCGTTAGCGCCATTGTTAATTAAAAATCCTAATTCCACTTAAATATAACAATATCGTCTTACGGTAATCGCGGGCTTTTGTGGCCCAAAAATCCCGAAATTTTGCCTTCAACTCAACGCAAGAAGGAAAAAATGGCAATTGGCAAACGAACGGTTATTATATTAATGTTGCCAGAGTCAATATTAAAATATTTAAAAATCCATCAATCTGGTTCATCAATCCATCAATCAACGCGTAATGGTCACCAAGTTTTCTGTGCCGGTGTGGCCAAAGGTGGAAGCTTTATCATTAAATATAAGAAATTGATGAACGCGTAGACATTTCGTTACCAAGTTTATCAAGTTTAGCGAACCCGCCATAAAAAGAGAGGTAAATTAATTTAATATTAAACATAATTATGTATGAATCTTTTGCCCTACAAGGTTTTAAATCTTCATCATTATTTTACTATTATAATTTATCGGATTTACAAAATAAAAAACAAAAATCAATTCAAACACCATGGCAACTTTTATCAATTCATGTCAAAGTGAAAAAAACAAAGATCTTTTCTTTATGTTAAACGCTAGATTGACGATCCGCTTGAAATAGTTGCCGAATATGATAGTCATATTAACCCACCAAAAACATTCTGTAAAAAACTAGCCAAGTCTCGATGGAGCTGCTTGTTTAACTCTAAAAAGTAATGAAATCTAGACAGACTCGTGCCAAGTCTAAGGTTCCTTACTGCGATTTCTTTATTATTATAGTTAATGTTGTGTGACTTAGCCGTTGAACATTGTTTAAAAGGTTAGTAGTGGGTACATGTCAATTTTGTTTACACGTAATGTTATAACATTATTAAAATACGCAGCTTTATCAAGCCTACAATTGACTGGATATTGAATCAACATTTTTCAAGTGGCTATAATTAAGCAAATTTTCTATCGTCAATGGATAGGTTCTGGATTTTTTAAGATTGGTGCAATAGCGTCATGGAGCACCTAGTTTTGTACCCTTGTGTACATACATGTGTACCCTTCAACGGCCAAGTCACACAACATTAACTATAATAATAAAGAAATCGCAGTAAGGAACCTTAGACTTGGCACGAGTCTGTCTAGATTTCATTACTTTTTAGAGTTAAACAAGCAGCTCCATCGAGACTTGGCTAGTTTTTTACAGAATGTTTTTGGTGGGATTTCATTTCTTTTTGTTAAAACTTGTTTATATTGATTTATTTTATTAGATTTTCTTATTTGACACACTTATTTTTTAGGAGTAGTATTATATTATTAAGCGCCCCGCGGTTTCACCCGCGTAGTTCCCGTTCGCGTTTCCGTGGGAATTTCGGGATAAAAAGTATCTATACATAAATAGTTTTTAAGCTACCTCCCCACAAATTGTCAGCCAAATCAGTTCAGCTGTTCTAGAATTATAATTCCCGTTCCCATTCCCGTGGGAATTTCGGGATTAAAAGTTTTCTATGTGCTACTCCTGGTTCTAAGCTACCTCCCCACCAATTTTCAGCCAAATCAATTCAGCCGTTCTTGAGTAATAAATTCCCGTTCCCAATCCCGTGGGATTTTCGGAATTAAAGTGTTCTATGTTCTTGTCCTGGTTCTAAGCTACCTCCCCACCAATTTTCAGCCAAATCAATTCAGCCGTTCTTGATTTTTAAATTCCCGTTCCCAATCCCGTGGGAATTTCGGGATTAAAAGTATCGTATGTCCTTTTCCTGGTTCTAAGCTACCTCCCCACCAATTTTCAGCCAAATCAATTCAGCCGTTCTTGATTTTTAAATTCCCGTTCCCAATCCCGTGGGAATTTCGGGATTAAAAGTATCCTATGTCCTTTTCCTGGTTCTAAGCTACCTCCCCACCAATTTTCAGCCAAATCAATTCAGCCGTTCTTGATTTTTAAATTCCCGTTCCCAATCCCGTGGGAATTTCGGGATTAAAAGTATCGTATGTCCTTTTCCTGGTTCTAAGCTACCTCCCCACCAATTTTCAGCCAAATCAATTCAGCCGTTCTTGATTTTTAAATTCCCGTTCCCAATCCCGTGGGAATTTCGGGATTAAAAGTATCCTATGTCCTTTTCCTGGTTCTAAGCTACCTCCCCACCAATTTTCAGCCAAATCAGTTCAGCCGTTCTTGATTTTTAAATTCCCGTTCCAAATCCCGTGGGAATTTCGGGATTAAAAGTATCCTATGTCCTTTTCCTGGTTCTAAGCTACCTCCCCACCAATTTTCAGCCAAATCAGTTCAGCCGTTCTTGAGTTACAATTCCCGTTCCCATTCCCGTATAATTCCCGTTCCCGTTCGATTATCCTAGTTTTTATAGTTTTCCCTTTATGTGGCCATTAAACCCTAACTCTGTACCAAATTTCAGCTCTCTAGGTTTATGGGAAGTACTAGTTCTATTTTGATGATCATGAGTGAGTGAGTGAGTGAGTGAGTGAGTGAGTGAGTGAGTGAGTGAGTGTCTAAAATGCGAAACTTTGCTTTCGCTTAACTTGGGAACTAAATGACCTACAGACTTGAAATTTTATTTTAAGTATGTGATTGTATAGATTACTGGATGACGAAAATTTCAGCGTTCTAGTCTTATCCAGAGGTTCTCAAATAGGGGCCTGAAAATGCGGCGAAATGGTTCCTGTAAAGGATGGTACGGCAGTGTTTGCTTCGCGCTCGACTTGGCGGGGGGCACTGCCGTGCCCCCAGATAGGCACTGAAAATAAATTACCTATAAAGTCCTTATTATTCCAAACCTAACAGAGGTGGGTTGGGTATGAATTCGTTAGGAAAAAAGAGTGTGTGTAGTGTGTATGTAGTAAATATTCAAGGGGCAAAGTGGTGCCTCTGAACATCGATAGAAAGAGATACACACCGGTTAAGTCGTCTCTCGCTAAGGCTGGTTGATTTTGTCATAGCGAATAGATAGAGCACAATCGTGTTGTACCAACGTAAACCTATCTTTGGTTCTTTGTTAAATTTTGTCAATGTCATATTTATTTTAGTGTCATTGACAATTTAAAAAATAAACTTTCCATCAGTCATTTTTTTTATTTAATTTCATTCATTCATTTCATTCTTTGTATGTATTGCTTGCATTGAAATTGGATGGCGATTTTTTCTCAAATAATTCATTAAATTAATATTAATTTGTGATTATCAGTCCTTCGCCAGTAAAACATGTCTCTAGCTGACGAGTTGCTAGCTGATTTGGAAGAAAATGACGACGGTGAGTTGGAAGCAGCTATCGATAGCAAAGCACCAGTGGATACATCGCACGAGTTTGCTGTTCCATACCCTGTTTTACCAAAAGAAGATGAGTTGAAGAATATTTCTATACGAGAACTGGCTAAACTACGAGATTCTGAACGCCTGAAACGGGTAAGTAGTAATAAATCCCCACAAATCAAAAGTCCTTCCAAATAAAAAAATCTACAAACTTTCGTCTTGCTTTCCTGAAAGGTATCTTTAGCATCATAAGTTTATAACCTATTCCATATTGTACCTAAGGTATCAGAAACTGGACTCAAATTCAGTCCAATAAAAAAAACTTGGGGTTTACACAAATAAACTTATGTATCTCACATGGGAATCATTGCACAACATTATTAATTCAACTTATTACTTACATCACATTATTTATTCCAGGTAGTAACAGAAATCCAGCAGAATGTTGGTAACAATAGAAACAAAATTGAAGTGACTGGATTAATGGAGTCAGACCCTGAATATCAGTTGATTGTGGAAGCAAACAATATTGCCGTTGAAATTGATGGAGAAATAGGTGGGTTGTGTTTACTATTACTTGTTTAATGATTGTGTCAGTTGCTTAATTACTTAGAATAATGGTTTTCATTATTTTAAATGTAGAAGTCATTTATCACCTATTGCTAGAAGGCTGCCTAGGCTGGCCATAGTCTTAGATACTCGCCCAGAAGTGGTTGGAGTAATGGTTTTCATTTATTTTTAGTATAAACTAATATATCCCCTTTTGCTGAAAGGCCAGGTACAAATGGGACAAGTACATTGCATAATAAAGTGACAAAATTAATATTCCTTACATAAAATTTCATTCTCACCATTGGTAATTTTACTTTATTAAATTTTCTTAGACTGTTAATTAAAATATGATGATAATGATGATGTATGATGTATTCCATGCCGATTTCGTTAATGGCAACCATTTTCTGTATAATACCAAAATATATAACTGACACAATCATTATAGGATATAACAAATAAGAACCCCAAATTATCACTTTGCAGCTATTATCCACAGATTTGTACGGGATAAGTATCAGAAACGTTTCCCGGAGTTAGACTCACTCATTGTTACACCGTTGGAGTACATAAGGAGTGTCAAAGAACTTGGAAATGACTTGGATAGAGCTAAGAATAATGAAATACTGCAAAGTTTCTTGACACAAGCTACTATTATGATTGTGTCGGTAACTGCATCTACTACTCAAGGGTGAGTGAAGGAAAATTAACCTTATTATATTAGTTGTTAAGTCCATTTTTGAAAGCTATTTAAAATTAACAAAGTTTGACATTTGAAACTTTTCAATGTAAAATTAAAGTTTAAAGGAATTGTCTTAGGACTGCATAGTTTTTTGCATTCATACTTATGAATATTATACAGAACATAGGTAACAATTTTTGTTTGTTTGTATTGAATAAGTAATACTACTGAACTAATTTAAATGAAATTTAGTACAGATGTTCCTTATACCAGTATAAAAGGTAGGATACTTTATTATCCCAAAATTATATAACCATAAGGAATTTCTAGTTTAAAACAATATGTTATACAGTGGTCAATGTATTTTTATCTATTTTTAGAAAACTACTAACAGATGAAGAGCTAGCCGAGATCAATGAAGCATGTGATATGGCTGGAGAATTGAACAGTTTCAAATCTAGAATTTTCGAATATGTCGAAAGTAGAATGACATTTATTGCTCCTAACATAACGGCTATTGTTGGTAAGTAAATTAATGTGTAACTTAATGCTTTTAAGAATAATATTTGAGAAAATATCAACAATTTAGATGGTCCGTTTATTGAGGAAGTTTATAAGAATATCAACAAGGATGAAACTATCCTACACAGTTATAATAAAATTCATAGCTTGTGAAACTGTTGGCAGGCTTATTAGAACATTTGGTTGTCATTTCTTTTCTTTCTTTCTATTTTCTAGATTACGTTTTTCAATAGAGTTCAACATTCTTAAACAATGTTTTAACATTATTTACACTTTCTAGGTGCCTCAACAGCAGCCAAAATCCTGGGAGTAGCCGGTGGTCTCACCAAACTGTCCAGAATGCCAGCATGTAACGTGTTAACTCTCGGTCAACAGAAGAAACTGTTATCTGGATTCTCTCAAGCTGCGGCGTTACCTCACACTGGGTTTATTTACTTCTCGCAAATTGTACAAGATACACCACCTGTAAGTGTCTATTAAATTCTAGTATGTTATTAAATAAAATATTGAAGTTCCATTTAGTAGTGAAGACAAACTGGTAAAATCGACCTGGAAGATTCCACTACAGGACAAAGGCCTCATCTCTGTCTGTGGAAGACCAAACAGGTCTTCCATTCCTACGGATGATATTAGTACAGTGAGATGGAATAGACATGTTTATGAATAAACCTATTTAAATCTTTTGCCACAAAGGAATTGAACCTGGGACCTTCCTCAGCATTAGATGACAATGCTCATGTCACTAGACCCTGTCCCATGTGTTAAAAGAATGCCCGCTTCGGTGCTTCCCCGGCGCAATATTTGAAGTCCATAGGATTACACCCGCCGCTATAAGCTGGCTAAATAACCTGGACATAGAAATCTGATCCTCGCAGAATGCCATACGCAATGATGACTCGGCTACCAATTTGATTATCTGTTTGAAACAATATTAATTTTGTACCTTATTTTTTAGGAGCTAAGGTTCAAAGCTGCTAAACTGGTGTCAACAAAGCTAACTCTAGCAGCACGTGTGGACGCTTGTCACGACAGCACAGACGGATTGATTGGACGACAACTAAGAGAGGGCATCGAAAAGAAACTTGATAAATTACAGGTATGGTATTATTTATTTCAAACTAACAGCGCCCCGCGGTTTCACCCGCGCAGTTCCCGTTCCCGTAGGAATTTCGGGATAAAAAGTATCCTATGTTCTTTCCCGAACCATAAGCTACCCCTGTACCAAATTTCAAGTCAATCGGTTCAGTAGTTTAGCCGTGAAAAGGTAACAGACAGACAGTTACTTTCGCATTTATAATATTAGTAGGAATAGGAATATTTGTATTAAGCGTTCGTAAATACTTTAATGTTTAAATTACCTTAAAACAGATAAAAAGCTTATTGAAAATGCGTCCAGCTCAGTTTAGTATTATGGGCGGATTCGCTGTAGTTTCCAGCTGGAGCCTTAACTTAATCAAGACATTAGGTCCATTATCATCCTCCTGTCGTTATGTCAATATGTGGTGTCGGCAGGAGATAATTTTCTCTTCCGTTCGTTTCTATCTCAACATTTCAATCTATATTCATATTCAAAATTTCAATATAAATATTGAAGTAAGGACGAGAAAATAAAATCACTAAGTACAAAACAAGTATAATCCAAATTAAAATCGAAATAAAACAATGTTTATAAACAGTCACATAAGAAGCTCATAACTGCATTCAATATGACATCATTATGCGCCATTTGCAATTTTATGTGACGTAAAATGGTCTCCATTTGTTAACAAGATAATTATAAATTTTATGTCACTTCCTTGACATTAAACATTTTAATACGTATTTTATGATTTGTTTATTCGTATTTAAATATTGTTATTACTAATAGGAAATCTTACTAGAACATTGTCTAAAACCCAGATTTTTATATGCATTAAGGAAAATGACATGACAAATGTAAATAAAAATACCAATTGAAAAAGCCGGACACCGGATTTGCCCCACATGCAATCAAACTGCGGCCCGCAGACTACGATAAACATTTACTATTATTAGCGTTGCCTTTTTAGTCTAGTTTAGCACTAAACCCGGTTTTGCAATCTTTCGGTCTTTAAAGTGATAGTCTTAATGATTTGGAACAATAGCACAGATTATATGGTTCATTGCATGAACAAAACCATAGACTAATTTAAGTTAACGAGCAATGAGCATTTTATTATAGAAAATTATCTTCGTTGGTAATCAAATCATACTCCAACATATACTTATTATACAGAAAATAAACCATACACTAGTTGTTAGACCTTCCGGTATCAATAATTACATCAAAATTATAAGAAAATACATTATAGTGTTTTTTAATTAAAACAGGAACCACCACCAGTGAAGTTTGTGAAGCCACTGCCGAAACCGATCGAACAAAGTCGTAAGAAACGAGGAGGCAAGCGCGTGCGCAAGATGAAGGAGCGATACGCAATGACCGAGTTCAGGAAGAACGCTAACAGAATGAACTTCGCTGACGTGAGTGTAACTTTCATTCATTCAATTTTTATTAAAATTACTTCTTGACATAATTAATAATTCCGAATTACCTATTTAAAAAATGAATCTCTAATTGTGTGACTCGAAAATAGCATTTAGTTAAGGAAATCGAATTTGCCTTGTACTGTGAATAGTTCTCCTGAAATTATTTTCTACAACTAATACAAACTTAATCTACCTAATAATAAAGTAGGTAACTAAAGATCACCACAAAAATTAATTCTAGTTTAAAACGACCATCTTCACAAAAATCTGAAACAAAACACGACAGCCAACTCATTAACCGAATCAAGAAATTTTGCCACAAAACAACTGGAACATCACACGGAACTCGGCACAATTACAATTAGTTGAAAATATCGAATCGCGATTTATTTTCGTACATTATTGTGCCAATTGATCGTTTACCGTTCATGAAATGTCAATAAAAACAAACATCTTACCGTCCGTCGTTGAGATATAAGAAAGAAAAGAGCGAGTCGCGCACGAAATCCCAATTAAAAATTTATGTTATTCTGTTTTTAGTATTAGTTATTAGGTATATTGGCAACAAAGATATGTAAGTACATCATCTGTGAAAATTTCAACTGTCTAGCTTAGCTATCATTATTACTATTACTACATAGTATAAAACAAAGTCGCTTTCTCTGTCCCTATATCCCTATGTATGCTTATATCTTTTAAACTACGCAACGGATTTTGATGCAGTTTGTTTTAATAGATAGAGATTCAATGGGAAGGTTTTTAGCATTTTATGCCCATATTCCTACGGGAACGGGAACTACGCTGGTGAAACCGCAGGGCGCCACTAGTGAGATATAAGCTTGAAGTCTAGCTATCCTATAGCTTGGTGACAGACAGACAGCGGAGTCTTAGTAATAGTCCCGTTTTTTCCCCTTAAAAACGGAACTTTAAAAACGAAAATTGAAAGCCGTAACAGACCATAAAATCTCGATCGTAATGCTAAGTGTACGATACGAATTAGCGGTATTGTTTGACTTATAATGATAATGTGCTTCACGTTAAGCGTTGCGGTTACTTTGAACGTTTTATATGAATACGAGTGTATCGCATCAGTGAACTTTTTAATATAAAAAGTGGAAATATAATTGCGTTTTTCGTTTGTAATTTGGTTTAGTCTTGTATGCTTGGTAGATTAAATTGGCTTTACTATTTAATTTTAATCTAGATTTAAAACTCGATTATAAAAGGGCTCTATTAACATTCGAATATTTTTTTTATTCGTGTTTTATTTTTGTGTTAGTCCTGCCCCTCTAGCATGACTGTGCGTGACAAAATATATAGACACCACGAAGTAATATCGATTTCGGTAACATGACCAAATTAATTATGGCGGGCTACGATATTATAAAATTAAATATGGCGGCTATATTTATTATATTTTTTCAGTTGGATGTCAATAAATCGCTTTATCTATCGCGTTTTCGAAATCATGCTAGCCCGGCTGGATATAAAAATAAAATACATAATATCTGTACCAATATCCTATTCAGTAGTGATCGCTTGAAAGAATAACTAACATTCCTCCTGTCTTAATATAAGCAGAATTTAAAATTCAAATGTTATTCACACAGACAGTCTGCTCTGATTGTTTTCATCGTCCATTGAACCATATTGAGAATGTTTTAACCCTTAGTATGACCCGTAGGACTGAGAATTCAATTTCGTACATAAATAATCAATAACGTACCAAGACAAACAATATTTCTCTTTATAATAGACTAGCAGCGCCCCGCGGTTATACCCGCGTAGTTCCCACTACTACTAATGCGGAGATAAAATTTTAATTATGTTGAAAACCTTCCTCTTGAATCACTCTATCTATTAAAACAAACCAGATCAAACGCATCATGCGTAGTTTTAAAGATCGAAGCATACATAGGGACAGACATACAGCGACTTTATTTTATACTATGTAGTGATACATTTCTTTTGTCATATTACTTTATGTTCCCTTCTAACATTAGATATTTCTATCCCACAGTCTTGACAATGTTGTGAACTAATCACTGTCAATTATTGTTTGTGATGTCTATCACACGTACGGTGTTAATACAATTATTGTATGTATATAACAGTTATGTATCATGTATGATTACAAATAAAACATGTGAAATTGTGTATGAATAACTAGTTTAGAATAATTTCTTATATGTCTATATAATTTCTTTTCTTTATGTGTTTATATCCAACTGATCTTTTTATGGTACGTCTGTGTAAATTAATTACAGTGAGTAGAAATTTATGCATTAAACTGAAAAAAAAAATGTTGCGCACCTACATACCTCCTACTTAGAACTGTATTAGCAAAAATTTATATAAACAGCAACTTATATCTCTGCTCTCAAGCTATATCTTGATGATGATTTATTTGATTTACGCAAACGATGGAACAGTTCTATACAAAAATGTGCACAATACAATTAATTCATAATCATGTTACACCGCAGTGTGTAACAAACAGTCCGTTAAGATCGTAACTTTTAATTTAATGAATCCTTACAGTAAATATGACGTCACGCCTCAGTAATCGGGCCAGATGAGCCGAGTTGAATTTCAAATCGTTCGTTCGCTGGAATAAGTGGGTTTGCAATTTTTTCGCGCCACAAATAGACCGGAACTAGACCTGTTGTGGCGCGCGGACGTCCGTGGCGATGCGGGCACCGTTTAATGCGAGCGCGCCCATTTACGATCTATAATCGGTGATACACACGGTGGGGTAAGTTGATGAACATTAAAAGGAAATACTGTTGACCTGTAAGATCCTTACACTACTATCGGCTTTCTCACCAAGTATTAAAAAAACTAGCTGTGTAATGTGGAATTAATATGTATTATAATACAAGATAAAAAAAAATCCTACATAATTACAAATGGAATCATTATGATTAATTGGTCATTAATATCACAGAAGATATCTTCTATAAGAATAGATTTGAAAAGGGTATTCGTCATTTCTAAGCATAGTCTATCTGTACAATGTATTCCTAGCATCGAAAACTTATACATAAACGTCATCTATAGTCAAATTTCCAACTCAAGCAAGATAAATCATTCTCTCATATTACAAAAATATCCGCTCACCACACTCCAAACCCGTGTGTATCAAACCGATACAATATCGAGTCGTTCATTCGCAGCCACAGCTAATTGGCTCACGTTCATTGTAAACGATTATCGAACTGTGTTAATGTAATACGTTCTTATTCTAAACAATCACATGTAATACTTCATTCTATATCCGTTCTTTTTGTTTCCGATGCGATTTATAATATTGCTACAGCACTTACACTAGGTACTTACCTATATTATATGCGACAATTTCACAAACACGATTTTGTTCTCGATTGCATTTGAAATGTATATTTCCTTGATTATGATGTAAGTAATTAATTGTGACAGACACGCTGAGTTATTATATCTGTTTCGTTTTTTAATTAGGTATTGTAGAGTTTGATACATAAAACGTTTTATGGATTTAGTATCTAATGAATTACCCCAGTTTCATAAGATAATTTTGAAATAATAACCATTGTCGAAACTCTGAAAATGACCATTTACGGATGGGGTTCTTTGACCAAAAAACTGTCTTACTGCTCTCAAAAGACGTAGGTTCACTTACCATTAATATTACATATGTATAGCCGTCCTCAATAAACAAACAATTTAATGCACAACTTTTTTTTAGAACTAAAGATGACATATACAAGTGAAATCTTTCATACATCAAAGACATTTCTAGTATTCAATTCAATTTTCTATTTCCGAGAGAAACTTCTAGATCCTTTCAGTACTTTCTAAAGCTACTTCGTTACTATCATCTAGTTAATAAATGTTAACACACTGATTGATGGACAACGCAGCTTTAACCGGTTTAAAGCATCAAATTAAGCATGGTCTTCATTAATGAAATAATCACAGAGTATTTTTGGAAATATATTAAAAAATTAAGAGATTGAGATAAGAGCATAACACTTTTATCAACAACACACTTTTATTGTAAAGAAATGTTGTCAGACAATGCTCATAATATTTACTGCCCCGCAATTTACGCTTCCTACTTACAATTATTATTAATGCGTTAAGTAGTTTGTAATGATGGACGGATGTTTGTAACTCCTTCAGTTTGAGCTTCAAAAGATCCATTTGAAATATCACTTTAAAAGACTTATAAATGGTATTACAATAACCATAATGTAAATAATAAACTTGAATCTTTTCACCAGATCGAAGACGACGCATACCAAGAAGACCTCGGCTACACTCGGGGCACAATAGGCAAGTCAAGTACCGGTCGGGTCCGCCTACCGCAAATAGACGAGAAGACCAAAGTTCGCATCAGTAAGACTTTGCAGAAGAACTTGCAGAAACAACAGCAGTATGGTGGAGCTACCAGTATTAGGAGGCAGGTTTCTGGTACAGCGTCTTCGGTTGCTTTTACGCCTTTGCAAGTGAGTATTCTTTCTTTGTTTTGTAAATAAAAGGGAGGGATGCATAGATTGGTTCTTGAGATCAATGGGAGTGACTTGTGTTTAGAAGTAGGCATGAAACATCATGTGGAAGCCTGGGCACATCTGCAGAATTCTAAGGTTATGTTATGTTACGCCCTACCTTGCCATGATACAGTTTTAAACTAGTATGGGAGGTAAAGTCTCGATAATTGCGCTAAATGTATTCTTATTGTAACAAAATGTTTATAAAATAAATTGAAATGAATGTGTGAAGTTGATTCCGCACTTGGTCAGCGTGATTGGCTAAGGCCTGAACACACCAATTCAGGGTAGGCTTGAGCCCCTCGGTGGGGACATTATGTGGGCTGATGATGATTATTATAAAGTTATTGTATAACCGAATCTAGACTCTAAAACTTATCAAAAGATACTCCTCCTTACACATTTCAGCACAATTACACAATAAATTACAAATTACAATAATAATGTTGTATCACACGCACACGTTGACACTAAAGTATTATATAATGTTATTGTGTACAAGTGTGTCGATGTACTAGGCCGACAAGTCACATTGCCATCATTCCTACGTAATAGAACCACTATTGTCTCACGCATTGTTGCGAATTTACACACAAAAACATGTCTGAGCGATGATCTCTTATCTGTACGTCTTAAAATACATGTTGCTATTTAAATTGCTTCGTGATTCTATAATAAAAGTTATGGTTTTAGAGTGTCTTGACATTTGTATAAAAAATAATCCCTTTTTCCCTGGGTCATGTCATAATTTGAGAACGACTGCACCGAATTGAATGAGTGTTTTCTTTTCGTTATGCGGCCGATAATACGCGTCGCATTTTCCGTCAGATGTGTGCCGACCCTTAGTGGACAGATACTTAAAACCTTTTTGGGCATTCGATTTTTAATTTAACTTTTTCATTTAAACTCAAATTAATTAACAGCAAAGCATTCATTCGTAAGATTCAACTACAGGGCAAAGGTTATTAGCAAAGGTACTTACTTACTTAGTTAAGATAGTGATGAGTAATCGTATCCAATACGTACCCTTACATAATACTTACATGTAAAATAGTAAATATGCACCGCTCAACTTAATTAGAATCGAACCTGGGACTTCCGACTTGGCAGGTGGACATGCCACACACAGACTATCGAGAATTTAACTAATTAACAAACAAACAAAACAATTTTATTTTTTGATAATTAATTCTCTAAAGACATTAAGGGTCTTATAAAAACTACACACATCAAAAGTGTCTAGGGATCAACATATATTTTTGCAATAACTTTTCTCCTGATTGATATTAATTAAAATTTTCTTTAAGGATTCATCAAATAAAGTGTTTTCGTTTGTCACAGTAACGATAAACCAAGTCACCTTTGCATTAATAAAGAAATTTGCCATTTTCCTAATAAAGGGATTTTTGACATTTGAACCACTAACATTAAAGTTCGAAAAAAAGACTGAAATAACAGTTTTCTTTAAAATTTTATTGGGTAACTTAAACAATTAATAATCCGTGTTTCTACCGCGAACACTAACAACACAAGAACATCGGTTTGGCATACTCAAAATGAGTTCATCCAAATCACGCTGTGGAATGGCCGCCCATGTTCGTTGCAACAACAAAAAAAGGTCTTCTTGCGACTGGATACCCTCCATATTCGGCAGAGCTCTTCTCTGTAGCATATCCCATGCATGCTCAATCGGGTTCAAGTCTGGCGACTGAGCAGGCCAGGGCAGGACATTGATGTTAGCTGCGGCGAGAGTCTGTCTTACAACTCTTGCGGTGTGCGGTCGTGCATTATCATGCATTAACTGAAATAAGGGACCGATTTGCACTTGTAGAGGAACGATGACGTCTGATACAATCGTCTCAGCATAAATTTGAGCGTTGAGGTTGCCTCTGATCCAAATCAACTCAGTTCTTCCGCCGATCCAAATACCCGCCCATACCATGATGGTTCCACCATTATAAGGATGGACTTCCTGGCAGGATTTTAATCGCTGTTGGCGTCCAGGGGTTCTCCAGTGTCGTATACGTCTTGTATCCGGTCTCATACCAAAACGAGACTCATCAGAAAAGCACACGAAACGCCATTGTTCTTCTGCCCAATTTCTGTGTTCAAGAGCCCATTGATATCGAATCCTACGATTGTGCATTGCTATAGGTGGTACCCGTAGCGGTCTTCGGGAATGAAGGTTCACTTCATGCAAGCGGTTTCTGACTGTTTGGTCGCTAATTAAGTTCCCTGAAGAGTGATGAAGCCGCACGGCTAACATCATGGCGGTTATTGTTGGAGCTCTTCGAGTTAAGATTTGAATGTATCGGTCTTGTCTCCGTGTGGTGCAGCGATACCGTCCTCCATGGCGCTCAGCCACGGTACCAGTGCTTCGGTAACGTGTCCAAAGTCGACTGATAACACTCTGACTTGTATTCAGAGCTAAAGCCACAGTACGTTGCCGGGAACCAGCTTCTATCATTCCCACGGCTCTGAGCATTTCTTCCCTGCTTAAATGACGTCGCCGCTCCATAATAACGTTGGTTTTAATCAGTAGTAGGGAAACAGTAGCACTAATAATGTCTTCAATGCGTTGTATGTTTTTATAGGGAAAATATTGACAGCTGATTTTCATCTTTTACTCGAATTTGATTCACAGTTCCTGATTCAAATTATGAAATGCACCAAAAAGGATCCATATAAATTTATAAAATCATAAATTTATTACAAAGCCACATCTCAATCTCAAGAAATCCGCATAAAAATGCTTGATCCCTAGACACTTTTGATGTGTGTACATGAATATTAAGTAAGCAAATAAAAAAAGTAATTAAAAAATATATATAGACAATAAAAACACAATTATTTGTTGAGAATAAAGTTATAAATTGTTTATTAAAAGTAAAAAAATATTCTCACACATAAACATTTATTTGCTAACAGTTTTGTTATGTATCTTATGAAAACTAGACTTCGTTTCCTAAACAGTAAAACAACATTTACTGAACAATCACATAACCGTTCAACTCGATTACTACCGATTATTTACTCATTCTAATCGAATTATTCGGTTATGCGATATCGATTTATTCATGCTTGTAATTAGCAAAACTGCATGTAATCAATATGTAGTAGATTGATACAATTGGCGGTCCTTACCCTTGAGGTTTCATGTTAACTATCGTACATATTGATACCTTGTATATATACTATTTTCTATCTACACTATCTACACTAATATTATAAAGAGGAAAGATTTGTATTTTTGTATGTAAAAACGAATAAACTCAAAAAGTACTGGACCGATTTTAATATTATTATTATTATTAGCCATAGCTGTCCCACAGTTGGGCAAAGGCCTCTCCCTCCTCCTTCCATGACTCTCGATCTTGGGCCACTTCTCTCCAGTTGACGAGATAGTTGTCGAGTTCGTCCCGCCATCTCCGCCTCGGTCTGCCGCGTCGCCTTCTAGCTGGATCTGGCTGCCACTCGGTGGTTATCTTGGCCCACAGCTCTCCTGGCATGCGACAGACGTGGCCAGCCCAGTCCCACTTTAACTTGGCACTTTTGTGAGCTACGTCGATTATTTGTGTTCTGGAGCGCAGTTCGGTGTTTCGGATCCTGTCCGTGCGTTTGACACCCAAGATGCTGCGCTCCATGGCACGTTGGCAAACTTGGAGTTTGGACCTCTGAATGTTGGTCAGTGACCAGGTCTGCGCACCATACGTCATTACGGGGAGGATGCATACGTCCATAAGCTTTCGTTTTAGCATCAAAGGAAGCTTACTTTTCATTATATCTCCCATGGACCAAAAAGTCTTCCAGGCATTGTCAGTTCGCCTAGCGATTTCTTTACCTTGCCTATCGTTAAAGGAGACTATTTGGCCCAGGTAGATATACTCATTGACGTATGCTAGGTGTTCTCCATCCACCGTTATTCTGGTCTCAACGCGATTGGTCATGATTTTGGTTTTTTCCCTGTTCATTTTAAGTCCAATCTCCAAGCTTGCCGAGCTAAGATCTTGGAGCATCGTTTGTAGCTCTGATGGCGATGATGAGAAAAGAACGATGTCATCGGCGAAGCGTAGGTTTGTTAACCTTCTCTCGCCGATTTCAACCCCCCTGTCTTGCCATTTAGCCGTTAGTTTCCTAAAAACTTCCTCCAGGGTGCTGGTAAAGAGTTTAGGAGAAAGCGGGTCTCCCTGCTTAACTCCTCTCTCTACTTTGAAGGTCGGCCCACTGGATTGCAGTCTTATTGATGCTGTGCTATTGTTGTATATGTGTTTTATGAGGCTTATGTAGGTTTGATCGATGTTTTGGTGTTGAAGAGCTTCAAATATGGCGGCGTGGGAGAGGCTGTCGAATGCTTTTGAGTAATCCACAAAGGCAAGGTACAGTGGTAGGTTGAATTCATTAAACTTCTCAATAGTTTCATTTAACGCTTGGAGGTGGTCTGTGGTAGACAGTCCTCGGCGGAATCCAGCTTGCTCTGGTGGTTGCTCGGAGTCTAATTGTGCAGAGACACGATTTTAATATGTAATTCTTTTTTCATTAGAAAGCTACATTCACCTTGAGTAACATAGGCATATTTTATCCCCGTATTCCCACGGGAACGGGAACCACGCGGGTGAAACCGCGAGACGCCGCTAGTTACTAACTAATATTTTAAAGAGGACATATTTACTTGTTTGTTTGTAATGAATAGGCTCGAAAACTACTAGACCGAATTGAAACATTCTTTCAATATTAGATAGTTTACTTTTCTGGCAGTAACATAGGCTATATTTTATCCTGGTATACCCACGAAAAGAGAACTACACGGGGAAAAACGCGGAGCGCTGCTACAAATTATAAGAATGATATCGAATCAAAATCTTTACGGCTTAACGATTAAACGATGTTTATCGAGAGACGTTATTTTGAAGGTGTATTACCTTATATTGTGTTTTCTTAGGTTCAGATCAATCGGTATAACACGCCTTATAAAGCGCGAGTTAAAGTATTTGGAGCAAATAATATTTATTGCCGTAAAAACGCAGGTTTTTCAAACGAGAACGGATGTTGGAATGCAATACTTAATTTGATATTTTAGTAGCATTTAGTGATTAACTGTTTGGTAACTTTAATGGTTGACAGTATTTGAAATTGTTTATGTACTACGTAAACTCTTGATAGCCGTTTTGAAATTAATGAATTGATGAAATGTTATAAATTGATACAAAGTAAAAGTACCTAGTATTAATATTCTAGGATGCATTGCTTCAACTTATTAGTGTCATTATATTTGTAATATCACTGATTTAGTTTTCATAGAAATGTTAAAAAGCTTTTCTTATTTCAATTAATGTGCAACAATAATAGACAAGATACACCTATTTAGTTTCCACAAAATCTCGACAAAGTTTTCTTTCTCAAATATTTAGAAGTGCAGTGTCGCCTTATCAACAACTAAATCATAATCACCCAATAAACACAATACTTAATTAAATCTACAACATTCGCGTGTCCTTTCCAACTATCAATATCGTTAATAAGGCTTCAGCACGCCATTGCTCCGCCATACGGCATGACAGCTAATGGGGAAAGTAGAAACCCAACCCATAACGTAGACACATCTGCGCTATCACCGGCTGGGTATTTACTATTTACCTCATTTGTTGTAAACATGTTGGTTTAAATCTTTTAAACTATGTATTATTGTAGATCGTAGTAGTTGTCTCGTAGTTTTATACGTGTAACATTTTGTTATATTACACTTTCGTCTCGAATGAACTGAAAAACCTACGTCAATTAGATATGGGATAAAGGTTCGGAACAAGAAGACACTTTCCTCTTGATTCGCTATAACATGTTGATGGAAATTGCAATTAAATCTGTTGATTAGTTTCAAAGATCTAAGCGTATATCGGAAACATACATATGGAGGAATGGAGATCGGCAAGCGGATTTGTTTTATATTATTTTTCTCCGAAATTCCCACGGGTTCAGGAATTATAGCGCAAGAGAATACAGCTAAGTTATAAAAATGTCGAACCGATGATTGACTATGAAACGTTCTATAATACTGTTACAAACATTATCCGTCACTCATACTTAGTTTACAGTTGCAACAAAATTTACACCATAATAAATAAGTTATTATGTACATTTAATGTATGTCTATGTACTTGTAAATAAGTAATAAGTTAGCTAGATTTTACTATGTAACTGTAAATTATATTATGGATAGTAATTAGGTATATTGTAACTAATAAATAAGCTTAGCCTTTTAGCATTTCTATAATTATATAATCTCTACAAAGTTGCAAGAAGTTAATTTGCTACCGAATAAACAATCAACCAGTAACTTAAGAAGTCATCACGTTCTTTGGTTTGTGTTACTTACAAAAATATAAATAAATACCTATGTAGAGCTGAAGCCAACGTTCACTAGTTTGAGAGGCACTTCAAGAATAAGGGCGGCAAGTGAAATATTACACAAAAATTTTCTCACATATTAACATTTATTTGCTTAAATATACTATTTTTTCTTCATTTATGATTTTAAAATATTAGTAGATGATATTACTGTATCGATATATCTAAAAATGGGTCCAAGCAGTTATACTGCTTCGCAGCAAAGGGTCTATGCGAGTCAGATTACATACCCTTCTAAACGACTCGGGCCTGGGGTCAAACCTCTTTATACATCTATCTATCTATATATAAAACTCTTCCGTTACTGAGTGATGTACTTACTGACTGACAGACAACGCACAGCCGAAACTACTGGTCGTAGAGAGCTGAAAAGAGATTGCCCGTCCATGGTACTCCTCCAAAATGTGTTGTGCCTCAAAAAATTAAACATCATAAAATATCTAAATTAAAAATATATTTTTTAAATAAGACATAATCATTTTTTACAATGGGGATTTATTTTTGAAAAATAATTAGTAATTTCATGTTTCCGGCGATATAGTACGCCATTTGTTCTATGCCTGTCAGTACTAGGGATGTCTATTTTCTTACTCCTACGTTCATTCATTCATAGGCCTTTACATCTACATAAGATGATTTAGGTGGCGTCAGGTGATTGAACAATTCGTGACAGAACACTTCCGCTCATGACTGAAGAGTCCTATGCGGGAGTGACAGCTGCGACCACATTTTCCACAAATGAAATACGTAAAATATAATAATATTGATTGTATGATTTATTCGATATATTAATAAAATACGTTTCAAGTTAAATAAGTTTATTTAATAAAATAGGTGGACCTATATGATATTTTTAAAATATAGTTTATTTTTAATTCCACAGAACTTGATTTTATTTAAGAGGTACGATACATTTATTATTTTCATTGATATTTGATAGTTATGGTTATTTTACTTTATTAAGTATATTTATTTTCGGCTGTCATATTTTTCAAATTAACGGCGTTTTATTATCCTATGGCCATAGAACCCGCACACAGTTACAGTAATAATCATTGTTTCATTTATTTTAATTTGTAATTGTTTCCCATCCTCCCTACTTGTCTGCATTACATGACCATATTTATACTGTGTACGGTATTAGGTAAGATTAGATATACTTACATTTAGGACTTGACTATCAAACAATTGCTCGCATGCTTTGCATTTTGAAACGGAGATTTTGAAGTACCGTACGGAGATGTTCAAAATCTAAATAATTGTTTATTGATGCGGTTTTAATTCAATGACTGATTTGCGGAAATCGATTATTATAAATCGAATGAATTGGATAATTTTTTGATTACGGGTTCAACTCTATTTCACATTTATTGCCCGCCTGTCATAACACAATATCAAATGACGGCCAGTATGTTTTTTCCAAAGAGGTTGTAGGTTTTGAGTATGTATGCATTAACATGCATAGAGTTTAGATTCTGAAGTACCGTAAGAAGATGCTCAAAATCTCAGTAATTTCTTGGTTTTATGGACCACCAGACAGATTTAATGCTACATTAATGTACGTCAAATGCAGTGAGCCCGTCCAGTCCCTTTCTAGCTTATTTGTATTGATTTTGTGTTCAAACATAACCTCGAAATAGTAATTACATTTTTGTAAATATCTCGGAAACTCCATTGTAGATTGTTATGATTTTTAAAATTTAGTATTTAGACATGTTTCCGATTATTTTAAAGTTGATTCCATGACGGCACAACAATGTTGAATTCAGTACATTTGTCCATAGCCGCGTGGGCATTGTCTTTTGGCACGTGTGTTTGATGGGGGGAGTAGACTACCACTAAGAGAGGATTTTTGGAAATTCCCCCCTAGCCGGAGAAAAGGGGGAAAACTCAAATTCTGCCGGAAGTCTTTATTCCACGCGGATGAAACCGCGGGCAAAACTAATACATAATATATCTTTGCTTTATTATCTTAACTACGAGTACTATTAATAACACAATCTAACACTCTATATTACAGCAAACTAACTCGGTCAACAACATCCTAATTCGATTTAATATCTGCCTTTCTGGTGTCAGAAACTAAGTTCACACACATTTATACAAACACTTCAGTCCTAGAAAAACATTGAAATAAACAACAGGATCACATACATAAATAAAAAAAGTTCGCACGGAAATCTAGCCTACGTTTTGGCGTCCGGCATGGTGACAAGCGGCCTAGTCTCTAGGTATTTTGAAACGCCTAAAACCATTCGTAATAGTTATATTTTTTATTATAGTACTCAAAATAAAAATGAAACGAATTGCTAGCATTAGACAGTCCACAGTAAACGCTTTCAATAATAACAAAATCAGTAAAACGCTGCCATTTGTATACGTAACATAATTTATTTGCCTTCAAAATATTCACGACATTTTGTATGTAAACGGTGAACATTATAGAGATTGGTATTACAGGTGATCTCGGGCTGGAATAGAAACTTTCACCGCTTTACGTTAAACGTTGTTGGTATTTGTGTTATGGGAATGGCGCATGGCCACAGAATAAGTAATAGGCGATAGTACACGTACAGTCACAGTAGGAAAACCTTCGTCTAACCTTCACCTTTTCAAAATTCCTTTTTTATGTCGTACTCTGTTAATTCTTTTTAAAACTAAACACTAAGCAGGCAACTGCATATAAAAATAGACTTAACATAATATGACAACTAGGTTCAAAAAAGTGTGAATATACGTTCAAACTATGTAATATGTCATACTCAATCAGTAAAACAGATTATCGTTCATACTAAGCAAACGAAAATTAAGGTGACGAACCTTTTCTTACCATGACTGTACATGACGATGGTTGTACACCGTACGCCCTTTACCTCCGCATCTAATGCACGTAACGCCCATCGTTTACTGTGAAATTTTGTTCTATGGGAAATTGGTTAATTAATAACATTGTACCGTAAAATGAGGCTCGATAATGTTGTTGGATAAACGTGTTGTTTTTTTTTAATAATTTCAACTTTGTAGAGGCATTCTACGAACTTTTACTTATAGTTATGTGTTTTCAAATAGTATTTTCCTTAACTTTATTTATCGGTGAGAGACAGGTCTTTGAATAGATGGAACTTATGATATAAATAACGAAATTCTCATAAAACTTGCAATTAAACTTTTCTATACATCAAAAGCTATAAAATATAGAGTTGAAGACTAACGCTTAAAACAGCTATTCAAAACTATTAAGATGAACCACAAACAGACGCAATAAAATCCTTCATTCAAACAAATTGCATGTATGTACGAGTATACAATAAATCCATTCCAATTATCAATTTCAATATAAAATAACACGATTCAATTTAATTGCAATTGCTATCGCATACGGTCCCATATAAGTTTTGTGCCAGTAATAAAATGAACACAAACTCCATAGTCAATTTCATTCCACGCCCCATGGGAATCGTAAAGGTTGGCACCCACATTCGTAATAGTAGTAAATCTTAATAGAATTGCCGTGTAATGTGATATTAAACGTTTTCTTAGCCTAGTTCGTACCGCGCCTTGCACTTGAACGCTCAGCTTGTAAATAAGGAGCTATTACCCTCCGCCCATTCGATACTGTGTTAACCTGCTATATCCACCGTGTTGGACGTACTAAGGTTTATTCTAAACCATTTTATAGCTAATTTTCATTTCACCGGTTCACTAATAGGTAGATATTTTCATAATTCTACACAAAAAAAAAACATATTTTGAGGAATTCGTTTGGTTGTGCATTCCAACTTCCCCTATAGCACTATATTGGATGAACTTAAAATTTAGTCTTGATTTTCATACAATTATTAAGGTCCCTGATCCAGTGGTCATTCCTTTTATAAGTATTTTCTTCCTTCCATTTTTCCCTTTCTTGCCCTTGATTTGGCAATCTCAGCCTCTCAGGACAACTTCCATATTTTACATTGAATAATTATTATAACATACCATATTGGTTAAAGGTTTATCGCAAATCAACACTTTCTCAATATTTACGTTCCATTTCGCAATCGACGTAATCTTTTCTTAATGTTACATATTATGATCTATAAAGAACGATGCCCCTAGCTAGCGTTCCTTGCATCGCCCACGCATCACCGTTAGTCGTCCGGATAGCAATCAACACGATTATACCTCTTACAACATTGAGTGATATTATACAAACCTGTCATTGTATTAAACATTCCTTGTTTTTTAAATGAAAATTATATATTGAAATGAGTTTTTAATGAGGCATGATGAGTTTTTTTTTATTTAAAGTAAGTACTTACATACATACTTAGTTCTGTAAGATAAAGTTTTAAAAGTCTAGCTAGAGTCTTTCGAATTTGGGGGATCATTTAGAACTAAATAACTGGGATTTATAAATGATCCGGACCTTTAGGACAGACATACTCGTATTTAAGAAAGCTGAAAAGAACATTCGATTTTTCTTCAATTTTATATTTCAAGTAGTATTTGTTCCAACGATATTGTTCCGTATTTTAATTACTTGCCTATTATTATCAGTATTAACTGTTCTATTCAAAAATGTATTAAGAAAATACTCGGACACAATAAAATAATAACTAAGTATTCTGAAATAGGATAAGAAATCGACGAAGCCATAAGAGCTAATTATATAAATGAATACTATCATTTAGTACTTATTATTGCATTTAATCTCTATTGCTGATCTAGATTGTGGCCACTTTCATTTCATGTCTTTATTTGTTTGTTCTGTACACCTACACTGTGGTTTAGGAATTGCTTCAATTTCTCTGATCTAATTAATATTCTTTTGAAAGGTACTTGAAGAAATGATTTAATCTTTTTAACTTTTTCATACAGTGTGAAATAATCCTACATCTTCTTTATTCACATTGTATGAAGCAAAGTCGCTTCCCGCCATCTTGCCATATGTGCAGTTTCATTTGCGATAATTGCTTCTCTCTTATTAGTCGTAGTGTGATGGTATAGCATAGAAGCTTTCTCGATAAATGGGCTATCAGATACAAAAAGCTTTTTTCAATTTGAACCATACGTTCTTTACATTAGTGCTTTTTTAACCAATCAAACAAACTCAGCTTTATAATATTAGTAATTAGCACGGATTTAAGTATGCTATGCTTAGATCTTTTCCGCAACGGATTCGAATGTAATTTTCGTTCGATAAAGTTATTCAAGAGGAAGGCGGTATAAGGCCTAGCGCGCACCACGATTTTCTGTACCACGATAATTTTGTCGCAGAAATGCAACGTATGAGTTAGTAAGTATGTGCGCGCATATACGACAAATAAATAGTTGCTATTTTAAAATTGTGATTTGTCACATTTATCCGCGACAGCGCGCGACGCGATTGTCGCAAAATAAAATTATAGCATTTGAAGTTATATGGACACGCGCGCACTGCGATTTAAAATCGCTACCTAGCTCAGCTCCGCCGCTCAGTCGCCATTCCGCGTTGCAAGGATGAACAAGTATTATTGTATGCAATTTGAGGTCCAACAATTCTTAATAGTTTGTCAAATGTCTGAATCGTCATTCTATAATAGCCAAAGAATTTTTTTGGATATTGTCGAAGATCATTGTATTTCAGATAAAAGAAACCTTTAACATATCTTTCTGCTGTAAAAGGATGAGTCAAGTATTTATGTGTTCTTTTATTCCTCCTCTTCCGAAGAAGCAAAACAATACAAGCAATTTGTACGAAATCCATGTTGAGAATGAACAATTCATCGCAATTTTTCATCGCGATGCGCGCAGTATTATTTTTGCGATTTCTAATAGCACGATTTTAAAATAGTGTCGCAAAAAATACAATCGTGGTGCGCGCTAGGCCTAACTGAATAGCACGCGCGCAAAGTCGCAATCGGGGAACTAATTCTAGATAGAACTGCGGAAGCTGAACGCGGTTGTAAATTCAAAGATCCCGTTTCTATCGTCGCACGTCACTTTGAATGCAGAGGGAAGGTATAGGTTTTATATCATGTTTTGTATATTGAAATAAAACAGATTAAATGTAAAGAATCCGAAACGTCAGAAAATGTAAAACAAAATACAACCACGACAAAAATCCGTTTAAGTGTTTTATTTTAATGTGTAGTTTTCGTGTAATTCAAAGATATCAATACGTTTTGTATAGTATAGTATAGAGTAATTTTGATCAAATGGTTTCTATATCTGAGCAGTCTGGTCCTGCTAGTTATTTGGTAAGGATTGTAGTTTTTATTGTTGGGGTCGAATGACTAGGGTTTTAACAACAAACGTTTTTTGGGACTTTGGATATTTTTGAATGCAAGCCGGTTTCTGTTACTAAAAGGCATCGGACATATCTGTACTAATTTTATTCGGCCACAACTGTAGCTGAGTGTATTGTGCATTTCCAGTATCATGAAAATGTTATTAAACTTTATCTAATTACCGGAAAAGTTCAACAGGCTTTAAAAGTCTTTAAAATTTTATTATTTTATTATTACTCCTTCATGTGGGTCAATTATATTATTTGCATACACTATTGTACTTTCGTTTTTTTTATGTTATAAACTGTCAATTTAATGAATTAATTAACCGTAGAAATTGCCGTGCGATGCTAATCTCACAATGCCTCTAGAAAGATTTATTCAATGCTAAGTTCAAGCGCAACTTACATTGATCGTAATAACAATAAAAAAAAACTTTGCTACTTGTATTGCGTGAAACGTAACTGTACCATCACTTAATGAACCGACACAATACGATACGAAAAAAGTGTCTAACGTGATAAGCGAGAATTATAATGAAAAGTCATTATTTGTCATTGCCTTACTTGTCTACTAAGCGTAGGAAGATTTCATCCCGATAGAAAACATTGTAAAATAACATTTATTGCTTTGTGTTAGGGTCCATTTGCCGTGCAATATTTTCCGGGCCCGTATAACAGATTGTGACCTTGTATTGTATACCAATCTAATAGCAATCAGACGCCATGACTAGAGTAATGCGACAACTCCTTTAGAGCCTTCATAATTATGTTGTTCCGTAATGACAAGTTATTTTCTATACATAAGTTGTACCGATTATGGATCAGTTTAAATATCTTCAATAAGCATTAAAATTTATTACCATACTCAGGTTTTATACAATGACTTGATGTATAGACAAGAGCCAGTAAACTTATGAACATTTTACTGCATTTTATTATACTTAGATGTTCATATAATAATTGCAAAAGGAATTGATGTATGTCTATTTGTGTACCGACAGCAATTACTTTTTGAAATAGCTCTTTTAAGTAGCCTCTTAAGTTTTCTTACAGCAAAATTTATGTTCCCGTAAATGTCGTAAAAGCATGGGTTAATATTGTATAAGTAAGCACCTACTAATTTAAGCCTCCATAATACACAAATTCATAAATTCTAAGTAAGAAAATTGAGGCTTATGTCATATACCTTACCAAACAAAAACCAAAAGCGAAATCGATCTATTCCTCTCGAAGCTACGATGCCACAAACAGCCACACACAAATATGTAGGTACGTTGAACCAGCAGCATTTATTTATTTGCTCTGAGGGTGAAAAACCAAGCAATTTGTACTACGTCTCGTTGAGAGAATACAAATATTCCATCAAAGTGAGAATGCGTGACCACAAACGGGCAGAATGTCTGGATTGCCAACATTTCCATTTCCGCATGAACACCGCGAAACAAACGTTTAATCGGAGAATGTCTCATTCGGAATTATTCATCGATATGCAAATACCAGAGCCATACACGAATAAGCAAATGATGCTGTGTCTATATCTCTGACAACATTATCTAGTAACTGTACCATAGGTCTATAAGATGAAGATATTTTGTATAAAGAGTAATTGGTAGACATTTTTTGGAGTCCATATGATCTAAACTGAAAAAAATATTCTTCAACATATTATGCATCTGTCTACGTTGTTATTCAAAATCTTAACTGTTTCTCCCAAAATTCCTATGGAAAAAGAAACTGAAATTCAGCTGAAAAAAGGTACAACCAAAACTATTTTGATGAAACTTAAAAAAGTAATATGCGATAGATCTTAAAACTATTGGTTGATATAAGTTAGAAATTAATATTAAACAGCCATTGAATTACAAAACTCTTCATAAAATGGAAACCCTTTGTGTTCAGACTTCTACGCGGATGAAGTCGTGAGCGAAAGTATAATTGTCTTGTAAATTATGTTGAATGATTATTAATATAACTTTTCTTTGCAGGGCTTGGAGATTGTGAATCCGCAAGCGGCCGAAACTAGAATGAATGAAGCAAACGCTAAATATTTTTCAAATACATCAGGGTTCTTGTCAGTTGGGAAAAAAACAACCTGATCTTCAGCTGTCAATTCAAGAGACGTGATGTTCAATTGACTTTAATTGACATTTGTGACAAGAGATATTGTGTTGCCACTTTGACATAATATGTAATTTAAAAAAGCTATAAGACATGATTAGTATAAGACACTCGATCTATTAACTCCTTAAAAATAGTGTATGAACCCAAACTCTAAAAAGTTATATTGAGGATTTCCACTATCCTACGATAATCATTTATTAACTTACCAACAAAGTTTGTATAAAAAGTAGTGGTGTTGCCATGTGTAATTATAAAAAAGTAGCATCAATATGTCTATTACAATAATAAAAAACAATAATATGAATGATTTAATAAATAAAATAATGTGTGCATCCATTTGTTTTATTACCTTGCATCGGAAGAGTTTCGTTTGAAATAAGGTTTCTCTTGTAGTCCGCAAAATGTCATACAGAGACTATGAATATGAAATAGAAATGTCGCAAATTGTACAGTACTTAGTATTTGCATTAATGAATATTTAGAGAACAGGTGGCCTACAATTGAGATTCAGAAAGTCTAGTGAAATAGTAAGTTGGATTTTGATGTGGGTGGTACCAATTAGCCAAAGCTTTTGAAGATTTATGTAGCATCGAAATTCAGTTTACATTTTAAACAGTAGGTTTAGTTTTACAAGCAAATATTTTAGTTCCGTATTTTCTGTATAAAAACAAACATAAACCTAATCAATTGTCTTCTTACTGACCTATCCGTCTAAACTAGGTTTATTACCTGTATCAAGGGTATCAGAAACCACGCACGCACAAAACGAGATAAACATTTGTGGATCACGCAAACATTTCCCTTTGTTTGGCAGTCCGGCAGTGACCGCTGCCATTTGGGTCTCAAAAGTTAGCAAAGAATTTTTAGTTCCAAAACTAGCATATGGTTAGGCAGCATTTCGAATATTCTACGTATCAACGGCTTTAAAAAAACAGTTTAAAAAAGAAAAATAAAAGCAGAAAAATGTAAACAACAATTCATTTCTCAGAGTCAAGTCCAAAACCGCATTTTAATCTAAAGTGCGTGTCCGTTAAGGTATTTTTATGAATCATAATCGTGGCTTTTTCGCCTCTATTATAATATTCGTTCACGAAAATATTTTGTTAAATGTAAACTAGTTATACTTTGACTACCTAGGTCTAGGTCGAGGAATTAGCGTAGTTATAAGATGTATAATATCGAAAAGGATGCTTCGTCGGTCTAGCTAGTGGTATATGCACTTGATTGCCAAATATGACTCTTCCTGTCCTGGGCTAAGCGATGGTGATGATGGACAAAGCTCGGGTATGAGAGCGCCGACACGCATTGATAATTACGTTTACTCCCTGTCACCCTAGTAATATCATCAGAAGGATTAACAGATAGATAAACAAGATTCACTTTTGGGTCATGCTTTCGGGATTATAAAATACTCACAGGTATGGAACTTTCTTCATTCTCTAAGTAGATAAGTACATGTTTGTAAGTAGGCTAGTAGTCGACTGCGACAACGTACTCCAAACTTCTCTAATCTTCAAGGTGACCCTACCTACCTACTTAAGTTGCAGTTAGTGCCCTTCATAAAGACGTTAGTGGTCAACTCACCCACTCCGAATTCAGAGTAGATATTGATTCTGCTTCTGATTACTCCAAATTTAGAAATAGTGTAGTCGATTTAGGTTAGACGAGTAATTTTGAATATATGTTAGTACCTACTAGTAGTAATTTTGAATATCCCTGAACTGCTTTAACGAAATAAATGATCCCTTTATAGTTTACCTATAGTGTCTTTCTTGGGCTAATGCGATTAACCCTGAGCGAACTTCAGCTTTCCAGGTCATTAAAGAACATTTTATTTCCATTAAATTAAATTACTTACATAGGTTTAATAGGTAGTAAGAGAGACATGAGTAAGTACTTCTGTAAGTAAATTGGCAAACATCGATCGATTCTAAGTTTGGTTATTATCTGACTTTCTTAGATTTCTCTCCTTTGTTTTACATGTGTGACAATCAGCGTCCGCTTGTAGTATATACGAGGAAAGAATACTAAAATAGGTGGTGCCGAGGCCAAAAATACTTGCACGTCGCGTATTTTGGCCGTTTTCAATTGTCAGGGAATTCCAATTATTCTGAGAGAACATGGTGTTAAAAATTTCCTATAATATGCTCCAAAAAAATCTCTACCTGTTTGTGAGATTGGCCAAAGTCGAAAGTTCCAAAGATTTGGTGGGCTTAAAGATAAACTACAGACACGTAAATCACGTAATCGACCAGTCACTCAATCATATTAATAAAGCTACTAATCCATAACTATATTTGGAACTAGTGACCACAGACAGACATTGGAATATTATTCATCAATTTATTAATTAAATACCTAAGAAATACCTGTGTTTTAACAAATTATTATTCTAATTAAAATCTTACACAAGCTAGGTTAATAAGAAATGTATAATAAATCAATCTGTAAATAAAATACTCAACGTATTTAGATCTGGGGGCACGGCAGTGCCCCCCGCCAAGTCGAGCGCGAAGCACACACTGCCGTACCATCCTTTACAGGAACCATTTCGCCGCATTTTCAGGCCCCTATTTGACAACCTCTGGATAAGCCCAGAAAGCTGAAATTTTCGTCAACCAGTAAGCTATACAATCACATACTTAAAATAAAATTTCAAGTCTGTAGGTCATTTAGTTCCGAAGTTAAGCGAATGCAAAGTTTCGTATTTATGACAGACACTCACTCACTCACTCACTCACTCACTCACTCACTCATGATCATCAAAATAGAACTAGTACTTCCCATAAACATAGAGAGCTGAAATTTGGTACAGAGTTAGGGTTTAATGGCCACATAAAGGGAAAACTATAAAAACTAGGATAATCGAACGGGAACGGGAATTATAAGGGAACGGGAACGGGAATTGTAACTCAAGAACGGCTGAACTGATTTGGCTGAAAATTGGTGGTGAGGTAGCTTAGAACCAGGAAACGGACATAGGATACCTTTAATCCCGAAATTCCCACGGGATTGGGAACGGAAATTTAAAAATCAAGAATGGCTAAATTGATTTGGCTGAAAATTGGTGGGGAGGTAGCTTAGACCAGAAGAAGAATATAGAATACTTTTGATTCCGAAATTCCCACGGGAATGGGAACGGGAATTTATAACTCAAGAATGGCTGAAATGATTTGGCTGAAAATTGGTGGGGAGGTAGCTTAGAACCAGGAGAAGAATATAGAATACTTTTGATCCCGAAATTCCCACGGGAATGGGAACGGGAATTTATAACTCAAGAAAGGCTAAAATGATTTGGCTGAAAATTGGTGGGGAGGTAGCTTAGAACCAGGAGAAGAATATAGCGTTTGATCCAGAAATTCCCACGGGAATGGGAACGGGAATTTATAACTCAAGAATGACTGAAACGATTTGGCTGAAAATTGGTGGGGAGGTAGCTTAAAACCAGGAGAAGAACATAGAATACTTTTGATCCCGAAATTCCCACGGGAATGGGAACGGGAATTTATAACTCAAGAATGGCTGAATTGATTTGGCTGAAAATTGGTGGGAAGGTAGCTTAAAACCAGGAGAAGAACATAGAATACTTTTAATTCCGAAATTCCCACGGGATTGGGAACGGGAATTTATAACTCAAGAACGGCTGAATTGATTTGGCTGAAAATCGGTGGGGAGGTAGCTTAGAACCAGGAAAAGCACATAGGATACTTTTTATCCCGAAATTCCCACAGAAATGCGAACGGGAACTACGCGGGTGAAACCGCGGGGCACTTAATAATAAAATACTACTCCTAAAAAGAAAAAAAATGTGTCAAATAAGAAAATCTAAAAAAATAAATTAATATAAACACGTTTCAACAAAAATAAATGAAATCCCACCAAAAACATTCTGTAAAAAACTAGCCAAGTCTCGATGGAGCTGCTTGTTTATCACTAAAAAGTAATGAAATCTAGACAAACTCGTGCCAAGTTTAAGGTTCCTTACCGCGATTTCTTTCTTATTATAGTTAATGTTGTGTGACTTGGCCGTTGAACATTGTTTATAAGGTTAGTAGTGGGTACAAGTCAATTTAGTTTACACGTAATGTTACAACATTATTAAAATACGCAGCTTTATCGAGCCTACAATTGACTGGATATTGAATCAACGTTTTTCAAGTGGCAATTTTCTATCGTCAATGGGTAGCGGTTCTGGCGACAGATTGGTGCAATAGTGTCATGGAGCACCTAGTTTTGTACTCTTGAGTACATGTGTACCCTTCAACGGCCAAGTCACACAACATTAACTATAATAAGAAAGAAATCGCGGTAAGGAACCTTAAACTTGGCACGAGTTTGTCTAGATTTCATTACTTTTTAGTGATAAACAAGCAGCTCCATCGAGACTTGGCTAGTTTTTTACAGAATGTTTTTGGTGGGATTTAGTTTACCAAATCAAGGTCAATTATATCATCAAGTATACATAATTCGTCGATAAACCCATCCGAGTAATCAGCTGTATAATGTAATAGACTTTCTCTTTTCATCTTAAGTGTATCGCATTCATTCTGGTATTAACATTTGACCTTCAACTTATACAGCCTTATTCCATCTATTGTATGGTATTTATGTTACTAGCTGTGTCTGTAGTTTAACTTGAGCAAATCCGGATCCTGTTGGGTTAAAAAGGGTCCTATAAGGCAATTTTGTACCAAATATCTACCAAATCTATGCCGTAGTTTTTACGTACGTTTAACAAACCTTCGCATTTATAGTATTAAGTAGGTAATAGGATTAGAGCGAAAAGATTTTCCTAAACGCCATTATCATCAGTCTTACTGTACTTTGGATCCAAAATAAATATTATTTGAGAAACCACGTGCCATTCCTCCAATATTTTTATCCAATGTTTGATAATTCTCGCACTTATCTTCAATAACATGTTTAGATCATATTCATCTATAATATTGAATGTCGCTTGAACATTTTCATGGCTTGAACTTTGATCAGTGATAGTGTTATTTGCATAAAGAAACTGGAACCCATAGATATTGGTACTACTATCAACCTCTCATCGACTTTTGGGTTAATAGACCACACATGTTTGAATATCTTGGTTTCTGTGATACTTTAAAATAGGTATGTCCCACGACGTCTTCTTCACCGCGGAAGCAAATCTGTTTTGGACACGGAAAATGAACTTGCTTGTCGGGTATGAGGTTTCTTGTAATAATAACAAATACAAGCTGATGTAATAACAAAAAATAGGCCAGTTAGACTTATGAAGTAAACTATAAAACCTAACATCAATCAGTAATACAGTTTCGTTAAAGCTTGATTGATTTATCTAAAGCTTACCATCATTAATAATCGAACTAAACCAATACTGTTAAGAGAGTATCAACCTAATTCCGAGTTACAATATGTTTTGTAATACTACAGATTTTGTTTATAGTTTAGTTTCGACTTCATAATAGTAGAGAGGTGTTTTGGTATGCAGTTGTTGAGTCAAGGTTGACGTTAATATATACCAACTTGCTTAACTCATAGTAGGTATGTACTTGAACGCGTTCTCACATTTTAAAACGTAAACAAACAGCTGTTAATTTGTGGTATATGGTATTAATCTGTTATTTAGTTCTGTTATGTATTATCCTTACTTCCTGCATTTATAAATTCATGCTTATACAGAATTTTGTTGACTTGTTTAATTGATGCAGTTTTGTTAAGATTTTACACAAAGAGGTTTAGGTTAAGAAATGGAGTGACAAAGAGAATCTTCATCGTGATCCTTATTCTATGAATGTCCAAGCCTTGGTTGAAGCACGTTCTTGTTATACCTATCTCTGTTTATCTCTAGAACTTTAAGGTACACACAGGGGTAAACAAATGTCTAGACTCTAGACTATGCACATATGCACAATGCACATTATATTAAAGTTATACATAGTTTGAACGTGGTTCTGGACTTTACCATTTAGGAATGTTACAATTGACATTCCTTGCTCAAAGTAGAGGTATGAACAAAAAATTTGACCGCATTTCGGCTTTGTAATCTAGAAGTTATGTGTGTGGGTTTATGGTTAATTAATTTGGTGTCACGATTTTGTTTAAGACCGTTTACATTTATTAATTAAAGCTATAGTTCAGTTTAACGACGTAATATATTTGTGTAGACAAATGTTAGACAGGAAACATCCAATGCTTGCTATCTAAATATGTACATACTAGCTGTGCCCCGCGGTTTCACCCGCGTAGTTCCCGATCCCGTGAGAATTTCGGGATAAAACACAGCCTATGTTCTTCCCCGGACAATAAGCTACCACTGTACCAAATTTCAAGTCAATCGGTTCAGTAGTTTGGCCGTGAAAAGGTAACAGACAGACAGAGTTACTTTCGCATTTATAATATTAGTTAGGATTAGGATAACTCAAAGGTGACTGACTGACAATAGTGATCTATCACCTTACAGCCCAAACCACTGGATTAATTGATGAGATGTTATGACGTAGGCATCCGCTAAGAAAGGATTTCCACGGGATTGTGTTATACGCGGGTGAAACCGCGGGGCAGCTAGTCAGCTCGATTCTAAGCCCAGAAATAAGTGTTATGTAAACGTGATGATTACGCCTATTTCTCCACACTGTACTAATATCTACCTAATAAGTGGGAGAAAGGCTTTTGGGTTCAGTAAGATTTTACTGGCCGATATAATGCTATTACATCATATCAGCTCGAACCTACCCAGAATTAGGGCGATCAGAAAGTTAACTGCGCCTAATCGGGTCTGGGTTAGTTTGGTAGTTTTCTTCGTGTACATGTATTGGTTTCCCATAGGTTTTCTTCAACGAAAGAGAGTCGATAAACATAGTAATTAGGTACTCAAAGTATTACAAGGCTACCTAACAATAACTGAAAACAATAACTTTATGTAAGTAATTGACTTCAACACTTTAATTTTATTGATCTCTAGTTAAAACTATACAAATAAGGTAAAAAGAATGAATGAATAAAACGAGGGTAATGCCATTGCGAACCTTTCAGCCGTCACGACATGGTTCAAAGAAATAGATTTTAAGGCTAAGAATATCATTTGCAACTGATTTTTCGCTGATTAATTACGATAAATGCTTGGCTTTTTATAAGGTTTAATTATAACTAGAACTATAATATTCTTACTTGGTTTGTTTATACTAGTTTTACTATAGAGTTGATTTAGTTGATAGCCGTCCTTGTTGCGCAAATGTAGATTCTACCGCACTACGATTACTTAACAATTAGCTCACATGCCAGCCATAAATGTTTATTTTATAGCTTCAGGACAAACTGTTAACCAATATACAGTTAGTTTATGTTATACTAGTGGCGCACCGCGGTTTTACCCGCGTAGTACCCGCTCCCTTGAGAATGCAGGGATACAATTATGCTAAAAACCTTCCTCTTGAATTACTCTATCTATTAAAAAAACGCTTCAAAATTCGTTGCGTATTTTAAAGATCTAAGCATGCATAGGGACAAACAGCAAGCGGCTTTGTGTTAAACAGCGCCCCGCGGTTTAACCCGCGTAGTTCCCGCTTCCGTGAGAATGCAGGGATACAATTACGCTAAAAACATTCCTCTTGAATCACTGCGTATTTTTAAAGATTTAATGATACATAGGGACAGACAGACAGGGACAGCGACTTTGTTTTGTAATAGTGACGTAAAGGACTCGAATATACGGTTTTGATAACGTGCGAAGAAAATAGCTATTTGCGTTATTATGATTCACAATTGTTTACTTCGGGTGTGAGAATGATGAGTTATGTTCGTAGTTTCTGATAACCTAATGAACCTTTAAGAAGTCATTGATTTATACTCGTACATTGTGCTAAGACTTTGGAGTTGTGCAAAGTGTCGTTGAATGTTTTGGGGCGCGGTGTGGGCTTTATTCCCGTTGGAAGTAAATATTTATGTGATTCTCAAATGTTTGTCTTGGCCGGGGTGTGTGTATGATAAGCTTCTGATGCCTTTGATACAGGTAATAAACCTAGTAGGGGTTCATTGGCTATCCTAATCCTAACTTCCTAACTAATATTATAAATGCGAAAGTAAAAGTCTGTCTGTCTGTCTAACTACTGAACCGATTGACTTGAAATTTGGTACAGGGGTAGCTCATGGTTCGCGAAAGAACATAGGCGTTTTATCCCGAAATTCCCACGGGATCGGGAACTACGCGGGTGAAACCGCGGGGCACAGCTAGTATTGAATATGATATAGTGATTGGCTATGTTATCACAAACGTAAGTTACATTGACTGAGATGTTATGTTGTATACTTATACGAACTATTATACTTAATGAAAAACTTATGTCTGTTTTGTCTGTAATCAAATCTTTCATAGGAGTACAAAATACTGGTACATTTGTTTGTGAATTTGATATGTATGTATTTATATTTTTATGTGTATTTAAACCTTGAGATTTATTTTAGCCTGCACTATCCCTCTACACGACAAAGGCCTTGATATGACAAAATAAAAAGTAAAATATGTAGTTCCTCTTACAAAAGTATATCTCCACGACTTGTATTTAGTTTCTTAAAATGATACCTTCCGGTATCATAGGATTACATTGAAACAAACGTGATACAAAAACAAAATGCAGTTTAGTGATTCTTGAGTCATCAAATTTTATTTTATAGTTAATGTGATTGTTTCCTTAATGTATTTATAATATTGTTAAAATGTTGAATTTTAGGTAAGTACAAAATATAAGAACTTGATTTTTAGTAATTAACTGTCGTGAGCTAGCTCTCTCCAACCTCTGTCAAAAATGTCTAAATATAAAGGGCGACCTTAAGTTTATAGTAAATTAAAAAAAAAGTAATTGATACCCAGTTGCTGTTTTGTTTATTTCTCCGCTTCTACACAACGGATTTGAATGCGGTTTCTCTAATGCTGGGGCTACATTAGCGGGCTACGGTGAATATTTCTGTTAACACGATACTGGGAGCATCAACAAATGACAAAGATTCGTATTGAATGATAACAAATATCAACGCGGATAAAATCCTAGGGGCACAGCTAGAAAATGTAATAAATTGAGCAGCTAACCCTGGTATCTTCTATACCCGGAATCTAAAACTACAACTACAAGTAAATCATGTTCGTGCTTAACAAGTATCCGTTCTAAGTCATAATCTCAGCAATGAAACTCATATTATAATCAAGAATAAATTATACATTCACATAATCATCAAAGAAAGTACGATTAAGAAATGCACGTTATCACCAATAACAAAGCACATTTCGCTGAATGCAATTACGTTTTGCTCGCATTTTTGTACGTGTTATTTACATTTTATGGTCTTTAGATTGAGGTTGTACGAGTTGTATTGACCGGCTAGCTCTTTGAGTCGGTACTTCTTCGAATTTAAATGATTATCAACTCACTGTACAAGGACTAAGTTATAGAATCGATTAAATTCCGTTCTTGGTATAGTTGCATTAAAAACAGGATTGCTGTTTTACCTCGGATGCAATTTACGACAGCCCAAGGACACAATCATGAGATTATTTTTTCTCTTATGTAATAGAGGGTTACAACGCACGTCTCGTTGCAGATTACTTTTCTTAACGTATGTATGCGATGCGTGACTATAGTTTCGATATATTTATCGATGTTATCTATTAACCTACTTCATAATGATGTCCATAGTTTAGCTCGTTATGCTTGAGGTAAGGCATGCTAGTCGAACATGTACGGTTATAACTTATAATGCTTTCTGCATCTCTAGTCTCTAATCCTAAGATTTTATCACTAGACTTGTCTCTCGGCTTCAATCGCGTTACATTTTCTTATACCATCAAACGTTCTTCTTAAATCAGCCTACTATTGCTGAAATTGCATTAAAATCCGTTGCGTATATAAAAGATCTAGGTACACAAACAGCGGGAACGAGTCTGTTATAAACTATGTAATAAAGAAGAAGATAACGTGTAATGTATCACTTTTATTTTTATACGTAAAGGTTTCATTTACCAAATGCCAACAAATATGCAAATTTAAATAAAAGGTTGCAATTAAAAAGCACCGTTTAAAATTATTGAATTACATAATTCTAGTCATAAAGACAATTGTTGGCGGGTGTAACGTCGTAACTTTGTCTTAACCATTTAACATTTCAAAGTATAATATACTCTCACTCACTGTACCACTTACCGCTTTCTGTTTTAAATTATATTAAAATACATCAAGTCGCAATTAATGCCAATTTTATTCAGAAAGAATGAAGAATGATTCCACATTGTGATGAATTTTGTTATTTTAATAATAAAACCTTCGCACGCGTTTGGGCATCATCATTTCAGCATATGGATGTTAACTGTTAAACATAGGCTTCCACACTTCCATAACATAAGGGCCCTAAGAGTTCTGATTTTCAATTAAGTATTGCAACATCGGTCGAAGCTCTGACAGAAATTAGTCCGCATCAAGCATAGGACCCTGGACCAAGAATGTTACTGAATAAAAAGAACTCTCTTATTTATTTATTTCTTGGAAAAATGTAGATTCGAAAATAGAAGCCGTATCAAACAGTGTCGTAGTTTCGAGAATAACGCGGTCAGAGCCAGAGGTCAGACCGAGCGACAGATGTTCGATGGATACTTCCTCTTGTATAAAATATTGATAAACATAGCTTATTAATAACAAACGACGACTATGTTATAACATTTTTCCTGACTTATTAAATTTCAAGAACGTATGATGTTTTTATTTTGATTGTTACATGTTTAAGGTCAGCTTTGACTAGGACAAATTGTGAGGTCAACTGAGTTATCTAAGACTAATTCTAAGGCCAAAATTTCAAGAAGGAATCCTTATTAGGTGTTATTTCAAAGTCCTTTACTTCCAAAATAATTAATTGAATTATTCATTATGGAATCAAATTGAAAATCGAAAATCACACTTGTGGTGTGGGAAGCAAATGTTTGCTAATGTTTATGGCAAATTGCCTCCGAAACGCCTTCGGCGCCGCTCTAAGTTTTAACCAATTACTTAAATACATACTCAAATTGATAAATCAACAACAACAATCGTTATTTTAATATACATGTTTTCCTTACATGAACTGTAGGTATAAGTAAGGTAAATATATAATTTATTTCCTTATAAAAGGAATGCAATTGTAACCGCATAAGGCTTTACTGATTACGTTGTTATTTCGGCAGATGCCCTTATGCAAGGTCCGTTGGGCAACGCATTGATACTACCACCTGTTGTCTTGAAGTATCAATGTTTTCACTTGACAGTTCATTTAATAATGTTTTTTTAATTATTTAAAGTTTTGTATAGAAACTTGTAAATGATCAACATGATGAAGGCAAAAAGTATATCTATCTGGGTCTCATTTCCGAGAAAATTCGTTATCTCTATTTTCATCATGCTCTGATACGTATTTAATGTATTTATGTATGTAGGTAGAATCAATAACAATTATAGCAAGTTTATGATCAAACCACGAATCGAGTGGGTTTGCATAAGGACGGCCAATGCTAACGGCCATTCTAAGTACGTGTCTTGAATTAATATAAAGCAAATTCTATTTGAACGGACGGTGCAGACGTGAAATTGATTTGCCAGGTCATCGGGTTTAGCAACTATTGAAATGGCAATTTTGAAATTTGAAACTGTCCGGTTTGATCTGAATGCACTTGTCTATTGTAATACAGATTACGTGATATGTAGATAAGGACGACACGCCTAAGAAAAGAACGTTAACGGTTCATTGAAATCGAAAGAACCCGCGGAGTGAACGCTGGTACCTTCGGAGAACAGGTTCCGAGCGAGGTGCGCCGGCGCTGTGCGACACATCCCGAGCGCCCGCGCCCGCAGTTGTCAGCCGGCCGCTTGTCTATATGCGCGCGCATCCGCTAAGCACCGCGACCGCGCAAACCTTATCAATATCTCTAACTGTGCTTATCAACACCAACCCCGCAAATAAACAGTGATTACACCTACTGATAATTGCATGACATTGTGTTGTGTTTGTTTGTGTTATTATGAGTGTACTGGCTTTTTGATTTGATAATAATGGCGAGCTTTGAGGACCTTGCCTTCGACTGGTCGACGCTCTGCCAGGATTGTCCTGAATGCTGGACCGCTTCAGGTTAGTGACCTTTATGAATATGATTAGACTAGATATTCATTAATATTAATTATTGACGTAAAATACTCTTAAGTGTCCGATCTTTGGCAGTAATGTGTTAATTTTCGGAATACCCTCATGAATTTTAAATGGAACGGTCGTCGGTCTGCTGTTGTGTTTTAATTTTAAATTGTAATGATCAAAGTGCAGTTTGATTTGTATTAAAATTAAAACGAAAGGTTAATTACTGAAATGGAATAATTAAGTATAAGTACTTACGAAAATAAATTAAATGTAGACAGTTTTGATACCTAAGTTTATTTATATGATTAATAGGTAGGTACTTACCTATTATTTTCTCGTGTTTTACAAAACACGATAGACAAATCATATTTATGTTTATTAAGTAAATAAGTTCTTTATTACCGTGATCAGGTTTTATTATTAAAACCGTTGAAAATCCAACCAATGAAATTTTTCGGACTGATGTTCAGTTCTCGTGAACCTTAAACCGAAAATAAATATTTTATGAAGCCTAAATCCAAAATTAAATTCGTGAAATTAATCCACTAAAAGTATTTCAAAACTATTAAAAGATTTGTATTTTATATCCTCATTAACAGTTTATACGTTAAACCTTTGAAACCCATAATTAACAAGACATAAATAAACTATTTACTTTTAAACATAAACTAAGAAACTAAGTACTTAATACATGTTACAAATAAACTAGGTACTTATTGCTTTATTTTTAACGAACAAAAATCTGTTTCTCATACATCATCGATAGTCTATAAACGGAATATTTAAACTTTAAATGATGCTTATAATAAACCTTGGATCAGTATTCGTTATGAGGCTTAAAATTTAATCAATCAAAGTAAATATATTTAATATAGAATTTAATTAAATATATTACTACTACTTTCTACACTTCCTGTTCGCATCTTTTCTTAATAGAGTCGCTCTCACTTCACATTGGACCTACTGTGGAATACATTTATTTATATTAAAGTAACGTGTTTAACATTGAATTTTATCACTTAGGGCATATTTCACCATCTTCAAGTAACGTTCCGAGTAATTATACTCACATGTTTTGTCTTTGTCACTTGACATAAAGTAAGAAAGAGACAAAACTAACTTTTATTGGTGAGTAACTTTTCTTGAAGGTCGTGAAATAGGCCCTTAATATAAGTAATAATGTTTAGGATCAGCCTATAAGATCTATTCACTCGATCATAGCAGGGTAAGGGCTAATCACACCAATTACACACGCAAGCTGTAATCACTACACGTAATATAATAAATACAAAACCTGATTTAAAATTTTATAATATTTGAAATTTTTGACTTAAAAAATTACCAAAACATTTCTAAACTCACTCCATACAAGGTCGCTATTTGACTTAACACTATAAAACTGACTAGCAAAAAGTTTGGCAAGCAAACGAAGAAATATGTATGAAACACCTCTGTTAACCAATCGTATGCAATATTTTATTTGACTTGACAATAAACATACTATTGCTAAAACATTTAAACAATATAAAACTTTCTAGAAGATCATTGTTAAACTTTTCCAAAATAAATGGTTTAACAATTGTTATGCGGTAACCTTAGTAACTTAAAATGTACCTTGCTGCTTAACCAAACAGTTATTTACTGTAATTTTTTATTTGATGCTATTTATATTACGTATTGTGTTTGAGTTGTGATGTTTGCACATGTAACTTAGATGATCTAATGTTTACTTTCCTCGTTAACACCGTAGGTGACTGGCCAGTATCAAAGTTCCATTCCATATTTGAAATGCAATTAGAACTATTATTTTGAAACGGTCGTTGAGTCCGTTTTACAAATACAAGAAGAAAACGGTGTAATTGTTTTCTAAGGAACTTTAACAACTAGGTACGTCGTATGTCGTCTAAATCAGTGCTTCAAGTACAAGAATTTAAGCTTTTGTGTTGGCCTACATAATTTTGCACGCTTTAAGTAAATTTTGCTGTAGAGACACAAATGTTTTACATGTTTCAACGGTGACATAGCGGTCCTATGGCTGTGTAGTTTAAGTTAAAACATCTTTTATTTAAACTGGCTTTGCTCAAATGTCTATAAATCTCAGTTTGAATAAACACGTTGTGTGATCTTGGTACATTTTTGCGATGGGAACTGTACTAACTTTGACTCAAAGTTTATCAAAGTATTATTCTTTAGTTGATCTTAATGTCAAGATTTCCAAGTTTGTCACGAACTGAATCCGAATGCTTTATCTGTAACTTGACTGTGACTGGGTTTTGTATTTAATTTAGTTGAACTTAAAGTCAAATCTTAGATTTAAACACGTAGCTAGGTAACGTCTGATGTTTCTGAATCTTATAGTATTTTGCTAATTATTTTTTTGTGATAGGAACAACATCTTTTTCAATTCTGAAACAGACCTTAAAATTATTATCTCTAATATAAAATACACACAAATCGTAGATTAAACAAGTAAGAAGCATCTTTGCATCTTGGTACATATCCCAGTTATTTCTGCTTGTATCAAACTATGTATGTTAGTTGTAATTATGTAATATGCACTATGAAATTAACGGGCCCAGTTCCATATATAGCTATATTACAGCACACTCAATGAGTATGGTTATCATTAAATCCAGTTAATTCAATATAGTTTCCCGTTACTAGTTTTTATATTCTTAACTAACATGAGTTGTATTTCAAATATGGCCGGTATGTTATGGCTCTTTTTAGCGAATTTAAAATTCATTGTTTGACTAGCTGTGTTCTGCGATTTATATCGCGTTAAATTGTGTGAGTATAAACTTTTCCGTAGAATTATCTGACTGTTGATGAAAATTGAAAACAACATTAAAATCCGTTGCGTAGTTTAAAAGTTGAATAGCCATGTATTGAACTTAATTATGCAAAGATAGTATGTAGAAATTAAACATGCATGTTTTATTTAAATTTCTAAAAACAAACTAGCATATTAAGTTAGTAAGTATAAGGCATTAATTGCATTAAAAAAAGAATAAAAATAAAATGTAAATCTAACAAATTAACTAATCTATGAACTTGGTTTAATTAAGTGGTTCGGCTAGACCATTGTGATAAAACCGTGTTCATTTCACTTTCGTTTCTCATACAAAAGTTACAATTAAAATATGTTGTAACGTGTTATTTTTATATCATTTATATGCCAATTTGGTTTATTAATGGTATTTAGATTCCAATTTTACGATCAAACTTGAATTCACGTTCAATTTCTCACGATTGTTCATTAACTAATATCCGAACGGATATGTCATTGAACCTCTAACTGTTATCTGATTTGACCATGCCCTTTCGTTACTTTTTAAATTTAATTAATGTAGTTAAAAACCTGTGTGAATATCGTGTCATTTGGCTAACGGATGATTAAATATTGCTAACATCCTATTTCGATAGTTTAATTGTGAAATTGGAGTTGGAGGCAAGATAGACAGAGATTGGAAGGAGCAGGCTAGAGACAGAGACCTTTAACCAGCAGTGGGAAATTACACTTTGATAAAAAAAATGAAAATATCGAAAATGACTTCCCAAACAGCACAGTGTAACCATGTTGGACTGCCAAATATCAAGTTTCTAGGTATTCGAGGTAAATAGTTGTGTGATCTACAAATGTTTATTTTAGGTCTAGGGGTGGTGGAATGTGTGTTATATAGTCAGCTACAGATAAAAGGTGTGGTACCTTTTATCTGTAGCTGACTATATAACACAACCTTGGTTGGCAATCCTAAGCAAGTGTGGGCAAACCCGACGTAGTATTTTATCATCCGTGGTTGTACATACTTATACTTTTTCTTTTTTCCGAACCTTTATCCCATGTCTATTTGGGGTCGGTTTTCAGTTTAACCAGATTTTGGCGGAATGTCAGTATTTTACGTGAAGCGACTGCCATCAGACCTTCACAACCCAGAGGGCGATACGACATTTTTTGGTTAAACCAAATGTTAGACTTTTGAGGGCTATAAATACCCGTAACGATTGCGGTTACTTAACTCTAACTAACTTACTCTAGACGTAGATAATAAACTTAGTTAGGAATCAGTTGCTACATATAATAATAGAGTGATTATTAGGTTAAATATTGTGTCTAATTATAGCGTACTGTCATCGGTGACCCGTCGTGTGTTCCGTTGACACCAACAAAATTGGTTATAACCGCTTTTAATTCAGATATTCATATAGGTAGATAAGATTCATATCATAACGATTACGATGTGAGCATAATGTTAAATAATATGATAATTTTAAACATCTATAAAATATTCAATTCATTGATTTAATTTATAAGTAATTTGGCCGAATGTTTTTGATAGATAGAAATAATTACTCAATTTACATTTGAAAGTTTTCTAAGAGAGTGCTAATCGGTAATACCTGCTGGTCGTAATTTGATCTTAGAATTTGTATAATAGGTACTACTGTATTTATTAATTCTAATAATTATATTCATAATTATTATTTTTCAAAGATTATCTAATAATATGTTTTTGCTGTTTTATGTTGTGATTATAACGGCGAAAGCTAATTTTTTGTTTTGGTTGTACCTATAGGCAAATTGTGATTATTGTTTTTTTTCTAATACGTATTTCTATCTATCTTTCTCTTCGTTCCGAAATCTCAGGATTGTGATTTATGCTGGTTATATTGAGTGTACGTTTATACCATATCAAAAGTATATAAGTACTTACAAACATACTTACTTAATGCCAACATGTTAATTTTCTATAGAGAATATTATACAATACAGTAGAAACAAAATGTATCAGTGCTCTATCTAACTTTTAAGAGCTATTTAGCAATATATAAAAGGCTACGCAGGTGGTTTTTAATAGTAACTAACGCTAGTTTATTGCTAGTACAATAATGCAAGGGAATTTAAACCTAATAATCTTTTCAATAAGTGCACCATAACGTCGAAATCAGATTGCAACTGACATTTTCAAGGTCTGTATATTACAATGCACCTGTTTCTGCCTCAATCGACCCAATACTTTGACAAGTGTAATTTTTATTACGGTCTTTTTTATTATTATAAACTTTATTTATGTATACACTCGTATATTATACTTAAAAACTTTCAATGATTGAATGTAAGTTGTCCATTGCAGATAGATGTATGCCAGATTTAACAATGAGTGATGGTAGTGGTATATATATGTACGAGTATATAATATACATATTTATTTATAAACTAGCAGCGCACCGCGGTTTCACCCGCGTAGTTCCCGCTCCCGTGGGAGTTTCGGTATAAGAAGTATCCTATGTATTATTCTGATGTATAAGCTAAATTATTGTAAAGTTTCATTAAAATCCTTTCAGTAGTTTTTGCGTGAAAGAGGAACAAACAACCACACATCCACACTCACAAACATTCGACTTTATAATATAAGTAGGATGCTATAAGTTTTCTTAAATAAGTTTGGAGAAAATGCGATGTGAAGATAATAAAGTACCTATGTCTTGAAAACATTAAGGCTCTATACACATTTAATTTTCATGATAAAATGTCATCATCATGTGAGCTGATGATCTCACAAATGTCCCCACCGAGGAGCCTATCCTGATTGGACGCTACGCTATCGACGGTCTTCATAAAAATATTTTCCACAAGTTTATTGATTATATAGTTGTAAAACTATTATGACTACAAAATTATTGAATAGAGGTTAATATTATGGCTCTTCATTCAACATGTACTTTGGCACATCATTTTAAAAGGGACAGCAAACACTAGCGATGTCGTACGAATAATAAATAAGTCTAAATGGTTAAATAACGGTACATTGTATCCGAATTCTTGAGACATTTTTGTTCTTCGTATGCTATGATGGATGACGCACTATGTTGATATGAAATTCAAATATGTTTTGATTGTGTGATGGAGGGTGAATTTTAATTTGCGCACGTTTTCTGTTATGCTTATGTTCTGAACGGTTTTAAAAGTCTGTACATTAGTCTATCTTGTAGCCTATAGCAAACTTGAAGAAAATATAAGTACGTAGGTATCATCATCATCGTGCATGCACTGCGGAACATACGATCAATCTAATTAGGTATCCTACTAATAGGTATTATAAAGCCGAATGTTTGTGAGTGTGGATGTTTGTTTCTCTTTCACGCAAAAACTACTGAATGGATTTTAATGAAATTTGGTACAGATGTTCCTCATACCTAGGAATAACACATAGGACATTAGGAAAATTCCCACGGGATAAGGTTCCACGCGGTTAAAACCGCGGAGCACAGCTAGTACTTATATAAATATTAAATTGTAATTATCATAAATCAGTTTTTCAGAAAGAGAAACTTCCCATCATTCTCATTATTATTAGAAGCTAAAATAAATTTAATATCTTTATAAATATTAAAAGATATAACATTAGACATTAATAACTTTAGCCATGATACTTAAAAGAGTTAAATTACTGTGAGAATCATTGCCTTTAAAAACGCATAAAATTGGTTTTAATGTTCTATGTTACTACTGAAGGTATGCTATTTGTTCATATGCGAAGTTTAACCTGAATAAAACACTTGTGAACACGAAATATTTCGTTAAAGTCACATATCCCCATGAAATTACATTGTTTAATTGATATAGTAGGTGCTGACTTCACTGGAATGCACTTTACAAAATAGAGAATAATTCGTTTTTTAAATTTTGGATATTTTACGATTTACAGTTGCGTTATAAACAGTTTAATTTCTATATTTTTAGGAACAGAATATAAATAAATTAAACATATTAAAAAATAGACATAAATTATAATAACAAAAAAGCAATTAATCATACAATAATCCTCCATATAAATATAAGTACTTAATTTAAATTCAAAAATATCTAAAAGTTTAAAATAAAATAAATATACTGTATTATATTTCTAACAAGCTGATTATCTGAAGAGTTAAACCAATCTTAAGAAGCTCATTATAAGGCTTCTAGTGTTAAACGATCACTTATCACTTGTGGGTAATTCAATTAGAAATCTAACGGTAATTATTTATTTAAGTAAAGACATCAAACTAGGATGTGTTCTTTCTCCTGTTCCACATTTTACTCGGAACTTTTACTTTGCCAGTACTAAGAAAATAATTATATTAAAAGTGTCATTTCATTTCCTTTTTCCTTTCCTACTTAATACTTTTCTTTTAATCTTTGCCCTAGTTTACTACTGTTGTAACTATACATCTCGTTTATAGAGTCACCAAGTTTTCTGTGCCGGTGACAGCGTCGCTGTAATCGCATCTTTTGGTTGTCAGTTTAGTGAAAATGTATCCAAATGACATTAGAATCAAAATGACAATAGTAGCTTACAATTTCGGAACAGAAAACTTGGTGACTCTATATACAGTGTTTATGCGCGTTAGTTAATGGGCGGATTTGACGTTTAGAGTCCAAACTCTAGGAACTCTATGACCGAAGTCTTTTGCGTAAGCTGCAATGTTTTAGTAAGTATTTGATTTCGTCAACTACCCGTAATGACTGCCGATGATGTTAGTACGACAATCGGAACCAATGGAAATATTATAATGCCATAAAATAATGTTCATCATTTTGCGTAGTACTATATAGTACTTCCTTCCTATGCGTTAACAACAAATGGTTTTATAAATGGCGTTATTTATGGACCTTTCGTCTTAAAAGCTTTTACATTTACACAATTGCATAATATCTTGATTAATTCATATGAAAAATAACGATTCATAAAAAATGATGTTTAACTTTCCAATGTGTATATTTTAAAAGTATCTATATTTAGAAAATAAATGAATTCGATGGAAAGGTACGTGTTATGGTAGATATATGTTCCTAAGAATGATTACATACGTAAAAATATAAACATGCTATTACGTTTTAACAATGAACTTATCTTAACCTAAATTTGCTAATATGTAAGTACCTATATGAAAATCTTTTCTCTTTGTCACCTTATGTTTTTATACCGAATATTGTTTATTTTTCTAAGTCATCCAGAAAACTAAAAAAATGTTAAAAATTCACGGTAATCACTACATAGTATAAAACAAAGTCGCTTTCTCTGTCCCTATGTATGCTTAGATCTTTAAAACTACGCTACAGATTTGGATGCGGTTTGATTTAATACATAGAATGATTCAGTGGGAAGGGTTTTAGCATAATTTTATTCCCATATTCCTACGGGAACGGGAACTACGCGGGTGAAATCGCGGGGCGCCGCTAGTAATGGATAAAACACGGATTTATTCCATTCAATATCTTCTCATGTTCGTCGAAGACTTGCAGACTTGCACACATATGATGGTTGTCCGTCACGGTCCAAATAAACTAATACTATTAAAAAACATAATCTACTTCAATAAGATTTTCTCCAATTTCTTAGTTGAGTGGTAAATGAAAGAGATTTGTTGTTTTTTCATAGATATAATTATCTGGATAGTTTATATTCAGTATAGCACTATTCAGTTAGTTTTCTTTTCATTCGATGAAAAATACTTGGAAATGATACATTTTGTAGGTATTTGATAAGTATAATAAGTATAATAAGTTTAATTTCTTTAATTTAAACTACTTAGTGGAAATCCTACTAATATTATAAAGCCGAATGTTTGTGAGTGTGGATGTTTGTTCCTCTTTCACGCAAAAACTACTGAATGGACTTTAATGTTGGTACTTACAGATGTTCTTCATACCTAGGAATAACACATAGGTTACTTTTTATACCAAAATTTCCACGGGATAAGGTTCCACGCGGGTAAAACCGGGGGGCACAGCTAGTTATATATATGGAAATCTTATTTCCTAGTGTCCAAAGTGTATACATAATTCGAGTAAAAACCATGATGCTTCAAATATAGTATAATTTATGCAAACTTTATTTACTTTAAAAAAATTACGAGTACCTATGTATTGACAATGCATTTACCTATCTCTCTTTCACTTCTAAGAATTACCTTTAAATTTTAACCAAACAAAACAAAAACACAATTGTGCTAATCGGTCAAGTTGTTTTCTAGTGTTAGTGAGGCTAACGAACAATAATTGGTTTTTATAAACATGAGACAAGAAAGTTCGCGAATTAGTCGTGCAAATATATTTATAAAACTATAAACTTTCAAGTGGCTTGTTAAGAGCCTACTTCAAATCAAATGTGAATAGTATATAGTCACAAAAATATAGAAATAATAAATGTTCTATAAGCTTGTTGCTTATTTTGCGTATTACTCAAAAAGCATACAGGTCAACATGAGTTTGCTAAGTGCAGTTAAAAATTGCAGTTTATACCAATAGGTCATGCTCATTATGTGTAAGATTGCATCTATCTATTCAATATTATAAAGAAGTAAGTCTTGTTTTTTGTTAGCTAGCTATCTAGTCTATTAAATAAAGTAAAGTTAAACCATTTAAACTCGATACAATTACCAATTACAATAATAATTCTCGTTTGCAACACGTAATACGTTACAAAAACTGTATCACCATTATTTTCTTATTTCATATCAAATTAACTTGCATATCGTATATCTATTCAGTAACAGTAATTTGAGAATCAATAAAAATTCACAATAAAACAATCTCCTGATGAATTTGTATGCTTCACTGATTTATTCCGTTTTTTTGGCTCTGTTCCATTATGCTTGGTTTATGTTACCGTGTTATATAAATATATTAGCATAATATTTTTGCTAAGTTAATCAATCGAACGGAAATGTACTAAGATAGTTTTTAAGTAAGTTGAGTCTAAGTTTTATTGTTTCATTTTCGTGATATTACGTTATCTTACTTCACGACTACAAAACCAATATAATACCATTTAAGAACTACTTATAAATCAAAATTTTATTTCTTTTTTCAATAACCCCTGCGGTAGTACAGATGACCGCTATGTAAACATATTTTTTATACAAATTTCAACTTACATAACATCTAAGTAGTACCTCAGATCGATTAAGATAAAAGCTGTGTTTGACTATCATAATGTTATAAGCATGCCTTTTGGGGCATCTATACCGTATTATTCATTGCGCAAAAGTCCTAAAGCTTATGTTTCGTAAGGAAATCAACTTTGGTTTGTCAATTGTCGTGGGATGAACCGGTATCAATTGAGTTATAAAGATTGATAGATACAGCATGTAATCGACATGTTTTTAAGAATACAATTGGATTATGTAATAAGATAAACAAGTGAACTAAACCTACACATGGTTTTATCGTCCGATCAATTTATGTATAATGCAACTATTCGATTTTTGAAATCTGATTTATGAGTCCGATACGGAGAATTATTGAAAAGTTGTTTTGATTTCTTATTAGGTAAAGGTACTACTAGTACGACTTTATTGCACTAGTGGATATTCAGCATATTATATCCGACTCCCTTTTGGGAAGAAATTACCAGTTAATAAGATCTTTTCAATAGGAATAATTAAGTTATGTATTTTTATTAATTGCATTGGTTTGCGTAGCGCAGCAGCCAGTAACTACCGTTACTGGTGTATTTTTTCATCTTCCATATTTCAGACTTATTACAAACACCTCAATAAACCGCACATAAGCTTTCTCATTAACTACTTAGTCTCTAAGTAAAATTGTACGAACATTCGTTACAGTATTTTAATTTTTAACCCCCGATGCAAAAAGAGGGGTGTTATAAGTTTGACGTGTCTGTGTGTGTGTATCGGTCTGTCTGTGGCATCATAGCTCTCGAACAGATGAACCGATTTCAATTTAGTTATTTGTGTATTAAAGGGGACTTACGTGCGAGTGTTCTTAGACATGTTTGATGAAAATCGGTTGACGCTTTTAAAAGTTATGGGGGTTTGAAAGTAATTGTGTTGGGGGTTTTTTTAATTTTTAATTTAATGTTTTTACTTTTATGCGTAAGTATAGACAAATAGACGCGACGTGCAGACATTCTTCTACTTATTATGCAGTGATTTGTTCGTGTTACGACCTTTAGAAGCAGTTACCTTATTTTTGTTGATTGTATTTAAAGTTTGGACTAAATTTAAATACATTTGTTTGTTCAGTAACGTATAAATAAGTTATTTGTACGCAAACCGTTGAGTCGAGTTTGTTTGGTGATGCTATAAGTGTTTTGGGTTTATGGCTCATAATAAAATGAATGTTTTGTCAAAGATTCTTTAGAATAAAAATGGGGGGTTTTAAGAAATAACAATAAGGAAAGAATTGGAAAAAGAAATGAAAATAAAAGTATTCTTCATGTGTCTAAATTTTAGAAAATGATATTCATCAGCCTGTTTTTATTTTTAAATATTAATATAATTGCTTGCTATGCAAATTTTATCTCTTCGTATGTTTTCATGTTTATATAACACAGTTATGATCATTAATTTTACACATTAACGTGAGCCATTCTTGTATATATATGTATATGTAAATGGCAAATCTTAGAAACTACTCCCAAGCATTTGGATTGAAAGCAGAATATTTTTTCAATTAAAGTACTTATATGGATAAGTATTATCTATACGTATAGAAGATAGTAGCGCTCCGCGGTTTCACCCGCGTAGTTCCCGTTCCCGTGGGAATACGGGAATAAAATATAGCCTATGGCACGCACTGATAAATTAGCTTTCCATTAGTGAAATATTTTTTAAAATCGGACCAGTAGTTTCGGAGCCTATATTACAAACAAACAATCAAATCTTTCCTCTTTATAATATTAGTTTAGATTTACCTGAATTCCTCCTGAAAATTAGTCGATTAACGAATCTTATTCCTCCAGTTACTATTTAACAAACAGAGTACAAAATCAACTTGTTATTCTTTTAACAACAGCCCAGAAAAAAACCTAATTAAACGTTACATTTAAAAGTAATGAGCACTATTGTTCCAATTGTAATATCATAAGTCTACAACGCTGTAATAGTATCAGCGTTAAAAAAACTCCTTGGTCATTCTTTTGTTGACTGAACCATTGTTTTAGCAGTTTCAATGGTCTCCCATGGAAGTTTGTGTAACATGAACCCATTGAGTCCTCTCACATACTCGTGGGAGCACCTGGCTTGCGCTGTCATGCGGCACTTTGCTTGACGTAGAGTTAACACTCCCAAGTCTTAGGCCTGTTTTGCTAATAATGAATAGGGTTGTACTGTGCTTTTTGTATTGTTGTTTATATTTTTTTTTTAAATACTTAGGGCCAATTTCACGACCTTTAAGTAAATTTACTTTTATCTCTTTCTTACTTTATTATCAAGTGACAAAGACAAAACTTGTGAGTAGCTACTCGGATCTGTATTTGAAGATGGTGAAATAGGCCCTTAGACTAATATTTGACGAGACGAATAGTTTGTATAGAATATAATATCTGGATTTCCTAGTCTAGCCCCGAGCTGAGCATAATCAAAGCTTGTACTATGTATACTAAACAATGGAGAAACACAACATTTTGTGTGATAGAATTATTTATCGTTTGCTAACCGAAGTTCTTGCCTCGGAATGTATATTTTCTATTGATTCCTCGGGATGTATATGATTGTGTCTATCAAGTTGTACATAAAATCATCTCACGTAGATGTTATTGGCCCATGATGATGATGATGATCAAGTTGTGCTAGGAATTCCTGTGTAAAATCTTAAGCAGTGTGTGTGTGGTGTCAGTATAGTGTTAGATCTTTATCAAACAGACATTTCAAACGTTTTTTCAAACATATTGCTAATCATAAATTCTTCGTGCCAACCCTATAAAATGAAATACTGGATTCCATAAACCTGTTGTTTTTACGCAGTCGCCTAGTAGTTTAGGTTGTCGCGGTTGGGTTAACGGCCTGAACAAATCACCTCAGGATGCCATTCAATATTGTGAACTGACAAAAAATAGCGTTCATGTCTGTGGTTAGCATTTCGTTTGGTAATGTTTGGCCTCGAATCTTGAATTTTTTTATTCTATTTTAAAAGTTTACTCATCGTTTTAAGGAGTATACAATTGAGTATAATTAGATAATCTAGAAAAACATCCTAGCTATGAAGTAAGTAAACACCATCCTTTTGGAATGTGATGGGTGGAGGATTTTTTGAGGAAGGTGGTTTCGAAGTAATAGATAAGTATAACTGCATGATAGACCAAAAACTAATAAAACAAATTAATAAAAAAAGTTTAATTTGAATGCAATATCACTAACACTTATTTTCGTAGAGATCATTCCTGCAATTTTCTCTTGAATATTTGAGCGAGAAATCTCGTGCTAGTCCAGTCACAACCACGCCTCTAATGGTATCCACATTCCGTCCCTACTTGTCTAACAGGAAAATATGGATAGTATTAGCACTATTACGATTTATTATAGGATACACACCCTGTTTTCTATATTAAGTACAAAAGTATAAATTATATTGTGTAATAAGTTGTTATTTAGTATTTCATTTGGGTTATAGTATAGTTGACCAATTTCCTTGTTATCCTTAAAAATTACGTATCTTTCGGTATATTTAAATACTAGACTTCAGAGTTCCTTCTCTATAGTCCACTCCGGGTGGCTTGATGCTCTATTAGAGTTCTCATTATGAGAACCTTAAAGAAAAGGCGGTTCTAGTAACTCTTGTTCTTCACTTAATTCTTTCCGATTTACATAATCTGTATCATTATCAAGACCTCCACCATCCCTCCTCTCCATCACCTTGCTAATTGTAATATTAAATACAATTATTATTTCTTTATCTAAGTTTCCTGAATGGCAGTGAAAGTGGAAAGAATGGTAAAAACTTATCTGAATGTTTATCCTTGTTCTTGATGAACAAATATTTCTCTTGTCTCTTTTGAAAATTAAAATTATTTTTATTCTTTTTCCTTCTTCTCTTCTTTTTTCGTTTCCCAAAATGGGGTCGTAGGTTAATATCATCTTCGTTGGATCTAGCCAAGTCATACGTGTCCGATGTTGTTAGATGTAGCAAACATAAAATAACTGCAACAAAGTATTTGATTTTATTAATCGTTGTATAGAGTCAAATTGCTCAGAGCTGGCTTCACTGATATGTGTGAATGATGAAGCTTTAAGGTATTTATTTAATTTGTTTTTATTTTTAGTGTATACGTTATGTTTACATTTATGTCGAATCCTTTAAATAGTTTCAGTCACTTATAGAGAAATTATTAAGAAGAGTTAAATGCGTACATATTCGATAACTTGTACAAAAATGGCAAAATAATAAAATGTAATTAAAATAACTTACTGAAGATTAGAATCACACAATAACAACGATAATTCATTTAAATATACAAATTGTTTATAATAAGCTACACTTTGAAAGGTGCAGAACGCATGGTGTGTAAAATTAAAGAGTTTTATTATTTCAATTGTAATTTTGTTAAAGCAAATTCTATTTTCATACCTATTTTCAAATGCTCGTAAATTATTGAACCATGTACCAATTATGTTTATTAATTATTTCAACGATAATATTACATAAGTGGAAAATTGAAAAAGTAACTTACAATTGACTAGTTTTCAGCTCACGGCTTCAAACGTTTGATATTAGATTATATCGTATTTTGTATGTAAAAAACTATTCTTCAGTTTCTTTACATATATTTTTGGTTGACCATTTACATAAACGAATTATCCTTTTTCACTACCTTAGAGGTTGAATTTCCTAAAACTTCTATAGTAACTTACTAAAGTCTTCATATCATTCATCTTCTGCATCTCTAGCTACCAAATTTAAAAAAAAATGTTTCAAAATAAATTTAAAATATGACGGTAGATTTAAAACTTTTGACATTACTTTGTGTTGATATCTTACACCTCAGTCTTCTATAGAACTTCTGTGACCACAGTCAAAAATGTTGTCAGAATGTAAAACAAAAATTAAAATCGTCACGAAAAACGTTGTAATTTTATTTCATTCAAATATAAGTTTTGCATCTGCGTTGTTCAACCATTTTGGTGTATTCAAGTTAAGTTAGTAAATGTGAATGTTGGTGCTATCTATCTACCTACTTATATTCTGTTTCTTATTCCATTATGAATTTTGCAAAGGAACTTTGGTATTTTAGCTTTTGTATTACATCATACTCGTAATATTAACAACCATAATATTATCTTTGAAATGTTGTTTAAAATGTGTTTTTGAAATGTTTCCTAAAAGGAGTATTAAAAAAAACAAATTCAAGGAATAAACACATTTATTTTCAATACCACTTGTTTACCCTTGTTTTAAAACGAACGTTTATGGATTCGGTATTCTCCTGCATAGTTTCTCGGTTTCATGGTAATACCGATATTTTGACGAGATTTATCTGCTTTATCAGCAGTTAACTCTTTCACCGGTAGCGCACCCTGGAGTTTCATTATAAAATTCTGAAGACCCTCTTTTTTAGCCGTGTCATCCGAAGTTCTTGTTTGTAATACGTATGTTGGTTGAGCTTTATGTTTAGACATTTCATTGCTGCCTTTCAATTTTAACACATAATTAGGTGATTCATTTATATTAATATTAGTACCATCATCATTAATTTTCATTATATAGGTTGTGGGTTCCTGTTGTCTTATTTTATCATCTTCACCATTTAATACGTAAGCAAATGGTTCGTTTTGTTTGAGTTCTTCTCTTTGCGGAATAGGACTGTAATAATCTTTTACATCTCCTTTGTCTTCAGTGGCTTTTAGTTTTAATACGATACTAGGTTTTTTAGCTACAGGCGAACCAATAAGTTTCACTCTATCCTCGCTTTTCGGACGTTGAATCTGTTCAGCTGGACGTTTGTCTTTTTGTAATTTTTTCATTAACGACATAACTACGTCAACTGGAATTTTCAATTTTACAGCAATATTTTTCGGTTCTTCATTTTGTCTCAATGCCTTGTATATTGTTGAGTCGAGTTCTTTGCAAGACACTTCGGATATGAATCCTTGGTCGACATTGAAGTTGATCATACATAGGGAACTTTCGGGTAAAATATTAGAAGTCGTTTGCGGTATACAAATCCATAGTATTGCTAAAATTATATTGAAAAAGAATATTAAGACAAAACGCAAATAAGCCAAATTAATCTATGACAAAATATCTTCATATAGTAACTGACCCCCCACTGAATACTCACCTATGATGAAAAATAAACGAAATTACATATATGTGTATAATTATTAATCTATCATCAGGATTTTACTTACCGTAAGCTAGTTCAATAAGCAGTTTGATATTTAGATAACCCATCGTGCGATAAACGCTATCAAATCAAATAAAATCAAACAACGAAATGTCGAATCTTCCGATGTTCTTCCCAATTTATAAACTATCTACAAAAGCAATTAAAAAATTAATCAAAAAAGATAGAGTTTAATTAAAATCAATTTTCCTCGAATTTATTTTATGGCAATTATTTTCAATTCGAACTGTGACGAATGCACTAATCAAATTTTTAATGGTAATTAAAATTAAGGTTTAGTAAGATTTGCTGGCATCATTTTAGATAACTACTCATACTCAATAAGGACCTTCCTTGAATCGTTATTGATTTAAAAGGATAAGATGAGATGAGGTATAGGTCCTTTTGAAAACAAAGTATAAAAAATTTCATATCATAAATCAAAGACTGAAATATATGTTAAAATGAATAATATTATACAATACTAGCGGCGCCCCGCTGTTTTACCCGCGTAGTTCCCGTTCCCATAGGAATATGGGGATAAAATTATGCTTAAAACCTTCCCATTGAATCACTCTATTCTATTAAAACAAGCTGTATCAAAATCCGTTGCGTAGTTTTAAAGATCTAAGCATACATAGGGACAGAGAAAGCGACTTTGTTTTATACTATGTAGTGATGATGATATCCAAGCTATTTTTACATCTCCATCAACTCCATTAATTGGAGTTAATTTTCCAATATGTCTCCTCTTTTTAGAGGATGTTTATGTGGGGTGGTCAAAACACCCGTCTGCGAGAAAAATCCCTGTAGTTATTGCTTATACGTATTCATTCTTTCATCGTAGTATTCTATGTTGTAGCTTAGCTTAGTTAGGAACTTAGATAATCTATGTACCAGAGAGAATCCTGGTCGTGATCCTTATTCTATGGTTAGGAAACTATGATTATAGAGTACTTATCGATCTATGTATAAAAATATAAGTAGGCATTATAACTTTTTTTTCTTTGACCGTAGATTTTTAAAAACTATTATACCCGGATATTTTCTTTTACATATTTAATGAAAAAGAGTATATCTCCTATTTTTACTCATGTAAAGTTGGAGTATTCTATAAAACGTAAGCTTTCGCCTATTCTTATCGGCTAATAAGAATTCTTGGTGTACAAAAAGTGAAATATTAAGGAAAGAAGAAACCAACTCGTAATCTACATTATATTACATAGGTATTTAATTTTATTAAGGAACCATATAAGTTTTCGTTTGTAACTTTTTTGACGCAAATTATGTACTGGCCTACTTCAAAGTTTATTTAAATTTTGAATGTTTTGTTTAAAATCTCGTTCTTACTAACTTACTTATTTCTAATTTCGTAATGGATATACTTTAAGAGAGTCTGTCTATAAAATAAATAAATAAAAAATCTTTTTTACTTTTTCAGTGCAATTTTATTTAATCAGTTTCTCTGAAGTTTATACATTTAGCCATAGATGTACTCGTAGCCTTAGCGAAACTCTTTATTTAAACCTTTTCATTATGTTATGGTGCGTATTTAGTTCCACCCAGTTCCCTTTCTTCATGTTGTAACTTCACTTGATTTGCTAAACTCAGAACCACTTTGTGTGGTATTTTCAACTTAACTGATACAGTATCTAGTTCATCGGCGTCACTTCTGCGTTGTCTTTCTTCAGCTTCAGAAGGGTTTAGGCAGCATAGGAATAGCACTAAAAAGGTAATTTCAAGTTATATCGTTTATCATGACATCAGGGCAAATGAGCATACTTACGTGTCATCTGGTGGTAAATGATTACGTTCCCTTATAGACTACAATTCAGAAGAGTGACTAGGAAATTTAAAGAAATTAATGAATTAAACAATAGTACTTGAGGAAGAGAAGAAGGAAGGTGGTCTTCACCGGGAAGTATCACACTCTCACAGAATATCTGTGTGAAGTAGTAGCCCACGATAATGTTTGGCATGATAAATTCACACTCATCTCGCTCGGAGAGAAGCTTGGGCTCTAGACCAGCTTCTCCCCCTCCTCATCACTTTATTCCTCTTTCTCCTAAAGTCCTGTTGTCGTTTAAATGCTGGCAATGCGTTGTCAGCATTTATATCTCTTCTGAGTTACAGGAGTCTATGGCTGATGGTACTTTATTATTATCAAGGGGCCCGTATTTTAGAAAGAAGTTACTGAAGAAGAAGAACTTAAAGACAGGATCACAAAGCCACTTAGTTGTGACCCCTCTACTACTAAAGTTCCTATATTCTTTGCGTGTCAACTCATAGTTTTGAGACTCAACCACCGATATCGTACTATTAGTAGCCTTACGAAGAGAGACTCCATATTGAAAATTTTAAAAAAAAAAATAGTGAAAACTCACCACAAAGTATCAAGAATACGAAACTAATTTGTTTTCGGAACATTTTGGCTGAATGAGGTACATTTAATGTCGTTTCACTATTTATACTTGACATTAGTTTATTTTTTATTACTCAGTAATATATTTAGTTGCATGTAATCAATATTATAAAAATGATTGAAAACAACCATTTTTATGTCCATATTGAATAATTAAATGTTGTTGATTTTCTATGACTAATTTATTTTTTATTGTTTTTTCTTGTTAACTTATTAATCTACCGGTAATTTATTGGTTTTATTAATATTATTTTATTGGAAAATGTAGGAAATAAATTAAACATTTAAGATTGTGGGATAACGATCTCTATAGCTCGATTTGATATTAACTCTTTGACATTCAAACTTCTTTCAGTCTAAAATTGAAAAAATATATTTTTTATTTTATTTATTTGTAAGTATTCAAAATTCAAGTATAAAGTAAGTACCTATTAAGGTTTTATTATAGAAAGGCGCATACTTTTAAATGTATGATGGATGTATAGTCGCGGTAATTACGGGGACTATAGATCTGACTATATACTATAAGTTATATATCTTATATGGGATTATCATTGATTGAAAATAATTACGTATAAAAGGAAAAAACTAATAGGTAAATGTAATTTTCAATGCATTTTCAAACTTCTGTCTCCCTTTAAAATTCCCTTTAAATTTTATTACTAAGCTTTAATGACGTTTTTTATTAAGCACATATTCCTACAGCAGTAATAAGAAGTAAACTTAGACTTATCTCACGAGATTACTGTCATGTGGGATGTTAACTCTACTATTATTGTACCGTCATTAGTGCGAATAGGTTGATAGCAAGAAGTGAAATGTCAACCAACATCTTAAGAGGCTTTCGCTCGATGGCTGAGTCAAGGGTCATATACGGAAGGCTGTGTGTTGGACCTGGCACGTATACAAGCTGGTTCCCGTCTCGCAGTTTGGACCCTACCCCGGTATTGGTGGTAATATAAGATTTAAAGTTAATAAAACCTCTTAAATTAAGCTATACCTATACTGCCTTATTTGCGATGCATTTTTAGTCTGGTTTAACAAAACCTGGTAAGCATTTGACACCTTGTCAGTCAAATCTGTCACTTTGACAGTATTCAAAATTGATTGTAAAACCTGGTTTAGTGCTAAACCAGACTAAAAATGCAACGCAAATAAGGCAGATAAAGTTTATGTTAAATCCTTTATTTCAGGCTTCTAAAGAAAGGTTATAAATCTTATTGTAAGTAAATCAATAATTCATTCTATAAATGATGGACGAAGGATGAGATATTATTATATCTATATACTATATAATATGGTAGTAATAAACATACTTTTATTACTTTTTATTTTATTTTATTATTTATACGTCTCCATACACATGTGTGTATTACGTTGAATCGGTTGTAGTTGTACGGGTTTAGATGTTACTAATTGACTTGGTAAACATAACAGTTAAATTTGCCAAAAATCATTCATCTTTTGGCCATTTTTTTTACAAATTTGCACATGGATGTTTGTTTTGTGGGTGTAATGTGTAAATATCCGCCGGTAAGAGCGTGGGATGTATTTGTTTAATTTATTTACTAAGCAAAGATTTTATATTTTTCCTTTATATTTGTTAGTTTTCAACAAAGTCATCATCATCATCGGCTCATATGTATCCACTGAAGGGCTCGGGCCTACCCTGGATTAGCGTAATAATTAGGCCTTAGTTGACTAAGGCCATAGAACCACGCTGGTCGACTTCACACGCAACCTTAGAATTTATTCGTAGGTGTGTGGAGGTGTCCCCATGTTCTCCTATTTCAAACATAGGAAAGTATTACATACGGTATAAGCCTGAAATATGGTTGGGATTTACCTAGTAGTTAAGATTTACAAAATTGTATTATTATGGTTTAAATAAAATAACACGTAAAAATAAAACTTTATTAAATAGTATAATTAAAGTATGTGAAATGTTATTAAATTACACACCACACAACCTTTATATTATTGTAATAGATAGCTTAGGCTACAGGTGTATGCTACACTATCCAGTTGAAAACAACTGTAATCTAGATTTTTTTGTTTATCTTCAACGATAGACCTCTTCAATGGTTTAACAGCATCTACACGATTTTATAGCACAAATTAGTTTCTATAAAAAGTCTCTTTTTTTTTCAATTTTCTTCCAAAATTAATTTCTTTGAGATTATCGACTACTTTTATACATCATGTTCAAAACTTAGAGATAGTTTCTGCTTCCCTGATTTCTTTAGCTGTTCTTGCATTTTCTTTGCTAAACTCATAACGACATTTTGTGGTATTTTCAACTTGACTGCCACTGATTCCATTGCTGAGTTCGGTGATCTTCGGTACAATTGAGCTTCAGTTACAGGCATACAAATTATGAATGAAACTGGAAATTTAAATGCTTTAATTTTTAAAAATTATTAATAGTACTATTTCTCTCAATAAACATACGAAATATCTAACAAGTTAAATTATTTGAATGATAAGGATATGGTTCACACCACGTGCCACAGTTTTATGCATTGAGGTGTAGTGAGGAGCGGGGCTTAGATAAAATAATAAACACGTCCAACTTGATCAAAGGTATGATTTATTCTGCTCACAATTACTCACTAGACATAACATTAACAATGTCCCTCACTTCAGCATAATCCCCCATGGAACTTCTCTATAGAAGTCAGAAGGAACTATAACGACTCAATTTATCAGAGTGGTCACTATGCCAGACTGCCAAACCAAAATTTGCGGTTCCATCCTCGGGCGAAGCTGTTTTTTGTCCTATTGCCATGATCCATATCCCTACTAATATTATAAATGTGAAAGTAACTCTGTCTGTCTGTCTATTACCTTTTCACGGCTAAACTACTGAACCGATTGACATGAAATTTGGTACAAGGGTAGCTTATGGTCCGGGGAAGGACATAGGCTATGTTTTATCCCTAAATTCCCACGGGTGCGAGAACTACGCGGGTGAAACCGCGGGGCACAGCTAGTTAGTAGTAAATGTGTGGGTGGATAAAAGTAAGTATGCCTATATTTTTATATACCCTCGATACAGGTTAAGCTTAGAGATTAGTTATTGCTCTATAAATATGATAGAGTGATTGATTAGTTAATTAATATATTACTGTGATCTTACAGAAGATCGTCTATAACGAAAGTCCAAAAAGTTACTTCAGAAATACTAAATTAACTTCAACTTACCAAAAAATAAAGTATAAATAAAGGGTATTGATTTAGCAAACATGTTGCGAAACTCAAAGAAAAATCCAATATTTTTCGTATAGGTATTTATGTGCTTATAATTTCCTATGTTGATGTAATCAATACGTTGATTAAAAACATCAGATTCATTGTACATAAGTCTCATTGGAACAAATTGTTATTGATGATAACTTTTGTGGCCAACTGGTGAATATATCGCGCTAATGTTGGTCGTGGGTTTGATTTTCGGGTTAAGTAATATGTCGAATTTTAGCTTAGGTCTACACGAAGGTATTAAAAACCTTATATTGTAAGGATTAGAGAATAGTTATAATTTATAGTTGTTAAAATGCACAAAATCACGTATTATTTATTAATTTTATTAATAAATACAACAAAATAAAAAATATTTGTTTTATTTTTATATCACTTTTGAAAACGGTTCAATAATTGCTTGCGATCAGTTATGACTAGATTCCGGTTGCAAATTCAAATAAAATTACTTACCAAAAAATTAATGAACATTTTATTTGTGTCCCAAACATTTTGATCGCTTCTATTACAGAACATAAGTGTTCTGTTATTCTAGAATATTCCATTAAATATCGGACGGATATGTATATACACATATCACATATCACATACATATCTTATATTTATACAAACATTGAAAACAAATAACTTTTATGTTAACACGATGCAATCCTAGATTGGAACTAATTTTACAATTTATTTATATTCATATATTGTACATATATGTGTTATCTTTTAAAATATACGAGTAAAGTATATAATTCTGCCTGTCTGTATGACTGAAGAAAAAGATTTCCTTTTACAAAAATTGAGAAGAAAGATGGCGGTGGCGGTTAACTTCTGATAGTTAATGTAGTGAGAGTTTAATAAATAAATTACTTAAATTCAACAAATAATTTATTTAATTAATACAGTTTTTAAATATAAATAGGTAAGTAAATAACAAACTAAACATTATATATAGTAAATAAGGATAAATGTCGTTTGCGTGAGTCGATGTCCGGTGGTACATACTCGTACATAGACTGTGTATGCAGTAAAGCTTTAAGTTTTATTATTTTTCTTTGCATTTCACCAAGCCATTGGTTTATTACATCTACAGGAATGACTTTGGAATAATCTTCGTCTGGATTACGTAAGATAATTTCGTAATCTTCATCGAAAGCCTTACTTTTTGAAATCCATACTAAAATTAATACTGAAAGAGAATAATTTGTAAAGAGTTTAGTACTTATAGTAGTAGGTTGTATTGCCCTTAGGATCATACAGTAGGGCAAAGCTTCTCTATCTCACTTATAATATTAGTACAGTGAGGAGGAATAGACGTGTTGATATCAAAACCGATTCATTTCCTACCAAGCATCGCTCGTTGCAGGTATTGAAGAATATTGTACTTTATACACTTTTAATATAATACAGATTTTATGGCATATTAATTACTTAAACCAAGAGATATTACCACATTAAGTTGCTCTTGAATTTTCTTATATAAAAACATTTTACTCACTCTACTTATACTCGTATCATCAGTGAGAGAGATGCTATTGCCCTTGCACTAGTTTGAAAAATCCTTACTAATATTATAAATGCGAAAGTAACTCTGTTTGTCTGTCTGTTACCTTTTCACGGCTAAACTACTGAACCGATTGACTTGAAATTTGGTACAGGCGTAGCTTATGGTTCGGGAAAGAACATAGGATACTTTTTATCCGGAAATTCCCACGGGATCGGAAACTACGCGCGTGAAACCGCGGGGCACAGCTTGTATAAAATAAGGAAGAAACTTACAGCACAATGTCCTTAACGATTTATCCATAGGACTCATGTCAACAGTTAACAAATAACAAAGCAAAAATAAGTGATATATTTATTTGTTAAAGCCTTAAATATGGAAGTAATTTACTGAACTATTCAAGTTATTTTGTACATTTTAATTAAACATAGCAATAATTTTAATAATTCCTTTTCAACATGTTGATTATTATTATTAAGTACTTTAATGGCTTGAGATAAAATTCTTTTGTAAGATTTTTAGCGTTTTTCGTTAATCTATCGCCATTTAGTTAAATTTGTTTGCTTATACTTATGCTGATACATCTACTTTATACCTTAATTATTTGTGGTAATATGTTAGTACGTGCACCGTGCGGTTTGGGTATAGAATTTCAAGATATACCTACCTAACGTAGCCTATATAACCCTCTAATCTACTATCTATGTATATATAACTCTTCTGTTACTGAGTGATGTACTTACTGACTGACAGACAACGCACAGCCGAAACTACTGGTCGTAGAGAGCTGAAATTTGGCACGTGTGTTTGTTAGGGGGAGTAGGCTAACACTAAGAGAGGATTATTGGAAATTCCTCCCTAGGGGGAGAAAAGGGGGGTAAATTGAGAATTGCGCGGGTATACTAGAAGCGCCCCGCAGCTTCGCGAGCGAGTATACTATATACTCCTAATTCCGACCCTACAGTTCAAATATCTTAGCGGCTAATTGTTTTTATTAAAGAGGAGTAAAAGTTTGTTGTGTTTATAACTTGAGTAAATAAACAAACACTGTTAGATCATTTAATTTTATTGACAAAATAACGGAAGTGAAAATGAAATCAATATTTTTGTAAAATAATTTAATACAACCAGTTTAAAACATATCACATACAAATAAAATTCGTAGAAATTGGTTTACAAAATTGTAGTCGATATACATACTTTATACAATATTCATCAAAAGCAAAACGATAGCTCCACGAAGTCATAGAAAATCACCTGGATGACGGAGCTTTATTCGATAATAAATACTGAAAACGACAGGAATAAGAGCTACATAAATTTTCCACGCCAAAACCACATAGGTACAGCGAAATTAGTAAAATTTGATGAATAAATATATCTACATACAATATTGTTCATTTATTTATTCTGTATTTGGTCTATATTTATATCTACTGAATATAATAAAATTATTACAAAATTTTAAATCGGCGATTTCTTGCTTGGAAGACAACCTTGTTTCAGCTCTACCGTTGCAAGCTATTTGTTGAATCTGTTCACAAATTGAATTCATTTTCTTCTTCAAGTGTCCAAAACTTCTTCCCATTCCACTAAAATTCAAGAAAAAGGAAATATGAAAAACATATTCGACACTTCTTCCAACACGTAGTTAATCCAGATTTCTAAATATATTGCTTTGACTTACTACATTTTAAATCGATTGTATTATTCAAAAAGCGGGGTTTGAAAGGGCTTATCTCAGAAACTGCTAATGATTTTGCCTAAGTGTGCCTATAGCCCATTTATTGAGGAAGGTTATACTAACTCTAGGGAGCGACTTCAGTAAAACGATAAGTACGTTTTAAAAGATTTAATTATTCAAATATTAACAATCTTAAGGCATAATAGGAAAAGACTATAGAAAAAAGCTCAGAGAACGAATCGTCACCCGCGGGGTGAACCGCGTAGAAGGGGGACCCGGCCGCGGAGCGTGGTTCCCTGTGAGAAAAACAGTTTTCTTATATGTTCTTATATATAAAAATCAATTGCTATTAGTTAGTCTCGCCAAAACTCGGGAACGGTTGCACCGATTTGGCTAATTTTGCCTTATTAATCCAATCCATCCTGAAATCTAATATAGATTTAAAAGGTGAAAAATAGAAAAGTACTTACATGACTTTCTTACATTTAAGTACATAGACTTATTGGTACTACGGAGTTCATCGGTCCAACAAATTAGGAATATATGAAAGCAAACAAAATGACGTATTACCTAATGGTGGACATTCCCCTTCCAAAAGTATTTGTAGGTCATCATCTGCCAATTTGGCTACTTCATATTCACATATAGAGCCGTACGTGATTCCGTCTATACCACAAACAGGACCAGTCTTGCAGCGCCATTTTGAAGCAATTACAGAGAAACATATCAGCACTGAAGTTAATACTGGAAATAAATTAAAGACTTTACTTATCATAAGGTATAACTGTTTGTCTCGGTCCGGGTGTTTGTGTGAATGAGTGTGTGCGTAGTTTTTGATACCCTAGATACAAGTATCAAACTTAGTTAAGGGTCAGTTACTATAATAATGAGATGATGTAGTGAATGAGTATTGATATAGGGATAGAGCAAAATAACGATTTGTTCTTGACGAACTGTAAGGGGGCATCAAATATATCTTACGTTTCGGCGATTAATTATTATTTAAGTATATAGATTTCACACTTAGAAGTATGTATGCACAATGTTCAACAGTGGAACGGAGAAGATGACTGCATCGTTATACCAGTTATTGACGTGTCTTTAACAAAAAAATCACTAACAAAGTGAAATTTGAACTATGGACACTAGGTAAAAGATAAACATACTTTTTTTGTAGACACAACCTTGAAATATACAGCAAAAGACTCAGTCAGACTGAGCCAATAGACATGAGACTACAAACATACACGTTAGCTATAAGCGGCAATCGAATCCGCAATTTTTTGCTTAACAGCGTCTCTGTATTTTTTATCAACTGAGGATGACTTAAAATATTAACATATTATATGAAATTAATTACCTATTTCATTATGCACTTGATCATTACAATACTTACGTTTTATTATCATAATAAACTACAGATTTAATACAACAAAATGATAATTGATAGATAGTATTAGTAGATATCACCAATGGAACAAATCAGTTGTCATGGTGTAACTACGTTCAGATGTATCACTAGTTGATGAACGTTAATACAAAACGGACATCTTAAGAAATCAAAGAAACACTTAGGAAACTAATAATGAGAAAAAATACGCGAACGCGATGAAATCACACTCTTAACTGTATGTATGTATAAATAAGAGAGGTTTTTTTTTATCAAACTGTGCAACAAGGTGCAGTTATTGCACATACATAAGCTTAACAGTTTTAAATTAATTAACTGTACTGATTTTAATAGAGATATGTATAGTTAGTATTATTTTTTAATTAATCTAAATTAAGTATCTTCTGTGTGTAATAATTAGATTGTAACTTGTTGTGTCACCTCAATAAATAAATAAATAAGTATTCAGCACGTTATTTTGAAGTTATGAATTTTTCATTTGCGTATTTAAATTTATATTTTGTGATGTGTATTTTTCATCGATTTCATGAACTTTACCGCTCCGCACAATATCCACTGCATGCATTCTGCTAAACACTGCGTCAAATTGTAACGTGAAAACTTGCTTAGTGAGGGCTATATTGTATGGAAAACACTTATTTTATTTCTGCCACTGTTTGTATAGTCAGCGTGGTCATACATATTCATTTCTTTGCTAATAATAATAATAATAGTAAAGTTTGACCAAATTAACACACTTTTGATGCTTAGACTACCCACTATCGATTATGTTAGTTAGACAACCAGGATCTTTAAACAATTGTACTTACAATAAAGTAATTATCTATCTATCTATCTTTAGCCATGAACCTTAGTTCTAAATATTAGGTTTAGGGCCGATTTTTCCATCGCCAGATAACTTTTATTCGACGAATAAAATTGATGTTTGACAGATTTTGTATGAAATAAGTGTCAAAATTTCAAAGTTTAATCGTCGAATAAAGTTATCTGGCGATGGAAAAATTGGCCCTTAATAAAACAATGTAAAGTTGGTCTGATAATAAATTTATTTATTGATCATGATCTTTGTTTATTTACTATACCTGCTTTTCAATCTCATTTGTGCATAATATTGATTCTGGGCCTTTATTTGTTGTGCCAACGCTAGTACAACGTCGTGAGGTATTTTCAGGTTTAAGTTGACTTGTGGGCGTGCTGAGTTATCGTTCATAGACAACTCAGTATCACAGTGGACGTATAATACTGATACTGATACCATTATGAACACTGAAACGAAATGCAATATTGTTAATTCAAGTTGAATCTTATACATTCACACTTCATTCAGAAACTTTCCTTCTTTTTCATTTTTACAAGTCTATATCTATCTATGTGTGGAGGTAAGATAGAAAATATGAGATATCTGATGGAGGCAACAAGTAAAGCGGCCGAGGCTTCTTTTTGGATAAATGAACCTGACACGATGAACAAATGAATGAATGCGTGCTGGAATAGGAATAAATTGCAGACGAAAATTCTGTAATAAATAATATAAAATAGGAATGACCCTGATGTAGGTAGACTAAATATAATAAAATGAAGATATCATCATTATCAGCTGATATGATGTCCCCACCCGGGGGGCTCGAGCCTACCCTGAATTAGGGTGATGTAGATATACTTAGTTCTAAATAGTAAGAAACAATAAAAAAGTTGGTAGCAATAAATAAAATTCTTTACTTTACCAAAAATCACGTGAAATAAATTCATTATAAAGACCAACCCGTCAACTTGATGATAAAGACGTAAAGAAACAATAAAAGTTCAATATTTATACACATTTTACCTATATAACTAATTATTTATTTTATGACTGACATGTAAAAATATATATTATTATATTATGTACCCAATCATGTTTTCATTAAATATTTTTTATTGTTATAGTGTGTTTAGTTCATTGGGTTATAATAAAGTGGTAATTTATAACGTACTTTGAAATAAAGTACGATTAATTTTATAGCTTTACACGCTAGGTAATCTGAATACTCTATGCTACGTCATTGAATAATCGATTACATAATGAAGTGTTAGGGTGCGTTTCGACTAGCGCGGAGCTGGGCGGAACGAAGCGGAAAAGAGAGCAGCGATAAGTGGAGTTTTCATTGAAACGGGGCGGAAAAGACCGGAGTTTAATAAGCTTGTACTTCTCTCGACTCCATTCTCTCGCGCTCGGAGCCGTGTGTTCACTCTTATATTTTATTCGAAAGTCTGCTCAGCTCACTTTGTCCACTGCTACATAGAATAGATTTAGAGCACTAAGATTGGCCCATCACGGTCCTCTCCTCACCACTCTGTCCAGCACCGCTTCAGTGGAAACACACCCTAATATACACTAAAACCGCCAACCCGCTTACTTATGTCAGCAACATTTTGTCGCCGGATTGATTGGCGGCTACACTCATTGACCTTGTTTAGGCGAAGCTTAGATCTTAATTTGAATATTTTCTAGAGCGACTTCGAATCTGACCTTTACAACCCTCAGGGCGTTATGTTTAGTTAATTCAAACCTTTAAACGTTTGAAAGTTCTAACTATGCTTATAGATTTATTATCGACTAGCTGTGCCCCGCGGTATCACCCGCGAAGTTCTCGATCTCATGGGAATTTCGGGATAAAACATAGCCTATGTTCTTTCCCGGATCATAAGCTACCCCTGTACAACATTTCAAGTCAATCGGTTCAGTAGTTTAGCCGTGAAAAGGTAACAGACAGACAGAGTTACTTTCGCATTTATAATATTAGTAGGGAAGTAGGGATGATGCTATTACGACAACCGTGACCGACGGCTTCACATGCCATCCAAAGCACTGAACTTCGGCCACCCACTGTTTTGATGACGTCAAACTTGCTTGCAATTCGCAATTTATCTAGATCAAGAGCACCAAAGTTCCACTCTCTATATAGGTAGTTTAACGCCTAATAATATGTTTTTTTCTTTTACAGGTAATTTCACTATGAGACTTTCCACCACACCTATGAATATCACTACCGTGAGAATAAGTACCAAGTAAGTATTATGAAATAGTTTTATGAAATTAAACTGACAATCAAGAACCATTTTATTGTATTTTAATTTTGGTGTCGGCAGACAGAGTGGTCTCTGTCTGACACGTCATAAGTGCGACTAAAGAATTTATTTTCGAAAAACATATAAAATGCTTTCATGACATAATAATTAACATTTAAGTATAGGTATCGTAGAACGTTCACTTATAAACTTTGACTTTTAAAAGGACTTACATAATCACGGAGCAGGAAGGTTTGTCGCTCGCGTCCTTAATACGGCCAAACGTTCCGTACTCTCCATTACTACATATTTATTACTAGATGTGCCGCGCTGTTTTACCCGCATAGTTCCTGATGAATATCGGGATAAAACATACATTCGGCTTTATAATATTAAGTAGGAAGTAAGGATACTACTACTAAGAGTTGTAGTTGACCGAAGTCTATTACTACTACAAAAATCTTCATAATAAAAGTTTTCGAACATTTAAGTTTTGGAATTGTTTTGTATGTACATATTAATCTACATACCTACTAATATTTCACCTTCAGTCGTTATTTTTAGAAACTCTCGGAATACTTGTTGTTTTATTTCTTTCTGTTACTTTTTTTCTTTCTTACCAAATAGGTTTTAATTTTCTTCTTTATTGAAAAGACTACGTGTCCTTAATTCATATATATTTCATGTTATACAACTGTTTTGTGTTATTTATATATTATTCTAACTAAGCAGAAATATTAAATTATTTACTTCATTATAATTTAGAATGTCTTTTTCCCTTTATTTTTGACAGTAAATATAAATAAAATACAAATGAAATAGACGATATATTTATTGTAATTACATAAGTTCCATTAAGCAGATCGGGTCATTCATTGCAAGGATCAGCTGGTTGTTGATCCATTATCCTTTGGGGAATCCAAGGCGGCTGAACGTATCGCCAGATCCGTCGTCAGAGCGGCCTGGGAGCTGAAATTGTCGTAATGGTTCAACACGATGCACTGAATCGGAGCGACCTGATGAACCGTCAAGTTGATGCGGGAAGCTTGGCCCCGAACGTCCTGATGAACCGTCAACTTGATACGGGAAGCTTGACCCCGAACGCCCGGAGGAACCGTCAACTTGATGCGGGAAGCTTGACCCCGAACGCCCTGATGACCCATCAAGTGGGAAGCTTGACCCCGAACGACTTGATGAACCGTCTATATATTGCGGGAATCCTCCTGGGCCAAAACGACTCAAGGGACCATCAATTTGATGGTGTTGTTGGTGCTGATGTCCATTTGGACTAATACGGCTTAATTGATCATCGACTTGTTGTAGATGTCCTGATAGGTCGGATCTACTTAAGGGACCATCAATTTGATGGTGTTGTTGGTGCTGATATCTTGTTGGGTTAGAACGTCCTTCTAGTTCGCTTCGGTCAGAATGCACTTGATGTTGTTGATGATGCTGATATACATTTGGACCGATACGGTTTAATTGATCATCGACGAGTTGTAGATATCCTGATAGGTCGGATCGGCTTAAGGGTCCATCAATTTGCTGGTGTTGTTGGTGCTGATATGATGGAATAGAGCGTTCTTCTAGTCCGTCTCGGTCAGAATGCACTTGATGTTGTTGATGATGTTGGTATCCACCTGGACCATTAATACGCTTTAATATTAGGTCACTAACTGGGAAGGAATGTTGATGTCTTTGATGGTCGTAACGATTTGTTGTTGGATCATTGTAGGGAAATTGTTGGCCACGATAATGATGGTTTATTTCAAGTTCATCTGGGAAATAGGATTGTTGGTGTTGGTGACGATCTTGATGCCTGTCTCTGTATTCTCTTGAAGGATCATCTACATAACGGGAATGATGATATTCATTCCGAGTCGACGAATGTTCTTGAACTTGATTAGCTAATGCCAACACGACATTGTGAGGTATTTTCAATTTCACGGAAACGTTGTCAGGGTCTTCGTTCCTTAGGTTCACTTCGTATGTCCTATCAACGGGTGTGGAAACTGATTCGGTTATCCATGTCGCCAACAGAACTGAAAGATATTTCTTTATCAATCACCCATTGCTATCTAATAACCCGTTTTAATTACTTAAGTATATCAAATTTCTTTTGCAAATTTACCAAAGATAGAATAGGAATTTGTATCTATCATATTATAAATACGTGAGCTTTTTTAAATTGAAATACTTTTAGAAATTAATTAGCAATTGGTTTAGATATATTATACGATTTTACGGTAAAATTGTGTGAAGAGGAGTTAAAAATATCCTCTAACCTGCAGAGATGCCTTAAACTATGTTACGAAAGCAATTAAAATATTAAAAAAAGAAATTAATTTAAATTCCTTACCAAGCGTTAATTTCAGTACCAAACTGTATTTCCCAGAAACCATCTTTACATCAGATGTAGATGACTGGAAATAATAAAATTCTCAGATTGGACTCAATTTATATCACTGAGTACATAAAATATATTTGACAAGCAATTAATTAACTTTAATTGGTAAGTAGTGTTTAACATAAATAATTATTATTGCAGCCTTATAATCAGTATGATTAATATTTTTTATTCGGTATTTTAAATGCTTTTCCATTACAAGATTGTTGTAGCAATTTAATTATTGAATAAGAACAGGGTACTACAGACCTAACATTCAAGTTACGTTCAAGAATGTTATAAACAAAAGCATTTTTATTATATCTCGAATCAGTTTATAGATAAGAATATAAGTATTAATAATTCCTATTAATGTAAAGAAATATATGAACACAGTAAATTAGTTATAACTGACCTCTTTACTGTGTTCACACAGTCTTATTATCATTTCCTTATACTGTTTCATAAATTATATGTATTATAACACAGTATTAGGGATTAGACTTATTGATGTATTTTTCTCATATCATTAACCCCCGACGCAAAAAGAGGGGTGTTATAAGTTTGACGTGTCTGTGTGTGTGTGTATCTGTCTGTCTGTGGCATCATAGCTCCCGAACGGATGAACCGATTTCAGTTTAGTTTTTTGTGTATTAAAGGGGACATACGTGCGAGTGTTCTTAGACATGTTTGATGAAAATCGGTTGACCCGTTTAAAAGTTATGGGGGTTTGAAAGTAATTGTGTTGGGGGTTTTTTAAATTTTTAATTTAATGTTATAACTTAGCAAAACTAAAATTATTTACATAATTTTTATGTATAACTATATAAGGTTTATTTCTTTCTGTTACTTATTTTCTTTCTTATCAAATAGGTTTAAATTTTCTTCTTGATTGAAAAGACTACTGTATTGACTTCTATACGTATTAACGGGTCCTTAATTCATATACCGGGTGTTTGGTAGAGGGTTGACCAAATGGAATAGCATCAGACAAGACGCGTGTGCCACACCACTGGACGTATTCTAATCCCTTTAATCGGTTACCAGAGACGGGAAATCTTGATTTGGAAGCAATATCTTCCTGTAATTGAGATAGTCCATTTTACTTGTTTTAAGGCTTATTATTTTCTAAGAAAGTTACTACAGCATCTTAGTTTCTTCAGAAGACCTCAGATAAATCCAAATTTATTCATACTGTGACGTATTTAAGCCAAACTTGGAATTTATTTTTAAAAATATCTTATTATTTTTTCTTCCATTTTCACTTTGCATCTAAATTTTTAACAAGTTTTTTGGCTTTTGTAAAACTTGTAGTATACCGTTAAAATAAGGAATAAACAGAGAAGTTTTTAAAAGAGTTTTAAATTATCGATTCCACTTAGTTTTCGTTTTAATTGAGTTGAAAGATCCCCTATAAGATTTCTATTTTTCATTTCCCTAGCGTTAAGTGGTCGTTACAAATTATTTAGAGTTTGTAGGGGTCTGAAAATGCTGTGAGCAGACCAGGTGATATCTGAGACTATAATCAATCAAAAAATTTGACTGGAAACCAGCTCAAAAAAAAGTTATAGGGATAAATAGTCGCAATTTCGGAAAAAATTAAAAAAATCAATTTTGGCGATATTTTTTTTATTTTAACAACGAGGAAATTTTTGTCCAAATTGTATCTCCCAAATAGGCCCAGGAACACGCCCATCCCGTTTGGTCAACCCTCTACCAAACACCCGGTATATTTCATGTTATACAACTGTTTTTTGTTATTGATATATTATTCTAACTAAGCAGAATTATTAAATTATTTACTTATAAAAAATATTAAATTATTTACCATATTATAATTTAGAATGACTTTTTCCCTTTAATTTATGACAATAAATAAAAAAAAAAACAAATGAAATAGACGATATATTTATTGTAATTACATAAATTCCTTTAAGCAGATCGGGTCATTCATTGTCAGGATCAGCTAGTTGTTGATCTTTTATCCTTTGGGAACTATGTTAATACCAAGACGGCCGATCGCAGGATCGCCAGAGCGGCCTGGGAGCTGAAATTGTCGTAATGGTTCAACACGATGCACTGAATCGGAGCGACCTGATGAACCGTCAACTTGATGCGGGACGCTTGACCCCGAACGTCCTGGTGAACCGTCAACTTGATGCGGGACGCTTGACCCCGAACGCCCGGAGGAACCGTCAACTTGATGCGGGAAGCTTGACCCCGAACGCCCTGATGACCCATCAAGTGGGAAGCTTGACCCCGAACGACTTGATGAACCGTCTAGATATTGCGGGAATCCTCCTGGGCCAGAACGACTCAAGGGACCATCAATTTGATGGTGTTGTTGATGCTGATGTCCACTTGGACCAATACGGCTTAATTGATCATCGACTTGTTGTAGATGTCCTGATAGGTCGGATCTACTTAAGGGACCATCAATCTGATGGTGTTGTTGGTGCTGATATCTTGTTGGGTTAGAGCGTTCTTCTAGTTCGTTTCGGTCAGAATGCACTTGATGTTGTTGATGATGCTGATATCCATTTGGACCGGTACGGCTTAATTGATCATCGACTTGTTGTAGATGTCCTGATAGGTCGGATCTACTTAAGGGACCATCAATCTGATGGTGTTGTTGGTGCTGATATCTTGTTGGGTTAGAGCGTTCTTCTAGTTCGTTTCGGTCAGAATGCACTTGATGTTGTTGATGATGCTGATATCCATTTGGACCGATACGGCTTAATTGATCATCAACTTGTTGTAGATGTCCTGATAGGTCGGATCTACTTAAGGGACCATCAATTTGATGGTGTTGTTGGTGCTGATATCTTGTTGGGTTAGCACGTCCTTCTAGTTCGCTTCGGTCAGAATGCACTTGATGTTGTTGATGATGCTGATATCCGTTTGGACCGATACGGTTTAATTGATCATCGACGAGTTGTAGATATCCTGAGAGGTCGGATCGGCTTAAGGGTCCATCAATTTGCTGGTGTTGTTGGTGCTGATATGATGGAATAGAGCGTTCTTCTAATCCGTCTCGGTCAGAATGCACTTGATGTTGTTGATGATGTTGGTACCCACCTGGACCATTAATACGCTTTAATATTAGGTCACTAACTGGGATTGAATGTTGATGTCTTTGATGGTCATAACGATTTGTTGTTGGATCATTGTAGGGAAATTGTTGGCCACGATAATGATGGTTTATTTCAAGTTCATCTGGGAAATAGGATTGTTGGTGTTGGTGACGATCTTGATGCCTGTCTCTGTATTCTCTTGAAGGATCATCTACATAACGGGAATGATGATATTCATTCCGAGTCGACGAATGTTCTTGAACTTGATTAGCTAATGCCAACACGACATTGTGAGGTATTTTCAATTTCACGGAAACGTTGTCAGGGTCTTCGTTCCTTAGGTTCACTTCGTATGTCCTATCAACGGGTGTGGAAACTGATTCGGTTATCCATGTCGCCAACAGAACTGAAAGATATTTCTTTATCAATCACCCATTGCTATCTAATAACCCGTTTTAATTACTTAAGTATATCAAATTTCTTTTGCAAATTTACCAAAGATAGAATAGGAATTTGTATCTATCATATTATAAATACGTGAGCTTTTTTAAATTGAAATACTTTTACTACTTTTAGAAGTTAATTAGCAATTGGTTTAGATATATTATACGATTTTACGGTAAAATAGTGTGAAGAGGAGTTAAAAATATCCTCTAACCTGCAGAGATGCCTTAAACTTTACGAAAGCTATCAAACCTATCAAAATATTAAAAAAAGAAATAAATTTGAATTCCTTACCAAGCGTTAATTTCAGTACCAAACTGTATTTCCCAGAAACCATCTTTACATCAGATGTAGATGACTGGAAATAATAAAATTCTCAGATTGGACTCAATTTATATCACTGAGTACATAAAATATATTTGACAAGCAATTAATTAACTTTAATTGGTAACTAGTGTTTAACATAAATAATTATTATTGCAGCCTTATAATCAGTATGATTAATATTTTTTATTCGGTATTTTAAATGCTTTTCCATTACAAGATTGTTGTAGCAATTTAATTATTTAATAAGAACAAGGTACTACAGACCTAACATTCAAGTTACGTTCAAGAATGTTATAAACAAAAGCATTTTTATTATTTCTCGAATCAGTTTATAGATAAGAATATAAGTATTAATAATTCCTGTTAATATAAACAAATAAATGTAATCTGATTATCATTTCCTAATACTGTGTTATAAATTATAATTATGTATTATAACACAGTATTAGGGATTAGACTTATTGATGTATTTTTCTCTTAGCAAAACTAAAAATATTTACATAATTATAATTTAGAAAGTTTTTCCCTTTAATAGTTGGTAGTAAATATAAATAAAATGCAAATGAAATGGACAATATTTTTATTGTAATTACATAAGTAACATTAACTGCGCTACGAACTGGTTAGTATGGAGATAAATTATAAAGTTATCTATACTTAAATAAACACAAATGCTTATATCATTTACATTTTATTTGGTTTTATAATATTAAAGTAAGGAGTAAGCATGTCCTAATGAAATAACCAGTCGTGAACTTTGGATTAAAATATTATCTAGTTCAGGTCATTTATTATGAGGATGAGCTTGTTGTTGTTGATCCCCTATCCTACGGGAAACGATCATTGATGATGATTCGGGGTGACGTCAGACCCAGAACGGCTGAGTTTAGGATCATCAACGGCATTAGTTTCGTCACCAGTTCGGCCTGGGAGCTGACCTTGGCGTGATGGTTCTACACTATCCACTGAATCGGAGCGACGAACATTCCCATCACCATTTACTCCCTGTTGTTCTGACCCCGAACGTCCTGATGAACCGTCTACTGGGAAGCTTGACCCCGAACGTCCTGATGAACCGTCAACTGGGAAGCTTGACCCCGAACGTCCTGATGAACCGTCTACTGGGAAGCTTGACCCCGAACGTCCTGATGAACCGTCCACTGGGAAGCTTGACCCCGAACGTCCTGATGAACCGTCCACTGGGAAGCTTGACCCAGAACGCCCTGAGGAACCGTCTACTGGTACTGGGAAGCTTGACCCCGAGCGTCCAAAGTTACCGTTAACTGGGAAGCTTGACCCCGAACGACTCGAAGAATCTTCGACTGGGAAGCTTGACACCGAACGTCCAAAGTTACCGTTAACTGGGAAGCTTGAACCAGAAGTTCCTGATGAACCGTCTACTGGGAAGCTTGACCCCGAACGTCCTGATGAGCCGTCTACTGGGAAGCTTGACCCCGAACGTCCTGATGAACCGTCAACTGGGAAGCTTGACCCAGAACGCCCTGAGGAACCGTCTACTGGTACTGGGAAGCTTGACCCCGAGCGTCCAAAGTTACCGTTAACTGGGAAGCTTGACCCCGAACGACTCGAAGAATCTTCGACTGGGAAGCTTGACACCGAACGTCCAAAGTTACCGTTAACTGGGAAGCTTGACCCCGAGCGTCCAAAGTTACCGTTAACTGGGAAACTTGAACCAGAACGTCCTGATGATCCGTCTACTGGGAAGCTTGACCCCGAGCGTCCAAAGTTACCGTTAACTGGGAAGCTTGACCCCGAACGACCTGAGGAATCGTCGACTGGGAAGCTTGACACTGAGCGTCCAAAGTTACCGTTAACTGGGAAGCTTGAACCAGAACGTCCTGATGAACCGTCTACTGGGAAGCTTGACCCCGAGCGTCCAAAGTTACCGTTAACTGGGAAGCTTGACCCCGAACGACTTAAGGGACCATCCGAATTTCGCGGGTAACCACTTAAGTCAGAACGACCAAAGTTACCGTTAACTGGGAAGCTTGAACCAGAACGTCCTGATGAACCGTCTACTGGGAAGCTTGACCCCGAACGTCCTGATGAGCCGTCTACTGGGAAGCTTGACCCCGAACGTCCTGATGAACCGTCAACTGGGAAGCTTGACCCAGAACGCCCTGAGGAACCGTCTACTGGGAAGCTTGACCCCGAGAGTCCGAAGTTACCGTTAACTGGGAAGCTTGACCCCGAACGACCCGAGGAATCATCGACTGGGAAGCTTGAGACTGAGCGTCCAAAGTTACCATTAACTGGGAAGCTTGACCCCGAACGCGCCGAATGTTCTGAACGACTTAAGGGACCATCCGAATTTCGCGGGTAACCACTTAAGTCAGAACGACCTAATGAACCGTCAATATATTGCGGGAATCCTCCAGGGCCGGAACGACTTAAGGGACCATCGATGTGTTGTGGATATCCTGATAGGTCGGATCGACCTAAGGAACCGTCAATTTGATAGTGTTGTTGGTGCTGGTATGCTGGAGTAGAGCGTCCGCCTAGTCCGTTTCGGTCAGAATGCACTTGATGTTGTTGATGATGGTGATATCCACCTGGACCGGTACGGGTTAGTGGATCATTACGGTCTATTTGCTGCTGGTGTTGTTGATGGTATCCACCTGCACCATTACGATTTAATATTAGATCATTAGCTGGGAATGAATATTGATGTCTTTGATGGTCGTAACGATTTGTTGTTGGATCATTGTAGGGAAATTGTTGGCCACGATAATGATGGTTTATTTCAAGTTCATCTGGGAAATAGGATTGTTGGTGATGGTGACGATCTTGATGCCTGTCTCTGTATTCCCTTGAAGGATCATCTGCATAACGGGAGTGGTGATATGCACCGATGTCATTACGAGTTGACGAAAGTTCTTCATATATTTTCTGTTCTTGAACTTGACTAGCCAATGCCAACACGACATTGTGAGGAATTTTCAATTTCACGGAAACGTTGTCAGGGTCTTCATTTCTCAGACGTACTTCGTATGTCCCATCAACGGGTATGGAGACTGATTCGGTTATCCATGTCGCCAATACAACTGAAACATATTTATTTATTTATTTCTATTGACTCGTTTTATTCTCTTACATCAAAGTTCTAAAAATTCGATATTAAAAGCATTCTCATTCCAGACTATTTTAAATCGTGAGCTATTATTATCGTCATTTTTTTGTAAATGAATTACCGACTATACGGTATAAATTAGTGTAAAAAGGAATGAATAATATCGTCAGCCCTGCAGTGATGCCCTTAACTATGTGACGAAAGCAGGAGAGCAATTGGGATTAACTTACACTCCCAAATATTTAAGAACTCCCTAGCCATAGGAAGACAATTCGAGCCAAGGTGGCCGATGGTCAAAATTATTTTTGCATTAGACTAATATAAAAAATAAGTACTTATACATATAAAAATAAATGACTTTCAATCTCTTACCAAGCGTTAATTTCAATACCAAACTGTATTTCCCAGAAACCATCTTTACATTAGATGTAGATGACTGGAAGTAAATAAATCTGAGTTTGAACTCAATTTATGTATATCACTGAGTACATAAAATATATTTGACAAGCAACTTATTAACTTTTATTATTGTTTAACATAATATTTATTATTGAAATCTTATAATCAATATCATTAATATTTTTATTTGATATTTTAAATTATTTTTTATTACAATATTGTTGTAACAATTTAATTATTATTAAGAACTACGATATACCTAACATATATTTTTAATACTGTATTGTTAATCAGCATTGGCTTGTGGCGCATTTATTCAACTTTTAAAATATATGACTCTTGAAGATGTTATGGTCGGCGGCAGTCAACAAGTGGCCTGCCGTTGCTTGGCTAGGGTTTAAATTTCCCGTTTAATTAGGTATTTATTAACTTATTTTCATAGATTTTATATTAAAGAGTATGAAATGTCAGCCCAGGAACCCTTCTGAGTGGCGAGTTTCCTTACTTTGTAGTTATTAACAAGTACCTATATGATTGGACTTTTGGCTAAATCTATATTCAGAATAGACTTTTCGTTTATGGCATAAGTATAAGCTTTCATAAAATCTTAAATTTAATTTTTATTATGTTGTAATGGTTAGTTAAACGCAGCGCTATACCACTTGCCTTTTAGCCTTGCAAGAAGGTTGGTCTCAGTTTAGATCCCTGAGTTATTATTTCCGCTGTGAAAATGCATAGAGTTGCATACCACCGTGAGCCGATAATGGGAGGACGGGTGGTTATGTGGGGCTCTCCTAGCCAGAAGGGCTGGGCCTACCCACTAAAAACACAGCGACTTCCGTCCGCGTTACATTGGGGTACCGTAGGATCCCGAGGGGGATTACTACCACGGCACACCAACGCCGGGCCCGCACTAAAGGCGGCGCCCCCCTCCCTGAAAGGACGTCTCCGGAAGTGAAGACGTCCCCACGACCGGTACCGAGGGCGAGCGTCCTCCCGACGCTCGCCCTTCGTACTAGGGCTCGGGAGATTTGGGTCGATAATGGCGCCTGTAGCGGCTCTTCCCGCATCTCCCAGCCCCCCTCAATGACCCCCGCACATTAACGGGCACAGCCAACTGCGCCCGAAATGTGGGGGGCCTCCCTGAGTTGGCCTGCAGTAAGATCTTACAGGCCGACCTTTGCAATACGATTAAAATTTTAATCTGTGCCCTGAAGTTTCATCAATCTTCATATGAAGCCTCTATAATCCTGTCAATAAAGACAGCTTCTAATGCAAAACATATGTTTTTATTCGATTGGTAATTTCTGAGATTTTTTACTTTTCTTTTTTGACTTTCCGGCTGAATTTATTTGTTTAAACGCGCTACATTTAAACAAATAAATTCTGCCTCTTATAATAAATATAGCATATTACATAAATAAGTATGGTAATGTAAAAGCGTTGGCGGGATGATCTTACTGCCTTGGACAGTAGCTGGTGGGACAACGCGAAGGATAGGGAGGGCTGGAGATGTTTGGGGGAGACCTTTGCCCAGCAGTGGGACACTATAGGTTGACAAAAAATAAAATAAAAATAATGATAAAGATTAATTAAAAACATCTCTGCAGTCTAGAAACAGGTGAAAGCCTGGCAAACTAGAACTATAAGTTCGATACCCGAGTCGAGCGATGAATCACGCTCTAAGACAAGCTTTGTGGTTACCCCTATTCCTTAATGGTTTTATGTAAATGATACAGAGGTATTTACTCTACAGTGATTCTATTACTTAATGATATAAATAAATAGAACAATTACAATCAATATATAAAATTCTTTATTTGATTTTAACAATGTGTGTAAAGTTGAATTGGGCAAGTATCTATTTCCCACATGGCTTGGTGTTTATTGAAATTATTTTATAATTGTATAATATCTTATTCCAAAATCTCTAAAAAGGGGGATCTTGCATTTAATACAAATAATAAAAATGTATATAAATAATATAATATCCATCATAAGTTAATATTCATCTTCATCATCATCCGGTAGGTACTGAATTGCCTGTGATGGTACGTTGACCATCGTCATCTCTATTTGAGGAACCCTCAATTTCAGTGTCAATGCGTCGTCAATGTTCTTCAAGTCAATTTTGTACACATCCAACGTCGGTTTTGATGCAATTGATGTGATCCATGTGACGAAAAATACTAGACAAATAAGACATTATTACAAATGATTGAGTATGAAATATTTGAAGTTCCATAAAATCTAGGCTAACGATAAGCTAGGTATTAAGCTAAATGTTTGATCCATGGTTAATAAAGTAACATTCCGAAATGGTAATGATAAAGAACTTTAAAGGAAAACATGAAAACAATGTTTGATTTCTTTAATAATTTTAGAATAAATTGCGATGTTATCGCAATTCGCAAGTAATGCAATATGTAAATGGAAGTCTGTGTCTGACAAATGATCAAGACTAGTCTGTGACTATAACATAACTCGGACCTGCAATAGTTATGAAATCTTGTTTATATTGTAGTCAACAAATCCCTGATCTCCCTACTTTTACAGTCCCATAATGAGGATATTGTTCTTTTCAAAGTGATCCTTACCAAGTATAATTTTAAGCAAATAATTAAATTTCCCATTAAACATTGTTACGCTTAATGATTTAACTACAAATCATAATTATTGAAGTTTGAACTGAACTTATACTTAGGCGAAGAAAATTGACTAACATAATCCCAAGACTTTGTCTGTCAAATCATGTTTATATTTTGAGTTTACAATACTTGAATACTTTTGAACGCTAAAGAATTTACGAAAACTTGACTTGTATTTTTAACCACAACTGCCTTATTTGCGTTGCATTTTTAGTCCAGTTTAAGAAAACCTGATAAGCATTTGACACCTTGTCAGTCACATCTGTCACTTTGACAGTATTCAAAATTGATTGTCAAACCTGGTTTAGTGCTAAACTAGACTAAAAATGCAACGTAACGTAAATAAGGCAACAAATGTTTATCTCGGTCTGGGTGTGTGTGAATGTGTGTTTGCGTAGTTTCTGATATCCTAGCCCTAGAGATACAAGTTTCGAACTTAGTTAGGGGTCGATTACTATAAAGAGATGATGTAGTGAATGATTATGTTATGTCACTTAAAGACTGTCTGGAATCCTCTGTAAGTAAAAAGGAAGCTACATTATTTGTACAAAACTAATATTGTAGGTATACTATACAGATATAGCAACCATCTTTTATATTATAGTTTATAAGATCGTCATTCAATAATCAATTTGTAAATAGTAATTGGAAACATAAATATCCAATTGTAATCAATTAACTTTAATTCGTAATTTTGTTGTAATCGCGATATTACCCACTTTATTGCTTTAAATAATGAGGTATTTATGTTTGTTGGTAATTACTTACTTGAATTGAAACATTAAATGGCTTTTTATTGATTTTATTTCTTGTTACTTTATAACAAATTCTATCGAGGATGCAAATTGAAAATGACTATGAAATTTGACGTTATATAGCCAAAAAGTAGTAGGTACTTAGTATATGTATTCCTACAAAATCCCACTGTTGCAAAAGCTACTCCGTTCTCTTTTCCCTTAGAGAATAAACCCAATTGTCTAAGCTTTTCCCCCACCACAGTACTAATATCATCATAGTGATGAGGATAGGCGTAATACAGGCTAGCAACACAGATACAACTTTTCTAAGTTGCATGTTCCATGGATGGTAATTGCCATAATCCGTGCGTGACCCACCTCGTTTCGTTTTGCATAGAAAATTATGTTTTCTTTGCACTCGGTTTCAGCGTGGTTGTATTTAGAAATTAAATTAGTAAATTATTTGGTTAGTAGAAAATTATAAAAACTAATAAATCTTAGCTTGTTACTTTTTATTGTTTAATATAAAATTGTAATTGATTTTATGTTTCTTTTTACTGCCGAGTTACGAGAGAATTTAATAAAATTAATGTTAGTATAAATAAAATTTTCTTGTTGATAAACTTAATATTTATTTAGTTAGGGTATTCTCTGTCTAACATAGTATCCCTAAATAACATAACATAGTTTCTGTTAAGATAGCATTTAGTTAGGACACTGAATAATTAATAGAAGGTTAGGATTATATTAAGCAAGCGTGGCGATAATGCATTGTTTTCACCGATATCAACAGTGAGAGACTGTACCCTGCAGTGGTATCTCACAAGTTGCTATAACTACTTAGTAGATACTTATACAGGGTGTCCGGGCATCGATGTCGCATACTTTAAGGGTGTAAAATATGGTATTTTTTATCGACAAATCACGGTTCCAATTTTCTCTAGCTACCTCCATTACAAAATGGCAGCCATTTTGTTTTTTTCAACTCGACGCGCGGGTGCTGGTACTGATTTAGTCATTGCTATCCATGTAAACGTCTTAGGAAGATGAAATATGTCTCATTTGAAAGTAAATAATGTAGGGTATTATTGAATGTAAGATTTTATTCCATATCATAATTATAAAATAACAAAAAAATCATTACAAAAATAAAAATCAATATTTTTATTCTGATTTTTTCTGCATTTTTTTATTTTTTGTTAAAATTTGACCTATTAACCTACGTTTTTCATCTTGTTTTTTGATAGTACAGAATATTTACTTAAAAAAGAACCATACATCTTATAGCCTTATGTATGGTAGTTTTAAAGTTACGATGGTTTGAATATGATTCTTAGCCTAGAAAATCGTCTCGTATTGCGAGGAGTGCTCGACGTGCTCGTCCATGGGACTGCGTTGTTGGGATTATCTGACTTGGACTATTATTTAGTCCGTCTAAGTGAAGGTAATTGATCAAAAAATGCTACATTTTACTCCATATCTTTATCATAAATAACAAAAGAGGATGATAAAAACAAAAACCATTATGTGTTTTCGTATATTTTTTAGATTATTTGTATTTTCTTAAAAAAATACCATTAAGTTACTTTTTTCTTTATTTTTGATAGTACAGCACATTTACTTAGGGTATCTATGAAGTTCAAAAGGTTAAACAGTTTGAATATGACCCTTAACCATACAGTCCCACGGACGAGTAATCCTGAGAATGCGAGGTGATTTTCACGGTTAAGGGTCATATTCAAACCTCCGTAACTTTTGAACTATTATACATAGGGCTATAAAATGCATGACTTATTTTTGAGTAAATATTCTGTACTATTAATAAACAACAAAAAAAATGTAGTCTAATGGGTCAGTTTTTAAGAAAAAGACAAATAATCTAAAAAATATACGAAAACACATAATGGTTTTTGTTTTTATCATCCTCTTTTGTTATTTTATGATACAGATATCGAGTAAAATGTAGCATTTTTTGATCAATTACCTTCACTTAGATGGACTAAATAATAGTCCAAGTCAGATAATCCCAACAACGCAGTCCCATGGACGAGCAAGTCGAGCACTCCTCGCAATACGAGACGATTTTCTTGGCTAAGAATCATATTCAAACCATCGTAACTTTAGAACTATCATACATAAGGCTATAAGATATATGGTTTTTTTTTAAGTAAATATTCTGTACTATCAAAAAACACGATGAAAAACGTAGGTTAATAGGTCAAATTTTAACAAAAAATAAAAAAATGCAGAAAAAATCTGAAAAAAATATTGATTTTTATTTTTGTAATGATTTTTTGTTATTTTATAATTAAAATATGAAATAAAATCTTACATTAAATAAAACCCTACATTATAAACTTACAAATGAGACATCTTTCATCTTCCTCGGACGTTTACATGGATAGCAATGACTAAATCAGTACCAGCACCCGCGCGTCGAGATGAAAAAAACAAAATGGCTGCCATTTTGTAATGGAGGTAGCTAGAGAAAATTGGAACCGTGATTTGTCGATAAAAAATACCATATTTTACCCCCTTAAAGTATCCGACATCGATGACCGGACACCCTGTATATCTAAAGGTACATTTATAACATAACATTATCATTCACTACATCATCTCATTACAGTAACTGACCCCTAACTAAGCTCGAAGCTTGTATCTAAGGTATCAGAAACTACGCATACACTCATTCGCACGGGTGCGCCAAAGTTCACCTAAAATTTCAACTCCGATAATTGGAAATCCGAAAATTTTCTTCCTAACATTTTTTATCCTAACAATCGCAACTCCTAAAATCTTTGTTCCTAATGTTTTAATTCCGAAACATTCAACTGCATAATGTCAGTAGCAATAAACATCTTATACACTTTTATTTGTTTTCCTATATTTTCTCAACATAACCATCGTTCATACTATTATTCAAAGTCATATCTTTTTTGTTAAGATTTATTTTTATTTATTATAATCAATATTATATACATAAATTTTTCGTAACTTTGTTTTTACATAACATGTAGGTATAACATATAACGCACGAGCCGAGCGAGCAAAACCAGAGTCCTGCTCCAATCATTCAGTCAAGTTCCAGTAACGAATCGGTCCTATTCCTAATTATTGGTTTAGGTTATGTTAGAACTGTGACCCCAACGCACGAGCCGAGCGAGCGTAGCGAGTGTGCCGCGGCAGCGGCCGGCGAAGTGCCAGAACCGAATTGGTCCTTTAGTTATGGTTATGGTAAACTCCCAGGCCATAAGCATAACCGTAAACGAGTCGTATAATAATCATTAAAACAATAAATATCATATATTTTTTATTACACTTGGTAAATGTTTCTTTCTGAGCATGAGTGAAAATATTATGGTAAGTATGTTTAGGGATAAAAGCGTTATGATAAAAAACAGTAGGAGTTAAAATATATTTACATTAATGATGTTAGTAATTAAAATTTTCGGACACATCAGTGTTATGAGCATCGTCGGTAGCACTACAAATAGTATGAATTAAAACTTTAGGATAAAATTTTTTAGGAAGAATGATCATTCGGACTACAAATAGTTAGGAAAAACATTTTCGGGTAAAGAACTTTAGGTGAACCAATATGGACCCCATTCGCACACACACCCAGACCGAGACAAACATTTGTGGTTCACATAAATATTAACCCGCAACCTTACTTACCTTATAACATTACTAGCGGCGTCTCGCGGTTTCACTAGCGTGGTTCCCGTTCCTGTGGGAATACGGGGATAAAATATAGCCTATATATATATAGCTACATTCACCCTGAGTAACAGGGTGAATGTAGCTTTCTAATGAAAAAATAATTATTAAAATCGGTCCAGTACTTTTTGAGTTTATTAGTACTTTTTAAAGATTTGTATTTTTGTATGTAACAAATACAAAAATACAAATCTTTCCTCTTTATAATATTAGTTTAGATTAACACCCATACTACCTGTCATAATAAAGTATTAATATATTTGTCGCATTATAAGATTACAGAAGCCATATACCAGAGACTTATACTCGTATTACATAATAAATATGGTTATTCCCAATATTTATTTCGGCTTTTGTTTGTTTTACTACCGTGAACTCAACTGTATTACACGATTAGTGGTCTAAGATTTTGGTTGTTGTAAACAAGTAACATTCAAGAACCGTTGTTTTTCTAGCTTTATACATATACAGCCTTACTAATAAAAAATACCCACTGTGTATAGTCTTGATATAACGAGTGTGAAGCATATTAATAATTCGTTATATCAAGAATATACACAGTGGGTATTTTTTATTGGTAAGGCTGATAGACAAAAATTTTTGCCTTAAGGCAAAGGTTTTTAGAATCAGATCAGTTGATTAATACATTTACATAACATAATCAATCACTCTATCATTGACCCCTCTAGGTTCGTTACTTGTGTCTAGGCTAGGGAATCTAGAGTATCAGGAACTACGCACACATTCATTCTACCGTGTACCCCGATATTTAATTTGGATTATTCAATTCAAATAACTTAGAATATATATTATTAAAAAGATGATACTTATCATCTTTTTAATAATAGTATAGATAGGTGATGTTTCTGTAGGAAATAAAAATAGTCACTACTCGAAACTTTATTCTTTCTCTATATCAAAAATAACTGGTATTAAATGTTTGTAAATACGACAGGTGCCTTCAAACAGTACTTGTAAATCTGGATCATCTAGTTTGGCTATATTGAAATCACAAATAGAGTCGTATGTGATCCCATCTGTGGCGCAAATAGGTTCGTAGATACAATTCAATTTACACATTCCTAGAAGGTATTGTGAACTCAATAACAAGGGTAATAGGGTCGCTGAAAAAGAAAATCAATAATATTTATTATGTATTTGTCAGTGGGCAGTTTTCCCAAAAACCTGAATGAAGTATGTTGCGATATTTTTATTTTAAAACCACCTGTCACTTTTGAAGGTCTTCTACGACAACCGGGGCTGACAGCTTACCAAATTTAGTCGAATCTTTCGACTACTTTCAGTCACATAAGGTGACCTTCATCGGGGGGGGTCAAATGCTCTAACGATATGATTTCGACGAAAACGAGAAGGATTCGACCAAAATCGGTACCCGTGTAAAAGGAATAAATAAAAATGTCAATTTTCCTAAAGAGACAAGTATTAACTTAATCAAACTTACATCTCATTTTCATTGTAGTTAATCAACCATTAATTTTACTGTCTAATATTTAATATAGTGTTTAAAACAATTATAATTTTAATAACCGTATTATAGCCACAGTTAAATAATATTTATCGGCTCTGTGCGTCAAGCTTGTTGAGTTTAATGATATTTAATACTTACTTGGGTTTAAAATAATATTATAAACATGATGTTATAAAAATACTACGAAATAATAAGTGAAATTATATTCAATTTGAAATACATTGTACTGATATTATAATAATTATTTTATAGTTAGCAGAAAATATCAATGTCATGGTAAGTGTAGTTTTGATTTGCAGGAACTTTTAAACTACATTTAGATATGTACTACAGTTTGAGAGATGTGTACTTAGATCAATCAAACAGCCTAATAGCATACTTTCTCTTTTGCTGTCCCCTCTATCATTGTCACCCAAGGTGACAAATGTGTTTGTTTCCCCATGAATGACAAATCTTCTCATTCGTCTACTTAGAATTCATTTTCGATGTCACCTAAATTTCGAAGCTAGTCTCGGATTATTCGCTAACAATCGCGTTTGTTATACGAGAGCCCCCAAAAATATTTATTGTACTTTTGTTTTTAGTATTTGTTGTTATAGCGGCAATAAAAATACATCATCTGAGAAAATTCATGTCTAGCTATCACTGTTCTTGAGATACAGCCTGGTGACAGACGGACGGATGGACGGACAGCAAAGTCTCACTAATAGGATCCCGTTTTTACCCTTTGGGTGCGGAACCCTAAAAACGCCCAGTGCGTTGTGGTCTATGGCACATTATTAGACCACAACGCTATAGACATTTGATACAGTTGAAATACACACATCAAAAGTGTCTAGGGATCAAGCATTTTTATGCGGATTTCTTGAGATTGAGATGTGGCTTTGTAATAAATTTATGATTTTATAAATTTATATGGATCCTTTTTGGTGCATTTCATAATTTGAATCAGGAACTGTGAATCAAATTCGAGTAAAAGATGAAAATCAGCTGTCAATATTTTCCCTATAAAAACATACAACGCATTGAAGACATTATTAGTGCTACTGTTTCCCTACTACTGATTAAAACCAACGTTATTATGGAGCGGCGACGTCATTTAAGCAGGGAAGAAATGCTCAGAGCCGTGGGAATGATAGAAGCTGGTTCCCGGCAACGTACTGTGGCTTTAGCTCTGAATACAAGTCAGAGTGTTATCAGTCGACTTTGGACACGTTACCGAAGCACTGGTACCGTGGCTGAGCGCCATGGAGGACGGTATCGCTGCACCACACGGAGACAAGACCGATACATTCAAATCTTAACTCGAAGAGCTCCAACAATAACCGCCATGATGTTAGCCGTGCGGCTTCATCACTCTTCAGGGAACTTAATTAGCGACCAAACAGTCAGAAACCGCTTGCATGAAGTGAACCTTCATTCCCGAAGACCGCTACGGGTACCACCTATAGCAATGCACAATCGTAGGATTCGATATCAATGGGCTCTTGAACACAGAAATTGGGCAGAAGAACAATGGCGTTTCGTGTGCTTTTCTGATGAGTCTCGTTTTGGTATGAGACCGGATACAAGACGTATACGACACTGGAGAACCCCTGGACGCCAACAGCGATTAAAATCCTGCCAGGAAGTCCATCCTTATAGTGGTGGAACCATCATGGTATGGGCGGGTATTTGGATCGGCGGAAGAACTGAGTTGATTTGGATCAGAGGCAACCTCAACGCTCAAATTTATGCTGAGACGATTGTATCAGACGTCATCGTTCCTCTACAAGTGCAAATCGGTCCCTTATTTCAGTTAATGCATGATAATGCACGACCGCACACCGCAAGAGTTGTAAGACAGACTCTCGCCGCAGCTAACATCAATGTCCTGCCCTGGCCTGCTCAGTCGCCAGACTTGAACCCGATTGAGCATGCATGGGATATGCTACAGAGAAGAGCTCTGCCGAATATGGAGGGTATCCAGTCGCAAGAAGACCTTTTTTTGTTGTTGCAACGAACATGGGCGGCCATTCCACAGCGTGATTTGGATGAACTCATTTTGAGTATGCCAAACCGATGTTCTTGTGTTGTTAGTGTTCGCGGTAGAAACACGGATTATTAATTGTTTAAGTTACCCAATAAAATTTTAAAGAAAACTGTTATTTCAGTCTTTTTTTCGAACTTTAATGTTAGTGGTTCAAATGTCAAAAATCCCTTTATTAGGAAAATGGCAAATTTCTTTATTAATGCAAAGGTGACTTGGTTTATCGTTACTGTGACAAACGAAAACACTTTATTTGATGAATCCTTAAAGAAAATTTTAATTAATATCAATCAGGAGAAAAGTTATTGCAAAAATATATGTTGATCCCTAGACACTTTTGATGTGTGTAGTAAAGATTTTTTTGTTTTTGTTACAAAATATATAAGTTTCATGTCATCATTTTATATCGTATTAATTGTTTTTCTTACACTATTTTTTGTCAAATTTTTTACATCAAACTAAATGCGAAGTTGGAAATAATACAGCGTGAAATAAACAGCTTTTTGTAAGTATCACTTGATATGTTTTTCACGGTGTATAAACAGGATTTCATGGGTATTGTTTTACAAGGAATTGATATATTTTTGAAACAGAAGCTTCAAATGTTACTTGCGGTACTTTTTTGTGGTATCAATTTTAAGTAAGTACTTACTTATTCTTTAAATAATTCGCCGTTTAATATACAGTTGCAAAACATGCTTACGTTAAAAGATAAAAAAAGGTAAACATAGACGTTGATTTGAGATAAATTTTAAAGATTTTAGGTTATTCAAACTGAAGAGATTCTATTGTTTGCTTTTTATCTCTGGATTCTATACACATGAGATATGTACTAACTGTATCTGATGCGATATACTGATAAAAAAAAGCTTTATGCATTATCTCTAAGTATCATATTTTCCACATTTAAAATATCATATAACATACAGATTAGAGAGGTATCTCCTAGAAAGGTATCTTATTCACATTATAAACTTTATATACATACTTTTTGCATTTTAACCTCAAATGTCAATCGCATTAAAGACCATTTCATATCACAATCAGACCAATACGTTGCGAAAATCTTATTAAAGTTAAAAGACAAATTATATAACCATAAACACCTTTAAAAGTATACTTAACTAAAGAATGTTATTAGTTATTACCAAATCTTATCGTCACGATTTTGTACGCATAGGCTTGCGAAGTAGCTAAATGAGTCGCGCAAATTTTCCACGATTTTGTTTTACGGTTCATTTTTTAGATAAAAAATTATCTTATTTAGGATTATTCTCAATATATTTCTCTATTACGGTTATTTTTCTCTATTATCTGTAAAATCGTATAATAAAAGGAAGGGGGAAGGTGAAGAGATGGTAAAAAGGAGTCTGATGGTAACTTTGTACTGCTACGTACTCAGAAAATATCGCTTGACTATTGCCGATATTCCTTGATATTTATTGTTTAAAAACGCAAACGTACCGAGGAATTGAGAACCTCCTCCCTTTTTTTAAGTCGATTATAAATCATGAAATTGTTCAAAAAGTTGTTATTGTTGACTTTACTTTAAGTACATAAGTCTCTTTGATCCACATAAGTAATTAAGTACAGAATACAATAGAGTAACATCTCATCATGTGTTTCAAATGAGGTCACTATAAAGTTTTCTCAAATAAATATCAACATTACTTGACTCATTAATGAACAATCGTTGACCCACGTTACGCAACAAACAAACACGTTGTTTGTTTTAAATTACAGTAATTTGTTAAACCTTTTCAACCGTCCGTAAACACAAATATTACGTAAGCTATAAATTAAATAATAATCAATTATTGAATGTACTTGTTCGTGCATTACTCCATAACGACCATAGCTAGTTGTACCTTTTTTAAATTATAATTTGGCGTTTTGTGAAATGTTCTACGGAAAATTGCATTTGTGAAACAAAGAAATATTATGTACTCGTACTATAGTAGTCGATAGTAACTAAGTACATACATACTTAGCTGTATAATTAACTTAATCATATTGACTTATATCAAGCTGTAAAATTTTACTGCACATGGCTAAGTTTACTCTCACTGAGGATATTATAGAAGGATATTAGTCCAAAGAGAAAATATAAGTTTCGCTAGTCCAATGTATGTGGGTGATTCTTAAACTATGCCCAGCTTAGAAACAAAAAAACTTTTTTCGGCAACTGTCATAAACTGCTGATCGTAGTATATGTTCTCTATATAATGATGTAGGCCTAGGCACTCCTAAAACCACAAGGCGCTAAGTACCTATTAAATGAAAATCCATTACTAAACGAATATTCGTGTATACTGAACAGCAGCGCCAAATTCTTAGATTACCTAAGCAAGCGAAGATTGCTGGTAAACAATATTAATATTAGTGATGTGAATATCTCGGATACTCGTGAGTCTCGTGACAGTCGAAAGGGAACCGTTTAACTCTCGTTCGGTCACGATTCGCGTTCGATATTCGGAAATGTTAACGAGTTGCCCAGGCGCAATGAAAGTGAACAAACTCCATTGTTCAGGGAACAGGTGGTATCTGTTACCTATTATGATCCAGTTTAACTGTCTGCGATGCTATAATAAGTACTGTTATGCAATTCAAACTGTATATTGTTTAGAACTCTTCCTAGTTTAAGAGATTGGGTATAAAAATAGGCACGTATAGAGATGTTGCGTAGGTATTATAGTTTCATAATGTGACCTGTCGCATCTAAATAACATTGAATAAGTACTTACTATAAATTGTTATTTATACGTTTATTGTCACTATATATAAATAAGTAAATAAAATGTAGAGTTTGTGGAGTTAGGCTTTGTAGAGCTTGTTGAGTCAGAAGCTTTGAAAGCTTTCTACATTTTTTATATCTAGAGCCAAACTCTAACTTTTTGACAGTGCGAGTCGTATGGTTCCGTCTGGCAACATTTATATGACAATATTTTTTGGGTAAAATACTTAATTAATAAGTACTTATCTTATATAATATAAAAATGAATCGCAAAATGTGTTGGTAAGCGCATAACTCGACAACGCCTGGACCAATTTCGCTAATTCTTTTTTTGTTATGTTTGGTATTGTCAGGAGAAGGTTTTTATGTAAAAAAAAACAGGAAAATCAATGGGAAAATAGAACCCGTGCGAAGTCGGGGCGGACCGCTAGTTTACAATAAAAGTGTATTTCCTAAGGGAAAACATGATGTTACTTATAACCCAGAGTGAAACTCGGTCCCCTGGTAGATACTGTTATATAAATTAAAATTACTCCTTTAAATAAAAACATAAGTAATCTAAAATAAATCTTCGTAACAGTCAAGAGTAAAACAAATCAAAGAACATGATTTCCTCTGCTGCAGTTAGTACTAAATTACTCAACATGGAGCAATGACTAAATCCTTATACGGCGAAGAAAGTTACAGGCGTTTACACGGAGAAATGCGATAATGCCATAATTCAAGATCTTTAACAACAGTTTGATATACAACCTCACGATCGTAACTTAATGTTAAGAGCTGCCTCAGTAATATTATGAGATAAAATCTATTCGTAGGTATTCTAACTTCCTATTGCTTATAACATAATATCGTTTATTTTTTTATATTATGCATCTAGGGCTGTAAGTGAGCATAAAATATATCTACAACATTTTTGAATGCTGTTTTCATCAATATAAATAGCGATGAAGGTTAGCTAAGTGACACATCCCTAGAAAAAACTAATAAATATTTTATTGTTGTGTTACACATATATTTAAAAAATACATACTAATTCTACCTGTATGTAGTAAAAATAAGTCTGAAAATAAAAGAGTATGCTTAGGGCCTATTTCACCATCTTCAAGTAAGGTTCCGAGTACGTACTCACAAGGTTTGTCTTTGTCACTTGATATAAAGTAAGTAAGAAAGAGAGTAACAAGAGACGACACTCACCATACTTGGTGAGTAACTTTACTTGATGATCGTGGAATAGGCCCTATGACTAAGATACGAGACTACATTTAGAGTTGATTTCACCATTGAAATTTAACGCAATCAATCCAAGCTAAGTCAGTTTATGTAGTACTTTATCTTAGCTCAAAGATTTGGATTTCACCTACAAAAACTAACCAGCTAATCGAGAAACATGTAAACTTCAGTTAAGATAAATGTAGTTTTTTAAAATTATCCATTAAACTAAAGTAGTTGATAATATTTTCTTTGTTAATTAATTTTTTGTTAGCTGTTTATTTCTCTTCTTTGTTTTTATTATTGTATTTTATGTTCAGTTAAATTAGTTGAGTTTCACTTAAGTAGCATATTATTTTCCTTTTGATTTTGTTGTGATATTCTGTTATTGGCTAAGTGCCTACTAATCATGTTTACATACAATATACTTGTATTAATTTGCTGTTGAATATCCTAATTAATAAAATAAAATAAACGGTGAAATCAACCTAAATAGGGGGTTGTAAGTAACTAGACTATTAGAACTACTATTTATTAATCAAATTACACAAATTCATTGCAAGTTTCGTAACTTTCATTTTGCGTTGGTAATTTTTTTTATGTCCCTTTCCTTTCTGTTTCATCTTCTTTGGATTTCTTGGTCTATTTCTATTTTTTCTTGGTCGTTTCGTTATTGGTTCGCCCTCAGATTCCGCTTGAACGTACTTCGCATTTGCATATAAATTTGTATTTTCATCTGATGTGTTTATAACCTCAGTAACTACTTGCACTTGTTTCGGTTGCCCATTTTTGGGGTTATTTTCTGCACAATATTCGTTCCCAACTTTTTTTAACATAGCAAACACGTCTTTGCTTTGTATATTAAAAAGAAGTTTCTTTTGCTGATGTACTCGATGACGATGTTTTTTCTTTCTACCATCAGCCATAGACACTGATATCCAAAATAAAAATATAACTGAAAATTATGTCAATTATTAAATAATTATTTTTAGAAAAATAATGAAAAAAAATATATTATTGAATAACTGCTTTTTAATTATTCTGAAACTTTATTATTACAATACACTCATTTTGGAACCACATTTTATTATCAGTGAGAGAGCTTATAATGGGATCTTATAAAATTTAATATTAATATTAAAAAACTTATTCTCTGAGTTTTAAAACTTACCACAAAATAATTTATATAAATGTGTACTTAGCATTACGACGACGAGTGTGAAATAGAAAAATGTTCGCACAATTATTGTTTTCCATTAAATTTCCATAACGTTTATTGCTTGTCATATTATATGTAGTAAATAACATACATGTAGTAATTAAGATTAAAGAAATAAATTCCCAAATAAATAAAAATAAAAATAAATAAAATAAAAAAGAAAACTTCATTTAGAAAAGACAGAAAACAACCACATTTATAAAACAGAACCTATCAATGGAATTTTCTTTTGAATCACTTCCCTATCGCGACGGTATACCACTTTTTTTACGCTGAAGAAAGACATTGTCGTCTACCACTGGGAATGTGGGCTCTCCCCGCCAAAAGGGCGAGGCATATCATTAACAGTAGACCTAAGACTCTTGTATTGTCGAAATTGATGATTGAACATATAATCAAACACTTGAAATACATAGCAACAGTACACAGATTGTACACTGATGACCAAGCTATTACTCGTTGATACTTGTAACAAAACCTGTTGGTTGTAACGTGATTTAATTCCATCGTGTTCCCACAACTTTCCTTTCTCTATCATTCTCGAAGGGCAAGGATTGGTCACGAACAAATCGGTCACCGAGACGATGACGGGAATCGAATAATCGATTCGACACACTCGACTCTTGTTCTCGTCTGCCTGAACTAAAGTTAAAGTTTTAGAATAAAATGTCGCTAGTTATCTCAAAAGTCAAAGTAAAAATCATTTATCAGTTATGTCCTCAATAGGGCACTTATGAACGTCAAAATTCATTCTACCACCGATTCGGATTACATCAGCCGAGAAGAATCGAAAATAAATCTCGGGCTGGTACTTTTTTTTTAAATAATACAAAATCTATATTATCCAACTTCTATACTAACAATAACGTAGAGTTACGTATTAATCTATTATTTTGAAGTAAAAAAAAACCTAAAAATTGCTTTCGGAACCGTGACGGAAGACGCGTTAAATCAATATGCTGAGGACTCTCAGCATATTGATTTAACACGTCTCTCGCCAAACGTCCAAAAAATTTGGCAATACCCGAATGTTACGCAAATATGGTATGTTATGTTTATGGTACAGTAAAAGCTCCATATTCGCGCTTCCTTCATTCGCGTTTTCACTATTCGCAGATCAAACAATTGTGACCCAATCCCTTTATTCGCGGATCTAATAGGTACATAATACATGCATATTAATAAAAAGAATTCCAATATGTATCCAACCAAATATTCTTTGTAAACGCTCCGAAAATGGACTAATAAAAAAAGTAAAATAGACCTTATTACAACTTTGTAATAAGTATGTTTTTAAATGATATTGCCGCTATAGTAACATAACATAACATAATATTTCACTACATCATCTCATTATAGTAACTGACTCCTAACTAAGCTCGAAGCTTGTATCTAGGGCTAGGGTATCAAAAACTACGCACTCATTCATTCACACACACACCCATAATGGTTCGTCCTTTGACTTAAACCGCTAAAGTATTGTCAAAAACTTCAATTTAATTGTTTTTTATTCCGTATAATCCCATATAAATTACCATTCCGTATTCACGGTTCCTGTATTCACGGCATATTTACGTAACGTATCCCCCGCGAAAAGAGCTTTTACTGTATACCTTAAATATATTAAACTTATACCTTATTACATTTAATTAAACACAATTTCACAAAGATTATTTTTAATTGTTTAAAAAAAATATATAATGTTAATAGATAGTAGGTATTATATTAAATTTAACACAATTTCACTTAAATATTCTAACTTTCTGCTCAACTTTCCTAATATTTTCTCACATAAGAACCTAATAACATAAGAAAAAAATGAAGATACATATAGGATGTCGATTATATCCGCCCCAAAATGAAAAACTTCTATAAACATTTTGGTCGTAATATAAATACTCTTTTTGTGAAAGTAATAATTGTTTTATTTGGTTCTTACGATGTTTGGCCTGCGGTTTTGACTGCGGCTTTCCTCTCATTGAATATAGCTCGCTTCGATCGGCCGCTGATAATGTCGTACTGAGGAGTAACAATACTGAAAAACAATAAAAAATCGTATCTATCAATTGATAGTTTCAATAGTGTAACACACACATTTTAAAATCATTTTACTCGGGACTTAACGTGAGTAAAACATTTATTTTCGACAGTGACCGTGAACGGTCGAACGTGGATGTAAATAAATGTAAAAAATCGCCAAAATTAAAAATTTCACTAAGAAAAAATATTTTAATAAAACCTACTTACCACATGTTAAAACCAAACATTGTTTACCGAGCATCACAGCGGATTTAATGATGAAAATATAGTTATTTCACTTAATTTATAATCTAACTTCGTGTCGGGGTTATGGTGCTCAAATTAAAACTAATGTTTCGTTAATGATTTAATTACATACTCGCCTGTAATCATAATAAGGATTAGTGTTTTATATGGACGGTTTTACTAAAAAGAATTTACTAAAAAGGATTCAACCGCAGCCTTATTAGCGTCGAAGGTTTTAGTTCGGATTAGCAGTAATCTAAACATTGCAAATCTAAACGTGCAAATAATGTATTACAACAAATATATTACACTTATACCTTATTATATTTAATTAAACACAATTTCACTGAGATTATTTTTAATAGTTTAAAATAAATACATAATTATAAAAGATAGTATTATATTAAAACACAATTTCACTAAAATTTTATAATTTTCTATCCTAATATTTTCTCGCTTAAGAACCTGCTAATAACAAAAGAAAAAAATGAAGATACATATAGGATTATAATTATATCCCCCCCAAAATGAAAAACTTCTATAAATATTTTGGTCAAAATATAGGTACTCTTTTTTTGGAAGTAATAATTGTTTTATTTGGTTCTTACGATGTTTGGCCTGCGGTTTTGACTGCGGCTTTCCTCTCATTGAATATACCTCGCTTCGATCGGCCGCTGATAATGTCGTACTGAGGAGTAACAATACTGAAAAATAAATAAAAATCGCATTTTTCAGTTAAATATAAGGAACCAAAATGATATTCATTAAGAATAGTTATTTATGGTACAAGCGCGTAAAGTTGGTGATTACTTCCGAGGCGCTATTGAGGTCCCAGTTAAGCGAGGGTCTGAAGATAGTCGAGGAAAGTAAATTTATCAATACACTTGTGACGAAAATAATAATTAAATATCATTGTTCGCTTATAAATAAACAGTTTTTCTATTCGCGCGCATCCAACACAACAATGGTGATCGGACATAAACTAAAAGAATATATTTATTAAAATAAATTTGAATAAATGAATGAATGGAATCGACCATAGACCTACCAAAAGTAAGGCAAAATAGTTGAAGTTTGTTTTTAAAATGTATGGACACGTTCTTTGGTACCGAAACATTTTTAAAAACATAGCAACTTAAAAAAAATCTGTAACTCACTTGTGAATAAAACGTGTCTCTCTTAGCTCTTATTTGTGTAAAAACAGTTTTATTCAACTGTTTTTACACAAATAAGAGCTCCTTTATGAGCCAGTGTCTTGAAATAATTATTTTCATAAAACCTACTTACCACATGTTAAAACCAAACATTGTTTACCGAGCATCACAGCGGATTTAATGATGAAAATATAGTTATTCCACCTAATTTATAATCTAACTCCGTGTCGGGGTCATGGTGCTCAAATTAAAACTAATGTTTCATTAATGATTTAATTACATACTCGCCTGTAATCATAATAAGGAGACTTAATTGAAATTGGTATTTTATATGGACGGTTTTACTAAAACCAGGATTCAACCGCAGCCTTATTAGCGTCGAAGATTTTAGTTCGGATTAGCAGTAATCTGAACATTGAGGAAAATTTATATCACAGTCAAAGGTGTTACAAACTCTATTCTATTCTATAAAAGTTGCCATAAATACATCATTGCAGCGTAGGTTTTCTTTGCTATGACTGTTATAAGTAGATCACTAGAGTTGTTAATTTACATTTGGGTTGACAATCTATTAAAAAAAATATGAAAGTTATTAGTTACAATTTTTGCTACCGGTTCAGATATTGTGGCACTGTAATTCTTAGCATTAGTACATAGTTTTATCCTCATATTCATAAACGAGGAATAACAACGGTATTGTTAGTCCACGTCAATATACTTACACCTAATTATTGTATACTTAATTAATTGATTAATCATACATTAATCTTAATTTGAGCGCCATGTCACCGTCACGGAGCTAAGTTATAAATTAAGTTGAATTTTCGTATTTTCATCATTAATTAATAACCTTCGTAATGTTCGGAAAACAATATTTGGATATTAGGTGGATATGGGGTATGTTTTTTATTGTTAAAAAATATATTTTTGCGTTGTATTTATAAGATAAGCCAGTCTAGAGGTATGTGCCTGTTAAGACGAGGGTCATAGAGTGCTGTGATACTTGATACTGATACCATCACTATTAGAGAAAGAAAAACATTTCCTATAAGTAGATGCCAGTAATGTGATTTCAAAACGGAATCATATTTAAAAAAAAAAATTTAGGTATGTAACATTCACAAATTTAAATTTTCAGTATTGTTTGTTACTGCTGTGGGTAACATTATCGATGGCCGATCGAAGATACGTAAATTATAATTTATTAGGCGAAGAAGATTTTACACATATAAAAGTTTCTGCCAATGTGTATAAGATTTTGGACGAGATATTGAAGGACGGTAAAACCTTTTTTATGGTCAGAAACAAGAACGGTGGTAAAGACCAATACCTTTGTGTACTTATGTCCGATGATTGCGACCCTGATAAAATGATATTTAATTGAATAAAAATGCTGGTAAGACTAACGTTTTTTTATTTAAATATTTCTTAAATTGTAGTCTAAAACAAAAAAAAACAATATCTCACTGCAGAACAACGGCTCTCAGTCACTAAAGTTCACTGCTGATGAACAGACTTTTTTGAGAAAATCGAATCACAATAGTTGCGTGCAACGTTATCTACACATCTAATATCTATACGCTGATGTATGTAATTATAGAAAAACGTTTTTGATTGCTATAAATTTCAAGAAAATAATAATATTTTCTATACTTAGTCTTTATTATGTTTTGTATCGTGTGAATTCAGTGTAATGATTGAAGATAGAAACACCATCAGCGTCTACTTTATTGCATTTTAATGACAAAATTAAGTCATCTCATGCAATACAAATGCAATGTTTTATGTTCTTGCAGCAGATGTATGAGTTGTACTTACGAATGTATTTTGAACATTACGAAATCGTTCAGAATTTATTAAGTAGTTTAACTTATCACCATGTAGATTATAAAATATTTCCGATATTTGGACGCTCGGTTGCAAGCGCTATATTAACAAATGAACCAATCATGAACCTCCATTTTCACTTTCATAAGTGGTAAATAAGTATATATTTTTGAGCCTCTAGAAGCAAAGCTAGTGTGACAAACTAATAAACCTATAATGTATTGATATCTTTGATTTACACGAACACTACACATTGAAATAAAACACTTAAACGACACCGAAACGTCATCACGACACCACGACAAAAAATCCGTTTAAGTGTTTTATTTCATAACCTATAATGATTTAGTTCTTATTGATATTAAATGGTGTTAAAAACGAGTGTTCTTAGGTATGATTTAATGAGAAGTTTTTATACAATCATATGAGAATATGCATATAACTGCATACCTCACAGTTTGAAGGGAGCGACTCTAGATGGTTATGTGGGGCTCAAGTCTACACTTAAAACGCAACGACTTCCAACCGCTTCTTTGCGTGGGTGCCACATAATATGTATCGTGTAGTGTAGACTATTTTATATTCTACCACAGCTTCCAGACTGTTAATCCTAAAAAATCAAACCAATCAATTTAATATTGGAATACAAAGCTACTTACTAGAAATTCCACAAGCAATTGAATTCGGGAGAACGACGGTAATTGCGGCGTAAGATAAAGTTATAAATAATTGTTTACCGAACAAATCAAAAGCCACAATTATATAAGCTGATGTAAGGCTATTAAGACTAAGCTATTAATTATTTTAATCGTAGTTTACGTGACATTACGCAAGGTGCTTTCGCTCAGTGTTGTAAAATAATACAACCATTGTCATACAATGTGAATAGTTCTTTATTCTAAGTATTACAAGTTTCGACCGAACAGTTTTGATTTTTTTAATTGTTAACATTATGTAATTATGAAATGAAGTTAATAAATAGATTATGTTTTATCTGATCGATATATCTGCGCCGGAAGTCTGGACAATTAATTTATATTTTATTGTTTATTTTATACATATTTTAGTGTACTAAATACTTTTTATAAAAAAATTACATTTCTGCTGTAGTTAGTCCTTTTTTATTAAATCACTACCACTCATTAGGCAGACGTAGTGATAAAGGATAATGTCAAATCCTTCATCTTTTACTACTTCATCTGTAAAAGAGAGGTTTGGTTTAGTGGCCATTAGATACTGATATACAGTACAGTACACTCTCTGAAAACATTTTTTTACCTATTACAATCATATAAGAGTGTACGTGACTGAAGGGTAGTTTCTAGACACGTATTTTTTTGTTTCATCAAATTAATAAAACTGACTTCGTTATAACGCATTAAAGTTTAGGAGTGAGGGCTTGTCACGTCAACTGTTGGTGAAAATTGAAGCAATCTGTGACGTTTCACGAGTTTTCGACGCACTGTATCGTCTTAATTATTTGTTTATATGAAAAATAAAAAATACGTGTCCAATATTTTTTGGAAATCCAAAAGACCGACTAATAAATTTTTTTAGGCAACTACCCTCTACGACTGGTCGAAAATCTTGACAAGTCGACTTGAAGCCTAGTGCTACGGTTCAGCATTGTTCTGTATTCAAGTCCTTTTGTTTTTTCGCTGTGAAAATGCATAGAGTTGCATACCACCGTGAGCCGATAACGGGAGGACTCCCGGTGGTTATGTGGGGCTCTCCTAGCCAGAAGGGCTGGGCCTACCCACTAAAAACACAGCGACTTCCGTCCGCGTTACATTGGGGTACCGTAGGATCCCGAGGGGGATTACTACCACGGCACCTCAACGCCGGGCCTGCACTAAAGGCGGCGCCCCCCTCCCTGAAAGGACGTCTCCGGAAGTGAAGACGTCCCCACGACCGGTACCGAGGGCGAGCGTCCTCCCCGACGCTCGCCCTTCGTACTAGGGCTCGGGAGATTTGGGTCGATAATTCTGTATTCAAGTCCTGGCTGAGGCAAAAATTTCAGAATCCTAAAAATAATTGTGTAAATCACTATGATATATTCTAATACACACATAAAGCATTAGTTTAATGGTAGGTCGATTTTAAAGTACGGAACCCTAAAATTCACACAAAACTTTCTTTGAAATTGAACTTTTAAAAACCGGTTTAACGTACTTAAAAACCTTTACAACCGAATCGAACTTGACACTGTGGAATGGAACCAACAGGTTCACAATGATGTCAACCTACAATTTAGCATATATTTTTTGAGTAATTTGTTATTCTTAACAGATGAACTGACATCATTGCTTATTTTATACAGAAGTACCCAGGGCCGTAGCTAGGGGGAGGGGCATTGTGGGGAAATGCCCTACTTTAAAATCATAATGCCCTAACTTGAAATTAAAAAAATAATAATCTTTATTGCTACTAAAACACATAGATAAAACTTACAAATATATATAATTACTAATATGTAGATAAGTCGTAGCAATAGGGTGACATCTCAGCTGATGCTTATCCGAGACCGGAGTCTAAATCACTATGTCCTACCTCACTCTCTCACATGGATCTCTAATACATACATCCAAATCTGGAGGAAGTTCAACCGTCCTGTTCTTCATCATTAAGGATTTATTAGTCCGTAGATCTTAATATAGAGTGAGCTATTTTTCGCTCTCCCTGTATCAAATGCCTCAAATTCGACTCTAGCTACAGTACAGCCCTGGAAGTACCTGAGTATACATTCGTAATGCTAAGCCTTTTACCGATTTTAATAATGAGTATGACATCATTTTCTCAACTCAGCTTAATAAATCTACAATAACACTAAAAGTGGTAAGGTAAGTAAAATATATTTTTATTAGGTTTTAATTTAAATAATATTTTTCCGTATAACTTCCTGTTGGCAATGTTTTTTTTATATCAGCTTTAAATACAAGATAAGCGTGAAAATAAAATTAAAATTATGACATTTTGCAAACTAATTTACGCACTCAATTTCAACTTCAATTTTTTTTAGTTCCATCTTTCTTATTATACTTAGTATACAAGTTTCAGTAACACAGTCATGAGCAAGAGACGCTACCTTAAATAGTTATTTCAAAACTTTTACGCATAAAAAAAGTTGAAGTTTAATTTTTTTTATCAATTAGCATATCTATACGAAAGTTATTACTAACTGCGTTGAAAGCGTATAAATTATGTATATTCTAAAGTTTAAGATGGATTAAGTAGTAATTGGTCACTTAGCGCCTAGTAAATTATAAAAGCAAAAGTTGCTATGGCAATAAACGTAGGCGTTTGCATGTTTTGAAAACCTGTTTACAACTACTTCATGAGTAACTTTCTTTCTTACTGTCCATATTATTACCATTATAATAGTACATTATTTAATTAAAAACAACATAAAATGTAGTAGAATTTGTATGCTATCTACCTAATTTTTTTTTTTTTTGTATTAGCACAGATCATAAAAAATATTACTAGACTAATATTAGATAGCCCGTTTATTGAGGAAGGTTATGTACCAACACGCCCGGTGAAAACGCATCGCATGTTGTCCCAGCTAGTATTTAAAAAAATATTAAAAAAAAATTGCAATTTTCCCTAACGTAGCGAATATAAATAACAAATAAGTAAGTAATAAATACACAGTAATTATTTTATCTGACTGAGCACGGCGCGGCGGCGGCGCTTCGTTCCAGCCATTAGTACCGATTACCTTGAGTTGTGACGTTAGTGTTGATTACTCAATTAATATGTATGTAGGGAGATGGCTCGTGGCGCGGTCAGTGCGCGCGGCGGGCGTCCCGGCGGCGCTACGCTCGCCCCTCAGGACCCGTCAATAAATATCAGTCCTCCATTCCCGCGCATGCGCCCTCGCGCGCCACCCACCCTCGACGCATGTGCAACTCGGGAACAAAAACGAAGCCAAGTTGCGACACTCTCTTTAGCGGCACTGTGTCGCATAATTGATTGTCCATTCGATACTGACATTGAATACACGACGGTCGACCGGTCGATTCAGACCAGTTATTTGCCTACAGCTACCGAGGCAGCGCGTTTCCTTACGAAAATCCTTAGTGAACATCAGCTGGACTCGATCGATGCCTGTTATGATAACGGTTCGTAACAAAGGACGCGTGTTAGTGTCTAAGAGTGTGATGTAATTGAGCTGTGAGTGTTTTTATCATGGAATTGGTTAAGGAGAAGCATGGAGGACGGGAGGAGTTCGAGGAAGATGAGGCGCCGACGCGGCGGAGCATGCTGGATGGTAAGAACAATGGACATTATGTAGATTTACACTATAGGGCTATAGGATTCCACTAAAAATTCTTCACATACAAGAAGGCAGCATAATTATATAGAAGTACCCTATAGTTATTATGAATTCAAATCAGCAACATAGAGTTAACTGCGATGACGTGACGAACGAATCAGATTGAAGGTATCAACCGAGCCGGTATTGATTTTTCACAGCATGAGGGTCGCTCGTGTTTACATACATAGCTAATACTTTTGGCCAAGGTGATGTGTTTCTACTTCCTTTCAATTATATATCAAATTCTGATTCTAAGTAATTTAGTAGGTATATAAACACCTGATCAAATCTCTAAGTCTGAAATATGAACATTTAATGTACGTAGTTAGCTATAACATGAGTTAAAGAAATGCGAAGTCACGTCTGTGTTTTCTTCAAAACCGTTTGCGTATAAACGTTTGCTATCAAAATATTCTCATAAGAATGACATAAAAAGCAATTGTTCGTTTCTCGTTATTGAAAGGATGAGTTTGAAAACATTTATGATGATATACGTATTGTGTTTTATGATTATGATTCACTGTGTTTAACGGAAGGTTTTATGATAAACTGTTGACATTGAAAATACGAGATCTTTAGCTTGAAAGCAGATGGTTTCCAGTTTTGGCAAGCGGTCTCATTGTATTCCAGTGGCGTGCCTTCGCGAACATTCACCCCGTGTCCCCTCACTTGCTAACTTTTATAGGGTTTTAAAATCAATACAACAACCCTTTATTATTAACTTTAAGGGGTGATACATGTCTGTTTCATTTAGGACTTTGTACCATGTTTTATAAACAAACGCCTTTGATATAAAACTTTGAATCAAAAACCTGTTTAAAATTTACTAATAAAAAGTGACTCAGAGGTCAATGGTGTATCAATCAATGTCGAGTATATCAAACTGAATAATATGTTGAAAGTCTTGAATGCTAGATTGGTTTTTATAACGCCTAAGTATTGGAGGAACAAAAAATGAATGTATCTTCTATGAATACCCTTATTTTTAATTAAGTAGGTAAAATTTAACAATCTTTAGCAGTAACTTTACTTGAATACTTATAAGTTACTAGCAGCGCCCCGCGGTTTCACCCGCGTAGTTCCCGTTCCCGTGGGAATTTCGAGATAAAAGGTATCCTTCTTTCCCGGACCATAAGCTACCCCTGTACCAAATTTCAAGTCAATCGGTTCAGTAGTTTAGCCGTGAAAAGGTAACAGACAGACAGAGTTACTTTCGCATTTATAATATTAGTCAGGATTACTTATATTCAACTACTTAAGTAAGTAGTAACAAACCTTACTTATAAAAATGTAATGAACCGGCATTATTACTCTACATCTTATAATTTTTGACCCTCGTTATCAAATAATTGTCTCCATATCTTATACCACACATGTTTCATTCATTTTAATATAGATAGAGGTAGACCAATTGTTACTTATGAACTTATCCGTAAGATTCTATTAGTATCTACGTACTTGTTGGTTATTAAGTCACATTCACAAAGTTTCAAATTTCCTTGCGGTTTGTGTTACAATGCTGTCAATATTGTAAACGTATCGGAATTTGTGAAAGAACAGCCATTGTTAGATATAATCATTTGAAGAACGGAATGATTTTGTAATAAAAATATCAAATATGTAATCCTAGCTAATATTACAAGTGCGAAAGTGAATTTGATTATCGCTTAGATACTTTTTACATCATAACAACTCAATCTTATTTTGATCATTTAAGATTTAGCATACACGTTTTCAAGAGCACACATAATTTTAGCCACTTTTTATCTCAAAACGAGAATTACTAGAATTTTACTTGTAACCGCATAGTTATAATAACTACTTAGGTAGTTATGCACCAAGGTTTCACCCATGTTCAATTTTATAGGTGCCTACACTATTAAACTTAGGTACCTACGTATAAATTTTCTGGCTGAAAACCATTTTAAAATCCGCATTGTTCCAAGTAAAAAAATCTAAGAGCTAAAGTAAGAATACATACAGAAGGCAGACAGCGGGAAGCGACTCAATAATTAAGTACATACTTTTTAAAAATCTTTTGTCAGGTAGATAATGTATCTTAACGTCACTGACACAGACTGCCCTTAAATCTTTATTATCATATCGCAAACATATCTTTGTTGCAAAAATAACACAACAAGTACTTATCTATAACTTACAAGTATTTATAAGTAGTTTTATAATAATACTAGCGGCGCCCCGCGGTTTTACCCGCGTAGTTCCCGTTTCCGTAAGAATATGGGGATAAAATTAGGCTAAAAACTTTCCCACTGAATCACTCTATCTATTAAATTAAACCGCATCAAAATCCGTTGAGTAGTTTTAAAGATCTAAGCATACATAAGGACATAGGGACAGAGACAGCGACTTTGTTTTATACTATGTAGTGATTATTATGAGTAAATATTGTTAGTAAGTATAAGTATTAAAATTCTGGATGCCTAAATAAATTTACCTGTACCAACCACACGGATTTACTGGTTACTGTAAGGCAACGTTTTAGCCTTTCTAAAAAAACTGACTGATAGGTCAAGAGATTTTCTTCTTCAAACAAATTCAAGTTTTGGAATATAATAAAAAGGTTTTATCATTTAGATAAATGTACATAAGTAAATCTTTAATTGCTGCTGCTAAGAGAGATACGTTAATCCTCTGAAGAATTATTTTCAGCTTACAGAGTACATATTAGTACATAAAATTATTTCACACGCTCATGCGGCACCATGTGTATGACTTATTAAACAACTTCGCCTTGACCTGTTTAGTTGTTTCAAGTCATGGTGCTACAAAGAATCTATACGTAAATCAAACATTGATAAACACCATATGGATTTTTCGAAATATCTAGGTACAGTGGTTGAGATAAAAATAGCGTTTTCATGATATTAGCATCGAAATCTACCTGGATTTTGTGTAACGATATTTTTCTAAATTTTTCGTAGGATTTATTTTAGATTAGGATTATCTAATCTAAGAAGTGTTTAAATTATTGAATATGTTATCTATTAATGACATCATAAATAATAATTTCGCAAAAGTGATGAAGCTATAAACATAAAATAGTTTACTTTCTAAAACAAATTGATTCTACTTTCAACAAATTGCCTGCGCCCGCACTAGTTGTATTGATCCCGGCGAACGCGTGCGCAACGAAACGACTGACATTTGCGGCTTTTTGAACCCTTCCTGTTTCTACGACTGTCTGGAATATCTACTTTCTATATTATATAATTTTATTTTTCATGTTACATACACATTATCCTGTCATAAACTATTATGAAAAATACCTAAATCATTTCCATTTTCTTTCATCTAAGTTTCACTCTCGTTAATTACTTTTGCTCCTAATATTTTGTTCATAACTATAGATGATTACATATGGGCTCTATACCTCGAACTTTGGTATTTTAGTGTTAAAATAATATAAATACTAAGTTCTCCGCTAGGAACCAACCCCTAATTCAATTCCAAAAACAGTAGCAGTTCATGATCCTAATTTTACGTAATAATTCAATGACGAAATAATTTATCAGTTTATCGCCATTGTTGTTATCATAACCCTATAAATATCTACATAATAAAATAAAACTTTTATCAATTTCTTTCTAGTTTCTTTATTAGATATGTAATTAATTAATCTTTGGATTAACAAAGTGATTAATTCGATGAAGATAAAATAATAAAATAATATTTAATTCGTATTAAAATGACGTAATGTTGACTTGTATGTACGTTCATCTACAGAATACTTTTGTTACACCAAATATTAATGTGAAACCACGTAAAGTTTTGAGGACAGTAAAATTAAATAGCCGTATACTTGTCAATGTTAGTACGATAACCGGGACAGACGGCTTAACGGATTAAAGGCTTATTAAATTCAGTGTGATAGGTATAAAATGTATGTTATATGTTGATCTAACTAGACTAGACTAAGCCCTAACTAGGTTCACCAGTAACCAGGGAATTAGAAACTACACCTCAATCATCCTCACATAATACTTAGTGGGTATCTTAGTAATTAATGTTCCTAAGTATATAGTCCTTCTTCTTCTTCTTGGCGTGTTGACTTATATTTTTGAGGGTCAGAACTCGGCCACCGATATGACACTATAAGTGGCCATGTAGAGGTCCTCGCGTGTGCAGGTGTAGGGACACGCACGGCAAGTTATTTGCCGTTGAGTCGTGGTGGAAGGATCGGCTAGTCTGCGTTACCGACTTGCCGTCCGTAGACCATTACCCAGGGTGCGCCGGGTGCATGCTTGTTATATACGCCACTCGGGGAGGCTCCTATATAGTCCTTGTATAGGTATGTAACTGCCTCAGTATAGAATATTTTTAAGTTTTCAGACGTGCAAGTGTAATTCATTGCGCTACAGTGAGTTCGCAACATTTAAATGCATAGCTTATGCATGCATGCATAGTAAATTTAATGAAATTACATTTTAACACTTCAAAATTAGCATCTTTACGATTAAATTGATAGACAATGACCTATAACGACCATAAATTCTTACATTTTATTACCGTCCAATAGAAAATCAATTAGAAATGTATAATTTTACAAAATTTTGCATTGATTTATGTAAGTACGTACTTAGCTTGGTATTGCGACAGCCATAGTTCAAGTTTTAAAACATATTTATGTTTGTTTAGCTTTCCTATTGTGGCCTTTAGTACAATGATTACAATGGTGATTATTGCTTGGATATAATTGCTGTCTTTAGTACCTGTAATGGGAGTTTTAATAGAGATGAATTAGCCTCAAGTGTCAACAAAAGACATAGCTATGATGCAAGGAGATTAGCCAACAAACAATTTATGATATAGGTACTTATGTGTGACAGTTATAATGCATACCCACATCACGGTAATACTATCTATTATAACCGTGTCCACATTACCCACCCAGCATACCTTTAGATTGTTTTACTTTCATCATGTTTTCAATCATATAAATCACTCTCATTCAATCGATTAGCACACAAATAAACATACTTAAATTAATTTGGAAGCGCCATGATTACGGAATGGAAGTTACCGGAAATATAAGAATACCTATCGGAAATTTGAAAATATAAATAAGTACTTACTTAGGTACCCACTGTGTCCCGTAAATTATGATAATTTGAGTGCTATAATTGCCATAGAAATTATAAAAAAAAAATAATTATCAAGTCGGTTATTTATTTGAAAGTAAGTATCTAATATTTATTGAAAACTAGCAGCGCCCCGCGGTTTCACCCACGTAGTTCCCGTTCCCGTGTGAATACAGGGATAAAATAGCCTAGGTATGTCACGCACTGATAAATTAGCTTTCCACTAGTGAAAGAATTTTTGAAATCGGTTTAGTATATCCCGAGATTACCCCTTACAATTTAACAAACACACAAACTTTACTTCTTTATAATATTAGTATAAGTAGATAAGAGTTATTAAAATTGTGATGAGTTCTCTAAACTCAAAATACTAACTATAAGTGAATATCACGCAGGTAACAAAAGCCGGTAGCTGAAACTAGTATTTACAAAGCTACAATAAAATTCCAACTGTTTATGATATGTTAATGAAAATTCTTTACAAATGACATAACATAAAACAATTAAAATAACTAATAAATATTTGTAATTTACTCGTTGCTACCTAATCAACGACTAATAGGTTTCGACGCTTTCTAAATAATCAATTAAATTGATCAAATTAAGTATGCATTTTAATTTGTATAAAGATTTTACGATTTCCTTTTGGCACTTAATTGGCAGAAAATTTCATCGACTGGTAGTTTAGTTTGATCTGATTTATTGTGATTGAATTTGTTTAACTGCCTTCAGGTAGATACTATACTATTATTTATTCTGTGCTTCAGGCTGATATTGAATACGTAATCGAAGGTACATATATTTACTTATGGTTTATTGAAATTAAAGTGTTTACAAATAATATTAAACAAATATAGAATCAAATTATAAACAACCTTACCATTGTCTAGGTACTTACTTAGAATGCCACCTATAAAGAGGCAAGGCCTAAGCTACCGGTGCGGTGGTTGAACTATGACCATGGTGATTAGTATGATTCACTCATATTTTTACTTTCCTTTTTATATAAGTAAGTACCTACTTATATTATTATTAAACTGAGATACTTATATTTGCATAGAAAATCAGTTAATAATTACATAACGACCATCAGTATCTCGGGAATCTAAAACAAATATTGATCCCATAACAATAATTATGTTTAAAAACATTTACGACAAGTAATTTTAATATTAGATAATATCTATTGTACAAGGCATGAGTCACTAGGTCTGTCCAGCGTCTGTTGCGGGTTCGAAGCCTGCCTTTCACCGAGATAAGTATGAAAGGTATTCATGGACGTTATTGAATCAAAATAACGTTGTTATAACAACATTCCATCGTATTGTATTGGTTCTCGTAACTGCTTCCTCTTTGAAATAAGTTCTACTTTATTCAATTTCAATGCATGGATGAAATCCATAATAAATACCTTTATCATGAAGCCATAAATGTTTTTCATATTTGAACTCTCTTATAAAGTTTTGTGTATCAATTATTTTCATCTCAACTGAATGCCCAGATTGATATTAAGTAGATAGATGAAATGTTTTTTTAATGTCTTTAACTTAACGAATTGATGTTAAGTGGACATACTTTGTTTCATATCTACATTAGCTACTGACAATCTAAAGTGGCGCAAGTAACATGTTATTCAGCAACGTCATTAATAATAAAATAATAATTTGAAACCACCTTTCCTTCAGTTTCCGAGGTGTAGCAATTGGGTAGTAAATTTTTGCGCTTATCTAGTTCTTCACCAGAGGGACTGCGCCTTATGTATTTTTATTAGGCATGCGACTACATCTCCCTATAAGCCTGTCTACTAAATATTGTGCTAGTATCTAACATTCGCGTTTGATCCCTATTCTTTTAGTAAGGATATTATTAAGTAGGTACAAGTACAGAGTACTATCACAATCAATATCGGCTACGTTCCATTTATTCAGCGTGACAGCAATAACAGTTTCGGTCTGGTGGTCGCATTAAACCGGCGGCGTCCGATCAACCGATTCGAATCCTAGTTCCCACACCTGTTACGTTACCTTACTCAAGCTACATTATTACATTCACTCTGTCCAAAGACTGACAGTATGGATTACTCAACGTTGCCCGTACATACGTTAGTAACATTCAGTGCACTGTTACCAACGGTATCAAACTTCCGAATCTTCTTTGGACCAAATCTCGTTAGCATATTACACGATATTACCATCCACATTCAGTGATGTTAACACATCCATAAAACACGCAACGATGATCTAAACAATCGTAAAACGTGAGAAAGTATTCAGACATTAGACTACAACTAAATAACCGCGTGTTTCTTTTGCATGTTACCATATCAACCCCTCTATCGGTTGTCACATGGCTGATCCGTACTTTCTCTCGAGATTCCACGCGATTTTTTGTCCAATTACGATTTGCATCTCCATCACGTCAGTTAATTTCTGTTCTGTATGCTATCGAAAGAAATGAGATTGAAATTAGATTGGAGTGGCGATGGCGATGGCGCGCGGTAATTGCACTACGGTTTGGTCGGTCGAGTCGGTTCCCCTCAGTCCGCAGTGCGCCGCCACGGTGGCCGCGCCACTCAACCACAATTAATATTTCATACATGATGAATTAACAATAATATGGCTGCGTAAACAGCCATTAAGTTGGTACCTACGTCATTTGATCGTGACCTTTGAACTGTCGGAAAAATGAGTGAGGAACAGGAACAGTGTGACTCGTTGAGTTCGTGGGAGTTGAACGGGCTGAACTCCTTGGACCTCTGGGACTACACCGTGGAGCTGGAGTGTCTGCAAGGAACCGAAGGTTAGTTGCGCAAGGCTCCGTGAGAGGTGGCCGAGTGTCCAACTCTCTCGACAACAATTCGCCACTAAACAAAAAGTCTAAAAGAACAAATAAGGCTGTAGATTTTTCAGCTTGCTGTTGTGGAATATTTTTGTACGTCAAATTGTTTTAACATTTTTTATATTTAACTTGCGCCTTGTGATTAAAGTGCTGCTTTACATCCGGGTTTAATGTTCGCACATAAATATAATTTATTTTTTGTTAAATTACATAGAACGATGGTTTTGATTGGGAGTTATTATTTAATTCGTGATTCTGGAATGGATATCATCATAACAACGGACCATTTATAAAAGTTCATGGTTGATCAGAATAATTGTCGAGTATTGAACCGTGATTCCCATAAACAGAAAGACCAATCATAATGGTCATCTACAATTCTTTTTTGAAATAAACCTGTAAACATCACGTGACATCGATCAGAATCTTGTTTCGTACCTTGCCCCGAACCGTTACTTTGTAATTACTTCGATATTTCTTTGTTTTAACAAGTAATGCGCTCACTAGAGTATTTATTTTTGATAATTTGATGTCGTTAAGGAAATAGCCAATGTGTCTTGAAGATAAGTAGTGCAGTCTTATCATTTGTTTAGATAGTGATTGTTGAAGTACTTACCTAAATAGGTATTAAATCAACAATACTTATTTAAATCTCAATAGATATAGATAAGTAAGTATTTTTGCACGTACATAACCCACAATTTGCATCCTGTTTTTCAATACATTTTGGTAACAATATTTATCATTATTGGTAATATTATTTATTAAGTATGTACTTACCTTACATGTTGCGTTTTATCCCGATAAACACAGTCGATACCTATTTACGTAATATAAATCACAAACTATAATAATTCCATGTCTAATACTTATTAGATATGGAATGTACTAAAATATAAATATGGTTAAATTATTCTGTACTTAGTTGTAGCTAAGTGTCAGCGCACACCAGAGATCACAGGCCAGAATACATTAGCAATGTAAATTCAACCAAATGTAGTGATTATAAGATACATATTTCAATGTTGAGACATCGACCCCAGGGCATAGAATTTTCCTTTGCGACATTAACCTTGGAATTTATACCTTACGTTATGTTATAACTAGTGCCATTTCACACGTACCTATGAATTACCGTATTTTTTTTGCTCACTAAAAATTACTACCATGCAATCAGTCGTAATATGTGCTAGCCTTATTATATAGAAACAAAATCTATTATGATTCGATTTGAAAACACTTTTTCATTTGTATAACCCGTTTATTGAAGGAGGCTTTATGTTCCATAATTAGAAGTAGTTAAGAACATAACTTACTTACTTCTATCCAAGGGACAAAAACACGAGGCATATTAGTTTTGCAAAAAAAAACTGAACTCAAAAAAAGAACATTATAAAACTCGTGATTCTATTACTACTTACTCGGTATTGTATTTTCGTTGGTAGCAATTACAATAATTATAGTTTTTCATAACTAAGTACGGATGCAATTTGTTTAAAATGGTATTAGCAAAGCCAAGGTTGACGTGATATGAGGCAAGTTGAAGCAATAGACCTCTCAACATTAAACATTACTAAGTGAAACATTAATGTACTTACTCAGATATTGTGAGTAACTTCGAATAAGTACACAAATATCTAAAAACCCCAGAACTAAACAAGCATTTCTTTGCAAAATGCTGAAATTCATCAGACTTCGAATCCCAAACGTCTTCCACTCAAGGTGTCATTATCGCTTGACAATATAGGTCGTCGTGATAAAACCTATAGGTAACCCAAACATACACTAAACTTAAAATAGTGATGCAATATCACATGTTTATTAATCGTTATCTAATCGATTAATTGTAACATACAAAAATAAATTCAACTATGTATTAAAATACTTACTTACCGAACTAAAACTATGCCATATCTGGCCTTTCTTGCTTGTAATCTTGTAATATGTTATCAGAAAGCAATTTTAAGTGCAAAATTATAAATAAGCAAATGAACTAAATAAGAATTAAGGCAACAGTGATCTATTTACTGGTAAATATGTTGACAGTCGCCTTTGTTTAAAGCAGACTCGAGCGCGTCGGTGGCACAGAAAAGAAAAACTGGAAAATGAACCATAAAAAGGCTTTGAACTTCAAAATTTTTATTTTATTTACCTTTTGATTAATTAAAAACCTAATTATTCAATTACACGTTTGTAGCGATTTTAAGCATTCAAAACAGGCATTTTTCTTTGTGAATTATTTATCAACACGGATCAACAGACTTGGAAACCTAACGTATCATTTTATAACCAACTCTACCTTTGTACATAATTATTAAATTCTTCACATGAACCGTACATATGAAATTACAGTTATATACAGAAATACGTAACAAACATTCGAAGGAATATTCATTCGTGCATAAGTATAGCGATTATGTTACAAATACTTATGTAGATTCCTGTTTTGTCATGTCATTGTTATGAGGAGTTGTAGTTTGAAATACTTAGCTAATTTCAAGAAGATAGATTATAGATTTCAGGGGTTTTCAATTAAATTACGTTTACTTACAGGTACTGTATTTGATTTGAGTTGAAATTCTCTCACAGATTCATCCTTGTCGTATTTTTTTCGTAATATTCCGTTGGGAGGTTTCTTTTTTGAGGTTTTTAAAATAAGTTGCTGACCGAATTTCATAGCTCATGAATGAAAATGATCAATTTGAATAAGGAATTATCGAAGAATTTGAATTCTAAAGATATTTTACTTTGTAATAGTAATTCTATCGTAAATGAGTTACAGTTTAAAGGACAGACATGCAAGTTTTCGTCAGGCAGTTAAGTAATTGCAGATTGTATTGTAGATCAAGTAATTACTACTTAGGTAAGTACATGAGACATTTGTGCAAAACATAAAGAGAAGATTCTGAACATTTTACGTAATAAAAAATAAATAAAGTAATCTACAATACTACGACGGATTATTTTGACAATAGAATTGTCGTGAGATTTAAAACATAAATGTTTAGACAACAAAATTGCATATTGTCAAAGTCGTTTGAATTAACATACCACCTACTATTAACGAACATGATAATTTGCTTTCATTAGTGGGTAAAATGTCTACCTAAGTTTCTTCTAAATTACAGACATTAGGTTGGTTACATATTTAATACTTAAGTAAGTAAGTATATTTGATTGTAGATAGAAGTTAGAATGAATTGAGATTGGAAGTCTTATCTGAAGATGGTTGGTCAGAATGTTAAGGGCAGTCGGTTTCGGCTTTTGATGGAAAATTATGACTGTCTAAATAAGAATAAGATCTTAGTTCAGACGACACAAGAATAATGTCTATTCTAATCTTGCGTCGGCTTTCGGAATGTCCTTTTACAATAGAATCTTCCATACTACTGAATTCCTCCTCGAAAAATCTTTCTTTTATATGTCAATTTTCTACATTTACTTGCAATAGGCAGATGTATGGTACTTTCTAAATATCGCAGTTAGTCATAAAAGGGTTCAACGGTTTAAACATTTTAATTGGTATTTATTATGGCTGAACAACTCGAGTGAGTCACGCATGTTCAATTGACACATTAATTGCGTGGCCAAAGCTGTAACGTTGTTTTAAATGCTTTTTTCACACCATAATACTGATAATGGCTGATGTTGTGTGACTATTTTCAATTCACGTATATAACTTTAATAGTTTCAGGGTTAAGTGTTTGTAGTTTTATTACAAAAACTTTGATATGAATGTAGTACTCGTACAATTGGTTGATTTATAAATCTTTTATTAACCGACTTCCAAAAAAACAGGAGGAGGTTCTCTATTCGACGTGTATATTTTTTTTATTTTTTTTTGTGTGTTTGTTACGCGATTTCTTTGTAATCATGAATGGAGCATTTTAAAATTCTTGTTTCATTAGAAAGCGGATATTCGCGAAGTGGTCCCATGTCAAGGAAATCAGGATCTGATGATGGGATCCAGGAATAATCGAGGAAAAACCCGCAACAATGTAGGCTGGGGTGTCGATTGACATTATTAAAAGTAAAACTACCTGTGACCCGTGGTTTTGCTCGCGATATTCTTGATACCATAAGAATTTCTGGATGAAAATTTTTTGGCTGTATTCTTTCGTATTTAAATCAAATGCTGTTCACAATTCATGGGTTTTAGATATAAAAATGTCCTGTTTTTTAATTCGTTAACACACACTGAAATAAACCCGAACCTACAACATTTTTTGAAAATGTTTTTTTATACTATTATAGATACCTATTACACATATATGTTCAGAGCGTTTTTATAAAACTTTTCGTAAAAAAAAATATTTAGATATTACAAACAAACACTGCACCAGATTAGATTGTATATATTATTTAAATTAATAAATAGACAGTATAAACGTCATCCTCTATTTTCGTTTTTATTTTGACTTTAGTTAATTTTCTAAAAAGTTCTTATACCTTTGTGGTTATAAAGAAGTTTTGTAATAAAATGATGGTTTAATTGGGATGATGAAGTTAAAAAGAAGTAATAAAATGCAGGGTTGTGTTAGATTATGAATCATGAGTAACATCAGCTCATGGGATAGGATTCAAGCGGTACCCGTTGAGGTTGAACTGCTCGACACTTATAAAGCAGCGAAAAAAACCCTGCAAGAAGCTATTGCCCTCGTAACTCTCGCGGCAATCGTGGGAAACGACCTCTCCTTGCCAAATGTAGTCTCTGCTATGATGAGCGAGGAGAGGTCTTGGATTGGAGTGTCCACCTTTTGTGAGGTCGTACTCTCGCAAAAAAAAGCTGCCGAGAGAGAGCGCGAAGCCCTCTCCACTAATACTATCCGTAGCAGAAGGTTGGGCAGACGGAAGCGGGACTACCACTTTGTCCTTCAACCGCCATACGCCCGACCTGCGGCAGTGATCCCCGGGGGGAGATCCACTGCCGCCATATAGGCCTCGAGGTGGCGCGCGGTACTTTCGGAAGGGGATAACTCAACATCTGTCGCCTAGAGCTACATTCTAGCTCGGAGGAGAAACCCTTAACAGGGTAGAAGCGCTGTCCGGGATCGTAGTAGCGTGCAGCCGCGTTTCTTCCGGTTTCGGCCATAAGCGCAGAGGTGGCACACCAAGGGGTTTTAGTCGGTAAGCGCGTCGCCGCTCTATCTTTGCGGCGCGGAGTCCGACATATCCCGTCGTTCCCCTGGACAGAGGAAAGACGTAAAGTCTTCCTCCCTCAAAAAAAGGATTCAAGTGATCCACGATTCAAAAGCTCTTCTGGAGGAAAATTTAAGCGTCTTTTTAACCCCCGACGCAAAAAGAGGGGTGTTATAAGTTTGACGTGTCTGTGTGCATGTGTGTGTGTGTATCTGTCTGTCTGTGGCATCATAGCTCCCGAACGGATGAACCGATTTCAATTTAGTTTGTTTTGTATTAAAGGGGACTTACGTGCGAGTGTTCTTAGACATGTTTGATGAAAATCGGTTGACCCGTTTAAAAGTAATGGAGGTTTGAAAGTAATTGTGTTGGGGGTTTTTTAAATTTTTAATTTAATGTTATGTAGAAGGAGACTTGCATCCCACTAAAAAATTTAAAATAAAGTTATTTTAAAAAAATAAGAAACCGACTTCAGCACTGAAAAGTAAGAAAATAATTTAAAATAAACGATATTATTAATACATATTTACAATTTATAATTAGTTACTTATGAAGTCGGTGACAGCCAAAGCCTTCATTAATATTATAGGCGCGTCTCGTGCTATCTTATAAGGAAAAAATCTATCTAGGGCTGGCACTGACTCCAAAAGTTACTAATTATAAATTGTAAATATGTATTAATAATATCGTTTACTTTAAATTATTTTCTTACTTTTCAGTGCTGAAGTCGGTTTCTTATTTTTTTAAAATAACTTTATTTGTGATACGATTTATAGTATTCGGTATAGATTGTATAAGTAGTGATAAGGGTTTTTAAGTGCAAGAATTCAATGTAGATTTTCATATAAGTAAGTATGAAATTCATGACTAAATAATCGATTTCAAATGCGTATTAAAAAACAATAAGTAGGCAAAGTAAGTACATACCTACATACCACCTTATATAAGTACAACCTTCAACGTAAAACTTCTAGATAAGAAAATAATATGAAAGTAATAACACAAAATTTCCCGACCCCTAAAATATACCGCCTAAAGGTCCACGTCAGTCTGCGTAATGATAAATCCGTGATTACTTCAGTATAAGTCATTTCTTGTAGCAACAACATACGTCTTCGAAGTTGTGGTCATTGTTCGTGTTTCTCGTTACGAGGCAGGAAATGGATGTTCAATGTGTTTTAAATTCACTTCTTTGACCAACAAATCATACATATTGTGTTCTCATATATCGTCCGAGAAAGTTTCACTGTTCACATTTTGTACGAGATGGCTAGAGAGAGCTAACCAACTACTTTTGATTGACTATTGTCAGAAATTAAATTATACCCGTCTGTCGTTTGGTTGGTAGTAATTGCAACCTAGAGGGTTACTTTAAAACCATTAATGTATTAATTTTAGTAATAAAAGAACTGTGTGCTAACTTTCTACGTGTAATATTGTTGCTTAAGTTTAAAACAAACATTTGTAGTGTTGATTTCGTTTGCGTATATCCAACTACTTAATTATATTATGGTTGTAGACGGAAGATGTGACGCACAATTTTGCACAAAAAAGCAATAATGAATATGGTATTGTACAGATAACTAAGATGACGTAGTTATTACTATTATTGCTGACGTGCATTATCACGGTGACTGCTAAAATATGGAGACTTAAGTACCTATATACATAGGTACAAAAAAAACTTTTGAAATCGAATGCAAGGAATTGGTTACATACTTTAAGTAGTTACCAGGGTGAACGCCTCCCTTCGATCACTTGATTTGTATCGGCTTTATCTTACCCTACACCGTCTAGATTTTCATGAGTTTATGAACCTACATATACTTTTCTCTTGAATCACTCTCTCTGTTGATGAAAACCGCATCAACGTCCGTTGCGTAATTGAAAAGCCACTATGGGCCTTCCTAAAGAAATTACTCTACTGGTTTTAACGAAGAGAAGTTAAATATAAGTACAAAGTATTTAATGTAGTTATCAATTTATAATTATACGAGTTCGTTGAAAGATGTAGATTTATATGTAATTATGTACTTCATACATATGTAAGACGTACCGAAATTCGTAAGTATTTTAATTTAATAAACGCCCAGCCAAGTCCGAAGTCCCGCTTATAAATTTTGGTCTGTTTATTAATTTCCAACTTTTTATAGCATACAAAAACTTTGTTTTTGCTTATGGTAGGGTCAAACTAACAGAATGTATTAATTTAATCATACCTACCTCAATCAAGTACATATTTATGTCTTGCGACAGCATACTTATTTCGGTTGTCTAATCGTAGGTAAAATATACTTACAGAGACATTACAACTCACATTTATTTCCCTTTAATTTATTCTGTTTACAAAACAAAACAACGCAATGCTAATATAATGCAGTTAAAGTACTTACTTACTTGGCTTATAGCCATCTCACCTTACTTCACTCTTACCTTCATAGAACTAAACGTGGACCTTGAAATGTGCAAGAATCTAACACCGAATACCTGATTATTTGGAGCGAAAAATGTTCAAACAATGTAAAAAGCTTATCTCGTTAATAAACACTATTTTTGCAATCCTAATTATAACTTAACGGTAACATTTTTTTCAACAATCGACGCGGAACTTATTCACGGTACATGATCGTAGTAACAAACTGGCAAATACCGCGTCGTTGATCGCAGATTGCAAATTATAAAGTAATCTATCCGATACTGGTACAATACATCACATTTCTCTGTAATAACCGTCTGTCAACTTTCATCTGAGACATTGTCGGTATTCATTGACCTGAATGTTTTGTTCTTGTTGTCCAAGGTTAGCTGACTCAACATCTTCGCCTTTCACGGGCGTATTGTTGCATTGACCATAGTACGCTCCACGCGTTCTATTTGCTGTTGACAGATGAGGCAATAAACCGGCAATGTATGTTATAATATGACGAATTGGTGATTAGGCTAGTCTGAAGGCAGGCGGTAAATTACCCGTGCGTGTTGTAATCTCGTATATCTCGGTCAGTTAGTAAAAGCCGGCAATTTTATAGTTATTACACTACACAAATTATTAGACGAACAATTATTCAGGTCCAGATATTTACTTAGATGGATTAGTACGATGAATAGTTATTACTTATTACTCTTCATAAATTAATTACACTTATTCTTCTTTCACAGATTTGCAGTTAGCAGCTGAACTCGGTAAAACTCTACTAGAAAGGAACAAGGAACTCGAAACAGCACTACGCCAACATCAGAATGTCATCGAAGATCAAGCTCAAGAAATCGAAGTAAGATTTTAATGTTTTCTTTTAAAATTCTGACCATGAATATGTTAGTTATGCTAGTTATTTTAGTACTTGAAATATTTTTTATAACAACATAATTTATCTAAGATTACCTAGACCTGTCCAAAAATATTAACCAAATTATTCAGACAAGAATATAAATTAAATGAATAAGATAACAATCTGCAGACATTAATTTACCTAGTGTTTAATGTAAGAACCATTTTTTTTTTGCTTGGTTACCAAATTAAAAACAATGACCGTAACAATAAATCTTATTTCGCAGTATTTAACGAAACAAACGGTCGCGCTTCGCGAGGTGAACGACTCTCGACTGCGGATCTACGAACAACTGGAAGTGAGCATCCAAGACTTGGAGCGCGCCAACCACCGGCTGGCGGTCGACCACGCCGCCGACAAGAAACACATTAAAACGTAAATATTTATATCTATCTATATACTTATATAAAACGCTTCCGTTACTGAGTTATGTACTGACTGACTGACAGACAATGCACAGCCGAAACTACTGGTCGTAGAGAGCTGAAATTTGGCACGTATGTTTGTTGGGAGGAGTAGACTACTAAGAGCGGAGCAGATTTTTGGAAATTCCCCCCCTAGGCGGAGAAAAGGGGGGTAAATTTAAAACTGCGCGGATGAAACCGCGGAGCGCTTCTAGTCCATTATAAATGTATTACAATTTCATATCAAGATCGCGATTGCAAACTAACAGTACATTGCTAAATTGAAAAAAATAAGTACCTTCCTACCATGTAGGCAGTCTTGATGATTTCTTTATTTCGTTTTTTGTGTGTAATGTAACAGCGCTACCTCATTTACATAATCGCTGGTCATTTTAATGACAATGCTTACTTATAAACAATAGCAATAGCACTGTTTATGCAATTTATGTTAAATATATACCAATTCGTGTTTGGATTAGGTAATAATTTGTAATAGAATTTTAGGTAAACAGTTAGTAAACATTACAAAGAGTAGCAAAAAATGATCTTTGATTAAGCAATGCTTATCCCATTGATAGTTAACTGATTAGTATTATTTGTTTAAATATTCCAGACTATGCGCCAACATAGAAACGTTAGAAAGCAAGGCGGAGGAACTTCAAAAGACTGTCGACGACCTAAATGCTCAACTGGAAATCTCAAGGAGAAGGGCCGAACGGAAACCAGAGGCAGAGAAACCCAAAGAAAAAGAAAAGGAAACCCCAGCTACTAAAGTTATAAAGCCTGAAATAAACAATGCGCCAAAAACTATTCCTTTACCAGAACTGACGAAGGACGACGAAGATTTGTTGAGGCTGAGTGATGAACTGCGAGAAAGCAAAGTAGCATTCGCCCAAGAACAACGAAGGGTCACAGAGCTAGAAGAACAACTAGCTTCAATCGTACAAGAGAACAACAGACTGCAAGATCAATTGAGAAATTGGCATCTCAGGGAAGACGAGCCTAAGTCGATGCATGAGGAATTCTCTATCCTTGAAGAAGTTAGGTAAGAATCTTTTAAACATAAGTACAATAATTTTATATCGGCCTGCATTTCAACGTTAGTAATGTAATGTTGTTATTATAATTTCAGACAAGGTCAACTTTGCATCAGGTGTCTTCGTGGAGTAGAGCGTGATGACATTTCATCAATTCTAGATGGGGATGATGACGACAGAAGCGTCATTAGCTCTCTCATACTTCCTCCCTCAGGCCAAGACAGTCCTCGGGATGATCTCGTCACAACAAAACTCGTCAAATTCGATGTAAGCATAAAAACTTGATATTTTTGCATGAGTCTCCCTATAGCTTACTTTCTTTGTTTAGAAAATCTGTTCTGTAATTAACTTTATGTAAATTTCTAATTCTTATTGTGTATAAAATCTAACGCAATTAATTCACGATCCCGCGATGATGGCAACATTAACTAACATATTAACCATTACTGGACTAATCATGAATATTAATGTTGTGTTCTACTGCAATCTGTGTACAAGTCGCGTCTTCCTTCGTCCGACGCGGTGTTATAAATAAACATGTCACTTTTCCTTATAAATCTGACATGAACGTTTCGCTCATTTCTAGGCGACAAAGCTTTTCCAACTGCCCCTGATGTTGTTGATCACGCTTTGCATATGCATTATGAAGCGCATTTGCAGTAGTTTTCTTTGGATATATCGTATGTAGTCGAAGGTACGTCCATTACCGACACGTTACGTAATTAACAAGTTAATAATGCTCGCTAATCGGTAACGGAATGGTGATGGTACAAAGTCATTATAATAACGATTTAATCGTTCAACTTATGCATGATTATTGGCACTTTGGCAAGGGATTATGAGTCGTCATTAAAACAAACTAGTGCCAATTATATTTTATGTATATGTTATGTATATATTTTCGTCCTAACATGCGTGATTATTATTATATTTACGTATTTACGATTGTATTACCTAATCGTGTTGCCTAACTTAAAATTAATTTGGTAATGGGAGTACATTTGACTAATTTGTTGTTAGCTAAATCACGAACTGTTGTCATCTTACTTTCGTTATCATTTACCATCGTAATTTCAAATCTACCATACCCTATGTAGTTAAATGTCACGTAATTACTTCGGTGACAGTTTAATTAGCCCATCATTTTAATCAACTTTTTAAAAGTAACTGATCATTCATAAAATCTTCTCCATAAAAGTATTTCATAAACTAAAGAAGGCTAAACTAAATATAATCACTAACATTCCACAGAATGCCAAGGAGAAGTTACTACAAGGCATTTGGGCGAACAGAGAAGATGGTCACGAGAACCCGTACAGAGAACTGGTGCAGAAGTACGAAGCGCTTTTGGAAGTGCAGCTGTCTCAGGTCAAGAATATAAGGAAGAACAAACCGAACATACTCCCCAACGCACCGAACCAATCCGGCCCGGTATCCCTACAAGACGAATTACAAACGTCAGGCGACTTCAGCCAATTCAGTATCAAGGATACAGACGAAGAAAGCGGCCACGGTGAGGAGGCACAGAAGCGAGAGAACAAGCCGAAGAAAGTCGAACCAACTTCTAGAAAGAAAATCATTCAAACACCAGATTTCTCAGAAGCGGAAACGTCGAGCTCTGGTTTTTCGGATGAGACCAGCAATAAAGCGACGCAGACTGAGCGAGAGAGACCCGGCTCGTTCCTGTGCACCATCGCCGATGGCGAAGATTACCGATTCAGTATCTATGACGATGTCAGCCCTATGGACAGTCGCTTCCGTAACAGGCCCGAATACCGAGAACTGTTCAAAGAGATATTTACCATCCTCAAGAAAGCGGCCGAGAACAAAGACGATGGCGAGCAACTGCCACTACTGGATGATACGACGGCCGGTAAAGTGCCACCCGTAACTCCCGCCAATGAAGAACCACCTGGCAACTTCACCGATGACACGCAAAGTGTACTGTCATCTGTAATGTCTGAACAATCGATTCCAATGTCCGATATTACGGTCCCTGAGACAATAAATCCACCTAAGGAAAAGGAGCTCAAGCCGGCTCAAGAGCCTGCCAAGAAGAAGGAGACTGAGAAGAAGAAAGAGAAAAGGGAGAAGAAGGAAAAACCAGTGGAGGAAAGCACCAACGAAAAGCCTAAAGAAGAAGAAGATAAGGAAAAAGAACGAGTTCTGACCCCGTTGGTGCGTCAGCCATTGGAATACATAGCGGCCACTAGAAAGAAGTCCAGACATCGCAACCGTAAACAGAGCCAGGAGCGGCAGGGAGCGGATTCCCCAGTGTTCCCCTCTCCACCCAAGATCACGTACCAGAAATCGTCGAACAAGAAGAGGCGAGACTACCGACCAATTGAAGTGAGTCCTCTGGCGAGAGCGGCGGAGAGCGACTGGAACGGATCCACACTACAATTCTACAACAGGAATATAAATTCCCCAACCCCGAGCGCGAGCGGGCGAACCGGCAAGATCTACCAAGGATGGAACCCCGAGACGGACTCGTGGGACATCAAGCAGAGCACCGCCTCGCAGGAGATACACAAACTGAGGAAACTGGAGCTCTCGTACGCCGAGGTGCTCAGAAACGCCGACAAATCAAAAGCGAGGCGTAAGAAACACCAATAAATTACCACATTTTACTCATCGACCCCTCTTACACCAGTAAGAGTCGAGTGATCAACCGCCATTTGTCATTGCCAACTGGACATATAAGTAGTTTTTAGATTAAGAGTATTTGTGATCTGCTAGTATGTATAACTTTTAGTTTGTACCTTACTATATTCACAATAATAAATTGCCATAATTCGAACCGGTATAGTTGAAATATACCGCAATTAATTAACATTCATTGAAATAATCGTATTACATTTAATTTATTAATATTGTATACTTCCCTCCGATATCAGACCATGTATCTAACAGAAAGTAATATTGCATTTACTTATCCAGAGCACCTATAAATTGCAATATGGCAGTAGCTTATTTGGTAACCCTACCTGTATTGTTTTTAACAAATTTTAACTGAACAATAATCCAATTAACTTATCTGTTCTGTTGCTATCTTAGTCATTATTTTAATTGTATGATATGTATTTTGAATTTTAATTTGTAAATATGCATTTAAGTTAATTATATTTTTTATTTGCCATTGGAATCGTATGGTGAAATTATTTAATACGGACTGTGAGAGGTTGAAGGTATAAATAAAAAATGCATTGATATTAACATTTTGTTTCATTTGAACTATTAATATTTTATAATAATGTTAAAATAAATAGCGGAAAAAAAGGAGTTATATTACTTTTTACATACGAGTGGTGTATACTGTATTGTGTGATGTGTAGAGTTCGGATAGTCGGATGCATATTTACCTAAAATTAAAGCTAGCAAAGTATGGATGCGACTTCTTAATATATATTTTTTGTTAAAAAAATCCTGTATTCGGGAATGCAAATTTAGTATATGGTTTGAAAACGACTCATTTAGCATGTGGTATTATTTATTTTCCGAATTTTCTAACAAAACAAAATAAAAAGCCGCATCCATACTTTATTAGAAATTAACTTGAGGTAGTGATCCCACTACGGGCGAGTGAGCGTGATGAACTTTCGGCGAGTTTCACGCCCAAGAAAAGGACAGTGAATGTACACTCCAATTATGTATTTATATTTACTCGCCCGGCGAGTACCTATGTTAATACAGTGAAACCTGGTTAAGTGAGACTCCAAGGGACCTGCAATGTCGTTGCACTTATAGAGGTATTCCACTTACCCAGTGTTTCAGATATCCAGGTATAAATTAATATCTTTCTCATTTACAGAGGGTTCCATTGATAGAAGTGATATAGTGGGTAGGATTAGAATGAGTAAACAAACAAAACGATATTATCTCAGTTACAGAGGTTTATACGTATAAAATTCACTCGCTGTCTTAGTTATAGAGGTAACTATGATGATAAATCGAAAGAATAAATCCCAGATATAGAGGTTACCTCATCCCACTAACAGAGGTAATTTAGTGCCAAAGTGTTGGGACTTTGGCATGAGTTCCAGTTATGGAGGTTTCTCACTTATCCAGGTCCCACTTAACCAGTTTCACTGTATATGCATCTCTTTCGTTTACACGGAATGTACATTCACTGTATTCTCGCCGATAGTTAATCGGTCGCTCGCGCGCGGTGGGACGCACCTTAGGTAAATACGCATCCGACTATCCGCACTCTAGTGATGTGTGTGTCTATTTGTTCTGCGCCTCGAGTTCCCGTTCGACGATCTTGCGGTACTCGTCGAAGCCGCCCTCTATGCTGTCGACGGACCCGCCGCCGCACACCCACAGCTCTTTACACACCATTCGTATTAATCTTTCGTCGTGAGATACTAGTATAACTCCACCCTGGAATAGAACACACAATTTAAGAACTTCTAATTTTATTCTAAAGTATCCTGTAATACATTTAATTATTTAGTCATTTCCACGCAAAAGAGATTCGTAGTAATAAATTTAGTCTAATATTACTGGACGGAGTCACAAAAAAATCACTAGAATAACATTTAATTGACACTGAGTAGATTGAAATGAGGGTAGACAAAGATTTGATTATTAGATCGTCATTTAACTATTTATGAAAGTTGTCTATGATAAGTGTATAAAACATAAAAGGATAAAATAAATGTTTTGTATGTGTAAAATAAAAACGTGACTATTGCGTGTATGCAAACAAAAATACACGTGATCTATGCACAATTGAGACAGAATTTACTATTATTCATAATGTAAGTGTTATTGATACATACCGTATATTTATTTATTGCTTTTCCCAAGGCTTCAATAGTCTCAATATCCAAGTGATTGGTCGGTTCGTCAAGCACCAAGAAGTTAGGATTACCCATACACATATTAGCGAACGCTACCCTAGACTTTTGACCTCCCGATAAACTAGCTATCGTTTGTAACGCTAAATCACCACTCACACCGAAACTACCCAATTGTCTTCTGTATTCTTCTACTGTTTTACCTGAAATTCAATTAAAGTATATGTAGTTTGTTTCATTTTAACACCATATTGAAGGAAATATTTTTTAAGCATCTTTACTCCTTATATTTTACTAACAGTGCCTCGCGGCTTCACCCGCGTTTTCTCTTTCCCGTGGGCACACCGGGATAAACTAAAGCCTTTTTACTCAGGGTAAATGTAGCTTCCTAATGGTGAAAGAATTTTTGAAATTGGCATAGTATTTGAATTTTTTTATTACAAATATACACACAAAAATACAAATCTGTCCTCTTTATAATATTAGTGTACATTTATAAAACTGTCTATAGACAACTTGTAGTGCTAGACATTAGTTTGCAAGAAGTATCTAATCTAGAATATCATATACTATGCACATACACACATCCAGACACACATTTGAAATTACTACCAGAAAATTACTAACTACATACCAGGATAACTCCGTTGCAGCAACTCAACCGAGTTAACATTCATTTCTAGTTGATCGACGTGGTGCTGTGAGAAGTACCCGAACTTGAGGCCTCTGTGAACACTTCGAATACCGCTAGTTGGTGACAGTATACCCATGATGATCTTCAATAACGTTGTCTTACCCGCGCCATTGTCACCAACCTATAGAATGATATGAATAAAATATAATCTGTTTTCTCTTTTCCGAACCTTTATCCCATGTCTATTTGGAGTCGGATTTCAGTTTAAACAGATTTGGCGGAATGTTAGTATTGAAGCGACTGCCATAAGACCTTCACATAATACTAATCATAAATTGCCTTATTTGCGTTACATTTTTAGTCTGGTTTAGCACTAAACCAGGTTTAAGTACAATTTTGAATACTGTCAAAGTGACAGATTTGACTGACAAGGTGAAAAAGAGTAATTTAATGTGCCTAAATATAAAATTGCGATAAAATTCTTAAAATAATACCAACAAGCTTAATATAATGTTCTAGCTGTGCCTTGCGGTTTATTCCGAGTTCGCGCTTCTAATGGTCTTGGCGTAATATTGTATATCCAGAAAAGGCTTCCTGGTCAATTGGGATAACTAACACAATATTTTGTTGTTTTATTCGAACCAGTAGTCCTGACATTAGCTCTAAACAAGAAACGCTTCACGTTCTTTTCAAACAAACCTTTCTTCCGTTTAGAAAACATTGCGAACGGCGAAGTATACTTCTAAAGACAAGACAATTTCCAACCGCGATCACGCGGTTAGTTAATATATCTATAGAAAACTTTCTTTTCAAATTATAGTACAAATAAAATTGACACTCACAATACATATCCTCGACTCTAACGTGGCTCCAAGATTAACGTCCGTAAATATAACCTTATCTTTAGAGTAATAGAATCCAACTTCGTTCAGCTGCAGTATAGGGGGTGATAGGGGCTCAGTCTCAGGAAACCGGAGTATTACTTCTATTTCTTTCTCTACTGCTTTTAGTTCTGGACTGTTGGAAATAAAATATATAAACTAAGGGTTCTCAAAGTGTTTTAAATCGGTTTCTCAGGGTTCAACTAAATAAAACTGATATTGGTGGTCAACAAGGGTTCAAAAATACGTATTATTAGAAAAGATCTTGTTTCCACAAACACAAGCACGTCACAAATAAATTGAAGCTATGTTTAAATGTAATCGGAAATCCGTAAGTACATGTAAAACAAGATTAATAAAAGTCAATATTAACACAATAAATCATATTCTCCAACAAGATATTTTGTAGTGATCAAATCTATTAGTAAAATGAAATAAAAGTAAAATTAATAAAAGTAAATTGAAATATAAGTAAAATTAATAAAATATTGTATAAGTTACTTACAGTTTTTCAAGCATCTTAATCTTACTCTGCACGGAGGACGCCCTATTCGCATTATATCGGAACCTGTCGATGAACTCCTGCGTGTGCGCACGATGTTGCTGTTGTGCCTCGTACTCTCTCTGTTGGTTTTTCAACTTCTCTGTTTTCGTTTTATGGAACTGTTCGTAATTGCCCCTAGGGAAAGAAAATACATCATACATTATCTTAAAAGATAACTCGAAAACCCCTCACGAAGATGATATCCTACTAATATTATAAATGCGAAAGTTTGTATGTATGGATGTTTGTTACTCTTTCACGCAAAAACTACTGAATGGATTTTAATGAAACTTTACAATAATCTTGCTTATACATCAGAATAACACATAGGATACTTTTTATCCCAAAATTCCCACGGGAACGGGAACTACGCGGGTGAAGCCGCGGGGCGCTGCTAGTTGATAATATTCACGTTAAAATTTGTGAAAAAATCGAACAAGTTCAATAAGAATATTTGAAAAAGTGATTGTTTGTAAAGAATAAATTCAAAATATACTGAACTAATTTGAAAACAAGAGACTTTTGTCATTTTTTTTTAATTTTTTTGTCACACTGATGTGCAAAGGTCTCCCCCAAACACTTCCAACTCTCCCTATCATTTGCAGCCTTCCAATAACTGTTATTGAGGGTGACATTCATTATAAATACTTAAAATAATCATACCTATAAGTATCTATCCTCTGTGTATGTAAATGCATTATATCGGTAGGCACTGTATCTAGGAAGTTTCGGTCGTGAGAGACCACTAACAACGTCGTCGGCCAATTCTGCAGGTAATTCTCTAACCAGATAATTGCTTTTATATCCAACATGTTAGTAGGTTCGTCGAGTAGTAAGAGGTCGGGTCTGTAAATAAAATATGTAGTTGAAAATTATACTTATAAGGGCTAGCGCTTACATACAACTTTTAGTTGAACAACTATTTTGTTGTGTATCATATGTTTAAAAGAATATATTAAAGCGCACATACAGTCAACTCGATAGTTGTTCGACAAAAAAGCCAAAAAGCTATATCGATTTGCTTTTGATTTAAAAGTTGGACAACTATCGATCAAGCGCTCAATTTGTATTGCATTGTATTGATGTGCGCAGACCATCGACTAAACAGTCGATCCGCGACTGACCGCGACTGCCAGTCTCGTATAAGCATTTGAAGCGGCGCCACGTCTCTTGTCGCCATGGCGGGAACTATTACGGACGATACGGAGGAGTTCATTAACAGCGTAGAAAAAAGGCCTGCGCTTTACTTAAAGAGTCTAAAAGAGTACTCAGACATCAATCTGAAGAAAAAGCTATGGGAGGACGTTTGCATGGAAGTCGTATCTGGATGGTTGGAATTAGACCCAGAAAATAAAAGGAAACGAGGTTAGTTTCGTACATTGTATTATTTATTTATTTAAAAAATCATTTTATACTATATCGTATTGCCAAGGTACAGAGCCTTGAGGAGAAACAAAATAAGACGTTAAGTATTGTCGGACATTTATACCTCCGGTGAGGTTTCTGCCTCTGTTGTCACCATGAGATATTATATTTTCTAGTGGAGCGTCATAGAACGTGTCTTTGAATTGTATTCCATCTTTCATTCGTACGAGGTTATGTAGTACACAACATGTTTTTATTATAGATTCTGCAAAATCTAGGTTTACATCGAGCCCTCTATGAAATATGCGCCATTTGTTGGCTAAAATACCAAAAGTGCATTCTACCATCCGGCGAGCTCTTGTGTGTCTATAATTGTAGACTTTTTTTTCATAAGATAAGCCCCTCTTAGCATAAGGACGTAAAATAGTATTGGAAAGCCCAAACGCATCATCAGCCACAAGATAAAACGGCATATTTTTCCCATTATCGTCATGGGGCAATATTCTTCCATTCGGAATATTCAAACTATTTTCCTCTAATCTTTTTCCCATATTTGAGTTTTTGAAAACACTTGAATCGCAAGAACCTCCATATGCACCAACATCAATATAAATAAATTTGTAATCGGCATCAGTCCAAGCCATTAACACCATAGAATGGTATTTTTTATAATTAAAAAATGAAGATCCAGAGTTATCTGGTTGAATTAACCGAATATGTTTGCCATCGAGGGCACCAATGACATTAGGGAAATTAGTTCGAGCATAAAATTGATCTGCAATTTGAACCCAATCTTCTTCTGTCCTTTGAGGCATGTACACTGGTTGCATTGTTGCCCAAATTTGATCACACGTATCTCTTACGATGTTTCTTACAGTTGTTGCTCCTATTCGATATGTAAATGAGAGGGTATTGAAGCTGTTGCCAGTTGCCAGATATCTGTAAAAAAAATATACGTATTACATAAAAATATACAGGGTGTAACGGAAAGGGGGTTTACACACCAAGGAAGTTTTAATCTACTTTAATCCCTTTATTATAGGAATAAGCTTCAACTTTTGTAATTATTATCTGTTAAATAGATAAATAAATATTGTATACATTTATAGGTGCAGAGGTCCAGCAGAAATGGCTTAACTTGAGAACCTGCTTTTCAAGAGAATTGAAGGCTCAAAAAACAACATCCGGGCAAGCGGCAAAGAAACGTCGAAAATATCGATATTTTGAAAAGTTGCTATCCCACCAAAAACATTCTGTAAAAAACTAGCCAAGTCTCGATGGAGCTGCTTGTTTAACTCTAAAAAGTAATGAAATCTAGACAGACTCGTGCCAAGTCTAAGGTTCCTTACTGCGATTTCTTTATTATTATAGTTAATGTTGTGTGACTTGGCCGTTGAACATTGTTTAAAAGGTTAGTAGTGGGTACACGTCAATTTTGTTTACACGTAATGTTATAACATTATTAAAATACGCAGCGTTATCAAGCCTATAATTGACCGGTTATTGAATCAACATTTTTCAAGTGGCTCTATCGTCAATGGATAGGTTCTGGATTTTTTAAGATTGGTGCAATAGCGTCATGGAGCACCTAGTTTTGTACCCTTGTGTACATACATGTGTACCCTTCAACGGCCAAGTCACACAACATTAACTATAATACTAAGAAATCGCAGTAAGGAACCTTAGACTTGGCACGAGTCTGTCTAGATTTCATTACTTTTTAGAGTTAAACAAGCAGCTCCATCGAGACTTGGCTAGTTTTTTACAGAATGTTTTTGGTGGGATTTCATTTCTTTTTGTTAAAACTTGTTTATATTGATTTATTTTATTAGATTTTCTTATTTGACACACTTATTTTTTAGGAGTAGTATTATATTATTAAGTGCCACGCGGTTTCACCCGCGTAGTTCCCGTTCGCGTTTCCGTGGGAATTTCGGGATAAAAAGTATCTATAGATAATAGTTTTAAGCTACCTCCCCACAAATTGTCAGCCAAATCAGTTCAGCTGTTCTAGAATTATAATTCCCGTTCCCATTCCCGTGGGAATTTCGGGATTAAAAGTATTCTATGTGCTTCTCCTGGTTCTAAGCTACTTCCCCACCAATTTTCAGCGAAATCAATTCAGCCGTTCTTGAGTAATAAATTCCCGTTCCGAATCCCGTGGGAATTTCGGGATTAAAAGTATCCTATGTCCTTCTCCTGGTTCTAAGCTACCTCCCCACCAATTTTCAGCCAAATCAGTTCAGCCGTTCTTGAGAAATAAATTCCCGTTCCCATTCCCGTGGGATTTTCGGGATTAAAGTATTCTATGTTCTTGTCCTGGTTCTAAGCTACCTCCCCACCAATTTTCAGCCAAATCAATTCAGCCGTTCTTGATTTTTAAATTCCCGTTCCCAATCCCGTGGGAATTTCGGGATTAAAAGTATCCTATGTCCTTTTCCTGGTTCTAAGCTACCTCCCCACCAATTTTCAGACAAATCAGTTCAGCCGTTCTTGAGTTACAATTCCCGTTCCCATTCCCGTATAATTCCCGTTCCCGTTCGATTATCCTAGTTTTTATAGTTTTCCCTTTATGTGGCCATTAAACCCTAACTCTGTACCAAATTTCAGCTCTCTAGGTTTATGGGAAGTACTAGTTCTATTTTGATGATCATGAGTGAGTGAGTGAGTGAGTGAGTGAGTGAGTGAGTGAGTGAGTGTCTGTCATAAATACGAAACTTTGCTTTCGCTTAACTTGGGAACTAAATGACCTACAGACTTGAAATTTTATTTTTAGTATGTGATTGTATAGCTTACTGGATGACGAAAATTTCAGCGTTCTGGGTTTATCCAGAGGTTGTCAAATAGGGGCCTGAAAATGCGGCGAAATGGTTCCTGTAAAGGATGGTACGGCAGTGTTTGCTTCGCGCTCGACTTGGCGGGGGGCACTGCCGTGCCCCCAGATTTCTAAAATCTTCATTAGCAGAACGACCCACTGATGGTAATCTAGATTCCACTGCAGCTGAAGCCGAAGATGAGACTGAAACCTCTGACACTATGGGCTCCAATGTACCTATAACACAAAATACAAGGAAAAAAAAAAATAACTCTGGTCCGAAGTTCGAAGAAACTTTGTTGAACATACTAAAAGATGATTTAGACGAAGACAAACATTTTGCTCTCTCTTTAGTTCCTACGTTACAGTCTATGACAGACGACGAAAAATTTCAAGCCAAAATTGAAATACTGCAAGTATGTCGAAGGATAAAAGCCAATAGACAACATACTCAATCTTCCGTAACACTTCCTTCACGTAACGTTTTATTACAGCCTTCCACAAACACTTTCTTACAACCTGGATATTATTACACTGGATCTACCCCACCTCATATTGACGCTTCTAGACCGGAATATATCCGACAATGCCCATCTACTAGCTCCCAAAACTCTGCGGATAGTTTGCAAAGCTACCTATCGAATTTCACACCTTCTCCGCACAGTCCTCTACTCGACTTGATCTAAAATTTTATTTAAGCTGCACTAACTCAATTACTGGCTGTAATTATTATTAAAATAAAACGTTGATTACTATATTATAAATGTGTTTTACTTACCTTAAAGTAACACTTAGTCTCTCTTCTACTGATATGGCGCATCTCCATCTTGTATCTTGGCGTTTTATAAAAGGACCCACGAATGAAATTATTTCATTAAACGTTTCTTCACTCATTCTATAATATTTGAAAAACTTGTCTGGGTGCTCTTTCAGCTTAGAATGTAACGTATGAAATATTCCACTAGATAATCTATCACTAAGTACAGGATGTACACAGTATCTTCTTTTTTTATCTCTCTTAAAATTTCTATAAAGCAAAGCACAAACTAAAACTTTGTTGTTAATTGACATGGTTTGTAAACACCTTGACTCGAGCGTTGCTGAATAAAGACTGGTCGATTTGAGAAGATATAAAATCGATAGTATACGCACTTCCATCAACTAAACTGTTCAGTTGAGTAGAAATCACGAAAAGTACACAACTCGACGAAACAGTTTAGTCGATGCAACAGTTGTATGTAAGCGCTAGCCCTAACTATTAGCTTAGGGTTTAAATTGCCACGGCAGTTTTAGGGTCTGGTACGATCTTGTATCTACGCGAAGTGCTGTTGGAAATTTTATCGCGGTTTTAGTAGGTAGGTTTGGTTAAGCTACATAAATAAACCCACATAACCGCACGTCCAGTAAAGTAAATAATGTCAGGCCGATAAAGATATCGCTTTTCAAGCGTTGAGAACCGAAAATCTAAAATGATCTAAGAAGTATGACCATAACAGACAGCACAACACGACATAATTCTGAACATTTTACAGAGATTTAAGTTCGACAAAACGTTCAACATGCAGTCATTCCTTAAACATTACACTAAATCAAACAAAAAGAGCCCTTATCACCACTTACTTAGAGAACAAAGCTCTAGCCAAAGCTAGTCTCATTCGCCAACCTCCGGAGAATGTTCTCGTCGCTCTCGCTTGCATCGCGGGTGTAAAACCTAGACCGCTAAGAATAATAGAGGCACGGGCGGGCGCTTTGTCTGCTTCAATATTCTCTAGCTGTGCGTAAATCTCACTCAATTCCGTTGATAGACCTGTGTCTGTTGAACTGAAAAAGCAATTGTTTTAATATAGGGATGTAATTAATTGATGTTGTTGAGTTGTGCTTGAAATGGGACAGTTTCTCGCTTTTAGAACTTACTTTTGTAAATTATCTGTCAGTGACAAACTAAGTTACTTATGAAAGAGAGAAAACTCATTATAATTGTAATTTTGTACAACAGTAAAAAATCACATTATGGATCCAACTCAATTACAAAAGTTAATACTTTCTTTAAATTGGCCAATTAAAAAGCAACCTAATTACAATGACATTAAAATTTAAATTGCAACCTACCCATTGTTAATGGCGGCCGTGATCTCCTTCTCACGTCGTAATAAGTTTTCTCTAACAGTATCACATTCTAGAACACTCTGTATCGCCAGTGTGTCGTCACCTACAACCTCCTGTTCGACGTGTAGTATCGATATGTGTGAAGGGATCTTCAATTGTTTAGCCGCTATCATCCTAAGTAGTGTAGTTTTGCCGAGACCATTCCTACCAACTAGACCGTAACGCCGGCCAAATGCTAAAACTAGGTCGGCGCCTTGTAGTAATACCCTGAAATTAATATAATATTATTAAAAATTGTGTTAATTAATAAGAATTATAATAACATTATGACCTGTATGACCTTGCTCTAATTAACAAAGACAACTAACATGATTTCAATTGGTTTATTTCAAAAATTTCAATGGCATGTTTGTTTTAGCATAAAACCTAAATAATAAGAAAATCTAGGTATTGAATTTGAAAATATTATTGTGATCATAAAAATAGGAGAGTCACAAGAACATTCTAATTTGACACTAGTAGAGATTTAGTTTCATACTATGTACAGATTTTACGTTTTTCTAAGACCTCATAATCAGTAACCAATCTTATTTCTCTATTATGCAACATAAAAATAGTACGTAAACGCAATTAATTAGATTCACAACAAGTTATTTCCCAAGCTTTATTAAAATTCATAAGGGTTTTGAATAAATTACTTAACTCAATGTCATCAACATTGTTATGAGGTAAAATGCAAAGTATAATGTAAGTATAATGCATGAAAGTGTAACAAACATTTAAAACCATCCCTACTAATATTATAAATGCGAAAGTAACTCTGTCTGTCTATTACCTTTTCACGGCTAAACTACTGAACCGATTGACTTGAAATTCCGGGTAAAAACATAGGTTATGTTTTATCCCGAAATTCCCACGGGATCGGGAACTACGCGAGTGAAACCGCGGGGCACAGCTAGTTCATAATAATTCTCATACATCCCATCCACATACAACACATAGTGTATATTTAGTTCAACAATTGTGTATATTTATTTACCTGTCTCCATAAGCAATGTCAAAGTTTTCTATCCTTATATCTTGAGTCCTATTAGTTCCTTTTGCTTCTAACTTATTGTCCTTCTTGGACGTAACTTGTGATGCGGTCGCCGTTTGCAGTACGGGCGCGGCCACAGGCACTTTAGCATCCTTCTGTTTTTGTTGTTTCTGTTGTAATTTAGCTTCGGCTTTCTCTAATTTCTTTGCATCAACTTTCTGTAATGGTTTAGTACTAGTTGATGAATTTGTTTAGGAATAAAGCAATAGATAATAATTGTATTTCAAAATATTTGTTAGACAAATTAATTCAAATCTTTTCACAAAAAAAGTTAACTATAGATGGTACTAGCGGCCCGCCCCGGCTTCGCACGGGACCAATTTTCCCGTTGATTTTCCAAATTTTTTTACATAAGAACCATCTCCTGACAATAACAAACACAACAAAAAAATAATTGGCCAAATTGGTCCAGGCGTTGTTGAGTTATGCGCTTACCAACACATTTTGCGATTCATTTTTATATTATAGATGGTATGTATTCATAAGTGGCCAGACTAATTTGGGTCCCTTGTGCATGCTACAATATTTTATGGTTACACTTCTGAGGCCTCTTACACTTAACAATTATATCACCTTTCAGGTGTGCAAACACTCATAAAATCAAATGCCGAATCGGTAACATCAATATAGACATTGAATTAAATTTCGACAACCTCGATGGCAGAGTGGTCACATGGTCACCGGACTGCCATCCGTAAGGTTGCGGATTCGATTCCCATGTGGCGTGAATATATGTGTGAACCACAAATGTTTGTCTCGGTCTCGGTGTGTGTGTGAATGAGTGTGCGTAGTTTCTGATACCCTATATACAAGTTTCGAACTTAGTTAGGGGTCAGTTACTATAATGAGATGATGTAGTGAAAGATTATGTTATGTAATTATTAGGCTTTGATATAATATCAACAATGAGATATGATGTATGCAACAGTTATAAAAAAAAACTAGGTAGTTATCTTACCAAACTATCATCCCTGGTTTGTAACCATATACTTTTCAGATCATCAGTCTCGACTACCGTGGTGGTCATAGAAGCTAAGTGTATGGGAGCGTCCAATACTTTAGTGGGACCATTACTCGACATCAGCTTGTTGGGCTGCAACATTTTTAGTAGCTTCCCACATATGTCTCTGAAAAATAATGTTTTGTTATTAATACTTTATGGACATCAATGTTAAGGTATATTTTATATTAAAATGGTAAATATATTAGGTAGTAGACTGAACTAATAGGTACTTATCCAGAAAAATATTTATAAAATAGGTAATGTAATATGATATCCTTGAATGATTCTTATCTCTAATTATCAGCTAGATTGTAGAGATTTAATCCAGATAATTAAAGATTTGCAGGTATAGATAATTTTTTTGAAACTTCCAGATTGTTTAACTTTAGTTAACTTAAAGAAATTAAAAAAGTAAACTATAAGAAAACATTTTAAAAGTTTTTAAGTTATTTTAACATTGTCTTGCATAGAGTTTCCTACCTGATATCTTTTTCTGATTTCTCCGATACTCCCAGCAGAACTTCGCCCACGGCCTCGTAAACTTCATCTGTATCTTCAAATTCACCAGCGCTGCTATCGAGAATATCTAAACATTCATGAACATATTAAGTACTAAAATACTTTTATAATTAAAATACCAATTTGAATAGCACTAAAATCGGCTTACAATGTAACATGTGTGAATATCGTGTATGTATTTGTAACGATAAGTAGTAAATTGCAATTTATAATCTAATAAAATAAAATTTATAACCTAAAACATACCTTCGACATACTGTTTCAGTTCGTCGTCAATTAATGGGAATTGGCTTTTGATAAACTCCCCACACTTAGCCATTATGTTAAATGAAAAAATAATAGTAAAATAACATTTACTTTTAGTATAAATAAGTGTACAAAACTTAAATAATGTTCACGTCACGTCACGTCATTCAATTTGATTTGCTCAACTAAAAAAATTAAAAAATCGTCTCGCTCGTCTCTCGTCTTCCTACTTTTTTCCTTTCCTTTACTTCACTGACTCACTCGACTCATTCACTCACTCACTCCAACACTTCGATTCATTCAATCAAAGATCAAGTATTCGATAGAACTGGCATGACGGAAGATTTGCATTTTGCAATAGATTGACTTGACAGCTTGACATCTTTCTTGTTTTCAAGGCACTCGTGAAACAACGGGGACCGCCACCGTTGGTTTCCATGAAACAGAGAACTGGGCATCTCTTTCTCATGTATTGCCATTACATTTTAACTTGCTTTAATATAGGCAAAAAATAATCGTTTAAATTGACTAACACAATCTATGATATATTCAATGCTTTATTATATCGTTAAAAACCTAATTATATTGTTTCAAAACATTACACACAAACAAAGATAGACTATAGTGCTAATAAATAAAAACACAAAAATGGTATTTTATAAATTTATAATTAAATACATAATTATAGTGAAATAAATAAGTCATAGATTTGGATAGTGCACACGCAGTATTATTTCGGTCCAGACTGTACACCCTTTGCTAACCCGTCTCACTACACCGTCTAACTTGTATTTCATTTAAATCTGCTTGCTCCTCTGTCAATTAAAAATAATCTGAAAAAAAAGAAGTTATCTTTACTTACTTATGTAAAGTTTGACAAGCTGTAGGTTTTCCCCCCCCAATAATCCTTTTATGTTAATCAAATATAAGTAAATGTTTCTCTTGGGCGGGAATCGAACTCGTAACCTTCGGCATAACAGGCAGGGTCACCACCAAATACACCACTGTAGTCTTTGACTCGGTCGTCAATAAAGAATTGTTATTGGGTATTTCACGAACTTCGATAAGTTATGTAAATTCACCTTTACCTTTTGTCAAAAATTATTATTTTAAGCCACTGTATGTTGTTTTTTTATTTTGTGCTTTTGACAATAAAAGTATTTTTATTTATTTAAATCATTACAAACGGTATTAATTTTTATTATTAACTTATTTACCTAATTTACTGTAATGAAAAATATGTCGAGAATTTAACTAAGAACTGACAACACAAACCTGTAACAGTCAAAATCCATATGTGTATTTAGTTTTAAGGAAATAAAGTGACCAGCTGCTTACTTTTTTCTATAATCCATTAGTCATCCTTTAGAATAGTATGTGGGGCATCACTTTTACAGGCTTTTAGATTATTTAATATTTTAAATTTATAAATAAAGATTTAAAACGCGGAGCACTTGATACTAAAGACACTGACAATAAATAAATGCCATTTTGACATTGTCACCGAGGTTCCAATTTCTGCCGTTTCACGGGACAAGCGGTCAAAATTTTTATTTATTAGCACTATAGTCTATCTTTGTTTGTGTGTAATGTTTTGAAACAATATAATTAGGTTTTTAACGATATAATAAAGCATTGAATATATCATAGATTGTGTTAGTCAAATTAAACGATTATTTTTTGCCTATATTAAAGCAAGTTAAAATGTAATGGCAATACATGAGAAAGAGATGCCCAGTTCTCTGTTTCATGGTAACCAACGGTGGCGGTCCCCGTTGTTTCACGAGTGCCTTGGCCAATCAACCAATACAAGCCAAGGCACTCGTGAAACAACGGGGACCGCCACCGTTGGTTTCCATGAAACAGAGAACTGGGCATCTCTTTCTCATGTATTGCCATTACATTTTAACTTGCTTTAATATAGGCAAAAAATAATCGTTTAATTTGACTAACACAATCTATGATATATTCAATGCTTTATTATATCGTTAAAAACCTAATTATATTGTTTCAAAACATTACACACAAACAAAGATAGACTATAGTGCTAATAAATAAAAACACAAAAATGGTATTTTATAAATTTATAATTAAATACATAATTATAGTGAAATAAATAAGTCATAGATTTGGATAGTGCACACGCAGTATTATTTCGGTCCAGACTGTACACCCTTTGCTAACCCGTCTCACTACACCGTCTAACTTGTATTTCATTTAAATCTGCTTGCTCCTCTGTCAATTAAAAATAATCTGAAAAAAAAAGAAGTTATCTTTACTTACTTATGTAAAGTTTGACAAGCTGTAGGTTTTCCCCCCCCAATAATCCTTTTATGTTAATCAAATATAAGTAAATGTTTCTCTTGGGCGGGAATCGAACTCGTAACCTTCGGCATAACAGGCAGGGTCACCACCAAATACACCACTGTAGTCTTTGACTCGGTCGTCAATCAAGAATTGTTATTGGGTATTTCACGAACTTCGATAAGATATGTAAATTCACCTTTACCTTTTGTCAAAAATTATTATTTTAAGCCACTATATGTTGTTTTTTTATTTTGTGTGTTTTTGTATTTTGTATATATATATATATATATATATATATATATAGGTTGACCGCTGGTCCCGTGAAACGGCAGAAATTGGAAACTCGGTGACAATGTCAAAATGGCATTTATTTATTGTCAGTGTCTTTAGTATCAAGTGCTCCGTGTTTTAAATCTTTATTTATAAATTTAAAATGTTAAATAATCTAAAAGCATGTAAAAGTGATGCCCCACATACTATTCTAAAGGATGACTAATGGATTATAGAAAAAAGTAAGCAGCTGGTAACTTTATTTCCTTAAAACTAAATACACATATGGATTTTGACTGTTACAGGTTTGTGTTGTCAGTTCTTAGTTAAATTCTCGACATATTTTTCATTACAGTAAATTAGGTAAATAAGTTAATAATAAAAATTAATACCGTTTGTAATGATTTAAATAAATAAAAATACTTTTATTGTCAAAAGCACAAAATAAAAAAACAACATACAGTGGCTTAAAATAATAATTTTTGACAAAAGGTAAAGGTGAATTTACATAACTTATCGAAGTTCGTGAAATACCCAATAACAATTCTTTATTGACGACCGAGTCAAAGACTACAGTGGTGTATTTGGTGGTGACCCTGCCTGTTATGCCGAAGGTTACGAGTTCGATTCCCGCCCAAGAGAAACATTTACTTATATTTGATTAACATAAAAGGATTATTGGGGGGGGAAAACCTACAGCTTGTCAAACTTTACATAAGTAAGTAAAGATAACTTCTTTTTTTTTCAGATTATTTTTAATTGACAGAGGAGCAAGCAGATTTAAATGAAATACAAGTTAGACGGTGTAGTGAGACGGGTTAGCAAAGGGTGTACAGTCTGGACCGAAATAATACTGCGTGTGCACTATCCAAATCTATGACTTATTTATTTCACTATAATTATGTATTTAATTATAAATTTATAAAATACCATTTTTGTGTTTTTATTTATTAGCACTATAGTCTTTGTTTGTGTGTAATGTTTTGAAACAATATAATTAGGTTTTTAACGATATAATAAAGCATTGAATATATCATAGATTGTGTTAGTCAATTTAAATGATTATTTTTTGCCTATATTAAAGCAAGTTAAAATGTAATGGCAATACATGAGAAAGAGATGCCTAGTTCTCTGTTTCATGGACACTGATGCCAGATGGGGGGAATTCCCCCCAAATTTGGGGGTATTTTAAGCCCTCGGGGGCAATTTCGGGGGGACAAATTCGTTGGGGGATAATGCGGGGGGAACTAAAATGGGCTTGGGGGGAATGGGGGCTCTTTTGAAAAACAATGAAATATTCTTTTTTATAACTGAACTCGATTTAAAGAGTTTATTTTATTACATAATCAGCACATACATACGCACAACGATGTGTTAGTGTGGTTTGAGTACAAACGAACATACGATTTATAAAAAGATAAAAAAAACGGCTATGATGTTGACATTACAATACATATGAGTAGCATTATCACAGCTTAATAGCTAGAGAAGAGAATAGATCCCCAAGATTTATTTTTTAATTTGTACCGCCAACTACTGTGTGTGCGCATAGATGCTGAAGAAATTCATGTTGAAAAAATGTATGGCACCGATGAAGCATGTGGAGATACAGATGCAATAATGGAAGCAATTTCTGAAATAATAGTTATTTATGGTACAAGCAAGGTAAGTTGGTGATTATTTCCGAGGCGCTATTGAGGCCCGAGCCGTCAGGCGAGGGTCTGAAGATAGCCGAGGATAGTAATCATCAATACTCGCGTGTACCATACAACGTTTTTCAACACATTTGCGAAGAAATTATCATTTTTCGCTAATAAATAAACAGTTTTTCTATTCGCGCGCATCCAACACAACAATGGTGATCAGCCAAAGACAAAAAGAATATACCTACTTATTTAAAAAAAAATCGAACGAATGAAGAATGGAATCGACCATAGACCTACCAAAAGTAAGGAAACATAGTTGAAGTTTGTTTTTAAAATGTATGGACACAATTTTTTTTTGGTATTGAAACTTTTTTAAAACAAAGCAATTTAAAAAAAAAACAATCTACACCCTTATTTTGAAATTGCGATACCTTATCTCACAGCTAATGTAAACGACGGGTGACAATATAATAGTGAAGTTAGTTTTTTTCTTTTGCTTTTATTTAAAAAGTTATGATAAGTCAAAGATTTTCAAAATCCCGCCGAATTTTATTGTTATTCTATACCGAACGCTGCGATACACAGCTGAGCGCGGTCATCGACCCGAGCCGTCACAGAATACTTGATAGCTAGTGTGCCGTCTTTTAATACGACATTTATTTGGTATTTTTTAAAGATAAGTAATCGACTATCATTTTTGATATTTTTATTGGATATATGGATTCAGTTACTGCTACAGATATTCTGATTTTAATAAGTCCCATATTTTCAAAATAGGGGTGTATAACTCACTAGTGAATAAAACGAGTCATTATTCAATTTTTTTTGCGCAAATAAGAGCCCCTTTATGAGCAAGTGTGTTGAAAAAATTATTTACTTACGTATTTTTATGTTTTTGTCATAATATTTATTTTTTTTTAACATTGGGGGATTTTTCTTAAAATATCCATATTTTGGGGGGATTTTGAAAAGATTTGGAGGGAATTTATAATATTCATCTGGCAACACTGTTCATGGAAACCAACGGTGGCGGTCCCCTTTGTTTCACGAGTGCCTTGGCTTGTCTATAACAAACTTTATTCCATTTGTACCACAGTGAGTCACAGTGAGACACGGTCCAAAACAAGAGAAAGTGGAGTTTTAGGTTCTCATTGGAAATTTTAATAGAAAGCTTATTTCATGCTGTATAGGTGCTTCTTAGGGCCTTTTGACAAAATACATAAAGCTTTCCCTTTAATGGGGCTGCGGCCATAAAGCGCAGCTATGTCACTGAGACACTACACGCCACGCCAACCTTGCGAAAGTCGCAAATCTCCAACTCTATCAAGCAAACTCAATAATGTGTTGTGTCGTGTCGTGTCGAAAAGTGTCGAAGTTGTTTTTGTTTTGATTGATGTTGTTTATTTGTTTTAGTAGTTTATCTACGTAAACTAATTTATTTATAAAAAATATTTGGATGGAATGTTCACATAATCTTGAATGGAATAATGGATGACAATGATGTTGCAGTCATGGTTTTAATGGACGATCAATGTAAGATAAGTTCAATAATAAAGTAGGTACTGCCCTAATTAAATATTTTTATAGTTAAAAATTTGAATAATCTTTAAATTTCTTTCAGCAAACCCTACCTTTTATAAGTCGAATGATATGAATGATTCATATACTGATACGGAAACTAATACTAAAATTAATAAATCTATGGATATTGGCGCGAAAACAGATACTGGTGAAAGTAGTAAGCAAGGTAAAATTTGTCTTAAGTACTTAATAATATCTTACATTGTTAAAATATTTTATTTGTTTATTTACCTATATTTCATTAATGAGACGTCTATAATTTACAGTTGTAACTTGGAATAAGCAATCCACATTAACATTATTATCTTTATACAAAAATAAAATTCATTTAATTGATCATCCGAAAAAGAAGTCTAAAGTATGGTCTTCATTGGCTGAGGATTTAAGAGCTCATGGTATTGAGGTAAGTTTAAAAAAAATCAAAAAATTTCAAAATAAGAATGAGAAAAAATCTAAGTATGTACCTACCTATTTGAACTTTTTAGGTCACACCTGATCAAGTTAGATGGAAAATAAATGCTCTCACAAAGAGATACAAAGAAATTAGAAGTACCGGACGAAATAGATGCAATTTTCAATTTTTTAATGAAATGCATCAGATAACGGAAAAGTGTAATGAGGAAAATAATACTTATAGATTATCATCAGCCATAGAGAATTTTAAACGAAATTCTGAAAGTCCTACAAGACAAAATAATGTGCCTTTTAAAAAAATGAAACTAGGAAAACATGTTAAAATGGAACTAGATAGTCAATGGATGGAATATTTAAAGAGACAGGAGGAACAGAAACAAATCAGGGATGAAAGATTTGAAAGGAGTCTTAAATTAAGGGAAGATGAATTACAATTAAGAAAACAAGAGTTGGAAATGAAACAAGCAATAGCATTGAAAAAGTTGCAATTAAGAGAGAAACAACAAGAAGAAATACTGAAAATTGAAAGAGAAAAGTGTGCTTTGATTAAAAGAATACTGGACAGACAAGAAATGATGGAACAGTAAAATAATTGAGACTGCCAGCTGGCAGGGAAATTTGTTCCAGAATTTTATGTTTTGACCAGCTAAGGATACCAAATGAGAAATAAAATTCCTCTTATTTTTTGTCGAGGAGAGGAGTGAGTGAAAGACTGGTCAACTCGATTGATGAAAGTATGGAAAAAAATGCCTAAAAATTATATTTAAACATATTAGGTAACTAAAGGTTTTATAGTAATTCAAGAAAATAAAATGCTGAGTTGAAGTTATTGTAATGTTATTTTTTAATTCATTGCCCATGACACTACCACTTGGCATTACCACTAGGGTTTTTATATAACTCCTCTTCTACAAATTAGACCATGTTTCTAACAATAAATATTTTCATTTTTCTCTTAAACAATAATTATGTAAAATACATGCAGCTACAACAGTGTCTGTTACAAATGCTAAATCTTTATACATAGAAAAATTTTTCAAACGTTTAAATCTGTTCTTCAGCAATCTGAAAGTCTTTTCACTTATTTTCATTATTCCATTATGTAATACTGTGTTTATTTCTTTTTGTTGTGTTGTCACCTTTTTACTATCACGAAGAGGTGTTACCAACCATTGTTGAGGCCGATAACTAGTGTCGCCAATAAGAAATGTAGAATTTGGGAACAGTGATTCCGTATTTTGTGTAGCTGCTTTAAATAAAAGAGATTTCTGCAAAACCTCATTACTGCTTGATGAACCAGGTTCACCACAATATATGTTTGTAAAACATGAATTTGCATCAATAGTTGTTTGCAATCTTATTGAATGGTACCCCTTGGTATTGCCATATCCTCTAGCAGTCTTAGGCTTGTCTATTTTTATGTGTATGCAATCTAATACTCCTAATATATTTGATATTCCTATTTTGGATTCAAATTCATTTGTTGTATGATTAATTTCACCGTAATCTTGAGGCCATTTGATAACATCATTTAACTTGGTTAATAACCATGCTATTACTCTTCTTATAACCCTAAAAGTTGATGATACAGAAATATCAAACCGTGTAGCTATTGGGTTTAAAGACTCAGTACTTGAAAGGAATGATAAAAATATATAAAAACATAGTTTTGGTTCTAATGGTTTCTTTCCAAATGTATTAGTTGCAATTGTTCCAGATTTTTCAAATTCATCTGAAAATAAAGTGTTATGTTACTTCAAACAATTCCTATATAGGTACTAGAAAGTAGTATAAGATAGGACTCGATATGTGAGAGAGAGAATAATCTACCAATGAGCTTTAAGGCAGTCTTCCTTGGAACTCTAAGTGTATTTACAAATTCATAATCGCTATATGAGTCTATAAGTCTTATATAATCATCAACTCTTTCCTCTTTAAGCCGTATCATATGCTGCATCAAAGGAAAGAACAAACGGTCATCGCTACTATAATCACTCTCGTCCGAACTTTGCGGTTTTAAGCTACAAACATCGCTCCATGTATCTGTGTCACTACTGTTGTCGCTTAGAGTTGGAGTTGATTCAGATAACCACAACAAAATATCACTTTTTATCATATTTTAAGTTGAATTGAGATAATTTTTATTTCTTTACCAGTGCTATTTAAAATTCTGAGATAATTAAAATGACAATGACTATTGTATGAACATGACAGTGACATTGATTAAACGTTTTTAAATGGAATTAATGCTTAGGGCCTATCCACACATAGGAGGGCATTAATACTGCCACGTTCGGGGTTCGCTCAATCTGGGCATGGACATGAGTGAATGAGTTACACCTGGATATATTTTAGATCTAGACGAAAATCTGAAAGAAAGGGCACCACGCGCTGCCGCGGGCTGTGCTGTGTGTGCGTGTGTGTTATCCGATTCTTCGCTCACCACGCCACGTCTCCCGAGAATGACCCCACATGTGTGGATAGACCTAAAATTCTGTCTGTAGACTCTGTGGTGAATGCATCGCAATCCAATTCTACCAACACAACAAAATAAATCTTGAGCGCGCCGCGACGCAAAATTATCCGTAATTTTTGTGTGCAAACGGTATTTTTTATTGGTAAATGAACAATGGCAGATTTCAAATATAAACGATATGAGAAGTCTTTGGGTTTACTTACAACTAAATTTGTTTCCCTTCTTCAAAAAGCTAAGGACGGAGTGCTGGATTTAAAAATTGTGAGTATTGCTTGCATTCTTTGACCTGTCAAGTCATATCGGGCACGAAAAACAAACGTTCCCAAGTTAGTTCACTGGTGTTTTGAGACGATTTTGAAATAATCTATTTGGTTTGCAGGCTACAAATAATATATTTGGTTTACAGGCTACAAATTTGTTAGCAGTCCGTCAAAAACGTCGGATATATGATATAACTAATGTGCTAGAAGGTATTGGATTGATAGAGAAAAGAACTAAAAATAATGTGATATGGAAGTAAGTATAAACATGCACAATTATTTATTAAGATTTTACCATTGGTCGCCTTTGTATTGCTTAATATTGCTCAAAAGTAACAAAAAATTATCGAGAAAAAAGTTTCTTCAGATACCAACATATTTGAAAAATAATAAATCTGATTCTTTAAACTTTCTGAGAATCTATGAATTTCAGCACAATCGATTCAGTAGTTCGAGCTGTGTATGGATAAATCAGTCATTCAGGAATGTTTGTCTTTTACATATAAACTTAATTTTAAAATCCTTGAATATTCCAGGGGTGCATGTCCAGATGAAAACACTAGTGAAATCGGAAGAAAAGTCATAAATTTACGAAAACAAATATGTCAAATTGAGGAATATGACACAACTCTTAGCAAGTATGTTGAAAATTATATTTATGTAGTCACCAAGTTTTCTGTGCCGGCGACGAAAGTGGAAGCCACTATTGTCATTTTGGTTCTAAATGTCATTTGGATACATTTTCACTAAACTGACAAACAAAAGATGTGATTACAGCTCTGTCACCAGAACAAAAAACTTGGTGATTCTATAGTTTTACCCGCGCGGAACTTCCCGTGGAAATTTTGGGATAATATATATCAAATGTTTTATTCCTAGTTATAAGGGACATTGGTACCAAATTTCATGTCTATCGCTACAGCCGTTTACATGAAGAAGTGAAAGAAAACAAAACACACTCGTTAACTTTCGCCTTTCTAATAATTAGGGTCTATTTCACGATCTTCAAGTAAAGTTTCGAGTCGCTACTAACAAGTTTTGTCTTTGTCACTTGATACAAAGTAAGAAAGAGACAAAATTAACTTTACTTGAAGATCGTGAAATAGGCCCTAAATGTTATTTTTATAAACAGATAGAAAAAAACTGGGTCCATATTGGCTCACCTAAAGTTCTTTACCCGAAAATGTTTTTCCTAACTATTTGTAGTCCGAATGATCATTCTTCCTAAAATTTTTCATCCTAAAGTTTTAATTCATACTATTTGTAGTGCTACCGACGATGCTCATAACACTCATTTTTCCGAAAATTTTAATTCATAACATCTTTAATGTAAATATATTTAAACTCCTACTGTTTTTTATCATAACGCTTTTATCCCTAAACATACTTACCATAATATTTTCACTCAATCTCAGAAAGAAACATTTACCAAGTGTAATAAAAAATATATGTGGGTAGAAGATGATATTTATAGTTTTAATGATTATTATACGACTCGTTTACGGTTATGCTTATGGCCTGGGAGTTTACCATAACCATAACTAAAGGACCAATTCGGTTCTGGCACTTCGCCGGCCGCTGCCGCGGCACGCTCGCTACGCTCGCTCGGCTCGTGCGTTGGGGTCACAGTTCTAACATAACCTAAACCAATAATTAGGAATAGGACCGATTCGTTACTGGAACTTGACTGAATGATTGGAGCGAGCAAAACCAGAGTCCTGCTCTGGTTTTGCTCGCTCGGCTCGTGCGTTATATGTTATACCTACATGTTATGTAAAAACAAAGTTACGAAAAATTTATGTATATAATAATGATTATAATAAATAAAAAATAAATCTAAACAAAAAAGATATGACTTTGAATAATAGTATGAACGATGGTTATGTTGAGAAAATATAGGAAAACAAATGTTTCGGAATTAAAACATTAGTGACAAAGATTTTAGGAGTTGCGATTGTTAGGATAAAAAATGTTAGGAAGAAAATTTTCGGATTTCCAATTATCGGAGTTGAAATTTTAGGTGAACTTTGGCGCACCCAAAAAAACTACTATGATTAGTTATTTTCTATCTGTTGTCTACAACAATTTTCAACAAATTCTGAGGTCCCATACCATATTAAGATGCACAATACATACTTTATTTAATTTGGTCAGTTTATTTTTAGAACAAACATATAAATAGAAAGAGTGTTATTAGATAGTTGCGTCCATTTCACGTAGAAAGACCAAATGCTACAATTGAATAATAGTTATTTATGGTACAAGCGAGGTAAGTTGTTGATTACTTCCGAGGCGCTATTGAGGCCCGAGCCGTCAGGCGAGGGTCTGAAGATAGCCGAGGATAGTAATCATCAATACTCGCGTGTACCATACAACGTTTTTCAACACATTTGCGAAGAAATTATCATTTTTCGCTAATAATTATACAGTTTTTCTGTTCGCGCGCATCCAACACAACAATGGTGATTGGCCATAGATTAAAAGAATATACTTATTAAAAAAAAAACGAATGAATGAATGAATGGAATCGACCATAGACCTACCAAAAGTAAGGCAACATAGTTGAAGTTAGTTTTTAAAATGTATGGACACCATTTTTTTGGTGCCGAAACATTTTTAAAAACAAAGCAATTTAAAAAAACAATCTATAACTCACTAGTGAATAAAACGTGTCATTATTCAACTGTTTTTGCACAAATAAGAGCCCCTTTATGAGCAAGTGTGTTGAAAAGTAACTTTACTTTTGTGTTATTCCAGACAAATATTTTGGATTGAACAGAGTATCAAAAATGTGTTAGACGACACGGACAATCAGGATTTATGTTATGTGACAAGTGATGACATCCGTAACTGCTTCAGTGAAAGTCAGTTGTTAGTTCTCGAGGCGCCGCTAGGAGCTGACCTCTCTATAGGCAGTGTACTACTCAAATCTAAGGTATATTAAAAAAATTGTAGTATTAAATTTTTGTATGTGCTTCTTTGAAGCCCAAAAAGAATTCATGGTTTTGAATTTAATAGTCACATTAGACTACACTTATTGTGTATGTATGTATTCTGTTTTTACCATAATTATAATATTTTTTGTCGCATTCATAAGTTTCATTCAATAAATTAATTGTAATAAATATTTTCATTAAATTAATCATTGTCAATATATTTATTTATTGTTGTATTATTAATCATCTCCACCGATATTAGAAATTATATGTTGAATTTTATTTTTGATTCCAGATCACTGAACACAAATTGTTCCTACACTTGAAATCGTCAGAATCAATGGGTGTAATACATTTGAGTGATAAATCTGAAAATGATAAATCTAAGGTAATTATTTATTATTTAATTATGCTTATAAATAAACATTGATGATATTACCATTTAAAAAATGATCACCCGATGGTTTGTCGATGAATGTTTGGAAGAGGAAAAAAATTATGCCAATTATTTTATTGTATTAGAATTAATTCAAATATAAATTAAATTAGATTTTATACCGAGAATTGTTATTTTTCACTCGGCAAAAAATAATGCACACTAAGTCAATTTTAGTTTTAAGTGACTTTTTTGTTTTAACAGCATTTAACTTCCATGCCTCATGAAAAATTCATACTTGTATACCAATAACCATACATTAGATGGAAAAAGAATTTTAATTTTATTATAATTTAAATGAAATATTAAATTATTTTAGGAAACAGAAGATGAAAATATGGAAGACAGTGAAATTGAAAGCTACACACAAAATAATGAACATACAATACATGCTAATAGTAAGTATATTCATAAGTTGGAAAGGTTTTTGAATTAAGCAAAAAGTGCTCAACCAATTTTAAAGTTTATGAAGCAGATACATGCAGCAGATTTAGTATTTGATTGAGTTGTGTCCTAAAATTCTCAACATAATCTTGTTACATTAACTTTTCGATTATTTGGAACTTACATTTATTTTTTACTTTACCTACATAATCACTACATAGTATAAAACAAAGTCAATTTCTCTGTCCCTTTGTATGTTTAGATCTTTAAAACTACGCAACGGATTTTGATGCGGTTTGTTTTAATAGATAGAGTGATTCAGTGGGAAGGTTTTTAGCATCAATTTTATCCCCATGTTCCTACGGGTCCGGGAACTACGCGGGTGAAACCGCGGGGCGCCGCTAGTATATAATATGACTGTGTCACATCTCACATGTATTATTGTATTCTACTAGTGTGTTTACTTTGATTTTCTTTTTTCCAGATTATCTCCTAAGGTTAAGTCCGCCAATAACAAAAAGTGATTTTTCATTCTCATTGCGAGGCTCAGAAGGGCTATGCGAACTATTTGATATTCCACAAAGTTAATTTTAAGTGTAAACCGACATTTCTTAATAATTTTTAAAGACATTTTTTATATTCAAAACCATATTTTTTGATCATGTTAAAATTTAAAAATATATGTAAATAAATCATGTATATAAACGAGATATTATTGTATTGTGTTGTGTAAGGAAATAAAAGTGAAATCATGATTATGAAATGTTTATTGTTTTATTTCTTAGATACAAATCTGTCTAGAACACCGAATGATTGTTTTGGCGCTTTCTGTACTTCCGGGAGATCGAGTTGTTTCTTCACTTCAATTGATTGTTGTATGAATTTCTGTAAAGAGATTAAAATTAAAATAAATTATCATTAAAATATTAAGCTTTCGTATGGATTGTGAAGCCTCAACAACTATACGACCTAACATAATTATTTAGAAACATTGCAAAAAAATGTAGGACAAATTCCGAATGTCATCAGTATCACTGTTTTTCGCGTCACGTGATTGCTGACTACAGTCGATAAAACAATGTATTGCAAACTACAACCTTTTGAACTTTAATTTGTGTGACATAAGGTACAGATTACAACAGTAGAGCAAACTATTGTTTAGTAGATATTAGTATTTGATCAAGGGGGACCTTACCTTTCTCTCAGTTTCTTTTATGATTTTCTTTCGCGCTATGTTCGTTATGCCCTTATTCTTACGTCTTGGCGTGAAGTCCACCTTTTTAGGTTTGACGTACTGGAAGTAAAAATAATCAAGTTTCAAAACAAAATTAAACACACTTTTAGCCACTAGATCGAGAATGTATCGCTATTTACTATAATGAGATGATGTAGAGAATGCTTATGTTATGTCATTTGTGACTCTTCAGGGAAATGGTACTAACTGTGCCCTGTGTTTAACTCACATCAGTTCCGCTTCTGGTGGTCGTAGACTGATGTTATGGGCCTATAGCCTTCCTAGATAAATGGGCTATCTAACAAAAAAAAAGATTTTTCAAATGGTACCAGTAGTTCCTGATATTAGCGCGTTCAAGGAAGCAAACTTTATATTACTATAGATAACTTTATATTACTATAGAATAGTTGAGCCAACATTAGAACGAATTGGTTTGAAATTGATTACCAGTAAATTCTTCTTGGCTTCCATTTGTTCTTTGACTGAAGGCACGTCCACTTCAGCGACTTCAAACGGATTGAGAGTAATGAGTTCTGCGGGTATTTTGTCGAGCAACGCCTTGACTTCCGCCTCTTTCCTCTGGCTCTTTGTTTGGAATGGATTGCTTTCAAGAGCGTCAAAGTTCGGTTCTCCACTTCCTGAAAACATGAAAAAAAAAATTAAGTCTATTTCTAAGAAACTAAATAAAATATGAATTTAGAGTTATTTAATAACTAGCAGGTTAACCGCATAAAATAATCCAAGGCGTTACTAATCCTAAATCCACAATGGTAAACATTGTTAATATTTTGGTTCTGGCACAGGTTTTTCTCATATTTTGTCTTGCCGTAAGAGAGAACCAAGTATTTAGTATTGAATATTTATTTAAATATACTTTTTCATTTTTTTTATCAACAATTTTAAATTAAATATATCAATAAAATAAACAATAATTACCTGGTATGATAATACTAGTGAAACCTGCATTAGTTCCAATACCTAGCACATCTTCGTAAGGACAGAACTTGAAATTACTTATAGTTTTACCCATTCTATGTCTCATGTATGGAGTCTGTACCGTTTGTGTGCAACAGTTCCTGAAAATAGTCGTTGTATATTATTTATTAGCCATTGTTGGGATTACGCATCGCATCGCATAATATCATCAGTGAGATTCATTACCTCTGACGTGGGATTTTAAATGTCCTTTTATTCCATTAATTAATTTGTAAACTAGTAACACCAAAGTACAAATAACACCAAAGTTTGGTAAATAATATGTCATAAATATATACAATGAGTGAGAGTCTTTTATGGGCTGATATTTTTTTAAATGACCGACATACCTGGGAAGGATGTCATTAATGATGTCAGAGCCCATATTTTATTATTTAATAGCTACACAAAGAAAATTGTATTTTTTAATCTAATTACTTACTCATAAACCTCCACAACGTCATCCAAGCCCACCGCCAACATGTCTTTCTGTGAGAATTCCAAATCAACCGGTGCTGATCTGAGTCTGTAATCCTGAAGAGGTCCGTCTAAATTCCTAATGTCCCATATTTTTAAACTGCGTTCTGTACCTGATGTTGCCATGTACCTGAAATATAACAAAATAATTAAATATTAATATTGTCTATGACCACCAGTGGACTATAGTGGGTGGATGATGATTGTCTATGCTTATATTAAAATGAAAGCATGAATATTAAATTTTCTGTATCAAAATATTAATGTCAAAACGGAAAATATATTAGCATAAATATGTAATCAGAATCATAATTCTAAATGACAACTCTAACAATTTCAACAATAATTTAAATATTATCTGGGGGCACGGCAGTGCCCCCCGCCAAGTCGAGCGCGAAGCAAACACTGCCGTACCATCCTTTACAGGAACCATTTCGCCGCATTTTCAGGCCCCTATTAGAGGACCTCTGGATAAGACTAGAACGCTGAAATTTTCGTCATCCAGTAAGCTATACAATCACATACTTAAAATAAAATTTCAAGTCTGTAGGTCATTTAGTTCCCAAGTTAAGCGAAAGCAAAGTTTCGCATTTTAGACACTCACTCACTCACTCACTCACTCACTCACTCACTCACTCACTCACTCATGATCATCAAAATAGAACTAGTACTTCCCATAAACCTAGAGAGCTGAAATTTGGTACAGAGTTAGGGTTTAATGGCCACATAAAGGGAAAACTATAAAAACTAGGATAATCGAACGGGAACGGGAATTATACGGGAATGGGAACGGGAATTGTAACTCAAGAACGGCTGAACTGATTTGGCTGAAAATTGGTGGGGAGGTAGCTTAGAACCAGGAAAAGGACATAGGATACTTTTAATCCCGAAATTCCCACGGGATTGGGAACGGGAATTTAAAAATCAAGAACGGCTGAATTGATTTGTCTGAAAATTGGTGGGGAGGTAGCTTAGAACCAGGAAAAGGACATAGGATACTTTTAATCCCGAAATTCCCACGGGATTGGGAACGGGAATTTAAAAATCAAGAACGGCTGAACTGATTTGGCTGAAAATTGGTGGGGAGGTAGCTTAAAACCAGGAAAAGGACATAGGATACTTTTAATCCCGAAATTCCCACGGGATTGGGAACGGGAATTTAAAAATCAAGAACGGCTGAATTGATTTGGCTGAAAATTGGTGGGGAGGTAGCTTAGAACCAGGAAAAGGACATAGGATACTTTTAATCCCGAAATTCCCACGGGATTGGGAACGGGAATTTAAAAATCAAGAACGGCTGAATTGATTTGGCTGAAAATTGGTGGGGAGGTAGCTTAGAACCAGGAAAAGGACATACGATACTTTTAATCCCGAAATTCCCACGGGATTGGGAACGGGAATTTAAAAATCAAGAACGGCTGAATTGATTTGGCTGAAAATTGGTGGGGAGGTAGCTTAGAACCAGGAGTAGCACATAGAAAACTTTTAATCCCGAAATTCCCACGGGAATGGGAACAGGAATTATAATTCTAGAACAGCTGAACTGATTTGGCTGACAATTTGTGGGGAGGTAGCTTAAAAACTATTTATGTATAGATACTTTTTATCCCGAAATTCCCACGGAAACGCGAACGGGAACTACGCGGGTGAAACCGCGGGGCGCTTAATAATATAATACTACTCCTAAAAAATAAGTGTGTCAAATAAGAAAATCTAATAAAATCAATATAAACAAGTTTTAACAAAAAGAAATGAAATCCCACCAAAAACATTCTGTAAAAAACTAGCCAAGTCTCGATGGAGCTGCTTGTTTAACTCTAAAAAGTAATGAAATCTAGACAGACTCGAGCCAAGTCTAAGGTTCCTTACTGCGATTTCTTTATTATTATAGTTAATGTTGTGTGACTTGGCCGTTGAAGGGTACACATGTATGTACACAAGGGTACAAAACTAGGTGCTCCATGACGCTATTGCACCAATCTTAAAAAATCCAGAACCTATCCATTGACGATAGAAAATTTGCTTAATTATAGCCACTTGAAAAATGTTGATTCAATATCCAGTCAATTGTAGGCTTGATAAAGCTGCGTATTTTAATAATGTTATAACATTACGTGTAAACAAAATTGACATGTACCCACTACTAACCTTTTAAACAATGTTCAACGGCCAAGTCACACAACATTAACTATAATAATAAAGAAATCGCAGTAAGGAACCTTAGACTTGGCTCGAGTCTGTCTAGATTTCATTACTTTTTAGAGTTAAACAAGCAGCTCCATCGAGACTTGGCTAGTTTTTTACAGAATGTTTTTGGTGGGATAGGGTTTACAGGGACAAACAATATAAAAAAACAACTACTTACATGCCTCTACTATCAACAGCTATTGCTGTAACAGGAGTCTTATGGCACAGTATCTTAGCTAAAGGTTCTTTGACTGTCGGTGACCAAAGAGTAACAACACCTTTAGAGCTACCTAAACATAATGTGGCATTGTATGGATTCTGCGCCATGACTGATGTTCTTCCTAGATGGTTGTTATAATGTCCTACTATTTCACCTATTGATATGTCTAGCCAGGACATAAAACCGTATTCGTTCTGGAATAAAAAAAAATATGATTAATAGAAGTGATTTAAATTGATGTTGAATAAAGGTTAGGCAGTGATTATACTATACAATAATTAGGACCCTAAATCAGTTAAGCCCCTTATTAACAGCAAGTATACTCGCAGTTAGGGAGTAAGTGCCGTGCTTATCAAAGATTGTGGGACATGGTCACCCTAAATTCTTGAAATCAGCGGTCTACTTAGGGTAGAATGCCCTAACTCCAATACAGTAGTAGGGTCCTTATTATTGAATAGTATAGTAATTAAAAAAATAGTATTAATTTAACTTTACTTACAACTGCCGCCAATAGAAAGTGGTAAGGTAGAAATTCCATTCTCAATATTTTGTCCATTCTTTTGATACAATGTATTTCTGTGCCCGTGTTGTCGTAAATATACAACCATTCCTTCTGAGCAACTGCCATCATTGTTTCTATGTGTAACCAGCTATAAAATTAAAGATTATATTATTATTAAAAATTTTATTTATTGTTATGTCTTTTCCATTCACGGGACTATTAAGGAGTCCCGGTCTTTTGGAAGGCTAGTATGGGGCCAAAGCCAACACACGGAAGCCCTTTTGTTATTTTTTTAAATTGTGTCAACAGTATGTAAAGAGTATATTGTACGGTTGAGACTATTTTACTAGATATTATTTTTTTTAGTAAGGAAAAAACAACAAGTAAGTTAAGCAAATATCATCATCAGCTCATATATGTCCCCACCGAGGGGCACGAGCCTATCCTGAATTAGGGTGATTAGGCCTTAGTCAACCACGCTGGCCAAGTGCGGGTTGGTCGACTTCACACACAACCTTAGAATTTCTTCCTAGGTGTGTGCAGGTTTCCTCACGATGTTTTCCTTCACCGTAAGAGCGTCGATATTAACGTACATATGAATTCGTAAATTGAAAACACATTGGTACGTGGCGGGACTGGTGGGGTTCGAACCAGGCACCTTCCGATCGGAAGTCAACGGCCTTATCCCCTTCGCCACCGACGCTCCAAGCAAATAATCTAATAAAAATAAAATATGTACCTTATATCATGTATAGACTCCATAACATTAATTTCACAATGTAACTTCTTTGTAACCCAATCAAATGCAGCCAAGTGACCTTTTCTACTGCCAAGTAGTAAATGTCTGCCGTTCCTTGAATATTTAGCTCTATAAGGCCCAAAGTCAAGTTTCAAGTCAAATATTTTGGATGCTGCGGCAATGTCAACATTATGTTTGATGACTGTTTGTGATATTGATGTTGTTTTCACATCTTCATCTACTTCTAAGCCTCTGAAATTGGAATATAAGCTTCTTATTGTTACAGTAATGTATTATATTAATTCTACTAATACTATACATGTGAAAGTTTATATAGATGTTTGTCTCTGTGGTGTAAAAGCTACTGGACCAATTTAGTGACACTTACAGTACAGATATTCCATAAAACACATAGAAAACATTTATGTCCAAATTCTCACGAGATTGGGCTTTAAGTGGGTTAAATCACAGGGCCTTGTTAGTAGTGGCCAGTCTTATATACAAAAGCTTCATACTATTTAAAAAGCAACATTATATCAATAAATAATACCAAATATTTGTAAAAAACTTTATACAAATAAAAATAATTATTAATATCCTCACCCCTGGTCTTCCGTCAATAATATTTCAGCTCTAGCCGCTTGCTCCTGTGCTTCGTTATATCTTTTCTCTTTCTTCATCAACTTTTCCGCGTACATTGGATGTCTCACACCGATCCCCATGCCTTCACCTCGAGAATGTTTCTCTAGTGCTTTGGGATCTATTGGCGCTTTACCGGGATATTTCTCATGTTTCTTACCTCTTATTGGTTTGTTAACGTTTTTGGCATCCTGTAATTTCAGTAGGTGAATGGACAGTAGAGACAGTGATTTACAGTATAAGAACCAAGAATATGTACAAAGTTATCTTGTGATTTTAAAGCAAATTTGAGAACACATGAATAAAGTGTAAATCTTTACTGGTATTTAGTGGGTAAAGTATTAGACAAGCATGCTGTATGCTAGGTATACGTATTCCTCCTCACTGTACTAAAATCAGCAGATAGAAAGAGAAGTTTGCCCTGCATTGGGATCTTACAGACTGATAGCTTATATAAGTTAATGTATGGTATGATATTCTCAGCTTATTTAAGTGTAATTCAACCTACCTTAAACCTTTGAGACGTAATCATTCGCGGTGTTATTTTTATGTTGTAAACTTCAACATTTGGTTCCTCATTTTTGTCTGTATTTTCAACTGCTGTCTTGTTAAATTTGGTCTTTTTATCGCCATGTTTTTTCTTTACTGAATTTAATTTATCCTCAGTATTATTTTCTTCTAGTTCGAAATAACGAGCCTGTAAATGAAATGTTTGTTTTCATGTAAGTAATGTTTCTTTTACTGGATGATTTCTTTTACATGATGGCTAATTGTGTATGAAAAATATAAGAGAAAAATTGTAGAAAATAATTTAAATACCTTTTTTTGCACTTTCATAGTGTTTTTAATATAATAATATTTATTTTATTGAAATAAACACTGCAAGCGAGGTTAGAAAATGCGTGTGTGAGGCGCGGGCATTGACATATAACATGGACGGGGCATACCTACGAAAAAAACGTGTATACCTATACTTCACTGAGAGCGAAAAATGGCGGCTAATAGTGCAGTCCCTATCGATATGTCTGAAAAATAACATCGATAATAGATTGTAAGTATGTTTTCTTACTTTGATTAATTTTAAGTTTTATAAATAGGTCTTACTGTAAAAGAACATTATAGATAGTTTGTAAAATATAGCTTGATCATTGTGACATACAGAGTGGCCCAAATAGAACGCTCAGTAAGGGGAAGTATAAAACTATAAGATATACAAAGATTTGTTTTTAGGATCCATGTCCTCGATTTTAGTAAAAAAAAAGTGCATTCATAGATTTAGAAAAAAAAACTATTACTCTCTTTGAGAATCGAACCCGGAAATTTTTAAAAATTTAATGTTCATTATTTTAAACTAGAAATGGATTGTGTACATCTTTAGCAGTAAGTAAATGTTACTAAGAAACATCATATCTAAATTCATTAAAATGCATTGTTTTTAAATGAAATAGTTTGGTACAAAACTCGCCAAGACATCATTAAAGTTCCTTCCCAGTTAATATCCCATTTCAACACAAATTCACCATTTCAAGATACAAAATGCAATAGTTTGTATATACGGCCGTTCGTTCTAGTTACAAATAATTAAAAATATTTTTTTCAAAACTTCCGGGTTCGATTCCTTTAGTGAGTTATAGTATTTTTCTAAATCTTTGAATGCAATTTTCATTTTAACTAAAATGGATGACATGGTTCCTAAGAACAAATCTTTGTATCTCTTATAGTTTTATACTTCCCCCCACTGACTGTTTTATTTGGGCCACCCTATATATCAAACTTTTATTCATTATACTCTAGTTGCCGGGATATAAAAATGACGATAGAAATTATCGACGTTTCGTACTATAATCGATACTGATGTAACATTTAATTGGGTTTTATTTAATTACAAACGTTAGGCATTCAATTAAACGAATATTTCAATATGAATACAGATATTCTCAAGAGCAAACCTCAAATCCATGGTTTCTTATGGTATACTACATGAGAATCTGAAAATTGGACTTTATATACTTACTCACTATTATTTAAGATCATATATGCACAAAATGTAAATAAAGTTTATGAAATAAAAATAAACACCAAAATTAAAACGTACTTGAATAAGTGTTTAAATAACGTTTTATTTAAAATATCGATAGTTTATAGTCTGTGGTCACGATGTTTCATTGCCCATCACTAAGTAAGTTGTAAATCCTTTTGTTATAGCTAGAAAATAATATGGCGAATATGGCCACGAGTAGGTATTTCAATGAGACTAAGAATGACAGATGGCTATTATAGTAACTGTCAGAAATACTGTTGTCCTTTTTCCCTTACGCAAAATTATGAACGTTAAAAAGAGACGGCTATATTTTTATAACTTTGGCGTCGATAAGCCTCATACTTCTATAACTATTTTTTCTATAGTCAAACATGCGATGTCCATGTTATATGTCAATGGGCGCGGGTGACATGTTTTGATTTTGTTTGACATTGGCATTTCTTTTGACAGCTATTTGTCAGAATCTGACAGTAGCAGTTTTCAGTTTCTCGGGTTTTTGGCACCGCGTAAAATAAGGATAATACCGGGTGTATTTATTTATCAAAATAATGTTGTTCGATTCCTGGCTAGGAAAATCTAATGAAGTTGTTTTTATCAAATTCCTCATCATTTTTTGATACTTATTCCTTATAGCTTTGGATTTGGTATCGTTATGATTTTTTTCATTTGTCCTTACATTAGCTGCGGGGGGTCCTTTAATACGTTCATCAAAACCTTTTGCCCGTGGGAAGTAAACGTACTCATAACGTATCTATGAGTTGGTACGTTACGTTGGTATAAGGCTATAGCCTTCCCACCAACACTCTGTTTTTTAAATTGGACCAGTAGTTAGATTCGAGCATTCAAGCAAAGTAGATACTTATAGATTAATGGGAAGACGATGGGAAGTTAGGGATGGAGGTATAAGCTCATTAGAAAGCAATATTGAACTCTAGGAAAAAGTAGGACTTTTTCATTTCTTAATAGGATTTTATTGGTCGCGCGACTTCTACTTATCAGATCTTCTCTATAAGGCAGCAACCTGATTGCCTACCTATAGCATAGGGCCTACAGTTGATAGTAGGTACCTAATAGGTGTGTATTATTGGTACTTATTCCTTATTTTATTTATATGGGTGTTACTAGAATTTCTGATTTAAAAATGGCTATATGGGTAGTGGCTATATGGTTTCCCAAGACAGGAGAGGGAATCGTGTTTCTCGCTCACGTGTTTGTGGCCACGGACGAACGTTCCGCGCGTTTCCACGGCACGTTTTAACATAAGTATGTCAAACAAAGAAAAAACAAAAATGAAGAGTTAATTTTGGTATTTATTTTATTCTCTTTAACAACACATACTCAATATTTTACAGAAACGTATATGACAATCAGAGTAGTAACATAGTAATAGGTTTATTATTTAAATGCGAATACAATAATTATTCCTGTGTACCAATGTGATTTAATATAAAAATTAAAACAAATTATCATTATTACAACAACATAACGCCTTGCGATCGATCAATTAGACCTAACATTAATTGCACATTGTGTTAAAAAGTCGAAGCTCGTGAAACAAAATGAAGCAAAATATGAATAATAACTTGGATACAATTACATCTATCACATCCCGTGGGTACAGGTAACAATAAATAACACGTAACATAATCACAGCGAGTGAACATTGGCTAACAAAGAAAGTATGTAATCATTTATACCTAAAATCGATTATCAATTAATGACTGAATTATCTTACTTGATCTAGTGAGATCTCATTATTTCCTAGTACAAATAAAAACGTCCATTACGACGTGACAACTATAATTATTCACAATTTTATTTACAAAACTGACTAGATGTCCCCTAAGGAGTTATTTTGTTTACATAGTTTATAATTTTTATAAATTATTCATTTAGTCTTAGTACGCCAGCATCGGGAGCTGCTGTGATACACAAGCTTTTGTTTTGGCACAATCCCAGTATAATGAAACTTTAAGACCGATTAACAGGTTCACTTATTAACTATTTTATTTTAATCCGTCGACAAATTTCTGAGATAGCAGAATATCCTTTACTTTACCATTTCGGTTAGCAGCCGGTCGATTTCGATACCTAATTTATGTATAACGAAACGTAGGTACAATATTTACATCAACGAAATTCATTGTTTAGTGTTTCTAAAATCACTTACGTACGATAGTATAAATTTCTTCCCTAACATTAATTTTAAGCATACGATTAACAATGTTTAAAATTTATTTAGGTCTATATTATGTCCAGCCTAGTGATTAAAAATCGAATGAGTCGAGAGTAATCGTGATGTCAATGAAGTCACACATCGTATACAACGGTTTACAAAACAGATATCGTTTAACACTAATCTATAAGAACACAAATCCGTCCGTATCGTTCCACGGTACAACGTTCGTTCAAACAACATTATCGTCCCAGTCGATCCGTCCTATCAGTCTAAAATCTTTGGTTAAAGCGTTCTCACCGAAACACTATCTTTCACATATTCACATAAGCTCCGCCGACGGGTTCCGTGGAACCGTTTCATTGTCTGTCCGTGTCGGCGGCGCTGGGCGAGCCTTAAATGGGCGTCGGGAGCACCGTGAAGTCTTGGAGCGCGTTTTTGACGGTTTCGTAGATGGGGCGGTTCTCGTCGGGGCAGTAGCCGTCGGGCGAGCACAGCGTCTGCAGCTTGGTGAGGTACGAGTCGAAGTTGTCGTGCGCCGGCTTGTCGGCGGGGCCCGGCGCCGCCGCCGCGCCCGCGCCACCCGCCGGCGCCGGCGCCGCGCCCCCGCCCGGGATCTTCACGTGCTCCAGCAGCGTGATCACGTTGTTACGCAGGCTCTCGTAGTATTCGTTCAGGTTTGAATTCCGATGTAACAACATCTGGCTCTCCTGGAAATTTGATTGGGTCAGTCTATAATGAATCACAGAGATGTGGGCCATTTCAGTAGTGAAATTATAAATTCCCTTCATATTCAAATATTTCGTTTCAGTGGTACCATTATTACACAGATTTGAAACAGAATGGTACTCACAAATGTATCAACCGCTAGTGACACCCAAAGTTGGATGTCTGTAGCCAAGACCGTACCATCTATTTGTTCAGACAAAAATGTTTGTATTAAAGGCAATTTTGTTTGTGAAGGGAATGTCGACGTATTGACGTTATACATACCCGTTCCCCGTGCGTAAGATGAGATTCCATGGCGTTGATGTCTGACTTGAGACGAATCATTTGTGACTCGACGCGAGCATTTTCCCGCTGCAACTCCGTAATTTCTTGTTCGATCGTCATTAGATCTTCGCCGTTGCCAGTCTGCATATTCATTTCCATACCTGGATAGAGAACAGAATATAAGGTCACATGAAGTAATGCTAATGGGGTAGTATGTAAAGTGAAAAGGAAGAATGGATACAAACCTGAATAAGGCTTGGGATATATCGGCGTAATATCGTCAGGGTACTTTGGTTTCTTTGGTTGCGGTGTCGGTGTGGCAGCACCGGCCACAGGACACCCTGACAGGGAGCGGTGTGTAAGGAACGAACCGTTCAAGTGTCCTGAGCCATCACAGCCCGGAGTGGGGCAGCTCACGCCATCAAACTTGATGGCCGAAGCGGCGGCGGCCACCGCGGCTTTGTGCTGTTCCACAGTGCCACCGCTCTCCAGCACTCGCATCTTGTTGCGATTTGCAATTGGGCACCCAGATGCACTAAAGAAACAAACAGTAATCATTACTATCTGACTTAAAAGATCAGGTACACCAGACATCTAAAACTGTACGACCCAAACATCTACGAAGTACTTTGTTGTATCACTAATCTTACCTTCGATGCGATAAGAATTTCCCTGTAGCGTGTCCAGATCCATCACAGCCCGGTATAGGGCATCTAAGCAGCGTGAAAATGACCAAATCATATTGTACATGAACACAAACTATGTATTAAAACGAAAACACTTGTATTTAAGGAGACAGCTGTAGCTAATTATATTGAACGTCATTTGACCTACAGTACGAGTATTGTTTACGAGAACGTATTATGTAATCTCTAAATTTTCAATGTTAGCGACTGGATTACGACAACAAATATACTTACGTAGTGCTCTACATAAAGTTTATTGAGAGGGTTATGAAGATATTAGTAATTAAGCCAATTTTAACAGCTTAACCAAACCTACTTATAGCAGAGTCCAAGAAACCCTTAAACAGTAGGAACAACTCACCTCAGTGGTTCGGAATCTTGTCCATCCCTAGGTTTGCTCTTCGGCTTATTAGCTCTAGGGCAGCCGGAGAGCGAACGGTGCGAGGAATAGTTGCCGGTAACGTGTCCCGAGCCGTCGCACCCGGGTGTCGGACACTTGAGCTCCTGCGAGTGAGGTTGCAACTGCGACCGGTCGGCTCTCGGACACCCCGACAGGCTGCACATATACAAACTGCTTACAATGCCGCGGCAGGACTACGTATTGCACGACAATATTATAGGTGATGTCAACACGGGTTTATTTAACTCCATACATGGTTAATCCATACAATTTCGTTTGTTATTTGTTTAGGATGTAGGATATTACGCGGGGTCTCCGGACTCCGCCATAAGTAAGGGTAGTTGACGTGTTACAAGATTTGCTGTCATAAGTATCGTTAACAAGAAATAATGTTTTTATTGAGGTTTTAACTAGAAACCAAAACTTCGGTTTGTGAGAAAACAGATTTTCAAACAGACAAATCATATTTCAATTTATAACGCACGAAAAATATATGAAAATGACACAAAAAATATATGAGATGACCACTAAGAAAATCACAAGGTGGCTACTCGCCCAGTGGGTGAGTTTTTAGTGGCTGAGTAGCCACCTAAGGCAATTGTTTTCACCAATCACACACCTACATATGTATGAATGATGATGAATTTTCAATGAAGTGAGCATGCTGAAGTAATTTAAATTACTATAAATAAGTATTTAGATAAAATTATAGCACCTATTCTATATGTACGACACGAATGAAATTAATAAGCTGTTAGATAGCACTTAACTTGCTATTGATGTTATGTTAATATTTTGATAAGGGCACATGTACTCGTATGTTATGTACTTACTTACAAGTAGTATAGTTAAGAATGTTTTGATACCTAGTCATTATCAACGACGACGAAATTAGATAGTTTTACATAATTTTCGTTTCTTACTTGTTTTTTTTACTTCTATATTTGTTAGACTTTTTCTGACAGTGATGATTATGACCTATTCATTCAGCAATATTTGCGTGATTGAGTTACAAACATACAAACTTTTACCCATTATATTATTAGTAGTAGATTTATTATTTCATTTATTGTAATGTCAAAGTATAGTGCTCTATTTAAATAAATTTACGCATAGAAAAGTAGATTTAATATAACTATCACATACATACGATGTTCGGCACTTAAAATATTATCTGAATCAAGAGTTTAGCATTATGACGCGTCTCTAAATCCGTTTATTTTAAAAATAGTTCAGTGAGTGTTGTGCATTCAACATCTGCACTTTCATCTTGTTTCCATATGCGATTGATGCGATTTAGTATATAAGTAATTTCTATAAAAAAAATAGGAGCAATTCGATGGAACAAGTGCTTTTTATATTATTCATACTTCAGTTGCTGTATATGTAGGTGGCATACGACTACGGTTATTCCCTGAACTTTACTGAGAATAATATTTTCTTGTTACATGAGTACTTTATAAAGAATTATTTTTGTTTATACTAAAATTGGAAATATTCTACGTGATTGTTAAATTTCGTTTTCCTTAGAATATTTTTTCCTATCTATTAATCAATTTATAAATCTTACAAGATTTCAAAAGGCTGTTCTATGTCTTATATTTAAAAATGTGTTAGTAACTTAGATAAATTACAAATTCTTACGATACATACTCATGTAAGTAGGTATATTTATTCATAACGTTTTGCAATCATTGTTATGCATTTACATATATCAGAATAAAAATGTATTGTTCATTGAATTTTGGTGCGAATTTTCAGTTGGTTAGCCAAGCCAAATTTATATTCAGAATTTAAAATTATATGAGGTAGTAATATTTTATCAGTTACAATAAATTATCATAATAATACTTATTCATTCTTTGTCTGAAAAAAGATATGTTTTCTAAACAAAATGTGTTGATATTCTGTTTTCTTGTTATCTACGAATCTTCATTATCTTCAAAAGTTCCTGGTAATTATCTAATTGATGCATAACAAGAGGTACCTAGTGTAGATATTTTGTATCTATTCTTTGGTTGTTATCAGAAAAAAAATGTTGTTTGTCTCCTGGGGATGAAAGTTGTAATAAGCTACGCCAAAGAAGAATCTCACCTAGTATCTTAAAGAAACACAAAGTTTTAGACTAGGATGTTGCTTGATATACAGTAAACTAGGGAATATTTGTACCAATTTTCTTACGCATATTAGTTTTTGAGTGAAGGCATTAAAAATAAATAATACAATACTCCAATTGCTTTTCTATCTAAAATTTTTTTTTCGACGTCAGAACTCTTATCGACTTTTTCAATACTTTTCGTGAAGATGAAGAACTTAAAACATCATCTGAAGATATTTTCCGACTCATTACTCAACTATAAACATATTCATTCGTAAAGACACATTTTTCCAACACAACCATCATTGCCTATATCTTCGAAATGACATAAATATATCAAACAATGGCAGGATAACATGAATCAGTACAGCAAAAGCGGAACAATAATGCATGCTGTTAGTTTTGCATCACAATCTCGTGGGAGAGACGCCAATTGGCGCGGAAATGCGCAATTGCTCCGGGGCGCAATTCTCACCACGAGAAACGAATGTGGAAATGAGATTATATTGTTTAATATACGTGCTAAAGGTGGTTAAATACCTAAATATGCTTTTATTACTTGTGAAATATTTATGTACTTACTTAAAAAAATGTCCGTATATAGACATGGGTTATAAAAGAAATCCTAAGTTGTTTTACCTAAGTAAGTATAAGTTTTTTGCACACACAAGAGAACGAAAGAACGAGGTCTCTGAAATCAATATAATATATATCTCTGAAATCAATAATCCTATATCAAGTTATAAGATTTTTTACGATGAAACTCTTCGGTTCAAGAACTATGATTGAACTGTAGTACCTACCTGTAATAGTAATAAAACGTAGTATAAAGTACTTAGAGTGCGCGATGAAAAAAATGCGACACCATGTTTCGCTTTAACGCAATTACCTGCGTTAAAGCGAAACATGGTGTCGCATTTTTTTTGATAAATAGAGTTTGGGAGAGACCTTTGCCCAGCAGGCAGTGGGACGATGTGGGTTGAAAAAATAGAGTTTGAAGTACCAAAATGTTATTATAATAATCAAACGTTTTATTTTAACTCTAAACTGTTAAAATTATATTTATGTATTAAATATAAAATGTTTTAATTAAATCAAGTATGTACCTAAGTACTTATGTGACGTACCTATGTATCATTAAAACTCCGACTTCACGATTAGGTTTTTCCTGTTAATCCTGTTTAATACATTTACAATAAAATATTAGGAGCCTACTCACCAATTTTATTTTAAATATTTTACGTAAAATTAATTATCGCTTTAAAATTTCAGCAAGTAAGTAAGTAGGTATGTGTATTTTAATTAATTTCTAATTAAGTTGTAAAGGTAAGAACGCATTTAATATTAAAAATGAAAAATCAGACACTTTAAAACTTTAATATTATATCATCCTAGGTAATTAAAAACGATTATTATTAAGTAAATTAATATAATTAATTATTGTTATATATATATTTTTTAAATTTTACTTATTGATAGGTAAGTTAGTTTGTCTTAGTTAACACAGCACACGATTGTGAATGAGCTAAATATTAAACTTGTAGAATTATGACGGTAATTAGCATTAAAATTTATGTATGCAGCGTTATGATATCGCGATAGGCTAGGCCTCTTGCCTGCGATGTGTGGCGAAGTTCCCCGATATATGTCCAGAGCCGTCGCACTTTTCTACAGGACAGTGGATGAGCTCCCTCGACTCACGGATCCGGTAATACAGTTTCCCATAATAGTCTTCGCGGTGACAGCTATTTGTAAATAAATACATACGAAATGATAACAAACATATAAACAGAGGACAGAAGTGTTAATAATAGCACCGGAAATTTAATTAAATATTCTTAATTAAACGATAAATAAAAAGTGTGTCACGAAATACTTCAACGTAAATAAAACGTAAGTCAAACAAATTAAATAGTAAAGAGAACACTCGCCCTCCTTAAAATAGCTGTATTATCTACGCAACGCAAACTTGTAAAATTGTTTACGAAGTTTTTTTTTTACTATTATTAACAAATGTTCGAGTTTTGTTTACGTTACGGTTGTAAAAGTTTTGGAAACTATTGAAAAGTTATATTTTGCTCACCTGTGCCGTCGCATAACCTTGTTGAGTGTCTCGTCTGAGTAGTAGAAATAGTTTAATGAATGTATCTTATCATTCATGCAGTAGTTATCTGACATGTTCGTGTGATTCGAACGCGGAGTGTTGTTGCGCGCCTGCGCGGCTGCCCGGTATATTTAGAATGATCCACCAAGTGTGACTTATGCTCCGTTCCAATACACGCAATAATGAAAAATTTTATAACCTCAAAAAAGTTTTGGCGCCAACAGATATTTTGATAATAAACATTAATAAGTCCAAAAGGAGTAATATTGTAGCACTAGTTATTACTTCTTATTCATATTTAAACTTATAACGTAACGAATATGATACTACTTTAGATATTTTGTATAACGGCGTTTTTTAGGTTAAGTAAAAAAATTAACAAAACTGCTTATTTAAATTTATTAAATTAAGTATGTTATTGAAACAAAATCTTGTTTACGTTTCTTTTCACGTAGTTAAAACACTGACAGTCTTGGTATTAAAAATAAAGAATATCATGGCAAGTATCGGAATGTCAAAGCAAATGAGACGGGTACATTCGCTGTCTCTTACCAACACGTATACGTCACTCATTCTTTTCTTCAATGTTGATCAACAAAAGGAAGTATTTTTTTAAGAACATCTTGCTGATGTCGCACAGCTGCTTTTTGCCGTGTACTCGTACATTATTTAAGTTATATTATAAGGACAGGTGGCGTAAGGAAAGCTTTTAAAGAATTAGATAAGAAAAAAGTATGGATGCCAAAGGCAAAGAACAGAGATGGAAAATATTCTAGTAATAGATCTGAAATATTAAAAATTGCCACGGAATATTACAAAAACTTATATCGAGGTCAAAACACTACTCCAATAAAAATAATTTACAATATATCAAGAGTCGAAACCGAGATAATACCTACAATACTGAAAGAAGAAACAATTAGAGCAATTGAAACACAAAAACTAGATAAAGCTCCTGGACTAGACAATATAACGAATGAATTTTTGAAAGCCACGATACCGGTAATTGCGGGAAAACTTACAGATATATTTAACGAAGTTATAACCACGGAAGCAATACCTAAGGACTGGTTTAAATCAGTAATTATATTATTACATAAAAAAGGAGACAAAGGGGATATCGGAAATTACAGACCTATCAGTTTGATGTCCAACATCTATAAAGTTTTTTCTAAAATTATATTATCACGAATAGCAACTGTACTCGAAGAAAACCAACCTAAAGAACAAGCTGGTTTCCGTAGTAACTTCTCTACTTTAGACCATATACATGTCTTGAGACAAATTCTTCAAAAATATAACGAATATAATAAGGTATATTACTTAGGTTTTGTAGATTTTAATAAAGCGTTTGATACTTTAGAACACTCATATATATGGCAAGCATTAGAATGTCAAGGAATTCAAACAAAATACATAAGAATACTAAACAAAATCTACTCAAACAGTACGGCACAAGTGAGGCTAGAACACATTGGCGAAGAATTTCCAATCGAAAGAGGAGTTCGTCAAGGCGACCCCATCTCCCCCAAATTGTTTGCAGCAGTATTGGAAATGATACTGAGGAATCTGGAATGGTCAGATTACGGAATTAATGTAAACGGGGAGAAGTTGAATCATTTACGCTTCGCGGATGACCTAATTTTATTTTCCGAATGTCCAGAAGATTTAGAACAAATGTTGCAACAACTGTCCGATGAAAGTGCAAAAGCAGGCTTGACTATTAATACAACAAAAACTAAAGTTATGAGTAACACTTCAGACAAATATCTAGTTAGATTAAATAATAAAGAGATTGAAACCGTGAAGGAATATGTCTACTTAGGGCAACTAGTATCGATTGAGAATACTATGCAGAGAGAGATAGATCGAAGAGTTGCTAATACATGGAAGAGATTCTGGTCACTCAGCGAAATTATGAAGAATAAGGACATGCCAATAACAGAAAAACGGAAGGTATTCAACACGTGCATTTTGCCATGTTTAACATACGGGTGCCAGACATGGGCCCTAACTGTACAACAGCAACAAAAACTTGAAGTGTGCCAAAATGGAATAGAAAGAAGTGTGATGGGGGCAAGAAGAAGAGACAGAATAAGATTAACAAATATAAAACAAAAAACAAAGTTCAAGAACGCTTGCATTACATATAAGAGATTGAAATGGAAGTGGACGGGACATATGCTGAGAGAGGGGAAGGACAAATGGACCAAGTCAATTACAGAATGGTATCCCAGAGATGGCACCAGAAGCAGGGGTAGACAGGTGAAACGGTGGGAAGATGACTTTAAAAAAGTAGCCGGGCCCTGTTGGACCCGCGTCGCGAGAAACAGAATGGAGTGGAGGACTTTAGAGGAGGCCTATGTCGAGAGACAAGCTGTCAATGAGGACCAACCGGTTGCCGATTAATTAAACTAATATAATATTAAGTAAACATTTTAAGATTAAGTTTGATTGTAAGGTTTATTTATAGGTACTTGTTTTAATTGAAATTATTGTAACAGACAGAAATAAAGGCTAATTTTATTTTTATTTTATTTTATTTATATGAGTTTTTTTTATTTAGTTATAAATTGTCGTACGAAATGTCTGTTTAAAATTATTAAGCACTTACTTATCTGTCTCTCATTCAAATTAAGTCACCCAAATTCAAATCAAATATAAATTCAGATAAGAACTCTTTGTCTTCACATTCTAATCTATCTTTTTAAAACTCCCTAAACTTGTCTCTGTTGGTAAGCTGTGGATATTTACCTGCTATCTTTAGGCTTGTCGTGTGGCGCGTGTGGTGGTGGCATGTAGCATGGCGGGGAGTATGGTGGTGCGTGCGGTGGGTACGCTGACGGTGGTGGGTACGCCCCACATTGGTACTGGTACCCACCATACCCAGCCGCCGCCGCCGCAGCCGCGTAATCCGGCTGGCCTAACCCATACCCTGCTACTGGATGCGGACTCACTCCACCATAACCTAAATAAATTAATGCTCATTTTAATATTCGAATTTTAATTTACTTCATGCTGGTATTTCAATTTAACAGCTAGTAAAACCAGATTGTACAAAATATTACAAACTCTACAAGATTGTAAGATCAACGTACATCTTTGCAACTTTTAATTAAACCGTGTAAATAAGTTAAGTTTGCAAAAACACGTATTTGAGCTTGCATACTCGTAATGTCGGCAACCGCAGGGTTACTGTTGCGAGGAGTGGATTAGTGCCGTTTGCTCGCGGGGAGTGTTGCGGCCCGACATCGCACACTGGCTGATTATCGCGGTCGCGTTTTAATTTGTACGATGTGTTTCGCCGTGTAGAGGGGCCTGAACCCCTTGTGTGCACGAGATATGTGGAGCAGGTGGCTCTTTATTAAGATTTTATGGCAAAATTGGGTTACATCAAACAATGTGTACTGCGAATTAGTAAAACGTGATACGTAGGTAAATGTAATAAAAAAATATATTATTGAAGATTACCTGCAGGATCTCGATGATAGGCTTCTAAATATGGATGGCTCCCACCACTGTCTGGTGTGGATTCTCGACTATATGACACTCCTCCAGGAAAACTGCGACTGTCAAATAGAACTATTATAGAAATCTGCTGGTTAGAATTGAAATAAAGTGTTTGTTACGCAAACAACGTCTCACCTATGTGGTAAACGGGACACACTAAGGTCAAGGGTCTGGCCCTGCGGACTTGGCACCTGGGGGCTTGCGGTGAGCTGGGGCGAAGCTCCCGGCTGCGGGCTGCCCCGGGCTCCGCCCCCGCTGCCGCCGCCGGCGCTAGTATACACCGGTGATGCGTATGGACCCTGTTGTGAAAATTTACTTTAATACTTTATTACGTTATCGAACCGAGTGTTCAACTGTACTCGAGTTCGAGACAAAAATGCTAAGGGCAAAGCGTTCTGTTAGGCTACTAAAGCAATCAGGTCAAACCAAGTCCGTGTAGGTACATTATGTCGGAGAAGCGAGGGTCTCACCTGTGGACTACCACTAGAAGTGGAGAGGTCTATGGCGGGGCGCGGGTCTCGCGGGTCGCGCGCTCCGGGGCTGCGCGGGCGCTGCGCCTGGGCCGCCGCGATCTTCACTGATAAGTTGATCGCGGAGAAGCCCGGAGGCACTCCGGGGCCCATCGCGCTCACTGCACCCACGGCCCCTACTCCGCTACCCGTTTCGTAGTGGTACATCGGTCTGGACGGACAACATAGCCCTATCATTTTCCCGTCGCTTCACGTAACGACATATTTTATTTATCAATCCTACATGAGGCCTAGTGGAGGTGTCTCGTTTACCACATTGTAAAACATCGAGTATGTGAGAACTGGTACTCACCTAGGGTATATCGGTCCGGTACTAGTTTCTTGTTCCGACTGGTCGGTCTTCATAGGAGTGGGTAAGTGCGGGTCGTGGTACCGCTCCTCTTCCCACCCGTAAGGGCGTTGTGGACATTGCGCCGGGTCGTATCTTTCGAACGCGGGCGCGCCTTCGTAGCATCTTGACTCGTAACCATACCGAGTTTCATTCATTTGACTGTTATGGAAAAAAAAGCAAAAAATTAGGTGCATAAAATATGACCTATCTACGATCCAGATGATTGGAATTGATATGTGAGAAACTGATAGTAAGTAAGTATAGTTTACCTGTATGACCTAACATGGTCGTCTGGCGGTCGTTCGTACGGTGACCGTTGATCAGGCGGCGCGCCATACCCGGCGTGGCGCGTCTCCATCCCGGCGGGGGAGTCGCGCTCCGCCTCGGCCGCCTCTCGCTTCGGCACAAGCAGCTCGGGGGCTTCGCGCTTCACGGCAGGACTTCGCGGCGACGCCGCTGGTTCTCGCTCTCGCTCACGGACTACGCTCACGTTGCTAGCACCCTCACTTGTTATCGTAATCGGTATTGTTGATGGCACTGTGTACACATTGTCTATGTTAATTTCTGTCTGTTTTGTGTTTAGATAGTTTTGTTTTATGATTCTGTGAGATAAAGGGTCCATTGCTATTATTACAATTTTTAATAGGATAACTCTATTTCAAATTCAGGTTAGTGTAAGTATCCGGTTAATAAGTAGGTACATATAAGAAAGTACAACGTTTCAATACTGTGTATAATTTCAACAATTTTACGACAACGACTTTAATGTAATCAAGATAGGGAACGCTTTCCAAATCACTTAAGCTTTCCGCCATCCTTTCATCTCAGTTGCAGTTAAGACTTTATTTTATTACCTATAGGTCTAATTCTTTGTGTTCTGGCAGCGGCTTTCCTCGCTGCTGCTGTAGGGCACCCGGAGAGTGACCGATGCGTACTCCTGTTAGAGCTGACGTGACCGCGACCGTTGCACCCCGGTGTGGGGCACTTTAGTATCGTCTCGTGCAACGCCAAAACTGTACCCCGAATTATACAATGTTATATCCTGTTTTTGAACACTTTTATGTAGATTTTTATATCTAAAGACATTTACTGGACGTAAATTGTAATCGGACGGTCTATATAGCTATGATGGGATCATTATTAGAGCAAAAGAAGTCTTTACAGGAATATTAAAACTATTGTCAAATAAACAAAATTAATCTTAAACTAACACTTAAAGAACATGGAGTAAGCGGGACATTCAGCTAATAAGTTCGTGCATGTCCGTTACAAGTTACTTCTCTCAGCTTTGTAAAAACCTTTGCGGTATTTGCTTTACATACAACAACAATTCATCAATTGTAAATTCTTTGTCCTATGCTCAGTGAACTTATTGTCATTTTGAAAGTAAACGCAATCAATAATTGACGTGGCTTGTTGTAAAATTTGACTAAGCAGTAACACAAAATTAGATGAATTCCCGCTTAACTCCACTCTAAAACATCAAAAGCGATAAATAAGGAATATAAAACTAATGAATATAACAGCAACCTAAAGTAAAAACATAAGGACGCCTAAAGAAAAACATAAAATGAAATGATGTATAAAAACTAATCGAAATAAAATTGTATAAGACTACATTGAATATTGATTGATATTACTCACTCTCTGGTGTAACTTTATCCTTTCTTGGACATCCTGACAGACTGAATAAACGAATTAAAAGCGTTAGAACCATTGTTTTACGATGTTATTGATATAATGTTGGTTGTAAACTTTTTGATAATGTAATAATAGCTGTTTGCTAACTATGAAAAGTAGAAAAAGTCTGCAATATAATCTACAGTTACTTATATCTAACTCATAGCTTGATTAAACAACTTTGTTGAACTTGAAAATCCTTATATTGACATAAGTTAGATATATTATTACTCTTATTGTTTTAGACACCTACTTAGTATGTTTTGAATTTTACGGAGAAAAGATAGCCTCTCAAGCTATCTACATCTACAACCCTTAAAAGGTACGAGACAGCCTTTCGAACTGTCCACAATGCCAGGTGCAATATTATTAAAATGAACATTCAATTCAGTAGGCTTTGTGTCTAGTTTATAAAGTTTTCTATAAGTAACTAGCGTCATTTTACTGTGTATCTATAGGCTGGTAATACAAATTAACATTGTGTATTCTGTATTCTCTGTAGCATTAAAATGTCGTTTTGTACAGTTTAGTTAGGTATGAATGTTATCTGTACAGAGTTCCTTGGATTTGTGGTGATGAGACTCACCTTCTATGGTGTGTGTAGAGGCCGGTGACGTGGCCCTGCCCATTGCACCCGGGCGTTGGACACTTGTTGCCTTCTGCGAACAAATCGACCGGTGCACAAATTAGTGTTTTCCTAATCATCGGATGGGGGCGTGGGCGCGATCGATACGGACGGGCGACGGGCGTGCCGCGGGGCGTACCTGCGCGGCCCCGCCCCGCGCCCCGACCCACCCCACCCACACAACTTCAAAGAAAAAATAAAGAACGCCAGGCGGCTGCGCGCGGACTACTAATTTTTCTTTCAGGAAAAGGGGGGCGGCGCAACAACGCCCCGCCCATCGCCCGCCGTGACCCGTTTTTATTGCCTGACGTAAACCGGGCTATCATCCAGCTATACGAGGAAAACGTTTAGGTACCCACCCGTATACTACATGTACATAGGTGGAGCGAGTCTAACCTTATTTTGACCGTCTTTGTCGACTAAATTATGGAGATGTCTCACAAATAAGGCATGATTTGTTTTCAGGTTCGTTACGAGTTCAGAGCTTTCTTGGCAAATAGGATCGTTTTGAATGACAACACTAGATAAACATTAGTTACAGAAATGCTATCCATGAATAGTGGTTTATTTAGTTTTAGCTTTTATTTAAATCAGTTGGAACGTCGTAACAATGTCAGCTGTTCAGTTGCGAAGTGAAGCGGTAGTTAGGTTATGAGATATCGCGGTACGACCTTGAAACAAACTTTGACTTAGTTGATAGCGCGGAGTTGTACGTTATGGCCAGGTCGTTAAGAAAGTTTGAGCATCGTCGTCATGTCGATGGTGGCCGGTACCTCTGACGGCCGGCGGGGAGAGCGCGGCGAGCGGGCGGGAGTCGCGCGCGGGCTGCGCCGAGGGCACGGTGCGCGCCTCCTGCAGCGCGGTGGCGGCGCGGGACCCGGCGCCCGCCGGCTGCAGCACCGTGTACTGCTTCGAGCCCTTGTGCACCGAGCTCTTGTCGTGCTCATTTGAGTACCCCCCGAACGGTTCCGTTGGCACTGATGAGTTGTGGAGCCTGTGCTTTACTTCCGCTGGAGGTTTGAATGCCGATTGCGTAGAGTAAGGCAACGCAGCAGTTGCCGCTTTATAGGCGCTGTATAGTGACTGTTTGTTCACTGACACCATCTCGATTTTCCGTTTGTGTTTCGACTCTCTGTCATCATCGTCACACCGATCTGACATATCTATTTCTAATTCATTGGAAGACGAGTCACCGAGATCATCAAAATTATTACCGTCATAGTTATTAGAATACTTGCTATGTCTGTCGTATTCTTCACTTTTTTCTCTATCTGATCTTAGTTCTTTTTCCTCGTGATCGATTATTCCGTTTGTATTATGCTCGTCGACATGCTGGTAAGAGAAACTTCTTTGTGAAGCGTCTGCACTTTCTGAAGACTGTGAGGGGGAAGACGGAAGCATATTGACAGATCTTTTATCTTCAAAAAGATTTTCGAATCCGTTGGTGTCGTTGTTTTCATCGGCACTGTTCGGTGAAGAACTATTGCGGCCCCAGTTGCCCGACAACGTTTTTAGAGCCGCTTGTGTTTCTCGTATGAGTGTTTCGTCGTCTTTGTCTGTTTGCCGCATCACTTGCGGTCTGTGTGTGGGCAGGGGGCGTCTCCGCGCCTCCACGTCATATCTCTCGTCGTCAAGCAGTCTTCTTCGACGTTTCCCTACGATATCTTCCTCCTCCATAGAGCAATCGCTACTATTCCGGTCCAAACGTTTATCGCTCAACCTGAACGACTCAATATCCACCCCGAACTCGAGTCTTCGTTTTGTGATTTGCGAGAGCGACGACTGCGCGGTCAGCGACGTCGTCCTGTAACAAACGACGAACTCAAACACCGATTCCGCATTTCCAATATTGTAATAATTAATAAACGAATTATAAAAATAATAAAATATTGTACTTGCGATTCGATTTTCCATCCACAATCACAATATTTTTACGCGGAAATGATTCTCGGCGTTTTATTTCGTCGTTTACACTTTTAGAACACTTAATTTTGTTTAGTTGCACAAAAATCGTTCCCACGTAAAAACCATTTCACTCAAGAGCTTTCAGACCAGATATTTTACATGGTACAGCGATAATACATAATAATGTTGTTAAAATAAGGAAAATTATGGAACAGGTAACATGGTCTAAAGAATTTGGGTTAGAGATATAAATACGAAATAAACTGCAATATATTATAAATAGTTTCACTTAAAATTATTAAAAGTTTGTTAAATATTATTACGCGAATTATTGAAGTCAACGGTTATAAACAATTGTCTTTAATTTTTTATAAGTTTGTCGTTTACCGCATAGAGGTTTAGAAATCACGCCACGCATTTTCTGATCTTGAATCACAGGAAATATTTTCATTGTATGTTATTTGGTGCTAACGTAAATAAACTTTTATCAACTTTATGTTTTTAATGAAAAGTTTTCTGAAAAACTTTTAATCACGAAACAACTATGTCAAAGTTCTGCAAACTTTTTTTATTTTTAATATGACCTTCTGATTTTGTTTTGTTTCTAACTTACAAAAGAGTTTGAACCACTATGAGCAAACAGGATACAGTTGTATGAAAACTTTTTACGAAAATATAATAAGCGTTATCATGACCTCCGAGATTTCTACCTAGAAAGTAAAGTTTCTTGTTTATTTTTCATGTTCTAAGAATAAAAACAAATAAAAATGTGTCGTCTTTGGTAAGCGGATAACTTGGAGACCCGTTTGAGCTAATTTTCAGGTTAGTTTTTTTAATCCGAAAATTGTGGGAGAGAAGAGATATATCGGAAAATACGCCCGGAAAATAGGAATAAGTATTTATTTTAAACTCAAAGTCCTTTCTCTGGATTTTTTTCACATGACTAATCCATTATGTTATTATTAAAATCCTCAGGTTTTTTTTATAATATTGTGTAAGATAAATATTATTTGTTTGTCTCTGGTTTGTCTAATTAATCTCCTAAGCTAGATAGATTTTAATTATTTGACGGGATTTTTACTGGGAAATAATGTTATCCTACTATATATAATATTAAAAAGCCGAATGTTTGTGAGTGTGGATGTTTATATGTATGAATGTTTGTTCCTTTTTATTCCAATCCACGAGAAAACAATTTGGAATTTTAGGAAAACTTAAATTGACTTTGGTTATTTTTAACATTGGTATCAGGTAAGAATTTTAAGAAAGAAATCAATATTTTGCTTTATGGCAATAAAATCGTGGATTTATTTTTACAAAGAAAAAGATTGGAAAACCCGCACGAAACAGTAATAGCATTTTGGAAAATACAACATATATCTTAGCAAGTTCTTCATAACAAGAATCCTATAAGTAACGAGTCAGCGAATTCTCATAAACCACCTTTTTTTTTTTTCATTTTAAATACGTTTTTGTCCTATAAGATTTTAGAGCCGTAGATATCGCATGTTCAAGCAATTCTGGTATTATAATAATCTAATTATTCAGTAACGGATTGTGGCAATACCGTAATAAAATCAAAAGGTGAGAGAGAATTTATAAGAGTTAAATAATTTTAATGACTCCAACTCTAAAATAATGAGACAATTTTTACTCTTTTTGCGATTTTAATTTTAACTATAAAGATTGTTTGTTTGTAACGAATAGGCTCCGAAACTACTGGTCCGATTTCAAAAATTCTTTCACTATTGGAAAGCCACATTATTCCGGAGTGTCATAGGCTAAATTATATTTACGCGGCTGAAACCGGGGGGCGCTGCTAGTGATTCATACTTTACTTATAAAACAATATAAAACTTTTCCAGGACCATTTGTAAGGAAAACAATACAAAGAATAACCGAAATCGGTTCACAGTCAGAAAAGACATCAACGAACATGTACAAAGAAATATATACTTAAACGAAATTAGAATTTTTAAATAGTAAGCGAGGCTTATCGTCTTGTCGTAGGAAAGGCTCACTACATACATTAGTATATTAGTTAGTAGTATCACTACATCTAATATATAAAATTCTCGTGTCATATTTTGCGTTGCCATACTCCTCCGAAACGGCTTGACAGATTCTCATGAAATTTTGTGAGCATATTCAGTAGGTCTGAGAATCAGCCAACATCTATTTTTCATCCCGAAATTCCAACGGGAACGGGAACTACGCGTGTGAAATCGCGGGGCGCAGCTAGTACTTAGTATAAAACAAAGTCGCTTTCTCTGTCCCTATGTCCATATGTATGCTTAGATCTTTAAAACTACGCAACGGATTTTGATGCGGTTTTCTTTAATAGATAGAGTGATTCAAGAGGAAGGTTTTTATTATAATTTTATCCCTGCATTCTCACGGGAGCGGGTACTACGCAAGTGAAACTGCGGGGCTCTGCTTTTACTATAAATTCATCACTAATGTACGGGAAATATATAATTTTGGAGCAATATACATAAGTAGATAATTAAACACTAATTAAAAAGCACACACAATCAAATTACAACACACAAACCAACCAAGATAAAAATAACAATCCAGTAAAAAATGTGATTTGAAATAATATGCACTTGTTATTAATTGGAATTGATTTCTTATTAAATTAATGAAACGCGTTGATTAACATATTATACTAATATTTCTTTCTGTATCATCAGAGCCTGTTTGACGTAGAAAAATATTTGAGCCTTTTTATGGTTTGATTAAAATAAATCATTCCTTGCACATCTAGATGTTTAAACTCAAAAATAAAATAAATGCTGATGCACAATAACTGTTTCACTTCAGGCTCAGATGAAAAAAATGAAAGATGATATAGGTAAATATTTTTTTCGTATAACCGTGGTGTATGAAACACATTTTATACTCCTAATAGTTAATGGGTCTGAATATTAAAACTCTGTTTTATTTATTTATCCAACGAAACATTAAAACGCGATTGAAACATAGGACCACAGGTATTATTCAATAAAAGTCACTAACATTTTCAATAAAACCTAGTTCCTTTAATAACAATCCTTATCCACGACTAGAATCTATCGATTTAGTGAAGTAGTGCAATATTAGAGAGTGAAGATATCGGTAGTTGTGGAGTGCCTTCAGGGGGACCCCCGGAACACCGATAGAACTACCGGTGGGCAAACATTTACGTACGTGACGGCCTCCGCTATTCCTTACATGGAATTACAAGCTTGGATGCGGTTTATTTTATTTCTTCTTTATAAATGGAAGAGGTCGTCAATTCGGCGGAATCTTTCGTTTGTTATTTATGTTCACCGATTACTCGGATACACCCAGATTGATTTGAATTTGTATCATTCAAATCCCAATGGATGGAAAACTGGAAAACTTTGTTTAATAATGTAAATTACCGATTACTCGGATACACCCAGATTGATTTGAATTTGTAGCATTGAAATCCCAATGGATGGAAAACTTGAAAAATAATGTAAATTACCTCAATAAACTAGAGCTTATTCCTGCTAAACCGCGTTCTCGAATACGGCACTTACGATGTCAGTGATTCTTCCGTTCTAATTTTTTAAAGATAAGTTGTATCAAAAGAGCTAAAGGGTCTAAAAATCAATCTATGAACATTTTATTTGGATTTTTTGTCTATATTCATCTGCGCCGAACTCGGACACCCACTTCACTACAATAACTATACATTCTACACATACTGACTCCATACACAAAGCACAATACAGAGTTTAGTCCACAAAGCGCGATTCCACGTTTGTGTGCATGGTAATTAGATAAACCCTGAGGGCACGGGCGGATGCTTAACCGGTTTAAACTAGGACCTTTATCAGCGGGTGGCGAGTGGTGGGTTATCTCAGGCCGCGTTAATTGTAATGCGGTAAGATTAGGGCGAAGGAACCCCGGTATAGGAAGACGTTGGTACGAGACGTGACCTGAGTCGCATTCGATTGGTTGGACGATCTGGATTCGACACATGTGGGAAGGTTTTAGCATAAGATTATCTTGTGTAGTCCTAAATACATCGATGGGTATGTTGTGTAGTAATTAAGTTTTAAAGATAAAGACATCGATGGCTTAATGAGAAATCATCTAATAAGATTAAACTATGATTTAAATCTTAAAGCCAAATCATCGATAGCTGAAATGGATTACTTAAAAATTCAATGATAATTATCGTGCTGCAAAATATCTTGTTATTAATTTTGTTACTTAAAACCTACCTTATTGGAGACTTACAGGATGGATACTATAAATTACAATAACAGTTAACTTATTTTGAAAAATGTTTTTTCATATTTCACAAGTAGATTAATATCAGATTAGTTTACTTATAAGACCATTCTCTACGAAAAAACATACGCTAAAATATATTTGCTTATATTTTATCTAGTATTTTTTACAAATTAGAAGTTTAGTATGTTAAATTGTGCTAAATCACATTTATAAATCATTAACTTTGCTAAATATTTGTTTATAAAAACATCTCCAAAAAATTAAGATACACTTTACAATTTAAAGATTTACTGATTAGAAAACTTCAGTATGCTGCTACAACCAGTATGTTGAAGCAATATAATCAGTAAAACAAATACTTTAAAATATATAACAAACACACGTTTAGCAATATACCCTCAATACTCGGTATTGTGCTTAAAATAAGCTTTTCATTTCTAAAAACACGAGCACGTTTTCATAATTTCCCATAATTCCTTAAAACTCGATTATAATTCCTTAGAAAATGAAAGGTAAGTCGCGAGACCCTTTCCCGCCTGGAGGCAATAACAAACACGCGTCGGTCTCCCGCGGCCCCTCAGACATCGCGGCTCCAAATTCAAATTGCACCTTAGAATTCTTAATTATTGAAATCATAAATCAAAACGTGCCGTCTGCGCGGGCGACCATAAAATTGGGAGCGGGGGCGAACGCGAGCTCGAGTGTGGTAGGATTAAGACATTATCACTTTTCTTTCGAGCATTCCGCCCTTCTTGGCCTCGCTTGACTGTAAATCAAGGAGTAAATCCTCTGGATTAGATTCATAGAGTTGGCGCGGCCTGCGGATCGGGACCGAGCGATAATGGCGTCGTGTGCTCGCGTGATTTTGCTTTTAAATCGACTACCCGACAAGATAAATACTCTACCAATTTAGTCCCGAATTGAGTTTCGCGTTTAAATGGCTTAAAAGGGAGTCGGATAAAGTTTATAGCGAATAACAACTGAGACTCGCTGATAAGTGGACATGGCTTCGATTGTTATGACGTCAAATTTGTACAAGTTATAAAGAACTTGTTATTTAAGTGTATTAAGCTTGTAAAAATGTAAGATTAATATTAACAAAATCACAAATATATAAAAACTATAATTTGTTTTAATTATTGAACGAAGCATTTTAGTTACGCGATTTCTCGTACATATTTGCTTGCACTGCATACGCATACGAGTATAGGTTGATTACGTTTTCACTTCAAGCGTGCGTATTTTGTTATGACAAAAATATATGTTCGTACATCCTTCGAAATATACATTCGTTTTATATAAAAAAAGTGTACAAGGAAAAGACTTCAACGCGAGCTTATCCTACAAGTATTTTTTTCGTGATTGAATTGTTTTTTTTATACTTTATTCTTTTGTTTAATCGTATTTAAATTACATCTAAGGGATACGATTTAGGTGATATTTACCCAGATTTTTGGTAATACAACTAAAGTATTTCTTAATTTTTAAGACACTGTAAAGATAATGGGTATAATTGTGTTTCAATATGAGAATATTTTTTAAATGATAAATTAAAAATAGAACCGAGGCGTTCATTTATATAATTAAGATAACGTAAAAATAGATTTAAGGTATTTATTTATTTAATTGGGCGTGATTTTATTAATTGGCGACTGTAATCAACATTATAACAAATAAATATGAGAATTATAGACTGTTTATGTTTTCTACACAGACTTGTCTTTTTTCCCAATTCTAGTAAAAAATAACACTGAAGGATTTGCTTAAGTTATAAAATTCTCTGTGCTTAATTTTATCTTTAAAATTATCAAAAACACTATTTTTCCAGCCGATCTCTATCGATTAACATTCACGCTTTCCAACAATAAAAAACACCGTTTATTTTTAGGAATATCTTCAAAATTAGGTTAACTAAATAAAACACGTTTAATTAACACATTTTTTAAGTCTATAAGCGATTTATTAAACGACCTCTCATCGCTAAAATCTTTACAAGTAAGATTTGATACATAATACGTCTCTTTGATTAAATGTCAGTCAATCTTACAAAACCATTATAACCATACAAAATATCGATTGTACAAGCCTAACACAGAAACATGTGAGTGCAAAAATCAATATCGCAATAGTTAAAGTGAGTTAAAACAAGTGGGGTAATAGTACTCGTGTGCATTGTGACGGGCCGTGTACCGCGACCCTTACCCTACCGATTTGTCCAATAGGGATGCCATTACAAAGATATGTTTGTAAAAATTTAGTAAAAATATAGCACAATATTTTGACAAAGAGATATCTAAAAAAAGAGGTATTTGAAGACTAATAAAACGAATAAGAAAGTCAAAGTTATTATTTTTCAAAATTTCTCATTTATTAGATATGTTTTAAAAAATTACGAACTGATAACTGTTAGTAATCATATCTAGCGATATATGCTATTTTGCTGTTATATTTTGGAGGTTAGTAAGTTATTTGGTAAAATACCCTTGTAATTTATATAAATATCGAAACTTTAAGTTTTTTTAAATAAAAAACTTCAACTTTCTTTTCCGTAACCATATTAAAACACTGACTGTATTATTACCTATTTATTTAAAGAGTTACGATAACGTGTAAGATACAGATAGACAAAATTACGAGAGTAAATAGAGATATTATGTACTTGTACTTGTAAGCGAGCTTTTTTCCGCACTTAATTTTAGAGAGATTATAATATTGATAATTCTTTATAAATTAACATTTTACCCAACTTAAAAAAGGAGGAGGTTGACAATTCATTTAGTTTTAATGTACGTCCACTGATTAAGATGAAATTTATCACTAGACAAAAATGTTCGGCAAAAAACGACTATAATCCAAAAATATACACTACGTACGTACAGCCCTAGCTCGGCTCATTCGACGGGAGGGTTATCGCGCGTTGTATCGGACCCTTGTGCTCCATGCTAACATGTTTCCATGTGGATTTTACTCGAAACCATTATCCTTTAAACACGGTATTTCTTTACCAATAAATATTTAAGCCTTTTTACTGTATTTTTGTACTTAATTTGTGTGTGTTTGCTGCGCTAATTTATTCTTCAAGATATTTCTTAAGAGAGACATTTTCGAACTCAAATAATATTTGTTTTTGCTTAGAGGATACGTTTTTGCTTAGTTATATTAAGAACTGTTAAATGTTATTTTGAGTAAAAGTAACTAAAGAGTTTCGCTTTCGATTTTTACTTCAAAGGATCTCAGCTGTATTCGTTGCTGTAGAAGGATAGAGAAGATGAAATATATTTTTCAACACACTTGCTCATAAAGGGGCTCTTATTTGTGCAAAAACAGTTGAATAATGACACGTTTTATTCACTAGTGAGTTATAGATTGCTTTTTTAAATTGCTTTCATTTAAAAAAAGTTTCGATACCAAAAAAATTGTGTCCATACATTTTAAAAACAAACTTCAACTATGTTTCCTTACTTTTAGGAGGTCTATGGTCGATTCCATTCACTCATTCATTCGTTTTTTTTTAATAAATATATTCTTTTAGTCTTTGGCCGATCACCATTGTTGTGTTGAATGCGCGCGAATAGAAAAACTGTTTATTTATTAGCGAAAAATGATAATTTCTTCGCAAATGTGTTGAAAAACGTTGTATGGTACACGCGTGTATTGATGATTACTATCCTCGGCTATCTTCAGACCCTCGCCTAACGGCTCGGGCCTCAATAGCGCCTCGGAAGTAATCACCAACTTACCTCGCTTGTACCATAAATAACTATTGTCCAGAAAACTGAATAAATCATCGGAAATATTTTAATATAAAATCTTAAGGACATTAATATGTACCTATATTTAACTAAAACAGTGTAGTTTAAACCTACTCACAAAATATATCATTTCAAATTCCGAGCCCACCTCCACAAAATAATTCCCAACCTGTTAAACATCGTTTTAAAATCGTATGTAAATTGAAAAACTAGGTATAAAACGAAGCACAAGCCCATCAGATACCCGGTGTGGCATGAGTGGAAACAATTTGGTGCTTTATCAGATGGGCTGGCACACTCGGAATTAAACGTTTATAAACTGTTGCTTTTACAAACGAAAATGTACAGAGCAAACGTGAAATGTTCTGTTAGTCTGTGTTAACTGGGAATGCATTTAACTAACCGTTAATATTATATGACGTTTTGTTAGTAAATGTTTGCATTGGTTTTTGTGATTGTTTTCGTATAAGGTTTTAAGGACTTTTTTATTTCTAATCTTTTGTTTTTGTTATGCATTTCGTTGAATTTTTAACTTAGCGATGTGTTAATTTTGAAATAAAACATAGGTAGATTAAAATTGTTTGCTTATACTCGTATGATGGGTTTTTTTTAAATGTAGATGTTCTTTTGAATGTTTGTAGAAGGTTTAATAATGTCGTATTTTTTGTCTGTTAGGATTTGAATGTAACTTGGTAATTGAGTTCGTGTCAATAAAGAGCTGTCGATTATATTTATAAAAAGCAGATATTACAATAGAAGAGAAAGATACCTAATATTCGTACTGTAAAAAACATTAAATAAAAAATTTAAAAAACCCCCAACACAATTACTTTCAAACCCCCATAACTTTTAAACGGGTTAACCGATTTTCATCAAACATGTACTAAATTAAAATCGGTTCATCCGTTCGGGAGCTATGATGACAGATCACATCAGACAGATACACAACCCACTTTTTGCGTCGGGGGTTAAATAGTATTCTGCAATTTGAGTTCTTATTTTAATATACGTGTATTAAAATACATTATAATTTGGATGTAAAATAATTGACATTTTAAGATACTTTTTTCTTTTCTTGAAGTCCTCTCATTTAGTTCTAGTACTTTAATATATTTTCTTTGACATTGAAAAATTGTTAACGTTTAAAATATCTGATGCTTTTTGCGTACCAATTTATTGTTTTGTTGTATTTATATTTAAACTTGCGTCATTAGGTTTTGTAATAATGATAGTTCTTATACGTGGTATTTCCTCCTCAATTACAGATGTTATAGGCCGATATTTACTTTAGAACTATAAAATTGTTTAATTATCTGAACATAAAGTTCCGAAAAGTCTATATACTTGCACATAGACTTCATCATATTAAGGTACATCGCAAAATTACTTTATCTTAAAAGGTACGTAAAATTATCAATATTAGGTAAGGTACGTGTAACAATTCACTAAACCGTTTAATTGTTTAATTAACAATGTAAAGGTGTTATAATCGTAAGAATCAGGTTGATGGAGGTAATGGGTGTAATCTGATGGCTGTGTCGAGGGGCGTGAGCCGTGATAATGTAATCGTTTATGCTTGTATTACTCACTTGAATAATTTGAGTTTGTACGCAATATTTTGTAGTATTTTTGAAAAAATATTTGTATTTAATTGAATTTTGGAAGATTATTTTGTAGTATTGATGAAATAATGGTACATTGTTTGTAAAATAGTGCAATTTTAAGAAATTCTTTGTTTTATAAATAATTTTCTTAAACAATACTATATTTTCTATTAAATTTATAAATTATGAAAAAATTGTTCGATGTTTTTTTTTTTCAGTTTATTGTTGTAACTTTGTTGTTTAAATTTTTGTATTTATTTGTTTAATATATTTTTTGTAAATTGATATTATTTAATTTATTGTCACCATATTTAAATGTATTCCTATTTTCATTTCTTTTTTTATAATAAAACATTTAAAGATTTTTTTTATAAAAAAAACTAAGAAAAAAAAATCTAAGCACATTTAAAGAAGTACTTATTTATTATTATTAAAGACTGTAAATGAGTTCTTAAATAATTATTTAAAAAAATTAAGTAAATAATTTAAATACTCTGAGTAATTTTATCGTACTTATATTAATTCGGCTTAAAAGTATGTTAAAATGTGTTGAAAACTTTCAAAATTATAACTTAAACAACAAATACCTACCTACATATATTTCATATTGAAAAAAAATATCACTATCTTGTTTGGTAATTCAAACTAGAGTTCCTAAAGTTAAATAGTCTAAAATATCATTTCAAAAACACACATAAATTTACCTATCGAACATAATAAAATACAAAATTCTCATCAAAAAATTCACATTGAAAGCATTTTGTGAAATGGTTTTACGAGCGTGGGATTTGTGCTTTAACTTTTATATATTTATTTTTTCAATCTTGAACACTTCTTGAGTTTTTCACGTAGAAAACACCGCTGAAATAACAATGCCGCAATACTTCGTAACGAATAAAAACACTAATAATACGTATTTGCAGTAAATTATACGGAAAATCAACTATTTACCCCGAAAAGAAAATAGTTGACGGGATTAAAAGTTCGGTAATTATAGTGGGACTTACCAAACAGGTCGGACCAGGGCCGACATCGCTATAACTCGAGGAGACTCCTCATCGCGCACAAAAGTTTGTATTCGACACTAGTAAGTACACAGAGTAAATCACTTCACAATAAAATGTAACTACACTTTTGTATCGCGTAGTACGTTACGGCGTAGCGACGGAAAAGTTTGTAGGTGGTGTAAGGCGCGTAGAGGTACTTGTCTGTGAGGGCGAGTGTGGTGTGCGGGTGGGTCGCACGGCGCGCACGGACTATGCGGAGGTCGGCGGCAGGCCGGGCTCGGGCGGGCGCCGGGAGGCGGGGGAGGCGGAGGGGGGCGGGGGACGGTGCGCGCGCACGCCGCCGCCCACGCGCCCCGCCCCACACACCCGCAACCTATTTATTTCTAGTTACGTAAAATTTACGCGCAATACCCGATACTGCATTTAGCTTATGTTACGATCCTACTCGACTATATACAACGACTGGACGGCAAACGTAGTTAGGTATTCTTTGTACAACATTATGTATACGATTAATCTGCTCATATACTTGAAACGAACGACATAAAACAAAAACAAGCATGTAGCTCACCCGTATAATGAATAAAACGCCCCAGTCAAATAAAACGCAGACAGTTGTATATTAAATGCCAATCAGTGTATTTCACGCGAGACCACTTCTAGCCCCGGGCAGGTGATGCGGCGACTCCAAAAAGAAGTGTCGACCGAGGGGACGAGCCGTCACACAGACGTTAGGTACAGTTTTTACCACCAGCCGATGGTATCGATGTCACTTAAACGAATTGAATAAACGCATCAGAGGGCGTCTGATGTGTATCTCTCGTACGTTTTGAGTTTTGATCGCCCCACTGACGCGTTCAAAACGTCTGACCGTGAGGGGATTTCACGGTTTGTGTTCCTTTTGCAATATCGTAATGAATCGAGTAAGGTGTTGCGTACAGTTGTAAAGTTCGACAAACTGTGTCGTCACAATCAGCTGTTCGCGCCGCGAGCGCAGTAGACAATACGATTAAGATCTACGCAGGACAACTTTCGCCGGCGCGCCGAGCGGCAGTTAGTTGTTATGAAAGAGAGAAATTTGTAAATTGTTCGCGCCCGAGTTCGCGAACTCCGTCGAACCGGAGTTTGTTTTAAGAGTCCAACCTTGAAACAAGAAGAAAAGTAGTCCTGTAAAACAAAGTTTTGCGGCCGACGTCGCCGGCGCAAGCGGTTCAAGGATTGTGCCCGAACTGTCTGTCTGTACAACTTTACCGATTAAAAGCTCAAAAGCTTCCAAAGTCATTTTAAAAGTTTATCTGCACGCGGAGCGCGCGGCGCGACGGGCGGGCGGGGTGCGCGGGGGCCGTAGGCGCCGAGTTCGTTATCATCCCTCCACTCATACTTTAGTTAAAACCTAGTTTAAGTTATTTATAAATCGACAGCGGTCGTCGGCCGAGTTTCGCGCGTCCCGAGTGTAACTGTCAAAGTGTAGCGAGGGCCGGCGGCCGGCGGTGGCGGCCGGGAGACCTTCCGCGGGGTCCTCCGCGCCACATACTCGGTAAGTACGTACACACCAAGTTCCTAGACCCTTCGCTACTTTGTTTTACAGCTGTTCCACTTAGCGAACTATGCCCGAGTTGGGCGCGAGTTCTTGCATGTGTATCGGCGGCACACACCCGCATCCGAATAGTTTCATAAACATAACCCAACTTAGTTTTGGACGACTTTTCAAAGTCAATGCATACTAACTTTCGATGTCTGGGAGTGCGATATTACGATTGGATCAGTTTGCGGGTGACTTTAATGCATTCGTTTGTTCGGAACTTTGTTTTATTGGATCAAACTTTGCAGGAGGGCTAAGTGGGTCGGTAGGTGTCTTCGTACTTTGTTTGACACTTACAGAACATTGTTCACGAATTAAGGTTTTATTGAATACGTTACGTGATAGTTCAAACTCAAGCAGAAATTTAATGAGTATGGACGAAATATATTGATTGGATACAAGCAGTGCCTTGAAATTTATTATCGTTAATTGTTGTAGTTTATATACCTACACCATCTATGTAAAATGCTCTATCCATTGATGAAAATCGCATTGAAATACGTTACGTAGTTTACAAGATCTAAGCGTAGAACATACTGATACCTACCGAAGGGTTTTTATATTAAAAGATTTTCCATTTACCTTAATATGTATGTACAAATAAATAAATATACCTATCTCTTGAACTCATAACTCTAATTTCAAGTTTTTTCGAGGGCACTTTCAACAATCGGTTCTGGCTGTCGTTCTAACTCAGTCGTCAAATGAAAGCCAAAAGTAAAGACATCTTAATGCGCACTTATGTATAAAGATTACCTATACTGAATAAAGATTACCAGTTTTAATTGTTTTATTTGATTGTATCATAACTTCAAAATCTTAGCCTATATTCATTAATTAATTAATACCCACCTAACATTGTAGGTATGAAGAAAACTAGTGATAAATACAATTACAATTGTCACATCAGTAATTATGAGTAATCAATAAATGCTCATTTTCTCGTACATTTAATGTATTGTCCCGAGGGTGTCTTTAGAAACGTACATCACGATTCGTTCTCATAATCAGCGTAATTACCAAAATCTCTGTCGGAAAGTCACGATCAACAGTCAAGCGCGTAGATAAAGCTGCCACAACCCTCGAAGCGGTTGATGTCAACACCACCATAACTAGACCTTTTGTTCCCTTCTGAGTGAAGCAAAAATGGGACAATGGAGGGCTTTTATTAAGACGTTAGAAGGTCTAGGTATTGTGGTCGCGACGTACGTGTTATCTTCCTTCGCCAATAAGTCACGCAATAATTACCGCGAGTTGTGGATCACGCGCCCCTAGCATATATTTATGCACGTTACATAAATATACATAAATAAATATCGCACGCGACAATTGCAGGCGGGTTTATGGTTTAGCCGGAGTAATTGGTGCCGCGGGCTCTGCTCATATTGTTGCGCTTTATATTGTGGCAATTTCGTTTGGACGTTTCCGTGACTTAATTGTGTTGAGAAATGTTATGTTCTTCTTTTATTTTTTGTAGTAAATAAGTTACAATATATTGATATCTTTGATTTACACGAACACTACACATTGAAATAAAACAAAATATAACCACGACAAAAATCCGTTTAAGTGTTTTATTTCAATAAGTTACAATATTATTATCTTTTACCTATATATGTTTCTATTTATATTTTCGTCATACAAATACTTCCAATTGTTAAGTGTTCCATAATTAATACATTTAAACTTAAATAAAACATGTATAATATCTGGGATTGAAAGCAGTTGTGGATACTTAGCTTTGATAACTAATTTAAGTCAATCATTATCTCATTTTCCTTCATCAGCAGCAGTTGTCACACACTTTGCACTCGCGCATTTCACCTTTCAAGACTACCAAACATTCACCATTAATTCGTATACATCGATGTCACGTTAAAAAATATATAAAAACTACTTACGTTGAGGTAGAAGGGCGGAAGAGTTTGTGTGTTATTAACCCATCTTCATCCATCTGAAACAAAAAAGACGTTAATCAATTAATGATAAAAAGATGTAGATACAATTATACGAACAAACATTTACACACCTTACAAAATAAAAATATTCTATGGTACTCGTATAATTGCTTGGCATGGAGACTTTCGTTTTTATGCCAGCTTGGTTACCTATAGTTATTTTGCTTTGCAGTGGATTACTTATATACCTTTAATTATAAAACCTCTTTTTCTCTTTAATTATATAGGTACCTAAAGAAAATTAACCTAATATTAAAACCTATTACGTATATCCTATTACGATATTATTAGTCTATTACATACACGATAGAAGTTCTATAATTAAACTGATACATTCAAAGTGATATAAAGGTTTTGGAAGGGTATAATGCCATAAGCCACAGCTACTTTTAGTATCAGATTATTTAACCCACATGGAAATGACAGGCTCACGTGTTTTGAAAGTACACGAAATGCGATTTTAATTGATGTTATGTTCAGTCACCAAACACTTTAAATGGTACTGGTGACAAAAATGTATTTGGGTAAGAAAAATGTTTAGATATTTTGTAATGGAAAAATATGGATATTAAGGCGAAGTAAAGTCTTATTCTTTCGAAGATTTGTGCTGTGTCCCGTTTTTAAAGTAAAGTAAGAGGTCCACTGATTATACTAGTGTATTGAGAAGAGGTATTGATAGGCTATTCTTTCTCACGAAATTTTAATATTTTTTTTAAGTAAAGGTACTTAAAAAAATGATTGAAATTTCGTTCTTCGAATTATTCTATAATAAGTAAATATGCTAATGCTACGCGCTAATGAAGAAGACACGATGAATGAATGAATGCTACGCAGTTGTAAACAACGATAGTAAATAAGGAATTATGTTCTTTATTTTATCAATGAACGTTTTCATTTATGTAAAATGTATATATACAAAGATCTATTCAAGTAGATATGTCACGTATACGTCGATGTTTTTCCTAACGCTACCTAAAAAGTCATTGGTTACAAACTATTAAAATATGGCGTATCGTAAATTCGATTTTAATAATAAGCTGTGTAATACCCTGTTTGGTTTCGTCCAGTAATTGATACGTCCCTCTTAGCACGGCTCTAATGCCAGTCATTATATTCCAATTGGTAGGCTTTGGATTTTAAACGATGGATTATTTAACGTTCCTTCAAATTTGTAATTAATTTCATGTTAGAACATGTGTTTTAATATTTACGTAAGTTTTGTAACTGAATACCTACGATGTTCTTGTTTGAGTTGATTTAAATTGACTTTGTTTATTATTTTAGTTTTAACGATTCCCCTAATCGTTAAATCGAGCAATATTTAGATTTATTTTGTAATAAATAGTCTGTATACATTGTACTAATAAGGTTTTTAGTGAGGGCACTATGAATCCAAAAGACTCTCTCGCTCATGACTTGGTACAATGAGGACTACGTGTAATCACCACGTTTTTTTGTACCGAGCCATATTTGTATGTATCTCTCGACCTAGGAATCGCACCTGGTCATTACCTTCATACCCACCACAAACAAGGCATTGGAACGCCAAGTCGTTTTAAAAATATGAAAATAATAACTATCTACCACCCACCTTAAATAAAACTATATTAAAAAACCTTCCAAACTTAATCAAACACCACTAAAGTCTCCATACAACTCATCTCCAATACAGGTACTTTCAGTTCCTCATCTCCCCAACCGCAGAGATTATGGCGGTGCCATCAAATATGCATAAAAGCCGTAAAATGCCACACTTAACCGCTCCCCGCCGTCACCTGCATGCCTTAAGATTGTCGCCCCGACTGTACCCGCCTCGAGACAGATGCTCAGACACACAGGTAATTAAAAATTGTTACCTTCACATTAATTTGCAAGTATGATGCTTCTTCGACGTGTGATGAATGGGAATTGGTATGAGAATTTAATAATGCTTTGTTACAGTGTTTCGTATTATTAATCGTCTCTCGTTAAATTAAAATACTTAAGAATATAACCTAATAAGCTAACAGAAAAACTATCCGTATTAATGCGAAAAAATAAAATTGTAGACTTTATAGAACTGTTTAGACTGCCAACGAAAATAATACTCAGTCTTCTGTGATCACGGGTTCTGTAAAGAATCCGAAACGTCAGAAAATGTAAAACAAAATACAACCACGACAAAAATCCGTATAAGTGTTTTATTTCAAAAATAATACTGTCGCCCTGTTAAAAATATTTTTCCTACTACTACATAGTATTTTATGATGTGTTACTACGAAACATTACGGAAAATACTGACTAGATTTAGAATTGCAAGCAAAGAACTAAGTAATTTCGACTATCTTATTGGAAGTTGTTAATGTAACCTTCCTCACACATCCTATATTCAAATCAAATTTAATGAAATCGTCAAACAACCACCATATTTACACAATTAACTATGCACATATAGATACAAACAGTGAGCAGAAATCTACAATCCCATTATAACAATCATCTTCCCGTTCATTACGCGAGCTAAGATACTAAATTTAAATTAACAGCCCTTCTGTTAGTTAGACTATGGTATAAGTACATCTGCGCACAAATGAATGTTCATTTTGTGAAAATCGCGATGTCGCGTGCTCCGCTGATGTACTATTTGCTTTATTTGTAGTTATAACCAAGGAGACAAACAAAACTAATCAAGTTTTCTATTAGATTCGGAATTTAATATAGTTATTTGAATTTGGAGCCTCGATGTAATGTTTTCAAATGGAATTCTAGACGGTCTAGCAGCTTTTTTAAAGTTTGAATTCTATGGCTCTAGAAGGCGTTTCGTAAAGTTTAAGATAGGCATTTAAGTCACCATAACGCAATGTGAAGCATTACATACAATGGAGCATTTTTGTAATGTAATTTCATGTGACTTATTCTCTTGGCCAAAAGCATTAAATCTAGTTCCAAAAGTAACACAAACCCATTTAAAGAATGATCAACAAAACAGTCCGTAAAAGAAGTCTCAATTTTAATATTCAAACCCCATTTAATAACTACATATAATTGTTCTAGTCTAGCTCAGTACGTTTGTAGTGAAGCAGCCAATTGAACCATAGTCTGAACCCGACGTCTTTATCGTATCTTTAATGAACACTCATAAGCGTATACACTAGTTAACGTATTGTCGCTGAGACGTAGCCAGCTAAATGAGCCGAGGGGCTCTGCGGGATTTAATGTTACTACATTCTTGTATATTTGCTGAAATATTCAAGAGAAATTTAATTAGATAACACAGTGCTTGGTGCCACTGATTTTAGTTTTAAGCTCTTTTGTAAGAGGCTGCATAAATGAGTTACGTATGTATTTTGTTATAGCCAGATGTATTTTTCTATGAATTGTGTTAGAATTACTGAAGAGGTATAAAGTATACTAATATATGAATTAATTTGATGACGACCTCGATGGCAGAGTGATCACTATGCCGGATCTGTAAGGTTGCGGGTTCGATTCCCGTGCGGGGTGAATATTTCTGTGAACTACAAATGTTTATCTCGGTCTGGGTGTGTGTGTGTGTGTGTGAATGAGTGTGTACGTAGTTTCTGAATACCCTAGATACAAGCTCCGAGCTTAGTTAGGGATCAGTTACTATAATGAGATGAAGTAGTGAATCCTTATGTTATTTTAACCAATAGAACAGATATGTAAAAAAGATACATTGACATAATCAATAAAAATAACGTAATTAACTTCTAAAGAAACCTCCAATGTACGTCGTATTTCGGGCTACCATTACAACATTTTCCGCACTACTAAAAATAAAAAGGATCATAAAATATCACTACAAAAAACCAACAGGAAAAGTAAATTTACCGCCCTCCGTTGATATTTCTTAGTGAAACAATGTAGGCTTCGAAGAAATGCTAATACGGGTCCTTTCGGTACAAATTGATACTCGATCGTCGCTCATATAAAACACTCTCGAACAGAATCGCCCCATGAATAATAAAGAATTGCCGAACATTGGCGTCCCGTCGTCGGCTCGCTACGACGAATACGTGAAAATGTGTACTGCGTGTAACATGGAGTATTCTTTGATATGCATTTTTCTGCACTGATATATTATAAAGACAAAAGACATATTTTTGGTTTAGGCTCCAAAACTCTACCGGACCAATTTAGGTGAAATACCTATATAGAATGTAAAATGGCATAGAATTTTCCACGCAGCGAATTAGATAAGGTCCAAAGTATTATTACAAAAATGGACTACACTTACTTACTTACTTACTTTTATGGACTACATTGGGGAACCCAGAACCTGTTACAATATTTAGTCATATTTCATTATCTAATATATTCGTTGTAACTAAACTTCGCGGCGCATATCTAAGATGCCGTTATTCACCGCACGTCCACTATAAAACATAACTCAGATTTTCATACAGACTTGTGTTTTCATTCTGTTAAACATTCCCCCTGGTCGTGACATAAAAACACCCCAAACGGTTGTAAAAAGTTACATTGACAGTACCTAGCAGTACGCAAATAATGTTAGGTTTAAACTATGCCTTTTACGAAAGAAATGAATAAAGTATTTGATGAATTTGAAAAAGTATTTGGTCATAATGTCTTAATTGCTCATTGCCTATCTTGTGGAGATATCAAAATAAAGCATTCACTGATTAGTAGGTAATTACGGAATTGGAATCTGTACAATTTGAGTAAAATTTATATTTTTCAACACACTCGCTCATAAAGGGGCTCTTATTTGTGCAAAAGCAGTTGAATAATGACACGTTTTATTCACTAGTGAGTTATAGATTGATTTTTAAATTGCTTTGTTTTTAAAAAAGTTTCGATACCAAAAAATTTTTGTCCGTACATTTTAAAAACAAACTTCAACTATGTTGCCTTACTTTTGGTAGGTCTATGGTCGATTCCATTCATTCATTCATTGGATTTTTTTTTAATAAGTATATTTTTTTAGTCTTTTTTGGCCGATCACCATTGTTGTGTTGGATGCGCGCGAATAGAAAAACTGTTTATTTATTAGCGAAAAATGATATTTTATTATTAATTTCTTCGCAAGTGTGTTGAAAAACGTTGTACTGTACACGCGTGTATTGATGATTACTATCCTCGGCTATCTTCAGACCCTCGCCTGACGGCTCGGGCCTCAATAGCGCCTCGGAAGTAATCACCAACTTACCTCGCTTGTACCATAAATAACTATTATTTAATCCTTATATTATTTATACAAAGCATCTTTACCAATAAAAGCAATTTCCCAAGCGCAATATTTTGTAATCAAAATCAGAAATAACACTCTAATTTTAAAATTTATTTAGTACAAATAACGTAACTCAGCATCCCATGAAATGAAACAAAATTTCGACAGTTATAAAACAAAATTTCTAAATATCAAATCTAAAAATAGTCCCCTTCAATGGTTGTATAAGTTTCTTCACAATTTCAAAATTTCTTCGCCCATTTTTGTTCATTTACCGTATTTAAAAATAGAACGGAGATTATTCTGCAAACAAATCTCGGGGCTCGTTTATTAGAATAGTCCATAAACGTTGTTCATTTGAACGTGGAACAGTTATGAGCCTGTTCATTCGTATCATACGCAACCCCAAGCCATTATTGTAATTCCACTTAATCACATGTCATCGGTACCGCAAGGTTATTGAGCGTAATTGTCATCAAACGCGTACGTTTGCGTAATGAATCAGTCGGAATTAAATCACTCGTCGGCTAAGTCCCAGTTTACACGATCGACGTTTAACGTTTACCTGTATTTATGTGTACAGGGGTTGGGATGTACGAAATATGGAGACGTATTAGACAATCAATTGACAATTTTAATTTAGAAATGATTGTGTGATATCCAAATAATTGCCTTTTTGGGTTCAATTTCTTAATTAAGTGTAAAAAAAAGATTAAAACTTCATTTTAAATCCTGTGTTTCTATTTGTTTTTCATAATCTCAACAAATTTTGACGACATTTTATATGAATAGTAAAATTGTGTTTCAAAGCTTAATGCCGTTTACTTTTAATTCCTATTATCGAAAAAAAAAACTGATAGTTACTCCAAGAAAAAAAACATAAATCTTTCCTCTCAATACCTCGAACATTAGTTATTACATCGAATATCAAAACTGCCATTGTATTCGTACCTCCGTGTGATGTGGTAGTGTGTAAATGGGGCGGTAGTGTAGTGTTTACCTGTGGAATCCGTACAGACAATTAGCTCTTTATACGATTAAACGCTCTTCACATCAACGTGTCGACTGTTGACACGACAACACATCAACAACATTTCCAAATAGAAATGTAGTGGAATTGTTTCCAATTGATTTATGGGTTTTCACTTTCTTTAAGTACTAGTAATTCAGGGTTTTAATACTTTAGGTGTTTTTATACAGAAATATTAGTACAGGTATTTTATCCTTACTTCCTTATCCTTACTAATAAAAAAGTAACTCTATCTGTCTGTGTTTCTATCTGTCTGTCTGTTACCTTTTCACGGCCAAACTACTAAACCGATTGACTTGAAATTTACAGGGGTAGCTTATGGTCCGGGAAAGAACATAGGCTGTTTTATCCCGAAATTCTCACGGGATCGGGAGCTACGCGGGTGAAACCGCGGGGGGCACAGCTAGTTCAATATAAAAGTAAACGAGTTGTTTTCTCGCGGTTTTCGTTTTGGTTTTCTTTCATCGCGTACGATTTTGAGTTAAAGAAAAATAATAGTCCCATAATATTTTTTCTATACCTTCCTAACCTTACCGTGAAAGCCTAACAAGTAAATAATCAAACATACTATTTTTTTAGAAAAAATATTAATAAATAGTTTGAATCAAAATTATAATCATAGACATCGACAATATCACAATCATCCAAGTCAATCAAACCATTATACATATTTGCACACATTTAAGCCAATACGAAATACAGTCAATCACATACAGTTTTCCCATACAATTTAAATAATTCGTAAAATGGTGACAATGAATGGTACCCTTGTTACCTAAGAATGGCATATGTATGAACATCAGTGCATTCAGGTAGTAGACGTCTAGGATAGGAAGGAAACTGCACAATGAGCTGTACACCTCGAGATGTCTCGGGGATACCGCCATAGAGTTTCTATTTTATAGAATAGTTAATTGATTTAAAATGTTTAGATTGGAATGTTTTCTTGATTAATTGTATATATTTGTTAAATATTGTAAGTTGTTTGGTGAAGCATTCAGCACTGTTTTGGTGATCCCATGGGAATTTTGGGATAAAAAGTACTGTTTTTGTTAGTTTCTTCCTAATAAAGTAAATCTGTGCCAATCCTTTAATTATAGCTTTATTGTGTTTGCATCAAAGAGTATCAAATTTTCATCCGCCTTTACTAAAGAACGATTCAAATATTCATCGGATATATTATGTAGTTTTTTATATTCTCTTTACTCAGTTCTTTAGATAGTTAATTAAACAAATCTGTTTATTAAATACTCTTTGGTAATAAACGTCATAATGTAAACTTAGTGGGGCTGATTCAGTGTGCGGGTGCATCGTCCTTGAACAGAAGGAGCATAAAGATATTGAGCGTGCATTGTGGAGGAGCGGCCATTGTGTGCCGGCGCGAATCAGCCAGATAACACCGTCCTTCGCCGGCCGCTTTGTCTCCCTAATTGTTATATTCCCAACAAAGAGCCACCAGAAACAAACGAGTCCGCTTGTTAGCTCCTAGGCTAAACGCTCGTGTAATAACATGTCCTCCAACAATCGAACGCTTCCAATACGTTAGGAAATTGGCTACACTCGATACCGAACCGATACGAACGCTTTTGTTGTCCGACTATTCTATTGTGAAGTTAAAAGTTAAAATGTAATCGATATGATTGACGGCAATAAAAATCAGAGGGAGTTTCGCTAGGTACCTTCGGGTAATGAATCGACGGGAGTCGGGAGTCGCCGTCAATAACCGCTAATGATCTTCATTTAGGTATTTGGACCGATTCGACGTTTATTCGTTTTAAAACGTGCCAGTGAGCGAACGTCCCCCGGCCCGCGTACGGCATCAATCATTTTTAGAGGGTTTCGGTTATCCAAGTTTCTTCCTGCCTCTACTTCCAACTTTTGCATCGAATGATCTCCGCTGAACCAACAGAGCGTTCGCTATAACCGCGTTTTGTATTTTTTGTGAATAAATAATATTATTCCTCGAGGGAAAGGGGATTGGATTTCGTTAAATATGGTTTAGTAATTGAATTGAAATCTCTCAATGTCGACGTTCAATTAAGCTTTAGATTTTATGCTTAATAAAGGTATTTTCTTTGTTTCTTGGAATATTATTAATTAAATTTGAGATATTGTGTCTGAGTGCTTTAGGATAGGATTCCGAGACGAACGAGAAATTTAATTAATTAGTTATTGACTATTTACTGGTTAAATATCTCAGCATTCAAGTATCTGTAAATAATTGATTTTTGATGAAAGCTGGCTTCATATTTAGCTATTTCGATTACAAAGTAATTTCGCTATACATTTTTTGCAATTTATGAAAAAAATTACCCCACCTTTTCCCCACCTAATCTCTCCCAAATAATATATTTAATTACTATTAAATCTACGTACAATATCCATTACCGAGGCTGTCAAAAGTGATTAATGCTAATGTCCGACGCAAGATTTTTAACTAAGTTAAGATTAAAATAGCTTAGGGTATTATAATTCTGAAGCTCGCTCGAGGCGAAGGATCCGTCATCTCTCCCCAGCAAATTATAATGACACATCCTACGGGAGGTTTTAAGCCAATTCAACTTTGAGCGACCCTGATACTGACGCCGTCGAATATTCCTCTCTCTTTAAAGGTGAGACGCTAATCGAACGAGTTTAGATAGTCAGAGACTGTCATGTAGCTGTTGTTTACAGTACGAAGGTTTTAAGCCTTCCATTCTTTAGGTTTATGCAGAATAGTTCTACATTAGTGTGCCTATTTGATCTAATCTTGCTATTCCGATAAGAATCAGTCTTGGATATCTTGGTGTATATTTGTCTTTGTCACCGCCTCGAGATTTGAGATATTTCAATTTAAATTTGTATTTAGTCAGTGTGAAACCAACACTTATAAATTTAAATATTGCTACTACGAATTAGTTTATGCCTTGCACCTACAATTTTGATTAGTTAGTTCACATAATAAATATGTCTTGCCTATGCACTGAAGTTTTTATAAGCAATATCGGATGTAAGGCGAAAGAAACATACACTAATCCAATAAACAAACGCAAACATTAAAACCGGGGACAAAGTATTTACGCAAATGTGCTTCACAAAATTGCGCGAAGTTTCTCATAATTCAATTTCTTTTTACAATGGGACACTAATAATAACTTCCGAACCCGGAATCCAATACAAACAATATCGATTGCGAGGGTTCCGTCGGAGGAAACAATTTGTGGTAAAAATCCTCACTGATAGACGTGCGATATGAGCAACGGGAGCATTTTTTTACTTATTTTTTACCGCACGGGGGAGATCGCGAGCGGCTGATCTTTGTTTTATGAGAACGATTAAGAAAAGCATATTTGAAGTGTGTACTCGGCTTTATTTGCGCCCCGAGAGGGAAAGCACGCTTCATTGATCCGTAATCGTTTTTCGCATTTTATTACCGTACTACTTTCGTCATTGGAGGGTTATGAGTGCGGGGGCTGTACGACGTTTTGTTTCGTTTAAATTAGTAGCGTTCGGTATAAAATTAAAATTAGAATGTTGTTCGCGACATAATTCAGTGGGAGCGTCGGGATTCTGTTATTTTCGCACTTAATTTTGTGGTGTTAAGCGTTGTATTGTGGCGCGAGGCGTCTGCTCGCGAAGTGATTAGAATGCTAAGTACGCCCTGGAAGGGTTTCACTGATTGTGCGGTGCTCCTTGCCGACCGCACCCACACAACGTGCCTCCATTCTACACTCTATTAAATGCCTCTTAATTTTGAATATACTTTTACGTATTAGAAACTTTTAATTTTACATTGTTTTTGCGTAAAAACCGTGGCCTTAACTTATACCATACATTCAAATCTAATATGTATGGTTTGACGCCTAGTCATAATTTTCTATATAGTTATATTTTTTTTACATTATCCTCTCTAAAATATATAAATACCACACCACTTGTTTATAATAATTAACGAAAATATTTTATAACGTAATATTATTTATCAATGCAATGCAAATAAATTGTACTATTAGCAAAAACCTCTTTGAAAACGTGAAAATTGAAGTTATATTTAAATAGATTTGACAATCGTGTCTAACATTGTGTTCCAAAGTATAATCACAATAAAAGCAACGTTTTATAGTCTAAAAATTAATTGCAAGTGGCGTCGTTGTGATTTAGACGACCGAAATGTGGTCGTTAGTGCGAATTGAACGAAAGGGTGTGGGGATGTATTAAGCTACCCCGATGTAATTAAACTTTACAAAAACCTTTATATTTTCGTTTACAGTAGGATATTATTGGGCATTCTACCCCACCTGCCGTTCCTACGTCTCACTCCGTTCGCCTTCGTCACTTTCGGTGTGGTAAAATGCCCAATAATATCGTATGGAGTAGGAGCCGTTCAACATTTCCGTTTTATTGATTTACGTACTTTTTTATTACAATAACAACTATAACTGCGGCTCATGCTGACGATATGCTTCACTTTATAAATGCTGATGTAATTGATAAATTACCTCATTATTAAACATACACATGCACAGTCGCCATGAAATTTGTAAAACAACCACAATCGTTACATGTAAACAAACTCTGTGTTCAGTCTCAGGAGACTGGTTTTCGTCATGGAAAATTATTACCTAATTCGGTACGATGCATTATATGTGGACCGTCAAATTGCGGAAAAACCAATTTATTGATTGGTCTTCTTATTCACCAGAATGGTTTAATATTTCAAAATGTTTATGTTTATTCAAAAACCTTGCAACAACCCAAGTACGTCTTTTTAGAAAAAGTTTTGCATCGAGTACCAGGCATGTCATTTCAGAAATATCATGAAAATGAGCAAGTACTGAGTGTTCAGGACGCAAAACCGAATTCTGTGATTGTATTTGATGATGTTGCTTGTGAAAATCAAAGTAGCATGCGTGATTATTTTGCAATGGGAAGACACAAGTTCATCGATTGTTTTTATTTAAATCAGACTTATAGTAAAATTCCTAAGCAGTTAGTAAGAGACAACGCGAATCTAATCATACTTTTTAAACAAGATGAAAGAAATATGAGACATGTTTATGAAGAACACGTCAATACTGATATGACATGGTCTGAATTTCGTGAAATGTGTTCAAAAATATGGAGTGTACCTTTCAACTATGTTGTAATTAATAAAGATTGTTCCAAAAACAAAGGATGTTATAGAAGTAAATTTGATACGTTTGTAGTATTTGACTAAGACGTGTACATATATAAGACCATTGCATGCGAGACATTATTATTCTTCTTACGACACTAAACCGATTACGATCTATTTATCAATATGGAAAAATCATTGAAAAGACAAATTGTTGAGGCGGCAGAAGCTGTAAAGAAAAAAGTACGAAAAATGAAAGATGCTGAGATTGACAACAAACAAGCACTGGAATCTGTTTTCAAGCCTGTAACTGAACCTCTCAACCTAATTGCTAACACTAGGAAGCAATTTTCACCCCTGCGTGCTAGTGAAGATTTTGTTGAGGTTCCGTTTGTGGACGAAACTTCACAAGAAGAAAAAACTGGTAGTTGTAATAATAATAGCGATGAAGATGAATCCGATATCAGCAGTGACTCTTTTCAATCAATAGTTGACAGCAAACAAGGTTGTGATACATCATCCTGGTCAGTATCTTCAGAAGCGTTAGTAGACATTCCTTTCGGTGTTAGAGCAGAACGTGGGAAACTGATGTTAGGTTCCGCTAGTATATCGATCAACGATCAATACATTACCGTGGCTGGAAGTAAATACCGAAGTACCCCTGGTTTGAAACAATTGCTGCTTAAGAAAGTCGTAGACATAAGCTTGGTTACAGAAAGCGATATGAAACATTATAAGTCTATGCTACTTGATACAAATGCACATCGTCGAGACTACGATTCAAATAAGCCAATAAAAAGTAACAAAGGACAAAAATATTTGCAAGTTATTAAGCCTCTTTTTAAACTGAAGAATGCAGTTCAGGGAAGGGGTCTACCGTTAAGAAAAGAGTGGAAAGAAGATGTAGATTTTGTGTACTGGGATGATCCTAATGAATTGGTTGAAAGATTGAAATTATTAATTGCGTCTAGAGATGCTGGTAACACAGGATTGGACAGTGAAATTATATCTATTATTGAAGAATTGCGTGAAAGTAAAATTATAAATAAATAAAATTATAATTTAAAGGTTTCATTTTATCATTAGACTTTCAATACAGTACACCTTCAATATGAATATAGATAAATTCGGTCATTATGTTCATAAAAGAATGCGATTATTAGACCTGTTTGATTTTAATGAAAATGCATTAATTAAATCAGAAAATGGCGATTTTGACTTAAAAACGTTGAGATTGAGAGGAATTAGAACTCCTATAGAAGCAGATGATGCTGTGAACAAGGACTATGTAGATCATTTGAATGCTAATACGATAAAAGAACTAAATAAACTCATTGGATCATTGCGTTCTCGAATCATAACAGATGCTCGAACTACTGTTCAATCAACTTTAAATGTAAAGGTACCTGAAGTTTTAACTCATTTGCAAGATAAGTTTTATACCAAAGCAGATGTCGATAAGTTACTTCAAAAAACAACATCTCCGTAATGGCAAAACAGCAAATCGTAAATGAAATACACAAAGCAGCTCGTAAAAATTTCCTTCGACGTCATGTTATTTTAAAAGGAATCCACGACTTATGGCAAGCAGATTTAATGGATATGCAAAACCTGAGAAAGTACAACAAGGGTTATAACTATATTTTAGCGGTGATTGACTGCTTTTCAAAATATGCCTGGGCTGAACCATTAAAATCAAAAAATAAAATTGATGTTGCTCGTGCATTTCAACATATACTGCTTAGCAGCCGTACTAATCCTGTTAACTTACAAACTGATATGGGGACAGAATTTTATAATAACACTTTTCAATCCCTAATGAAGAAGCACAACATTAATCATTACTCATCGTTCTCTACTAAAAAAGCATCTATTGTAGAGAGATTGATTAGAACTGTAAAAAATAAATTATATAAATATTTTAGTCTCAGTGGAAACTATAAGTGGTTAGGTCTACCATTGGATGATATAATGAAGAATTATAACAACAGTAAACATCGCACTACCAAATTTAAACCGATTGATGTGAATAAATCGAATGAACCAGTAATAAAAGAAAATATAAAAAAAATAAAGAAACATGATTTATTTCAGTGGAAGCCTAAATTCAAAGTTGGTGATTGTGTTCGTATAAGTAAATACAAACATAATTTTGAGAAAGGTTACACTCCTAATTGGTCGACTGAGTTATTTAATGTAAAAAAGATTAATAAAACCTTACCAGTGACATATTACATAGAAGATCAACGAAAGCAGAACATATTAGGAGCTTTTTATGAGCAAGAACTTCAAAAGTCTAACTATCCTGACGTTTATTTGATAGAAAAAGTGTTGAAAAAGAAAGGAAATAAATTATTTGTCAAATGGTTAGGTTTAAGTAGTGCAGAAAACAGTTGGATTGACAAAGCGGCAATTATGTGTTAAGATATTATATAATCATTATTTTTTTTAATTCTTTCATTATACTTTAAGTAATGCAAGGTGGAGGACTAGTTAATAACATTATTAATAATCTACCATTTGAAGTTCATTTGCCTGGATACAATTATTGCGGACCAGGAACCAAACTTCACGAACGGTTAGCGCGAGGCGATCGAGGTGTAAATAAGCTAGACGAAGCTTGTATGCAACACGACATTGCGTACGCAAACTACACAGATTTATCAAATCGTCACAAAGCTGATTTACAACTACTTAACATGGCCAAACAAAGACTTAAATCAAAAGATGCAGGGAAAGGTGAAAAACTAAGCTCATGGCTAGTGAGCAAAGTCATGAAAGCTAAACTTAAGTCAGGATCCGGCGTCAAAACATTTAAAAGCTTAGTTTCAAAAATAAAATCAAAAGTTAAGAAACTCAGACACAAAGATAATAAGTCTTTAATAAAAGCAGCTTACTTAGTTGCAAAAAAGTTATTGCCAAACATCCATCATCGAATTCGGGTACCACGAGTAATACCCGTACCAAAGACTGGAGGAGTTCTTCCTTTAATCCCAATTTTCGCTGGTTTATCAGCTTTAGGAGCTCTAGCTGGTGGTGCAGCTGGCATTGCGAAAACCGTTAATGATTACAAAGCAGGCAATCGAAATTTGCAAGAAACAGAACGACACAATAAAGCTATGGAAGCTTTAGTATTGGGCAAGGGTTTATACATTAAACCGTATAAAAATGGTAAAGGATTGTTTGTAACAACTCCAAAAAACTGAAAAATATGCTACCCAGCCGCCCTCTAACTAATGTAGACATCTTAAAATATTCAAGAAATATACCTCATTTTCGTGGGGTCTACATGAAGGATCGATTACCTAGGAAGTCGAAACAGATTGAATGTGCTATTGTTAACTTAGATGATTCTAAGAACGAAGGAACGCATTGGGTAGCCTATGTTAAAATATATGACTATTGTGAATATTTTGATAGCTATGGAAATTTAAAACCTCCATTGGAACTGTTGCAATATTTTAAGAACTGTAAAGTTTTTTATAACTATACTAGATATCAAAATTTCAACACAGTAAATTGTGGTCATTTATGTTTAAAATATTTGTGGACATTTTGGAATAAAACTATATAAAATATACACTTTTATTTTATTTCTATCATTTGCAAGATGTCCCTCACTTTGTCGATAACTGGGAACTCATCAACTTTATCTACGTACTATCCTAATACGTTGCAATTAAATGGAGAGTATGAGTGTGCTTTATTGCATTTTTCAACATATAACTCTATTCCAAACATTGACAAAGGTAATAACAAGTTCTATTATGGCTCCAACGATGTTATTGAAATACCGGAAGGTACTTATGAATTGCAGGATATAAGTGAGTATTTAAAATCTGAAATAAAAGATGCATCAATTAAACTACAGTGTAATAATAATACTTTAAAAGCTAGTATATACTGTTCAAAAGACGTTAATTTTGAGAAAGAAAACTCTTTCAGAGCACTGTTAGGGTTTAATAAGCAGGTCTTGAAAGCAAATAAATGGCATCTGTCACAGTCTCCAGTCAACATTTTACCTACGACCGTAGTCAGGATTGAATGTGATATTGTAAGCGGATCATATATAAACGGTGAACCAAGTCACATTATTCACGAATTTGCACTCAATGTACCACCTGGATACAGGATCATAGAAATCCCGAAGAACTCAATATACTTTCCAATTAATCAAAACAACATAAGCTGTATACATATCAGGCTATTAGATAAAAACAATCGATTAATCAATCTACGCGGTGAAGAAGTGCAGCTATATTTACATCTTAGAAGAAAAACATGATTGACTACAATAAAAATGTGTCTCAACAAATTAAGAATATCAGTTCTACTCGGACCACCTGTCAAATAAGACCACGCTCTAAGAAAAAAATTAAATTAACTGAAGACAATAAAGCGTTCCTTAGAGCGATCGGATTGGTAAAATGAATATCTTAGACGTTTTATCCGCTCCAACTTACGATAACACTATAGAAGGAATCGAATTTCATTCCTACAAGCCCTACGTAACAAGTTTCAACAGGAACGATGAAATCCGCATACCTATCAACCAACAAGACTTGTACGTACTACCATCAGCTAGCACGCTATATTTGGAAGGAACTGTTATCGTTAGTAAAAAAGACACGAAAGAAAAAGCTACTAGTGTTAATTTTACGAACAATGCGCTAATGTACTTATTCCAAGATATTAGATATGAGCTTAATGGAGTGGAGATTGATAAAATAAAAAATGCAGGTGTAACTACTACAATGAAATCACTAATATCAATGAATGAAAGTGAATCAAAAATATCTAATGCTTGGGGCTGGAATATTGATGGTATAAAAAATATCAATGGAGGAAGATTTTCAGCTTCTATACCACTATGTCACATTCTCGGATTTGCTGAAGATTTTAAAAAAGTCGTGATAAACTGTAGACATGAACTGATATTGTTACGAAGTAACACCAATGTGAACGCTGTAAAACTGAGCACTGGTGAAACGGTGGATGATGTTCAGATTAACAAAATTATATGGCGCGTACCGCATGTTAAAGTATCAGATAAAGAAAAAATTGGATTGTTAAAACTATTAGAAAAAGATCGACCACTTCAAATGATATACAGGAATTGGGACCTGTACGAATATCCAGCTTTACCTAAAACTACAAAACATACCTGGTCTATCAAAACTTCATCTCAAATAGAAAAACCAAGATACATCATACTTGGGTTACAAACAAATAGAAAAAACAATGCAAGTTCAGACATGTCTCAATTCGATCACTGTCATGTTCGTGACGTAAGAGTGTATCTCAATTCTACGTATTTCCCGTATGAAAACCTAAATGTAAATTTTGCTGACAACAGAATTGCTTTATTATACGAGCAGTACACCAGATTTCAACAGTCATATTACGGACGTCGTCCAGAGCCCATATTAAGCGAGAAACAGTTTAGAGACTTAGCACCGCTGTTTGTTATTGATTGCTCTAGACAAGCGGATAACTTAAAGACAGGTCCAGTTGTGGATGTGAGAGTTGAAATAGAGAGTAATTCGGAAATACCAGATCAAACTTCAGCCTACTGTCTGATTCTCAACGATTGTGTAATAGAATACAAACCATTAAGCAGCATCGTGAAGAAGCTATCATGAATCCGGATACCATCATCGTAGAAATCCAAGGATTTAAAGATTCTATAAATAATTTTATTGTGAAAGAAGTGGCTATCGTAAGTCAGGAGCATGCACAAACGTTCCTGGTTAAACCACCATATTCGTTCCATTACCTAACACAAGAAGAAAAAAAGCAAGTGAGATGGTTGGAAAAAAATAGGGGAATTTACTGGAGTGAGGGCTACATAGACTACAAGGAGTTTAAACGTGCAATAGTGCCATATTTAGAAAATAAAAAAATTATTACCAAGGGTTTGGAAAAGATAAAGTGGATTAAAGACTTATGTGCGAACTGTGAAGTAATTGATATAGGTGAGAAGGGATGTCCTAATTTTTCAGTCTTAAAAACTAAATATTGTAAAAATAAAACTGAATTTAATTGTGTGAATCATAAATTGAATTGTGCACTTAATAATGCTGTGTGTATTAAAAAATGGTATTTTGATAATAATATGTCTGTATTCAAATTATTTTGTTGTTGTTAAGTTATATTTAATAAAAATATCTAAGTAACTATTTATGGTTTTTTATTTGATCCAATTAATTTAATTATAAATTTTAAATTAGCTGTACCTATGATTAATTTGAAGTTAACATACAATAATTGTACATGAATACTGTAAATAATAACAAACCTGCAAATCTAGTCTTATTTTACAGCTAATTTGAAATTTATTAATTTAAAATAAAACACAAAATTACATTAAAATATAGCATTTATTACTTCATATATTTATTTACAATTTAACTAGAGCTAATATTCTATTTATTTTACCATCTTAACTTACAAAGCAAAACTTATTTTTATTTAATATTTATAATCAGTACATTCATCATTATTCACATTTAAAAAATACATTATTAATTTTATATTATATAAACAAAGTTCAAACTACATTACTTACTAATAACAATTGTCCCCACAAAGTTTTTTGGAAATTTTATTTATTAATGTTAGTGTCTCTTCCATAACATAGTCCACAGGTTCACTCACTATGTATTGCGCACTCATAACTACCGAGTCTTCATTATCACTTGCAGTTGTAGATTCTTGTTGCTCACTTATGTCCAAAACTTGTATTTGGATCAGTCGCAGACCTTTTCTCTTCTCATTATTTATAACGTATGACTGGCAAAGAGGCAGCTTCCGCTTTTGACAATCCCTTTTCGATCTTGGTTTCTTATTGGATAGTCTTTGTTGTTCAGATAATTGTCGTTGCTCGGGTACATGCCAGCTCAAACTTGGAGTCGGGAAACCTTGACCGTATTGCGAAAAGATAAGGTCAGGGGAATCACACATTTTTGATGATCTGAAACAAACAAAATAACAGTTAATATAAGTAATGGGAATTAATATCAACCTAAGTATAATATAAAATGATTTAAAATAAACTACTTACTGTTTTCGATTCAATGATGAGAAACTGAGAAGTCCAACCAGTACGGTCAATATCAGCGAAATGAGACGGAGGACTAATATTATTATGTTTACGTAATGTAACAGTACTCCAGAAAGCATTGCGCACGTTTTTATAACAAGTTTGAACTTGATTCTTATGTGCGCACGGCACAGTACGTCACTTGGGAGCACCTGATCGGTGTTAATTTACACAAACCAGTCAGCGCAATGCGCTTTGTCATCAAGAACGGAAATGAAACAGATTTATGAACATAAAATATTATTTATTTAAGTATATATTTATAGTAGGTACAAAGTACACTTAAAAGCTAACTATATCAGAGGTCGTATAGTTACACCTCTGCTCTAAATAGTACAAGGACACCAAGAATACACATTGTAGAATTGTTTACATAATAAAGTTAGGTTCAAAAGAAACTTCAAAACATACAACTATTCGTTCCATACGGGAATCGAATCATGACACGCAGCGCAGCAATCGATTGACTGCTTAACCACTACGTCAACAGTGCTGTCAACATGTCACATTACTAGACAATAAGTACATTTCACATTATTAAAAGAGTAACAAACTACATATTCATAATAGTAAGGTTTTTAAAATAAAATACATGTTAAAAATGTAACTACTGTAATTACGTTTAAATCGTGGTAATGCATTACATAAATATAGTTGCGTTACCCCAGGCTAAAGTACAAACTTTATCAAACGATAGCAATCGTTTATCATCATTGCTTGAAAGTGCTATTTTATTTACGTCCTGAGTGAATATTTCATGTTTTATTGACCTAAACAATACATTTTTTTTGTGAATAACATTGCAATTGTATAAAACATTTTTATAATCTAACATATTTAAATTTTTGGTAATACATTTTTTTGTACCTTTTGCCTTTTTAATTGTTTTATTTAAAGTTTTAATACAATAAAGCTTTGAGCGCAGTCCCACGAATTCTTTGATAATGTTGCCACCCATTTCATCCTTAAACAGTCCTGGAACCTTTTTATTCATAATTGGTAAGTTAAAGTCGTTGTTACAGTCATAATTGCTGGTATCGAAATATTTTAGAAAATGGAGCTTGAAATCTCTATAAACGTCATTAGTCTGTACATCATATACTAGGCTATCTGTGTCAGTATAACACAATTCAATCCGGTTACCATAAAAAGGTTTTATGATGGAATAATGAAAATCATACATGTGACTCTTAGATAATTCTAATACAGTAAACCCTATGTATATTGGTTTATTAAGAAGTACGCGCGAAGGTTTCATTTGAATTGCTACTAGATCATCAGAAAATACAGAGGCGCTATGAAAATATGGGCTGGCTATCAATTTTTCAGCACAAGCAGTCTTTTTTGTTTTATTGTTCGAGTCACACCACTTGTTTACTAACTTAACGTCTATTCGATGTTCATTATTTTCCAGGGTTTTTCCAAAAATACTATTGTTCAATAATTTGAAAAAGTCTTGTTCAAACATAGACTCTGCTTTTTGACGTAACTGGGTGTTAATATCAATATATTGTTTTAAAAAACAACTTTGCTTAAATGTAATAGCGCGATGGACCCTTCTCAATATTAAACCGTGGTGTAAACACTTTTTTAAATGTATGTAATGAATAACATAGTGATATTTATCGTACAAATTAGGTATTAGCTTTTTATTCTTACCACCAGGTGGTAAACATTTTTCTGGACAAAAAGGAAAGTCATTGTGTTCCATGTGCAAATTCTCCGGATATATTAAATCAACTTCAAGAATGTAACCGTTTTCCGCAGTATCACTGATGCCTGCTAAGTTCAATTGTAAAAAATCAATTTCTTGTCTATTCATAAATCTAAAACCAGAATAGGGTAGGGATTGACACATGCTATAACCGTATAAATTATTACAATCTAAGTAAATGATAAATGAATCTGGACGGTTTGGATCGTATGTATCTAAATATTTATTATTGGCTTTGGCATGTCTTTTGGAACACATACAAACACCTCCCCGAATACCTTTTTGTATCATTCTAAAAATTTCAATATCACTAATCAATTCTAATTGAACCCCTGTTTGTAAAAGCATTGCATCAAAAGATAGACTTGGTGCTGTAAGATAAAACGCGGGATCGAGCTTGTAATGTAGTTTACAAGTTTTTCGAAAATTTTCAAATACATCTGTTAACAAAAGAACATCTGTTTTAAGATATAAATCTGTGTACATACCCATGTTTTGAATATTAAATACTGACCAAACAGACTGAGCGTGTTCATAGTCTTCATCGGTAATTGCTTCATTGGTTAAAGAGTTAAAAAAATGTTTTTTAGAGGGTAAACACGTATCCTCATAACGTTCCCATTGAGACATATAGTCATATGGATACACTCCTTTACGGGTGAGTAAGTTTAATTGTTTTTTATTGGGAAAATAAAATTTTAAATGTTTAAAGTCTTGTTTTTGTATTGTACTAACTAACTTTTCTAAGCTAGTTCCTAAAAACTTGAAAGAATCTACAAACCTAACCTGGATGCTTTCCCCGGTAGAAATGGGAATAAACTTAGTGAATGAAATATAGTTTTCTTTTGTTTTCGGTATCACTTTAATAGATCCAGGAGCTTCACCTAATTCTTTTATGAAAAGGTGGCAATCGTATCCGGATAAATTATGAAAAAATACTGGCAAAAATGTTGGCAGTTTGTATTGTATGTTACAGTAACTATGGGCTGCACCACGATATTTACCAGTCAAGTGACAATGATCGCGAACCCTATCACCCAACAAGAAGTGTTCACAAATATGACATGTCATCGCGTTTTCAAAGTCACGAGCATTATCATTTGAGTAAATCATAGGAACATTATTTTTTAAAATATCGTAAATTTTTTGTGCATCTTTATAGATAGACTTCACAAAATTTGACACACAATCCGCACCGCGATAAGAAACGTAACGATTGTGGGTATCGTCTAGCGTACATGTGATATGATAAGCGAAAGCTACAGGCACATGTCGCTGTCGCGTTACAGTACTCGCCTTAGTGGGGTCAGGGTCACAAGATTCATAGCGTTCTAGCATTGTTTCAAAATCGGCGTATACAACAAATGGTACAATTTGCTTTCTATTATAATTTTTAAACTGAATGAAAGAACCCCTTGGAGGTAGTTCAGTGGCGACACCTCCACAACTATGTGAACTAAGGTCATCGCATGAATTAAAAAACATTAAACAAGCGTCACAAAAGTACAGTTTACTGTGGTGTTTTGTTATTTGATTTTTAACAAGTCGCGGCAAGTCTTTAATGAGACAGTAATGTGATAAATCATCTCTTTCTAAATAAAGTAAATGAATCACCTTTCCGTTTAAGGCTTTTGGTTTGTAAAGCGGTCCTATGACAGTATTATTTTTTAAACCATAAATGTAAATGCAAATTTCAGGGTTATTCACTTCGAACCGCGCAATATCTGAGAAATTCACTGGAAATGACATGTCCTTTACCTTTAAAACGTTACGAAAATCAGGGTAAGAAGATACCCTTTCAGGATGAATCTTAGCTGGATATAAAGCAGCAACAACAGACCATAAAAAACAATACTCGTCATTATTGCGGATATTAACACATGCTTTTTTCGATTTTATTGCAGGAGGTAATTCGATAAAGCCTGAACCGCGCAACGGTTGATATTTGTTAATATTGACTTCCAAATGAGAACTACTCAAGAACGTCCATCCACTGTCTCGGTCCTGAAATTCTTCTATCTTTTTTGTTAAAGTATTTTTTATCTGAGACATTAATGAATCAAATTCATAATTCTGATGCAGAGTAACGTTTTTTGTGGCAAATGATTTCATATCCTGAGAATCATTTTTAAACATTAAAAACAAAGCAAAATATTCGAAATTAACTTTTAGGCAAGCATGTTCTTTAAGAGATATGTCAATTAAAGTTTTAATTTTGTCCCAATTAATTTTAAGAAATGTTTCTAGAGAACAATTCTCAGACGGATCGATAACTCTATAAGAAGCTATACGATTACGAAATGCAGAATGTATTATTTCAACACCTTCGCAAAAATGCGAAATAGTTTTGTTTTTATGATTATTACTACGTAGGTGACCTGTCCAGTGACTGCGCTCAACAGATGTGTTACAAACAGTACAGAAAGGCATTTTAAATTAAATTAGTTTTAAACTTACTATTAGATGTTGCAATATAATTTATTATTATTGCAATTATAATGTACGGTCGCAAAATACAATAACAAGGTACCTGGTGCCTATTCTATCAACTTAAATATTTAGTTAAAATGTGTTATCGCTATAGAAGACGGGCTCCGAATCATTGAACATCTCATGTGTCCGTCTCATGAACACTTGAAGCCCGTCCCACTGCGGCGTGTCTCGGTCCAGCTGGACCTTAAGAGCGACCGAGGCTTTCTTCCACCGATGCTCTTTAGGGGTGGAGACAACCTCAGCCTTATTATACACCCTTACCTCCACATAAAAGTCCCCTTGGATGTCCGCCGTTCGCCGCACTTTGCCGTTGGCAACACGGCTCGTCAGGCTCGAACCGAAGTCGGTTGAGGTCGGTGATGATAATTTATTTATTTCCTCGAAACCAAAGAGGTCCGAGCCCGTAGTGTGTCTTTTACTGTAAACAATTTAACATATTCTTTATAATCATTTACACAACACATTACATAACATTAGTTTTTAATTAACGAATTGAGGGTGTATTATATAAGTACTTCTCTGTCAAACCCTACGAAGATAGAAAGCATGATGTTATGTTATATAATAACAAATCATATTTAATGGAAATTGATTTCAACGCTCTCTGCGTTACAGTTTTAAATCTACTAACCAACGTTTAACTGTGTATATCATTTTAATTGACATAACATACACACCAAGGACCTATAGGTACAAGCAGTAATACAAAATTACCTTGATTTAGATTCCGATGACCTTGTCGCGGATGCTTTGCGCTTCGACACCTTCTTTTTAGGCTGCACCTCGGCTACAGCTGTCGGTCGGGACTGATATACATCGGAGTCAGACCTGCAATGGAACACATAATGATTAACTTTGGAACTAATAACTATGTCTTAATTAAGACTACCGATACACCAGCCGGCAGGCAGAAACCAGGTCCGTAGCTGAGTAGCGATATACTACCGATACACCAGCCGGCAGGCAAAAACCAGGTCCGTAGCTGGGTAGCGATTAAATGCAAATTCAATAAATTTAATAGTACTTACTTACATTTTATAAGTTGGAGGTTGCGGAAGTAACTGGTGTATAACACTGGAAGATACTGGAGCGAATGTTATATTGTGATCAAAATTGATTGGTTTTATTCATAAAAAATACCATTTCAGCAATATTTATTCCAAAAGAAAATTAAACCTTAATTGTATGGTCTTACAGTTGTATGGCTAATTTATGTTACTTACGTTCAATTAAATCGTAGTGATTGAATTCACACACAAGACAACGATGAAGACGATACCTACATGACACTCTTGATTACATTATAAAATTGTAATAAAGTAAGTATGTTTGTTTAATAAACCTTGATGTAAAACTTTACCTGACATCACACATGTGAAATAAAGAATTAAAAAAACATTTTTTCATAGATGCAAATAAAAACGAACTGAAAGAAAAAATCGTGGAAACATTTTTTGTGCAGACTAATCCATGAAACGAACTCGCGTCAAAAAGTTAGTTCATATGTTGCAGTAAAACTTGTCATTAGTCGGAATTTATGATTGATTTGAACCTCCGATCAACACGTATAAACCTGTTTATACTTGTCGCATAGGGAATCTCTCAAATTTGACAATCGAACGTGAACCTTCCAGCTTTGTGGTAAAGTTGAAAATCTTTTGCAGAAATTTGACAGATTGCAATTACAATTACAATACATAATTATTTTATTAAAATAATGATTGGTTTTATAACGCCTCGGTTGGCGTTCTATTGTTTGTATTTGAAATTAAAAAGACTGATTAGCAATGTAGGTATTATTTTATTTCATTAATTTAATCCTACTTTGTCACACATTCTCTTCTTCAGCATCCGATTCTGATTCCAGTTCCGATATCATCTACTTAACGACTTAAACGAACTTTCATAATCATTTCATCTAAAGGCTTAGTAGGTACTGTTATTATGATTCATCTTTCAAGTAATTCCTAGATTGATAGAACTAACAATTTATTATGAAACATTAAGTATAAAATAATATGCAAAGTTATCAAAACTGGTTTAGGAACATCTTCTATTTAAATTAATTGCATTGATTAGGAACTCCCCTAAAAAACAAATTTAATCAGAGACTGTAACATGCACAATTATCATCTTACATGCTGAGTAATTCTTGAATACATGGAAATAACTCATACATACAGGTGGTCGTATAATAAAGTTCGGATATCGCAAATTTACCTATAATGCAATTTTGCAGTCTTTGAGACTCTAAAGAATCATTTACACTATACATATTGATATTTTATTCAATTTTCTTATCATATTTATTTAGAGCAAGTAGTCAAATCTATTGATATAGATGTGTTTAATACTTCTTTGACTAAACTCAAGCGAATCTTAAATGATATGTTTTTAATTAAATTTATGTGTTATAGCTAGATAACAAAACATGTGTTTTTATATGTAAGTACTGTCTACGGGAAACATATTTTTGCAACTGTTCATAATTTAATATTTATTTGTGGAAACTAGTTAATTTCTGTTTGTAACCGCTTTTTCATTTTTATATACTTCCATGAATCTAGCCGTAAGTTTACCTAAGATTGTATAAGTGTGAAAGCATCTTAATAAAACGAAATCTCATACATACAGGTGGTCGTATAATAAAGTTCGGATATCGCAAATTTACCTATAATGCAATTTTGCAGTCTTTGAGACTCTAAAGATTCATTTACACTATACATATTGATATCTTATTTAATTTTCTTATCATATTTATTTAGAGCAAGTAGTTAAATCTATTGATATAGATGTGTTTAATACTTCTTTGACTAAACTCAAGCGAATCTTAAATGATATGTTTTTAATTAAATTTATGTGTTGTAGCTAGATAACAAAACATGTGTTTTTATTTGTGGTTTAACTAGTAAATTTCTGTTTGTAACCGCTTTTTCATTTTTATATACATGAATCTAGCCGTAAGTTTACCTAAGATTAATAAAATAAAATACTGCGCCACGTGCGAGCACGGGATGGTGGCGGCGCACGAACCGTTTCGAAGGCGATTGTATGAGTGTGAAAGTATCTTAATAAAACAACGCAACAAGTAAGTAACAGCAGAGCAACCAGTAGGTAGTTGTTTGTTCACGTCTAAGGTAGTGTTAGTTGAATGAATTAATTAAATTAATATTTGGATGTCATTGGTGTCCAATCTGGGACCATAGAAAGAGAATGTGTGTGTGCCTTTGGGTGTACCTATTTCTTGCTCTGTGAAGAGACATGAGACAATCTGTCCCAAATGTTAGTTTAATGTTTACGGTATCCTAAAGTTCAGATGTCCTTGGTGCGCAATCTGGCGTCATAGAAATAGAATGTGCATGTGTCTGTAGGTGCATGCTATTTCTTGCTCTGTGAAGAGACATGAGACAATCTGTCCTGAATTTTAGGTTAGCGGTTCAAGCAGCAAGCACCCTTATTTGTTAACATGTAAGCTAGTGTCGACTGTATGAGTTAATTACATTAAAATTTGGATGTCCTTGGTGCGCAATCTGGCGTCATAGAAATAGAATGTGCATGTGTCTGTAGGTGCATGCTATTTCTTGCTCTGTGAAGAGACATGAGACAATCTGTCCTGAATTTTAGTTTATTATGCTCGTATAGTTCCATTAGTAGAAGAAATATGTGCGATAAGTTATATGTGTTGTGTGATGTGTTGTTTTATATTATAAGAAGAAGGCGAGCGGAGTACAACAAGTAAGTAAATCAAGTTTTAAAACGGAAATATTGAACGGCTCCTACTCCATACGATATTATTGGGCATTTTACCACACCGAAAGTGACGAAGGCGAACGGAGTGAGACGTAGGAACGGCAGGTGGGGTAGAATGCCCAATAATATCCTACTGTTTACACTGAATGGTAAATTTTATATAACAGTTTTGGATATTTAAACCCAGCTTATATGAAGGTAATCATTTACAATTCATAAAAAAATTACAGTTATTTTTAAAAGGCAACATTAAAATGTAACCTTTGAAAAGTCGCGATTTTGAATTCAGAATCACAAATTAACGCGCGGTCTCGTTCTTTTGTTTCTTGCGGGGGCACCGCTAAGGATAGCCGTATTAATTATTCAGCTCCACACTGTACGCAATCAGAATAAGTGGTGATGTTTCTGTGAGTGACTGCGGCCGAGGCGATGCTTCTCTGAGACTCCGCGCATGATTAGAATTCTTAAGCTCCGCCGAAGGCTCTTGATTAGAGGAAATTAAAATCATTATACTCCGCCGCGCACCGCACAATGCCGCCTCTCTAACCGACTGACGTAAAAATAAGCGGGAAACGCACATAAAGAAGGAGGCCTGCCGGAAACGGAAGCGGCACCATCTTGGAGCCGCCGGGCGGGAAAACAATGGATTCGTTAATTAACATTTTCTTACGCCTCGCGGCTGTCGAACGAACGGTTTATCGGACAAAATATTTATGACGCAGACACGATGAAAATTCCACCATGAAATTGCACAAGTGAATTTCGCTCGGATCGTAAAGATTATGAAAATGTGCGTTGGCGACCCTTTTAATTGCTTTCCTGATTGCGTTTCGGTAAAGTTTTGAGACACGCCGTCATAGGTGCTTGATGTATTGACGAAATTTAAGTGCTTTGCTTAAGACGCCGTAAATCTTGAAAGAAAATAACAATAGCGTACTGTTTACAGCAAGAACTCAACTTATAATTCTATACATACACCTCATTCAGTACAGTAAGTAGACAATATTCATACAATGAGAATGAATAGCCCTAATCACTGAGCTTCAATGCATTTAATATTTAGTACTGGCGCCGAATGACGCTCACGAACATACTGTAAACATATTGTTGACAAATAGCGTGCACTGTATCGTTTAACCGATAACCAAACAAAACGATCTGCGGTAATAGAGACAGAGTGCCGCCCGCGGCTGCGACCGCGTGAAAAACGCACAACATCAATAACGCGTTATCGGTAGATTCGTGATACATTGCTCCCAATGTTTGTGATTGATATTGCCTTTTGTTTTACGGACAGGTAATGGTTTATTGGTGTATGAAAAGAATTGGTTACTTAGTTTTGTAATTTAAAATACCTATATCGAACTTATATGTGATATTTGCGTTACGTTCTACGGATTCTACGCTCTCTTGAGTCAATTGTCTATTGTAGCAATTTAAAATAATTCAATAATTAATTAATTTAAAATTCGAATCGCAATAATTTGCACATTATTTCTTTTTAAATAAATAATTATTGATTTGTTCAGTTATATTTTTAATTTTACAATACCAATATAAAAAAAATTTAAACCAAAACTTGCGTACTTTAATATACGTTTTCTAAACATTTCCATAGTTTCCCAAATACAAATGTAAGCAGTAAATCCTCATTGATACAGGGCTGTAATTTGTTAACACGGACCTTACAAACGCAGTGGCCCCAGTGGCTCCGGACCAACGGGTAGGGATGTCAAATTATGATGAATCACAAGTTGAGTGAACTCATATCTTATGATGTAACGTTACAAATAGTTTCTGGTATAATATTTTAATAAAAATATTGAAGAAATAAAATAATGAAGATGGTTAAGAAAAATTAAGACAATTATGTAGGTTTTAGTAAATATATTGACCAAATAAATAGTTGAAATGGTTAGGAAAAATTAAGACATATGAATATAGTCTAGCTTTCCTCGATAAATGGCCTCCTACATCATCACACTAACATATTTTTTCAAATCGTACCGTTAGTTCCGGAGATTAGCGCCTATAAACAAGACTTCAGCTATATTAGTATAACTATGCTTTGAAATATTTATGCGCCTTTTTTAAAGCACATTTTAATTATTTTGTTACCATAAATGAAATCTACATTTTTAAATATAACTATTTAAAATATTTTATTAAACCAAAAACAACTACCTACAGTATAACTTTAAAGTTTCCACAAAAACGTCAAATATAATTTTAATTGCGTACACAGTGGATTTGGGCAGTCGTAACAGCGCAGTAAACCGCGCTTAGTGGTGGATTACCGCCATTAACCAGCGGTTGTAAAACGAGTGATCGATGCGCTCTCCAATGTTTATTATCATTATATGGACACGGAGGGAACTCCTACTGGATTTATCTAGCTTTAAATGCTTATTGGATGATGATAACGTAATTGGGATTCGTGATAAGGTTATATGGACTAGTGATGTTAGGTTTTGGTGTTTTCAATTTAATGAGATATAAAATATAGAAAAAAGGAAATTAATTCCCTTATTTATGAAGGAACATATTCTTATTTGGCTGATTTATATTTGGGTGGGATTATTAAAAAGTTTATTTGGAAAAAAAGTTGCACACAAAAAACTATAGTAGGTATAAAATAAAATAAAAATTCGATATAAAATTAAACTTATTTGAAATCCACAAAATCTTCCTTCGACCCTTTTCCTTGACAAATTACGTGAAGCGACTTATTTAAGATTCATTTTTTAATAAAGCCCAATTTTGAGTGGCGTCACAGTTGCAGCCGCAATTGTCTCATTTTATTAATTGTAATTTTTGACAGGCACCTGTCAATGTGTACGTGGTTCAACCCTTCCGTAATCCTCCCCAAGACGCGAGGTGCCGGGACGTCTCCTTAGCTGCTCCCTCCGAATAAATTAGCTTTCTCCCAACCACATTGGGATATAAAATTTTGAATATGAATGGAAAATTTTGCATTTGTAATAAACCGCTTTTCCCTGTTACGGTACAGATGCGGGCTAGAGCAGTGGATAAAAATGGAATACTCGATGTCTTTCCTCAGGTGGCTCGCCATAAATATTTATTAATTATTTTTTCAATAATCTCTCCTCTGTTGTATCCCGGGTGGAAGGCGGGATATCTCCACCGTTAATTGCTTTTTGTTTCATTTGAATAAGTATTGTTTTTGACTGCTCGAGCGTGACGCCAGTTTGATAAAATCTCGGCGATGAATATTTTTTTAGAACAGATTTAATTGGCTTATTGTTATTGATTTTCTTTTAAGGTCATGATATATGTGAATTGGCCTTTTTAAAAACCTTTTTACTCCGGAATCTTTATCAAAAGAAATTCGGAAAAAATATATGTTAATCTACATCATGTGGACCATCATGCCTTGTTATTCAAATTATTGAAAAGTTATTAGAAATATCTGAAATAAATACGCAAAGTTCCCTCTGTTTTCATAGTAAAAACCTTTTTTCTTCCAAACTATCAGCCACTGATTTTTTTAATTACCACCAGCTTATTAAAAAATACAATACCTATCACTCTCTGTTCTTACTTTTGCTAATTACTTCCTTATTATTTTTTAATGATTTTTTTTCCTAATCGATACTCGCAATTCGCTCGGTCCACCCCTCTGTTGCCCTGTAAGTCAGTGCGGGACGAGACGCTGTGCTAAATGGACGTGTGACGCTCGTCGCCGCGACTATAAGCAGTTTGTTACGTTGGGACGTTTCCGAGTGAATTTATCTTAGTGTGTAAATTATTATAGATTAGGTAGCGTTTATTGTGTAATAGGTAATAAGTTTGTAGATTGAAGTTATTTTGTGCGAAGATTTATCAAAATGGGTAACAAACTAAATTGTAAAGGCCGTAACTTGAAAATAAAATTAAAAAGAAGATACCAAAGAATAAAAAGGTAAGTACCTATTTTTTTTTTACTTAAAATGGTGAATAGTGACGATGGACCATACATTACCAACTACGAAGATACGTACTTCGACTATTACCACAATTTATTTAGATTTCAATGGTACTAATTTTGTTATAAGTATATAATAAACCAATTATATAATTCTATTTCTTCTAATGGTTGCATATAATTATATCTTCTAAACTAAACGAGTTATTATAGTTACCACTACCTTATATTGGTTACAATATTGTATTTACTAAACTCAACTAATTACCTTTCGCTAGTTCTATAGTAGGTATCATTACAAACGTGCGACCTGGGTCATAAAACCATCACGTCAAAGGGATGCACTCGAGCGGCATGGCTTTGTCGATAAAGCGTTTCGCGAACTCACTTACCTATATTAGCTGACCAAAATTATATAAAAATTATGTATAATAATTTAAATAATATATAATATTATTAGCCCAAATAGACATGGGATAAAGGTTCGAAAAATAAATAATATGATTATGTATAATTGTATAATAATTAAGTGGTTTTTTTTACTTGTATCTAGCGTGTCAGAAACTACGCACACACTCATTCACACACACACCCAGACCGACCTTTTTCGTACCTACTATATTATTAAAATATTATTGTATACGATAAAGTATATTTATCTTTAACACTAGGCATGCGAGCGAGAAGACCGATAGCTAAAAAAGATTATTTATGACCGAGTTCGCAAGTTTGTAATGAGACTACTATAACAAACCGACACGTCGTTTTGTAATCATGTTTTTTTTTATTATACACGGGATATGAGTACGTACCGATTTAGTCAAAAACCTCGACTAGTTTCTGATGAAGGTCACTGTTTGTGTCTGAAACTAGTCAAAGTGTTCGACTAAATCAGTACTCATTCATATCTTGCATGTAATATTTTAAAATGCCTACATCGTACGTTTGGTTTAATAAAAAAATGTTTTTTTTCAGTTCTAGTACCAACAAGTTGCCGCTATCACCTTGTGAACACAATGTGCAACAGGAATCTAACCAAATAGCGAATACTGGAGGAGATTGGTAAACATTTTGTTTTTTTTTCAGTCACTAAAGTAACTAAAACTAATAAGGAAATTAAAGTATAATTTCGCTTCTTTTAGGTCTTAATAAACCGACACGTCATTTTACAGTAATGTAAATTTTTTTTTTCAGTTCTAGTACCAACAAGTTGCCGCTATCACCTTGTGAACACAATGTGCAACAGGAATCTAACCAAATATCGATTACTGGAGGAGATTGGTAAGCATTTTGTTTATTTTCGTATATTTTTATTCCGTCAAATAGAACAAAACGTTTTCAATATTGTTAATTCAAACGCAATAATTATTTTTAGATCAATCGTCATTTAATTTTATTGAAACCCCCCCCCCCCCCCCCCCCCGAATCGTCCCCGACGCGAAAGTGCCCATTACGCTGGCTGCATTGCCGCGTTGGACTGCGATGGCCAACCTTTGCACCAGGTACGAACCGGAGCGGGAGTCACCGGATTTCTCCCTCATCCTTCGCCCCAACTCGCTCACTAAAACCTTGCCCTCAGCGCCCCAACTGCCCAAGGTTTCCACAGCTATTGGGACAACTGATAATGTGGCATCAACGCCGCGTACTTCAACATTTTTCATTTTATTGAAAACGTTTTGACAAGGCGACAGTAAAATTTATGCTCAACATATTTTTTTTTTTTAGTACTACTAATCCGTCATCATCGCCTGTTGAACATAATTTAAATTGTCAACAAGAGCAACTGTCAAATAATGAACAAACAGAGGAAGAAAGGTAAAACCCTAATAATGTAGATTCCTATTTATTCACATCATATTCACACTCATCATTAACACTTATATGTAATAATTTTATTTGTTTTGTTTTAGAGTCAACGAAAAATTGTCTATTGGTAGGCGTATTGTACATGCAAGCCACTTTTTTAAAGAACTCCAGAAAATATCAACCCATGGGCCTTTCAATTGCGGTTTACAAGCAATTGAGATCATTTCTGAACGTCTGATAGGTCTTATGACAAAATTAACGCTAAAGTGTTGTTTATGCAACATGATTAAAGAAAATAAAGACACTCAAAGAAAACATGGTAAAGACAAAGAAAACAATTTTCAACAAGATGATGTTATATCGATTGATGAAGATGATAATAATATAGTATCTTTACCAACAATGAGTCAGTCGCCGTATAAAGGTAAAGAAAAACCAAAAGAAGACACCAATGAACGATGTGATACACCGGAACCAAAGCGAGAGTGTTTCACAAAATTGAATTTTCTTGAATTTTAATTTAAAAAAAAACATTCATTACTTATGTTACATTTTGCGTTTTATTTCAAGAAGTCAAATTTCGTAGGTACTTACAAATCAAAATAAACAAATATATCCTACTAATATTATAAAGCCGAATGTTTGTGAGTGTGGATGTGTGGATGTTTGTTCCTGTTTGACGCAAAAACTACTGAATGGATTTTAATGAAATTTGGTACAGATGTTTGTCATACCTAGGAATAACACATATGCTACGTTTTATCTCGAAATTCTAATGGGATTGGGATTCACGCGGATAAAACCGCGGGGCGCAGCTAGTAAGGTATAAGTTTATAATAATAAGTTTTTTGACACAAAAATTACAATTAGATAAGCATAACACAAAAGTATATTTGCGATCAAGGTACTAGATATAAATACTTAATTATTATACATTTAATATAATTTTGGTCAGCTAATAATGGGTGATTTTTTTGAGGTTAGGATTTTCATGCATTAGTATTTGCTCAGATTTTTTGAGGTTATGATTTTCATGCATTATTATTTGCTCAGTATGCTTTGACATTTCATCATGAATAGACTTACTAACGAGCAACGCTTGCAAATCATTGAATTTTATTACCAAAATCAGTGTTCGGTTCGAAATGTGTTTCGCGCTTTACGCCCGATTTATGGTCTACATAATCGACCAAGTGAGCAAACAATTAATGCGATTGTGACCAAGTTTCGCACTCAGTTTACTTTATTGGACATTAAACCAACCACACGAATGCGTACAGTGCGTACAGAAGAGAATATTGCGTCTGTTTCTGAGAGTGTTGCTGAAGACCGTGAAATGTCTATTCGTCGCCGTTCGCAGCAATTGGGTTTGTGTTATTCGACCACATGGAAGATTTTACGCAAAGATCTTGGTGTAAAACCGTATAAAATACAGCTCCTGCAAGAACTGAAGCCGAACGATCTGCCACAACGTCGAATTTTCAGTGAATGGGCCCTAGAAAAGTTGGCAGAAAATCCGCTTTTTTATCGACAAATTTTGTTCAGCGATGAGGCTCATTTCTGGTTGAATGGCTACGTAAATAAGCAAAATTGCCGCATTTGGAGTGAAGAGCAACCAGAAGCCGTTCAAGAACTGCCCATGCATCCCGAAAAATGCACTGTTTGGTGTGGTTTGTACGCTGGTGGAATCATTGGACCGTATTTTTTCAAAGATGCTGTTGGACGCAACGTTACAGTGAATGGCGATCGCTATCGTTCGATGCTAACAAACTTTTTGTTGCCAAAAATGGAAGAACTGAACTTGGTTGACATGTGGTTTCAACAAGATGGCGCTACATGCCACACAGCTCGCGATTCTATGGCCATTTTGAGGGAAAACTTCGGAGAACAATTCATCTCAAGAAATGGACCGGTAAGTTGGCCACCAAGATCATGCGATTTGACGCCTTTAGACTATTTTTTGTGGGGCTACGTCAAGTCTAAAGTCTACAGAAATAAGCCAGTAACTATTCCAGCTTTGGAAGACAACATTTCCGAAGAAATTCGGGCTATTCCGGCCGAAATGCTCGAAAAAGTTGCCCAAAATTGGACTTTCCGAATGGACCACCTAAGACGCAGCCGCGGTCAACATTTAAATGAAATTATCTTCAAAAAGTAAATGTCATGTACCAATCTAACGTTTAAAATAAAGAACCGATGAGATTTTGCAAATTTTATGCGTTTTATTGTTTAAAAAAGTTCTCAAGCTCTTAAAAAATCACCCGTTATAAGCGAGTTCGCGAAACGCTTTATCGACAAAGCCATGCCACTCGGGCGCATCTCTTTGATGTGATGATTTTATGAAACGTTTGTAATGAGATTGATGATTGTTATACTGTACTGTTTGTAATGGGTGACATAGTAGTGTCCGTCTATCTTTCCTCCAATAAATTAATGAAAAAAATAAATAAACAAGAAATAATTTAATATTTATAGTTTTTAATATACAAAAAAAAATAATGCATGGTAGGTAACTAATTAGGTAGGTAGGTATTTCTGTAAAAAAGTATTTATCACTGTACCTAATAATTTTTAGATCGGTACTACCTATTCCATCCACTTCCTTCGTACACTACAATATTATACTCGTAGACGCGTACGCGCTGCGCGTAATATTGTTGAGGGGATGAGGCGGTTGCGCGGGGCAGGGTCACCGGTAACGCCCATTCGAGCAAGGTCAACGGCGTATATAGGCCCCTTAAAAGGGGAGAAATATTCATGTTTTAAAAAGACGGTGAATTACGAGTAAGAAATCAAAAAAACTTGCGAAACTAATTTTGCGCAGGCAATATTCATCTGCTTGACTTCAGTTTTAAATATGGTATTCCGTTAATATTACTATGAATGATGCTATTGTAAGCCCATGGGAATGTTACTGAATTCTTCTCCTATTAGGAACAACTAACTACACTACAACAAAAATCTTCCTCAGAACTCAATGTAAGATATTAATAATTTAAGTTAATTTTCATATAAGGAACATTGTTCAATATATAAATAGTTCAATATATTTTGCATATAAAGTTAAACTAAAAAAAACCTTACAGCTATAAAAATAAGAATTACATTAAAAGGTTAAGTTAACTAATGAAATCTACAAAATATAAGCTAACCTCTGTAGACATTGAAAAAATCTATTCATCCGCCGTGCCGGCGCCGCATCGCATAATTGATTTTATAATTTGAACGAGATTGTAAAAGTAAATTTACATTCGTCGCAGGAGACGAACCGACATGAATTCGACTACTAACAGAATTAATACAGAAATCTGAGGAATAAACATTCAAGATGTACTGACTGCTTTGTAATCTTTTAAAAGAAGACGATATATACATTAGATATTACAAATATTAATTTACTTTAGAACCGTGGTTTCAGCGAAACTTTAAAAGGACACTGATAGTGCTATATCAGTGGCCGAGTTCTGGTCCTCGAATATATGAGTCGACACGCAAAGAAGAAGAAGCGAAACTTTGGGATGAGAGCACTGTATGTGTTATTCTTGGTTCTGTGGAACATCTGTACCAAATTTTATCTAAATTGTTCAGTAGTTTTTACGTGAAAGACTAACAAATATCCATCTAACCATTATACCTTTCACATTTATAATATTAGTAGGACCTGCTACAAAGAAACAGTTTAAGAAGTGAAATAAAGAGTTGCGTACGAAGAATATCAAATAAATTATTCTTAAAATTAAATATCTTGTGTAACGACCAGATTGCACGTAATAGAAAATTTCAAAACAACTTTAATGAAGTGAAGACATCACGACTTAAAAACATATTTTTATTGCAAAAATGTTTTTAATTAAGTACATCAAACAGCGATAATATTAACCGAATACCTCTAACTGAGAAAAAAAACAAAAAGTAGAGCAACGAAAACCTTTACACAATATTCAAAAATAAATATTTGTAATTGTACGGAAATCTTACTAAACGTTTCAAAAATAACAGTTATTTTTATTTTGAAATTGTTTCCAAACTAAATTCCTACGTGACATACGATTTCAATACCGTTTCAGTGATTGTATCATTTTGTCGTCATTACGTTTGTCCCCTCACGTCACGTTAATTTTTTATTTGATCAAGATTGTTACCGAAGCAAGCAAATAGTTTCATAATAAAGCCAATTTTTTGATAATGCCATACTTTTACGTACAATTCGAGTGGCTTATTCTTTAAAGTAAGGAGTAAATTATATACGTAGACGTGTCATTTTGTAGGCAATTTGAAAGTCGTTTGATTCCAATTTATCTTATTTTCTTGTTAACGTTTTATTAATTTAAAAGACGGGGTAGTTAATCGCGATTCCAAATTGCCTTATCGTTTGTGTATTATATTGTTTGTTCTGATGACAAAGAAATTAATGTTGATTTACAAATTGTCTCTAAGGGAATTACTGCAGTAGGCTTTGCTTTCGATTTTAAGTAATTTTACTTGTACAATTAAGTACTTATATTACTTCTGAGTGAAATATAATATGCTCGAAATAAATTTATCAATAATAAAAAATGCACGCTTACATGTATTATTTAATAGAGATTCTAACGAGACTACATTTATTGTAGTGGCCAGTATTTTTTAAGACTTTCACAAATGAGTTTAATTTAGTTTTTCCTTACATTTGAGTAGTGTATTTAATTATTTCTTTCTGCCAAGCGTCGCGTGAAATAAGTCCAAACATTTATCTCATGTCATTAAAACTTTTATCAAACATCTTTCAAATTAATTATTAGTCTTTATGTAATTAATTACTAAAGTATTCTAAGTCTATGAGGGTAACCGTAATTTGTCTAGAGAACATTGTAATCCTCAAATTGTTAATCGATACTACAAAGGCATGCTAACGAGCGCCTTCTCGGTTATCAATCATGACTCTATGAGGCTCAAGGTCATGCAATGAAATATGACAGACACTAATGTCATTTTTTCTTGCTAGTTAAAATATGGTGGGACGTTGGTTTTTTGGGTTGGGTTTAGTTTTATGCATTGCGGTGGTTTGATTTTACGCGAGGAATGGATTATTACACTGTTTTTTTTTTAAACAATATTAATTAAATGTTGTTTTTTGTAATTGTTCGTAGTGTTATATTGTATGTATGTATATTTCTTGTTGAATTTCTACTTGTAGATACATAGAGAAACGGTACGCACTTTCTTGCAAAAAAGTTTTCTATGTATAATGTTTTTCTTAGTGCAACGAACATGAACTAGGTATTTTTCATCTTCCTCTAATTTTCATTGTCTTATCTACTAATCTATACTAATATTATAAAGAGGAAAGATTTGTTTGTTTCTTTGTTTGTTTGTTTGTAATGAATAGGCTCCGAAACTACTGGACCGATTTCAAAAATTCTTTCACTAATGGAAAGCTTTATCAGTGCGTGACATAGGCTATATTTTATCCCCGTAATCCCACGGGAACGGGAACTACGCGGGTGAAACCACGGGGAGCTACTAGTTATTTATATTTTTGAATTAAAAGTTTATCCATTAATATCAACAGCCCACACAAATACATGCACATACACATCCCGCTACAATTTTTAATATAAAACAACATTTTATCCAATTCCCAAAACACGTACAAACAAACTGATCGACATTGACAAAATTAATCGCGCCCGTCGGACGTGTCATACAAATGTAGTTCGGGTCGATTGGACCCGATAAACATCGGAGTTACAAATTAACCCGGTACGACCCTGATACGCGGTACTCAGATACTACGTAGATACGACGTAAATACTACGCAGATACTCGCTACGTGTATCCACACCACGTAGCTCTACGTACGTATGGGATACGCACGGTATCATAGTGACATCTCCGCGAACTAATGACGTTCACTAAACTGTTACTATTCGTATGTAGGGTAAATACGTGAGTTTAAATGTTTTAAAAAATGTGTTTTGTTTTGTTTGAATTTGGAACGTGATATCAATTATTATTTTTATAAATTGCGATTAATATTTTTGCAGTGTAGTAGATTGTGTAAGTCCGATTTTTGCGTCGAGCTATTTAAGATAGACCTCTAAAGGTAGACTTGTTGAAACATTTTTATATAATTAACCAATTTTACATAATACATACATATTTTTTTAGTAATTGTCAAAAGGGGTTTACTGTCATGTTCATAAAACATACATACAATTACGACTTCTAATTTTATTACGAAAAAGAGTCTATCTTTGCCTTAACAAGCACAAACGTAAAAAATAAACTTCAAAATTAGCCTCAAAGGAAAAAAAACACGACAACCAAAACTATCTCACATTACAAACGTGAACTGTAGTGAGTATAGAACACAGTAATGTTCAGATCGCGTGAAATTGAACAATATCTACCGTCGATTGACTCCGCTCAAAGGAAATGAATAGATTTCATTTTGGTGTCATTTGTAGAGGTAATGGTGCCTCCTACCCGCGTGGCGTGTCGACACCGCGGTGTAGGCACACACAGGGTTAAATGTGGATATTTGATAAGTGTGATTTAGTGTTATTTATATTTGTTTGTACTATTATTGGAAGCGATACAAGCAATAAATATTACATAATTACTATAAAAAAATGCACAATATTAACTTAATATACTACAATTTGTTTTTGTTTAAATTACGCAGCTTGTGCAGGGTTGATGATGACACACATTTTAAAATCTCAAAATTTCAAAATCTATAAAATCATAACAATAAAACCCACAATAACTACGCCATTTAATAACTCAAATTATCGTACAATTAACGTTTACAATAGAAAATTACGATCGTGTTTCAAACGTGTACCAATAAAACGCAGCTCAATTAGATAACAATGTCTTTTTTGTATTTTTCCCCAAAAAACTGTTAGTAATAAATAATACCGTATGTCATTTCTCAGCACGTATGAAATTTATAACACACGGAACGATTTCTAAGGGCAATTTATATGTAATAGAGCTGTACAGTGGGGCCACCCGTGAGGAAAGGAAAACATCACGATCTTACATCGAAAATAAAATCGTTGTTTTACATTTAGCGTGTTGTTAAGTGTCTTAGTTTACGTGTTATTGTGTGTATTATAATTAACTTAGAGTAATTATTGCTTGTAAGGTCTGATTGCGAATAAGGAACTAACAAGTACAAACTTCGATGTAGGTACACTTTTTTGCTCACACACAAAACAAATAATTAAGTACTTAATGAAAAAAATTAAAGGCAGATTTTGTTAAAACATAACATAAAATAGAAAAAAAACTTTAAACTAGTATAATCTTAACTGATTTTAAAACCAAACACAAAAGGATAAATAAAAAATAAATTAAAAAGCAATTCAGTTTCCCCGGTAGCGGTATATCAGTGTAGTGAGTAAAGAGGCGCCGTGCCGGCACGATTTGTGACTTAATCACTTTATTGGCAGCGGGGGAGCGGCTTATCGGAAAGAAATGTCGACCCGACCCGTTGATATATGAGTAAACAAGCTTGCACTTTTCTTCGGCGACTTTTGGCGGTCACAGAGGCCATAAACTCGTCGCCAAAGTTTGGATTGCGCTTGTGGGGAGCACCGAGTGCTTTCTGAATGTTGTTTTTTAGTTTAAACCGTTTCAGTGGCGGTAACGTTCTTATTTTACCTTGTTAGAGTCCTCGTCGTTGCAATCGCGTGCATCTGAAAATAAAAACAGAGATGTTTATATTGATGTTCAAACTTGGAACGTTATTAACAAGAAAGGGGTATATAAACCGTTACGTATACAACGGTCCTTTCGGACGGAGCGGTGATTAGCCTGCGCGCACACTACCGACGCATGGGACCTAAATATGTTTGTATTTTGGCTTTACCGGTACACATACCCAATATCGGATCCCTCCTGAGGATCAGCCATTACGCAGCCTCTTAACAGCGGACGGTTTTAATTAAAAACTTCTTGCATTAGCATGTGTCCGTCCAATCATGATACTAATCCCTTCAAAATATTATTTAATTTCGGTCGAGAGTCTTAACCGATTCAAATTTTGGGACGGTGAATCTATTGTATTGAAGTGGCATAAAATTAGTTGTTACGGTAGGAAATTTGAATTTCTCGTTGCATGGGGTCGATCGATTGGCTAATTTGGTTGTTATTAATGTATCGTAAGTGGGTCAGAGTGGCTCGGTGCGCCTAAACAAACAGCAGACGAGGCTCCGATGGAGTCTTAGCGATAAACAAGCGCAGGTGTGTGGAGCACCCGCTTCAACCGCTGTCCGGGCCAACTTGGAAAGTATTCGTAAGCGTTCAAACATACCGGTCTCGTTATGCATGCCTCGCTGGGTTTAATCACGGGCCAACCCCGCCCCGGGCGCGCCTAATATTTTCACTATGTATTTTTTAAGCAACAACCGACCAATTCTTGTTATTTCGTTCCTTAGTCCAACAGCTATTTGTTAATTGAATTTTTCACAGGATATTTACAAAACTTGACAGTCAAATATTTGGAGTGGTTCGAAGTTTATCAGTAAAGTTAGGATATCGATTGGAAGGTCCTCAAACATCTATTAGCGGTGTTGTATCCGACGTTCGCCCACATCGGGATCTTGGTGTGTCTATTATTGGACGTGTCCAATATTGACACAGTGTCCCGCCGATTGTGTGCCGCTGACAATCATCCCCTGTCACGCCACCTGAATATGGGTTTCGGATACTTCCTCGATGATAGCATTCCAATTGTTATCTATTGAAACCTCTGATCATAAATCGTAACAGACATTAACAGCAATATTATGGAGTTATACCAGAAAATTATAAATCACTCGCCACATTCAGCAAAGTAAGCGACGTTCAATTTTGTTTAACTTAGCAAAAACTTGTTCTGAATCTTATTTATTTTTTATCAATTTCACCCTGGCAACCATTAAAAGCGTCGCCCCGTTTTATTATAGGGACGTGAATTAGCAAAAAGAGAATGGATTTTGGTTGTGATTATGTCAAAAATAATTAATTATTATCGATTCGGTGGCGGGCAAGGGAGCGGATTGATGGGAGGCAGCGGCGTCGAGGCGCTCTTTAAAATTGCCAAGCTAATTACACGATTACGCAAAACCACGAAGGGGATTCGATAAAGGCCGAGAGTTGAGCCACATTGTGACTCTACTTAAATCAGGAACAGATATAACGTGAAAGTATATTAAGGTCAGCTGCTAAATCTCTTTTTGTTAAAAGGATCCGAGTGGGTCGTTAAAGCGGCGAGTACACTCCTCAAAGTTTACAATCTATGCGAGGGAGGTTAGTGCCGAGGGGCACGTGTGAGGGGCCTCCTCGGAATTTCTTCATTCATTAAGCCGGCGTGGCCGTGATCGGCCTGCCAAACCCGACGCTACATTGTATACACACCCGATGAGCAAAACTTTAATTTAGGCCGCAGTACCTGAGACCGACCACTCCGCTCATTCATAATGAATCACTCGCGCACTGTTTAGTTTCGGGACGAGACCTCCACTGTGTGACTGACGTTTTATATACGACCTCTTTAAACGTCAAACATAGAGGATGGACGCGAGACCGAGCCGAGCCAATAAATCACTTGAAAGTCGGAGCGCTGAAAGAAAAATCACAGTCATCGGCCTCTTTTTAAATTAACGCCATTAGCTTTGAGATTTCCTCTTCAAAATAGAGTGCAAAAATTACCTCTCTTCGTTTGAGCGGGCCGAGTAATTAGTAACGCTCGAGTTTTATTTGTTGACGTTCATTACTCGTTGATTTGGAGAGTTGAGTGCGAGGGAGACGGCGCTATTTCTTAAGGGATTTAGAAAGAGAGGTCCGTGTTCAATCGTGAGGCTGCACCTGCCACCGTACCAATTTGCAATTTAAATTCTGAATGAAATATTCTAGAGGACCTCCTTAACACGACATCTGTTTAAATTGACGATAGAGTGACTTCTGCGGTCTGGAAACTCTTTGTGATCGCGACTTAATTGAAATAAAACAAAGCCCTTCGCAGATTTTGGGGTGATTTGAAATACTTCATTTGAAAATCCAAATACCATTTTATTTAAAGCAAACCTTACAGTTGAATACCGAATTCGTAAGAAAATATTTTTAAATATATCTTTATTGATTAATTTAAACATACTTTTAAAATAGTTTCATAAAACTTTACACATAAATCCTATGCCATGTATATTTGTTTGTAAGTTTACGACAATCCCTCGAGACATGAGAAGGCGAGTTTCACCCATAAAATATGACGTCACGATGTAATTCCGCAAATTGATTGATACGTTTATATACTGGATGATATATTGTGGGTCTCGTTTCCGTCGGTTAATAGGTGCTAGTGGGTAAATAAAGAAGTGTACGGAGCGGGCGGAGCCGGGAATCATTAATAACTATCGCCCCACGCCACTTCATTAACAATCAATCACATGTGGTCTCACTTGGTTCGGACAGCCTCTTGTCGTATTATGGTATTTTTGGGTAAATTGTGGTTAAAAACTAACCCCTTTTTTCTTCATCTATTATTTACAATGACTTTAGATTTGGATCTAAAGATGACAATGTTCGACTACGAATTACTACGCCGTAGTCAAGTAACAGTCGTAGCATAATCGTAGTAATTTTTAACTCGTAATTCACTTTTAATACATAATAGAACTTCCTCATAAGATTATTTAAATGAAATAATTTCATAGGGAGTGTATCGGCGTGAATTAACGCACGAGAAAGAATGACTTGTCGGATGGAGTTAATAATCTTATTAATTTGTTCGCGCGTTACCCGCAGAGAACTCGTTGGTCTCGACGTTCTTTGTAATTAATGTGAACACCTCATCTATTAAATTAGTACAAGGGCCCGTGAACACACGTGAGTACCACACACCAGTGTAACCAGACACGTCGAACCACCCACTGTGCTAACTAAATAAGCGAAAGAATTATGGTGTATCAACGTGTGAAAGGTCTTGTTAAACTGGTTGGTTTTCACATAGTCTTAGCAAAATAAATAAATTGCCCGTGAAGAGAATTGGGTAAGAAAATTCATTTGTCATGGTAAAGGTAATTATGTTTTTGAGATACTTATTATATTTATTTAAATCGTTTGTTTTATAAATGTTTTTACCTTGGTTGCTTTATAACATCGTAGGTTAGTAGTAATTCTATAGCACATTTGTTAAATATTCCACTCCCCAATCAAAACAAAGACTAAACCTCTTGAAGGGGATCATAAATTACATACAAACTATACGCTTTGATCAATTAAATTTTATTACACGCGTTAATTAAATGGCATCCAAAGTGAAAGATTTATTGGAGGTTTATCCTCATAACCGGGGCTTAAGGGGCATTACTCAATAGCAAGAGACCTCCGCCGGGCAAGACCTTAAGTGCCACTACTGCACGATTAAAGGCCTATTCAACTCGAGGAAACTCCTAAAACAGCGATCCTAGACTAAGACGATATTGGTTATGTCGCAAATATGCAATAGATATAGGTTTGTGATGAACGGGTATCAATTAAGTATGTTGCTGTATAGGAATATGTTATACGTATTGATTTATTAATTAAGTTAATATATATTTTTAATTAGATATATTATCATAAGATAAGATAAGAGCTTTGCGGTAAGATTTTCAATTCAAACAAGATTAAGAAATAAGAGGAATCCGTAATAGGGAGTAACAAAAGCTAATTATCCGGTGTTTACTTTGTAGACAATGGTGTAACGCGTCTCCTCCATGATATATGCGCAGTAAATTCTAATGCGATGTCATCCCGCGGCCGCGAACCTCGCCGAGCCGCACTAAACCCGCGCCGAATACGGAATGATCATAATAAAGTATGATTTCTTGGCCGGGGACGCGGCCTTAACTCGGATAATCACTCCTCAGGCGTACCCATATAATTCCTTAGTGCATAATGAAAGTTGATTAACATTACGGGTACGGAGTGAGCGTGTGTGTGTCCGCCGCAGATTCCGAGTCCTAATTAAGAGCGAGGGAGGGTGGGCCGCGGCCGGCGGCAGGGACGGGGTATCGATCATCGCCCGCCAAGGAATCGACGCACGGACCCGCAAAAAGGGGAAGCCCTCATCTCAAAATCAGCGGCCGAGTAAGCTCCCAGCTCTCAACATATGTGTTTTGATTTAAATACGTGCTAAGGGCCAGTTTAATACGGTAGCGCGGAAACGAAACGCTCCGGGCGAGATTTGCAAATCCAATGTGAATAATTACACGGCTTACGAGCGCTTACCTACTGCCTTACAGTCATTTGCATATTTTCTTGCGGCTTTGTGCCCGCTGTCCGTTCATATGTAACGCAAATGTTGATCCGGATATGGTGGCGATTTGATAATGGACTTAATAATCGTTTGTCAATAACATAAAAAAATAAATAAAAATGATGGAAGTAACAACAAATTGTTCTTCGGAGGACGTACTTTTGCAATTTACTTCAATAGCTCGACATCCACTTGTGACCAATAACAATGATAGGTAAAATAAAACAAAATGAGTTAAGAAAAACAAGAAACACTAACAAAGCTGCTTGTAAAAAACGTTGGAAAACACTTAACTCGCTCGAGTGCAAATCGCCGACTGTCACTTCAGATCCAACCATTGTCGCTGCGAGGACAAAGTGGAAAAGTAACGAAAATAACAATCAAATAGAGCATTCGCGGAAATGAGATCTGAAGGAATGATCACGCTCGACCCCGGGGATCGGTCGGCGCTTCAAAAAAGACTAATCTCTCAATTCACTAAGGAGTTAAGCTTTAAAAAATATTTCGATAGGCAACAAAGGGCTTCACCCTCGGCTCTTCGCGGTGTCTTTGACACGTCGACGCCGCCGGATTTTTTTCGCGAGATCTCTTTAGAGGCGGGATGTCACTCACTTTGTATCGGCTTTGTCGTGAGAGGTTAAGCGTCAGTTTATTAGGCTCAGCTTCCGTTTGCCAAACAGAGGGGCCGTTTGCAGATTCGATTTCGATGTTTTGACAAAAAATTTAATCTGTAATCGATTTATATTCGACCGCGCAAACCGATATGTGAGGGCGGCCATCTCAGTCAATACGAAAACTGACGAGGGGGGAGCAGTTGGCGGTCCTTAATTAAGAATACGTGACAAAAGACGAGACATGCATACAAACACAAGTAGTATATACAAAAAGGTCCGGATTATGTAACCCCTTTGCGCTTTTGATTTTAAACGTCGCGTGAAGTGCGAACGCAGGAGCATGGCGACTAATTTGAAAGAGACTTGACAAATCTGGCTTCGGGTTGACCCTCGTTTAATCGAGCCATCGCTACACGTGACGATATGAATGTTGATACAATGAAATAATAGAGTGGAGCGGCAGGCGGTCACTATGGTTACGGGGTGGTTTAGACGGAAACCTTGTTTGAATGGAGCTGTGAAAGGCTTTTAGCCTCCGTTTGACCATTTAGATAGGGTCAGCGTTTTGGGCGCTGACTGCGCTTCGAAACCGGGATAATTAGCAGGCAAACAAGGAGAGGGTGGCCGCACAACTTTCGCGGACCGTTCAGGTGCTCTGCAAACACAGCTGCAAGAAGTTTAACAGCAGTTTAATTGCGGAACGAAAACAGAAGCGCACTGAAAACAGTTTAGTTTCCGTGAAAAGAACCTAGTTGGTTATTGAGGTGAACGAGCATAATCAAAGCTTCGTTTGAGTTTGAAGTTTATTGAAAACGTGAAAACATCTCCGGCTCTGAGGGGGAATAAATTAAACTTGGTTACTGTATAGTTAATGAACTGATATACGTAGCTGCATCTATGGACTTTAACGTCTTCTAAAACATATGGCTTTTTATTTCCATTTAGTCTTGCATACTTGTAACACATATAGCGTGTATTTAAGTAACCGTAGCATATAATATTAACATTATTAACACGTATGTGGCCTCAAATCTGTGGTGTCCTGTAATAATATCATAGAAAGGTGAAGGTAATCTCTGAAATCCGCCGCAGACTAAATAAATAATGGCGGTAGACCCCAACCGGTAGATCTATTTAACCGGTGCACACGACTCCATAAATCGAGCGTGTCAGCAACAGTACCGGGTAAAGGTGAGGACACAATACATCGTCCGATCGGTACGCACAAGCAAACTTAGACCTTATTTTGAAGGTGTGAAAGGTAACCTTACGACAAGTAACTGTAAGGGACCCATACTTTGACGTGACGTGCGTGCGTCCGAAACGTAATCCGCGACTCTGAGTCGACATGTGAACGTGATGAGATTAATCGTTAGATTTAATACGGTACAATTAATTGAAAATATGTATAGACTGATCATTTTTATATAATGTATAATAGTAAATTATTTATTCTAAAATTCCTACAATAATTCATATACAAAACTGTGTAATCCCCCGCGGGATGTAAGGAGGTGATTTATCCAAGTTTTGCTAATACATAATTGGGACCAAATCCCTATTGGTAGTATGTAAGGGACCGGGCGTCTTAGTGCGTGTTCAGCGGGGAAATTAATGAAATTAACCAACGCAAGGTAAACTTGCACGAACGAAATCAGGAACGTTGATTTGATATATTAGATTTTCTTTTAGTGAATTAAGATTGGAACGCATTTGTGATTATATTGTGAACCTTGCGGTTTGTACTAACATTTAATAATAAAGGTTGATGAAGGAAACTAACGCTGTAGATGTAGGTGGTTCTTGTACAGTACAAGAAGTAGGATCTGGCTCAATGTAAGTTTATTTATTAATTAAGATAATAATAAAAGGCATATTTGATTCAACATTCAGTTTGAGTCACTTTTTAAGCACTTTTAAATGTCTGTATAAATATTTTATTCCAACACAATACAACAAAATACTCTCTTCATATTTCTCATATCCACGACCCTTTTCTATGAAACTTATCGTAGCTGTAAGCGGACATACACAATCACACAGCACAGATATCTAAGACCCGGAACAAATATAAATCCTTGCATAAATGGTTATTCCGGTTTGGTAGGAAAACCTACATTTATGCGATTAAAATGGTACTGAGTTTAGTAGTAAACCTTTTTTTGTAATAATTACTCATTACTGTAATAATCATCAATGAGAGAGAGCGAGGCTTTTACCATGGAGTACTCTTACCAACTTTTTGTTTTATAAATCATATGTAAATGGAATCAGCAGAGGGATTTGATTTATATCGTAAGCTGATTTAGTAAAGCATGTTGTGTTTCCCTTAGATAAGTAGTGCACTAAGTTACCGAAATTGTAAGTGATTATTATTGCATATGCACAGTGTAACTATTGTTGGGAAACCTAATAAATAAATAAAAAAATAAATATTGTACCCGTAAAAATAAAAAAAATAAACGATATTACTTTAAAAAATAAAATTCTTACCTATTCTTTAATTTTCACCTTTCTTACATCTCTCAACAACCTTAAGATTAAGCAACCAAACACGCTCAAAATGACATAATAACCTAAATTAACAAGTGAAACTAACTGTACGTTCATTACCCCTGTAATTCCCGGGCGTACCGGTATCGATCCAAGCGAGCGACAGAAAACTTTCTAGACAGGTTTTATATGCACCAGCTCTCTAGCAAGTACCGCTATAGGTACGAGGTACAGACGATACGGTAACAGAGACCCGCGTAAATACTATATGGGAGTGTGATACCGACCTTATTGTTTTGTGGTGCTGGATTTTTATTGGAAGGTGAAGTGAAGGATATAAAAAGAGTTACATATTTAAGAATATACGAGAAAAACAGGTTTTGATTTTAATATTGATATTTTGATGATCTTTTGATATTTTGATAAAATGTGGGCGTGTATTTAATTTGGAAATAATTACTTTTATAATAAAAAATTCTAGAAAAAAAATGTCTTCGGCTTATATGAAAAAAAATAACTATCCTTCTGGTGCTATCAGGTAAGAAATATTTCACCTCTATTAAAACTTATTTTTTAAAAAATTAATCACAAATTAAAACCTCAAATTAAAGCATAAAACTTATTCGAAATACAAAATTAATTATCCCATTTCAATTCGTTGGTAAAAAGTTAAACAGACCTCCTAATTGGTAATTATATGAGCATATAGGGCCGAGATTATTTTGTTTGTTTTTAGAGGTTAAGACCGTGACGTGTGACGTCATCGGTGACGTGGCATGCATCCGACATGTGATAGGGGTACGTCGCAAATCAAACGGGAAAGTGGGAGCTTATTCTAATATATCTTTTGTTTAGAATTTATTAAATTAAATTTGAAAATGATAGAAATTTAAAGGAATATATTATAAATTGTGTCTTAAGTGAATATGTCATAGTAGAATGCGGATAATTATTTATTTTTGTTCGATGTTTTACGAGTATTATACAAGTAGAATTTTAAAACAATAGAATTATTGATATTATAAAAAACAATCACTTTTTTATTAAAATTATAGACTACTTACTACCCTCATATGAGTAAGTGAATGTTTATTAAAATTTTAAATTCCACATTCAAAAACAGATAAAACCTTAGACCACAGGTATATCAATATACATTTCTATGTATATTAGTACGTCTTATTACGAGTAACAAAACCTCATAACCAGAGTAAGGGTAGTAAACATGTGATTCCATATGGGGTGAGTCTAATCAGCTATGAAAATTAGGTTCCGCTGCCTATCTTACGCTTTGTACCGCTAATGTGGAATTTAATTACTATTTCAAAATACGTATTACCAGCCAGCGGTACAGGAAGCATTTTAGATGTTTAATCATCGTTATTGCTCTTGTATCGTATATGTTTAGCTATGTTAGGTGTAGTATTATATTTTTCAGGCAATCACTATCTACCAACAATGCAAGTCGGTCGTCTTCAAAAAAATAAATAGAATATATAAAAAATAATACATTATGTTGGTACATTTTGTCAATAAAATTCACGTTTATTTTTCTTTGTTCCTTAACCTTGTTCAGCTGTAGAAAAATAAACGTGAATTTTATTGACAAAATATACCAACGTAATGTATTATTTTTTATATATTCTATTGATTTTTTGAAGACGACCGAATTGCGTAGTTGGTAGATAGTGATTGCCTGAAATGATATGCCAAAGACTTGGTACTAAATTACTGCTTAGAATAAAAATCTATGTGCTTAATTACTTGTTTGGGTTCTGATGTTTTGTATCTATTCTATGTGTTAATTAAAGGAATATATATGATACATTTTTACTTCAATATTTATAAAAGTATTTTAAAATATATTTATAATAAATGTTTAATGTTTTCTATTATTTGACAGTACATTTGTGTTTGAGAAATTGATGGACGATACCACACCTACTATACCTCAATACACCATACATCTAAGACCAACCAACATCGACCTACCAGTTGATCGCCTTCCATCGGCCACCATCGATCAACCAATTAGTCTCCCGATCAATCATCGGTACGATCACTCCCTGGGCCAGCCTCGATGATTTTTTCCCACTTTACCCACGAGGGACTTGTTAATCACACATGTGGGAAACATGTTCATTTATTTATTAGATATTGAATTTTTGTGTTATTGTTGAATTTAATAAAAGTACTAAACAGCGAATGTGTTTTAGAAAGCTTGTGTGATGATTTGGCGACGTAATGTCGTCGAAGTCCATAAATTTAAAAGAATATGCAACTGTTTTTTTCGCTTCATAGAGAGCCAGGTTAAAAACAAGCTTTTAGGCAGTTTAGAAACCCTGATAAATCATAAACTTATGATGGGATAAAACATGTTTTATAATAATCTTCAAAGAAAAAAGTATAGTAGTAAACTGATACCCAGCTATTTCTCAAATAAAAATCGTAAATCTCCGCAACCAGTAAGGTTTGTAAAATAAACGCATCTTCAATCAGGATAATATAAACTTCAACAAACCGGCACGCTATAAAAAAATGAACAATAATTCTTTTTTATTACGCGCCAAAGTGGGAATCTCATTGTCGGCGAGGAAATAAATAATAGCACGATGAAAAAGAGAAAGGGAAATAACACAACATAAAATATTAAGATTCACCCTGGATTGGCATCATTCTGCGGTCGCCACGGATTTCTTAAGGGGAAGCCGAACTTACCTACATCTTTGAATGTTAATGTTATTTGCATATCTGAAGTCATGAAATAAATCAGTCGAGACGGACAGTGGGGACGGCCATTCGTTTCGATTCTCTCTCTATACGCAATTAATTCTAAAGAAATCTAAACAAAACGCGCACTGTTTACTCTTAATGTTTTATTAATTTAACAAACAATGAATTGGTATTCAAAAGTAAAAAGATTTTGTTCGTGATACTCAAATAAACAGTAAGTAACTATTACCATTCCGAAATCCCTCCGAGTCGTAGGTGAGCCGTTGCGCGGATAATGTGAGGATCTGCCATCAAATTGCGCTGTATTGTGACTCAAATGCGAGAAAAACTGAGAAAGTGTTAGGGTTCAATTTACATAAGTTGTGACAGAGGGTCTCGCGAAATACATACAAAAATATTCAGGGCCGAGGTGATGAGAGCCCTCGGGCGACTTTCATGCATAGCCTTTATGATGGGGAAAATATTTACAGCCGGCGTGAAAATGCAATATTTATAAAGCAAGTGAAAATAGCGCTACTATTCACGTGAGGGATCTGAACGGGTGCGATGATGCGCTTTATTGTTTCATATCAGATTAGAGATAAATTGAAAGTTATTGCACAGTTTTTTATTTGAAAGTGCGTTGTAAGTCATTGTGTAATCTTGATTTATGTTCGTTTAAAGATGATGATGTACTTGCAATTTATTGCTTCTCGTTTTGTGCCGTAACGAGGACGTAACGTGGCTTTGTTTACCAACTGACAGTAAGATCGTTATCGATTGTGCAGGCGGGAAAGTTTTTATGAATTAACCGTCAAACAAGTAAAGAAGAACAATGAAAAAACAAACTCTTCAAACAAAAATCGATGACAATCTGGGCCAAAAACTTCGTAAAACTTTGCCGGCAAAAAGATTTATATACTTATAAAAAAGTGAACGGGAAAAGAAGTTTTGGAAAAACTTTAAATTGCGACCTTGAACCGGTTGAACTTTGTTTTAGATTACTATTTAGTCTGGAGGTTTTTGATGAGAAGGGTTGGTGACGTGGACAGTTGGTGTCATTAGCCTGAGTGTGAATATGATGGGGATATTCGAACATCTCGAGGGTAGAGCCCATATCTGGTGCACATTTTGCGTTTTGTGGATAGGGTGCGATGAACCACGGATCGATCGTGGATAGCCAGAGTGCGCCTGTCCGTGGTCCATGTCAAACTTTTGGGTCGGTTTTAATGAAACAATTCCGGAACTTCACTGAATTTAGGTCATTGTGTACACGATAATATGCGTGATGCTACATTGCAAGCGTTTCTTTGTACTAATTTGTATTATTACATTTACAATTGTATTTATTCATTTAAAACATTACTAGAACTTACTACAAGTTATTCTTAAAAACGTTCTAAAACATCTTTGTATTTACTTACTCTTGAAAACATTCAATTTTCAAATAACAATTTAGCAACAAATTCAGTTTTATGACATCACAAAAATACGTCTTGTAAACAATCTACAATCAACATTTCCATCTAAAAGGCGTTAAAAAAACGCTATTCCGTCAATTGGGACATCGTTTTCTTTATTAACTGTTAACTAGGACCGGGTGTTTATGTAAATTGTTATTGCTTTTTTAAAGAACGCCATCGTTTGACACCTCTGAAGTCCTCGGCTCGTTTTTAAAGGCCTATCTGCCCTGCGACCGGTCACAATGGGATTTTGAAGGTAAATAAGTCTTTAGAAGAGGAATAAGTAAATTAGAAGCGACAAGATAGGAATCTCCCCTATTTTTTTCGATCGTTAGGGTGAGAAAAAGACGATCGCCTTATAGTATCGAATGGTATGGAAGTAAGGAGACTGATTTTTGATAAAAAAAACTTAATTGTTACGAATGATTCATTTTAAGTTTTTTTTTGTATAGTATTGTAACGGCACTGATCAGATTTATATAGCTGCAACTTACTTGTTAAAAACTCAATAGTAAAAACAAATAAGTATCTAACACTCAAGATCTATTCTTACCGCAGTGGTTTATTTTCAAATGTCTTATTTTTAATTAAGTTACTTTAACTCTTGATTCCAGCGCAAAACAAATTCCCATTCCACTTAAACTTTGCCAGCAAAAAAAATTTCTTTAAGGGTGATTGCGGCAACACTCTCGTTCGGTACAACAACAGCTGTTGCAAACGATACCTACTTATTAAGGCCTTACAACGTCCAAATACAACCTCCTGTCCTCCTCCATTATAACAAACTTGCTCATGTTTTTAAATTATAATCTGTCAGATGGATTACGGGGGAAATTTTGGAGCCAATTAACTTTATATTTACCTGAGATGATGGCATTTTTAACGAAAATGTGAATGAACAAAATATTTAGGTTGTTAAATGTGATATGAAAGACGAAAATGTGTTATTTATTTTTAAATAAAGGGAAAGAGGAACGAAATAAAGATAAAAATTAATGTAAACAATAAAAAAAAATGGTATCAATTGTAAATATGTCATAGTAAATTACTATATTTTTGCTTAAAAAAATGTTTTTTTAACGGACGTCAAACCATAAATCTATCAAATGAACGATGGTCTTATTACATCTGAGACAAGCGTAGGGTTCGAATTGGCTTCGTTTGCCGAAGGGCTGTCTGTCTGTGACAGCTGTCAAAATATTCTAATTATAAATTAATTCGCCGACATCATGATATAACGATATTTTTCAACTTACTTTTTTCATCGTAAATACTTAATTTATACTGTCATGTTTCATGGACATTTTACTTTACGTTATCTTATTATTATAATTTTATAACATTTCATATTCCCACCGTTGTTAGCAATTTATGATTATCGTTGTCGTTCAAAGGCCCCTGAAGACCTGAGCGTAGTTTAACAAAGACTGAAAATGATCTTACAAAGTGGAGCTGCCATCGTCCCCGGTTGACGCCTCGAGGCTTTGAGGCGTCTTCTCGATACAGAGTTTAAGAGTTATTCAAATGTTATGGACAACAAAAAAGTTAATGTCAATGATAAGTGCGGGCCCAGGGGAGCGATCATGCGCACTCCAAGTTTTTTCTTAACTGTACTCATTGGAGGGCGTCCTTATTTGCGTAGCCGGCTATTGTGTAACCCTCTTTAATTTATTTTGTTATTTTTTTCGAGTCGTTTGCACAGTGCGCTTATTGCTGGCAATCAAATTTCATGTACTGAAGAAACAACAACACCATTGAAATTCAAGTAAATTAAGTAAGATACAACAATAGGACTTAATTAGAGTAATGAATAACATTCTGAAATAATGAAAACTTTCGACAAGGGATAACACGCTGCACGATATTTTCTTCTGGTGAAAACACCATGACATGAAGTAATCTATGCATACTCGTATATATCATAGTATTATTTAATAATCAACTCGAAAAATGTGCTCTTTTAGAGTTTTGTTTAAAATAAATAAATTATTTGTTGGTCTTTTGTTAATTTGTCCATTTAACATGCTGACACATCTTACTCTAATTATTTTGCTCATCTCATAATCTAATCTTTTAACCAAGACATGCCTTAAAATACGAGTTTTCTTTCACTACAGTACTCAACACTGATGGTTCTCAAGAGGCCAGGAGTGTCAGTAAAAAGTCCTTAAACAAAGTAGGTGTTATTAAGTGTAGGTTCAGATGAGGGGAGGAAGCTATTAGCGGTAACATGCAGGTGTCTGCACGAGTTACTAAGTCAACGAACCTCTGTGGTTTTTGTATCTAACAAGTTAATGAAACCGTGTAAACAAAAAGGTACAAGAGGTATTTATACAATACTTGTAGAATTATTTACAGAAATAAAAAGAACTACGATTTATGATACTTTCAATACACGGTCTAAAATTCTTTGCGATAACAATTTTAAACCAATTTTGATAAAGGGATATCTACGACTTTACCACTTACTTTTACCACCTTAGTTGTCGTTGAGGTCCCTCTTATCATAATTCTAGATATTCGAAAACAAGAATACTTTCAAGTAACTATTGTTACAAAGGTAGCCCTTGCGCAGGATCATAGATATTTCTTAGCCTTACAGCTACTCTCTTTCTATTCATTTATTCCAAATAAAATTCCCACATAAAATTAACCACCCCAGTATAAAATCCTGGCATAACTCTATCGATATCAAGTAAATTTCCTTACATGAGCGTCGAAGGCGTCCTACACGCTCATACATCTAGTACCTAATCTTAAGTAGGGTTCCGTATAAGTTTTACATGCAAATGAATTAATTCTTCGCGTCTGAGTGTTCGGTGCATCTCGGAGGCGATGCCTCGTTGCATTTATAATGTGAGTTCATTACAGGGCCCTGACTAGTCTACAAGCGCGTAATGGGTTTGGAAGAACGTTCGCTTCAATTATGAGTGGGATATTAAATCGGTAGCTATCATGCTTTACCAGTATATGTAGGTGGAACGGGTACTTTGATGCTCGCGGTTTTCTGAATTAAATTTTGATTAGTGATTTTCTTATGAAGTAGGTTTAAACATAGCTAATATTAATATTGGTCGTGCCTTTTAAAATGAGTTACATATCAAACGAGCAAACTCGATACTTTATTTAAATTCAACTTTTATTCTAACCTAATTTTAAAAATCTTTACTACATCTGCATAAAAATACAAGAAAACCATCCTATTTAAAAAAAAATCTCCGTTATATTTCAGTAAACAGAAAAATAAATAAAAAAGAACGTTTTTTCTGAACAAGTTTGAGTAAAAACTGTCGGTCTCTTTAACAATTGAAGCGTTTTTACTTCGTTTAACATGTTTTCCTTGAGGCTACCGCGGGGTGGGCAAGTGTGCATTTTTAATCTTTATAGCCGCTCAGCTGTAGATGACGCGATGAATTTTTACTAAGGTTGCCACTTTCTGTCTTATTAACAAAGGGTACATTAATTGCGAAGCTTACACCTTTTTGCATATTAATTTCATTTTGAAAATGTTTAATCTTTTTTACAAGGAAAAATAATCGAGAATTAACTTCTAATTTAAAAAAAGCAAATAAGTATGCTTATAAGGTGTCTATGAGCCATAGTAAAATCTTGCTTAATTTTGGACTTCTATGCGATAGTGTTTGATTGTTTATTTAATTAACAATGGCAGAAACATTATACAGTTAATAGATATAGAAGTAAATAAACATTTTAGGTCAAGAAAAGCACAAGAATAAAATCAAAAATCTCTACCAAAAAATTCAAACAAAACTAAAAGAAAAAAGCAAATCGTACACAGATATAATCTAAAACGTTGAGAAAACTTTTTAACCTTAGAGTTCGGGGAGTGAGAGATAAGAGTCGGCCGATAAAATCCTCCGTCACAGCTAATAAAACATAAACCTTTCCGATATGTTTATCACTTGGCGAGGCATGATTTAGCGTGTGACAGCCCTATTTCACGGCGCACCGCGGTGCGTTCCTCAAATTGAATTGATATGTTTCCGCTAACGTACTGAGTGCCGGTCGCCACATTTTTCAGACCATATCGCGTATCATACGTGAGCTAAACGGGTGGAAAACTGGTACTGATTGCAACAAAATGTTGAGAGGAAATGTATTTCTTCAAAAATAAGTATTTTTTCTTTCTTTCTTTCATATTAGTTATCACACTGGGTGTGTGTATAAATAATAATGAAACCTCTAGCACTCAACTAGAATGACAAATGTAACAACAGTAAGATTTAAGAGTTTAACTTTTTTTAATTCAGTGTAAGAAGATGGTGAAGTTAAGGAAAATTAAATAACAATTTGATTCGATTACATAATAATGAAAATGTGTATGTACAGATTTCTAATAAAATTTTGTGCTATTAAAATATGTAATAACTTATTTACCACATTTTTTTGCATTCTGTCTGTACTTGAGATATGAAGTGGCAGATAGGAAATATAGTAAAGAGTGCAAACGACCGGTTGTAGTGTCAGACACTTCTAAGAACATTGGCAATTCCATATAAAATTCATCGTTTTATTTGAACGAAACAGATATATTATAATTTAATTTTGTGGTATTAGCTGTTCTGAGAATGCTATTAGTATATTTTAATCCCTATATCAATTTACAAATGTTAGCCTTGAGTAGATATTAAACCCAAAATCTTTGATATAACAAAGTCAGTACGGACTACGACTCGTAGTCATATACTACGTGGACTACGCCGTAGTCATAATATTATTTTAGTAATATTTTATAGATAGAAATTATTTTTCAGATATAAATGTTAGACCTTTAAACCATTTCAAATATATTAAGTCCTAACTTAAATTCTTCATTTATCAACATAAGCTCGAGCGCACACTATCAACAAACTCTACAAAATGTATCGTTTAAACTATGTCCCCTGCAGCGCGCAAAGTTAGCGCACCTTGCCACTGTATCAAAATGATAAAAATGTTGAGATCCAATAACCATTCATCCATCAAGTGTCAAGATATAATCTCGGGGATGGCGGAGCGAGCTGCTTAGCCCTCAGACTCAGGGAGAAAACGCCGAATATAAAAATGCCTGAGAGATTTACAGGTTTCAAGGAAAGATATCGCTTACAGATTTTGGTTGCATTGTTGAAGGGAAACCGCTTTACTTAGCATTTTTGAAGTTGGTTTATTTACTTTGAGAATCATAATATTGTTGGTATGGATGATTTTATTTATTTTTATATGTATTAGTCGATTTCAGTGCAATAATAAGTAGGTTATCTACCATAGCATTATTATATACAGAAAAAACACGCATATAAACAAAAAAACTGTTATCGTGTAAAGCATTTGTCATTCGGAGTTCACTAACTGTTATCGTATTATTTCCAGTGAACGTGGGGTGGTAAGAAATCTGTTTGTATCTGGCATTCCAGGCCAGCGACCGATTTAAATCTCTTAAGCTCGCTGCGACCGGCCGCGGGCGCCTCTTCAGAACTCACAAATCTTTCATAATCTCGTAAGATCCCACGAGGGTCGTTTCTCATAGTGTACACACAACCTTAGCCCGCATAAAACATCTAAAAAAACATACATTTTACCGATGGGCATGGTTGAGTAATGGGTTTTAATATGAAATGACTCCATCAACAATGTTTTAATTTTATTTTCCCGTATCGTATCGTATATTTATATTTCACAATATGAAGGGCAGGTACGGCCGGTATTCATAAGCAAATACAAGGCGAGGGTCCCCATAATTTTCGGTTTGCATTTTTCCATCGCGACCGCGAACTCGATTTTCACTCCCAAGGGCGAACGGACGCTCGGCTTCAAAAATATTAATGAAAATTTTTACATAAATTTATTCGAGTGAGGGAACCATGCGTTGCTGTGAGAGTCGATGGGGCACGCTCCTGTTTTTTATTTATTAATTTAATGGTATTTTCAGTCTAATTACCTGACTGAGGTATAATTCATTGGCCGTGGGTAGCGTGTGTTTTGCCTGTGTAAAATTAATTTCACACATGAATGTAGGGTTGTATTAGAAAAGAAAAAATATTTATTTACCTACACACCAAAAATAAAATGTGTGAATGTGATTGCTTTAAAATGTATAAAGGTCTTGTATGTTTTCTGAGTAAGTCCGTGGACCGTTATTTGAGGTAATATGTTATGACCAATTCCAACAACCAACCCTCGCTTATTGAGTTCTGTAAAAAGCAAAGCATTCTTGGCATTAACCCTTTACTGGCAGCTTCAAAAGAACAAACGCAATATATTGGGGGTCGGGCTTAATTTGCCGCTACCTAACTTAAATGCGAGTAGCCCGCTCGAATGCCCCAAATTACTTTGCGATATTTTTAACGTGCGGAATGCAACCGTTTCGGGTTACCCGTCCAATATTAACTGAACGGTCGGTCATACTCGACCTGCGGCCGAAGGGGTTAAGAAGCCCAATCAATCCCAAGTAAACGAATTTTTCTGCCGCGTGTTTTACATTTTTAAAATCTTTTTGTGCTAATTAGAAAACCAATCAAAATGTTTCCGCATGCGGAAAGCATAAACAAGAGGGGGCCAAGATTCCTAATTTGTCGCGCTGTGTTAAGACTGATTTTTTCTTTAAATGAATTCGCTATCTTGGGGGACATTGGCTTCTTGCCGTGTTTACAGAGAGCTTGCGACGAGTCCCACTTTGTTGTTTAATGAAATTATCGGTTTACCGAATAAATGAACAAAGCCAGATTTCGCTTTCGACGCTGCTCGGTCAAAAAGGGAGGGAAAAGAGCCTTGTTTTTGTTTTTGAAGGTGGTCCGAATGGACTCCTCTGTGGTTTCGACTGGATCTGTACTTAATCAATTATAATCGAATCGTTAATTTGTGAAGGGGATTACAGTACAACAAAGAGATCTTACAAGGAGATTCTATTCATTAATATTTTGAGAAAATATTTGGAATACCATTATTAGTTGCTCATACAAGTTGTTAGTGTCGCCAAACTAAGAGAGAGCAATTAGGGGGACTTCCTTGAAAGAATATGGCGTCCCTTTCCGAGACTAATGGCCGCTCTACTTAATTATATAAAGTACTTAAGTAAATGATAGCTAATTCGTGGGTGCTCGCCGTCCCGTAAACACGAGGTGTGACTTTTAACCATTGTCGACGTTCTGTCATTACCACTTCCGGAGCGGTCCTTTCCTTACTTCGTTCTCTTATTGTTGCCCTTTCTACTGAAAAGAATTCTTTTCTCTTTTTATCCGGTGTGTGCGATTGACACCCTCCCGCAGTCTTTGTTGTGAAACTTGATTAAATACTTCTGTCAAATTTAGCAAATTACACTTTCTCAGTAAAAAGTTGTGGGAATGTGATTACTAATTTATTATGCGGTGAGAAGATTTGAGATATTTGTTACGGCTAAGCTGTGTATTGATCATCTGAGTGCATCTGAGCAAGATATTATGAAAAATCTTCATATTTCGAACAAAACTTCTTCGCCTCTCTAACATCAGTCAGAGAGAGGCCTTTGTCCTGCAGTGGAATCTTACGAGCCAATACTTTCTATTCTTGCATTTAATTCATTGCAGAAATATTTAAGGAAAAACATAAAACGAATTTTAATTTTCAATATTTGCTTTCCGAATTATTATTTTTCTTGTCGTCAGCGTATCGGTATAAAATTTACATTTAAATAGAACATCTGCCAGCAAGTCGACCCTCTCGAGGCTTTCAAGGCGTTTTTCTTACCCGCTAATTTGTAAATCGCTTCGTAATATAGAAAAATTAAAATGCTGATGTCATATTTTACTCTCTATTTATATGCTAATATCGAAGTCTTCAAATCAGTGACGGGACGGTTCTTTATTAAAATATCAATGGGTAATTTGGGTTCAGAAACGGTTTCTTTGCTTCAATTTTAAATCTGTGAGTGGAATTTCTAATTTTAGTACGTCAAAAGTCGCCGGTAATATGTACAATTACGATGCAAAATGTTGTACAACTGTGACGAGGCTTAATCTTGACGCGTTCATTCTTCGCGGAGGAACATCGCTGCAATTATTTGTAGGGAAGGGTTAAGAAGAGAGCAGTAAAGCTAATGCGGCAATATTCGTAAATTAAGTACCTTCACCGTCCCAGACCCAGTAAATATTATTTTTTTATGTTAATAACCGCCCGATTGCGTTAATAAAGCCTTACATTTTGTAATTAGCCGCGCCATTGTCTGCAGAGGCGGTGGAGCGAGTGAAATGAATTGAAATAATTTCGCTGTAAAGCTTGCCCATCTTATTGTACAATTCTGTAAATGTGAATGTTTAACAAATTTGTTATTTTGTTTTTAATGTTACTGAAAATATTCGCGTATAAAACGGTTTATTTGAAATCCTTTAAGTAAATTAACCAAAACGTATTTATAAAAATGCAGTATTTTAATGACTGTGTGAAATAGAGTCACCATTTTAAACGTTTATCATTGAAATTAGAACAGTCTTTGATTGGTTAAACTTCAAGCCAACCCTATTTAGACATGGGACAAAAGTGAAGAAGTAGAAGAAGTCTTTTATTTGACAAAATATAAAAAAATCACTTCTTCTTCTTTGCGTGTCGACTCATATTTTTGAGAACCAGAACTCGGCCACTGATATGGCACTATCAGTGGCCTTAAAGGTCCTTGCGTGTGTAGGTGTAGGGAAAAAATGCACTTAAAATCTTAACCTACAACACATCCATATTTCGAAATATACCAACAAATAGATAAATATTTTCCCAAGAAACATTCAATACAAGCTAATCTTTTACGGCTCAAACATCGTGATGGTCTCCGCAACACTGACTCCATTAATTAATAAATTAAACAATACCGTTAATAATTTCTGATGAGGCTCTCTGAGCCGCACTCAAAATATTTGCCGTGTATAAATCTAAGGCGGTATGATGAACCAACCCTTCAACGCGCCATCTTTATAGCTCTATTTGTATATTTTAATTACTGTCATTATATGCTAATGACTATCATCCCTTTTTCTTATCCGTCCAAATGGGTTATTCCAGACTTATATCTATACTGTGAATAATTTTGAAGATTTAAATTATAATAATGGTGCAGGATTTTTTTTGGTGAATATTTTGATTTAGTAGGGTTTTGTTTTATGTTATTTTTGTATTATACCGTGTGAAGTTTTTTTCCTATCTATGTACATACTACAAGTTTTTGACGGTCAGTTAGCTATTGCATAGTAGTAGTTGGTATTCTATTTATTAAATGAAATGGTTTCCAATTTTTTTATAGTTCATAAGTACCTTGAGAGAAAAATTAGATCAAATTAAAACCAAATCAAACTATATTTTACCAAGCTATGATAACAATCTAAACCGTTCATCAAGTAGCTACGCACACATTATAAAAACAATGTTTTATCGTGGGAAATAACAGCCCCCAAAAAGAGTGTCATAGATGCAAATGCGAGCAGTGTCGCGTCTTAACGACATACTCATTCCCTCGTATGTTCAAATCTCGGAATTCTTTTACATAATCATGTGTTGAAAATATAACAGGTTTTTAGCAGAGGGTTTGATAAACTCCCGCTAAGTATGCGCTGTGCGTCGCCAGAAATAATACATACGATTTTAACATAATCTTCAGCGCTGAGCAATAAAGATTACCTTTGCTTGTTTTCAAATGATAATTAGGTTTCTTGAGGTTTTAAATATGAAGATTTATTATAAGAATACAATGGATATTTTAGATATTATTGCGAGATAATTATTAAATTTTATACTTACTTATAACGTTTTAAAATTTAACTTCCTTTCAAATGACCTAATCTAATTTCAATGAAAATGTATAATTATATTTAGATTTCTAACATATTTGTCTGGCTAAAAAGCTAAAACACATTTTAAACATAAGTGCATAAATTACGAGCATTACACACCAACCATAAAGTATCTTTTTCACGAGCCGTCTGTTGTTAGACGGATAAAGACGGTAATTTGTAATGAAATTTACGTTCCCGTGAGCGGTGCACGGCATATCAATAAAAAATTAGCTTTGCACGTCTGCAAGGTTGCTTTTAAAAGCGTCTTTACCGTTTTTAACGTCACTCTCACGTCGGCAAGACATCGCCTGTCCATATTTACCGACATCATTGCTTTTTACCGGGAGTCATTTCATCGTGTTTACGACCGCGTCACAAGTTTATTATAATGTTACTACAAAAAGGGGTTAATGTACTATTGTTTTAACATTTTTGTTTGGTTTTACATTGTCGTCACTGTGTAAATACTATGAGCCTTTACTTTGTATTTCAATCTTAGATTGACACACTACTGCTTCTAATAAGTTGCATTAAGTGGAGTTTATCAAAAAATAATTTATATAGTGTCATACAGTTACTAATACATACTGGAACTCCAAGCGTTGTGTAATTAAGACTGTACAAACTATCACGTTCATTGAAATTTCAAATACTTTATCTACATGTTATTAGAATATGACAATGTTCTAAAACCTAATACTACATGTAATACCTGCTTTATAATAAGTGTTATGGTTTTAAATACACTTAAATTCCAGGAAAAAATAAACCGACTTTTTATCTTGTGTTGAGCCGATAAATTTGGTACATTCATTAGACAAAAATACCTTTCCAACCGCAAAATGTAGAGTAACAAAGTCAGTTGGCTTGGTGCGCTTCCACAAGTATTTATTACCATTGAAAATCCAGTTTTCAGAAAATGTATTCACATTTGGGAGCGTACCATGTTTCCTTGTCGCATTAGGCATAAGTAGTGCTCTCTCCTCACCCTATTAACCGTGATATATGCGACGATTCTTTTCCCAAATCCTCGGGAAGGGGGGCGTCATATCTCGAGCACAGTTTACCATCGACACTTTGCATATGTGACGCGTTAATTCCATGCTGATAAATGATCCGCTGCGGTATTCCAAATTGGAAATTTTATACGGATTTGTCTTTTGAGTTAAGAGGTTTATGGTTTGACTTAGCTTTTTGGTTGATGCTGATTTTAATTATAGTTCTATAGTATTGAATTTAGCTTTTATATTTTGATTGGATTTTAAAAGGTTGTTACAATTTTCTGTGTATCTGGCAACAAAAAGCCTGCTGACAGGTTTCATCATTATTACAAAATTCCTTAAAAATGTGTATGTTATAGTTACAATAAAACACGTGTCTTTACTATTGAAGGTATTGTTAATACAGTCGTCCACAACGGAACAATGAGATGCAAATTCCCATCCCTAAAGCGATATAAGAAAACCTGTACCCAATCCAGACTAATAAGAAGCGAACACGATTCCCAAACGCGATTCACGTGTTCAGACAAAAACCTTGAGTCCCCCTCCGAAGACACCCATGTGTGTGATGTATGCAAAAAGGGAATTGAATAAGGTGATTTCGTTCCGCGGGGTCGCTCCCGTAGGAAAAGAATCCGCGTGCGGTAATGGCGAATACAATAAATTTTCATAAACAAATTGCGATTTGATGGCGGAATATCGGGGCATATCGGCGCGCGGAGCGTGTGCCTACTCCCAATAAGGATTGATAGGGAAACAATGTCGCGACACTGATTGAATGTCAATTTGTCGTTGGTAACGCGTTGCGGGATGTCGCACGAATAATTTCGCGTAATGGTGTACACGTCGCCTTAACGATGTGTGGATCGGTGGCGTGTCCCGAATTATTACTACTGGATTCTCATTTTATTGTATTTTCTTTTACATTGTTTTACGTAACGAAAGAAAAGATATTATACAATACTTTTTGTTGAATCGCAACAAATTGTAAATTAAATTGGAGGCCAATGTTTGAGTTTGTTCAGAAACTCCTATAGTGTAATTTTATTTTATTATGTTTTATGGCAAAGCCTTTTTTTATAGCTCGCATAGATCTGAGGAAATTTGGATCTTCCACTGAGCACAAATATGGTATACCTACTTAAATATATTTAGATTTTTTTATTCTATAATACTTTTTTTACAAATTGTTAAGGCTTGCAAAAAGGTCTTATTTAATTACAACATCATCTAAAACATGTGAAAATACTTCTAGCAAAAGTTTATTAGACCAACAATTCCACATTAGAGATAACTTTAATTTAGGTATTCAAACAGGATCGTGAATAATTTAGAACCTTATTCTACATTACTTTACAATCGATAATGGATTGAAACGAGCGTTTCTAATGGTAAAGGTTGTATTAAAATTCACGTATCGGCCCGAAGACAAGGCTGTCACGTGTGTCAAGGAGTTTTGACTTGCAAAGCAGTGATGGTGAGATTTTTCAGAGGGTGGTAATGACTGCTTGATGTGCCTTAGTATGGAGAAAGATAATCTGTAGTAATGAAAATCTAATGCCATAAAAATAGGATCATTAGTTGATTAACTGTATTTTACAGAGTCCTTCTAATTTAAATATCAAATCCATAAACTGAAATCAACTAGTATTAACTCAACATTATTCAACACGATTGAAATTAGGATACAATGGTTAGAGTGACAATAGAGATTCTAGATTCATATTTACGACACATCTACAAAGTGAGGGTTGTCATTAAACATTCAAATATTATTTCCTCGTGTACGAAGGAAACAGGATTGTCACAATCCGTATTGTTTCAGATCTCATAACGCGTGTAGCCCTTTGACTCGACATTTCCATACAAAATAGTATTACAAAACGGTAGAGTAGTGGATAAAGGCGTCTCCACACTTGGCTAGCTCGCAGGCGCGCCACCTTTGATGCGCGTATGATTGCCCGCGCCCGCGACACATTGGATCTATATTGTTGTCTTTTTCAAGTTTCGTAATAAGGGATGAGGGTGTATTAAAGCCTTTTATCCGGCTCGTCACGCCGGCTGTAGGGTCGGGAAGGGGTTTAAGGTGTGCAAACATTAGCTCTTTTACATTTTTGCAATTTCATCGACGACGCCTGACGGCTGTTTGCAGTGCCACCGGTTTGGGACTCGAAGGAGGTTTCGGGGTTGTTACAACTTAAACTCTTTTAAAAAGGGTTTTCGAGAAAAGTAAACGAGTTTTTAATGTTTGTTTACAGAGTCTCTTAGTTGTGTTCGTAAAAGCGGTGGCTGAACGTCAAGATATTTGCGAGTGAAGTTAAGTCTCGTATTAAGCCCGCTAGGCCCGGGGCCAAGAGCTCGCCGCAAATCTCGACTGCCTTCTCGAACATTCCAGAAGATGTAGTCGGGATTAAACGATGCAGTGTATTCGACAATTACAGTATATTCCAGCCGCAGGTAAGACAGCATATTTCAGTAGCGAGACAATATTAGCTGCAGCGCTCGTGTGGAAAATGAGACTGGTTTTGGTGCCTAATTTACATTGCTTGTAATTCGGAAGAACATGCCCCACGCGCGGTGTTTAGGGTTTGGGTGGAATTTCAAAATGTATCTCTACGAACGGAGGTAAATCTGTCGTGTTGATACCAAAATATACCTATTTATATTTTGTATAAAATGTTATCTTCATTAGCCGTTATTTAAATTGAGTCAGTATGTTTGTGTGGCACGTATCTTGCAACTCAATTTTGTACTTTTTACCTTCAATTTTTCAAACCCATTATTTTGGATGACAGTATAAAAAGTAAGTGATGTAGTTCATTAATGTAAAGTAAAATTTATATAGGTGATAAACCAAAGAATTAGACCTCCATGATAGTCCAGAAAATATTTTTACTAGATATAAACTATCTCCCATGGGTAAATATTGATAAATATTAATTTATTCCCGTACGAACGTTACACTAAAGCAGGTATAACTGAACATTTGGAAACGTATGAAATATTTATAGTGCAGTTAATTAGCAGTACTGCCGGTTAAAAGACGGTTAGCACGCGCATTGCGACCGCAGTTGCGAGTGCGCGCCGCGGGCGACCACAATTCAGAAATAGCTCATAATTCAAGTGTAATCTGCGACAGTCGCGCGACATTGCCGCATCCTGCCGCAGATAGCGCGATCGCGTTATTAACGCTTTGTTGTTCCACCGTCTTAGATGCATTTTAGACGGTTAATGTAGTGTCTTTAGGCGATCGTTACCGCCGCGAGGTACCGTTAGTTATGGGCATTGATATCTAAATTATAATATACAACACTTCCCAGACATTTAATATTAGCTCGTAAGAAAATATATTTAAATTATTTTTACGTCAAAATAAACATTATAATAAAAGGTATAATAATTTCTGATATAAAATCCATTGTCTATTTTGACTCTATATCAAAACAAAGCCATCATTAACGCACCCACCGTCTTTGGCACATTATTCAAAAAGCACGTGAGGCAAGAAGCCCTTAAAATTACACACGAAACAGTGCTCTTTGCCAACTTTCCCATAAGAGCCCATTATTTACGAAGCCACCGTACCATTAAGATTCTCCACATATATTCGAAAGGCGTTATGGTAATTACGGGTCGCCATTTTATCTCGCGACTCACCGCGATTAGATGTGGAGCTCTCGCTTCGGTTCACTTAGAAATAACAAGTCCACGAGTGCGCGAACTTAGTTCGTTTCTGAGAAGCGTTCTAAAATTAATTCGGATGGAAGATATCGGGTGGCGCGATAGCGGGCTCCTTCCGCGCCATTTATTGCTCATGTGGCTGGTATCGGTGAAGGGGTAAAGAATATCAAGATGTAACGAGCGCCAGCCGGAAGGCTCGCAAATGAGCTCGCCGACTTATCTCTCTTAATGTGGGTGAGGGTTAATTTTGTCTTACATGAGCAATTTGGAGATACCGCTCGGTGTTTCCAACCTACGAGTGCGATTCGATGCCGATGGTGTTTTGTTTATTATTTTGATACTTATTCCAATGTTCAATGAAAACGTTCAATATCCACATACTCGTATTCTGTTCAAAGAATTAGAAACTTAAACTATGAAATACCGAGTAGCGTACCTAATATATGTGTGAGATTTACGTCATGTTAAATCTAGAATACGAGTAGTAGTACAAATGAACCAGCCAGTACAGAACCAGGATACAGGTATGTTATCATTTAATTGCTCCCATCCTTTCGCGATGCATACTACTTAAACATTCGTTAAGATTTCGTCTAGACAAAAGGAAAATATGGTATACGTCTCGCAGAGAATGAATGCGGTGGAGTGCAAACACAGATGGATGATGGGCAAATACGGGAATGTATTAGGAAATGAAATTAAGTCCCACGTGCAAACTGCAATCTACTCATTGAATATTGCAGTTATTTGTAGTGCATTTGTGTTCTATTCAATTAGAACAATCGAGTTTAATGAAAGGACTGGAACTTGATGTTAATGAACTTTATTTCTTAACGGACATAGGGGATATAATATATTTTAGTGAGTTAGTTGAGTTAGTTATACACAAAAGTGTGTTAAGATCTTTTATTAAGTCTGACATAGTTGAGAAATATGTTGTAATTACTTATACATTATAGGTGAGCACTAACGTTAATAAGAGGGTATAAAATTGTATAAAAAAATATAAATTTAATATTATTTTCAAAAGTATAATTTTGGTTGAATTACGCAACAACAACACTTAAAAAAGTTGTTTTTAATTCCAGTCAAACCCAACCCTTTACATTAAAAATAAATATTCCGTATTTTGTTTACATTTAAAATCGTCTACATCTTTAGGTACAAAGTGAGTATATAAATTGAATTTTAAACAGGGAAGGCAGCGTATTTCCCACGTTGAAATATTGAAGGAATCGACAAAAGTTGGTCTCATGTAATATGCAGTGGTTGGTCCGTTCAAAAACCACTCCCCGTTGGTTCGCGAGGGTACTTGCATATTTTCCTCTGATCCGCATACTCTAAGTAACTTTTCAAGCTATCTGCTTAGGTTTTAGGTTTGCTTTTTGTAAATTCATAAGATTTTTATGAACAAAAGACTGCGCTTTGGTGGGTTGGAAATAGTTTTTTTAAAATGCCTTTTTTAACATAAGTTAAGACGATAGATAACTAGGTGTTTTACCTAAGCAGGCACTCATTCATATCCACACTGAGACAAACATTAGTGAATCCCAAAAAATATTCAGCTCGATCTGGAATCAAACCCGCAACCCTTTGATGGCAGGTACGACATAGACCACTCTACCTTTTGAACATCAACTACGATATATAACCAAAAAGCGCCAAACAAACTTTAAACACAAAACTTCAACCATGAAATTGCAATTCACGTCTATTATTCAAGCGACCTATAATAAAATGTATCTTGTAAACCGTCGGAGGTCGGCAAACGTTTGCGGTTGTAGGTGAGAACTCAAAGGCAGGTCGGCGTCAAAAGGATTGACCAGGACGCATTCGGGCAAGTCTGGACATGTTTGGCGAGATGGACCGACCGCAAACAGCCTACCGCGTTTGGTTTACGTTACGGTATTATGGTTAATTTACAGTTTTATTCATGTATTCCTAAATTGTGTTTTGTTATTAGATAATTCGAATTAAGAATTTTTTTTTTGAAAAAAGACGTTACGAACCTCACCAAGTTTTTTAATTATTTATTATAATTAATAGTAAGGACAAAAAACAATGACCACTTAGATGGGAAATCCGAAATCTTTTCATAATAATAACATTAAACAAGCTTAACATAAGCCAACAAACCGGTATACCGGTTCAACATTCAGATGCAAACACTGTATACGTTATGTCTTCAAACGGCAGAACAAACATCCAGCTCGACACAGAAGGCACTAGACATGGACTCCAAAAGGAGTTTAGTGAGCTGTTTACGTGAGGGCCGTCAGCAAACACCTGTAAACGCCTTTACCTCGCCACTGTTTGCACCGGTCACGACCGTGTACAATTAGCCTTAGATGTCTCGCCTCCACACCTAGCATGACTCCCATGCCATCCACAGCAAAATAAACTCTAACTCCTTACAATAAGAACTACGAATTTAATCCCATATTCCGTTACCGTGGCCTTTGATGGTGTCACCTTTTGAGAATCGTCGAGATCAGAGGTGTCGGGTCGTAGTTGTAGTGCTTTTGAATTTCGAACAGACTGTTTATTCATTAATACGATACCATTTACCTATCTATGCTACGTGGATTTCCAATCTAATTATTTGTGGACTAAAAAAATAATAAAATATGTAGAAAAAGTATACTACATCGTTATCGTGTACAAAATGAACTGCGCACTTAAAAACCATCTCAATCCGTAAAATCAGTTTCATATTTCCATATAACCTCTTCAAAAGTCCTCCATCGTATACGGGATGTTGACTCCTGGAAACGATACGACCTCTCGACTCTACATGATCATAATACCCTTCGCTGCATCCGACAACCCTTCTACATCTATAAACCGTCTACAAATCTTAGCCGAGCGTTCGGCATCTTTACAACTGGAGGAAGGCGATCCTTTAACCCAACATAATGGGCAGGTTTACTGAGAGGACCGTCGTAAAGTGTCCCGTCCACCGAACACGCCGTGCCCGCGCGGGACCCTTCCGAATTTCACGAACTATTTGCCCCGCACTAGCCCCACTCAGCTTTTTTGTCGAGCTTTATTGTCCGGATTTTCTGCTCACCTTTATCGTTATTGTGTCCGCTCGGGTTCATAAAGGAGCACGGTTTACTATTAAGACCTCATAACCGTGGGAAAATTTTCGTCAGACAGTCGAACCATTCAGGGAAAGCGCCCATAAAATGTTTTTTTTCGAGTATGTCAATAAATCGTTTGGTGAATTGAACGGGATGCAATGGGCGTGTTAATTGGTTGGGTGCGGGAATGTATCGTGTCCGATCGCTCCGGGGGATGTCGAGTGGACAGTGAGCAGTCATTGCGAGAATGATAATTGCCCGGACGCTGGCCACTGCATAAATTCGGCCTATTGGTGTGGAATTGAAATGGATGCAAACACAACCGACTACGGACATCGGTATTGGAGAGTTACGTTCACTGGATGTGATTTGAAACAACGTATTCTATAATAATATGAGTTCAAAATATCACAAAAGTATGTGTATAATATTTGAGAATAGTAATTTGTCAATATTTGAAACAGATTTATTGCACCCAACGAGGTATATGTGAGGTTAAGACTAAATATTTTAATATCTGACATAACAGAATTTTTTTATCAGCTTAGGAGTATCGATTATTCGACTACATTAGTTATATCTGTTTTATAAAAAAAACAGAATCAAACCCTTATTGAAGATTTATTTGAGGATACAGTCAAGTTGGAATGCATTATAATTTTCTTGAATAAACAAATCTTTAGAACCATTTTATTATAAATTGTCTCTATATCTTTGTAGGTGGTGCATGTGTGGTCTCCGTGGAGATAAACGCATACGATTACACGTACTCGGATCCACAGGTGGCGTATAACATTTTTCACTCGTCCGGGCCATTGGTGTGATGGCCGGCTTTTCGGTGCCGGCCCACCGATTTGCGCAGCTTGTTTTTATTGAAAACCGTGGGAAAATTGACTGGCATGTGTTTATTTATTTAAAGCAAAGCCTCGTGTTTTTGTATCGAATATTTTAGCTGGATTTGTTTTATCAAAATTGTTTAAGGGTTCGAAAATGCTGAAATCTATTGTGTGTATTTTTATGCAATAAAAGCATAGAATTAATGTCAAAGTGTTAACATAAATACGTTATTTACTCACAAAGATTGATTCCAAAACAATAGCGTTAAAAATTATTAGCTGACTGACACCAAAAGGTTGCAAAAATTAATAAAAATCGCCATATTTGATTATGAAATTGCGTCATTTGGACCCATACCGTTTTCAGTATTCACATCGCGGCGGGGCGTGCGGCTTCAAATAATTATTGCTCGGCTGACAAATTGCCGGCAAAGCCTACGTGTCGCTGTAACAATTTGATACAATTTTCAACGCGTTTCCCGCACGGGCCGACAATTTGCATGTGGGGCCGGATTATGCAAATATTTTTTTACGTACTGTTTACTTACCCTACAGGAAAGGAAACCGGGTGCGCATTTTAAAAAGATTTACGCGCTTTGTCGGATCATTAAGTGCGGAACTAATTTGCTTACCTTTGAAACGTGTTAAGCTTTGTCCCGTATAATTACTGTGGGGTAACAGTAACGTGATATCCACACGACTGTTGCTCTCTACACCTTTATTTCACCCGGAAAATCTTGGCCATTATAATAAAATAAATATGCGGGGATTTTTTAATTTGCACGTAAAGTTGAAGAGGAGCATAACTTTTTAGCGATATTGAGCATGTGGGATTCGTCGAAATTAAATTTCTTTGTTTTCTCTCGGTGCTTGTGGGCTGTTGGCGTTATTAAATTTCCTTGTGTTTTTTAACACAGCCGTATCATTAGATTGAGGGTTTCCGTCAAGAGGAAATTGTGGCAGCGAGGGGAGCGAACGGGCCACCTAGACATATTGAAAAAATAAAAATCCTGGCCACTTATTGCGTCTTGACTGGAAAGTGGCTCTACATTACAGGGGAATTTATTTGTTTATATTACGATTGTAATTAATGTATAACCATTTTTTAAGTTTATTTTATTGTTATTGCTCAAACTTTATTTTAATATTCCCATATAAATAGTTCACATTCTGATCGAACCAAAGTTTTTGTTAAATAATGAAATTACGAAAATACCGAAGCTTTGCTATCAAGATTGATCAATCAGGATGGCATGGTAAACTAAATTTTGAAGAAAAATGTTTTCCTTTAAATGTAAAATAAAAATGTATTTCCATTTCCAATAAATACAAGCGGTGACAAAGTAGAACCACGCTCAAAAACCTCACCGTTAAATATACATATTACATTACGTGAAATTGCCCATTTTTTCCACTCTCCACCCCACCAATTAGGGTACCTTGTGTATAAATATTGCACGGCACTCATTAATGTGCGTGTTCAGTATACTATATATTTTTATAGCTACGTTTTTAGCCAAGACGTTGTGGGATGTAATGAATAATTAAGACATGTTTTTTGAGGGGACGTGCCGCGGTATTACATCAAAGTTTCTAGGTGAAATTGACTTTTTGATATTGATTACGCTGACGGATTTAATATAGGATGGTGTATTGAAAATCTGAGTGCTTTCTTCGTAGTTATTATGCAAACCAGAAAATGTAGAAGTATTTTTAATTTGTAATATTGTATGGAAAGATCTGTGGAGGCTTACCTTGATCTGAGGGGGATGGTAATCTGTGTCGAAGTGACGCCTGAAACAAAGAAAACATATTTTTATAAAATGTTATTTTATACTACACTAGTAGTACCCCGCGGTATCACCCGCGTAGTTCCCGTTCCCGTAGGAATACGGGGATAAAATAAAAACGATCAAACAATCAAATCTTTCCTCTTTATAATATGGTGTAGATTATATAATACACCCTCATATTAGTAGTGTTTTTGGTATTATACCTTACTATTTAGTCTTGTTCAATGGTGGTCCTTTGATACACTGTTAAGACTTTCAATACAGAAAACGGTCCCTTAATCTAAAACAAAATAAAGGCCTATAATATAAAAGTAACATTTAAAACGACTCTCTTTATTCAATATCCATTAAGAAAATCCATCATCCCGTCACAAACAATCGTAAAACTTTTCACAAAATTAAAATATGACGCATTCAAATGATTAAAAAGCCCTCCTAGAAGATTGCATTTCAACAATTAACGCATTAAGATTTCTCTTGCCAATAAATAGAGACTCTTAATTAAGGGTTCCCTGTTAAAAATTGAGTACAAATTCAAGTAGCAAATTCTCCCTAGCTGGGGTAGGATCTAGTGAATGGTCTGTAATATTTTAGTTCGTTTGAAACAAAAACTCGCCGTTTGTAGGGGCCGCTGTCACGTCGACACAATAAGCCTTTTAATTCGATTCGTCAAGACGGACTCACGAGACAAAGGGACCGAGAGTTATCATTCAATGGGGCACTTCTACCTTTTCTTATTACTTCGCTTCGGTTTTCTTGTGAGGTGGACTAGTGTGGCACACATGAGGTTATTTAATTTTTGGCTAGTCTCTTTAATTGTTCCATGGTAAATAAAATATATTGACGTCAATAATTATTGATATCTTGTTTTTCATAAAAAGCTTTTAAATCTAATAATAAATATATTTTGTAGTTAATACAAAATATGTTTATTATTCGATTTAGTTTCAAATAAGAAAACAAATTATTAATTGATTACTTTGCAAACCTAATTATTTCCCTTAAATTTTCACATATTTTATCGCTTCTAATAAATCCATTAGTTTTCTGTTTTTCAATATTACATAACGATATAGTAATAAAATTGATAGCCAATGCAAAACATAACCTCGAAACTCTCTAAAGCCATGTCGACCGTCGCTATCCGTCGACACATCCCGACATCGTTCCACCATGCGTATCCCTCCCGGTGAGTGCACTTGATCCTATGCCGTGACCCGACTGCCGATTCTTCTAACAGCTTTATTTGTTGCCACCGTTCTTTTAAACCCACCCTAAATCTACGTCATATTAACACAAACTGCCCGCCTGTGGTTTACTTAGATCTCGTTAACTCTCACAAATGAAATTGTTTGAAAATTCCTATCGAGTAGTATTCGAAATTCCTATGGTTAGAATCGGTTGGATTGTTTATAAATAGATTCTGCTTTGTAATAGAATAGAAACGTATGTTGAAAACTGTTTCCGCAATTAGACTTCCGTGTTCTTTGAGTATGGTACGTATTTTTCTTTTGAAATGCATTTAGAATGTAAAATAAACGAAAGACATAAAATACATATGTATATGTACTACGATTTCTTTCAGTAAATATGTACATCACTACAGAAAAAGCCACAATAATTAAGTGGTGTATTAAAATGCTAAAATAAAATTATTAATAAACTGAAATTAAAGATACTTCATGTAATGTATTTTATAAATATGTTTTGAATTTTAAATATTGTAGTATTTCGTTGCTAAAATCTATTTAAAGAAACTGGTGCCAATAATATAAAAAATGGCGTCTGTTGAGATTTGAAATGAGTTCCATTTAATTAAGAGTTGGCTATTAGTTGTGCACCCTCCAATCGAGATTTCCTTAATTTCTGTTAATTCGTGCATCTGTGAACATTTCGACGGGGTAATGTATAGACGTGGCAGATTGAAAAAAGTTTTTATTTACATAAATAATCAGTGTAGACTGAATACATACTTTTAAAATAATTTTGTGATTATATTTCTTATATGTATGTACTGTGTTAATCGATACTAATATTATAAAGAAGTAAAGTTTGTGTTTGTTTAATTGTAAGGGGTAATCTCGGGATCTACTGAACCGATTTAAAAAATTCTTTCACTAATGGGAAGCTATATTGTCAGCGACTGACATAGGTATAGTTTATCCCTGTATTCCACGGGAATGAGAACTACGCTAGTGAAACCGCGGGACACTGCTAGTGTAACATTTATGATTAGTAATGTACATGTTATACAAACGCAAATCTAGGCATACTGAAACGCACATACAAACACAAAAACGTTTAATTTATAATAGGTAAGCCTGTCTGCTAAGAGATTTCCTGGTCTTTCGTAATATACATTCCATCCATTTTACAAAAAACCCGATTGCCCAGATACCCATTAAGTAATACCAGTACCCATATTAACTGATTTAAAAATGGAATTATAAATAGACGGCCAGACATACGTCAGACAGAAAGCCTAAATAAGTAATGACACAATATAAAAAAGGTTGGGACCTTCGTTTGTATAGGATTAAAAATAATTCTGTGTTCCATAAAATACCATATAAGTAAGTACATTTAAACGTTATTTAATGTTATATTATTATCTTTGAAATCATTGTTTTTATTTTTTTTCTGAACTTAGCTTTTTTGCTTATACTAGTTTACAATCGGAGGAAAAAATACACCAGCATAAAAAAAAAAACAGTTTTTTAATGGCCTTCTATTTTTCTGTCAATTCATAATTAAATTAAATATCCATCACTAACTTATCAATCCTAATACTACTTTCATATCTAAATGTTAAATCAAATCATTGTCTAAAAACAAACACAAATAAATAAAGTACAATTACCTCAATTAATCATGAATGATAAATATTACTTTTATACAAATGATATTACTTGAACAATTAACAAAAGATAATGATATTATAATTGAATAAACGGATGTAAATCATAATTAGCACAATACTGGCGAAAATAGAACACTTTAATAAACTAATGGGTTTGTAATAGTAATTACTAGCAGCGCCCCGCGGCTTCACCCGCGTAGTTCCCGTTCCCGTGGGAATTTTGGGATAAAAAGTATCCTATGTGTTATTCTGATGTATAAGCAAGATTATTGTAAAGTTTCATTAAAATCCATTCAGTAGTTTTTGCGTGAAAGAGTAACAAACATCCATACATACAAACTTTCGCCTTTATAATATTAGTAGGATTATACAACGGGGAGACTTACTGGTGCTATTTATGATTGTATAAGTTTTCTAATGTTTTCTTTTATATATTTTAGATGGACGTAGTCTATTTTATATTAAACTTTGAATAAAAAACAATATAGTAATAGTATATCAATACCGAAGCTTTAGAATTTTGAAGACCGCTTAAATATCATGTGTGTTGATTAAATATAGTGATTATGTGACAACTATATTTTTAGCATATTTCATTCGAAACGTTAGGAAAGTGTGAAAAATGTAAAGGTTTTAGTCCATATCGCGATCATAAACAATTTTTGATAATTTTTCATAAATTCTATCAGTAACTTTTATAATATCAAAATTAAACCACAAACCAAATAATACTTTCCCAACAACATCCTCTTAACAATAAAATAATCCGTAAAAAAATCCTGCAAAAACTTTTCACGTACCATTCAAAAGGGCAATCCTGCTTATGAAAAAAATCTGAACAAAACCATGACCAAACAAAAAAGCCGAGAACTTGAAAAATATCACATTAATTATAGTCTAATTAAATGGCCATTAAATCACGCTAATTGCGCTTTGTTTTTATTTTCCGGACCAATTTTTTTGTTCCGCGAAGCGCGGCTTTGAATGGAATTCCTTTATTTGCAAACAGGCTGTTTACCAAAAGCGGGTGACGACAAAGGACGGTTGAAATTATACCAGCGATAAATTGGAGAAGGAATGGACGTTTCAACAGAAAAATATACTAGATATTTCTATAGATTATTATAGAATAAGTACTAAATAGGGGGATTAATATTGATATCTTTGATTTACACGAACACTACACATTGAAATAAACGGATTTTTGTCGTGGTTGTATTTTGTTTTACATTTTTCTGACGTTTCGGATTCTTTACAGAACCCGTGATCACAGAAGACTAAGATGGAAGACGTCTGTACAAAGTAATGTAAAAAGTTTACTACCTTCAATATTTTTAATATATAATAGTATTTCACACTCTTAGGTGCTTTGAAATATACCTATAAGTATTCACTCCAGGGATTTCTGTGTTGTTTATTTTGTTAGACTTTAGCATTAATTTCTGAAAAGTTGAAGAAATGGGGTGGGGATTAAAACCATATTAAAATAGTATTTTTTGAACCAGTGCGGTCGCGATTCCTTATCCATACAATGGTGTATTGTGCAATAATCCAAATGTTAAAAGAATTAGCTATTACAATGTTGTTTGATCTAGAGTGAGGAAGTGGACAGCCTCCGGTCTATTGTCCATGTCGTCACGCCGCCGCTCCCCACGACTCATCTTCTTAATTGTTTTCTTTGGTAAAGCACTCACGCTACAATAGATAATTCACGCTTTGATCTTGCATTTTAGGTATATTTAGAGAGAATGAAACTAATATGGCTATAAAAAAGATAATAGATATTCGAGTTAATTTCTATTGTGATTGTTATCTTATTAGTTACTCCAATGAAATAATAATGCGTTATACAAAAACATCTCAATTAACTAATAATTTGGCAAGTTGTTTGTGAACCCTTTTCGAAGATTGGTCTAGTCACGTAGGTCGAAGACACGTGACATTTTGAAAACAACGGGTGCAAAACAAAATTACGAGGCAATACACGGCGTTGTGTGCGAAAGTTGAACTGTTTGTACATTGGTGTGCGTGCGCCTGAATTAGACGCGAAACTTTCAAAGTTTTCCCAAATTTCAGCCCCCGCACCCGTCCGCCACCCCTGGATCGATAACAGGCGTCGAGCGAGCGAGCGCCAACTCTCACATCTCAGCCTCATGAAAATACCGGACAACACTTTACCATGACGTGTTTTGTGCTCACAATCACTACATTTCCACGCATTTAAAGGGAGTGTTTGTGTGATTATTTGTATTATGTGATTGATATGATTAACATTATGTTCCGTCTTAATACAAAGGTGACCTACATTTTGCTTACATTTGAGTTAACATCAGTTGGTTCCAATTACGTAACTTGACTGCAGGTACCAGTCAGTTTGAGTTGGAATCGAAATACCTTCGTTACAAACTTAATTCCTCAGGCGAAGGTATTGGAAATAAGATGGACGTGTAGTCGCGTGAGCGGACGCGGCGACCCGTGCCAACTGTCACCCACCAAAATGATAGCGACAACTGAAAATTGGGCGAGCGAGTTCCGCGCCGTTGTTTGTCATTAATTGAGGGCTTTGCGATGATCTTCGTGCTGAAGTCCCTCGCGAGGCCGGAGGGCGACACTCCTGGGAGATATCGGCTCGCCAATCGCGTTGACAGCGACCCTTCTAACTCGAGTGGACGCCTATTCAAGGTGGGAAAAACTACAGGCTGACACTACTTAACGAACGGACCACCGCCCGGGAATTTTCTTGAGTGCTTGTTAATGTTTTATGGGCGGAACTTTTTCAAAGTAGTGCGTAGATTGACGCGCTAAGTGTACCTACATAATTTAACACGTTTCCCCTCGGAAGTATGACTCGTTCATCGATTCAATGTCCATTTACAAACATTAAAATTATAGGTCGGCGAGTTTGTAATATGGTTAATTTTTTGTAATAAAAATCCAATCTCGAGAGCGGCTATAAAAACGGAAAACTTTTTTCTGATTTATAACAATTAATATTTGAAATATTGACAATATTAAGGGAAACGGCCGACAGCCGACAAATCATATAGAAACCGCCCCGGAAGGAGGAAGCACTGGCCCGCTGCTCGGGGACTTTATTTGGAAATGGAAAGTCTAAAAAAATAAACGAGGAACGAGTGCGAAGTATGATTTATAGGCGGCGGCTAGTGCGCCCGCGTCCTATTATCGAGATGATATTTCTCGATATTAAAGTGTTGCCGAGGACGATGGACAATATGACCCGAGGAAGATTTATTGGGCAATTCAACGTGACATCGACTGCCGTTACGATTATTTCATTATATTGTCGGCGCCGTAAAAACGGTTAGCGTTTTATTTTATTGTCGGTTCGCGAACAATTTTTATTTCAATATTTTATTGCGTTGTAAAATTTGGACTGTATTTGGTTTAGAAGGGAGAGTTACGTTGGTTTCTTATTAGCATAGCTGAAGTAACCGACAGTTTCAGACAGGGTATGCCTCAGAAATCGGTAAAATACGTACAAACACTAATGCATTTTATCTTACTGCAAAAGATGACCATAAAATACTTTAAAATACTTACCAGAGTTCAAAGAATGATTTTAAAATCCGTCTTGTTCATATTAGCTACAGCATTTTGATTTCAATTTGAGTTTTTTTTCAATCGTATGACTTATGTGAAAGTAGGCAAACAGAAATATCGCGCGGTATGTCGCATGATTTGTGCGTCTCGACGCAGGACCGGGACCCTCGACACCCGTGTCAATACCATGTGGCGTACCTTACGCAGTTTCTACTTAAAACAAGAAAAAACACTATTTTTACAAGATATTTATGATGCTCTTGCAAAAATTCTTTCTTTTCGATTTGTTAAAGTAGATATCGGCCAGTAAGAACTAAGATCGCACTGCAGACTAAATGCGTCTCTCTCACTGAAAGTCATGTTAGAGAAATAGCAAACATCCATCACTCGGTTTGGAATTCCAACCCGTGATCTCAAGATTGGCGGAGTAGACCCTTAGCGTAAATAAAGATGTATTTGCTTGATATAAAACTGTTTAAAATCCTTTCATTGAAATAATGTTTTCAATATAAAAATAAAGATAATATGAATCTTTGTACAAATTTTGTGTCTTCCACGGAATCGTAAATTTGTACACAGAGTTCGCTTATTGAATAACTGCATGAATCACCGTTGCATGCTCCGCTGGGTCCCCCAAGCCATACGTTTTGTTCGACCATCGAACCTTCCAGAAACTTCCTGGCTTTACGCTCCACGGTTTCGTTCGCTTTTTATTCCACTAATGCCATCGGCGACATGTGTCCGCGAGTTTTGTCATGATTATAACTTTCAAAGTATTGTAGATAAATGTCAGATGCGTTTCGGTCCACTGAAGTGGAATGGGATAACGTTTTAAGTCCAAATTCCGATATACATTATTCTATTTTCATGGTTATTTCCGCGGTATTAGCCACTGTTATTGATACAATTACTAAGGTTATATTTGTAGAATCTTTACTATGCAATAAACGTTCTTATTGCATACTGCAGTATTTTATACAGCTCATACGTGAACAGTAAACCAGTTTGCAACTTTGAAACATTCATTTCGCATCCAATCCGCTGGTCCGTTCAGTTAAATTCTTAGCGGAGCGCATACGTAATGTGAAATCAAGTGACGACAGGCATTGTCAAGTTGGGTGGAGTTATCACCGCATTCAGCCGGTCGCACACTGAGCGAAACTTATCCGCCGTATGAATGGCTTCACATCAGTGCAGAATTTGTAAAGAGTAGACGTGTTCCGCATGCATATGACCACACTTTATCTTGTGTCGCTCTTACATATGCTTGAAGTTCCCGCTGAATGGTACAGGACGTAGATTAGGTGCGGCGGACGTTAGCGTGGGTGTCGACACCCATTGTCATCGCGACACGGCAAAATTCAGAGATAAAAACGGATTGCAAGCGGCCAAAAACGTACCTGCTTTTGTCAAACACATAATATTACTTCAAAAAATACTAGTCAAAAAGAAATACTACGCAAAAGTACGCTACATTTAAAAATAAACCAGTATTTTAGTTTCTAACGTACGTGTCTTATTTAATCTATTATTACTGCGATACGTTACAATAAGTTAGTTCGTGGACAGCCAAGAGACGGATTTAAACCTCATTATTTAATTATCGTGAGTGAATCACACGAGAGTCGTAAGGCGAACTCCTGGGGCGGAGGGCTGTCTGTGGGCCGTCATTGTGACGATACGAGCTTCGCAGTGCTGATCTCAGTGTTAATTACGCATAGAACCAACTTCTACTGTAACTCGTACACTAAGTTTGGGAATAAATAAATTCGTTGAAAATTTATATTTATTTGAATAAACTTTTTGATTTTTGTATTTGACCATGAGATGCTTTTAGAATAGGTCAATTATAATTTGAGCGTTAGATATAGAAGGAATATGGAAATGAAAGTCAAAACATAAGTGATATATTTACTTACACGAGATTGTATATTACATTCTCGTATATGTCTAAAATGCAAATACTAAAGAAATAAGGGACAATTCATTGGACTAATTAATCAAATCAATAGTAGAGAGACCCTATTGTGCTCACGTAGCAATACAAATGGACCCGAAAACACGATGGCGAAATAATTTGAATACGTAACGAATAGAGGGTAACGCACGGCCGAGCCATTCTTTAACTTACTCCTCTACGTATAAAGAGCTAAACTTGTTTTTAAGGGATGACCGATCGGGGAAATTTATGTATCGCGAACAACGCCGCCGGCCGGACCGGAGCAAAAAAGAGGTTCCAACGAGGGTAGATACAGGAAGATGCCAGATGGAAGCAAGAATTATACTCCCCGCAGACTGATGAGGTAAATGTGATTGTGAACTTTTCGACGCTATGCAAATCCGAGATATAACCACGTCCGGCACGCCGTCCCTGTCGCACAGATACCACCGCTTTATTTACAGCTTCAATTGGCATATCCACAAAACGATCCACACTCAGCGGGGGAGTTATTGTTAACTTTTTTGTTACACAATCTATATTCATACCCGAGAGGTAAACTTCGATGAATGTTCAATTATTTAAATTGATTCATTGACGGATGACTGATTCGAAAATACTCCGTCTGACTGAAAACGTGTAATAACAAAGGATCGGATGTTTCCTATCGATTCTGATATCATAGTTCTGTTTGGATAGGGCTAGTGTTTTATTGAAATACAAATGAGTGTTGGAGGAGGCCGCGACCCGTATGAAGTGTGCTTCGAATAAAAGGGCCGCATTAGAATAATTTGCGTACGAAACGTACACAATTCTTCACATGGAGAGACCTTAAATTTCACTATTTTACATACTTGGGATTATCATATCTGTCCGTGGGTGTCGCGGACCCTTCACTCGGCCCCACTTTTTGTTATCCGCACCCGACCTCTATCGGACCGTCTCCGAAATATTTAGTTGTTACTTTTTGTTGTGCGGCACGTGAGAGAATTCTTAATCATACGGACCTCCCCGTTTCGCTTTGAACAAGTTTTTCAGGCAAATATCTATTTTACACGTGTGTGTAGTTGTACTCTGATAATGTTATTTAGATTGGAAAGTTTCACCGTGTATAATGTGAGCACGATACAGACAAAGCATACAATTTTATTCTCCAAAAATATCAAATACAGCCAATTATTCAATATAAGCTTTATAAATATACTTAGTGAATATAGTGAACGCGTAATAGAACACCAAACATTAGAGGCAAGTTAACCTTTGCCGCAGTATTATTGTTGGAGCCGCCTCAGCCAGACGAAGCCCCTCAACCCGAGGGGACCAGGGGCTCTGATCGAAGGTGGGCGAATTAGCCCAACTCTAAAACCTCAATTAAGTCTCGTCTAGAGCGCATTCAGAACGGCCACATCCAATTATCGCGGGAAAACCTTTGTTTCCATTCGAACACCAAAGTTTCGGGTGTTTCGATAGAATATGTAGCATCGAATGTACAATGTTACACTTCGAACGCTATTGTGTGATTATGTTCCGAGTTAACGGTTGCCTCACAATTTGAAACTGTTCATATCTTCTTACTGTATTCGAGATATTTGTTACATTTTAATCATTATAATTTTAGTTTAATTAATTTTTGTTTTAATTGAGACTGTATATTTTTAGCGTGTTCACCATGACAAAGTTCTTAAATTAAATTTTGACTCTGAAACGTAATAATAAAGTTAAGATTATGAATAATAAAAACCACTAATCATGTTCTGACAATAAGTCACCCCTTCACTACAGGATGATGTTCAAATTAGACGTCATAAAGACGTGTCTCGACAGCCCCAAGGCGATGACGGATGGCGGAGCGAGACAGTCATCGTCAAATTAACACGAAGCTAAGTGCGGAAATGTGTACACAACGTCACATCTCACGTGCCTTTAAATTGACGTAAGTACACATTACACTTCATATTATTTAAGACTGACTCTCTTAATCATAGATATATATCATACTAGCGTGTGCCCCGCGGTTTCACCCGCGTAGTTCCCGTTCCCGTGGGAATTTCGGGATGAAAAGTATCCTATGTTCTTTCCCGGACAATAAGCAACCCCTGTACCAAATTTCAAGTCAATCGGTTTAGTAGTTTAGCCGTGAAAAGGTAACAGACAGATAGACAGAGTAACTTTCGCATTTATAATATTAAGTTAAGATTGACAGTCGTTAATTGATTAAAACTTATAACTTGACGACCCAAAGGACAGAAGTAGTAGACGAACTGCCAAACAAAGGTTGCGAGTTTGATTCCCGTCCGAGGTAAATGTTTGTATGATCCCGTGACATGCGGTCGAATTCAAATAAAAAATACTATAAATAAAAAAAATTGTTGACAGCCAATATTTTTAAAATATTAGGTACATTTTATGTGTTTAATAAAGCGGTTTAAATTAAAATGTGCAAAATGAAACAAATTATCCAATAAAATACTTGGCCATATTTATAATGTTGAAGATAATTTAATTGTTCGGTAGACAGACGTGTCTGGTGAATTAAATCGAATAACAGGTTTTGAGGGCATTCCCTCATTTTCTTAATCTGAGTAGGTAATTAAAATAATATGAATGAATTGTTTAATGTATTGGCTTTTATACATGCATCATATTATATGAAGAGATAATTTTGTATGTCTGTTTGGTTAGCTTGCGCAATTAGTTTACTTTTATTAAAACCTTAGGAAAAACAGAAGATATACGTGTACATGGGATATGTATTATCTTAAATTGGAATTAATCGTTTAAGTAAGCAGCTTATAAATTTTCTCCTAACTGTACAACTGTACATGGTAACTCCACACCAAGATTATCAGGGAGACATGCTTAACAGTGATTTGTAGTGAAATATTAGAGACCCATTAACTACTTTTTATTTCTTCCTTGACACTTCGTCGTACGATTTCCTCCTGCAAAAAAAATCTTTAAAGCCAATAAATTAAACGAGTATTGCCAATACTTAATTTCATTTTATACACCAACTCTCCCCCGGTGTTGCTACCGTAAAATTCTCCCAGTAATTGGGAAATTTATTGCAAGGTGTGCACACAGCGGCGTGATGTTTCACTTTCCCGCCAATGATTTATCGTCTTCCGAAACAATTTTAATTGCTCCTAGTGACACAATGTAAACAACTATTCGATTAAGTTAATTCCATTATTTCTCTCCCGGTAATTAATTTAAAAGCATCCCGTGTAATGGTGTAAATTGTTGTATCATTAGACATAATTTATTTACTGATTAAAATTTTAAAATGGTTTTATTTATTAAGCTTTAGGTTCTTGGTATATTGTGATGTAATTGCTGGTATATTATGCTCATGCCTTTGATTCCGTGGTAAGTTATATCACGTTTTTAATTTGGAAAATTATATTTTTAATGTAATACACATGTTTAAGCAAAGTTTCAGAATACAGCTGGCAATACCAAAATATATTAATAAAATTCATCACTAACAAGTCCCCAACTACACCAACTAACCAGATTATTACACAAACCAAAGCAAAGATTAAAACGGTTTGAGCTCTTAAAACACTCATCCTACGTCCATCCGCTACAGCAGACCTCAAAAACAACTTTGAGCATACGAGCATTAGTAATTATAATTAGAGCTCTCAGCAGTCGACCTGCGGCGATAAGATGTTCCACGAAGCATGAAATAAGGCTCCACACACGATGTATACATACGTGTATAATTATAATAACAGCCATGCAAACTCAGTCATGTGGCAGTAAGCTCCATGGACGAGCTAAGTGGCTACTTAGCTGCTTTTTCACATTATTCTTAGGGGATATTTGAGGAGAGCGAAAAATTTACTCTGATGATGTTCGGTTCGGTTGAAACGAATTGAAATTATTGAGTGTAATGACTAGCTTTAAAATTGTATTCATTAATTGTGAAGAGGTTTCATTAATTTAGTTTTTATTCTGGTTTTGTTTCGGTTTTAATGTGTTTGATGTTCTTTATCTATCTTTTACGTTAGTAGAATTAGTATCCAATTTTAAGTAGGTCTATCTGGTACTTAGTTTACAAAAATATGTAAGAAGCTCTAGTTTATTTGTTGCCTTGACATGCTTTTATTGAAACCTCTGTAGATCGCATTCAACATTCCTTTAGAAGCAAGTCCATCAGCGTCAGTAATTGCTAAGTTACATAACAAATGAACGAGTAAGAGAAGCATATTTATTTTGAAATTACATACTTTAAAATTTATCTTACTAAACAAGCGTACGAGTATATATTTCTACATCACAGGATAAGTGAAGGGTCGTGTCTCATTACACGGTAACAGTACACTGAATAGAATTAATTTCCGAGCTCGCCACAGACAAACGATTTTCATGTTTCACAACCCATCTTAGTGTTTGCAGACCAGACTATTGTTCACTTATCGATTTATTGTATCTTACTTTATGAACCTATTTGTTATTAATATGATTTAAGGTTCGTGTTACTGTATAAACTGTTTTGTGTGCGTTTCTATTAGATTATTAAGTTAAGTATCGTGATGGTGATTGAATTTTATTCTTCTAAGTTTGATGTGTATAAGCAATGTCAATTTACGTATAACAATGTCAGTTTAGGTTAAAGTTTTTCTGAAATTCTATTGATTTTTAAAACAATTTATGCCTTATTGATATCTTTGATTTACACGAACACTACACATTGAAATAAAACACTTAAACGGATTTTTGTCGTGGTTATATTTTGTTTTACATTTTCTGACGTTTCGTTTCAAAACCCAAAGCACGTCCAACAACTGCAAGACCGCAAGATACTGTCAGTTCTGTATGCGTGAATAGGAACGTTTCAAATTGAAGAAAAAATTTTGTATTGATTTTAAAGTGCATTGTAATTTATTTCATTTAAAAAATGATATAAAAAAAAAAACAGACCGAGTTTCTTGCAGATTCTTCACGGCTGATGTATTTCCGAATCTGTGGTAAATTCACAATGTATTTAAAATTATATTCAAAATATTGAAGGTAGTAATCTTTTTACATTACTTTGTACAGACGTCTTCCATCTTAGTCTTCTTCACAGAAGAGAACCCGTGATCACTCACGGGTTCTGTAAAGAATCCGAAACGTCAGAAAATGTAAAACAAAATATAACCACGACAAAAATCCGTTTAAGTGTTTTATTTCAATTTATGCCTTATCATTTTTTGACACAAAGATATGAATTAAAAACCCTTTCTAAAACATATTTACTCACCGATAAGTTACTATTAAAAAAATCTGTTTCCACGAACATTTTTGTATATAGAACAGAATGGTTATTTGAATTATGTATGATTCTATTTTCCTAGAAGTTAGTTACTGTTCGAATGTACGAGTTTATAACTATTATAACGTTCAAATAAATTCCAATTAGAACAAACAGTCAACTTAAGTATTTACTCAACATAAATACTTTTCTGATAATAAGTATTTTGTTAAAGCAATGAGATATTGTTTTTATAACAAACTTAAGAACATTACTGTTTGCGAAGTTTATTCAATAAAAGAAAAGTTTTCTTTTGAAATAATATAACCTACGCGTTTTATATGAAGAGTAAACAGTAAGAACATATTTATGGGTCAATATATTTTTTTGTACATCAAGAAATCAAATTACATTATAATTTGATTTCTTGATGTACAAAAAAATACTAAAGGTATTTTTGGAAACACTACTCATAATTTACTTTGTATAAGTATGAAAACACATTCAGACCGTGATGAATATTTGTTGATCATAAAGATATTTACTTCGAATGGGAGTCGAACCCGTTCGATTGATACTTTATTAAACTATGTGATGAAAATAAAGACTATGTTCTCCAGTCAAATATATTTAAAGTACAAACATTTTTCATTCCCAGGAAAATGTTCAATAATACGGAAAAATTCTAACAATCTTGTCGCACCGTATTAGAATCTGATTTATTTCATCGACCATATAAGGGCGGACATTCTTTATATTCGAACTATCGTTGACTAGCTCGTGTTGACCCGTAAAGCTGTGTCAATATCTTAGACTTTGTTGGTATATCTTAGTGATTTTATGTATGGATAGGGATCTACCTTGATTGGTTGTGTTGTATGGCCTTAGGAAACAAAGATTGCTCTATCCGGCCGATTGAACGCCTCTCCCTGTAGTAACTTCCTTCCCATTTAACGCGTATCCATGCAACAAAGGAACTCTCACGCGGAATAACAAAACTACCAATCCTTGTACGAGTATGAGACGAATGTTGATGTCTGTGAAGCTACTTTGTTATGTAGCCACTATTTCTTTTAAGAATAGATATGTGATTGTAATTTAGTTGATTCTTTCAATTAAGATATAAGTAGCTGGTAAATTCTACGTCAGACTTGATGGAAATGAAATATTAAAATTTAATACATTGCTATTATTGATGTCCAATTTGTCTAATTTGGAGGAAAATCTGTTTTTTTCTCAAAAGCCAACGCGTTTGAACCTCATGTTGTTGTTGACAAAAAGGTGTGCGTCACTTTGTAAAGAAACTTACTAGATGACTCACATGTTTATCTTCGTCTCCTATAAAATAATAGTTATAATACTTACTACCTAATATATAATTATTATTTAAAGACTGACTTTGTATAGATACTTCAAAACAAGTAATAAAATATAGCCTCAGCCCTCTATTTACAGTATTCTTAATAATTACTTCTTCCGATTTGTTTGCATCGGACCGAGGGGCGAAGTGAAAGGCAAATCTGGGGAATTTTGCGAGTCAATAAATAATAATGCTAAATGTCCATCGGGTGACCGGGGGCGGCCGTTACGGCTTGTTCCCACTTCGGATGTTTTCGTTTTGTACGCTGTAATTTGTTTCAATTTGTACACTATTTGCTACTCAGAGTATATCATTATATAGAATATATAGTATTCGCAAATGTATTTTGGTTAATATTGCCGTTATACACCGTTATAAAATACTAATATCATTCAACTATACTAAAGCTTTCTGATAAACCGAAAGAAAAAAGATAAACGAAATTTGATGACCACGATAAATGTCTAGTAAAATATAGGAAGAATATTAGCAGTTAACATAATTGACAGTGCATTATAAGTACAAATATTTTTAAAGATAAGTATTTTTTTATCTATTTTAATAGAGGCAGAGAAAAAGAAGACGTAAACGAATTCAATTACGTATTTAATATTTTCATCATAAAAAGTATGTGTTTTCGTGTTTTTAAACAAAATTAGTTCCAAAAACATTCCAATAAGAACTAAGCCTTACATCGCTAATTATTTGAGATCTATTTTGTTAGGACACAAAGGGGTTTTCGTTTAGATGTTTGGACTAAGGTTTGGGTCAACCGGTTTCCATTATGACGATTTTCGATTCTAATCAACAATTCGAATTGTTTTCAATGGTTTGTGTGTATTTCGGCTTTGTTTCGGTCTGATTAATTTCCTTCGTACGTTTTATTGGTAGGGAAAGGTTTTGATATGGTTTATATATTTATTTACCTTGTTTTATTTTTTAACACGCACAATCTGTAACTGTGAATATAAATGAGTACGAATGTTCCTGAATTTGAGAAACTTGAAAAGAGAGTCAAATAAAATTGTTATAAGTACTTGTACAAAACCCATTCAAATGATACATTTATTTGTACAAGAATACGTATAATTCTACATGACACATACCAGCCAACCAAACCATCCAAATAGCAGCACTAGTTCAATTCCCATAAAATTTATTTCCGCTATCCAATCAATCGAAAGTGGAATTTAAAACAATTGCCTTAGCGTTTAGGTGGAGGCTGGTATCGGATCGAGTCGTAAAGAATAGGCGTCGCGGACGAACTTTTCCCATGGAGGGCATAAATTGGATTCGGAAGCAGATCACGTAACGGTTAAGAGTTCACAAAACTGTGCCATAAATCGGACGCGCGGAGGTGCGCCGGAGACAAACGGCGCCGGACCAGCGCAGAGGATCCGTGGAGATTTATTGGGATTGATTTGTTTAGTTAATTTAATATTTTTGTGGACATCAAATAGTGACGGGGTTTGTTACCGATAGTTGGTATAATGATTTGATTATGACTACAAATAAGTTTAGCTATAAATAAGATTAAGGAATAAACACATGTATTTATTCATTTATTATTTCATTTTAAGTGTGTCACAAATATGGAATAGATAAACATTGATGAATTACATAAAAAAACATCTTAAAGGATCGTCAATCGGGTTTAGTATATAATTTTCTAGCATGAAATATAGATTAGTTTTTGTCATTATTTTGGAATTAAAGTCACATGTAAAGTCGACATCCAATTATATCGTTAAAATACCCTTCTAACCAAAATCCTTAGTCATTAACCTTACATTCACTATAAACAAATCGTGTTACTTTCATCAATAAATAAATACAATTTGGTAGGTGGGGTCGGACGCGGTGAAGCGAGTAACGAGCGAATAATTCTCGCCACCAGGTGGAGCCATGGTTCGTCTCGGAGGAAGCATAAATGTCAGCTAATTCATGTAAATAGCCCGATACGACACCTTTACATTTTTGAAGGACAATTTCTGGAAGAAATGAATACTTTTACACTTAAAAGTGTCAACTTTTACGACGGCTTAGGAACATTATTAATGAATACAAAGTATGTATTAAAAATACGTCTCAATTGTTTTATATTCAAAGGAGCAATCAATTTGTCTATCAATAATATGAAAATCAATAACATCTTAATGCAACCCTATTAAGATCCCCTATGATTTGATTTAGAGGTGGTTGTTTATATGTGTGTTGGCTAAGGAAATCTCGGTTTGTGTTTGGTGAGCTATATTTGGTCGAAGGCAATCTAAGAGGTATTCAGCTTTGGACGGCGACAAGTCGACGGCGACCCACGTAGGTTTTAGATCCCGAGGGGTTAGATAGGACCTACGATTACATGGACATAGTAAGCAAGTAGTATGTGGCAAATAGCTTAGTTATTCTTTTATTTATACTTTGAACATTATTCGGGATGCACTATCTTTAAATTATATTGAAGTCTTGAGGAATTCTTATGATAATATTTTCTTTTTTGTTTAAAATCATTCTTCCAAACTAAATATGGTTCCATGTTAGTATTTTTCGATGTTAGTCAAATCAATAGAATTGACAGGGTTGCATACGGTTAACGGGAGGGTCACCCAATGACAATTGACGCAACTATTCACTCGCCGCCTCCACTTTTCATACATCTTAAGTAAAGGACGCCCTCTCTCATTATTTACGAAGGGCCGAATGGAGTGAAGTGTGTGACAAGCGGCACGTACGTTGCTAACGAGACGCTTTGTGACCATCTCCACGGTCAAGTGTGGTCACTGCTTGTTGATTTTTTTTAATGGACAAATTATATTTGCCGAGAAAATCCCAACGGAGTCGCGTGCCAGACCCTATTGTTGAAAGTGGTGAGTCTTTTAAAGCCGTAGGGGACACGCGAACAGCACATGCGAAACGTTTACTTAGAATCGATCACTTGCACGTTTTCTAGTATGTCAAGTTAATGTCAGTTTTTAGGTCCATGGCATTTAAAATGTAACAACAATGTTCTAAGTGAATTTATGCTATTGTTTAACAGTTATGGGTAAGGAATCCTTGTCGTATATTAGAACTATAAAATCGAGCAGACATTGTGAAATCGTTTTCCTCGGGTTTGCTCTCACAATAGCTCATTTGTTATAACCTGATAGCGTAGCGTTATTACGGCCAAACAAATTGAGTCGAGCCTTCGCCACCTCAGACTAATGTAATTCCGGAGTGCGCGCGCCCAAGAATAGATATTTAGAGTGGATTGTTTTCGACAGACCGTAATGAAACTCTGATGCCGGGGCCCAAATCAGTTTCGGAGGTGAGCGCGCCGCAGGGGAGGCTACATTGTAATAAGACGTGGAATAACCTAAAATAAACCGGCGTTCTCCACACAAAGATGGACATTGGGTGCGTGCGCCCCTTACTGCTTAATTTGCCTACCGTAATTACTGTCCTCTCGGGTTGGGGAAGGACCCCGGGGCTCGACCCGGCCGTCTTCCAGGTTATATTGCTCTCGTGCGGGCGCCGCGTGTGTGCTTAGCAAATACTACTCCCTGGTCGTTAAGTACGAATACGGGTGTGGACAAAATGTATTAGCTTAGGCTGAGATTCGGACCGTGTTTGCTCAGCGATGATAGATTTATAGTAATTGTGTTATTAACGTTATGGGATAAGGGTTTTACGGGACTTAACTAATGAAAGCTTTTACCTAATGCTTGAATTTATAGTGAATTTGCACACGTGGTGCTCGATGCGTAATCTAAGGAGTGGTTCGGGCACCTTTTTGGTTGATGTTGGGGCATTTGTGTAATCCACCATTAAATTATTTCCCGTTTATTGTCCCAAACACAAATTATTTCCCAGTCTTACATAAATACCTATTTACCCTTAAGAGGAACGGTAACGAGTAAAAATGCAAAAACTTTTCCAACTCATAATGATGAGGACATACTTTCTTTTGTTTTGGCGCGCGCTCCAATTGAATAAAACATTTATGTCAATGGAGTCCATTAGAATTCTACGAAGTTTGGGAGTTTTTTTAATGTCCGCGTGTATTGGTGGCCCCGGGGCCCGAACAAGAGCTATTGGCACAAATTACCATTTATGTTTATTTCGACATGGTCATCGTAACCGCTCAACGTGTATTAACTTATGTACCGGTAACCATATGTTAAGATAAAACAACGTTTCCTTAAACATAATTAACACTTTTACTGCAATGGTTAGTCGGGATGATCCCGTAATAACCTTGTTAACCCTGGCGCACCGGCCGCTGGCTAGCCTTTTAACGGCTGTACATGGGTATTAATCCAAAAGCTATCAACTTTTGTCCTTTTCCCTCTTTTGCGTTTAACAATGTTGCATTTCACGAACCTCTACGGGTCACTCTGGGTTCCCGTGGCTTTTAGTGTGAGGTTTTCGTTCGCCTTAACGAAGGGAAGCTGAGCAAAGGTCGTCATTAGGGCAAGCGCGGTGTAAACAAGGTCCGAAGCGCCCGCTAATGGCCAATTCGAGCGTCCTTCTCGCAGTGACCCCAGGTCTGTCTCAGGACACCGTCATAAATGGGCTTTTAATTGCAATTTTGATAGAGCGCCCGGATTAGTTTTGGTATGCTCACATTTGTGAACCATAAACGTTTGTTGTGACTCTAATGTGTGTTCGTGATTAAGTGACACTATTAACTAGGAATTCAATGGCTGGATTACAAATCTTATATCATTTAATGGTTTATTATAAGTATTGCATAACATTATCTGGAAGGATTGTCACGATAAAGGCGATCGCGTAACGCGGTACGACGTCGCGCGTCACCGCATCGACACGTGTTTGTCGCAGCAAATGTTCCCGTTCTTGTTCGGATGTGAAATTTAATTTCCGCTATGCGGGAATCTGTCAGCGGGGCGGTGGGGGCACGCGGGCGAAGAAATATGCCCCGCTCTAAACTTTGTCAATTTGTTTGTGGAGCGAAATTAACTCGATCCAATCTGCGGGCGTCGCCGCGACCTGCGTATTGATATCTCGCCGGTTCTCATATTTCCTGAAGAAAGTAATACAGGAAAAGGTGAGCGAGCTCTGACAAGCCTTCCGAAGCGCACCCGATGTTATAATTTACTGTAAACATAAAAACATTTACAAACTTGCCGCGGGCAACCTGATCATAACATGTTGTTTATTCGATCAAAACTTGCATTATGTTTTTGCTTGAACAATTTTTCTGACATTACGAGTATTGTTATGGAAACGAGGAGCGAATATTGCTTGTACATATTTTGTTCAGGTAGCCATATTGGCGTGATGTGTTAACGTCTAATACAAATTTATTACTTGCTCCTATTTTTTCCTCCCTTAAAATTACTGAGGTAGCAATGCGTGAAAACGTAAAAATATGTTTTTACCCTTATTATCACCGCTTGGGAATTTGAAGAGAGCGCTTTATTAAAATATATGGTGTATTCGGCTTAATTTTTACTGAACCTTTTCAATAAAGGTATGACCACATGGAATTTACATTTTGAATTATTAATATTGCTTTATAAGGTGTTTTTATATTTTAACTGTACCAAATTGTATACCTACTTAATGTTAATTTTTATGTAATGTATGGTTTACAATGTCAATAAACTATTACTTTTACCTTGTATTTTTGATTAATTGAAATACTGGTTTTTATTATTACCTATTTTGGTATTTTCTTGTTCAAATGCTTTGTTTTATTTACCTTCAAGTGTAATAAAGCTAAGTTTTCCAAATTTATATTCTCATCCTGATTGAATCTGTCATTCTCAGTTAGTTTTAAAATCATAAAAGTATAATAATCAGTGTCTCTACTATATGTGTGCCTATCTTTATTTTTATAATTCTTACTTATATATTTAAAATAACTACAAAATAAAATACCAATACACACTCCACCTTACTAAAAATAAATTAATATCTGCCCAATATTCACCCTAAACGATTTTCAAAATTCGAATGCATGAACATTCGGAAATTGACAGGGCATATTTATCAGATGAAGATACCCCCCACATTCTTATAATGAGGTGTAGAAAATGTTCCCAAGTTCTAATATACTCTTATATTATTAGCATAGTCGTATCGCAGGTGACGCCCAAGTAATTACATTCGAGAACTTTCCAATAGAACTTTATGTAGATTGTGTTTTGATCCCGAGATATGAAGTTTGTAATAAACAACCGTAACACAAATTGATACTAGAACCTAGAATGTTCTACGTTTTGTTGTGTAACCTCGTTTATTATTAGGAATTCTATGTTTCGATGGTACTTCTGTTTTGTGGAATGTGAGCTGTGTTTAAGAGTGTGTTTATTAATTGAATATAATATTTAGGATTAAATATGAATTATTGTTAAAAATTTAATTAATTAAGAAGAGAGAGTATTTACTGAATACAATAATAAGATCCTAAGGCAAATTAAATTATACAATTGTCGCAAGATCGACCGGTTTTTATTAAGAGGGTTGATCTGGCGCGCGACAACTCAAATTTTCACTCACACAGACGCGCACGCGTGTCCGCATGCACACTGTCTATGTAGTGACGGCGCGCTCGCTCTGAATACTCCGGCCGAATGGTTTTGATCCATTGGAAATTATAAATTGTGTAAAAGTTATTGACAAAAGTAAAAATACGAGTATATTTTTTTTTACGATTCGTAGTAGGTAGTATATGATTAGATATAATTTACGTAATAACTTTCGATTCGATATTCCATTATTCACAACAAGGAATAATGAATAAAACAAATAAATGCCTACATTAGTAATGTGGGTAAATGCCTACATTACTAATGTGGGTAAATGCCTACATTAGTAATGTGGGTAAATGCCTACATTACTAATGTGGGTAAATGCCTACATTAGTAATGTGGGTAAATGCCTACATTAGTAATGTGGGTAAATGCCTACATTACTAATGTGGGTAAATGCCTACATTACTAATGTGGGTAAATGCCTACATTACTAATGTGGGTAAATGCCTACATTAGTAATGTGGGTAAATGCCTACATTACTAATGTGGGTAAATGCCTACATTCCCTCGATTCCTGCGATACGTCCTCTCTCTAAAAAGCCTCGCGGCAGACTGATTTGAATTGTTTCGTGCGTCCGATTTTATAGTAGTTTTATGATGATTTTAAAATATTTGTAGAAAAAAAGACAATTTGTTTTAGAGTTTTTTTTTTAGTATAATTGTTGTAGAAAATATTCTTTTATTATTTGAGGTAATTTTAATAACGTTTTGAGCATCATTTATCAACGTAAATTACGATTTTCTTGAGTGTGATTTTTACAAATTCTAACTTTATATTTTTTTCGATTTCAATAATAATTATAATAACAATTAAATTTTCCTATGAGTATTTCCTTAATAAGGATCTGGACTTTAAGTTTGTTTAATTTTTAGTGCTAAATTGGTCGAATTACTAGAATCCGAAGGCATGGAAGTTAATGCTAAAAGTGAAATTCAGAAAACATATGTTCAGTTTTCTTGATATATTTTTTAAGTTTTCTGTATAATATTGTTTTTCTCTGAGTATTTTTTTAGATGACAATATTTCCTTTAATTATTACCTAAAAGCATGTTTATAAAATACGCTTTTCATATAATATGACTAGATCAAAAAGTACAAAAACCGTCAATTATCGAGTTTAGGGTCTTAATTCAATGTTTGATTTCGATTAACGTGTCAAAAAAGCAAATGCAAATTTCACGGGAAAACTCAACCTAAACAACTACTTAATTATTAAATTAAAAATAACATTTTAATACCATTTCCAACACAACTCTAGTACCAAAATCAACCCCTAAAACTGCACCAAATATTTACAGAAATCAACATCACCTAAAATCATACGATTCAAAGACCGTCGTCGATTATTAAGAGTAAATATTAACCGACAAATTAATAAATACAAAGTTTCTTTTGACGTAGCGTCTGACGTCGTACCATCTTTAATTACACCGTATACAAATAAAGGCGTGTTTAATCAAGGAACGTATCTTTGCATGCGTCCAAATGAAAGCTGAAGAAGTCTCCAAGAAACTATAGGATGTGTCTGTTTGTTTGTGCGGTGGAAATAAATAAATTACTTTGAATACATTGATCGTGATTTGTTGTGGAAACGACATTTGGATGAAGAGTTATTTTATTTTGCATGAATCAAGTAACAAATTTATTATATCCGGTTAGCAGGTTTGAAGTTAATTTAATTGTAATAAAAACCTGTCGTTCTTACTGCCGGTTTTATTACTAACCGCACCAGAAATTTCAACAGGATTTTTCTCACGACTTCAAGTCCTTGTTAAGGCAAAAACAATATTATCATTTTGAGTTGCATCATCATCAGTATGCATTACTACACATGTTTTTTAAACAACACATGTATTACACCCAAATACGTATCACGTTAATCTAAATCAATCACCGACAGTATGCACTTCCGTGTCACTTCTAGTTAGTTCGCCTTAAGAGTTGCAAAGTTGGCTTGACAAAGGCCTCAAGAGGAAACCATTATGGCTCTCAACGTCGGCGGCACCGCGGCCGCTTCATTAGAGAGAAAGAGTGGAGGATCACACCCCTCCCTCCCCTCTTTAGCCTCTTACATCCCCCCCTTCAACCCAATCCTTGAGGACATGTGCTGTGATTGTATGAAGAACGCGGGCGTCTTATGTAAATTGTTGGCTTAGTTTTAAAATTTGGTTTAAATCAAGGTTTTTGTTTAGATAAACAAAAATTAGATGCAAAAATGGCTTAAAATTTGTTAGATGATCCCTCTCAATTACATATAAGGTTCAAATAAGATCTAATGCAAGTATTCAATCTTATGTATCAATGTTATATACCTACATGGTTTATTAAAATAAGGATGTTCGTACATACAAACACAAATGACGTCACTAAATCGAGTGGCTCAGCCGCCCGCATTGCGCTAACTCGCACTAACTGGTACCTTACTTTGACAACTTTCTATTTGCTTGTATTTGTGCTCTATATTACTGTGGTGCACTATAATTAGATGAACAAAACTTGTCTAGGAAAACTCGTTTATTATCTAGGAAAAAAATGTTTATATAAAAAGCAAACTGATACTGTGACTAACTGATCAATCAAAGTACAGTTCAAAACATTGACTGGAGAGTGATGAAATTTGGCACATAGCAATTATGACGTAGGCATCTGTTCAGAAAATAATAAAACTGTTGAACCCTTCTTTAAGAAGAAAGATGTGTCTGATTATAGTTGTTACATTACATTATTTAACCGTGGCAACGCTTGTGAGAATGTCATAAAGCACCTTTTACACTGCTCACAAGTCGCTCGACACGGCGTTAATTTGCCTCAATGAGCGGCCACAGAGCGTCTTATTAGACACGTAGCGAGGCGTGCCGCCGGTCGCGGTGCGCCGACACATGCGACGTGATCGCTGCATGAGATAATGTGAGGATAATTGCGTTTAGATGTATTTTATTATAATTTATATTATGAGTGCGAAAAGGTTTTTAGAAAATATATTTAGATTTTGAATTCTCAAGAAATCTCTTATTAAAAACTGTAAATAATTAACGAATGTATGTGTTAGCACATCATTTCAGAATGGTTACTAAGTTGGCTACAAAGGAAATTTTGGAAATTGCGCCATTATATTCCACCCTTGCATTGTCGAAGCGAATGACAGGTTATTTAAAAAAAAAAAAACGGTTTTTACTATATTAATTCTAACTATTAACTAACTTCTTCCACACTGAATTTACTGCGACAAATAAATATTTTTAAAAGATATAAATAAACATTCCTGACATAACTCTAATAACACAAAAGCAAGAAGTAGTTAAGTAGTAAAGTTATCCGAAATGCATGTTCTCATGACGCGTCAGTCACGTAGCCCCATTCTAGAGGCAGATGGGAAATCGATGTCATTATGATAGATTATCTGTTAGGGTACCGACGTATGCCTCTGATTGGCTTTGTTAGCGATGCCGTCTTCGGCACCTGAGAGCGTACTAAGGACGTTACGAGCGACTAATTTGACAGATCGATGGTCGGCCGGACGTCTTGTGCAGTGTGAGGTGACCTTAATGACTTGTTGTTTCGATGGCTGTTAGAGACTCCAACTGGCAACTACTTGACCGAACTCCGAACAGAAGTGTATAGTGGGCATTAAACTTGTGATAATGGGTGTTGTAAAAATAATATTATATGAGTTAGATTGGAACTTTTTATTTTATAGTTTTTTTATTGAGGAATGTTTTCTGATGGGGTCGGTAAAACAGACAATCTTTATGGATAGGTTATGAGAGCCCTCAAAATTTTAGGAGTAATTGGTCTAACTTCGCAAAAAATACAAAGGTACTGGAAGGTGTTCCAACTACAAATCTGCCTGCTTAGAAGTAAATTACATAACAGGTAAATATTAAAAAAAAAATACTTAGTAATTATTATTTTGAATTCCGAAACAAAACACAATCTATCTTCACCAATATTCACCCAAAATAGTTAACCGTTTCACATCGCTACCGTTTCTATTCGGGCCGTGTGTGCCCCCACATAACTCGACAAAACGTACGATGCAAATTAAACGTGTTTCATCTTGGCATTTTCACGAGAGCTTGTCACTGTCACGACTCGTACGTCTGTTTATTAACTTTTTGCTAATTAGACAGGCCGGGGGCAACGAGAGTATGTTGGCATTTTTAATTACATACGATAATTTTGTCTGGCGGGCCGGTATTCGCACCACCGGGCCTCGCGATGTTACTAACACACAATTTAACATTGTTATCTAGATTAACAGGGTTATTGAAAGTGATGCGGTTAAATAACAATCAATATTACTAAGGTAAATTCGATATAAGGTATTTTTTTTTTAAATGAATATAAATAAAAAAATAACTGATCGTAGAGCTGAACAGACCTTATTGAGATTAGGCAAGAAGATATTTTTATTCAGAGTAAGATTATACCCATTTACTTCGTAGGATACTGTTGACATTTTTTTATTAAAAGAAATCCTTAGGGAGCATGTCTAATTTTTTTATATGATTGTGTGTAGTACCATCTATCTACACACGATCATAAAAAAACAAACGTGACTCTCATAAACTTTTTGAAATTAAATAATTGTTCATATCATGTAAAAACCAAACCAACAAAAAAAGAAAACAAAACCCACTTGAGTGTTCTACCAAGAATCAACTAACAGGAAACATGTCACAAATCAAATTAAGCCGAATCAAAACAAAAGGAAGGGTATGAAATGTAATCGCACAATACCTACTGTCAAATGCACTCACAGGTACCTCGGCTTACAAGCTCGTTTAACTTAAAATTTTCACTCCCCAGTTGCTTTTTACTAATTCGCCAAGTGAAAAGGGTTCGCCGAAGTAATACAGTTTACTGCTTATTCAGTATTTATACGTTCGGGGGGCTTCGGCGAATGCAAGGAAATTATTTCGTTCAAATATCGTTTCGTAATTAATAAGGGTTAAATAATACGTTATATAAAACAAATCTATTGTTTATTATTTTGTTAATCCTTATCCGGAATAGAGGTGAAGGTAATCGCAAGATTTCTAAATTATATCTTTACATTTACACTTAAAAGATTGTACAGGGTTTTGCTTAATATTTCATGTTTTTATCATGTTAATTATGAACATTATGTATCTAGTATTATAAGAAGATAAAACCATCTCATTGTTTGCCCATAACATTATCCAAAGACGTGTTGTCAAAAGCAAATCAGAGCCGTTTACTAAAAGCACACTGAGCCAGCTAAAGTTTGAGATAAAAGGTAGTATTATTAAAATCCTTCCAAGTTAGATAGGTCGTAAAGAGTTAGATTGAAAATAGAAGTGAGGTGCCTTGTTTACGGGACGGATTACCGTCTCAATCGCGCGTAATGTATTTATGATTATTGCTCGAGCCAATGTGTGTTAGGAAAATGTACGGAAAATTACGTGTACTAAATGTAATATTGTTTTTTTTTGGCGGAAAATTTGATGTATTAAAGGGAAATTGTCTAGTTTTGGAAACATGATAAAATTCTTTTTTTTACTAAATAATCCTGAATTATTGGAACTTGTGATACATGTTTGCTAAATTTACAAATTTCGATATACTGGTGATCCAGTTTGAGGCCAACATCATCCATCGGACAAGTTGTGATACGCCTATTCCTCCTCAATGTACCTACTAAAGACATCAATGAATGGAAGGACTTTACTTTGCAGAGGAACTTCAACAACATGTTGATGTTACATCAATACTAAACTTTATTTTCTTTGAATCATGTTAATTTTAAGATCGATAATACTTTTCACACCCCTTGTAATTGGTGTAGTAAGTAGTTTACTCAATCTTAGCAACTTTTCATTCATATACGTGTTCGTTCATATATTGCAGAGAAACGCGTTCACCGTGCGAGATACGGAACACAACTTTGTTAAGTCTATCGATGAACAAACATTGTATATTAGCTTGCTATGCCCTAAATATAGAATCCCCATCTTAATCCAACGGTGGTGAGAGCAAGCCGCTTCTTAATCCATCACGTAACCGAGAGCCGTCGAGAAATCGTGTTACATCAACGAAAAATGTATTATAGAGGGGGTGGATCCCCCCTATCGGACAAACTTTGCTAATACCACCCTCTAACATAATCGCGGAGCCTTTTACGAGAGGAATTAATGGGGATGGTCCCGATTTCTTGCTGTATTTATGGTTAAACGTGGCTGTTACGTGCCAGCATGGCTCGGCAGTTAATTAGGAGAAGTAAAAATTCGAACGTGCCATCGACGTGGTACAGGGTTGTAGGATATAGTTGCATCGAAACATGACAATAATTGGCAACATTGAAGTTTCACTTTTATGACAAAGTTATAATAGTTTATTAATAGATCATCATCGTTGTTCTTCCTCACTGTCTATTATCTACAGTGGGAGAGAGGTGAATTATTTTTTGGTGGGATCTTAGGGGCCAACCTTACTGTACTCAATATCATTATTAGTATTCAATATACAGAAGCTCCATATAATAGATTCTTGTTCAACTCAAAGCAACACTGTTGCAACTACCTATCCAACGGCTTATTAACATGGACGTAGCTTAATTCAAAGCCAATCGATTGTGGCGGTTACCCCAGTAATTCAAGCCTGCTTTGAAGTTGTCGACGTCAAAGTTGCGAACTCTTACCAAGTCCGGGCCTCAGGTGAGAATGCGCTAGACGCTGCCCGCGAGCCAATAATACTGCATGCTATCGTGTCTCAGTGACGTCAGAAATGTCGAACATTCACAAGTTGCAGGCTTGCGGTTTGACCGTTTCTGGAACGTATGTTACATAATATAATGTACGTTGTTCAGCTTACTTGGAATAGAAGGGATTAATTTTAGACCTTATAGAAATAATTTGAACTATATTTAATGTAGAACAATTTAGATTTTATAGGTAAGATGTAACATTATCAATTGCTGAATTCGCGCATCGCGCATCACTTTACTTTTCGACTGCGCCTACATGGCTATTATTTTTTGTTGCATTTGTAATTGTCTTGACAAAGTTTGTGCGATAAATATTTTGGAAAATCTATGACTTTATAGCACCCTTGTAAAACCTGGGTGAGTCGCTAATGTTACCATTATCTCTTATATTTTGAAGATCTCACTTACAATTTAGTAGTAAACACATTGAATCTAACTGCTGTGTGTCTCAACAGTATAAGTGAATTCGACATTGCAGGTTGTACAGCATAAGTGGAGGACGCGAGTTGCGGCTTTGTTCTCGAAACTTCCCCCTGAGTATTGTGATGTATCTTATTGCATATACTACCGCTTTGCTAAGGTAACACTGACTTTCTTATGCATACTAACATGTAGGAAGGAATAGGTGTTGATAAAGTACGTGTGTTCGTTTTGGTATTCAACTTTCATGTTGTCATTTGATCAAAGATGTATTTTTAAATAACAGTAAATTGTTTTTCAATTTACGAATTAGGTTTTCTTGGTTAACTTTTATACGAAACTAAAGAGCTTGCTCAATCTAAACCGGAAACAAAAAGTGCCATTAAATTACAGCTGTGATGGCTGGATTGATTCGCGTTCACTATGTTTAAATCCAAATTTTAATGTCGCTAGTTTCAAAATGTATAATATCAAATCTCCAATGAAACACCAACTAAATTATCAGGCTTGTTAAAATTCACAGTTCATTGATTGTATAACAGAGAAACGAGTTATATTAATTAAATAGAAACCCGAAAACCTTTAGGTTTGTTTAAACTTGACTCAGTCTAAATAACTTTAAAAATACAACGAATGAATCAGTTGGAAATTAATTATCATTTGTGAAAACTCGAGTCAGCCTACACGAAATCTTTACGCTTCAATTGAGCCAGTTTATAGGGAAAATTAATTACTGGATAGAGAGGATCGGCTATAATAGTTTCTCTGTGAAATTATTATTGTGAGGGGTCTACCGCCGTCGAAATTGTGTCCGAACAAGAAAATTAGTGAGCGTAAAACGGGGTGTGAAAATCAAAGAGCTTGCTCAAGTTGTAGTATTGTGTTCGGCCATTCATTTACATCCAACTAGGTGGTAGGTGCTATGTACTGTACTGGTTCGGTTGTTTACGACTCGTATTGTTTTAAAATGGTTTGTTATGTGATTTCATACATAATATATGTATTATCGAGGTAACGAAGAAAGTTTTTATACCTGTACTGCATTATGGGTCCTTTCTGTGTGCGTATAGTGACTAGGTACTCTTGTTAGTAGAAAGAACAGATAGTACGAAACCATGGAGAGAATCCGTATTTTTTTTTACGAAAAACCAACCTATAAGCAAACGAAACACACCCCCTATTTAGATAATGCTTTATAACTTATCACGTTATTTCCAAATACCCCAAAAATCCAACACCAATATTTGAGCATCTATTTATAAGACCGTTTCTCCCGCAACCTAATTATATTTACCCATACCCCCTATTATCCCCGAACAGACGTCTCGGCACACCTTAAGATACTCCGAACAATATCTAAGGCAGATAGCCGTCACATAAATCAATGTAGGCCCGAGTCGCGCATATTTCATACTTAATTCTTTCCCGTTTGAGAACACCCTGTGTAGTTTATGGCCGTCAGTTGTACCTACGTTTGCATGCACCTGTACTGTTGCCTTTTAGGCTAATAGTCTTTTAAATGGTTACGTCAGTAGCTGTTTCCATTATCCATACGATGGAAGTGACTTTAATTGTTTTTGAGTGTACTTTCATTTATAAGATTTCAATGGGGCTTGTGTAATCTTTTTCGGATTTTAGCAATAAATAAATAATATTGTTTGCATGATTTACAGGTCTCTAATTGCGTGTTTTCTATTTTCAAATTTCCAATTTTTGGGGTAGATATGTCATAAATATTCTACTTTATTTTTGGGATGGTTAAAAAACAATTTTACTTCATATTCTTTATTTATCTTCTATTTTTGCGGTAAACGTTGAAAATAGATTAATATTCGCGTAGGTGAAGCGATAAATCAGTTGTTTTGGCGAATCTCAGCTGCATTGACGTGGAGGCATCCCCAGGCAGTAATACATCGCAATAACGTGGCATCGCCCTTTGAGAGCTCTCATTCTTAGCCCCTTGCCAACATACAAACAACAGAAGCGTGTAATCTATAGTATTATTGGGAAACAAAAAAATATTTTTTACAAAAATATTTAGTTTTAAGGTATAAAAAATTCCACCTCTAAAAAAATTGACGATAATCTCGTTACAAGTAATAAAACTATGGACGCCTAATTTTATTTAATGGATTTCCAGGTTAGTATTTTTGGTGTAAAATAAGATATAAGTACCTAAAACAAAAAACGGTTGCTAACAAGTATATCTTACTATTTCATTGATTAAGTATTTATTTATCAATATTAAAAATAAACTAATGTGTAAGTATACTTACCCAAAAACTTCAAATATTCTCCCTCTACAAAAAATATATTTAATTCAAACAAATTTTGAAGGCAAGTAGTCCATTAAAATCAGCTCAGTGATGAAGGTGACAGCGCCGCGTGACGAAGGCTACCCACAGCACCGCACCGCACCTGAGCACCGCTTAATTTCATTATAATTACATTGTTATACAATTATGTTAGGTAATCTTATTTATTTTAACATTTTTCTTTATACTTTGACTAATTGGGTCCCGAATTTTGTAGTCATTTCAATGACTGTATCATCATGATAACTATAGTATTTAATTGAAAATAATAAAAAGAATCTAATGTCACAAGAATTAATTTGTCTATACTATTTATACCAATATTATAAAGAGGAAAGATTTGTTTGTTTGTTTGAATAGGCTCCGAAACTACTGGACCGATTTCAAAAATTCTTTCACTAATGGAAAGCTAATTTAGCAGTGCGTGACATAGGCTATATTTTATCCCCGTAATCCCACGGGAACGGGAAGTACGCGGGTGCAACCGCGGGGAGCTACTAGTATCTTATAAAAGAAAATGAATTTTATTATTTAAAAATATAAATATATTAATCATAATTTATAGTTATTATTTATTCTAGCGAAACTCCCTGAAAGAACACGATCCCTACATTACACATATATACTTACCAGGATTATGATTATGTAAGTTCTAATTATCATGCCTACTCAGAAACCTTTTGGTTTTGAATGTACCAAATTATGGGTATGTGACTGAATGTAAGTGTGATCAAGACTTTTATTAATAGTATAAAGTAACAAAATATATCAATGTAATAAACAGTACATCGTTTAAAGTTACTTATTACTTCTGTGAGAGCCGACTGCGAATCCGCGTTACCGGTTGCAAGTTAATTCGAGCGTACTCTGTCTTAGCACTTACTCAGCACGAATAATGGCTGCAGTAAATCCCGACAGACAAGACTCACCTGCATTCATTATATTTACGCCGCAATAATAAAAGTTTCCAACTCTGAATATTGAATTCGTTGCGGCCTGGACTGCCTTACTTATGGCTGTCAGTTATGCAACGCGTTCAGAGTAGGTTTAATAAAGGCCCAACCGACGGGGCATTTTGGAAAGTTTTCGTTTCGTAAAGGCGTATTGCTCTGACAATGAACCGAGCTAAGCCATGTTGGGTTGAACGTTTGCGGCAGTACTAATAGTCGTGTGTTGTGTGCTATGGAGATTTTTGGTAGAGCTTTCCACGTTTGCGTATTATGTGAGGGTTTTGTAATGTTGCCGTTGAACTGTGAACGTTTTATATCGTTTTCGGGTTGTGTTTTGCAGAAAAGATATATTAGAAGACAAATTATGACATGAGTTTGATAGAAGTTAATCTTTTAATTATATAGTTAGTATGGATGTAAAGTTTACCAAGCCGTGGTCATCAAAGATAAATAATATTTAGGCGTGTAAAACTGAAATCTATACTTATAGTATTAGTTTTTTTTTATATATATAGACTTTTGCTTATAAATTTGATGTCCGTTACCAATTTCAACAAAGCATGTAATCTCAGTTCATTTCCCCTCCCCTCCCGTAAATAAACCCTAAAACCCAAAATTTCCCACTTACCAAAATAAATTCATAAGAACCCCCAACAAAACCCAACTAATTAACAGAAGAAACACGTCACCTGACTAAAGTTACTGATAGTGAGGAGACATGAGGATATCGCATTACCTCCAACATTAGCCTTGCACTGACGCACGTCGCCGTCTCCACAACACACTTCACTTTAACTTTTACTAAGTTCTTAACGTGCTGACAGCGAGCGCCTTATTAACGAGCTTATTTTGTTATTAGTAGTTTGGGTGGTATTTTAGGTAATTAGAAGTGTGCAGTATAAGAATAACCCTAGTGACACATCAATCAATCTGTCAGTTGGGTCATTCTCATCGAATCCGAAATTCGATGGTCATACTGTTGTATTTCATAGACGGTATGAGTTAGTAACATATCAGAAAACGGTTCCAGTATTTTTTAATGTTACAAAAACATTAAGAATTGATTAGATTTTTTTTTACTGAAATTATCGGTATGATGTCGTAAATACTATTAAATCAAGCAATACCAGATCTGTTTGTGGACAAACAATGAGAGTAAATGCCGAGATGCATCGGATTATGCCTTCAAAAGTTCCACATTCAGGTCGCGGAAGCACCATCTCCACCAGGAAATTGAAGTCACCTATTCCGACACAGCTCACGAACAATGCTTTGTGAAAGAACGTCTAATTTATCTAGCAGTTGTTTTGAACGATTTAAATTGAATATCGATTCAAACAGCATCCTGAATGTATGTCTTTGTTGTCTGACTTGTTAGCTTTTGTATTCCATAAATTGATTTGTCTTTGTGCGTTATTACAATACCTGTATGTGTTTTCTATCCGCTTAATTTCCTTACAGCATTGCTACGGTCTAACTATTTGAGATCGAAGTTGGATCTAATACCTAATGTTAACATTCTAATAATATTATGTTTCTTTGAAGTGTTTCTAGATGTACGTCTTTATCCGAAACTAATTACAAAGCAGTGTTTAATTTAATATATTGGCTGAAACACAAGCAAAATAATATGATAGACCGCAACTTCTCAGGTGGGTTCGTTCACCACGCACGCCTCCCATTGTAAATATTAGTTCGCGAAACTCATCAATTCCGCGCTCGAACTTAATAAAATACTTGGCGCTTAATTGAAAATGAATACTTCGATCGATAAAATATTCCAGAGTCTTAATCCGCGATAATGAAGCGCTTGCGAAGGGTTGCTTCGAGGGGCCCACTAATAAATGTTGGGACCCAACATTTAAAATCAAAGTGCGGAATAAATTTTGATTAAGCGATTAGCCGAGACCAACGTGTTTGTGTTTCTTCAGAATGCCATTTGTGTTGTTGTGGTCGTTGACACCGTCTACTACTTTAGCCTTGTTTAATTTGTCGGATTTGGTTATTTTACACGCCCGCAAAAGAAATCTTTTAATTTCATCATGAGAAATTTGAGTAAAATTAAAATAGTCTGTATTATAGGTACATTTAAGACATACGTATAATATAATGTAATATGTATGAAAGCTATTTGAGAATAAAATCAAAATATTATGTAGCTAAAACTTTGTTATTCAATGTATACTGAGTAATAGAAATCCCAGTTACACGCAACAGTGATACATTATTAAAGGTAGAATTAATTACAATATTATTCATACACTGTACAATGCACTATTAACTACGTCACGTTTGTTACCTGCAGTCTGAACTTTTCACGATCTGGTTTAATGTAATGTTGGAAGGTAATGGATATTTATTAGTAAGAAGACTAAGTTATGGATGAAGAATTTATATATTTTATATGTAGCTTTTATGTGATATTTAATATATTTATTATTAGCTGGTAATTTAAAAAATAAAATATGTATCCTCACTGCGATTAATTTATTTATCCTCACTGCAATTATAATACATCAGTGCAAGAGATGACTGTCCTCTAGTAGGATTTAGCGCTGCAGTGGTATCTTACAGGCTAATACTTTTTACATAATATTTATTTTACTTATATTATATAGTTTGGTGTTTTAATTAAGTTAAATAAATTCATATATACAAAATTATAAGCATGCGCGCTTGTGTTGAGTGAGTTAGGGCCAATTTTTCCATCGCCAGATAACTTTACTCGACGAATAACTTTGAAATTTTGACATTTATTTCATACAAAAACGTCAATTTTATTCGTCGAATAAAAGTTATCTGGCGATGGAAACATCGGCCCTTAGTTAAATAAAACTAAACTAAATAAATTATAACAAATATAAACAACTATAAATATTAATAACTAAAAAATATAATTAAAATAAAACAAATATCTTTTCTCATTCACATGAAAGCTCGAAGCTCCCCGCGTCGCGACGTGTTACAGTAAAAGCTCAAGTCACGAGGTTAATTACGCGATGTATGCGCTAATGTCTTGTGATTTACTGCTGTTCGTGCGATAAGATAAATACTAAATAAGGTGAAATATATGAACTGAGGTGAAGAAAATGAACTGTTTTATTCAAACTGTAATTATTCAGAGTAAAGAAAAAAAAACTAGTGTTATTATATATCAAATTGTGATAAGCAAAAAATATTAATAATTTAATTTACCAATGGGGCACATTGGCGCCAGTAGGGAGATGTCCAGCAGTGGATGCAAACAGGCTGGTGATGATGATGATTTAATTTAATGAATTAATTTATTTCTTTAAACGAAGTTACAAATTATTTGACGTGGTCATCGAGACATTACTTCCCGTGATAGTTACAAATAAACTGTGTTACAGCTTAAGTAAAATTAAGTTATTAATGTGACTCTCACAGATAGTAGAGTCTGTTTATATTTCTAATTCATTATATGGCAACAGATATTTGTAAAGGATGTAATTAAAAAAAAGCGTTTCAACTACAAGATAATTGACCAAAAATATCAACCTAACATTTGTATAACCAAACTCCTCAAAACTCAGTCCAAAAATAATCAAAAACAAAACAAATAATAGTCCAAAGTATAAAACAGGGAAAGTTATCAACTTTAATTGCAACAAGTTAAGTTTACAAGGCGTTAAAACCTGTGCGCTTATAAAAACTTGTCTACTTGATGCAGGCAACTCATTAGCGAGAGTGCCAAAGTTATTAGCAGAGGTGTACTATTTGATGTTTAACGTGTAAATAAATATTGCTTTGAGATCAGATACAAGTTTTAAATGAACCAAGCTCCGGAAAGTAGCTATGAATATGAAGATATATAAAAATGTATGTACTGCTTTTATTAATAACTGAAATTGACGAAGTTTTACTTTTCGATAAAAGTGTATTTGGATACAAAACCTGAGGCTAAACTTCGATAAGTTTAGCTTCAGGTTTTGTATTCAAAATGTATTAATATGTGTGTGAAGTCGACCAACCCGCACTTGGCCAGCGTGGTTGACTAAGGCCTAATCACCCTAATTCAGGGTAGGCTCGTGCCCCTCGGTGGCGACATTATATGAGCTGATGATGATGATGATTAATATGACAAATGCTAATTCTCATCTTTCTGCCTTGAGAGATCGAAGATGGGATAGTATATGTGCTGTCGCGAAACCTATTATTTAAGTTCTTGCCACTATTAGGGACTATTTCACGACCTTCAAGTAAAGTTTCTCACCAAGTAAAGTTAGTTTCAACTCTTTCTTACTTTATATCAAGTGACAAAGACAAAACATTTGAGTAGCTAAGCTAACTTTACTTGAAGATGGTGAAATGGGCCCTAACAATATATCGGTTTATTATAGTCGTGGTTACTGACTCTTAAGTATTTTCAATAAAAATATATGTAGTTGTATAACAAATGTGATCCTTATCCCGATCCAGATAACAATAAATTTAACAATGATTGAAGTATAAAAACAAAACATTTTTTATCGTGGCATCTCCTAATCCGGTGGCTCCAGGGGGCCGTAACAACGTTAACCGGTCCATTTCTCAATTTTGCCGGTAGAACCCCTTTATTCTCAAGATGGACGCACAATAGATATAGTATCGGTTTCCCTTCCAAGCCCGCGGCATCCAAGATACGGTACTATATTTTATTGCTCCTCTCAAGAATCTCCGCGGAATATTTAACTTTCACAAAATACTGGTTCTAAAATTGTAATGTAAATATTTTTATCGTTAGAAGTTGGATGTTTTATTCCTGGCCTATATTAATATTGTACTTAAATTTCCATGGTTCCAAAATATACGTTTATTATTACGGAAACTTTCATTCTCTCGGTCGTATTATTCTCAGTCATAGTATTTTTTTATTAATTTGAAGTTAGATAATGCTAATATCTTTCCTTTTTAATAATTTTAGAGTTTCCTTTTTAATAATAACGTTATAGTTAATTCACGTTTTCTCTTCACTGTAATATGTGTGATTCTTAATAAGACAGAGAAAATGTTGATAAACTACGTCTTTGTTTTCCTCGCTTATTAATAAAAGCGTTCTGTTTGTGTGTTTTAGGTTTTTTTCCAGATTTTTTTAAATGAATTATTATTTTTGTACATCATTGTCACAGAAAGCACAGCAAGTACATTTGAAAATGAGCGTAACGGGCCGATGGCGTCTGGCATTGAGGCCGCATCCGGTACCCTGTGGCATTATATTAAATTTTATTATCGCTCTGGACTAAGTAATGGGAATATCGTGTAAGGAGCGGCCGTCCGGAGCCCGGGGTGTATAAGGGGGGAGGGGTGTAAGCAAGGGAGGGGGGTGATTAAAATTTCGACTACCGTTGATGACACGAGCACTGCAGAGTGGAAGGATTAATGCAGGGTTTATGAGTGGATTACATTACTCTGTAGTGTACGAACGCTACTCTGATTTTATTACGTTCGGACAGTGTGTGTGAAGTTGTTTTGCAGTTTAATGTCGCTTTTTATGTTGTATAGTTTTATGTTTTAGGGTGTATGATTAAATTTTAAAGATTTTGTTTGTTGATTAATTTTGGAAATGTAAATAAATGTTAGAATGTAATAATTTCATTTGGTCAGCAATAAATTCAAAATAAAATAATCTAATAACTAAATTAAATAGATACATAAAGAAAAAAATGACTATACAACGCTGAAACTTTTCTTGAAAGAAAATAAAAACATAAATTGTGTGTTACCGAACCGACTAAAAGTTCAAATTCGAAAATAAAAAAATCTATATTTATCATAAATATGTACAGGAAACCTAGAAACGGTAGTAAACAAATAAAATGTTATATTAAAAAAGATTAAAAGAAAATTCACAATTATTTTTCATTAAAGTAACTTTAAATTTTCTTAATTCATCCACTTTAATTACTTTCCTTGAAGGTGTCGGTCCTTAATTATTTCCCAATAAATCTTAAACGCGCCGGTGGCCACGTTGATCTTTCAAGTGTGAAGGTTTATTTAAGAGAGGCAATATTTTTTCCTACCCCAAGTTCGAGATCACTTCGTTATATTTATTAAAACATCGCCCGAGATTACAAAGAACACGATATTTTTTACACTGGAAGATGTGAAAACCAATTAAGGAGATAAAAAAGAATCCGGCGAGGTGCCTGCATTAATTTCTTTTTTGCGGGGATTATTTTAAAATTGCATTATATTCTTGTTAAAGCGCCTTGGTCCTGGCTCCCGGTTAATGATACCACTACCCCTTGCTTTTAATTGCCCTGGGCTATTGCGAAATGAGTAATCTAAAGGTGCTTGCTTCTTGTGATAAAACTTTCGAGACTAAAATATCTTGAGAGTGAATCGAGCCGATAATTTTCGCTTGCTTTATGTACACAAAAGAAAATGAGCTTATGAATTAAAATGCAGTGAAACCTCTTATGTAATCCTGTTTTATTTTTAGTAGCTATTCTGCTGGCGTAAATACTAAACGCGATGGTGGTACCCCGCCATATAAAACCTTTGGTATAGTCACCAAATATGATAGAATGCGTGTTCACAAATAATACGTTATTTCATAGATAACCCTAATAAAATTGTTACGACACGATCACCGGATAGAAATGAAATGGAAATGAAGAAATAAACTAATGATTCCCACGAAAATATAAATTTGTGCGTCAATAGATACGCTATACACGATTCTGACACGGACCGCTCAATTCGGGGGTGAACTTCTAAAGTGTTCGCTAGAAGTGGTTACGATTATAACTATACAAACTTATGTTTGCGTTCCTTAAATTGAAAAATAGTCCTTAGGTACTTTTAATAAGGTTAACTTCACGTGAAGAACACCTCTGGCCATTATTACCGAATCGGCAGATTGTGTTCGGTTTTGTTATTTTATTGTTTCGACTCTATGTTGTAGTATACAAGGTTTATTTTAGTTTGATAGGGTGTGTTTATTAGTCATCGATGGTGGCGCGATAGGCCGTGCCAGGCGCGGGCGGCGCGCACGCATATCTGTCAACACTGCCCTAATCTACGGCAGTTAGACGACGCACGTGATACTAAATGTCGCTATACTTCCTCATGTAATTTTATTGTAATTTGTGCGTATTTATCATGTGAAGTGAATTATTGTATCATTATGCTAGAAAGATAGGGTTTCTATTCTATTAAAGAATTTGTAAAAATATTTTATAAATTTTATTTTACACGCGACTTCCAACGTGGACCAATCGAATTGATTGTGATTTTTAACCGACTTCCAAAAAACAGGAGGAGGTTCTCTATTCGACGTGTATATTCTTTTTTAATTTTTTTTTGTGTGTTTGTTACGCGATTTCTTTGTAATCATGAATGGAGCATTTTAAAATTCTTGTTTCATTAGAAAGCGGATATTCGCGAAGTGGTCCCATGTCAAGGAAATCAGGATCTGATGATGGGATCCAGGAAAAATCGAGGAAAAACCCGCAACAATGTAGGCTGGGGTGTCGATTGACATTATTAAAAGTAAAACTACCTGTGACCCGTGGTTTTGCTCGCGATATTCTTGATACCATAAAAATTTCTGGATGAAAATTATTTGGCTGTATTCTTTCGTATTTAAATCAAATGCTGTTCACAATTCATGGGTTTTAGATATAAAAATATCCTGTTTTTTAATTCGTTAACACACACTGAAATAAACCCGAACCTACAACATTTTTTTTTATACTATTATAGGTACCTATTACACATATATCTACAGAGCGTTTTCATAAAACTTTAGTAAAAAAAATATATTTAGATATTACAAACAAACACTGCACCAGATTAGATAGTATATATTATTTTAATTAATAAATAGACAGTATAAACGTCAGCCTCTATTTTCGTTTTTATTTTGACTTTGGTTAATTTTCTAAAAAGTTCTTATACCTTTGTGGTTATAAAGAAGTTTTGTAATAAAATGATTGTTTAATTGGGATGATGATATTAAAACGAAGTAATAAAATGCAGGGTTGTGTTAGATTATGAATCATGTGTAACAGCAGCTCATGGGACAGGATTCAAGCGGTACCCGTTGAGGTTGAACTGCTCGACACTTATAGAGCAGCGAAAAAATCCCTGCAAGAGGCTATTGCCCTCGCAACTCTCGGGGCAATTGTGGGAAACGACCTCTCCTTGCCAAATGTAGTCTCTGGTATGGTGAGCGAGGAGAGGTCTTGGATTGGAGTGTCCACCTTTTGTAAGGTCGTACTCTCGCAAAAAAAAGCTGCGGAGAGAGAGCGCGAAGCCCTCTCCACTAATACTATCCGCAGCAGAAGGTTGGGCAGACGGAAGCGGGACTACCACTTTGTCCTGCAACCGCCATACGCCCGACCTGCGGCAGTGATCCCCGGGGGGAGATCCACTGCCGCCATATAGGCCTCGAGGTGGCGCGCGATACTTTCGGAAGGGGGTAACTCAACAATCGCCTAGAGCTACATTCTAGCTCGGAGGAGAAACCCTTAACAGGGTAGAGGCGCTGTCCGGGATCGTAGTAGCGTGCAGCCGCGTTTCTTCCGGTTTCGGCCATAAGCGCAGAGGTGGCACACCAAGGGGTTTTAGTCGGTAAACGCGTCGCCGCTCTATCTTTGCGGCGCGGAGTCCGACATACCCCGTCGTTCCCCTGGACAGAGGAAAGACGTAAAGTCTTCCTCCCACAAAAAAGGATTCAAGTGATCCACGAGTCAAAAGCTCTTCTGGAGGAAAATTTAAGCGTCTTTTGTAGAAGGAGACTTGCTTCCCACTAAAAAATTTAAAATAAAGTTAATTTAAAAAAATAAGAAACCGACTTCAGCACTAAAAAGTAAGAAAATAATTTAAAATAAACGATATTATTAATACATATTTACAATTTATAATTAGTTACTTTTGAAGTCGGTGACAGCCAAAGCCTTCCTTAATATTATAGGCGCGTCTCGTGCTATCTTATAAGGAAAAAAAACTATTCTGGGCTGGCACTGATTCCAAAAGTAACTAATTATAAATTGTAAATATGTATTAATAATATCGTTTATTTTAAATTATTTTCTTACTTTTTAGTGCTGAAGTCGGTTTCTTATTTTTTTAAATTAACTTTTTTTTTACTTTAAGGAAAAATCCAAGGTCGGTTAGATATTTTATATAAAAAATAAAAAATCTGAGCCCATTTTATAAAAATCACGGATAAAAATGATGTTTAATAATATTTTAACATTGATCATAATTCTCTGAGTTCATGAGGTATAAAAAATGACGTTTAATTCGAACCATTTTCTTACAAAGTTAACCCATTCCATCATTTAAAAGAAATATAGTCTAAGCGGAAATAAATTACACCCAACTAATGGTTCGCCTGATCCCTAAACTTCTGTGCAATAGTTTAGCTGATATTTATCACGAGAAGTAAAAATTAAGGTTATTCTACACAAGGCTAACAAAGAATGCTAATTACAGTTTGTATTTATGTGACTGCAGTTGCGATCGTGTTCCGTGACACACCGCCTTTACACGGACTAAATAAATCGCTTTGTTTATGTTCCCGTTTAGGACTCAGCGTTTGATGCTAGTAATGTAGATGGTTTTATTAATTCTAGTATTTTGTCTTCATAAATTGTACGCCTTAATCATAATTTGTTTATTTTTTTATAAGACCAAGTTACAGAATTCGTTTACGCTATCAGAATAGCGTACGAAACGATACGAAAAACCAGAATAGTACCAAATATTTGTAAATCCTTAAAGGTATCGCCTGTACACTTGTTTGATATTCTGTGTGATTTTTAGAAGTGTCTTACTATCAATGATTTCCCAATACAATATTAGTAGAAAATTTAAAAGAAACAAAAAATAATTTAATTTACACAAACATCCGTGGGTAATATAGTAATTTAACATTGTACCTAATGACCTAAGTTGCTATAAATCAGCCTAAAATAGCCCTTTAAGAATATCACAGTAAATAAAAAAAAAACATATAGGTACAGTATCAAACACACCTACTTTACCAAGAGTGTACCGCCGCTATGCAGTGCAGCGGTTTGTTGTTCAGTTCGCACGTGACAATGCACCACTTGCACGGATACGCTCTGATATATTGGGATTAGCTTAATAGCTATTGCACTGAACAGTTTAAAGGATATTGTATTCGTACTGAAATCATAAATAAATTAGAATTTATGATTTGATCTTTGAGATTTTAAATCTAATTCATGTCTTATAAATAAAACTTAAATAATGTAGATCAAACTCTTTCTTGTATTCGTGCTGAAATCCTACTAATATTATAAATGCGAAAGTTTGTATGTATGGATGTTTGTTACTCTTTCACGCAAAAACTACTGAATGGATTTTAATGAAATTTGGTACAGATGTTCCTCATACCTAGGAATAACACATAGGATACTTTTTATCCCAAAATTCCCACGGGATAAGGTTTCACGCGGGTAAAACCGCGGGGCACAGCTAGTCATAAATAAATAATAATTTTCAACACACTTGCTCATAAAGGGGCTCTTATTTGTGCAAAAACAGTTGAATAATGACACGTTTGATTCACTAGTGAGTCATAGATTTCTTTTTTAAATTGTTTAGTTTTAAAAAAGTTTCGATACCAAAAAAAATCGTGTCCATACATTTTAAAAACAAACTTCAACTATGTTGCCTTACTTTTGGTAGGTCTATGGTCGATTCCATTCATTCATTCATTCGATTTTTTTTTAATAAGTATATTCTTTTAGTCTTTGGCCGATCACCATTGTTGTGTTGGATGCGCGCGAATACAAAAACTGTTTATTTATTAGCGAAAAATGATAATTTCTTCGCAAATGTGTTGAAAAACGTTGTATGGTACACGTGTGTATTGATGATTACTATCCTCGGCTATCTTCAGACCCTCGACTGACGGCTCGGGTCTCAATAGCGCCTCGGAAGTAATCACCAACTTACCTCGCTTCTACCATAAATAACTATTATAAAATGGTTGTTGAGATTTTAAACCTGATTCATATCTTACAAATAAAACTTAAATAATTTAGATCTCTCTAGAGAGCTCTTTAATGTTCAAACTGTTAGGATACAGAAACTGATAATTTTTATGATAAGATTTTTTAATAATACAAGGTTAATAAACAATCGTAAAAGGTAGGATTAATTAGTAATACAACCGCAATTTTTTAGTTGCGTTACTGAAAAGAGTAAATTATTCATTAATTTTCATAAAACATTTTTCTCATATACGAGTATTCAACAAACATGTACGTACAAGTACAAACATAAAACTAATTAATTAAAAACATAATCGACAAAGAACATCCGATTTGTGCTTTTAACATAACAGAATCAGTTGTGACGAGCGTTGAACAACACTCCATTACAAAGTTACGTCCAACAACGGTAATTTTATAATCAAACCCAGCAAAACCTACATCGTAAAGCTTTCGACGTGTTAACGAATTTAAAGTTTCATAGAACTGGCTTAGAGCACGGTTTAAACGTGGAATTAGAAATATTTAGACTTTGTTGTGTTCAAAACTTTTGAGAGACGTTTTGTTAGTTTTTTAGATTTTTGGATTACAAATGGATCTAATGTTTCTACAAAGAGAAATTTATTTGTTTTGAAGAAGAAGATAAGTGAATGAATTTTAATAGTTTATTGTGATAGTAACATTAGTGAACTTATTTAAAAAAAACACTAATGAAGAGCTAATTTACCAACGAGTGACATAGGCATTTTATGAATTACGTGAGTGAAGCAATAAAGAAATTTGAATTTGAAACTGCGGGGCGCCTGCTAGTACTAAATAAAATTATATAAAGCCAATCTATTCCACATTCTCGTTCTGTGGTAAAATCCTTAAAATACCAGAATACAATTAGTTGAGTCTCTGCTGGGCCCGGATGCGTGCTGCGTCGCCCGGACGCGCCCGCGTACCACATCCGACCCACCAATTATTCACATTACCTCACTTTGACGTCAGCTGTTACACTTTATAGTAGCTGGGTTTGGTGCCTATTTGTATATGTTATGGGTAATTATAATTAAAGATGTGATGTACATTTATAATATTAATAAATAAGAAGGTTATTGCGGCTGTGAAAGTGGTGGACCTAGGTTCGTTTCTCGAGTAGAACAATACATAATGTTATTATTTTCTATGGCATAAGTTTCAAATCACCCCACACGTAAGGCAAGAGCGGTGATTTTGTTATTATCATTGAGGTTTTAGTAGGTTTTAATAGAGAGGCCGATACATACATATATATAATGTTTTATATTATGTACGCATTTAGCATGCAATAAAAATAAAAATGATTTTTGAAGTGAAAACTTCTTTAGCGGCGCTGAGCACTTTTTTTGTATGGGTAAAAACTTTCAAACTCGCGTCAGGGTCACATGATGCTGATCGAAAAAGCGTAAGATCAGCATCACGTGACGTTTATGATAACTGAAGTAAGAAACAAACATTGTATTCTACCTCATAAATGATAGTACTTTTATACTTATAATTAAACACAACGTTAATATTGAAGTTTTCACTTCTGCCGGCACTCCCGGAGTGCTACCTTTTTTTTCTCTTTCAAAGTCACAGAACAAAAACTACTACTACGTCTGCTACGTAGGTGCTACAGTGCTACGCGCCTGGCACGGCGTAGCCCTACGCCGTCATTAATTGATTGTGCAGATAAGCAGAGGAATGTCCCCGTTGACGCTCGCCGTGAACGTGACTTGTGTTTTCACTTACAATTTAGTGATTTTACGGTTCAAAGATTCCTTTATGTGGCTAACTTAATTAATTGTAAGCAAAAAACAATAAGCAATGTATCTAAATACAAAAATTGATATATGCATGTTTTCCATAGATTTTAAAACGGCTGAACCAATTTTTATAAAATTTCTGATATTCTATACCGAAATCAAAGTTTTTGTACGGAATAAATTACGAAACGCTTAAAAAATCATCATCAAACATTCTAGTAGTTTGAATTTTAAGACAAGTAAAAACATACAATTCAAATCTCCAATTGAATAAACACAACGACTTAAATTCCAATCAAACGCCTCCCACAAATAAAGAATTCCAAATAAAAATCATTCCAAATACAAATGTTCCCTTCTTTATAAATCCATAACTTGGACATTACGAGTACAGCCCTGGAACAATCTATGTAATGAGTGTGAGAAACAATAGCTTTGTAATTTACGACAAAACGGACTAACTGTTTGATAATGCTTCCCTATTAAGTTCAGATTTTCTTAGCAAAAGAAAATGTTTTTTTTTTTGTAACTATTAGCATTGTAAACTGTGATTTTATCTGTTAGTGTAGAGTGTCAGAATAAAAAATATGCTGTGTAATTATGAGAGTATGTCTACATGTGACTCATAGGTAGATAAATAGAATGCGGTATCAAATTAAATGTTTAAAACAACAATGTAATAGGCAAGTCTGCTTCTTCGGCTTAACGTCAATTTCTGGGATGGCCTGTAACATTAATCCAAACAATAAATTTTATCCGAATCCGTTCAACGTTTACAGCATTTTGTACATTTAAAACGTTCAAATAGACGAGATCAGATAGCGGAAATGTTTATTTTAAAACTTTAATTTTATTCATACTCTCTACAAAACATTCTATACCATATATTCATACGCACAAGCACAACCTAAACCCAATTTCAAAGTATGACTCAAGAAATATAAATTAAAATTTGAATGGGCGTTGTAATTCGCCAATAAAACGCAGCTGAGTCGCGTCCCTACAGCGATCGGACGATCTTGATAAACGACCTACAGTGAGACTGCACTCTTGTTTCTATGTAACCTGATGTTGTTTCTATAGTGCACCTTTGAGCATAAAGTTATAGTGTTTGGTGGGAATGTGAGCCTTGGATGTATGAGTGTAAGGTGTGTTTTACAAAAGTGTATATTTAAGTTTTTTATTGGGTAATATTAAAATGATTATTGATCCTGATTGTACTTATATTATCAGTTTGGCAGTGGCTTTCACACTAAGGTAAGAACTCGCAGGTCAATATTGCATTTTATAAATTTAAAAGGAGTTCTTAGAACATTATGAATAGATTTTGAATTTATAGTAGTACGTAGAAAGATACAAAAGATGAGTTTCCAAACTGATGTTTTATTATTTTGATGTTTATAAAGTTCTGCATAGAAAAGCCTTTTGCTTATAAACTTCAGTTTGGTTTTGTGTTTTCCTACTTTGATGCGACGAGAACAAACCTTACCTTAGCAACTAGATGCTAATTAACCAGACATACTGTTAGTCTAGCAGCCACTCACAACCTACAAAATGACGACACCACATAAAAAATACACGGCAATGACAGAATAGAAATAATTACTTCGTATCCCGGGCAAGGCAGCCGTATCGCTCTACTACAGAGCAATATATAAAAATCAAGCCGTCCCACTCCAACGACCACATATTTTCATGGAACGGAAAGAGACAGCTAACAGTTGCCTAAATAAAACATAACGGTTGAGAACACAAGCCATATTGCCTCGCTGGAAAAGTTTTAAAAAGTTTTCTTTGCGGACCCATTACAAGTACGTATACTTTTTACGTGTGTGTGTACGTTCAATACTTGCGAGGCGAATGGACTTGTGATAATATGTCATTGAAAATGTATCATACCTTCACATATTATATAACTTTAAAAAATAGTTATAATAACATCACGCGTACAGCTCCAAAAACAGTCCTAAAACATACTTAAGTTTAAAAAAAACATAGAACGAATTCCATTTTTAAAAATTCTAATCAACGAAATATTCCTAACAATTACAATTGTAAACCATATGACCTCCACTCGCTTGTCTGTGGGTGTTCCACTCACACAAACGCGAAGGGCCACGTACACAACGAAAGTAGGTTTATTTCCATGAAAAAGTTTTGAAAATCGATGGCTTTAGCTCCTACGCTCGGAAAACTTTTGTGCCGTATAACCATAAATACGGGTTGTACGGGCCTCGTGTTTTGCTCGCTTATACAAAAATATACTTATGTATTCTACTGAATATTCTCTTGTAATATTACGTTGTAGTTTACGCTTCTAGAACATTTTTTGTTTAATTAAATTTGAGAATATTTAGCTTTAGCGTTTCATATTTAACGATTTTTTTTTCTTTAGATTTTTCTCAACTCAACTTAATTAGTAGCAAACTAGTACCAACTAAAAACGCTTATAAATGTTACGTTATCTTTCTCTTATTACTTTCGTTACTCTTCGAGACTTGAATAGCATAGTTTTGGTACAAAACAATGAAGTGATTACTTATCAACTCCAGAATACTCTAGAGTTGATAAGTAAAAATAACATAAAACTAGGTATAAAACCTTCCAAAACAATAACCCACTTCTCCAATGTTAAACAACGGTTAAGAAAATAAACTCAATAAATAATTAGGGCGTGTTATCTATAACTCGCCTTATGACGCATCGCCTGTTTTGCGGCCAACGCGCCATCTTGAAAATATCGCTTTGATATATTATTGTTTATAAATAATGACTGTTAGACCCTCCCAATTTAATTGTGGCGTATCCCCAGTTTATTAACCGGCCGGTTAATATTTCCTTATTGGTGTGTAATTAATTTGGTTATTCAGGTGCGACGGAAGTCGTCGGGTATCTTGTAAAATGGACTATTATCTGCCGCATTATTTTGTTTTGACCAATTTTGTGAAAGTTTGACGTTGATGTGAAATAATCGATTAGGTGCTGGAAGTTATCCGATTTTGGTGATAATAATAATTAATTAAAATCTACAAAACACAGTATTATTATACTTAACAAATTAGAAAACTTAAATCTTTTTATTTTTTATTCAGCCGAGGAAGGAATCCAAAAAACATCTAACGTAGCGTATTGATCAGTAAGGTTAAGACACAATAAAACCTCGAAAAATTTATAAGTTGAAAAGTTCGAACCCGAAAAATTGAAACTGTTATGGCCACTTCACAGTTGGCCAATGTTTGGTAAGCATACAAGATCGAACTGGCCAATTAGAAACAACAAACTAGTGTTAGTGGTAGTTAGTCGGGTGAAGTTGTAAGCAAGGTCGAATTACCGCCATGACCTTCCAGTGCAGCCCTCTGGCTGGACCAACTAGTTTCTAAACTGCCATAACTCGAGCCAGAAACTGGGTGACTCTCAGAGGCCGTTGACTCTGAAAAAGTTCCCTTTAAATATCCCCAACTTTAGTTCAGCAACTCAAATTTAGTTTGGTAACAAAGCAACAACAAGTCGCAACAAATCCTGTTTGGAAAGTTGCGCGCGAGTCGCTTTTCAAGTTCACTTGCGGCAGACTAGTCTGCTTTGTACCTGTATTATTTGTTGTTATTTTTACTTCGAACAAGGTGTTTGTACACAAAAGTAAGTTAAGTTATCATAACTATAATTTTAAAGAGTCCATCAACCTTCTTAATAACTTTAATCGTCAGTGCATGTATGATTTTTATCATCCCTATGTGATGGTTTTTACATTATGTGAGATATTTCGTAGCAATTTTTCAATGTTGAATTTTACTACGAGCTACGACTACGACGTACTACGCCGTAGAATATCTACAACGCTACAGAGAGATTCTTGCCATTACGAGTATACGAGTACTTTTATCGTATAGAAATTCTGAGTTTCTGAATACGACAAAGTAACCCAAAAATTATGTTTCTAAAATTGGTTCTACATATTTTCGTACATAATAATCGTACTGAAACATGAAACATAATACATTAAAAAGTATTTCATGTGCATCGTTACGTAACGTGGATTTTGTTACTAAAAGTGTTAAGATCCTTGCTTCTGTTGCGATGTCCTTAGCAGGACTGTCACGTCAGCTCTGCGGGTGGCGGTCCGCGCATGCGTCGACCCTCGCCCCCCTCGGTCCTCCCCAGCCCGCAACACGGAAAACTTTCTCCCAACACAGCTATACGTATCACCCGTCGGCAACACTTTTTGCCCCCCTCCCCACGGCGAAGGGGGGTACAAAACTTTTGCCAACCCAGCTCGGTGCTCAGTACACATCGCTCTTCCACTTTTTCCTGTATATTGAAATGAAGGTGCGGAGAAAAGAGTAGAATTTAGAAGCTGTCGTACAAATTTTAATGAGAAGGTGAACGGTTCCCTCGTAACGAGCTCTACATTTTGTATCGATGTGTATTACATATTTCTATACAAATGTCTAAAGTTATGAATGTTGTACAATATCGCGAGTAAAATGTAGCTTTAAATGAAACGACTGAAGGCATTATTCAGTTCATATTTTGTTCTGGAAATATAACAGACTGAAATTAATATAACTAACCATCTCACGATAAAAGTTGGTTTGAGTTAATCAAATGTTTTGAACACCGCAATGTGACAATTTTAATTGAAACTAAGCGAATCGGGTTGTTTAGTCAATAGCGTCGTACATTATAGATAGCCGGTGTCCGAGCGGTCAACACCTAGTTAGCGAACACAATTAGGCGAACCGCCACTTCATCACATCGCCACTATTCGATAACAAGGAGCGGTGAATGATTAATAACCAGAATCGCGGTTTGTTTGCATTTGGACCGTCCGCTCCCGGCGAGTAACAAACTTATGAATAATGTGCCGCATAAGTTCAACCGTGACTTAAGGATGAATCGATTTTCTTGGGAGCCTTCGTCACACGGCCGCTATCCATGGCCGCTTTAATTGCATGGGTTATTCAAACATCTCCAGTTCCCGCCGACCGACAGCGGCATATTTGAGGTCCGTTAAGGGCACATTCATCACCGGCGGGTGCAGCACTCGTGACCCCGCGTTATCTACACAGAACACTGACGCCGTGACTGATGACTCGCCTTAATTAAATTCCGAAACTATTAAAAAGTTGGACTCACCGTCGCTAATAGACCGCCGGATATAATCAGCCGAGTGCTAATGTCTAACAACTTTACGATTCTAATGTAGTTGCGTATTCTGTCCACCGAAACCGCCGACTAACTCCGACGTGGAGCGCATTCAACATTCAAGGTTTAAAGACAACCGGCGCGTCCACATGTCCGACCGAGTCAGTTTCTGATGTGTGCGAATCAAAGACTAGGATTTGGCGAGAGAACCAGAATTAGAGCGAATATTACTCGAGCCGGCGGCCTTAAATAAACAATCGCCATGTGAGCCGATGTTTGTTCTGTGTTTTGTGTGCGAAATTTTAATGGAGTTGCTATGGATTCCACCAGATATAATATAAATAGAACTACACAAATCAAACATTCAAATCCACGAGTTTGGAAAGAAGTTTGGAAATGCCTTCAATATTTAATCGCTACTAATACAAAAGTATTACTGTTTCATTTGACGTTATTTCACGTTAATAATTTACGCGCGATAGAAATGTTCTGGTTTTACGTTTATTTTGTGATATAGTTAAGATCAAACAAAGTTAATTTGTGTTAAAACAGTTCAATTTTCCAAAATAGAATACGTTGTTCAAACTTTGCTTTTAACCGGCTGAAGCAAAAGCCATTTATTATAGACGAATACGGAGTTTCAATAAAATCGTTTCAATCTATGTTTCCTATTGAATTTTATTTAATTAAATTCATAGTCCAACTTCTGCAGTGATGTCAAATTTTTAACGAATTGTAACTTGTATTTAAGGTTCGTGATGGGTTGTCTGCCAGTAGTCTAGACTATTTATTTTTGGTTTGTATTTTTTAGTAAATCAAAAAAGTTTACTGTGGTCGCACGTAAATCAATAAGTTGGGCAGTGGACAAATAAATTAACGATATACCTAATTGATCATAAAATTGTATAAAATTTTTATCTATGACAAAAAAGCTGTTACCAAACCAAATTCCATTAATCAAACAAAACTCCACCTTAATTTATATAACAGAAATAAATAATGACATCAGGGTCAGACGCCAAAGAACTCAAAAGTCAACAAAATGAAATAAAACAAAAGAACGTTCGAGAATCTACTCAAATACTTGGCTATAAATCAGTCGCCACCCGTGGCCACTCAGATTTATCGAAGCAATTGACAAAGTGGCAAATGGCCCATTAGAAATTAGGAGTTCCATGAAGAAAGCGCACAACGGAAAAATGTACAGCAATATTTCCCCTGGTGTAAGCAAAATTGTTTGCAATAAATAATGCTGGAGTGGTCTTGGGAAATTCAGTTGGGTTTTAAAAAAGAAGACTTGAAACACTGTTATTTATTTATGTTTTAGACGAAACTAGTTATTTTTCATACATTTTTAAATACCATAACTTTTCAGCTAGTTTTTACTACACTTGAACAAAATTATTTAGTTGACAGAAATTGATAAACAAACAATGTGTACCAAACTGAATTTAACTGTTCAATAAAATTAAACCAATAATAGTCCAATAAAACGAAACAAACCTCTATAATCGGATACAATAAACGCAATAATCGAATCGTAACATCGGAGCGGGGAAACTAATTCTACGAATGTTTTCACTCGATATCTTACGACATGTTTATCGTCATAGTATAATAAAAATGCGTCTAATGACTCGACTAACTCGCCAGATTGGAGGCGGGATTGTCTCACTATTTCATATATGGGTTAATAAAATTTTATGTACAGTTAAAGTTTGTTAAACGTTTCGCATTTTACCGGAAATTAGACGGGTAAATGCACTGATATTATCCGTATTTGAGGTTTATTTATTGTGTAACTTTGTGAGTTTAAATATTGATTGGGATACAATGTATGATAATAATATGTGTAGATAAAAGTAGCTGCATAATGAAAGTCGATATTTTTTCCAAATTTATCAGATGATTGATGAGATTTTGATAGTTATAGAATTCTATGTATACAAATATTATAAGAACCTTATCCTATATATAGAGAAAATATCCCGCACTGTAAAAAGCAAGAAAATTGTTTCAAATAAATAATATTACTATTTATAATGTGTCAAGTTTACTAAAATATTGAATGTAAAACATTACAAAACCCAATATTTTGTATTATCCCCAAACACATTGTAAGGAGTTCAGTATAAAAAGATTATGTGGTAGGAGCAAAAAGTAAACAGATTATAAAAAAGACATTCCGGCCCCATCGCATCCCTTCAGGCTAACTTGTATTCATTGAGATGTTCTTCACTGCTGTATTCTTATTTTAAACAGCAGTATTTTATTTTTAAATGCAGATAAGTATTTTTGTGATATTATATTAAGATTAAATCATAAATAAATGTTTTTAAGACGTATTTAGACTATAAACATTGTGTTTTAATTTTGCGATTAATAGTTAAAAAAAATATAAAAAAACGGAAAACACATTATAAAAAATAACATTATTAATATCTGCATGTATATATTTCTGCCTTTATAACTCGATGGAAACATGATTTTCCATCTACGACAAAGCACGGAATGTTGATCGCAGCCACTCTCTGCGCGGCGGGAGCGAAAACCATCCACGGACCGAGATTCCATACACAGAGATTGTTTAAACTATCAATGCCTTATAAACTACAAATAATACAACAGTAGGGCAAGCACGAATCAGTCTGGTAATCGTAACGTACACGTATCGAGCTTACCAGACAACCTCGATAGTAGGTAGCACAAAGCATCCTCTCATTACTAACGTAAGCTCGCTACGATTATATTAGTGACGTCATCCTAACGTAAACTAAAGGCCCGGCCCTATGTGTGCATATTTTATTACTTATGCGTTCAAAAACTAAAACAAAAAGTAAATATTTTTTTACTTTTCACTAAATAGTTCATTTCTTGGAAAATAATGCTAGAAATAAAGACAGAATGACGAAATTATATGGAAAAGAAATGGGAGATTATAATGTTTCAATAACTTCGACAAAATAAATATTATATTTTTTTAATTAACAAAAATATTTTATGGTTTTCGAACAACTCTACATGACATAGTCAAAAATATGTCAAAGTCAAACAAACCTGACTGAGTGAAAGATACATAATTATATTTATTATTGTTTTCCGTGTTTTAGTAATTTTATTATGTATATTGATTTTAAAATGAGGACAAGCATTTACAATATTATGGGGGTGGAATTTATGGAAACGTAAGTATAAAAGCTATAAGTATTATGTTTAAATTACTAAATGCACGACTGTGGGGGCTTGCAAGATTTTTTTATCACTACTTTTTGCCCGCAGCATATAAAATAAAAACCCATTTTTATATCAACTACAAAACAATATTATAAACGATGTTTACTACGCTCACCCTATTTTTTTTCACAAGATTAGCTATCTAGTAATTTACTAATATTAATTTCCAGGATGATGTTTCAGAAGTTGCTCAAGCTGAACTTGAGGAGCCAGTTGGAGTAGTCTCTTCATAAACTTATGAAACAGGTATGAATCTTAATAATTTGGTTCAAATGCTGTGTGTTTATCATCCCATTATGACTTAAGTATGACAATATCCAGCTTAAAAACAAACAAAGCTATATTTTTTTCATTGAGCTGTAATAATGTAACACAAATATACCTGACATAACTAATAATTTGGCATTTGTTAAATATAGAAATATTTTTTTAGATTACATTGAAATTATTTTTACAGAATGGCATATCCCAGGCACTAGCAGCCAACCAACTGTGGTTTCTCCTCCATCTCCACCAGTTGCTCATGTGGAGGACGAATGGCAGCACCCTCCATTAAAGACATTGAAAATTAGTTATAAGTTACATTTGTATTTTATTACACTAGCCCATCCAAAAATGTTCTTAAATAAAGTGTTATTTCTGAAGGTATTTTTGTAAAGATGATATAAATTCTTATCCAAATAAATATGTTATCCATTACAAGTATTTAAGTTAAAAGACTTTTTATTTATACTACCTAGTATGTTGTACCAAAAAGGTAAATAAGACAACTTTGTTTGAATGTAAAATTATTGTTTAATATTAATAAAAGAATTAAAATTATGTATGAAGTCTATTAATTCTATCTACTAACACCTTTCTTAGCACCCTTCCCCTAGTTAAGTCATCGCCAGTACCATTCTCTTGCAAAATATGTTCAGGGAATGATACTGGCATGTTTAGGTTTTTAGGCTCTGGGTCAGGTTCAGGGACATTAAAATTGATGGTTAAATTGTGCAACACAGAGCAAGCTGTTAAAATTTTATTTGGATATTTTTCCGGTGTATAATGGAGTGTGCAAACTTTACACAAACAACGCCATCGATTTTTTAGACTTCCTAAACTTTCTTCAATTGTCACCCTATTTTTTCCATGAAGTGTATATTTATACGCTAGAGTTCCCTCAGCAGTAGGTATCCAGAATTGGTGTTATTAACCAGGGTCGTTGTAGATAACCAGAATAACCTGAAAGTATTGCAATAAGTATATGTTACTGAAATAAGTAAGTAAGTATATTAATATTATAATACCTCTGTGACTGGGAAATGAAATAGGTAGTCATTTTATAAACTCAGCTGCTCACATAGATATCTAAAAGCCTCAAGTTTCAGCGGTATCTATTTTTAAATTAGTAGTTATTTATGTTTGTGGGATCAAATGTTCTTCTTAGGTTAGCTCTGCGCGTGATTTCTCTATAAGTAATAATATAAAACAAATAGATTAATATACCTAAGTAATATTTAGATATCACTACACAGAATACAACACAGTCGTTTCCTTTAATAGATATCTACAGTGGTTCAAGAGGAAGTTTCATGGTATAATTTTATCCCCGTATAAGATACGGTAGGGAACTACTTAGTAAAACTGCGGGGTGCTCCTAATATTTCTTTAAGAAAATAAATAAGATTTGATGAAGGTACTCACATAGTTTATCTTAGTTCACTTTCCTCGCTTTCAAATAAACTTGCGGCAAGGTAATAATTTAAAGAACTACGTTCGAAGGATGGCGGTCTTTGTATTTTTAGGCAATTTAATGTTCCAATAACTTTCGGCTATAAATGTTAGAATAAATGATTTTGACTTTTGACTTCTACGATACTATAAAACTACCTCTTCCCTCCATACATACAAAACCTTTCAATAATATTATTAAAGTTTATTTTAACTGAAAAAAATAAGATTTAATATGTTACGAAACATTTTTCACCGACAATTTCTAAGTGACAAAAGATTCGACAAAATTCGTTAGCCAGCCTACGTAAATTTACGTATCGTACGTCAAATCAGCGTTCGTGCTCGCATTTTCAAGTATTTTGTATGGGGCTCGATACGAAGGCGATACGTTTACCGTAACGCCGTATATGTCATTCTTTCGTGCTTCCAAAATTGGTTCAATTTACGCACGATAGGGGCGCTGTCTGGATCTCCATACATTTTGCTACCGAACTTCGATACGAATACTTACTCGCAAATATTCGTGCTAGGGCCACAGAACGTCAACCTACAGTTTTTCCTTTAAACCTTTTTTTCTTCTATCTATCCTTTTCCCACGGGTGCAATACGTCGTTGCTCCATCCCCCTCGCACCCTTCCTCCCCCGCTCACCCGTGCGTGTCGATAAAAAATAATTGCTTCCGTCACTCCAAATTACAATACAAATAGCAACGTTTTCTTGGAATAATAATTTATTGGGATTTGTTCAAGAGTTTTTGAATTGATTTGGGTGATGTTTGTTTGGATTTATTATGGAAAATATTTGTGTAAAAGTTGGCTGTAAGTGTATTAGATTTCTAAGAAGATATTAATATTTGTTATTTTGTATTTAGTTACATATTTTAGTGTCAATTACAACTAAATATTATCCTTACATTTTGACCTTTGCCAAGCACTATTGGTATAATAATGCTTGGCACTTGTTACAGTTGAATAATTACCATGTACTCATAACAATACTAAATTGTTTATTGTAATTACTTGGTTTATCTACTCTATACATATAAGTGATATAGTATTTGTTCTCTGGTTTAGAAAATAACAAAATTAAAAAATACGAAAATACGTATTTGTTCATTCGCTCAAACCAGAGATTGAAACAGAATTGTATGATGACCCTATACTACTTTTACCGGTAATCAAATTTAAACATAGTATTCAATACTTCGTAATATTAGAAACAGTACAATATTAACGTTACAAGTTGAAGTTCTCAATAGTTAATCGACGTTCATTCTCGATTTGCTGCAAATGCCGATACTGACTGAGTTAGTACAATAGATGCACTCAGTGTTACAGACGGCGTTATATAATATATATAGTAAGGTTGTGGTGGACAATGTCGATAGTTTGGTACAATGTTATTATTGTTTTACGTAAGTACCGAAAAGCGAAAAGTACAGCGTCAGTCACTAATTTCTTCAAATCATATCAATATAAGAAATTAATTATGGTAATATCCAGTACATTCTGGTACAATATTATATTTATCATATTTCCATAAAAAATGTGGCAAATTAAAAATACTAACAAAACACAAAGTATAAGTAAGTACTTATAAAATTCGTCAAGCTCTTCACTCAAACTCACGGAACATTTCATAACAAAAAATGAAATATAAAGTAATCAAGTAGAAATGCGAAAACGTTTCCACCCAATCGTCTTAGAAAGTTTTCAACAAATAAGCCGAGTGCACACGTGAGGGGTCCCATTCAACAAGTCAACTCACCTCATTGTGTGGGAAGGCGCGATCAATCATAATCACTGGCTCTTTCACCTAGACTAATGGCGCACGAAATGGTGGAATGCGTTTAAAATCAGCGAGTGTTCGGTATTCGGAGGCAACCGCTCGGAAACGCACAAAGCTTTCGACGACACTGATCCATCATGTGTCGCTGTGGTTCTGGTTCCACTTGTGTTCTGTGCTTTAGAATGTTTTGGATCGGAAAAACAATTTATTTTTCGAACACTAGTTTGATAGGCTATTGTACTTTTGCTAGTAAATTCGTCACATTTTTTTAAAACTGTACACTTGGATACAATGTTTTTGGCTGTTTTGTTAACTAACTTGTGTCCTTTTAATATATAATTTCTTATATTTAAAAAGAAACTAAAAAATTGTCTTAAAGAGAACAATGTAAAAGAGAAACATACTTATGTGCTTCATAGAGGTATGACGGCAAAATAATAATCAAAACCTCAACCAATTTATTTTTTAAATTGCCCAACAAAAATGGAGGCATACATTTTTTCTACACGCACATAAAAGAAAATAAAAAATCTCAATAATTACTATGAACTTAAAAAGTAGAATGTTACTAAAGAATTTTTAATTTCATCATCTCCTTTAGTGCGTTACTCACCCGCAAATCAGTCGCGCGTCTCACTCGTTACATTCTATGCTTTGTTATTTTAATTTTTTCCCCGACGCGGAATGTCTTTGAAACATTTCAAATGACGCATGTAATATCAAGGTTTGGTTTCCCGTTTGATGTACGAAGATTAAGGTATTTGTGAATGAGGACTCGCGTATTTTTCATTCGAATAAAAGGGTATAGAAGCGTCGATAGACAGATCCCTTTTTGCGGTGAACGGCATTGTTTAAAATGGTTTTTTGATGTGGCTACTTTCATGTCAATAAATAAAGCTTTGCCTGGTGGCGATACAACAACTTTTCTAGATGTTAAGTCTTGTTTGTGACTACTTAGTTCGTCTGGTAAAGTTCTTATGAATACAAAACGATAGGAAATAATACATTTGAACATGAATCATGTTTTCTAACAGGCTTTAGAAAGAGAAACAAGTTTGCATTGGTTTGTTTATGTGTAAACTGTGTTTAAATAAGTATACAGACACATCTTCCCTAAGTTGGGTATTGAAAATAACTGATGTATTTTGATAATATTTAAAAGTTTTAGTATAATTTGTCCCTTTAAAGTTTCATTGCAAAACACTTAACTTCAAGACTACTAATTTAGTATTATTCAATGTTATACATTCTCAAACAATACAGATACTAGTGCAACAAAATCATTAATTAAATAACAGCGTAGTAAAACGGGTGCGCCAAAGTTCACCTAAAATTTCAACTCCGATAATTGGAAATCCGAAAATTTTCTTCATAACATTTTTTATCCTAACAATCGCAACTCCTAAAATCTTTGTCACTAATGTTTTAATTCCGAAACATTTGTTTTCCTATATTTTCTCAACATAACCATCGTTCATACTATTATTCAAAGTCATATCTTTTTTGTTTAGATTTATTTTTATTTATTATAATCAATATTATATACATAAATTTTTCGTAACTTTGTTTTTACATAACATGTAGGTATAACATATAACGCACGAGCCGAGCGAGCAAAACCAGAGTCCTGCTCCAATCATTCAGTCAAGTTCCAGTAACGAATCGGTCCTATTCCTAATTATTGGTTTAGGTTATGTTAGAACTGTGACCCCAACGCACGAGCCGAGCGAGCGTAGCGAGCGTGCCGCGGCAGCGGCCGGCGAAGTGCCAGAACCGAATTGGTCCTTTAGTTATGGTTATGGTAAACTCCCAGGCCATAAGCATAACCGTAAACGAGTCGTATAATAATCATTAAAACTATAAATATCATCTTCTACCCACATATATTTTTTATTACACTTGGTAAATGTTTCTTTCTGAGCATGAGTGAAAATATTATGGTAAGTATGTTTAGGGATAAAAGCGTTGCATGATAAAAAACAGTAGGAGTTTAAATATATTTACATTAAAGATGTTATGAATTAAAATTTTCGGAAAAATGAGTGTTATGAGCATCGTCGGTAGCACTACAAATAGTATGAATTAAAACTTTAGGATGAAAAATTTTAGGAAGAATGATCATTCGGACTACAAATAGTTAGGAAAAACATTTTCGGGTAAAGAACTTTAGGTGAGCCAATATGGACCCTAGTAAAACAAATATCGTAGACGTATGGCTTGGACAGGCGAGTTGTGGAGCTGTCCGCACCAATCCGCTGGACGCTAAGCAGAAAATTCCTCGGAAAGTTTTGATTGTCCGAGGCAGATGGCATTCTTGGACACATTTCGCGAATCTGCTGAGAATACCGCATTTTATTGTGTTCATATTGTCCAACTTTATACTGAATTCAGCAAGTGTCATTTGTGAACGTCAGAGGCGGTGTATTTGTGCAGATATGTACTCTTGTTTGTGATATATCAACCACACACAGATATACATATAAAGGTTCAGAAATTATTATTTTTCGTTTATAAATAACAAAAAAGAACATACACCCATAGCAGACACTCAACGCAAAAGAGAAAGAAAGTAAACGGCAAAGCATACAATTTTTAAGCTGCACACAATATCTGAGTATTAAACTAGAATCAGCAACATTATACCTACCTAACTCTATCTACAACATTATTATCCATAACACAATAATTGGAGTAAACAAACTAAATGCAACATCCGACCCTTGGCCATTTTTATCCCCTCAACTAATTGTAATTTCATTGATAACACAGTTTACAGTTTGACCGGTCCATTAGTGAGAAACAAGGTGGCGTCCGCTCGGGGCCCGTATTTATAACCTTTAGTATAGTTGCGGCAATAATTTCATTAGCAAGGCACAACTAGAGGCCGGACAAGACAAATGGTGGCCATTAGGAGGCCTAACGACGCCCCTCGTCAGCCTCACAAAACTTTTAACGACGAGAATCAAAGTAAATACGCAGCTATCTTGCCGATTCTGTGTAATCATATTCTAGGAAGGGTTGTCAGGTATGGCGCGATAATCAATGTGTCCCGAGCCGCTGACCATTAGCCGGAGCCCCTACCTGGACTCACGTGATTACACGTCTTTGTAACTGATTGAGATAATATCAGATTGTGTATTTAATTTAATTAGAGACTGCCCTTTTGATATGTAAATTGCATTTCATGTTATGATGGTAAAGATAATGGCTGGCTCAGAATAAAAGGAGATTAAAATAGATGACTTTTATAGATAGTGTGCATCTAGATTAACCATTTTTAATACTTTGTATTGCTTGGATTTAGTAGTAAAACAAGTGTTAAAAAATAAAATGAGTGTGTATAGTGAATAAAGTGCACAAAATAAAATACTCTATACTTACTCATAATATAGTTTGGTTAGTCCGGTTCCCGTGGGATTGCAAGAGAAATAATGGAAATCAAGCGCTCATTTTATACAGTGGTCGGCCTTATTGTGTCTATCCCTGATCATTAACGGCTATTCGTGGTCAATCTTGACCGTAGAAGGCCAAATCATATAACATAATGTATATAAAGAGTGTTAGATACTTTTTGACTTGGACGATCTTGATGTCTGGCATAAATTAAACAAATCTCAATAAAAAATAAATAGAAATTGATTGAAGTGAACTTTACACGAAATGTACTTATACAGAGAATTACATGTCATGAACATGTTGTTATGAAAAGTTTTTATTGAGTAAACATTCACAACCTTTCTTTCGTAGAAAATCTTGCAATAACAAGAAAACTTGCCGAGAAATTGTGTTTAATAACAATTACTTACCTAATGTAGAGCACTCTTAAAGGATAATTATATAAAAAAATAATATGGGTTAAGCTTTGACAGTGTTAGTTAATCGTTGCATAATTTACAGGTCTTAATCGCCTAAACCATTATTATTATTTACCTCGACGTTCTCGACGTCTTCTCGTGACCACGATAATGTTTTACGTGATTAAGACCTGTAAATTATGCAACGATTAATTCCGATCGCGAAATACTAAAAAGTGTATTGTTAGTTAACATTATGAGTTGACGTAATAATACGCTTTGTAAGTCTAGTCAACTGAGTCCACTTATCTATTTCATCTTTTTCAACCAAAAAGTTATCCATGGTTTTATCTTTCAACCAAAATATTCGGAAAATAAGAACAGAACAACCGAAGACAATAACACTAATCGACTCACCCCAAGGTTTCTTGACAAGTGAACATCAGCTAATATACAAAATGAAGCTTATCGGAACGCGCAGAACATGCGTAATCCCGTGACTTGTCCCGTCCGATGTCTCAGAGGCTCATTACGCTCATTACGCCGAATGTGGAGGGGCCTAATATGGCTTATTTAATGTACTGATTAGTTTATTTCTGGGTATTTGTGTGTATATTTATTGTAAGAATGTAGATAAGTGATGTTAAGTTATGAACGTTTTATTCAAGAGTTCGTCTGAGCGTTTGAGGTAGGTAAATATTTTAAATTCGAAATTAGTTTTTTCAAAATTTGAATTTTGGTCAAATATATCTAATGTCTTTAAATAGGTCAACACAAGAGCCTTATTACATCAAAATACAATCGGCCAACTTTTCGTGATTAGAAACTTACTGCAACTCGTAAGCAGTTTTCCGCAGCTTTTTACATTACAAACCCTTTCAGTATATCATCATCCAAATTCATACATACAAACTTTTGTTATAATTTGCAAGATATGAAATCCTCAGCACCAATAGGTATAACCAGAAACATAAACAAACTCTCTTCAAAATTTTAATTAATTACACTCCCGTTCTTAACATAACAATCACACATGAAACATATAAAAGCAAGGTAAACAAAGTGCGTTCTCTTTATCCAGGAATTAGGCTCAAGGCGGGATCTTCATGAAATTACACCAAGTGTCCGCTAGATGGGAGTTACGTCAACTCGTTTGTACAGACGCAATATTGTTGATGAGCTATAAGTAACTGTGTGATACGGGGTGTGGAAATATTGGGTTTAATTTTTGATTGTGTTTGTAATGTTGTGTGTTTTATAACTTGGTTGATGAATATCTGTATACAAACATATAGAAAATTTCAACGCTATCGATCTTTATCTTAAATTAAATTGTTTGTTATAGATCGATCCTTTTAAGATAGGGGAGTCCACCCAAAGCTGACATGATGACGATTAATTTTCTACCATATAAAGTTTTTTCTATTATTATACGAAACGTACGTCATTGCACATATAAAGTTGTTCATTATCTCAATTTTCTTATAACAACATCAAAAATAAATTGGGAATATCATCAAAATAGCCAGCTCATATTATAATATGTTCGCATCAAGGGCCTCGAGCAGACAATGAATGAGGGTAACTAAGCTTTAGTCAACCAAGTTGCGAACAGATACACAGGTTTCTTAGTTTGCCAAGTGCGGGTTGGTCGACGTCACACACAACCGAATATAGAATAAAAATATAGGTATACAAAAATACTGAACACCCCGTACAAGCAAAGTATTTCATTTCGCACATATTGCTAAAGTACAAACCATAACGTATTAAGTTAATGAGAGACAACGCGCGTCACTCGGCTGCAGTCTTCTGCTCGGGGGAGACCGGGATATATTGGACGCGTGACGTCTACAACGGATACAGAATACGAATTTATTGTTTCATTAACACGGGATTATATGACGTATGCGGACGGGGATCAGTTTTAAGCTAGCATAATGTTAGAATACATAAATGTACTACCAATTACTAGATAAATAATACTATGACAACTTACGTATAACGTTAATCATTCGACCTCAAAATAAAGCCATATAACAAAACATACATTTGGAATCAAGGCAGTTTTTTAAGATAATAAATTGGATACAAAGAGTTCTATCAAAATAGCACCAGTTTTTGCATGAAAGTTTAAATATTATTGTCCATAGAATAGTATGATTTTCACTATTTTATACACTGAATAAAAAATTATCACGAATATAAATAAAGAGTAGAACAAAACCAGTATTTATTTATTAAAACGAGACAAATTCATAACAAGGGTAATACGATCACAGCTAAAGTAGAATAACGCTTTTTATATCATTAAAATTTACAATAATGTCAGTGGCATGGAAGTGAGAAGGGGCGAAATGGAACACACGGGGCTCGCTACTTTTTATTAATTTACGAAATAAAGTTATAATCTTGTTAGCGTTCCGGCGACTCCATTGTGACTGCCGCGTTACCTGGACATTGTAATAGGATCAACTTATTATACACTAAGTATGAAACATCAAAAGCATTTACGCTGTATGAAAGAATGGCGAATTGTTAAGAGGATTTTTGTTTATTTTTAGGAAGTAAGGAAATTATTTACATTTGTTTTCAATCGTGACTAATTTAATGATGTCTGTTGGTGCAAATGTATCTATGATTTTCTGAATATAATGATTGGAATTAAACTGTTTAAATATATTACAGTCACAGTTTTTTTTAAATATGTCGATAGATTGGTAAAACAGAAATATTTTTTAAAGTAACTTAAAAAATCTTTATTCATTTCTAAATATAATAATGAATTTCGAAGTGTATAAAAATAATACTATTGCACAGTAAATCAAAGAACTCTTCCATAACAAATATCGGTACATCGTATTGTAATAACGATTATGGGGCAAAATATTTGAGATCCATTTACTAAGGATATTAGCCGTTAAAGAGGTGCTTGAAAGGCAATGGAGCTTTTACCTTCGGACCCTTTGGGAGGCGTTTTCTCAAGGAGCCGAGGAAGGTGTTGTGCCCCATCCTAAATGCGATCTAATTACGAAATAGTTTCACTTCTTGATTTATTGAGCAAGTTCAGCCGAGGTCGGGTAGCACATGCGGTACACAGTACAACACTCGCATAATACAAATGGTTTTTAATTACTATTTATTTTGGTATTTTCATTTAAAAATCTATATAAATGTATCCTTATTTGTTACCGTTGGTTACTTCATAAATTGAGAATGACTGAAGTTGAGTATTTTTATTATACATTGTTAAAAGGAAATTTTGGAAAATCCGTCAGAAAAATTAGACCGGTACTATATTCCAAAACATTTATCTATATTTCTGTCTGCTTTTTGTCTTATAGGTGCGTTTGTGTCTATACTTATTTAATATACGTTTTTGATAAAATTTAAGGTAGAATACGACTGTATTATCTTATAAGAACTAGTATAACTTTTTGTCACTCATTTGTTTCTTAAACCATATTTAATTGCGAAACAACCTTCAAGTATTACCTATGTACGTAATTACGATTAACATTATTATCCTAGCTTTATATCAGAATACAATATCGATCGAAACATAATAATAAGTAGGTAATACTATCCAAAGTAGAGGCGATATAGAGAGGTGTTAAGGGAAACTCGGTACAATCTCAAAGGCATTATCGGATTCCGCGGGTGTTCGGCCCACAATGGATGTCCTGACCGAGCCGAGCTTACTCTGCGGACCGAGTGCTTTGTACCAAATCACTTCGACTAGATTTATTGCTAAGTGTCCCGCTTACCCCACCCTCCTCCCATATAAATTGTGGAATAAGTGTTTCCATATTTACTGGTGACGTGTTGCAAATCGCGGGCGCCTTCTGTGTTTGTCGTGAGTAGTAATTATTAATCTGGCCGCGTCCGATGACGAATCTGAATAATTTATATGGTATTTGGAATTTATTGCGCTCAGGTCTTCGGGGCTTGATGAGGAGAAAGACACATGTGGCTGGTTGAGGGTAAATTGTACATGGTGATACGTTTTGCTGTGTTGGTAGTTTTCGTTTGGGGATAGTTCTGTGCTATTTTGAAGAATTTCTTATCCTATATAGTCGTGTTTTAACTCAATAATTTTCACGCTTACAACGTGATTAACCTATAAATTAATATATTATTACATACCTATTCTTCATTTTTTATATAGTTTAATTAGCAATCTTAAGATTGTTATGTCATGAAAACGTAAATAACATAATTAAACGTGTAAATATCAAAGTAAAATCCAAAGATGTCAATCAGTGACATCTCATCAAAGGGTACAAAATAGGGTTAAGATGTTTATTTACGAAATCACGTCCGATCAATTGACCGGCCCGGGTGTCCGTCAAACGGACCATGTAACCCAATCAAATAGAAATATCGACACCAAACAGGTGTTCACTAAACGTAATTAGTAAAGAGGTTACATTTGCTAATGGGCCGGATTATTTTGAGCCCCCACAGACCAAAGTGAATTTGTAATGAGGCCAATCTTAAGTTCTGTCGGGATTCAATAATTTATTTACTTTGATGATACCTTGACAAAGTTTAGAATAGTCTGTAGATCGAAGTATGTAAATAGGTTTTCGTTAGTTTCCATTTAAATGATAATGAATAATTCCAAATCTTAGTCGATTCTTGCATGAGTCACATTATTGTAAATCGATGCTTCAATTTGTTAATTACATCAACGTTTTGACTTTCTGTATCGGTAGCCTCTTGTTATTTAGTTAGTTAGAGACTAAGTTAACAGTTTTACTAACAACTTAGTCCCCTTTCCTCTGCAGATATGTGCAACTGCTAGACTCATTCCATACACTTAATTAATTAAAAGAGTTGAGTCGCTCGAAGCCAACGAATCTCCGTTTCCATTCCTGTTTACCTGCACCGATGTTTGTTCAACTAACGAACGTATTTTAATCAGTACTTTAATTTAATATCACTCTTACGCAAACACTCTGACCAATCAACGTAATGTATGTTCTTATACAACTCCTTCTACTAACTTCACCATTAATCATTCGATAATTGAATTCGAATAATAAAATTTGAATAACGCCCCAAATTCATTCGATTATCAAATTAAAAAAGGCCAGCACAATATCCGGCGGGATAAGAAAATTGCATTAAAAATCCTTATTAACCGGTTTAATGTGTAGGTGTTAAGTAAATTTGGATGTAATCGGGCCCGGACCTTTTTCGTAGGGTTGTGAGAGAAAAATGCAGAGGGATTTATTGGCTTGTTACTGGGATTTTGTGAAAAAAGGCGAGACGGGACGGAATGCGAGCGGCAAGCCTCGACAGCGTTTGATGCTTTGGCAAGGGGCACCAACACTCAGCTTCATTTTTGTAATCGCTATGATTATTCGTTTAAATTGTTTGCTTTTCTTTTGGTTGGCTGTTCTAATGGAATTTTAAATATGTATTTGATGTTTAAATAAATTCAAAGTTCACAAAACTTTAAGTCAAGTATATAGTTTGTTGTGAAAATATGAAAATTAAGAACATAATTTGTGAATAAAATCAAATTGAATTGTTTAAAAATTCAAATAAACAATTGCGTATTCCAACAGAGGTCGTCGGTATCATGAATATTTTATACAAAAAAGTCGCGTTTTTTTTCTCGTTCCACGTTGACGTTAAGGGGTTGGCAGGGATGGATGAGGTAAATTAATAAAAGAAAAGGGAGCGGTTAGTTACAATTACGCGTTTAAATGTAAGCAAACCGGGTGGCTGTTAACTTTGATTTTTCTTGTGCGACACGCAATTTGTCGACTTCGCTGTAAACAAATAACAATGTAATTTATATTTTTTGTTTTCTTTTCATTTGCTTAATTTTTTTTGGGTTATTAATTTACGGTAGCAGTTTTTAATGGAATCACTGTAAAAATATGTTTCGAGTCAGTTCAAACATTTCGTACGTAAGATTTTAGTTTCTTTGTTTTGTATTTTGTAAGTGGTTTAATGTTTTTAAGAATATCATGAAAACTTGTTAAAATATTTGGACGATAGATTTCATATCACATAACTTTAACAATTACTTAAGAAATACATTCTAAACATTAAAAATGTTTACCTTAAAAACATTTACATCGTTTTCCAAATCAACCGTAAAGAAGCCAAAATGCTTTGATTTCTTCGAAAAACAAAGGGTTAAAAATAAAAAGGCCAAGTTCTTTAAGAAAAATCGGTCTGAGGAGGGGTTAACGGAAAAATCCAGTGGTGTTGTTTTGTTGCAAAGACGAGGGTTACCAGGTAGCCAAATGAATTGCAAACAGCATTATTATTTCCTCAAGGAAGTCGTATATATTCCGGGCCGCTTTTATTTTAACTTTTCTTACTTTATTCATTTTTTTCTTACCCCTTTTTATTGCCGACAAGATCGTAATATATTGTAAACGCGCAGTCAGTACCGCTTGTAAACAACTATTACAAGTTAATGCGAGAGAGGGGCGAGGTGAAACGGTTTCTTTATTATTAACATTAGAAAATCGTTTTTTATTTGATGTTCTTTTTGATTTGTATTGAATCAGTTTTATGTTTTCCATTGTATTTGTTTTATACCTTTGCATTTTTTTGTTTTATAATTTTCTTAATAATTTACTTATGCTTGTGGAAATTACCTTGTTCTGCCTAGGTTTGATAATTCTAAAGGTCAAAATGAGTGATCTGAATATGTGTATAATAAATGGGTGCATAGTATTGGAAGACTCTGGAAATAAGTAACAATCGGAATAAAAAGTTATGTTAATAAAAATAGCAGCATTATTGAATGTGGAGCTCATCGTTCTCTGGCCTGTGAAGGTCTGGTGGCAGTCGCTCTACATAAAATACTGACATTCCGCCAATTCTGGCTAAAATAAAAATCGACTCCAATCGGACATGGAATAAAAGGTTTGGAAGAAGAAGAAAATTGACTGTATTGCTTAGTAAGATTGAAGTACCTATACAAGTTGAACATAAATAATAAATTAATCATATAAAGTAACAATTCAAGTAAATAGCCACATAATTAAGTGAATAAAGGCTTTGACAAGATAAAAACAGCGCAGTTTCTTGGTTGAATAGTTTCGGTCATAAAATTCGCTATAAAAGGGCGATAACTGCCGATTATAGCTGGTGTAACGGCTCTCTAATAATGAATTGTCTTTAGTATAATGCCGCATCGTGATTGTAATACGAGCTATAAGGCTTTTGTTCCGCGTTTACTGATCTTGAATCGTAATTGGGTGAATTAAAATTGTGGGAAATTGGTGTAGCAATGGTCGTCGAAGATTGATGTAGGAATAAAACTCGTTTGTTTTTTTTTGACTCATTATTTATAATCAACGCTAATATTACATGAACATTTTACCTCTACTGGCATTTGAAACTAGGATCATGCTGAACCGAAGCATGCACACATGCACAGTGAGCTAAAGGCGTCATATCTCATAATGATCGGAAAAGCTAATGTGTGAAACACAAATGCATAATTAAGTACTTAACTTATTAAAACATAAGTAGATAAGTGTAAAAATAAACAAAAACACAACTACTTAATATCAATAACAAAACATCCAATACAATATTATTAGTGAGCCAATATCTCCCGTAGCTAAGACATATATTTGAAGAGTGCAATAAACCAACGCACGAACCAATAAACGTAGATTATCGGAAGTTATGATGCGATTCACGTTAATGCGACATGACAATAGGCCCCAGGCTGAGAGCTACATTAGGGGTACGAATTACGGATATATGGACAAAAATATTGACTGTATGTAAATTAAATTATCTAGTTTTCGTGGGTTGGTAAGTAGTTATTAGTTATTCTGTGGTTCATGTTGTTGGTTGTGGTGCGTAGACATGTTGTGATATTTTTTTATTGATTATTTTATTTTACTCTAACGTAATGAACTGTCATTATGATACAGGAAACGTTTGTTCATTTAATTTATATCAGCCAACAGGTTCGCAAACGGATAACTATTAAATAGAATTGAAAAAAATATCAAAGTTGAGATTTAACTTTTTTATTTTTCACCAGTTAGAATTGAGAATTTTGACTGGCATTATCAGACATCAAGAAACTTATTCAAGAAAGAAATATGGAGAGAATCATCATACCTTTATTGCATTTTAATAAATGATGAAACCTGTCAAATAATTATACTTACCCAAGTCAAAACAAATAAAAAAACCTTTTACATATTTATTTGTTTCCAAAAAATACCTTTATTTACCCCAGTGGTCCGAAATAGAGTGGTATACAAATATCCCATCAAAGAGAAAATAGCCCCTAGAAATTTTGGGGTGAACCGGGGAATAAAGATATCGCGTGTGGTCGCAAACAAAACGATATGTTGACCGTGCTGTCGTAAAAAACACGTTAACATCAATTCACATTTATGTCCCCTATTTGCGCGAGTCGAACCACTGGCCGCCACACAATGTTACGGATTGTCTGCACTGATTTTGTTTACCATCATACGTAATGAGTGAGGTAATTGAGTTATGTAAAGAGTAAGGCTAAATTGAATTATTTCGTTCAAGTGTAGGGCGATTTTGTGTCATAAATATTTTAAAATTCAACTTATGATAAACGTATTTTTGATTCAAAGGATACATGGCTAATCTTATTTAATTAATTACATATTAAATTTTAAATAAAATTTACAATAAATGTCTTATCATTAAAACGGAACTCTTTTTCTGATGCATTTGGTAACGACAATAAATTACGCTTTGTTTCATGGCTCTCTTAAGACGCTCAAAACAAAAGTTGGACCAAGTTTTATCACAGTTTCCCTACAGAAAAGGGGACCTTTGACCTATTTTTGCCGAGGTATGGTTCTGCCATTGGATTCTGAAACTTCTTAGAATTACGTTAAAATATAACAATCTTGAAAAATAGAGAGCTGTTCTAAAATGTATCTCTTTTGAGCCAAAATCGTAGTATTTGTTAATATTCTAGCAAGAAAAATCTCAACTAGTTACATTAGATCTACATCAGAAAGCTACATTATCATGGCTTAAAATAAACCAGGTAAAACCACGGCATAAAACTAATATTTCAAACACACATTCAATTTATCCCCAAAAAGAAACTAAATACAGAAAAGTTTCATCCGATATTGAATCAAACTGATGTCACATTTTTATGATATTGTATTACTCTCGGAACTTGAGTATAGATCTACTCGTAAATCTAAGATGGCCTGACCTAAGCCATAAATATAAGTCGGAGAGTGCATTCAGACGACTTATTGAGTTAAGATACTTCCTTGCTCGGCTTGTGAAGCGGCCATATTTTATATTCAAGCTAATGGTTTGAAGTCTAGATTATATTAGAAATGTACTTGGAAAATAAATTGGTTTTAGTTTGTTTTTCAAATTGGGTTTCTATCTTCTTTCGGTAGATGGAGTATCGAGATTAAATAAAACATAAAATTCTTAAAAAAAATCAAAGATACGTGGGTCAATCCCTTCACCTTGGAATCACTGAAACATGACCATTAAATAAATGTTTTTATAAATAAAGTTAATTTAAAAAAATAAGAAACCGACATCAGCACTAAAATGTAAGAAAATAATTTAAAATAAACGATATTATTAATACATATTTACAATTTATAATTAGTTACTTTTGGAGTCAGTGCCAGCCCAGGATAGTTTTTTTTCCTTATAAGATAGCACGAGACGCGCCTATAATATTAATGAAGGCTTTGGCTGTCACCGACTTCAAAAGTTACTAATTATAAATTGTAAATATGTATTAATAATATCGTTTATTTTAAATTATTTTCTTACTTTTTAGTGCTGAAGTCGGTTTCTTATTTTTTTAAATTAACTTTATTTTAAATTTTTTAGTGGGAAGCAAGTCTCCTTCTACAAAAGACGCTTAAATTTTCCTCCAGAAGAGCTTTTGACTCGTGGATCACTTGAATATTTTTTTTGTGGGAGGAAGACTTTACGTCTTTCCTCTGTCCAGGGGAATGACGGGGTATGTCGGACTCCGCGCCGCAAAGATAGAGCGGCGATGCGCTAACCGACTAAAACCCCTTGGTGTGCCACCTCTGCGCTTATGGCCGAAACCGGAAGAAACGCGGCTGCACGCTACTACGATCCCGGACAGCGCCTCTACAGCGTTTCTCCTCCGAGTTAGAATGTAGCTCTAGGCGACAGATGTTGAGTTACCCCCTTCCGAAAGTACCGCGCGCCACCTCGAGGCCTATATGGTGGCAGTGGATCTCCCCCCGGGGAATACTGCCGCAGGTCGGGCGTATGGCGGTTGCAGGACAAAGTGGTAGTCCCACCTCCGTCTGCCCAACCTTCTGCTGCGGATAATGTTAATGGAGAGGGCTTCGCGCTCTCTCGTACGACCTCACCAAAAGGTGGACACTACAATCCAAGACCTCTCCTCGCTCACCATAGCAGAGACTACATTTGGCAAGGAGAGGTCATTTCCCACGATTGCCGCGAGAGTTGCGAGGGCAATAGCCTCTTGCAGGGATTTTTTCGCTGCTCTAAGAGTGTCGAGCAGTTCAACCTCAACGGGTACCGCTTGAATCCTGTCCCATGAGCTGATGTTACTCATGATTCATAATCTAACACAACCCTGCATTTTATTACTTCTTTTTAACTTCATCATCCCAATTAAACCATCATTTTATTACAAAACTTCTTTATAACCACAAAGGCATAAGAACTTTTTAGAAAATTAACCAATGTCAAAATAAAAACGAAAGTAGAGGATGACGTTTATACTGTCTTTTTATTAATTAAAATAATATATACAATCTAATCTGGTGCAGTGTTTGTTTGTAATATCTAAATATATTTTTTTAAGAAAAGTTTTATGAAAACGCTCTGAAGATATATGTGTAATAGGAACCTATAATAGTATAAAAAAACATTTTTAAACAATGTTCTAGGTTCGAGTTTATTTCAGTGTGTGTTAACGAATTAAAAAACAGGACATTTTTATATCTAAAACCCATGAATTGTGAACAGCATTTGATTTAAATACGAAAAAACACAGCCAAAAAAATTTCATCCAGAAATTCTTATGGTATCAAGAATATCGCGAGCAAAACCACGGGTCACAGGTAGTTTTACTTTTAATAATGTCAATCGACACCCCAGCCTACATTGTTGCAGGTTTTTCCTCGATTTTTTCTGGATCCCATCATCAGATCCTGATTTCCTTGACATGGGACCACTTCGCGAATATCCGCTTTCTAATGAAACAAGAATTTTAAAATGCTCCATTCATGATTACGAAGAAATCGCGTAACAAACACACAAAAAAAAAATATATATATACACGTCGAATATAGAACCTCCTCCTGTTTTTTTGGAAGTCGGTTAAAAAAAAAACAATCAGTATATATTTTTATCCGGCTCCTAAATGCAAAGGCTAACTTCCAACAGAGAACATTTCACATAAATATTTCGGAATATGTTTCATACAGAAAAATAAATTAAATGATTCATCGCACAACAAAATAAAGGCGAACACGTAAATGATTGTATTATTTGCGTTCATATCTTAAATTCGTTTCCCGTTTAATGTTGATTACATTCCACTTCCAAGGTTCAACTTTGTGATGGAAATAAGTCGTTACTTCTATTAAGTAATTAGTCAGAATAAAGCGATGTTTAAGTAATGAACTGTAATTATAGGAGAGGACACGTCTTAGAAGAATAATTAAATCAATCATCTCTTCCCCTTTGGTGTATAATCTTTTCAGTGAAATTAAGTTTCGAGTAAATACTCGTAAACGAATCGAGGCCCCGCTTTGAACTCGATAGCCTTTTGGGATAGAATTTAAGATGTTTAGGAGACGTCTTTAACAACTTAGATTAGATTTACTGGGATCCTCTTACTTACACTATTTGTTGACGGTATATAATGAACGTTATATAATGATTGTAATTAGATTCTTGAGTAAAATTAAAGTAGGTACTAAAGTAATGTTGAAAAATTATAAGCCCGAATTTGATCATATATTTTACTTACATTAACAAATATTTAAACTCTAAAACACCTCAAACACGATTCGTATTTTATAAACTCAGTGCAAAGACACTAAAATTATAAGTACGAAGATACTAAAATTATCCATTAAAAGCTTTATCAAACTTGACGCACTTATACAAGCATATATTTTGTTTTCTAATAACATTTGATTGGTAGAATAATAATTTAAAGAGAGCGTAGGGCCCCTGAGACGCGGGGGATGTAAGGCCGGTAAACTTTTAAAGATATTATACCCAAGAAGGGTTGAGGCCATGCGTCCTACGTGATCTGACGCGCCATCTGTCTTTAGAACTCAAATTTGTTTATCTATACTGAGGAGAAAGTTAGTCGAGTAAAAATAGTATTTTATTTATTGCTATAAATGTTGGAGTGATAAAGTTAGGTTTGGTATAGTTGGTAATGTTGTTTAGATGTGGAATCAATATTAGATCATCATCATAAAATTGAAGGGAGGAAGGATTTTCATACATAATACTGTGGATGGTTTCATGAAAACAGTATCTGAGAAAAAGCCTGGTAAGTCAGGGTTTAGACTCAGTGTTTTGGTTCTTTTTCTTGAGTGACACATGTTTGCTATTGACAAAACCTGGCTTGACTTAAGGATTACCAATACGTATAATACAATCATGGTGTTTTCACCTTTATATTCTAAATGTGAGAGAGACAGGCTTCTGCCCTGCAGTTTTTAATACAAAAAATACTCGGTTTTCCAAACCTTATCTCTTTAGCAATATACTCCTATTTAGTATGTACATAATATCAAATCCAAAGTATTATTTTCCCCATAAATCCCAACTGTATCGACAGGAACTATCCAGCAATAAATTTGTCATTTTCCAGTGCATAAAACATAAATTCGAATCATTGGTCTTTCCGCAGAAGGGGTCGTGATACAAAAACTATTCTCAATAAAAATAACACCGCGTTTGGTCAAGTAACCGTACACGTTTTATGTCTTTACGTTTGTCTGGAGAAAAGATATCAATTCTTATTATGTTGTTTACTAAAATACTTATATGCCTTATTGCTAATAGTAATATGTTCCTTTCTTTTATTTTCCTAAGCAAACGTTGGATGACGAAAATAAGTACTTAAATTAAAAACAAACTCACCAACAACATTTTGCACTCTATTTAAATAAATAAATAATCTAATACACACACAAAACTTAGCACCAACCCCAGTCTCTTAGGAAATAACTGAGACATAGACTCAGTGATATAAGAACATACATTATACAATTGTATCTAGCCTATTTCGCTGGCAACCTCACTCTGTCACCCACATGCGTCCGAGGGGCGACTCTACATACAAATATCCATATTTTTAAATTTGATTTGAGGTTCAGCCAAATGTTTGCTATTGAAAATTGGATGGGATAGTGACGTGAGAGAAATTCAATAGATCTTGGCGGTGCATAATAAAAATGGACCGAGCGGTGAGTTATTGAAAATGTATTTCTTTATTGAAAAGGATTCGGAATTGTTTTGTTTGTTTGGACGTGTCGTATTTTACAGAAATGTGTTGATGTGTTTTGGAAGTAAATTTTGGTACCTATATACAATGATGTTTCTCTGCCTGGCGTACTGAAACTGGTCAGTTCTTTTTATTGTTTGAATAGGATTTGTGTTAATATTACTGCTGTAAAAAAACAAATATTTTTAGAAAAAAATAGCTACGATATTGGACAACAAAACCACACAATCGAAACCTGCCACGCAATTACATTAAACTGACCTTCGAACACAGAATTACACTTACAAATCCAATGTATCATTCGAACCGCCACTGGGCAAATACCTTACATGAGACGTCGGGCTCTAAGTAAATAGTCATGTCTGAATAGCCGCTAATATCTGAGCAGGCGCGGATAGGCCCGAGGCGTGTTCCCTTGGTACTGTAAAACTTTACCTACTTGGTGAGCACACATCTGCGCTGGCCACAGACCAAGTTCTCCTTCTGTTGCGGTGTTGACGGCTCCCAGATATGTCATATTTGTTAGTGCCCTCCCCCCGCGCACCGAGGGAAACGTCTCGCAGTATTGGACATCTTGTGCGACTGATTCTATGTACTATGGGTTTCGTGGTTCTCGTGTTTGGAGGTTTCTTCAAACATGACATTTGAGTTAATGAGATGATGACGTCGTGAACATGGGTTCTAAATATAGTGAATGTGGGTACTACAATAGTCATATCTAATTTTGAACAACGCTAAAGTTTCCCAGATATTTAAAAGTTTCTCAGGATATTTGTGAAATCAGTTATCTTCAACTTGTAAGTAAACCACATTGTATTCTATTAAAACCTGCACTGCGGCACACTGAAACTGCATTTTAACAAACACCGATGCACTTTTTTTAGCATGCAGCAGATAAATATTTCCAAAATGTTTTATATTTTGCCCTTGGTTTACACTCATTTATCCTTACCACGACTTCAACCACATTACTAAGTTTTAGGTTGGATATTTTTGCAAAAATACTGAATTTAGTTCTTGATTCTTTAGGTTCAGAGTGTGATTTACATAACAATATATCATTTGATCTAAAGTCCTTTACGCTAGCCGTCGGTTCACATATCGACCCCACATATTCTCCAAGGAGTTACATGTTTGATTTGAACTCGCTCGCCCAGCCACTGCAAATTGTGTTCCAAACTTTATCGGCACAGTAAAAACCATTTGTTTTTGACTCTTTGTACTATATTTACTAACATTTTATATTTGGTTTTAGTTAGATTATGTTCGTAACTGAGTGAAAGAATTGGAACTATGTTTATCACTGTTTAATTGGGAAGGACAAACAATAATATGTGAGAAAACTGGATTATACGGTATGGTATATTCTAAATATTAAACTATTTAATAGCTTGTAAAAGTTATTTGAAAATCTTAGACTGATTCAAAAAGCATGACAGACATATTTTATATCTCTGTAAAATACTTAAATAAATAACGTTCAAGAATTGTAATTTCGCAAAAAGCCGAGCACGCTGAATGGAATCTGAAACACGAAATCAAGTTTACTGCAAAAGCATTTCCAAGTCCGAACTCACCACACGTAGTACCTACTTTAAAACGCGTCGCAAATTCCTGGAAATCCTTTAAAATCAGCGAAGCGATCCAGCCTTGGCTACGCTTAGAGTGACCGCGTCCTGATTCCATTAATACCTCGCCTCCCCACCACTTCGACCTCCCCTTTCCTTCAGCAAAAGCACGAAAGTATCTCTTAATCTAAGCTGGACATCGTGATAACGATATTATAAACCATTGCCGCTGACTACAATTCGCTTTTAGAAGGGCATTACCAACTTCAACGCATTTAATCTGAACCCCATTATAGTGTGAGGACCTTAGGGCAGGCGCAGGGCTGTCGCATCAATGTTTTTCAGATGAACAGATTGGACAAATCCAATAATGAAGTTAACGTGACCGAAAATATATTTAGATTAAGATAATGTTATTGTGATACTATCTTTCCATTATATCAAGTGGGTGCCGAGTAGATGTTCGAATATTGTGACGCAATTTAGTTGGATGTGTTAAAATAAAATAAACAAACCCTAAGGATCAGAACTTTGCAGACGATAAACTAGAGGCAGCCCTACCGCAAGACAAGGGTCGGCTGAAACACGGCCTTCGGACAGTTGTGTCCACCTTGTGCCGGACCGCAAGGCATTTGTGTAAAGCAATTAGCGCCTCTAATGTGGCCGTACCTTAAGACATCGGCCTTTAAAATAAGCGTCTCGGACCGCCTTTATAGCGGCGAGGAATTCTTGAAATACGGACGGACTGCATTCCACTACAAGAATTTCTTGTTTTAATGTAAGATTTTATGGTCTTCATGCAATGTTTTAGATAGGGTGAAACAATTTTCATGTGCCACAAAATCTTGGCCATGAATTATTTGCGAAACTATTGCAATACTTCAAACGTTTTTCACAGTCTATGTAACTTACAGATACCATCCCATTATAAAAAAAAATGACTTCAAATGTACTACCTACAATTTAAAAAGTTAAATTACCCAACGTTCATTGTAATCTAAAACACATATTCCTAAAACTACACCAATCATGTATCCATTATATTCGATCGTAAGTAAACAAACAGGCTGTATGAAGAGGTCCCAATAATCTGGGAGCGTATACAATATTTATTGTATCAATATTGGTGAGGTTTACCCTTCCCGTAATGGTTATCGTCCCAAACGCTTAATTACCCTGTATCGAGACAATGGCTAATAAGAAACGATGCCTCAGCACTATCCCTTTGATTTATAGAATATTCGCAAGTTTCTAAGTGGAGATTATATGAATTAGCTTATTGTGTAGGTAGCTTGATTTATATTTGGAATCATTTTGGGAGATCTATTTATGGGACAGGTATTGTTGTTTGGCTTGGGTCTGGTCTGGTCAATGTTTCGTATTTTTGAATAATTCACATTTTAAATAATTAATAATTTATTAATCTTATGCGCCCATTTTAATTTTCATATTTTATTACTCTATTTAGTCCAAAAAATATTGCAATTTTAAAATTTCTATCACAACAAGCTAAATCAAATGAACAATACCAACCACAATTTATTTCATCGCTTAAAGCTAAAATTCAGTTGCAAGATTTGCCTTGGACATATTAACACGGCAAGTTTATAAAAAAATAAAAAAAAAGTTGTTAAAATATCTGAATAACAACAGAATCATTAACAGTACATAACAGTACGTAACATTAGTAATCCACATAAAAATTATTACATTAGTTTTAGTAGTTTTTCTATAAGTACACAAGATTCTAAGTTTATTCGCTTTCTAGAGCTACATGACTGTGTTAAAAGGTGTTCAAACTAGTACAAACCACTTTGATATCTTTAATCAAGTCTATAATAAATTGATTAATCCTTTGGCAGACAAACATTGCATGTTATTTAAATAGGAGCAAGTCCTTACAAGAAGGTTACAAGAAAGGGTCGGAGATCGAACTCGAGCCATTTACGTAATGATACCCATTTGATGAGGATAGCAGACCATTACAAAATATATTACCATCAATAGACTAATTAAGTAAGTTGTTATTGCAGGTTTTAGTAATAATGTATGGTAGTTTGTTTGACTGTAAAACTATTAAAATAAAGAAAGATGTATGGTTAACAAAGATGGAAGACCATTTTGTTCCCAATAGTAAGTACTCATGCCTAAAAATCTATCTAGCGAATGATTTTGACGACCTCGATGACAGAGTGGTCACCATGGCGGACTGCCATCCGTAAGGTTACGGGTTTGATTCCCGTGCGGGGTGAATATTTGTGTGAACCACAAATGTTTATCTCGGTCTGTGTGTATGTGAATGAGTGTGTGCGTAGTTTCTGATACAAGCTTCGAGCTTAGTTAGGGGTCAGTTACTATAATGAGATGATGTAGTGAATGATTATTATGTTATGTATATTTTTATTTACCCTTTACATTAGAGAGAATAAACGGTAATGTATGGGTTATTATTAATACATGGGTATATTAAAACCTACTAAGATTATAAAATAAAAAGCTATCCACTGAATGATATTTTTATAAATCCCTTACATTAACGGAAATACGCGCTGTTACTATGGGGTAAGTATATTAAAAAACCTACTACAAGTATAACATAGCAGAACCACAAGAAAACCTAAACTTATTAGACAAAACAAAACATGTGTCACTATATTCGTAATCTGTGCGACCGCACCGTCAGCTGACGCCCAGCATGGACAACTTTTTCTTATCTACAAAACACTTTTCATAAGAACTGCACTTGAACGGTTGGGGCGAGAACCGGGATGTTATAACTTGTGGGAAATAGATGCGGTATTGTGTATCCACCCACCGCCCTGCGAGAAATATAATAGCATAGACTACTTATTGTTTTACTCGGTGTTTTTTATTGTTTTTAGAAGTCGACCATCCTGCACTTGGCCAGCGTGGTTGACTAAGGTCTAGTGGCCATAATTTAGGGTATGCTCGAGCCCCTCGCTGGGGACATATATTATGAGCTGACGAAGTCTGGATTGAGGTTATGTGGAATATCTAATAGCAAACTTATTTAAGAAGTACTAATTTGAATAACAGTGATCTCCAGTTTCAATTTTTTTAAAGATAGATCTTTAAACTTTGTGAAGGTACCTGAAAACTATAGACATAAGTTTGTGTTATAGATATACTATAAGGTATTTATAACACCAAAATCTGATTTCATTATGAAACATTACACAACATTATTTATTAAAAAAATTAAAACGTGTGGCACTCGGGACTGCCGCGGTAAAGCTATTGCATAGCAATTTTATCAACTAATTGCTTTTTTTATTTTTGTATTGCAATCCTAACCTTAGAAATTAATAAAAACGTGAGCTTTTTTTTCGTTACGGAATTTCTGGATTCGGTCCCCGCGCTCAAGGCCCTCGATAGAAGCTATGCAATAGCTTAAAAACAACCTATGATTCATCATAACTTTACGGATGCAGACACGAGTTTGTCGCAAGTACTTATATTGCGCGATGATAAAAAATTTCGATGACGCGAATTGAAGTTACGCAAACATTTTCTGTTGCAAGAGAATTATTTGGGATTAAATATTTCATTAGATGTTATTTTTCGTTTCTCTATTACGTAATATACAAAACTCTTGTGAAACTGTTAACAATTTCCATAGTATTACTAAGGCTGCTACAAAGTTAACGTTATACAACAAAAGAAATTAATTACCGTTCAGGTAAGTATTATTGTTGGACATAACTCTCTAAATGTTTGATGTAGAACTTCTTATTGTGTTAAAATATTGTACTAATATATTGTTGACCTGCATTACGATTGACGTACTGTTCAATTTGTAACCAACCAAAAAATTATTACGTAGGTTCACCTAAATCAAACTCAGCGTTTGAACCTGGAATCTTTAGGATAGCAGAAAGTGACCGTGTCCAAAGATTACCAGAGACATTCCACAGGTATAGAAGTAAAGTTCCTGGTAAAACATAACATAACATTCACTACATCATCTCATTATAGTAACTGACCCCTAACTAAGCGCGAAGCTTGTATCTAGGGTATCCGAAACGACGCACACACTCATTCACACACACACCCAGACCGAAACAAACATTTGTAGTTCACACAAATATTCACCCCGCACGGGAATCGAACCTGCAACCTTACGGATGGCAGTTCGGCATGGTGACCACTCTGCTTTCGAGGTCGTCAATTGTATACCTATCGTTTTGTACAGAAGAAACTATTACATAAATGCTATACTACTACATAAATGACTGTGAAGACATTAATCTCGAAAATCACTAAACGAATTCTGATGGGTTCTTATAAAGGATCTATAACAGTCTAAAAATAAACAGGGATTATTGAAAAATAATAGTTATACTTTATATTTAATATCTTTTACGGGACATTAACACGTACCTATGTCGAAACCCTCGACTAGTTTCAGTCACGTCCGGTGGCCATCATCAGGAAGATGAGTGCGATACGCCCGCGCCGTAAACGATACGTAAACGATATTAAATATAAACAATGACGTACATTTCGTTTAATCATATAATAGTTATAGTGTTTTGACATTTACCAAATAAGAAACTTTTTATTCTATTTTCATTTACCTTTGATTTTATAACTTTCTTTTACTATATAGGAATCTTTTTGACCTTTAAAAGTTTAAATATACCGTATCCTATTTTTGATCATGACATGAATGTAGCATCCCACACATAGTTGTTTACCGCGAGATCCCTCGTTAGTGATAATGTTGGGTACCATCTTGCTTGACCAATAACAAAATAGATTATAGCAATATTTTCTTTTAATGTAACTTAGATAAGTTGTATTTGATTTTATTGGTGGTAATTGTGGTTTATAATTGAAAGTATGTTTGTTCTTTATTTTAAAAATTTTATTCTATAAATTGATAAGTAACTACTTAGGTAGTATATGTGGCTTGAACAAGGTAGAATTCACATATCAAATATGAAATCAGAATGCCGCACAACGTCGTCGAAATATCTGTTTTATCTCAAAATATTTATCTGTACTTAAAAACATCCTAAGGTATAAGTATAGCCTATAGGCATCAATCATTCTTATACTTACCATCTTGTAAGTTTTTAAGAAATCTTTAAACCCCAAAAATAGCTTTCGTCCAACTAGAGTCATAATCAAAGTTTCGGTTATATAAACTTTTGTATTACTATTTATGTTTGTGCCGTAAAGTTTATAGGCGTATGTACCGAGGCCTCAGACAAACACAAGCAGACGAAGTGCACCGGCCTCCCCTCGCGTATTAAATTCGGTTATTAATCCCCAAAGTTTGATCAAGTGAGTTGACCCCGAGCGGAGTTCATCGATCCGCGGCGACTTTCACCCGGATCATAAACTGAGCCACCCACTTTCAAAACTGAAAAAACAGTTCCCAACTCACTTCAAAACTAAGTCTTCCTAATCACGCGGCGCGAACAAACTTCTACAAGTTTTTTCCAAGTTCAGTTAAACTTCATCGATGTGGGGATCATTCACCCTGGACTCGGAAGGGACACTTGCATACGCTCCTCGACCGTTGGAACAAAATGTGGAGCAAGGTTGGACGAGATTACTTTCGTCGGTAACTTTTTGCGATCGATACGGAAGTCAAAAGTTTATTAGGGGCCGCCGCGCGACACCGCTCGTAAACCTAACTTCGCCTCCGCCGGCTCCGGCCTACAGCCGCGGCCGACACCTCATCCGCCCTTAATTACTCCATGCGGCACATCAACTCTCCGATTGAATCATCTGTTACCCTACTCACTCAAAGGAACCTTTATTTACTTTACATATCAGAGGCCTTAGCTAACGAGCGTAATACCTGCTCAGCATTCGTATTCACAAAAGGTTTTTCTACCTACGCCAGCGGCGGGCGTAAAATAGGAGGCGAGTCGGGAAGGAGGCATAAAGGAGAAAATAAAATAAAGACGGCGCCAGCGAACGGATGCGAGGTCCGTGAAAAAAGTATGAGGAAAGCAGGCTTAATGGTGTGGCGCAGGTGAGGTGGGCGGGGTCGGGTGGGTGGTGCGCGGGGATTGGTTGGCGCCGCCCAGCCGCGAGTACGCCCCGCCGGCGCCCCCTCCTCCGCGGCCACCGGCTATCGCCACGCGGCCACCTCCACCCCTCGCCCGCGCCCGCGCCCGTGTGCCCGCGCGCCAACCAACCTATGCCTGTGTCGTGAATTAGTTTGCCAACTCTCTGTCTATGGCGGAGCTCCGACGCTGTAAGTATGGACGCCCGGCCTGAATAATCGATAAAGGTGTTTATTGAAAACGGGTAAGGACGAACCTCTTTATTGCTTCTTTATTATTAAACTCTTCCATTGAAATAGGTAAGTTGGACGGTTCCGTCTAAACATACCTAACGAAGCTGAAATACCTACTAGTAAAGACTTGGGGCTCAATTAAATAAATGAACATCATCAAAGTAAGTATACGAATACAACAATTTTAAGTACGTAGAAGAATGCATAACTTCACGTACTATATTAATACATATACATATCTGTATGCGAGCGAGTCCGTCGATTGTAGCGTACTTAGCTGGCCTGAATTCTGCGATATTGCTGCGCAGAATAAAGTTAAACAAGGTTTCGAGGTCGGTTTTCAAGCGTGCGCCTATATGAAACATTTCAACGTTTTGCTAAATTATTCTTCCGTTACGTAATTGCTTGAACTTTTAGTCAACTAAGTATTTACATTTTTAAATATATCTATTGACTATACTTGATTGTTTTTTTGAAAACTTCGAGGCAAATGAATGTCTCCAAAACAATAATCACAGTTAATCAGAGATAGAAATATTGAGGCATTTTCGAAACATTAGTCTTTTAAACTCGTAAATTAGATTACTCAATGCAACAGAACAAGACCTAAGTAATAAGATCACGAGATAGGCTCGAGCGACCAATTTGCATAAACACGTGAGTACGTCGCGTTAGACACCCCCATCTTAAGACCTCTCTATACATAGCCAGCGATGTATACTGACTAATAATATTATAATAGTTTCACGTCAGGTGGCTGTGTTGTTTGCATAATTTGTCATTGTTATAGGGGCTTTAAAGTTTTATATTTTTATTTTAACCGTGTTGAAGAAGATTATAGGTTTTTGTACAATTTTGTTATACTTAGATATCTAAAATTCAACGACTACTTATTCTTATTTTTCAGAAATCTACTTAAAAGCTCTAATACCTATATTATCTCTCAGCTACGTCTCTACCAATGTACTGTTTCACTCACTATACACATGATTTCGGTAAAAAAAAGTTCTAACGTCTAAAACAAACGAAAGCTCGATAAAAATGTGACATTCATCCTATCACTTTTGAAAATCGAATGTCGAACCGACACCGGGTATCAAAACTCTCCATTCCTCAACAAAAAATAACCAAATACCCCGTACCATTGTCCGAGGACACAATGCCTTTACGACACCGTGCAAATAACGTTTGGAAAAATGTAAAAAAGAGCACACACAGTTTGCGGGTTCCGGGTAAACACATCGACGTACCCCTTATTGAGTTGATCTGGCCATTTGTACGAACCCTCGCCCTTTGCATGTTGGTTAAAAAAAGAAATTCGGCTTGCGAATTCAATTTCCAATATCCATTTTTGACGTGCCGTGATTAGAACGCAGTTTGGTCGTTAACGGCGTGTTTTGAGCACGGAACTGGACGCAGTTCTTTTGGTTCCATTTGTGCGAGATATTGATTGTGAGAGCAAACTCCGAATGCCTGTAGGCTTTCAAATTTTCTACTTTCCATACTTGTGTACCATTTTAATCCGAATGTGGTCTCTTTTTTTTTGATAATAATTTATTTATAAAACTAAGAAAGAGTATACATTTATTGTATGTATTTATTAAGACTTTATGTCCTAATAAATAAGCTTTATACAATAATTGGATTTTTATTGCCAAGATTTACAAGAGGCTTTAAGAGAGTTATAGTTGTTCAAATGTCTATTAACTTTTTCATCCATGACAAACCAGATTTCTGTCAAAGTTTTACTTATTGTATTTGAGGACCTTTTTATGTGTGTAGAAATATCATCATAATAATTTAAACAGTTCTACTGGCTTTTAAAGGATAACATGAAGATATACAGGAGAAATGCAGTGGGGAATAGAATTACTTATTTTTACATTGCTTCGCTTTATTTAAATATGTATACGGAGTCTTCTGAATAGTTCCTGTAATTTGAGTTGTAATATATTGTAGGTGCTATTTTCAAAATATGGGCAGTATCGTAGACGTGGTAAGTACCCTTATAGCTCTTAATATTACTAAGCGAAACAATACCATTTATTACTATTACAATAAAACAGACAATAAACAATATTAGTTAGGAAAACGATCGGAACACCTCTTAATATATCTCGTGAGTGTCTTCAAATAGTAATGTTATAATAATAAATATATCATAGTTATCCCTAAGGGACAAATAAAGGGAAAATAAAGCAAAACGTTTATTCTCAAGGAAGGGTCGCTCAAGAAAAACGATTAATATTAACTGAAATTGTTATTGGCCCCTTTATTGCCAAGATTTAATATTTTTATTACGTTGTGAAGAAAGAGTTGAAGTTTTCTTGTGAATTCGATACTAATTAAATTGGAAATGATTGGGAAATTATTACAGCGTGATTCATTTGTTGTAATTAATTGTTTATTTTCGTTAAAATATATTTTTGTGCCAAACATTATTGTGATAGATTATTACTCTTTTCGTCTCCATAAACTTTTTTATAAAATAGGTAAAGGAATGTCTCGAGTGCCATTTGTGAAAGTTTGACAAGATATTTAAATCAATATCAATATCTTTCCAAACCGGAGATACTGGGTCCGGGTTTGATTCCTATGTCAAGCGAACATTTTATAAAATATATTTCTTTTTAAATGTTGAAAATATGTACATCTTTCCGTAACCCCCATTTTAGTACAATAAAATAAAAAAAAGAAGTCTAATCAAGCCTAATATTAAGTTCATTAATACTTAAAGCAAAAAGAGTAATTACGAGTGTTGAAGTACGTGATTAGCCCTTTAACGAGCGACCGGTACCGCGGAGGTATTCTTACATTAAAATGTAAACATAGCCCTCCCCTACGTCACCGCTGTGCTTGAATCGTCATTCCACATCTTGTATTAAACAGTTGGTGCAGACGAGCGAGGAAAACGCGCGGTTAGGTAAAGAATTGTATATCTATAGGTAGTAATGTTATTAAGTGTGCCAATAAGTGTGCGTAGTTCCTAATACTTTATTTTTCGAACTCTATCTGACGGATTAATTAGAATTTCATATTGTTCAACATCCCTATTGATATGGTCCGTGGATTTTGTAGAATTATGTTAGGGCAATATTAGAGTAACTCTATGTTTAATGATAAGTTTAAAATAACATAAAATGATTTTGTTGTTGTTAACATAAAAATAATATGGTTACCAAACTCAAAACTTACAACAAGTATTAAAAAAAGTTATACTATCCAAAGAGACGTTTTTATGTCTAAAACAATCACAATCAACCGCTCCACCACTGCTCGTCTGCACCGCCCCCGTAATAAGAGAGTGTAATCTAAGTATGGAGTACGTTCAAAGCGGTCATCTCCGCTGAGATCACTCCCTAGGGAACCCTAGGACCCGGATTCATTCTCCGAGAATATCCACTGGAGTAAACGACACCTTTGCGGAATGAATGTTTTATGGTACATTGTAAAGGTGACAAGATTAAAAGGGCTATGAACTCTTTTAATTTGGTAGCAAAATATGTTATTTATTTTAAAAGAAATATCTGAAAGTATCAAGTAATTTTTTGACGACCTCGATGGCAGAGTGGTCACCATGCCGGACTGCCATCCGTAAGGTTGCGGGTTCGATTCCCGTGCGAGGTAAATATTTGTGTGAACCACAAATGATTATGTTATGTTATGTTATGTTATTTAGTTATTTCATCGATGTTCAATATTCGAATATATATGGAACCAATTAAAAGTACAAGTGGGTATACCCTTTCAGATAAAATCAAATCAAATTGGTTCGATAAACGACTATGACTTTGACGATAATAGTATAATATTCCACATATTTGTTATGAATTTATATTTATGACAATTCAATTCTTGATTTTATGGCTCCTGTTTACAACTCTGCCAATGTCACGTTATATGCCAAACCAATAAGAGTGAATGATCGGTAGTTGGAAAACTGACCGGTGAATTTGGAATTTTGAAATTATCTGTGCAGAGAAAAATAAAAATAATTATTGTTAGTATAAAAGACGACGTCACAAAATTAATCTAAAAGTAGGTAGTTACAATACAGATTGGGTAAGTAATTAAATAAATAATAGTACTACGTATGTAAAAATAAATATATATTTACAGTTTAATTTTATTAATCAGTATATATTTACAAAGATATTTACACAGAGGAGTATATACAAGGGATAGGAGAGACTGCATACATGTGGGACGAGGGATGTCTGAAGGAAGGAAATCGTAAAGGGAGAACATTCTAAGGGAACAATTAAAAAACATGTGGTCTATAGTACCCTCATCCAAGCCACACTCACAGATGGAGTGATCCCTTATCCTGATTTTGGCCAGATGAACAGGGGAACAGTTATGGCCGAGACGGAGACGACAGATAATAGAGGTAGGGAGTTTGGGGAATGTGCGGTATTTGGTAAACCAAGGTTTTGACGGTAGGTCTGGTTGAATAAGGGCATAATACTTACCTTTTTCTTTTTGTGTATTTTTCCACAGATGTGCCCAGGAGGAATGTAGTAAAGGGAGAGAAAGGGAGCAAAGGTCATGGGAATAAATTTTATTATGGTCCAGGGATCCAGTACTTGTGGCTTGCTTAGCAAAAAAGTCAGCAGTCTCATTGCCAGGTATACCGGAGTGGCTAGGTATCCATGCTAAGGTGATTTCGATTCCCATTTGTTGACAATCAAGAAGAGCCTCTCTAATCTTAAAGATGATTGGAAATTTTGATTTACATCGAAAAGGGTTGGATATTATGGACTGTAGGCAGCTTTTAGAGTCAGATAGTATGACACATTTAGAAAGATTATGGGATTTAGCATAGGAGATTGCTTCAAAAATAGCAATGGATTCTCCAGTAAAAACCGAAGTTCCAGAAGGGCATTTATAGGAGGGAATGATTTTATAATGGGGAAACCACACAGCCGCACCCACAGGGCCATTCTCTATTAATTTAGAGGCATCTGTAAACACTAATTGCCAATCAACAAAGTCTGTGTTCATTTTATCATAAAATTTTGCACAGGCGCCAACCGAATTTTTGTCTATGCCAAGGTCAAGGATTACATGTGGATTGAAAGTTAGAGCTCTATATGGGGTTGAGAAAAGAGGACATGCAATATTCTGGGAAACGGGGTCAGGAAGACGAGATAGTTTATTATAGCTAATAAGGATACATGGGGCATTATCTAGACATGAATTAAATTTAGAATTATAATAGTCTAACAGAAAGGAAAGCTTACTAAGTAAAGGGTGATCAGAGAAAGAAATAATTTTAAAAATAAATCTATCTGAAAGATATTGTCTTCGTAAAAAAAGAGGAGGTTCACCAGCTTCTACTTGCATGGCGTTAATTGGAGTAGATTTCATTGCACCTAGGATAATGCGCAAGCATTTTGATTGAATTCTGTCCAGTTTCTCCAAGGCACACTTGTTACAAGGGTCCAGTAAAAATGAGCCATAATCCACATGGCTGCGAACTATTGCATTATACAGCAGTTTTTGGCAGAGGAGATGAGATCCCCACCACACTCCCGACAAGGCGCGCAACACATTAATATTCTTTTCACACTTCTGGGAAATGTAATCAACGAAGTGAGTTACACCTGACAGCCGAGTGTCCAGCCGAGAAATTTCACACAATTTTTGGTTGGAATCAATTCATTGTTAAAGTGAATATCAATCAAGGGGATAGATCTTTTTTTTGTAAAAACTACAACTGAACTTTTCTGTGCGGAAAGACTTAGGCCATGAATATCTAACCAATTGTTAAGATGGTAGAGGGCAGTATTTAGTTCAGATGTGGCTTGAAAAATCGATGGGGATTGGTAGTAGAGTGCAATGTCATCTGCATACTGTAAAATTTGGCAATAAGGGGAAATTCTCAATTCAATATCAGAAGTGTAATGACTGTAGAGCAGAGGGCTTAAAACAGATCCTTGGGGGAGGCCTTTCCAAATAGTCCTAGAGCTAGAGGGTAAAATTTGATTTTGATTTTTAATTACTATGGTTCTTTCCATGAAAAGAACAAGGACAAAACGCACTAACTTCTCAGGGATATTCAGCTGTAAAAGTTTATTTCTGAGTACCGGAAGTAAGACGTTGTCGTATGCCGAGGATATATCAAGGAATATACCAACCAGATATTCTTTTTTAAGGAAAGCAATTCGAATGTCAGTGGTGAGTAAGCTGAGACTATCTAGGCAGCTCATACCTTTGCGAAATCCAAATAAAGATTTAGCCAACAATCCATGGCTTTCAACAAACCATTCAAGCCGCTGCTTAATTAAGTGCTCAGTGATTTTGAGTAAGACGGAAGAGAGGGCAATGACATTACTTAATTAAAGTACTCAGTATGAGGTACACATACATTACATAATCTTCATCTAACTCCAAATTAAAACCTAAAATGATGAAAATTGAATTCCGTATAAAATGAAGTACAGCGAACGAGTTTGCATACAAACAAGATTCATTATGTATACGTACTAGTTATGTGAAACTTAATAGTTCAGACCGTGACCTGCGGTTATAACTGAACTTGGGTTTACTTCCTTAACCCGCTAACTAATACCTGTTATGATGGTTTACTACATTATATATTGCATGATAAATATACCGTCAGATAAATAATAGGACAAAAGACCTGAGAAACGTAAATGTCGGAGATGAGAGAAACGAAAGACAGAATATTAAAGAATCTTGGTCTAGATCATAAAAAAGTTCGCAAAGAGAAATTACCCTCAATTTTTTATTAAATTTAACAACCATTTTCAGGCACTTAACACCTGAACGCTACGCAACACAAACTTTATCATTGACACCTTTTAAAGTAACTTGAATATTCGACAGGGCGTACCTAAATCAGAATTACGAAGTTAAGGAGAGCGGTCTCTTAATACCAAATAACGACTGAACAGAGACAGGCGATCCTTAATTATTTAGCTCTAATGACAGCGTTGCTTGTCCTTTGACGTTACCCAGTTTAATTTTGGACTTCGCCCCCAAATTAAAAATATAATGAGAGAGAAGTGAGCCTGTGTTAATTGGAAACCGATCTACGTCAGGGGCGCTTAGTTAAAACTGTTACATCGACAGCTCTCGTCTTTAACTTGGGTGACACTTTAATGGTGCACTGATTTAGTGAACGGTATACTGGAATTTTATCGCCTTTTTTAATTTTAAGGATTCAGAATCGTTAATTAAAAGTTGTACCTACGTTCGTGATTGATCTACTGAATTCAATGACCGTGGAAATTTATCATACAACCTATGTATGTATGAATATAGATACGATTATGTCTCTACACTATAAATAGGCAGATACAACCAAGATACAGAGATTGATTTGTGTATTCAATCCCACAACAACAGATCGGCGTAGAAGGTTGGACACAAATATTTTTTTATAGTCATATAATTTTTATTCAACGTCATTATAATGGGTTTTCAATATTCTTTACCCAGCTTGTGTGATATTCTTAAAAGTCAAATCTAAAAAATCATATAGCGAGATAAAATACAAGTATGTTTAACTACCAAACTCTATCTCTCTCTCTCTATCGTTATTTTTTAATAATCTAATTTTCTTCAACAAAGTCCTCGTTTTTTTTAACCAATTGACATATTCACAAGTTAGACGTAACTCTCGTTGTAAATAATGGCGTTCATTTATCAGCCGGCAGATGTCTCTGTACGCGACATCAGATTATCGCCTTAAATTTTTCCTTTTTATTCTCAAAAGAAATGGTGCGAATTTGTCTACAGGTACAAAATAAGCTTTGAATTGAATATTTTACTTAAAAATGCTGTTAATTTATATAATGAGTGTTATTATCTTTATAGCAGATGGAATGGAAATAGAGATAATTGTTGTACTTTTGTGTAGTTTAAAAAGCACATAAACCTAATTGAAAGGGACTTTGACTGAATCAACAGAAAACTGAATCAGAAGTTACTAATAGCTCAAGGAAAATTACCATGAAATAAATAAAATTGTATCATAATTTACAATTCTAATTGAAACTCGTTTACAAATGTATGTATATATGAACTGAAAAACTACTAAGAACCTTTTTATGTATTAAAATCATAAAAAATACGAATATTACCTTCTAAAAATTTATCTAAAACTATCTCTATTTCCCTATCGCCCTTCATACATAAGACCTGACATTTTCATCAATTCATATTCATACAGGGTGTCTCGACCGGCAAATAAAAAACCTTAATAGAATCAGAGAACAAAATCCATCAGAATGACATGCTGTGACGTAGATACATGCGGGAATATCGCAGCTTTACTTTATACAGGGTGTTTGGATTACGTCACTTTAGAATACGTGTATTTTGTAGAATGGTAACTTGGTGAAACTTGAATTATTATAAGTGTTATGTTATACAAATCAACTATACTGTTGATTATTTTGTTGTATAAATAACTTGGTGTGATAAGACTTAAACGATGGGTAATATTAATGGTGATTTATTTATAGAAACGTTATCCAACGAATTATGAAATGTATCCGTATACTAAGTAATTTTGCTGAAAAATAAAGGTTTAAAAATAAACCTAAATGATCGTATGAACAGTTTTCACAAAATAAATCAACTACATACTCGTATTGTATAAGTACTATTTATTTCTACAAATCTGTAAACATAATCATTCCTCCGTTTGACACTATCGGTACGCTAGTACTCATTATTATACTGTGCTATTGGTAACTTATTCACTTTTCGATATAACCATCTTACTATAAACAACCTTCCTGTATAAAGTCCTTTAGCCGCGACGCTGCAATATTTTGCCCACCTTTGGGGTCTCCACATTATGCATAACTGATAAGGCACATTTTGTATGCATACGATCCTTGGGCCTCCTGCGTGTGGTGTAATGACGAGCACGCCCTAGAGACTAGTGAACGCAGTTTTTTGAATATGTTACGATTATAATTACTTATTTAGTTACCTACCTGTTTATTATGATAACGTTTGTTTAATTAGAACATGCTGTAGAGTATTTGGTTATTATTTGTTTGTTATTTTAAGGAACAATAAAGTTATTTTTTAGTATCAAACTGCAAATAGGGGTTTGCAAATTCAATTTCATATTTTAATCCATATTTTGGTATCCACAACTGTATAACAAATCTGCGTATCTAAATTATATCTAATAATATAATTGAATAAGTATTGCGTTGGAGAAATTGTAGTCGAAAAACATCAATATTGTATGTTGAGATTGTACGTGGTGACATTATGTCTGTTGTTCTTTACAGAGACACATTTCTTAACTATTAATAAAACAAAATATATGAACCAATTTCTCTTCAACACAAACAAATGTACCAAAAAACAACAGAATCCCCTACTTTAGCATTCCGTACCCATGCCAATCACAGAACGAGTTACAAACCGGCCGGATATTCAATTCTTGTACATGTCCGAACAAAGAAACAAATATTTATCAAAAACCTGTAAGGAATACGTAAAATGACATAAAATGCGTCCGGTCGGGGTCTGATCCGGTCCGGTTGAACAAATAGCCATGGCAGACCGTGATGGATTATTGCCACTGACCGCCTCTATTTCCTATTTGAATAAGGAATTACCATATGCGACTCCTAGACTACGCGGCTTTCGATGTCGTAATATGGAGTAGGATTTTTGTTTCTAGAGAGAAAGGACGTACAAATGCGAGGCTATTTATAGAAATAAATAATAAAAAAAAAAAACCAAAATGAACCTCTTAATCTTCATTCATATAAATATATTCTCTGTACATGTATTTTTATAACACAGTGTTTCATATACCTTTTATCCTGAACTTCTCAGTTAAAGAAATGTAGCCTAGTGAAGCCATGTCATAATCATGTAATAAAATTTATTTTTAAGTATTTCAAACTGAAGCACATAACAAGCTACATATTGTCACGATAACATGTTGATGTCTCTTAATAGTATTTTTGGAAAACACAAATAACATGTCCGCATTAAAAAGGAATCAAAAACAATATAGGTATTCGTAAAGAAAACAATAATAAAAACCCATCTGACTCCATACTAGCTTCGCCCTCATCTCGGCAGTCAGTCCGGCGTCGCAGCGACCGGGGACCCTTCAAAAAGTTTGATAATAACACCGGCGGTGCGGGGCGGTAATGTGACAGCCGATACGTCGCCACAACACGCCACGCTCCGGACACATTCCGCCCGAGCGCAGTACAACGGTTAAAACTGATCAATATGTCACATTCAAATGACATTGACAGCGGCCATTCTTGTTTTGAAATTAAAAAGGAGTTTTTAGTTATGTATGAGCATTGAGCACACCCTGTATCTTATAATGTAACTTTTGATGTGTGTAGTTACGAATAGTACACATATTTTTATTAAAAGCAACTTGTATTTAATATCTCTTTCAATGTTGACCATGTCCTATTTGCCCATGGATATTACGAATGCTGTCGTAAACACTATGTTAATTGTACCACATTTGTTACTTTAACTTAATGATTTGTGAACTTTTCAGAGCCATGAATGAAAATTTTAATAGATATACATTTGATACTCAAGGAAGGACATGGCTACCTTTTATCCCAAAGTTTTAATGAGTTCCTTAAGTAGCGAGATGTACCTAACCATTCCACGGGAGTGAAGCCGCTATCAAGATACTAATATTCTATTAAGTAAGTAATTGTTTTTTTTAAAGTATCGTTATACAATATTTCTGGTCTTTCTTTCTAGCTCCGATATGTGTAGTGCTATCATCACGCTTCTCTAATAAGGTTCTTGTCTTAAACTTAATTTATATTTCAAAACATAAACAATATTATTATTAACCTTCAAATAGTACTCTGAGCCTCTGGTTAGACAAGATAATGCACATGCCACTAGACTGTGTTTAAGAATTATAAATGAATATGTATATAGAAACTACTTATTTAGACTAATTGTGCGTACATAACACATATAAGTAATCATAATAGCATCTCAATGTCTCCAGCTCACTAATGACTGAGGACATCAACACACCCCACACTATAAAAATAAACGAAAAATCACACGAAACCGCGATGACAATGCTTACAGCTTGCGATGATAAATGATAGATTCATGAGGTGTCATCCGTGTGAGGTGAGAGTCGTACGGGGGTCGTCCAAGGGTCGTGCGGGGGTCGTCCGGGACTCGACAGGGATTACATGTGTCGTTGCCGACTTAATGCACCGGAAACCGGGGGAGGATCGAAGGTCAAGTAAGTGTTGATGACGTAAAGAAATATACGTGAGTCGGTGTTTTTTTATGTTTACGTATGAGATATTGTTTTTAATATGCCATATAGTCATACGCGTAGGGAGATGTTTTATATGTATGATGTTTTATACTTTGAACCTAATTTGCACTGGTAATCGTTACGCTGAGTTAACTAATATGTTATTTTGAAAAACATACTTTGAGCAGTTACTTATACTAACATTAATGAAATTTTTTTGATAATTCATCCAGTTTTCGTTTCAAAGTATATTCAAGCCCATAAATCTTCATGTTTTAGTATCAGTACAGAATTACCTATAATCCAAATTGAAACTTTGAACACGGATGAAAATCAAGATAAAATAAAAAACTTATATCAATATCTTATGTATTATAATAACATTCAAAAACACATCAACTAAAACTCCTCTGTTGATTGAGTTCAACCAAAATCAACAGTAAAGTTAATGTCGATGCGTTTTGACAGGTCCATTGGTAATCAACCCTTTTGCTCGACAAATCGGAAATTAGGTATGCCTGAGCGCTCACACAACTCAAGGGTTAACTTGACTTTCGACTCATTTTCGACCCATAAGATTCCGTTCTGATTCACCTGAACTCAATTTCATTTTAAATAAGTGGGATAATAGCGAGTGTTGGTTCTTTTGTTTAGAAAACTATTTGAAATTCAAAATAAATGTATTATCCTATATTTTTTAATAATAAAATCAACATCATCATCGTCAACGTATCATAGCCCACTGCTAGATATAGGTAATATAGGCCTTATAAAAGAAACTGATTTGAAATAACATTCTGTCGATATTGTTTTTGTAAACACATGTTTGGACAAGGCATATTACACACATGACTTAGACCTTTTCGTCCCATAAACTTTGACTTCAATTCTATGAATATTTAAAGAGAAACAAATGGTGTTTCACATAGAATGAAGGTTTATTTTGTGCTTTGGATTTAAGTGGCACATTCAATGTTTTTGTAAGTTCTAAAACAAAACAAAAATGTCTGGTTGAAATTACTATTGTTATGCTCTAATGTAAGCGAGCATTATTATTCTAGGGTTATATAATTGTATCGCATCGCAAATTAAGAATTTAAAATGTCCACCGTTCTCAATTTCTAAAGAACCAAACCGTGTCTCAACATATTTTAAGTGGGTAAAACATTTTCTCAGTGACATGCGACATATATGTATGTAGGTTACTTTGTATCCTGCCTTTTCCATTCTTTTACTGTCCACGAGACTGCAGATTAAATTTCAATTTGAAACATTAAAACATCACAATTTCAAAACAAATTGATATCAATATCAAATAACTCTATCGGTAAATAAACAAAGGTACCGAAAGTATTCAGAATTGCCAACTTGTTAAGTAAAGTTGGGCGTTTTGTCGATTACAGGACTAGGAGCTGAGCTCTTTGATCTCGTTAGCATCCGATAGGTTGTATCTACGGCACACAGGCGTCGACTTGCTTGAGGCAACCCGATGAATTTGTATTAAGTGAACTTTAAATAAATAGTTATCGAGAAATATTAATTTTCGAAGTCAAACAGTGAACTGATGACAGCGAGGTTAGTTGTGAGGTGGATACTTGATGGGTTTCTAAATAGATAGTTTATTCCACTTTGATCACCTAGATGATATCACCCAGGTGATCAAATTCCACTTTTTTGTGATATTTACTGTTACCTAATTACTCGTAAGATGTCCGAGTAATTATGTAATGTATAAAATGTGTATGAAAGATTAAGTGTAGTATTTTCTCAAAGCAACTGACCACTAATTAAGTTTATTACTACATAGTATGTTATGATGAGACACATTTATATTCACGCCCAAACTGATATAAAAAAATTGCACGGGAATCGAGCTCGCATCACTTCGTTTGACCAGGAAGTACTCCACACATAACTTAAAGAAAACACTATTTAATAACCTCACCTTAACAAAGCCTAAAATATCTCACAACTAATTCCCCGAGTACTTATAACTACACATATAAGTACTTACTTAATAACTAAACAACTCAATATGTTACGCGTTGTTGTAGGGCTATAAATTTATCCGGGCAGTCGACACACATTCCTTGGTGGCCATATGAAAGCGACATCTTAAAATATGGCTACCCTTTCTTTAGTTGTGACTTCTTCCCCTAACCCTCACATGGCGAGTAATAATTAATAAATGACCCGCGTGGGTCCCTCAGGCCAAGGAGCTGAGGATAGTGTTATATTAGCTTCGAGGTTAAACTTTATACGTGATTATAGGTATGTTTTTAATAGGTTTATTTTCACCCTATTCTTCATTGTACTAATAGCAACTGGGAGAGAGATTTTTTTTCCGACAGTGGGATCTTCAAGGCTAATACTTTAGTTTTGTTTTTCTTCACTGAAGGTTTGAGATCATCAACAAGCATTAAGCAAACGAAGTAGTTATGACTCATTGTACTCAAATCATTACGGAGAGATACACAAATCCTTTATTGTGTGATTTCACACGTCGATTAGTTTTACATTTTAGGAAATATGTTATGCAACAGATAGATAATAATTAATCAACTTCTCTTAGGCCTTAAAAACTAGCTTACAGTATAAACATGTTTATGATTAATATTATTTTCAAGCACAATTCGATAATAAACCTGAAGACTTGTCCTTAGAAAATTATCAAAGAAAATAATCTTAATAATCACAATACACCGCACCGTATCTAAAATGCAAAGCATCGTGAACGTCCGACCGTGCGTCTAAGGCTCCCATTAATTACTTAAATTTAATTCATACGAGACCCCACGCACCACTATTTACATTCAAAAACGTACCTCTACACCCTTGCCCGCATTTCGTAACCCTTGCCAAGAAACTTACCGTCCCTAAGACGCTAACTCCTAAGAAGACTTTCTTTGATAGTTCGCTCCGGTGGCTTTGAATAAAGGCCACGGGGTCGATAGAGTTTTGATCTGTAATTTTATAGCTTTGAGTACGCCCCTAGCCTCGCTCACGCTCCGAGGATTGTGGCCTATTGATCTCTTCTCTCTGTTTTTGTTCGTATCGAGATATTCGGAACTGGAACAAAGATACCTTGATCCCTCTCAGCATTGTCTCTAATGATATAGTTTTTCGTTATGTAAAGCTAAACTATTATTTCTTTTAGGGAACTAAGTGAATACGACTCGCTTTAATATTACGTTGAGCTAAACGATTTCAAATCGTTCTTACATTAAAAAGTGTTTAATAGGATAGTTATGCAATACAGTGAATGTGAAGACTACCTTCAAAAGAGAAAAGATTTTACCCTATTTTTTTTTTCATTTTACTGTGTTAATTTCGGCACTACTTGTAACTACTCTGAGGAAAAAATGTATTGAAATACATGTGTGAAAAGCCTACTTTCTAATATCAATTAATGTGAAAGCTAACATGTTACATTTAACATAGTATACTCAAGTCTATAAATAATAGGAAAATCTAATAAATAAAGATCAGTGCGTTGGAGAGGAGAAGGATTAGCCTTTATCAGTGTGCACGTAAACTGGTGATACTTGTATGAGTGCCCCTTTATTGCATTAGCCGGGGGAAGGGTTAGGACCGCTTCCCGTAACCTTTACGGGAACGGGAACATTTTATAAATAAGTTAAGACGCCGCCTCATTGTACGCCTCAGCGTCTTACTTTGTTTTATCATATTTAAATTATTTGAGTCAGATGTAGAACGTGTACCTAATTGCTGTACTTTGTTTAAGATAATGTACCTTTGGCGCGATTCCACTTTTGTTTTCTTGTTGTGAAACGATATAAATTCACTGTGAACGGGAACGTAACGCCCAACTTTCTGTTCTGTTTTTGTCCGAACTTAACAATTTTGAAGGAAATAAAATTTGTTATGCACCCGCCTTTGAGGCCGTAGGTGCTTTATAATACGATGAGATTTTAGTAGAAGTAAAAACAAAACTCACTTTATGTGAACTTTTACAAATAAATTATGGTTTTTATAAATAAATACTAAGTATATACTTTAATTAGTCAAATTTTTAGGACAAGAGTACATATAATAAAATATTAAAATTTGGTTTGGCATACAGAAGCAAGTGCCTCTAGACCAGCAAAGCGTAAAATTCAAATATTTACAAATAATGTGTTTTTAAACGTCCTAATATTGTTCTTAAATAATGTATTCACTCTAAAGTAAATGTTCCCTTTAAAATCCCATATCCAAACACATAAATTAATTCAAATTCAATTCCGTAAACGCAGTAGATCACACGAAACACGTGCATACAAATATAAATTTAAAGACGTATAATTTAAGCTAAGAAAACAACGTCTTATTCGTATTATAATATATTTTCTATCGTAAATCATGTTTTAAGTGTTATTTCATTTCCTATGGGACCCTAAACATGAGGCACACGCATCGAACGAATAAGTAATTGAAATTTGAAACGAACTTTTGATTTTACGAAATGATTCCTCCCTTCTCGTGAAATTATTATGAATTTCCGTACTCTCACTCCGTGGGCACGTCTAAAGAATAAATGGATTGCCTTTTACGTGTTTATAATAATATTATTTTAACATCCAAGTGTTCTTGGTTTAAGCAAAATATTTGGTGAGTATATTTTAAATAGGACACGCTGAAAGCTTTTAGTGGTAGTGGTATTAAAAGGAGATAAAAATGTTACTTTGAACTACTTTTTTGTTTGTATATGTGAGAAATGATCACGCTTATTAGTTAAACATTATTTTGATCTTGTTTGAAGTAAAAAGTCAGTATACTTACCTATTTTGTTTTTTTGACAATTCTTCCACTCAAAGATATGCTGGAAGAAAGCTCATTTCATTTATATTAAAGTTTGCTACATCGATTATATATTATCGATGATTCTATGGAACAACGTACCAAAGTTTTTAAGAGTTTAACAGTTTAGTTTTTAAGAGAAGAGGAAAGTCAATAGGTTGTGTGTGAAATAATGACAAATGTACATTTATATTTATAAAGTTTCTCGTCTATAAATAGATACTATTATTGGAATCTGATAGTGGTCAGTCTAAGTTTTTCACCACCCACTCGCACAGGCTATTATTTATTATACAAGAGTTATTTCTAGACAGAAGCAGTCACACCTACACATAGTTATATATTTTTAAAGCGCTTACGTTGTTTTTATTCTTTTAAAGTTTCGGTCAAAATTAATCCTTATTTAGACAATTAAAAACAGTATTTTTTATTAATAATAATTTCCAAAAGTTGTAAACAAAACAACTCCTTGTCCTACATCTAAAGTATCAAAATAGTACCGAACTTGTATAAATGTAAAACATCGAATACCAAGTGGTTTTACTTGACATTTGGTGGTATTACGACTATTATTTCTCAACTATGATAGCCTCCGGCTCGGAGTGACAAGACGATGTCGTCACAACCCTTCACCGAGACACTTGTTAACAACATTGTTAGACATTTCAATGGATTTATTGAGATGTTTCATAAATATTTGGTATTTTGACCTTTCTGATACAAAATTATAAATCTTGATGAATTTCCTTTTTGAAATGTCCCAAAAGAAGCTATTTTTTCTTGATTAATTCACTATCGAACTGTTTTATGTGAGTGAATTAAAAAAATCGAACAAAAACAAACTGAATGTTTAGCAGAGACTGCACGTACTCAGAATGCAATACACAGTCTAAACCAACCAGACTCCGGAAATATACAAAGTGACAAAGTAAAATAAATTACCGCAGCCGGCGTAAAGGAGACATCGCAAACGCTTAGAACATTCTTAATTCGACTATTAAAACCCAGTACAAGGAGCAAGATGTTGGCAACATCAATAAACAACGAGAGAACGCGGGCGCGAACGTCTAAAGTTGGCGGCACGTTGTGAGTGCAGAGAACCAGTAATGAGGGTTAGAAATTTGGGCACATTGCGGCCGAAACCGCACCAGCCTTGGCTTATTATTAATTCCGTAAGACATGTCCCCGATGTCCAAGACGTGCGCCGAGATTCGAGACAAAAGTCACGCGGGCGGAAGGGACCACCCAACCCCCCACTGCGAGTACGTGTGGAGCCTCGACAACAGTCAAGAGTATGGGATTTACAGGTGGTTTTAATAACGGCTGCCACTAATGTCGCGAGGTGAATACTTAATGGACGGATCATCGCAGGTTCCCTTGGATCTTGAAGACGGTTGACTTCGGTAATTATGTATGTATTGTTTCCACTTCGATGTGGACTAACCTTTATTAATATTTTATTATAATCTATTCTCTATCAAGACGAGTTTCTGATGGTAATTTACATAATATGACATGATTTAAATTTCCAACGACACGTTTTCCAGATTAGTTAACTTGACGTAGATTGCTTGTCAAACAGTTGAAAGCAACGAAGACGTCAAAATTAACATAATATATTTTCTCTTTAATCACAAATACGTACAGCCACAACCAAATCCTTAGCTCTAAAATATGAAAGTAAACCTAATTCTTGAACTTAGTACCATTCACGACTGTACTGTTCATATCCATTTCAAGTAGACAATTTAGTTACAAAGTGCAAATCCCTCTAAGATGTCTGTCAGGGGTTGCTTTCAAAAACTCGTTAGGAGGTTGGCATTCTGCGGTGTTGGGTCACGTCTGACGCCTGCCTTGAGACAAAATGTTACATAGAACTTTGTACTGTTGTTTACTATGTTTCGTGACTTCTAAGTGATAGTGGAACGTGTATTAATATTGTTAGGTATTGTCTTATTATGAGTATTTCTTTATGTACAGTCGTATTCTGCTGGCAGCGGCTACGGAAATCTTGAGATACAAAATATACTACTAGATTACGAGTATACTACTGGCTTCTACTACTACAACAATACTACTAGGTTCTTTGCTGCAACTTTGTCTGTGAAAAACACTTCTCAAACTTTTTTCGGTTGCATTATTAAAATACGCCGGCCTTTCACTAGTAGCAAGCCCATTAATGGTTCTTTTCAGCTCGCAACGATAAACTGCATTCAAGAAAAGTCTTTTCTGGTAGAAGTGTTATAATGCAGTTCAGTGTTGCGAAGGAAGGCGTTTTTCTTTACCCTTTTGTTTTACATATATTTGTACTTATAATATTATCCCACCTTTAAAAAAATACTTCATTTGTTTGTCGTTCTTTCATGGTACGAAATGACGTACTTATATAAATACTATGAATATTTTTTGTATGGAGACAAGAAATTGCTACGAGCTACGAAGTCTACGAGATCGAGAACAGTCTGCACCATAGAGAGTACTCAATAATTTATTGCCTTATTGAGTAACTAGCAGCGCCCCATGGTTTCACCCGCATAGTTCTCTTTCCCGTGGGCATATCGGGATAAAATATAGCCTATACCCAGGCTCCAGTGACGCCTAAGTACATCGCATATGGTGCTGTCTAGCTAGCTCGCTGAGTAGGGTGAGCGGGGCGCGGCGCTCGGCGACCACGTATTATTGTTTTATATTTACTTACTTTTTAATTTAGATTAATAATTCAATTTTACCATTATACAAATACATACAATGTACCTAATCATCAATATCCAGTTATCTCTCAATAAACCACCTAATACCTTCCTTAAGCTCTTTAAACCATTATAAAAACTCAATGCACATTACAAGATATAAAGATTATAAGAATTGCCAATAGAACATCGTGATTCGCAAGCATTACTAGCGTTTAACGTCGAGAAGTGGCCGCGGGGGTATCGTTTCACGTCGCGGTGTGCGATCGTGATGTATCGAGACAATTCTATGTTATTGCTCTATTTATTGGTACGTAATTGAATTATTTTGGATTATAATTTGTAGTTAGAAATAAGAATGGTTGAGAAATAGATGTGCTTGAAATCTTAGTTGAGGAGTGGGCCAGTAACTGCGTAGATGGTAAAAAAATACATCTTTACCTCTGAAAAAATACACACTTGTATTTAATTATCCTATAGGATTTTATCAATAATAAACATAAAATAGTAAGACACAATATCCGATATTACTATTTTATTGACAATCGTCAAAATGTCGGAAGAAATATTGTAATGTTGATTAATTCACTTTTCAACTCACAGTTTTTGTTGTATAATATACGTTTATTTTTATATTTTTTTAATAATTACATATTAAGTATTACTCAACTCTATTATATTAAACAATTAATACAAAATTAGTCGCCATTGAAGCATTCAATCGTTGTTTTCGTGCAATTCCGAATGCTCGGTGAATTTATGGGTTTGGGAGGTGTGAGGTGGACGTTACAAAGAAATATAGCCGTCGACACGTTTTGTTTGTACTTGTAGTGATGGGACATTGTTTTGGTTATATCGATAAATTATAAATAGAATTTTTGTTTTGAAATTATTTAAAATTTCCATCATAATTCTATCAAATTGGCTTAAGTGGCTACTCACCCACTAAAAAATAATATTATAATTTATAACATAATACTAACTAAGTAACGTTACATTCTACAGTTACCTATAAGATATTTATTTTTTACTTTTCTGTGGGAATTAGACCTTTCTTAATGGATATTAATTTAAGGTACACTTTACTTGATACTATTAAAGTAAAGATAAGATAGAAGACCTAAGCGTGTCTTGTATATCTTAATAATTTACTACTAATAACTTATTTTTTTCTAAACCCTCTCAAAAGCTAGCGGCTGGCCTAAGACTGCAATACCAAGCGTTCAAGATTTTACGACCAGTCACCTTGAAGTCTTGGTAGCTAAAAGAGCGGTGCTACGGTTCAGCATGGTCAGTCCTTTTTTTTTAACGCAGTGAAAATGCATAGAACTGCATACCACCGTGAGCCGATATTGGGAGGACCCACGGGGCATGTAGGGCTCTCCCAGCCAGAGCATGGTCAGTCCTGGCTGAGGCGAAAATTTTGAATGCATTTTTCAATGATATGGATATCTATTGCTTTGATATATCAATCATTTTTTTCTTACAGTGATCTCTCATCATAAAACCTCGATAAAATTCCATATATTCTTTATCGATAAAGTCCAATCCTTATTATTTTCGAGTTGTTTAACAAATCGGCGTGTAAGAGACCGGTCGACCGCCCGCCGAGTACTTAATCACTTAACACTACCAGATTAACGGGAAATTTATTACCTGAAATGAACTATTTGTTTAAGTGAGGTTTTATTTTTTGAAGGATATTTATCAACAATTTTGTTAAGTTACATATTTTGGTTTTAAATATGTTTGTGTTTTAAAATGATCATGAAAACAGTTAGTAAAGTGTGATGTTTAAAATACAAAAATATTATAAGATATGTTCTTTTTCGTAGGTATAATATATGTTCTCAGCAATACCCTCGGCATAAAAAAACCCACTATAATTTTATCTAAACCATGCGTGGCAGATATTGCCATACTATAAAAGCATATTAAATAGAACTTCTTTTACAAATTAATATCAAATCACAACGTGTTTCCATTTGATTTTACTAGAAATAAAATTATTAAAAAATCATTTTATACAACAAATATCCTAAAATGTCATCAATCTGAGACACACATTATTCCTTACAATAATACGTGTCTGTATACATACAGGGTGTAGTCGTAAAAGGGATGGACACGGGGGAGAGTCGTCTTACAACCTTAGTATTACCGGTGCACGCCCGTGAAAAGAAACCCTTTATTTGTCTGTTGGGTTAAACGTGGACACGTAGTAATTTATTAATTTTTAATGAGTAGAACTCGGTTAAAAACCAATATGAGACTCTATGACTATGTGAAAATGATTGTTATTATTGATATCTTTGATTTACACGGACACTACACATTGAAATTAAACACTTAAACGGATTTTTTGTCAACAATGTATTTAAATTTATATTCAAAATATTGAAGATAGTAAACTTTTTACATTACTTTGTACAGACGTCTTCCATCTTAGTCTTCTGTGATCACGGGTTCTGTAAAGAATCCGAAACGTCAGAAAATGTAAAACAAAATACAACCACGACAAAAATCCGTTTAAGTGTTTTATTTCAATGATTGTTATGAAGTAGAATATAATAAAATATATTTAATTATTAATTAATCGATCGAAAAGTACCCAATGTTATTTCTTTACAAAAATTGATTGACTTTGCGTATTGTGAAAAAAAAATAACTATCAGCATGTCAAGAAATCTGTAAAGATAACTGTTTTTATCAACAAATATTAATGTAACACAAAATTGGCTTCATCGATTCTCAAACCACTCAATCAATCGTTTGAATATTTATTAATAATCATTTGAAATAATAGTTAATAAATACTCAGAAGACTTGTCCACCCTATTCAAACGAGACCCTTTACCAGAAACGACAATCGTTTGTCCGGTCAGTCGTCGATCAAAGCAATCCTCCAATAAATAAATAGTTTATTTGCTTTGTAAATAAATACAGAAAGGTTTCTCAAATAGTTTCTGTTGGCATTCGGAAGGGGAATCTGAACTAACTAACGAGAACTAAATGGGTTTGTTTTGTGTAAGGAATTCTGTTTACTTTAACTCCGTATTTGATTATAGAAGGTAAAATTATTTGGAATTGGAATTTGTTTTTAAAGGATTTATCTTTTAGTTCTGTTTTGATTTTGGTAAAAACAGAGGTCCTGTAAGCCAAAATATTGGCTTATTGCAATCTGTCCGACAAGTAGTTCGATCATCCAATATGGGACGTAAAAGTACTTTAAGAAAATATCTATTAATATCAAAATTGACTAAACTTTCGTACTTTTTTATCATATAGAGTTACCACCAAGAATTCAGTTCTAATAAATTGAGTCAACGATGTAAGTTACATGTCTTAAGATATATGTAAGTATTAAGAGCTTAATTTACATATATTACCATGTATTTAAATATGATACCATTTTTACAGACTGTTAAAGAACGGAAACGAAATATTTCCCTGATATTTTATCGCAGAAAAATATTCATATCAGCGCCATCTCTGTTACTACGGTGGAACTACATTGTCTACGAAAGCTGGCGTAGCAGACTACGAACCCTTGTAGCGACACACTGCGGATTTCTGCGGAACTTTTTGAATGGAGTAACTTTTGCTTACACCGAATACATCTTTGATTTGCAAAATTTATGAACCCATTACATTCTGTAAACGAATCATAACTAAATAAAAATGAGGTTTTATTTATTGAAGATAAACTCATGAAAATAAGTATTTTTGTACTATTAAATGTTTAAAATGTTTCTACGATTACTTTTATTATGAAATTGTATAAAATAAACTATTGAATATAACTTGAATTTGATCAAATCGAGCGCCATCTGTGTATCTAATAATAACTGAGTGAACTAAATGAAATAAAGGTGGGGGGATAGACTACCGGCAGAAGGGCAAAAGGATTTTTGTATACTTAAAGTATTTGTTTGTGCGTTTTTGTAGAGATTTTCATATATTTTTGTACACATAAAATAAATGTAAATAAAAAGGCCATATTTTTTAATTAACACTTAAATATCTTAGGAAAACTTTGGACTGCAAAACAGGGGATTTCGGGTTCAATACCCATGCACATCTAGGTATTACGAATTCTGAAAAAATATTATCGCATCTGGAATCGTTCTGTAGTAGTATTATAATATTATATAAATAATATACATACATGGTAAATATCCTGTTTATCATAATAATTTGAGTGCTAATAACCATGATAACTATAAAAACTATAAGTTAAGTTCATTAATCATATAGTTATTATCATACAGCAACGATAGTCAAGCAACACAATTTCAAATAAGTACTTTAAAAATTCTGACACACCAGAAACTTAAATACAGGTAATATTATGTTCTCCGTCTATCCATTTCGACGATCTACGCCCTCGTGCTTGCCAAGTTGTATATCAAAATTGCTATGATGCATGTTTGTTGATACTTGTACTAATACTGGTACGTAATACAGATACATAATTCTTTATTCACAGTGTAGTCTCCGCGCAGATAATGTGACAAACAAGCTTATGTTCATTTAATTGTGTGTTTGATGCGTTGCGTGATATTGTGTATAAGATAAAAGCCTATTGAATGGGTATAAGAAGTATGCTATAAAGAATATTCAATAATTGTCATAATGTTACTGTGAATATAGTCACTGCGATAATGTGACAAACAACTAAGTATGGTTTTTATAGTTATCATGGTTATTAGCACTCAAGTTGTTGCAATATCGCGAAATATCGGAACTCGAAATAAATAATATACATGGTAAATATCCCGTTAAACATAATAATTTGAGAACTTAGTATGGTATTGTTTACTAAATAATAGCTTATTGAATAGATACGTGAAGAAGGCAGGTATATTTAATAGTAATCTCTTGCTCTTTGTGATCTGTATGGTTATGCAACGTCTGGCACCAACATATATCAGTGATATCTGTAAGTACTAACCTAAGAGATAGTGGTAACGGGTAGATAGTGCTGTAAAGCATTATACTTAGGGCCTATTTCACCATCTTCAAGTAACGTACCGAGTAGCTACTCACATTTTTGTCTTTGTCACTTGATATTAAGTAAGAAAGAGACAAAACTTGAAGTTCGTGAAGGGCCTATCCCTTAGTCTTTTTTAACTACGAATGAAGCAAAGCAAGAGGAGTCTTCTATCACCTGACCTGCTTTGTACAGTTTATTTCCATAACGTAAAAAAGTGTTGGTACAATTCAATATTCAATTTACAATTATGTGTAAGCTATTTGGTTAGACCACAATAATTTTTATGAATCGTATGACGGTAACATGATACCATGTACCTACGATATTTCCTTTAGAATATTTTCTACTAGCGGCGTCTCACGGTTTCACCCGCATGGTTCCCGTTCCCGTGGGATTACGGAGATAAAATATGCCTATGTTACTCAGGGTAAATGTAGCTTCCTAATGAAAAAAGAATTATTAAAATCGGTCCTCTTTATGATATAAGTGTGTGACTTTGATGAAACTAAAACGTATTTGGTTGTAATATGGATAGTGCTAATGGTTTTGATAGCAATTTGATTGTGTGGGAGTAAGAGGTCAATGTGCGTAGGTTTACGGGTTGACCTTAAAAGTTAATATTAATTGGAAAGACCTCATCGTAATGGACCGGGCTGAAAGATACTTTTGACCAGCACTGGGACAGTATAAATACAAAAAATAATTAAAGTAAAATCTTATAAAGACTATAAAATAAATAATCTCAACCCATAATTTTCCACAAACTGGGAAAATGGCAGAAAAATTTTCTTAGAATTTAGTAAAGGTATAAGTTGGTAGCCGACTGCAGACAGCAGCAGCAGACCACACATCGCCGCCTAACGTCATCATGACACTTCGCCGTCCGCTGCTCGGTGACGCAAAGCTAGCTTCATGTCGCCCACTACGAGTGTAATTTCATAGAAATACATACAAACCAGTAGTGGCGCGGTGACGTGTGGTCTGCTGCTGCTGTCTGCAGTCGGCTACTAACTTATACCTTAAGTCTTACCTTTTGTATTCTAAGGTACGTTTGTGAAAATACCGCAATTGTTAGGAGATTTCTAGGCTGTCTCTGTAAAAGCTAGGACAACCTTAACCAGCGGTATTTTGGGCCTTGTTCCAGTATTTAGGTGACGTACAAGTTTAAATTTCTATTTTAATTGGTGTATTTTTTGTGTGATATTGAAACACAGTGAATTTTTACTTGAGCGTCTAAAATAAAAGTTATAATCACATTCTTGAGATGTGAAAAAGTACTTAGTAGGTATATAATTTGTTTGTAACAATGACTGACCTTGATGCAGGGCGCGGGCGGGTGCGAGCTGGTGGGAGGACTGCGCGGCGCGTTCGGAAGCTGCAGCAGGTGACGTATGCTGTAACCTTGACGGGATTTACGGGACATTCTGCAACAAAGACGACATGAGTCAATAATCTGATAATTATTGTGTTATTAGCAGCACCCCGTATACCAAATTTTATTATCTGGGTCCACACCGGACAATCCACCGCGCTTGGATCGCGCGAGACAGCAACGCGATCCAAAGATGCGCACGGTGTGGACTACGTGGATCGCGCGCGGCCCATACAACGCCGCCTGTCACATTTGGATCGCGCTCATGCCGCGCGCTATTTGATTGCAGTGGATCTTCGGTGTGAAGCTATCAAATACGTTCAGCCTATATGGCATGAAGGAGTAACAAATATACATACAAACTTAATTTATTTCTAACTAGCAGTGCAGTGCCCCGTTAGTTTCACCCTCATAGTTCCCGCTCCAGCGAGAATGCAGGGATAAAATTATGAAAAATAAACATTTTCAACACACTTGCTCATAAAGGGGCTCTTATTTGTGCAAAAACAGTTGAATAATGACACGTTTTATTCACTAGTGAGTTATAGATTGTTTTTTAAAATTGCTTTCATTTTAAAAAAGTTTCGATAACAAAAAAATTGTGTCCATACATTTTAAAAACAAACTTCAACTATGTTTCCTTACTTTTGGTAGGTCTATGGTCGATTCCATTCATTCATTCATTCGATTTTTTTTAATAAGTATATTCTTTTAGTCTTTAGCCGATCACCATTGTTGTGTTAGATGCGCGCGAATAGAAAAACTGTTTATTTTTAGCGAAAAATGATAATTTCTTCGCAAATGTGTTGAAAAACGTTGTATGGTACACGCGTGTATTGATGATTACTATCCTCGGCTATCTTCAGACCCTCGCCTGACGGCTCGGGCCTCAATAGCGCCTCGGAAGTAATCACCAACTTACCTCGCTTGTACCATAAATAACTATTCTCTTGAATCACTCTATCTCTTAAAAAAATCGCATCTAAATCTGTTGCGTAGTGTAAAAATATTTTTCATAGAACCATTTTATTTTGAAGTGGGAGTAGAGCAATCTTGCGATTCACGTCAAAAATGCAAACATGATAATAATGTATCGAACAAACTTTTTTCTCAGGTAATGTATTGATACGTAAGTTACAAAAACATTTCCATAAATATACTTTTGTTCGCTTACATACACCTACATTAAGGATTACATATAAAACGTGGGTGTCTACAGAAATGACGTACTTACGTACAAAGGAAGAAAACCAATATTTTGTCCGAGAAAAACATATTCTACTATTCCAGGGGCCTGATTCTGTTAAATATAATGCTGTGATAATGCTACTAAAATGTATTTTAATAACAATATTATGACCGTTTTTTTATATTAAACACCACTGACTCAATGGCTTATAAAACTTTGATGGTTGTCATAGAAACAATATTCTGACGTTTATTTGACAACGTTTTTATTTGAATTTTGACAAGCAACAAAGACCATTGAGACAGAATATCAAATTTTTGACAATCTCGTTATGGTGTCTCAATATCAACACATTGTCTGATCAAATAATATTAAATAGCGGACTCGACCGCCAGTTAAAACGTGTTCTAAATAAACCTTTTGAAAAACCAACCGTGTGTAATAAAATCGATGTACTTTAATTAAAATTTAGAGTTTAGGTAAAATGTACAAGATTTGTAGACGTAAATAATATTATCGTCCAAAGTTGTTTGTTAACGTTCCTATTCATATTTTAACGAATGGAACAGCGAATTTGTTTCTTGTTTTATTTTGATGTTTACTATTTATTATTATGTGTATGTATCCATGTTTAATTTAAAGTAATTATATAATTGTTTATTGAAGAAAATAGTAGGTTGTTTGGATTGTATGTTTTAACTTTTTTTCAATTCAAATAAATAATTAATTTGTTGTAACTTTACATATTAAAACAAAGTCCGTTTCCGCCGTCCCGTGTTAACGCTTAGATCTTTTAAACTATATAATAGATATATATGTGGTTTTCATCTACAGATAGACTTGATTTTTTATCAATGATTCAAATAAAGGGTTTATAAAAGTACTTAAGTATATCAAAATAACGTAAAGAAAACACGGAACATTTTTTGTCTTTAATACCACAGTTTTACACAATTATATCTGAATATTTAGATTTTCAAAGAGATTATTAATTTAAAAGAAATCGCACTTCAAATTTGTTTTGTCGGCACATCTAACTAAAGGAAAGTTCCTTGAAAAATATAAGTATCCTGGAAATCTTTTTCGATACCTTCGTATCTCATGCCTTCAATCTGATAATATTATTCGGCGTACGATACTGAACTTTATCAAGCTAAGTTATAAAGTTGAATCTAGGTTACCTATTCAATAGATTCAAGTGGAAAATTTTATCTTATTTCGCTGTTTACGTTTTCATTTTCATGTTAGTTCTTTGTTGTTTGGGTATTTAGGTAACTAGAAATGTATAAGCGGCGCGTCGGCATCTAAGCAGCGATTTCTTTAATTGAGATTGTAATGTAAACTCACACTGACCTTTTACCTTAATTAGTTTATTACCCGTGAGATTCTTTAATTGGCTTTCTGTTTTTCATCCTATTATTGTACGATTTATATTTGCTGTTGAATCTCCATTGAATAAATAAATAAATAAATTGTTAATGATGTTTGTTGAATACCGAGTATTCCATTACATTTTGTTGGATTGTGTTGTATTTAAGGGATTGGTACGCGAGTCCAACACTCATTAGGTCAACATTCACTATAACATAACATAATCATTCACTACATCATCTCATTATAGTAACTGACCCCTAACTAAGCTTGGAGCTTGTATCTAGGGTATCAGAAACTACGCACACACACACCTAGACCAAGATAAAATTGTTCATACAAATATTCACCCCGCGCGGGAATCGAACCCGCAACCTTACGGATGGCAGTCCGGCATGGCGACCACTCTACCATCGAGGTCGTCGGATGTTCATTAGTTCAACAGTTTACGAGATCAATTATTGTTTATAAGAGCACGGTTCACGAGGAAAATAGATCTTGCAAGCCGGTTCAAAATTAAAACTGTGACTATAAATCCATTTGAAGTAGTTTTATTTTATTATGAACTTTTTAATTTCATACATAACTTAAAAGCGTTCCAGTGATTATTCATAAATAAGTAAGTATAACTGAATTTGTATGGAAAATGTTTACCTTCATTTGTATTCATTAAACACAATAATAAAGTAGGCCGGCTGTCTTTATCAAACAATCTTAGTACAATTAAAAAGGGACCCTATTACAAGCACTGAAAAACAATTTTCCTATAACAGTATCAAATATTCCAGATAGCTTATCAATTCTGCTCTGCGACTTTTAGACCTTATGTTGTTAGTAATAAGGTTAGGTTTCCTACGGAAATTAAGTCATAAATAAAATGATAGCTCCGCTATTGCCAGTTGAATCTAAAAGTATCAAATATCGGGTACAATTTATAATCTTTATTGGAATCGAATCGAGTTATGTCTATACCAATAATACTAATTGAAGAGTTCGGTTGTACATGTTGAATAAATGTTTAGAGAATGTTTCTGTACTTATATGTATACGTTGACTGACAAATAATCGAACATATTGAGTCACAATCTTTTCTGTGCCGGCGGCCAATATGGAAGCTACTATTGTTATTTTGACTATAATGTCATTTGGATACATCTATACTAATATTATAAAGAGGAAAGATTTGTTTGTTTGTAATGAATAGGCTCCGAAACTACTTGACCGATTTCAAAAATTCTTTCACTAATGGAAAGCTAATTTATCAGTGCGTGACATATTTTATTCCCGTAATCCCACGGGAATGGGAACTACGCGGGTGAAACCGCAGGGCACAGCTAGTTTTCAATAAACTGACAACCAAAAGGTGCGATTATAGCGACGCTGTCACCGGCACAGAAAAGATTGTGGCTCAATATTAGGAGTTTTATTCAATTTTTATTTCAAGCAAATGTTTTAATTCTTCCAAGAGTAACACACACACACACACACAGGTACTTGCCCTTATGTTAGTGTGAATTGTATGTTCTTAACTTCAAAAACGCCAAAGGAAAAGTACAAACTCTTACGTAAGTGAACGCTCTAACTTTTGTTTAACCCTTCGAGCAATATGCGGTCAACATTTCAACTTGAGCTTTCATGGTGTTGATGAAAATTAAAGAATTAATTACTCTTATTAATATTATTTTTTCCTATTACGCATAGTAAAACTGTATAGTATCAGCAGTTTTAGAGAATAGCACATTTAAAGAACCAAATACCTCATATTATTTATTGATAAGTATAAGAAAACCAATTATCCGTCCATATTAACTTTGGGAACCTTATATTATAAGTAATACATATTATATACAAACTAGCGGTGCCCCGCGGTTTCACCCGCGTAGTTCCCGTTCCTGTAGGAATATGGAGATAAAATTATGCTAAAAACCTTTCCACTGAATCACTCTATCTATTAAAACAAACCGCATCAAGATCCGTTGCGTAGTTTTAAAGATCTAAGCATACATAGGGACATAAGGACATAGGGACAGAGAAAACGACTTTGTTTTATACTATGTAGTGATATTCTATCATCCAATTCCCTATTCTGCTAATCCCGATGTTTGTGACTCAATCACGCATATACGGAAAAATGGGATAAACAAATTTCCTACCTAACAATTTTTTTTTATATTTATTTACTGAAACATGTTTTTAATATTTTAACATAACTTAATCGCTGTTTCGTTTTCATACAATTGACCTCTAATTAAGTTTCTCATCCCTAGTATCTGGAGTATCAAAAACTACTCACTCACTCCAAATTACACACATACACAAACCAATATAAACATTTGCAAAACAAATATTTACTTGGAACGGGAATCGAACCGGCAATCCTTTGTTTGGTAGTGTACTTAGTAGTAATTTTCTTTAAAATATCAATTCAAATATGTAGATTAAATATAAATGTTTGAGTGTATGTGAATAAGTGTGTGCGTAGTTTTTATACCCTATTTAGGGTATCAGAAACTACGCACACACTTTTTCTTATACAATTTACAAGTTTCGAACTTAGTTAGGGGTCAGTTACTATAATGAGATGATGTAGTGAATGATTATGTTATGTTATGTTTGCAAAAATAACAAAGGAAATTAATAGTCGACATATCTCACGAATCTATTCAGATAGAAAAGCCAATATAGGATAGGATTGATGACGTAGCAACAGTTGTTATGTTACAGGAGAAGTGAAGTGATTGTATCCAATAGATCTATCTAACTGAAAGACCCAATATTTCATACAGCTTCAAGCAACTTTAGTTCCTACGTACTATCAATTTAAAGTTGAAATCCAGATGCGAAACGTAACTACGGTCGAGAACTTCTTAAGTATTTTTTAAAATTTTCTTTGAAGAGACGGTAAACTTTTAACTCTTTTATGTAGAGCTATTCTTTGTTAAAGCGTTTTGTACGTAGTTCAATAATATTTAAGTACTGGGTTTGCCCCGCGGTTTTATCTGTGTTTTTGCTGTTTTTAGTTAGTACTTTATTTAAAGTTAAGTAAGCATATTTATTACTAGCTGTGCCCCGCGGTTTTTCCCGCGTGGAGCCTTATTCCTTAGGAATTTTGGGATAAAAAGTATCCTATGTGTTATTCCTAGGTATGAGGAACATCTGCACCAAACATTAAAATCCATTCAGTAGTTTTTGCGTGAAAGAGGAACAAACATCTATACATCCACTCACAAACATTCGGCTTTATAATATTAGTAGGATAAAAGTAATACCTAGAGATTACATCACTCCACAACATTACTCCTTATAACATGAGCTATCAGGCAGTGAAAGTCCTGTCAAAATTGGTTCAGCCGGAGAGATAGAGAATTGACATAAAAAACATGTTATTTATATGTATGTGTAACTTAAACGGAAAATAAAAACTTAATGATAGATATAAATTTCTATCTATAGATAGTTTAATCAAACTCAAGGAACTAATATTATTTTTTAACAAAATGAAACAATTTTTTAATCAAACAATAAGTGTATACCATCATTGTTATATTTTTTAATTAATTCGTGTTATTAAATCAACAGAAATTACGTTCCGAACTTTCAAGTCAAAGTGGAAGTTTCTCAAAGTTTTCCCGAGCGAAAGTACTTTAAATTATGTGAGTCTTGAAGACTTTATACTCAAGTGAAACTAAATAATATTGTTAACAATTTTCCTCGATATTAAACGCGGATAAAAAAGGTTGAGATACATTTGTTCGGTTTTTTATCGAAAATTTCTTCGGCAGACTTCGAACTTCACTCGAAGTTTCAATTCGAGTTACAAATGGTAGGCATTAACTATTTTGATTTATTAGACAGATTAATCCCTTTTAAAGGATTATCTTTCCTTGACATTCGTTCTCGTTTTTAATAATTTATGTATTTTCAATCGATGAAGACACTTTAGCTTAGCTAGTAGGTATTAAGATTAATAAGATACGAAGAAATGTGCGATTAGTTTTATAATAATACTTTATAATATTTATTTATTTAGGATTATTTATTTTACTCGATTTTTTATAATATAAAAAAATGATGAACAAGGAAATATTTTTTTCAGGCTAATTTTCCGACAGAAAATCGTAAAAGTAAGAAAATCCATGTAAGTAGAATGTTTACAATAATACCCTAAATAAACTTTTAATTAAACTTATCATCCCACTGTTGGGCAAAGTATCCCATTTCATTGAAACTACACAAATAAACCCCATACATTTGTAAATAAACATCACGGTCTACTAACTAACTTAATGAAGTTACCAACCTAACCAACTCATGAACAAAGTTATTCAAAAGACTTCGTTGTTCACATCGTAACCTATCACGCGACTGACAAACTCACTTACATATTGGAACAATACTAGCTATTACAAAACCACCTACATACATACGAGTATATACATACATACCCATATACAATATTAAACTACATAATAATATAATCTAAATATCGTTCCACAGTACTCAAAACCTGAAAACCCGAAATAGCAACGAAGCTATTTAATTGTGTTCTCTGTTATACATTCAAGCACATTCAGAATTTACTGCCAGCTCCTGAATTAAACCCTAATAACCTATTCTAAACAAAACGTTCCAACTACACTTCACAAGTTAAACGAAAGAAGCTCTTAACGCACATAAAATTAGACTTAAAATTAAGTGTATAAATTGAAAGTGCCTTATAAGTACATTTATCTGGGTTTCTTTTTATTTGCTCGTGAACAATAAATGTGTTTTGGCTAAACAACTGTCTATGGGTACGTGACTTAGCGTTATCAAGCGAATGTAAACAGAGAATTGTCGATTTTTATTGGATAATTCATGAGCTCGGCATAAAATTGTGATTTTGAATAATATAAGGTCAAAGTAACAGTAAAATCTCTCTCGATAGAGTAATAAAATTCAAGTAAACTTGGAACAAGTTTTGGAAATCTATTGTTTGACTTGCTTGTTCGGAGATTATTACATTACTCGTAAAGAAAGTAATTTAATGAAATTACTTCTAAAGTTTTAATTGGATGACATTACGATTTACGTTTAACATAATCATAACTTTATTCTTTGTTTGAAATGTTAGCATGATGTAATCTAAAATAGTAATTTTAGAGATAATTACAAATGTGAAAGTTTATTTAGATACTTGTAAAACTGCATTTTTGCATGAAAACATCATGAAAATTCATTTTGCGCAGACTTAAACTTTTCCCACAAATGTCGGAAATACTATAAACACAGATAAAACCACGAGGCACAGCTAGCTTTACCCCAAAATTATTTTATTAACTCAACTGTTAAACCATAATACCTTAAAAACAACAACAACAAAGGAGACACCTTTCTCATTAAGAGAATCATTCAATTAATCTTTCATAACGATCTAATTCAACACAAAGATAATTCTAACATTATCTGTCTGTCACAAATCTGTTAAATTCATCAAACAAAAAGATCCCGGAATCGATATAAACATACACCTATACATAACAGCTGCAGACTACGCCATTTTGAAGTGCTTATTTCCATTATAACATTGTACTAACTACACTGAAATGTTCTACAAAAGTTCGCGTTTTGCTTCGTGAAGTCCACAACTTTCAACTCGACAAACTAAACTAACTTCACAATCGGCATTACTCGAAAACAACGTTTATTACAACCGAGTACAGATTGAATTAGCCCGCGGTGGAATTCCTCTTACAACTTTGTGCAAATACGCCGAGTTCAAGTTATCTGAAAAGTTATTTAACAAAGTTTCATAGCTTTCTTGGGTGCCGCGCGAGATTGGGCCTTGAGATGTTTGCGATTAGGTTTAATTTTGATTGTGAATAACTTTTTGTATATGACGTTTTGTTATTGAAAGGAGTTTGCGTTATCCCATCGAGAGCCGTGACTGTAGAAAGATTTTCCTTCTACAATGGACTGAGACAGGACCGGTCTCTGAAATGACTTTGTAATAGCGTCCTCAATAAAACGAACCAATATCGTGGGCTTTTTACTTTATTTATGAGATAGTTTGATACGAGTTTGTTCAATAAATGTTTATCTTACTTTGCGCTGAAATGTTTTTCGCAAAAAAGTCGACGTATCATTAATCTACGTTAGGATAATATTTGAATACGTAATATCTACAATGAACACACTTTTTGTACAATGAAGAATTTTCCTTGTATTAAAACAAAGACTTCAGTCTTGACACTATTATGGAACATCCTTACCCCATCTTCCTGATTTAACAGTTAGTTTAAGTTTTAACGAGCTTAACTTTGTATAATTAACAGACATAAATGACTGGTATAGTTTACTGGTAAATTTAATATTAAATTGTTGAATAAACTAACATTAACTTGAGATAAATTAATTAAAATATAAAATGGTAGAAATTATCGTAATAACTGAAATTAAAAAGTTAACTTTCTAAATAAACTTTACTTTTACGGTTAAATAAACAACTAAGTTTAATAAAATAATGTTAAATAGTATTTAAAAGTATAAAATATTCATTAAAGCAATCTTTGTAACGTTATGCAAGTTTAAAACAGTGACTATATCGTGTCTAAACCAATAACTACGCTCCGATACAAGTTAATAGTTGGTCACTTCATAAATACTTTGAAGTAAAACTTTTTACCGACACAACTTTTAAACACTATCAAAAGTATTGAAACTCACTTAAAAAAGTATTTACCTGTCACTTGTCCAAGAGTTTGTTCCCGGACCAAGGTCAAAAAAGTATTAGGAGCGTCCTCCTTATAATTCCAAGAAGTAAACACAAATCAGAAGAGCATCCCAGGTACTTCACTTAAGTTTCACTTCAAAACAATATCCAAATTCGATATAAACAAACGTTTTTAACACTTTCACAGTCACGTTAACATAATAAACCCACTTTTAAGTCATTAATACGTATTTTGCATTAAAACATAACCTCAAAACATCTTACTGATACTCCGCAGCCCACAGGAATTAATAAAAAGTTTCTTTATAAAACAAGTGGGTTGTGAGCATGTTCCAAAATGGCGGAACTTTGCGTTAACTTCGGAACGTAGAGCGACGTGAAGTTGTAGGGTGCGCGAGCCGCGCCGGTTGCGGCCCTGGTGCGCAGCCGACCCTAACTTTTCACAAAGCAACTTCTTCATAAAACTTCTAAACATCCATTTATATCGTCCAAACTTATCATACTTGTCTTAAAAAGTAATTTTACATCACTATTTCAGTGTGAAAATAGTTTGGGGATGGTTTTAGAAGAGTTGAAAAGTCGTAATATATCGTAGCAGTCTTTATACTAGATCGCGAACCGTGGAGTCGACAGCGGTACCGCCGGGGAAAATCAATAACTTACGGCCGACTCTCTCCGCCGCTCTTCGCGTTTAATCATACACTTTGTGAGCAAAACATTAAAACTTGTCCGTTTGTTTGTCGGAGGCGGATCGTTGTCGATCGCGGGGGGGCGGGGGGTGAGGTAAGCGAATTTGGGAGCGAGCGAGCGGAGCGGGCGGCGGCGGCGGCGACTACGGACCGACTTGGCTACTTCGCGGAGTTTACTTGCTACAAAGTTTTTCCGAGGTGTTCTTACAAAGAAGTACGGGTTTGTACTGCAATGTGAGAAAGATTGGCGTCGCCCCGCGCCCCGCGATACCAACTTGCCACCATTGTTATCGGTGGCCGAGTTCAAATTAAAAGTTTGTTCGTCATAAGTTTGTTTAGTTCGAGCGTTCAGGTACTCTTCAACTTTTTAATTACGACGTTGCTAGTTTATATTGCTTTGTGAAATGTTGTTTTATTATAAATTGATCGGAAACTTTGTCGGAAAAGTACTGGATAAGGGTATGAAGTATTAGAGGAAAATGTTTGTGTTTTAATGCCGTCCTTGGAGTTACAGATAGAATAAAAATGTTACATTGTATAAATGGAGACATAATAAATAGGTTACAAATAAATAAAAACTTTACTAATATTACAACTAAAACTAAATTAATATAAACAATAAAAATACAAAAAAAACAAAAGAAAAAACGTACACAGATACTTTGTTAAGTACTTGTTTTGCTATTATTAGTTTGTAAGTAGTTATGAGAGCCAATTACCTGAGTCAAAGTGAAGCCTCAATACATTGAATGCGATTGTTAAACTATTCACGAGCGCTTGTTTCCCTTGAACTCTTTATAACGTATTATATGATATTATGTGGAATGGGGGCATCGTATTATGAGACTCTACGTTCTGTATAGATTTAGATGAAGTTACTTGTGTAAGTGGGTAGTTTTAGAGGGCATTTTTAATGAAATATATACTTCAAAGGTTTTTTGGCGTGGTTATAATTTTCTTTTACATTTTCTGATATTTCAGGCAGCAGATATGGCCTTTTTTTAGTTAATAGATTTTTTTCTGTAATAACTTTAAGACCTTTAGAGAAAAAATAATTGAGGTAAATTAGGAAAAAGACGCGTTAAAAAATAATTTTGTTTATATTAGTGAAACGTTAACTTGTAATTAGTTAAGTAATGGGTCACTTAGGACTTTTAGAAGTTTTCATAATAATGTAAAAGTAAACAAGTTAAGGACCCTGAATTTACGTATTTACATGGCCCTAAGGATTTTCTAAAATTAAAAGTCGTATCATGTTTATAACTTTAATAGTAAAGTTATTTAAATTAATCAAAAATGTTATAAACATAAAAAAGAAATTACATGCATAAAATAAATTCAATTAATTAACTAAACCACTACGTGACCTCTATAAATCTTAATCCATTAAAATAAAATCCAACTCTAAAACTGATAAGTAAGAAGATGGCAAAAATCTAATCGCAAAAGTTTCACAGCAATACTTACATAAATCAAAAATAAAACATATCCATATATTCTTAAAGTTCATTTTACTACTTCCTTTTATATAAAACCACATTAAGTAGTCCGCAAGCGATTGTCAATTCTATAGCCTTGTGAATAAAATACAATTTGCAAACTCCCACTTCAAAATTAAGAACTGATTTAAAAACTTTGAAACAAGAGGGAACTTTTATTAAAGTTCGTATAACTTGAAGAATTTCGGCTTCCCAAGGAATTTGAAATGGAATGGGATAATTACATAGAAATGTACTAATCAAAAAAACAAAGTCTTTTGACGGATAACTTTAAATTATGTTTTTGTTATATGAAACAGTTTACTTAAACGGTTTCCTTGCATTGTTTGTTACAATTGTTGATGTACTACCAAATAGAAGAAATTTGTAAGGGTTTGCTTTCTTTAAACAAAACTTGTTTACATAATTAAATATAAAACATGTAGATATTAAAAAAAACAAATCTAGAAATGTGATAGCTTTTTCGTAAAGTATACTACAATTTTTTATGCGTTTTGGAATAAAAAAAGGGCTCGTTTTGCTCTCCTAACTCGCTAAGTTCTGCGGTTTTGCCTGTAAATAATTTTTCGCATATAAGTTATAGGATGAAAAGTATGTATTATTTAACGTTGATAAACACAATATTATTTCTTACAGCATAAACATTACAATTTCTAATAATTTTTCCGAACTTATTTTGACCTTCTAGTAGAGTAAATAAACAAATCAAAAAAGTTCAAATCTAGAATAAATACAATTTTTATGACGGTGAGTAGTGTATCAGTCAGATCAAACGATTTTAAAAGTTAACAAAGAAAATGATTCTAAAACATTGTACATATAAATTTTTCATATTTGAATAAAGTGTTTAGTCAAGTAACATAAACTGTACCAAGTTAAAATATGACTAAAAGTTACAGTAAACATAAACCAAACACAGTAGCGATTTAATTCCGTAAGTAGTCTAAACAAGTTACGCGTACAGCTACGGGTGGTTGACTCCCCGAAATCAACCCCACACAAACTTGTAACCAGTATAAATAGAACCATCGGTTCAACAATTCACTTATCACAATGAACATACAAATACATATTCATAGTTCTTAATAAGATGGACTGTTGATTCCTTACTACAAATCGCTTGACGAGAACAAAAATCGTGTTAGAAGAATTTATTTCGATCTGTTTGCAAACTAGTTGAGTTTTAGTAGAGTTGATCGATTAGTTGGGCAACTTGTTAGTCGATTTGTGTTGCTTTTATGAGAAGGTTGGGAAGTCTCAGAATTCCCGGGGTCGAGTATTATCAAGTATTTTGCGAGATAAGTTATTTAGCTTGATACTGTTGATGTATTATGTTGCTAAGAATAAACGAAGACCAGTTAATTAAACGTTTTGATTACTTTTCGGTTGGATTTCATATTTTATTTTTTGTTTGCAATGGAAGGTTGATAATTGCAAATCGGTTTAGAGGAAGGACTTCTTTGGTTTTAAACTGTCGCGAATTGAATGCGTTGAAACTTTTTGACTTTTTAATTTCGGGATTAAAATAAACTTGGTTATAACGGCTTATGCCACTCAACCCCAAAAATATTTCCACTACTACCCCAAGACGTTTTAGGAAGGATTTAAAATCGTAATATTTTATCCACTTACACCCCAAGAGAAAGAAGTAGAGTCAACAAAAACAAACATATTGAAAGCTAGATAGATTGACAGTCTTAATTTGCGTAAAACTTGTTAATAGCAAGTTGTAAGAGTTATACATTTATCATTCATTTAAGCCAAATAGTTTTTGTATGAAAAAGTGAATACTATCTATCCATCTTACGGAAAATTTTACTCTAGTTTAGTAGCAAAAAATATTTTGTGAAGAAGGTAGGTAAAGAGACCGGTGATTTCGAAGCTTTTAATAAATTAAAATTAACCTTCTTTGGCATGAATCTGTTTATTTTTTTATTTAAATATATTATTTATTTAAGTTAACACGTTTTCGCTTTTCCCCTTTTTATATCTGACAACTGACATTCTTTAACCCTTTCGCTCGCTGTTAAATTATTTTCCAGTTTAAAATATATTCTTAAAATTGTTAATTAATTATGTATCACCCCATGGATGGGGGTGTGATAGGGGCTGTAGGGACGGATAAAAATAAATTCTGTTTTGTTTTATACTTAGGTAAACGCCGCTATTGAATAAAATGTTTTAGAGAATAAGTTTATGGTAGAGATATAGATGTAAATGGATTAATATAATAATATCTAGTTTAGTTTATCGACTTTCAAGGTAAATATTAAAATTATATATAAAAAAATAACAAAGACATCATTATTATCAAGAGTGTCTATAAGTTTTAAATAACCACTCAAGGTTGAAGGTGTATTACATAATAAATATAGATTTTCTTCGAGTAAACATAATTTAACATTATTATTGTTATTAAGCGCAACATTATATATTATTAAAATTCATGAAGATTTCCGAATCGGAAATTTCCCCAACAAAAATATTTCAAATTCGTAAAATCCCCCAATCGGAAATTTCCGCACCCGAAAGTTTCCCGAATCGGAATTTTTCTGAATCGGAAACTTCCTCAATCAGGAATGCACCCCATAGTAAAATCGCCAAATCAGGAATTAGCCAATCGGAAACTACTCAATTTTAGGATTTCCTCCAATCAGAAATTTCCGCAACAGAAAATGTTTCCCGAATACGGAATTTACAAAATCAGAAATTTTCCAAAACAAAAACTTCCACATTCGGAAATTTTCCTAATGGAAAATTTTCACATTCGGAATATTCTTGAATCGGAAACTTTCACAATCGGGAATTCCCCCAGTCGAAAATTTTTCAATTGGGTGATTCCCTCAATCGAAAATTTCCCTTAATTAAAAACTAAAAAAATCGGAAATTTCCACAATTCCCCAAATCGGAAATTTCCGCAATTAAACTGGGGATTCTCCCCATTGGAAATTTCCACAATTTCCCGAATCGGAAATTTTCACATTTTTCCAAATCGGAAATTTTCGACTGATCGACTGATCCATTGATCCATTTATCTATTGATCCATTAATCGACTGATCACTGAATCTCAACTGATGTATTTCTTAACTGATCGATTTCTTAATTGATTGATCGATTGACCCACTGATCGATTGATCCACTAATAGATTGATCCACTGATCGATTGATCCACTGATCGACTGATCTAGTGATCCACTGATCGTTTGATCCATTGATCGATTGATCCACTAATTGATTGATCCACTGATCTTGTGAACCACTGATTGATTGATCCACTGATCGATTGATCTAGTGATCCTCTGATCTAGTGATCCACTGATCGTTTGATCCATTGATCGATTGATCCACTAATTGATTGATCCACTGATCTTGTGAACCACTGATTGATTGATCCACTGATCGATTGATCTAGTGATCAGAGGATCACTGGATCGATCAATGGATCGATTGATCCACTGATCTTGTGATCCACTGATCGATTGATCCACTGATCGGTTGATCCACTGATCGATTGATCCACTGATCGATTGATCCACTGATCGATTGATCCACTGATCGATCGATCCACTGATCGATTGAACCACTGATCTTGTGATCCACTGATCAATTGATCCACTGATCGATTGATCCACTGATCGATTGATCCACTGATCGATTGATCCACTGATCGATTGATCCACTGATCGATCGATCCACTAATCGATTGAACTACTGATCTTGTGATCCACTGATCGATTGATCCACTGATCGATTGATCCACTGATCGATTGATCCACTGATCGATTGATCCACTGATCGATTGATCCATTGATCGATTGATCCACTGATCGATCGAACCACTGATCGATTAAACCACTGATCTGGTGATCTTCTGATTGACTGATCCACTGATCTTGTGATCCATTGATCTATTGATCCACTGATCTTGTGATCCACTGATCGATTGATCCACTGAACGAATGATCCACTGATCTTGTGAACCACTGATTGATTGATCCACTGATCGACTGATCTAGAGATCCACTGATCGATTGATCCACTGATCGATTGATCCACTGATCGATTGATCCACTGATCATGTGATCCACTGATCGATTGATCCACTGATCTTGTAATCCACTGATCGATTGATCCACTGAACGAATGATCCACTGATCGATTGATCCACTGATCGATTGATCCACTGATCGATTGATCCACTGATCGATTGATCCACTGATCGATTGATCCACTGATCTTGTGATCCACTGATCGATTAATCCACTGAACGAATGATCCATTGATCGATTGATCCACTGATCGATTGATCCACTGATCGATTGATCCACTGATCGATTGATCCACTGATCGATTGATCCACTGATCGATTGATCCACTGAACGAATGATCCACTGATCTTGTGAACCACTGATTGATTGATCCACTGATCTTGTGATCCGCTGATCTAGTGATCCACTGATCGTTTGATCCATTGATCGATTGATCCACTGATCGATTGATTCACTGATCTTGTGATCCACTGATCGATTGATCCACTGATCTTGTGATCCACTGATCGATTGATCCACTGAACGAATGATCCACTGATCGACTGATCCAGTGATCGATTGATCCACTGATCTTGTGATCCACTGATCGATTGATCCACTTATCGATTGATCCACTGATCGATTGATCCACTGATCGATTGATCCACTGATCGATTGATCCACTGATCGATTGATCCACTGATCGATTCATCCACTGATCGATTGATCCACTGATCGATTGATCCACTGATCGATTGAACCACTGATCTTGTGATCTACTGATGGATTGATCCACTGATCGATTGATCCACTGATCGGTTGATCCACTGATTGATTGAACCACTGATCGGTTGATCCACTGATCGATTGATCCACTGATCGATTGATCCACTGATCGATTGATTCACTGATCGATTGATCCACTGATCGATTGATCCACTGATCTAGTGATCCACTGATCTATTAATTCACTGATCGATTGATCCACTGATCGATCGATCCACTAATCGATTGAACTACTGATCTTGTGATCCACTGATGGATCCATCCACTGATCGGTTGATCCACTGATCGATTGATCCACTGATCGATTGATCCACTGATCGATTGATTCACTGATCGATTGATCCACTGATCGATTGATCCACTGATCTAGTGATCCACTGATCTATTAATTCACTGATCGATTGATCCACTGATCGATCGATCCACTAATCGATTGAACTACTGATCTTGTGATCCACTGATGGATCCATCCACTGATCGGTTGATCCACTGATCGATTGATCCACTGATCTTGTGATCCACTGATCGTTTGATCCACTGATTGACTGATCTAGTGATCCACTGATCGATTGATCTAGTGATCCTTTGATCTTGTGATCCACTGTCTCAAATCCCAAATCGGAAATTTCAAGAATTTCCCTTATCAGAAATTTCGTCAATTTTCCAAATAGGGAATTCCCCCGATCGGCAATTTCCACAATTGAAAACTTTCAATTTAGGGTATTTTTTCAATCGGAAAATTCCTGAATCGTAATTTTCTACGATAGGGAATTCATCCATTCGGAAATTTTACAAATCGAAAATTTCCCCAATCGGAAATTACCTCAATTGAAAACTTTAAAAATTTCGCGATTCCCCTCATCGGAAATTTCTACAATAGGGAATTCCCCCACTTGGAAATTTTCCAAATCGGAAATGTCCACCACCGAACAAAAACCGAATTTTCCGGGATCGGAATTTTTGAAGTCGAATATTTATATTATATACCGGAAATTTCTATATCAGAATCTGCCCAATCCGGGGATTCCTCCAATCGGAAATTTCTCCAATCGGAAACTTCCCTAATCGGGCATTCCTTTAATCGGAAACTTCCCTAATCGGGCATTCCTCCAATCGGAAACTTCCCTAATCGGGCATTCCTCCAATCGCAAATTTCCCCAATCGGAAACTTCCCTAATCGGGCATTCCTTTAATCGGAAACTTCCCTAATCGGGCATTCCTCCAATCGGAAACTTCCCTAATCGGGCATTCCTCCAATCGCAAATTTCCCCAATCGGAAACTACCCTAATCGGGCATTCCTTTAATCGGAAACTTCCTTAATCGGGCATTCCTCCAATCGGAAACTTCCCTAATCGGGCATTCCTCCAATCGCAAATTTCCCCAATCGGAAACTACCCTAATCGGGCATTCCTTTAATCGGAAACTTCCCTAATCGGGCATTCCTCCAATCGGAAACTTCCCTAATCGGGCATTCCTCCAATCGCAAATTTCCCCAATCGGAAACTTCCCTAATCGGGCATTCCTTTAATCGGAAACTTCCCTAATCGGGCATTCCTCCAATCGGAAACTTCCCTAATCGGGCATTCCTCCAATCGCAAATTTCCCCAATCGGAAACTTCCCTAATCGGGCATTCCTCCAATCGCAAATTTCCCCAATCGGCAACTACCCTAATCGGGCATTCCTTTAATCGGAAACTTCCCTAATCGGGCATTCCTCCAATCGGAAATTTCCACAATCGGACACTTCTTTAATCGGAAACTTACCTCATCGGACACTTCCTAATTCGTGGATTCCTCCAATCGGAAATTCCCTCGAAGACCAAAATTAAATGTCGAAAGTTGAGATGTCGGAAAAAGAAACGCGAGTTCTCGGAAGATAAAATGTCGAATTGACGGGTTATCGGACGAAAATCCCAAAAGACTCAACTCTATAAAACTTGCTTTAAAATAGATCGTGACCTTTTCTAAAAACTACTAAAAGTTTCTTAGAACCATACTACTATAAAACTAAAAAAAATGATATTTTCACCTTTCACCTTAAAAAGTTGTTTACTCTAACTGAATTCTCAGAAGTGAAGCTTACTAGAGCCAATTTACCTTCATAATGAATTAATCAGGACGATAAATAAATAAAAAGTTTTCCCAAAGGTAAAATATCTAACATTTCCAGTTAAAAAGGTTCTAGGCAAACTGCCAACAGGTAGCGAGCAATTACGATCAAGAGATCGAAGTTTTATGTATATTAAATACTTAGTTACTAAAGTTCTGAGTGCTTAGCAGATATTAAATTTCAATAATAATATAAGTTATCCTTCAGAAATAGGTACTTAAACTTTCTAAGTATCAAGTATACCTACTTTTGCGATTATAACATATCATGTTATCAATAAAAGAAGTTTTTATTTTCAAGTAAAGTTCTAGTCGATATTTTTCTTTATGTTTGCGATATTATGATTTTATAGGCACTAAGAGTAAGTTCCTATTTAATTTATTTATTTGTTTTTATTTCCTCTTAAAGCTCTGATGCAAATCAATTGACTGTAGGTATAAGTATCACTATACCGGGTGTTTGGTAGAGGGTTGACCAAACGGGATGGGCGTGTTCCTGGGCCTATTTGGGAGATACAATTTGGCTAAAATTTTCCTAGTTGTTAAAATAAAAAAAATATCGACAAAATAGTATTTTTTAATTTTTTTCCGAATTTGCGACTATTTATCCCTATAACTTTTTTTTGAGCTGGTTTCCACTCAATTTTTTTGATTGATTATGGTCTCGGATATCACTTGGTCTGCTCACAACATTTTCAGACCTCTACAAGGTCTAAATAATTTGTTATGACCACTTAACGCTAGGGAAATGAAAAATAGAAATCTTATAGGGGATCTTTCAACTCAAATAAAAAGAAAACTAATTGTAACCGGGAATTTAAAACTCGTTTAAAAACATCTCTGTTTATCCCTTATTTTAACGGTATACTACAAGTTTTACAAAAGCCAAAAAACTTGTTAAAAATTTAGGTGCAAAGTGGAAATGGAAGAAAAAATAATAAGATATTTTAAAAACAAATTCCATGTTTCGCACAGTATGAATAAATTTGGATTTATCTAAGGTCTTCTGAAGATACTGAGATGCTGTAGTGACTTTCTTAGAAAATAATTAGCCTTAAAACAAGTAAAATGGACTATCTCAATTACAGGAAGATATTGCTTCCAAATCAAGATTTCCCGTCTCTGGCAACCGATTAAAGGGATTAGAATACGTCCAGTGGTGTGGCACACGCGTCTGGTGGGATGCTATTCCATTTAGGAAATTTTTAGGAAATTTTTAGCCAAATTGTATCTCCCAAATTGGTCCAGAAACACGCACATCCCGTTTGGTCAACCCTCTACCAAACACCCGGTATATGGCTTGAAGAATGAATGACTCTAGACGAAAGAAATATTAGTATACTTAGTTTTCGGACAGCATGTTTTTCTAGTGGTTTACACTCTTCTTTATTTAAGCTAGGTCCAAAAAGAAAATAAAATGTTACAGTTTCCACGTCGTTGTTTTATATAATAAGTTTTCGTCGACACTCAAAATGTCCCGTCTATGCAAATATCGTCGTGATTCGTATCACTGTCTGTTTATTAAGGATGTCTTTATCATCAGAGTACGTCAGTTTGAGTCCGACGGAATCTATTAATAGGATTACTAGACGCAGCTAAAAGACGAGGGTCGCATCCACGTCTCATACGAACGTAGGTGCGTGTTACACCGATAGTTTAAAATTGTTGAGTAGAAATGTTTTTGTCGAAACAAAAATAAAGTAAGTAGTTGTTAGCTTATATTGCTACTTAAGCTATCATTATTGATTTGTTAGTGAATTAAGTATACTTGTACATAAAAAGATACATGTTGGTTACGTTCCGATTATGCTGTATTTAAAGTGTTTCCAAGATTTGTAGTTAACAAGTAAAACGTAAGTATTAATTTTAACATTTTTCTTAAAACAATAGTTTTTCATCACTATTTTATTACGGCAGGTAAAACCGCAAGCTTGACGTTTTAGTAAGTAATATAAATTCTAACGACCGCCGAAGTAGAAATGTATTGAAATGATACAAAAACAGCGTGTGAAAATCACGGATCACATATCTGATAGAATATATCTACGTTAAAATATTATACACGTGTACAATAAGCTGCCAGGAGGCCGGGCGAGGCTAACGTACCAGAAATAATGTGGAATATCTGTTCAGCAATATATGATCGGAGCAAAAGGTCTTTTTTATATGAGTACTTAAAGGCTTACGTTTGATATGTACGTTGTTTGATGGTATGTAATAATTATGTGATGTCTAACAGAAACTTTTTTATAGAATTTGGGACTTAAATTTCGTATTTTATTTGTTTATGTTAATAGATGGATAGAGTCAGTAATGTATATGCATCTTCAGACAGGCAAAAAAAAAAAAAAAACACATTACAGGCAAAACAAAAGTTTACGCGAATGAAACCGCGGAGACTTAGGGCACAGCATCTAGGGTAGTATAATAAAACAATACGTTTACTCAAATTCAGAGGTCTTAATGCAACGTAATAAAGCAACAAATTATTCATATATTTTAAGTTCAAAAACGAAACGAAAACTTATAATTCAACATATCGGTGTAAATGAGACCCGGTCTAATCCGCCGTCAGCTAAATTATTTATGCATTTAAAAGGATTTACTCTTAATATGAGGTGTAGCGGCGCGGTCACGACTTTCCGGCTCAGACGTCGACATAGAAAAGTTAATTATGCTTCCCTAATTAATGTTTATTCAGTATTTAGAGTTTATATAATAAATGCACATGATACTTTCCGTTCGCTTACTTTTTTCTTTAATCAATTGACGTTCCTTTGTCTCACTAACACTAGAAACTTGATTTTTTTTAAGTTACTTTTGTTCCATATGATTCAGAGGTTGTTCAGCTAGTAATTAATATAGAAATTAATGTTACATCGTTTTACTATATTTATTATCAACTAGCTGCGCCCCGCGGTTTCACACGCGTAGTTCCCATTCCCGTTCCCGTAGGATTTTCGGGATGAAAAATAGATGTTGGCCGATTCTCAGACCTACTAAATATGCTCACAAAATTTCATGAGAATCGGTCAAGCCGTTTCGGAGGAGTATGGCAACGAAAACTGTGACACGAGAATTTTATATATTAGAAGATTATTAAATAAATAAATTACTTATCAAAGATGTTTTCTCACCTCGAGCCACACGTTCTGTCTTCCATTCTTGAGAACAATAAAACATTATTATACCGTAAGATTAACTATACCGTGCTTATTCCTAATTTACAAATAAGAGAGCAAACGCCGTTTAACAAACTGAAGTCTAAGAAAAAAGTTTAAACGTCCAGTTAAAGTTTAACAAAGATTCCTGAAGAAATAACTTTTGTATACAAAGTAACCAACAACACTTATCAAAAATTTCGGTTGTTTCGCGACCCATTGTTGACTTACAAACGATCAAACATTTCAATACTAAAGTAAAGATTGTAAGAGTTCTCTTTGTATTTGTTTTGGAAGTTTTCTTTATGAAATGGATCGCGACAACCTATGGCTTTACGTTTGTTTAAACCATTTATTGTGGGTGCCTTTTTAAAACAATAAGTTGTAACTTTGTTTTGAATTTTAATGTTGATAATAAAGCAGGGTCGATTTTCAACAGGTTTTAATTGAACTCTAGGGTAGTATACATATGGACGACCTCGATGGCAGAGTGGTCACCAAGCCAGACTGCTATCCGTAAGGCTGCGGGTGCGATATCCGTGCGTGGTGAATATTTGTGTTAACCACAAATGTTTGTCTCGGTCTCGGTGTGTGTGAATGAGTGTGTGTAGTTTCTGATACCCTAGATACAACAAGTTTCGAACTTAGTTAGAGGTTACTATAATGAGATGATGTAGTGAATGATTATGTTATGTATGTTATATTTTTAAACATGGCTTGGATTTGAAATCACCAACATGTATTATTGGGAATGTGTCCAATTACAACCTTCTCACTGATAATATTATAGTGAGAGGAATAGTCTTAATCAAAATTTACCTAATAAATGTTGGTAATCTCACACCGAGCCATGTTTATAAAATAAATTAGTAAATAAATCAATACATACATAAAACATCACATACATACACAATTACAAAGTCAAAACATTTATTTACAATTGCAAAATGTTGTCTGCGACAATTCAATTTACAATTTTCCGAAGCCCAATTCAATTGAAAATTGACATTTGATATTTACTTTATAGATAGGAACATTTCAGTGTAGATATCGAAATAGGTACTTATGTTACGTTTTGTTTAATGAAATTATTGAAATGAGAAACTTAGTTGGTTGCGGACATCTGTACCAAATTTAATCTAAATCAATACAGTAGTTTTTGTATGAAAAAGTAATAAACATCCAAACTCACAAACATACAAACTTTCGCATTTATAATATTATTAGGATGTTATCCATTAAACACGTTCAAAATAAAACAGACATAAAAAAAAATTAAATTCAGAATACAATTTTCCCTACTTAATTATTTCAACATTTTCTATACAAACAACATTTATATTGTGAGGCAACATTTCTATTAACACCCATTGCTTATTATAAACAGTGTGTTTCCACATCATATTGTGTCCACAAATCATACAAATACACACTCTTGTAAAGTGGTTTACACACCGACAATTTTAACCGTGTTTTAAAATAAAAACGCTTAAACATTAATTAAAGTAGTAGAACATTGCAATTTATTAAAGTAAATAAACTAAACATTATTATACCGAATGAATGTATGTATCTTCTACTTAAAAACCAGTCAAATGTGTGTAGGGCCACGTATAATATAGAGATTTGTATAGTTACTTGTTGGGTTTGTATGTTAGAACATACTCTATAACTATCATCTAATTATAGAAACTGGACCTAACTAGTTTATTTACCTGTTCACTGATCTAAATAAATATTTATGGATCATACAGATACATTGAACCTACCCCTCTTTATTTAGAATTGTGGCACAGTGACCATAGTGCTATAAAAGTAGTTCAAATTTTCTTTAAAGTTGTCTTAAAACATCTTTACATTACAGGGCCCCGATTCTCTAAACTATTAAGCTGTGATAATGCTACTCAAATGTATTTTAAAGACAACATTATGACAATTTTTCTGTCATTTTGGTATTCTCTTAGTGAAAACTACTTCGCTGACTCAATGGCTCCATAAAACTTAGAGGCCCCTGATATGTACTTACCTACATTTAAAGGCGTCACACTCTAAAAACATTTAATTCTTTAAAATCTTATGAGGTAGTTTTGTTAAAAAATTCTAACATTCAACCTACTAGCAGCGCTCCGCGGTTTCACCCGCGTAAATAATATAGCCTATCTATGACACTCCGGGATAATGTGGCTTACCAATAGTGAAAGAATTTTTTAAATCGGACCAGGCAGTTTTGTTAAAAAATTCTAACATTCTTATTACCTACTACGGAACCCAAATAAATAATTTACGTAAAGTATTTTTCGTAAAAGGAATTGCTTCCAATGTTTTCAAGTAAACCTTTATTGAAAAGGTTTAATATTTGAAAAGAATATCGCAATAATATTATTTAATAAGTAACGGAGAAAATATTGAACAAGAACGGAGATTTGTGGTTCTTTTGTTCTTTTATAAAATGTAGAATTATGTTTTGTTCTTATTCGAAGCGATCACCACAGTATTCAAGATAATAATATATGGGCCTATTTCACGACCTTCAAGTAAAGTTACTCACCAAGTAAAGTGAGTTTTGTCTTTTCTTACTTTATATCAAGTGACAAAGACAAAACATGTGAGTAAGTACTCGGAACGATACTTGAAGATAGTGATATAGGCTCTAAGTAAGACATTAACTAAAATAGATTTTGGTTAGTACATCGTTCACTTCATTATATTTTACTTCTAATAACCTGTACTAGGTATCTATTGTTCTAGGAAGTAGACCGCAATTAGACCTTTCTAAATTATTGGGTACTAGCGGCACCCCGCGGTTTCTCCCGCGTAGTTCCCGTTCCTGTATGAATATGGGCATAAAATTATGCTAAAAACCTTCCCACTGAATCATTCTATCTATTAAAACAAACCGCATCAAAATCCGTTGCGTAGTTTTAAAGATCTAAGCACACATAGGGACAGAAGAAGCGATTTTGGTTTATACTATGTAGTCATTTTATGCTTGTTCCGCGTCTGTCTGTCCCTATGTATGCTTAAATCTTTAAAACTACGCAACAGATATCTATGTGGTTTCTTTTAATAGAAAGAGTGATTCAAGGAGAAGGTTTTAAGCATAATTTTATCCCCGAGTTCCCACGAGAGCGGGATCTACGCGCGTAAAATCAAGGGGCGCTGCTAGTAAGGTATATTTTACACAGCTGACATAATCAATTACTTTATCACCTTATCATATAACTGACAACTAAAATAAAAATCCAAAAGTTAAACTAAAGTAAAAATATTTTAACTAGGTTTATTACCTAAGTCATATAGTATGAGAAACCAGACATTCTTATTCATAATATACTCAGTTGACATTCCACTTACGTACCAAGCGCTTCTCGCTAAGGAATGGAATTTTCCGTCTTCGTCCAAGTTCCATAGCTCTTGTAATCGAAATATATTTTAAACTCCAATGAATAGGCTATTTATGTCGCATAGTAGGCGTCTTCTTAAAATGAGAAGCCAAGGATAGTTTTATTATTAAACGAAACGTACGTCATTGTTTATAGTTAATATATTTTACGGGATATTTACACGTACCTGTGTCGAAACCCTCGACTAGTTTCAGCCACGTCCGGTGGCCATCATCAGGAGGATGAGTGCGATACGCCCGCGCCGACGGCGTCTCGCTCCGCCGTTCGGCGCGGGCGTATCGCACTAACTAACATAAAAGATATTAATTAGCCAAGGATAGGTCGTTAAATTAAATTAAAGTATTGGCATGTGGGATGTCACTGCTGGCAAAGGCCTCTTTCTCCTTCATGATATTTAGTACAGTAAGGAGGAACTTACGTAGTCACCTGCTTCTGTAATCAGATCTATGTTTTAAAAAACCCAAACGATAATCTCTTCAATCAATCAAGGCGATGGTGTGGCGTGGTATTTGCTTCTCAGCGTGCAAATAATCCTAACTAATATTATAAATGCGAAAGTAACTCTGTCTGTCTGTTAGTTACCTTTTCACGGCTAAACTACTGAGCCGATTGACTTGAAATTTGGTACAGGGGTAGCTTATGGTCCGGGAAAGAACATAGGCTATGTTTTATCCCGAAGTTCCCACGGGATCGGGAACTACGAGGGGCACAGGTAGTGAAAATATATATTCATAAATGATTTGTGTATCAACTTAATTACTATTTCGGCTTATTATAGGAGTACTGAATGAACTATTTATTATGTTATACCAATATAAGTCTAATATAGTTTCATAAAACTTTTAGTTACTTATCAGTGTTTTAAAGTGTGTGTACTCAGCTTTAGCCTTCGTGATGCCGTTAATAAATCACAAATTGTTCAACACCAATTATAAAGTTGAAACATTTCAAAACAGTCCGTACAAATTGGCATCTGTTAGCTACTTGTGTCATTGATTGACATGTTTTGTAAACAAACCGAGATGAGAACAATGTTTCAAACTTTTGTTACAAAGATTTGAATAATAATTAGTTGATTTAATAATCAAATTATTTAATAGATCTATCAACTTGGATTAGATGAATATTGGGTTCGGTTTTTAAACGTTATTAAAAGGTTTTTAAGCACGATTTATTTTGTGTTATAGAATTTATAATTACTGTTCATTTCGATTCTTTCCTTTTACACAATTAGATTTGAAATTGTTCATTAACAACAATGAAACTTACCTAGTGATTTGAGAAAAGAGATAAACACGAACGGGAAAAACCCAGTGACGTAGTTTGAAGCACAAAAAATATTTATTTTCACACACACGAAAGCATCCTAAGTTTATTTTTAGATATCAATTACCAATATTATAATTTTCCCAACAAAAAAGTCCCATCAAACCGCAATCAGATGAATTCATCCATTTCAAAACGTTATTAAACCGAGATGTTTACTCGTAAAGGGTAACAGTTTTTGATGCGGTACCGACCACAAACTTAAGGTAAGTTTCAAAGCTTCAGGGACTCGGGCTTTTAACGAATAACTTAAAAGTTCGTCTTAAGTTTACCCTTTCACGTTCACGGTGGTGTAGGCGGCTTTATTTTTGTTGAATTAACTTGTTATGTGGTCACTCGGGATTGGGAGAGAGGGTTGTAACCACACTTGCCTTTTTTATTTAATGTTTGTTTTCTACACTACTTATACGAGTACCATTCAATCCTCACATATCTGAGGACTGAATGGTACTCGTATAAGGTTGCAATAACAATATGACAATTAATGTAACAGCTGGAAGGGCCAGTTCACCGAAGTACTCATTTCAAGTTATCACAAAAAAATACAGAGTTAACGAGCTTGCACTTTCCTATATAGACGCCCTATCTCGAATTGTGTTTTAATCACTTTCATTTATTAATATTTATTAAGTTTTTTTACCAAATAACACATCGAACTTTAGCAATTGACTGTTCACTGAATATGTTTGACTGAATGTATGTATATTCTGTTAGAAAAACCATAAAAAACATTAAGTATTTTTCCTTAACCTCATTCCAAAACACCTATTGATGTCCAAAAAAGGTGAATAAAAAGAGAGTTTATTCCAATAACTTACCCACGTTTGCATGGAGGGTACGAGTAAGACGTTACCCCAAACGTATTTCCCTGTAGACCCATTGTCATGACTGCTCTCCAATAGTCCGATGACCGGATCCTGCAATCATACTTGTAATTGGTACTGAGAGATTTATTGGTGTTGCCGTCTGTTTGTTCTAAGATAAAGGTTAGTGACTATTGTACTGTAATGTATGTGATCGACTACGAATTAGGAAATATGTAGACAATTATTTTATTGTAGCTATTTATGCGTCAATATTATAATCTAAATATTTTTATTTATTTTATACTTATGTACCTTATATTATGTACATGGAGGGCATATTTTTGTGTAAAATAAATAGATATCGGTTTGGTATTGTGCAATGATTGTCAATCAGTGTGTTATTTTAATGAGTTATCGAATGTATCGAGTAAGTATTGATTTTACTCACAATAATTTCATTATATCACCTAAGTTACAAAAAAACATCTGACCATCTACAAAAAAAATATTTTTACATACTTACGTACAATATTATAAACGATGTTACACTTATTTGGGCATCAACCTTTACCCGCTAGTACGTAACTGACGTTTTATCTAATCTCCGCGCTCATTATTTCTTGATCAAGTACTTTCCTTTTGTAGCCATATTATTTGTTATTAGATTAAGGATGTTCGAATTAGGGGGTTATTGTATCGTTTGAACAACACTCAGACCACTTTATTTGTTATAATAATAATGTTGTACTTGTTTAGTTGATTTTTGGTTAAAAGAAGATGGGTGATAACAATGATGTTTTTCTATATGCCCTTTTAAGAGATATGAGAATGAATTAAGTATAATAATTATAGTTTTTGTTACATATCTCACATTATTACAAGTCCTCAAAAGTTTATAGACTTACCTACAGGATTTCGACCGTTTTCGGCCACGGCCGCTACTTCACCTCCGACTACGACAGCCTATCGTGCGCCCTTATGTGGCTTATGTGGCCAATCTTCTTGGTGAAGACCCTGGAACATACCGGGCATGAGAGCACGCACACCATCAACGTAGTTATAATTGATAGCCACAGGTGTTACGGTTAATAACATCACCATTTATGTTGTCATCGAAGCACGGAAACGCTCATGAAATTAAAAGCAACTTTGATATCGGTCGCCCATCACTACTGTGACGGTGTCAGACGTCGTTTAACTGTACATATCACTAGTAATTCGTGGTTAAATATAAGCTCTTTAAAACACACAATAATAATATCATGAAGGAAAATACATTACAATAATATCATGGAAATAACATAATTCCCATCTAAGAGTAACTGCTATTAAAAGTAAATATACTACAGAAACATAGCTTAGTATGAATGCTATGAAATCTCAAGACACCAAAGAGTTAAAATGGGTCAAGATCTAAAGCGAGAACTGGATTAAGTTTGATCGTGAATTACATAAATCCTTACTTCCTTACTAATATTATAAATGCGAAAGTAACTATGTCTGTCTGTTATCTTTTCACGGCTTAACCTAATCAACTGATTGACTTGAAATTTGGTACAGAGGTAGCTTATGGCCCGGGGAAGGACATAGACTATGTTTTATCCCGAACTTCCCACGGGATTGGGAAAAATGCGAGTAAAACCGCGGGGCACAGTTAATGAACAAATAAATCTGAGTTTTAAAGAAATCTAGTAAGCGGTTAGCGTTCCCCTTATTTGTTTAATTAGATTTCAAACCTCACCCTCGCTACTCGGTGTTTTTTTAAGTTATGTAGGTATTTTTTTAAGTGGAATGATTTATAAAGGAAATTGCCCTTAAAGACATTATAGATTGGTTGAAAAGGATTGTTTTTATTACTTATTGAAAATAAATAAACTTTATAAGAGGTTATAAATAGGAGAATGAAGTTAAATTTTTCTAGGTAATCTTATTGGGAACACATTAATATTAAATAGTTATGAAAACGTATATTTGTTCTGAATTTGATCATTTAATTTTGTGTTAATAACCTTAAACGTAAGTTCTAATCTAGAAAGAAGGCAGGAAAATATTTTAGCCGAGAAAACTTTGTCCTTTTATTACCTTTTGTTATTATTAGATAAATTATTTTTATTGAAGTAAAAAGTCTTATTGACATTAATTAGTTTTTTTATGAAGACTGCTTTTGCCAATAAGTCCTATAAGAGTAAAAGTGTTGTATTTTTTTTTAATTTAGTGTGGTGGTGTCGATTAAACAAAAACGGGAATACTCTTACTAGTTCAGTCAACTGAATTAAACTAGTGGGAACAAAGGTCAAAGTCCAGAGAACGCAGCGAAGTATCTGAGAAAGTTATTATTGTTTCATACCCCAACGCACAGTTACTTAAAATTATACATTCTCTTGAATCATAACTGCATTACACTCAATTCAAATTAGGACCGCTGCAATAAAGGAAAATGAGTTTTTTTTACGAAGAGAGAAGTGTTGTTTTTATTAGAAGAGGGAAATTTCTGGCATTCTCCCTACACTGATTAGTACGTTCATTTGATGGAGAATTTATTATGATTTCTTTTAGTTTATTTTTTTGCGTAAGTCCGTTAAGGATAAATTTATTACTACATTGTTACCGAGATGTTTGGCGACGAGAGGTTACTATGACTACACTTTGAATAGAAAAGGTTGTGATCAATTTCCTATTCAAATGAACATCTTACTTAACTACTACATTATATGTATGTTAATATGCTCAATGATTTCATGTTTTATTCGGTAAGTAAATCGCAGTTCCGTACGAATGTTTAAATAAAAGTATACTTAGTACGTTCTATTCCTGGTTGTAAGTTTAAGGACTTAATTTTACCCAAAAAGGTAGTCTTTTTTTGCGTGACAGACACCTCAACAACTTCTCAAACCTTCACATTTATTCTTTATATAATAAGACTAAATTCGATTGACAAAATAAAGTATAAAGTAGGTTTGTCTCTCGACTGTACTTTAATTACACTGCAGTGGCAATAAAAACATTATGTTCAAAGACCAAAGTATTTTAGTGGCTATTGAAAGGAATTTAAGTATCTATTCATTCAATACTTAAATGGAAATTTATGTTACAACAGTTTCTGCGCAAAATAACCTACAGTTTTTAAGCATGACGTAAAAAGGGAGGTTGGAGAAATTAGTTAGTTGTGTGCCTATAAGGTACCTATATCTAGGAGTACGTCTGGAATTGTACTGAAGGTGCTATAGTGTATGTTATAAGCTATGCAGTGTATGATGTAGATGAATAAACCAATTTTTATACGATATGTTTGTTTCAAAGGCGAGAGTAAGAGTATTTTTATGTTTCATATTATAAGTATATGTTAAATATTAGATACAAATGAGTCTTGAGAGGTGTAAGTTTTCTTAATATTGTTTTTATGTATTTTTTTTATTTGTTAAGTCACATAATCGAGTGTTCTTAACTAAGCTTTAATAAACATTTTGATGTGTCAAGAGCTTCAATGGTTAGGTTATTACAAAATCCATTTAAAATATAACAAACGAATCTTAACTCCAGTCAAGAACAGCTAAATTCAACAATTTGTTACAAAAACAAACACAAAACTGTTATTATTCACAGCTAAAATATCGTTCATATAAAAATGAGAAATTGTAAACAAGTATTTTCCGGGAGTATATTTCTTACGCGATTCACCTTAAGGCAATACCGGGCGTTGTCTCGGCCCTAATTTATGTGTACTAAGATAAGGAGTAATAAATAGGCAGAAGGAATACCGTTTTAAAATAATCACCCTTAAATTACTGTTTGACTGAACAAGAAATGTGTACGGATGTGATATTTAATAGGATTTTTATATTTTTTTTATAAAATAACAATCGGTGCCCCGCGGTTTCACCCGCGCAGTTCCCGTTCCCGTAAGAACATGGGAATAAAATTATGCTAAAAACCTTCCCACTGAATCACTCTATGTATTAAAATAAACCGCATTAAAATCCGTTGCGTAGTTTTAAAGATCTAAGCATACATAGAGACATAGGGACAGAGAAAGTGACGTTGTTTTATACTATGTAGTGATGGTTTACGATGTTAAAAATATTTTTTAAATATTTTTCCATAATTTTTACATGACATTAATTTTGAGACAAGAAGGTAAGTTTTTACTTAAAATTAAATAACTAATAACCACAAATATGTGACACAATAACAAACCTATCGTCCAACAAAATTAAATGTAGATTCTTTAGTCAAATAAATAACGTCGTCTCCATTGCATTGCTGTTCCAATTGTCTTAAGTTTTAAGAAAATACCGTCTCGGTACGAATGCCCGCGGCATCACGTTATGTAGGCCGCATTTTGTATTAGTACATTTTATAATACCAATGTTTTACAAGGTAACCAAAACCTCGATAAAACTAAAAACAATGCTCTTTAATTTATAATAATTTTGAGGTCAATTAACTGTGCAATACATTCACTACATTATCTCATTATAGTAACTGACCCCTAAGTTCGAAACTTGTATCAAGGTTATCAAAAACTACGCACACACTCACTCACACACACATCTAGACTAACAAATAAAAAAAAAATTAAAATCCATTTATTGCTTATACATACAATACAAAAAATATAGGTAAGTAAAATTCAAACAAGTTTTTGCCTACATAAAGTAATTGTAGTTTACATAAATATTCATCCCTCACAGAAATCGAACCCGCAACCTTACGGATGGCAGTCCGGCATAGTGACCACTGTGCCATCGAGGTCATATTTTATGGTTTGAATATACACTACGCAATTCATTTCTTCTCAAAACACATAAAGGAAGCCGCGGGTGGTAATATACTTTACATAGCAGAACATAAAACTATTTGTTTTGTTAAATAGATAATCTATATATGCTTAATAAAAATGAAACCCGTTTCCCGTTGTCACGCCATAACTTGAGAACGGCTTGACCAATTTGGCTAATTCTTTTTTTGCTGTGTTTGTTATTGGGAGAAGGTTCTTATGTAAAAAATCTGGAAGAGCAAACGGAAAACTTGGACCCGTGCGAAGCCGGGGCGGGCCACTAGTAAATTATACGATAATAACCACCATGTTTACTTGTTTGTTATTCATATCGATATTACGAGAATAATACATAGAATTCTCAGAAGGTAATATAAGGTAAACATGTTATTCAACGAATATGTATCCAATAGATATGAATTGCGGAATATTTCGGGAATTTTCCTAATATATTTTTATAGAATGAACTCTATTGCGTTGCCATAAAGGTCACATTATCATAACATTTGTATCATTCATGGCTCGTTACGATTTGGTAATATAATACGAGTATTGAACTTGAGAACTTTTATGGAATTAAGTGTTTATTTGATTTATTTTTCTCGGTATAAGTTTTTAGGAAACCTTCAAAGGAGAACAAACCGCCATTCGCAGAATTCGACTTATTATAAATGCGAAAGTTTGTGAGAATAAATGTATTGATGTTTTTTACTCTTTCACAGTTATCAATGACTTATTTGAACGGTACGTTTCTCATAATTATAAGGAACCAGGGATAAAATAACAGATACATTTACACCCAAATTCTCATTGGGTTACTCGGACAAACTGCGTAGTAGTAGTGCGTTGTACGTTTAAACAAATGTCTGTGCTACGACGCTACGAATGCGTAGTTTGCGTAGGCACTACGAATTCAATTTATCTTGTGCTACGAAATAGCTTTTAGGACGTAGAAAGTATTTATTGAAATTAAAAGTAGAATAATTTAATTTGAAATGAATATTACCTTCGTCAAAAAAGTATGTCTAATTGGTCTTTAAATATAGATATGTCGTGGGAGTAGACTTGAAAATTACATTGCCAGAACGTCTGTGATTAATTATTATTCAATTTAGGTACAAAAATAATCATTTTCTTATTTGGTCTTCATCATTTTCTTCCCACTGCTTTACGCATTACATCGGCACGAATCTCCGTCTTTAATTTAAAAAAAAATGTTGTTTATAGTGCAATAAACCATTTGTTTTAACTTGAATATAACATCAGCCTGTGAGATCTCATTGCAGAGCAATAAGCCTCTTTCTCTCATTTATAATATTAGTACAACGTAAAATAGTCCCCCATAAACAATTCAATAAATACAATTGCTCAACATATATTAATTATTTACGTTATTTAAGAAACTAATCTAAGAAACGTTACAAAGTACAACAGACCAGTAATAACGAAAGTTTGTTCAGTCATCGTTTACGGTAAATTTAATTAACATTCCGGGTAAAAGGTCCGAGTGGACACCGGTAGTGACTGTTTAGTAATCTGTGCCGGTAGTATTTGCGGGCTGTCACCGCCAGCAACGGTCACCCTCGCCCGATGTGATGTCAAAATGTTTTAGACTTCTACTTGTAGTTTAATAAGTCCGTTGGTCATTTGTAGATTTGATTGTTATATTACTACTACTCTTTTAAAATAATTATGAATGGAATACGAATATGATAGAATGGATAGAAGTGAGGAAAGTTTGAGGTTTCCTTCTTAAAGGAACACGACCTAAAAACCTATGTTTCTAGTCATAATAAGTACCCTCTCTTGCAGACTCTATCTCAAGACAAAACCGTACTAAAACAGCCAGACTTCCAAAGCAAATTAATAATTCACTTTTTATAACATCAAAGTTAAAATAAGGAATAAGTAAGTACCTAAAGACTGAAATATGTAAACATACCAACTCATAAAGCGGGAGATAATCTCGTTCGGTCATAAAACGTCGGATACCGGGGCAGGGCTTTTAAAAAGTAGTAAAAACTCTCAAACATTAATCCGGTAACAGTTGGCAGGTGAACGGCGATCGATGCCGCCTTTACCTTATTAAAATAATTAAGAAACTTTTCGGACTTGTATTTAAATTGTTTACCTTCATACTTTGTTGTTTGGAATTGTTGTAAACAAAAATACGTTTAGGAAATAGATTTAGATATAGGAAGGGAAGTTCTGTTTGCATTGTTATGTAATTAACTTCGTACCGCGGTTTTCTCGCGTTATCTTTGAGTAATCAAAGTAAAATTATAGTCTATGTTAAACGGGGATAATACTAGGCTATGCTAGTCTGATTAGTGACGGTTCGATTTTTTTATTAGTCCCTCAACAATGCAACGGATTTTGTTTTTAATTCGAAAAAAGTAAAATCGACAAACTAATAAAAATTTCCCTTTAAATAAAAAAATGAAAATCGAATTAATTACGATATAGATCATTCGATTTAATTTTATCAGCATCTTTTAATAACAATATTAAGCTGCCTATTTTTACTATCAACCCATTAAAAATGATCCCTTTCTTCATAAAATAAAGATTTTTTATCTTTGAAATCCGGATGTTAATTACAGTACTCAAATTACAGGACGCGCACTCAACGACGTCTATAAAAACCATTATCTGCCCCTTGGCCACAAAACAAAGGTTTGTTTAACAATCGTAAACCTACGTAGGGTTAACGATACGTATAAAAATATACACTAACTGAAAATAGAGATAAAAAGTTGCCTATTCGAATGATCTTTCTAGGTTCTTTATGTAATTGCACTTAATCTCAATATATTTTTCTACATAACTTTAGTACTTTGTTCTTCTCATTACAAAAAGTTTAGTACTTTATTGTTATAGCATGTTATGATGTTCCTAATTCCTCCTCTAAAACAATATTACAATAAAAACATTTCAAAACTAAACTACAATTATCACATTCACAGTTCACAATTAATTTACAATAAAATTATTAGTCGCATTAACCTATACTTAAAAGTTCAGGAGCCACAATATACAGTCCCAATATAATTATTGGTTTACCCATGTTTAATTATAGGGGAATTTCAACCTTGCACACTTGAAATAAGATATATTACAAATGCAGTCTAATTACTGGTGATCGACCTGTGGGAAAAGACCGAAAACCATTTACTCTCCATGAAATATATATGAGATAGTAAATGTTTGTGATTGTAGGGTTCGAACTGTGATTTGGAAACTCCGTAGGGAATATAAGAATAATTTATACACATGAGCCGATAAATCTGATTATAAGTATTCATATTACCAACATTGTATTGGTATAATGTATTAAGGGCCTATTTCACTATCTTACCTTACCTTCAAGTAATTTTACTCACTAAGTAGTGAGTTGTGTCTCTCTCATACTTTATATCAAGTAACAAAGAAAACTTGTGAGAAAGAACTCAGAACTTTACTTGATGATCGTGAAATAAGTGTTTACCTACATACCTAAGTATTTATAAATACATAATTAGGGCCTATTTCTAACAAAATTAACTTTACTTGGTGAGTACCTTTACTTGAAGGTCGTGAAATAGGCCCTTAGACAATAGTAACAGTGTTGCTTATCGGTACTAGTTTTTTTACAAATATAGGCCTTTCAGAAAAAAATAATGTCACAAAAACTGTTTGCAATTAACTGTCTTATCGCTAGTAGAAATCCTTTTCAGCTGTAGGTAAAGAAAATCTAAAAAGAAATTACAAATATGGAGAACATGATAACGTTGAAAAAATAAGTGAATACCAATTCGAAAACGAGTATAACTAGGTATAAAAAAATACTATCCTCAACTGTTATTGAGAAACTTAGTGTGAACTATTAAACTTTTAAGCGCGCAGTTTTCCGCAACTACACCTTTTCAGTTTGTGTTTTTATAGGGTACTAGTTGTGCCCCGCGGTTTTACCCGCATAGTTCCCGATCCCGTAGAAATTTGAGGATAAAACATAGCCTATATCCTTCCCCGGACCATAAGCTACCCCTGTACCAAAATTTCAAGTCAATCGGCTTAGTAGTATAGCCGTGAAAAGGTAAAAGACATACAGTTACTTTCGCATTTATTATATTAGTAAGGTACTCAACTGGAATCTAACTACTAAGTAATCAATTATATCTGTCACTAGAAAAGTTAAAATATTTGTTAAATTTAGAAGTTTTTTTACAATAAATTCGTCCTTACTGCGGTCATGTTTACACATTCAAGTTTGGTTCAAGTAATTATTCACAAGAATAATTTGTGCCGAAATGACGTCCCCGCGTGGTTACGCCTCACCGAATAGCAATTACAACAGCCAACTATTTCGCCCATACATACCTCTGGAAACTTGGAAGTTGGCGCAAGATTAGTGCCGCGTGCCTCGGTCTAAGTCCTAATTGTGCATAATAATAGCAAAAGTATAGGGTGACCATAATTGCGGTCACATTATAAAAAAACATCATAATGGTAACCTGTATTTTTTTTATTTACTAATTGTAAGTAACTACTACGTATTTAACTGACTGTCATTAATTCGTTAAACATCTCTTAGTTAAACATTAAACTAAAATTATTTGAATTAAGTAAGTACTTAAAAGATTACAGTTTGTATCATTTTACACTTATCTTTGAAAAGTTTCGTAAAGAAAACTAAATATTTATATCACCCCGCGCAGTGTGATTGTGAACTACAATGGGCAGATTTTCCACGCAAAAAAATACATAAGTAATAATAACGGCAAAAAAACCGCATTGGAATTGATTGTGTAAACCTTATCAAGTATTTGAAAACTGAAATGGCGCTGGGCACTCTGCTACGAGTAGTAGTCATAGCGCTACGGCGCGGCATTACCAAGCGATAGTTAGTTTTACAAAATTTCCTCTTCCTTTTCCGAACCTTTATCCCATGTCTATTGGGGTCGGTTTTCCGTTTAACCAGATTTGGCGGAATATCAATATTTACGTGAAGCGACTGCCATCAGGCCTTCACAACCCAGAGAATACGTCATTTTTTGGTTAAACCAAATGTTACGACTTTTGAGGGCTCTAACTACCCGTAACGATTGTCGATGATGTTAGTACGACCGCCGGGACCGACGGCTATACGTGCCCTCTGAAGCATGGAACACTGACACGGAAACCATTATAAATTAAAACAGGTAAACATGCACACCCTAGCGAGTAGTGAGTACAAGGGGAACTATCGCCTCGCGGTCGCGGTACCACCTCTAGCCCCTAACAATTTGCGGGCTAACCGTGTCTACGTCTTTGCTGATAATATGCATTGGGAGCGCCGTGCGACCACAGACGTGGGGTTACAATATTGAAGGCTGGTATTTAGTATTGTAATCACATGGGACGTTGATGAGCTATAAATCCTAACTAATATTATAAATGCGAAAGTAACTCTGTCTGTCTGTTACCTTTTTACGGGTAAACTACTGAACCGATTGACTTGAAATTTGGTACAGGGGTAGCTTATGGTCCGAGAAAGAACATAGGATCCCGAAATTCCCACGGGAACGGGAACTACGCGGGTGAAACCGCGGGGCGCTGCTAGTAATATTATAAAGGAAAGTGACGATTAATTATATGTTATTTAAATAACATTATAGGGACGAGATGATATTAAGGGACTAGACAAATTTATTCAGCTCCATTCAGCGTTTGTGACGCGTACGCATCCATTCAGCTGAACCGTCTCCATACAAAATCGTTGTTTTGTATGGACAAAAGTAAGAAATATCATACATCGCTATCTACCTTAATCCCATAAGAAAATTGGATATCAAGGCAACGGATAAATATACTTACCTAAGTATATTCGTATGTAAGTATAATTGTACTTTTCTGACAATTTAACTATGTCATCGATTTTAGTAAAAACAAAAACTGCATTCAGTTTTAGAAAAAAACTCACTACAGGAATCGGACCCGGAGTATACTTTACCAAGCGTACATACAAACATATATGCTAGGTAATTAATGCTAATTATTATCTAGTTTCTGACACCTAAAGAGGTGTCAGAAACTAGATACTTATTAATTCATTACCAACCTGTTAGGAAAATACGAACTTCCGTATTGGTTTGTATTGTATTTGTATTGTAGAAGGATTTTAGTATAAGGGCCTATTTCACCATCTTCAAGTAACGTTCCGAGTAATTACTCACATGTTTTGTCTTTGTCACTTGACATAAAGTAAGAAAGAGACAAAACGAACTTTACTTGGTGAGCATTACCTGAAGGTCATGAAACAGGCCTTAAGTGTAGTAAGAAAACAATGTCAGTACGAGTGTACTTTGTTGTTTACCATTTTACTATCGTAATAAAATTGTTATGGAATGGTAACATTGAACCAATGCGTAGCCGGTGTGAACGTTCTTTTATTTATGTTTTTCTAAGTATTTTCTTTGTGTGTGTAAGGTATCAAACTAATACCTATTATAAAGGCGGATGTTTTCATGAATGTATTGTGTTAAGTGTGTATGTAGTTTCTGGTATTCTAGATTCAGATATTAAACCTACCTACATAAGAATTAGGGCCTGTTTCAACATCTTCAAGTAACATTCCGAGTCGCATGTACGCATGCATGTACTCACATGTTTTGTCTTTAGTCACTTGACATAAAGTAAGAAAGAGACAAAACTAACTTTACTTGGTGAGCAACTTTACTTGAAGGTCGTGAATAGGCCGTAATTAGGTAGTTGTTATTATGAAGATGATATGAGTTATTTAATTGTGTTTTTTGTTACACGTATAAAGCTCAAACAGCTAAACGGATTTTGATGAAATTGATAATCAGCGTAATGTATGGATTAATAAATTAATACATAAGATACTATTTACCTTCTTCTTCTATCGTGTCAATGGCCACAAAATAACATATACTGAATAATACTAAATTCTCCCGGACCAAAACTCAGCCACATCCACACCAGCGCCATTTGCCTCCATCAGGTCTTCTCGTGTGCAGGTGAAAGGGCACAACGGGCACGATAGTAAATGGGTCATATCCTGCTTTGGAGCACCACAGTCGCAATTAGACTCGCTGGAATAACCCCATTTCACCAAGTTAGACCTGCAACGACCCACACCGGTACGGAGACGGTTAAGGGTCCGCCAGATAGGCCATTGCAGTTCAGAACCTGGTGGCAGATGTTCCGAAATTGGGGTGAAGTCTAAAGGGACGGGGTGTTTTAAGCTCCAAAGAAGTTTCTTAGCTTCCTTTGGGTGCCCTGATATGGGCTCTGTTGACCTGATGAAGCTTGTACGACTTTTTAACCGCACTCTAGGCATGACGTGACCGTACAGTGGATGGCGAGAGTCCGTTACCTGAAGGTGTTTTTCTGCCTCACATGCTACCTGTCGGCGCACGTCTGGTGGAGCAATGCCTTCGAGTGGGTATAAAAGTTTTAGGGGGGTGGGTTTAAGGCAGCCTGTTATGGTTCGACAGGTCTCGTTAAGAGCGATGTCAATTTCTTTAGCGTGTGCAGAGCGATGCCACACAGGGCACGCATATTCGCCCGCAGAGAAGGACAAAGCGAGACCCGTCGTTCTTAGAACATGCGGGGCCGCTCCCCAGGATGTTGATGTAAGGCGCTTTAGCAGATTGTTCCGGGATCCTACCTTCTTTTTTACATTTTGGCAATGTGCTTTGAATGTAAGTGCCCTATCTAATGTGATGCCTAGGTAACGTGGGTGTGGACAATGCTCTATGGCTACTCCTCGCCATGTTATGTTAAGAGCTCTATTAGCTTGGCGGTTGCGCAGGTGGAAAACACACGATTGTGTTTTGGACGGATTAGGCCGAAGAGTATTGCTTGTATAGAAGCTATCGATGGCTTTCAGTGCGGTCGTTAGCTTTAATTCGACGTCCTCGAAGTTAGTAGCTTGAGCAGCCAGCGCAAGGTCATCCGCGTAAAGGAAGTGTCTCGTGTTAGGTAGGATAGGTTGGTGTAGATGTTGAAGAGAGCCGGAGCGAGAACACTTCCTTGGGGAAGACCGTTTTTCTGACGGCGCCAGCGGCTCTTTGTATTATTGAGGTGAACTTGAAAACGTCGGTTGCTAAGCATTTCGCGTAAGATGTTGATGAATCCTGTATCGTTCGTGGTTTGTTGGGCCTTAATAAGTAGGCGTTTGATGTTTACCGTGTCGTAGGCCGCAGATAAATCCACAAAGACAACGCCAGTAACAGATTTGGATTCAAAGCCATCTTCTATGTACTGTGTGAGATTCAGAGTTTGGCTGGTACATGATTTACCCGGACGGAAACCAGCCTGTTCCGGGATGAGAACGGGTTCTAAAACTAAGGATAGACGGTTCAGCAAGTCTTTCAAATAATTTAAAAGTATGGCATAAAAGAGAAATAGGACGGTAGCTTTTTGGGTCTCGAGGGCATTTACCAGGTTTCAAAAGAGCCATGACCTTCGCCTTTCTCCACTGCTTCGGGAGCTTTAGAGTGCTCAGACAAGAGTTGAAGAAGTGCAGAAGCCATGACACTGCTACAGGACCTAGATGTTTGATCTGTTCTGTTGTGAGATCATCCACACCGGCTGCTTTACCATTTTTAAGGGACTTAATGCTATTTACTATTTCCATGAGGGTAAAGGGTTTACTGATTTCGTTGCAGTTAAATGAGTTAGTATGAAGTTTAGGGGTATTCGTAAGTCGGTGGGGAGGTTTTCCATTCAACAATAGTTGGTGGGCTATTTGGTTAGAAGTTACTGAACCTGGGTTGGTGGCATTAGGGGCATCGTCCGTGAGTTTTTTGACAGTTTTCCATGCCTTTTTGCTATTGTGCGTCATGTCGACGCTAGACACGAGTTCCATCCATGTCTCACGGCTGTTTTTGCCCACCAGTTTTAAGAGGTCTTCGCAGAGTTCCAACGTAGCTGAAGAAAATGGATCGTTTTGAAATTCTTTTTCATAAAGGGAAAGCAGATTGGAACTATTTTTGTTGAAGCCAGGGATGTATGATGTGCGGCAGCCACGGGGAATATATTTACGGGAAATGGATCGAATAATCGTAATGAATTTATCGTAGTTTTCTGGTACTGGATCTAAGTTGAGCAGATTTGAATCAACAGCACTATTTACCTTGAAATTTCGGGATAGGAGTTAATTTGGGTAAAACCTTCGGGTTAAAACTAGTAGGAAATAAAACACAAAATTAAATTAATTTACTTTATTACTTTAAAATATCCATACAAGAATGGATTAGGTATCATTACTCTATCAATGTCTTTGATCATAAGTACGAGAACATTGATAAAGTCTGAATATAAAATAGAAAAAAAAATTATAGGATTCTAAAACAAATTAATATAAATCTTAATCTACATGATTACATTAATCTAATACACTACTCGGGTATGTAGTAAGTGCATCTTAATAACTGCCTATTGTTTTAAATTTTTAATTATTATATCATGTGCAAAGATTACAATATTAAACTGCAAAAATGACTATTTCATTATTTAATCCAATATGTTATTCATGAAATCGAGTAAGTCATAGAAAATACGGTTCACATAAACTACTTAACTTCTAAGCCATGGGAAACACATCATCAACAAAATATTAACTAAACATCATCGTAACCCACGAACAATTATTACAACACACCAATTAATCTTAAGACATAATTTCAATCAACTATAAGAAGGGCGTAAGTTGAAAAATGGCAGTCAATCGTTTAAAATAATTTAAATACATGCCTCACTCAATCAAACAGTCTTATTCATTGCAAATAAATCGATAAAAATGTATAATCACGCCAAACTACCGGTCAACATCAAATGAATACTTTAAATGCTTTTAGAGAATGTCCACAACTTGTTCGTTCACTCATACAATTCAAGACGAATTCTAGAAATATTTTTGTCACAAGTTTGTATAGCTAGCTGATGTAGCTGGAAAATGCTGGAATTTCTTTCCAAATCCATTATTTCGATCGAAAACAACTTGTGAACAAACTCACATTCATTACATCTACGTACTACATAATTATACGAATTTAAAGCCTATAAAAAAGTTACTTATACAATAAAAATTACCCTATTTTCCGTTTACACGCATTTCATACGTACGCGTACAAAACTGCGATATAAATGATGAAGGGCTTACATCTGGCGATTGTAAACGTTAACATAATTAAAATAAATCGAAGAAAATATTTTTGTCATACCAAACGTATATTGAAGGTATTTGATCAAATTGTTTATAACGGGCAATATTTCAAAGTTGATCGAATCTGGTTGAAATTGGTCGAAAATTTCGACTGCATTCGGTCACTACAGCTCCCGTTAAAACAATGAGAAAATTTCGAACATAGCACCAATAGTAAACAAAAAGAAGCTTGTGATTGTATGTTTGTAGCTGTATTCTCTATCACAGGTTTGTTTTTAAATATAGGCCAATTTTTATGGCACGCTGCGTATACATATATTTTTACTGTCTCTTCAAAAAGCTAGAAACTGGTCTAGCTTAACTCAGAAACGTAATTTGCACTTTAAATTCAGTAACATAAAAATCATATTGCTTTGAATCGTCAAAATATAGTTTTCATGCATTAGATACAATCATAATGATTTCGTGTATTTATTTGTTATTTACCTTATTTTCATACAAAAATGAGGTTATACGTCTATTGACATTGCAGTACGCGAATACTTAACGACTGTATCTATGCAGGTAGTACGAAAATAGTCCTTAATAGTAACTAAATACGGTTTAAGTAGATAAATTAATCGCCAGAAACAGAGCGACGGTACCCGACAGCATAGAGAACTTACCATTCGAAGTTCAAAATTTAGTTTAAAATAAGTTAAATTTAAGAACATTTAGAGATATTTATTTAAATAAGTAAGATATGTTCTTGAACTTGACTTATTTCAAACATAAATAAGGCTCACCATAGACCAGACGGTTATTATTTAATACATTTCATTGCATTATTGCAAAGGTGAAATTTATATAATTATCTAAGTTTTGGCACTAACTGTAGCTATGGATTTGCTTTTATATTATAACCTTTAATGACATAGGCCATAAATGCTAGGACACAAGCCATAATAGTTATGACATATGCCATAAATATTTTGACATAAGCCATAAATGCTATGACATATGCCATAAATGCTATTATCCAGTATAACTTTGAACTTGCTCTAGGTAAGATCTCTTTGACAATACATTTTATAGGTCGGTGTCATACCACGCTGCGACGTTGTTATTGTCGTGAGGAGGTTCGGGGAAAGCGAGATCTGCGGACGCGGCGCCTGCGCCCTCGGTCTCACCTATATCCATGTCCATGCCGAAACCGCTGCCGATTTCAAGCCCTTGCATCGAATCTATCGGTATTTGATCGTATCCTGTAATCATTTAAGAAATTAAAGATGAATTTTAGTTACGATAATGAGAGACAGTAAGTGTGGATTAGGCTAATATAAAAATGACCCTAAAATATAAAAATGGCTTGTTATCTCTGTAAAGATGTTGTGGAAGATTTATTTATGTATTTACAATCAATTTACGGTAACTAAATGGGTCAGGAATAACATATCAGGACATATAATACACGTTTTAAAAACAGTTATTATGTAACAAACGCATTGTATAAAAATATGCTCCAACCGTGATTGATTAATTTAAATAACTGTTCATGGTCTGTCAGTATAAGTTATTGTTATTTACTTCCATTAGTTTTATTTTATTTTGGATGTAAAATGTTATATTTGTATATATTTTTATGTATATATATTAGAGAAATGAGTAACAGTCATAATAGCAAGGAAAAGTCAAGACTTAATTTAGACTCACCTTTCAAAACCAATTTTATTGCAAAAGCATAAAATCCTAGTATTTAGGGGTAAATGCTATGAATTGATTCAGCACAGTCAATTTTATTAGCAAAGGTAGTCCGTATAATACAGAACGGATGGACAAAATACTAACCCTTTAATTAATAAATAAATACACCAAAACGGAGTTAGATTACAAACATAAAAAGGCCACAATTCTTTGATTGATAGAGAATAAACTAAACCAAGACTCTATTTTTTACTTAAAGAAAGATAAAAAACGGGACGATGATACTACTAAATTATACCAAACGTTTCATGTAAATTATTATTAATTAAATTACTATTCCGTAGTCATTAATTCAACCACAGATTGTATAAATGCCATTTATCAAATAATGTCAAATATGGTCATCCTTATTGTCTACATTTGTATAGTTAGAGCAGCAGATATAGCTTGCACATCCTCGTCGCCACTGTTAGTGAGGGGCGAGGGGTAGTTAGCGAGAAGAGAAACACGGGTGTGCAATCTGAGCGACATTTAATGACTCATCACTCGGTGCGTCGCAGCGCACTCGCTTCCCACACAGCGGTGCATTGTCGCACGCCTATATAATAATAACTATACTACTAACATCCCGAAATATCCTTATACACCCTTATTTTGAAATTGCGATACCTTATCTCACAGCTAATGTAAACGACGGGTGACAATATAATAGTGAAGTTAGTTTTTTTCTTTTGCTTTTATTTAAAAAGTTATGATAAGTCAAAGATTTTCAAAATCCCGCCGAATTTTATTGTTATTCTACACCGAACGCTGAGATACACAGCTGAGCGCGGTCATCGACCCGAGCCGTCACAGAATACTTGATAGCTAGTGTGCCGTCTGGTAATACGACATTTATTTTGTATTTTTTAAAGATAAGTAATCGACTATCATTTTTGATATTTTTATTGGATATATGGATTCAGTTACTGCTACAGATATTCTGATTTTAATAAGTCCCATATTTTCAAAATAGGGGTGTATAGACGCGGAAGACAATTAACTGCTAGGAGTCAGTTTTGGACTTCGACTTTTGAGAGTCATCAATCAAGAAGTCACTTAGACAAGGTATACTCGTTCTTTCATTCATCAAATATCAGAAATGAATGGAAACATAAGACTGTTTAGTTAAAAATCAAATGAATCATGGCCCATATTGAATAAATACTTTTTGATTAATATAGGTAATAAACACAAAAAGAAAGAAAAATCCCTTCACCTGTGTTTAGTGATAAATAGGTCCCGGATTAAGCTGCATGTAAAGAAGAGAGAAACACATTGTATTTATATAGAATAACTACATTATTAATGCTACGAAATCGTGTGGAATATAATATGTATACTTTATACAAAATAATATAAAAATAAGAAGAATAAAATATAATAGTGTTTTCCGACGGAAGGCAGGCAATTTTGTCCATTTAAATGGCTTTTTGGCTTGTCATATTGTTATAAATTAACAAAGTTATGACTAGATATATTTATACTTACTTGATATTAGCTGGGACAAGTAAGAAATAATTGAATATTCTTTTTTTCTGGGAAAAATGCATTCTACGGGACTACGAGATTTACTTATTGAATCTACTATTTACAGAAAAAGGGATTATACATTTTTGTATAGATACAAAATGTGTATCATTGTTTTTTAAACTAGTGATAACATGGATACTCATGTGTATCGTAACGCCAAGCCAAAGGACAAAGGACATAATTATTATTCCTTTAAAACAATATCTACCAAAAGAAACATAAAAATATACTTAAAACTAAATAAAAATAAGTGCATAAAGTAATTAGTGCCTATTGCATATACATATATCCGTTACCTAATTATGTTAGTTCGTCCAAACGCTACAATATCGGTCATGATCTTACCTTGTTGATGAAACGATGGCCGCGTACCATAAAGTCCCTCATAGCCTTGCTCAGGACCGAGCATGTCCTAGTAAATTGGGAGTTGATTCAATTTAAAACAAAATAAAATAAAAAAATAAATAAAAATAATGATTACTAATAGGGAGTTTTGTCTGCCAATTGCCTAGCATAATTTCAATTATGTGAATTAATATTTTTTTTGACGCAACGGCACTGATAAAGCCTAACAAAACGTCACTTAGTCCGCTCACATACCAAAGAACATAGTACAATGACTTACTAGTCAATGATTGGTTGAAATTGAATGATGACTTTAAGTGTGAGCGTGATAGCTATACATCTACTTTAGTACACGACAAGGACAAAAAAGCTTTCTTTTATCATTGTACAAAATTCTTCTTTAACTGTGATCGAACTTTTGAGGAATCAAGTTAAAATGAGAGATATCAGTGCAATTACGTCATAACATTAAAGACAACATCGACTAAATAACACCAATCTAGCTGAAAAATCTATATACGATGTAATGGAAGCCTACTTTTGCCTAAACTTTTCAGGCTCCCACTATAAATTAAATTCAATAGGCAGTACTTTAAACACACATTGCCTTATTAGCGTTAAAGGTCTCTCTTAAAACCACTCTTTAAATCAGTTTTAAGCACAGATTTTATGGTTATTTTGAATGAACAACCCAATATTATAGTTTAACCCCAGTCTTATGTAAGTTTAGAGATTACTTTATCGAACTCTAGTTCTGAAATGATAACTTCTAAGTCCAAAACTAGCTATAAAACCGATTCTGTTAAACCAGGTTTAAACCCTTAACACTAATAAGGCACAAAATGTTTGTCTCACAACACCCAAATTATCAATTTTCATAGCAATGTATGTAAATTCTCTCACAACACTCAAAATACAAATTTCCTTAGCAATGTACGTACCTGTAAGTCGGGTTGCATAGCAAGATCGTTGGGCCACATCTGATGGTCGTCGCGGAAGAGCGAGTTGGTCAACTCCATGGAGAGCCTCTTCTTGTAGTCGTGTGGCTTATCTTCGGACATGCGGAACAGTACCGCCGCTGCGTATGTTGCTACCCCTGGAATGTGGGAAAGTATGTTAAGTTATAGAGAGTTGGGGAATATGATAGTATTATTATTGATACTAATAACAAATTAAAATTGCATTAGTTTGGAGGGTTTTTATGACGGAAAACAATTTGCTCACTGCAATTTAGAAAGTAAAAAGAACTTAATTCACAGCATGGTAAATCAAATCACTGCACTGAATTTGCTACAAATAAAACTTCTATAAAACTTGATTTAGTTTAGATTTGTTATCAATCAAGAGTAATGCTTAGATGAATGTACCTTCGTTCCGTGAATGCAACAGCTCAGTGAGCGGAGCAGTGGCCCCTTCAGCTTCTATCATTTCGGCTCCTTCCTTCTCGACGGCCAACTCACAAAGAACTCCGGCTGCCACGCGCTGTAATAATAATAATATTATACGTTTATATTATGTACAGACCATGTATAACCCAAATGGCAAAGTGTTGACGATGCCGGACTGCCTAACAGAGGGTTGCGAGTTATGCTTCACCTATACAAACAGATCAATACATCAGATATGTTAATGCACACAAATGTCTTGAGCGGGAATAGAACGTGGAACCTTTGGCATAACATGCAGGGCAGCCACCAACGCCACTAATGAAATAATTATTACGTTATTTATGAAGAAAACTTTGACAGATTTAAGTCTCCAGTAGAGAAGTCCGAACTAGACAATACACTCACCTGTATATTCTCAATCTCGTTAAAGAGTAGCTGCACGAATATCGGTATGACGTTCTGTTGCCGTATGAGCTGCCTGTTGAGGCTCTCGCGCGCGAGGATGTGCAGCGCGCCGACCGCGCCCTCCACGATCTCCTCCATGCGGACTCCGTCGGCGTACGCGCCGCCCGTGCCGCCGCCGCCGGACGATGTGCGTTGCTGGAGGGGAAAGTAGTGTTAGTAGTTTTAAGTGATATTTCAGTATTGATAGATCCGACTGATCTATTAGCACACAGCGTCAGTAACTTCATCTTTTATAATACATACATAATTTTGTACAACTGATATTTTGTTTTCCGATAGAAGTTTACAAGACAGCTATACAAAGCTGGCACATTTGCGTAAAAAATGTGTTGGAAAGCCCATTTATCGAGAAAGGTTATGACTATACAAAACCACGCTTTAACCAATAGGAGGATCTAACGCCGGTGAACCGTTGACGCAGCCTAGTCCTAGAACATTCGTCGACACTAACCCGTTGCGTGTCGTTAAACGCCCTCATGAGCAGGCGGACGAGGTGGTGCACGGCGCCGTGCTCGCGGAGCGGCGCGTAGTTGGCGGGGCACAGCGCCAGGTTGCGCACCAGGCCCACCACCGCCTTCACCAGCGGCCAGCGCGACGGCGGCTGCAGCAGCTTCACTATCACCTGGGGAATTATGAAGGTAAGTTACCGTAAAATAATTATTTGTACATTTCGTGTGTTTTTTTCGAGTTACTCTTTGTAAGATCTTGCTTAAGTTTATCTAGAAAGTTGATTAGCCAGGTAACAAAAAATCTCGATTTTACAAAATATTCGGGCGATGTTCGGTCGCCCAGGATTTTACTCGAGATGAAAACCAGTCAAAAGATGACATCATCGCATCATCATTACTTATAAGAGCATGTATTTAATTAAATTCTTTATAAGGGCCGATCCAGCACAATCTACTCCTACCTAAGATGTGTCGTATGGTTACCTCCTATTTAGTATTCTTAAGTCCAACAGAATCTATTCCCAGTTAGTTGGTGGTATGGTGGTGGTGGGTGGGAGGTAATTATTTAATGACAGTCCTCCCAGTTCCTAAAACCGTAAATATCACTTACCTGCAACCCATAATGCAGTCGCACAGCATTCTGCGCCATCTCGCTGTCGACGTGCCGCGAGGTGAGGTGTCGCAGCGCGCAAACCGCCGGCTCGGTGATTTCTTCACGATCACCCGCAGATACCACGGTACGGACGAGAGCGTCCACACCGCCGGCTTGGCATACGGTCACCTGTGGGAGGGTGAGAGGTTAATGTTATGAAAAAGGAAGTCAGTTAGAAGTTAGTCAAATGAGGTCAAGTCTCTAAATGTCAATCTGAATTGCAACTAAAGTTTATAGTTAACACACGTTTATCTCCATTTTACTAGTCCACTTTATTGGATAGGTTTTTTCACTAATTTACTGTATACAAAACACTGTCATGTGAGAAGTAGCTTACTAACTGATTCCACTCATGATGAAAAAAATGTATAGAATATGTGTGAATAGGCCGTAGCTCAGTAAACATACATTCTTTTTCTATCCACTGAGAATATTTATTTAAGCTTTTTACACCTTGAAAGAATTTTTGACAGAGTTGTCTAAATAATATTAAACAACTGAAAGATAATTTGAAGTTATAATACATAATTGCATTACCTTATTACGCTGGTTGTTGCATGTCAAGTTGGAGAGAATGCCAGCGGCGCAAGTGACGATGTTCACGTCAGTAGATGCCAGTACTTGCACCAGACTCTGGAGAAGTCCTTCCAAACCTTCAACCTAAGGACAAACACAACAACATTGAGCTAAAATACAGATATTTACATAATATCATAATAATTAACTTTCCAACAAGTTTTGTTTGCATTCAACATTTTGTTGCAAAGTTATTGGAACTATATGATACTTATTGCATATTTAACGAATGGGTGGAGCTAAACAGACACCGAAAAAACGAAACGAAAGAGAAAGGTAAACGTAAACATATTGCCGAAAAGAGACTGTTGAATAATGACACCCCTCATTCTTTTTCATCATTATCAAAATACAACATTTATACATTTGGATACTAACCTTAGTAGCAGCATCAGAAAGGTTCCTCAGAGTCCAGAGGCAGTTTTGCACGAGACGGCCGCTGGGGTTACCGAGGTGCATGGCAAGAGCTTGCATACCGCCTGCTTCCACGATAGCTGGCTTGTTGCTTGAACATACTGATAGTACCTGTAAAAGATTCATATTTTAATGGGATATCATTATAAATCTGGGTCTATTTGTATGAAGAATACTCAAGACTATAAAGAATAAGTTTAGTGAAGTAATATTGTTTATTTGGATATATATTTAATACTTACCTTCAAAACTCTAGAAGTAGTCCACAGCAACTTCTCGTAATCATAGGAACGCATAATGCGCACCAACTCAATAGGTCCTTGAGAAGCAAGAATGATCAGCTTCGACTCTTGGTTTCCATACGCCAAAATTTGGAGACAATCGGTGACAATCGCCAGGAACTTCACATTGTTCCTCTGAAGTAGAGCAACCATTTTCTGGAGACCTCCAGCTAGACGGACAGCCATCTTAGACCCATCTTGGTGTAACAGCAAGTTATGCAAAGTAGTGATAGCATAGAACAGCACAGCTTCAACTGGAGAGCTCAAAAGCTTCACCAGAGCCGGTATTCCTCCACTCTTGAAGATAGCCAGAAGACCTTGACGGTGGTGTGACAAGTTGTGCAAGGTTCCGACAGCTCCCTTGGTCGTTTCGAGATCGTTGCTGTTGGATATGGCGCGGACTAAAGCGGCGACCATTTGCGGAGAGTTCATAATGGCATGGCGAGATGCTTCCTTCTTGGACAGTTGGTGAACCATCATTGCAGCTTGAGATACCACAACTTGATCTTCATCATTCAAGAGCTTGATCAACTCTGGTATAGCTCTGTAAAAGAATATTACAATCATTATGTATGTCCTCAGACAAACACTCCTTGCTAGTAGCTTGGGTTGAATTATTGGGTAAAGCAATCCATGTTCGCTACATGACTTGGGTTTTGTATCACCAACATGCTGTGGTGAGATCTTACAAGTCGTCACATAGACGAACGTTCCCATAGTTAAAATATTAACCTAAATAATAAATGATTATGTACCTGGTAGCCAAATCAGCATCATCTTGATAGTTGATCAAGTTGACAACAGCATGTTTCAACATCTGCGACGGTTCAGCCAAGCGCTGGACTGCAGTTGGCTGAGCCGGGTCCAGTTGAGTGGAAGGGATCTCAATGCCTTCCTCCAGGGTCTCGGGGAACATAGCAGCGCGGACTCGCTGGGAACGAGTTTGGGACAGCTGCTGGTTCATATCTGAAAGTATAGTGAGAATGTTATACTTTGACAAGGGCAGTTGAAGTTACAATATTATCTTCTTCATAAACTTTGATATGTATGAGAATACCTACATTAAATATTAGCTTCATAATATGTATAATACTTTCTGTAATTATATCATGTAATAAAACTTACCATCAACTTGTTCCTGGGTGAACCCCTGTGCAAAGCCCTGATCCAAGTCAAACATGAGCTGATCTCCTTCCATTTCGTCATCTTCCTTGCCAGTAAGTGATGGCACCTGAAAATAAGAACACAGTTGGTGAGACATTCACATTCACTTTCACTAATCATTAAAAACTTTGATACCTATTGTTGCAATAGAATTTAACTTTTTATATTATTGAAACACGATAAATGTACACATTATTACACACTTTCCAATCTCAACTTTTTCAAACTTGAAGTCAAATTCAAGTAAAAGCAATATGTGTTTCTAGTTGTATGAAAATCTATAAAAAATATCCTAATAAATTAAAATAAATCCTTACAAGAACAAAAACTAGTATAACTATCAATTTTCCATACCTGAGTAGCAGCTCCAGAGTTGATACCAGAATCAACCAAGTAGGAGTTCTGCTGCCACATAAGGGTCTGCTGCTCCTTACTCGGCGCCATCGGCACGTCTGAACTTCCATAGTTACTATGAGACACTGCGATAAGACAAAGAATAAGTAAGTACCTATTCTACAACTACATTCTTGTAGGTAAATTACCTAACACAATACTTTAACTGTAGGTACTTTTATTCACACACAAGTTGTGAGAATATGTGAACAGTGTGATTATTGATTTCTTTGATTTATATAAACACTACACATTGAAATATACATACTCAGTGGAGACCTTTAGAGTAGTTGGAGAACAAGTGTAATAAAAGTGCTAATAGCAGAAAATTTGCCAGTTGCAAATATATAATCATCTGAATGTTGGGAATAAAAGTAACTAAATATTATTCAAGTCTCTTAAAAAGTCTTGGAACTCTAAATTGTTTGGAAAGCTCTGCTATGTTTACATATACTCATCAGCTCAAGTAAATGTTATTAGGACTATTACTAACTATGAACATGATGGCATATAGACGGTCAGACATCAGAACTATTTTAGCAGTAGAGGTACTTTGGAACCCTTAGGATAAGAAATTAAGGAAAATCACTGTTGTGTGAAAGAACAAACAAAAAACATGTTGTTTGTATGTGTAGTGACAATTTTTTTGTTAATATACATTTATTAAACTGACAATTAATTAGTAATTTGGATAAAAAAGTCATTAATGTATATCTAATTGACAAAACAATAATGTAGCTCAGATTTCCAATGTTTCATTGATATGTATATTGCTTTAAAAAATGTTGTTTACTTATCTAATAACAGCCTGAAATTGAAATAGAACCTGCACATAATCTATAGGTTTTACTTGCATTATTTTCTTATTATTTTTGTCTATTGATGTAAGCTTTCTTAAGTACTTACAACTTTGTGGTATGAAAGTCAAATAGTATTTTTTTCTTATTACAGTAGTACAATTACTAAATTACATATGAAGAACACTACTGTAGACTGTTATATTTAGTAAGTACCTAAGTGATATGTGAAGGGAAAAGTACTACACTTATTATTATAATAAACAAGTAAGTACCTACATACAAGTGCTATCATGTTTTTAAGCTATCTATACCTAATTGATAACTTGATCCTAAAATATTAGTCAACAAGCAATACCATAGGTATGAGTCACAAACAGTTCATCTGGAGTAGGTTAGGTAGCTTCTTACAAGCATTTTGGGTACACTTCATGTTCAAGTGTAGTAGATCAAGCATCTACTAGTACCACAAAGGATTATTACAATAAAAATATTGTTAAACTTACTCGTGCGACTTTGCGACGATGGTATCTGATAGCTCATGATTTATTGGATGCAGATATGCACCCTGCGCCTGTAAAAATAAATACCATGATGCGATTTCGATCGGACGGCCATAGCAAAATATACTTATTGATTTAAAGATTTCAATTTCTCCGAGCACTATGTACTGTTATAATAATGAACTCACAGACAAAGATGTTAATTATAATGTTTATAACATAGTTAACACTTTAAACAACTAAATGAAACAAATAAAAGCAAAATAAACAATACTCCATGAACTAAATTCCGATACCACACCCGACCCTTCATAGCATTTTTGACCAAACAATCGTGTATTATCTACTAAATATCGAACAAACATATGGGTTACAACGTTTTGATAACATACCTTGGCTGTGTAGGCCGCAAGGATTCGTTTTAAACACTTTTTATTTATATTTCGATAAATTTAAAATGAGCACAATAAATCGACCACAGTCACAAATTGACATTACAACATGGCGTCTGTCGTAAACATTCGTGACTTTAGTCGGTCACATTCGGAAGCTGTTAGCTATCTCTTTCTAACAACTACAAATTATATCGCTGTGTCTCGTTTAACGTTCGTCTGCCGCCAGTAATGCCAACACAAAGGTTTGAGGAAATTACGTTTCAATATACGTAAATAAACGTACAAACATTTTAAGATTTTTATTCGCTCAGCGATGCTTGCTCGGCAAGTTGGCTAAACTTGGCTAGTTAATTTTCTATCGCTCAACAAGTTGACGAGTTTATTTTAGTCACCCAGCGAGTTGGCCAGTACTCGCTCACTCGCACACTCGCCCGGCGAGTACTCGTTACTCGCTTATCGCCCGCCGTGGGACCCCTGCCTTAAATGCTAGAAAGAAAATACTCCTTGTGCTATATTAAAAATTCTATATAAAAGCAAACAGACTACTCTTTGACCAAAACTTGTCAGCATAGTCGATCGATATATAAAGGAAGAAAACGTTATTTACCAATAATTAAACACTTTACTGCAAATAAAAGCTAGAAAAGAGCAAAATGACGAGCTTATACAATATTTCAACGTACAGTCGCTTCAATCTATCGGATAGCCAATCAGATATTCAAATGTTCATTAAAGAATACAAAGATAGAATTACTAAACAATTCGTTTACGAAAATGAGAGTGCGAAGAGTCCATTCAGGTGTTTTGCTGACCATAATTTCGATGTCCGCAATGTGGCGTGGATGGAAGACAACCAGGATAGGTTCTTCAAAGATACGGAGAATACAGTGTCAGTAAAAAAAAATTTTCTTACTGAATGTGGCGCTATATTTTCAATGATTTATACACCAGATGGAGAACATGTGATATGTGGCCATGCCACAGGTTTGATACAGGTACCTACTATTCGTTATTTTTAATGTACTTACCTGTTATTCATTTTATCGGTTAAGTACTTAAAACTCATAAGAACCACTGACTGACCCATAATAAGATAGGTATCCTAGGATATCAGAAACTAATTCATACACACACCCAGACCATGCTGAGATAAGTAGGTAAGTACTTATTTGTAGATTAGGTCTAACACAAAAATTGACTTCGCACGGGAATCGAACCCGCAACCCATTCAAATTAATAAAACGGCATCAACAACTTGGTACTTACTTAGGTGCATCTTCTAGATCTATCTATATACTTAAATAAAAAATTGCTGTTCGTTAGTCTAGCTAAACTCGAGTACGGCTGAACGGATTTATCTTATCTTGGTCTTGAAATGTTCGTAGAGGTCTAGGGAAGGTTTAAAAGGTGAGAAAAATTCGAATAATTGCCGGGAACACGGGAACGGGTACTACGTGGTTGAAACCGTGGGGCACAGCTAGTATTTAATAAGAATGAAATCTAGTAGGTCCCAAAAATGGAAGGCGAAAAAAAAATTATCGACGAATATGCAAAATCAGTATCAAATTACTTTAAAAATGAAAACATACCAACATTATGGTATCCAATGTTTTATGAGGGGAAGTTGAAAACCCAAAAGCAATTCGCTTGGGTGGAAGAAAATAATAATAAGTTTTTAAAAGGAACTCCGAATAAAATGAAGTATTATCGGTGGTTATCTTCTGAAATGGGGGCTATTACTGCACTGGCATACCATCCTCGTGGAATGCACATAATAGTCGGTCATTCATCAGGTATGATACAGGTAATGACGTACCTACATGGTGATAGCTACAGTAACTCATAATACTTATGTACTATATTAAAATTTATCAAAAATTAGCTATGCCCGCGGTTTCACCCGTGTATTTCCCGTTCTCGTAGGAATATGGGGATAAAATTATGCTAAAAACCTTCCCACTGAATAACTATATCTATTAAAACAAACCGCATCAAAATCCGTTGCGTAGTTTTAAAGATCTAAGCATACATAGGGACATAGGGACATGGGGACATAGGGACAGAGAAAGCGACTTTGTTTTATACTATGTAGTGATACAAAAACAGATTTTTTTTCGAGTTTAAATGACTTTACGAGTGTAGGTAATGATTAGTGATCATTAATCAATCATTCGTTTTCTTCAATAATAGTTTGTAGCCAGCTTATTAAAGATATACTTACTTCTTATGTAAGTTACGTAGGTAGTATTTAGGCGACCAAGCTATAAATTTTTTGGACCATCAAAATATTTTATGGATTCCTTATCCAAAGAGTAAAAACGGGACCCTATTATTACCTAAGACTCTAATAATACTGACTGACGCAAAGAGCCAGTTTCAATAACATTTAGGTCACATATATATTCTAGATGCGTCACGGCAGTACAGGAGCAGTGTTGTGCACTCTTCGAAACATTCAGTTTCCACCAAAGCCGATTTACGCTCTAGAATACAGCAGGTTTGAAGAAAGGGTTTGCTACGCCGCTTGTATGGATGGAGCTATTTATAGAATTGAAATACCTCAGGTAAAATTTGTTGTGCATAAGTAGATAGGTAATACTTAGCATATTACCTGTAAGAGTTTTGTTTTGGGACGGAAATCTTTTGGAAATACTTTATGCCAAACGCAAGCATCACTGCATCAGGCATAAACTGGTAGACAAAAAACGAGTTTTCAAAGCAGCAGAATCGATTGTGTTTATTCTTATATCATCATCATCATCAAGTTGAATATCCGGGTATTCATGGGCCAAATTGATAACCATAATTATACTAATGTTTTAGTAGTTTCTAATTGATGTATACCTATACTTAATGATATCCTTGATTTACACGAACACTACACATTGAAATAAAACACTTAAACGGATTTTTGTCGTGGTTGTATTTTGTTTTACATTTTCTGACGTTTCGGATTCTTTACAGAACCCGTGATCACAGAAGACTCAGATGGAAGACGAATTACACAAAATTACAATTGACTTAGTCAGAAAATGTAAAACAAAATACAATCACGACAAAATCCGTTTAAGTGTTTTATTTCAATGATTTATACTTATTCAGATCACTACTCCCGTAGAAGATCCCCCAGCGTATTGTATACGAGCTGATCCAGCTTTGGAATGTCTCACTACACAATTCTATGGAGCTCCTGGAATATCCTCTTACTCTACACCGTTTATTACCCGTAAGTAACAAAATATATTCGGATTAGTTTGGCAAGAATAATGTAGTGATAGCTTAATTAAGCACAGGTACCTTCTTATAGGTTAACCACAAAATTCTCTCCAGTAGCACAGTATAATAATGATAATGAGTAAGCCAGTAGGTTCGTGGAAAAAAGGTACAATTCCAAGACGCGCCGCAGACCGCAAACTGCAAGCGACAATACTTTTCTATCATCATCTATGAAAGAGCGCGTCGCGGCTGCAGGCAGCAGTGTAGCCGCGCTACATAGACGTTCATAGAAACGAGTGATATCGCTTGCGATCTGCGGTTGCAGTTTGAGGTCTGCGGCCCGACTTGGAATTGTACCTTTAGGTAGGTAGCATGAGTTCTTAAGAAGGTATTAAGTATATCATAATACGATAATCCCTCAAAAAAAAAGAATCTTTTCTTTTATATTATCAGTGCAAATTTGCCGTAAATATAATCAATCATATCAAAAACGGCCAAAGTTTGATATCTTTTAGAGCGTCCGGCGCCTCTTTCTCTGGGTATAACTGCTGACAACACAAAAATGCCTGTCGGCTACAACGACGCTTCAATAAAAATGTATGATATGGAAACCCAATCGGTTAGTTCTATTTCTTAATGTTTTACTTTATTAATATGGGAAGTACGTACTTGTAAGTACAGTTTACCGAAGTTAGCCTAGACCTTTCTAGTACGGATCCTAAGTGCGTGAAATAGCTACGATAGTGTTAGTCAAACCAATTTAGACAATATTATGCGGGCTCATACTACTTAGTATACACATACTTACTTAATACTTACATGTGTGATACAACTTCTTTCAAATGTATATTATGTATAGGTACTCCTATATAGTTATACTCTAGGGATCGTGAAATATTTCAAATTAATTTCCCGAACGAAATACCTGTGTACGTACCTAATTTTAAGTTAGGTAGGTAAATGAAAATACCTTCAACCTAATACCTGCCTATGTCTGTGAAACTTTATCTAGAATGAGCCTCTAACATGTCTGGGACTGGTATGAGATTTTATTTTATTTCGTGTCTCATTACAAAGGATTTATGTTCATTGAATATTTTATAACGTGTTAAGAAATTTATAGGATAGTTATTTTAGAGGTGGAATAGGCAGATGCTTTGTATCTTAATACATTAAGGGCCTATTTCGCGACCTTCAAGTAAAATTACTCACCAAGTACAGTTAGTTTGGTTTCTTTCTTACTTTATATCAAGACAAAGACAAAACTTGTGAGTAGCTACTCGGAATTTAACTTGAAGATGGTGAAATAGTATGAAAAGTATATTTTATATTTGATATTTTTAATTGAAGTACAAAAAATATTCTAGAAACTTGCTGAATATAAGTAAGTACTTAGAATAAAAATATTGGTTAAAAAACCGACTGCATTTCATTAAAGGGCAAAGACGACTCAACTGACAGTGGTATATCAGTATATCACCCTAAAAGTTGCGGGTTCGATTCCCATGTGTGGCAGTTATTAGTGTGATCCACTTATGTTGAGCATAATCTGGGTGTGCGTGAAGTGCCGGTTATGTTATACTCGTAGTCTACGATACTTCATTCATTCATTCATTCTACGGTACTGTATTATATCCATAGATTATATCCTAATATCAAATAAATAAATTACTTATGTATCCATTTGCTGATCTATTTCTCTGTCAAAGAAAAACACATGTAACTACCAAGATAAGACATGACCGTAAAAGAATAGCTACAACAAACAAAACATAATTTACGATACGACTCACAATAAATACATCTTATTCTAGATCTTTCTCCAGACATGGTAATAAGTTTTATCTTCTACATTTTTGAATACGCAAACGAGATAATCATTGGTTGAATTTGTTTGAAAAAAGGTCGACTTTATAATATAAATTTAAGTTATAAAAACCAACGTTTGGCTTTAAGTAATACTGGTATGCATAAAATGAAACCTCCCAATAAAAGATTACGGCCTAATCTCGGTTTATTGCTGGTATAAATTCAACATTGCTGCAATGGTTTTACGAGGTTCCTTCAAGTTCTCCATCACATTGAAGTGCGTATCCTGGTCAAGGATTACATCAATGTCAAACTTCTTAAAATAACCGACGATTGTTAGCTTGATAGCTCTTTATCAGATTACTCTTTAAAATATACGGTACCATAACATTGAATGGAGTTTAGAAAAAAAATATTATTAGAACAATTATTTGGTTCGTGTCTAAGCCAAACAAAAGATGAAGTCGCTGTTGTTATTTAAGAAATTGAAGTATGTTGCTTTGGGCAGAACCAAATGGATGGAGTTGCAACTACTACGGCACCAACAAGAACACCGTAATTTGATTGAAATAAGACTAAGTGTATATTTCACGACCTTCAAATAAAGTAACTCACCAAGTAAAGTTAGTTTTGTCTCTTTCTTACTTTATATCAAGTGACATAGACGAATTGAAGATGATGAAATAAGACTAAGTCTTGGTTCAATGTCGTTGCGGTGTATTCGCGTAAATCAATGTAATACCGACTTTGAGTATTTATCATAAAACTCAGATTACATTTGTAACAGGTGCTGCTCACATACAAAGTGCACAAGCTACGACTACAGTTTATTCCGAAGAAATTACAGCGCATGCATTTCGGGCAAGTGTGCGCCCTGCGGTGTCATCCCGAGAAACCGAATATATTTGCTTCTGGTGCCTGGGACAAGACTTTGAGGGTAAGGATACTATAACAACTAAGTACTACAACAAAACTTTTAGGCTTTATTTGAAATTAGTTTTGATATTTATTAATCTGTGAAGCGCATGGTTATAACTAGTGAAATTGAATGCAATTCGGTTCAATGCATTTTTCGGACAGGGGGTGCTTATCGAAAATAATCCAAGTAGGTACCTAAGTGGTATGAAAGTGGAATGTAATTAATTAAAAAAATATCTTATTACCTACTCATAAGTATGTTTATTCTCCCACGGTAACGGCAAACCTTAACGTGGTAATTAGGCCTGTATATTTTCTGTTACTAAACTTCATTATAGAAACGTTTAAATTTTAAATTACGTACAAACAAAACACCGAACAATACCCATGTGTCTATACCAGTGTCATGAACCCCTTCGTACCTATCTAAGTACTTATATTAGAATAGAAACATACCACGTACATTCTCAACTGTTAGTACGAAACGAGTAACTCAACTTGTAAACATGCTCTGAATAAAACATGGCTGACGACCACAGCTAACGGAGTCAAAGCATCCCTGTCGAGATTAAAATATTTCGCTTGACGGTTAAATACTGAAATTGTAGAGGTATTTAAATTAAGGAGTAGAGGGAGAGTGTCTAAGGATGAACAGTGTGCGTGAGTAAGAACGTTACATTGCCCTGTCTGTTGTTGAAATTCAAAAGATGAAAGACGAAGAAGTTTGAGCTACTTATCTTTTTTTTAATATTGTTTCTGAATACAAGTGTAATGTATGTAAGTATACCGGTTAAATATTCAACTTACGCATCCATAGAACAGTTTTCTTTTCTTACCAGGGCCATGTCCAGAAGTGGAACCCCACGCAATATAACTCTATCACCTGCTTACCCATTTGTAATAAATGTTCCAGCCAAAACCAGCACTCTATACCTATAGTTAACGTACTCGTACCTGTATGACTCAAATTATTTATTAAACTTGACTTTTTATAACATACAAATGTATTCTTTAATACTATGTTAATATGAACTATAATTCTGTTGCCGATGTCGTGTACCTGTATTTCAAAAAGGGTTTTCAAGAGACACTTTTATTTGGAAAATTACAGAGTGCATGACATTTTGTTATAATGGTTAAGCTTCGAAGTGGAATGTATGAAATGAATGCGATTCAAATATTTAATGTAGAGGTATTTTGTCAGTGCGAATGCCTTTATTAATTGTGAAATATTTACATTTTATTCATAATTAAAATTTATACTGATTACAAAAATGTATTTCCAATTAATGTCGGTTTTCAACGTAGGTAAATTTAAATTGCGAAAGTTGCATAACCACATAGTATCTCGGATTGGTAGTATATAAAAATATACTTAACTTTTATTTAAAACTATTTTTTTAGCATATCAGCTTCAACTATTTGTATAGTTTGTTTTTGATTCTAGATCTGGGACACAAGGTGCAAAGTTGGTTGCATTATGACGTTCGAGGGAGTCAACATATGCAGTGACAGCATAGATTTTAAAGTAAGTTTCTGTACATTACTCTAAACAAGTTTTTAGTTCCGAAAGAACTAAAATTTAAAGGTGCTCCTTCACCGGGAGCATTCGCGTGTAATGTAACGTTGCAGATTCGTCTTTAAGCATTACATTACATTATTGTATAGGTATTATTACCTCCCTGACAAAGGAGCATTCGCGTGTAATAATTACAAATTACTATTAAATTACATGGTGCGCATTGTAATGCTCGGTTCTCCTCCGTCACTGATGTACCTAATGCTCAAATCTGTAACGTTACATTACACGCGAATGCTCCCGGTGAAGGAGCACCTTAACGAATTTCTGAATAGAAATCTATTTCCGAAAAACTACAAAATTTCTATATAAAGTTATACAACATACCTGCTGTCTAAACCAGACGTCTGAATCCATGTGTTCATTTAATGTTTGTAACCCCAAGCCGTGAACCTTTACAGGGCAGTTTAATTAAAAACTCCTGCCTTTGTCCTGCGACTATCCACTGTTACACCCACCAGTTTAGTTGTACCTCGTTACAAACTTTTGCTCTCATAGTTCATACTCCTTTGAAGAATTATACTCGTATTGTACAAGATAGAGTTTTTGTTTGACGTTTAAAAGTTTTACATGCGCGCGGATACGATGTAGGGAATGTAGGCAGAAGAAAATGTGAAAATGTTGTAAGTATTTAGAAGTTTGGCGTATTGATATAGGTAAGTAATAGGAGTTAAGGGAATAAAATGTAGGTGTAAATCAAATTGTCTTAACTGAGTATTTGTTTTCGGAATTCATGATTTGATATTTTTCAGATATTACCTTAAAAGCATCAATTAAGTATTTCAACTTACCTATAATGAATACAATCATTCATAATGAATTTAAATTTGTTATTCTATAATACTATCCGGTTTAACTGAAAACCAACCCCAAATAAACATGGGATAAAGGTTCGGAAGAAGAAGATTCTGTGATATTAATTTATGTAAGAATTTGGACTCCATAATGTAATATCCATAATGAACAGAATCAATGAATACGGATATTATAATTAAGGCAGGCTCATACCACATCATAATTAATTCACTTCAGTATTATGTTAATAATTTAAATTAGGGTATAAATGATAAATAAAGGTGTCACTTTCTATACAAATTTGACTATCCTGGATGAGGGTTGAATATTATCGATCAAGTTACTTTAACCATCGTGTTGCAAAGATGTCATATTTAATTACAAAATTATCATATCGATGAGGACTTGAAGATTCTTGTTTCGTAATTTATTTTGAACAAAGTAAGACAGTGATTAAATTACAAGCAGGTATAGTTACAATCTTTTCTGTGCCGGCGGTCAAAATTGGAAGTTACCATTGTAATTTTGATTCTAATGTCATTTGGATACATTTTCAATAAACTGACAACCAAAAGATGCGATTACAGCGACGCTATCACCGGCACAGAAAATATTGCGACTCATTTCGTTATTTTATCTCACAGTTTCACCTATTCTCGTTGTGCGACTAAAATAATTGTTTTTATAATAGAAGTAGTATTTCAATTTGAAGTAGAATCTACAAACTATTATTCTGAAATGTAATATTCTGTGTTTGGAAATGTTATTGTCAGTTTTCAATATACTTACTTATGTCTGGAGCAGGTTTTACATGTGAAATGCTTTAGGTTTAGGATATATTTTCTTTTTTACCTATTTAACATTTTTTTCATATTAGTTATAGTGCTATGAATTCAAAATTGTTAGGTTTTTGTATAAGAAACTTCTATTAGCTAAATATAATCAATCGCTATAAGTTTTCAGTGTATTATTAGATAATGCATTACATTTGAATGATAGAACACATTCGTCGCCAGTAGGTAGTCGAAGCGGTTGCCATAACCGAAAATCGGTTAGGAGAAATTATATTATACAATGCATTGAAATGAATCAAGCAGACATTAATAATTTTGTACAATAACTAAAAGTACCATAACATGTCCCGTTCCAATCCATTACATAATACACGACTACGTAAATATTTCACTAGCATTAATCTATGATAATATGTGATATGTTAGAACGTTAAATCCGGATCAAATTGTATCATCGGAATAATATAATTTGTCATCATACGTACATAGGATACTCTCCATTGCTGACGGCTATTAGTTTTTTTAAATGTTAACTCGCGTTAGTTCCTCCCATGGGTCCATATTGGCTCACCTAAAGTTCTTTACCCGAAACTGTTTTTCCTAACTATTTGTAGTCCGAATGATCATTCTTCCTAAAAATTTTCATCCTAAAGTTTTAATTCATACTATTTGTAGTGCTACCGACGATGCTCATAACACTGATGTGTCCGAAAAATTTAATTACTAACATCATTAATGTAAATATATTTAAACTCCTACTGTTTTTTATCATAACGCTTTTATCCCTAAACATACTTACTCTAATATTTTCACTCATGCTCAGAAAGAAACATTTACCAAGTGTAATAAAAAATATAAACGGGTAGAAGATGATATTTATAGTTTTAATGATTATTATACGACTCGTTTACGGTTATGCTTATGGCCTGGGAGTTTACCATAACCATAACTAAAGGACCAATTCGGTTCTGGCACTTCGCCGGCCGCTGCCGCGGCACGCTCGCTACGCTCGCTCGGCTCGTGCGTTGGGGTCACAGTTCTAACATAACCTAAACCAATAATTAGGAATAGGACCGATTCGTTACTGGAACTTGACTGAATGATTGGAGCAGGACTCTGGTTTTGCTCGCTCGGCTCGTGCGTTATATGTTATACCTACATGTTATGTAAAAACAAAGTTACGAAAAATTTATGTATATAATATTGATTATAATAAATAAAAATAAATCTAAACAAAAAAGATATGACTTTGAATAATAGTATGAACGATGGTTATGTTGAGAAAATATAGGAAACAAATGTTTCGGAATTATAACATTAGTGATAAAGATTTTAGGAGTTGCGATTGTTAGGATAAAAAATGTTAGGAAGAAAATTTTCGGATTTCCAATTATCGGAGTTGAAATTTTAGGTGAACTTTGGCGCACCCTCCTCCCATATTAGTTTCTCGATAAATGGGTTATCTAAAACTGCAAGAATTACTCCAATCGGACGATTAAAATTTCAATCCAAATAAACATGATTAAATTAAATATTTCACTAGCATTAATCTATGATAATATGTGATATGTTAGAACGTTAAATCCGGATCAAATTGTCTCATCGGAATAATATAATTTGTCACCATACATACGTGGCTCACAGAGGGATTGAACACGGTTCCGTACCAATTCATTCCACATCGAAACATGGATTAAAATCTCGTACATAACTGACAGTTTGCATTCCGTTTGATGGAATGGAAGCCGGATTGCTATATTTTTTCCATTTTGGTCGAAAAATAATATGTTGGAAATATAGAATTTGTTTGGTATCTATAGAGATTACTCCAGGATATTTTTGTACTTTTTTTTTCATGGTTTTGTTATTGGAAAATGTTTGGATGTTTGGAAGTACATAATACTTCTATATATATTATATGTTTGTATGTACTATTCGAATATAGCCTTCATAGGTATCCTATTTTCAAAACCCCTAACTACAAAGAACTTTTCCTTTATAGTTAGGGGTTTGGAAAATTACGGGTCAATATGAAATGATATTAGCAACCACCATAATGTTTAGAAAAATAAATTCACTGTCGTTGGTGGTCAAAATATAATATTTTCAGAGAGACCACTGTCTTGCCGGCAGTTGGCAAACGACCGAAGCTCTCACTGAATGGGATTTGGTGGCAAAGAAAAGACTGAACGTGATCCGAGCTCAGAACAGAAGACCTGATGTGGACGGAGAATATATTTTTGCTTGTAGATATTGGAATTCTACTGTTGTAAGTATTTAATTTACCTTCATATGATGAGTAAAGTACCGGTCTGTTAGACCCTAATGCTGTACAAAGGCCTCTCTCTCTTAATGACGATAACTATTGCTACAGTGAGGATGAATAGGCGTAATCACCACGCTTGTTCAATGTGTGTTGGTGATCTCAAACTCAAGCCATTTTTGGTAAATAGCAAAATATCCATCGCTCGATCCATCAATAAAACCGGGCGGCACAACTAGTAAAATAAAAATACTAAGTAACGAAGTTCTCTCAAAAAATATTGAAATATCTCTCTCATCTCTAAATTATTCTGTTCTTAAGAACCCAAAAGATAAATTAAAAAAGTAATAGTAAATGAAGTTTGAAACTTTTCCTTCTTCAAAGTTCAATTACCTTACAAAATTTACCTTTGAACACTGGAGGCAGTTTCAAAGTTGTATGTTTTCATTAAATTTGTTCTCGGTTTATATTATCAGCTATCAAAAATACGCCCAATTTAATGTTAGTATACCTTCCGTAGAAATTAATTTCGGTACATATTTGATAAGAAAATACAATTACCGCTAAATAAACTTTGCTTGTTATTTGGCAGGACTTTGCGGATGTCAGAAATAAATAGACATTTTGGATATTCTTTTAAACTTTCTAAAGTTTCTGTCTTTTTTGTTTTGCTTTAATTTATTATTTTGTTCGTGACATATTTATAAATTGGTGAATTTATTATTAAATGTGCTACTTACCATAAAAATAAAATCTCGTAAAATCCTTGATAATATTAATAGGTACATTGAGCAAAGCAGAAATAATCTGCACGTATTCCCAATGCGTAATTTATCATTTCAAATCCTACTACCACGTTTGGAAAATATTATACATGCATCATAGTACGCCTAGTACTATCCAGGAACTGAAGCCAAGACTTGGCGGGCAGAAGTACAAATTCCACTGGATCGTCAAGACATTACCTTTAAAGTCTACCTTAAACCAAGTGTAATAAAAAGGAATTTCACTTTACCCATTTAAACTTAAAGTTCTTGCTACTTTAGTAACCTACTTACAGACAAACAATCAGATTAGATAAGGAACTTCTCTGACATATATAGTTTAGTTACTGGCATAGTCTAATGTGAGTCTATTTTTGCGACTGTAAAGTCAGTCGGATCTACTAAATAATCCTTCTTTATTATCATCAATAATATAAAAATGTGAAAGAATTTTGCCTGTCTCTATGTCGCATTTTTACGTCAAAACTACTGTACCAATTTTTATGAAATTAGGTACAGAGATAAACTAGAAATTGAGAAAGGACATAGGCTACATTTTATCTCAAATTTCCCGATATTTCATTAAATAATAAGTATCTATTTCTACAATAATAGATTCAATTTTCACCACTCTTTAAAAATACCACGTTCTAACAAACAAATCCTGAGACCAAATACAACGAAAATACCAATTTGACCGTTAATACAAACATACTTACAAGTTCAGCAGTTCATTTAGTTTGAATTGTTCATTTAGCTGTAATAAGGAGGCTCAGGTAATGTCTTATACCAAAATAGTCTGTTTAAGTACTACTTGAATTTTATTGGAGTGTCGACTGAATTGATATTTTGCTTTGAAAGAAAATCCTCTTACAAAGGTTGGAGGCTATGAGTTTTATGTTGGTGTATAGTATACTTTAGATGACTAGTGATGTAGTTTGTAGCGGCCCTGCCTGCTAGTCCAGGGTTTGATTTCTGTTTATGACAAATATATTGTCTGCAATTATCAAGATAATATTCTTATCAAATAAACGGTCTTCGTCAATGCTTAGTATTTACGAAAAAAGTGTATATTCGATATCTAATATCCATAATACAATCTGGTTTATTCCGTTTGCTCCACCAGGCTTTGTCCCACAAACATAAATTGAATAAAATTTTCAATAATTTATTTTATTGAATTCCCGTACGTCCCACTGGAAACCTCTTTGCTTAGTTTTGTGTTTGGGCCAACTTAGGTGGCGATATGTTTATTTTTTAAGAAAACATACGGAAATATATGATTTTCTAAAATTAATAAATTATTTTGTTTCAGTACAACCGCAAAGGTAAGTACGGGATCATCGGCGGCAGTGGAACCAAGTGTCTGGAGGTCATCAACCTCCATAACCGTTATATAACATGCTCATATCCTGCCGCTGGGACCATACTAGCTGTCGCCAGTTACCAGGAACGCATAGCGTACGGAGGGACAGACACAACCTTCAATATCGTAAACTTTTACGATCCGAAACATGAAAAGGAAAAATACGAAGCGTCAATTGAACCAGACTTTGACTATGCACACGCGGTTCCAGAATTTCCAGATTCAGATAACGAATTACAAGCACCTTCGTATGAAAATATTGGATATTTAAGTGCTTCCAAACTTAAATTATCTACGGCCGCTGTGACTTCTAATGTAAATAATCGTACCGTTTAGTAATCAAACGATCTATTATATATAAAAGGTATACTTTATTTTATAAACCTGTTTTGTGATCATGTAGTTAATGGGTGCTTTGTACTTAACCTCTTTCTCATACGATGACGTATTTTGCTATCACGCGAGCATACTATCGGCATAAATATTGTTTTGGCAGTGGTAGAGATATTCGCGTGTGCAATAAATCGCCACCCTCCCCAGATTATTGTCGCCATAATAATGTGCGAAGCTTGTTCCAAACAAATTGGACCGCATCAGCAATAACAATAAAAACGTTCACAGAGTACACGTCGAAATTTCAACAACACCAAATTGAAATCCAAAAAACAATTGGATAAGTTTTTCGTAACAGAAGCGAGTCGCTCGGTCAACATTGAAAAATTAGAGTCGGCATTGCGAATTCAGCCGAGAGTACAATGGCGAACAACTTGCAATAGAATTTAAATAAAGAAGCATTCTCTAACAGCGCGAACTCGTGTGCGGGGCGTTGGTGAACTTTCAACTTTTACCCGCTTATGTAGCGTAGGTACGTCTTCCTGCCCGTCCCCCGGTGGGGGCGTGGGGTGGCTTTCCGTACTTGGACCGAATATTTACAGCGCAACCTAAATATAGCGTGCCGCTGCTCAGCTGGCACGGGCGGGGAGTAGGAGGGTAAACATTTCCCTACCTCGGTGTGAGCCCCCCTCCCTCCATCCAATACAATACAAGCGTGGTCGTAGAAGGCCATTCTTGCGCCAGCAGCCGAGGTGAGAGGACGTACTCGTCTAACTCCGCAATGCAAGGGGTCGTATCGCGACCATGACCGTTCCTATCTGAAGGGGTAGACGCTCGCTAAGCCAATAAAGTCATTCTCACGGACGGTTCTTATACTACCGATGTTAATGGAATGTTCTCGTAATATGATTACGAGTTAGATATTAATTTATTGTTGAAATGTTTATTAATAAAACTAACTGTTACTATGTAGTTTTATTTATAAATGCCACTTGTTTTATATGGTGTAATCTCAGAGCACTTATAATAACTATAATTAAGAAATTACATAACATAAGTAGGTAATATTTTTATAATACATGTTCGTTTGTCTATAGGCGTTTGTATTATTCATAACTGGACACTCGATTGCGATTTTCATTGTTGACCTCGAATCCCAGCTATTAATATTAGGTCCTCAAACGTTTGATAATATTTAGGTTATTATAGTATGCAACACGGTTTAATAATTTAAGGTAAATATAAGTACAACAACTTGAGAATAGGAACCACAGCACAAAAGTAATTTTGAATACTTCACACTTATAGTAATCTTTAATACATTATTATTTAAATTGTATAAAGAGAATTAAAAATAAAAGTAAACAAATAGCATTTAATTAATTACACGACACGGCTCTAATGAAAAATCTCTAATGGAATAAACACATTTTGCTTGACAACACACGCCTGTTCAAAATTTATTATTAACAGAGATACATATTTAATTTGGACCGTCTCTTTTATGTTATATACACATTTACATCTTTACAGATAAATAAAATTGAAGTGTGTGTTTGTAATTTCAAATTATGTACCAGCTTTGGGTAAGTTAACTAAATGCTTGAAAGTTTAAATCGTACGTAGATAAATCAATTTTTTATATTTATTTTTGTTTGTCTCTTTGTTTCTGCTAATCTTTGAAAAGACTGGAAAGTTTTCGTTATCTAATGTAATGTTATAAGGAGAAACCAAGCCTTCTTTTGTTTAGAAACTACCATAGAATTAACGCGTGTGAAACCGCGGGACATAGCAAGTTTACTCATATAAATACAAAGCGAAGTATAAAAACAAAGTAGCAACATACATACATCATTTTCGTAAGCCATTTTTTTGTTTCTGCGTGTTGGAATGGAGCCATTAGTTATTTTCCGTGATATTTTCTTTTCGAACCAGTAATAGGTTCATAAGTTAGGTTTATTGTTAGTCCGATTTGTGTTACCTTGAACTTTATTGCCTCACTTTTAGCAATTAGCTTTTGTTAAATATCATGAGGTCAACTTAGGATTGTTTTGGTATATTTAAACGATGAATCATGAGGTAATTTTAAGGCTTTATTTTGGTGTATAAAAAAGTATTTGTTTATATCTTTTGTACTTTTTATACGACTTTATTTATATACTAGCAGCATCCCACGTTCTGTATGATTTCCCGTTCCTAGGAGAATACGAGTAAAATATAGCAACACTTAAAAATAATACAGCTTTCTATTGATAAAAGGTTTTTCAAAATCGGTTCATCAACTTCAGAGATTTACTTCTTTATAATATTAGTTAGTATAGACACATTAATAAATAGTTACTACAGTATAGATTCAATAATTTCCATAAAGATAATAAATATGGAAATCGGTGTGAGGTTGTAACAAAGCTGATTAATTTCGTTTAAGTAAATATGACATGAATATATGTAATTACGTAACACAATATATTAAAATATGGACGTGATGTGACATTAATTAAATATCATTTATAACTATTAATAAATAATTATTTGAGTTAATAACGAATGTTATTAGCGATTAAATGCAAAAGCAATTACCTACATTGATTACTTGTAAATCAATAATAACAGAATATGAGACAATATACCAAAGGAAACAAAAATATTCTACGAACATTTTAGCTTATAATAAAAGTACACTTACTTCCTACCGTATTACGGAACGCTAAAGATAAAAGAGAATATTAATAAAAGTTAAAAATGTATAATCTGAATACATGTTCAAATTGAATGTATTTCCATATGACAGTTAAAAATATTTTAAGGTTCCTGGAAGAGAACATTTTAGGCGATAAATATATAGTGTAAGTAAGTAATAAGTCTCTTGTATATTGTTTGTATACCTATGTTGCATTTCTGGAAGGCAATAAAGAGTTTATCTATAAAGTAATAAATTAAAGTTAAATTAAATTAAAAGCATTTTATATACAAACATATTAGGTATATTTCTAAATAGGAAATAAATCGTTAATCCACACATCTCAAGTGATACAGAATGAAAACATGAACAGCGTTAACTTTAGCGATTCGGGTGGGGCGTAGCGGGACGTAGCGCGGGCGTCGTAGCCCGTAGCCGGCGTAGCTGCATCGATCCGCGGGCCGTGACCTTGGCCCGACCGCGTTCCCGGATGTACCACAAACTCGGCTAGTTGCGCCATTGTCGCTTTATTCACCAACTACCCACTTTTATTAGAACACAGTTTTATTTCGCTTACCTCATAAGAGTCATAAGCTATATAAACTCCGTTGCGTCTAGACTCTTGTTTTCATATTATGATTCTTATTCGAGGTTCTTTTGTTTTCATTACTTGATTACTGGTTAGTGGCAGCCCTGTTTGTGAATGGGCTTTTTATAGATAAGCTATTTATAAAGGCATATATTTAGAAAATATTTTTTATCTTAATTTACGTGAATTTCACGTAAAGTGATGTTTAAATAACATAGTTAAAGACAAGATTATCTCAACTTTAAAATGCCTTTACAAAGTGATAAATATTTCTTTACACTTATTATCAAATGCCTTTTGTTCTCTAGTTATTATTACTCGAGAACGTTAATAACTATATCATTGGATTAAAATCGGATGACGTCAAAATTGAATTCCTTTTCATTCAAATTCCTCTAAAATGGGATTCACTGGAAAGACAATCAAAAGGATGAATTATTTATTATACCTTACCATAAAATTTAAATTATGAAAGTCTTTTCTTTTGTTGAATAATTTAAAAAGTATATTTTCCTAAGAATTTGGGAAGTTTTATGGATAATTAACGTTTTCACCTTGATAGATAGAGCATTCTTATTTTTATTAGGAACTTAATTATTTCAATATTGTAATGTAGCGTAGCTCTTGTCCTAAATATACTATTTTCTTAGATGTTTGAATAATAATGTTTTCTTTTGAATATTTTACTTTCCTTTACGACGTTTTTCCTTATAACTTGCATATGTATTCAGATTTGTTATCACATTATGTGATAAAAATACAAATACATCTTTATTATAGACTAGCTGATGCCAGCGACTTCGTCCGCGTGGAAATTTGTTTATTTATGTCACGTACCTAGTTGACTTTTTCAAAGTTATACTCATCAAACAAATTCTTCTCTATCAATAGAATGATGGATCAAGAAGAATCCACAAATTATCCGATAGAATTTCTGAATTCATTAAATGTTCCTGGACACTGTTCCCCTCACATACAATAAATTACGTAATTTAAGTCCTAAACTGTGCAATGGTACTTGAATAAAGGTCATAAATCTACAACCTACCATAATTGAGGCAGAAATTTTAACCGGTTGTGGTGTCGAAGAAACCGTCTTGATACCAAGAATACCACTCATCCCTAACAATTTTCCATTCCAATTCAAGCGCACCCAATTCCCAGTCGTGGCGTGCTTTACTATGACGATAAATAAATCCCAGGGTTAGACACTAAAGGCCGCTTGTGTCGACCTAAGGTCTAATTGTTTTTAACATGGCCAACTATATGTGGCCTGCTCACGGGTCAGTAATTTATTTATTTATGTTAGCCCCAGAAGGCAAAACCATCAATGTAGATTATAGAGAAATTCTTTGAATATGAACTATCATATAACAAAGTTTTGTACATGATGCAAGCACACAAAGACAGTGAACAATAATTTAAAAGCATTTATTTTTTTATTTTTGGTCCTAAAGTATAGATGGATATCACAATTTTTGCTTGATTTAACAAAAAGAAGGTTGAATGCACCTATATATTTAAAACTCAATACTGCCAAACTTTGTGTAAAGAATATCATAAATTTTAGGACCTTTGCACACTGCCTATTTTTCACTCAAACGTAGATACCGTGACGGATTATACTCGATAAAAAAAATTAATGACCAATCTCTCTCGTGTTGTTTTACGTTTACCTACTTTGACATTAGCAGAATTGCGTAGTTATGGCAGCAGTAGCCAAAAACTATTTTGTTTATTGAATTGATACCTTGACGGAGCTGTAGATATTTTTTTGATGTCTGATGCACCATTTTGAGAACTTCAGTATATTACGATCTAATCTCCTCGGTAGCAATTGGATAGAACAGTGCTACGATTCAGCATGGTTCCGGGTTCAAGTCCTGACTGAGGCGTAAATTTGGAATGCATTTTTCTAAAAAGCTAATAAGTTAAGTTAAACTTAAATTATTTAATAAAATATTTATGTTAATAATGTATCCATCAGCAGTTTTCTTATTGTTTTTTATTAATGGAAAGACACTCTGTCGATGTTTCTTTAACATAGTACGTACGTACACTGCACTTTAATATTACGTCTATACTATTTTTTTGCTTGTTCACAAAAGTTTCGATTGCCTGAAAATCCGCTATGTGCATATGCCTTTTAAGCGTTCGATATTTAAGTATTCTATATTCTGTCAAATTTGATATCTATGAAATATTATTATACAAAATCCAAAATGTAGTACATATTTTTGTCAGCAATGTTTTCTCGTCAAAAGGAAGCGAAGTGTTGATAAATATATTTTTTGACTGAAATCAGAGGACCGAAGAACTACAAAGACTACGATTCCTCCTAAATTTTAAAGAATATCTCAATAACTTAGAACTAACTAAGGTGGTAAGTTGCGCGTTATAAACGAATATTACCCAAGCGATGTCGTGGGCGGAGTATTGTTTATTAAATTCAAAACAACAAAATAGATTTTTATTGATAACTTTTCTTTTCGTTATCCAAATGAGATGAAACAAAGCCTATATATTGCGCCAAATTAAGCTTAATCCATATGTGGAAACGCCATGAAAATCCGTTCAGTACTTTCTGAGATTATCGCGAACAGACAGACAGACAGACAGACAGACAGACAGACAGACAGACAGACAGACAGACAGACAGATAGACAGACAGACAGACAGGAAAGAAAGTCGAAAATTGTTTTTTTGTGTTCCTTTGACCTTCTTTTATCCCCCCCTATCAGTTTTAGGTAAATTTATTTAATGTACAGACACGGTGGATCTACTGTTTTATTATTAGTATAGATATCTATATTATAGATGTTTTACTACTCAAACACTAGCTGCTAACCACGTTAGGTTTTTGGTACAATTTTTGAAATTTTACAAGAACAGCCATGTGAATGTGAAATGACAAAGTAGTCGTAAAGCCAGTCTATCAAACAAAGCATTACAGATTCGATATCCATGTAGGCTAATTGTGTTTTATACTTACATGTTTTTATTTAATGGAGTGTGCGTGCATTTGTGTAACATTGTTTTTAATACATTAGCTTAAGTAACTAATTAATTATTAGTTTCTAATTAATAACTGTAGTAGCCCTCCGATTGCAAGCACCCTTACGGGGTGTCATATGTTCCTGTATTATATTACCTATTATATTATTGCCATGTGACATGCATAAATAAATAAATAAATACTCTACATCAAGCTAAAAAAACTCCTAGTTATAAGTGGCATAATATAGGTAGTTTAGGCGATGAAAACCTCGCACCACAGCCAGTTGCCAATAAAAAATAGATCTATCACAAACTAGAACAACAAGTATCAATTAACATAAACATAGAACACAGTTATTCGCACCAATAGAGTTGTTTACGCCACCTCTGACGTCAGTCGCAAACATTATGTAAATACATGCAATCTGTTCTGCGGGACGGCCGGTGGTGTATAACAATGTATGCTAATCACTCAAGATAGCCCGTCGTCATTAAGCGTACCGTTTTAATTTTGGAACTGAAAATAGCCTTCAATTTATGTGAAAATGTCCTTCAATTTATGGTTGGGAGACGTATTTTTGAGCTTAGGAATTATTTTCATTTGAAATGTCTAAGTTATTTAGGTTATATTTCTACTTAATTTTGTATTTTAATGGGATTATAATGGCGTTTTAGACAGTAGCTAATGTTATGAATATATGTACAATTGTACATATAGATATACTTAGCTATAAGTCATTCAGGATAGAATTGCTTATGTAATATTGTAGCGACAGTAGACCTTCTTTTATGGTACACATTTTGTACGTGTGATTGGGCAGTGTTCCGCAATCAGACCTTTCCAGTATGAGTTGGTTTGTGGGCTCTAACTACTGTAACAACTGTCGGTGATGTTAGTACGACAACCGGAATAGACAGTTCAACGTGCTTTCCGAACCAATTAATCGTGTTAAAACATTTGAAATTATTACCTTGAACGGTTCGATGGCTATAAAAGTGTTCGATATTGAAATAGTCAGTTACAATCACAACCGGTACTAAAACTATCTAAATGGTAAAAATTGAAACTGATAACTTCGATTATAAACTGCAAGCAATAATGGCCCTTATATACAAACCTTTAGGGGAAACAATTGTCTATAATTAAAAGGTGTTGAACTAATTAAAAGGAAAAAATGTAGAGTTATAAATCAAATTATGCAACAGCAAGCAATAATAGCCCTTATTACCATTACTGAGGGCAAACAATTGTCAATCAAAAGGTGTTAAAGCAATTTACTACCCATTATGTATGTACGTTGTACTAAGGGCGGTACAATTTTCATTTAACTAGACGCAATTTCCATTACATACCATCAATCTTGTTACATGGTCACGAAACAATGTGTGCTAATTCTGTAGAGAGTTTAATGAAATTAGAATATAAATTTACAAGTTTCAAAGCCTGGTTCTGGAATATTCTCAGTTGCGAAGGGTTTTTGGTTCGCCTTGTTCGGTACCGGTTTTTTACCGTAACCGCCTAGCGATGTTTACCTCAGAGTTGCTTCAATTCTGTATACGGAAGAGTTGCTACTAAATGTAAAGGGTTTATTAAATTAGATTGTTCTCATAACATAAATCAATTAAGTACCTACTCGTCTTCTAATAGCGGGTTCATAACTTTAGATACATAGAATTTCAGGTTCTTCGTACAACCTACAAACAACCAGACTGAAATAAAAATATATTTAAAATGTATATTTTGAAATGTACTTACTAAATGAAATGTACTACTAGCCTTAATTTATTAACATACCTACAAAAAATAATGGTAAAAACTAAACCTAAAAAGTAAATGCCGTATATTAAACTCCATTACCGCGGTGGCCATTTTGAAAAAAAAACCTCGCTCAACCCCGAAATTGAATGGCAGGTAAAGTCTAAACACAGTTAACGGTCGGATTATTAATTATACTTGTGTCCCCCCGTCATTAGGTGTAGGTAGAAAGGTTTACACAAACCGCAACATTTCGGACGGTTTGAGCGTACGACCGCGGAAATTACCTTTGTTACCTGAGGGGACCAATCGTACAACCTACTTAATGTATTTTAAATGAACGAATCAATTATTTATTTACGGTAACTGTGCCATGTGAAAATGAAAGGGGAAACTTACTGAAATTTTTATGATACAATGAAATTGGTATGACGGGATCTCGCTCACAGTTGGAATGAGCTGAGTTTGTTGTTTATACTACGATATAAATGCATGGCGGATTTTTTATGAACTGTAAAAATAAAGATGTAGGTCGGTATTGCTAAAACCTTTTAGTTTTGTAGCGTTTGACAAAGTTTGGATTTTAGATCTGCACGCACATAATGTAGTACTTAACTTTTTATGAAGCAAAGGTATTATTATAATAAATCTTTATGAATGTGACATTCACCAATCCGCATTGAGCGGGCGTAATTGATTGATTGAAATAACCCCTAAGGATAAGGGTAGACTAAAACAGAACGTAAAAAGTAGAAAGATTTATGAATATCTATGATCCCTGTGGAAGAGTGTGAGGTATAAAAATATTACTTTATGATATTACTAACTGTGCCCCACGGTTTCACCCGCGTAGTTCCCAATTCCGTGAGAATTTCGGGATAAAACATAGCCTATGTCCTTTCCCGGACCATAAGCTACCCCTGTACCAAATTTCAAGTCAATCGGTTCAGTAATTTAGCCGTGAAAAGGTAACAGACAGACAGACATATTTACTTTCGCATTTATAATATTAGTAGGGATTAGTAGGGATTGGAATTGTTCTACCGGTACGTAGCTATGATTTTGTAAAGCTCCTCGAGATATTTATTAGGTCTTAAACACATAATAATCAATATGTCTCATACTACTCCTTTAACTATCGAATACATGTTGACAAAACAGTACATCAATATATTTCTGAAGTCGGACGTTTGGGACTGAGCCAACGGAATTTATTTAGCAAAACTGTTGGTGCGTGTAATAAACATGGAAAGGGGATGTATTTACATGATAATTTCCTCAATTTCACCCAGAAAAGGTAGCTTCTATTATTTTATTTGGACATTTTAACTCGGCATGTCCTCGCAACTTTTCCTGACCTCGCCTTTTCTGTTATTGTGTGTTTTTTGTCAAATACGTTTTTTAGAATTAAGTGACTCCCACTACGGAGGTCTGTTTGAATTTATTTTGCCTTTCTTCAGTCCCTTGTGTACTCTGGGAAGTCACTTTGTATAAATTTGTTTTAAATGTAGTTTTTCTTATCTCGTTTCTCGGAACCCGTTTATTATGCTCAGTTCTACTGTCTTATACAATTTGGTGGCAAAGTTTTATGGATTCAAATTACTTGTAAAGTTAATAATGACTTGGGTAATTATTGTTGTTAGAGATAGAAATATCGAAATTATTATTGTTAGAGAAACATAGGTTCAATAATGAACGATGCATAAAGAACTATCCAATGTGATATAGATATATGGTCGTCGGATTGAAAACTTGGTTTCAAAAAGACTTGGTTAGAAAAAAGGAGCCTAAACCTAAATTGAAAAAATATATGTTAAAAGAACTTCGCAAAAATAAATCGAAAAGGTGTCTCTACAGGTAAAAAGATATAATTCAATCGTTCGCACTCAAGAAATAAATTTCCTTTGAAGGTATTGATTCACGCAACTTTAACATTCCTGTGACGTGGTTCGCAGAAAGACGTTTCCGCGTTTACAATTATGTTTTGTATAGGGCAGCCTCGGTTCCAATCGATTTGCCTACAGAGACACATTTGGAATATTGCCAAGTGTTATTGCATTGGGTTGAATACTATGCCGTACCGATTGCAGACACGTTATGAAACTGTGTGTTCGTATGGAAAGAAAATGTGTTGGTAACTTTGTTGTTTGCAGTTTTTATCGTGCCTCAAATGATATAGTTTAACCGAAAAGAACCTTCTGGTATGTTTTAGCTGATTCTCTTTTAGATTGGGTTTTCGTATGTTCGTTTTGCATTGGATGTTGTTGTTATATTTTAGTACTGGGCACTATGCTTCGGAGGGTATTTCAAAGATGTCTTACTAACATCATTGACAGTCGTTACGGGTAATTAGAGCCCTCAAAAGTATAACATTTGACTGAAAATATCACCCATTTTGGATGGTTTAATTGCGGAAAACTGTATTGACAAGTACTTGCAGTACCAACTACAATATTACTTGTCCTATACATACATAGGTACTACTGGAGTTACCTACTTAACTAACCAAGTAAATATTCATGTATTCACAAGCCGTGTCCTGCGTTGATTTGATATCTGTTCCGAAGGGAAATCGAGATAATGCATAACAGAATTAATAAATAACTGACAACGATCGCATAGCATATATTTTATTTACAACGATTTTGAAAATTGTATTGTTACTATACTTATATACTTTAATATACTTATACATAATATATTGTAGCATCTATCTCTAAATCTCATCTAAATTAAGTACCCATATCTAAACTTATTTCCATCCATATAGTTATAATGTAAAGTGATAATCGTTATCAATTTTTTGCCACATACCGGATAATAATAATTTGTTTTTATTAAACCATCTACATGTCGTGTATTAATGACGTCTTACATTATAACATGGTAAATATTTCCACACAAACAAAACATCAGCAATGTCCAATGTTTAGGTTCAGCTTTCTAAGCATATTGATCCACCCTGATAAAGCATTTCTTGAGTAGGTAGTTAGACTTGTCAAGAATTTTCTTTACGAGAGCACCCGGTTCTTGTTACACAGCGTATTTTATGAGACGCCACTTGATATTGAGAGTCCTCAAGTATTGGCCTTTCATTTTCTAATCTTGGGAATAGTTTTAATCAATGGCTTTGGAAATGAAATTGGGATTCGGCAAGTTCGAGGAGGTATCGTTCGTTATTTTGGAGATATTGAAGTATCAGCTTTTATGATCCGTCTGCCGGGTTAAGGCTCGTCTTTTAAAGTATCCAGCTTTATGATACCTTTGTAGTTTGGTTAAAGCTTGTCCTGTACAGATGTATTTCGTATTGCTAGGATAATTTAATTGTTATGTTGGAGGTCTAAACCTTGAGTCTGGAATATTAACTAAGAGAACAAGCATCGCTCGACCCATTAATCGAACCGGGGCTTACAATTTATAGTTTATATATAAATATATTGTATAGTTTATATATTAATATATAAACTATACAATTATACCGCCAACATGTGGCGGTATAATTGTATAGTTTGACCTTATATCAATTAATTTTTGTATACTTAATATAAAATTGTTACCGCAATTTTGTTTTCGTACTTTATAAATGTTATTCTACACTTCAACTGCAACTTGCACAAGATCCTACAAACTATTTCCATACAATAGTTTAAAGATACAACTTCTATAAGTTGTAGTGTCATCAAGACTCAAGACTGCAACCGAAGACTTGTAACATCGTCAAAACAATCAGCCGAAAGCACTTAGCGGATGTTTTCTTTGTTATAGTTAAAGTTTGGAGCGTTAACAGTTAATCTAGAGGGCGCCGCGGTGACACAATCAAGGCTATTGGCAACAAGCCAGTAGGACTAGTTCGGTAAGAACCAAGAACCTAGTGAAACACCCACGGAGGATTAATCGTTACGACGTGAACGAAAGATTGCGAACGTATATCTTTAAAAATTTAAACCAATTTAATGGAATAACTTACCTGACTTCTTGAATTTACTGGATTTCCTTAGTTTTTAGAGAAAAAGAACTAGTAGGAATATTTTCCTCAAGCATTTTCCCCTTCAGTAATAAACGAGGTATCTACAATGTTAACAACAGCATAGTTTTATTAATAACCGTAATGTGCGATGTGGATGTTTCCACTCTTTCATACACGTGTAATTATGTTTAAGAATGAAAGAGAGGAAACGTGGATTAACTATAAGTGTTACATATTTTTCTTCGTTTATTCATAAGAGGGAGCATAGATTTGCTCGTTTATACAAGTATATGAGCAGGAAAAGACGAAAAAAATCTCATTTTGTTCTTACTGTTAAGGTTAAGTATTTATTTTCATGTTTTGCATGGTTACACTTATTTCCTTTGAAGTATCTCGTACAGAAAAGCGTACATCTGTGAACGAAATTAAGTACCGGGAAAGTCAGAATAACGAAATAAATTGGTACGAACGCGTCTCTCTGTATATGTAATGAATGAACGTGGATCTTCTCGTGTAACTTGGAATTGTTCAAATTATGTATTAAATAACTAGACGTATCACTTATAATAAGCACAAGTTATTTCAGAAATTAAACCAGACAAATTTTATCCAGTCTATTATATAAACACTATTCACATTCAATCTAGCTAGGTAACAAACTAAATAAATAATGTAACCTATATTTTCTAAGCTGTACCACTTTGATAAAAGGGTTTTGTGATATTATTAGCATATTTTAGATGGAATGAATACCCTTTCCGAATCTCAATACACATTGTAGGCGGGTAAAATGAGAAGGGCTGGGATGATTTACAAGTTAGCCACTTAGAAGTTTAAACATTCATTATTGTTATAGCAAATTGAAGCTAACAGATCGTGTATCCAGTTACCATTGTAAATAGTATTTTGTTTATGTTTGTTTACGTATTTTGTTTTAGTTGTTTATTGTGAGAAAGGGAATATAATTGGTATTAGAAAAGTCATTAGGATTAATAAATTAAGCAAGTAATTTATATTCCGACTAGCTCTCCCCGCGGTTTCACTCGCGTAGTTCCCGATCTCGTGGGAATTTCGGATAAAACATAGCCTATGTTCTTTCACGGATCATAAGCTACCCCTGTACAAAATTTCAAGTCAATCGGTTCAGTAGTTTAGCCGTGAAAAGGTAACAGACAGACAGACAGACAGAGTTACTTTCGCATTTATAATATTAGTTAGGATTAGGATAAACCGAAAAATATGTACACTCTTAAAAATCCATATCTTCTTTCTGAGAAGACTGAGAAATACAAGGAAAACGTTTCAGCAATATCTATAAATACTCTTACAACTTTTCTCAGAGGAGGAAAATTAAAAAGAACTTAATGATAATTTAACCTTACTCCCAAGTCAATTCATGAAACGCCCTTATAACTTTCCTAAAATAGGTTGCCCATTCATTAAAATCAAAAAGTATAAGAAAAATAAGTATAAGAAAATAGTCGTTGGGTACAACCTGAAGTGTTTCTAACTGGGTTAACAAGCGCAGTGGTTCCAAGTTACGCTAATTAGGGCTACCTTCTTGTAACTCATGCTCTCCTGGTACCCAGGGATTAAATATTTATCAAAAAAAGGTTAAAAAAGGTTCACTTCCTTCTGTAAATGTAAACAGTTATAATTTAATTACAATTTTGCAAAACAGGCTTCAAACGGTAGTATTTAAAACCTTGTTTTTGCTTCAGAAATTGTTATGCCAATTTGATAAATATTTTACGGATCCAATTTGAAACTCGCTGTAAATAAACCAAGAAAAGAGAGAGAGAAAGAGAACTATTAGAATAACAAAACTAATGTTTTGTTCGCGGAATATGTCGAAACTATAATCATATTTCTGCTCCTGTCCCACTATGTTAAATCGATCAATACCAATGTTTAAACTCATAATAAAGATTAATAATCCGAACTCCAGACCATTTACCAAAGAAGATTTAATAAGCAGAAAATAATAAGGGAAATTTACTAGGTACTCCTTTGTGCTACTTTAAAGGGACAATTTATAACACTCCTACACATTCTTCACAAAAAAATATTTATTCAGTGAATGAGGCTTACAACTCGTTCGAATACTTATTTAATAAGTCGACACATTACGTTCTAAAGGTTTACGTATAATCAGGAACATGAAATACTTAAACATATAGGTAAGTTAGGTAGTAACGAAACATTGTATGATATAAAGTAATTAATTACGTCACAAAACTTCTTCCAAACCTTTGCCCTATATCTAATTGGGATCACTTTTAAGTTTAATCAGATATAGAATGGTGGAATGTTCATATTTTACTCGGAGTTTTATATGTATCTACCATAAAACAACCCAAAAGGAGATAAAACGATTTTGGTTAAACCAATGTTAGATTTTTTAGCTCTAACAAAGGGTAATATTTGTCGATGATGTTAGTACGACAAACGTCTGACGGCTTGTCGTACACTTGGAAGCACGGAAATGCTTATAAAATTAAAAGCTACTTCTGTAAAAGTCGCACATCACTATTATGTCGGTGTCAGGGAAACCAAACCATATAGGGTCTTTTATATATACAGGGTTATTGGTTAAGTCGACCTATTCCCGTCAAGGACATGTAGATTACATCGTTTCCGACTGATTTCACCATGAAACACCCTACCCTAAACCTAACCGTTTAAGAGATATTTCAATTTATTTGTTTTTATAAAAATCACCGGATCTTCGGCTATAAGCTTGGATATTTTCAAATGCGCATGTCTTATCATTACTATTACTTGATTTTTACGTTTATAATAAGGTGCTTTGTGACCCCAATAACCAATATTGTACCTAAAATAAATAAATAAGTAGTTGTCGACGATTAAAACTTTTAAAAAATAATAACAATCACAAAGTTTATTTTTCGTTCAAGGATATCTAGAAAAAAATATATGGCACCTGTTTGGCAGATGTGCCTAAAAATATCTACGTTTCATCGGCTATCCAACGAGCTATAACAACCTAGGGTTTTATGGAAATTTTGTACAAAACATGTAGTTTTATAGGCTACCGGGGAGGTTAAATAAAACAATAGGTCAGCATACAGAACAAGATACTAAACTTATTAAACTTTTAAGTACTACACACACCATTTTTGAGTCTAAATTTCATGTTCGACATGTCGGCCCCTGCATTGCACACATCTTCGCATTATTTTGCGAAGACCAGTTTTCACTACACCAGTAGTTAATTTTGTTCTTATTTCATTGGCTGCATTAATGATTCTGACTCTCAGTACTTCAATTGATGAAATTGGGTTGGGCTCACTGTACACGAGACTCTTTATGTACCCCCACGCATAAAAATCCATGAGGGTTAAGTGCAGACTTCTGGCTAACCAGGATATGGGCCCACTTCGTCCAATCGATTTGCCTGAATGTGTGGATGGGCATTATTTCCAATCATTTAATTGGGCCTTACTTTCTCCCCGACAATTTAAATGGGAAAAACTATGAAAAATTCCTGCGAGAAGACTTAAATGACCTATTTGATGATTTGCCACTTAATCTTATTCAAGACATGTGGTTTCAGCATGATGGCTGCCCTGCCCATTTCAGGAGAAGTTTTATCCAAACAAATGGATTGGACGAAGTGGACCTATATACCCTGGCCAGCCAGAAGTCCGGACTAACCCCCATGGATTTTTATGCGTGGGGGTACATAAAGAGTCTCGTGTACAGTGAGCCCAACCCAATTTCATCAATTGAAGTACTGAGAGTCAGAATCATTAATGCAGCCAATGAAATAAGAACAAAATTAACTACTGGTGTAGTGAAAACTGGTCTTCGCAAAATAATGCGAAGATGTGTGCAATGCAGGGGCCGACATGTCGAACATGAAATTTAGACTCAAAAATGGTGTGTGTAGTACTTAAAAGTTTAATAAGTTTAGTATCTTGTTCTGTATGCTGACCTATTGTTTTATTTAACCTCCCCGGTAGCCTATAAAACTACATGTTTTGTACAAAATTTCCATAAAACCCTAGGTTGTTATAGCTCGTTGGATAGCCGATGAAACGTAGATATTTTTAGGCACATCTGCCAAACAGGTGCCATATATTTTTTTCTAGATATCCTTGAACGAAAAATAAACTTTGTGATTGTTATTATTTTTTAAAAGTTTTAATCGTCGACAACTACTTATTTATTTATTTTAGGTACAATATTGGTTATTGGGGTCACAAAGCACCTTATTATAAACGTAAAAATCAAGTAATAGTAATGATAAGACATGCGCATTTGAAAATATCCAAGCTTATAGCCGAAGATCCGGTGATTTTTATAAAAACAAATAAATTGAAATATCTCTTAAACGGTTAGGTTTAGGGTAGGGTGTTTCATGGTGAAATCAGTCGGAAACGATGTAATCTACACGCCCTTGGCGGGAATAGGTCGACTTAACCAATAACCCTGTATATGACAATAAAATATCATAATATTATTAGATAAAATCATACCTATTTTCGCATTACGGGTTAAAAACATGTTTACAATCACATGTTCCAGTAGGATACCAGTATAATGTACGCACAGACGCACTGTCATAAATATTACTGTCTAATTCCAGAAGATATATTAATACATAAATCTTGTTTTTATCTCAAGACTATAATGACCTAGATAATACAGCTATAAATAAAATTTAAGACCCTGTATTCGATTGCCGTAATCTATAAAGCCTTCTGTAACTTTTGTAAACATTGAATAATAAAAATGTAAAAGTACTTATATTGTTCGGTGGAATCGAAATTATTCATTCATGTAAGTTATATTGATAAAAATAATATTTTTTTCAACACATTTGCTCATAAAGGGGCTCTTATTTGTGCAAAAGCAGTTGAATAATGACACGTTTTATTCACTAGTGAGTTATAGATTGTTTTTTTAAATTGCTTACATTATAAAAAAGTTTCGATGCCAAAAAAATTGTGTCCATACATTTTAAAAACAAACTTCAACTATGTTTCCTTACTTTTGGTAGGTCTATGGTCGATACCATTCATTCATTCATTCGATTTTTTTTTAATTAGTATATTCTTTTATTCTTTGGCCGATCACCATTGTTGAGTTGGATGCGCGCGAATAGAAAAACTGTTTATTTATTAGCGAAAAATGATAATTTCTTCGCAAATGTGTTGAAAAACGTTGTATGGTACACGGAAGTAATCACCAACTTACCTCGCTTGTACCATAAATAACTATTTTACATCCCAAAGGTATTGACATAAAGATCTTACAAAAATATAGTCTCACACTATGGACCAGAACAATAAAAAAAAAAAAAACGCGTCGAATTGAGGACCTCCTACTTTTTTTAAGTCGGTTAAAATTGTTTATTATAAATTTTATTATTTTTCAACACACTTGCTCATAAAGGGGCTCTTATTTGTGCAAAAACAGTTGAATAATGACACGTTTTATTCACTAGTGAGTTATAGATTGTTTATTTAAATTGCTTTAATTTTAAAAAAGTTTCGATACCAAAAAAATTGTGTCCATACATTTTAAAAACAAACTTCAACTATATTTCCTTACTTTTGGTAGGTCTATGGTCGATTCCATTCATTCATTCATTCGTTATTTTTTTTTAATAAGTATATTCTTTTAGTCTTTGGCCGATCACCATTGTTGTGTTGGATGCGCGCGAATAGAAAACCTGTATATTTATTAGCGAAAAATGATAATTTCTTCGCAAATGTGTTGAAAAACGTTGTATGGTACACGCGTGTATTGATGATTACTATCCTCGGCTATCTTCAGACCCTCGCCTGACGGCTCGGGCCTCAATAGCGCCTCGGAAGTAATCACCAACTCACCTCGCTTGTACCATAAATAACTATAATTAACAGTATTATAGGGTTTACAAATAAATAAGAATCTAAGCTTTTCCGCAATTAGACCTCTCTCATTTGGGTTCTCTCAGTGAATGCGACAAGATATATTAATTATACGAAATTAATATAATTGATTGTTCTAGATAAACAATACAAAATACAAAATCCGATGTTAAAGCAATGAGTAATGAATAAGCAAAGCAGAAAAGACGTTTGATTTAATCTCGGTTTACTGATTACGCAATTTACAACAGCCTCAGACCAGGTGGAAAGGATCCGATAAAAACAAGATGTTCTGCCGAGGACGAATCATTTATCTCAAGCATTGTTCCTCTGGATGAACAATTCGAGATATAAATTGTGAATACCTACCCATAGCTACGATTTCACGTCTGCAGGACATATTTTTACTCGCCAAGGGAACATTTTATGTTTTGAAAGCCCGTTTTATTATAGATAGTGACCTTTTTCGAAAGTTTAAAGATCATTTTAACGTTTTATATTGTATTGGATCGGAATTTTCACGTATTAGGTAGGTAGGTCAATTTATGAAGAGTAACTTGATTAAGATACAATACAGTATCACCAGAGGATCTAGAACCATTAAATTCTGCATATTGCTGAGGGTCTGTAAGAAGAGTTGAGACCAAGTGACATATGTACCTTTGGCAAACCGTGCTATGATTGTACCATTGGTATATGTATGCCCTCACGATGCCAAAACATATAAAAAATAATAATTAATAGAAACAAACAAAGATTCAAGGCTTACAAAGAACTTCCCCTTTCATAATAATAAGAACAGGATAAATGTATATCTACCCACTTATTTGTTCGACTCCAACTACTTTCAAACAAACAAACTTATCTTCATTAGGTAATGAATTGCATATTGTTTTTTTATGTTACAGGAAGTTAGTTTCACAAGATTTTATGATAAAACTTTTGTATTATATATAATTACTGCACTTAGTTTTTATCTGAATGGATCCAGAATTTATGGGAATATATATTTTGACGTACTCGATGGCAGAGTGGTCACCATGCCGGACTGCCATCCGTAAGGTTGCGGGTTCGATTCCCGTGCAGGGTGAATATTTGAGCTGCTGTAGCCCAAGCTGAGTATAATAATAAAACTTCTTTATCCGTATAAAAATATCATTACAAAGCAAAGTATATTCTTTCAGCATTTTCCCTCTAAAGGTGAAACGTTGTGAAATTCAATAAAATGGAATTATGAGGATTTCTTCCCTAACTTCATATTTTCGTCAATTTTCACAATTGGAACCTTTTATTACAATCTGTGAACTTCCTTTTTTATTGTTTTTTTCCCATTCCTGTTTACGCGGTGGAAAATTCTTCTTCATTTAAATTTTGTCGCTGCTATTTTTAGGGATTCGTATTATAATCTAAATATATATAACTCAAAGGTGACTGACTGACTGGCTGACTGACATAGTGATCTATCAACGCACAGCCCAAACCACAGGACGGATCGGGCTGAAATTTGGCATACAGGTAGATGTTATGACGTAGGTATCCGCTAGAAAGGATTCCCACGGGATTGTGATATAAAGAAGTGAAACCGCGGGGCACAGCTAGTTTTAAATATAAACCTATGAATCTGACCGTCCTAGTCTAGCTGAAGTTACTTTAGTCGGGTTATCGTTTATTAATGAAACAAAAGTTTAGTTGAAGAGTTATTATGTTACAGTTATTACCATATAAGATAAAAATCCTGTGATATTGTTTTTTATCCTTAAAAAGAAATAAAGGTGAAAAATTACTGCATATGGTGATCTAACTACGAGAAAATAGATGAGTTACAGTATATAATACCAATTGGTGTATAATTAATGATTCTAAATAATGAAACTATACAAAAATCACTAAATGTTACTTTCATAATCACTGTCACATTCAAAATCGTATTTACAACTAACATTCGTTTAAATACCAACCTATTTAATTAGCCATTACAAAAAACACAGTACAACTTAAAACCAACTTTCGCAATTTAAACTTAAAATATAAAGTCATTTATCACAAAATGTAGGTGAAGTTTAAGTTAAGTTGTTGTAAGAAAATAGCCGTAACATTTGGAATTGTGCCAAGGAATCGTTATGTTCACGAAACACTGTGAAAAGTGGCTCGTTTTAACCATGTAAGGGTATCACTCACAACCGACGGATTCCTTCAGTAACTCAAGCATCTACGTGCCAGGTTTTTTATTAAATAACATTCTTTATAAAATTGTTTTCTTGCCGATGTTTTCCACGGTTAAGAATGAACGAGGTTTTTTGTGAACGAATTTTAGTCGGTTAGGTTAATAATAATTTTATTTATATTCACTTTAAACAGTACATAGCTGTGTCTTGCGACTTTACCTGCCTTAAATATTGTGCGTGAAAACCTTCTAGAATCACTCTATCTATTGATCAAAACTGCTTTAAAATATGTTGCGTAGCTTATGACACTGAAATGAGGCAATACTTGGTCAATTAACAAATACAATTATTTACAAATATGTACTATAAATTCATTATTTTTGTTATCTTTGAATCTTTTGGTTAAGTAATCCCAGTTAGCAATTTCCCAAGCATGGCTCGAGTTAGGTAATATCAACCCGCATTGGCCAGCATGGTAATTACGGCTATTCCTCCTCACTGTACCAATATCTGTGAGAGACAGGCCTTTGCCTTGATCTCGAATCTAAGATTACTTAGTAACGTTCTAGATTTTACCTTGTAAAAATCAATATCATAGTATAAATCTTTATTCGCTTCCGCTGTTTGTATGCGTATATCTTTTGAAGTTCGTAACTGATTAAAAGCAATTTTCAGTTAAGACTAAGATTTTAAGTAGTACATTCCTATGAGATTAATTTGCGAAACCGCCAAATAGTTTCTATTAATGAAACATACTAAATATTAAATTTCCATATAATAAATACATAACACATAAGTGCTTGTTTAAATTTCGCCACTGATTTGACTTTTGTTCGTCATGTTTCTGTTTAAGCCAGATAAAAATCAATACCAAAAATTCGATAGAACAAAACTAAAGTAATATTATGTCCTTCTCCAATTTCGGGACTCGAATCGGAACAGAATTTGTCAAAGCATTCAAAGTACAACGTTCCCCCTTTGTAAATGTTCGGGTGCCGAATTCCATACATACATCATGTTGTACCGGTTGTTCTGGAGTATTCCAACGCATGAGATCCAGCACATGCTCAGCTTCGAGTATTCGACCAATTCAGCTAAATTTTAGCTTGACTCGAGTGTATCAACTCGGTGGTGGTGTAAGATGTAAGTGGAAAGCGTTTTTATTCTTAACGGAGTCGAACAAGTCAACATTGACACTAGTTCCATTATTTCGAGTTACATTTTAAATGGAACTAATGATGTAAATTATTATTAGTAGTTCCATCATGGAACTATTTGATGGTACTAGTTTCAACGAACCTTCGAAAGCGTTTTGATTCTCAACAAATTCATTTTTTTCATCATTGGCTGGGGATTACTTCAGATATTTTTAATGATGTTTACTGAACTTACATGTAAATACATCGGTTTCGCATCAGAAACCCCTTTTTTATTTAAAAAGCGAATGTTCTTTTAATTCATTATAACTGGTAAATTGTTGTTATTAGAAAGTATGTAGAGATATTAAACTTTTACCTTCATAATTAACGAGAAATCACAATGGCATAATTAATCCACTTTTTGTTCAATCTTAAAAATAATTGATGGTACAAAAAAAGTTAACATGTATTAACTATACTATTGTTGATCCTTGTTTACAAATAAGGAATTATATGTTCTGAATAAGCGCTGGTATCCCTCTCCCTTCTTATAACTTGTACCACAAAACGATACGGACGCGGTAAGCGGACGCTACATCGATCGCGACCTCTGACATTATAAAGACAAGCACCAAGTGACGACTGGGATTCTATGATTTTAGGTTTCTACTAGTTGACTCAAGCGATGATTAGACGGATATAAACGTTGTTTTTCGTTTTGGAAGACTTTGTAAAGAATAACTGGAAATATTTTTTTAAGTCCTCATATTGCCAGGAGGTCCTAATTTATTTTTCTTTCATATGTAAGTATAATTTTCTTGTAGTACAAGTATAATATATAGTGCTGTTGTTGTATCATATTGTATAGTTTGGGTTCCAAAGAATCACTTGATGAACGTGAAAGCGAGAAAGAGAAAGACACTAATTTCGAGTTAGATGTATCGTGTTCGATTCCTAGATCGAGTGATACAACTTTTCCTTAATATGCCTCAGATTTGGCAACACTAACATGAGAATGTTCTTTGAATCGAAAAACCCTAAAGTTGGATTGTCTATTTTTATATTTAATGCTATAACATCACGCTACGATCACTTGCTACGAGCTACGTGCAATTATAATTAACGCAAGTCAAACCGCGAAACACACAGTCAAAAAGAACAAAATCCTTTCACTAAATCAAACCAGTATTTTACTCTGAGTACGTTCATAAATCATTTTCCTAATGGCACGAGGAAAACGTAAATGATGGTATTAGGTACTATCTAATGATACAGAATTTATATATTTAGGTACGTTTCACGAACAATTGATTGAGCTTCTGTAAAGGGAAAATACAGCTTAAGAATACATTAGGAACGTGTAATTTGAATGTAAAGGTTCCGTTTCAAAAGGGTGATTTTATTATTTTATTCGACCCAGTCTTGGATTAGCAAGTCGTAAAAGATAACGTTTGCTTATAACTTTTCTAGATAATTCTTTTTTCTATCGGTCAATGTATAAAAATCGGGTTTGTGTAGTAAAAAGTATGGCTGTAATTTTAACTTATAAACAATTGGATTGATTGAGATGAATTATTTTTCTAAACTTTAAACCATCTTCAATTTAGGGGTTTACATAACGCTTAAATCAATAAAAGAACTAAACCTAGAATAAGTACCTACGTATAAAAACACAAAGTTATTTAAGATCCTCCTCACTATTACTCCGGCATTAATTAAAGAAGCCTTTCTGCCACCGTGCGATCTTACAGGCCTTCATTATTTACTACACTACTCCGCTTCTCGAACTTTCAAAATAATTTCAAATTCCTAGCCCAAATATTTGCTCATAATTATAAGAAGTTACGTCTATAAAGCCATAAATCTAACTGTTTACATTCCAATTCGAACAACAAACATTGAAATCGTAAACTTGTTTGTTAATTCAAACATTGTCGCCCTCTAAATCAAAGTAAAATAGCCTACCTTGTGACTTAAATAACTATTATTGTAGTCCCGTTCAAGCCATTCGTTACGTACAGTAGCATATTCCGCGTTTAAAGCGATGTAGTTGACAACCCTGCGAAACTAGGGCACGTACACATATAAGCTGACGCACACATTGAACTGTCTGGGCAAACGAAACACGCAGACTCCGCTACCTGCTTCGATTTACTACGTCACATATACACTGAATACCTACGTCATAGTGTACTACGGGCGTCGGGGTAGGGGTGGTTCAGATTTAGAATTAGTTTTATTCTGTTTTCGGTATTTCTGTTCTATTAGGGATGGTCTGGCATCCTTATTTACTTGAATGAGATTAATTTAGTGTCTTGATGTCTTTATCAATGGTAGGGTTTTAGGGAGTTTCTAAGAATTCACTTATCATGAACCTTTAGTACTTACTTGATTGTTATAATCTCTACTCTACGTACTATCCCACAGACATTAGCTTGCTGCCGTCAGTATATGTATGTACATATATACAATCTTTACTTTTCAAGATTAAATGATCTTAGCTTTCATCAATAGATACAGATTTATCTCAAAATAAAATACCTTAAGTAAAAATACAGCAAATAATTAAGTTATACATACATATTTAATTAGGCTCGTTATAATTGAAGTAACGAGTATCTAGGTAGCAACGTAAACAATAAAATATTTGTACTATTGAGTGTGTTAATGTAAAACAAACACGACCAATATTCTCCGTACCTATTTGCTTCCCAACATGGTATCCGTATTATTATATTCCGGTACGGGAAAATACAATACATATAGGAATACCGTAGTTTATTTTATAAAGGTGGAATTTCATATTCAAAGAGGATTTAAAACAAATATCCCTATTTTTGGTTTCCGATCCGCTTTAATTAATGAAGATAGGTATATTTTTGTTGGTTTTATGTGAGAGAAATGTCTGTTTCGTTTTTCGAATTCTATTGATGTTTAATATTTGTATTGGTTTGTTTGATTTGTATTGAATTTAATGATGTGTTTTTTTTCCTTTTGTTTTTATATGGGAATTTTCCATATACTTACTTATACCAACATGTTAAAAAAGTTTCTGTATATATTAGATATTTTTTGTCATACCTTCATTTATTCTGTATTATCTTAACATTTTTGCGATAACTGTGATACAAAAATTTGAGCTACTATATTTATCCTAGCTGTTACTTATTCTGTAAGTTAAATAATCTTCCAACGGGCATCGATTAGTAAAATTATGAAAACTGGAATGAATGGAAGGAATGAAAAAAAAGGATTAGATGGACGATACTCATATACCCCACCTTTTGCTCGTAAGTAAAAACAACCTAAAATATATACATTCATACCTCTATTATATACATTCTTCACATAGGTACATTCCTATGTTAGTTTTAAGCTCACGTTTAATAACAAGGCGGATTATGTGTCTCATATTGCTTAGGCAGACATTGTTATAGTCAGACGTTGTGGATTCAAATTACAGAGCAAATTGGACTTTCAATAAACCTGTCTAGTGTTCATATTTTGTAAAACAAAGATGTATTGTCTTTGTCACTTGATACAAATTAAGAAAGAGACAAAACTAACTTTACTTGGTGAGTAATTTACTTGAAGGTCGTGAAATACGACTTAAGACTACAATCATATAGAAAGATATTAATGCCATTTCACCGCTGGTTACGGTAATAAATTAACCTAATGACCTTCTTAAATAAGCCCCGTTTCACTTAGTTCTATCATCGTACGTAAGAGTTCTCAGAAGGGCAAAGGTCACTCTCTCTCTCCCTGATGGTATTAAAGCAATGAGGATGGAACGTTATTGCTACTATTGACCAATGCGTGTAGGCGATGTCAAATAAGAGCCATGTTAGGAAAATAGCAAACATGTGTCGGTGAATCTAGGATGTCTTGTCCTGACCTTTATGTACTTACTAAATGTGCCCCGCGGTTTCACCCTCGTAGTTCCAGATTCCGTGGGAATTTCGGGATAAAACTTAGCATATGTCCTTCCCCGACCATAAGCTACCCATGTACCAAATTTCAAATCAATCGGTTCAGTAGTTTAGCCGTAAAAAGGTAACAGACAGACAGACAGAGTTTATATATTGAGAGATATTAGTAAGGATGTATTTGTACTTTATATAATGTTCTTTATGGTTATGGGTAGGTATGTATTGAGTAGGTATTAAGGGCACGTACTAAGTATAAGATCATTCAAAATGTGCTACGCCTGTATACGTTTGCTCTGTTTTAAAAATACCCACGAAGTCGCTCAGAAAAGAGAAGAATTCTAATGCAATTTCAACAATAGAAGAAGTAAATACAGGAGAAAGTTTTATATGCCTAATAAAATATCACGCCCCTAAAACCAGGCATACCTAGTATAGTAAGAGAGCTATTAAAGTTTATGTCGTACAACATAATAATAAAACACGACTCTTTACAGTAAATGCCTTTAACTAATTACGCAGCGACCGCGTTAATTAGAACTGATTTGCAAACCAGTGGTAGGGGTCGGCCGGGGCGCGCGGCGGTGCTCAAAGTGCAAAGGTAAATGCAGCTACGGATTCTATTTATAGCTCGCCCGGACAAACCCCTACTAATGGTCCAATAGTCCAATAGTCCAATGGTCCAAATCTCGACAAAGAAACTTCAGCAATAACATTCGTAGGAACAATTTTATTACAGTAATATTTTTTGTGTGGAATTTTTGTGACAGAATTGGGAAATATAATTCTTTCTATTCTTTGTCGAGGTTACAGTTTTGTACCCCTCATTAAAAGGAAAATGGTACAATGGCTCTTTTTATTAGTTTTACTTACTTTGACATTTATTTTTCAACGGTTTTCTTAGTAAGAAAAGCGAAAATGTGTTTGTTTTCTTTTTACGTTTAAACGTAAAAATTATAAAATTGGAATTAGATTTATTTCATAATTACCATAGAATCATCGGAATAGGGGAACGATGCGGTTAAAACCGCGTAGCACAGTTAGTTACGCAATTATATTTCATAATCCAATTCGTGTTACTAAACGACTAAGTACTTTTGAAAGACAAACGAAAATTACTAGACATTTTTCCTTTGAGTAATATAAAAACAATAATTATAAATGCAAAAGATGATATTTATAAAAATAACTGTATAATAAAATTTTCTCTTAAGTTTTCTTTCAGTTAATTAATTATTATAAAAAGATATTTAACGAGATGACGTCGGTACATTTTTCTTTGTTCACGTATTATTATCAGAAATTTAATTAACATTATAGAGCTTTTATCTTAACTAATATTATAAAGAGCAAAAAAAGATTTGATTGTTTGTTTGTAACGAATAGGCTCCGAAACTACTGGTCCGATTTCAAAAATTCTTTCATTAATGGAAAACTTATTTATCAGTGCGTGCCATAGGCTACATTTTAGCCCGTATTCCCACGGGAACGGGAACTATACGGGTGAAACCGCGGAGCGCTACTAGTATATTAATAATCACATAGTGTTCAATTTTAAAAGAACAAGTAATAATAGAAGTAATAAAATTATTTGTTAATTTCTCGCCTTTGATACAAATATAAATACAAAGCAAAAGTCTCTTCTCTGTACAAAATGTCCTATTATTTAATTAAGTTCCTCAACATACAGTTCATAATCAGTGAAGTAATCGCAATGAAAACTTTTACATTTAAGCTTATTACATCATACATATTTGCTTTTATTAAACGTATAATTTAATTCATAAAGTAAACATTTAAATACAATGTTTTAATCAAAAACGGAACCACACAGAACAATCAAAACACATAATCCCATTTATAATTCAATTCATCAGGAAACCTTACAAAAGATAACATAATATTACCAATTCTCTCGCAAATCCGTGTTTTAAATCAAACAAAAGGTCAGAGTGCGTTCGGGGCCGTACCGAATTGCTCGAGCGAGAAGGAACACACTACCTATCATTCTGTCCTTGTCGCTCAATATCCGGGAAACCTAGATACGAGCTATGCAAATCCTGAAACTAGCGCAACCAATGTTCAACTTTATTGCTTGTATAATAAATTGTTGTAAGCGTGAAGAAGTATGCAGGAAGGTACGTCAAAGGTTGCGCTGGCTGCAACGAACCTGTTGCGTTGCTATTCGCTGGACCAACGATCGATAACTTACGTGAGATGATACTGCAAATATAATAAAAATTGAACGTTCTTCAATCTAGTTATTAACTGTTTTTATAGTGTAATGGAGCGTTATTAAATTAAAACTTCTTATAATAAAGTTTCTTTTATAGTTTATTTTGTGTAACATTTAATTTCCTTTGTGTAGAACTTTGCATTACAAGTAATATGTATTTTATTACGTTAAAAATAAAATACCAACCCGAGTCTCTCCCGAGCTAATTCTTCTCGGCTGATGTAATTTCCGATCGTAGATTACATTCGACATTCACAAGCTCTAGCAATTTAGATTTAGATTTTATATGACACCAATATGTGCCAATATTCTAAGGTCTTTGTATGACACCTGCTGCCTCATTATTCCACGGAGGTTGCTTTAAATCAAGTGCCAGGACGTGCTCCGAAGACATGAATAATACACGTCGATATTGTAATAAAGCATCGTGGGAATGCCGCAATATCCGTTATGTCCGATCGAAGATGTTATGGCGAATCCATTACCCTTAATGGCATTGTAGATAAATTTGGTATCCCAACTGTGTTCTTCATACTAAAACGTATTGATCCCTTATTATTTGACAAATAAATTATATCTTCTAACGTCTGTAACAGGCAATTTTACATTAGGAAAATATTTGTGAAATACACGATCTTATAACTCGGTGTGTACTCGTGTCATAATAAGCATGTGTCCGGCGCACCTTCGGCAATGGTCTGCGGACGGCAAGTCGGTAACGCAGACTAGCCGATCCTTCCACCACGACTCAACGGCAAATAACTTGCCGTGCGTGTCCACCTGCACACGCGAGGACCTTTACAATCCCACTGATAGTACCATATCGGTGGCCGAGTTCTGGTCCTCAAAAATATCGACACGCAAAGAAGACGCTGTGTTTTTGGTTTAATTAATGATGATTATATCTTCAAACCACCAAATCCAGTATTTTCATTACTATGTATTGTCATATTGTCGTCGCCCCACAGAAAAAGATAATGAAAAAACGTCTTATTATGTTATTTTTTATGCAAATACTAAGTAAGATACCAGACATAAAATAAGCAAAGAGCGTACCATCCTAACACATAAAATAAGCACTATAAAACTATAATCCTCGTACTAAATCATGAACGTTGACTAAGAAGCGTCTTTCCCGTACCGAAGGAAAACACCAGAGCAATAAAACAATGAAATAAGTGCCCTCTTACTTGTTACATAATTTATGTTATCGTGTGTAGAATCCATTTCCTTCCCCGTGACACGAGGTACAAATACAGTATTGAATTGACCCAGAGCTCAGTACGTATTTGCGATTCCAGTAACAATTGATTATTTCTCAATACTCGTACTTTGGTATTCAAATGTTTCCTGTATTATCCAAGTTGGTTGCAAAAGTATTTGATCGCGTATTTTATCCTTTTAAACCGATATTGTTTTCTTTAGTTTTGGATGGCGAAAGAGTTTAATGATTTCCTGTCTTGTTTCTGTAAGTAAAGGGAGGAGGAGTTATTTCTTTTTGTTTTCTGAAATGGTAATGAGGAATTATTTAATAAGTTCTGCGCTACTTTAAAGGGAATTTTACAAGAGATATTAGTTTTTACTGTTACTCAATTAGATTTTAAACCTGCTTGTCTACATCTTGTAGAGCAAGGGTTTACTGAAAATAAGTACTGTTTGACATTCAAGAAGGATCAGCTAAGTTACCACTAAACCACCATTTGCCATTTGTTTTTATGTTTGTATGTGTGCACAATGTTTCCTAAATAAATACCCATTTATTTATATCTAAACCTTCTATATTTAAACAAAAGTTGTATCGATTTCTTTATCTCTCTGCTTGCTCTCAATATATAAAGTAATTGAAGTACAAATCAAAAAGGTTCTTGATAGGTACATAAAGAGAAAACTTTTTAACATTTTATTTTTGATACAAGCGCTAAAGCGTCGAAACGTAGTCCTTGTCCCAAATTCCTGAGATTAATACAAACGGGGAGCCTATAAGCGTGAAGTTTTACGAGAGTCGTAAAGTGCCTACCATCAATTTTGGAAGCTCTGAGCGAAAATGTAAAACGTTGTCTCCAGATAAAATATTGTACAGGAAATTTATTCGATAAATATAAATATATATTGAGTGATATCTGTTTTTGTTGCTCGTTATAATTTTGATTAAAAACGTGACAATAATGTTTTGTTTTTTATGATTGAAGCTCTTATTTCCACATTACAATATGTGGGTAGTGAAATTTCACACATATGAACCAACTCAAACTTAAAAACAAACATTTGCCATTGTAGAAATGTTAATTTATCCAAATTAGTTGGATATCGAACTTCGACTTCTAACCAAACGATATCTACATATTTAAATCAATTAAAACAATCAATTAAGCAGAATTTTGATTGCACTAGATTCTATTTACGAAAAAAAAAAAAAAAAATTAGCCCTCTTACAAAACAAATGGCACCAATCTTTTATAAAAATAAATTGTGAAAAAAATAACTCAGAAAAGTTTTCATCAACAGCGATGTTTTTACAACGAATGTAATAAAAATTGTTCGGCTTCGCAAACATTAATCTGTTTACTTACCAAGAAGTATTTCGTTATATTTTTTCAATCATACTTATATTGTAAACATGAATATATATATGTTTTACTTTGATGGGAAACGGACTGAACGAATCGATGAATTATTCTGTTTTCAAAGAGCTGAAGCTTAATTTAGAAAGCTTTGAAAAACCTGGTAAGCTTTTTTACCAGGGTAAAATCATGCGATGACCTAATGGACAGATAAAAAGCAGATATAGTAATATGAATAATTATATTGATTTCTTTGATTTACACGAACACTACACATTGAAATAAAAATGCTGTAAAGAATCCGAAACGTCAGAAAATGTAAAACAAAATATAACCACGACAACAATCTGTATTTCTATATAAGTATTGATTTGTTTTATTTACGCGACAAAGTAAATAACATGTTTTCAAACGAACTTAATTCTATGTTAACGTTTGTGATAATCGGATGTTAATGTCGTTACCAAAAGCAAACCTTTAATTACGTCAATTATAATAATTACGTAGCAACATGGTTACCAAAACTATAATAGAAAGTGTATATTTTATACCACAATTATGTATTCTCGCCATGTATTTTCAATCTACATCATCAAGTAAAATGAAGCTTATAATTCTCAGAACAACTTGTTAATTAAATACAGCTATTCTTAGAAAACAAATTAACAATCTTATATACTTATGTATAAAATTCTCGTGTCACAATGTTCGTTCCCGTACTCCTCCGAAACGGCTTGACCGATTCTCATGAAATTTTGTGAACATATTCAGTAAGTCTGAGTGTGAGAATCTGCCAACATCTATTTTTCATCCCGAAATTCCCACGGGAACGGGAAATACGCGTGTGAAACCGCGGGGCACAGCTAGTAAAATACAAATGTATATTCAATTTTATATATTCTTATGATTATCTTTACGTACAAAGGCAGACGTACTTATATCGTTCTCAAATTTCATTAATGACTTAGTTTCAGACTCGGCCTGAGGCAAAACGACAAATGAGAAAAAAAAACATAAAGTTATTTCAGTAATGTATCACATACAGCCTACTTAGTACTATGAATAAAATAATTGATATGTATTTACTCGCCACGTAGTCTAGACGAAACTAAAATAAAGAATATATTGAGTAGTACAATTTTTAGTATAGCTCTTAGATCGTCAATATAGGAGGTATTCTATGTTTGTTTTTCATTGCGAGCCTTAATTTATTTCTACCAATGTTTAGTATGCCTATTAGCTTCCGAACTGTTTACTTATACCACCTAGTTATTCTTAGGTATTTACCGTTCGACTTTCTTGTCCACGCTAAGTTTGTCTTGTCGGATTCAGATAAGATAAAAATATTCATGTAAATAATAGATTTTCAATACACTTGCTCATAAAGGGGCTCTTATTTGTGCAAAAACAGTTTGGTATCGAAACTTTTTTAAAATGAAAGCAATTTAAAAAACAGTCTATAACTCACTAGTGAATAAAACGTGTCATTACTCAACTGTTTTTGCACAAATAAGAGCCCCTTTATGAGCAAGTGTGTTGAAAATAACTATTTTCTTGTCTGAAACAGACAAGAAATGTTTCTTACGTACACTCAACAAAATTGTCCTCATTAAGGTAAATGATTATTTTATCTATATCCGACAAACTTATTTCTTATCGTGGGGGGCCACATGGCCTAAAGGTCAAATATTGTGTACAATTTATTGGCTTGTTGTACTAATACCTTTGTTGTACTACTCGTAGTACCTTTTGTTTAATTATAAATTTTCAGTCTGATGATCACACGGCAAAGGTCTCTCTATTATAATAGGTAAAGAGGAGTAGGGTGATTGGACAATTGATCCTCGGTGCAGAAAGTCTTAGGGTCACTTGTCCCTCAAATCGCAATTAATGTCATTATGTAAGAAAATATATGTGATATTTACAAATATTGTCGCTTCTCGCTTGATTTTTCAAGTCACGCAACAGATTTTGATGTGGTGTTCGTCAATAGATATTGATTTATACTATACTTTGATACGCATAATCTTTTTCTTTGAATAACATGAATGAAGCCGCGGAACACCGCTACAATCACCTGCTATTTAATAAAGAATATTAATAAAAATGGCTTCCACGTGTACAAAATTCCAGCCAGATAATAAAGATATTAAATACTTATAAATAATAAAATTATTTTCCCTAAAACCTTGGACGGTATTAATAAAATTTAAGGTAAGAAACTTCGGGATCACGCGCAAGTTTAATTAATAACTTGACTTTAAATACCTCTTCTTCACAGTTTGCTCAAGAACTCAATAATTTTTAACCGTATTTTTAGTGGTTTCGTTGCCTTGTTTTAATTTAATATTTGTTTTATTTGGACTTTATTTTTGGCTGCTTTTAATGAGATTTTCGTTTTTAAACGGACGACAAAAATAGAAAGCTTTTATAGAATGACTCGATTATTAAATATGATGTTTTATACAAGCTGTGCCCCGCAGTCGTAAATATTAAACAGGTAGTGGATTCTGGTCTGAATGTATTTAGGAATGTGTATGTGCGTAGTTAGCTCATCCTGTTACCCTAGGATAAGTTATTGTATCTAGATATAGGTAATAAAATATACCTAGTAAGTCAACTGAGTTAAGAGTGATTGCTAATGTTATATACTTACATAAAGACATACTAATCCAAGCAAATACAGAAACAACTATACTATATAATAAATCATAATACCGCTCGCTAATTCCCTCAATAATATCAAAACTTTGACAGATCCTAAATCCGATTCCAGACGAAGTTTGTGACGTCGCACCAATTTATATTACGAAAAATGTCCGAGCACTTTGGATAAGTTTGTTTAGTGTGGAAATCTGATGTCTGTCTGATGTTGGGATTAGGTTTGGCAAGTTTTTTACAAGTAGTGAATTACGGCTTAGAAATTATTTTAGTTTTGAGTAAAACTTACGAATTTAATGCATCCACTAAGTTGTGAGCTACTGAAGATTATCTTTACATTTAAGAAAAACTTATGACTTATAGAACTAATTTCTCTGTATATACGATTATACAAAGAATTTGGGTTAAACTAAAGTGCAAAATGTTTGAGAGATTGATTGCCTTCGCCTGAACTCCGCTCTACTTCTTCACTCTGTGTTTAGTCGACTGAAATATGTATCAGCACAAATATTAAGTAAGGCTCGAGATACTACATAATCACAGCTCAAGACACACCGCCCAGCAAACAATATATAATTACGTCATTTATCTAAAGTGTATTACAAACAGATTCGCAAGAGAGTCAAAAGCAACATAATAAATTACATAGTCGAGAGTCCAGACAAAACGTGACCGTACATAACCCGGTTTCCTTTAAGTTATGCCCCGGGTAATGTCAGCATGAATCTCGATTTTACGACTGTTAGCTACCTACTGGGATGAGATACCACTCCTGGTTACCAAGTACTAATAAATACCAGCTGCGCGAACTTTGATCACGGTACTTTGGGGAGTGAATTTTTAATGCTGTAAAATTAGGTCATTAAGATTAATTCTTCAAGTTTTTTATTGTTTTAGGATGTAAAAAGAAGGAATAGAATTTCAGTTAGACTCATATGTATCCTTTCTATATTATAATTGTGAAAGTTTGTGAGGATAACCTAAGTATACGCAAAAACTAGACGACAGATTAACAAACAGCAAAAAGCTTCCCAAATATTGGTCGAAGCAGAAGAGAGACAATCGAGATACTTACCCATGTACACATTATAGGAGATGATGAAATTGGTAGGCCAACAGTTACAGTAGACGTTCTTTATGTGGTCATTACGGTCATTATGTTGACGAAATAAAACAAAATACACGTCCACTCCTAGATTAGTCTCTGTATCCTAATATCAAAGTAAAACCATTCTAAATGCTAAGAAATAAGGCGTACAATCCTATGTACCGACTTACATATAACGTTGATTTCTGTGCACGTTTAATTTATAACAAAGTTTCCAAAACACCTGTTCCTATGTACGCGATTAAATAATACTCTTACCAACGTTGTGCCTTCATTAACAATGTAAATAACTTTTTATAACTTTCACACTACCTACTTACGTTCTGTATTTTCACTCGTAAACCTTCAAAGTATATAATTTTACTTTATCCTCAAAGTTATTCGAACATTAATAGTTTATTATGCTTAGATAAGGTGCCTAAGTAGTACTTTACGAAATCGTAAACTTGGATAAATTAGTTTTGAGCATTAATTTAGTGCTTAAATTAAAAATATTAAGACCTAATTTGATTAAAATAAAGGACTAGACTAGATTAGGCAACAACTTTTAGTACTAATTCTATTTTTGAACTTTTTAATTAGGTTTTACGACCTTTCCAATTACGTAAAAGGTGAACCATAACGTATCAGATGTAAAGGCCAGATACTTATCAGTTAAAGAAAAGCTTCGGTACTGCAAACTGCTATAACTGTTTGAAACCCAAGTTAGGTTTATTTTATAAGATAAAAGCTAGGTAAGAAATTATTTTCAGGAAACACGTAGGTAAAGGTTACACCACAATGTATATTTATATTTATACTATTAGATTTTAATATAACCCGTATTTATAAAAGCTACTGAAAATAATACACTTTTACCAAACCCTCAAATGTATTTAAGATTAATCGGCAAAATCGTAATCTTAAGCGTGTTTAAACATTTTATATATCGAACACATGATAACCCTCTTTATTACTAAAGTTATAAAGTTTATATTTCCGTGTCGTTGGGGGCAATAACTGGTGCTTAAGGTGAGATGATGAGGGGTTATGTTGGGGTGTATTTGGGTCAAGGTACGGTACAAGGGTAAGTGGAATAAGGGTGGAATGAAAAGGCAGGGTTGCGGGATGATCAATGGAAATCAAGTTGTTGATGGAAATTGAATTCTAAATTGAATTGTTTGGTTGTAGATTTGGGCACTTTTATGAAGGTTTTTTCGTCTTCGTCTTCAAATAAATTGGCAGTAAGTAGTTTTCTTACGTCTTCAAATAAATAGACAGTAATGGAAATACAAATTACATAAGTAATGGAAGTTTTGCAGCGAAGATAGAATCTTCGCTTCTACATAACTTTGTGTAAGTATGAATTTGACGATTGATGGTGTAGTTATAGATGAAATCCCGCTATTACAAAATAACGTTACGGGTAAGATTGCTTAATAATTGCTGAGAAACATTTGTGTATGAATATCCTGCTTATTGTGATCTTGGTTTTTCTATATTTGAATATTATATTCGAAAGACCCTTGATCAGTATTCCGATAAATATTTTGTCATGACGTGTCGCCTCAATTAATGCTCATCTACTTACAATAAGACCAAGATGATTAATTACGTACATTATAATATGAACATACGAGTATTATACTGTAAACAAAACATTATTACACAAAGCAAAACAAGATTACAGACTAATACCATAAATGCAGGTATCATACACATTACTTCTAAAGACATTTTGAGAATCTCGTCGTTGAGTTTCTCAAGGAATTGCTTTCTGAGTCCCGACCCATATACGCAAACTTCGTCTGGAAGCTTCGCTGCGATTCATAAAGACGGCTTACTAAATAAAACTCCATCCATTGTAAGTAGGGTTGTCAAAATTGTTTTGTTCAATATCTGTACAGAAGTTTTGAGAGGATTATCATGTTGAAATTGCTGTATTGTTCAAGTAAAGCAATTTGAAAGTTATTGTGGCGTTAGGCATGTTGTGTGTAAGAATGCTGGTGGTATCGTGGATATTCATTTTTGATTTGGCAATATACATTTTGGAGAAGCATGGCTTATAAATAACTTAGTTATTTTCAGATACAGCTGTTTTTTAATTGGTTTGATTATCAAAATGATGTCGCGATAAACAGCCGATAACCGGTAGTTTTACCCTATGTTGAAAATAGTGCCTATATAAACAATTGAACAATATATACATACATACATATTATTATCATCATCATCAAAACCCATTTGAAATTAAAACATCCATCCACACAAAATACCGGTCGCATGCGCCGTTCTTTATGGAACAAGGGGGTAAGGGAAGAGCCGGGGAGGGGCCCGACACTGGCCTTCGGCTCCTATCTGCAATATTATTATTAGTGACCATGCTCCTGCGTGCTCGTACAATCAACTTTTAAATTGAAGCGTATAATCTTAGAGTATACGTATAATCGTTCATAGCGTAGTGACAACGGCGGTCGTTTGCTGATCGGATGCAATGTTTGTAATCTTAACTTATGAGTAATGATGTTTAGAAGGATTTAAGTCATTATCTCATTACTTCGTTAGGTTCATTAAAACTGATAAAGCGTGTATCGTATTCATAGCGAGGAATGTCAAATTTAAACTGTTTTCTGCTTCCTATTTTTAGTCTATAGTATAAGTCCGGAGTAGTATATCTTCGAAAGTTTACGGTGAGCATCCGTCTATATCTGTCTGTGTATCAACACTAATTTGATAAGAGCATTTTGTAGAGCGGATGATACCCTATTTTATCTTAAAATTCTTACGAGATATACCTACCTATTAACACAATAAAAACCGTGGGGCGCAGCGAGTAACAAAAACTCGTCTGTAAAATTACGTTTTAAACTTCTTGTTACGAAATAAATTTGAAGTGACAACCCTAAAGTTTTGTAATAACAGTTAACACTGAATAAAAGTAGAACAGATGAAAGTTCCCCTGATGTGAGATCTGGTAAGACGTCTCATTCAAATCTGGACATAATTTTCCTTGGGTTTTTCTGGATTAATTTAATGTCTGTATTTGTTATCTCGACGCTATCGTATTTAACCTATGTTAAATTACATAATTATATTTTCAGTTTATTCTTTATTATTTAGTAATGATGACGTCAAACCTAGCTAACCAAATTAGGTTTTAAAGATATATTTTAGAATGATATGACTTCAAATCGGTAGTTCTTTCTATACAAGACGAGAGTCTACACTCGACCCTATTCAAACCTCAAAATAGCGATACTACACTGATGAACTTATGCCACTATGACCTCTAATGTGCGAAAGTTTTTGAGGTTTCAAGACAAACATTACATAGGATTTCGTTTGTTATTCTACTTACCATCCAACCAAAAATCATATTCATTTTCCATCTTAAGGTCTAGTTAGATGAATCTCCAGATGATCCAAAGCCAGCAAGCGAGCCTACCTACACCTTCTTGAACTACAGGCTAGCCTAGATAGATCCAAAATCCTTATCACCTAGCTATAATATTTGTATGTCTCTTCCCAACCACACCTTCACAATACACATACAAATATTACAGTAAGTCTAATTTCTTTCAATACAACTGATATCTCTGTATCCAATTTCCGATCCATTTCCTCCAGACAAATACACTAGTATATCTAATCAGACAAGTTTCTCTGAACGTAATGTATCTGTAGAGATTAAAAGGTCCAGCCGAAGGTCAAATACCGTAATTCCTTTCTGACTTTATTATTAACTAGTAGCTCTCCGCGGTTTCACCCGCGTAGTTCCCGTTCTCGTGGGATTACGGGGATACAATATAGCCTATGTCACGCACTGATAAATTAGCTTTCCATTAGTGAAAGAATTTTTGAAATCGGTCCAGTAGTTTCGGAGCCTATTCATTACAAACAAACAAACAAACAAATCTTTCCTCTTTATAATATTAGTATAGATATAGTATAGATGTGTATTCCGATAAAAGTGTATATAGGTTTTATTACTGTTGGAAATACAACGGATTATTGATGTTGTCTTTATCGGAATTGTGTAGGTGGGTCTAGTAAATGATGGAAATTATTTTATTTTGCTTCTTTGTTAAAGATTATCGCCCTACACATCTTATCACTACATAGTATAAAACAAAGTCGCTTTCTCTGTCCCTATGTCTCTATGTATGCTTAGATCTTTAAAACTACGCAACGGATTTTGATGCGGTTTTTTTTAATAGATAGAGTAGGAAGGTTTTACCATAATTTTATTCCCATATTCCTACAGGAACGGGAACTACGCGGATGAAACCGCGGGGCGAAGCTAGTTTTCGTATATATAATAGAAAGTTATTTGTCTAAAAGTTGGTGGGGAGGTAGCTTAGAACTAAGAGAAGGATATAGGATACTTTTTATCCCGAAATTCCCACGGAAACGGGAACTACGCGAAACCACGGGGACCAGCTTGTGGTTAAGTATATAAAATAAGAATCAAAATATTGTGTGTTCTAAAATTTAAAATCTAAATAATGGTATTAGAAAACGTAATTCAAACTAAAGCTTAGACTTAACCCAGCTTATAGGTACTACTAGAATTTAAAAAATGCAGCCATATGCAAGCATTTAATATTGGTTCTTTGCATAATATAATTATGATACTTTGCACGAGTACAATTAAAACTCTGTCAGAGTTGGAACTATAGGATAATTTATACAGTTTTAAAAAATAAAACTCATTAAAACTTCCGTAACCGGCGCCTTATTTTCTTATAGATAGCTTCTCAAAGATTTATTGGATATAGATAAAGGATATTCAAATCTATTGCGATGAGCACAAAGATCATTTTACAATTAGATTTGAAATATATTTTTATTTTATACTAATTGATGTTAGTGCTAGAATTGTCTTTGATATAGCTAAAACATACCTTGCCAAAAAATATACACGATAGTTCGACGACCGATAATTACTTTATAAATATAAATTAGAAAAATAAATCAAACATACTTATTTTTTAATAAACCTTTTTGTACTGAACTAATATTCCGTGTGAGAAAGGCTTCGTTCTGCAGCTGAGATGATGAGATAATGTACATAACTGAGTCCCGTGGCTTTACCCGCGTTAGGTTTTTAGGTTGTAATAAAGGTGCATTAAAACCTTTCTCTTAAAAACTATGTAAAGAAGACAATACCATACCAGCTGACACATGCAATATGATTCTATACTTATATACCAACTACTAGTTAGATAATATTGTACCTCATCTGTGTTCCGAACCTAACAAATCTAAATAGATTATAACTAAATATTAAAAACCCTAAAAATAAATATACTACAAATAGTACTGAAAGCTTTCCATTTGCTATATCCGTCACTCCATTCAGATTTGGGTCGGAGATCAAAAGCGGACGAAAGAGACTCTTTATATTCGCAAATTGACTCAATATTTGAAACGTATGCAGGTTTATCTATAAGTCTAAACCCAATCCCATGAGAATTGTGGGATAAAACAAAAATTAAATTCTATGTGTTATTCCTGGTTATGAAGAAAATCTGTAACAAGTCTGTGTGGGTTTATCTTAAAGTCTAAACACAATCCCGTGGGAATTTTGGGATTGAACGTATTTTATTTGTTATTCCTATCTTTAAGGAACATCTGCACCAAATTTCATCTAAATCTGTTCAGTAGTTTTTACGTGAAAGAGTAACAAACATCCATACATTCATCCTCGCACACTTTCGCATTTATAATAAGTAACTTGGATTATGAATAAAACAACAATTTATGTACATTTTAAGGATTTAATTAAAAAACTAAAGTAAAAAAAACAATCAGATTATAATTTACAACATTTTTAGACACATAAATTCAGTCTTTATTGAGACTAACATAAAAGAAAAAAAAGTATTTATTTTACATACTTTTTGTTACATAATTGTACACGAATAAGATTGAGTAACATTTATTTTTATTTATTTGTTACATCATTTGCTTTAAATATTAGAAGATTATGTAATCAGAGGTACGGGCAAAGAAAATGTTAATAAAAATAAAAAAGGTAAAATAATATCACATAAAAGGAGTTAATAGTTTACGTAAATTCTCCTCTGCCCTTTGATCATTAACCAAGTGGCCTTTAAGGGCGAATAAAAGTTCAGCGTGGTCACAAATGAGTTTCAAACGAAGAGCTGGATTATTATTGGAGTCACGGACCTTCTGGCTAATTGTTTTGAATTCATTACATAATTCCTGTAAAGAGTCATGTATAAGGGCAATGCCTTCCGTAAACTTAGATAAACTTGATGAGTTTGATTCGCATTGCGGTCGGAAAGTGGGTTGCACAGGCACACCAACATCTGAGGCGTGTGATGTCGTTTGTGACGCTGGTCTTCTATTTTCCTTCTTCTTCTTTCTTTTTTTGCTTCGAGAAGTTGGATATTGGGAAACTGAACCAAGGCTTTGGTTTAGGTTCTGACTTCGTTCATTATAAAAACTGGAATCAGCGGATGTTGAACCAACTGTTGACATAGACGTCGAAGGTATCGGGTTCTCAAATAGACTACCATTTGTATGTCCCATAGCAAATGTTGGTACATGTGTAGTATTAGGAATCGTTTTTCCATTTGTTGAAGAATTAGCTTGAGAGGCCTGAAGAGGAAACCCTGTACCAACAAAAAAGTTGAAATCTTGCCAGTTTTTAAAAAAAGTATTCATTGGTTCGCGATAAACAGTTGATGATCCAGACCCAGAAGCTATCGGGTTCTCAAATTGAGTACTATTTCTATTATTCAGAGCAAGCAACGACGAATTGGATTTAAGAGATTTTTTGTTTTGTTTTATAGAATTGGTATGAACATGATCTGATGCTATCATATCACTCTTTCTCAGCTCTGGGTTAATGGGATTTGTGGAACCTAATGTAACTGTTGATCTAGATTCTGGAGATGGGATATTAGGAATCTCTATAGTAATCGCTTCTGAAGATTCCAGGTTTTCAGTTCGACGATCATTAGGGTTATGCTCTACCAAAGGTGATGTAAGGGTAATAGCTGATTTATTGTCGTTTATTTGAGAATCTGCATTAATTTCAGCAACTGTAGCATCAAGATTTGTGTTGGTATCTTGTTCGGTTTTCAAAATTGAAGTTTTTGGTGTCGAGTCGTCAGTTGGTGTAGGTTCTGTATTAGGAGTCGGGTTTTTAATATTGTTTATAGCTGACGATGATGTAGCGGCTTTTAGAGCTTCTTTCTGTTTCATTATATTTAATATATACTCATTTTGAGCATCCCAATCTGACGCTATCGTAGCACTAAACTCCTGGTCAAAACTAGAATTCGTAGGTAATAATGTACCTCTTAATTTTAACTTCTTAGATGATTTCTTTTTTAATTTATTTTTAAATGAAGGGTTGACTTTAGAGGTCGAAGGTTGTGAAACTGAAGTTTCGAGGTTTAAAGGAGGAATTTGTGTAGCAGTTAAAGTCTCACCCGTGGGTACCGAAGCAGCTGTTAATCCTGAAGTTGTTGGGATTCCATTTTGTGGACTGTTGTCTATTTGCTTGTACATTTTAATCTTCTTCAGTGCATTGCCTGGACGCTCTGAGTTTGATAAGTGTCTGGATTTTCTATATGAACTAGTAGTAGATGACTCGGGTGTTACCTCAGGGTGACCGTTATCATTAGTAACAAATTCACCGGCATTTTGTGTATCATTTGAGGTAGATGCTGCGGCGGCTGCGTCTGTTTCAGCTTGTAGCGCCATAAATTGAAAAACCAACTCTGGATATTTTTCTTTTACATAATTAAAGAATCCTAGTGAATATGTGTCCGATTCGAGATCCATAATTGAAGCGAACGATACACGATTTCAACACTGATTCAACAACACTTGTTGATTGTTATCACTGATGTTCAAAACAATGTTCGCACAACACAACGTTCGAATTAACGGATGAATCGTCAATCTTAAGGTCACCAAGATGGCGGCATTGACGGTTGGAACACGTGAAACGCGTCGTCAAGTCGTTGACATTGCAAGGACGAGCGAGACAACCGGACTGCACGAGAGACGGCAGCGGAGTGAGTAACACGCGCATTTTGTATTCAATATTAGCGCTTTGTTATTATTACCCGGGACGGCAACAAAAAATACCACGATAAGGAACCAGTTTAACAAAACGACCCTCTTATTAGTACGTTGGTTGAGATCACTTTTCAATAGCAAAACTAAGTTATTGGAATGGGCAACATAAACTTTATTATAAGGTGTTACGTCTTGAAGTTATAAGTAAGTAGGTATATCTGTATCGTGTGTGTTATTCCTATTATTATTTATTAGTCAGATAAAGACAATGAACTTTAAAATATTTAACTAATAATAACTATTGATACGGAAGACCTACTCACAGTATTTGGTGACGTAGCTTTGTTATTACCCTTATCAAAACATATGATAAAATAATAATGATAGTAGGTAGGCATGCAAAACACCATTTTATTGGGTATGTAAGTACATAAAATAACGAATAAGTATATAGGTACCTACTAAAGAATAACGTTCCAACTAAATCGGTTCAAATAAAAACATGCGCAGGAGTTCCTTATTTTTATTTATTTTTTATTTTTACGCTTTAGCAAACTGAATTGAACCGAGACCACAAGGATAGGTTATCTCTCGTGACCACGGTCAGTATGACCTAATACAACGTCGAAGGATTTTTCTAGCACCGGTGTTTTAATAAACTACTATGCATAGTAGTTTGTGTAGCTGTATGAATGTAGTATGTTTGTTAGTTTTTCGTTAAAATAACTAAATTGATTGAGATAAAAAATTTGACAGACAATTTTCTGGAACATGTAATAAAACATTCGCTACTTTGATTCCCAAAGTCTATACCACTCTTACTACTATTAGAAGACTAATGTTCGTATTTACCTCCTATCTTTAATCCAAAACGAAGATTGAATGTACAAATAAAACATTCATTTCCAATTCAAGATAAGAACAGATTGGCCAAGTTCCGTATTGCATAAATCAATATAAATAAGGTGTCTTAGGATTACGATTGATCCGACTGAAAGCTTGTACTTCGATCAATCTCTCACTGAGAGCTTTGGATTAATCAAACTTACAATGAAAACGGATTGACCTACATACTTTGAAGATTACCAGCTTATAATATAGGTCGTGTGAATGTACTGAATGATGTACGGTAATAGATACAGATTTTGAAAACTGGAATTAGGGATTTATTAGTCTGCCACTTTTGTATCTTTAAAATAACATAACATAACATAATCATTCACTACATCATCTCATTATAGTAACTGACCCTAACTGAGCTTGGAGCTTGTATCTAGGGTATCAGAAACTACGCACATACTCATTCAAACAAACACCCAGCCCGAGACAAACATTTGTGGTTCACACAAATATTCACCCAGCACGGGAATCGAACCCGCAACCTTACGGATGGCAGTCCGGCATGGTGACCACTCTGCCATCGAGGCCATCCTACGTAAAATGCTTAGGACCTAGGTATTTCACGACCTTCAAGTAAGGTTACTCACCAAGTAAAGTTAGTTTTGTCAATTTCTTACTTTATATTAAGTGACAAACACAAAACTTGTGAGTACTGACTTGGAATTTTACTTGAAGGTCTTGAAATAGACCCTTAGAATAAAGAATTATGTAATCTGGGTTTAATAATACATAATAACATAACACACTACAACTGTCCCTGTGACCGTATGGCTGTTTTAAAAACTTTGAAACCATCTAACCGACATGTTCTAAATCGGTTTTATTAAAAAAGCAATAATGTGAAAATGGTTTTATACAAGTCAAACTTATTTTAGTAGCACACGTTGGATATCCGCTTTTGCGATTTCGCTTTTTTAGTTTAACTCTTTAAATAATGTGAAGAATTTAGTCACTTTTCCATATCTATAAAAAAACACCATCTGCCTTATTTGCGTTGCATTTTTAGTCCGGTTTAGCACTAAACCAGTGGTTTTACAATCAATTTTGAATACTGTCAACGTGACAGATTTGACTGACAAGGTGTCAAATGCTTACCAGGTTTTGTTAAACCAGACTAAAAATGCAAAGCAAATAAGGCAGTATAGGTTTACCTAATCTAAAAAGTAGTAAGTATTAATATAATAATAATAATAATCCCTAAAGACTCTTTCTACCCATAAGCGGCTTAATACTAAAACTATAAAACAATACGAAATTAGACATAAAAAGAAAAACTTAGTTAATCCAAAACTTATTCTGAACCTTATTACAAAACAATAAGTACTAAAAAGTACAATAAAACAAAAAAATACTGAACAAAACTTCATCTCTATCATTCTAGTTGAACCTTATCGTATTCCTATACGGATTTTGTAAGAAAAACAATTCCCCATAAAATATATTGTTGGGAATCCTTTGTTTCGCGAGGGATACAAGCGTTAAGTATGAGATAAAGCATCCTTATTGCCTGATTTTATGTCGAGCCTTTTACTTTATTTTAGGACGAAATGTGTTTGCCTTTGTGGGAATGTGTGCGAATTTTATACGCAGATGCTTGGTACAAAGCATAACTCGAAATCCCAGATGGTTAATGGTTGTGTAGCTTATGATGCATTATTAAATTAATATTATGCTTTTTACCCACTACAATAGCAGCAGTATGGTGGTTTGAAATTGGTTTTGTTATCACATTTATTAGGTATATCAAAATTTTTTGTAGTAGTTTAAGGAAACGAAGACTACGTGAATTAAAATGGGAATTATTATGGTTAATGGCAAAGCTGGTTGAATATGTCTGATTCTAATTTAACTTTATCCTCCAGATATTCGTGAAAATCCTAGTGCTCTACAAAACAACGCAAGTAGGGAGGGTATTGCTGATCATTATCTATATCATCATTATATAAAAGGCTTTGTCCTGAATGACTGATGGATCAACGCACAGCCTAAACCGCTGATCGTAGAGACCTGAAACTTGGAAGGTGTGTTATTTGTATTACGTAGGCGTCCGATAAGAAGGGATTTTAGAAAATTCCTCCTCTAAAGGGGTGAAAAGGGGTTGCAAAGTTTGTATGGGACAACGTGATTCCTCGGTCTGATTAAGTTCAAACTTGGCATAAATGTTCTTCAAAAATATTAATTAAATATGTGATACTCATTTTTCTTAAAATCATCACCTAACATGATTAAAAAGGGGTAAAAAGTTATTTTGGGGTTGATTTGCGTCGAAATTGATATCAATACTCCTTTGACATATGTTTCAATTTGTAATTTGACAGCTGAATGACAAAATGGCGGACTAAAATAAATTGACGGAAAATGAGGCAGCGTATCAAAACTATAAGTACTCAATAAAAAAATACCGTATTTTTACTTATTAATAGATATTTATCAATATTCTTCACCCCGCATTATAAACCTAGACATTAATTTAAATAACTATTTCAAATATCAAATCTGTAGGTGAAGTAGTTTTTTTCATAAAATGTACCACCAAATTGTTGCGTTACAAAGGCTTCGCTTTGCTCGCCCTAATTAGATATTTTACTCATAATTTGATTTCTGTTTATCATATCTTCAGACATTTTCGATCTAAAATATAAAAATGTATATTATACTATACGAAAATTATTATTCATGTGCGATTTATCGATTTTAGCTTTATGATATGAAATTAGTTAAGTCCAGCAGGGTTTTTTTATAACTAAATCACCCACTTATTATACATACATAGATTCGCTTAGTTACAATCCAGAATCTTTCAAGAATTTTTCGCAGAATCTAAAACACTTTCCAATATAGTAGAACGCCGATTAACCGAATCGCCAATTATCCGAATCGGTCCTAAGTTACTATGTAATGTACCTTTATTAATTGTTGTGATTTATTATATTTTGTACTAGCTGTGCCCCGTGGTTTCACCCGCGTAGTTACCGATCCCGTGGGAATTTTGGGATAAAACGTAGCCTATGTTCTTTCCCGGACCATAATCTACCCCAGTACCAAATTTCAAGTCAGTTATTTCAGTAGTTTAGCCGTGAAAAGTAACAGACAGACAAACAGACTGAGTTACTTTCGCATTTATTATATTAGTAGGGATTTTCGTTAAGGCCCGCTGGGATTGCAACTTAAATATAAGTAAATAAATAAAATAAAATAACTTACTTTGGATCGAGATGTTTAAGTGAGCTATAGATATTGTAGAACTGTGTTTGTCAAACTTATTATAGTTTATTCTACGTGTGACATCGTTTTTAGAGTTCCGTTCCCAAAGGGTAAAAACGGAACCATATTACTGAGACTTCGCTGTCCGACCGTCCGTCTGTCACCAGACTATCTCAAGAACCATGGACATTGGACGTATGATATGAGAGAATGATTCATATTCAAGGTCAAGAACGGTGAAAGCTAAAGCTACACTTAAAATTTTCACAGATGATGTATTTCTATTCTATGGCCGCTATAGGAATAAATACATAAAATAAAATAAATATTTAAGCGGGGCTTCACAATACAACAAACGTGTTTTTTTGTCATTTTTGGTGGAACCCTTCGTGCGCGAGTCCAGCTATGTGCAGTCTATGTGCGATAATCCGAATTTTCGATTATCCGAATCGGCGTTCTACTGAATATGTATTGTGTAATGAAACGCCGACTCTTCCGAAGGAAAGATGAAAAAATTGGATGGAAGTGGTAGTGGGGTAGAAGGGGTAGTGGCGTGGAAGTGGAGTGGAGTGGTGTGGATGCGGGATAGGCGTTGAAGTGGTAGAGATGTGGAAATGGGATTAGTGTGGATGTAGGACGGTGTAATGTAGAGCGTCGGTGGCGTAGGGGTTTAAGGCCTTTGACTTTCGATCGGAAGGTGCCTGGTTGGAACCCCACCACGTACCAATTTGTTTTAAATCATCATAACCAGTTCATTGATCTCCCTACCGAGGGTACAAGACCAGAAATAAGTAATGATGAGTGATGTGGAAGTGGGAGCGGTGTGGAAGATGTATTAGTGTGGAAGGGGAGTGGAGTGGAAGAGGTAGTGGCGTGGAATTGATATTAGGGGGTCAGTATCAGCTACCTAAGGAGGGGCTAGGGCCTGTCCTGAATGATATCTAATAGGGGTATTTTAATTATGTAGTGCACATAAAATATGAAAGTTTACCTAATTTATATGTCACTAGCGGCGCCTCGCGGTTTCACCCGCGTAGTTCCCGTTCCCGTAGGAATATGGGTATAAAGTTATGCTAAAAACCTTCCCACTGAATCACTCTATCTATTAAAACAAACCGCATCAAAATCCGTTGCGTAGTTTTAAAGATCTAAGCATACATAGGGACAGAGAAAGCTACTTTGTTTTATACTACATATGTAGTGATAACGAATAATATAGGCGTGTTTATTGTTTAATTTTAATCTTGACTGTCAGACTCACATATTGATTAAAGTTATTTTATTACATCGATATTTAGCGTTAGCCCAAAATAACTATTCTTCGCGTACGAAGTCGCGGGGCAGAAGCTAGTTGAATATATTTACTAAGGTATACCAAAGTCGATTCAATCGTTCCTAAGTTATAAGTTGTGTAACTAACTAAACTCTATAATTTAATATCTACAGATTTTATAACAGGTATTATCTATAAAGAAACCATATATCCTTTTTCCAGGTAGAGCGCAAAAGTTTCAAAGCGCAAAAAGTAATAAGTATCTTTTACTACAATCTTCATATAATCAATGAATGACAAGAATCGTTCGGTAACTAAAATAAACAAAAGTTAAGCAGCTGTTTACAAACTGGGGTTGCCTTTTGTAGTAATTTCGACACCTTGTTGATATTGTGAGGCCCTCTCGTAAGCCGATAAGAAACCCTGTGACGTCACATATTGATTCAATTCAAACTAATAACATAATTATTTATCGTGGTATTTCTTGTTTGGAGATGAATTTGTGTTTTTCGCGAACTTTAACTTTAATTAACTTTGTCGCAAAATATATGCATAAAAATATTTGTTATCTTTTATTTTTATGTAAGTACCTAAGTAGCATAACCGAGTAAGATTTCAATATCCTGCATAGAAATTCCTCTCAATCATGATAGTTTAAGAAATGATAAGGAAAATTCATAATCTATACACAATTCCTGATGCATTTAATGTTGTTGATCTCAAAAGGCCACGCTGTACAAATAACCGACATGCATCGCTCCAGAAATCGATTTCACGGTTTGGCAGCAATGTGCACTTGCTACCAAACAGCCTCGAAGCGTGATTATGATTCGTACTAGACCTACAACTAACAAATAAAGATATTTCACCTCAAGAGGTGTCGTACTTTTCTTTTCTTTTCAGCCCTCCAGTTCGCTAGTAAAACGCATTTTATCTTTACCTTTTTTAATTCGTCTCTTTATACTTTACTAAGGAATAATAAAATTACAGAAAACTCTAGCTGCCTTATTTGCGTTGCATTTTTAGTCTGGTTTAACAAAATCTGGTAATCATTTGACACATTGTCAGTCAAATCTGTCACTTTGACAGCATTCAAAATTGATTGTAAAACCTGGTTTAGTGCTAAACCAGACTAAAAATGCAACGCAAATAAGGCAGTAGAAGTCAGAAGTATTCATTCGCAATTATCATTAAAGTACTATCAGTTTGCAAAAGTCTAGTTAAACTTGGAACATAAAATAGGCCGTTCCAACTTTGAATCTTTGATACTATTTTAAGTCCCCAACTGCATACTTATTTGTGAATAGGTCTGCGTATTTCAGTGCTGTGACCTATTTCGAGCAAGGGAGATCCCGGGCTGCGCGCTCCACTGACCTATATGTACGCAGCCTCTGACGTCAGACCCAGTAGTGACGTCAGACGAAACCTCCCTTTGTTACTGCACTTACGACTTTTTGTTTCTGGTTCGTATGTCGTTATGTTGATGGATGATGTGTGGTTTTTATGTGTTTTTGGCAACCTTAGTGATGTATACGCGGCAAAAACACATAAGAAGAGAACTGTAGTAAAACTGTTTTAAATGCTTGTGCATTTCTCTAGGATTAATAACTTGTTAAGAATATTACAAAACACTTTAATAATGTTTGTTATATAATAATGTATATTAATGTCCTGCAAGTTAATAAGATTGTATTGATTTATGAACGAAGCGACAATTCAGATTGGCATAAAAGGTATGGTTATTATTAATACTGATAGCACTTAGGATAGTTTGTATTTAGAAATATCTTCGAATAAATACGGAAAGAAGACAGGTTGAGTTTACACAATGATTTTTAAGTAAGTATAAATAACAAATGATAAAACATTTTTTATCTAACTAGCTAAGGTAGCAAATATCCCCGATAAACATTTTATTTGTGATTGAAACATTACTTAGTATTCTGAGCTTGTGATTCTAAACTAGAATCCAAACAAATCAAATCCCATAAAGGAATTTCTTGAATCTTTCAATCAGAGTCTAAAATAAAGACGTGTTTACATTGAACACATGTTGGTATAGAGTTTTATGAGAAATTATAATGTAATAAACTACATTTAGTTTTTGTATCGATGAAACTTAAAAAACGAATGATTTCTTGAAATAAAACACATAAACGGATTTTTGTCGTGGTTCGGTCGGATTCTTTACAGAACCCGTGATCACAGAAGACATTCTGTGATCACGGGTTCTGTAAAGAATCCGAAACGTCAGAAAATGTAAAACAAAATACAACCACGACAAAAATCCGTTTAAGTGTTTTATTTCAATGTGCAGTGTTCGTGTAAATCAAAGATATCAGAATGATTTCTTGTTAAACTTCTTTCATTGACAGAATGTGACGTTATACCTGATTAATAAAGCCCATGTTTTACCTTAATTATCCCTCGAGACAAGGACGTAGTTTTTATAATCAAGTCAGTAAATCTTTTGTACAAACTCTTATGCTTTTACTTTTTTGATGCTTTAACCAAGTTAATATGTACTAATTGCAATAAAAAACCTAATATTTTGTATAGATGATATTAGCACAGTGAGGACGAATAAACCTAATCACCACGCTTGCCCAATGTGTATTGCCGTGCCCAGCAACAATGCACCTTAAATGCAGTTGAATCATATACAAGTCAATACTTTATGCTATACTCATTTTGACCTAAAAATGACAGAAAACTGTGAGACGGGGATACACCGAAATTATGTAATAGTGTCCCAAGTTGTATCAGTATTAAAAGCAGACAATCCGTTATACTCGTACTTGTCATGAATGTTAAGTATTATATTAAACTCGGCAGTGGTTTCTGCAAATACATACTTAATGTGAGTTTTTTCTATTCATAGAAAGTAGGGCATGACGTCGAGTAAATGTAAATATGGAAGTTTTAATTTTAATATTAAATTTTGCTGCCTAGATACGATCTTTTTAAAATAAAACTACCTATTTTAATAATAATAATATAATATTAAAGGCCTATTTCACGACCTTCTAGTAAAGTTACTCACCATGTAAAGTTAGTTTTGTCTCTTTCTTTTTTTTGTATCAAGTGACAGATGTGAGTACCTACTCGGAACGTTACTTGAAGATGGTGAAATTGGCCCTAAGTGAGTCTAGGCAGAGAGTTTATAGACTAATCTTTCTAAAACAATATGAAAATATGCATAAAGATACACAAATAAAACATAAATCTATACAACGCTCACCTACTATTATACCAAGAAACATAAATAACGAAGAAAGGTTTGTAATTGTTGTGTATATTAGACAAAGGCGGCATTATAATAAGCCTTAATGGCGTCATAAAATGAAATTAAATTCACAAGTAGGTACCGCTACACAAGGATGTTTACTTCCTACTAATATTAAAAATCCGAATGTTTGTGAGTGTAGATGTTTGTTCCTCTTTCACGCAAAATCTACTGAATGGATTTTAATGAAACTTTACAATAATTTAGCTTATACATCAGAATAACACATGGGATACTTTTTATCCCGAAATTCCCAAGGAAACGGGAACTACGCGGTTGAAACCGCGGGGCGCTGCTACTGTATAATAAACTAGTTATACAAAGGAAAAGACTCAAGTGTGAGCAACGCCTTACAATGCGCTTGTGAGAGAAAATTAAAAATTCCGAATGCATACCAGCTTTTTATTTAAATTGAAATTATTTGAAACATGGACACTCAGTTTTGTATTTTATGTTTTACTTTGAAAATTTATTAGGTTTTATCGGATAATTTAAGTAGATGTTCTTTTATGTTGGATTCTTTTAAAAACTCGTAACTTATGTTTTAATTTATTGTGTATTTAATTCAATTTTGGCTAATGAAAGCTCAGTCAAAATCACTTTATCTAATTTTTATCGTTCTACTATACATAAAAATGGTTCAATTCCCGTGCGGGGTGAATATTTGTGTGAACCACAAGCGTTTATCTCGGTCTGAATGTGTGTGTGCGTAGTTTCTGATACGCTAGATACAAGTAACGAACTTAGTTAGGGGTCAGTTATTATAATGAGATGATGTAGTGAATAATATAAAGTCTATGAAATCACTGAAAATTAAATTGACGTCATTATTAAAGACCAAAAGTGGCTTTTCATTACTTGAGTTTTCTACTTGGTTCTAAATGTTGTACGCGACAGTCGTTACGGATAGTTAGTATGCACAAAAGATCCAAATTAGAGAGATATCTAGTTGCGAAAAACTTCCGAAATACGTATACAACAACTACCAAACCACATGAGGAATTTTGTCTAAAATTGAAACTATAAAACGGTCAACACACAACACAAACAGAGTCCTTGCACAGAAAGTGAAAACAATCACATTTCCCTTCGGTCATGTAACAAGTATTCACATACAGTACAGTCATGGTAAGAAAAGGTTCGTCATCTTATTTTATTTTTTATTTTATTTGGAATACAAACAGTTTAACAATGTCTTAAAGATACAGTTTTAACAGAAATGACTACAAAACCATTAATATGTATTCGCATATGGTTAACAGAATTGCTTGTTTGCATCTTACATAAATTAGAATAATAGTATTAATTTAGGTTTAAACAAAGAATAAAAGAAGAAACAATTAACCAATTCACAAAGATTGAGATTGTGTGTGTCTTTTGAACCACTGATTGGATATTTTATTTTTTAGAATGTGAGGTGGGGTAACAAAGAGGTCAAACTCTACAGAGCTTTCAATAAATTAAGATCTGCTTTTGTTTGCTCAGTATGATAAATAATCTGTTTTACCAATTGAGTATGATGTATTGACTCACTAGTCTTTGTTCAAAACTGTTACAGTAATTTGAACTAGTTGTTATAGTATGTTGGTATATATAATATCCAGTTGTCTGGTTAGTGTTTAGTTTCAAAAACTACTAATGATTACGACATACAAAGGAATAAATTGGAAAACTGACGAAGGTTTTCCTACTATGACTGTACAAACGAAGCCAATGTCCCTATTCCAATCTTTAGAATATATGATAAGGGTGTTCACTGAGACGAACGAATTAAGTAGTTCCATTTCACTTGAAAATTGTTTGCGAGATATCCATTAGAGCGAAATGAATTGACATTTATTCGCAGCGTTATTTTGTCTTAATTTTTGTGCCGGAAAAATATGATTTATGGGATGAAACAAGCAATTTTCTTTTATGTATTTTATTTCCTAAACGGCTTGAACGATTTGGATATATAAATTAATGGTCAGCCATCTTCGGAAATCCGAATATAGATTTTTTTATGATTTTATTTTTAAAATCGTCATGACATAATTATTTTCATGTCTTATTTAAATTGACATACCTACTTCACAAGAATTAAAAGTTAACGTTATGACATAATAATATCTAGCGCACGATTGTCTTATTAATAGAACAATGAAGAAACTTCCCCGTTATAAGCAAGAAACACCCTCATGGGACCGAGTTATGCCATCAAGCCATCAACTAGGCTTATCTAATTGTTCTAGTTTTACCTTAGTCCTGTCCAAAGCTCAGTCTCGTTCATTCAAGGCTTTTGCGGTTCCTTGACTAATGATGATTAGGGAAATAAACTAAAGCCGTTCTTACATTTGGCGTCGAAATTGAGAAATAATGAAACGATAGACTTTGTAGTTGGAAAAGTTTTTCCAAATGTACCAAGTTTGGCTTTAATTCCATTACAAATTAATCTTTTAATGTTACCCCAGTTACTAGACTGTTAATAATTTGACATAAAGTAATTAATCACTCGATCAGCAAGTGACCTTCAATAAGGTTTAATAAATGTCTACATATTGGAAACTACATAAACTTATATGGGCTATATTAAACTTAGGGTCTATTTCACGACCTTCAAGTAAAGTTTCCCACCAAGTAAAGTTAGTTTTGTCTCTTTTTTTCTTTAAGAAAAGTGACAAAGACAAAACGTGTGAGTAGCTACTCTTAACTTTACTTGAAGATGGTGAAATAGGCCCTTAAACTTGTATCCAAGCTCTAGAATTTTAAATGTTTGTAAGTAGATAAGGTCTAATACATAATTGACGTCAAAGGGATTGTATTTATTTACTTCTTAAACAACTTAAAGTTTTGGAATTATAATGAATCAATTAGTATAATTATTATATCTATGTTTTCCTTTTTATTTAATTGTTTTTGTAACTTTAATACGTTACGAACACACTTATTTGAATATTGTATTTTATGTAAGACGAGAGAAATCATTTGAAAACTGTAATTTAAACCAACATTTTCAACGAAAATTTTCTCTACCAAGCCCTCAGTCTTAATCGGATGTTCGAATATAAAATGTGTCTGGATGTTTGATATCAAAATGGGTGCCTAATCTCGCAATGGCGGTAAGATTCACAAGAAAATACAACACTGGGATACATCCCTACAGTTAACTAGAAAATATTGTATATTGTTAAAAGTTCTTACTACAAGTTAACGTGTCTGGACTCTGGAGTTTATCAAGTTATTTTTTGTAAGTTTAAGAGTGCTGCGATAAATAAAAGATAATTAAATTAAAGGGAAAACTGTATTTGTTATTATTTTTAAGTCTCGGTGTAAGTCGGGTAAGATTAGTTTGGTTTAAAATATAATTGGTATAAGTGAACAATGTGCTACTTTGGATTTTTATTATCTTTAAAGGTTATTCATTGACTTTCATAAGTGCCTTAATGAGGCCTTAATTAAAAATATGATTTTTGAATATTGAATTCTAGGGAGTCGTCAAAAATAAAAAAGTAAATACTTACCTGCATAAATCTCTATTCTAATATAAAAATGTATTCTTCTAAAAACATAAAACAAAAGATTATAAACACAATAACATAGGTAAGGTACGTTCTATTTATTACCAAAAATCCCTCATTTACCCGAAATTCTATTACAATTCCAAAAGCTTAACAATTTCTACCTGGAAGGGCCTAATCCGATAACAATAGAATTATAATTTAAGCGGAATTAGTAAAGACAATTACTAGAAGAGAGTACTTATATTACTTAAACTTTAATAATGATAATGTCTATAATGAAAGTATGTTGTTGTAAAAAAAATTCTCTCAACGATGATTTATAATATTAGAACAGTGAAAACAAACAAGAACCAAGTGGCCAATCTCGGTCTGGGTGTGTCTATGACGACCTCGATGGCATAGTGGTCACCAAGCCAGACTGCCATCCGTAAGGTTGCGGGTTCGATTCCCGTGCGGGGTGAATATTTGTGTGAACCACAAATGTCTGTCTGTGAGTGTAAATGAGTGTGTGCGTAGTTCCTGATACCCTAGATACAAGTTTCGAACTCAGTTAGGGGTCAGTTACTACAATGAGATGATGGAGTGAATGATTATGTTATGTTATGTATGTGTGTGTATGTTGTCTCTGATACCATAGATACGAGTAATGGTCCTAGTAAGGGACAGTTAAACTAGATAGATGATCCATTGTCATCCAACGATGCTGGCATCTCTGTAGCAAATTTCTAGGCATACAGGATTAAGACTTAAGGCCGAAATACACCCTGATACAAAAATAAGAGGTCTGTTTCCCTAGGATACTAGAGTAATTAATTTTATTTAATCTCTATACTCGTATATAAAAATAAATCCCTATTTCCCTTGGTCACGGCATCACGCGTCAACGACTGGACCGATTAACTTGAAATTTGGTACAAGGACAGTTAATGTTCCGGGGAAGGATATAAGCTATGTTTTATCCCGAAATTTCCACGGGATCAGGAACTATGCGGGTAATACCGCAGGGCACAACTAATGTAATAATAAGTTTTAATGTAATAGCGAAATCACCAATTTGTAAAACAACATAAAAACCAATCCTGACGTAATCAGTATTAACTGTCGTGTCGATATAAACTCCATTTTAGTCGTCTCATACCATAATGGATATCGTTATCAATAAATTAAATCGTGCACCTCTGTGGCTGGTTGACAATGGCTCCTTATAGACGGGGTGAAAGGTGACGTGGTGACGTGTCGATGGTATTGAAACGCTACTCGTCGTGTGGAAAAACAGATTGCCTGTATGTAGAGATTCGATTAGTGCTGGATTGATTAAAAATCCAGCACTAATCGAATGTGTTGTGGCGAATAGGTATGAAATTTAATACTTAATCTAGATTTATTATTAAAAAACATGACACGTCGTGTAAGTACGACGACCTCGATGGCAGAGTGGTCACCATGCCCGCGCGGGGCGAATATTTGTGTGAACCACAAATGTTTGTCTCGGTCTGGGTGTGTGTGAGTGAGTGTGTGCGCAGTTTCTGATACCCTAGATACAAGTTTCGAACTTAGTTAGGGTCAGTTACTGTAATGAGATCACATAGTGAATGATTATGTTATTTCATATTATGAATTTAAAAATTTCTTTTGAACATTTCACTAAGAAGTTCCAAAAACACTTCCTCAGTTCTCGTGTGCAGTGCTAATGAAACCCGCATGCTAATTTACTTTTCCTTAGCGCAATATTTAACTCTGAGTTGACAAAATCAGCCAATATGAGAGTCAGGACAGGACAAACAATTAAGTAGATGCACAGTATATGAACGGATATTTATAGATAGGTTGACAGAAGATATTATAGTAATAAAATGTCCAATGGTAACCAAAATATTATAAAACCCCTGCATAACCAAGCAATTGAAATGGCCCTCTCGACCCATTTTCCGATATCCCATAACATAGATTATCAAGCCCTCCTATTACCGCGTTTCTTAACAACCCCGTTGACCTATATCGGCCAATCAACGTTCGTGACTGAAGCTATTTAGTTTTTAATTTGGGTCAACGTAACATTGAACTTGTCACGTTCCACTTTTTGTTTGTCAATGCGATGAGTTCATTGATTAGTTGATGACCTTATACTAATCATATTTGTAGGTAACAATAGATAGATAAGTAACTGTAACACGAAGGTTCTGGAACGTTTTCCTCTATCGGTATCTTACCCTACTCATATAAGTTGTATTAATGTTAGGTAACAACAGAAGGGTAAGTATATGTAACACGAAGTTTCTGGAAGGTGTGTTTCTCTATCGGCTTGTATGTGTTTGTAGTATTTTATTGGTGAAGCCGAAATTAAGTTTTTGACTAGCAGGTCCGGGAAAAGTCTAATTTATCTATAGTTCTGTAAACAAAGAATATACCTATGCCGTGTACCCGTAATAAGTGCATTATTTAAAAACTACTAAAAGGTTAAATTCTGTAACTGTTATATTAAAGCTTCATGTATTAACTTTTATGTTTTATTGTAACAATAAATATTAAAAGCATTAGCATAATAAAATAAAACCTTCTAAAATATACGCATTATAAAATTACATACTATAAAATTAAATCTTCCTAACAAAATGTTCGTTAACTGGGTTCCGTCTAATTGTCCGTTAAATTAGGGTTCCCGTACTTATATCTACATTTCCTCGTAAATATGCTTGTTTCATGCTTGCCTTCGTCACTAATTATTTTCCTAAAACCTTTCTATGTAGTTTAAGTTTTATGGCTACATAAATTGCTATGTAAACCTTTTGAATAAACGGACATAATTCACTATTTATAACACTTTGAGAGATAATAAGAGACACTAAAAGATGAGAAGAATATTTTTCAATTACCTATTGTATTCTATATCTATACTAATAATAAAACAGTAGAACCACCGTGTCTGTACATTAAATAAATTTACCTAAAACTGATAGGGGGGGATAAAAAAAGGTCAAAGGAACACAAAAAAACAATTTTCGTCTTTCTTTCCTGTCTGTCTGTCTGTCTGTCTGTCTGTCTGTCTGTCTGTCTGTCTGTCTGTCTGTTCGCGATAATCTCAGAAAGTACTGAACGGATTTTCATGGCGTTTCCACATATGGATTAAGCTTAATTTGGGGCAATATATAGGCTTTGTTTCATCTCATTTGGATAACGAGAAGAAAAGTTATCAATAAAAATCTATTTTGTTGTTTTGAATTTAATAAACAATACTCCGCCCACGACATCGCTTGGGTAATATCCGTTTATATCGCGCAACTTACCACCTTAGTTAGTTCTAAGTTATTGAGATGTTCTTTAAAATTTAGGAGGAATCGTATAGTCTTTGTTGTTCTTCGGTCCTCTGATTTCAATCAAAAAATATATTTATCAACACTTCGCTTCCTTTTGACGAGAAAACATTGCTGACAAAAATACTACATTTTGGATTTTGTATAATAATATTTCATAGATATCAAATTTGACAGAATGTAGAATACTTCAATATCGAACGCTTAAAGGGCATATGCACATAGCGGATTTTCAGGCGTAAAAAAAAATAGTATAGACGTAATATTAAAGTGCAGTGTACGTGCGTACTATGTTAAAGAAACATCAACAGAGTGTCTTTCCCATAATAAAAAACAATAAGAAAACTGCTGATGGATACATTAAATAGTTTAAGTTTAATTAAAATAACTTATTAGCCTTTTAGAAAAATGCATTGAAAATTTTCGCCTCAGCTAGAACTTGAACCCGGAACCATGCTGAACCGTAGCACTGCTCTATCCAATTGAGCTACCGAGGAGATTAGATCGTAATATACTAAAGTTCTCAAAATGGTGCATCAGACATCAAAAAAATATCTACACTACAGCACCGTCAAGGTATTAATTCAATAAACAAAATAGTTTTTGGCTACTGCTGCCATAACTACGCAATTCTGCTAATGTCAAAGTAGGTAAACGTAAAACAACACGATGGAGATTGGTCATTATTTTTTTTTATCGAGTATAATCCGTCACGGTATCTACGTGAGAGTGAAAAATAGGCAGTGTGCAAAGGTCCTAAAATTTATGATATTCTTTACACAAAGGTTGGCAGTATTGAGTTTTAAATATATAGGTGCATTCAACCTTCTTTTTGTTAAATCAAGTAAAAATTGTGATATCCATCTATAAATACTTTAGGACAAAAAATAAATGCTTTTAAATTATTGTTCACTGTCTTTGTGTGCTTGCATCATGTTCAAAACTTCGTTATATGATAGCTCATATTCAAAGAATTTCTCTATAAACTACATTGATGGTTTTGCCTTCTGGGGCTAATATAAATACTTAAATAAATTACTGACCTGTGGGCAGGCCACATATAGTTGGCCATGCTAAAAACAATTAGACCTTAGGTCGACACCAGCGGCCTTTAGTGTCTGACCCTGGGATTTATTTATCGTCATAGCAAAACACGCCACGACTGGGAATTGGGTGCGCTTGAATTGGAATGGAAAATTGTTAGGGATGAGTGGTATTCTTGGTATCAAGACGGTTTCTTCGACACCACAACCGGTTAAAATTTCTGCTTCAATTATGTTACGTTGTAGATTTATGACCTTTAATCGAGAACCATTGCACAGTTTAGGACTTAAATTACGAATAAAAATTATAGAAACACCTTGCCTTGAAATGGAGAAATGAGTCTGCTGGATTTTGTTGTTCTGGTGGAAAAGTGAACTTATCCCTATTTGAAGATCCACCGGAACCTTTCAAATCATTACTATTAGGAGAATATACACTTTCTAATCATTTTTAGATAATATTCGCGCTTTTAACAGTGCATTTCAAATGACTTCTTTTGGGGCTCAACAAATACCCGAAGGCCCGTTTATGCCTACATTTAAAATTCAAGGCCAAGTATCACCTAATAGGATCATTGTTGCCAGAACGCGAACGAAGTCGCGGGCACAGCTAGTAAGTATATATTTTTAAAATACACGAACATTACACATTGAAAGGATCATCCATACCATCCAACCTGCAATGAGTATGGTATATGGGAGGAATGCACCGCTTGAAGGCTCCTACGGTATGCATACCTCGGTAGCGCACATGAGGGATCCCTGATAGCAATCACGCGTGAGCGAGGTTGGCGCCTTGGAGAAAAGTCATGGAAGTCTTTGATACTGTTCGTTAAACCATATTTTGAGATTGAGTTTTAATATTTTGAACATAAAGTTGAGTTATAATGTACTTACTCAATAGTTAGGGGTCAGTTACTATAATGAGATGATGTAGTGAATGATTATTAGTTAGTTTTTAGCGGCTAGACAAGGGTATTTAGATTCAGGGATTCAACATAAGTATAGGACCATCCGAAATGTCCCATTCATAGTTCAAATAATATTTATACCATTCTTATTCAAAACGTGAACTGTGACGACTAACTTAGGAAAAAATCAATACAAAGAAGCCAGCTTTTCTATCGAGATAAATTTGCCGAATAAATGTCAAAGGTCAGAAATACACAATATTCATTCACATTTTCATATTCGCTGTTACTTAAAGAAAATACCTATTACAAAATTTGAATATTGAAAATATCAATTCACAATTCCAATAAAGCTATTTATACAATCTGTTATCCTTATAAATTAATAAATATCCCTTTAGACAATAAAAATATACTTTACTCAAATCCGTATCATTTTCAATATTTGAAAGCGAGAAAATGAAATGAAAACAGAATTATTTATTATATTGAAGGTCTATTACTGCTCCTATTGATGTATTATTTAAGGGAACATTTCAATTCTTTTGTTCAATACATCTATACTAAAGTTGAAAAGTATGTCTGTTCGATTGTTTGGACTACACTTATCAAAAGAATTAATACTTTGATTTTTAAAAATCTTATAGTTTTGGGTAGTCTATTTATCAAGGAAGACTATAAAATATCAAGATACGACCAATGGGAGCGGAGCATACGCGGGTAAAGCCACGAGGCACAGCTAGTAGATACAATGTATAGTAGGTGTAGTATATTAAATATCAGACATTGTAATAAATCGTGAACGTGAACATGAAAACAACGAAGTTACACGATCTAATATTCAGAAAAAGTGTATAAATCATACCTTTATTGAAACGAATATTTTTATACAGGTAACAAAGTATCGCCTATAGGTATAACCCGAAAGGTCACTGAAGGACAAAGGTCTCATCCTTGGTGATGATAAAATTAGCGTGTTGTAAATAAATAGGTTTAATCACCACTCTTGCGTAATGTGTGTTGGTGATCTTAAACAGGAGACATGTTATATCAGGAGTAAAATATTTAATGAAATTTGTGTTTTGTCCACTGTCTAATTGGAGTCAACTTTTTAGTAATAAAAAAAATATGGCTTAAAATACGTTTTATTACATGATAAATCTTAATTAAGTATGTTTATTAAAAGTTTTTTTTTTATTTAATAGAGTATCGAATATTTTCACGTAAGTAAACGTAATTTTAAACGAAATTTCGTCAAATTTCAACACCCGATACAATATTATTAAAATCAGCAAAACACTTAAAATCTCGAAGGGTGTGTTTGTATTTAATTTAAAATTTAGCGTAACTCGATACATACGAATGAATATTAGCCAAGTCAGTGGCTATTAAATAATGATCGCTGCAAGAAACGTGCTTCGGAATACCTGTTCCAATATCTACAGGTAATACAGGATTGGTAAGAAAGTTTGTATGTAAAAGATCCTGAATAAGTAGAAATTATTTGAAGTTTTTGATGACTACTTTTTTATATAGGGGCAAAAGAGACCAAAGACCAAAGACGGCGACTGACCCGTAGTCCAACTTTCGCAAGCAGAAAAAAGAGTCAAATTTTTTATCTATAATTTTAATATTCTAAATTCCGATCAATTGCAGTTCATAACAGTAAGAAAAACTTTTTGCACTAAAGTTGTGTAACATGAGTAAAAATACTTTCTTGTGTTGGACTACTGGTAAACGTATATTCCCCTTAGTCCAACCAATTGGACAATGGGGAAACTAATTTACCCGTGGTCCAACTGGTTGTTCCACGGGGAAAAAATCCTTCCCCGTAGTCCAACTGTTGGACTACGGGTCAGTCGCCCCAAAGACAGGTCACTTGACGATAGGTAACTTCTCTCGTCCATAGGAAAGATTTACGATAAAGATGGTGAGGTACAAATTGTGTATATCAGGAGGAAAATAGTAGACAGTATGACTTGACAATAGGTAACTTCGGTCCCCCATCCCACAAGACACTATAGAGACTTATACTCGTAACTTTTTTGATTTGCCGTAAATTTTGTGTTGTCGGCTTTAAGGGACAACAGGATATTAGTAAGAGGAGGGTGGTAAAGGGGTTAGGCAGTATCTAAAACGTGAAATCACAGAGAGATATTCTATGAGACTGTGGTATTTGATAAAAATTAGCTGGCCGTGATAATTTTTAAGATCTTTTGCATTTAGCAAATAACTCGTTTGCTTGTCAAAATTACTTTAGGCTAACAAAATTACGCACATATTTATTCATAAACTTTATTGCTTCTTTTATGTGTACACGTTTAATACTAGAAATTTTATTAGAAGTACCACATTTAATACTTGAATTAATATATTATTTTATTTATTATTTTCAAAGTCTATCCACATAACAAGTAAGAGCTAGTAAAACAAACACACTCAACCACCTCTCCTACAACCAATCATCTGAAAGCTAATAAAATTTTATAACGACCAATAACTTTTTAAACTGTTATAGTTTTGTGGATATAAAGGATCATATAAAAGTTCACTTCAACAATATGTAGTTTAATATCAAGTTTAAGGTGTTTTCTTGATATGATGCTTTTAAAAATGATGATATAGGTAGTTATTCTGATGTCTTCTGTGCTTAGGGCCTAATTCACGACCTTCAAGTAAAGGTACTCGCCAAGTAAAGTTAGTTCTGTCTCTTTCTTACTTTATGTCAAGTGACAAAGACATGTGAGACATGTGACTAAGTACTCGGAACGTTACTTGAAGATGGTGAAATAGGCCCTAAGTCTGAATTTTGAAATGAGAACTACGATCGAGTCTCTTTTTGTAGACAAAAATACCCGAGGTTTTAATCCCAAAAAACAGACGGGATCCAGGTTTATAAGGATGATGTTGGGTTGAAATTCTTTGCCTTAGTTACAAAATTGTCTCTTTTGTTTTCGATAATTAATACAGTAGAAGAGCAAGGAATGGTCCGACGACATACGAGTGCATGCCGGGACAGCGTGGCCCAGAAACACCAGTGACAGAAAGATGTGGAGAGAAATTGGAGAGGCATATGCCCTGCAGTGGGCTAACACATGCTGTTTAAGAAGAAGAGCAGGGAATCTCGCCCTGCAGTAGTGGCCAAGTTCAAACTGAGGACCGAACGTTCCATAATCTGTGGTTATAATACTCTCCTGTTTCCCTTCCTTTAAGCAGATGTGCCCTTTTTAAGATCTATCTTTTTAACATTAAGAATCCAACCTTTAGTGATAAAAGTGGAAAGTATCAAAGAGAAAGAAGACAAACGAGCTAAATATAGAAAACTTTCATCTCACAAAACATAAATGTCAAGTCGTATTATTAAATAAATAAAGTTTCTCGTTTAATATAATTGAAAGGCCTTGAAACAAGTAGACAAAACGCGTGAAGTGTGATAGGTCTACATCTGACAGACATCCCACGGCTTCCTTCCAACCTACTTTTATAAAGTTGAATAGGTGTAGAGGCGATTGGATTACGTTGCAGGCTTTCGCGGAAATATTTAATAAATATTGCACTAAGATTTTTTGTCACTTTTTATTGAATATTAATTTTAATATTTAAAAGGTATATAGAGTATCTAGTTTTAAATTATTCTTTAGCTTTCGTATGTATAACTAGTGGCCCGTCCCGGCTTCGCACGGGTCCAAGTTTCTCCTTTGCTTTTTCAGATTTTTACATAATCAGTAAGTAAATACATATATTTGTAGATACAAAATAATTGAACGTACTTAAAATAGAATTCAAACAAAGAAAGATTTAATACTAAAATATTCCAAAGACTTTCCGGACTCATCAAACCAAAGATTCATCTTCCTAAACCTCAACTGTATACAATCTTACCGAAACACAAACACACAATGAAACAGTACACAATCAAGCTTAAATATTCCCTCTGTTTGTTCATTATGTTTGAATATTCTCATCAAAGAGATTAGCAACTCAAATAAAACATATTTTAGTTGAAACGCTTGCCGCTTATATTTTCGGAATTAACTTTGGGATATACCTAATCTTAGGTTTATGTTGAAAGATCCTGATGGAGTGACTGTGTCTAGAATTCGTCCCAATTCCTACATTGAGAAATATGTTTTAGAGTCTCATTTGTAGTGTGAATATCTTACAAATAAATGATGTCGTTTGGTGTGATAGCTGTGACTAAAGTTGCGGATTATTATAGTTGTACGCAAAAATGTGATTGAATATGTTTGTGTTGATTTGCTTGTTTCCTATTATTTTGTCTAGCTTCGATAATACCAGATTTGCTTGTATATAATATAACCGGGTAACATCTAATTTCGAAAAATGCCATGCGAGTCTTTTTCGCCAGGCAAGTTTGTTTATCACGAAAAAAAATACACTTTGAAAATCAGTAAATTAATTTATTATAATAATAAACAAAGAATAAGCAAATCTAATAATAATTATAGTATACTAAGACAAATTAAAATACGAAATACATTTAATTTAGTCGTAATAAACACCAAAAGTCGTAACTTGAATGAACGCAGTTGGCGTTTCTCGTTGGCAATCAACATAGTTATCTCTCTCGTGGTCCCAAATGAATGATATAGTGTTATTGTAGCTCTGTGACCGTCTCTGGCCGAGAGTACATACAGTAATGACCCGGTAACGATTGAACCCCATCGCCTTCACTGCGCGCATCACCTCTCCTGCTACTTTTAACGCTATTGTCGGTGATTCCTGGAGGGAAATATATTTATCATCATCATCCCATGTATGTCTCCAACACGGTGGAAAGATCCGAGGGTCTTGAGCTCTAAATAAGTGTGATTATGTGGGCCTTAAACAACCACGCTCGCAATGCATATCGAATGCTTTTTAAACAAATGTAAGTGATCTTAATCCCGACTATCATGGTTTGAAAATCCGGGACCTTATTTAATTAATATCTACTAAATGTTATAACTAAAACAGTTTTAATAATTAAATATAATGAAACATTATCTACAAGTTACCTGGCTATTATATTTATGTCCTGTAAAATACTCATCAAGAATTTCTTCAGTAGCTGCTTTCACGCTTGGTATATGAAACATTTTAATAGGATCCAGTTGGTATGTGTTCATATAAATCAATGGAGGTCTTTTAAATTCAATGGCTAACTGAAACACACAAATATCTTTATAAGATTTAAGTTTAGTATAGGTATATCTATATAAACCTAGATACAAGCTTCGAGCTTAGTTAGGGGTCAGTTACTATAATGAGATGATGTAGTGAATGATTATGTTATGTTATATATAATGTTTCCGATATTATGCGCTCTCTAAACAACATAAGGTGAATTTTGACGATGATAATCGTCAACAAAATTCACCATAAGTATTCAGGATTTGTAATTCTCAGAGACATACAAATTAATGCCAATGGTACATTGTATTACGTAAATTATAACCTCCATAAAAATATTCTATGTCTATAAGCTCCACTCATTGCCCTAGGAGCTAAGGGGTGGTTGAAAATCGGCGCTGTTCGTATATGAGTTACTTGAATTTTTAATTACCTGTGAAGTCCTTTCCACGGGTCTTATTCCAGGCACTCCAGAGAAGCCAAAAGACTGTTTTCTCATTCTCATTCTGCTCATGGATCTTTGACCGAAGTTGACCATGGATTTGGTGTGAGACTGGCTCCTGACACCCAACATGGATACCCTGCTCTTCCTCATTTCTGGTTCTCCCATTTTTAATGTTAATTAAAATAACTATAATAGATACTAAAGATTAAATATTTTTAGAAGTAATTCCAAATTTGAGAATTATTCTTGTTCTGATTTGTATTTATCTGTCATCTGTGCTGGCATTTAAACGTCAAGATGGTATATAAAATAGGAAGCAATACATCCTCTTTGAGTTGAACCTGTTCATCCATATAAAATAAAATATGCGAGTTAAATCACTTGTTCAGTATCTATATTTCATTTCCGAGTCCCATAAAACATATTCGTTACGTTCTCTTGAAAAATTCCCTTTTACACTTTGACAAAAGGTTTTCCTGTTAAAACCTGGGGTAGTGAGGTACTGTACGATATTTTTTTCACAACGAAACATCACTTTTTATGCGGCACACGTTTTGCGGGGTCACATACAAATACTGTCGGACTTGTCACCTGAGAGCCTGCACTGAATAACTGAGCTAGCATTGTGTTTGAAAAATAAAGAACTATGATTTACTATGCTGTGTCGTAAAAATATGAACAACGTTTTGTTTGTAGAATATCTTGTTTTAAATTAGTCCAGATTTTTCGTTTCATTCTCGCTCCGAAGCGTCGAATTCATCATACAATCTATTGTATAGAAGCATCTATCTAAATGATGTCCCATTGTTCGTACATCGACCTTGTGTTGCAAAAACTCAAAGAATAAATACGATATATGGACTGCATTCGCCAGATTGTAGATGCATGAGATATCACCCTAATACGTCAACGGATTAAATTGTGACAGACAGGGTAACGACGTGAAGGGAACTTGTAGTTTATTTTGTTTAAAAGTATGAAAAGATTAACTTAATATTTTTATAACATTACTTATTACATCATTTTTGTAATCCTGAATTTTAGGTAAAAGACAAATCTAGATTAAAGTCTTTAAAAGTATTGCTTTTATAAATATTTGTTGTATGAAACCTTCCCTTTTTGTAGTCGGTTAAAGTATGTCGTGTTCACTTCTCTTGGGTGATTCAAATGATTTAACCTCAGGCAAGGTACTGACAGCAGAAAGATTTGACCGATAAATCTAAATTGATTAAATTTTCAACTATGTATGTACTTTTTGCAATGTTTTTGCAACTAGTACCTAAGTATATAGTAGGTATACGTATTATAAACATGAGACACATTTACGTAAAGAATGCAATGTCTCATGAACTTTAGATATATTTGATTTAATCATGAAAGTGGCAAGGATTGGTATTCTGTTGGTACTGATATCTACTGTTGATTTAATTTGATGTGTTTAGGGGTTTCAATAAGCAATGTTCGTTAGAGATAGTATTTTCAATCTTTTTCGCAGGAGTTTTCAATTTTTGTTGTTGAGTTTTATTTGTGTTATATATTGTAACTTGCTACTATACTAATATGATAAATAAAAAAGACTGTGTCTACCTTTTCAAGTTTAGACCGTTTTTGGCGATTTAGATGAAAATTGGCGATCATAGTTTGAGTTTCCCTGAGAAGGAAATAGATTAAGATTTTAGTTTCTCAGTAAGCAAGGCATAGGTAATTGCCGGAAAAAAACCACCAGTCGAAAGCTACTTTATAATTGTTTACAAATGTATTAAGTACACAACTTTTAAAACGTATTGTTTTTATTTACGTATTCAGTGAACCGAACTAATCAAACTGGGACTAGAAACAAAAGATTTTCTTACAATTGTTTTATCGTATCTTTAGATTATTTCCCGAGATCCTTTCTTCACCAGATGGCTTTGAATTTCAAAGTGCCGAAGGATATTTGAATTTCCTTTAGAACCCCTTTTTTGTGGATTGTATTTTTAAGAAATGAAACTTGAACGTTTTATTTTAATTTGTTTTTCTTTATTTTATCTCGTAAACGAATATTGTCATAGAAATCTTTTAAGTGTGGTGTCAATATCTAAAGATATAAAGTAATATTTGTTAAACGAATAATTTGTCATAGAGAATTTTATTTTCGATAGTAGTTATGGAGAAAAGAAAATTTAGTTGGTAATTGTCCGTGGTTTTGCTCACACAATTTAAAACACAAGTAAAGTATCAGCATACAAAATCTAACTGCCGGGCAAACGTCTCTCTCTTGCATATAATATTAGTGCGGTAACGAATCATAGACGTAAGATAGTCATGACTAAATTAAATCAATGTATCTTGATATATTCCTTTCAAGCTAAGCAAAGATAATGTGAAGAAGAAACTACACAAACATACACACAATTGCACTGTAACCCCAAACAATCAACTTCATTTATCCAGACACAGAACTACGAAGTACCCGTATCTAAACCTCGTCGGCTAAACATGGCAGATCCTGTTTCTACAACAGACAGAGACGTCCAGACCTAATCCCGGGGATCAACTAAACGGGTTATTAGTGCTCCCTACTTACAATTGCAACAAACAAACTTAGTTCACGTTAGATGCATCGAATGTTAATAATCTACCTAATGGACAAAAAAACAAAAAAATAGGACATATCCCTATTGTAGTTGTAGTAAACAAACTTAGCTAACGTAACACGCATCAAATGTAAACCTAAGTGGATGGACAATTCGCTTCGAATTTTACAGCTAATTTACTATCAAACAGAAACAACAATTTGTATGGAAATATTAAATTATGACAATCTTGTTGAACGTTGATTTTCAAATTGTATGCGGTTCAGTGAACTATTGCAGTGTTTTAGAATTGTTTATGTAAAGTGTATGAATATCTGTTTCTGAGTTTCTTTCAAATGTTTTAGCTATTTTACTGTAGTGTTGTAGAGTTTAGTAAATTCTGTTTCTAATACATAGTTTATTTTTACTTTTTAAGCAAAATACTAACTACTAACTCTTATTAACAAACACGGAATAATATTATTCTTCCTTCATCCTTAAGAATAATTTTCAGATTACCTTACCAAACAATTTTATCAATAAGAGAAGACCACTATTTACTCGTAGAATTATTGGTTTGAAAATAAGTTTACTAAAGAACATTTTCTGGTAGATAGAATAATAATAAATGATTATGGGAAGCTCATAATATCGCTTATAAATCTCTAAATGAGAGGCAGATCACGGATTTCCTTCCTACGTGAACGAGTTCTCTGCAAACGTAGCGAAAACGTAGGTGGAAAATTATGCTGCAGAGCCGTAGTCTTTGAAACTAAAGGCCAAACTGCTTTAGGTAGTACTTATGCCAGGACCAGGGACCTCTAGTAGACCATATAATATGCCTATAGTAATTATACCCATAAGGTTAGTATGTCCTATTCCTAAAGCAAATGATAAATGTTAATAGAGAAAGAAAGACTTAGGGCCTATTTCACCATCTTCAAGTAACGTTCCGAGTAGTTAATCAAAAGTTCCAAGTAAGTAATAACAAGTTTTGTCTTTGTCACTTGATATAAAGTAAGAAAGAGACAACACTCACCTTACTTGGTGAGTAATATTACTTGAAGATCGTGAAATATGCCCTTAGTATTATAAGTATACATGTCTTGTCTATATTTCCCTTCGGAAAATGTATACCTACGTACTTCACTCTAATTTACAGAAATTTCTATGAATATTTAACTCGTGAACCATACAGAATAAAACAACAGAAATATTTTCTAACGTTTATTTAATATTAACTGAACTTGAATAGCCAGAACGTAGGTATGCTTTGTGCACGAAACAGTTTACATTTTCATACATATTTTTACCTACATCAATTTCAGTGCAACTATTCAAATACTTGTTTTAAAACACTTTCAACTTTCAAAGCTTATGTTACAAAGGTAACATGAATTTTCATTAAACTGTTAGTAACATTTTTGTTATACATGTACTTGTACAGACTAGCTTTGAACCTCCGATTCACCCGCGTGCAATACCGATCCCTTGGAATTTTGGAAGAATAGGGATGTCGACTAAAAACATCTAATTAGTCCGTCAGATAGATTTCGCAAAAATATTGGACACGTATTTTGTTTTTTTTTATACCAACAATTAAGACGATATATTGCATAGAAAACTCGTGTGACGTCACAGCTACGTACACTTTTTACCAAGAATTATCGTCACAAGCGCCCACTCCTGAACTTTAATGCGTTATAACTAAGTCAGTTTTATTAATTTGATAAACAAAAAGTACGTGTCTAATATTTGATTTACACGAACACTACACATTGAAATACAATACTTAAACGTCAGGAAACGTAAAACAAAATATAACCACGATAAACAAGTGGAACAAAAGACAAGTGATTAACTGGAACAAACAGACACAGACATTGATTGACAATTATTTTATTGATATAAATATCCTGCTTTCATAAGCATCTAGTAAAAACCTGATAATTTAGAAGTACAAGCAGACACTTCAATTTTATCTCTCTGTTATAGTTCAAGTTATAGTTGTGCTATGTGCAGTGCAATGACGTAAGAGGTCTTTGGTCTGACGGACACCGACCCTCAGTGCAACTGCACAAGCTTAGCTATAACCAGTGACTGTATTCGTTTAAACCACAGAAACTAAAGGAACTTTGTTGTTGTTTTTTAGTTTACAGAGGGATGTAATCGTACTGATGTGTTTGTTTATGTTAATAAAACTGTGAAGAATAATAAGGATTTTTGTAGTGTAAATTAGTTAGATACTCTAGAAATATCCTAACTAATCCTAATCCTAACTATTAATATTATAAATGCGAAACTAACTTTGTCTGTCTGTTACCTTTTCACGGCTAAACTACTGAACTGATTGACTTGAAATTTGGTACAGGGGTAGCTTATGGTCCGGGAAAGAACATAGGCTACGTTTTATCCCGAAATTCCAACGGGATCGGGAACTACGCGGGTGAAACCGTGGGGCACAGTTAGTAATAACGGCACAAAACAGTTAGTAATATTATAATTTTGACGGAGAATCAGTTCAAAGTTTTTTATCCAGTATCAATACAGAGTAGTAGTAGTTACTCAAACTTATTTTTTAAAAGTTTAATACCTAAAAACACTTTGAAAAAAGAACAAATAACTGTAATAACGACTTCTAAAAGTTGTCAACTAAATTAAACTCTAAAAGATACATTGTTTATAATAAAAGTCAAACTAATACAAGAAAATAGTGGCCAATGATAACATAATAAGCATTAAATCGAGTCACGTATTCACTTTAACAATATAGTAGAAGCAAAAAGTTTAGATGAAGATTAGTGACGAGCTAAACTTGGTGCTCACTCTTTGTGTGACGTAAGATCAGGGGGTCGAGTCTGCTATTTGACATTATTTGATCAGACAACGTGATGACGTGTATTGAGTCATATTTCTTGTGCCGGCGGCCAAAACTGGAAGCTACTATTATCATTTTGATTCTAATGTCATTTGGATCTATTTTCAATAGAATGACAACCAAAAGATGTGATTACAGCGACGCTGTCACCGGCACAGAAAACTTTGTGACTATATGACTATATCATTGATATGATAGAATACTAAATTTCTGACACTTTCGTTAAGGTGCCTCAACCATAACGAAAGTGCCAGAAATATTCTGCTAAAATTTATTGTTAAATAAACGTCATGATACTGTTTCCTTGACAACCATCTAAGTTTTAATAACCATTGAGTCAGTGGTGTTGTTGTCATTAAAAATGACAAAAAATAGTCATATTGTTGATATTGAACTGAAGTCTTCTCGTGACCACGATCGGTGTAGAGTCTAAATGACAATACTTAGTAGCTTCCAATTTTGGCCGCCGCGCGCCGGCACCAGAAACGAATTTGACTCTATATTATAATACATTTGAGTAGCATTATCACAGCATTATAGTTACCAGAATCGAACCCCAGTGTAGGGCCAACGACATTACCTTGCGGTACCACAGTGGTTGCATCTTATTATGAGAACGCGAGTGCATTCAACTATAATACCTCTGCAACTGAGTGAGATCCATTGTAGATTGTTTGTTTTGTATAATTTAGGTCCGTTTCAGCAGCGAAGCAAAGCTATGATAAATTAATGCTGGAATTGATTAAATACGAAGCTATAAGCTAAGTTTTACTGCTAAATGAATATTCGCTAATCTGTTTTTAGTTTTGCTTTATCAAGTTTGGCCAATTGTGGATGCTTTTATTTCTGTATTTTTTTTAAATATTTGTCGATTGATGAAATGCAAGTTAAAAATAAGTTGTAAGTATAATCGATCAAACCTACGACTAACTACTTTATCACCCTAAGTCAGGGTAGGCTCGAGCCCCTCGGTGGGGGCATTAATGAGTTGATAATGATGAACTACTTTAAGTAATATGTCTCATTTCTTCAATTTAAAGTGCTTAAATACATTGTTATTGTATTTATTTAAGCTTTTAGTCCTAATGAAATATTCAAACAAATATAAAAACAAACAAAAAAATGTGATACGTGTACATAATCGTAAAGGTATTTTTATATTAAAGTAATCTTGAAAGGTTTAAAATCTTAGAATCCAAAGTAAGCATCTTAAAAATCTCAAGCTTACTTATAATCCAAAAAACATTTCACGAAATAAAAGTTTTAACTCGTTAAAAAGCTTTTTCCATGTTTTAAATTTAATTTTAGTTAAAACCGTAAGTAATTTAGTATTCTTATTACTTAAATAAATAAAGATTAATGCTCAACTTTTCAACTTATAAATTAGGTTAAATAGTGATAATACTGAATGACATTATACATAACTGACTGACTATTGGTCAAAATTGCTGAACGGAATGCCCGCAGAAATGATTATGACGTAAGCCTTCGCTCAGAAAGAAAAAAAAACTCGGGAAAAACAGCGAGGCACAGCTAATAATGACATATTAAGACTGCTTTGACCCGTAACGTTTTATAAAAGGCTAGTGATCATGAAAAGGGTATTTATTTACAGACTAATGAAGTTACGTGTACCAGTGGAAATATTGAATAATAAATGAAGGACGGAGTAGATTTCGTTCTCTTGAGAGTTGTGCCCGACCTGTGCCAGCTATCACTCCCTACAATTGAAATAATAATGACCATTAGATCTCGTATCTCATTTTCGGATATATTATTAGGTACAAACAATCGTTTGTTATTTTATATTGGTTTTCTTTCATGTTAAATGTATCGAGTATTCTTTGGGATGTTCTGTAACTCCGGATTTGGATCATAATTTATAAGTTTTGTGGTTATTATTTACTGCTTTCCTTGCTATTGATGAAAAGTGTTCGATATAAATGGCTGGACTAGATTGAATGAGGACGGCTAGGCTAGTTATGTGGAAGGATTTGGGTCGATATTTACGACTTAAGAAAATATAGACTAAAAAAAATAGTTTAAAAATAAAAGTTTCCCCAGCAGTCATTTCTACTTTTATACTCATACATACTTAGAGCCAATAAAATTAGCATTTCTGGCGACCAAAGTTTTATTCTGTAAATCTAACTTTCTAAAAAATATTCCCAAGAGTCGAAACCTGAGACATTCTTCTAAAGTTTGTCACTTCTATTTCTCGGTGGCCTCGTTAGAGAAAAGCAACTTCCAAAATTCAAAGGGAAAAAAACTCATAAAGAAAAGGAAGATACGGTTACATAGTTAAAAATTTAGATACTGTTTGAACCGATGACCTTTTTTGCGGTACCTACACAAAACCTTTGGCGCATAAAAGCTCTATTCAGTGAGCAGAAGAATCAATGGGGCAAGAAAAACGAGAGTAACCGAGGACGGCTCTAACGCTGAGGTCTTATTGATTGCATCATTTGAAATGTTAAATCTTCAAACTAGGTATGTATTTGAATTTTTTTATTCATGTACGTTCAAATAATCTATTCGTTTGCGCATTTTCTCTTGTTTTTGTATTGCTTATAATGTTTTTGGAAGACATTATTTTGATATTATGCTTCGTTGGGCGGCTTAGTGGAATATGCATCTGCTTGCGAAAGTCTCATAATTTTCTGGTAGATAGAATAATAATAAATGATTATGGGAAGCTCATAATATCGCTTATAAATCTCTAAATGAGAGGCAGATCACGGATTTCCTTCCTACGTGAACGAGTTCTCTGCAAACGTAGCGAAAACGTAGGTGGAAAATTATGCTGCAGAGCCGTAGTCTTTGAAACTAAAGGCCAAACTGCTTTAGGTAGTACTTATGCCAGGACCAGGGACCTCTAGTAGACCATATAATATGCCTATAGTAATTATACCCATAAGGTTAGTATGTCCTATTCCTAAAGCAAATGATAAATGTTAATAGAGAAAGAAAGACTTAGGGCCTATTTCACCATCTTCAAGTAACGTTCCGAGTAGTTAATCAAAAGTTCCAAGTAAGTAATAACAAGTTTTGTCTTTGTCACTTGATATAAAGTAAGAAAGAGACAACACTCACCTTACTTGGTGAGTAATATTACTTGAAGATCGTGAAATATGCCCTTAGTATTATAAGTATACATGTCTTGTCTATATTTCCCTTCGGAAAATGTATACCTACGTACTTCACTCTAATTTACAGAAATTTCTATAAATATTTAACTCGTGAACCATACAGAATAAAACAACAGAAATATTTTCTAACGTTTATTTAATATTAACTGAACTTGAATAGCCAGAACGTAGGTATGCTTTGTGCACGAAACAGTTTACATTTTCATACATATTTTTACCTACATCAATTTCAGTGCAACTATTCAAATACTTGTTTTAAAACACTTTCAACTTTCAAAGCTTATGTTACAAAGGTAACATGAATTTTCATTAAACTGTTAGTAACATTTTTGTTATACATGTACTTGTACAAACTAGCTTTGAACCTCCGATTCACCCGCGTGCAATACCGATCCCTTGGAATTTTGGAAGAATAGGGATGTCGACTAAAAACATCTAATTAGTCCGTCAGATAGATTTCGCAAAAATATTGGACACGTATTTTGTTTTTTTTTATACCAACAATTAAGACGATATATTGCATAGAAAACTCGTGTGACGTCACAGCTACGTACACTTTTTACCAAGAATTATCGTCACAAGCGCCCACTCCTGAACTTTAATGCGTTATAACTAAGTCAGTTTTATTAATTTGATAAACAAAAAGTACGTGTCTAATATTTGATTTACACGAACACTACACATTGAAATACAATACTTAAACGTCAGGAAACGTAAAACAAAATATAACCACGATAAACAAGTGGAACAAAAGACAAGTGATTAACTGGAACAAACAGACACAGACATTGATTGACAATTATTTTATTGCTATAAATACCCTACCTTCATATGCATTTAGTGAAAAACCTGATAATTTAGAAGTACAAACAGACGCTTCAATTTTATCTATCTGTTATAGTTCAAGTTATAGTTGCGCTATGTGCAGTGCAATGACGTAAGGGGGTCTTTGGTCTGACGGACACCGACCCTCGGTGCAACTGCACAAGCTTAGCTATAACCAGTGACTGTATTCGTTTAGACCACAGAAACTAAAGGAACTTTGTTGTTGTTTTTTAGTTTACAGAGGGATGTAATCGTACTGATGTCTTTGTTTATGTTAATAAAACTGTGAAGAATAATAAGGATTTTTGTAGTGTAAATTAGTTAGATACTCTAGAAATATCCTAACTAATCCTAATCCTAACTAGTAATATTATAAATGCGAAAGTAACTCTGTCTGTCTGTTACCTTTTCACGGCTAAACTACTGAACCGATTGACTTGAAATTTGGTACAGGGGTAGCTTATGGTCCAGGAAAGAACATAGGCTACGTTTTATCCCGAAATTCCTACGGGATCGGGAACTACGCGGGTGAAACCGCGGGGCACAGTTAGTAATATTATAATTTTGACGGAGAATAAGTTCAAAGTGTTTTATCCAGTATCAATACAGAGTAGTAGTAGTTACTCAAACTTATTTTTTTAAAAGTTTAATACCTAAAAACACTTTGAAAAAAGAACAAATAACTGTAACAACGTCTTCTAAAAGTTGTCAACTAAATTAAACTGTAAAAGATACATTGTTTATAATAAAAGTCAAACTAATACAAGAAAATAGTGGCCAATGATAACATAATAAGCATTAAATCGAGTCACGTATTCACTTTAACAATATAGTAGAAGCAAAAAGTTTAGATGAAGATTAGTGACGAGCTAAACTTGGTGCTCACTCTTTGTATGACGTAAGATCAGGGGGTCGAGTCTGCTATTTGACATTATTTGATCAGACAACGTGATGACGTGTATTGAGTCATATTTCTTGTGCCGGCGGCCAAAACTGGAAGCTACTATTATCATTTTGATTCTAATGTCATTTGGATCTATTTTCAATAGAATGACAACCAAAAGATGTGATTACAGCGACGCTGTCACCGGCACAGAAAACTTTGTGACTATATGACTATATCATTGATATGATAGAATACTAAATTTCTGACACTTTCGTTAAGGTGCCTCAACCATAACGAAAGTGACAGAAATATTCTGCTAAAATTTATTAATATGGCTATGGTGTCTCAGTGGTCTTTGTTGCTTGTTAAAATTCAAATAAAAACGTTGCCAAATAAACGTCATGATACTGTTTCCTTGACAACTAAGTTTTATGAGCCATTGAGTCAGAGGTGTTGTTGTCATTAAAAATGACAAAAAATAGCCCTATTGTTGATATTGAGTCACAATCTATTCTGTGCCTGTGACAACGTGTCGCTGTTATCGCATCTTTTGGTTGTCAGTTTATTGAAAATGTATCAAAATGAAATTAGAGTCTAAATACACTTTTTAAAATTTCGCGATCGTAATTCATCGTTGCATAATTTATAGGTCTTAATCGCGTAAAACATAATTATTTACGTTTCGACCGGGTTACACCGATTGTGGTCACGAGAAGACTGCACTGAAGTCTTCCCGTGACCACGATCGGTGTAGAGTCTAAATGACAATACTTAGTAGCTTCCAATTTTGGCCGCCGCGCGCCGGCACCAGAAACGAATTTGACTCTATATTATAATACATTTGAGTAGCATTAACTCAGCATTATATTTACCAGAATCGAACCCCAGTGTAGGGCCAACGACATTACCTTGCGGTACCACAGTGGTTGCATCTTATTATGAGAACGCGAGTGCATTCAACTATAATACCTCTGCAACTGAGTGAGATCCATTGTAGATTGTTTGTTTTGTATAATTTAAGTCCGTTTTAGCAGCGAAGCTATGATAAATTAATGCTGGAATTGATTAAATAAGAAGATATAAGCTAAGTTTTACTGCTAAATTAATATTCGCTAATCTGTTTTTAGTTTTGCTTTATGAAGTTTGGCGAATTGTAGATGCTTTTATTTCTGTCATTTTTTTAATTATTTGTCGATTGATGAAATGCTAGTTAAAAATAAGTAAGTATAATCGATCAAACCTTCGATTAACTACTTTATCACCCTCATTCAAGGTAGGCTTGAGCCCCTCGGCGGGGACATCAATGAGTTGATGATGATGAACTACTTTAAGTAATATGTCACATTTCTTCAATTTAAAGTGCTTAAATAAATTGTTATTGTATCTATTTAAGCTCTACTTTTAGTCCTAATGAAATATTCAAACAAACCATTAAGATGTTTCATTTAATAAAGGACAAAATATCTTAAAATTTGAATATTATATTTCGAAACCATACTATTACAAAAATCTGATACGTGTACATTATCTTGAAGGTATTTTTATATTAAAGTAATCTTGAAAGGTTCAAAATCTTAGAATCCAAAGTAAGCATCTTAAAAATCTCAAGCTTACTTATACATAATCCAAAAAACATTTCACGAAATAAAAGTTTTAACTCGTTAAAAAGCTTTTTCCATGTTTTAAATTTAATTCTAGTTTAAACCGTAAGTAATTTAGTATTCTTATTACTTACATAAATAAAGATTAATGCTCAACTTTTAACTTATAAATTAGGTTAAATTGTGATAATACTGAATGCTGAATGACATTATACATAACTGACTGACTATTGGTCAAAATGAACGGAATTCACTCAGAAATGATTATGACGTAAGCCTTCGCTCAGAAAGAAAAAAAACAGCGAGGCACAGATAATAATGACATATTAAGACTTCTTTGACCCGTAACGTTCTATAAAAGGCCAGTGATCATGAAAAGGGAATTTATTTACAGACTAATGAAGTTACGTGTACCAGTGGAAATATTGAATAATAAATGAAGGACGGAGTAGATTTCGTTCTCTTGAGAGTTGTGCCCGACCTGTGCCAGCTATCACTCCCTACAATTGAAATAATAATGACCATTAGATCTCGTATCTCATTTTCGGATATATTATTAGGTACAAACAATCGTTTGTTATTTTATATTGGTTTTCTTTCGTGTTAAATGTATCGAGTATTCTTTGGGATGTTCTGTAACTCCGGATTTGGATCATAATTTATAAGTTTTGTGGTTATTATTTACTGCTTTCCTTGCTATTGATGAAAAGTGTTCGGTATAAATAGCTGGACTAGATTGAATGAGGACGGCTAGGCTAGTTATGTGGAAGGATTTGGGTCGATATTTACGACTTAAGAAAATATAGACTAAAAAAAATAGTTTAAAAATAAAAGTTTTCCCAGCAGTCATTTCTACTTTTATACTCGTACATACTTAGAGCCAATAAAATTAGCATTTCTGGCGACCAAAGTTTTGTTCTGTAAATCTAACTTTCTAAAAAATATTCTCAAGAGTCGAAACCTGAGACATTCTTCTAAAGTTTGTCACTTCTATTTCTCGGTGGCCTCGTTAGAGAAAAGCAACTTCCAAAATTCAAAGGGAAAAAAAACTCATAAAGAAAAGAAAGATACGGTTACATAGTTAAAAATTTAGATACTGTTTGAACCGATGACCTTTTTTGCGGTACCTACACAAAACCTTTGGCGCATAAAATCTCTATTCAGTGAGCAGAAGAATCAATGGGGCAAGAAAAACGAGAGTAACCGAGGACGGCTCTAACGCTGAGGTCTTATTGATTGCATCATTTGAAATGTTAAATCTACAAACTAGTATGTATTTGAAATTTTTTATTCATGTACGTTCAAATACTTAATCTATTCGTTTGCGCATTTTCTCTTGCTTTTGTATTGCATATAATGTTTTTGGAAGATATTATTTTGATATTATGCTTCGTTGGGCGGCTTAGTGGAATATGCATCTGCTTGCGAAAATCTCAGATTTGCTTCTTGTCTCAAGCAAGGCATGTTTGGTATCTAAACTTGGCTGGCTCAAAGTTGAAATCCCTTCAGTGTACTAATTCACAAAAGAAAGATCTCACCATAAGGAAATGTCTACTATTCTACTTGTATAAAAATATCTATAAGTAAAATGGTATTAACTTAAAGGAAAGTACCAGGCAAGCATACCGAATAAAGAGCTTTAAGTTTTACGCGACATATATTATTAACAAAAGACGTAGTCACGGCGCACTTGAATACATAAGTAAGCAATTAAGTAAGTAGGTACTTATTATAGAATTATGTTTTGAAATGCATTATTTATTAAAACAGTCCATTAAAGTAAATATTGTAAACATAATTAGCATGTTAAAGCGAACTCAAGAACGGCTCACGTAATTACACACTGCTGGCTAAATAAATAACAATGAAAACTGTCGCAAACACCATTATATTTTAAATTCTATTCAAGTTAATGTTTTCGCGATGGTCTGACGTCATTGTGTTTGTTTTAATTAGTACAAGGCGTTTTATTTACTTGTAATGTTCATGTTATTTTTGCTTTATATTTATTTGAGACTAGCAGCGCCCCGCGCCCCTGCGTAATTATTAATCTACCCCCTTAGGGAATTTCCAAAAATCCTTTCTTAGTGGTAGCCTACTCCCCCCAACAAACACACGTGCCAAATTTCAGCTCTCTGCGACCAGTAGTTTCGGCTATGCGTTGCCTGTCAGTCAGTACATCAATCATTAACGGAAGAGTTTTATACATAAAAAAATAATAGAAGATAGATAATGTAGTGAATGATTACTATGTTATGTTGTATAAACCGGGTTACTTCTACGTCGACCTATGTCCGTTGAGAGCAGTTAGTCTTGGTCAAAACAAATAATTTTTAGTAAGGAATTTTCCACCCGACAGTGGAGGGTTTACGAGATATTTAATGTTCTAGGTTGTTCCAGAAAAACAGTATTTTTTTCTTAGTTTTAGGTTTGTATTTTCTTTTTTCTTATCAACTTACAAAAACTTACTTAAGCTTTTTTGTTGTTATTGAATTTAAAAATGTTTAGTTTTAAAAATAACTTTAAGCTGCAAGTAACCCCATAATATTTTTTATCATTTTATGTTTTATCTTTAGATCAGTCTCCTTAAAAATATATGTATCAAATAATTGATTCTTTATTAACTTGATAATTTTGATACAAAATAATTTTGTGTTTAAACAATATAATTTTTAGGAAAAACCACGTGAAACTGGTACCTGCCTATATCTATTAGTTTATATGTATGTATATGAAAGCTAAAAAAAACACAAACATACCAATATTGTGAAAGGATGTTTGTTTGTATTTGTTTCATTTTGTTGAAACTCAGCCACGGATTTGTTTGCACAGAGACTAGGTACCTTTCATTTCAAAATTTGAAGTTCCATTCGGAGAGTAACCAAATTGTACGCGATTGAAGTTGGGAGAGGATAGCTAGTGTTGAATATGATGAAAGCTTCTGTACAAAGGAAAATTAAAAGTTAGATGACGTTATTTTTATACGAAAAACCTTTCAGTGCAATATAACGGAAAATTACGTGATTTCTAATGTCTATGATATCTTAAAGGTAGACTGGATTAGACAACAGAACAAGGAGCGTTAAGCCGTGAAATGAATCTGTAAGGCAATATTTCCTGCACTTAAATGTCGAAATTTTTGAGATTATGCCGAACAAAGACATATCACAACTAGTCCCAAATTTAAATTTTCACACACATTAATTTACTATACCTACAATTTAATTATTTTACTATACTTTCAATAAATCATATCAGAACTGGAAAATTGTAACACGCGTTAAACTAACTTATCTAGCACGTGGAGAAAAATATAAGTAAAAAGAAACGTGATCGGCCGTTATCAGTCAGCCGATTTAACGTATTTTTTATACGAAATACGTCATGATCAGAAAATCGTACGTTGTTCATATTTTCAATAAATAGTGCGCCTATTAATTTCTAGGGCGTCGTGCAGTCGTGAAGGACTGCAAATAAAACGCAAAAACGCGCGGCAATCGCAAGATCGCGTTGCTAATTTCATAATTAACTTGCTAATTTTTTACTTTCACAATTACAACACTCACATTACAATTTTCAAATACTTTTTAATTTTTGGCCACAAAACAAACATTTCATATCACTCCACACTGCACTATATACAGTTGAATTCTCCAATTCATTACCGCTACAATTTGCTAATTCAACACTAGATACTATGTTAATTAATGTCTTTGTTGGAACAATACACAAATCAGCGTCGTGTTCATAATTCTAAAGGGATTATTACATCGCAGTTTCAAGTACATAGTCATTAAGATAGTTACAATTTAATTACGTATGTTGGACTGTAGTTTGTTAATTAAAGATTGCATTTTTATCATGGTTAGATTACTTTGTTGGTTGTGAGTTATTTTATTAGTGTTATTTGCGTAGACTCTGTCTACACCAATACTTTGTCAATGTTCATTATGTACTTATGTAGTATATAGTAGTCATATGTGTGTTTGTTTTTCTGATCAATATTCCGTTGTTTCAAACTTTTTATGTTTTCTCTTTAATTTCTATCATTTTTATTTTTAAAACTTAATTTTTACGTAATTGATTATTGCAATCTAAAAATTTTGTTAAAGCAAAATCTGACAAGCGTGGCCCTCGTAACAATTTTTTTATTACTTATAATGTATTATATTATAATATAACTAACCGATATGCAACTTCCGAAATCCTACCATTCACGCTGCTAATTCAAAACAAATCTTAAAAAATGAGACTCAAATAACCGGATAAAATCGAAGTTGATGAATTATTTAAGACGATATTGTAATTAGAAGTATCTACAATATTCTTGATAATAATGTTAATAACTATGTATCCGAGACAACAACGTGGGTGTTAATTAGGCTTAGGTGGCTACTCAGCCACTAAAAACTCACCTATTGGTGAGTAGCCACCTTGTGATTTTCTTAGTGGTCATCTCAGCCAGTACTTTAGCCGATTGTGGGTGAGCCAACCACTCCAATTTTTGGACGTCGTCCTCTCACCCACTTTATAAAACTTAACCTGGGAGACCGTACTAAGACTGTCAAATGTTACATTGTTTAGATATATCGCGCGATTTTGGGACAAAAGTACCAGGCAAACATGGGTTATTAGGAGTTTTACATACAATTTTGTTCAAGTACGTAAAATTAAATTTGAAGTACTGATGGTTCCCTAGGGGATAAACCAAATTGATGATTTTGTATTATTTTAAAGATAAAATAAGTATTTGCTTATATAATCTTTTTATTAAAAAAAAATGTTATCTTTGTAAACTACCAGGCCTGCAGAAATGTAAAGAGGTCTTAATAATAACTTGGAGTATATATTTTTTTAAATCAAAATAATTTAATTCTCTTAAGATAAAATAAAAATATCGATAATATAAAATGTAAATTATATGCAAAGAGGAAAAAAAACTGGTGTACATCTGCTGATTTACGAATCTAGCAGTCAGCGAATAGTCCGAAAATTTTATTATGTCGCTTTAGTTTTTAGAAGTACTGGTAGTTTACAAAGATAACATTTTTTTTAATAAAAAGATTATATAAGCAAATACTTATTTTATCTTTAAAATAATACAAAATCATCAATTTGGTTTATCCCCTAGGGAACCATCAGTACTTCAAATTTAATTTTACGTACTTGAACAAAATTGTATGTAAAACTCCTAATAACCCATGTTTGCCTGGTACTTTTGTCCCAAAATCGCGCGATATATCTAAACAATGTAACATTTGACAGCCTTAGTACGGTCTCCCAGGTTAAGTTTTATAAAGTGGGTGAGAGGACGACGTCCAAAAATTGGAGTGGTTGGCTCACCCACAATCGGCTAAAGTACTGGCTGAGATGACCACTAAGAAAATTACAAGGTGGCTACTCACCAATAGGTGAGTTTTTAGTGGCTGAGTAGCCACCTAAGCCGTTAATTATACCCTCACAAACTTCGACAATTAATTTCATGTCGACGAACTTGATGTTCTTAAATCTTCATAATAAAATATTTTGAGGGGAATTTGTAGATGGTAATTCCTTGAATTTTGAATTTGTGAGTACTTTAAGAACACTAAATTAGATGAAACGGTAGTATGTATATGTGGCTAGTTAAACACTATTTTATGGATCCCAATATTTTATGGATTCAGGAAATTAAAGGCACGAGCCTCATGGCCTCAGTAGGCTCGAGGTTCGTGGCTCGTGGTCTTTTATGTACTTACACGTATACTGATACGAGTAAGTACTTACATTAAATGAAATAATACAAAAATAACTATTGAAGTGATTTGAATAAAAACTTACTTAATACTTTTCACTTCAATAGACATTTGTGTCTTATTTCATTTTATGTAGTATCTATTTATCTTAGTTATAAAGAATATAACCAGGAAAATCACATAGAAAAGAGTTTTCCTGAATTTGACGACACCGGAAATTACGCAGGTAAAACGGCGTGATATACTCGAAGACTCCAAAAGTATTATACACACAAATTGAAAGCAATAAAAACATAAACTTTACAACATAAAATCAGACCTTAAAGTTTGGTAATTTACGAGTTGATAATAACTGAAGTTTCTGAAGTAGGTGGAGGAATAAATTAATTTCCGCGACAGAAATGCGAATCGCGAGCGTAGCCGTCCTTGTACCTACATATACTAGATGCCTATGTATTAGAGACAGTCCCAAAATTCATTCCACGTTCCAGTTCATTGACCTTTCGTACCTAAACCTATACAGACATCTTCTTTTTTCTCGTACAGCCGCCTGTGACCCTATTACCGTAAATAAAAGAATTGCGGGCGACGAATAAAGTACTTTTTGGGGTCGAAATTCAATAATCTGTCTTATCTAGCTGATGTTGCTTAAATTAAAATATGGTCGGAATCATAAAAGAAATTGCTTTTTAAATTACTTAAAATGAGGATAGAAAGATTTTTGTTACTAAGAGCATTATTATTTTACTTTATTTTCTTTAAAACTTAAAGGAGGAAAGATTTGATTTTTTGTTTCTTTAGTGAGGCTTGACTTCTTAACAGGTGTTCTTAAATAAATTATGTACTTAATTGGTTTTACACACGGACGACAGAACTGTCTCTCTCTCTCTCTCTCTCTCTCTCTCTCTCTCTCTCTTGCAGAAGTCCTAAACTGAATCCCTGATCTGTGGTTTTACACATCTATTGGTTTAACAAAACTTCCTATTAGCAAATTCATAAAGTATTTGTCCTAGTTGTCATTGCGCCAGTCAATTCAAACAACAAGAGAAGATAGAGAAAGACTACATTATTCAATCCACAAGTTAATTTGTTCTAAAATGCTAAATACCATTTTCTCTGTATAAACACCAAAAATATATATTCAACAATATTTCATTGAGCTATGACCAGATAACAGCGACCACACAATGTTTGCGGTTGTAATGGCCACTGCGAAATTTATGTCACAAAAGCAACTTTTGTAATTCTACGATACACATTGATTTATTGACCGATTCGTTTGAGTATTATTTCTATTTGTGTTGTGACGCTATAAAATCTTTTGAGTGCTATTTCTGATTTATTGAAAACATTTTAAAGTTATGATGTGAGTAAATTTAGGTGGATAGATTATGATAAGTAGATGAGGTGTCACTGGATGAAGGTGTCGAATAGTTATCACTTGGTGTGATTACATCCTTCGATTGAGTGACTGATGCTACGATGTTACGATCAATGATGATGCTAAGATCATTGACTGATGCTACGATCAGTGATTATGCTACGATCAGTGACTGTTTCAACGATCAGTGACTGATGCTACGATCAGTGACTGATGCTACGATCAGTGACTGATGCTACGATCAGTGACTGATGCTACGATCAGTGACTGATGCTACGATCAGTGACTGATGCTACGATCAGTAATGATGCTACGATCAATGTGCTACGATCAGTTATTTTGCTACGATCAGTAATGATGCTACGATCAGTGACTGATGCTACGATCAGTGACTGATGCTACGATCAGTGACTGATGCTACGATCAGTAATGATGCTACGATCAGTGACTGATGCTACGATCAGTAACTGATGCTACGATCAGTGACTGATGCTACGATCAGTGACTGATGCTACGATCAGTGACTGATGCTACGATCAGTAATGATGCTACGATCAGTGTGCTACGATCATTTATTTTACTACGAATAGTGACTGATGCTACGATCAGTGACTGATGCTACGATCAGTGACTGATGCTACGATCAGTGACTGATGCTACGATCAGTGACTGATGCTACGATCAGTGACTGATGCTACGATCAGTGACTGATGCTACGATCAGTGACTGATGCTACGATCAGTGACTGATGCTACGATCAGTGACTGATGCTACGATCAGTGACTGATGCTACGATCAGTGACTGATGCTACGATCAGTGACTGATGCTACGATCAGTGACTGATGCTTCGATCAGTGACTGATGCTACGATCAGTAGTGATGCTACGATCAGTGTGCTACGATCATTTATTTTACTACGATCAGTGACTGGTGCTACGATCAGTGACTGATGCTACGATCAGTGACTGATGCTACGATCAGTGACTGATGCTACGATCAGTGACTGATGCTACGATCAGTGACTGATGCTACGATCAGTGACTGATGCTACGATCAGTAATGATGCTACGATCAATGTGCTACGATCAGTTATTTTGCTACGATCAGTAATGATGCTACGATCAGTGACTGATGCTACGATCAGTGACTGATGCTACGATCAGTGACTGATGCTTCGATCAGTGACTGATGCTACGATCAGTGACTGATGCTACGATCAGTGACTGATGCTACGATCAGTGACTGATGCTACGATCAGTAATGATGCTACGATCAGTGTGCTACGATCATTTATTTTACTACGATCAGTGACTGGTGCTACGATCAGTATGCTACGATCAGTGACTGATGCTACGATCAGTGACTGATGCTACGATCAGTGACTGATGCTACGATCAGTGACTGATGCTACGATCAGTGACTGATGCTACGATCAGTAATGATGCTACGATCAATGTGCTACGATCAGTTATTTTGCTACGATCAGTAATGATGCTACGATCAGTGACTGATGCTACGATCAGTGACTGATGCTACGATCAGTAACTGATGCTACGATCAGTGACTGATGCTACGATCAGTAACTGATGCTACGATCAGTGACTGATGCTACAATCAGTGACTGATGCTACGATCAGTGACTGATGCTACGATCAGTAATGATGCTACGATCAGTGTGCTACGATCATTTATTTTACTACGATCAGTGACTGGTGCTACGATCAGTATGCTACGATCAGTGACTGATGCTACGATCAGTGACTGATGCTACGATCAGTGACTGATGCTACGATCAATGTGCTACGATCAGTTATTTTGCTACGATCAGTAATGATGCTACGATCAGTGACTGATGCTACGATCAGTGACTGATGCTACGATCAGTGACTGATGCTACGATCAGTGACTGATGCTACGATCAGTGACTGATGCTACGATCAGTGACTGATGCTACGATCAGTGACTGATGCTACGATCAGTGACTGATGCTACGATCAGTAATGATGCTACGATCAGTGTGCTACGATCATTTATTTTACTACGATCAGTGACTGGTGCTACGATCAGTATGCTACGATCAGTGACTGATGCTACGATCAGTGACTGATGCTACGATCAGTGACTGATGCTACGATCAGTGACTGATGCTACGATCAGTGACTGATGCTACGATCAGTGACTGATGCTACGATCAGTGACTGATGCTACGATCAGTGACTGATGCTACGATCAGTGACTGATGCTACGATCAGTGACTGATGCTACGATCAGTGACTGATGCTACGATCAGTGACTGATGCTACGATCAGTAATGATGCTACGATCACTGACTGATGCTACGATCAGTGACTGATGCTACGATCAGTGACTGATGCTTCGATCAGTGACTGATGCTTCGATCAGTGACTGATGCTACGATCAGTAATGATGCTACGATCAGTATGCTACGATCAGTGTGCTACGATCAGTGACTGATGCTATGATCAGTGACTGATGCAACGATCAGTATGCTACGATCAGTGACTGGTGCTACGATCAGTATGCTACGATCAGCGATTGTGCTACGATCAGTGACTGATGCTACGATCAGTAATGATGCTACGATCGATCATTGACTAATGCTACGATCAGTAATGATGCTACGATCTGTGACTGATGCTACGATCAGTGATTATGCTTCGATCAGTGACTGATGCTACAATCAGTGATTTAGTTACGATCAGTGACTGATGCTACGATCTGTATGCTTCGATCAGTGATTTTGCTACGATCAGTGTTTTGCTACGATCAGTATGCTACGATCAGTAACTGGTGCTACGATCAGTATGCTACGATCAGTGACTGATGCAACGATCAATATGCTACGTTCAGTGACTGAAGCTACGATCAGTATGCTACGAGCAGTGACTGATGCTACGATCTGTATGCTTCGATCAGTGATTTTGCTACGATCAGTGTTTTGCTACGATCAGTATGCTACGATCAGTGACTGATGCAACGATCAATATGCTACGTTCAGTGACTGAAGCTACGATCAGTATGCTACGAGCAGTGACTGATGCTACGATCAGTTATAGTGCTACGATCGGTATGCTACGATCAGTGACTGATACGATGATAATAATTACAGTCTTTATAGTACTATTAAAATACTTAGTTAAAAAGAAATTCATATTTGTTCCAACTTAGTAATTTGATAGATTCGATTTACTCAAGACCTTACTGCAAGACTTCTCGCTGCTGAAGGCTGAAGTTACCGCCTTGAAAACTAAGCTGGAGGTATCAGAGCGCGTGGTTGCCAAACTGAAGACCGAGCTCGCGGCATTGTGCAACAAGCCAGTGACGTCGATTTCACCGCGGTCAGCGCATAACGTGTGTGTGCGGCGCGGTGCAAGGAATACGAATACTTCGCCAGTCAGCATTTTTACGAATGCATGCGCGACTGACAACAGCGTTGCACAGGTTAATGAACGCCCGGCTCCGATGACCTCGATCGCCGCGGCGTGTGCACCGACACCCGTGCCAGCTGCGTCCTCTTCTGCAACACGTGTCCCAAAGCAGAAGAGCTACGCGCAAGTGTCTCGCCCGCCACCCGAGGTTAAGTGCGTGGCGGCTCCAACGAAACCGGTCAACAAAGCGAGGAAAGTCGACGTGGATGGCTTCACCCTGGTGGAGAAAAAACGTCGACCGAAGCCGTCTCGTAATCGACGTGGTACCGCCGACGCCACAGCCACAGAGAGTACCCTCCGTGTTGTGGAGCCCACCGTATCGTTGTACATATCGCGGTTAGACCCCAACACCACTGGTGAAGAGGTCCTGCGGTATGTAAAACAGAGAATATGTTTTTGGACGAAGGACTCTATACGACTCAATCTAAGGCGCCTCGAGTCGACGAGGGACACGTCCTTTAAATCGTATGTGCTTCAAGTACCTGCGAAGTATAGGGACATGTTCCTCAATGCCGACTTTTGGCCTACAGGAGTCGTATACCGACGCTATTGGGAAGCGTTCATGAAGAAATTACCCTAAACTGTAGTTTTAGTTTATTTAAATTATATGTATGTTAGTCTTTAAGGTATTTGTGTTAATTATTATATATATGTATTTACGTATTTGTTATGATATTTTATATGTGCTGTAATTTGAGAGGCCTTACCTTGCCGTAACACAGTTTCTAACTAGCACGGGAGGTAATGTCTCGATAATTGCTCAAATGTACTTATTGTAACAAAAACTTCATAAATAAATTGATTTGATTGATTTGATTTGATTTGATTTGATTTCATTATAACAAAGCTAACAAAAACTAAACACCACTAAAACTCCTTTTACAAAATTAATCATAAAAATTCATAGAGCCTCCAGACGAAACAGACCTGTTATAAATACATTCTGACAAACTATGAAAACATTTGAATTTATGTTTAAATATTTCTGTGATTCTCTTTCTCGTGCCGAATCAAGGTACGTTACTGAAATATTAATTTGTTCCTCTGAAGTTAGAAACAATAGGCTCAACTGAGATTCGGCTTCTTTGGCGAGATTACTTTGAAATGTTCTGTTAAATAATATTACTTGTAGTAATTTGTTTTTGTTTGTTTTTTATTTAATTCTTTATTCTATAAAAAAATGCCTATCTATGTTTTTCATTTATCAGTTTGTCCATGATATTTTATAGTCGAGAGAGAGAGTTTGTATCTGTTTGTTACTCCTTCACGCTTAAACTTATAAGTACATACTTGTGTGAAATCTTTTCTACGTATTGTAATTTTCTGTAGAGAACAACACATGGGATATTTTTAACCCTGAATAACCCACAGGGTAGGGATTTCCATGGGTAAAACTTAAAATATATTGAAAAAGTAAATTACGTAAGTATATTTTGACTAATAGGATTAAATACAAACACATTATGTATCAACTTAAGCAAAATACAATGTAACTAGCTAATGCATTATTTAAAGCGCTACCTTCCAAATGTAGAAATTCTCTTTATTCAAAAATGAACTTTACAATCAAAACTATAAAATTCATTTTACATATCAAAGTATTCTTCTTTAATCTGTGATCAAAACAAACGGGAGACTGTTTACCTTCAGACAAAATACAAGCAATGAATTTTTTAATTCACCTACGAGTATGTTTACGTTGCCAAAGGCAAGATAATTTATTTTATTTTGAATACTGAGCTGAGCATTGCGGTTTTAGCACTAGACTTTTAATTTCTGTAAATATTCTAAATGGATTTTCATTTCACCACACATAATAATAATAATTATTATCCGCCCGCAGGGCACCTTTGAGGCGGGGTGTCGAGGAGTAGCGACCCCGCGGACCTGACGCGCTCCCGGGGGAGGTCACCATTCCTCACCTCCGCTTGCCTTCACTGTTCGGCGGAGTGAGCACTGACGAGGAACAGGTCCCCCACCTCCGTGCTTGCCTTCATTGGCCGGCCGGAGTGGAGCCCGCGAGAGCACTTTGGTGCTCGGAGAGTGAGGGGCGTTGCGTAAGTGGTGAGTTGGCTTAGCATGAAGCTGGACCCTCGGGCTCAGTGGATCGCGGTTTAAAACCCAGGGCGTCTGCTCCACTCTCAAAGCCGCTCGTTTCATGTTGCCCCCTTGTTGCGACTCGAGCGACTTGTTTGGGGGGCCCAGTTATAGAGCTGGCAAGTCTCCATCCGCCACTTCGTACATGTTTATAGCATTGTATCGGCGGGTGTCATAGTCCCCATAGTTCCCCAATATCCAGTCCATTAAACATCCCATTCCCATAACCCAGTCGTAGTTTTCCATATATTTGCAATAGTCCCAGCAGAACCGGGGACTGTCCTTGGATGCATTTTATAGTGTTATACAGGGATAGTCGCCGGATTGTGCATCCTTTACACAAGAATAAATATGTCAAAGGGCTTCCGTGTGTTGGCTTTGGCCCCATACTAGCCTTCCAAAAGACCGGGACTCCTTAATAGTCCCGTGAATGGAAAAGACATAACAAATAATTATTATCCATTCATAATTCATGCTACGTGTTGAGCCTCGATAATTGCCTAATATATTTTCTAACTAATAATTAAACCACTTTGTAATAATAAGATATTTTTACTGACTACTAAAAAATATTACCACCAAAACATAACATGACATTTTTTGACATACATAAAAAACTATAAGTGACAAGTCAATAGACAATGACTACGGAGGAGGTTACAATGTAGACTTCTCCTCCGTGGTGCATGCTACTTGTTCTAACACTACGCTTGCTACGACACGTCCATGGTGTAGAGCCTTTTGGCTACGAGTACGTAGTGACCCTAGCCAGCTAATTTGTTGGCTACGACGATGACAAGAAGATGCCTTAAATTACCTTTTAGGCCCTTGACATCACCGGCTCGCACCACTACTGGTGGTGCAAAAGGTATTTTTAAAATCCATTACACTACCAAAGAACTAGTAAACTGCAACACCACCGTAGTACGCTTAAAGTACCAGACAAACATGGGTTGTTAGGAGTTCTACATAAATATAGGTCTGCAATTATAAAGCAGCAATAAAGTCCAATATACATAATACAAAGCCAGTTACTATCATATGTTTTTGAAGATAATACAAGACAAATTCCATACGTAATACAAAATAAACATAAATATTTACTTGAACGCGTTTCTATTTCCTGTATTGATGTGCTGTGATATTAGATTTTTTCTGACGTACAACCATTGATACCGTACGACTTAATAAGATATGTCAATCCTGAGATTCTTGAAGTTATTGAATGAACATACACAGAAGACATCTTCATATTGTGTACGCAAAATCATATCTTATTGTTGTATAAATAAAACTGTCTTTTGAATATAAATAAGCCATAAAGGGTTACTCTAAGGTGAGTATAGACTAGAGCGTTTACTCGGAATGGAAGTCTACTTGAAGCGAAATTAGAATTTCGTTCTGCCGTCTTGTTCAAGTTTGCAGCGTCAACTAAACTTAAAAATGTGTGTGAGCGTTCAAGTATGCATATGGTCACTGGGGAAGTGGGATCAGACGCGTCGTTGTCCGTCACTGGTCGATGTCATGGTTTCAAATGGCTGCCATCAAGCAAACTTGCCGGTATACATCATAGAAGACTCTGTATTCTACATAATTATACGGATGAACTGCAAACTGGACGCCGTATCCGCTGCAAACTTTTCTGACTCTAACTGACGGTGAATTTGATCGTGAGTGTCCCATAATATTGTAATATTCTAGCACTGCACATAGCTCTAGTCTATACTTACCTTTAGATAACAAACTATAAAATCTATTAACATTTTGTCACAGCAAATTAGGCTTTATATTCAAACATTTAAGACGGAAAATAGGCAGCATTTCTTGTCTAACTAAGTACGTTGCTTAATATAAAATTAATTACACAAACTAATTCAATTAAAATAGACGACTTTTGAGTATTTTTAGAAATTATTTTAGGTGAAATGATAAAATTTAATAAATTCGACTTGAAGCTATCTCAATTTCAGTTTAGAAGGTAAAGAGTTTCCTAATTTATGTAGATTGTTAGCTTCCCTCCTGAGGTATGAGCTGGCCAAATGGAAAATATTTTTTTCTTATATTTCTAAGGGAAATTGAATAGATTTTCCTAGCATATCTTTTATTATATTTATTTAGATTTGACTATTATTTTATAACATTTTGCAGAAATACTAATACAATTATGCTTTTGTGGAGAAAAAGTAGCCGATTAGTTCACTATTTTGTGTATTTAAAATACTTTGCTTATATAACTTGGAAGTCACCATAATTACAATGTATTTCTTATAAAATAATAACTTTAATTGCAAAGAAGTTCAGTAATATTAGCGTTACATTATCTAAGCACAATTTTAGCACAGTTTTTCTTACTTAACATAAAACAAACTAGCCTTTCCAAATGATAAATTATGAATCAAAACTTTAAGAGTAAATAAATACAAATAAATTTTAAACGAGAAAACTCGACGATAAGACGAAACATTGAGCATTAGTTGGAATGAGAATTCACGCCTATTTTCACTGAGTCAGATTAGCTGAATTTATAAATCAAATGCTTTAAATATTTATCTACTGAGATTTGTTTTGAATATCTTAGACAAATTTATTATTTTATACTTAACTGTCTATTCAAATGAATTTAAGTAAAGTAGGTAGTAGTACTAAATATCTGCAAGAGTGTGAATATGAAGCAGTCACAAAAAATACCTGAAAATAGTGTTTAAAATACATCTAAGTCCTAAAAAAAGTACATTCGGTGCCGTTAAGTGAGTGTACACACTTTGAAGTACCGTTAAAAATATTATGTTAGATGTTTGGAAATAGAAAAACATATTTTAATAATTGGATAGTCTTTTTTTTAAATTTATTTAAATATATAAAAAAAAACATACAATTTTCATCTGAACTTGTGTGACGCAAGCCCTTGGGATTATCTGCACACAAGGCACACGCACGCTTACACCGAAACATACTTAAAACTAATAATATATAACTAACCATACAGATTGGTAATTAGTATAGTAGTCCGTTTATTGAGAAAACTAAAGGCTTTACAACATCACGCTATGACCAAGCGCAACGACTAAAGATAATACGACATAAATTGATACAAGGTGTTACTAATTCCAAAGATATTGCATAAGTAGATACCAGTTTTCAATTAGGTATGTTTTGATATTCATTTTACATACACACTGTTATTCTATAATATAAAACTCTTCCGTTACTGAGTGATGTACTGACTGGCTGACAGACAACGAACAGCCGAAACTACTGGTTGTAGAGAGCTGTTTGGCACGTGTGTTTGTTAGGGCAAGTAGGCTATACCACTAAGAGAGGATTTTTGGAAATCCCCCCCCCCCCCTAGGGGGAGAAAAGGAGGTAAATTTAAAACTACGCGGTTGAAACCGCGTGGCTCTGTGCTAGTCTACCATATTACTTTAAAAACAAAATAAACTATACTTACATATAACTAAAGTAATAAAACCTTTAATAAATAAAGTATAAGTCGTAAACATTAACACATAGTTACAGCAGCACATCAATCTCTTTGCAATCTCGACACGGTGGCCGGGATAAGCGATAAAAACACGGAGTTCATCTTCTATCACTGCGGCTTTATTGGACATTTTATAATGGCGGTATTCTGAGTAACGATAATAAATTAGATAGATACACTAATAGTAATCTTGTTTGTGGTTTAAAAGTGGGTGAGTGGTTTAAAAGTGGTACCATCGAATAATCATTCACTATATCATCCCATTATTAGTAACTGACTCCTAAGTTCGTAACATTATGTGATATATGATAGGTAACTTTTATATAATAAACAAAAAAGTAAATTATTTATTTTATTACATTAATAGTAAGCAGACAGTAGCGGCGTATAAGATCCCACTGCACAGCAAAAACTCTGAGTCTCACTGTTACTGATACACATAGACTACCTATACCTGATACATAACCTTTGCCTAATAGATACATGCAAAGATAGGTATTAAAAACAATAAAAAGTCGATTACTTAAAAATTCAAATCTTGAATAAAAATCCCAAATAATTAAACTAATTACCCTTTTACACCAAGTGTAAAATGCATCAGTCTGTTTTGTTTTTAGAATAAGTCAAGGAAACTATTACCTTTTTTTAATAAAAATAAACAATTTTCTCTCAATAATGGGTCTCCTATCTTTTCAATACCGTTATCATATCGTTCCTCCACATACCCCAAAGGCAATTCATCAAGTGTCCATCCATCATTGTCGCGGTGTCGCTGCAGCGGCCTTGTGAACCTCGATAACGGACAATTGAACAGACCTAACGGTTTCAGATTAATTGAACCGAAGATTACGTCACAATACACCGATTGAATAAACACGTGACATTCGTTTGGTTACATTTCAATTGATAACGTTTGTTAACTTGTAACTTTATTGGTATTTGGAGAAAGTTATTACATGGTTATTACCAACTCATGTAAACTTATACTAATACACGAGTAAAATTTGGGGCGAATGGGGTGAGGGAGATTTTTGGCCAGCAGTGGGACCTGTACAGATTAATAAAAAAGTCAATGAATGAATGTAAAAAGTTGAAATTCAAGAAGCTTGTTTCTACAGGATTTGTATGAAATGATGTATTACACAATCAGAAACTATATTTTTTCTGAATATTCCGGAATCACGACAACATATCATAAATCTGCAATAAGTATAATTTACAAGTACTTCAAATTATCGAGAAATCATAAGTCTAATAATTTAAATCTAAGCTAAAAACAAAAATAATCATGTTCTCCACAAACCTACCCTAAAAGCAGCGCCACTTACACTCCTCTTAACTTAAATATAATCTACTTATATTCACAGACACGGCCCCCGACTCATAACCACAAGCTTAATTTAACATTTTTGGTAAATAAAAATAATAGACAAAATAATGTAAGTATATTTTTTATGAAATGAAGATATTTTGACTAACGCCTAATCACCCTAATTCAGGGTAGGCTCGAGCCCCTCGGAGGCATATATGAGCTGATGATGAAAGATATTATTGAGGATCTTAAATAGTGTTTGGGAATTAAATTAAGTTTGATGTATTTAAGTGAAAGAAATGTAAAAAGAATAACAAATTAACAAGTACTTACAAATTACATATTAGTTTTAACTTCTTAAAACGATTACACCCACATAATTATTACTTATTATTTGTGCCCCGAATAGACGTTAGCAAATTTTTAGGAAACATTTGTTCTTCAAAATTAAAATTATTAAAAAAAATCCAACTTCACAAATTTTCCTTCTGATTTCTTCTTACATTTTGCCTAGAACCTCAAAATTACATCGAATTTTGAGAGAAGAGAAGTTGAACGTATATAACATTTTGCTTATACTGAGTCCAACACTGGACATTAACCGCAGACAAAAGCATGAGAGTTATTGTTTTAACATTTATAATTTCTATTAAGAGGTAACCAGAGTGTAGATGGTCTTAAATTCAAACTAAGTTCCATGACCATAACAGATTTGAAGTAAAGAGAGAGGAATTTTGAAAAATGCATTCTAAATTTCGCCTCAGCCGCGACTTGAACTCTGAACCATGCTGAACCGTAGCACTGCTCTGTCTAATTTAACTACCGAGGTGATTAGTCGAAAATCATAATAAATGCTTGCTATTGTGTGTAAGACCGCAATAGCAATAATCAGTGTGCGAAACACTATAAAAAAAATCTTCATAGGAATGTTTCACTGTAACAAAGGTATTTTGTAGTTAGACATGCAAACTCATTACTTTTGCAATAATTCTTAAGTTCAAGGTCTAATTAAATGTTAAGTCACAATTAGAATAGCTCTTTTACATAATTAAGCGAATACTGGAGCTTTGTAATGGTAACCAATGTTTGTATAACCTTGAATTTTGTACTAGATTTTTTATTTTTCATTCAGCTTTTTCTTTAATTGAATTTTATGTGGGAATCTTGTGGTTTTTGTGTAAATCTTGTGAAAAGAAGACAATCATTCCTATTTTACTATTCCGAGCTTGTAAGTAAAAACTAACTATAAAAAATTGGGCTCTTCCATTATTCTTATATGAGAACTACTAGTTCTATAATGAACTAGTCAAGTCAGACCTTGTACTTCAATTACTAGTAATTATCGTAAGTTATATGAATTAATAATTTTAAGTTGTCATTAAATATTTTATGTTCTAAATTTCAGGACTGACCTTGGCACCCACTTAGATCTCACTTCTTTTGTCGCTGAAGTCATCAACCATGGCGTAATAAAATATCATAATACTGATCTTGGCTCTCATTTCACATTTATGTTTTTGACGAGATATATTTTGCTGCTTGCACTTACTTGAATTTTATAGCAATTATTCCCAACCCATTGAACCGTAATTTTGCATTAGTTTGGATTAAATGAATTGTTATCGAAGTGATGACCGTAAAACAAGTATGGTGGACTTTAAAAGATGGCGGACTATTTTTTATTTTTAACCCTCATCACATGATTTTTTATTAATAATTAAAAGTAATAATTACTTTAAATACTTGTAAGCTTTTTTGCTAAGTATACACCTACGTAAGTAGAGGTAGAATTTTATCGAAAACTGCTCACAATTTATTTCTAAGTAAATAAAATAAAGCTACACCTTCGACTCCACTACTAACTTCTGAACAACTAACAATACAGTTGCGGTTTAAATTCTCTAACAAACGTCGGAATTAAAACTGCAAACTGAGAAATGGGAACCACCTGAGCGCGATTTAAAATCACCCTTTCTATAATTACAGCTCAGTAAAATCCAAAGTTCTAACAAGACACCGAACTAACAATTATCTCCAAGTTTATCTACCGAAACTTGAGCTAAAACTAAACTAACTTGACCTCTTGGTTCTTCAATGTAGCCCCCTTAATTATAGGAATCTAAATATACTAGAGCAGTCCCTTTGTGTGGTCTGAGATAAGTGAGTGTTTGTTAAAGGTTTCTATACCTACCTACAGTTTTGATTAGGAACTTATTATCTCCTTGTTCGTTATGTGGCCCTGGTACTTGTGTTTTAGAGGTATATCTATTGTGAAAACTATTTGTCAAAACTGTTTGTTAAATAGGTACCTATATACCTAAGTAAATAGGTACCTTCTATAGCATTCAAAATAATTGAAGGATGACAACGTATTTCATTAATTAAAAAAAAACATAAATAAGGAATATATTGTAATGATTGATGAGATGTAACACCGCAGGTAAACCCGAAGGGAAAGGCTAGTAAATTTAATACAATTTATATGTTAATATTCTCGTCACATAATTTGAAAAGTAAACACAATTATTAAATTATTCATAACAGCTATAAAACAACATTAACAAACATTCATTAAAACTTTATAACAAGTTTATAAATTTTAAAAATGTCATCCATTATTAACTTTACGTAAAAAATTTCATTTAAAAAACTAAAATTATTTTACTTTTGTTGATATTCGACGAGAAATTAGGCCCGAACACACGTACCGTGAAATTGGACGTAGTTATTTGAATTTTGCGACAGTATTATGGTTCAGAAGTTTTAAATTGATTTTGTAATGGTTTTAACTTCAAATAATAGGACGCCATCAATTTCCTAAATGAAAGCAAGGACATATATAATATTTAACGTACAGATTTCCCTTTCATTAAACCATTTCATTAATAAACAAGGAATAAAAACTGTGTAGTTAAAGTAATGCATGTTTATGAATTGCTTAACACAGGAATCGAACTCCGGACCTCATACTTAGCAATGCCTCAACTAAAATAATTAAGATGCGCCCGTAATAAGATATTCAATAATCTGATAATATTTAGTGTATTATAAATTATTCTGTCGGTCTGGCTGAAACTAAGTACTTAATACTATATATAGTATTAAAGATCTTAATTTATTTGTGTTCTCTTTAAGAGTACGGTTTCTAAAGTTTTAAATAAACAAAGTAAAATTTCCTTAACAAAATACATTTATATTATACATATTCATGTCATAAGTTACCTTATAATTACTAAGTTATATAATTTACTAGCGTCGTCCCGCGGTTTCACCCGCGTAGTACCCGTTCCCGTAGGAATATGGGGATATAATACCTTCCCACTGAATCACTTTATCTATTAAAACAAACCGCATCAAAATCCGTTGCGTAGTATTAAAGATCTAAGCATACATAGGGACATAAGGACATAGGGACAGAGAAAGCGACTTAGTTTTATACTATGTAGTGATAATATGCACATAAATCTATTTTGTAACTGGTGTCTGTGATAGGTTTATGTTAAACCAAGATATAATTCACAGGGACCTTATCAAACGCCAATTTATCTAAATAACTTAATACTACATAACTCCTTTCGTAATTATGTAGTACCTACCACTATTGCTTATGCTTTATCAATTACTAGCTGTGCCCCGCGGTTTTACCCGCGTAGTTCCCGATCCCGACCGAAAACATTCCTCTTAAATTACTCTATCTATTAAAGAAAACCGCATCAAAATCCGTTGCGTAGTTTTAAAGATTTAAGCATACATAGGGACATAGGACAGAGAAAGCGACTGTGTTTTATACTATGTAGTAAAGAATAAAACTAATTTTCCATATAAACTGTACTAACTTGCTCAATTTTTCTTCCCCATAATCCCACACACATACATAATCCCTATAAACCAAATATTACTCATAAAAACATTAAAGGCCTATTTCACCATCTTCAAGTAACGTTCCGAGTACTTACTCACATTTTGTCTTTGTCACTTGATATAAAGTTAGAAAGAGACAAAACTAACTTTACTTGGTAAGTAACTTTACTTGAAATAGGCCCTAAGTCAACTAACGCTCATAATATTACATTATTATTACAACATCCACTTCTCACCAAACCAAACTGAACATAATTTAATTGCAAACACAGAGAGATACGTAGATATAGCTGTCGAAGCATCGAAATCAATAAAGCATAGCTGGGCCCGGGAATCGAGGCTGCCTAGGTACGTACTAGCCTAGTTTTATAGCTATTACATGTACAGGGAAACTGCACCGGGCGCTTGCGTTAGATTTCACACAAATAAACGTGTAATGAAACTTATTTATAAGTTAGAAGGGAAAGAAACATCAGATTTTTATGATTTGTTATTATTATTGAAGTATTACGAGATTATGCATGGTTTTGTAACGTTAATATAATGTATATAAGAAGTCTAGAGGCTAAGTTTAATATGTTTCTGATACCCTAGAAGTAACGAACTTTAGTTCGTCAGTTGCTGTAATGAGATGATGTAGTGAATGATTATGTTATGATTTCTTTGTGCGTATTGCTTTTTGTATATCCAATAGATACACTTTTGGAGACTCTAATCATAGTTTAAAACTACCGATGGTGACGATACAAATGGGTTAAAACGACTTGATGCGCATCCCCGTAAACACACGGAAATGTTAAAGAAATTAAAGACGTATATTACCTTCACAATGCATGCATTAACAAATAAACAAGTAGAATGACATAGTTAGTAATTTACTAATGTACTCTTTGTGTACGCTCAATAGGATTTTTAAGGAACATCAATGTTTAAATCTGTATTATTTATACCTTTTCAATGTTCAAAAATCCTTCCCTACTGAAACTCTTTTACAAAATAATTCGAGTATGCATCTATCATTGGATTAAACTGCTATGTCCGTCAGACATATTTGTGAGACATTTTAATAAAATCTAAAGACAAATGCAGTCATAAAATAAATGTCTTTGATACTTAGTATCGATTTACTTTTGAACTCATATCGACATTTACTCGACGCTCCTACGGTGAATGAAAACATCGTGAAGAAACCTGCACACACCTGCGAAGAAATGCAAAATTTTGGTGTGAAGTCGACCAACCCGTTTTGGGCCAGCGTGGTTGACTAAGGCCTAATCAGTAATCACCCTATTTCCGGGTAGGCTCGAGCCCCTCGTTGGGTATATGAGCTGATAATGATGATGAATTTAGTGAAAAGTTAGCCTAAAACATTTGGCAAGTATTTGTTGTATTTGTCCAATATATTACCAAGTAACTTTCTCGCTACACGGCGACACAAAAGCTTTTGACAAACATCTAATTGTAACTTTCGAAACTTGTGACCAATATCTTAAGTCCTAAACTAACAAATAGATTTGTGAATCATTGGTCCGGACACAATTTGTCAAATTCCATTCAAAAACCTTAACAACATTGGTCAAGTAAACTAATTTCAACTTTAAATTGATACAAATAAAGTATATTTTACTCGATGTTTGTTTTGATCTTAAGCTCTAAGGTTGAGTGTGAAAAAGGTTTCCATTAAGAATATTAATTATACTAAAACTTACATGGTTGGTCTAGTTTTAAAATACTTTGATTTTATGTTAATTTTGAAAACGGTTTACTTAGAACTGAAATATGTTTGAAGTAATTTTATTATTAAACTTAATGGGAAGTGAAGATTTATGTTGTTTTTAGTTCGCGTTTTTGTGATTTTAGATTAAATAAATTCACACTCTGAAACTTAGGGCCTATTTCACCATCTTCAAGTAACGTTCCGAGAACTCACATGTTTTGTCTTTGTCACTTGATATAAAGTAAGAAAGAAACAAAACTAATTTTACTTGGTGAGTAACTTTACTTGAAGGTCGTGAAATAGGCCCTTGGCGTAAGAAAATATATGAATATCTCATCACTGTTCTAGTATCATCAGTGTAAGAGAGGTCTTCGTTATGCTGTAGGATTCTCCTTCATCTTCCTCCCCTATGCCCTTTTTTATGTTGGAAACACACTTGTGACTCTTTTCTGATACAGGTAACTATGGGTCACGATAGTATCTATTTATTACCGAAACCTGAATGTCTATTTCAATAAATAAATTGCATTATTTTTTTAGTATCGAGGTCAGGAAACCTTGGCAAAAGTTGTACCTAGTTTAAGCACCTGTCTCCCAATTTAAATAAACATGGTCTAGTACAGTTTTAACTAAATATAAATATAATTTTTAAAACTCAACTTCAATGTTTTACCTACCTACCGTTTTCTTTTATATATAAGTATAATTTGTATTACCCACATACTTACCTGTTAAATTACTGTTGTATTGATGTAGATGTAAGTTTAACATCATCACAAACCAATGAGGATTTTAGATGTTATGTAACCTATTATTGTAAATGTGTCTATTAAATAAGCATAAAGTTAAATAAAAAAAACACAATAGATGTATTGTAATATTCTAAAAGTCACAACACAAATACACGTCCCACTAATTACAATATCAAACATAATTTAGTTTGACAAAATTAACAAATATCATATTTTGCAAATTGAAAAATGGAATAATTTTATCAAATTAGTGTATTGTCATCGGTCCTCAATAAATCTACAAAGTTTGAACGAAATCTGGCCGTTTAAAGTGGGTCAAAATAGCGCCCAAAGAAGTCGGTTACAAACAAACATACAAACATACAGGTGAAGCTAATAAAAAGCGTGTAAAAAACACAATAGATGTATTGTAATATTCTAAAAGTCACAACACAAATACACGTCCCACTAATTACAATATCAAACATAATTTAGTTTGACAAAATCTATTTGGAATATTAATGTTGACAAGACAATTTAATATTTTCTCTGGTTGAGTAAATTACTGGTCCTATGTCATCTGTTCAGCTCATACATATTCATGAATTAATTAAAACAAATGAGTCGAGGTATTAATTTCTAAACTCATTTCTCTGAGAAATATCGCTCCTTTGAGATGCTTGTGTATTGTGTATGTATCTTTATTTCTTCTGTTTATTTTGAAGTAAATTACTTTGTAGTAACTAGTTTAAAGATAAGGATGAGATAATTCTAGTTTATAATAGATAAAGTTAAGATAAATATCCGGACACATATCATTTATCACATACCATCTACTTTAACAATAGAAAAACGGCAAAACACGGTTGTTTTGGGAGACTCACCAAATGTTTCTTTTATTCGGTTTTTAGTACTTACTTAATACATCATCTGTGAAATTTTCCACTGTCTAGCGATCATGGTTCATGAGATACAGCCTGGTGACAGACAGACGGAAGGACAGCGAAGTCTTAGTAATAAAATCCCGTTTTTATCCTTTGAATACGGAATCCTAAAAAGAACATACTTATTCTATTTTAGAATGTATATCTGTATAATTTACTCTTTAAACAATTACAAATGAAATAATACTCCGTTCGGAAGCCGCAGGTACGTAAAGTACCAAAAGCCCGACAAAACTTGGGTTTAATTAAAAACCGTTTTAGAATTAAACTCGTAATACAATACAATAAAATTGGTATAGGAACAAATGTAAAGGCTTCATTTAATTTAGAACTCTGAAGGTTTATTTTATATTTAGATTATATATAACTAGAAAATTCGAGGTACTTTGAACATTGAAATTGAGAGTTCAAATAAGGAGCTTGAAAATTATAAATTACTTTGTCTTCGATGTAGAAATTGAATCTTAATTAAGCTGTAGAGATGGTTTGCTTGTTAAACGCGCCTATTCAAAAACTACTGATTCAACCTCAAGGAATGTTACAGAAACTTCAAGATTCGACTTCAAGGAAAGCTACGTGCTATATTATAACATCGTGCTACGTCCGGAACTAACGCGTGTTAAGCTGCGAGGCACAGAAAGGCATAGGAAAGGAAGTAGGGTTACTTACATCATTCACTGCTAGACCGAATTTGGTAATATTTGGTGTAAATATGAGACGCTTTTTATGCCAAATTCTCATGGGATCGAATGAAAAGGAGTAACATTATGTGTGGGTGTGGCCTATGTACCTATGTTCTAAATTAAAGATATCAAAGATACACACACAAGCTGCCGGTCTAGCAATAACCTGATTTTCATCATCAAAAATAAGAGACCAATAGACCTAATATAGAGTAGAGTAGAGGTTATATCTTGGAAGCAAGTTTTTATTATTCTAACATCTGTACATACCTACGCAGAAATATGAAATAGTAGTAAAAACGTGTAGAAGTTTTTATATTAATAAAGATTTATTGAGGTAAAATATATCTTATTACAGAACACATTAGGATGGAAAGTTATATCAAGCAAATCTATCATCATTTTTCGTCCTTCCACGAATGTTAACTCAGGGAGGTATCCAGATACCAAAATAGAATATTAAGGTATAAGTTGGTAGCCGACTGCAGACAGCAGCAGCAGACCACACGTCGCTGCGCCACTACTGGTTTGTATGTATTTCTTTGAAATAACATTCGTAGTGGGCGACATGAAGCTAGTTTCGCGTTGCCGAGCAGCGGACGGCGAAGTGTTATGATGACGTTAGGCGGCGACGTGTGGTCTGCTGCTGCTGTCTGCAGTCGGCTACCAACTTATACCTTTAGAATTACTTGTCAGCGTGTTTCCCGGGAGTTTTCATCCGAGATAGAAACACGGAATATTAATTTACATTTAAGCCTAACATATAATTTCGGAGTTGGTTTTATATAAAACTTTACTTATTAAGGGTGAAAATAAACTACAACTTTACCTGTAAGGGATACAAATAGATTAGAGTAACAAAGTAACGTACATAACAAAATTAATTACTCAACTTTTGTTACTAACCAAACACTAACCTATCCTTACCAATTAAAGCCGATACTACGAGGATACACGTAACTCGATAAATAGCTAGATTGACGGTTTCAGATACTTATATTTAAATTCATTCATACATACAACAGGTCGGAAGTCATTCATAAAAATGTCTAGACAGTTAATTAAATTATTTCATCAAACTAAATTCTGTTTTCCGTAACGCCGTACTTGGATTTGATTTGCTTGGGTTTGCTTTACTTTTTTCTTTTCATTAAGAATTTCTGTATCATATTTTAATCCTAAATGATTTTATGGAGCTTTTTTATGACTGTTTTTATTTCTACCAAACGGATTGCTTTATTGTAATTTCCGCAATAACACCAGTAAGATACCTGCCACTCAAATGAAGAACGGGAATAGTGAAATAGGTTAGTAAACCTGGGATAGTTCGCTACTAGTAGATATAATGTCTTGTGATCCTATACTTTCTGGCATGTAACCACGGTATACCTGAGTACGTCCTCAGCAAGTACGTACCAAATTTTCCTATCGCGCACACTCTACGTTATGTTTACATTTTTCTTATTCGTTCCTTATCAGCACTCGTTACTCATACTCTTGTGCAACTACCCTCATTGTAATCGTTATCGATTTTACGCAACTATACCTAGCTGTTTTCCAAACTACTTGTTGCCGTATTACTTTTTTAAACAAACTATGTAATATCGTTTCAATTTTGTTGGTTTTGAAACGGTAATTTGAGATTTATTGTTATGTTGTGTTTTATGTTTTTCTTTTTAGTTGAACGTATTTTGTAATATTTGGTATTACAATAAAATTGTTTATTTCTTTACATATTGCTTAGCACCATATTGTTATGCCCGAATGTAAATGACTCAACCAGCTAATACAAGCCAAGTACTACCAAGAGATGACAAAACAAAATCAATACCTACTACAAATTCTCAACTAAAATTTCCCACATACTAATAAAACAATAGTTATTCCATTGAACAGAACATCAATTAATTCGCTTTATGTAGCAGAGAAAATGGTTTTGTTCGCGCTAATTAAGTCCGGGCTCGAATTATCTGACGGAATTATTAATAGCGAGAGTAAATTGGGCAACCTCGCCTTACGCTGGTATTAGCAACATGAATTATTTAACTGACCTTTATGTTGCACAGATTATTACGTCCATTGTACAGTTTTACCAACAAACAATAGGTATTTTGTTTTGATCATTTTCGATACATCTTCTAAAATAGAATAGTACCTATATGGTTTTGGTCATATTCGATACATCTTCGTATAGCAACTGATAAACTGGATTCATTACATGTAACAAACCGAGAAATATTTATCTCGCACTGGAATCGAACCCTACTCGTCTACGATTTTAAAAACTTAAAATGTTTAATTTCTGTCTAGAGTAGTACGATAAAAGTGTATCTAAGTAGAGGGTTTTAGATTGATATTCATCCGTTCTGATAAATATTGTTTCCAAGATTATTTTCAAAAGCAAATCTTAATAGTTTATTTTAAACATACGCGTTTATATTTTTATCTAAGAACTACCAAAACCCCAAATACAGTTATCGCAAAATATATCGTCTACTTGAGATAAATACAAGATTTATCAAATAATTTATCTGACATGTTAGGAGCGATGGAATTGCGTATGTCTTATTTGGAACAAATAAATCTTAATACGTAAGTACATAAGTTAGATTTAGTTTGAAAATACTACGAAATAACCTGAATCCCGTTGTTAATTTCGTGAGAATTTTGAGATAACCTTTTCGATTATTATGTGCTTTTCCTGGTTCTTAAGAACATTAGTGCCTGTGGAAATTAGTTCGGCAGTGGGTACTTGTGTGAAGGAGTACACATAATATAGGTACATACACACATATACACACACACAAAATTATAATATAAGTAAACAAAAAGTATCATTATTTTTAGCGCAGTATAACACAAGCCCAAAATAAACAGTAAAACACCCATAAATCAGAAGTCCCAAAAATAAACGCCACAAAATTCTGCAATCGACTAAATTGCGCTCATCATTGTGACACATCATTTCCAGTAAGTATCATATTATCCCCCATCATCCCTAGTAATCTATTTGACTACGTCAAACTAAATACGGTGTGGGCGAATTGCTGCTGTACAATTTTGTACGACGAAGCGATTCTTTTTTCTTCTTTTCTCTGCTTTTGACGTAACATTGCTGGCGCTATTCGAATCGAATAGCTAGTTTTTCCGATTTTTCCTGATTTCTACGAATGCTTTGTTTTGACCCTACAGTGAGGATTTCTGTGGTCTTTTTTCTATATATCAAAATAATTTATACTTACTTACATATTTATTAAACTGTAATCACACTAAGGGCCTATTTCACGACCTTCAAGTAAAGTTACTCATGAAGTAAAGTTAGTTTTGTCTCTTTCTTACTGTATGTCAAATGACAAAGACAAAATTTGTGAGGACATACTCGGAACGTTACTTGAAGATGGTGAAATAGGCCCTTATAACACATTATGGTCTAGAAGTAAGTAGTAACTCAAGCTACTGCGTTTTGCACGATGTGATTTTGCATTAAATGATTGTACCTACCTCTTATTTCGAATAAATTTGTGCCAAAATATTGCAATAACCTTTTCATATTACGAGTACAATATCAACTCGCTGTCATATTAAATGTCATCAATAACATTATATGTAACAACGCCCACTTACAGAAAGCTATTTATAGACGCCTGTAATTAAATACACCTACGATTTTCTCACAAACATTGCGTGCGCATCATGCCTCCCTAAAACTAATTACGTTATAGCCGTACGTAACAAACTTACGTTAAGGATTTTGTTGTGAACGGGAAATCATTTCCTTATTATATTATCCGCGTGGTTGATTCAGAGAGCCTTGTTGTTGGTAGTAAACAACATTTTTTTATTCGGAACTTTGTAGGAAATGCACTTATTTCGACCTTTATGCACGAATTGACACAAAATAGATGATTTGGTACCGTTAAATCTTCCTTGGTAATTAAGGACATGGGTGGTTGAGCTCAGTTTGGAAGAAAATAAAGGCATTTTCTAGAAATAAGATATAGGTACAGTCTCGGAATGAAAAGGTTCGTCAATTTTCAAATTGATTAGTATATGTGTCGCGAAAACATATTACCTTTTGAAACTATGGTACAGAAAAGACTCGGGTTAGGGAAAATATTGTTCTACTGCTCGTTAATAAAGGTCAAAATTATTCAGATCAGTGTTGTTTGACAGGATAAATATCTTGTCAACAAGATTTTTGATAAACTAAAACCTTCTTGTTGGTTGAACCTGCCATTATTATTTCTGTTAAAACTATTGTCAATCGGTCAATGTCATTATTGCAAAATATCAAAGAGGTTTTTATATGCCGCCTGCACAAGGCAATGTTTTAAAAAGCATGGAAAAATCAAGCAAAACCTTATTCGATAGCAAACGTCATTCTATTTATTTAAATGTTAGCATCACTGTTTCTTACACTTGTATGTTGGCATAATTGTTTCTTGCAATATAGTGCAATTGAAAACCGACTCTAAGGTGACGAACCTTATCATTCCGAGACTGTACATTTGCCCTTATCAAAACTTTTTCGAAATTATCAAAGAATTATTTCAGAACGGTAAAATTGCTTTAAAAAATTGGGATTAATGAGTTTTCTCTTCTAACAACGGTAAGTAAAATTTTCAAAGGTTTTAAAGGCAAGATTTCCAAGAAAATAAGCTTCTGAAATAATCTTATATGAAATTCTAAGAAACTACGAAGATACCTATGCGTAAAAATTTTTGTTCTTACAAATTCTCGTAATACAAAAACCTATTGCTTTGTAACCTAACCAAGCGAGGCTTTAAAAGTATTTGTAAGTACATATATCAAAGAATACAGAAAACTATTTAGTAGCTATATGCCACTGTTTTACTTGACTAAAGTTGACAAAACAGGATAAATCGCCCATGTCACTCTTGAACCCATAAACTATATCTATGCAATAAATCACGGTATTCCGTTATTCCGTCGCTGCGTAAAATGAAGGACAAACAAACATACTTTTGCATTTACATAATATGATGTTAGTATAGTCAATAGAAGAGATAGACAATCAAAAGTTATATAGGAAAGTTTAACTAAAACATTGTAGCTACATAAAGAACTAATTTATATTAGAAATCTGCCTGCTGACACGTAGAATATGTGTATTATTAAGAACAACCTCGATGGCAGAGTGGTCATCATGCCGTGCCATCTGTAAGGTTCGATTCTCGCGCGGTTAATATTTGTGTGAACCACAAATGTTTGTCTCGGTCTGGGTGTGTGTGTGAATGAGTGTGTGCGGAGTTTAGATACAAGTTTCGAACTTAGTTAGGGGTCAGTAACTATAATGAGATGATGTAGTGAATGATTATGTTATGTTATGTTATAAGTATCTTGTGTAGCAAAGACACCATTAAACTCTTTTACCTACTAACCATATTCTGAACCAGTTATTTACAAATTACAGAAATATAGATCCAAAAAAATCTGTACCAAAATCCAATAACCACCATATCTTATCAAAATACAATTTGTTCGATACGCGTCACACATACTCAGCAGCGAGATTTCAACTCGGAATGGTTTTCCTAAAATGTCAATCCCTATTCCTCTCCGCCTGTATTTCATAAAGGGTTTACTGACGCACTTATCTCGGGAAACAAAATACAAAAAGGTATCTTTTTATCTTTGAATAAAATATGTGGAGCATATGGGTAATATTTAATAGGGATGGCCTTGGATACCTTCGTAAACTTATGTTTGTGATTACACAATAGGTCTCGAGTATAAGGTAGAACAACACTATTCTGGTCATGGGTATTTGATGGTCTTTAGAATCTAATCGTTAGTACAGAAGTAGAAGTGTTTATCTTAAGGTGACTTCTTTTCCGAACCTTAATTCCGTGTCTATATTGGGGTCGGTTTTCAGTTTAACCAGATTTGGCGAAATGTCAGTATTTTACGTGAAGCGACTGCCATCAGACCTTCACAACCCAGAGGGCTATACGACATTTTTTGTTTAAACCAAATGTTAGACTTTTGAGGGCTCTAACTACCCGTAACGACTGTCGATGATGTTAGTACGACAACCGGGACCGACGGCTTTACGTGACCTCCGAAGCACGGAAACGCTCATGAAATTAAAAGTCGTTTTTCAATAACGACCCATCACAGTCGTGACGGTGCCAGACGTTGCTTAACCACACAGATCACAAGTGATCCGCGGGTAGCACTGGGCCATGAGCGCTTCTCTGTTTATCTTAAGGTGACTAATATTGTTAAATTTGGGACACACTTTGTCATATGAGTTTACAAGTAAATGAAAAATTGGCCTTAATACATTGAAGGAAAGGATTAGGTTAATTTGCAATCATCACTCTTGTCCGGCCAGCTGGCCTTTGACTGGGAAAGGGACCCATTAATGACTCCTTTTAGTTCGCAACGGTTAACTGAATACAGGACGCTTCCAAATACACCCCAGAATTCACCGATAGAATCAGAATAAAGCTAAATTAAAATGAATAATATGGAATCATATACAATTACAGTAGATATATATGAGCGATATCAGAAAAAAAATATTACCAAAAAAAACCTCGAAATACTTAATTTACACTTGTCGTAAATTATTCGTTGTCTGTAAGTGAGTGTACAAAACATTTTCGTCATTACATACAAAAAGTCTAACAAATGTTCGCAATGTTTTCGCACAATTTGAGTAAGTAACACAGGCTTAAAGAAATAGCCGAAAATTGTTTGCGAGAAATACTTTCACAAAAAATACTTTCTTAATAAGACTCTATTAGTATATAATATGAAAACTAAAAGGAAAATACAAAATTATAATGAAAAAGAATAAATAGTATTGCCAGAGCGTGACCGTGGTACATGTTCTGAATATAATTATACGAATTGATTGAAAGTTTCTCTGGAAATGTTTCAGGCAAATTCTGAACTGAAAATAGTTGTTTATATTTAGGTATTTTCTTATAGTTGGTGCTCTGAAAATTTATATTTAGTATCTACTAGCTGTGCCCCGCGGGTTTACCCACGTGAAACCTTATCCCGTGGGAATTTTGGGATAAAAAGTATCCTATGTGTTATTCCTAGGTATGAGGAACATCTGTACCAAATTTCATTAAAATCCATTCAGTAGTTTTTGCGTGAAAGAGGAACAAACATCCATACACCCATACATACAAACTTTCGCATTTATAATATTAGTAGGATATCAGTAGTTATTTGGAATAAACTTTCTTAAAATTAAAAGATTTTTAAAAGAGATTAACTGTGAATCGTTGTATAACATAAGTCATTTTCGATTTTGAAATATCGTCTTTTTTTACTGAACCTCATTAGTACACTAGTTTTTAACTGTGTTTTACTAGTTTTCCTGAATTTCCTTTATTTTCGTCTTTCCTGAACACCCAAACCATTTGGTTTGTTCTTACACACAATTTTTTGTCGTTGTAACCAATAAAACCAAGCAGCGATAAATATAAAAGTTATATCTAAAACCTTTCAAAAGTAGGTTAAAATAAAAGAACTACGTGCATATACATATAAAGAAATAAATTGGCTCAATATCACGGCCGAAAAAATCTGTAGCACACATTACTTATTGCTATTAGGGGTGTATTTTTAGAAGCTATTCAATCAATTTAATGTTCGTATAATTACTGTTCCGACCTCGGTCCTCGGTTTGAGAATCCTCGCGTCACGCTGAAGTAATTTATCAAGAGAAAACGTGCTTACACCCATAGCCGAGTGCCCTACCGACATCCTGCCGATGAGAAATCGATATTTAACACCCCCAAGTATTGATAGTAACTAAATTACTTTTTGTAGTATTTTTATTAAAGAACTAGTAGTGCCCCGCGGTTTTACCCGCGTAGTTCCCGTTCCCGTGAGATTACGGGGATAAAATATAGCCTATATCACGCACTGATAAATTAGTTTTAGATTAGTGAAAGAATTTTTAAAATCGGTTCAGTAGTTTCGGTGCCTATTCGTTACAAACAAACAAACAATCAAATCTTTCCTCTTTATAATATTAGTGTAGATTAGGTTTACTGAATTTAATTAGAAAGTGATATTTGATTGTTTGTGCAAATATTATGTGCTTCTTGGTCATAGTTTTGTTACTATGGTCATGTCATCAAGTAAAAGAGACGGTAGGTAAGTTTTAGACTTGGTCTTCCACGCCCACTTCAAAATTCATCCTATTTACATACTTCGATATTTAGAGTATGAACTAAAAAAATGTAAAAGATAGAAAATGATATTGCTTTAATACTTTAAATAAGATTTTTAAAGAAAACGGCTGTATAAACTTAAAGTCTTATAAAAATCTAGATCTTCTAAAACTAAGATCATTTCATAAGACCTAGATACAAGAACTTAGCAACAAAAGTAACGGCCAACTTGGAATACAGTTTGTAACTACTTAGATAACGTTATTTTAGTGTCTCTTTAAGAGTATTGGTTTCTATTTTTACACTCAAAAGGTTACAGAAAATATTTTTCTATATTTTCCTAACATTTATTTGTTAAGCTCACAATTACCATTCAAAAGTATTAGTTGGAAAGGTTCAAAGAAACCTTATTTCTCAAAAAGGATATGAGTATTACAAAACATTATAAATTGTAGCTTATTTTTGGTATCTGTAACCCCTCAGTCCTCAGTGTAACGCATTTATTTTCCATTGTTTCTGACTTCGTGGAAATTTGAAGATAGAATGTGTTATTCTGGATTTGGATAATACCAATAAATTGGGATTAGTCCCATTTTACTCCATTCCTTTGTTATCGAAAATGTAAAAATGCTTACATGCAGTCCCAGTTTTCTCCAGAGAATAATTAAAAAAATAATAAGTATATTATTTTTCATATCCCGTTTTACTCCAATCGGTACTTGAATAATTTTATTGATTTTTATTTGATGTCCCAAGGTACTCCACTATAATTAAAGGTACAATTTAAAAGAGAAGTACAGTTGGATAGAAAAGTTAACAAAACATTTTAATCAAACTTCATCGCAAGGGTTTCTATTTAGCAATATTAAGGAATGAGAATTTTAGTTCACGATAATAGCAGTTACAGTCAATGGTATACGAGTACTATTATAGCTCTTAATATGTGCAGTATTGTGCAGTACTCTCATTAGTGTCCTAATTTATTTTAATGAACAACAAGAAAAATGAAATCTTTGAAAGTAATTAAAATTTTCCAAACAAAAAGGTATTCCCTTAAGATATTAATTTATTATTAACCTTAGCCCTTTGCCTTTTAAAAATATAACATCGCCAAACAATACTACACGGGGGCGGTTATCAAATTAACATTTTTGCGAGTTTACCCTCCGCGAGAACCCTTTTCTGTCAAAACGTTGCTTTTGTTTGGAATAATTAAATAACTTTATAATATTAATATACTAGAAACTTCCTTCTGTTTTACTTGATGTTTAAATTTAGGTGAAAATTTTATTTTTGCGGACGTAACATTCGTCTCAAGACGTAACTTTATTATAACATACATCTTAGTTAGTCCTCGGAAGTTTTAATGTTTCAAAAAACGTTTATTAATATTGAAAAAATATACACCGGCCGTCCCAAAAAAGATGACGAGACGAATTGGACGCGTACCGAAACGATTGGCCTACGGTGGCAAAAGATAGAGAGGAGTGGAAAATAATGGGGGAGACCTTTGCCAAGCAGTGGGACAATATAGGTTAAAAAAAATGATATGTAAATGGCCAAGTCCAATTTGGATAAAATACATATCATTGGCTTGAAAGAGGAACCAATAACCTTTGACATATAAAAGTCACCCATAACGTAATTTATTTCACACAAAGTCGCGAAGAATATTATCTATATCATTATATAAAAGGCTTTGTCCTGAATGACTGATGGATCAACGCACAGCCTAAACCGCTGATCGTAGAGACCTGAAACTTGGAGGGTGTGTTATTTATATTACGTAGGCGTCCGATAAGAAGGGATTTTTGAAAATTCCTCCTCTAAAGGGGTGAAAAGGGGTTGCAAAGTTTGTATGGGACAACGTGATTCCGTGGTCTGATTAAGTTCTAACTTGGCATAAATGTTCTTCAAAAAGATTAATTAAATATGTGATACTCATTTTTCTTAAAATCATCACCTAACATGATTAAAAAGGGGTAAAAATTTATTTTGGGGTTGATTTGCGTCGAAATTGATATCAATACTCCTTTGACATTTGTTTCAATTTTTAATTTGACAGCTGAATGACAAAATGGCGGACTAAAATAAATTGACGGAAAATGAGGCAGCGTATCAAAACTATAAGTACTTAAATAAAAAAAATACCGTATTTTTACTTATTAATAGATATTTATCAATATTCTTCACCCCGCATTATAAATCTAGACATTAATTTAAATAACTACTTATTTCAAATATCAAATCTGTAGGTGAAGTAGTTTTTTCATAAAATGTACCAAATGGTTGCGTTACAAGGGCTTCGGTTTGCTCGCCCTAATTAGATATTTTACTCATAATTTGATTTCTGCTTATCATATCTTCAGACATTTTTGATCTAAAATAACATAAAATAAAATAACACGAACATTATTATTCATGTGCGATTTATCGATTTTAGCTTTATGCTTTGAGCTTTATGATATGAAATTAGTTAAGTCGAGCAGGGTTTTTTTATAACTAAATCACCCACTTATTATAGATACATAGATTCGCTTAATTACAATCCAGAATCTTTCCAGAATTTTTCGCAGAATCTAAAACACTTTCCAATATAGTAGAACGCCGATTAACCGAATCGCCAATTATCCGAATCGGTCCTAAGTTACTATGTAATGTACCTCTATTAATTGTTGTGATTTATTATGTTTTATACTAGCTGTGCCCCGCGGTTTCACCCGCGTAGTTCCCGATCCCGTGGGAATTTTGGGATAAAACGTAGCCTATGTTCTTTCCCGGACCATAATTTACCCCTGTACCAAATTTCAAGTCAATTATTTCAGTAGTTTAGCCGTGAAAAGGTAACAGACAGACAAACAGACAGAGTTACTTTCGCATTTATTATATTAGTAGGGATTTTCGTTAAGGCCAGCTGGGATTGCAACTTAAATATAAATAAATAAAATAAAATAACTTACTCTGGATCGAGATGTTTAAGTGAGCTACCAGATATTGTAGAACTGTGTTTGTTAAACTTATTACAGTTTATTCTACGTGTGACATCGTTTTTAGAGTTCCGTTCCCAAAGGGTAAAAAAGGAACCATATTACTGAGACTTCGCTGTCCGACCGTCCGTCTGTCACCTGACTATCTCAAGAACCATGGACATTGGACGTATGATATGAGAGAATGATGCATATTCAAGGTCAAGAACGGTGAAAGCTAAAGCTACACTTGAAAATTTCACAGATGATGTATTTCTATTCTATTGCCGCTATAGGAAAAAATACATAAAATAAAATAAATATTTAAGCGGGGCTTCACAATATAACAAACGTGTTTTTTTGTCATTTTTGGTGGAACCCTTCGTGCGCGAGTCCAGCTATGTGCAGTCTATGTGCGATAATCCGAATTTTCGATTATCCGAATGGACCCCGGTCCCAATTAATTCAGATAATCGGCGTTCTACGGAATATGTATTGTGTAATGAAACGCCGACTCTTCCGAAGAAAAGATGAAAAAATGGGATGGAAGTGGTAGTGGGGTAGAAGGGGTAGTGGCGTGGATGCGGGATAGGCGTTGAAGTGGTAGAGATGTGGAAATGGGATTAGTGTGGATGTAGAACGGTGTAATGTAGAGCGTCGGTGGCGTAGGGGTTAAGACCTTTGACTTTCGATCGGAAGGTGCCTGGTTGGAAACCCACCACGTACCAATGTGTTTTAAATCATCATAACCAGTTCATTGATCTCCCTACCGAGGGTACAAGACCAGAAATAAGTAATGATGTGTGATGTGGAAGTGGGAGCGGTGTGGAAGATGTATTAGTGTGGAAGGGGAGTGGAGTGGAAGAGGTAGTGGCGTGGAATTGATATTAGGGGGTCAGTATCAGCTATCTAAGGAGGGGCTAGGGCCTGTCCTGAATGATATCTAATAGGGGTATCTAATTTTAATTATGTAGTGCACATAAAATATGAAAGTTTACCTAATTTATATGTCACTAGCGGCGCCTCGCGGTTTCACCCGCGTAGGTCCCGTTCCCGTAGGAATATGGGGATAACGTTATGCTAAAAACCTTCCCACTGAATCACTCTATCTATTAAAACAAATCGCATCAAAATCCGTTGCGTAGATTTAAAGATCTAAGCATACATAGGGACAGAGAAAGCGACTTTGTTTTATACTACATACATATGTAGTGATAACGAATAATATAGGCGTGTTTATTGTTTAATTTTAATCTCGACTACCAGACCCACATATTGATTAAAGTTATTTTATTACATCGATATTTAGCGTTAGCCCAAAATAACTATTTTTCGCGTACGAAGTCGCGGGGCAGAAGCTAGTGTAAAATAAAATAAGTAAATGAATGAAACATTTTAAATAATACTTTGTATATATAAATTGCCACCAAGTTCTTTTCACACGACATAATATTAAGGAAAAAAATATTTAATAAAGAAATATCCGCATTCGTTTAATCGTTATGGGAACTTCATTCATTTAAAAATGAGATTGTTTACAGAACAATGGTCGAAACACCGGATTTTATTATTTATTTCACAAATATCTTTGTAAGAGTTTAGATTAAAAACGAAACCTATTAATATTTGTAATATAAATGCTAATATCGTAGGTCAGCCTGAGGGAATAACTTTTATAGCGGTATACACAGAAACATTTCGATTTGATAATAAAATATTCAAAATACGTCAATAAAATATATGTTTTTATTTGAAGATTAACTACCGAAATTCGTTATTTTACTGGTTAAGTTAATTATAGTATTTTTTAAAGTCCTTTAAAAACCATGATGGGTGCTCTGACCAGCCTAAACTTATTTCAGTGTCTGCTAAATGAATTTATGATATAAGGAGGCGATGTAGCTTTTTTTTTTCGAATTATTTTATCACGAGCTGTGCCCCGCAGTTTTACCCGCGTAGTTCCCGATCCCGTGGGTATGTGGGGATAAAATTGCTAAAATCCTTCCTCTTGAATTACTCTATCTATTACTGAAAACCGCATCAAAATCTGTTGCGTAGTTTTAAAGATTTAAGCATACATAGGGACATAGGGACAGAGAAAGCGACTTTGTTTTATACTATGTAGTGATACCTGATACCAAAATATCATAGAGTTAAGTATTTGTATTTGAAACTTCTAAAAACATTGATATAGGACTTATATAGCAACGCATCAATCGGTTTCACGTCTACTTACTGTAATATTTTTTCCTCAATCAAATATAATAAAAAAACATGAACGTGTTTCATAACTTATTTAGTTTTTCTGTTGCTATTTAATTGATTACGCTTGTAGCAGTTATAGTTTAAGCTTTGAGACAATGGTTCCCTCTGGAAATCAGTAAGGTAGGTCTGTTCATCTAAGAACATCTATAGGTAGGCTCTGGACCGATTAGATAGGTCCCAAGGAAGTGATACAATATGTGTTTATTGCTAATATTGTATCCAGCTGTAAAATGGGAAATCGTTACAGAAAACCTATAGGCATTCTTTCGAAAAGTTACATCTGTAAATCTAACGAGTTCGTGGAAATTAGGGTAAAAATAAGTTATTTCTACTCGTGGTATTGCATGCCAATTTCGTCAACGTCGACAAAGGATATACCTACTAACTGTACCGATTTTCACCTAAATCTGATCGGTAGATTTTGCGTAAAGAAGATTAAGGAACTTTCACATTTTTAATGTTTATAAAACGTCATTAAATTAACCATTGATTTTTTGCTAGTTAATTGCAACTTCTACCAACAAAATACCTTGCTCTTAACACGTCAAAACTATAGGTACAACAACACTAGGAAGCAAACTAGCTACATGTAAGTAAACTATACAATGTATTGTTATTCCCATCGTGAGCGTAAAGTTATCTCCGATATGTTAACGATACATCACGATACTCGACTGCCCTTCAGCATTTTATCACCTATACGCTACTCCGTTGAATAATATTTATCTATTTTAACTATCTGTGTTTAAGATTACATGAAAATAGATGGAAAAATAACTACGTAATAAAAGTAAGGCTGAACGTACGAAATCGGAATACTCTATGGTAATAAAGTATTCCGATTTCTGTGGGCTGAACGCTCTAATTGAGGGTAGGCTTGAACCTTCTTCTTCTTTTTATTTAATCTCAATTTCAAGACCATAGAAGTAGTAAATAATTTACAAAATATCCCCTTGGATCATTATAGATCAGAACAGTTGAGGAGTAGTAAGATTGAAGGGTGGCATTTTTCCAAAAGTAAGACACTTCAACCTAACTGCAACTGTAATAAAATTAAAAGTAGTATAGTAAATAAAACAATATCTGCCTTATTTGTGTTGCATTTTTAGTCTGGTTTAGCACTAAACCAGGTTTTACATTCAATTTTGAATACTGTCAAAGTGACAGATTCGACTGACAAAGTGTCAAATGCTTACCAGGTTTTGTTAAACCAGACTAAAAATGCAACGCAAATAAGGCAGAATGAGTCTTGGTTTCAATGTATATGATGTGATGATGATGTTAATACAAAATATGTACCTAAAAGCAAAGACTGAAGAATAACCTGCGAGTATTGCCTGGTCTGATGTTGCATAATTTAAAAGTAGATGGAATAATAACTACTTGAGCATGAGCTGATGATGATGATCATGAAAATTAACTAATAGCAAAGACAACATCGTTTTTCCTGAGCTGATATTGAATAATTTTGGCACCAAAACAACATGCGTAGGTGAACACAACAATAAGCTTTTTGTAAAAAATCATTTCCTTCGGGAGATTAGAATTTGTTGTCCTCGAAAATAAAATCATCTCTCAAGGGAGTAAAATAAGACATGAATATTTGGTATTGCCAATTTGATATTCTGTCTATCACATTATTGGAAAGGGCAATTTAAAAGTGTGGAAAATTCCCCTCGAAGATATTAATAGAATGAGAAGCAATAGGTGTAATCACCAACCTTTTATGAAGCGTGTTGGCGATATTAAAAGCGAACCATATTTATTGTAGTTTTAAGTGTATAAAATATATATGTTAGTTTGTAAGGTACATATATATTTAAATTCTTATGTTAGTTATACATTTTTGTGAACGTAGTTTGAGAGGTCTTACTTCACCGTAACACAGTTTATTTGTAACTATCACGGGTAGTAATTTCTCGATGACCACGTTAAATAATTTGTAACTACATTTGAAGCTAAAAAATGAATAAATTAAAATATTGGAAAATTTATACATAAGTATTTTACTTTTCACTTACATTTGGGAAAAACCCAAACCATACTTGAAAAACACACATCACTCAAACCAAGAATCAAACCTAATACTTACAACCAATATAAACAAAAATGTTTTTTTTTTCATAAGTTTTATGCTATCTACTTATACATATCTCATAAAGGCGTTTTCGCTTCGGATTCAATTGAAAACAACTGCATAGTGTGCCCTTCGGAGCGCGGAAGTGCTCATTATGAAAGATTTCTAAGGTCATTTTAGTTGATCAGTATCGTGGTAACCTCAAGATTATTTGTATTTTAACCTTTATTTAAATATTTGCACTGATGTTATGTAAATTGATGTTTGTTTAGGATTTTATAGAGATATACTTAGCGCTGTTCGTTGCTAGGTTCGAATTTCGGTTGAGGTAAACCTATGAAATAAATATTATTTTGTATTCAGGGATTTAATAAATACTTATATAAAACGGGATTTTTAAGAGGAACTGTAACGAGCTATAAAGAAAATTATCGACAAAAAAACATATTTATAAAAAATACAAATTTTCCTTACCTAAAACATGAATATATAAAAATAAAATTCAATTGCCAAAAATACTTGTTCGGGCATCACTAAAGTACGGCTGCACCTTTTTGGCTTATCTTTTTGTTACGTAATTGTCAGGACAAAGTTTGTGACAAAGGAAATTGTGGTATCCTTAGGAAAATAACATCCTTACGAAAACCTGGGCGAGTCGCTAATATAATATAAATACGACAAATAATGTATAAGGAATTTATTTATCTAAGATAATTATGTATTTGTACTCGTATGTTTATCGCAAACAAAATTTTCAATTATTTATATTTATATTACCAAGTCACGCATAAGTTAAATTTTAGCTCAATTGGTCACGCAGTAAGCTACAAAAACATAATATATTTTGTACAGTACAAACTTAAAATCACTATTTTGAGCGAATAAATATTCTACAAAGAAAAGAAAACTAAATAAATTATCATCATTTAAAACTATTTTAAAATTAACAACCGTCTTTGAATGTTAATGAAATACTTTTAAAAAAACTTTCGTCAAAAGAAAACTATTGTATCGTTAGAAAATCGTCTGAAAACTTTTTCAATTCTGATTTCACAAAAATCGTTTCGGCCCGTCTAACTCTAACCTAGTTATTTTTATAAAGCTTTTCAATTAAAATTCCCTTCCAAGCCTACAAAGGGTACACCTACGAGTTTCTATGTAGGCAAGTGATTGGTGCGGCTCGCTACGAACCGCTACGAGTACTACGAGAGGCAATTAGAAGTAACGTTTCCTATTATCGGTTGAATACGAATGCGGGTGTAATGAGGAGTAGTTTATGTCCTTAAACTTGTCAAGTGTATGAGCGCGTAGAGCGGGCAGGCGGCAAGTGCAGGCGGAGTCCCCGTGACCTACATCCGGCGACCCTCGCTCGGGAAGCTGCTAATTTCCAGCATCACGGGCCGGAGCCGACGTCACGGCGGGGGCGGGAGGCACCGCCGGCCCGCTGGCTGCTCGCTCCGGCCAGTCCGCCGCTCCACTCCGCACGGAAAGTACGCGCCGGCCGCGACCCACGCACGCCCAAACATCGCGTCTTGCAAACTCTCGACCTCACACAAACCGCCTCAAAAAATTTTTTTTTAAATAGTGCTCCATCAGTAATTTTGTATAGTGCCGAATCTGTGAAAATTATATTTTGTAGTAAGTGTGATAGATAGTAAGGCGGGCGGAGCTCGGGTGGGGCGCGTTCTGCTGACACAGTGGCTCAGTCAGCCGGCGGTCGCCGAGTGGCACACACCATCGATTTTCTCCATACGAGTTAACGCGAGGTACGTACAATCACGTGCTCGTATTTTCACCGCGGCTATTTCCACGCGTCGGATACCTATTTCAGGCGATCTGGTTAGCGTTCAAGGCCGCGTTTGTTTGCGTCCGCGTTTACGCTCTCACACCGTTTACGTTTATGTTTTACGATTGTTAAGATGAGTTGTGCACATCTACATGTTTTTTGTCACGCGTTTTGCATTCGAAAGGAAAAACGAATCGTTTTCATGGCTCCGCGATCTTTAGATCGTGCTCAGAATATGAAATGCGATAACGCTTCAAGGTTGCGTTGACGACATCTGTGTTTTATGATATTTTTCTTAATGCTGTCAATTAATATGGTGACAGTTTGCGATGTGCACAAATCTTGCATATATTATACGTTGAAGGTGACATTGGTTGTAACAGTTATTGTAATGTTAAAATATGAAATACGAAGTGACGCGAGTGGTCGGTGGCCAGGTGTTGTTACCGAGATGATCATGACCTACAGAACTTAGCACCGATTCCAACTAAGAGTGATAAGCGATCTGGCAATCGTTCAGACAACGCTTCATTCAAGCGATCTCTGATGGCTGTTTTATGATAACTCCAATGATTAAATGATTCTACGTCATAACTTTTATAATTAGAAATGTATTTACATTTGAGAGCATTGTTTTCAATTAATTTAAAACAGTTAGAATCATTTTTCATTAGATAAATTACAAAGGAAAGCTAAATTCTATGTAATATTTATTACAACAACAGTATTATGAACCTAAGCTTGAAGTGTGACGTGTCCGTTCCTGTTTAAAAGCGTATTTATACAAATAAAATATCCGTCCTTTCTCTTAAAGGTGTATTCTTTTTATAAAAATAAAACTTTTCAGTTAAATAAAATTGTATAAATAAAAATCTCGCGTTCCAGCCTCTTTAAATAAAACCTCTTTAAATAAAATTTCTTTAAATACAACATATTGAGTAGGTATAGGCACTTTATTCTTTCCTTAAATAAGGCCGAATTTTCATCTCAATTTTATCGGTGTTGGCAGTAAAACTGTAATTGGATTCTTATCGCTCACTTTTCGTTCGAAATAAACTGGCTGTACATTGTATACATTCTTTAGGTACATAATGTGAGTAGGTAAATATGTTTACATAAAGACGTTGATTAAGTACATAATGATTTTTGAAACGCTGGTCTTATAAAGTATGATATAACTACGCAACTCGTAATATTAATAAGTATACTCGTAATATTACTAACTTTAGTTTGTATTTAATTGAAGTAGGAATGTTCTTTTAATTTTAAATAAAGAAAATATGAAAAGGTTTTTTATAAAAGGTTTATGTACATACATAACTTATTTGTAAAGTAACGTTAGTTCTCTTGTTCCTAAAAAGGTACTTATAGAAATATAATGTATTTACTTTTTCGCAAATGTGAAAAGGGTTTTAATTCAAATGGGTTTCTTTTTATTACGCATGATTTTTTGATATTTCTTCTTTTGTTTAATAGGTACAAGAATTACTATAAAAATTACTACTGATATTATTTAAGGTCAAAAAGATAAAAGGCAAAATAATTCGTAATTCATCAAATAAGGAACTTATTGACTTCTTTTTATCCCGTATTTTTAACAGTTCCAGAAATTTCTAAAGCGAGGCATAACTACATAAAATATTACATAATATTATAATAAAAGCTACAAAATTCTGAATATCCTAATTATATTTTACTATTGTAACAATGCCTTTGTCCCTTAAATAAAGGTCGGCGTATATCTTTGGCACATTTCATAAGGTTTTGAATAAAGGCTAGCACGCTTGATGGGTGGTTGTGAATATGGGCCGAAATCTACATAATGATGTCGTTAGGATATACTGAGGTAACCGGGGTATCTAAACTGACGTGGATTCAGGATAATAGCCAATGAAACCGGCTCTACATAAATTGTACAGTTTGTAAATAATACATAGAGAATTTACATAGAGATATAGGCCCTGGAATTAATTAATTTAGGCCTAGTTTCAACTCTGGATTAAGTAATTATGTGTTACTAAGAGTGGTTTTGTAAGGCGAAGGTTTGTTTCTAACTGATGATATTTGTATACCGATGAGAAGGAATGGGCATTATCACGACGCGCGCTTGCTTTTACAGACTACAGACTTTTCCGAATTTTCAAATTATATTTTTTCTTTCCCTCTAACCTTTTTCTGGAGACTATAATAATGAACCTTCTAAAGAAAACTATCGAAATCAGTCTAGTCGTATTCAAATGACGTAGTTTAAGTTCAACTTAGAAACTGTAACAGTCTTGATTTATATTTAAATGTAAATATTACAACATAACATTATATCACAGATACAATGTTATAAGTGTAACATTCAGACGTCACAGTGATATGACTATGGATATAGGTTATTTATAGTCTTTTGTATTATTGTAACAAAACAAGATATAAATAATTATATTTATGTAAATTATATAATTTAAAAAAGATATCCGGAAAATCGTCTTACAAAAAAGATTATCAAATGACTTTATTGCCTTGTTTGTGACATTTACAGCTGTCACTTTGACAAGGGTTCCTGTCAAAAATATTTCAATTTGTTACCGAAAAATAAAATAATAATGAAAGAGGTGTTTCTTTTTTTGCTGTCAATATTAAACTTGAAGTTATAACAAAAGAATAAATACAAATAGTGATAAATAGTCAATGTGATGTACTGAAAGTTAAGAAATAATTGCAAAGTTGAATAGAGTGTTCTTATTTTCTGATATAACGAATAATTGAACATTGGTACTTAGATATTTCTTCATTTACTTCAATAAAAAGAGGAAGTTTATATGTTAGGTTTCGTTCAAACACCGTTTTTTTATTTTTATGAATGTATTTTAGATTTGTCTGAAAGATTTTTAAATAGTTTTTCATCCAAAATTTTAACTTAGAAATATTGCTTTGTAATCTTAAACGCGAATATATGACTTGATATTTACTTATGTTATTGTATGTAGGCGTAATTTCGAGTACTCGTGTTACAAATTATAACAATCCTAGTAGGTTTAATTAGATGATAGAGTAATTTAGTTATGCTTGTTATGCTAGGTTTCTAGTACCTTCCATACATTATAATCGCTTTATGTATTCAGAGTAGCTACGTCAATCCTACCTAATCCTAACTAATATTATAAATGCGAAAGTAACTCTGTCTGTCTGTCTGTTACCTTTTCACGGCGAAACTACTGAACCGATTGACTTGAAATTTGGTACAGGGGTAGCTTATGGTCCGGGAAAGAAAATAGGCTATGTTTTATCCCGAAATTCCCAAGGGATCGGGAACTACGCGAGTGAAACCGCGGCGCACAAGCTAGTATGACAATAAATGAATCTCTAACAAGATAACTTTCCTATTTTTATTTTCTCTTTCCTATTAATTTCATACATTAAATTTTTATATGTAATATAGTAACAACACAAAATTGTAATATTATATGCTAGCGGCACCCCGTGGTTTCACACGCGTAGTTCCCGTTCCCGAAGGAATATGGGGATAAAATTATGCTAAAAACCTTCCCACTGAATCACTCTATCGATTAAAATAAACCGTATCAAAATCCGTTGCGTAGTTTTAAAGATCTAAGCATACATAGGGACATAAGGACATAGGGATAGAGAAAGCGACTTTGTTTTATACTATGTAGTGATGACAGTAAAAAATCCTACATAAAAAATACAGAATAACTAATTACATGTACATAAATTTTTGGCAACTTAAATCACAAACATTTGAATTTCATGAGACACAATATTTGATGTCTTACAAACGCCTTCCAAAGTTAATATCCAAGTGTAGTGAGCCTTCACAATAAGCGAGAACTTCTGTATTCTAATTAAAATGTTATTAATTCAAGTATACCACATCAAGTTACTTATTCAACAAAGTTTTGCCGCTAACACTTGTGTTATTTATATTACGTGGAATATTAAATCTTTGATTAGTTAAACTATTTAATTTTGGAGTTGTAATCGAGTTTAATAAATATTTTAAAAGATTTGTGGTTACGAGGTAATATACTTATTTCTCAAAGATTTATGATTACGTATAAAGAAAACCTCTGTCTATCTGTTTGGCTTTATAAAACAGGTCTCATAGTAAACAGATTTATTATGAAAAACCATAAACTTCTGGCTTCTATTATCTAAATTATTCTGTACTTAACATATTCATTGCTTGAAAATGTATACAAGAAACATATGGCTTAATGCTAATGAGTAACATTAAAGACCCTATTGATTTACGTGAATACTTAACATTGAAATAGATCTCTTAAATTATATTAAGTACCTATTTCACGACCTTCGAGTAAAACTACTCACCAAGTAAAATTAGTTTTGTCTCTTTCTTACTTTATATCAAGTGACAAAGACATAACATGTGAGTAGCTACTCGGAACGTTACTTGAAAATGAAATAGGCCCTAAGTCTCTTTAATTTATACATTAGGAATCATAAAACAAAGCAGATACAAAAATATTATATAGTTTCCCAAATTACCATAAATACAAACAAAACTTTCACGTCATATTACATAAAAATCCAATTTCCGTCACTTTATCTACTACGTGGGTGGACTATCATGAAAATAAATTACTGGTAAACATAAAGCATATTATATACATTTACGACCGAAGACACTAATGGTTTTCCGACCTTCATTCGATTAACCTTGAAAGCCTTAATTTAACCTTCCTGATGACATATACATTTTCTATGACAGCTGTAACTCGGCCTAATTCGTAACTGTATTTATACCACCTTCAATTTTACCTCGTTCAGTCATGCAATCACGGCATAATAAGGCTTTTTCCTATTCAGTAAAGGTAGAGTTTTCCTTGTATTGCCATCGCAACAAATTACCCAACGGTTATCATTCTTATCTTGGTTTTTTGTTGGGAATAGTTGATTCAGTAGCGTACTTTTGTGCTTACAAATGTTTTTTTTTTGTATCAGATTGTATGAAATTAAGTTCTTTGCCAAATCACGTGAGGAATAGACAGCGATGGGGTTTTTTGTTTGAGATGTTATTTATTGGAAAGGAAAATTGTTTTTTTTTGTTTTGTTTTGTTTTTCCTCGTTAACCCAGATCAAAAAAGGAGGAGATTGTTCTTTTTTATTTTAAAAATAATATTTAAGGGGTTTCAGCTTTGTTGTTGTTAAGTTAGTTAAAAATAGCAGTTAAATCCAACATTAGCCGGCCACATTTTAGAAAACAAGATAGTATTTTTAAAATTCTACGCAAATTAATATCTACGCACACTTGTTTACAATCCCACCAAAAACTATACAAATACAACAAAAACTAAAGTAATAGCCTGCAAATTGCCGTCATTTCACCCATTATATAAAAGTTCTAAACGTGCCCTTTCAGGTAAATTACTATACCCTATCAACGAAAGCTTTATATGAGAAATTGTTTTTTGATTATGACGAAATGTTACGTGACCAAAATATCATTGTTAGAACATAAAACTCGAGTAGGTATATATTATAAACATTCTTAGATTGTGCGATAAACACGCAATAATACTATTTGTTCAATGAAATTATGGTTTGATATTTTAGAAGCATTTAGTTTATCGATAGTGTTTAAATTGTTTTACTTCAAAATAAACTGTGTGCGTAGTGCGAGTTTTATTTTCGAAAAGTAATATTACGATAACGTAGATTTGTATGGGATCGAAGATGGACACTGCTCAAAGTATAGGGATCAAGAATATTTTAATTCAACTTTTTTGGTGCAGTTTTCGTTTTTGTTTTAACGTATATTTTTGAAATTCGAACAAACTGTTTTTATAAATTTAAGTGGCCAGTATTTTTTACGAGTTATTACCAATAAGCTGATGTCGTTTACTTATTCCTCAATGTTTATGTATGATGAGTCCGACTCCTGAACTCAATCTATCTTCTTACTAAAGTTTATCCATATCAATTTAATAGTTAACGGACGAATAGGTCACAGACAGACCGAGTTACTTTCCCATTTATTATTACACATTAGTATATATTATATAAATCCTAAGTACTAATAAATATTTAGTTGAATGTTCGCAAAACACTAACACTAACATAAAACATGACATTTAGAACTAAATAATTAATACTTTAGTAGTGACAACGAGCCAAGAATGACATAATTCTGTAAAGATACATCCGAGTCTGCCAAAACGACCATATGACATCAAGTGGTTACAGATTTCATATTTTAGGACATAATATCTATTTGGCGTGTTACAAAGCTGGGGTCTAATATTAGATGTTGCAATCTAAAATTAGACAGAGACAGACAGATTGTAGTTACATATTTACGCAATCATAAGAAATTATTATAAATAGCAGCACCCCGCGGTTTCACCCGCGTAGTTCCCGTTCCCTTGGGAATTTCGGGATAAAAAGTATCCTATGTTCTTTTCCGGACCATAAGCTACCCGTGTACCAAATTTCAAGTCAATCGGTTCAGTAGTTTAGCCGTGAAAAGGTAACGGACAGACAGACAGAGTTACTTTCGCATTTATAATATTAGTTAGGATTAGGACTAGTTAGGATTAAATGTTTTTAATAGGTATCAACTTGCTTTTTACTACTTTTTTCTCTACTTCACAGAATACTATATTTATGTTTTCTCAACAGAGTTTTTCATAGTAATGTAATGTAATTGCTGTTAATGAATACAACTCGCATTCTTAGTTAATAGCAGTTTCTAGAAAGTTCTACATAACAGTATTTTCTGACACCTTCCAGCTATCTAAGTAGGTACTATTCACATACATAAAATATACCATTAAATTAAAAATTTAAAAAAACCCCAACACAATTACTTTCAAACCCCCATAACTTTTAAACGGGTTAACCGATTTTCAACAAACACGTCTAAGAACACTCGCACGTGAGTCCCCTTTAATACGAAAAAAACTAAATTGAAATCAGTTCATCCGTTCGGGAGCTATGATGCCACAGACATACAGATACACACACACACACACACAGAGACACGTCAAACTTATAACACCCCTCCTTTTGCGTCGGGGGTAAAAATTAAAGAAAAATAAAGCATAAATTGTTATAATTTAATTTCGAATTGCTATTTATTTAAAGTTTTATGACAACAAATTGTATTTAATTATGTACAAAAAACAATAAGTATTTATTATTTAAACATTACTAAATCATAAATATAAAGTTTGACTCCATTAAATTACCTTAGAAGTTATTTTATGTGAGTAAACGTTAATAATTCAAACTAAATTATTCAAAGTCTAACTTTGGGTTGTGTTTGTGTTTACCTTATTTGGTTTACTTAAGATTTATATTTGCGTAACACCAACTGTATACATAAATAATGAATCTGGGGGCACGGCAGTGCCCCCCGCCAAGTCGAGCGCGAAGCAAACACTGCCGTACCATCCTTTACAGGAACCATTTCGCCGCATTTTCAGGCCCCTATTTGAGTACCTCTGGATAAGCCCAGAAAGCTGAAATTTTCGTCATCCAGTAAGCTATACAATCACATACTTAAAATAAAATTTCAAGTCTGTAGGTCATTTAGTTCCGAAGCTAAGCGAATGCAAAGTTTCGTATTTATGACAGACACTCACTCACTCACTCACTCACTCACTCACTCACTCACTCACTAATCAATAATGTTGTAACATTACGTGTAAACTAAATTGACTTGTACCCACTACTAACGTTATAAACAATGTTCAACGGCCAAGTCACACAACATTAACTATAATAAGAAAGAAATCGCGGTAAGGAACCTTAAACTTGGCACGAGTTTGTCTAGATTTCATTACTTTTTAGTGATAAGCAAGCAGCTCCATCGAGACTTGGCTAGTTTTTTACAGAATGTTTTTGTTGGGTAAATATTACATATAACAAACAACATTTTGGAATAAGTCCTAATAAACTGATCCTACAAATAAGTATTATAAATGGGAATGTTTTTTGAAAATGGATGTACCGATTTGTATAACTCTTTTACTTAAAAACAAAAACACCGATTTTATTTATTAATATTATTGAATTAGTTGCAATTTGGTACAGACGTCCCTTGTGACCAAGAAAAACAGTTTTTATCCCAAAATTCTCACGGGATTGGGATATCCTGGACAAAACCGTCATAACTAATACATCCTAACTTAATCCTAACTTATAATACACACATCAAAAGTGTCTAGGGATCAACATATATTTTTGCAATAACTTTTCTCCTGATTGATATTAATTAAAAATTTCTTTAAGGATTCATCAAATAAAGTGTTTTCGTTTGTCACAGTAACGATAAACCAAGTCACCTTTGCATTAATAAAGAAATTTGCCATTTTCCTAATAAAGGGATTTTTGACATTTGAACCACTAACATTAAAGTTCGAAAAAAAGACTGAAATAACAGTTTTCTTTAAAATTTTATTGGGTAACTTAAACAATTAATAATCCGTGTTTCTACCGCGAACACTAACAACACAAGAACATCGGTTTGGCATACTCAAAATGAGTTCATCCAAATCACGCTGTGGAATGGCCGCCCATGTTCGTTACAACAACAAAAAAAGGTCTTCTTGCGACTGGATACCCTCCATATTCGGCAGAGCTCTTCTCTGTAGCATATCCCATGCATGCTCAATCGGGTTCAAGTCTGGCGACTGAGCAGGCCAGGGCAGGACATTGATGTTAGCTGCGGCGAGAGTCTGTCTTACAACTCTTGCGGTGTGCGGTCGTGCATTATCATGCATTAACTGAAATAAGGGACCGATTTGCACTTGTAGAGGAACGATGACGTCTGATACAATCGTCTCAGCATAAATTTGAGCGTTGAGGTTGCCTCTGATCCAAATCAACTCAGTTCTTCCGCCGATCCAAATACCCGCCCATACCATGATGGTTCCACCACTATAAGGATGGACTTCCTGGCAGGATTTTAATCGCTGTTGGCGTCCAGGGGTTCTCCAGTGTCGTATACGTCTTGTATCCGGTCTCATACCAAAACGAGACTCATCAGAAAAGCACACGAAACGCCATTGTTCTTCTGCCCAATTTCTGTGTTCAAGAGCCCATTGATATCGAATCCTACGATTGTGCATTGCTATAGGTGGTACCCGTAGCGGTCTTCGGGAATGAAGGTTCACTTCATGCAAGCGGTTTCTGACTGTTTGGTCGCTAATTAAGTTCCCTGAAGAGTGATGAAGCCGCACGGCTAACATCATGGCGGTTATTGTTGGAGCTCTTCGAGTTAAGATTTGAATGTATCGGTCTTGTCTCCGTGTGGTGCAGCGATACCGTCCTCCATGGCGCTCAGCCACGGTACCAGTGCTTCGGTAACGTGTCCAAAGTCGACTGATAACACTCTGACTTGTATTCAGAGCTAAAGCCACAGTACGTTGCCGGGAACCAGCTTCTATCATTCCCACGGCTCTGAGCATTTCTTCCCTGCTTAAATGACGTCGCCGCTCCATAATAACGTTGGTTTTAATCAGTAGTAGGGAAACAGTAGCACTAATAATGTCTTCAATGCGTTGTATGTTTTTATAGGGAAAATATTGACAGCTGATTTTCATCTTTTATTCGAATTTGATTCACAGTTCCTGATTCAAATTATGAAATGCACCAAAAAGGATCCATATAAATTTATAAAATCATAAATTTATTACAAAGCCACATCTCAATCTCAAGAAATCCGCATAAAAATGCTTGATCCCTAGACACTTTTGATGTGTGTATTATAAATGCGAAAGTAACTCTGTCAATCTATCTGGTACTTTTTCACGGCTAAACTACTGAACCGATTGACTTGAAATTTGGTACAGGAGTAGCTTATAGTCCGAGAAAGAACATAGGATACTTTTTATCCCGAAATTTCAACGGGAACGGGAACTACGAGGGTGAAACCGCGGGGCGCTGCTAGTATTACAATAAATATTATCTTATTTTTGTCATTTCGGACGAATCTCCTCCTTCTTTTCGTTACAGAATTCTTAGATACAAACGACTATGATATAACATTCGATGTAATGTCAGATTGTATCAATTTTAAGCTTTTCCAATCGTGTCCGAAAGTGTCCTTTGTTTTCTCTCTGATCATAAGAAACTTTTGCAAAATTTCCTCGTAATTTGTTCAGAAATGTTTTACTTTGAAAGACATAAAAACTATCGCACTTATCATTACTTAAGGAGGAAACAAAGTCGTTTTCAATTTAGGAAATGTTAACAAATTACTGTCCACACTTTTAAACACGCCATCGTAAACTTGGAAATTGACAATCAACTTAATGAATTTCCATTTCTTTTATTGAAACGAAAGTCAATTACTTAAAGAAATAAAAAATACTTTTAGAATACATTGGTAGGTAAGTAAGTACATATATCTATTAAATTAAACGTGTTATTAACTAGTCATGTCCCATGGTTCCGTGTCAATATTTTTCCCATGGAATTTTAATAAACCTACTCGTATCAAATTAAAGTTATGTCTCATCGTCTTAAATGTAATAATATTTTTCCTGTGGGATTTTTGGGTAAAAGTTACCCATTATTTATGACGCTACTAAACGCTCTACTTTTTGATAAAAGTCCCGTAAAAATCAGTTCAGTAGTTCTCAAGATCACGGAGTGATCTTCAATCACCACCCTAGTTTAAAATATAAGTTCGTTTATATAGTATACGTCCGTATACAATACATCCGCTCGACTCGCGAATCGAACTGGTATCTCAGGTTTATCAGACAAGTCACAATAGTCATTATAACACCAATAAAATGTCTTATCTTGATTGATTACTATAGTCAATAACCAGGGCTGGCTTTTCCACTTATCACACTTCCATAGCACGAAAACACCAATACTTACCAAAAAGTTAATACAGTTACCAATCAAATCAAACGTTACTTAACATAAATTCATATTTACACTACTATTTCAACATCAAATTACGTACATTTTAAAATAATTCCATAGTTTTTTGGGTCAATTACCCAATACAGGCAGGAAGGTTATTTTTAATGACGTTTGAGGGTGGCAGGCTGCGGTCGCACGCTGGGTCATTTCGACCCCGTATGAAGTAATTAGAGGGTTAACTGATGCATTTAATGGGTCACCAAAGGCTTTCTCATTCAACGTGGATACTTTATAGTGTTAAGTGTATAGAACGTTAAGTGGTGTACGTCATAGGATGGTTTATATAGGTTATTATATGGATAGTTTCAGATGAGATACTTATTATGTTATAGTTTTATATACATAGGTGTTGCTTTAGTACATTTTGATCTAGGTAGAAATGTTTTAGGTACCGTTTTTGTTTTATTAGGTTGCTCTCTTTATGTAAAATGTTTGTTTTTTTTTCATTTTGCATTTTTAATTTGTATACTTTTAGAACAGCCAATCGATAAAGGTTGCATTTTACATACTTACTAGCTGTGCCCCGTGGTTTTACTCGCGTAGTTCCCGATCCCGTGGGAATGTGGGGATAAAATTTTATTGCTAAAAACCTTCCTCTTGAATTAATCTATCTATTACTGAAAACCGCATCAAAATCCGATGCGTAGTTTTACAGATTTAAGCATACATAGGGACATAGGAACAGAGAAAGCGACTTTGTTTTATACTATGTAGTGATACAGAAGAAGATTACTACAACTGGTTAATACCAGTAATATAATATATAATTATAAACGAAGTAAGGTATATAATATATCGTTATATTATGTAGATCGAACTCGGTATTACGCAAGTTAACCTAGACCTTTTGTTTAATTTGTAAGTTTATGTCACAATTCAATCAAAAAGCTATTTGAGTGATTTACTGAATGGTCTGATTGCTCAACCCTCATTGACTTAATGCGATGGGTCGATGTTGTTAACAATGTATATGTACGGTTTCTTTATGTTCCTACTAGTTCCTATTTGTGGTATGGAGAATTTTGTTTTAAATCCTTATTTAAAACAAAATTCTAAAGACAAATGTATCAACCTTTCTTTTGATACATTTTTAAAGCTTTCTAGCAATGTGGGTAACACATGACTAGTTAGTTTTGTTAATATTTTCGACTAAGCTTTGTTTAACAAGAAAAATATATAAAATTCTATATATGAACATTTCAATGACATCTTTACATATTGAAATTTATTCTGAATAACATTTTCATCCTCACAAAAGTATACAAAAAAATATTTATGAAAAGAGGAACAACAGGTAAAGAAAATATTTCGTAAATTACATATTTTGTAAAAATAAATAATACCTAATAAAATAAAGTATCAAATCTGCAACTAACTCGTAAATTCTAACAAATCGCCGCTAGTTGCAGCTGTAACTAGTTTTAAAATGAGGATATTGAATGATGAGATCAAAATGAATTGTCCTTTGTACATCCGTTAGTTCACTCTATTGACAGGAAAACAAATTTTGTTCTATTACAACTGTTGGTAAATTTATTATGTAACTAGATGTACTCCGCGGTTTCGCTCGCGCTGTTCCCGTTCCTGTAGGAATTTCGGGATAAAAAGTATCCTATGTCCTTCTCATGGTTCTAAGCTACCTCCCCACCAATTTTCAGCCTAATCAGTTCAGCCGTTCTTGAGTTATAAATAATGTAACTAACAGGACTTTCTTTTATATAGATAGATGTATGTAAGTTTTAACTGTGCTGTTATTTATTCCTTTATGTAATTGAAAAACATAAACTATTGTATTTAGTTCTTTTAGTGAAAGAATTTTCATAATGGGTTGGGTGTTTCTTGAGATTATCTCTAAGAAATTGCTTATAACTATGACTTTTTTTGTCCTTGATGCACCACTTTGTGTACTTCAAAATATTGCAAAAATTGCAAGCCATATTAAGGCTAATAAGCAATTTCAAATGAACTTAAACTTTTTTTTTTCAAAATTCAAAAAATAATTAAGTACTCCATTAAGGCCTCCATGAGGCACTTATGAACGTCACTGAATCTACCACCGATTCGGAATTACATCAGTCGAGAAGAATAGGCAAGAAACTCGGGCTGGTATTTTTAAAAAAATACCAGCCCGAGTGTCAACAATAAAAAACATGTCAAAAGGTATATAAAAAAACTATAAATATAGAAGTAAAATAAGGTCAAAAAATAATAATAAAATGTTTAAGTATGTTATGAAAGTGCCCATCGGCACTTTTCTGACTTATTTATGAAAATTGTTACGTACTCGTATGTACGTATGGACTTTCACCTATTATGATATTAGTCTGATGTAATATAATAATTATAAACACGTAACATAGTATAATCAATCGCTGATTAACTAACCCCTATTTAGACTCAAATAAATGGCCTAGAAGTTAGATATAAAAAATAATAAAATAACAAAAGCGTTCATCAAAAGTTCAGTTAGAGCTTTGAAAACTCTCAACTTTAATACGTTCTAATTAAACTACTTTATAAAATTCGATGTAAACTTTTTAATTGATGCATTTACTAAAGTTACTTTCATCGTGATAACATTTTTATTATTTATTTGACTTTGTTAACCTAGTTCTGAGTATTTATACGTACTATGAAGACTCGGCTTAGAGGCAATGCTTACAAAGTGTGATTGAGAGATACTGATTTGATTTCAGAGTTACATGTTTATTAAATATTTTCCAAATATGTTTCTGAGTCGAGATCACTTACTTACGTAACATTAATCCTACTAATTGAAAATATATTTGAACCCAAAACTTGCCAGTTGTGTTCGTAATTGCCAGGGCAAGGTTCGTTATAAATGAAAAATCTGAAAAATTTCATCCACTTCAAGTCTAGGCTGTTCACTAGTACCTAAATGATAGAATATCTTCTGATCAACCAAAATACTGTTTACTTAAGTAATATAAACGAACCACTTATAAAAACCTTAAACATGTTACCTTAAACAACTACTTATGCATACAAAACTAGAAATAAAACACATAATCTGGTCACGGCCCGGTACACACAGGTGTATTTTCTTGTACTTGCCAAACTGACAATGAATGGGGATCCCGTGACATTGGTACGTGCATTCCGTGACGTCATCGCATTGACATTGTCAACTGTCAACCTACTTGCCAGCTGACTGTCAAACGCAATAAACACTAAACAATGAAGAGTAATTAACAAAATAAATACAGTTTTTTATTCGGTTAACTGGTTGATAACGGTATGGTTGTGTAGAAAAGTTGTTTTATATTATTTTATTTATGGAAAGAGTTGGTTATATTTATATTAAGCAATACTGACTGACTGATAAATACACACATAGCTTAAATCATTATGACGTAAGCACTAAGCATTTACTAAGAAAGATAATAAAAAACCCACGGAATCAGCTGGTGTAAATATAAAAATCTTTCATCATTTTTTGTCGGTGTTTGATACCGCCTATCAGTGTCATGAAAATATCAATTCCTTTCTTAAGACACAAAAGAATTCTGAAATCTCAACGTTCAATATTCACAAAACAGTAGTTTTATTTTTTATTCGTCCTACATTTTATTTGTATTCTCTCTGGTTATACCATCCAGTATTACCTAGAGACTACCAGTATAAATAAAACAAAAATAAGTACGTAGAGAAACATGCTTGTAGAATAAATAGTAGGCAGTTTAAACATTTCATTACAGCCCTTGTTCTAATCGGAGTTGACCTTACAGTGACCTCAGCGAGTAAAGGTCAAACTTCAGCTTTACCTGTTCAAAACATTTCGTTTAATTACTTGCCTTACTTCGACGATACGAGTGCCGAGGTGGCCATTGACGAGTCAGTTAAACTGATCAGTCCAGACATAAAACTGATGCAAAGTTTTAGGCCAAATAGATTTCCCTACTAGAATCTGGAATCGCTTCGGTGATTGACGACCATTTTTGGAAAGACGTCAGTTCAACTGATCAGTTAAGCTGACTCAAAGGCTACCTTAACATTATTGGCCTCGTGACGTCACATGATTGCGTGTCATCAAGCAACCATCGGAGCATCGTGCGTGAAATGTTTTTAATGCGATCTATTTTGTCTTGTACGTTATACAATGCCGGTTCGGCCTTGCCAATGTCACGGACGGCGTATTGTTCCGTTCGATGGATACAATTGTTAACTTTATTGGTAAAGAAATTGTTATTGATTGGTTTTGTTTAACTTTTTCTTGGTTTTGTTATGGCTTTTGTTTTTTATGTTAGTATTAGTTTTAATTGGAGTTTTAGATAACTGGCTGCGTGTAATTTTTTTATGAAACATTTAATAAATATTTTTATATAAGAGATCATCAAAATGTTTGTTTCATGTTTTATTAAATTTCGTCTCCACATGTAAATATTTATCAAATAGGTATAACATCTACGTTCTCGTTATATAAGATGAAAGTAAAGAAAATCAATTAAAACATTTTACTTAATCAAAAATTCCTTAATGATTAAATAACATTTTATATAATTACTATAGTTTTTTATTCTTAATAAAAAGTAATTAAAGCACATTAAACAGAAACAATCAATAATTTAGATAAAAATAAAATACCTAAGTAGTTCTAAAAAGACTTCGTTACTGACTACATGAGGACGTGTCAAATTATCTTTTGCTAAGTGAATATTTGACACGTATTCTAACTTAATTGGAGTTTCTGAGTGACCTAGCCCCGATAATACCGATTGACCTTGCAATTACGTAATAATTTATATAATTTGAACAAAAATTCAAGACGAACATAACGTTTTTGGGTCAATAATAAGGTTATAAATAACTTGAATTAGTTATTTTGTTGGAAATGTATTCAACATTGTGATCATTCTATAATATGATTAGTTGTTAAGTGTTGTCAAGGATAATATTTTACGGTATTAACTAATTTAAATTGTTTTAAGTTTATAGAAACTTTTAAGTTTTACTTGGTTTTAATACTCGTTATTATCGTACGAATGTACTTTCTTTTTGATTTTAAATATAATTTTTTTTAGTTATATTACAAGAATTCTTGCTTACTATTCGTCTTGTGTGTCATACTTATTATGTAACCTCTTCCATTTCTTTACAAAAAGACGTCGATTTGTCGCGTGAAATAAGAAGATACTCAAATATTGTCACACTCAATATAACTTTGCAAAGATAAATATTAAACACTTTTGTGTATGACTGTATTTTCTTAATAAAACTTTGAAGATATTTTTAGAGTAGAACTGTAAATATGTTTGCGATGTTATATAGATACGTTTGTACAAAAAACGTTATTTGTATAATTAACGATATTTTGATTACGTAAAAATCTTTAGAACATTCTCAAAACTGGGAACTTGTTTCCAATGTTTTCTCGTAAATCCGGGTCCCTTAGGAATTTCTCGTACTTACCTCTTCAATTTCCCTTTTATTTTTATTCATAGTATCAGTTTCACCTTAATAGTCCTCACTAAAATAAATCAAACATTGCCGGTTACCACGTAATTTGGTCATGAAAACATTCTACTAACCCACATACGTAAGACCACTTATATCTCCGAGGCCGACACTCCCCTATCAATCAATCTCTTTCTTCAAGGTCCGTAAGATATAAATGGACAACATAAATCATTATTGATGTGATCTCACCCCAGTTTCCTTTTGACAAAACCTCCCTTTTTATATCTTGGCACATTTATTTCTCTATTATATGACAAAAATGTTGAGGAAAACATAATAGAAATGATTTACGTTTATAAATTCATTTGATGTGGGTTGGTGTTTGTTATTATAACCTCAAAGTGTTTATTTTCCAACCTTCGCTGGCGTTGGTAAACAGATATTTCTATTTATATACTTACTTTAATTAAACTTTGGAAAATTAAAGCGAACTAATTAAAAATTGTCGTCGCGGTATTAATTTTTGTTTTACATTTTCGAGGTTTCAGAATCTTAACAGAATAAAACACATTAAAGTATCACAAAATTATAAACGATACAGATCCATAGCTTCAAGTAGGTACGTAATAACCTGAAGTATAATTTCCAAACCACAATTTTACCTCAAAAAATAACTTTTTAAAATACCAGTCTTAGCCAACTTAGCCATTATATTTAAAGGACTACCGAAGTACCTAGGACTCCATTACTTAAGTTGCTATTCAAATTTTTCGTGTTAACAAAACTTCTGTATTTACCCTGAATGGCTGGTAATTTATTTAAATTTTCTTTAAGATATTTAGATTTGAAACCTGAGGGAGAAGAAGCGTCAATGAAGGGGGATTAGGTTGATTCCGTTAATGGATTCCACGGTTACAAATCGATTCTTTTCTGAATAACGTCGTTTATTGTAGTTTTATTTCGACTTTTATCATTTGATTGATAACTTACATGTTTATAAGTATACCAATGTAAGTTTCAACTTAATTCTTTACTAATTGTTACGATACAAGATAATTTATATTCATAAGACTTATGATTGGATTTTTGTAGAGTTTCAGACATATTTTTTTCTAAATACGTTTTTATGTCCAACTTGCTGTGCCTCCCGGTTTTATCCATACTAAATTATGGCCTCAATAAACGATCTATCTCACAAAGCCAATTATGCAGATAGAAACACATAGCCACCTAGATATTTTGAAATCAAAATCACGATCAAGATTGATTATAATATAAACCGACTTCCAAACCAATGAACACTACTAAAGATTCCTTAACTTACTGAAACTACATCACACTTAAACATGTACAAAGCAATGCTAACATTACCATAACTTATGTTGACAACTGTGCTATTACGTCACGATCTACATATAGAAAGGTAGCTAAACCACGTAGTTATTCCACCTACATAATCCCCTTAGGGTTTTAAACTTTATACCACTAGCCAAAAGTGCTATTTTCCCATAAACAGCCTCACGACCCAGACCCATTTCCATCGGCTTTCCTAATGCGAAAACTTTGACGTCAGTCCCAGTTTAGTATGTACGCTTAAGGTTCGGTTTAACACGTGTTAGTTAATATTATGTTTTAGTTTTAAAGATTTATACTTTATATAGTTTTGGGTATTTTACGATTATTTGTGAAGTTTGACAGAATAGATAAAGTGATTTATTAGGGTTGTGGTAAACATACACACATCAAAAGTGTCTAGGGATCAACATATATTTTTGCAATAACTTTTCTCCTGATTGATATTAATTAAAATTTTCTTTAAGGATTCATCAAATAAAGTGTTTTCGTTTGTCACAGTAACGATAAACCAAGTCACCTTTGCATTAATAAAGAAATTTGCCATTTTCCTAATAAAGGGATTTTTGACATTTGAACCACTAACATTAAAGTTCGAAAAAAAGACTGAAATAACAGTTTTCTTTAAAATTTTATTGGGTAACTTAAACAATTAATAATCCGTGTTTCTACCGCGAACACTAACAACACAAGAACATCGGTTTGGCATACTCAAAATGAGTTCATCCAAATCACGCTGTGGAATGGCCGCCCATGTTCGTTGCAACAACAAAAAAAGGTCTTCTTGCGACTGGATACCCTCCATATTCGGCAGAGCTCTTCTCTGTAGCATATCCCATGCATGCTCAATCGGGTTCAAGTCTGGCGACTGAGCAGGCCAGGGCAGGACATTGATGTTAGCTGCGGCGAGAGTCTGTCTTACAACTCTTGCGGTGTGCGGTCGTGCATTATCATGCATTAACTGAAATAAGGGACCGATTTGCACTTGTAGAGGAACGATGACGTCTGATACAATCGTCTCAGCATAAATTTGAGCGTTGAGGTTGCCTCTGATCCAAATCAACTCAGTTCTTCCGCCGATCCAAATACCCGCCCATACCATGATGGTTCCACCACTATAAGGATGGACTTCCTGGCAGGATTTTAATCGCTGTTGGCGTCCAGGGGTTCTCCAGTGTCGTATACGTCTTGTATCCGGTCTCATACCAAAACGAGACTCATCAGAAAAGCACACGAAACGCAATTGTTCTTCTGCCCAATTTCTGTGTTCAAGAGCCCATTGATATCGAATCCTACGATTGTGCATTGCTATAGGTGGTACCCGTAGCGGTCTTCGGGAATGAAGGTTCACTTCATGCAAGCGGTTTCTGACTGTTTGGTCGCTAATTAAGTTCCCTGAAGAGTGATGAAACCGCACGGCTAACATCATGGCGGTTATTGTTGGAGCTCTTCGAGTTAAGATTTGAATGTATCGGTCTTGTCTCCGTGTGGTGCAGCGATACCGTCCTCCATGGCGCTCAGCCACGGTACCAGTGCTTCGGTAACGTGTCCAAAGTCGACTGATAACACTCTGACTTGTATTCAGAGCTAAAGCCACAGTACGTTGCCGGGAACCAGCTTCTATCATTCCCACGGCTCTGAGCATTTCTTCCCTGCTTAAATGACGTCGCCGCTCCATAATAACGTTGGTTTTAATCAGTAGTAGGGAAACAGTAGCACTAATAATGTCTTCAATGCGTTGTATGTTTTTATAGGGAAAATATTGACAGCTGATTTTCATCTTTTACTCGAATTTGATTCACAGTTCCTGATTCAAATTATGAAATGCACCAAAAAGGATCCATATAAATTTATAAAATCATAAATTTATTACAAAGCCACATCTCAATCTCAAGAAATCCGCATAAAAATGCTTGATCCCTAGACACTTTTGATGTGTGTAGTTTTGCAATATGAAACGTTTTATGTAGTGAAGTTTACTGTGACACAGTTCCATTTGTGTTTAAATCTTTAGTACTGTGAAACTAGATTTGTTTGCGTGCTACCTTTTCATGACAAAATTTTAACGTGTATTGTTATGTTAATTTAACTTATGTTAAATTGTATTCTTGATGGACGCACAGCTTAAACAGGTAGGTCTTGAGCTGTCTAGAGCCATGTTGAATGCAATGACGTGTTATATTCAGGATGGTTATGACATTATAACAATAAGTGGACCACGAGAAGCTCGACTAGTACCTAAAACGTATCGCAATAAAAGACAAAACATTCTAAGTGGATACTGGTATATTTGTTACTCTTTCAAGCCCAGATGGCTGAACGGATTTGAATGAAATTTCGTACATATACATAAGTATAGATTTTGCCTTATATTAAAATAAAATATATATTTTTTATCCAAAAATTCCCACGGGATTGGATAAAACCGAAGGCACATTGGACATTGAATGTAGCACGATATTTACATGAAAACTTATTTACTTGGATAGCAACAATTACGGTTGAATATGTAGCTAACACGCAAATCACGATTTTCGTTCTGAAACGTTTTATGTAAATAGGTGTGAAACGCACATTTACATACTCTATTAAGTATTTACTCAGCAATTTTATGTATATTTTATTAGAGCTACTTGTTTCCCGACTTTGCTGCAATATTTCTGTAGATTTTCCAAAATTTTCTTTAAGACAAAAAAATAACTAAACCAAAGTCAGTTTATCCGTTAAAAGTTATTAGTTAGTTTTATTTCAATAAAGAAGATTATATTTATCTTTAGAAAAAAGTAAACTCATCCCATATGCATATACCAAATACTTAATAACAGTTTTAACTGGATCTTCTCAATACATACGCAGTTTTATAGAATAGAATCGCTCAAACAGATCGCTCCAAGAGAAAGAGATACCAAGTTCTTTTTTTAACCCCCGACGCAAAAAGAGGGGTGTTATAAGATTGACGTGTCTGTGTGTGTGTGTGTGTGTGTGTGTGTGTATCTGTCTGTCTATGGCATCATAGCTCCCGAACGGATGAACCGATTTCAATTTAGTTTTTTTTTTGTATTAAAGGGGACTTACGTGCGAGTGTTCTTAGACATGTTTGATGAAAATCGGTTGACCCGTTTAAAAGTTATGGGGGTTTGAAAGTAATTGGGTTGGGGGTTTTTAAATTTTTAATTTAATGTTATCTATGGATCGTTCCCTCTGGCGAACAAAAAAATTCCTCCCTTTCATATTTAAAAGTACACACATCAAAAGTGTCTAGGGATCAACATATATTTTTGCAATAACTTTTCTCCTGATTGATATTAATTAAAATTTTCTTTAAGGATTCATCAAATAAAGTGTTTTCGTTTGTCACAGTAACGATAAACCAAGTCACCTTTGCATTAATAAAGAAATTTGCCATTTTCCTAATAAAGGGATTTTTGACATTTGAACCACTAACATTAAAGTTCGAAAAAAAGACTGAAATAACAGTTTTCTTTAAAATTTTATTGGGTAACTTAAACAATTAATAATCCGTGTTTCTACCGCGAACACTAACAACACAAGAACATCGGTTTGGCATACTCAAAATTAGTTCATCCAAATCACGCTGTGGAATGGCCGCCCATGTTCGTTGCAACAACAAAAAAAGGTCTTCTTGCGACTGGATACCCTCCATATTCGGCAGAGCTCTTCTCTGTAGCATATCCCATGCATGCTCAATCGGGTTCAAGTCTGGCGACTGAGCAGGCCAGGGCAGGACATTGATGTTAGCTGCGGCGAGAGTCTGTCTTACAACTCTTGCGGTGTGCGGTCGTGCATTATCATGCATTAACTGAAATAAGGGACCGATTTGCACTTGTAGAGGAACGATGACGTCTGATACAATCGTCTCAGCATAAATTTGAGCGTTGAGGTTGCCTCTGATCCAAATCAACTCAGTTCTTCCGCCGATCCAAATACCCGCCCATACCATGATGGTTCCACCACTATAAGGATGGACTTCCTGGCAGGATTTTAATCGCTGTTGGCGTCCAGGGGTTCTCCAGTGTCGTATACGTCTTGTATCCGGTCTCATACCAAAACGAGACTCATCAGAAAAGCACACGAAACGCCATTGTTCTTCTGCCCAATTTCTGTGTTCAAGAGCCCATTGATATCGAATCCTACGATTGTGCATTGCTATAGGTGGTACCCGTAGCGGTCTTCGGGAATGAAGGTTCACTTCATGCAAGCGGTTTCTGACTGTTTGGTCGCTAATTAAGTTCCCTGAAGAGTGATGAAGCCGCACGGCTAACATCATGGCGGTTATTGTTGGAGCTCTTCGAGTTAAGATTTGAATGTATCGGTCTTGTCTCCGTGTGGTGCAGCGATACCGTCCTCCATGGCGCTCAGCCACGGTACCAGTGCTTCGGTAACGTGTCCAAAGTCGACTGATAACACTCTGACTTGTATTCAGAGCTAAAGCCACAGTACGTTGCCGGGAACCAGCTTCTATCATTCCCACGGCTCTGAGCATTTCTTCCCTGCTTAAATGACGTCGCCGCTCCATAATAACGTTGGTTTTAATCAGTAGTAGGGAAACAGTAGCACTAATAATGTCTTCAATGCGTTGTATGTTTTTATAGGGAAAATATTGACAGCTGATTTTCATCTTTTACTCGAATTTGATTCACAGTTCCTGATTCAAATTATGAAATGCACCAAAAAGGATCCATATAAATTTATAAAATCATAAATTTATTACAAAGCCACATCTCAATCTCAAGAAATCCGCATAAAAATGCTTGATCCCTAGACACTTTTGATGTGTGTATTATTATGAGTATTATGACATTGTTTGTTCACAGACTGCTTATTTAGGTCAATCGTAGTCCATTGATGCCTGGCGTGTCAAAACTGTAATAGGGAAATACCTTGACACGCTTGCGCGGTCGAGTCACAATACACACGGCTATTGTCAAACAAAACCGGCATTGTATGCTGTACAATTATTTATATCCTTTTGTCGTATATTGGATTATTTTTATTGAAAAAATGTGCGTATATGTGTTTTTTTTTGTGTTCTGAAGTAATTATATAGGCGCGTACCTAACCTATATTAGATTGTCATTTAAATGATACTTTTTCTAAGTATATCGATATTGAACTAAATAGAATATAAACTTAGATAATGTGTCATTGAGAGGAAGAAAAAAAAGGAAAAACGAAAAAAAAACATTAACTTCTTTAACATTTGGTCTAAAACCGATTGCTTTTAAAATCGTTAAAACCTATTTGATTTTTGGAAAAAAAAAACTTTTCGTACTTTTTTTTATTCGAATCAGAATTTTCTATTTTACCGTCACATATAAAATTTAAATAAATACGGCTATTAGTACTCAATCCGAATGGCCATAAAGTGGTAATAGGTTTATTTTATTGCGTAAAAAATCGTAGAATTTGTCCGTTTACATTCTAAATCTAATATTATTTTTGTAGAAAAAATATTCACAAACTCAATGGTATAAAACAAATAGGTTTTTAAAGTTGAATCGGTCTAGATTTTTCTACCTAAAGAAAACCCAAAATTCTATGTAGAAAACTCACAATCTTGTTACAAAATCTGTATAACATTTTATATACTTACTTACTTAAGTATTCTTTGTATGATATGTTATAAAGATATGCGACATACATACCTACATAGCTTGGTAGATTGTAGTTAAATCACCCACAGAATGAAAGTGGGTCGGTCTCCTAGCAACTTAAATTACTAAACGTTGATCTATTGTAATATTTTTAAGAGGAATTAGTTTGTACGAGAAGGGAAATTAATTACACCGAATTTATTTACTTGTAGAAACCTTAGTTTAGTTTGTCTCGTAAGTGACAGTTACCCGCAATTAGAAATCTCAATTTTGAGTATTTTTGAGTGCTGAAATATCATTCTTCACTACTTTTGTTACTATCTATCTAATAAATTCAATTTAACTAACAAAATGGTTGTTTAACAAAACTTATTGACATAAGGAATTCTTTGAAAGGTATCCTATCATTTATGTAATCAATCATTTGATATTATCTTGTCTCTAACTTATAAATAATGCTGTAATACTGAAACATATTAATCTTTGTCAAAAAAACTCAAAAGTTTCCGATAAAATGTAATTCATCATTTCAGATCTTTTTTCATGAAATATAGTTAGAAATCTGTTGTCGAATATTGAATGGATGAAATTCTATTACATAATCGTGTATACTAAACTAGTATATATTTCATGCGGTTTTACTCGTATAATTCTCATTTTTACATAAATATATATAAAATACGCAGAAATGAATAATTGTTTAAATGGGTTTTTGATTTGCTACCTTTCTTTTATTTTTTATTTTATATTATACTAGCTGTGCCCCGCGGTTTCACCCGCGTAGTTCCCGATCCCGGGGGAATGTCAGGATAAAACATAATCTATGTTCTTCCTTGGACCAAAAGCTACCCCTGTACAAAATTTCAAGTCAATCGGTTCTGTAGTTTAGCCGTGAAAAGGTAACAGACAGACAGACAGAGTTACTTTCGCATTTATAATATTAGTAAGGATGATTGATTTGTTTAGTTTACAAAAGTATAAAAATTAGTTGAGCCTCGGTATTTTACCAGCATTGATATTTTTCCATATTGTGTGTTTCCTTGTTTATAGCAACGAAAACCGTATCAATAGCGTTTAGAACGAGTTAGCGGAAAAACTGTCAAACGAAAACAACCACTTTTCTTTATAATATTTAGAGATATGACTTTTTTGTTTGTTTGTCCTCTGTTCACGTCAAAACGGAGAGACGCATTGATGTATTTTTTGTATGGAGATGTGATAGTGATATGGGTTCCTTTTTATCGCCAACACCAGAGAGATCGACGAAAACATTTATATTTAAATATTTTGTGTGAATGATATTTAGATTAGGCTTCGTTGGAGGGAGATAGAATGAGATAGCTAGCTTTCTAGCTCATTTTGTCTCTCCCATTCTATCTAGAGGTACAGTATAATAATGAGTACTAGCTAGAGGTTTGATTACAGACGCTCTACTTACACAATTTACAGGGGCCTAAGTCTGCAATTTGACATTATTGATCAGACAAAATGTTGATATTGAGGCACCATAACGAGAGTGTCATAATTTGGTATTCTCCTAAAATTTATTCATATGGCTATGGTGTCTCAGTGGTCTTTGTTGCATATCAAAATTCAAATAAAAATCGTCAGAATACTGTTTCCATGACAACCATCTAAGTTTTATGGAACCATTGAGTCAGCGGAGTAGTTTTCACTAAGAGAATACCAAAATGACAACAAATGACAAAAAACGGCCATAATGTTGATATTAAAATACATCTGAGTAGCATTATCACAGCATAGTTTAGAGAATCGGGGCCCTGCTTATACAATTTAATGACATTCCGTCAAAATTGTATAACCAAAATCCAACCCCGATTAGACATACGTATAAGGGAACAAAGGTTTAGAAGAAGTATATTTTGGTAGATAATATTAAGTAAGGCTAATACTTATTTAGCAATAACACTATAAGGACAAGATTTTGATATTGTGTAGGTTGTATATAGTCGGACTACGAGTATATTTAAAAGAAAAATTGTTCACTTTTGAGCTTTGAGTGAAGCATTTTTGAAAAACACTCGAATAGATTTTAGATAGAAAAATTCACTCTACCTATGTGTTAGCAAATAAATAATATATTCCTCTGAATCCCCCTTATAATGATTTATGATCTTTCCATTAATTTGTTGTATTTGTTACAGGTAAGACACGTTCTGGAATACATAATGTTATGCACCATTCTTCTGTGACACGTACAAGGTAATCTAATAATAAAATAGATAAAATACTCGACATAAATAATAATTCATATAAACTGACACGTAATTATGGAAAATTGGAATACTGATAGATATATTTTCTTTTTCAAACTCCCTACAGATGAATGTGTTCGTATTCGTCTCTGGATACAAGGATACTTGTGTCTATAGTATGTAGATACTTATAATTACTTGTCCTGTCAAAGTCAAAGTCAAAGTCAAAAATCCTTTATTCAGTTAAGGCCTCAATTAGGCACTTATGAACGTCAAAATTGATTCTACCACCGATTCGGAAATTACATCAGCCGAGAAGAATCGGCAAGAAACTCGTGCTGGTATTTTTTTTTAAATAAAATAAAATACAATCAGTACCTTAAAACTAGCACAATGTCACAGATAAAAAAAAAACAAATAATAAAATCTATAAATATAGACAAAATACTTATATGTACCTATATAATCAAAAAGTAGCATGTTGAGGTTGCGGGTGCAGAAATTTAATTCCAGACATCCCGGTCATTGATGTAGTCCGTAACCTTATAATATGCTTTGCTTATCAAAATGTTTTTAACGTGTGATCTAAACCTTCCATCAGAGAGCCCAGTCACTTCCCGGGGGATTTTATTATAAAATTTAATACATCTATGAATGAAGGACTTTTTAGTCCTAGCTAACCTACATCCTGAGATGGCGATTTTATGCCTATTCCTAGTATTAAAATTATGAAGATCGCCATTAACTTTAAAATTAAAACGATGTTTCCGAGCATACAATATATTTTCAAAAATGTACAAAGAGGGAACAGTAAGAATCTGATATGTTTTAAAACGTTCCCTTAATGACTCTTTCGACCCCAAATTATAAATAGCCCGAATTGCTCGTTTTTGTAATATAAATACTGAATCTAAATCCGCGGCACACCCCCATAGTAAAATGCTTTAAGACAAAATACTGTGAAAGTACGCATAATAAACAATTCTTGCCGTTCCCACATCTGTTAGTTCCCTAATTTTACGAACAGCATACTGTCTAACTGATTGATTACTTAGCTAGACTAAGACTAGCTTGAGACGTAAAAAATACGTTTAAGGCATTCCTTTTAGACTGAAACGAACGCTAATAAAACCAAATTTGGAAATTGAACCCCTAATAACATATTATTCCTCTTTTAACCAAAGATATAAGATATTTTGTTTGTACTATATTTGAAAAATACCATATTTTTATTATGTTAGTTCGTACTCTTTTTTTATAATTTTATTCACTTTCATTCATTAATATGTTACATTAAGAGTGGTTTTTAATATACATATAATATGTTGGTGATCCAATTTAAAAAAAAAACATAACATACATAGTTTCACCCAGGAATAAAACCCGGGACCTCAGGACCTAATCAGACAGTAGCACACTACCAGCAAAAAAGAATATAGGCCAATTGATACTTATAAACACAATACATAAACTGCCTAGTCTAGTCTATATCCTAACGTGCTTATTCAGGCACATAGTACTCTATTAATATCGGCCTTGAATAGAATTAACGCCAATGCAGATAGGTATACCAAGTTACAAGCGTTACATAGTTAATGCACTAGTATTTTATACTTAGTAACGGTATATTAGATAATGTAGTTATTTATTGGTAGTTATGTTTCTTGTTTTATGTATAGTTTATATAAGGGAAAACGTTATTTTATGTACAGTTGTAAATATTGTAATTGAAGACGTTTTGCGCTGAGAATCAATGTTATACTATCCATTTTTATAATCTAAAAAGAACAAAAATATCTATATACTTATCTCCGTATTACCACGGGAACCGGAATTACGGGGGTAAAACCACGGGGCGCTGCTAGTCTAGATATTTTGAAAGAAATTTGTTTCGAATTATTAAGGCTGTCTCTAATACTTACGATATAAATGAATAAATATATAAAGCTGAAGAGTTTGTTTGTTTGGTTGAACGCGCTAATCTCAGGAACTACGGATCCGATTTGAAAAAATCTTTCGTTGTTAGATAGCCTATTTATCGAGGAAGGCTATAGGCTATTTTATTCCCACGGGAACGGGAACTACGGGGGTTAAACCACGAGGCGCTGCTAGTCTTTATATATTTTGAAAGAGAGGATGATGCCAGAAAATGTATGGAATCTGGTACCCCCTCCAATAGCTATGTGTAATATATCGTTGGATAGATGGTTGAGCAGAACAAAAGTTTCTATGGAGAGGGTTCCAAAATTGGCATCATCCTTTGTTTCGAATTATTAAGGTTGTCTCTGATACTCACGAGATAAATAATTAAATATATAATATGTTCGTTTAACTGCGTTATTTTGACATTACATCGCTTTCTGTACAGTAAAATTAAAATAAACGTCCCTATTTAGGGTTGAAAATGGACATTTTAATGTTAAACACGAACAAAATTGTATGAAACTGCCAAAGATACGAAGCACTCAAACTTACAACATTAGTATCAGGAAACCGAATATGACGTCAACTTGAAGTTATTAAAATAACTATTATTGTATAAATACTATATTTGGTATAACTGTAATAGTTACCAAAGTTTGTACCAAAAACTTTACCAAATCCAGTTCACGGAACTAATGGAACCGTTATGTAATTGATACAGATTTGTACAAAACCTTAAACTTTAATGCTTCTTTAATGTAAACTATCATATTTAACTTATGTAAAGGTGGCCATTGAGTCGAACTGGTATCCATCCAAAAATGGTCGTCAATCACCGGAGTGATTCCAGATTCTCCAGAAATCTAGTTGGCCTAAAACTTTTGGAGTGACACAACAGTTTTATGTCCGGAGTGATCAGTTCAACTGACTCGTCAATGGCCACCTTAAGCAAATGGCACCTATTCGGTATTGAATTGACTCATAATGAAAAATTAAATGTATTTTCTTCTCAAAATTAAAAGCGGAATAATAACCAATTAAAGTATTTTTATTTCAACGTATTTTCTTCTTTGTTTAACATCGTAAATTATACTTACATAATAAATATCAGTAAACAAACAAACATACTCACTTTCGAATTAAATACTAATAATATTAGTATGGCAAACATTATTTAAGTTATAAACTAATATTAACAGCCATAATACGTAGTAATACGAGTATAAGTAGATAAGTAATTGAAACTACGCATTTTATATACAAACTAGCGGCGCCCCGCGGTTTCACCCACGTAGTTCCCGTTCCCGTAGTAATATGGGGATAATATTATGCTAAAAACCTTTCCACTGAATCACTCTATCTTTTAAAACAAACTGCATCAAAATCCGTTGCGTAGTTTTAAAGATCTAAGCATACATAGGGACAGAGAAAGCGACTTTGTTTTATACTATGTAGTGATACATCGCAAAACCATGAACTCATACTAAAAATGAGTCGATAATATGCTTGCTTAGAGTGCAAGCTTAGATCGACGTTTAATAGTTTAAACAAGATTGAACAAAAAGGTTATTTGCTAAGAAAATGGATCATTAATAGGGAAACAGTAAAAGTTTGATACAATAAACGAAAGAAAAATATCTCGGGAAAATTAAAAAAACTGCGAAATAAGTAGGAAAATAAAATGTTTCTTATATTACAAAAATATCTCGGAAAATGGAAAATCTGGAAATAATTGAAGTGTTCCTTTCTATAAATATTTAAACAGAGTCTATTGAATTCACTAGTCTATATCTACACTACTATTATAAAGAAGAAAGATTTGTATTTTTGTATTGAATAAACTTAAAAACTACTATGCCGAAACTACACACATCAAAAGTGTCTAGGGATCAAGCATTTTTATGCGGATTTCTTGAGATTGAGATGTGGCTTTGTAATAAATTTATGATTTTATAAATTTATATGGATCCTTTTTGGTGCATTTCATAATTTGAATCAGGAACTGTGAATCAAATTCGAGTAAAAGATGAAAATCAGCTGTCAATATTTTCCCTATAAAAACATACAACGCATTGAAGACATTATTAGTGCTACTGTTTCCCTACTACTGATTAAAACCAACGTTATTATGGAGCGGCGACGTCATTTAAGCAGGGAAGAAATGCTCAGAGCCGCGGGAATGATAGAAGCTGGTTCCCGGCAACGTACTGTGGCTTTAGCTCTGAATACAAGTCAGAGTGTTATCAGTCGACTTTGGACACGTTACCGAAGCACTGGTACCGTGGCTGAGCGCCATGGAGGACGGTATCGCTGCACCACACGGAGACAAGACCGATACATTCAAATCTTAACTCGAAGAGCTCCAACAATAACCGCCATGATGCTAGCCGTGCGGCTTCATCACTCTTCAGGGAACTTAATTAGCGACCAAACAGTCAGAAACCGCTTGCATGAAGTGAACCTTCATTCCCGAAGACCGCTACGGGTACCACCTATAGCAATGCACAATCGTAGGATTCGATATCAATGGGCTCTTGAACACAGAAATTGGGCAGAAGAACAATGGCGTTTCGTGTGCTTTTCTGATGAGTCTCGTTTTGGTATGAGACCGGATACAAGACGTATACGACACTGGAGAACCCCTGGACGCCAACAGCGATTAAAATCCTGCCAGGAAGTCCATCCTTATAGTGGTGGAACCATCATGGTATGGGCGGGTATTTGGATCGGCGGAAGAACTGAGTTGATTTGGATCAGAGGCAACCTCAACGCTCAAATTTATGCTGAGACGATTGTATCAGACGTCATCGTTCCTCTACAAGTGCAAATCGGTCCCTTATTTCAGTTAATGCATGATAATGCACGACCGCACACCGCAAGAGTTGTAAGACAGACTCTCGCCGCAGCTAACATCAATGTCCTGCCCTGGCCTGCTCAGTCGCCAGACTTGAACCCGATTGAGCATGCATGGGATATGCTACAGAGAAGAGCTCTGCCGAATATGGAGGGTATCCAGTCGCAAGAAGACCTTTTTTTGTTGTTGCAACGAACATGGGCGGCCATTCCACAGCGTGATTTGGATGAACTCATTTTGAGTATGCCAAACCGATGTTCTTGTGTTGTTAGTGTTCGCGGTAGAAACACGGATTATTAATTGTTTAAGTTACCCAATAAAATTTTAAAGAAAACTGTTATTTCAGTCTTTTTTTCGAACTTTAATGTTAGTGGTTCAAATGTCAAAAATCCCTTTATTAGGAAAATGGCAAATTTCTTTATTAATGCAAAGGTGACTTGGTTTATCGTTACTGTGACAAACGAAAACACTTTATTTGATGAATCCTTAAAGAAAATTTTAATTAATATCAATCAGGAGAAAAGTTATTGCAAAAATATATGTTGATCCCTAGACACTTTTGATGTGTGTACATTAGAAAACTACATTCACCATGAGTAACAAAGGCTATATTTTATCCCCGTATTCTCACGGGAACGGGAACCATGCGGGTGAAACCGCGAGATGCCGCTAGTTTGAAATAAAGATATATATGTAGGCATTGAAATATTCAAGAACTTTAGTATACTTACTAATTTTAATCTACCCTCAAGAGTTCTTAGGTTAAATAATTAAACAGATATTTAAGCTAAATTGACATCTTAAAACAACTTTATCGTAATTGAAATAGGTTACTTAATTAATCTCCTCGAAATTAAAAGAAAACTAATTATTGAAGATGTCTTAATTACTGTTTTGGCTTATCTTCAATTAATTTACAATTAAAATTCTGATTAAATTGCTGTTCTATAATTGAATTTATGGTCACAAATTGATAGTTATATCATCATCGTCGTACAATTTCTTTTCGTTTGAAACTAGTTAATTTTTCTGACGTAAACCTTATTTGTTCATTTAATATTTACACAAAATTCTACATAAATAATGTATATTTACCAATATTCATCTATTACCTATATACTAGATACTAACAATAATATGGAATTGACCTACATCTTTGACTACATAACATTGCTACGTTAACACCCAAAAAAAAGACCAAAAGATATCGTAGCACGCATAATGGACCCCAATTACCAATAGAGGTCAAATTACGGAAAACTACCCTCTTACGAGAACCCCAACCAATGTATTAAAAAAACCTGCCTAAAATTTTCTTACAATATATAAAATTGTTTTTGTCAAAGCCAAAATTGCTTTTAATTGTTTCATTAAAAACATGTTTAAGACTAAAAAGAAAAGTATTATTAAAATAGAGTAGAAACAACGTAGAAAGACTAACAGACAGAACTAAATTACATTTTATAATTGGACCTTCCTTAAAGGCCTCTCGCTCAATAGACAATTAAGACAATCATTAGATATAAATTTTCATTTCAAAATAAATTAGAAATTATGGAAAATGGGCCTTAGGTAGCGTTAGAACTGTCGGATTTATTGTTATGAAAACGAATAATTTGCTCTGATTTAATTTAAATAATATGCTTTATTATTCGGAATAATTTTGTCGTTTTATTAAGAAAATACCTGGCTGAGTTCAGCTACGGGGAAAATAAAGAAAATAGAGATAACATTTTTTCCCAGAAATGAGACCTAGCTATTTTTTCACAACATTACTTACAACTTTCATCAAAATTGTTAGAATGGTAAGTATATAAGAACTCAATATATTTAGGTAGAGAATGTTTTTAAGAACGTTATACGAGTAATATCTTTGCATTTCATTTACTTTTATATATTATCAGGACAGGGCATATGTTTTGATTACGTGTGGACTTTAACCGAATTTCTCGACGTATACTGAAACAGACAGAAACTACTGATTACCTTCAGTTAATAAAATTTTCTTATTTTACTGTCGGACTTTATTTTACTTTACCATTATTCCATTTCTAATTGGGGTCGGGTTTAAAGACTTATTTAGTTTGATAGATAATAATATAACATAACATCATTCTCTACATCATCTCATTATAGGAACTGACCCCTAGCTTGGAGCTTGTATCTAGGGTATCAGAAACTACGCACACACTCATTCACACACACACCCAGACCAAGACAAACATTTGTGGTTCACACAAATATTTACCCCGCACGGGAATCGAACCCGGAACCTTACGGATGGCAGTCCGGCATGGTGACCACTCTGCCATCGAGGTTGTCAAAATATCTACATTAACACGACTAGACGTTAATAAAGCGACTTATTTAATAACTTATATTGATCCTAGTAACTATAATACACTACAATATTACGTTAAACATGCTTAAATATTGACATATATGTTACATTTATGTGTGGGCGTTATATTAATATACCTCTCGACGTTATTAGCATACATAATTGGGTGATAAGTGATAACAGCGACGCGACATCACATCAAACAAGGAATTTCATATCTGTTTTTAGGTTATTGCTTAATGTAATGAAAATTCATACGTCAGTAATGTTTTGCTTATTTTTAACGCTGACATATTAAAGTGTTTAAATGGATCAGTGCTTATTTGGATCAATGCTTATTTGGATCAGTGCTTGTTTCGAGAGTAACGTGTTCTGAATTTTGTTTGGTCTTAGATCTATTATTAGGTGGTCGTGCTTCTTTACATTCTTCTAGCCTAGATCTATAAATACCTTAACACCAAAATCATGAATTAGAAAAGACTGCAGACAGAGAGAGATAGTTCGTTATTTCGTGATCAAAATGAACGCAACAGCTGCCTATCAAGCCAATAATACGAAGTTCGATTACTGAATAAAATAACACATGTTTCGTGTTTACATATTTAGCTGAGATTTGGGAAAACTAACACGCGATAAACAATTACGGTGATTACGCTCATTGCTTATTCTTCTTTGTTTTTTGCTCTGCAATGAAATCTTAGCAAGAACAAGTTATTTTTACAAACAAACTGTAACTACTAAACAAATAAACAGTACTAATTTATGTTCAAACCGTTCCTAGTGTGCCCGATATGGGTACAGTCGTGACACTATTACGGTTCATTCGTCACAAAGTACATTGACACCCGAAAGTGCAACGTCCATAGCGGGTCCAATAAATTTGAAACCGACATAACCAGCTTAAAACATAATTGGATGTAGTGTGACAACCATCGATGTATAAAAACCTAAGATGTATAATCTCGAAGAAATCTAACACTAGAAATTGTCCGCAAACAGTCACCATGCAGTCACTACTACTACCTAAGAAATTATTTATTTATGACAAATGACACATCAACTTTACTTATCAAATATTAAACATTAACCTAAATCACATATTAATATTATAAAATTCTAGTTCTGATATGAAACCAATTAATGTACATCATTCCTCAAAGTATCGTTAAACTATAAACATATTTTATCGCAAATTCAACCTAACGTGGATAGTTTAAAGTTCAAAAGACTGTAATTTGAAAAGAGCACACTATGCGCACATTTTGTGACGCAATTTAGCGTTATATCTTGGGTTTTTCGTACATCAATGATGACAACCATACGGGCCCGGTATCGCTCGTTGCTCAAACACGACTCGCAAAACATTGATAACCCAAATCGGTATCATTCTATCGTGTGAAAGTTTTAACTAGGTGAAATTTGCATAGTTTACTGATAATGTACGAGTATGTGACGCATTAGTCTGGTAGGTACAAAGTGGTTTGCGCAATTAGACTATTAAAGTATAATATGTAGATGGACCATCCTTACTAATATTATAAAAGCAAAAGTAACTCTGTCCGTCTGTTACCTTTTCATGACTAAACTACTAAACCGACTCACTTAAAATCTAGGGATAGATTATGGTCCGGGAAAACACATAGGCTATGTTAATTTGGTACAGGGGTAGCTTAGGATCCGGGGATAGATATTAGGCTATGTTTTATCACGAAATTCGCACGGGATCGGAAACTATGCGGGTAAAACCGCGGCCACACATAGTTAATTATAAAGAGGAGTTTGATTATTAGAACGCGTTAATCTCTGGAACTACAAATCCGATATAAAAATACTTTTCTCACTAGTGTACGTGATCTGGGAGTAACGTTAGACTCTAAAATGACGTTGATTGAACATGTCGATGTTATAGCTAATAAGGCTTTTAAGCAGTTAGGTTTCATCAAACGTGTATGCAGCTCTTTTAATGATATAGACTGTATTCAAGTTTTATATTTCACTTACGTAAGAAGCATTTTAGAATACGCCTGTAGTATCTGGTCACCACGTTATGCAATTCATATTGATAAGTTGGAATCAATACAAGTTAAATTTTTAAAATTTTTATGTTTTAAAGACTACAAGACATACGAATCTTACGAAAGTGCATGTCATCTTTTTGGAATTGACTCTCTTGAAAATAGACGCGAACAGTACGATATTTTGTTACTACAAGGGATCTTGAAGGGCAAAATAGACTGCAGTGAACTGCTGGCTACCATTACTTTTAATAGACCAAAATATCGCACCCGACTATAGATGTAAAGCCGGTTATTAACGATTTTAACCAAGCGGTTAAAAATGCATTTTTCGTTAATTAACCGTTTTTAACGGTTAATTAACCGCATTTTAAAAAACCACCGCTAGATGCCGCTAGCGGCTTGAAATGTGTATATGTACCGCGCGCGCGCGACTCGCGAGTTACGCGATGATGCTTGCTTCATTATAAAAAAAATATAGAAGTTTTAAAAAAATAGTATTAAAAATTGTATAAAAATAAAAAATATTTATAAAAGTTATTGTGATTTCAAAGTTCCTGTGATTTTTTTATCCATCGGATATGCAGATTAAGCATCCTTTTTCGTCGCAGCCGGATAATTAACCGTTAATAACAGCATTTTATTGGTAGCTAACCAATAGATTATACATCCTTTTTCGTTGTCGCAGTCGGATAATTAACCGTTAATAACCGCATTTTATTGGTAGCTAACCAAAAATTTGGTTAATTAACCGTAGCTAACGGGTTTTTTACAACTATACACCCGACACACACCATTGTTATACGTCCCTCGTACGACCACCAATTATGCATATAACTCTGTACTTTGCCGCGTTGCTCGAACATATAATAAATGCTATTCGGATCTTGATTTATTTTAGTTATCAAAGTATTCATTAAAGGAAAAAATTAAGCATATGCGTCGAGGTGGGAATTAAAATGATAATGATATTAAGTATGGCGCTGTATTGCTTTAAGCTTGGAGACAGAATGCGCTTGTAGAAAGCAAAGATAAGCACATTTCTGTTTCCATTAAGACACCTATACATACGTATATAAATATAAGTTTATTTATTGGTTACTAATTATTATATTATGTTATGTTTTTTTATTTTATTTATGAATTATTTAAACACCTACACACACACACGCGCACACACACACACACACATACACGCACACACACGAGCACACACACACACACAAACGATCTATTGTATCTTTCTTTTGTTTTTCACCAGTTTGTTTGTTGTATTAATTTCATAAAATTGCACTAATCCTGTAAGTACTTTAAATGTAAAAAATAATTGTGTAAACCTGTTTTGGCCTTATTGAATTACTATGTGTATTGATTTAATTTGTATACATAAACGCTGTTGGTTTACCGAAATAAATAAATAAATAAATAAAAGATGCCCGTTTATTGGAGATAATCACGCCACTTCCCAAGGGGCAAATTGAACGGATACATCCTTCCCAGAAATAAATGTACCTAATAAACATTCCCGTTCTTTTTCTTAATGGTGAAAAGTACATACAGACAGACATAGTTACTGTTGTATCTTCTATATACATTAATATGTACTATGTATGTAAGAAGAGGCATATTTGACTGACTGATTTATCAACACACCACTGAATGGATTGCGCTGAAATTTGAAAGAAGAAAGTTATTTAAGTATCCGCTTAGAAAGAAAAAATAAAAAGCGAAACCGTGTGGGACGAAGCTACGTTATCATTGTTGTAAAGAAAACAATAAAATTAAACCATGAACTAATATTAACATATAGGTTAGGTACCTAATATACGTACTTAAATAGGTATGACTAACAAAACAACACATTTTAATACACAAATACTTAGTTCGCAAAACTCATGGTCTCAAACAAAAATGTTTGCCGGAATATTAACCTTAATAAAATAGATACCTATCTAAGAAAAGAGAGGTCGTCGACATCTGTACATAATACAAGTTGTTATGTCATGATTTAGTTCGTAGACGGTAATATTTTACTCTATTTTACGAACTAAAGATTAGAATACAGTATAAACTATGATTTTCATGTCAAAAATTCGCATGTCGACTTGTATTTAGGAATAAGTAAGTATAAACATGAAATAGGACTGAACTTTGTATTTAAGTATGATTAGCTAAGTAAGAATGAGGACTGTGGAGTGTTTTTCTATTGGAAAAACATCTTTCAGAAGAAACTTTTAAATCTTTTTTCGCACTCCTCCTGATGAAGGCCACCGGACGTGGCTGAAACTAGTCGAGGATTTCGACTTAAATAAGTACGTACTAACATCCCGTTTTGTTAAATAATTATAACTTTTAAATCATCTAAATCAATAAGAACTAAAATCATCGCTTACAAGAAGAATTAAGAACAAAATGCATTTTTGTATAACTACGAATATGTTCCATATTGCACGTGCTACAGATGGGGACTAGATGGGAAAAAGTGTCCGACTCTTGCTATCTGACCGACTGCTGTAGAGCGTTTACAGTCTTGCTAGAAGTACAGTGCCGTTATATAAGGAGACGAAAAAATAAAAGTAGGTAGACAAGCAGCTACTGCTGAAAGGACAAGCAGCTACTGCTGAAAGGAAAATAAAATCTAACGTGTGTGTGTCCCACAACACTTCTCAGCCGTTTTTGTTTTGTTTTGCTTTGTTTCAAAAACAATTACAATACCACTGTCTACAGATACACCCTTTAAAATTAAATGGGGGTTTAACAAGATTGTTTTAAAAACACTACCACTAAAATGAGGGTCATTTTTTTATAACCCAGAATAGGTTGGCACTTGACTGTAACTCGCCTGATGGAAAATTGGTTTCAAATTATAACCCATGGATACTGAAACCATAAATAATCGATTGTCAACCATAAAAATAAACGTAACAATACACAATATTATTGCGACATAACCTTGGATTGTTTATGTGTAATTGTTTATCGTACGTGGTACAGATTTCATGGTCGTATACTCGTAGTTTGGTTAGCGTTTACCAAAACTATTGGTTAGCCTTGTTTACTTTTGGCAGTAGTTAAACAAACACTAAAGTTCTTTAGGTGTTGTTCCAAATCACTTAACTTTTAAATTAAATTATATTTTTCTTTGTAAAGTGTTTAAATATATAATGAAGTACTTATAATAAAAGACATTTGAGGAATAAACATCAGTCAATATGATCCTACTGCAAAAATTCATAATCACCTCTCTTGCTGTTTCTGTGTTCTTCTTGCTTCTGTTTGCCAATTACACGCACCAGCCATACATGAAACATATCAAACATAGTATATCGTTCAATACAGGACCAAGAATCTCCTTCACATTGACGTTCATAAAAGTTATTAAAGTCAATGACTCCATAAGCTACATGACTACAGTCAGTTCAAAATCCATCCAATTTGTTACCAAAATAATTCATTTTCATTAGCTAATACCGTTCCATTTCTCAATATTGCTAGAGGACAATCAATACACATCCCTACATTAGCATTTATCAACGATTTATTAAATCGCTCAACCGTAAAATTTATTAAAAGCAATGGAAATGTTTGAGAAATAAGTCGCAAGAGAAAATTACTTTCACTCACTGATGTCTCATGAAATGATATCAAATTTTATTTTCTCATATACGAATATATTACTGGATTTTTTCAAGTGTAATTATACTGAAAGTATAAAGAGATAGGTAATTGAATAAGTATTTAAAGTGTTCCAAATTCAGTATTTTTTAAGCTAAGTACTAAGTATTGATTTTTATCATTATTTTCCTTCCATTTTTCCAGAAAGTGGGTCTTTTTATATCATAAAAAACATAACCTCAAGACATATACCTATCTATCTGCTATCCTTCTACAAAATACACATAAGAAAATCTTTCCAACATCTAATATTAAAACAAATTGTTCAATAAAGACACATTTTTCAGTCTCGGTTCGTTGTAACATAGTATTGAATTGCAATGGACGACCGCTACACCTCAAACCAAGATTATTAAGCTATAACAATACATCAGATCATTAGCTCGTGAGAGCCGTAACGGAGATGGATGCAAGCCATTTGTTTTGATATGGTATAAAGGATAAGACGTAAAGTTTTGTTTGAAGAAAATGCTGTTGGAATATAGTTTTTTATTCTAGAAGAGAATACATATTTTAATTAAAGAAGTTGGATAGATAGAGGATATTGGATAAAAAAAGCTTAGCTACGCTTTTAAATAAAAACAGATAGTTATAAAGGCTTTAAAGGATTGTAAAGGCTTTGATTTTTATTTAACCATATTTTTTAAATCTATCGGCGTTTAGAATCCCGCTGTTGCAGGGTAAGGTAAAGTCTAACGGCATAAAGTCCAACTACTACACTAAAAATAATACCAAAAAACAATTAAATTTATGTAGAAATTAATCACTAAAGAATTATATAACCTAATAATAATATTCATTATATAACCAAATCGCGTTAGTTTTCTTCTTGGTCTACACAAGATTTTTCAACACTTTTATCTCTACAAAGATATCTTACTTTGAGACTTCAGTGCAGATATTCCTGTTACAAACAGCTCCCGTTATTTATTTACTTTTAGCATTATGTAATGTGACTTAAATATAGTGTTTATTTACTAGAACGTTAGGTTCAATTTAAATCTGCGACTGTTTAAAATTGATATTGTTTTACGGATCCTGTGTTGTGTTTTGTTTTGTTAGAAACTTCATCTTCTCTTGAATAACGAATCGTCATTCATCTATAAAACAAACTTTTAATTGTGTCTAAATGTACGAATTTTAAATAAAGAATGAATTGATTGAGACCCTTTTTTAGGAAAATTCCTATAGTTACGTCAAGAATCGTCTTTTAAATTGCGACTCTTTCACAATGACAGTAAGTAAACAACTACAATCGTCTCAATCTAGTTCTAAATATAATATCTAGGTCATTATTGGAAAAAGATTTGGTCTATTCGAGTATGGAAGCTCTACAAATCGCACTTAAATAGATTAATTCCGGTCTGCCGGCTCATCCCCGGATCATTAACGCGGCAAGTTTTGTAATAGTTTATAATTTACAATATTTTTAGATTTAATTAATTACTATTTCAGTGTTAAAAAGCATTCTAAAACGAGTTATTTTATGTTACAAAAATGACTTTTACACGCTAAGTTTCATAAATACTTTTAGAGACAGAAATACTTATAAGTCAGAATTAAGTAAGTACCTACATACAAATATTGTAGTGATAGTCGAAATTAAAACGACCATATACATACCTTCTTCGACCCATAGGACCTACACTTGCCAATAATAATGAAAAATGAAGTAAGTAAGTATAATTTATATAACACAAAAATATAATACATACCTAAAACGTTACTTAACCTGATTACTTAACACCAAAAATTTTTCCGAACATTTTATTAATTAACTAAAGATCTTTGACTTAATAAAAAGAAAACAATATCGCGCTTACTTTGATTAAATAATCGCCATTTATACTGTTGAAGTTCAAAACAAACCATTTCCTAAAATGATGTAATAGAAAACACGCTCAGGCCGTAATATCGTCTTTATTAAAAATGCCCTTCAAACAAAAATACACAAAAGAAAATTGTACATACCGCAGAAGTTGATTGTACTATTTAAATTCTAGTGAATGGTATTCGCATTGGATTGTGGACTCTGTTGCTAGGGTGTTAAGTGGTTTTATTGTTTGTGCGTATAAGGGGGTTGTGGGGCAGTGGGGCGACAGATCGATATGGGGTTACAGATATAAATAGGACAGGAGAAGTTAAAGGCCGTCCCAGTACGCTCGGTTTCGTTGGCTCAGATCGATTGCGGATGCTGACTCGGTCCCGATCAAGTTTTCTTTGGTCGACTTAGTTCGATCCGTTTGAAGCCACGTTAGGTGACCCAGATTCCTTTTGCGGTTGGATTGGAGGTTCGCAAATATATTTTGGGATAAAACGTGTTAAAATTATCTCGTTTGAAGATTTGAATTTGGTTACTGTTGGATTTAGGGTTAAGTAAGCGTGGGGTACGACTGTTGAACTTTTAATGGGCCCGGATTGGTGGGGCCCTTTCAGAATTTACATCGAAAGTAATGTAGCAATTTTATATTTTTAAAGAGCGATATAATTTATCTAAAACTTCTTCATGAGATATCTAGATTTACACAAGGTCCCATTAAATACAAACAGGAAACCAGTCTCCGTTAAATTACATACCATTATCACTCCTCCTCAATATACACCAACCTACCGCAAATATCTCACCAACATTCTGTCCAGTCACTAATCATCAGTTTAAACATACGTTAGAAGCCTTCATCACGCATCAGACTGTAAGCAAATACAGAGATTCGTGATTAATGTTAGCTAAATTAATTACCTCGACCTTCATACTTCATGGCTCACATGTTTAGGCAAACTGCTCCGGGCCTGGGAAACCGCTGTCATTATCGTAAATTATAAGCTGTAGCGAGCAGGGTTTATCAACATAATGTTTAATAACTACGAGTATACATTCCTACTTCATATACATACATGCAATTTTCCAGTGGTATACTTTTTTTTATTTTCCTTTCACATAAATATTGATTTTACAAGGCGCAGTAATATATTCGGCAATTGTTGTTTTATTTAAACAGATAATACAATCGCATGGGAGTATCAGTATTGTGGTGAAAACAGTAGCCAAAATACATTTATCATGTTCAACCATTTAACATATTTCATTAGAAACATTTTACGACATTTCCAGAAAAGTTTAAAGAATTTAACCCTCACGATCGTCCAGATATAAAAAAATATATGAAAATCGCTCTTCACCGACCATTTGAGCCACATTCCATTCCGCCATTTCTCATCATGACCTTTCTCGTGACAAGGGTGGCTTTGTTCGAAATAATGGTGGGAACCGCTTACTCGGAAAACATATCTACCTGTAGCCATCCTCATATCATATTGTATAGCAACATCCTGTTTCATATTTAACCTTTCATTAACCTAGACATTTTTATTTGGAGGTTTCACTTTGGAAAATTACTTTATTAATTTTAAAATTGACCAAACAAACTTGACTATTACTATTAAATCTGCACTGCGCTAATTTCATCGGTGGTGGGATCGCAAAAGCCTATTTTTTTTATCGCCCCATAATTTGGTTATGGCCCTAAGAAAAAAAGTTAAAGATTAAACCATTAGCTGAAATATTATGTAATTTATCTCCTGATAACTTTCTTTAACATCCGTTCCACCATTTAGTTAGACAAACACACAAAATAGCGTTTTTTTTTCAATATATATATAAACTAGCTGTGCCCCGCGGTTTCACCCGCGTAGTTCCTGATCCCGTTAGAATTTCGGGATAAAACGTAGCCTGTGTTCTTTCCCGGACCATAAGCTACCCCTGCACCAAATTTCAAGTCAATCGGTTCAGTAGTTTAGCCGTGAAATGGTAACAGACAGACAGACAGAGTTACTTTCGCATTTATAATATTAGTTAGGATTATACTGTTGGTGTTCCTATTTAAATAAACAAATAAATATAAATAAATACGGATATAAATTCTAAGACCCACAGAAACCCTAACCTTTGATAAAACAAACTCCCAACTACCTACAGAGGTAGAATCTAATTAGGTTTACAAATTAAACGTACTCGTATGTACGTCCGTAACTGTGGGTTTGTGAAGACAGACCCTTGAAGTTAGTTTAATACGTGAATAGTAAATATTTACTTGTACAAAGGTAACCAAACAAAGTAGTTTAGGGCCCTAACAAGCAACTATATATGTATGAAATAAATTCATTTTTTATGGGCCTCTACATGTTTGTGTAACTCTTTAATTTGATATAAGTATTTATTTTTATTATAACAGCGTAGTAGTTTAATTAAAGTGTCCGTGTGTCTAGTTAGACTTGGTTTACTTTAAAAACCGTAACAGATTTCTACTTTTACTATTTTCTTCTACAGCTGCAAGTGTTATATACCTACTGCCTACTGCGAGGCATATGACTCTACATTTTTTTCTTGACAGATCCTGCTAATCCTACTTTTCTTCCAATTTTATAAACGCTTATATTTTAAAGCTTATAGGGAAGTGTGTAGCCGGATGTTCGTTACTCGTTCACGTAAAAACAACAGGACCTAAATGTAAAATTTGGTAGAGATATTAATTGCAACCTGAAATAACACTTTTTATTCCAAAAATCCTGCTGAATTAGGACTTACACAGGAAAATACACAGCATGATGCCAGTTATCGAAAAAAAGAAAGATGAGGAACAAAAAGCCCAATAATAAGCTACATGAACTAAATAAAAAAGATCGATGTCATGTCGTAGGAAGTGAAGCTATTCGCTCAGACAGATACAAATGGAGGGAGTTACATCAATTACGTTGACAAGAGCGAGGCTTAAATTATTTAGATAACCCCGCGGTTTTGCCCTTATAAATCCCGATACCATCGGAATTTTGGGACAAAAGTATCTTTAGTCCTTTTGCGGGACTTGAATTATCTCTATAGTATAGCTTATGTTATGTTTCTATATCACTACATATGTAGTATAAAACAAAGTCGCTTTCTCTGTCCCTATGTCCCTATGTATGCTTAGATCTTTAAAACTACGCAACGGATTTTGATGCGGTTTGTTTTAGTAGATAGTATGATTCAATGGGAAGGTTTTTAGCATAATTTTATCCCCATATTCCTACGGGAACGGGAACTACGCGGGTGAAACCGCGGGGCGCCGCTAGTAACATATATACTTAAATTTAAAGTAATCGGATTGGTGGTTTCAGCATGAAAAGGCAATATGGACATGAGCTAGTTTCATATAAGGAATAACTACCTAGAACTATCCATTGTTGTAACTTAAATCCTAATTGGGAGTTTGTAGTTAAAGTCTTATTACTTATATTAGATTATAATGGTGGAATATGTGTATGTTTAAAATACCATATAACCTCGAAAGTATTCTCATTGCGTCTAAGTCTGGAAAGCAGCGCTTTGACAACTCTTTAAATTACTTAATCCGTTTTATCTCATTTCGCGTTTCCCGGTAAACTTTTCTACAAATGTCGCTCATTCCAAACAAACTTATCTTAGTTGAACCGTTGCCTGGAGCCCTTCAAAGGATTTCGAGAACCTTTCATTTGTTCAAGTAAAAAAACTTATCTTGTTAAGAGGAAAAATGGGTTTGGGTCAAGTGAACTATTAAATCTTCCGCTGTTTTGCTTTCGCACTAATGTGATAAGATAACGCCAATCTTGTAGAAAATCTGTTTCTTTAGAAATAAGTATTTGGAGTTGCTCGTTATAGTGAGTTTGAGGCAATTTGTATTATGACGAAAAACTTTTAGTGTTGGAAAATTTCGTAGTAAAGATTTTGTAGTAAATATGTAAACTTGAAATAAAAGTATTTAGTAATCGAAATATACTTACTAATGAACCTGACAAACAGACACATGTTCATGCACACAAATGGTTGCTTCGAGAGAGAATCGAACCCGGAACCTAGCAGATAGGACCAAGTATGTTACATGGTAGTCGAAAATATACCTTTAAATATAATCTAATATATAAAATTCTCGTGTCACAGTTTTCGTTGCCATACTCCTCCGAAACGGCTTGACCGATTCTCATGAAATTTTGTGAGCATATTCAGTAGGTCTGAGAATTGGCCAACATCTATTTTTTATCCCGAAATTCCCACGGGAACTACGCGTGTGAAACCGCGGGGCGCAGCTGGTAATAAATATAATATTTTCCAATATAAGATGAAGTGCCTACGGATATGCTAAGCCGTCGAATCGAACGGTCGCGGTTCTTGTGAAAATATTTTTGTTTTCCCAAACTTGCCGATTGATCTCCGTCAAAATAATATTTTGAAGAGGGACCGTAACATTGTTATAATTTCATTCTTTGCACATCCAAGGTTAACAACGGTGTTTTTATACTTATTTATTCAGTTCGTTATTAGTTGTGTAAATATTTACATACCTACTTCGGTTTTTATAATTTATATGAAATACAAAAAAAATATTTATTTCTTTATAAAAGTAATAAAAAAACATCGATATTCATTAAATGTTAACTCGTATTGTATCGATTCTGAAGGTGGTTCGACAAAAAGTTAAACCCATGGTCGAACCTAAACGTTCTTTGATAAGCACATTTGGACATAAGAAGTAGACTAACTATAGGGGCTATATGTATTCGTAGAATCTAATATATAAAATTCTCGTGTCACAGTTTTCGTTGCCATACTCCTCCGAAACGGCTTGACCGATTCTCATGAAATTTTGTGAGCATATTTATTAGGTCTGAGAATCGGCCATCTATTTTTCATCCCGAAATTCCTACGGGAACGGGAACGGGAACTACGCGTGTGAAACCGCGGGGCGACGAGCTAGTAAGTTAATAAAAATCATTTGTTGTTTATTACTCTCAAAAACAGCTAAACATCACGTGAGTAAAACGGGGCACATTTAGCTAAGCATACATCATCTCAATACAATAAAAAATCCACTATGACTTAATGTAATATTGCAATAGTTCACACTTATAATGCCAAGTCACGTAATACCTTTGTAAATAACATGACGAGACATACCGACTGAAAACAAAATATATTCTAGAACATACCGTTTTAAACTAGCATGAAGTTATAGAGAGAATTCTGAAATAATATTATAAGTAGTTTCAGTTTATTTTTCATGGTTTACCTATCTTTAAATACTTATGTAATAAATCTATAGTACTTAATACATATTTCAAATAGAATATTTCTATTTTAGTTGATAATCGTGAATATTACGGCTAAAAAAACAGGCAAAGCTAGTCACAAATACAATGTAAAACCTACCAAACCCTGGAAAAATACTGTAACAATGATGAGAAATGCTTCACCAGCCAATATAACGAAGGTCTGACATGAATATCTAAACCATTTTTGCGATATCTAATAATAATATCAGAATATATTATATGAATATATGAAATAATGTTACGAATACGAATAGAACTTATTACCTATTTCTCGACTTTCGAGATAGGAAAAATCCAAAACACCAACGAGGTTTAGCGCGTGACTTCAAATCACCTACGGGGATCCTATAATAACACTGAGCTACGAAGATACATATTAATAGACTGATGGATACGGCATAATTCACGGTCATTGTTTTGTTTCTGAATACGTAATTATACGAATATATTTTCGACTTAGTTACTATTTTCTGCAAGCAAAACTAAAAAGGTATTTATGTAATCAATTTCAATTTTACGCTAAGCTATTTTTATATTTATTTTTTTAACGCTCTTAATAGTGTTTTATCGTCAGCTCTATAATGTGTTAGGTGTAACATTATATCAACGATGTATTAAATGTTTTCCATAAGAGAACGCAATTGTTATGTCACTCAAATGTACAGCTACTCGTACAATTTTGTCAACGTAACATAATTGCAATTGCACGGACAGTTTAATATCCAAATTGATTTCCTAATTGATTTTGAACGTAACTAGGTAATTACAAAAACATGAATAGCTTAAATGATAATATTGTAATATAATGTAAAAAGTTCTCAAATAATAAATGAATTTACTGACTTCTTAGAATGTTAACCACGGCCATAACGAGATTGGATTTGTAATCGAGATAAAAAGTATATTACATTGTTCTTTTGTATTCATTCGTATAAATAAGTAATGCTTGATTGATGTTCGGGTAAACAAAATAAAGTGTTTGAAACAAAACAGATTTTTTAGAGAACCTAAATACGCAAGCTACTAGAACGTTCATAATGTCACAATGCCACATCTATGTTTATTAAAAGCTAGAGTTCGTAACTCTGGGATTAACATCACCCACTCACTCTGTAGGAAGGCCAAAGTTAATTTTGTGCGGAAACAACATTAGCCAATGTTTGTGTCATCAAACGAATGAGAGCAACGACCGGACGCGAACGTTTAGCCATGAAAGAAATACTTTATCTCCAGAAAATTTAGTCTTTTATTGTTACTATTTAGAACATAGTGCTGTGTCGAAATAGTTTATTATATTTTATTTTATTATACATATTTTACACATACATATAATTAACTACGAGTATATTCTAGTTATTTCTAAGCTATAACTCTTTTAAATGCAAAACTTGATGTCTTCTATTTTCCATTCAAAATCAGGTCTACTGTAATAATGTATGCTTAGCTAATAGCATCAAAATTACGTTCTATTTCAATCACTTTCAATATTGATCTTCTATTACTAGGAATTTTCAAAGGTATATTTGCAAACTGAACAGTTGTACCGAGAACCATATCGATTTAAGTTTATCGATTATTTACTATTAAATATGCGCACTTTAAGACATAATCGATTTGTGACCATTCTCCGTGGTAATAAAGTTATTTTAACGGAACGATAGTTTTTTAAGTGGTATTTTTTGTAGCTTTACGGTTAGGTTCTCACCATGGTCAAATTGAATTACTTATGTTAAAGTGTTTGTTTTTTCAAATACTGCGGTTAGTACTTGAACAAAATTTACAAGGTTTTCAAATTGCATACTAATAATACCATAACTTTGCCGAACTAATCCTAGAAACTACAGATTTTCATTCGGTTGTCATAAGAATCTTATAGAGAGGAAGTATTAAGAGGAATTTTATAGGGATAGGCCACCCATTCCTCCCAACCACTGTATCATGTTCCTATAGCAACGGAACTGACCCCTTATCAATGGATTTTAATAAAGTATTCTTCTCTATTGTCCACAGAAAGACCAAAAATGCATATTGAAGTGCAAGTGGCCCTTAACTTCGTCATATCGTACCTATACAACAAACTTCCACGACGACGCGTCAACATCTTCGGCGAAGAACTGGAGAAGGCTCTTAAAGAGAAGTTCAGAGGACATTGGTACCCTGACAGGCCTTGTCGGGGGTCGGCGTTCCGGTGCCTGAAGACTGGAGGTCCTTTAGACCCGGTCTTGGAAAGAGCAGCAAGGGAATCAGGAGTGCCAGTACGTGATGTCTTGGAACACTTGCCAAGAGATCTTGCTGTATGGGTTGATCCAGGTAAAACTCCTACTTTATTTTTTGTTTTATATGTTAATATTGCATTGGTTTTTGAAGAGGTCGCTTATCTAGATCAGGGCCAATAAATTAAAGACGTGTTTGGCAAAAACTGGTTCTGAATTCTTAAAATGCATAAATACCGTTGTTTAATGTCAGTCTAGAATTTTAATTCTGCTCTTCTTCGTACGTATAAATGAATATAATGTACCTGTATAATGTAAAGTCATACGTTAAAAACATACGTAATATTTACAAAGGTACAAAATAACTTGCGCACATAACTATTGAGAAATATTTTGTAATACACATACCACCTCCTTATAACAAAAATAACAAACAAATGCTAAGTAGAACAGCACATATAGGGATGAGAAACACTTTATTTAGTACATATTGCGTTATATATCACGCGCAAATACCTACCGAGGTCGACAAACAGACGAGGCCAGTGGCAACAATGCACGATTATTGCCGTTCCCAGTTACAACCGGGATATCTTGTTAGAACAGCTGTGAATGCTAGCCAATCTGGATTTATCTGAACATTTATGTGGGAACTATTGACCAAATATACTTGATAGGATAATGGGCATGACTTTATTAACTGTTTTAGTGTTCGAATAATCTAGAAACTAGTAAATAGATTCTGGTTATAGCTAAATAGGCTTGATAGGGTAATAAGCATGACTATTAATTGTACTAATGTTCGGATGTTTTGATTACAGGTGAAGTTTCGTACCGTATCGGTGAGAAGGGAGCAGTGAAAGTGCTTTTCAGCAGCGACGAGAGGGCTGCTGATGAGCGGACCGATAGAGAGGTAGGCCAAGTGCAAATAATGTTCTAGAATTAACAGCCGTTTTATTAGTGGCTATCTATAAAGCTCCTATTTAAAATGAACTTTGAACTGTCAGGAAATGTCAACTAGCATTTAACACTTGGCTATCAGAACACATTTATTAAAGCATTACAATCAAAATAGCGATTAAATAATGTATTAATTACGTGCGTAGACAATAGTCAAATCAATCATCTGTGTCTGGCGTAATGTTTTGGCAATAAAACGCATCAGCTGCCGCAACCTAGTTCATCAATGATAAGTTGCCTTGGTACTACACCTACCTAATATTGGTACTTATCTGTACATTCATACCAAACTAGGTATGATACAGTTACAGGTTAAAAATACCATTTAATTTGAGGGCAACGCTTCAATGAATAGATAACATTATAATGAAGTAGCTTCAGAACCTGTTTGATCATACATTAATGAGGAAAGTTTCACAAATTAACGTTGTATTTGTTGTTTTCAGGTAACCCGCGCGTTCAACCCCGAAGCGCAGTGCTTCAGGCCCGTAGAGCCTGCGGCGGCCCCGTCTCCACCGACGCCGTCGGCTTTCTCGCCGGCACCACCGTTCCGCGCTCAGCCGCTGACGTTTACCACGGCGACATTTGCACAGACCAAGTTCGGCAGCACCAAGTTGAAAACGAGCAGCAAACGCGCGAACCGCATGTCGCCGACGGAGTTCAGCAACTACATAAAGCAGCGGGCGGTGCAGCAGCAGATGGCGGCGCGGGCGCTCTCGCCGGCCACGGACCCGGCTGCGTACTTCGTGGCGCGGCGCGAGCCCGCCCCCGCCTCCGCGCCCCCCTACCCGCCGGCGCCCGCGCACCTGCTGCTCGCCAACTGAGCCGCGCCCGCGCACTAGCCAGCACCGCGCGACCCGCTCATAGAGTCTTTACTTTTTTACGAGAGAGACGCGCGCCGCGATTTATTTTTTTATTTTCTGCGGGGGCGTCCCGCGCCGCCCGCCGCTTGTGATATCCGTACGATTTTCCATAACTTTTTGTATTCTCGTTCGTTACGTCGATGTGTAATTTAATCGATAGGAGCAATAATCTGCCGCGCTGATGGCCGGCGATTTATTTTCGTAATATTTAAAGCCGAGTCAAGATTTTGATGTCTTCGTTCGATATCAATATTATATTCGTAGGGTGTAAGGGAGCAGAGGCCGAACGGCCGCGTGCGCTTACGACGACGTACCTTCTAGAGCGAGCCTGTATACATACATACGTCCTCCGATTTAAGAAAATACTTTATAATATTAAATATTATGTACACTATATCTACTTAATATATATTCGTACGCGATATTCTTCAAATTTTTCATATGTGGAAATGAAAATAGCCAATAGAAAAAATTACGTATTTTTAATATTGAAATTGATACTTACTATCCTAGTGTACTGTGTACTGGTATGTATTGTATGTAATCGTATATATTTATTGTAAATGTTTGCATATCGGTGGGACGCGGTCGGACGGCGCGGCGGCGGGCCGGCCGAATGCGTCGGAGATCTCACATAGAGTAATCAATCAATCAATCATCACTCGTATAATACGATTGTACCCTTATAATATTAACATAATATACATAAATAATACTATAGAATTAGCTACGTTTCAATCTAACAGTATTTTTTTAAGAAGATATTAGTCCTTGTGTACATTACCGGATCCGGTCCGGGTCTAGAGTGTATGGGTATACTTATAACGTTTATAAAAGACATGAATATGGATGGATAGGAAAAGTATTTCTCAATTCAAAAATTAACGGGTGCATGCAAATTCGTGAATATAAAGTACTATGTGTTATTTATCTTTTTTATATTTCACTAATGCAGCCGGCTCAGTTTTTCAATAGGGATGTTAAGAGTAGGTAGAGAGTAGGTGCAGTAGACTAGCATGCGGGAGGTGGACAGCTTGTTGTGTTGCGTTAGTATAGGGGGCGCCAGTGGGCGTGCGGTGGTCAGACCCTCCGATGGCTGACACATCGCAATCTCACCCTAATTGAAGCACAACATTCACAAGTTGTACTAGAAACGGAAATGTACAACTATTTTTTACTATTTTTATATTTTTCATTTAGAATTAAGTATAGTTGTACTATGATTTGAATACCTTAAACGTACTTTATTGATACCTATGATTAAAATTATTGTAATGTATTGAGATGACTCAATTGGAAAACTGACCGTAACGCTACAGTATTTTGTAGATAAAATCTATAATGTAAGTTTAATGATTAATATAAATTAGAGTAATGAGATTTTTTATTAAAAAATAAATAAATTTTTATTTTCTTTCTTTTGTAAGATATATTCGATGGAAGTGTTAAAGATAATATAACATTTGCATAATATAGAGCGGCTCTCCATGTCCGCAAATATTTAGTCAATAATTTTTCATATTGTTGTACGACTTTTTAAGTTTATATTAAAATGTTTTGTGCAATCTAATGGTGTGTATTTATTTGTAACCCTTCTCTTACTACCCATAGAACAAAAACCACTTAAAAATACAAATAAATCATTTTGGGCTGACCACAGTATTTTTTTTTTAAATATGGCATAAAAATCTACTAAAATATAGATACTTAGGTACTTATTATGGAAATGGAAAGGAACAATATATGATAGTTGATGTAAGAATATTTCCTACAGAAACTTGTGAACCATTACTTATTTACTAGAGAAAACAAGCTACTCGTAACTATAGCTATAGAAATATATAAACTAGTCAAACTTGCCCAACAAACAGAACAGTAAAAACAGCTTACACTTTCTTTTCATTTATTAGAAACTAGCTGTGGCCCGCGGTTTCACCCGCGTAGTTCTCGATCCCGTGGGAATTTCGGGATAAAACGTAGTCTATGTTCTTTCCCGGACCATAAGCTACCCCTGTACCAAATTTCAAGTCAATCGGTTCAGTAGTTTAACCGTGAAAAGGTAACAGACAGACAGACAGAGTTACTTTCGCATTTATAATATGTATTAGTTAGGATTACGATTAACTTCACTAATGCAATGTTAGGCGACCTCGATGGCACTGGGCACCATGCCGGACTGCCATCCGCAAGGTTGCGGGTTCGATTCCAGTGCGGGGTGAATATTTGTGAGAACCACAAATGTTAGTCTCGGGTGTGTGTGTGAATGCGTGTGTGCGTAGTTTCTGATACCCTATACACAAGTTTCGGACTTAGTTATGGGTCAGTTACTATAATGAGATGATGTAGTGAATGATTATGTTTATAATAGTAACTATGAAATCATGAAGAGAAAGAAGATTTAAACCATATGGGTGTTGTGTTGTGTGTGTATATCTATAGCCTATATCTGTGATATAAGAATGACTAAGTGTGCCTAGTATTTAAAAAATCCTCATGATATGTATGTTTATGTTAACTAATCTCCTACTGCCTTATTTGCGTTACATTTGCAGTCTGGTTTAACAAAGCCTGGTAAGTATTTGACACCTTGTCAGTCGAATCTGTCACTTTGACAGTACTCAAAATTGATTGTAAAACCTGGTTTAGTGCTAAACCAGACTAAAAATGCAACGCAAATAAGGCAGATTGAGAAATAGGTTAAAAGAAATAAAATACATAAATATAATCATTAAGTCACTTTATTTATTAAACCACAAGACAAAAGAAACCTCATCTATTTATAGGATGCTGTCAGCTTAATACAAATGGTATGGAATTTACATAACTATAAATGAACCATTTCAATAATACTCTTTTTAATATTTTACAATAGATTTTATTATGGTAATTTGAACTTGATAAAACTTCGTTTCGGCGAGAACAGTAGTTTTAAAACTGCATTTGTACGCTAGGAGAGTCATTTTGAGCTTTCTTTAGTGCGTTACGCAGGTTTTTAACAAGGCTAGGTAATGCTCCAATCAGTTTTTTTTACGTAATATTAGTACAGACTAAACCTTCTATTAATAAACGAGGAATAACAAAGACTTAGTTAATCCACCCTTATCCTTTTTGTATATACTCTGTATTTACTCATACATAATGTTATTATACTTACGAATGAGAAAGATTAAACGTGTATTAACTATACCACTGTTATTCTCCAGTTATCAATAAAAGGTTTTGATATCTCGTAAAGACTCAGCTAGCGTCAAAATGTAACATTACTTTGATCATACAAGTAGAAAAGGCATGAAACGTACTTACAATGTCAATCAAGTTGAAAACCATCAAATATCTGCAAATAGCGATAATACACCTTATAAATATGAGAACAGAGTACATTTTTGTGCTAATGTACAATCAAAATAAAAGATTTTGATGTTCTTACTTTAAAAAAACGTTTTATACTCTGTATTTTACAAAGGCACATAAAATACTTAAATAACTTGCAAATATTTAACTTTCAAGTAAACACGAGTCATCCCTAGTGATAGAAATCTTAAGATTTTTGGATATATCGATCTTAGTATTACAAAATTGTATGAATGTTCTCTTGAATTATGAAAATTTCACTTGAACATATAAAATATTATATTTTAATTGATATATTACAGGAACAATTTATTCTTTATATACTATTAACAAATAAATCTATACATTTCATGCAAAGAATATGTTTTGGCACTGTTTATTTGTGTTATACATATTTTAAAAGAAAAACTATGTATTTCAGTATAATTATTGTATAAAAGTATAAATACTTAATTGATTTATGAGTTACGAAGGAAATTCCTTAGATATAATAGTAATATATTAATTATATGGTATGTATTGACAGACTTCGCTATAGATGAGGAGATATGCCCCTAGTGGTTAATTTACGTAAATTAAAAATATTCCTTCATTTAAAAATAATCAGTACATTTTAAAACGCAATCTTTCTTCAGTTTTTTTTCATTTAACGCAACTACATTTTACTTCCCGCTTATGAAAATAATATAATATTTACATTACAAAAGTAAACATAATAAATGATTATCATTTAAATAAAAATATAACATGCGGTCAGGGTGACTACTGACCAGGTAGACCAAAATCAATCTTCGATAAAAACAATATTACATAGGAGGTACTTAAAACAATCTTTAACACTGGTCTATGATTATGACTGATCAATTTTGACTAAAATTAATAATTTTGGCCCGATTCCGATATTAAAAATATAGAATGTACCTAATAGCCTAATTCTTATCTTATAATAGAATTAAAATCATAATTTATTTTGTAAATTATGATAAGTACTTAATTAAAATCTATTTAGAGTACTAAATTAAAGTCCACATAAAAACCATTACATTATTTTGAATATTTGTAACAGTCTTAAAACTATACAATTAACTCAGTAAATAAATAACACAAGTGTGAGCAAGGCCTTTAAGACAATATAAAATGGAAAAATAAGACAAAAACAAAGTCAAGGAACGACCTAATATAGTCGAAAATGTAATTTCCGAATATTGCTTAACACCTGCGAAGTTTCGACAGTATCTATTTACATTATTGAACCTCGAGTTCACTAAACAACGTGTTTTGGTAAAAGCAATACATGATATTCCATAGAACTTGTCTATAGAAAGCGTCGATCAGTGTGCCATTTCGATGTGTCGCTGTAAACTCTTTTTGTTCATATAGAATCGATCACACATGGCACAAGGGAAGAAAACCTTTTCGTTGTCGGCGTGTCGCGCTCGCGTGTGAGACGACAGGTCCAGGGCTCTCGCAAAGTACACTTTGCAAATATTACAGAAGAACTTTGTGGGTGTAGCATGCATCGTGCGGTGAGCTATTAGATCGCGAGGTGTGGCGACGCCATCGCCGCACTGTCCACAAGTGAACTCTCCCGGTTGTGCGATAGGAACATTACCATCGTCCTCCGAGTCGCCCGACTCGTCCTCCCCGTGGTTTCGCACTCTATGTGCAATTAAATCTTTCTCGCTATCACACTGCACTCCGCATACTTCACACGAGTGACCATCCTCATCCAACTGGGCGTTCATAGAAGAGCTACCCTCACCACCCTCATAATGTTTTTTCATGTGAACTAAAAGCGTCGATTTTCGTGTAAAACTCTTTTCACATACGGGACAAAACACTGAATTCGGTTGGTGAACCTCCTCCATGTGACGCATGTAGGCGGCGCGTTTAGTGAATTCTTTGTCGCATATTGTACAATATCTGCCCTCGATTGCATCACTGTTTTGGTCCAACTCGACAGAGTCGTCTGAGCGCAACTTTTTATTTGGATTGACGACCGTCACTTCGACCTCCGGCGGTAGCCTCCTTTTGGGCACTACAGTGGGTGTAGTGTGTTGGACGCGGGCCAACTGCACAGGATCGACGACCTCATGTTTACTCACTTTACTAGTCACTTTGTGCTGAGGCATCCAAAGACCGCTATTGTTAGCAGCCGCTTTGCCGTCAGGGGAACGTAAATGCCAACCTCGGTGACTTTTCAAAGCAGCGATTGAAGTGTAACTCTTATGGCAAATTTCACAATCAAATGTCTGCGGTTGGCTTGGTAATTGATTAACGCACTGATGATTTTGTAATGATAATAAGCCCACAAACTGTTTCCCACAAGCATCACAGGGATAGCGTGCTTGGTAATCGCTACTGGGGTCTAACGACTCCTGATCATTGTCATAATCCCCTTCCATATCTTGTGAAACGTCTTGAGATTTACTTGATCCCTGGTTAGGATCGTAACCCAATAGTTCCCGAGCGTGAGCAGCTTTTAGATGCTCATAAAGTTCCAAAGAGTTATTGAGAGGTTTACCACATATTTTGCACATTTGTGTAGCTGATTTATGGACATTCTTTCTGTGACGATAGTAAGACTTTTTATCGGGGAAATTAATTTTGCAGATGGTGCAACTCGACCGTCCACCTTCACCCGGTGTTGGTTGGAAAGCATCATTACTGTTGGTTGAACTAGTGCTTGTGATTCCATGTTTAGCGCGCTTGTGCTTAAACAAACTAGATTTCAGTGGGAATCGTTTGTAACATAAATCACAGGAGAATGGTAAAGCATCTTGCTGCGGAGTTTGTTGAACATTATTTGCGAAATTTGTGAAATTAAAACTGTTAAATTGTGGCGTTGTTAAAGTGCCATTTTCGTCGACATTGTATTCGTCATCTTCGGTGGAGGCGTGCATAGTATTTTCTTCACTGTCGTTTCTATCATTTAATATATCTGCGTGTAAAACTTTTTTATGTTTCCATATATTTTTCTTGTGCATGAAACCTTTACCACAAATATCACATGAGTATGGTGCGTTAGGAACAATAATATTTGGCTTGAAGTTAACGAAACCGGGTTGTTGCTGCTGTTGTTGTTGATGTTGAGCCATATTAAATTGTTTAATCGGTTTACCAATTATACGAGGATCGAATCCTTTAGGCTCTCCTGGTTTCCTGTTTGTAGTGGGTACTTTAGCGTGAATACGCATGTGATTTGAATAAGCCTGGCGACTTTTGAATGACCTTATGCATATATCGCAGAAAAACTCGGACTCCGTGCTAGCATTAACTCCAAGGCCAGGATGAGCCTGTTGTACATGTTCAGATAATTTTTGAGGTGTGCTGTATGAATTAGAACAGATGCTACAAGGATAAAACTTAACCCTCAGGTGAGTATTTTTGTGTTCTGCAAGTTCTGAAGGACGAAGGAACTTTTTGTCACATTGGTCACAATGATGAGCAACTTGATTATGTTCTGCCACTTGGTGGTCAGTCCACGCGTCTACAGTTTCAAAAATAGCATTACATTCAGTGCATGAGTAATGATATTCCTCGGCCTCTTCTTTTACAAGAGACATATCAGGTTCTGTAGACGAACCAATTGCTTGTTCAGAATGTTCAGCGTATATGTGATTGTTAAGTTCACCAGCTTGCTCAAATTTGGCGTCACAATTTTGGCAGTAATGAGGTTTATCTTCGTTGTGAGCGACTCTTAAATGCTTGACCAAATTCAGATAGTTGCTGTTCTTTTTGCCGCATACCGGGCAGTCAGTGACGCGGCCATCGACACATTTGTTTTGACTTTCAGTTTCTGATTTTACGAAATCATCAGCGTGAACTGTGGAAACGTGCTCAGTGAACTGATGCATGTTCGAGAACTGTACCGAGCATAAATCACAGTGGACATAAACTGTACATTCACCGATACGAATATGTTTCTTCAGTGAAGACTTGTCTTTAAAGCTTGCGCGACAGTGAACACAACCGAGAGGCACTGCTGATTGACCATCCTCGTGAAAATCAAACACATGCTTCATAATAGATTGTTTCAATTGGAATTTAGCTGGACACAGCCTACAAGCATATGACCGTGCGTTGAAAATATCCTTTGGTTGAACTTTTCTAGGCCCATCAATAACCATATCTTCTGTGATACCATTCTTTTCATATATGACTTTCCATAAATCTGTACACGAGTTTGATCTCATGTGACTTAGTAGAGCGCCAATATGGGTGAAAGTAACCACGCAGTTATAGCACGTATGTTTAGGAACTTTATGACCATTTTTCTGCAGATGTTGTATGACAGCTTTTCTGCGTGGATACTCTTTATTGCAACAAAGGCATCTCTTGGTGTTGATTTGTTCGATGATGTTGCGATATTTTTTGATGAATTCTGTTTGTTCTGATGTGATATAAGTTTTCTCGGCGTCAGTCTCTTTTCCTTCTTCTCCGTCCTCTCCTGCTTCCTCCCCTGCTTCTTCAGTGTCATTTAATTCCGCGTTTGTATCTTCCATTTCCTCTTCCTCCTCATTCATTTCGCTATTATACGCGTTATTTTGCATTTCTTCGTTTATTTCTACAACTGGTGCTAAACTGTCCTGTGGACCATCTTCGTCGTAATCATTTTCTTCGTCTTGTTGCGACTGCTCTACGTTATCTCCTTCTTCGTTTCCTTCCCCTTCATTGGCTTCGTCATCATCTCTAGGTTCATAGTTTTCACCATTCTGACTGTCTCCAGTCTCAGCTTCCTTCTCATTGTCACTCTCGTCTTTTTCTTGCTGCAGATGATCATCAGGCTGTGTATCATCTTCCTCATTATTATCTCCATTATCACAATCGTTTTCTTGTTCTCTTGCGATTTCAATTTCATTATCAGACTCCATATCAAGTGTATCATAATTTTGACTCTGATTATTTGATAATTCCATTTCGGCGTCTTCGTCTTGATTTTGATCGTACTCATTAGGTTCAGAAAGAATAGCTTCTACTTGGAACGATGCGATTTCTGGTTCTGATATCAATGTCTCAGGGCTTTCTGGTCCCGAGTTCATAATTTCCGGTTCTGATACCAAAACTTCAGGTTTTGATGTCAGCAACGTCTTTAGTATGTGCGGTTCTTTCTTCTTTATTTGTAAGTCTTTGAGTGCTTTGATACGTAGAGGATAAGGCAAATTGTTCTGGGCTGTTTTAAAAGTCTTAATCGGTATTGGTTTCGGTGGATTCAGAGTCGGAATTACTTTACCAGCCATTTGTTTGGACATTAACTGCATTTTATGATTAATCGGATTGGGCATGAGTCGCGCTTTGGGATTGAACGGGTTTGGTCTGAGTTTGGGTTGCATATGAGACGAACGCGTATGCGTCCTCTTGTTTGTTATTTTGTTGGTGTATCTGTCGAAGCTGTGTGCGGCCAGTTCGTGTCTGCGTGCGTTGTGGGAGTATCTGTAGGAGCGGCCGCAGATGAGGCAGTCCTTAGAGGCTATCTGTTGTATACCTTGGCGGGCGTGGAGCGTCTCCCCCGTGGGCCGCATCACGGTGATCGATACCTCGGGCATATGAGGCACTTTCACCGGTTGAGGCGTCTCATTACTCTCCTCCTCATATTCTTCTTCCTCTTCATCTTTATCACTTTCCACCCCCTGGAGTTAAAATAACATTGGATATTTAGTACAAAAAAGAAACAGGGAATTAATATAAAACTTAATTATTACTAAAACTAGGAGCCTTTATATTGCAGTATTTGCACCAAAGGACAGCAGATGTTTAGAACTAGGTGTAACTTATGTTTAATAAAAAACTTAAATGTTTCTCTTAACATAACAAAACAATGTTATTACCTCTCTAAATAACTAAATAATCATTTTCAAGATATTTTTATAAAACAAACTATTTTTATAAAATTAAATTTCAAGACAAAATTAATAAAACAAACAAAAAGATATTGCTTAATAAAAATAAAAACTAAAATAAATGGTATATCTACCAAAATCTGTATTGCAATTTTGATTCCCATATTGGTTATAAGTTTGTGTGATACACAAATATAAATCTAGTTCTTTGTTTATGAATGAGTGTTAGTTACTGATACCCTTTGATCCAAATAATAAACTAAATTAAGGGTTAACTACTATAGTGAGATTGTTACATAACAAATTATGTAATATTACACACATTCATTATTCATAAATGTATTTTACTAACTTTGCCAAATAAAAATGTAATTTTAATATGTAATATTAAGTAATAATTATTGCTATGCTTTTCTTATAGTCTAATATTGCTTTTTGATATATTTTTGTATGAAAATCATATCAATTTTGAACACAATTGGTACAAATAGGGACCGTATGTTCCAAACAGATAGGCAGATCACATTTGTAACAATACCTCGTTGTTTTACGGTTACGTTTCCTACTACACACTTTACAACGGGTTCTCTGTCGTTTCTCATTGGGTAATATTGTCATTTTCTTTTTAACTTCACTCAATACTTCCACAGTTACTTCTTTAGATCCTATCAAACTTAACGCTAGTTCTCTGATATACAATCGCCTTTGAATAATATTTGATGAGAATGAATTTTTTAATACTTGTCCGTTGACAGCGGCAATGTTTAACATTGTAAAAAATAATGAAAGTGTCCAATTGTTTGTGCATTGCATTGTTGTGTAATAATGCATGAGAACATCGAGCACTTCAACCGCAGATTGATTCTTCTTGTAAACAGACACTGAACTGAATTTCATATTCAACCCCTTCCTGCTGTACTTTGGATCATTTGTGATGACATTAGTTACTTTATTCTCCGAGTTAATGTATGATGTTATAGAATAATTATTAGAATATCCCGTTAAAAACTGATGGTCTTTTCTGTACTTAGAAAAGAAAATTGGAGGAACATCACCGCTTTGCGGGTGTAGAGCAGCATTTGTGTACAAGTTACTATTCTTCAATGATTGCATTAATGGTATTGAAAAGTACCAGCTGTCCATTATGATTGTTTTACCAGATTTGTTCAAATGTTGAGTAACTTTTTCGACAATCTCTTGTGGCTCCAATAATTTTGATACAACATCTAGATTGCTGACGTAGAAAGTGTGCGGGTCGACTAGCAAAACTAATTTTATTCCTTGTTTCAAAGGTTTTTTATCAATATTGTAGCGCAATGGACAAGGCCCATAAACTGGAACGATTACTTCATCTACAACGACTTCGTCACCAACTTTCAAAGCTTTTCTACAGTTCATGGCAAACATTTCAAACACAGTACGCATTCGCCTCAACGGATCTTCCTCCTCTATATCATCATCATTATCAAACTTAATATTTTCTAAGATAAAATTGAATCGGTCCAAAGTAATATAACGGCCAACACAGGATACTCCCAAATTGCTATCCCACAAAGTTGATATATTTTCATATGTCGGTCTCAATATTCCATGCAAATACAAAACGCCAATAACAGTTTTAATTTCAGCAACATTGGTCACTAGGCTAGCAGTTCTGTTTTTAACAATATTGTTGTTAGTGCAAACTACAATGTGTTCTAGTAGATCATCTGTGATCAGAGCCTGCCAAGCATTTTTGGGAAGGTCAAAATTCGTGTGTAATATTTTACGTTTTTTAGCTGTCGATGAGTTAGACTCGAGAGAATCATTGATTGGATGGTCTGATATAACTTTGTTGTTACGGCACAAATAACCGTCGTTCCAATCAGTGTATGTACTGTCAATATTAGTTAAGAGTTCGGACTCTGATTCAGATTCATGGTCAGAATGATAAACATTGTCATGCTCTTCAACAGATCCGAGGGAATCAATTGCATCACTGTCTTGAACCATGTCCAGAATAGCGTGAGCCCGTTGCCAGTCCTTTCTTGGATCCACATATTTCTGTGGATAAAATTAATTCTACTATTCTCACACTGTTTTTATGCTTATAGTATACATTTGTACTAGTTTATTTATACATAGAATTATACTATTTAAACTACATAGTACTAAAAAGATTCTTACCTTATCACTCTTTGGTGTAAGTCCCAATGATGCCAAGATTGGGGGCCCTTCAGGCTGCAGTTTACTTGCCGGACCGGCATTCTGAAAATTAATTTATACATACAATTAATTAAATAAAATATAGTAATAGTTAGCTGCTTTATATAAACTTAATCATCATAACTAATTGTTTTTAACCTGTTCTGGTATATATCCTATGTTGATATGAACAATTATATAATTAAAAAAGAAATATAGTAAAAAGTTATCGAGAAATAAATTATGTAGTAAACTATATACAGTAAACCACAATAGTCTTACTATGACTACAGGATAACAGGGAATAACCAGTCATATCAGCAAAATGGTATACTTTGATAAAGTGTGTAGAATCCAATATGAATGAGTCAACTTGAAGCAAATGACAATTGTCCTTGACATGAAATACTAAGAAACCAGCAACAGAGTAAGTACTTGTGTGAGTATTCAATGATAATCATAATAGACTGGTACATTTCCACCAGATAGTAGCTGATAAATCAAGTACCTACTTAATCATCAACAGTGAGTAATACACACCTCAACATCAGGGTATGACCCATCTATAGCCACTTCATCATATGCCTCATCAGACAATGGTTCACTTTTAATTTTCACCTGAAAATTCATTTAAAAATGTTAGTAAACAGAGTCAAATTATGACAATTCCAAGATTTAAATAAAGGTCCAGAATACAACTGACCTCTTCTAGTAGGCTTCCATCCTTTTCAATCAGAGACAGTAGTTTGTTTTGTGTCTTTTCACATACAGTTTTGAATATATGCCAGTTGTTGACATTGTCCATACATTTCCTGCATACATTTGTAGGCAGGTTGTCATTTTCGTTTATCTGAAAAAATAATCATACGTAATCATAAAACGGGCGGCGAATGGGCTCATTCCACGACGCAGTTAGCGCGTTTCATCAGAACGAGAGTCGTAACCGCGCCTCGTGAATAGATACGCGAGGAGAAACTAAGTAGGTAGGCGTAGGTACAAGCGAACGAGACGGCGGAGAGCGGAGCGGCTGCTCCTCGACCGAATAAGTAGAGGCGAGTCGAGTGGCAGCCGGTGAGCCCCTCGAGGGTTACCGTACCGCTCGATATACACACACAGCCACAGCGCGCGCCGACACTGACGCTCGACCCCGACCGAGGTACGGGCTGCAGGCTGGTCTCGTCCGATAAATCAATACGTCCAACGCGAGACGATATCACTAAACACGCAGCCCCCTCCCGACCTGACCCCCGGGAATAATGCCAAGCCCGTCCCGACCCTCATGATGCGCGCCATTCCCAGCCGGCTGCAAGGAACGCGACATGACGCGACCACGACCCGACCGATAGCTGTGGAACATTACAAAATGGTGGACGATCTTACGACATCTCCACCTAAACGAAGCGCTGCCTGTCATTGCACGTTCTCAGCCGGATGACGGCTTCTCACGTATGCTGAGAGTCCACTTTCACTTATATCACCATAATCATGGGTTTATATTAGTCATTACGTACCTGTACGGCTACACAATCCTTGATTTTAGAAGCGAGGACGGAAGGTTCCGTGTCATCCGAACTGGTGGTAGGAAAAATCGGCAGTAATTCGCCTCGAGATGACAAACACAGTCTACAAACACGATCATAGTTCACACTCATTGTAAATAAACAAGATTTCTTGTGTTTAACACTTTCCACAAAGGTTATAAAAGAGACGCCATGTCACCACGACCACTTCAACACAAAGCACTGCACTTCGTTCTTGCCAGAGCACGAAAGCGCCTGATGATGAGCATGAGAAGTCGATAGGTTCGGGACGGCTGGGTCGAGTCGCCGACCACCTGTCATTCTGCGCATGTGCGCGTAATATGGCTACAAGTGAGACAACATTACAGACCAAACTGAAGTATAATGGGCCAGCCCATTGACAATATTGACATGACATAAAACATGGACGGGGCATACCTACGAAAAAAACGTGTATACCTATACTTTACTGAGAGCATTAAATGGCGGCTAATAGTGCAGTCCCTATCGATATGTCTGAAAAATAACATCGATAATAGGTTGTAAGTATGTTTTCTTAATTTGATTAATTTTAAGTTTTATAAATAGGTCTTACTGTAAACGAACATTATAGATAGTTTGTAAAATATAGCTTGATCATTGTGACATACAGGGTGGCCCAAATAGTTTTTTTTTTTTTTTTTATATACTTACTTGTAAAGAGGTTTCATAATATAATTGATAAATTATATAGGTTTATACTTACTTTCTTATTATTATTATTTTTTATCTAGATGCCTTATAATTTGATTTGAATAGTGATAATTGTTTTTAAATGTTTATTTGTTATTGTATTCTTTTAAATGTTTTTATTTTTTAAACATTAAGTTTACATTTTTTCTCTTTTTAAGATTTTAATTTTAAATGTTTTGTTACTTATTTAAAAAAAGAAAAAAGTTCTAATTTTTGTTTTTATTTTATAATTCAAGAAGATTTTCTTGTGTTTGTTATATTAATGTATAACTTTCAAAACATATTTAAATTATTTAATTTCAACATTTTATTTTGTCTATGTATTCATTTTATTGTGCAACATTTAAGTTTTTTTTTTTTTTTATTATTTATACTTTAGTACCCTTTGTAAATTTCTAACTAAATTGTATTCTATTTGCGTGTGCCCTAACAGGGTCCACAATAACTTGTACCTTGTATCTTGTAATTGTGGTGAGCAATAAAAATTGAGTATTGAGTATTGAGTATTGAACGCTCAGTAAGGGGAAGTATAAAACTATAAGAGATACAAAGATTTGTTTTTAGGAACCATGTCATCGATTTTAGTAAAAAAAAGTGCATTCATAGATTTAGAAAAAAAAACTATTACTCTCTTTGAGAATCGAACCCGGAAATTTTGAATAATTTAATGTTCATTATTTTAAACTAGAAATGGATTGTGTATATCTTTAGCAGTAAGTAAATGTTACTAAGAAACATAATATCTAAATTCATTAAAATGCATTGTTTTTATATGAAATAGTTTGGTACAAAACTCGTCAAGACATCATTGAAGTTCCAAAAATAGCCAAATATCCCATTTCAACACAAATTCACCATTTCAAGATACAAAATGCAATAGTTTGTATATACGGCCGTTCGTTCTAGTTACAAATAATGAAAAATATTTTTTTCAAAACTTCCGGGTTCGATTCCCTTAGTGAGTTATACTAGTATTTTTCTAAATCTTTGAATGCAATTTTTATTTTAACTAAAATCGATGACATGTTTCCTAAGAACAAATCTTTGTACCTATCTCTTATAGTTTTATACTTCCCCCCACTGACCGTTTTATTTGGGCCACCCTATATATCAAACTTTTATTCTTTATACTCTAGTTGCCGGGATATAAAAATGTCGATAGAAATTATCGACGTTTCGTACTATAATCGATACTGATGTAATTGGGTTTTATTTAATTACAAACGTTAGGCATTCAATTTAACGAATATTTCAATATGAATACAGATATTCTCAAGAGCAAACCTCAAATCCATGGTTTCTTAAATTAATTTAATTTTTAAATAACGTTTTATTTAAAATATCGATAGTTTATAGTCTGTGGTCACGATGTTTCATTGCCCATCACTAAGCAAGTCGATTAATCCTTTTGTTATAGCTAGAAAATAATATGGCGAACGGCCACAAGTAGGTATTTCAATGAGACTAAGAATGACAGATGGCTATTATAGTAACTGTCAGAAATACTGTTGTCCTTTTTCTCTTACGCAAAATTATGAAAGTTAAAAAGAGACGGCTATATTTTTATAACTTTGGCGTCGATAAGCCTCATACTTCTATAACTATTTTTTCTATAGTCAAACATGCGATGTCCATGTTATATGTCAATGAGTATAATACAGAAAACAGCAACATTTGGCTTGGCTAAGATTATGACAAAACGTTTTTTTTTTGTGTCTGTATTAAAACTGTTCAATAAATTAGTTAATATTTAACTGTAATATTAATTTATGTTTTTTATGTGTAATAATGAGTTGTGAATATCAGAAACAATTTGATGAAATTATAAATAGACGACCTCGATGGCAGAGTGGTCACCATGCCGGACTGCCATCCTTAAGGTTGCGGGTTCGATTCCCGTGCGGGGTGAATATTTGTGTGAACCACAAATGTTTGTCTCGGTCTGGGTGTGTGTGTGAATGAGTGTGTGCGTAGTTTCTGATACCCTAGATACAAGCTTCGAGCTTAGTTAGGGGTCAGATACTATAATGAGATGATGTAGTGAATGATTATGTTATGTTATGTTATAAATATATTCATAACTGCCTGCCTATCGCCGAAGGTTACGGGTTCGATTTTCACTCATGACAAACATTTGTGTGCACATTAAGAACTTGTCTGTTTTCCTTGGTCTGGGTGATTTTTTATCTTATTCAGTATAGATTTGCCAAAAATAATTTATGTAAGTTCATCCTTTCCATGTCCATAGTAGGAGCTTTGCTTGTTTGCAACATGGCGATGTGTGATTATGTGGCTGAATATATTTTTATTTTATCGGTTTCGAAGTTCTTAAAATTCTGATTTCTCACAGGTGTATACTTAAAAGTAATCAGAGTGATGTTATTTTGAAAGAGAAAATAGCTGACTTTTTAATTGAAAACAGCAGTTTTATTGAACCTATCTTAAATTATGCATTATATATCTATATAACACAGTATGTTTTTACATAATAAAATAAGAAAATAAATTGTAGTTGAAAGGTTATTATAATATTATGTTATGTATGACGAGAATAGAGAAGCCATTCTTATTATTATTTTTTACAGTTTTGTGGTACATTTTAAAAACTACAACACTTATAGAATGATATACAGGGTGTCCCGTAAGTAGTGGACCAACGGGATGTGGGGGATAGGGGAGACCGTTACCTACCAGAATCACCAAAATTTATTGTCCTAGGCCTCATAGTTCTGAAGTTATAACGTTTTTTAGTAAGTAGGTGAAATTAGCGTACTATGTGCACATTTTTCTCAATTCTACAAAATCTATTACTTATTTTGATGTTATTTTTATTCAAGGGCGTTAAGAATACATAGGTTTTTCTAATTTAAATCATTTTTTAGTGTAGTTATCATTAACATTAAAATTAATCAACAAAATAAGTGCAATTGTTAAATTTCAAAATATTCTAAGTGGTATTTGAGCTGAGCTGGTGTAAAAAAAATGTATTGTAGCCTTGTGGCACTTTATTTTAAAAACATCTACATATCATAAGGATTACAAAAACGTATAACACCGTGGTTTCAAATGAGTAGTTTTTTATTTTAACTAATATCAACGTAAAAGGGAACTTTTGAGAGAAAACAAAAATTCATTGCTAATTATGGAAATTCGTTTATTACTCAATTTATTTTTACATTAAGGGTTCAAAATGCTTTTCTTTAGCTCTTGTGCATTAAAACATCTTCGTATAAAGTCTTTTTGTAAACTTTTTTGGGCTCTTTGATGTTTTTTTATCAACTCAGCAACATGATTGAAATTTTGTGATAACTCTCTTTTTATCATGAATATTTGTCTCATTAACTGCTTGTTTGAGGAAACCCCATAGAAAATAATCCAAAGGATTCAAGTCGGGAGATCGTGGCCTATTTCATGGCCGATCGCTGGCCATGAAATAGTACCTTCGCGTCCAAACCATCGATTTGGGAACGTCTCATTCAAAAATTCATTCACTTACCGTGAATAGTGGGCAGGTTCACCTTCGTACTGCAACCACATTCTCTCCCGCGCAGTTTCAGGCCTTATGCATAACCAACATCTTCGAATAAAGTTAAGAAGTACGCGAGAGTATGTGGTTCCGCGCAGTTTCAGGCCTTGTGCATAACCAACATCTTCGTTAAGTTAAGAAGCACGTACGAATGTTGCAGTACGAAGGTGAACCTGCCCACTATTCACGGTAAGTGACTGAATTTTTGAATGAGACGTTCCCAAATCGATGGTTTGGACGCGAAGGTACTATTTCATGGCCAGCGATCGGCCATGAAATAGGCCACGATCTCCCGACTTGAATCCTTTGGATTATTTTCTATGGGGTTTCCTCAAAGAAGCAGTTAATGAGACAAATATTCATGATAAAAAGAGAGTTATCACAAAATTTCAATCATGTTGCTGAATTGATAAAAAAACATCAAAGAGCCCAAAAAAGTTTACAAAAAGACTTTATACGAAGATGTTTTAATGCACAAGAGCTAAAGAAAAGCATTTTGAACCCTTAATGTAAAAATAAATTGAGTAATAAACGAATTTCCATAATTAGCAATGAATTTTTGTTTTCTCTCAAAAGTTCCCTTTTACGTTGATATTAGTTTAAATAAAAAACTACTCATTTGAAACCACGGTGTTATACGTTTTTGTAATCCTTATGATATGTAGATGTTTTTAAAATAAAGTGCCACAAGGCTACAATACATTTTTTTTACACCAGCTCAGCTCAAATACCACTTAGAGTATTTTGAAATTTAACAATTGCACTTGTTTTGTTGATTAATTTTAATGTTAATGATAACTTATACTAAAAAATGATTTAAATTAGATAAACCTATGTATTCTCAACGCCCTTAGATAAAAATAACATCAAAATAAGTAATGGATTTTGTAGAATTCAGAAAAATGTGCACATAGTACGATAATTTCACCTACTTACTAAAAAACGTTATAACTTCAAAACTATGAGGCCTAGGATAATAAATTTTGGTGATTCTGGTAGGTAACGGTCTCCCCTATCCCCCACATCCCGTTGGTCCACTACTAACGGGACACCCTGTATAACATATAGAAATATTTCAATACAATGTCTAAATGTGCAGACAAATTTATTAATAACTAGCTGTGCCCCGCGGTTTCACCCGCGTGGTTCCCGTTCCCGTGGGAATACGGGGATAAAATATAGCCTATGTTATTCAGGGTGAATGTAGCTTTCTAATGGTGAAAGAATTATTGAAATCGGTTCAGTAGTTTCAGAGCCTATTCGTTACATACAAACAAACAAACAAACAAACAAATCTTTCCTCTTTATAATATTAGTATAGAAAAAGAGGTTTCCACAATGTATATACCGTGAGCAAAAAGCAGTACTTAAAAATCTTCGAAATACACACGTTATGAATTTTGTTGGTTTAATACACTGTTCAATGTCACAAAGTTCACGTTAACCAAATGTTTGTGGTACCTACGTTTACAAGTCTGAATGTTTTGTCCCTTTCTAAACCGGTATGTCAACATCAGCGCAATACTCAAAGTGTGCCAACTTCGGTTCATTCGAAATAAGCGGGAAGATTTAAATATTTAATCCAAACTTTTTATTATCAAAATCAGCAACTTAAATGATTTAAGGGAAATTCAGTATGTTAAAATTTAGGTGAAGATTTAAATTATTAGTTATAGTGATATTAGGTTTATTATTATTAAATATTCATGAAAATGTATTTTCAAACTTCCAGAGTATTAATTGTTTACTTATTTTATTAGGTACCAACATGAAAAACCAAATCATTTTTTTACTTATTTGAAATTATTTTAAAGTTTTTGTATTTTCACTTATGATTATGAATTAAATTATTTTGTGTACCTACCTAATTAGAGTTATTTATGGTTATTTAATATTGAAGTAAAGATCCTTTACTTAATTATTTTATAGGTCACTTTTTGGCCGATTTTGATGTAAGTAGGTAAGTAGTTGTACTTACCAATTACACTCAGAGGGTTCTGTATAATATTAAATTAAATATATATCTAGCAATTAATATAAAAAATCCAAATTATTTTTAGATTGTTCGTGAAGCTGGTGTATAAGTGATATTTGATTGATTGTTTTCGAGCAGTGTTTGAAAAGTAACAAAAAAACATCGAACCAGGAATTGAACCCGTGATCTTTTATTTAGTAAAACACGTGCTATAATAAGATTAGGCCTGCTTAAGTGTCAACCTAATGAATTGCTGAATGATGATGACTCTTAATTTAAAACTATGACAGATGATGGGGATTATCAGGTTTTTATTAAAAAATACAACATTTTTTTTCAGTACAATTTTATTATGTTTGATTCGCACAAGCAACATTAACATACATTTATTAAAATTAAGCAATTATATTTTGTTTGAAGTAAGGTATATGTATCAACACTTTTAAAACAAATCTACATTATGTGGTAGAGTTAAGATATGTATTTTGTCTACCATTTTTTTAAATATAACATTCTTTTATACCTTATATATTACAAAATATACTACTTACTTTGGATTTATATTTTTACGATTTTTTTCTGTTTAAGGTACTTATTTAGGCTGTATTGGGAGTATTTAATACGTGACAAATAAATAAGGAAGTAAGCCACAGACCCACGCGGTATAAGAACAAGTACATTGACTTAATTTCCTTCAATAATTTTCTTCTCTTAAGTGTGTTTTTTGGAGCTAATCTGCTACCCTTGCTCATTCTTTGGTTGCCAGTGACGTCATTAATAAACGCGTGCATACATGAATAACGGGTTCCGTTGTAGGACCGCAGCTTTAACATGTCTTTTGTTGTTGAAAAAAAAAAATAAAAAAAAAAAAATAAAAAAAAAAAAAAAAAAAAATTACCTAATGGATTGGAGAAATGCCATTTAAGATATGGTTTAGTAACTAATTATGAAACTTTTTATTATAAATAGTTTTAATGTTGGTAAAGTACAATGATTTTTGAGTTAACAATACATCGAGTTGAATCCTAAAATTTATTTTTATCATCCACTCACAAAACCAACATTATTCCAACTATTAAAAATTTAAATTCTAATTTCAACGACATGATTACATTTAGACATTCATTACAAAACAATACGTTTAAAAAATTAATATATATATATTTTATCACCATTTTTAAAATAACCTAATTACCTACAAGGGGTACAGTACAGTATATAGACACTACTATATTTTAAATATATAATTTATATTAGGATGGAGGTTTTAATAAAAACTAATTACATGTTAATTATGGAAACACTGGCAATACTAGTATTGTTACGAGCTAGGAAGATAGATGACGAGATTCTCTCGAGCACTTGTGACCTTTTCTGTCATAATTAGTTGTATCAGAACACACACCATGTTTAGAATTTATTATCATCTCCATCCTATGAAATATAGAAGCTACCACAAAGTTATCCAAATACAAAAAATATTTTTACAAATTATTGGCCTTTTATATTTGTAATTATCTCTTAAAATAATACAAAAAATAACTTGTGCGTAAACATATATTTATTGAAGCTTAGTTTTTAAACAATTCCTTAGAATTGATTCCAAAGTAAACAAAAGAAAAGAAAATAATCGGTTTAGAAAAAGTGATGAGTTACAGATTTCTTTAATGTTTGGACCCAAAGGTGTAGAATCCTAAAAAAGTGGCTTCCTATACAGTCAAAGCATTTAAAAAAAGAACAGTCATTTTATTTCCATGAACATTGCATAAAGTTCTCAACAAAGAGGTTTCATTATTGAATTTCATCGTAACTGACCAATGCTTTGTGTTAAAGGTTTTGGAGATCTACGTATAACAAGGAGGACATGTGGAGCGGTGTTCTTGAGATGGCTGCGCGCGCACCGCTAGCCGTGAAGGATCTACGGGGTTCGCTTTCGCCACAAGAGAACGGGCCACGTGAGCGAATGCCGCTTCAACATTGAGGCCGGTTTTCGCCGATGTCTCCATGAAAGCGACTTGGTATTCTCTCGCAAGTCGTTGCCCCTCTTCCCTTTTAACCGCTCGCTCTAGGCCACTGTCCGATTTGTTACCTGCAAAGTGACAGCGGTCAAGTAAATTGTTACCTCACGGTGTTTCTGTTTAGACCCTTCTTAATTGGATGGCTTTAAGAAAGGATTTTGGTTTTGAACTATTATGGTGCAATGTGAAAGTATCTCAAACCTCTCTCTTATTTATTCATCTTAAGCCACGATGAACAAAGACCTTATGTTTTTCCAAAATAATAAACAAACACGGATAGAGCCGTGGAAGGTAGCTATTACATAAACTGTAAGTAAAGAATAGATTAATAGTAGAAAGAACCGTTACATAAAAGGAAACAAACAGCTAAGTTATAATTATATCTACCTAAAAGCATGATGACGACATCATCCTGTGCGTACTCCCGAATCTCTCCGAGCCATGCTCGAATGTTGTCGAAGCTAATTTTGTTGGTCACGTCGTAGAGCAAAAGTAATGCTGTGAAACATAAAATAAAACCATCAATATACATCATAAAAGATCATTTTTTGTAACCAAATGATCAATATATTTTACGCTCATTGAATCAAAAGTACCAGGCTAACATAACACGCGAGAGCTCGGAATCATTGAGTATCTCCACTTGTGCGTTTGGTATCGAATTCCATGTGTGGAGCATGTGATCCGGTTAGACATTTGGCTATGCTATGAAAACAGGTCGAGGCCGGCTTGTTTGGTCTGACGTATCGAGAATTCGAGACGACGTATGTATAGACATTACCTATACATATACATAATGTATATGCCTATAAATAATCTTCTATGTGAATTAGGAAGTCATGTTATTTTTAAATACCATACCTATTATAGGTAGTTAAAAAAAGAAAATACTTAACTTGAATTAAGAAAAAAAAATTTAACTGATACCTACCTCTGTTATGTAAGTTAGTTACTTATGTGATAAGTATGGTAGGCAGGAGAGTTAAATAAATGATTTAAGTTCCTAAGTTTTATGTTCACGCGGTTAAAATCTACATTTTAATAATGCTGAACTGATACTTTACAGAAGCATCGAACATGCCAAATCCACGCATGCATTAAAGTAATTTCCGAGAAAAAAAAGTTTCAAGTACGCATCCTAAAATTGTAAACAAGTTTTCACTACGGGTCCCTAAAATCATTCGTTTGTCTTCTGTCCAACGCACGCTGGCGCTGCGTCAATGAGAACATCAATGAAGTCCTAAAGTTATGACAGTATTTCAGTAGATGGCGTTAGTACACGATTATTGTTACAAGTAGGTAGGTATTTTAATAATTTGAAGTGTGCACGTGTAAAATGGAATAATAGATATTATAAACTAATAATTAATTGAGTAATTATAATAAAGTTTATTATTATAATGTTACCATGAGCATCTCTGTAGTACGCATGTGTGACGCTACGAAAGCGCTCTTGCCCTGCGGTGTCCCAAATCTGAAGTTTTACTTTGATGCCGTCGACTGTCACCACCTTATTCTGCGAACAGATGGCGTTAGTAGTACTAAAATATGTAATAGTATTAAAAATAGTTTTATTTATTTTCCTATTTACTGATAATGTAATATTCAATTGTATGTTATTTATTATGTTCAATAGAAAATATGCCATTAATGTAACGTAGCTGATGTTGTTTGCAGTTTTTTTTCTAAAAATAAAGTTGTTAAAGATAATTGTTACGAATATCAATGGAAATATAGACATAAATACGAGTAAAAATGTTATGTTAAGGTAAAGTACATAATTATGAACTATATTAGGTATTTTTGTTGTACCTAACTAAACCTATACCTACCTAACTAGATACCTAGATAAATGTAGGTTCATACAACTTAAAAACAATAAAATAAAACCTTTTAATAACTAAAAGGTAACTTGGAAGCCAATGAGCCGGGAACAGACAGGTGTTATAAATCAAACCACAAAAGATCAAACAAAAAAATATTGGTTTGACATTTTGCAACAATAAATCACTTTGACAAGCAAGCAGCCGTGAGCCGATTCAATCACAACTGTCATGGATAAAGGGGCGGGGACGGAAAAAGCGCGGTAAACTTCGAACACCAATAGCGTGCGTCGAGCCGCTTGAATGCCGCTTGTTTACTGGCCCATTTCAATTTGGAACCCTTTAAGTTCTTTTTTTTAATAATAATTATTTAATTGTATTTGATTGAATTAGCATTTTTGTTTTTATTAACCTGTATAGGTACGGTAATTGTCCTGAGTATAAATTCTGAAGAAATTATAGCGTTCCAAAGAAAATTATTTGGAAGAAAATTATTGAAAATGATTTAACTTAAAAAATAGGAGAGGTATAAAAAAAAATATTATTTATTTATGGATATTTTCGTGGTAACATGAAGTAAGGAAATTAGGAAACCAAGGAGTTCCAAGAACTTTTATTAGAACATAGAATAAAAATTAAATCAGGTAGGTCTGTGATCTCAGCGTACCCGGAAGTCGATGCCGACAGTTGATATGTAATTTCCCGCCAAGAAGGTTCCATCCCGGAAACGGACAAGCATACATGTCTTCCCCACACCGCTGTCGCCTAACAGCATAACCTAGAAAATAAATACCTAAGTATTAGTACATAAGTAAGTAGGTAGATATGTATTAGGCTAAAAAGGTCTTAAAAGATCCTACAAACGGTTTTATTACTTACTTAAATGATATTATAAACTTGCATTAGAGTTATACAGTCAAAAGATTTATGCAAAAACTTAATAAGAAAAAAGAATACTTAATTTGAAATTAGCAACCAACTTGCAAAGCAAAGCTTCGTAGTTAAAATTATTATTTATTAATGCAACTGTGGATTATGAAGTAACATTTTCAACTTTTTATCAAAAGAGCCATATTACATTCAGCCTTTGAAGGTTTTATAAGTCACTTTAATGAAGCACGCCTGATACATAATCGTGTTGCAGGAACGTCGTTTTTATTAAAACTGAAAGCTTTTTACATCCGTTCGGTAAATTGAGTTTAATATTTATTTTTGATGATAAAAATAAAGATCAAAGGGCAAAATAAAAAGCTGCGATGGATGTTAATCTTATGAAAGGTTAAGTTAAGGCATATTTGGAAAATAATATTGTTACTTACTTTCCCAAACACATCGTATTTGTCTTCTTGCTTTCCCTGTTGTTCCCAAGGTTCTGTAGGCGAAGGAGGTTCGCTGTGAGGCATGATACCTTCTTGGTCACTCTTGTCTTCATCTTCTCTGGCTTCGGGAAGGTTCTGAGCCCAAGTAGGTCGAACTCTTCCGACTACCACCCTCCTTTCCATTTGTCTATTGTCCATATTTGGGTTCCACATTTTGTTTTATATTTCGAACACTCTTTCACGTTAACTAAGTATTCAAGATGGCTAACCGGTGGCCATTATAAATTTAGTTGAGAAAATTGAAATCTAATTTTTAAGAGTCTGTGTTATTTTTGTGGGATTTTAGTTGGAGATGCCTGGTAAAGTTTAAATAAATAATTAAGTATTTATTACTACGTTTAAACTAATAATCGAAATAATAATAATCGAACTTCAAAAAGTCAGTTAGGTATAAATGTATGTATGTAGTACGTACTTAAGTACCAACTAATCAAAATTCAGAATCAACGAAACTCAATTAAACACTTAATTATCTTTGACTAATTAATACAGTTATTGAATATGTTTATTAAGAACGGGATTCTAATTATAATACGGATAAAGGGCTGTACTGAGGGATTATTTGCATAAGTTAATACTAGCATAGACTGAGATTTACTTGTGTTTAACTGGTTAAGAAGATTATGTACGCAATGTTGGATTTAACTTTATCTATTATTTGTGTTTAGTTTCACTTGGCTGTATTATTGTAATATCTATTAATCTATTGATGAAGTAATAAACTGTATATAATTAACTATTATTACGTAATTATGTAATACTAAGCCACGTCATTTCAATGTTGTCAATGTTGATTCCGTAGGACTTTCGGATAACCTATTTTACGGATAATATATTTTACTTCAATAATTACCTAGTTGAGTAACGAAGACATAACGAAGGCAAGAAGAAGAAGGTTTGTTCGGGATATTAACACACTTTTTAGATGAGAAATAATTAAGTAGCTCAATGTAGGTTACTACGTTTTCGGTGAGTGACGAACAATGGCTAGCTAAACGAGTAAAGGAATTGACTTATGTAATGTACTTAATTTGACTCAGTGAGAGAGTGAGTGGTGTGGAGCACTAATTCATGGGCTAAGGAAGCTATTTCGAAGGATGTTTCCCTTCTGCAGAAGCCATAAAGAAAAGAAACGAAATGCTTACATTATCTGTCTTCAACTAAGTAAGTACTTACTTTCATTCAAAAACATTTCCACAGATTCTAGTAACGCAAACAATACAATATTTTACTGGCAATAAACGAAATACGTTTATTTTCTTTGATGAAACGTTATATAAGTGTTTTCTACTAAGAAACGATGAACTAAATGTTTTTATAAAAACAATTTGTTGATATATTACGAAATACGTTGTAGATCAAAGTGCAGAGCTAAAAGGCATTGCCTATTTTTGTTGGCCCAAAGGCATTTGTTTGTGAGCGCAGAAACGACAATACAAACGATTGTTCTGTTCAACAAATGTATATAAATATACGTATGTATATAAAGCCTAGGTATGTCATACCTAGAAAGTAATATATTTTTATTTGATTTCTCTCAATAAAAAATGTTATGAAAATCTATGATTTTTCCAACAATCTGAACTTGCAAAGGAATTTCTTTCTCAAAGGAACTTTCAATTGTATTCAAGGCAGTTATGTATTATGAAAATATAGGTAAGTAAGTATGTATAAAATCAATTACGGATGGTTGAACTCACAAATTCTTGAAAATAGTAATACTGATTTGTTATTTTTGATTTGTCTCAATATTGTGTGGTAGAGAAAAAATAATATTAGAAAATACTTATGGAAAACTTGAATATTATACACAAGTACTTAATCGTCGTGACGAATTTTACTTAGTGTGGTGACGAATATGATGACGTAAGTTAATGAAAATAGAAGTGTGAGCTCATAGAATTACCATAAAATATTTGATTTGGTCTACGTATGAATATGTTTTTATGAATATATGTAGTTAGGCCTAGAAGTCCACCGAGCCCTCGCTAGCATGCACTATGATAGAACCCCAGGCGAAGACGGAGTCACTACTGATGCACTCAAAATAGGATCCCCCATTCTTCTACCCCATATCACCAATTTGTTTAACACTATCTTAAAAACTGGAAAAATACCTGCAAACATGTGCCATTCAAATATCATCTTACTTCATAAAAAAGGAGATAAGAGTGATATTGGCAATTATCGGCCTATCAGTCTTATCTCTCACATTTACAAAATATTCATAAAAGTAATACTTAACCGCGTAGATCCAAAACTTGATGAACATCAACCACCAGAACAAGCCGGATTCCGTCACAGCTTCTCCACTACAGACCACCTACAAACCATAAACCAGCTCATCGAAAAATATAACGAATATAATAAACCACTATATCTAGCTTTTGTGGACTATACAAAAGCGTTCGATAGCATATCACATACTGCAATATTTTCAGCCTTACATAATCAACACATAGACCAAACATACATAGATCTTTTAAAAACCATATATCGCAATAGTACAGCAAATATCAAACTTCAATCGAATGGCCCCATATTCAAAATCTTAAAAGGTGTAAAACAAGGTGACCCGCTCTCTCCCAAACTCTTCACCAGCTCCCTAGAGGAAATATTTAAGAAACTGGCAGCGCAGTGGGAAGGGAAGGGTATTGATATAGGACTTAAAAAGCTGACTAACCTACGCTTCGCCGACGATATCATACTCTTCGCTCCTACTGCCCACGATTTGCAACAAATGCTTCAAGATCTAAGCACAGCAAGCCTTGAGGTTGGACTAATGATGAACAGGTCAAAGACCCAAATAATGACCAATAGCACGAGACGTAGGGTCGAGGTAGACGGGCAAGTAATACAATATGTCGAAGAATATCTTTACTTAGGCCAGATAGTATCCTTCCAGAGCAGGCAGGAAAAAGAGATCGAACGCCGAATCGAAAATGCCTGGAAGAGCTACTGGTCTATGAAGACGCTAATGAAGGGCGACCTTCCAATGTCACTAAAGCGCAAACTCATCGACATGTGTATCTTGCCCGTCCTAACCTACGGTGCTCAATCCTGGTCACTGACTGAATCTCAGAGGTCCAAGCTCAAGGTTTGCCAGAGAGCCATGGAACGTAGCGTCCTAGGTGTGAAGAGGACTGATAGAGTCCGCAACACTACGCTACGTTCAAAAACCGGCATAGCAGATGTGGGACGAAAAGCAGCCAAACTCAAGTGGGATTGGGCGGGACATGTTGTCCGCATGCCTCCCGATAGATGGGCTAAGGTGGTTACTCAGTGGCTACCTACAGATGGTCGCCGTACGCGAGGTCGGCCCAGAAAAAGGTGGCGAGACGAACTAGACGCGTACCAAAACGATTGGCCACTGGTAGCATTGGAAAGAGAAAGCTGGAAACAAATGGGGGAGACCTTTGCTCAGCAGTGGGACAACATAGGTTAATATAATTAATAATGTAGTTAAGTATAGATAATATAATAAGCACTTCTTCCGATTTTGTGTATAAAGACAACCTAAACTGATTTTTTTGTTTTTTTTTTACGTTTGTGTCTTGGATGCATAATTAGACTGATCCCTCAGAACCATATTAGAACGGATTGCGTTGAAAGGCACTCAAAATTTATAACGACTTATGCATGACCTTAGAAAGAAAACGCGGGTAAAACCCCGAGACACACCTACTCAAAAATACTTTGTCTAGGTTGAATACATATAAAATGTTTGTACATCGAACGGCAGCGACATCGTAACAGAATTTTAAAACTCTCAGCCACGAGCGATCTTTTAAGGCACCCTTTGTATCACTTACTTTTGTTATGCATTTAAAGTGCCATCTCGTGCTTCCAAAGTAAATTTGATAAAACGTTACGTGAAAAAAACGAGGTTCGATGGGTTTAATGTTTTTTTTTTGCTACACCTATAAAAGGAATTTAAAGATAGATAAATGTGTCATGAAAGTCATGGTACGTGTATGAGTATGACACATTCATTCTCCATCACATCATGTCACTAATAAGACAGTGCCAGACGTTGCTTAACCGTATTGATCGCAAGCATTTACCGCAAATATATTGCCACAATGTTTTCTGTGCTGCCGGCCTAAATTGGAAGCTACTATTGTCATTTTGATATAATGTCATTTGGATACATTTTCCATAAACTGACAACCAATACTTAGATGCGATTACAGCGACGCTGAAAAGATTGTGGCACAATTAAGTAAAGTAGTGCAACAATCTTAGTAATTATTGTATGACATATTCATTCTCTACCATGTCACTATTAAGTACAATAACAGTGTCAGACGTAGCTTAACCGTACATATCGCAAGTATTATCGGAAATATAACTTAACAAAAACAAAACATGATGTCAATACAATTAATAAGTAATTGGATGTTTACATACATATAAACATGTATATGAGAATATAATTAATGTAGATTATGTGCTGTCGACTGTCGACATCGATGGCATTCTGATCATACGTAAAGTTTAATTAATCGAAATATAATATACACTTCGTTTATGGATTCCTTGCATTTATGTAATTTGTAGTATGATTGTTTTTAATATTACAAATATTATTAGTGTCCCTTGTCTTCTAGAGTAAAGGTTGCGGGTTCGATTCACATTATCGGCAAACATTTGTTTGTCGAAAAAAAAAAATAAGCGAGCAAAACCGCCGTGTACTAGCAATACACAAAAAAAGAACTCACAACTTAATAAAGATTTAAACAATTATATGCGCCAATTTACTTTGTAACGCAAAATAAATTCTCAACAGTCATTAATTTAATGTTTGCAAAAGAAGTTAATTCATAAAGATATGAAAATTAAATAAGAAAATTTCAATTAACCTTCATATTTTTTCCTTTTATGTATTCTGAATGTTCTTTGACGTTTTTCAAGTCGTAAACTTCGTTTTCAGGAACCCCGTATTCCCAATTATTAAACAAAAAATGTTCTTTGGCATGTTCAAAGTAATAAAATATGTTTTAGAAGTCGGAAAGAGACGGTAACTTATAATTTGTACACATCAATAGGTATGTGACATAAATTCACATGTTTGAAGCTTGTTCTAAGTATTAAGCTTAGGGCCTATTTCTCGACCTTCAAGTAAAGGTACTCACCAAGTAAAGTTAGTTTTGTCTCTTTCTTACTTTATATCAAGTGACAAAGACAAAACATGTGAGTTCTCGGAACGTTACTTGAAAATGGTGAAATAGGCCCTTAGTGTAACACTTTTTTCACTATCTAACTTTCGCCAACTAAAGTCATAATTTATTAAAATATATAATACCTACCTACTTACTTATTTACTTCAATCCGGTTATAATTAGGTACGCCGCAAACTTGGGGATTCAAATAAATAGTTTTTTGAAGTATATAATAGACGAACTATCGATTACAAGGTGTCAAAAAGTAAGAGTAACTAGAAACTCTCCCTCTACAAAGTTTATAACTAACTATAAGTAAGTACGTTTATTTAATATCTAAAAGCAAAGAAGTGTCAAAACCTACTTTCGAGAAATAAAGTTTGTTTCATATTTCGTACTAAAAATAAGTACTTAGTACAGTATCTAATCTAATATCAAAAGAGCTTCAACTACTTATAATGTTATAAAACATGTTTTCACAATGAACGCTTATGTATATTCAATTAGGTGTAGGCAAGTAATATGATATGAAATAGAGTTTGGATCAAATGATTAATACCAAATAATAGGTAAGGTTTATGTATTAATTTCATCAATAGGCTGGATATTAATTTGTCTAATTATGGTATAATAATATCACTATCTCTATCTGCAATCGGCACACCGCAATTGACCGGATTACAACGATTTGCGGCCGTCATAATGCATTATACGTACCTTAATTGTTTGTTGATCTCGCTAAAACTAGATAACAGTTTGATTTGATTAATATATTATTCGGATAGCCCATAGTGCAGTGCAGTAGTATTAATTTTATGAGCATATTCGTGCTTTCGAAAGCACGGTATGACGTCAATTCTGGTTGTCGCACTAATACCATCAATTGTCGTTACGAATAGTTTTGCCTTAAGATTAATATTTGGATTAACCAAAAATATCGCGGAACGCATAGAGAAACAAAGAAAAGAATGGAAGGTTCTATTGGCGGCAAGCTTCATACTAATAAACACAAAACAATCCATATTATCTTATGTTTTACTCACTCTACAAAGTTGGTTTAAAACCCAAAACAAAGGAGAATCCGCCGACAGAATTCGAGGGACCCCATCTAGTAAGCAATAAATCACAATTACCGAATAGTTTAGCAATAACTAATAACATGAAAGCTTTAAATTAATAATTAAGTTAAGGGCGCAACATACACGTTACACCTATCACAAGATCAGCGTATAAACCAATTAAGGGTACGCTTTGAAGCCACCACCCCGAGAACAGACAGCTTTTAACAAGTTCGTTAGTTTATGGAATTAATAACAGTGTAACGTTTCTAATAATGGAATATTGGTTGGAAATGTATTTGAAAATTGTTACAAGATGAACTATAATGTTGATTGATATTATATACTTATACGAGTATATGCTATACCTAAACGTTGGATCTATAATGGTGTAGCTGTCTACCACATTGAAGATCGCAAGTTCGGTTCTTGGGTAGAGCTATTATGTTTGCTATTTTCTAAACAAAAATTAGGTACATGTGATGGAACCTACACCTATCCACTGCGCATAATAATATCGTCAGTGAGAGATAAGGCTTTGTTCTTAGTCTTAAGAATTTCCTTACAATAAATTCGTGCAAAGCTCGTATCGTAACTCTATCGAAATAACATAAGTTATTTTATTTATTAAAAAGCGGGTGTTTATCATTTCCTTTCCATTGGCTTGGAAAACATCCCTGTAAATAAACAAGCATCCATTAAAACTTTTCAAATAGGAAAATGGAAAAGAAATCGTATAATTCAGTGCCATAAAGTTAATTTTTCATCAGCCAGACTTTCCGGATGTAAATATTATAATATTTCATAACTTTATCTGGAAAATAACGAGACTTTATGAGGCTGTTTGCAATATTCTCAATTGAAACGTTGAAGGAAACAAGCCTTTGAGGGAGGAAACTTTATTAAAGATCTCGAAGGAGGATATCCGCTCTTCAGCTTGTTCAATGATTGAATGGTTTGGATATTTCGTTTTATTTTGCTTACGGGCAGGTACTGTGAGTAATCATTGTCCTGTAATACAATGCTTTGGGGTAAATTAAATTACTTTCGTAACAAATTCTGGTTATTTCATTTATTTACGTAGAACTTTAACAAATTGAAATTTCAAGAAAATAATTCACGAAAACGCCAAGATTGCTCTAACAAATTCGACGGAAGTTGCGTTGTGGGCGGTTTACGTAGGCGAAGAATCTGTTGAATTAGGTCTTATGTCTGAAGAAATTCGTGTTCTCTTTATTTCTTGGATAATTATTATTTCTACCCAACCATATCAAACTACGACGAAGCAAGAGAAGGGTTCTAAAAATTTTCGCACGGGTTCTTGAAATTATAGCTCAAAAGTGAAATAAAAGCACCTTCTTTCAATAAAATTCCAATATGGCATTTATTAATTTATTTAACATTTTAACGTTTAGGTTCGTTCACAGAACTTTACAAAGATAACGTAAAATCTCAAAATTTATTTGCAGTATTAGTATAAATCACAAGAAAACATCATGCAACAGATTTGGTTAACAAAAATGGTCCACTTTCAAGAGCCGATAAGCCAAAATGCAAAGTACCAGTTATAACCAATTTTTCCCCAGAAAAGATTACAATTAAGTCTCTCTTGTAAGCTTTTTGGCGTTCTAAGTCCGAGCTTCTTTGAGGCTCAAAGTGAATCTCTGATTTTGAATATTAAATAACTCAGGTAAAATCATGATAAAGCTTTTTAGAAGTATTTTATTTCCTAGTTTATTAACTCAGGTTTAAATTGCGTATAAAAACCAGGGGATTGTGATTGTCCCCTAGAGACCATTGTCAGACGTCCGTTTCCCGATCGGTAAGCCGAGGTAATAATGTAATTTTAAATATTTTATCCGCGATTTTACTATGAAATTCTCTGCTTGTTTATTCTTGATTGGGGTCCCGAGTTCAATTCCTGAGCTGAGTGATTTTCAAAATATCACGGGTTTGAGATCATCAACATCATCAGCATGCATTGAACAAGCCGGTTCATTATGCCTATTCCTCGCCGTATTTACCTATAACCGTATATGTATATACATAACTTATTAAATAAAAGCAAAAGAAAAAAACTAACTTCTCTATTATATTGTCACCCGTCGTTTACATTAGCTGTGTGATTAAGTATCTCGAATTCAAAATAGGCGTGTATATGTATATACCTATAAAAAAGTGAACAAAGGGGTGTTACAGGCCGCTACACTTTTAGTAGAATTCCCTTAGATTTATTGAAAAAATGTTTTAAAACTCAGTTGACCTGACATTTTGTCAAAAAACATTCGAACCCGGACATTTAACGAGAACTAGGTAAACTAGGAATGAACCAAACCCCTAACAAGAGGTTACCGCTGCTTGTTAAACTATTTCAGACGCTAACAACCTTTATTACGTTTCAACACTTTCAGCAAACTAACACAGTTTATTATAACTGAGTAGGTTTTTAGAGCAATGAGTGTATTTTTATTAAAATGAAATCTGCATTTTGAAAGTTTCCGTATGGTCGTATTCTGCTGGTTTTTATTTAAGCTTTTTTTAGTGTTTAAAATGTATGATATTTAAAATGGTTTTGATTACCTTTCTAATATTTCATTGCTAAAATATGATAAATACTTAAATATTTACAGTCTCAGAATTCTGTGATTACTTACTTACTTACTTACTATTCAAAGACTTCTTAAATTTATTGTTTGTTACCGATACACATACACATACATATGTACAGTACATCTTAATCAATGCAGTTACGTGATAAAAGGCCAAACGGACATGGGATATTTTAATGTCAAAAAAAAAAAGATAAAATGTTAGACACATCCTGGCAGTCAATAAAGAAGAACAAAAAAGAAAATGAAAGTCAAAACCAAGTAATTTAAACCAAAGCCAAAGCAACTACTCGTATAATTCTTATATTAATCCACTTCTTATTGAATATACATCAACTAAACAGCTTTCGACTGAACAATAAAGGGAAGCCGAGACCGTCTCGGGTTGGTAATTAATCCAATTATAAGTACAACACCCTTACATCGGTACGTACGGCTATTACAAAACTTGTTTGTAAGTAATTTGAAGCGAGTGAAAAGTAACTTCCTGTCTAGAGAAGTTCGTCCAAATTCTGTGTGGAGATTTAATATTGGTCCTATCACAGTGAATTAAGTTTGAAAAAGTAGAGTAAGAATTTTGGGGCGTTCAATTATGTCCTTTATTCTTATTGGATTAAGATTTGAATTATTTCTTTTGTATTTTAGTTGTAAGTGGGTAGATTTTGCAATTAGACTTTCTCAGGGGAACTTTGTTATTGTTGTCAAATTTATGCATTAACCTACTGATTATAAATAAACTACGAAAACCAAAACCAACAGCTTAACTTTCCATCCAAATCACGGAAACGCTCATGAAATTAAAAACCAATTAGTAATTTTTAATTCCGCTTCAAGAGACGGTAAGCCACTCAAAGGTCACTTGATTGTTATGAAAACTGAGATTGACTTTCCTTCTGAGGTCGTGACGTTCAGTGTTATAATTAAATGTCACTCTGTTCTTACTAGACATTACTTTGGGTTGGGTATAGATCAAAAGCAAACTTTAGTTAGGCCTGGTTTGAAAAGTGGTTGAAAGCATTATTTCAACGTTATATTTCTTTGATGATGGCATTAGTAACTTGACTAAGATTTGCATAGACCATCAAAAATTACTGCATACTATTCGTGGAAATAATATGAATATTACACAGCAATGTCATTGAGGCTAAGCCATATTGATTGCGACAGGACACGTACCGATTAGTGTAGTTTGCACATTTAGCGCAAAGGTAAATTTGATTGACATAGCTTGCTATTTTTGTTATGCAAGCTATAAATAAGGTACTAGGCAATTTTTTTATAAATCGTTCGGAACATAGTCGTAAGTATGAAAAGAACTTTAGCCTAAGCTCGTTTGATCTACAACCCGCTTATAAAGAAGGAGGTATAAATCATAATGAAGCATTTTGTAATCCAAACATAATTAATAGAAAATCTCCGTTTAACATAAAACAATATTTAAAGAGGATTATAAATAAGTAAGAGGTTTTAATGCGATCACCACTGACCCTATTAAAACAACACCCTACTTATTAATAACCCGAAAGTATAATAAAGCACTTAAAATATCCATAGAATTAAGTCCATATAGAATGGCTAAATGAATACACGTGGTATATTGCTATTTTTAGGCGGAGAAGGGTCGAGTAGGGTTCCCATGTATTACTATTGTAATGATACAATTCTGTTACAACGCTTATTTGGTTAGGCGGAGATTTTATTTGCACTGTTAAAGTGGTTGGAAAAACAATAGTACAGTGAGTTTAGTTAGTAAGTTAAGAAGATAGAATAGTGTATGTAAGTGATGAACTATGCACACATATTAATAATTCATTTATGTTAAACAAAAGTCATAGGATTTGTATAAAGTATTGTTCATTTTTGAATCACTTAATTTTACAGATCCCTGTTTTCGTTTTTTTTAAGTACTTACTTAATATGTATACATTTTTTTCTTTTGAGCAAAAAGAAAAAGGCTTTGATTAATATAATAGTAGTGGTTAAAAGTGTTAGATTTAAGTAGTATTTACATATCGCATTGAAATTAACCGCACACGCGATAATAAATGAAACAGTTGCTTCATTTTGAAAATGAACTAGAATGTTCTCAGGTTTAATTTATTGTTCCAGTGACGTCACCACGTGTATGTGACGGAAATGTCCGACACTTGTAAACATAATAATTAATGGTCGCCCTACAGGGAGGGAAGATCCCTTACCGTTTCAACTGTGCCATGTCTCCAGTTCAGTACTTCTATGTACGACACGAGAATTTATTATGAGGCGTAATAGCTTTCATTATAATACGTGATTTATTTTTTTGGAAGTCACATTTCTTTTTCATATGGAATTTGCATTGTATTATAACGTAATAAGGTCTTTTTTCGAATATTTACCCTGGTTATATGAAATTCGGACAATGTGGAAGTAAAGATAAGTTGATGAAGAAGGCCTTTTTGGTATGTTTTTTGTTTGAGTTGTTTAATCATTTGTATAGAAAATAAGAAATCATGTAGCATTTTATTCTGACTTTTATGTTACTATATTGATCCACAATCTTTTCTGTTGCGGTGACAGCGACGTTGTAATCGCATCTTTTGGTTGTCGTTTATTGAAAATGTATCCAAATGACATTGGAGTCAAAATGGCAATAGGAGCTTGCAATTTTCGCGCCGGCACAGAAAGATTGTGACTCAATAATAGATTAAGTGATACATTGTAACATAAAGGTCAGAATGTAGCTATTGTTACAATGAAATGCATAGTCAAAAGTAATTTTAGAGGCCTTACATTTTGGATGAATCCTCGTAATAACGAGTATTCAGAGAGGTACTATGAAAATTAATCTCTCAAAGTACTGATATCATCAGTGAGAGTGGGCTTTTGGACAGATGGCGGAGCTTTTATGTGTGTGCACTGTGCAGTTAATGTATGCTTGTGTAATTGGGTTGAAATTTGTTTCTCAAGCACAAACGTGATGGCAAATTAATAGTAATATGTTTAGATAGACCAGCAGCCCGATCCCGAAGAATGTACCATAGCATAACGTAACACAATCATTCACTACATCATCGACGTTCGACGATTCAAAATTTCGTAGTCCATTAACTGATCCTGCTATAATGGCCACCAATTCATCAATTACAGCAAATAAATCGTGTTGTTTCCATATAGGGTTTTATAAAAGCTTGTTTTTTATTACCTAAGTACTTATTATATTTATTCTTAAACTAAGTACTTATTATATTTTAACCCTTTATCCCCTTGAATGTTTCTGACCCAATCTTAAAACATTCTAAAATACAAATTTAGACTAATAGGTAAGTTATTTAAAAGCGAGTTTCCATCAGAATAGACCGAGACGGGTGCTCAGAAGTGAGCAATCATTCCGTATCAGTGAACACTTTGAGGGGATCGCTTACACGTTTTATTGACTTTATAAATATCAGTCAGTGGATAATTACTCAAAATTATACCCTATCTTCTTATACATAAAGCTCATTTTTCTTCGTCATTTTTATTGTCTAGCTTCGTTGATTAATAGTTTTTAACTAAACTTAGTCCTAATCCTAATTACTAGAAAAGGTGTCTGTGAGCCTTAATTCTCAATAAGGTCTTTAGCAAAGGTTGTCCAATGACTAAAAGACTTGACTAACAGAAGTTTTAAACTAATTTAAAATTTTATTACTAATTTACTTTAGAACTTCTTTAACCTTAGCAGACGTATTTGTATACGAAAACTCAGTTATAAAGTCGTAGTGGTAAAGATAATTATTATACAGAAATCAAGTTTCAAGAATTGGTAGTCGATTGAAAGTCTATTATGGAGCGGATATTAATTTAGTTTAATTTTAGGTTTTATTCAGAGTCTTATTTATACTTTAATAAAAGTTGAAGTTTAAGTGGCTAAATAACCCCGAGTCTACAATAACCCCTTCCCATTTCACCCATTCTCTTATTATTTGATTAACCCAATAAAAATATTGAAAAAATCTTATATATAAAATTCTCGTGTCACAATTTTCGTTGCCATACTCCTCCGAAACGGCTTGACCGATTCTCATGAAATTTTGTGAGCATATTTAGTAGGTCTGAGAATCGGCCAACATCTATTTTTCATACCGAAATTCCTACGGGAACGGGAACGGGAACTACGCGTGTGAAACCGCGGGGCGCAGCTAGTATAATATAAAAATGTATCTCAAGTCTTTGAAAGGTTTACGACCTAAGCACACTCTAAAAGTAAATTAACGTTTGTAACGGTTTACAAACCCAAGAAGCCTTTGACGTTAATCTTTCCTAGATTCGCGTCAATTAGAGTAATTGTCTAAGTAATCCGGATTTATTTTTGCCTTGCTTTTTATTTTTGATTCCCTAAGAAAGGAAATCCCTTTGAGTTTTATTTTTAACGGTATTAATATTAAATAAATATGCTTTATTTATTTTACGTTAGAAAATGTCTGAGCGGCGACGAATAGAAATTTTTAATATTTTAACAAAATAGAATACTTATCAAAGAACTAGGACCTTTACTTACCTACATGCTTGAAAAGACTGTAACACTTGATTGCGTAATTTAAATGGAAACATTTTCAAAAATTTTATCATAAGCACACAAATCAAACAATAAAATATAATAATAAAAAAAAAAACAGTTCACAAATACAAATCAGGTACACCTATATTAATACCAAAAACACAACGGAGCGTAAGTACTAACAACAAAAACATTGTTTGCGATTTTAGAACTATCATTGTCAAAAGACATTTAAAGATTTAAAAATAGAACTTGAAAATTTGTCAAAAGTCATTTAATGATTTAATAGTGATGTATCTCGTTCAAAATTCGACCATGTTCCATCTTTAAATATTCAACGACAAAATATTGTGCTCTGATTCTCACACCGTTGCACAATTATCTGTCCACAGAAGTTGTTAGGATACGACGAGCACGAATTCTGTTCGCATCAGCAAATCTTTTAATCTACGGACTTTATATTGATATGGCTATATTTTGCAGTGAAAATTGGTTTTTATTTAGGCAGCAATAAAGATCAAAGTCGCTAGTTACCTATAAAAACTATTTGATGGATATATTTTATTGATTACTAGTTTTGATTGAATGTCGACTACATTTTTTACGTACAGCCAGCATCAAAAATAAACAAACACATTAAAATTCTCAACACATTTGTATGATTTTTAGACTTTCCCTGAATTCTGTTTATTTTTTTAAAATAAATATCATCAAGAGAATAGATTGCTTAAGGATAATCATATAAAAGGCTAAAATACATTCATGTGTTAACTTAACATGCTTTCATGCTGACTGTATGCACAATGTTGTATTGTTCACCGTGAGCTTGCTGGACCATTGTAAATATGACGTAAATCGTAAACAATAGTTCTATGCGTGTTTAACCAGTTTACCTGTGCCGTGAAAGCCTATTATGGATAAGTATTATTAATTAAAAACCTTTTGGAAAACAGAGTTTTTGCATATAGTTCTCATATCAGTAAATCTTTCCATATGATGGTCCGCCATCTTTAGATATCCGCCATATTTTTTTTAATCATTATGGCGTAGACAGAATCCGGATCCTACACATTTAAAAATATTGACGCGATATAATTAAAGTAAGTATAGGTACTATTACCAATACGACTTCCTGAAATTCTATATCTGTTTCTCGAAAGTATGGAATAATTTTGCTATATCGGTTATTATTATTACACACAACACTTTTGTTATAAAGGGAAATGTTTTACTCCTTCACGCTCAAACGGCACATACTATTCTTTGTTGCTTGACACAAAGAATACTTTTCATCCCAAAATTCACCCGTCTTACAAGAAAAACCGCGAGACACAGCTAGTATAATAATTAGGCCACGACCCAGTAACATTGAATACGTTTTGAAATATCTCAATATTCTTGTTCAAATACTCCGTTCAAAGCGGAGTGCGATCAAAGCGAATTATCAAAGCGTATGTTCTAATGTATGTATAAATTATACACACGAAATAGAAAACACACATAATAAACACATTTATATCTCGCTGTGAAAGAGTTATTTTACGGTAGAAATTACTTTTGTATTTGTACGTTCAAAGTTGATGTTTAACGCAACCACATAAGGTTTATAATTGGGTTGGGTTTGTGTATCTACTCATATTGTAATGTAGTAAGTACATTAGCTTTTAAAGGTGCTCATAGACTTGAGCATTCACTGATAATGAGCATTCGTGCGAATGTTACATTACAGAAAAATACGAGAACATTTTAGCGAGCATTTTGCCGAGCCAAGCTTCGGGCATCATTCCGCGCTCCGCCTGACATCCAAGTCTGACATTTTCGTGAAGTACGAGTACATTTTTTGACGGGCATCTAGCAACTAGAGCTTTCTCTAGAATGCTCGTGAAAATGTTCGTAGCAATGTTTGGCTCTATGCTCGGCTCGGCTCGTTGTTCAGTTCGACAAAATATAATAACAGCGAATGTTCGATGTTCTGTTCTGTCTATCAGCAGCTTTACAGGTAAAAGTTTGCTTAGAGTAATATTTGGTGATCCATTGATCATCATTTTCATCATATTGTGAAAAGACTACACGACGAACTCGAAACGTAAAGATTGGATTTTCTTAACATTTTTCCCTTTGAACAGAATGATTGATGAATAACATTCTGTGTTACTTTTACGTTGATGTCAATAACATTGCTGGAAAGTGTCATGGCGACAGAAAGCTTTACTGGTGTATGTTGGCTGCGTAAAGCAATAGCAATATTAAATAATGCATTATAAAAACTTCTTCTCGACGCAAGTTCATTAATTAGTTATACTTAGTTTGCAACCTTCAATTACTTAAGTATTACTTTTTACCACTTTTAAGTACATTTTATAAAAACTTCTTTTGCACATAGGTTATACATTCATTTAGTTTTACAACTCCTAATTACTTTTAAGCATACTGGGAAATTTTCTAATATACTCTAAGTAGTTTTTACCGTGTATACCATAGCTGGCCAATGTAGCAAAATTTTATACATTTAAAATTATTTTTCAAAGTCCCGTTACTTCTTCTTTTTGTGTTCGGTGCTTGGCTATAAATCTAAATTAACCACTGGACCTCATACATACCTTGCACTACCTCTATGTATAGTAACTATATCCACATAGCCACATATTCTGCTACTATAATATAGTACCAAAACAATTGTCTAAGGTGTGACACTGACAGGTAATATAATCAGACGTCACAGCCACCATTCAACCACATGACCGTAGCCCGTACGTAGGGGACAACCTACCCACATGTGTGTTAGTCCACAACACGGAGGGTGTACTGATTACATTGTCTCTAACGGTGTATAGTGTGTACCAATAATGTTAGCTAGTTTTGATGAGTATGTCCCCTATGTTGGACTCGATTCAAGGATATGTTATATTTTTTTTGATAGTGTTTAGTGATATTTTTTATCTAAGTAATTACTGTTAAAGCGTTGGCGAGATGATCTTACTACCTTCGACAGTAGCTGGTGGGACACTGCCAAGAATAGGGATGGTTGGAAATGTTTGGGGGAGACTTTTGCCCAGCAGTGGGACATTATAGATTGCCGCTAGTTATATGTATTTTATATTAATTTCGACTCGACCTTAAATCCCATGAAAATTGAGGAAAATTTTCAAACTAAGTAACCTTCTTAATTTAGATAATTATAATGGATGTAATATTTTGAGTACAAAAATACCCATTAACAAAATAAAAACAGACATCATAATTAAATCAAAATGTTGTGACTTGTGATGATCAATCATTCATTTCCATTAATTTAATAACGTTGTTGACTTACTACATCCAAGAATTGATCACTGTACCGTAAGATATTTTGACGAAAATTAACAAATCTTTTGTGTTTCTGCTAAAAACTCTGCCAACGGATGTCTTTAAAAAGTTTTAATTAATATTATTTACTTTGGTTTAAGATCGCGAACACATAAGTATGTATAAGTTGGCAATCACGCAGAAGTATTATTTTGTCGTCACTGTACCATCAGTAAGTGTGATTATTAAGGACTATTCTTCACTGAATTAATATCACCATCATCAGTGAGAAAGAGAGACCTTTCCCCTACGAAATCTTACACGTCAATAAATGTTTGAAAGAACTATTCAGTATCGAAAGAACGATATATAACACACAATTGAATACGGTTCCGTTTCGCCAACTAAGCATAAACGTAGTCATTACAGATTTTCCAATCCTTGCTTTATAACCTAACCTACGTCATTTTATCTCAGACAAATTGTACGGATATACGAGTAGTTGACCTATATTTATTTGTGAATATCTCAAGCGTAATATTATAAGTATCATTGAAACATAATAAGTAAAGTAATCATAATCATTCACTTCATCATCTCGTTAAAGTAACTGACCCCTAACTATGTTCGAAACTTGTATCTAAGGTCTTCTGGTGTCAGAAACTACACACACACTCAGAAGACCAGACCGAGACACCACAAGAATGTACTTTCATTTGTTTTTTTTTCAATAAATTATTACAGAGAATATTGAATTGATTTCAAGCACTAAAAACATATTACTTACTCCATTGAAATAAAATAAAACTAGGCACGAATAATAATCGTGGTTTCATATCATTTTACATTTCAGAAGTATTGAAGTATTTTTTGCCTTAATCTCAGTTTTCTGTGAGCTCGAATTCTAACAAAGAATTTCGAATTTAATGTCGATTATATTTTATTTCATTTAAAAAGAGAGAAAAGAAACCAGCCAGAGTTTCTTGCCGATTCTTTTCGGATGATGTAGCTTCCGAATCGGTAGATTCACAAATGTTTTCATACCTTCTTACACACAAAAGAACTACTTACAATAAGATAGAAATAACAAGATGTTCGTCCATCTTCTTTCCAAAATTACATCAGCCAGACAAGAATCAACAAGATATCCTGGTTAGTTTTATCCCAAGCTTTTCTGGGAACAGAAGTAATTATGAAGTTTGCGAGTTTTTTTTCGAAACACGAAGTAAAATATGCCAGTGTGTGAGTTTTTTCTATGAACTTTCCTCAGCTTTTTCATAAAAGAATTTGAACCTTTTTCTTACCACTAGCTAGCAAAACTTACTGCCGATAAACATCAGCTTATTTCAAGTCTACTTTTGTAGGCAATCTTCAAAATTATCTGTTTTGCAAATCAATTAGAAAATTAAATTTAAATGAATCGTTAAATAATAATAGTAGTTGAAACAGTGAATTAATTTGTTCGTTAGAACGTGTACTTTAATGTTTGTTTTTGAGAGCACTTTCCGTTAATGGAGTTTGTTTAAATCAATTTTGTTGGATTTTAGATAGGGGAGCGTTTTTGTGACGGTCATCTAATTAATAGTTGAACGTTTTTGTACATTAATGAATTATTATTTCTTACAAAGCATAATGTGGCGACTATAAATTGTATAAGTAAATGAAACCACTGGAAGAGCTAGACAATTCGTATGAAAATAAATATCACTAATTGATACACATTATACTTAATACAATATTTGCCCTAACCGAATAGTTTCTGACGTTAACCTAAGGTTAGCTAAACTAGCTGGATTAAACAGATTAATTGAAATATTGACCAATTTAAGACTTATTTTGACGAAAGCAAATAAACAATAAACATTTTCAAGTTTACCTCATAACTAAAACGTTTACATCAAAAGCGATGTTATTGTAAAACGAATATAATATTATATATACCTACTGAGGTAAACTTGTCAGAAAGGTTGACTTGCCCAAGTGGGGTCAGCGGGGACCTGTCAAAAACTAAAACGTTTCCAGTAACTCACCATTTGGGACCCTTTCGTCAGACGCTAAAATGTTGTCGGTCACAGAATAAAAGGTGAAGTTTATTTAAATAGCTGTGTCAGGCGGCTTTGTCCACGTTTTTTATTTGTATTTTCTTAAATGCGAAATTTTTTCGCGAATTTTCGGAAATTTTCTTTATCGGAAACTTTGAAATTAGGAACCAACAACAAAAGAATTAGGTACAAAGTGACGCCATTTTTTTATTTTTTTTTATTGAAATAATTTGATCCTAATTGGTTTTTTTTGTGTTTTTGAAATTGAAGTCGGTTATTTTTGGTTTAAGATGTTTATTTCCTTAAAAAGGGTTTAGAAAATTAGATAAGTATATAAAGTAGTATAATAGTTAACTGATACTATTAGTTAAAAACTAAACTAGGTTAATAGACAGTTAACTAAGGTTTTCTTTTCTCGTTTCCGAGAACCACTTCGTTTTGTAAAACAAACGCAGTTCAAGTTTGTATTACAAAAGTAAGTAATTAGTTAATTAAAATTCAATTAAGATATTGTAAAGAGAAAATTCAGAGAGATATTTGATTTAAAAATATTGAATTTAAGAACCTCTCGCCTTATTTTTAATGGCGATTAAAATGTAGCATTGTTTGTTGGTAATCATTTATTAATATACAAAGTAGAGATTTATATATTTTTTGTTATGAATAAATTAAAAAGCAACTGGAACGACGCAATGGCCGACATTCTTTCACTAAGGTAAGCTACATCATCACTAGGTTACAAAGGCGATGATTTTAAAAACTCGAACAAAACCATGTCAGACAGCTATTATTAAATATCCTAATTGATCATATTACATGTTTCAGTCTGCAATTACTTCTCAACATAGAGTTTGAGACGATCTCAATTTTGACAGCGTTTATTAGTACGAAGTAAGCCAAACTTCGGCGTCGAAAGTTAAGCTTGTTAATACTTAGCTTAGTTCTATTAAGTTTTGAGTTTGGTTTTATAACATTAATTATTAGTTTTAAAGTAAGTATTTGTCTTTAGTTTAGCAAGTAATGGTATACGATACATACGTAACCAGATTTGACAGTGGGTAAATAAAGTCAATGTAGTATTAGATGAAAACTATTATAAGTAATTTATGTTATCTATGGTATTGTAAGCAATAAGGACGAATAAATTAATTGCGAATTTAATCCTTTTAAATATAAATTACTTCCAAACCCTCACATTCGCAATATTTAGTAGGCATATGATTAATAGTATCAAAATTACGCGCTACAATTTGAATGACAATATTAATAAATAATTTAAGCACACTTTAATATTTACAGAAACTACACAAAAACACTAATGAGATATATTAAGCTTGAAACACTTTTGAAAGTGTAAACAAATAATTTAAATCACATCTTCTAAACATATAAGTAATTAGGTAATAATCTACCCAATTTATTTCAATATACTTACTCGTAGTTAGGGTTAGAGTATTTAATATTAACCGTGTGACACTCAAATAACAGGTAAAGAGGTTTCTCTGTGAACTTGTTTAATTATCTCTCTTCCCCCGTGAAGGTTGCAGTTCAACTTTGAGAGCTAGTTCTAGTAGCGAGTTCATTATTGTGTTGGTAGTTGGTAGCCCTGAGATTTAGGGTGGCTATTGCTACTTTATTGTAGGATATTGTTTTTTGTACTGGCTGTTGTGAAAGTGTTCGAAAATCGTAATTTTTGTAATATTAATGTTTTTTTTTAAAGTTACTTAATGTAACAGGTACTAATTGAATATACTTTCTATGTCGAAGCAATTCGATTAAATCATTAATACATTTGCAAATAAGTACATTTATTATGTTTAAAACAAATGTTAGACTTAAACAAATGTTTGAGTGTTCAAAGTAGGTTTAACACCTAAGCTAAATAAGTATATTTAAAAATTCATCAGTATTTTAACTTTATAAACGTTGACATTTAAAAAATGGTTTATCTCAATGTTTTCAATTAAATTTTCAATTATCGTGTGAAGGCTGCGGTTTCAAAAAGTGAGACCTGCCGGCGTTTTAGCTAAAACAATGAGTTTTCCGCGAATTTGTTTCGTGTGTTACAGTTTCGAATGCCAAATACAATGTCAGTTTCAGGAGTTGGTATTAAAATCGATTTTTTACTGTCCTTGTTGTGAATACAGTTTTATAGTTAGTTTTTATAGTATAGTGTGGTGAAATAGTGTCGAAAATTTTCAAAACTATAAGGAATAGCGAAAAATGCTGATAAGAATTTTCAGTCCTAACTAAAACTCCATCATTATTTATTTGATAAATCAATAATCGTAGTGTAAATTGAACTAGAATTTAAAAAATTACATTATACCCGCTATTATCACAACATACACTACATAGTATAAAACAAAATCACTTTCTATGTCCCTTTGTATGCTTACATCTTTAAAAGTACGCAACGGATTTTGATGTGGTTTGTTTTAATAGATAGAGTGATTCAGTGGGAAGGTTTTTAGCATAATTTTATCCCCATATTCTTAAGGGAACGGGAACTACGCGGGTGAAACCGCGGGGCCGCTAGTCTCATATTAAGCCTAAAGTAAGTAAGTACTTATATTAAAAGCAAGATGAAGATAAAACAAAAGCAGTTCGGGTAATAAAGGCCATATTATACCTTTTAATATAAACCCTTTAAATTGTATTAGGATTCATCGACGACGTTATCTAATTATGTTTAAATAATAACATGTAAGAAGTATACAAAGTTTCCACTCTCAACATGGAGTTTGTGAGGGAACTTCATAAGAAACTCTAGAACATTCTACCAAACATAATACGAGTACATGATTACACGTTGTTCTTTGATACTTGTAACCTTTACTTTGGTTTAAACTTTTAGTTTAACTAAACTTTTGTTTACTTTAGTTTGGTAATAATATGATTAGGATCAATCTTTGGTTACGTTATGGGAAGATTACATGTTTCTTATGTTTAAATAGGTACTTACTAGTTTTTTTACATTGAATAAGTTTGCACTTGAGTGTAACTCGCCTTAAAGAAAAGGATGATACAGAGCGTGCTTTTCACTAGGTGACTTGTAAAGACCCAGATTGTATAAATAAATACAAGTAAATACTATTCTGTGTAAGTATGTATAGTATAGTATAGATCCTAAAACTAACTAATAAGTATTATAAATGCGAAAGTAACTCTGTCTGTCTGTCTGTTACCTTTTCACGGCTAAACTACTGAACCGATTCACTTGAAATTTGGTACAGGGGTAGCTTATGGTCCGGGAAAGAACATACTTTTTATCCCGAAATTCCCACGGGAACATAGTAATATATAAAAAGTTAAAAATAATAGCTGAAAACCTTACTTTGGCATTGCTTTGCGTGTATTGAATGACAGTAACATTTTTGAGGATATTTATTTTATGAGTAAAACATTTTAGTTTTTCTAGGCAAAGATATATTTGTTATAGTTACCTAGTAATTTATATAATCTCAGACTAGGTATGTACTACGAGTATATACTTGATATGTAACTTGTGTTACAGACAGTGATACGGCTCGGGAAAGACGTAATCTTTCACAATAAAATTAACAATAATAAAATCTACGAAAAAGAAACAAATTGAGCAATATTTTCTCACTAATTATTTGGGTAGAAAGATATGTACGTTGTATAGGTAGATGTCTGATTGTGTGCCTAGTTTTTGACAACCTAATAATTGAACCTACTTTGTTATGGGTCAGTAAATACTCGTAATCTTCTATCACTAAGTACATAGTATAAAACAAAGTCGCTTTCTCTGTCCCTATGTTCCTATGTCCCTATGTATGCTTACATCTTTAAAAGTACGCAACAGATTTTGATGCGGTTTGTTTTAATAGATAGAGTGATTCAGTGGGAAGGTTAGCATAATTTTATCCCCATATTCTCACGGGAACGGAAACTACGCGGGTGAAATGGCGGGGCGCCGCTAGTCTATAAATATAAAAATCAGTTGCTTTTCGTTAGTCTCGCTAAAACGGTTGAACGGATTTATCTTATCTTGGTCTTGAAATGTTCGTGGAGGTCTAGGGAAGGTTTAAAAGGTGAGAAAAAATCGAATAATTGCCGTGAACACGGGAACGTGTACTACGCGGGTGAAACCGCGGGGCACAGTATTAATTAATATTTGGTGTTTCTACCCACATTAAAGCGCAGTACAGAAATTAATTCAAGGCTATTAACGGATACGTCCACAAAATTACAATAGGTGCGTTGGAATGAAAAATCTTGGGACTTATTCGAACAATATATTTTACTCGTTCGCTACAAGAGTTTAGGATTAAAAGGAATTTAGGAAAAATAAAATGAAAACGCGGGAAAATTCGCATAACATGGCTACTATGACACACAATAGGTTCCTACCTTTTTCATATGAGTAAGTAGAGTTGGTATTTTCTTAAAGAAAAGAAAACAGGAGCTTTTATTAAAACAATACAAAGGAAACTAAGTGCACAATGATAATACAAGTACATTAAAAAACTCGTAGAATATGAACATACTGTTAATGTTATTTTATTTTAGCTCTTATTATTATTGTGATAGAGTTTAAAATTATAATTTTAGACTGAATCATAAAATAAGTAGTATGTATCTAATAAATCTGTGTTGTCTAAAAAATAAATGTGTGTTTATTTGAGCCTAATTATTATTGTAGTAGAGTTCAAATTAGTAATGTTGTTTATAGAATAATAATGTGTTTATTTGTGGTAACAACTGGTTTATATGATAATTAATCTTACTAATATTATAAACTGAATAGGTACGGGAGTTTATTAATTTTATACGTAAAAAGTTCTAGTCTAGACAATTTCATTGAGTAAGTGTACACAAATTACCAGACACACCTATGCATGCATGCATACCAATACTTTTCAGTTTTGTAACACCTAGCATATGTTTTATAATGAACAAAAAATATTATTATTACAATCATTCACTCTATCATCTCATTATAGTAACTGACCCCTAACTAAGTTCGAAACTTGTGTCTAGGGTATCAGAAATTACGCACACACTCATTCACACTCACACCCAGACCCAGACAAACATTTGTGGTTCACACAAATATTCATCTCGCACGGGAATCGAACCCGCAACCTTACGGATGGCAGTCCGGCATGGTGACCACTCTGCCATCGAGGTCGTCAAAAACAATAAAATAAGTACTTATGTATTTTTAACAAAATACCTTAAATTATTAAATTATGTACTTAAGTATAAAAAAACAATGTAAGTAGTACCTAGGTACCTAATTGTCTTATCTAAACACTCAAAAAATAACAAAGGTTCTTCACAAATGTATCCCACCAAAAACATTCTGTAAAAAACTAGCCAAGTCTCGATGGAGCTGCTTGTTTATCTCTAAAAAGTAATGAAATCTAGACAAAGTGGTGCCAAGTGTAAGGTTCCTTACTGCGATTTCTTTATTATTATAGTTAACTAGCAGCGCCCCGCGGTTTCACCCGCGTAGTACCCGTTCCCGTGGGAATTTCGGGATAAAAAGTATCCTATGTTCTTTCCCGGACCATAAGCTACCCCTGTACCAAATTTCAAGTCAATCGGTCCAGTAGTTTAGCCGTGAAAAGGTAACAGACAGACAGACAGACAGACAGACAGAGTTACTTTCGCATTTATAATATTAGTTAGGATGTTGTGTGACTTGGCCGTTGAAGGATACACTATACACAAGTACACAGCTGTACACAAGGGTACAAAACTAGGTGCTCCATGACAGTATTGCACCAATCTGTCGCCAGAACCGCTACCCATTGACGATAGAAAATTGCCACTTGAAAAACGTTGATTCAATATCCAGTCAATTGTAGGCTTGATAAAGCTGCGTATTTTAATAATGTTGCAACATTACGTGTAAACAAAATTGACTTGTACCCACTACTAACGTTTTAAACAATGTTCAACGGCCAAGTCACACAACATTAACTATAATAATAAAGAAATCGCAGTAAGGAACCTTACACTTGGCACCACTTTGTCTAGATTTCATTACTTTTTAGAGATAAACAAGCAGCTCCATCGAGACTTGGCTAGTTTTTTACAGAATGTTTTTGGTGGGATTTCATTTATTTTTGTTGAAACGTGTTTATATTGTTTTTTTTTTATTAGATTTTCTTATTTGACACATTTTTTTCTTTTTAGGAGTAGTATTTTATTACTAAGCGCCCCGCAATTTCACCCGCTTAGTTTCCGTTCGCGTTTCCGTGGGAATTTCGGGATAAAAAGTATCCTATGTGCTTCTCCTGGTTCTAAGCTGCCTCCCCACCAATTTTCAGCCAAATCAATTCAGCCGTTCTTGAGCTATAAATTCCCGTTCCCAGTCCCGTGGGAATTTCGGGATTAAAAGTATTCTATGTTCTTCTCTAGGTTTTAAGCTACCTCCCCACCAATTTTCAGCCAAATCAGTTGAGCCGTTCTTGAGTTATAAATTCCCGTAACCAATCCCGTGGGAATTTCGGGATCATACGTATCCTACGTCCTTTTCCTGGTTCTAAGCTACCACCTCACCAATTTTCAGCCAAATCAGTTGATCCGTTCTTGAGTTATAAATTCCCGTTCCCAATCCTGTGGGAATTTCGGGATTAAAGGTATCCTACGTCCTTTTCCTGGTTCTAAACTACCTCCCCACCAATTTTCAGCCAAACCATTCAGCCGTTCTTGATTTTTAAATTCCCGTTCCCAATCCCGTGGGAATTTCGGGATTAAAGGTATCCTTTGTCCTTTTCCTGGTTCTAAGCTACCTCCCCACCAATTTCCAGCCAAATCAGTTCAGCCGTTCTTGAGTTACAATTCCTGTTCCCGTTCCTGTATAATTCCCGTTCCCGTTCGATTATCGTAGTTTTTATAGTTTTCCCTTTATGTGGCCATTAAACCCTAACTCTGTACCAAATTTCAGCTCTCTAGGTTTATGGGAAGTACTAGTTCTATTTTGATGATCATGAGTGAGTGAGTGAGTGAGTGAGTGTCTGAAATACGAAACTTTGCATTCGCTTAACTTCGGAACTAAATGACCTACAGACTTGAAATTTTATTTAAAGTATGTGATTGTATAGCTTACTGGATGACGAAAATTTCAGCGTCCTGGGCTTATCCAGAGGTTCTCAAATAGGGGTCTGAAAATGCGGCGAAAGGGTTCCTGTAAAGGATGGTACGGCAGTGTTTGCTTCGCGCTCGACTTGGCGGGGGGCACTGCCGTGCCCCCAGATAATTTAAAACAAATCCTACTAATATTATAAATGCGAAAGTTTGTATGTATGGATGTATGGATGTTTGTTCCTCTTTCACGCAAAAACTACTGAATGGATTTTAATGAAATTTGGTACAGATGTTCCTCATACCTAGGAATAACACATAGGATACTTTTTATCCCAAAATTCCCACGGGATAAGGTTTCACGCGGGTAAAACCGCGGGGCACAGCTAGTGTAATATAATTGTGACGTGATAAATAAACACAGTCCGGTTGAACACGTCTGGGTAACTGAGTATACCCGGATTTCATACCGAGATTTAACCGGGTATGTTTGTGGGTTACCTAATTATATATATCTATCGGTGAGAATCTCTTGTTAATTAATTATGTTATGATTAAACGGGTGTAATTATACTCGTTGTGTTTTATCGACGTTTATAATTAAGAAGAAGTAGAAGCTTATAATTACCTAGCGGCGCCCCGCGGTTTCACCCGCATATCTATCACAGTCCCGTTAAAATCCTTGCTTAGCGAATGCCCATGTCATAACATCTACCTGCATGCCAAATTTCAGCCCGATCAGTCCAGTGGTTTGGGCTGTGCGTTGATAGATCACTATGTCAATCAGTCACCTTTGAGTTATATATATATTTAGATATGTACCTACTAAGTACATGATGTATAGATATTGTGTAAGTATATAGATGTTTTGACGACCCAGCTCATCAAGAACTATGATAATAATTAATCAAGCTCCATCAATAGAAAAACTGTAAGGCATAAACGAACCCCTTACTGACAGTATTAGAAAGCGAAGTGGAAAAGGTGCATTCACCGTACTTGACTTATACGCGTCGGTGATTTCAAATTCGAGCCATGTTTGAAATAACCTACATGTATCGCTAAACATATGATCTGAATCCAGGACGTCTTGTATAGCAGACAGGTGCAAATTCCAATAGACCACCAGAAAATAAAGTAAAATAAAGCCTTATATTGGAAGAGATTACTAAACAATTCACCCTCAAATCCCCATTAAAAACTCGATGAGTTGTTATGGGGATTTGCGGCAATAAACCTCAAAAATCCCCGCTCATGGGAAAGTCAATAGAGATTATTGAAATAAGCTATTTGAACGAGTTTCCACCCAAACCTTCTCATGTCAGGCTTAAAAACACCAACTGTACAGGCTCAAACCCACCGAAGTACACGCACACGCTACGCACGTGTACTCAGCTTCGCTTTCTATGAAAATGTATGAGGTAAAACCCACCAAAGTACATGCATAGTGCACACGCTACGCACGAAAATGACGTCATTACTGACTCGGCTATAGCTCAACGTAGCTGAGCTGCGTGGCCGTGGACCGTGGGCGTAGCGTGCGTGGCGATGGGTTCGCGGCTTACTAAAGGCCTGTTGACCTAAAAAAGGCTTGAACACCCAAAACCCTGGTTAAGGACATCCAATTTTCCACAGTTTAACAGCAGATCCAATTCAGTGATTACAGGCAATTCGTTGCTATTTTCATGTTCAATTTATTCGTCTTATCACTGAATGTTGGGTGCGATAGGACCTCTATAAAATAAAAGCTTCGTCGCCGGATATTTTATGAGATATAATAATATTTATTTGATGATGTGAAAGACTAGCTAGACTAGACTATAAATCAAGGGTAAGTACTAAAGACGTCAGTGTATGAGACTCCCGTAAAACGTAATATATCGACCCGTGAGATAGCACTGCTAAGGCTTCTCTTTCACTGATGATATTAGTACAGGAATAGATGTATTCACATAGAGATTTCACTGCAAGGCAGATGCCTCTCAGTTAGACAATGGGATTATTAAAGTAAAGTAATTACCATACATGTTGGGGATTTCAAACCCAAGCTATTTGGAAATTAGAAAACAAAAGATACCTGCAAGGTATACTTCTCTTTTAGTAAAAGAATAAAAGTGGTGAAATGTTGGTTGTTTTATATTGGGAAAATATGCATTTCTTGGTACTTCTTAATCAAAGTAACAAAAACTAGTGAAATAAGTAAATGAGGTAAAACGAGAGAGACGATTCATTTTGAACCTTTCTTAAGACTTCTTGTATCTTATTAGCGTTCAGTATTTCATAGCGAGAATATAATTCCTTGTAAGTGGTCTTTCCTGGTAAGTCTCATTTCTTAGAATCTGCTAAAGATTTCAAAGCTTTGAAGTGACTATTCAATACTAGTTGCTTTCTTCTATTTTACCTGCATTTCTTAGTGAAATCGGTCAGTAAAAGTTTAAAGGTAGAGTTAGTCCGTCGTACTCCGTATAAGTATAATTTTCTAAACAGTTACTCAGTATTTACATCCAAATTTTATGTAAGTAAGTATGTACTTTATTTTATTAACAAATATTATTATAAGTTTTAACTTTCATCCCCATAATGCGCATTCACACTTCATACACACTTACATACAAGCCTGAAGAACAAACATTTGTATAGATTTTAGATAGACTTTAATTGAGTCATGATGGACTTCATAACCTCACAGATTGAATAGAAACCATCTCCTAGTGCTATGACAAAACCTATACCTAGTCCGTATAATTCCATTAAAACTGACCATCAAAAGTTACTCCCATATTAAAATGTGCATCCCACAGAACCAGAGGCTAAAGAACTTCGCCTATCGAAGAGAAACCTAATTAGGCAACTCAAAACAATTTTCAGTTCGCCTGTCCACTTAGAAATAGCAAAGAGCTTTATTTCAAAGAAGAAATACGATGAGTGGACTTTTAAAGGAACTCTGATGGCATTTTAGTGCATGCGATCGTATTCTTTAAAAATTACTTGATTTTAAATAATACATAATGGGAAAGTGAGATTATTTGTTACGCATTTATGTCATAACTAATGTAGTTACTTACTGATTATTATGAGTTGTTAGGATCAATAAAAAATATATTTTTTAGAATTCTAAAATCATTAAAACTTACTAACCCCTTAAAAAAACTCGAAAATTGCTGTCAATTTTAGTTCCTACCCTTTGAAAGGTTTTTTCATACTGACAATGGCTTTTCATCATCACAATTTTCTAAAGATAAATTCATGTATTTTGCTGTAAAATACCTTAAACATTTATATTAATGCCAACAATTTAATGACCGTGTACCGAAATTCCCTGGATATTTACGCTTAAAACCGTTGAACAGAGTTTAATATCTGATATAAAATCATATCAACCCACCCAGCGCGCACAAAACAATATCCTGCGTCCTATCCGTTATGTACATGAATGGATGAATGCATGGCCGCTTCCAGTAAACAACCGTTTTATATTCGCATTATATACTCAGACACCAAGTCGAAAACAATTTATTGTCAAGTGTGGTATTCATTACACATTGATTTGTAGGGTTGATAAGGAAAAGTAAGGCTTCGTGTAAAGGAATAGAATTCGTTTTCTATTGCTAAGAAGTGGGCGGAAACAATCGCACTTATCTAGCTTAGTGAGTGAATTGTCTGGAGGTGGAAATTCGCCTACTCCATCTAGACTAATTTGAGATTCCACCGTACAATTTATAAGATGGAAACTCACCTATAGATGAGAATTTTCTCGGCGAGTTGACACGACTAAAGAGATAGATAGTAACTAAATATTTTTATAGAAAGGAAACATATTTTTTCGAGGCGCAGTTAATTAATTATGGAGGTAGAATGGTTCGAAAATGCTTCACGGGTACGACATGAAATACTTCTTTGGTCTGCTTACATGTTAATAAAAATATTTTAATCAAAAAACACGGTTTTATCTGTACTCTTTTCCAAAAAATATGGATGAACGGACAAAGAAACCTGGTGTTAATTAAATTCTAGATAAATGGACTGGAATACCGAATCACGATGTACGTTAATTCATAGTAAAATATTAAAATGATGTATATGTGCGATTGCCCTAGATACAGGTAATAAACCTAGTTATAGGTCAGTTGATATAATAAAATGAAGAGCGATTTATTATTTGTTAATTAAAATACATTTACATTACGAATGAAATAAAATATGGATTGCATTCGTGGCTTAATTTTGTTTTAAATTTCTGATATGTTTATTTGTAATATTGAAATAAAAGCTTTGTACTGATTGCATGTTCGTTTAAATATGGATTTTTATTCAATATGGTGGTAACAACAGACTTTTTATTCATTTTCTGTTATTACCGCTAATTTCTGAAACGGCCAGACAGATTTTGACAGTACTTTCAATTTCAAATAGCTCAAGTTGTTATGAGTGACATTTATTCCCGAAATTTCACTGTTATCAACTGATTCCTCAACAATTTATAGATATATTTAATAGAGAGTGTAATAAGTGTTGAAACTACTTTAACAGAGATTTGTCGTGGTTATAATTTCAATTAAGTGCTTACATTTTTTGACGTTTAGTGTTCACTGTTCATGATACAGTGTTCGTTAATATTGTCAAATACTTGGGTATATTCCTATATAATGAAATGTATTCCACAGGTTTCTTCCTTACTGTAAATGCCCTCATTGATTTCGTACTCTTCGTAACGAGATGAAAGTATCGCGTCCCCATTGAAAGTCAGCAAAAAGGTTTGACGAATAATTTTGTCAAAAAGGTGATTTGACTTTTTTGGTTCTGTCGAGATAAGCTTGATTTATAATCGAATGAGTTGATTTTTTTTCGATTGATTGAAGCTTTATTTTTTAGAGATAAGTAATTAAATTATGTAATTAACGCATTTGTTTCTTATCAAAAAAAATGTTTATGTTTAGTTTAGTTATAGGAATTAATATTAGTAAGTACTAAATTCAATATTTTACATTAATAATTTATAAGGTCTCCAAGATTTCGCGAGTTGAAAAAAATTCCGATATGAGCGAAAAAAAATAATAAGTAAGTATCTTTAATTTTTTAATTAACTTACTTACCAAAACCTCAAACAAAAAAAAAACAAAATCTTTTACCAAGCTCCTCAAAACCAAATCGAACACTAAATTCAAATTTCGATTCGAATCAACTTTTTAAAACAATTGGCGCCCAAAGTTACCGCGCGGACAATTTCCCAGCCAGTGCTGACAACCGTAAACGCGTTACGTTCCGTTCACACGACCCGTACAACTGGTCCTCAGTCCTCCTGAATCTGGGAAAATCATACCGCTCTCCCTCGCCTCACCCTCTTTCGCCCCCGTCGTCGCTCTGGATACGACATTGAGCCACTAGGACATCTCTACGAGCATAGACTATATGAAAATGCTTTCCCGAACAAGCAGAAGTACCTCATATCACTAATTAATTGCTTTTAATCATTCTTTGATATGAAAATAGTAATATAATACTTTTCAACACACTTGCTCATAAAGGGGCTCTTATTTGTGCAAAAACAGTTGAATAATGACACGTTTTATTCACTAGTGAGTTATAGATTGTTTTTTTAAATTGCTTTGTTTTTAAAAAAGTTTCGACACCAAAAACATGGTGTCCATACATTTTAAAAACAAACTTCATCTATGTTATCTTACTTTTGGTAGGTCTATGGTCGATTCCATTCATTCATTCATTCGATTTTTTTTTAATAAGTATATTCTTTTAGTCTTTGGCAATCACCATTGTTGTGTTGGATGCGCGCGAATAGAAAAACTGTTTATTCATTAGCGAAAAATGATAATTTCTTCGCAAATGTGTTGAAAAACGTTGTATGGTACACGCGAGTATTGATGATTACTATCCTCGGCTATCTTCAGACCCTCGCCTGACGGCTCGGGCCTCAATAGCGCCTCGGAAGTAATCACCAACTTACCTCGCTTGTACCATAAATAACTATTAATCTTTCTTTGAAATTAAAATAGTAATATGATACTTTATTCCATATTTTGATGTAATTATTAAACGATTTATCAGATACCATGGAAAAAGGTTTATCTATTTTTTTGATCAAACATAAAAAATGATTAAAACTTTCCGTCATAAATTTTCTCGTTTCAACTTTGATATTACATCGATATTATAAACATGCCCGTAATTTGATTTTTCAACTTGACCTGTTTTCCAGTATCATTACAAATACAGAAAACAAAATATTTATGCGAACAAACTTAGTTTTTATTGGAAAAGTTCGGTTTTACCTTTTTACCCTTTTTTCATTTCCTATGTCGGTACTCTGTAGATTAATAGGTATTGTGTTGCTTTTGTTATGATAAGGTGTACTCGTATGTAGTTCGATTTATTGATGTTCTCTTAGAATACAACGAAATAATGTCCGACAAAGTAACCTTTACGGTATTATTTTTATTTATTTATTCAATTTCAATTGTATAAAATTGATTTTGAAATGTTATTCAGTTATTTTCTTAGAAATAGATCGCCTTGCGTTAGCAAATAGTTCTGTATTTTCTCAATCGTTTATGGAGGCTCTATGAGACTGTTTTTATTGCTTCACATTTTTTTTGTAATATTATTTTAACTATCCTTACTAGGTAGGTATATTACTGCTACACTAGATTATTATAGTATTCTTCATATATTTCGTCTATGGTAATGTAGTAATTTAGTAAAAATGATCTGTCAATTCCAAATATTCTACCTCCGATCGCACTAGGCACTTGTTCATCAGATATTGGAGTGAGTTAGCAATGCCGAACAGGAAAACCTTTGCAACAATATTGACTTGATTTCGGTTTTAGACACAAATTAAGCCAAGTGCTGTTGATGGACTAATTTGGAAATGTATCTCAAAAATGGATTTTCTAATTTTCTTTAAGATCGCTACTTGATCTACATAATTATAAGTACTTCTAACTGAACTTAAGCACTGGCCAAACATATACTTAACAGGGGATATTAACATTGATATAAGACAAAATAATACCGACCCAAAGTGTGACGAATACCTCGACCTACTAGCTACACATTGTTTGTTACCTAGCCATGTTCTTCCCACGCGTATAAATAAATGCTTAGATCACTGTTTCGTTAAATCTAATAATAAAATTCTTACCTTAGTTTGTGAATCATCGGTAACTGATCACAATACTTTATATCTAAATATATCATTATTGCAACAAAGGCACACTAAAAAGCAAAATAATATCAATAAAATAGACTTTAAAAGGGCATGTGTGCTTTTGGAAGATGCTAATTGGTCAAATATAATGACAGACAGGGATCCCAATACTGCCATCGAAAGCTTTATTACAGAAATTAAAACAATAATTAGCAAAAGTACTATCACATGTAGAGTACCACATAGGAAAGTTATATATCAGCCGTGGGTAACACCTGGTTTGTTGAGATGTATGAGGTTTCGAGATGTTTTACATAAAAGACACCTAAAAACACCAAATAACAAAAACCTTGAAGTAACCTATAAACGCTACAGAAACTTGTGTAACAACATTCTCCACAATCTCAAAAACGAGCATGATAAATCAGATTTACAGGCTAGCAAAAAAGATATAAAGAAAACTTGGAATGTTATTAAAAGAGTATGTAACATAAATGCAACAAATAAATCTGAAACACCGGATGAATTATTAAAAACAAATATAACTCCTCAAGATTCTATTAATGCCATAAACGAGTACTTTGTCAAAGTGGGTGAAAATCTTGCTTATGACATATTGCAGAAACTAAACCTTACTGAAAATGGTTTAGTCCAAAAATATAAACATAATAATGAGCCTTTAAACTCCTTTATGATGCTGGAAACCGATGAAGAAGAAGTAGCCAAAACGGCATTGTCATTAAAAAATACAAATTCTGTGGGATGGGATGGTATACCTTCTATCTTTATCAAAAAAAACATTTATGTTCTTGCAAAACCATTAGCACACATTTTCAATTTGTGTATCTCGCAAGGTCTGTTTCCTAAAGTTCTAAAGGAATCCATTGTGATACCAGTATACAAATCTGGGGATAGAGACAGTATCAGTAACTATCGACCGATATCCCTTCTGCCATCAATATCTAAAATTCTTGAAAGGATTATTAACTGTAGACTTATTAACTATTTAGATGTAAACAACTTTCTTTCTCAAAACCAATATGGATTTAGGAAACAAATTTCAACTATAGATGCTATTGACAATTTAATCACTAATATTGTAAACAAACTTGACTCAAAGAAAAAATGCGTAGGGGTATTTTTAGATCTGGCAAAGGCCTTCGATACTGTCTCTATCCCATTACTTCTAAGGAAACTCGAAAACATAGGCATAAGAGGTATTCCACTTGACCTCTTCAGGAATTATCTGTATGAGAGGTCACAAACTGTCAAAATAGGTAATTTATACAGTTGCAAGTTACAGGTTAATTATGGTGTACCACAGGGTTCAGTTTTAGGGCCTACGCTATTTTTAATTTACATCAATTGTTTGTGCAATATGGAGATGCAAAACGCGCAGATAATAACATTTGCAGATGATACTGTTATACTATTTCATGGCACAAACTGGGAGAGTGCAAAGATGGCAGCAGAATTAGGTTTGCGTGACGTCACTAGCTGGTTAAATAACAATTTATTAACTTTAAATCTGCAAAAGACAAAGTTCATGACTTTTAGTATAAAGAAAAATTTGCAACCCCCTGAAACGGACTTTATTCTAAAAGCACATACCCGTATCTGCGATGACTATCTATCATGTAAATGTTATGCTTTGACAACCTCAAATACTGTTAAATATTTAGGAATAGAAATTGATAAACACCTAAATTGGAAATATCACATTTACAATCTAAAAACTCGTATACGTAAACTAATACCTATTTTTAAACGAATCAGGAATTTGAAAGACACGGAAACTAGTAATACAGTCTACATTACCTTATGTCAATCGTTAATAGCATACGGTATCTCTGCTTGGGGCGGAGCGAAAAAAAGCATTCTTCTAAATGCGGAAAGAGCTCAGAGATGCATCCTAAAAGTACTAAATTTTAGACACTATAGATATCCTACAACAAAACTGTACAACGAATCTAATGTATTGAGTGTTCGACAGCTGTTTATAAAAAACTTAATTTTGAAACAACATAGAAAAGTAATGTCACAAAGTATAACATCTGCCAGAAGATCGCATGAGGTATTTCAAATTCCGACATGCAAAACACACTTTGCCCAATGCTTCTCTTACTTTCTGGCACCTTTTCTATACAATCGTATTAGTAAAACTAAAAGTATAAAACAGCTATCGAATCTTATGTGTAGAAGGGCACTGGATGAGTTTCTTGGAAATTTAGATTATGATGGAACTGAAAAATTGTTACACATGCATCGTTAGATTGCATATAATAATATAAATATATATATAAGTAATGTAATATATGCTATATATATCTATATATGTAATTATTAACTATGGACGTATTGTTATATATATTACTATTAAAGATTCATAAATATTATAAGTAATTATTTGAAATATATCATATTATCATACTATATGTATTTTATATAAATAACCTAATCATCGTCTTTATTTTATTGTAAAAATATTTAGACTGGTCTGAGTTCATGCTAATATACCCTTAAGATTTCATTATATTCCTTGTTCGCTTTTGTATTTCATCTTTAGTTAAAAAAAAAAAAAAAAAAAAAAAAAAATAATAATAACTTTTACAAAAATATTATACTTAAGTACCATAATGCTATTAAATAATACCAATAAATATAACAAAAAAAAAGGAGAATTAATTGTCGAAATTTTTTTGGTAATAATTTCGTCTGATCATTTTAACATATTCTAACATGTCTTACCGGCTTCTTTTGTTTAATACAATAGACGACTCTAGTTAAACTAATTGCTGCTCTATTACAATGTAGTATGGTTGTACGGAATGAGATTCTTACCTCGCCGTAACACAGTCGTTGACTAGCACGGGAGGTAATGAACATTGTTTTGTATACCCCCAAATTTTTTTAAAATATTAACTCAAAATTGTAAGTTATTAATAAACTGGTATTTTTGTTATGATATTAGATTTAAGATTTTATATGTTTATTAATAAAACTCTAGCTTATAAGTTTTGGTGTACTCTAGCCATTAAGTTATGAAATAAATATATTTCTATTTCTATTCTATTTCTAAGTATTTAAAACAAAGTCGCTGTCTATGCCTATGAATGGTTAGATCTTTAAATCTACGCAACGGATTTTGATGCGGTTTTTTAATTGATAGAGTGATTTAAGAGAAAGGATTTTAGCCAAATTTTATCCCTATATTCTCAATGTTTTTGTCTAACTGTTTCTGTAATATGTCCTTGTGTGTGTGTATGTGCAATAAAGAATATCTATCTATATCACGGGAGTGGGTACTACGCGGGTTAAACCGCCGGGTGTTGGTAGTACAAGAAGCGGGAACAACGCAAGTGAAACCGTGGGGTGTTGCTAGTACAAGATATTTTTTAAAAAAGAACATTATAAATAATAAAAGCAATAACGTCTTTAATATTTGTTTGTTATGATTACGTATTCATTATGTCACACAGTGTTGAATCAACAAGTACAACACTGAAACAAATGAAATACTAATAAAATTATTTGTGCCGAACAAAAGATGTTCACAGTGATTCGAGCGATGCGAGGACAATGAAACGAGATTGTCTTGACTTTATCTGGCGACGAAATATGATTTCGGACCGCAAACCCTATCTGAATAGTACTTAGGAAAAATGTAGACGGAACAGATTTTTATGGATAAGATTTCTAATTATATCATTAAAAGAAAGTCGGGTTATTTACACAATTTATAACTCAAAAGGACAATGGGCTTTGTATGGAGTGTGTCCCAAATGATGTCAATTCAGCTTAATGCCCATATAATAATTTGTTTCTCTCAACGATATAACTACTAAATGTTGTATCACACAAAGTGCTAAACTTAGTACAACACTTGGGACGTTTTGCCCATTATACTTTGCTGGACCGATTTAAGTGAAATTAGGTACAAATGTTTCTAATAAGCAGAAATAACCTAATAGGGGTTTTATTCGGGAAACCGCGATACACAACTACAGCTAACTTAACTATAAATCACACTCAAAAACCTTTACTTATTTATCGATGTGAATCGCACTTATGACCCTTTCTTTTGGCAGACCAGCATAGCAACTTTGCCATTTTATAAAATTATCGCTATGTAAGTATAAAAAAGTAAAAGTAAGATGTAACTGCTGAGCTGCTGAAGGCTTTTTCGTTGATGTCAAGGCTGTAATAATTCGTAAAGTGATAGATCGCTACGATTACGTAACTAGTGCAAAAAGTTTTGCAAACTAAACAATGACGAGTCAATTCGTTTCAAACTGGTACAGTTAAGATGAAAATGACAGACACAATTTATAACAAATGACCCCATATTTTCCATTTTAATCCTATTTATTAGTGACGAATGACAATACTATTGAAAATGTATTCAATAATATTCTAATGGAATTTCGAATGATTGAAAGAACGATGAAAATGTAAAATTTATTTTGTCTTTGGTTTTTGGTAGCAATAATCTATTTTTTTTACCCTTGTAGTTGAAGATTAAAGAAGCCAGAACACATGCATTTCAATTTTCAATTATAAAAAAATAAACCTTAAACATAATTAAACACAAATTACAAAATCCAATCACAACTCTACCATACACGGCATTTACCGCACAACTTTACCGTCAAATCACCCTATACAACATATCCAATGTCGAAAACACTAGCCAACCAATATTCGAACCAAAATCCACCGACTAATAAGTACCAATTGAAAGGTCCGAGTTCAAAGTCTGGCAAACACTCTGTGTTACTGAAACTAGCGAACCGAAACGATAGTACACGAGTATTCTATTACAAACGGAATTGGTAGGAGTTAAGCTGATTATTTACTAGCGTTATATACCATGGTAATACTATAATAATACACAAACGAAAGGTTTTGATATTAATTTTCAATTGGTAAATAGGGGTATTAAATGGGAAATGAAGGTAGGATAGGATACTCTTTAGGTATCCGGAAATTACCAAAAGATAAATACAAATGAAAACTGGAATTATGTGTTAAGTACAGGCTCGGAGATGATGATAAATAATAAATTGGTAATAATATTCAAGAACTCTACTTCATGCCTGTCTTTGAATCGGTCTTTTTTTTTGACACTAAAAAGAAACATAAGACTGTGTCTCTTTATTCTTGTAACTTGACAATTTAGGAGCTGTCTATATTTTTCTACCAGTCTACACATTGTCCGTCGCGCGTCCCCCAGATAATTTAGGGTAGAACAGGGATGTAGTACATCGACTTGTATAGATTCGGCACCGGACGACAGACAAGGGTAAAAGATTTGCTCATCAACATTCACGACATTAATAGGAACAAATCAGTGAGGCCTTTTATTAACTGGTTTAAAAAAGAGTAAATTGGTCTGTTCTTTTTTTAAACGCCTTCAATAAAAGAAAGTATTTAAAATGATATATTCCCTATATGTCGAGTCCCTTTACGTCGAGTCCGAGAGTCTATTGTTAATAATATTTTTAATCTATAACCGGTGGCATGCGATTCAACGCATTTTCCAAAAAAAAGGGTTAATCTATAAAAATCACAGTAAATATTTTAAATTATTTTTAGCCCAAAATAAAAATGTACTACTATGGTCGGCGATGTTTTTTTTTCTGTCTGGGTATGTATGGATATGTGTGCGTAGTTTCTGATACCCTAGACACAGATAATGAACCTAGTCAGGAGTCAGTTGCTATATGAAGGTGATGGTGTGACTGACTGAGTAATTAAAGCTTCTCTGTTAGTTCCAAAATATGTCTGAACTCGAAGTTGGTCCAAAGACATTTGATATAACATTGAAATATCTTGGTAAACTTTACAAAAGGTGTAAATTGATAAGGTATCGATAAACACTTCGGTAATCGTTACGAAGCCGTTAACGGGTTTTAGTAGGCCCATCGGAGACCACTCAAATTATATCAACGTAGATTGAATTTTGTAAGTGCGTAGATCTCTTTTAATTAACGGCGAATTCTTATTATGAGGAATTTCATTAAGGATTTATTTTGTTTATACATAGTTATTTAGTTGCTATTTACTTTATATATCTAAGCTAAGCAATCCTGTAGGTAAGTAATTCATATTTTTGTAGTTCCCGTATGAATACATATTATTATACCATGCTATTCAATGCTCTATCTTTCTGCCGTAAAGATTAAAAAGTTGCATTTAAGTATATTATTAGTAAAAAACATTACTTATTGCAAGCTGTATAAAATATCATCTATTTTCCTAATAGATTACTAGAGTAAACAATTAAGAAGATTATTGATTTTGTAAAAGGCATGTCGACTGGGTAAACGAAATGAAATTCTAATTAGTCCGTTAGATAGATTTCGAAAAAATATTAGACACGTATTTTTTGTTTTATCAAATTAATAAAACCGACCTAGTTATAACGCATTAAAGTTCAGGAGTGGGGGCTTGTGACGATAATTCTTGGTAAAAAAAAATTATGTAGCTGTGACGTCACACGAGTTTTCTATGCACTATATCGTCTTAATTATTTGTTTGTATAAAAAAAGAGAAAATACGTGTTCAATATTTTTGCGAAATCTATCTGACGGACTAATTAGATTTTTTTAGTCGACATCCCTATTAATAATACTAGTAGGTACTACCTATAAACCCTACCCAATTCAAAAACAAATACTTCGACGACTAATTGTATTTTAACTGCCCCCTTCACCGAACGCCTATAATTTACCGCTTCACCTAAAATCCCTACGGGATCTTTACGACTGACCCTCACACATTAATCTTTTTGCACATACATAATCGTAATATCCCATTGCAGGGCTAAGGGTGACAAATCTACATCGAGCTGTGCTGCGCTGTACTGGGTTTTGGTTAATTTTTACTCCAGACAGAGCGCAGCTTCACCCAGCGCAGCACAGCATGCTTTGATTGTATCCTCATTCAAATATATGGCGAGCGAGTTAACCAAACATAGCACAGCTCGACCCAGCGCAGCACAGCTCGATGTAGATTTGTCACCCTAAGGGCCAACTCACGAATCATATAACTACGTTTATGTTATGTTTGTCCAATGCTTGTTAGAGGTCTATACTAATACTAGCTGCGCCCCGCGGTTTCACACGCGTAGTTCCCGTTCCCGTTCCCGTGGGAATTTCGGGATGAAAAATAGATGTTGGCCGATTCTCAGACCTACTGAATATGCTCACAAAATTTCATGAGAATCGGTCAAGCCGTTTCGGAGGAGTATGGCAACGAAAACTGTGACACGAGAATTTTATATATTAGAGATTATAAAGAAGTAAAGTTTGTGTTTGTTAAATTGTAAGGGGTAATCTCGGGATCTACTGAACCGATTTCAAAAATTCTTTCACTAATAGGAAGCTTTATTGTCAGCGAGTGACATAGGCTAGTTTATCCCTGTATTCCCACGGGAATGGGAACTACGCGAGTGAAACCGTGAGGCGCTGCTAGTAGAATAATAAATAATTATACTTACATTTATTTTTCCGGAAATTCATTACGAGTACATAGGTTCTAAGGTACGTACTACGACTTTTGTATATAAATTCAACTTTCAAGATGGTTAGATGACTAGAAAATATATCTATGAAAATTAAGATATTTTATTAGAACTAAACAAACAGTACTTTTTCAAATTCATAACACGGGCAAAGTCACAAACGCAAACCTAGTTACAAACATGTCTTAAAAATAGCACCCGCGGTACCAGGCGCCTATAACCGCATAGAGATGTATTTACAGCGTTTATAATTAACAAGTTGTCTAACAATAGGGCTCCGCCACTGAATACCGCCCTCGCAGGGGTGCGGAGTCCACGCATGATCGCTTATGGATAATACAAGGGTCGGAGGGGGTAGTTCACCCTCGAGAAGAACGTTTCACAAATGACCGGGTTTCGTTGTTCACTGTAGTGCTAATGGAATACACTAACCTAGAAAGATAATGCTTTAACGCACGTTTATAATTTAATAAAATATTCGAATAAAATACTTGGATAGTTAAAGGGTTTAAATATTAAAGTAATATACCTATATATAAAACCGATTTATTTGTTTTTTTTACACTAAAAAAGAGGGTGTAGTAAGTTAAAAGTGTGAAGAATGCTTTCAAGAAACCAATAATCTCTCTTTAAATATTTCAAAGGTCATCTACAGTCCTTTATATACTCATTATCTCGTAAAACATAACAAAGTATATAAATTTTTAATTAAAACCTTGTTTTTACAACGCAAACTTTGTATCTTCCGATCAAATAACCCTGTGCGAATACGAAACAAAATATTTCCAAGAAATTTCCGATAACTTTTCAAATTACAAGAAGTTGTTGATTCTAAAAGAAATTATCCTTAGGGCGTTTTAAATATTTATTATTATGGTTAAATTAATGGCATATTTTCTTTATGGTTCATCTTTAGAATATTGATAAGCACAATAAGCCAATGTCGAGTAAGTTAAACTGATCAGTTGAATGGAGTCCAACCAGAAATGGCCGTCAATCACCGGAACGATTCCAGATTCTAGTGGGGAAATCTAGTTGGCCTAAAATTTTTGGAGTGGCGCACAGTTTTATGTTTGGACTCATCAGTTCAACTGACTCGTCAATGGCGTCCGAGGCGATCGAAAGGTCGTGAGTTTGATCCCCGCTTATTGCACTATTGATATTGTTTGTATTCTTATAACTAAATTACCGTGAAACCAATGCCGACTGTTGCCGAAAAGTTGCCAGATTGAAACTTCCCTGTTTCAAACTGCACCAGAAGAGATGTCTTGCCGACACCGCTATCTCCCAGTAGGATAGTCTGTACAGAAAAGGATAATTATTTCAATATTACGATTAAATCTAAAACAGCGTCATTGGAATTTTGAAATCGATACTTGTAGCGTGAAATCGAACTAATTAATTTAGAAAGAAAACACCCTGCATGGGAGTATAGGTGTTACTGGGAAGTAATGATAGTTAGGTAAGCGGGAAAATGATCAAAATGAGTAAAAGAAAAATGCTTTAAAACAGTCAAAATCTTTACCATAGCATCCAAAACGTAATACAAACTTTTATATTTCTGACCTTACCGAAAACTGTATGTTACTACTTATGATAGCTTTAGTTAGAGTGTGCCAAAGAAACTATCATACAATCAAACGTTGGAAAACATAACCACCTTGAACAATCCATTAAAAATAAGCACATAAGTTTTTAATACCTACATCCCGCATGAACAAAAAATAACACGATAAGTTTCAGCACTGAAAATATCCAATAACCAATACCTGGATATTGCAGATACGAGAATTGGAATGTACAAATAAAATAAAAGTTACATAGTTCCCGTTTCATTTTTGGCCTTGGAAAAATTTGACTTGTGAAAATATTTTTGAGGATAAACTGTATTTTTAAAAATTGAAAAAAAAAACCACTATTTTTAAGTTGTTCGTTTGTTTGTTTGAACTTGCTAATCTTAGAAGCTATACTACTGATTTCGAATTCGATTTCCATGATTAGACAACCGGAGATGATTTATAAACGCGCGTGGAATCACGGGGCACAGCATACTTAGCTTAATTTAAAAAAAAAAAATATACGGAAATCGAAGCCTTTATTCTATAGAGGGATATAGCATTCACTATGCCATTATCATGTCTTTTCCGACTCACGGGACTATACACCCCTATTTTGAAAATATGGGACTTATTAAAATCAGAATATCTGTAGCAGTAACTGAATCCATATATCCAATAAAAATATCAAAAATGATAGTCGATTACTTATCTTTAAAAAATACAAAATAAATGTCGTATTACCAGACGGCACACTAGCTATCAAGTATTCTGTGACGGCTCGGGTCGATGACCGCGCTCAGCTGTGTATCGCAGCGTTCGGTATAGAATAACAATAAAATTCGGCGCGATTTTGAAAATCTTTGACTTATCATAACTTTTTAAATAAAAGCAAAAGAAAAAAACTAACTTCACTATTATATTGTCACCCGTCGTTTACATTAGCTGTGAGATAAGGTATCGCAATTTCAAAATAAGGGTGTATAAGAGTCCTGGTCTTTTGTAAGGCTAGTATGGGCACAGAATAATTAATAGTTGGTATGGGGCCAAAGCCAACACACAGGCAGCCCTTTGATATGCCCATTATCATTATTACTTATTATGTTTCAAAAGTTAATTAACAATTTAATGATGTAACTCGACACAAAATACAAAAATCATTTTTTCTTTTGCAAACAAAATGTTTTAATTAATCTTTCGTCATTTTAATTAACTGAACATCAATATTGTTCAATCTGAGTCGGTGAACTGAACTCGTTTCCCGGAAATTTATGTTTTAAAAAAAATACTAAATTGAATTGGCTACCCTTTAACAGTGATAACTTCATTAATATTTTTTTCAACACACTTGCTCATAAAAGGGCTCTTATTTGTGCAAAAACAGTTGAATAATGACACGCTTGATTCACTAGTGAGTTATAGTTTTTTTTTTTAATTGTTTAGTTTTAAAAAAGTTTCGATACCAAAAAAATCGTGTCCATACATTTTAAAAACAAACTTCAACTATGATGCCTTACTTTTGGTAGGTCTATGGTCGATTCCATTCATTAATTAGATTTTTTTTAATAAGTATATTTTTTTATTCTATGGCCGATCACCATTGTTGTGTTGGATGCGCGCGAATAGAAAAACTGTTTATTTATTAGCGAAAAATGATAATTTCTTCGCAAATGTGTTGAAAAACGTTGTATGGTACACGCGTGTATTGATGATTACTATCCTCGGCTATCTTCAGACCCTCGCCTGACGGCTCGGGCCTCAATAGCGCCTCGGAAGTAATCACCAACTTACCTCGCTTGTACCATAAATAACTATTATTACGTGACTAACTTGGTCTCCTCTTTCATAATAAGTATGTACATATATGGACAAAACTAGCTGTACCCCGCGGTTTAGATACCGTAAATCTCAATAAGGAACATTTGTACCTACCGAATGTCATCCAAATCAGTTTAGTCATTTTGACTTGACAGAGTAAGAAACATCCGTCCATCTATCCATCTAAGAAAGAAATCCATCCAAAGATCCATCCATTCCATCTAAAGAAAGGCTTAGAAATGAAATCCCTATTATGGCTTATATTAGCTATTACACAACACTAGTGTTCACTAATTACTAAGATTAATCTGAACGTTCCCAATTAGATTGTTTTACCAATTTAGCAATTTCTAAGAAAATGGTTCATATTACAGAATACGAGCTCTCTATTATGGTATAATTAATATAATTTTGTTTTCTTGTAAATGGAGTACCTATAGGTATTACATCTATACTAATAATAAAACAGTAGAACCACTGTGTCTGTACATTAAATAAATTTACCTAAAACTGATAGGGGGGGATAAAAGAAGGTCAAAGGAACACAAAAAAACAATTTTCGACTTTCTTTCCTGTCTGTCTGTCTATCTGTCTGTCTGTCTGTCTGTCTGTTCACGATAATCTCAGAAAGTACTGAACGGATTTTCATGGCGTTTCCACATATGGATTAAGCTTAATTTGGCGCAATATATAGGCTTTGTTTCATCTCATTTGGATAACGAAAAGAAAAGTTATCAATAAAAATCTATTTTGTTGTTTTGAATTTAATAAACAATACTCCGCCCACGACATCGCTTGGGTAATATCCGTTCATATCGCGCAACTTACCACCTTAGTTAGTTCTAAGTTATTGAGATATTCTTTAAAATTTAGTATGAATCGTACGTCTTTGTTATTCTTCGGTCCTCTGATTTCAATAAAAAAATATATTTATCAACACTTCGCTTCCTTTTGACGAGAAAACATTGCTGACAAAAATACTACATTTTGGATTTTGTATAATAATATTTCATAGATATCAAATTTGACAGAACATAGAATACTTCAATATTGAATTCTTAAAGGGCATATGCACATAGCGGATTTTCACGCAATCGAAACTTTTGTGAACAAGCAAAAAAATAGTATAGACGTAATATTAAAGTGCAGTGTACGTACGTACGTACTATGTTAAAGAAACATCAACAGAGTGTCCCTTAGTCCCTTAGGACGAAGTGGGCCCATATCCTGGTCAGCCAGAAGTCTGGACTTAACCCTCATGGATTTTTATGCGTGGGGGTAAATAAAGAGTCTCATGTACAGTGAGCACAACCAAATTGCATCAATTGAAGTACTGAGAGACAGAATCATTAATGCGGCCAATGAAATAAGAACAAAATTACTACTGGTGTAGTGAAAACTGGTCTTCGCAAAATATTGCGAAGATGTGTGCAATGCAGGGGCCAACATGTCGAACATGAAATTTAGACTCAAAAATGGTGTGTACTTAAAAGTTTAGTAACTTGTTCTGTATGCTGACCTATTGTTTTATTTAACCTCCCCGGTAGCCTATAAAACTACATGTTTTGTACAAACTTTCGATAAAACCCTAGGTTGTTATAGCTCGTTGGATAGCCGATGAAACGTAGATATTTTTAGGCATATCTGCCAAACAGGTGCCATATCTTTTTTTCTAGATATCCTTGAAAGAAAAATAAACTTTTTGATTGTTATTATTTTATAAAAGTTTTAATCGTCTACAACTACTTATTTATTTATTTTAGGTACAATATTGGTTATAGGGGTCACAAAGCACCTTATTATAAACGTAAAAATCAAGTAATAGTAATAATAAGACATACGCATTTGAAAATATCCAAGCTTATAGCCGAAGATCCGGTGATTTTTATAAAAACAAATAAATTGAAATATCTCTTAAACGGTTAGGTTTAGGGTAGGGTGTTTCATGGTAAAATCAGTCAGAAACGATGTAAACTACACGCCCTTGACGGGAATAGGTCGACTTAACCAATAACCCTGTATAGACCCGTGGTTGGAAATGGAAACTTATAAAAATAATAACATGATAATTCAGTATAACATGCTGACATTAATCTTAAATAACTTCAAAGCAAAGTTAAAATTAAGTAAATAAAAAAAATACTTAATATATTATATTGGCCGGTAACCTTATATTTAAGTAGAGTAATAATTCGTTTATATTGTACTTGAAGTATTCTTTCAGTCATAATGAGTCTTCAAAAATTATTTCATATCATAATAAGATTTCTCTACCAGGAATGCTTTTAATTGTTTATTAAATTGAGTAGGTGTTTCCAAGTTTTTTATATACTTAGTTAAATAAATAAACCAATTTCCACGCGGACGAAGTCGCTGGTATCAGCTAGTATTATATTAAGATTAATTAGTAACATAGGCAGGTTTTTGGCAGTAGCGTTGTTTTTTATTTGAAGACATTCAAAGAAATAAAGTAACAAACAAACAAGAATAAATTAAAAAAAACAAGCTTTTTTTAATCTTTTATAGCATTGTCATGGGACTTACATACATATGTAAGTACGCCAAATTTCAGCTCAATCGGATATCCAGAAGTGGTCGAAAAATGGCTTGCAAGATTTGATTACAGACAACGGACACAATCGGATAGCCAGAAGTGGTCGAAAAATGGTTTTCAAGGGACAGGTGAAACTAAATAAAAGCTTGAAAATACCATTTGAATCGGTTCGCAATATTAAAAATCTAAAGAATTCATTCATCATCATCCTCAAAACTTTTAATTTTTTGTAAAACTTGAGACAAATCCCAATTTATTAACAGTTACAGTACAATACACGAGATAATTTATGAACCATAGGTGTTCACCAATATAAAAAATGAATATAAATAAAATTACATAACAATAGAGACCTATGCAGCAGACAGACACATAAATTGTCGATGTTATGTAAATGAGATATGAAAAGAATTACCATATTCAATACAATTTAAGACTGGATTATCGCTATGATGTCATTGGTTTATTATGTGGTCTTTATTATTAATTTTATGTAAAGGTCACTTGTCAATCGTAAAAAAACAATTTAACAACGTATTTTTAATAATTATTAACTAACATCTTTATGAATCTCTATCTATAGTTACTTAAATAATATTTTGAAACTAATTCAATAATGGAGATGACGAAAGAAGAAAAACAAAATATTATAAATCCGAATGTTTATGAGTGTTTGAATGTTAGTTCCTCTTTCACGCAAAAACGACTGAATGGATTTTAATGATATTTTTGGTACAGATGTTTCTCTTACCTAGGAAAAACTTACTCCAGTTACTAGTAAAATAACACATAGGATACTTTTTATCCCAAAATTCCCACGGGATAAGGTTCCACGAGGGTAAAACCGCGGGGCACATATCTAATATCTTTGTAAGATCCAGACTAACGGACTAAATAGGAATTTCATTAATTACACTACACAGTGGTCATCCCGATTGAATTGACTTAATTACCTTATGTATAGGAACATCGTCATCCTGATGGTACTTGAGACTTGTGTCCGCGGGCGGTTGGTAGTCTCTGTACCCGGTAGGAGAAGGCGTGCCTCGCTGCGCAGGCGCACGCAGCGTGTCGTCTTCAAACACGTCGTCACTCATGCTGTCATCTGTTGCCATGTGCTGTGGGAAAATGGGTTTTTGAGGTTTACTTCCGAAAATGTTAAAGAATATCTATATCTATTTATAACTAACCATTTGGTATTTCAATGACGTAAAGATTGACAATTGCGGATGATCGTCAACGGCTAGTAGAAACTCTTTGTCAAATTTCATCTCAATCGGTTCAATAGTTTCTACGTGACGAAATAAATATACTTAGATAGAAACATACTTCCTCACACATACACTCTTTATATTTTTTATTATTTTTTATTATTGCTTTAATCATTATTCACATGAATAATGATTAAAGCAATTAATTACGTATGAATAAATGTAATTTCAAAACCAACGTTATGCTTTAACAGCCATAATGACTACACGCACGCGATAAATCTTTCCGTTCATTGCGTGGATTGAAAACCTAAAACATTTTCCACTGCTTGGAATACCTTGTATATTAATATGAAAAATGCAAAAATCGCACAGATTTATAAAAATAAGATTTGTTAATGAAAAAGAAACAACTTGACTGCAGCATCTTTGTTTAATCTTGCACCGTCCTCTATCAAGGTTGAGTTAAGAAGAAACGAGTACCAGGCAAACATAAATTGCGAAGAGATCGCCGCCTACTCAAATTGCCTTGACAACCGCAACGGAACTGTAATAAGGAAACTTTTTATACAGTTTCAATGTTATTCTTGTAATTATCTTGCTGCGACTTTTGTTGCATTTTAATTTGTAATATAATATAATAACGATTTTGACCTCTATTTTAATTGCAATTAAGTTTTAATTACCGTGTGCTTTGTGGAGTATTAATAAATAATAGGCTTTGATATTTTTTTATCTTTTTATTTTGCAGCTATACTTATAGGCATTCTTATCTAATTATATTTTGTGCGTTTCATATTCATATCATGGACGATTTAATTAAATATAATAATGATAAAGAAAGAGTTTGTTTGAACGCGCTTATCAGAGGAACTAATAATATGATTTCAAAAAATATTTTAGCATTAAACATTCTGTTTATTGAGGACGGCTTTGGAGAATTATGTCCGTGGGTGAAACCTCGGGACACAGCATTGTCTAATAAACTAAATCATTTTCCATATCGTCAGTTTAGTTCTTGTGTTTGTGATCAGAATATAAAAAGTTTGGGATTTCTACGGGAAATAGGGATGTCGACTGGGTAAACAAAATTAAATTCTAATTAGTCCGTCAGATAGATTTCGAATAAATATTAGACACATATTTGATGGTTTTATCAAATTAATAAAACTGACTTAGTTATAATGCATTAAAGTTCAGGAGTGGGGGCTTGTGACGATAATTCTTGGTAAAAAATGTATGTAGCTGTGACGTCACACGAGTTTTCTATGCACTATATCGTCTTAATTATTTGTTTGTATCAAAAAAGAGAAATCTATCTGACGGACTGATTAGATTTTTTAGTCAACTTCCCTAATATACGTGCGAAACCAGCAGGCGTTATATTTATTCCTACGAGGTCTAATTACACAGATGGAAGATCAATCCACTCCACGTGGTTTGATTTAAACTCCATAACAGTCTAGCAGTAAGTTAATTAACTTCATCTCTCTTTCTCGTCCTATTTCCTACGAGCTTGTATTAAATTTCAAACGAATATTTTGTCAACTTCTGTAATGATGGCTCACACGGAAATGTTAATTAGAATTAGATTTATTATTTGTATTTTATTACTAAAAGCGCCCCGCGTTTAACTCGCGTAAATATAATATAGCCTATGACACTCTGGGATAATGTAGCTTTCCAATAGTGAAAGGAAATTTTCGGAATTTTTTTCAAACCCCCATAACTTTAAACGGGTCAACCGATGTTCATCAAACATGTCTAAGAACACTCGCACGTAAGTCCCCTATACTTAATAAAAAAAAATCATTTCAATAAATTGAAATCGGTTCATCCATTCGGGAGCTATGATGCCACAGACAGACAGTTACACACACGGACACGTCAAACTTATAACACCCCTCTTTTTGCGTCGGGGGTTAAAAACTACAAGAAAAACCTAATAATTTCGACAACAAAAAGAAACCAAAGAGTTCTCCTACTAAATAGAATATAATCTCGTAAGTACACAATAATGAAAGTATCACAAATAATCAATATTAGTTTCAAAGGGATAAAAGGTTTCTTTGAAACTAATCTCAAAAAGGATATTAAAGTAACCTCTCATTACAAAGGAAAGGAAGATTATGTACTGAGTTAATGTTATGTAATACATAAGCCAGGAATAATGAGCTTTATTAACTGAAATTCAAAGAGATTAACTACTTACCGCTCTATGAAGCAGTTAATACGTTTATAGGTTAAAACAATATGGCGGACGGCGTCATATTCGATTTTACGATTTGTGAATTTTATTTAGTTATAATTTTATGTTTACTTAAATTAGATTAGATTTACCGATAAAAAACATTAAAGGTAAGAACTAAGGGAATTTTCTGGTGTTTTTTGGGATAAAAAGTATTTAAGTACATTTGAAATAAAACACTTAAACGGATTTTTGTCGTGGTTGTATTTTTTTTATTACATTTTCTGACATACATCACAAAGACTTGTCTTTCTTGCAGATTCTTCTCGGCTGATGTATTTCCGAATCTGTGGTAAATTCACAATGTATTTAAAATTATATTCAAAATATTGAAGGTTAAATTACTTTGTACAGAGGTCTTCCATTTTAGTCTTCCTTCTGTGATCACGGGTTCTGTAAAGAATCCGAAACGTCAGAAAATGTAAAACAAAATACAACCACGACAAAAATCCGTTTAAGTGTTTTATTTCAATGTGTAGTGTTCGTGTAAATCAAAGATATCAGTATTTACATTCTTTTCTATGCAGCTTTGAGGAAAAAACATAGGAAAGAAACAAACTTATAGGTTTATAGGTACATTATTTACTTAGTTATGATTAAGTTTAGGTGAATCTACGTAATCTTGCCATTTCTATTATTCTTCATTTCAATTAACAAAATCTTTATGGGTTTTCAATTAGGACTAAGTACTTACGGAACTCTAAAATCTCGAGCTGAGTCAGTATTCATATCAATATTTTACTAAAAAACATAGTTCCGTTTCACAATTTATTTCCGTAAATAAACAGTAAAATCCGCCAAAAACAGTCAAACAATAACATATGATTACATTATCAGTTCTATTGCAATACAGTTAGAATCCATTTTACCTTGTCATCACGATTGTTGTGTTGTGTTTGACAAGTTATTAGGCGAAGTTATCCGGGATAATCGGTCCGTCCGATATCAATTTATGGGACGCATATAACTAAGTATGTATTTATGTATACACAATATAGAAGTAAAATAAGTATAGAGCGAATGATTCGAACGGTGAACAGTGACAGGAGTGTGAACAGGATTGCAAACTTTTGTCTATATGTATGTATAAGGAGACGGGGCTGGTTCTCTTTATAAATTACATTAGGTAAAATAAAAAACTCTGTTCTAATATTGTCTAATATTGTAAAAGTTTGTAAATACGAAAAAACTACTAGATCTTTTACCTAAATCCCCAAGAATAGCGCTTAGGTTTTTATTATTCCTAAATATAGGAAGACATAAAATATCATGGGGCATAAAACTAACTTAACTAAAATGTTGCAGTTTACAACTATTCTCTCTACCTTTACAAATACATCAATATATTCTTTTATCTGCTTACGCCTACCATCAAGCACTCCAGCCATTCCCTCACTCTAAACTTCCATCTATACTACCTCTACGATCTTATAGTTATAGTGTTCACAAGAAGGGTGATGTGAATTTACTTGGGACGGAGATATCAAATAGATTTGTAGACTTACTAGTGACGTAGGTGAGGTTATGGCGCCCTGGTAACTGTATTTAGATTTCGGCCTATTAAAAGGAACTTTGGTTTATTTTGTTATGAATTTTAATGTGTACGGGTAAAGGTTTTATGAATATCTAGTAAGATTTTGGGCCAAAATTATTATTTTTTTGCTACGGAGATTACTTGAAAAATTGAAGTTCCATTGACTATTAAAAATAAGAATGGGCACACGACAGGCAGTCGTAGCTGGAGGTGAAGTAGTCGCCGTGGCCGAAAACGGTCGGAATCCTATATAAAAATAAGAATGACATTTAAAAGTTTTCCACAAATCAGTAAATGTTCATTAATTAACAGCTCATCAGAAAACGTGAGTTGGTAAGGCTTAATCTATCTACCTAATAACATCATATTATTCACTTAATTAGCAAGCTTCGAAGCCCAATTTCGGTAAAATCTGCTACAATAGATGATTATAGAGACGCACAATCGTGACGTGAAAATTAAAGCTGTTGAGTCTTTCTGTATTATCAGAGCTATGTGGTATTAGGTATTTAAAAAAAAACTAATACAGATTATTTTAATTTAACCAATTAATTGTATGTTTATTAAAAAGTTTGGAACAAAAAAATGTTGTAAAAAAGAATTTATAATTTCAAATATTTTGAAATTGGAACACTTTTGTTCACAGCTCGCCAACATAGCGCAACAGTGTTGTAACTTAAAAATTTTCATTTTTAAGATTTCGAATGACACGAACAACGATTGTAATTAAATAAAAAATATATACTTATAATTATATCATTTTTGTTAATTATTTTGCATTGATTCATCAAATAACTAATAATAGATTTATTAATTAGGAGACTGAAGTTCCAGATTTATACACTCTCACGCCATCTACTGCTTCAATGTGGAGTCACGGGTCGCTGAAATTCAGCACCGCTAAAATTTTCTGGACGAGTATTTAATTCGTGAAAGATTTCGTAGATGGCTTTGATATGCTTCGTTTTATTTTCGATGACTTATTTTTCTCGTATCAAAATAACAAAAAAAAAAACAATAATGCTGACGTCATTGGGCCGAATAATAAAGTAAAACATTTTAAATAATTTGTATTATTTATTCAAATAATAGAATTCTTTATTTTAAATTCGTCAACCTGTCCAAATTAAATGACGTAACTAATTTGCTGTTTTAAAAAAGAAAAACAAACGAGATCGAAATTCAAATTTATATTTACCGATCGCAGGTTCAGTGAGGGGGTTATTTGGGTCAATGTCACTCGATCAACTGGTGTCCCTCCCGCTTCCCCCTTCCTACTGATCGTAGCCAATAAAGTAGCCAATTAAACTGTTTATTGATTTTGTATTCCTTTGTTGTCTAACTAATAAACGACAGGGATAGTATTATTACGTATTTATTTAGCCAATAAAAGTCTGATTTAGTACTGTCTCGTATTGATTTAGGCTTGGTTTAGCTTTCACTAGGTATTGCGATGTATGTATAAATTATGTAACATTGGAAAGTGTATTGGAACTATAATTTAGTTATGAAACCGTAGGTCTCAAAAAACAAGAAGTACCTAACTTGAAAAACAATGGTCGCGCAAGAAATTTCACTCGCTGATAAAATAGGGTATGTACATAGAAGAGAAAACACTTTAAAAAGAAAAATTACATTCCCCTATCCGTGGAACAAATACGAAAATAGTAAAATGTTCAATCTAAACAAACACATAGTCATACTGTAATTTGCATAAGACAAATAGGCATATAGGTCGATGTATATCGTATCTTAATGCCAACATTAGCGAAGCACATGTGCGCTATTTTCTGATCAATTTGTCTGAATAATGGATGAGATCTGCCTCAGGCGTTCATTGGAGCTTGCACATATCAATGACGATATTAAAATTATTTAATATTTATAAGTGACTTGTAAATTAATTTGTTTATGAGGTTGAAGATGAGGAGAGTACATTATAGACAAATCGGCTGATAGAGAATATGGGTACTAATTATTAAGTAAAGTTTCTTTTCTGTTACTTATAATTTTTGTGAAAACTTTAGATACTTCTCAAATACATTTTTTTTTCAGATTTCTAAAAGACTTTTCACGTTTAATTTTAAAATACATTTTAATGTCTCATCTCAATTTATTTACATTTTACATAAATTATAAAATGAAAATAAACAAATATTACATAACACAAAATTTATCTCAAAAACTCATACATCAAAAAAGGTTACCATATTTTCTTTTTGTTTCTGATACAAAAGCAATTTATGTCGTGACACAAGTGTCACAACTCATTTGACATTTCATTACTATATAAAAATGTCTCGGGACATCATAACTCTTACATAAAAAGAACAATAAACGTAATGTTTGGGTGTTAATGTAACATACGCATAAAAAAGGAACAAAAAACATTTCCCTCTTTCTTAAATTGAAAACGATCTGAGTATACTTATTATTATATCTCTGGGGAAACGAGGTGGGAAAATGAATTCCTATGTTGTAAACGCGCGAGTTGAGAAAGAATTTAGAACAGTGAGTCTCGAGCCATCTATCGGAGTATCGAGTAACTTTTTGTTGCTATGATGGTTCCTGTTTTTGGGAAGAGGTTCTGAATCATCCAGATAAGTTATTTGCAAACACCTTTTATATTTATCATGACATGAAGTAAATTATTTGATATAGACTTTACAGATAACAACAAAATGATCCTTTAAATTATTTGATTTAATTTTCTAAAGTATAGCAGTTTTCTTATTTTTAATTATTAACTATTTTATATGTAAGTTCTGAGAATTGAAATACTTTTACGTAAAGTTTTATATAATGTTTCGCTTTAAAAATAGCAATCGCTGATATCAATTCTTATATAATCGGAACGCTAACATTTACGTTAGTCTCGGTCTAGTTTGTGATTGTGTAACTATAATCTAGATTTTTGTTTAGAATAGAACTTATTTAATTATATTTTTTTTAATTTACTTATATTTTTTGAACGCTTCAATTATGTACTATGAATTTGGTATGTTGATGTGAGCGGTATTAATTTGTTTGAATTTTATTCGTTATCATTATCAACTTGCATCCGTTCAGTCATTGGATATGATTGCAATAACTACAGTGAAACTGATAACAGCAATCTCAAATAAAATTGACATTATATTCTTATTAGATTTGGCTTATAAAAAAACATTAAAATTGCACTTTGAAATCTTTAAAGCAAAACGTAACATTATGAACTAAACAATTTATAATTCTTTTGTATTTATTAGATACTAGCATAAAATGTTATTTTAGACTCTTTTTATTCAAATATTTATGTATATTTTTCAATTTTTAATTACGTAAACAAAAGTAATAAAAATTACACTTACGCTCATTTTTTTCTAAAGGCACGCTCGACCGCGCACATTTATGTCCTATTGTTCACAGTACAGACACGCACAAATTATTAAATAAAATCCTCTTATCACTACACATTCTCCACAACTGGTTAAAACCAGACGAACTCCGATACAGATATTCGCAAATTCCACCCTAAATTTGACTTTTCACTTACAACTATTAGAGTACCAATTTGACAACATCCGTCGCGTCAAAACAATAACACACATCACTGACTGCGTTTATCAAAACATAATAACGCTATTTTAACTATATTTTCGAGTGACAACCTAAAAATTTTGAGGTTATCATGAGAATCGTTGAATGTAGGGCACATTGAAAGCAACTCGTATGGCTATAAGGTCCAAAATTGCATGTCGGGTTTGTGTCTGTGTGTAATGCTAAGCTCCGTAGAAATTTCCCCATGTGTATAATAACCCACACAAAGGTTAAAGCTTGTGAGGGTGAATTCGTATTGCGCATGTGTGAGTTTATTCCCATACGCAGGAGGGCTGTATCTTGGGATAAGGCAATTGGCAAAAATATTACGTATTTTAAAAATGTTTGTCTACAAAAATTTCCAAACGTCGGAAAAATGCATCTTTAAACCGAAATCAAACCCCGCACCTCTAGCCACCCTCTAGCTGTGCAAGCGTACACATGTTTTGTTAGCCTGCCGAGGTGGTCATTATAAAGAAAATTGAAATCCATCATTACAATAAAACCTTTTGATTGAATAATATAGAACCCAATGAAACTATTTTCACAGAGGAAATTTTAAGGTAAAACTTAAGAGATTCAGTACTATCTAAGTCAATATAATCGGTCCAATAATAATTTTTAGACAAAGACATGTACTTTCCTAATACTAGTTAATAAAATTTAGGCTATTTTAAATTTTTCTTTAATTTAAGTAAGTACGATGTTTGGAATAAAATCTGTTTTTTTTTAAAGACAAGCACAAGTTAGCGTTTAACCGGAATCCAAAATAAAAAAAAACAAACTGAAAAATAAAAATATATCCGCGGAAATGTAATCTCATGTGTATCCGTATTTTCAGACAAATCGATCGCATTTTCCCTTCACAGTTTCTACTACAGAAACTCATTCCGTATTCGATTTTTAAGTTAATTTAAATGTGTATGCAACTCTAAATCTGTTGTTTCTAAGTTACGACGTTTTTGTTGAAGGCAGTCGATCGTTTACTTATAATGTGACTTTTATACTTTTAAAATACACAATAATAAAATTTAATATTTAAAAAAGGAATATTTTTAAATTTAGAACGAAATCAAATGAAAACATATTGTCAACAATATTCGTAAAGATAAACAAAAAAAAAATAGAGAGATTAATAATTCAATCATTAATATGATTAAAAATTAACTTAAAAAATATCAAACGAAACATTTTAAATTTAGAACGAAATCGGAAGAAAAATAACAAACCAATAGTAAAACCCAAGAAAATGATTGTATTTTGTCAATTAAAAACTCACACATACAAACTCTTTGCATAGCCACGGCAACATAGACCTTGTTGCGTACACAATAAGTGACATAATAAATTACACTGCGTTTATTTGATAAAGGATTTATATGGGAACGTTAGAAAGAGATAGAGTTATATGAAAAATTTAAGTCAGAAAGAGAGACAAGATACACACAGGTTTATGGTTGTACGTGTGTGTGTATTTTTTAAATTGATGGATTTGTATGGTTCTCGTTACGTTAGGAAACGTGACCTATCTCTACACGTTCTCATTTGCCATGCAATCAATTAAAAACTTGGTCCTTTGAAGTATTAAACTTTTACTGAAAGAAATTAAAAAGATTTTCGTTAAGGAAAATTAGTTGGGAAGTTCTTTTTCCGGACGAAATTTTATTTATTACCTATATGAGAGTACTTAGATAGGTAGATGTAAAGATTTTCTCTCCTGATATCTCAGGCAGGACCAACTGGTTCGAATTCCTTGTTTTTAGAGTTGAATGAATATCCTTTTTCTCCAGGAAAGTTAAAGGATAAACCACGAGCAATAGGCGCAGAGTAGTATAATTAACGCGCAGACAACAAGTTGATGAATAATAAAAATCAAAATAAATCTTGATTGGTTAATTTTTATCTTTACCGTATAAGTTTAATCTAGTAAGTAAATCTTAATGAAAGCTATTCTGGGTAAGAAAACGTGTTGTAAAAAGATTCCATTCATTTAAAAACAACGTGTTCTAAATTTGAAAATAGATTTTCCTTTGACCTATGTCGTTTATAAGGAGGCGATGTTTAAAAATAGAATACTTTTCACATTTTCCTCGTCATTATCTTCCTACAATTTATGTGAGCCTGGTATCTATTTTGGTGTATTGACATTAGAGATAATGTATTTCAAAAGAAATGATGAGCTGCTTCTCTTCTTTTTCCGAACCTTTATCCTATGTATGTCTATTTGGGCTCGGTTCCGTTTTCCATGCTTATAAACATATTTAAACCAAAAATGTTTGAAAAATAATTACTTACTGGATACGAGCTAAAGAGACTCTATGTAGAGCAAACCTTACATACCTGTATTTGAGCACATATACTATTTTAGTGACTACCTATGTAGGTACTTATTTAGTTGTGCTTTTTATAACCATTATCTGTAACAGTACAGGCATGATAGAATTACAATGTTTGCAAGTACAAAACAAAATGATTGTGTTTTAAATCTTAACACTACATACGTGCCTACTATACAAATTATTAGGTACAGCAAGGTCGCAATAATCACAACACAAGGCACTTGACATGCGCGGCGACCTCCGCTTCAATTGATAACAACAGCATTTGTTGTTGTTTTATTTCACTCACACTAATACCAACTCCAATAACCTTGTCTCGCTCAACTAGTCGCTAGTGACGTCATCGTCAGCTAATAGGGTGAGGTGTGAGATGACGTATTTAGACTATTTAGTTCAGAAATGCTTCGATAGATGGCGTTAGGAGTATGTATCTGTAACTTTTGTGATTATTAATTTTGTTTAATTTCTGGATGAACGTATCATTTTTACAATGTGAATTTTGAGGCAATGGTACAGCTAAAACAGATTACTTACACTAAAATTGTCGACATTGCGGTCACAATTTATAGGTCTAAGTAATCATTATAAATATAAAGTTGGTTTACCGAAATCAGCACAGTGCAGCTGTGGATCATTATGAGAATGGGTATAAACAAACCTCAACAGATTTTATGAGGAAGAACACTTTATGACACAATACTTATAGCATTCGCCATAACCATAATTTTCTCCACCTATCACGGAAAACCGAAGAGTTCCGACTTCGCACAAGTAAGTAGTTGCCAATATTGCCATTTCACATTCCATATTGGTAGATTTTTCAAAGGATTTTCCGATCTCTATTTACTCAATACCGTTACGATCACAACAAAATATTTACTTATCCAATTTCGGTTAGGTCATTGTGAAGTGATAAGCGTACCTACACTTCAGAGATTCTTTTTACATAAGATTACGAGTCAATCTTGCGAATATAGATTTTAGAACACAAGCATATCAAAAGTAGTACATAGACTACCTTTGAGTTGAGTGCCTATTGAAAGAATATAAGGTAATATCCCCAGTACCTGTGCTTTTGAGTTGAACATAGTGAACGGAGACAAGTAGAGTCGCTAAAGTTCCTATATCCGTTCACGTTCAACACATTTTTCCCCCTATTACAAGAACTTCACATCCTGCATTCAATATTCAGCGGAAGAGTTTTTGGATAGGAAATACTTTATTGAAAAGGACGTGAGAATGAAAAAATAGTGGTAAGTAGGTAGGTTAGAAAATCTCATCAAAATACGACTCAATAAAAATATCAGAACCATCTCCGTACGAAATAATTTCGATTTTCGATATTTGTGGATTTTTGAAAACATGGTAATTTTAATTAGAGATAAGTAATTAAACCGTATATCAATAGCAAGCCAAAGAAGACCTTAGTCATTTCTACAATATTACTACAGAAAGATGGATGATAAATTAATGCTATAAATGTTAAACCCGTCACAGACCATATTAGGCATTTTCTTCTCATGGCTTTATGTTATATCTAAGTATAGAGTAAGTATATGTACTTATATACTTCTTACTTGTGCTGCCGACCGTGGTTGGTATGGAAATGCAATAACATACATGCTTCGCATACAAGTTGACGCAGGTGTTACCTTGCCCTGGCCGCGTCGCGGTAGACTGCAACCGTATTCTCGCTCCATCTTGGTGACGGCGAGTCCGACATACCCCGTCGCTCCCTTTACAAGGAGCGGGGATCCGACAAAAGGATTTCTCATCTTTAAAAAAAAAAAGGTGTTACCTTGCTACTACGGTGTGCTTACCTTCAGAGACAGATGCTGACAGGGCACGGTTGCTTTGGAAGCTAAGTATCTCCATCGCATCGCCCAAAGAGAACCTACCCTTGTCCTTGATTGTCACCACTGCGGTGCCTCAACAGACACTTCGCAACGCACTTTGGAGATATGCCCATCCTGGGAAGTAAAAAGAATCCCCCTCTCTTCGTTTGCAGGGTGATAGGGGAAGACCTCTTTCTTCCCTTCCGAGAGAGGTGCGGCAGATGACGATAGACGAAATACTTTTGACTGTTTACAGCTGAGCGGCTACATATTATGCCACTGAGGCTGCTCCATACATGGAGAAGAACAACAAGAAAAAAACGATGTAATTTTGGATGTTTGGTGGTGATTCTGATGATGGATTTGATTCTGTGGTGGGACACCTACCGTCGTTTCTTTTACCGTTAAATGTTAGAGGCGAGTTCGAGAAGCCTAACTTCGCCGTAACACAGTTTATTAGTAATTACCACGGGAGGTAATTTCTTAATAACCACATCATTTTTTTATAACCAAATTAGAAAATATTAATAAATTGAATCGATTTAATTGCATAGTTTGATCCAAGAAGGGAAAAGGATGAATTAGGCAGACATGTATAAGACGTATGTTTAAGACTTTATTTTCACATCGAAATGAAACAAATTGAAGTCAGTTATTTCATCTTTTATGGTATGAAAATAGATAACAAGTGACATAGGCAAGGCATTTGTTTCATCTTTTGGATATGGAAAAAGATGGTAAGTATAATACTTTAGACTACTTTTCATCCCAACGTTTTTTAACTTGCATAGGATGGAAAGTGTACAAAACTTGTTTAAATTTATGCAGACTTCTACTTACTTACTCTTTAAAGTTTGAAGAAAAGCTTGTGACTTGACTTGCCGGTCTTGTAGAGTTTACAAAGTTTATAAGTATGTTATAAATGAAAGAAATAATAACAAAGTTTTTCATGTCTTCCTATCAATCGCCTATTTTCTCATTCGCCCCGTGCTCAGTTTTAAAAACACATCGACCAGAACCAAAGCGTATAATCCCTTTAAACCGATAATCTTAATTAAACGTTCAAAAGGCATAAAAAGTTATTTTTGAATCAACGTTTTACCAAAAGCGTCTAGGGAATAATTTCTTCTGCCAACAAGTAAACATGACTGTTTTTTTTCAAAATAATAAAACGACTAATCAACAATTAGTGTATAGGAAACACACTCTTAAAGATATTGAGATAAAGTTGATAATGTCTGAATAAAATATGGTGCTTATGATGTTTGGCTATGTGCAGTTTGGAGTTAGTGGTCTATTTTTAGCTGCGGTAGGCGGTCGCTCGAATGCTTCTTAATTTTTTCAACTTTTTATGGGAATTTTTGTTACTTGAGTCCCGAATCAGGCCGTTTCCTGCTATTGTGTTACCTTTAGTATTATTTTTAAGTTTGTTTAATCTACTGAAATATAACAATGCGCCTTTAAATCGATAGTTTTTCTGTTTTGGTCACTTTAATACTGGAGTAAAATAAGGAAAATTTCAAGCAAATGTAGTTAAAACTCCTAATGATATTAAGGATGATGCCGTAGTCTTGTAATAACAAGAAAATAGCTCGACCGATTTTGGTGAAGTGTTAGCGTAGCCTGTATCAACTATGACAAAGCCTTTAAAATTAGTTAAGTAACTTACTTAAATTCATTAAAAATAGCACTATATTCGGATATAGGGTAAATACGTAAGTATATATCAAAACCTACCGTATTCGACTTTTCATCGCTAAAAGTATACTTATAAATGTAAAAGGAAGGAAGCCTTATTAGTAACGTTTCCATATAGCCTTCTGATTTCAATAAATATCTTCTTGTCTTTCATTTCAACGTCAAAAACAGGCAAATTACTCTCAACATTTTCATTTTTTCATTAATACTTAGTGTCAGAAATACAGAGTATCAGATGGCCTAATTACTTAAAGAAACTAAAAGATTCTTAACTAAGTACCTATGAATAATTCTGTTTTAAACATCTTAATTTGGTAAGTACTTACTACGATTAAATGCATTATAAAACGCATTTAAAAATTGCTTAAATTAAATTAAAACTCTCATGCTCAAACCTTTGTTGATAGCCGAGAAATTAAACAATTTCTCCGCTAAAAGAAAATTAAGTATAATTATTTCCTTCTCTTCTTGTCAATCATATTTAAAATTAATTTTAATTTGCAATAGCTGAGTATTCAATTTAATTGTTTTTTTAACAGCCTAAAACTGTAGAGAAAATTGACTTTTGCCGCGGAAGCTGTAGCGCTACATTTAGGCCTAAACGCGGTACTGCCGTAAAAATACTGCTACACTTTTATGAACTCCTGGTACTTAAAAAAACGTAATAAATTGTAACGTGGATATTGTTTTTTTAATTTAAGTTTTTTTTAAATATTGTTTTTCTTATTTAAAATAAAAATTCCATCGTTCGTTGTTTGTTGTCGAGTTAGGAAGGAGACCAATTAAAACACAAAGGATCAGGTTACCTATAACTTTTTAAACATTTTCGTAAATCTGGTATCTTATACATAGTTACTAAATAAATTAATAGTACCTACTTAATCAATTAACTTAATAGGTATTAAAATTTTCTTTTAATCTTGGAGAAAACATTATGTAGAGAACTCTATGTAGAGCCACGAATCATAAAATGCTAGCGTAGTAGAGATCAACTTTACGCATTACTTACTACTTTATTAATAAGAAAAATGCAATAAAGGGTAACTTGGTATTAAAAAACCCCTTTGCAATTCCAATCTAACTAAAAATTCTGTTCAATTTGTCTCGATTGAGTTGAACGCCGCTTTCTCGCGGGTCACGACTCTCAACATCCGTTCTCTACTGAATAGTAATGTTGTCGTCCTTTTCTAGCTCGTACGTATACGGAATAGTTGTCTCTGTCTAGCGCTAGTGCGACGTTGCCGCTTGTACATGTTTATGCCGAATTGACCTTGTTGTCGCGCGCGACTGACTTTGTGCGTTGGTTTTAACTTTTAGGCCTAGATTTTACACTGCAACGTGAATTATTGTTATAATGTTTCTGTAAGTTTTGCTACAGTGATAAGCGGTTTTGTTGTAGTACAATGTGAGGTAGTCATTCTGCTCTATTAGGTTTCGTAGTTAGTTCCGTAACTTAATTAGACGTAGACGTTTTAATAAGTCCTACCTAGTCTTTTCTTACGCTCAGCTTGTTTTTCCTCCCGTCATAACTTGCGTCCTGAAAATGATAAAATAGTGATAACTGGATGTTGGAAAACAAACGAAAGTATTATTATTTGCATAGGTAGGTACTTGCTTTCCATTTTTTTTTCTTATTTTATAATAGCATGACATAAAAACTAAAGTAGGAACTTAGAATATAAAAAACCTACCTACTTAAGTACAGAGTAAAAACGAATCTACCACAGATGATGTTACCATGTGAGTAGAGATCGGCGTAATCACAACTCTTCAATAATGCGGGTCTATGATGGCAATTTTCTTTTGAACTTTTATCCCATGTTCAGTCTATGTCTGATTGGGGTCGGTTTTTTAAATTAACGAGATTTGGTGCAATATCAGTGTCATTTTACATATTGAGTCACTTCCATCCTCCTTATCACCATCTTTTCTGTGCCGGTGGCAGCGTCGCTGTAATCGCATCATTCGGTTGTCAGTTTATTTAAAACTAGTAGCTCCACGCGGTTTCACCCGCGTAGTTCCCGTTCCCGTGGGATTACGGGGATAAAATATAGCCTATGTCACGCACTGATAAATTAGCTTTCCATTAGTGAAAGAATTTTTGAAATCGGTCCAGTAGTTTCGGAGCCTATTCATTACAAACAAACAAACAAATCTTTCCTCTTTATAATATTAGTATAGATGTATCCAAATGACATTAGAATCAAAATTACAATAGGTAGTAGTTTCTAATTTTGGCCGCCGGCACAGAAAACTTGGTGACTCTATAAGGCGACTGCCATCAGTCCTTTACAAGCCAGAGGGTGATATGACATTTTAGTTAAACCAAAAGACTTGATTATCTAAATACGGGTATGATGGTAGTAAAACTGTAATGGCAAACTAATTACGAAAAAATCCAATCAAGTATCCACTCGTTAAAAGTTTGGTAAACAATTAAAACTTGTACAAAATACGCTAAAATGATCTTGTTGTTGCGCTGCAAGACAAAGGCTTCATTCTCATTGATGACTTTGTAAGTAGAATAAGGTACATGATGGCTAATAATGTAAATGAAGAAAACTTACCTATTTTAAGTACTTACCTACAATTATTCAATCTTTAATTAACCCAGACCGCGCACCGAAGTAGCAAATAGTTTCAATGTTATTATTGCCCCCATACATTTATACATTTTCTTACATGTGCCGCACACCGAAAACACATATTATGTAAGTATTTGCTTCTCGACAAATTTATGGAGAAAAATGTTGCTTGGAAACATTTGCTATCTGGAAACATTTGTTGCTTCGCTGTACGGCCGGGTTAACACACAGGAAAACTCAAATTAAAATGATTCTCTCTACTTACTCGTATTTTACGTGTCAAATTTTCTCAATCCAACTTACTATCTAAGTAATTTAACCCCACAAATGTCTACCTAAAATCACCCTACTAATCATAGAGCACTAAATACTGTACTCAACCATAGACAATAGAAACACATGCAGTGGTTCATAAATAAATAAAGTGTTATCTATAACAACAACGCCCGTCGCCCGTCGCCCCCTCGGGAACATGCGAGGGTTGCGGGACTTGCTTTATTAAAACTGTTGATATTACGCTTCTGTTATTGTTTTGTTATTATACGATAATGGTTTTTCGTTTTACATTTTTTTTTCTTTTTGTTGTTGGTGTGATTTTTTAAAGAGTTTCTTTTTTGTTCTTTTAAAGAGGTGTGATGTGAAACAGATGGAAAAGGATTTTCCGAAGCACAATCTGCGGTTAAATTCATTTTACTAATATAGAAATCTACCAATCATCATGATTTTATATTACCATTCTTCATACTGACATAGTTACTTGCCTCAATTTTGATAATAATGGGAACTATAACTTACCTCACTGGTATGTGTGTGTGATTCTAATGTATAGGCGCATTTTGCTTTTCCCGCTATCTAGAATCTAAATAGAAAATGTTCAGAGATTGTGATACGGAAACCAAACAAATATTCTGAGATGGGATGACTCATCATATAGTCACAGACTAGAATGTAGCGTTTGTCAAGGCGGGGTGACCTCCGGACCTCTTTAAATTGCATGTTAATAAGCTTATTGAGGGACTGATGAGCACCATTGTAGTCAACCCTATTTGAATACTTCTTTTACTAACGTTAGTGTAAACTTGAGTTAAGTACGCTAATGATAATTCTGCTTCTACCCCGTAGATATCTAATATGTCTTTATGTAATATTAAAATGAGATATTTTTTTTGTTTGTATGTTTGGAATGAATATGCTCCGGAACTACAGAGCCGACTTGGGTGAAATTTGAATCATCTGTACTGTACTTAGTTTTTTATAACCAGTAAAGCCACCAGACACGCCTGCCATTACAGAAACAGTACCGTAGTTATGTTATTGCACAGAAGAATATGGCAATGCGGTGGTTACCAGATATTTTGCTGGACAACCTTTACACGAGAAAGTACGTGCAAATGCATTCTACGTACCTAAGACCATTTCACATTTTGTCACCGAAGTTTCAACAGTTACATCATCGAAGAGAAACGAAGCAACCCACTTGAGCCCTATTATTGACGAAATTGAACTTGAATACGGAAAAAAAACAAACTCAGCAGGAAAGCAGTTACGCCAGTTACCTTCAATTGTCGCCCAATATTTCATAGGCGGTTATAATGGAAGCCATATTGCGATTCACAGCAGGATGAAAGGTTGCTCGCAGCGGGACTGTTGCGTTCTTAATCTAAAATGTTTCTACGCTTTTGTTGATTGAGTGTAATGTTTTTAGATTGATAAGAGTTGTTTGACACAGATCTTAATTGAATAAGAAAACACACATTAAGTAAAAGTATTTCTTTGACACTTCGATCAGGATACACTAATCATAATCACGATGGGCCTAAGACCTGTGTTTTAATAAACTACGAGTATTAATTTTAGTATTTTGCGTAAGTATGAAAGTACAATGATATACTTACTCATACTCTTCATGGGTATACTTACTTAATACATTTATACGAAATTATATGATATGATAACTGATTTTTTTTTGACTTGACTTTGAAATTATATGAACACTATCCGTAATTAGTCGCTACCTATAGGCTAAGTATGTTTGTTCTCAATATTCTCTTGGGATAGCCATCGAATAGGGGAATAATTAAGTAAGTACTAATTCAGATTTAACAACAGCCACTTGAACAGTAAACACTCGCCCAAAAACCCAACCTTCATTCAATACCATTACCAAACACAAAATGCACTTTACAAAATGTTCCATCAAGAATAATCATAATTTTGTTAAAGTTATTTCCGTACCCCAAACGCATCCCCTTGCGGTCGATACCACCCCGTACCACCCCATTACACCCTCCTCCCTTTATAACCCTGAGGGAATATGTGAGTAGCTTCGTTGAAAATTCCGCTTGCTTTTAATACCTATATTTTTTGTAATGTGAATTCCAATTATAGACGCACGGTGCAGTGATATGGTGGAATTAATGGGTTGATTGAACTGTTTGTTAATGTTAGTATAGTCAAAGAACTGACGTAGGTTATGTAGACATTAAATGTAGCTTATTTCGGAGAATATAAGGTTTGTAATTAGACAAATATCCTACTAATATTATAAATGCGAAAGTTTGTATGTTTGGGAGTTTGAATGTTTGTTACTCTTTCACGCAAAAACTACTGTCTCGATTTAGATTAAATTTGAAACAGATTTTACTTACAACTAGGAATAACATATAGGATAAAACTTGGAATACTTTTTATCCCGAAAATCCCATGGGATTCGGATTCACGCGGGTAAAACGGCGGGGCACAGCTAATATATTATAATCTTCTTTTAGTTAAATTCAACACAGCTTCAATTCATGATTTTGGTAAAATCAAAGTAAGTAATATTTGGTTATTACTTACCATTTGAATAAGATGTTACCTTACTCTCTTGTATTGTAGATGAACTAAAAGAGCCGTAAGGATCTAAGCATCGTCCCCGTCGAGATTTGTTTGGCTTTCAACCGTTTTTTTCGTTCGAACCTATCAGACATGAGATGTCTGAAAAGCTGGGTCCACACCGGATGATCGCGCTCTCATCGCCAGAGGCAGCAACGCGATCCAAAGATGCGCGCGGTGTGGACGGCGTGGATCGCGCGCGGCCCATACAACGCCGCCTGTCACATTTGGATCGCGCTCATGCCGCGCGCGATGGGATACCGGTGGATCGTCCGGTGTGGACCCTGCTATTGTCGTCGGTTTTCAGTTTAACCAGTTTTAGCGGATTGTCAGTATTTTACGTGGAGCGATAGCCATCAGCCGTCCATAACATAGCCCATGACCATCACGGTTTGAAATCTGCTACACGCATTAAGCAAGGTGATTATGACTAATTTTTCCTCACTGTGCTTATGCTATCAATAAGAGGTCATTATCTGCAAAAAGATTCGAAATCGGTCCGGTAGGTCCAAAGCACAGAACTCGGAATACTCTATGATAAGTATAGAAATGTTATCTACTCTCTGGTTATATCGAACGCGTGTCGCCAGTTGACAGTGACCAACACACTGACGTACTACTTATAACAAAAAAATTAACAATACTGGTGAATGGTGTCCTATGGGACACACCTTTGCGGCGACAATATCACGCGTTCAGACTTCTTTACTTACCATAGAGTATTCCGAGTTCTGTGGTCCAAAGATTATTGCCTAAGTACCTACAACCTTTTTTATTATAGTAAGGAAATCTCTTGACGGCTCCCAGCCGCAAGCAATGGGGTATATGTAACGGCCCTACCAACTAATACCCCCAACTTTTGCTTCCTCAAAACTGGCGAGCCGGTGGCGAAGGTGCCGCGGATACATTGCTTCTGCGGCCACTCCTCAACTAAATTCACATTATTTCATAATAACCAAGAGGAATAGATAATAAATAGGTAAGTAAATAAAATGTTATCACAATGATTTTCTGTCAAAAACTTATGCCATATTGACCACACAAGCACATGTCAGGGCCATACATTTCAATTCAAAACTGGTATCTAATTTATAAAACTGCCAACAGATGTCGCTAGCAGTTTGTTTGTGTGAAATATTTCGTGACTGCTTTGATTATGATAACTTGATAACGCAATAAAATAGGTCTGATCCGGTAAATGTAATAAGAATAACACACATAAGTAGGTACATATTAAGGTAATTAACACAAGTAAATGGTTAAAAAAACATTGTTTAAAAAATATAGAAGAAAAGAAAAATAAACATAAACGAACATTTAATTAGAACTTTTTATTTTCCCAACTGATACTTTAACTTTTTAAAAGAAAACAACGGCATCGCAACGTCAATTCCAAAATTCAAAAACATTCTAAAAACAAAACACCACACACAAACTTGTTTTCCCACAAAGGTTTTATACACTAAAACCTTTTTTAAATCAAGAGTTCCACATTCAAAATTCGAACTACATGTTCCGGCAACAGGGCCGGTCCAATAGGGCGTCCCGAGGCCACTCCCATGGGCGGGGTGGCCCCACTCGCTCCGCCCACTTCGCCGCCCTTCACTGGCCCTTCGACACTAAAACCAGTTACAAGTTTATAGTCTGCCAATTTGTAATATATAATAAGGAATATTTTAATTGAGAAAGTGTTTTGTTAGAAGAGGTTTTTCAAGAAAACCTTGACGGTACATTTGTTATTGATGAATAATGAGTTCTATAATATACTTCGGTAGGTACTTTAAGTAATAAGTTAGGAAAAGTAGGAAAGTAAAGGGTACCTAGGCATTTTGTAAAGTATGGAAAAAGATTCTGTGCAATATTATTGATTTTGTAAGTTATACCTAATTATTAGTAAGTACTTACCTGCTTACGTTTTTTTACCATGGGTGGATGGTAGGTCATTCTGGCAGATAGTTAGATAGGATTAGGTTTAGGTATAATATCCATTAGCCCATGAGTCTTATTATTTAAGTAAGCTATCACGATTGGACATTCGGGTTTTCTCGGGACTTTTCGGTTTACCCAATTTGGTACACTTGTCGAGAGAAGTAGGAGAGTAGAAGAGTAGGGGTGAAACGTGCAGAAGGTTATCTGATGAAAAGTGACTTCCATGATTCCATCGCACTTGCAACTCAGAAGACACTAGTGTGTTATAGATATTTATGGAATACCATAACATTAGAAGTAGACTAGAAACGAAGAGAGGACGAGTGGGAGGGAGTTGCTTAAAGGAGAAAAAGTCACTTAATAGGACCAATAAGCAGGCAGCAAACATTTTGGGTAAGCGGTCGAAATTAAAAATCAAACTAGATAGATCAATTATTTTCCGAACACCGGTTTTCCATGAAAACATATTAACATACCTACATACATAAATGACGTCTGCTAAGTTAACTTTCTAAAGATCTTATCCGTCTTCACTAAGAGGCTTGAGCTTGAGTCTACCCTGAATTAGGGTGATTAGGCCTTAGTCAAAACCACGCTGGCCCAGTGCGGTTTAGCCCACATTACGCACAAACTTCGCAGTGTGTGTAAGTTTCCTCAAGGTGTTTTCCTTCACCTTAATTATCGAAAAAAGATCTTATTAACGAGCCTAAATCTTTGCTGTAAACAACATATAAAGTACCTACCTACATTCCTACACCTAAAACTAACAATACAAACAAAACATCGAAACGAAAACTGGAATTCCCAACGCACAAAACCTTTTCCACAAACAATACAAATTCCTACAATTCAAACCAAAACTAATAATAGAAAGTGTGGAAAAAACAAGCAACGTTGGTGTGTTCTATAAAAGTAAAGGGCAAGGCAAGGAGAGGGGTTTGCCGTGGGCGGTGCCAACGCGTTGCTTAGCTATGGGCACGGGCCACAGAATGAATAGCAGTACGTATAGTCACTGAGTGGGGTTCACTTGATACCTCCTCGAGAATATGCGAGCCTAGTACGTGAAAGTCAATTTTACCTGCGAATTCTGCAACCGGTTACGTTACGATTCGATTGTTACGAAGCTGGCTTGTACGTTTTCTTTGTTACCTGTTGTTTGTGTGGGTTGACGGTAAAGTTTTCAAAAAGGTTTTATTTAGAAAAGAATTTTCTTTTCAATTATTGTTGGCATTGTTTTTTGTTTGTAAGTTTTCTGTTAACAGTTGTCGACATTGATGGAGTTTGTTTATGTATTTACTTATTATTTTAACTCGAATGGTTTTGTTAATATGCAAATACCTATATATTTATTGAATTTAGAGTACTTATTCTAAATTACGTACTTACTAACTTGGTGTTAATAATAAATAGATATAAGTAAGTTGGCTAATTTGTTTCTTCGTAGCTCATTGCGGTTTGAGATCAAACCTTATCTTGAAATTTTTCATGAAGTTTCCATCGGTTAGTCTCTTTTGTCACAGGTTCAAAAATTAAATGTATTTACCAGTTGGCCAGTATTCCGCAATTAGGCCTTTCTAATTAATGTCCTTTGTAGGCGTTGCGACATTTTTGATCAAACCAACTTAGACTGCCCGTTATGATTTGACGTAAAAAGTGACAAAACGGTTTTCTTAACCTACTGCAGACATTAGCGGCAAACCACATGTCTGTGTTGCTAGTTGCGAATGGTTTCTATTTCATAGAAATACATAGGAATCAGTAATGACGTAGAAACATTACATATCGTCTGCTGCGGCTATGTGCAGTTACCACGAACTCGTCTTTTAATGTCCGAAGCATGAAGATGCTAAATTGAAAAGCCATTTTGGTTAAGTCCTCCCATCACTATTGCGGCAGTGTCTAATGTTGCTTCACATAATAGGCAAGTAATGTATAATCTAATCACAAAACATTATTTAATACTAGCCCCGCGGTTTTAGCCGCATAGTTCCAGATTCCGAGGGAAATTCAGGATAAAACAAAGCCTTCCCTTCCTTCCCCGGACCATAAGCTACCCCTGTACCAAATTTCAAATCAATCGGTTCAGTAATAGACCGACAGATAGAGTTACTTTAGCATTTATAATATTAGCAAGGATTAGTACCTACCTACAACTTTAGAATGTAATTTGAATTTTCCTAATTCGTATGCTTACCACGAGCCAAGAGGGAGAATAGTCACCGTGTCGGACTGAAAAAGGGTTGCGGGTTTGTTCCCTATAAGATTATTTGAGTACTTATATGATCTAGAATCTAGAAATATTTATCTCAGCGTATACCTCCGGTATGTTGGTTTTATGGTCAATGCTGCGGATAAGTGTGTCCCTGAGTTGTATTATCTAATACATACTTAGGTAATTGTAAAGTTGAAGAGTTTGTATGAACGCGGTAATCTCAAAAACTACTGGTCCGATTTGAACAAAGATTTCAGTGTTAGATAGCCTATTTACTTTAGGGAAATGCTATAAAACTTAACTCTACGACCAATGGAAGTAGAGTTAAGGAGACAAGTCGCAGCCAGTGAATAGGTAGAGTATATATAAAATAGTTAGTAGGGTTACTTGAGTGACTAAAAATTCTTAGTCTTTCGAACATTGTCTAATTGGGGACGGTTTTTAGTTTACCCAGGTTTGAAGGAAAGTCATTATTTTACGCAGAGTGGTTAAACCTCTTTCTTTCTTCTTTCTTTCTATTTGACTCCCGGTATTATGGTACTACTTATTATGTATGATCGAGTTTGTCTTACAAACTACTGTTCAGAATTGGATGCATCTTTTGCTACTTTAACTGTCTTGCACTTGACTGTAACTCGCTTGATGGAAACGATGGAAAGCGATGGTACAGACAGCAAAAGATGGCGCTACATGCACGGCAATTTCGCGAGGCCTATATGCTGTACACAAAACGATGCTAGTCTGGAGACTGCGGAGACGCCCGAGCCCTCCCGAAGATGTAACTTCCGACACCTGTCGACACCTTAGAAGAATTATGGGTGTATTAGCGAGGAAACAGGATATGGAGGAGGAAGGATGAGTCTGTACCTATTATTTTCATCTTTGTTTCTTCAGAATACGTTTTGATCTATAAAAATATAATATACTTACTCTTTCAGAATCTGCATCCGCTTTCGCGCAAATTAAGTTTTTTGTGATGATGTGGGAGTTTTATTTGGTAAATTAGAATCCTATTTGCTATTCCTGGTGAGGGGGAACATCTGTATCATATTTTATGTTCATCGGTTCAATATATTTTGTGTGGAACAGTATCAAACATAAGTAGAATTCTTAAAGTTATATTTTCGGCGATTTTTATGTTTTGTATTACGCCCATATTGTTAGTTAGAATTCCTGTTTTCTATACGGAATCATCTGATTATTCCTTGTACAGTTTGAGAAGAACTAAAACATTAGTACTTAGATCTGTTATCACTAATGTTTTAGCATATTCGAGAAGGTTACCAACTTCAAATATTATTCGAAAATCTACAAGCTTTTCAAATCAATTTTACTATGAGTAATAAGAAATTGCGCCTTATCCAGTCCCACTTCTGAAACATTGTCATAATAATAGTGATATAAAAACCAAAGTCAATAACAGGTGATTATTGCTTGCTCAGAAATCTCAAGCCATGTAGCTATAGCCATACATTATTTATCAAACGGGCCGATAATAAGCGCTAACGCATTCCTTGATAGGTTACTCAAGTACAATCGCGGTGTCAACGTCTCTATATCTCAATCGTCCGTCGTCTCGTCCTCACAATGGCATAAACTTGTGATTCTTATGAACGAAACGTGCACTACGTGTACATGAATCTATTAACCAGTCAAGGTGACTGAATCGATGGATCCGCGCATGCTCAACCGTCTCACAACCACGTGGCGTGGCTGTCAACAGATGTCGGTTCTAACCACCGCGCATGCTCCATATTATTGAACCGCTCCACACTAACGCGTTCCATTTTCAAACACAAAACACACATTGACATAAATCATACGTTTGTCCGTAACCATACGGCTTCGAATTACCTTCACGGCCCGTAATGACGCAAGTCTGCCCCGGCTGAGGATTATAAAGCTTAATTCTATTGAAATAAAGTCGATTATAGTATGATAATAAAATGGATAGAACCCACAGAAGTGGTTGAGTGAGCTAAATGTTTCGCAGCCGTCAATTAACGTCGCCTTTCAGGTTGTTTGTAGTTTGATAAGAGACCGGTTCGATAGAACGGTTTTGTTTAACTTTCCATATTCATATACAACATATAAAGTATTAAAGCAATAAACATCAAGGTGAGAATTGCGTTGATTTACATCATTATAACGTTGTCGACTAGGTACTTACTTATTTTTGTACCAAAATATTTGGAAAATTATGAACCGTATTTTATAAAAGTTTTCAATGTCAATTCTTCATTGAAACTAGCAATGCAAACTTCCTCTACTGCGACCGAGCCGTAGGAACTCCATCGTTCTTTATTGTCGGGAAGTTACCGTCTGCAAACTTTCCCGGAGTTTGGGAAAATTATTATATTTATTGCACTTTCAAAGTACCTACTTCGCTGTACAACTCTATTTGCTAAAAGTTTATTGACTGAGCATTTGTTTTCCACGTGTAAACTTTTATTTGCATTCAACGAAATATTTATGAAACTTGCCAACAAGGAGAGTGTAATGTCATGGAATTTTCCACGTACATATTTTAAAACTCGATGTTTTATAATTTTATTGGACATTTCATTCAGTAAGATATCTTTGATGTCAAAACATCGACTTCTCTAGCTGGCGAGGCGAGCGATATGTACATAAATATGTTAAGATATTCGAAAAAAGTTCATAAAATTTTAATAAGTATCGTTCAACACGACAACTGTAATAAAAAAAAATATTAAAGAAAGAAAATGTCGTCAACAAGGCGCACCATATGGTGCGCAGTTCGGTGACATCTACCAGGCGATCATAAAACGTAAAGAAGTTTATTGAACGAGAACAACGGAAGTCGAGCGGGAAATGTCTCGTGGTATCGCTATTGCGTCGCACCGCGCACATTGTTCATTTCATTGTGTGACATTTCTATTGTGAAAAAAACTGAGTTATTTATTCCATAATTACTTTATTGTTTCATTATTTTGGATTGAAGTTGTAGATAGTTTTGTACGTAGTTTGCTTCTAGCTATAAATTACTCGCCCACTTTGTATTTAGTTCGTATTTCTCGGAATCCTGTGAGGGGGGACCCAACGGGTGGGCGTAGGTGCTATTATTACAAATGGGAGGCGTTAATACGTTATTGCTTTAGGTTTATTTGTTTTTAGATATTATATGTTTGATTAATTGAAATAACTTTATGTGAATGTTGAAAGTAAATGAATAAATGCACCTAGGTAGGTATGCATTTATTTGTGTAGGAGTTAATGCTTAAGTATAAATTATGATTAAGTTAGTATAATATAGGTATCTTATGAACAGATCTCATCCTCCAAAACTACTAATCCTTCATCCATTTATTCTAAATCGAAGTAAAATAAAGCATAATAAATAAGATAGGTTGAAAATAACTAACTACACATTTTTCCCGAATTTCTCTCGTAAGTATCCAAAAAGGTTTACTAACACAAATACAAGACACCTTAACAAGAACCAAGTAAATTCCCTTAAAAACAAAAACCAAATCATTATTGCAAAAGCGTCCAAAACTAAGTAAATACTTGTGTAAGTCTTTCAAAATCCCATAATCCCAACATTGGCTGCGATCGTCTACAAGTTCTACAACACAAAGTTTTCTTCAACAAAACCAACATCTGTCGTTTTCTCAGGAGCGTGCTGTGTGCCCCTAAAGAAACCATACGCCGGAGACAAGGACAGACATATACACAAAACCAATAGTAAGAAAGAGATAGTATCAAACCGGAACATTACAACACCCGTCTCGGTTGACAGAACCCGAACAAAATGAATGAACGAAGATTAAAATGCAGCGTGTCGAGGAATGAATGAAAATAGTTTAAAAAATGTTATAATTACGTAATATGAGGTTAGCGGGAAGTTGAAATGAGAGATGATGACGCTTCGAGGTATAATTATTGAAAATGAGCCTACACATTGTAAGGTGAATTTTTAATAAGCATTCGTTTCGTACAATTCGAGTTACCTATTTTGTCAATTGTTATAGTGACTACTTTATTTAAAAATATGGCTTAGGTGGCCACTCGCCCACTAAAAACTCACCCACTGGGTGAGTAGCCACCTTGTGATATTCTTAGTATCACTTTTGAATGAAATTGTTGCAGGCCGTGTACATTATTATGTAGATGGAGGAGGGTCATAAGCATAACATAATTTGACAGGAGCAGAAGACAAATCAACAGGTTTTTATAAACTTTGTCTATCGCTGTAGGACCCATTTGGACGCCATTAATTACTTACAGTGGTTTACTTTTATCCCAATTTCCCATAAAACAGAATAACCTGGGTAAAGTCACAGCTAGTCACTTTTAGTAATTTAATCCTACTAATATTATTAAGGCGAAATCCTACTAATATTATAAAGGCGAAAGTTTGTATGTATGGATGTTTGTTACTCTTTCACGCAAAAACTACTGAATGGATTTTAATGAAACTTTACAATAATCTTGCTTATACATCAGAATAACACATAGGATACTTTTTATCCCAAAATTCCCACGGGAACGGGAACTACGCGGGTGAAGCCGCGGGGCGCTGCTAGTATTTTAATAATTATAAATATATTCGATATACAATGGAATCTCGTTATAAAATTCAATAGCATAGCATAGATGATTCGAGTGTCTACGGTGAATTATTTATTTATGTTAAACTTATTGGTAGTTACTTTGAATAGATTTTCTATGCGATCGAATCTTACATTATCAATTCTATCACAGATCTTTAAGCAATAACATAACATGAGAATTCACTACATCATCTTATTATAGTAACTGACCCCTAACTACGCGAAACTTGCATCTAGGCTATCAGCAACTACGCACACACTCATTCACACACACACCCAGATATATAATAGTTGATACTCAACTAAGATTAAGTGGTCCAACCAAGATAGAACTTTGGGACTTAGACTATACGGGGTAGATAGACCAAACTAAAGTGTATGAAATGACCACAATGTCGTACAATACAAACAATAGCGATCGTCGTCAAGGGTACTTGGAATCTTCAAAAGTGTAACCAAAAATATTGAGCACGTAAGTACATGACACAAATTAAAGAGGTCTATAAAAGTAATTGCAGAAAACTGTTCATTTACGAATCCTACTAATATTATAAAGCCGAATGTTTGCGAGTGGATGTTTTGATGTGTGGATGTTTGTTCCTCTTTCACGCAAAAACTACTGAATGGGTTTTAATGAAATTTGGTACAGATGTTCCTCATACCTAGGAATAACACATAGGATACTTTTTATCCCGAAATTCCCAGGGGATCGGGATTCACGCGGGTAAAACCGCGGGGTGCATCTAGTACATTATAAGTACCAGAAAGTGTCTGAATCAATTTTAAATAAGTATTTATTAATTATATATCATCATTAGCTCATAATCATACATGTATGTCCCCATCGAGGGACTCGAGCCTACCCTGAATTAGGGAGATAAGACATAAGCCCACATTATAACTTATTTTCATGCATCATTTGAGAGGCAGGAGTATGGCATCCATATTTTTGTATATAGAAAACGGATCCCGTCATTTTTGTTATTATATTTATGTCTGTTAGCAAGCATTAATTGTATCGAATTGTTTATTATCCAATGAAATAACAATACAAACAGTACATTCACTTATCCAATGCGTCACCATGTCGCGTAATAAATTAACATAATCATTCAATACATCATCTGATGATAGTAATAGACTCCTAAGTTTGTAACTTGTATCATAGTAATAACTAGCTTTTGCCCGCGAATTCGTCCGCGTGGAATAATTACTTCCTGCAAAATTTGAATTTTTCCCACTTTTCTTCCCCTAGGGGGAGGGGGATGCACTAATAGATAGCTACTATGTATGTGAAGAAAGGAAAAGAAAATAAATGAAACTGTTACAGGGATACCTAACCTACCTGTTGTCAGAGACAATCTGTGCACACGATTTCGTTTTTAAAGTGGCTATTGACGAGTCAATTTAACTGATCAGTTAAACTAGCATCCCTCGAACTGGTCACCGGAGCGATTACAGATTCCAGCTAGGCTAGCATGACTTCGAAAACGCGATAGATACAGCGATTTATTGACATCCAACTGTCAAAATTTGATAAAAATACCCGCCATATTGAATTTTACCACATGATTAATTTTATGACATTTGGTCATGCTCGCGAAATCGATATTGCTATTTTTTGACATCCAACTGTCAAAATATAATAAATATAGCCGCCATATTTAATTTTATCAAATCGTACTACGCCATATTCATTTGGTCATGCTCACGAAATCGATATTATTTCGTGGTGTCTATATCATTTATCACGCACAGTCATGCTAGGCAGGCAGTGGGGAAATCTAGTTTGCCTTAAAACTTGGAGACGCACAGTTTTATGTCCGGAGTCCGGACTGATCAGTTCAACTGACCACCTTTACGAAGCGCACTCGTTGCATTGCATGACATGACACTTGTTGATGCTTATGACGTATGATAATAACGAACATGTCTGCCCAGTTACGCAGCGTAAATAAACAAAATGTTGGTAATTACCTCCTTTTATTTTTAATTTAGGGAAAAGAAGGATTCTAAGATAAACAAAATATCACATAAAGAAATAGTAATTTATTCAAAACTTACATTAACATAGAGAGAATAGTAAATTCTTTAATTCTAAATCAAAATAGGTTCTATTTTTATCATTATTTAGAACTACAAGAACTATCATAGATCAAAAAACAGATACTTTTTATCAGTTTACGTTTAGAAAAAAACATCTTAGTATTTTTGAGATAAGTTATCAATTAAGTATGTATAATACCTATTACCTAATAACTAGACATTTAATAAAGTATTGGAGTAAAATATGAACAGAATATAGGATGATCGGAAATCTGATATACCTAAGTTGCGCGCCATTTTGTTTAGTTATCTGTCACTTTTGACAGTTTTGACACATTAACAATAGGTTATGTTATGACAGCAACCCTTAGTGTATGTGCGTCCAAGTCGAAACCAAAAACCGCTCAGAATTCCAACCACATTTTATTAAATCCTTAGGAAAGACGCTATCTATAAATACACACTTAGACAGTAGACACTTACATAAACATTTATACATTAACAATGACACACTTATTTGAAGGGTGTACATCAAATACCTTAAGATCTTGAGGCTAAGGGCCTATTTCACGATCTTCAAGTAAAGTTTTGTCTCTTTCTTACTTTATATCAAGTGACAAAGACAAGGTATGTGAGTAGCTACTCGGAACGTTACTTGAAGATAGTGAAATAGGCCCTAAATGAAATGTCGAGATCGCTTTACCTATAAAATGTAACCTACCTGTTGCACCAAATCTTAGGTTGTTACTGGGTCGAAATAAAAGTGAAATAAGAACTGGATTTAAATCACAATAAATCATTAAAAACCAAAAAGTACTTAGATAATATTGATTCTTTGATTTTAACTAGACATTAAAATAAAGATACCTTAACAAAGAAAAGATAAAGTAAGTAAATAAAATCAATGCATTACATTACAATGGCAAGTTCAAGACTTATGTTCCTCGAAATTAAAGAAACATCGGAGAAACAAAACAAAATAATTAATCTTAACACTTAAGAATGTGGCTTAGCTTAATAAACACTCTTTTTATTAAACCGTATACAATTAAGGTATAGAAAGAATCTTATACTTACCATACACATTAATTAATAGAAGAAACTTTACATTATGTCTCAATGAAATTCTAACCCCCAACTTCACATACATAAGCGACACAACGAAATATGAAGCAATGATTAAATAAACATCTACCTATATGTAAAATATGCTATTTTTTTAATTCAGCCATCCTCCATTGTGCAGGCTATCCTCTTCAGCGCCAACATCAAGAATAGCTTTCTGAATCAACCTCTTTAGTTTCTTTCTGGACTCACTCGAGCGGAATGTACGAAGCTCTGAAGCTACGAAGTCACCGAATATCTAGTAAAAAAGGATTAAATTATGGGATTTTGTTGCCAACTTTTGGAACAGGCTAGACTAGGCTTGAACTACGCTTTATTTGTTCATATTTTAATTATTTTAAGGATACAAAATGTTTAACTTATTAGTGATTTATAATTAGTATTTTAACATACAACAAAACTTACTAAGTACTTATCTAAATAAATATCTAAGTAAATATAACCTAAAGTATCTCTATATAGGTACCTACTCATAAAGAAACACAAAATCAAATATTTTTTTTATCTAACCCACCCCGAACCTGTTGCAAAATGGAAGCTTCTAAACCATGAAGCAAATCTTCATGTCCAAACTACTAAATAGACAACAAAACAAAAGACACAATTACCTTAGAGTAGAAAGCCAAAACAATTACTCTAAATAAATAACAATCAACAAATATCTAAGTCAAATCTCACCTGACACTCATCAGCATTCAACCCAGGTTGTAACCTAGGCTGTTCAGTCCACATAAATGTTTGCGTCCTCAACGGTAATGGAGGGGGAGGCGCTGACGCAGCCACCTTCATGAGGACCGGCTTCTGAGCCCGGCTTGGACTAGTACTGGATGACGCAGCCGCTTGAGCATTTCTCGCTCGTGCCTTAGCGAACTCTTCTTCTTCCTTCACTTGAAACTCTGCTAGCTGTTAACAGAAGAAGTGTAGGTAGTTAGGTAGTTACAGACGTGTGTTTGGAATATCGATAATACAGCGATAGTTAATAAATAACTAGTTATATTGATATTTTACTAATTACAAGTAATCTCACCTCAATATTAACCGCATTAGAGATATCCAAAGGATCTGGACTGGAATCGTTAGTACTTTGCTTCAAAAATGTAAGGGAGTCGAAATACTCCCACCCGCTTGTTGCCGGCAAACCCTCGTTTTGTTTTTTCTTTATCTTCCTCATTTCGTTATTGAGCTGCGTTCTCAAGTTGTGTATTTTCCTTGTAATTTCCTCTGTGGTCGTACCGAATGTATCGGCCAAGTACTCGAGCTTGTTATGACGCGCCAATTTGTCTTTATAATTCGAAAGGTTCGCGTTCCACAACTCGGGACACTCTTTTTCAAATATTTCTATCAATTTAGATGTGTTTTCCGAGTTCCATTGCAACCTATTAGCTCTAGAATAGCCACAAGTGTAAATATCTTCAGTATCGTCCTCAATTTCCAATTTGGGTAATGTATCCAATGAATTTGAATTAGAGTCCATATTATTATTCGTGTCCGTGAATCGCGTAGTGATTGCGATCGCGCTCTAGCGAGACTGGTTGAGGCGGGTAGGGGAGAGCGCCGAGATCGGTGTCGGTCTAAGCGGCAACTCCGCGACCGGTTTATTTCCACGCTGCGTTGCCGCTCCGTCGGCCGCGCGACCATTGCCTGTATACGTAAACACATAGGCGCTAAATTCACCGGTTAAGTTTGTAAGCATTTATAAAGTCGGCTTAAATTAACAATGGTAGGATTGTTATCCGTTTGTTTGTATGTTGGGTATTTTATTGAAAACGGGGGTAAGTTTAAAGGTATAATTAATGCCTTTATGGATGAATAATAGATTAACGAGGAAATATTTTTCTCGATCATGTTTGTTACATAAACTGTGAATCATTTTTAAGTTAGCAAACGAGGTTACATATAACATAAAAAGGTTGCAAGGCTTAGGGCCGATTTTTCCATCGCCAGATAACTTTTATTCGACGAATAAAATTGACGTGTGACAGTTTTTGTATGAAGGAACTGTCAAAATTTCAAAATTATTCGTCGAATAAAGTTATCTGGCGATGGAAAAATCAGCTCTTAATCTTATTAACTTATAGGTAGGTAGTTGACTAGGTTCTTTGCTTACCTACCTAGGTAGGTATTTATTGAGGAAAATTATGAATGTAGGTAATGTTAATTAAATTATGTATTAAGTACCTGCGTGAATATTAGCCGTATCCTGCCGTTTTACCCGAGTAATTCCCATATTTATTACTTCGGTTAGTAATGAAACATACTAGGACATCATAAGTAGATAAGAACTATTTTTCACACTGTAATTTCAAAGAATGAATAAATGAAGAAGCCATCCTAAACGTTGTTATGCCATTCACATCTGTGAGTAATATGCTCGTAAAATATGTCATGTTTACATTTCATACATTAATTACCCTAATTAAATGTACTTACTTCCCGCGGCTTCGCTTGTAAAATGTAAAGGATGGCATACCTAGGTAACTTTTTAGTTTTTTGGTAGCTTATGTACCTATGTGTGACATAAAAGACAATACTTTGGGATAAGTATCTAAAATTCGAACATATTGGATAAAGTATGTATTTACCTATGTTTATTTTTCATAATAATTGGCATATGCCTATGTTACAGTGATTCTAACATCATCTAATGCTTAGTAACAGATCTAAAATGTCTAAAAATTGATTTTTGAAGAGGCCCCAACCCAACATGGAAAGGTCTAGTTATGGAAAATTGCCAAATTACATATACAACAACCTTACAGAGAAATATAATCCCCATCTAGGTCCATAATAAGTCTTTAGCGTGTTTCTCTCCAAACTTCACAGATTGGAAAACATTTTCCTCGCGCGGCAATATTAGTAAAAATATTAGCCCAGCTCAAAATTTAATCCGTAATAATCCGTTAATATTTGCCTGGCAAAGAGTCGAATCCTTTACTATAATCCGTTAATTTTGCCACCCACATTAAACTCGACCAATTGTCCCCAAAAACTGCAAACAAACATTGCTATGGAGAACTTTAATTCTGCACAACTTTTCGGTGTAACTTTAACGACATTCAAAGGCCGTACGTCGTATATTAATTAAAAGCAGACGCGAAAGTGGAACTCGGAAAACCCGGAGGGCGCCGGATTAATATCTAAATAATGAGAGTAACGCCCCGCCCCCTTAAGGTACTGATCGCAGAATAATATAGCAGAGGAAATTGGAATTGTTATTTTATAATATGTTTTTGTAGAAATATAAAATACTGAATCATTTTGATGAATCCAAGATTTTGTGTGAGTGATATTAAATTAAACTATGCACATTTGTACATGAATACAAAAATAATTAAATCAATTTATAACAGGATCCTAAACTAACAGAAAATCTGGTCTTTCATTTTACTAGAAAATTTGTCAAATCTTGAAAATTAGTACAAGGTACAAGCGAGGTAATCATCAATACACGCGTGTACCATACAACGTTTTTCAACACATTTGCGAAGAAATTATCATTTTTCGCTAATAAATAAACAGTTTTTCTATTCGCGCGCATCCAACACAACAATGGTGATCTTCCAAAGACTAAAAGAATATACTTATTAAAAAAATCGAATGAATGAATGAATGGAATCGACCATAGACCTACCAAAAGTAAGGAAACATAGTTGAAGTTTGTTTTTAAAATTTATGGACACAATGTTTTTGGTATCGAAACTTTTTTAAACTGAAAGCAATTTAAAAAAACAATCTATAACTCACTAGTGAATAAAACGTATTATTATTCAACTGTTTTTGCACAAATAAGAGCCCCTTTATGAGCAAGTGTGTTGAAAAACATTTATTTTTGTACAAAACGAAATTCTTTACCCGGTCGCCATCGAATCCTAGGCAACAAAATTTGTGCCTCCTATCTACTAACTGATATTACAAAAAAAGTAAAAATTGTATCAAAAATATTCTCATAAAACATGGTTATATTCTACAGCGTTATTTAGAAATACACAACCATTATTCTGCGACCAGTACCTCTGATATCTCTCGAGACAGCATTCGACACGGATAAGGGGTGAGTGTGGAGTGCCGGAAAAAATGTCGTTTGCTCCCGTGATTTAGCGCCCACACGTCACCGCGTTATCTCAACGAGTAGAGGGTCCCAGTAAGTATTGGTTGGTGTGGTGATCATGATCAATAGGTTATACTGAAATAAGGAAACTACAAAAAGTAAGGTCATGCAAGCCTCAGTCTTCAGTCAGATCACAGATGATTATTATCATACTAGCAGCGCCCCGCGGTTTTACCCGCGTAGTTCCTGATCCCGTGGGAATGTGGGGATAATGTGTTAAAAACATTCCTCTTGAATTACTCTATCTATTACTGAAAACCGCATCAACATCCGTTGCATAGTTTTAAAGATCTAAGCATACATAGGGATAAAGGGACAAAGAAAGCGACTTTGTTTTTGATTAGTGCAGTGAAGAGGAATGAGCATTATCTTCAAAATTGTTCTCAAACTTGAGGCATGTTTGGAAATTTGCAAAAATGCATACCAGGTCCTCGGGTTCGACAGGCAGGTGACCACCAACTAGACCGTCGATTCGAGACGATGGGTTCCTTATGGTATAAGTTGGTAGCCGACTGCAGACAGCAGCAGCAGATTACACGTCGCCGCGCCACTACTGGTTTGTATGTATTTCTATGAATGTGAATTACATTCGTAGTGGGCGACATGAAACTAGCTTCGCGTCGACGAGGAACAGACGGCAAAGTGTCATGGTGACGTTAGGCGGCGACGTGTGGTCTGCTGCTGCTGTCTGCAGTCGGCTACCAACTTAAACCTTTAGACTATCCTTATGTTTTTTCTTAGTTCAATACTTAGCATAAAGAATGTCTGTCTTGTTTTTACTAGTAGAAATAAATAATGAACAAACCGAGGACCTAAGGACCTACTTCTCGGTATTTTCCTCAACTGAAAGAAGTGATTGTTATATTATTATGACTGGCACTTGTGTAAGTATGTGTTGTTCGATTTCCTCGCGTAAGTATGATGTATTTTTAAGAATAACAATCTACCCTTGAAACAACACTACCCTTGAGAATTAAATAATTAATGATAAAATTTCATATTTTGCGTTCATGTTTGTAAAATAATTTGCGAAATCCACAAATACAGTTTCCTCGTGACTTGTATTACGAGAATGGTGAACGTAAAAAGTGTATTTTGCGCACTTTACCGATAAAAAACGAAATGTCAGGGGGAAAGGAATGATATTTAAATATTCAACGCGCAAACGCCTCATTGAACAGATTATTTGGCAGATTTACGCTTTAGGGGGTGACGCGTGCGATATTGACGCAATACTCACCTAATCGCTTTTTAAACTCACTTGCTAAATCTTCACATTTTTCTATAAACTATGAGCTAGGCCTAGGCTCATATTTTGATGGTTCCTGGCTTCGCGAGCCAAGTCGAGCCATGGACGAGAAAGATCGTGAGGATTTGCCTCTAACTCGATGATAAGTTATAGTGAAGTGAGGAGTAATTGACATTTAGTAAGTACTATAGCAAGTACTGAAGCAAGGGAAGAAATATAAACCCCGTTAAAAACTAATTCCGTAATCAGAAGTTTCTAAAAGAAAAAAATTACGTCTATTTTTCTATTCTTCGTCTATTAACACAAAATGTCGTATCATTCTCTGGATTGCGGGAAGATGTAATAACAACCAATTCCCGTTAAATAGTGACGTTCCGCCAAATCTGCTTAAATTTACTTGCCTACATTCAGATTTGGGGAAAAATATAAGCATTAAGAATTAAAGAAATCATAAAGAAAACCTCGTTTCTGATGTCAATAAAAACTATCTAGCTTAAAAACTAATCTACAATATGAAACATTCCGCACGTAAGACAATAAGTACAATACAATTTAAAATAAAGATAGCTTTATAAAATCTAACTACTGTTTATAATAAAATTTACAGCAAAAAATATATACTTAGCTTTGAAAAATCCGGTATTCCTGGCTATATAAATCCGATATCCGGTTACTCGGCGGGGATATCCGGAACCGTTGCGGTTCATTGATCCGTTCACGTTGACTGATAGTCCGGATATAATGAATGAACAATGGTTTTTCTCGTTCAGTCACATGTTTTTAACTTTTGGTGTTGTAAAGCGGGCATTTATTTTTCTATTTTTGGTGACATTTTGATTCTAAAGCTAGGGATAATTTTTATTAATTTAATTTAAAATTTATTTTTTTCCAAAATATTGTTTGAATATAAAACAATGTTTATATTCCACAGTCTATTCGTTTCTTTTATTTTATAGTAATAAATAAAAAAGCTAACAATAACAAAACACGATAAGCTTTGAGTTTTGCATCTGTTCTCAACAGATGGCACTACTAGTTCTTAAAATAAACTTTAAAATGTGTAATCTTTGCCATTTTTGTATGTTTTTCCATAGAGATTACTTTTTGTATAAATGAAACAATATTTTTTTATACTTAACTTTATAACCGAGTTAATTTTATTAGTTATAAAATGTTAACAGACGACACGTAAGTAATAATCATCACTCGATGAGGTTTCCCAACCAAACATCTTTCTATGCTTGGAATGTAATATATTCCAACGTTAACTAACATCAATTCCAAATATCTTAAACTACAATAAAATACCAAATAAATTACGACCGCATACCGGACAATCCCGGCTTGTCACTAACCGGGAGCATTTCCAACTCCAACGAAAAAAACCCATGAAGCAATCTCGAAATCTCAAAATATATTTTAATAGCCCAGCGGTGACTGCACAAAGGCGGTTATTTATCGCACGCCCTCTCTCATTGCTTTACACAAACAAATACGAAAAACAACATACAATAACGGGTGGACCGGAAAAACTGACCTTATGCCATTAGCATTACAGTTACATTTTAATTACAACCGGCAACGAATACGTCTTTCGATGTTCAAGCACGCAAGGCTAGTAATCATTCGGCATCCCATTCCAGACTGCTATAACGACCACTTCCCTGCTCTTCAATATTCTACCTAATTTGTTTAGATTAAGGTTTCTTTTCTAATGTTTTGAGGGAGTCGTTAGAATGTTTTTCTTGATGTAAAATGTCCGATAATGAATTGGCGTCGGATGAGAAACAAGTCCTTGTGGTGATTCGCGACGTTCCCGCATTGTAAAGTACTCAAGATCCCGAGTGTACTGATAAGCATAATTAAACAAGGTTTTAATACTTTTTGCTTGATTGATTTCTTCCTTGTTGATGGCATCATAAACATTCTTTTTATTTTGATGATCTTGAGTCTGTGTGAATTTTGTATGAAATGTTCATCTAGTCGACCATCTCACACTTGGCTAGCGTGGTTGGCCTGGTCATTATATCACCCTAATTCATAGGCTCGAGCTTTTCGGTGGGGACATATTACACGTATGAGCTAATGCTGATAATGATGATGTGTGAGATTAAGTCCGATATCACGATCTAAAATGTCATGGGCTCTTCGGTTATATTTGCGAAAATTGGTTGACGAAAATACTCGTATTAATCGATGTTAATTTGTCTTTGGTAAAAAAAAAAATTTTAAGACCCTTCTACTTAGTAGGTACCGGATAATCCTTGTACTTAATGTAAATCAAAGAAAACAATCCTTTGAAACTGAATGAAGATACAGTCTGTGCATTTAAACGCGGTAATCACACAGGAACTTCTTGATGAATTTTAAGATGTTGATCATTCATTTAGGAATGCTATAAACTACTTATATACTTACCTAATCATCACGAGTTAATTTCCAAGGCTCAGCAAGTCTTAGATCAAATAAATTAGAAGAAGTAAGAAAGGGGTTAAAAAGATTTTTATCAGAAACATTTACAAGAAAAATGTGATGGGGACTGCCCAGATACATTATAAATGGGCTAAGAAACTAAGGTTAACAAGTTAAATTCTAAATAGCATTTTCAAAGTTAATTGGAGAATCGAAATGACTACAAAATTTCCACAAGAAAAATGAGGTGGAAATCGAGATTGACCGGATAATTTTAACATGCCTTTTCATTATTGATATTATATATACTCGTATAACTACAAATTATTTGAAAATAGAAAACCAAACACTTCAGCCATTAACAATATAAGATCGATCATTACTTGCGCCAACATAAAAATGTTAAGAAAAACTCGTAAACGTCAAAAGAAATTGCTGGAAAACATAAAAATACAAACTTGTAATACATCTATTTGTCACATAAAATCACAGAGAGGTGAGAACATAATTTATTCAGTAGTAAAAAGATACAACGGGCCGTGAAATTGAAAAAAGCCGGTGAAAATATAAATAACACTGTTTTGTGGGGGAACATATCAAAGAGAGGTTTTATAGGTTTAGCTAAAGTTTGTTTCTTTTATGAATAATTTATGTTGTTCAGATGTCCCATCACTATTTATGTTTAGTAACTTTCTTTGATAGATTTGCAATGTGGGCGAAGAATTTTCTTTACTTTGAAATCGGTTTCTTGTTCGCGGTTTTATTTGGGTTGGTTTTTAGTACTATTGTCATATTATATTATTAGTACTATTTATACTGTACTATTAAGTAGTCTAAAGTAAGTCCTTTGCGCCAAATTTATTTCTGATCCGTCCGTAATTTTAGCATTATTTAATGACAAACATCTTCTTCTTCATCCGGTCCTTTATCCCGTGTCTGGGGTCGGTTTTCTTTTTAACCAGATTTGGCAGAATGTCACTGATTTCATTTGTATGGTTACTCGGAATTTGTTACATATTTACTTTATTTTATACCTATTTGAAGCACAGTTCATCAAAAATTGTTAAAAGAAGGTACTTAATTCTGCTTCATTACAACTTTATTTGATTGTAGTAAAATTATGACCAAATCGCTAAGTTTAATGTAGACACATTTTTAGTAGTTAAAATTAATCATTTAAAATATTTACATAACCCTTGACACAAAACCACAAAATCTAAACAAAACCACGTTCCCCAACCAAAATCCTTCACGCTGGCGTCAAAAACAAATTTCCTAAACAAACAAAGGAGAAATCTTCAAAAGAAATAAACGGGAAAATGCGAATAGCTTCCACAAGAGGTCTCGTTTGAAAGGGTTCCCGTCGAGTTCCCGGGGGCGTCGTTTGATGGGACTGCGGTCAGAATTTACGGGATATATCGTATTGGGATGTTAGACATTTTTCATGCAAATAAAAGGAATATAATTTGAATAGATTGTTTTTGTTGATAGGTTTATCTACGTGGATTTTTATAGACGTGCTTTAGCTATGCATAATTTTATCGCGGAAATGGAACATAATTTTATGGAAACAAATTAGATACATAGTTCTAATCGACCGGAGCTAACCATTAAACCATACAATACAAAACAATGGTTATGCTATTTAGCTGCTAGAAGCTCAGTTACAAATATTGTCAGGGTTTTAAATCAGATTAAGTATATTTACCAAAAGTATTATAAAATAGTCAAGGTACATGAGTACCAAGTACTCTAACAATCTCCTGGTCAGAAGGATTAGTTCATTTGACTTTGAATTTTTCTTCTACTTTTCACGGGACTAGAATCCCTGAGTTTGAGAAGAGGGACAACCACTGAAATATGGAATTAAAATAGCAGGGCTTATTTGCCAAGACAACCTGTTAGGTTCACCAAGTGGTGTATTAATTGGTATTGATTGACATCGAACCTCGTTTCGATTCCTACTCAAAAAACAATAATGTTTGTCAATCTTGCTCTGGGTTAATAAAAGTAAAGTCATCAGCTTGCAAAATCCTACAAAAGAGCAAAGGTATCTCTGTCACTCATGATAATATTAAAGAGAGGACTAGGCATAATCAGCACACACCAAAAATAACCTAAAAAATTTAAAAATAGAAGAAGAAGTCGACCAAGAACTCATCAGTAATCAACGCGCGCGCACCTCGATGCAAACCTTCAGCCGAACAATAACTAGTTGTTCTGTGTTTCGACACACGAGGTCGCACGAAGGTGAGCCGAGTGCTAACACGGCACTCACGAACACACCAATCATCGCATATATTTACAGCCGACCAGTTATACCAGACCTGTCCGTTCAAACAGTTTGATTCAGCGCCAAAGACGTCGAAAGGTCTATTTATGATGGTTTTGACGTGTATGTGTGTGGTATTTATAGTCGTGTATAGCAGGGAAACGTCAGCCGGGCACACACTGGCACCGGTCTCGGCTCGGCTCGACACGCAAAAGCAAAACATGCCGATGAAATTTTATGTAGGGCTAGCAGAAAAATAATGGTTTTATAATCATACTCGTACGTTTTGATCTTAAACGTTTTTTTTAATACACGTTGCCAGGAATATCCCTGCTTAAAGCTTTTTAGTTCGTTAGCCAAGAATTTGAAAATCGAACTCCAGCTGTTTAGGCCATTGGAGATTAAAAATAGTAAAGTCTGAAAAAAAATACTAACTATTATTTTGCATTGGTACAATAAAAATACGTGAAGATCAAACTAATTGTATTAATTGGCTTTAACGATGGAACATTGTATTGTAAAATTGTAGCAATCAATTAAATTAAGCTGAGTGGCTGCGCCATCATTAATTTATTAATCAAGTAGCGATCACTACGTAAGTATAATCTTGTTAGTATCGTATAATGAATACAGGATATATATTTGAAGCTATTGGTCTTATACTTACTACCATGTCACCCGGTTTGGAATTACTAAATTCCGGTTTTTCTGAAGGCGTTTAGGAATTAATTGTATTCTTTGGCCTTGTTTCCTGATGCGGTAGACATCTGTGTAACATTTTCTCCTAACGTTTACTAGATTTACGCAATTAAGGAGCGCAATCGTCTTTAATAATCATGCTTTAAATTGTTATCTAGCTTATTTATATATTTTTATATAGTCAGCCCAAATTCGTCTACTGTCAGACAAAGGACTCTCCCTCAACATTTCAGTGTAGCATAACACAAGCTAGCGTCAAAACAGTCTCTGTGAATTTAATAAGTATTTCTTTAAGTTTCAATATCCAGCTATCATTTAATATGCTCAGCTTCCTACTTTTATTTCATGGTAATATAACATTTATCACTTTTTTTTGTTCACATTCCTCACAACACAAATACGAATATTAAACTCCAATAAACCCTTCTTACTATTTTACAGTTTCCTACACCCAAAAAGTTTGCTGTAAGAAAACTCATTTACTGAGCTAAGCTCGCCTTTATACATTTTAGTCTATAAGATTCAATTGTAATTTCAAATTTGTGAGTACAATAAAGAATATATGAATATCAACGTTTGCCCAAACAAAAAACAATAAATCAATTTCACTAAACAAAACCAGTGATGTTAAACATATTATTTTTAAATTAAAACCAGTGTAGCTGCTATCGGTACATAATCCACAGAGCTCCAAGCATCATTTGCATTGGTAATGTGATGTCGGCGCGGCGCGGGCGAGAGGCGCGCGGCGACCGTATTGGTAAACAGAGTGATTTACCTCGATGGCCCGATACACGGCGCCTGGCACACGGCCTATACTCACAACTAATATTACAACGTTGTTTTAGGTCTCTTTTAGTTATACTGTGGGAAAATTGGGATAAAAAGAATGTAGCTGTAGCGTACTGATTTTAATGGTGTTTTATGTCGCAAGCCTATACTAACAACTAATATAATAACGATATTGGACTTCTATTTTAGTTATACTGTGGGGAATTGGGATAAGAAGTGGGCAGTGATAACGTGGTTAAACTCCATTGATACCCAAAGAACGACTTGTTCTTTGGGATGTAAAATTGTTCTCTATCCGATATAGGATTCAAGAATATTGAGATGAATTGATTTCTGTACGGAAAACTTCAAACAGATAAAATTGTTTTATTTCAAAAGAATCCACTTCAAAAACGCAATTTAAACCCAGTTCTTATTTAACGCCAACCCAAAAGACTAATTTCTTCGTGATCAAATGATTATGTGGAGTACAATGTAGTTTGTCTGTCGTGATTTACGTCATGGCTAATAGAAATGCGGTGCGCGAATCGTGCGCAAGCGACCACCGAGTAGAAAGCGGAGTTTCTCTCGCCGCATCACTTTGAGGCACTACTGTGAGAACTCACTTCATTGTCATCATGAGAAAATACTGAGCACTGTAATTGTTTGAAAGCAATTTATAAGTGCGAAAGTCTAGCGTGAGGAGTATAAGTACAAAATTCTATCGCCTCGATTCCATAGTGGTTTGAGGATTTTGACTTCAATTCGGAATACGCTCGCTGGTTCTCAAACACTATCCACCTATGTGTTTTCGAATTACTAGTGAGTATCATTTGACGATAACCTCGTGAGGAAACCTGCACACCTGCGAAAAATCTGTGGAGATGAAGTCGACCAACCCGCACTTGACCAGCGTAGTTGATTAAGGCTTAATTCAGGTTAAGATCAAGCTATCGGGGGTATGTAAATAAGTATGAGTTGATAATGATGATAATCATATAAGCAGTAAATGCTAACATTCTGTCAAATCTGGTTAAACAAACTGCCAACCTCAATCAGACATGAGATAAAGGTATGACTACAAAGTTCATTTTCCATTCATCAAAGTATTCAACCCAACCATTGACGAATTCAAATCGATACTATTAATAATCGAATAGTTTCAATAGTAAAACTCGATTCCAACTCGATTGTCAATGATTCGGGCACCGTGTGAAATGTGAATGCGTGTACAGAGAGTAATTTTATTAATTGTCGGGTCACGCGTCAACTCTACGATTTCACATAGACATTTTATATCTTTAATACTTGTGTTTTAAACGGTGTTCTCCGGTATTCTGACAATTACACAATAGTGCAACTTGTCTGTCTATTACCGTGCTTTGTCAAAGTGTTTGATGTGTATAAAAGCCAAGTAAATGCCACCCTATGACTCTTCATAAAATATAATTTTGACAAATGTGGCTAAAGCTCCATAGCTATCAACTAAAAGTTTGTAACAGTAATCGCCTGTTAAATAAATGTTATGTAATCATAATATTCATACATGCCAATCCAATTCCTTTAAATATTTCCTTCATGTTTTATGTCTGATTGCGGAAAAATGCCAGCTTACGAATATTTTCTTATCATTCGCTACCCCAAACCATTGTCCTTTGGCTTTTAGTCAAGCTAGTGTGAGCCTCTTATTTTCGAAATACTTTTATATTATTCTAAGTTTTCTTGGGAGGATATTTGTAATTGAAGTGGTCTTTCGTCCCCACGGTAACCTTGTCAAAAACCAATAAGTAGTTTTCCCTAACGATTTATAAAAACAACAGAGAGACATCTGCCTTCCGTGTTTTCCCTTCACCACACCTCAAAGTTAAGCACCGCAAGATCGATTCCACATTTCACCCTGGAGCAAATACGAGTATAATTGGGGGTTATATCATATCACCTAAGAATAATTTGGACAAGCTATTCAACACTAAAATAACTTTTCAATTCGGATCAGTAGCAAATGCCTAATATTCAAAACGCGGGAGAAGTGTGGATAGATGTTGGTTACTCTTTCACGTAACAATACCGGAAAATACCCTTTTCAACACATTTGCTCATAAAGGGGCTCTTATTTGTCCAAAAACAGTTGAATAATGACACGTTTTATTCACTAGTGAGTTATAGATTGTTTTTTTAAATTGCTTTGTTTTTAAAAAAGTTTCGATACCAAAAAAATTGTGTCCATACATTTTAAAAACAAACTTCAACTATGTTGCCTTACTTTTGGTAGGTCTATGGTCGATTCCATTCATTCATTCATTCGATTTTTTTTTTAATAAGTATATTCTTTTAGTCTTTGGCCGATCAACATTGTTGTGTTGGATGCGCGCGAATAGAAAAACTGTTTATTTATTAGCGAAAAATGATAATTTCTTCGCAAATGTGTTGAAAAACGTTGTATGGTACACGCGTGTATTGATGATTACTATCCTCGGCTATCTTCAGACCCTCGCCTGACGGCTCGGGCCTCAATAGCGCCTCGGAAGTAATCACCAACTTACCTCGCTTGTACCATAAATAACTATTAAAACACAAGAATTAAAGATAATCGTAGAGTTGACGCGTGACCCAACAATTAATAAAATTACTCTCTGTACAACTACTGGGCCAATTAAGATATTTTGTAGATAGCGGCCCAGCATGTCATTTGCAAACATGTCGTATCTCTCTTTAGGTTTTGAAGGTCTGATGGCGACCGCTCCATGTAAAATAGTCATCATCATCAGCTCGTATGTATGTCCCCACCCCCAACGAGGGACTCATGCCTACCCTGGATCAGGGCGATCAGACCTTAGCCAACCACGCCAGCCAAGTATCTAAGTACGGGTTGGTCGACTTCACACACAACCTTAAAGTTTCTTTGCAGGCTGTGCTGGTTTCCTCAAGATGTTTTCCTTCGCCGTAAGAGCGTTGAATAAATACCTAATTACGAAATCGGCAGTACTTCATGAGGTTTACTGAAGATCGAATAGGGACCTACCGAATTTAAATACTATACCATCAACGGTCATCAGCGTAATTTTTTAAAGGAATTCAGAAACTTAAAAAAAAATAAAAATAGAAAACCTCATATCGCAAGCAATCCGCTATTACGCTTTGAACGCTACATCATTTAAATTAAAATGACAAAAACAAGTTATCAAACAAATTTGACTTAATGAGCCTTACAAAACCGACAAAAGTGTTATGAATAAAGAACCACTTAACAATGAATTAGAAAAAAAAAAAAAAAAGTGCGCATGCGTCTCGTCTCGTTCCTTCTTCGTGTTATTTTCCTGATGCTATCTTATTCTTGGAAGGTCGGCTTCTGTCTCTTTCTAACTTGCTGTCTTATGTATAGCGCCATCCTTGTCTTATGTCAATCGATACCTCACGCATTACTTGTGAATGTAACGATTTAGGGTCCCGTGTTTTTATTGAATTTTTATTATCGGTTGTTAAAGATTGGGTTAAGGTAATTATGGACTCAAAGAGGAGATTATATTATTTATTGTTCTTTTTTTGTAAAGCTTAATTACTTGTGAAGCTTATTATATACCTAGTTGTGTGTTGCGATTTTACTCGTATTCCCGTAAAAAAATCAAGGTACTTAATTTTAGCTTATACTAGCGGTCCGCCCCGGCTTCGCACGGGTTCAATTTTCCCATTGATTTTCCTGATTTTTTTACATAAAAACCTTCTCCTGACAATACCAAACATAACAAAAAAAGAATTAGCGAAATTGGTCCAGGCGTTGTCGAGTTATGCGCTTACCAACACATTTTGCGATTCATTTTTATATTATAGATTATTCAATGATAGTGTTGCTTTCAACTAGTGAAAGATGTTTATGAATCGGTTCAGCTGTTTTTCAGTTAGTTTATTTTGAAAAGAAACGCACAACTCCCGAGGATCTTCGACGCGTGAAACTGAATAACTGGATAGATAAGTAGATACTGTTAAACTTAACAAATATTATTGTAATCAGTCTGTAAGATCCCCAGCAGGGTTAAAAAGTATTTGATACTAGCAGCGCCCCGCGGCTTCACCCGCGTAGTTCCCGTTCCCGTGGGAATTTTGGGATAAAAAGTATCCTATGTGTTATTCTGATGTATAAGCAAGATTATTGTAAAGTTTCATTAAAATCCATTCAGTAGTTTTTGCGTGAAAGAGTAACAAACATCCATACATACAAACTTTCGCCTTTATAATATTAGTAGGATACCTATTCCATTTAGGAAGCATTAAAAAATGCTCACTGGCCATTTCAGACACAGTCTGGACTGGTTTCTATTGAGTATTTTTGGATATACAAAACTTAAAAGAAAAAAATCTCTAATCTTTGGACATTAAAGCTACGAAATGAAACTAAAAATGAATTAACAATAAATGTTCATAATAAAAAAAAACACAAATTTTCAAATATAAAACGCGATATCCGATCTTAGCTGGAAACAGAAAACTAATTTAATAGATAATGAAAACAACCAAGCCTGAGGAAAACTAGTATCCCATAAATAATAAATACCGGTTATTTAATCAAATAAATTGTAAAAATACATTTTTCATTCCTTTTACAGCGAGTAAATTGATAGTCTCTCTCTCAATGAAATAAATGCATTGCATTTCGAGTGCTTTATTGCCGGTCCGTGGAGGCAATTTATTTTTTAGGGATCCTTATCTATTCGAAATAAATAAACGCCGAGTTAAACGCTGTGTCGGGAACGGGAATAAATTAACGGCTACCTGTTGTTTGTACTTACTTGTATTGAGTGCTACTGTTGGTTTAGTTAGTCTATTAGAATACTTACTAAGTATATCACTTAGTAGAGCTGCATTATGTTTGCAAAAAATCTTCTATTTTAAATCTCTTCCGTTACTGAGTGACGTACTGACTGACAGACAACGCACAGCCGAAACTACTGGTCGTAGAGAGCGGAAAGGCACGTGTGTTTGTTGGGGTAGTAGGCTACCAGCTAAGAGAGGATTTTTAGAAATTCTTATGGGGAGAAAAGGGGGGTAAATTGATAACTACGTGGGTGAAACCGCAGGGCGCTGCTAGTACATTGTAAAACATTGCGATTACTACCTTAGCTGATTCTGTCATCACAGTAATATGAGTTCATTAGTTCCAGAGATTATTTCATTCATCCAAACAAACATATAAACTCTACAATTTATTATAACATTATATAGTATAACTAGCGGCGCCCCGCGGTTTCACCCGCGTAGTTACCGTTCCCGTAGGAATATGGGGATAAAATTAGGCTTAAAAAGCCAAATTTTATCCCCATATTCCTACCACCAATAGTAGAGAGCCTCGATGGATGGCGTAGGTTGGCCTTTGACTTCCGATCGGAAGGTGCCTGGTTCTAAGGCCTAATCACCCTAATTCTGCGAGCCCCTCGGTGGGGACATAATTATAATGAGCTGATAATGATGATGATGATGATGACCACCAATATTAGGCGGAGCAGTAGTCAGTCATAATCAAGGAATCAAACGCGGTACCTTCAGATTCTCAGGTGCCAGTAGACCATTGGAGACGTCATATAAAATGACATGCGGAAGTAAATATCAATGAATGTTAATTAAATACAAAGTAATCCTTTTAATATTCATTACGGTGCATGTAAATAGTCGAGACAACAAGGAAACGAGGAAATAATAAAATGCAATCATTATTTGTATAGTGATTTCCTTCCTTTTGTTTTTATAACCTTTGTTTACGTTGTTTTAATATAAAATCTAAAATATAAAATTCTCGTGTCACAGTTTTCGTTCCCGTACTCCTCCGAAACGGCTTGACCGATTCTCATGAAATTTTGTGAGCATATTCAGTAGGTCTGAGAATCGGCCAACATCTATTTTTCATCCCGAAATTCCTACGGGAACGGAAACGGGAACTACGTGTGTGAAACCGCGGGGCGCAGCTAGTCTAATATATAAAATTTTCGTGTCACAGTTTTCGTTCCCGTACTCTTCCGAAACGGCTTGACCGATTCTCATGAAATTTTGTGAGCATTTTCAGTAGGTCTGAGAATCGGCCAACAACTGTTTTTCATCCCGAAATTCCCACGGGAACGGGAACTACGCGTGTGAAACCGCGGGGCACAGCTAGTATTTTATAAATTTTAGTTCTAATATTTATCAAGAGATGGCGGTGTATGCTAGAACTCGCTCTCTATTGGTCCATATTTAAAAGGTTTCATAGAGAAACTGTGCCGCTACAAAGTGTTATATTGGTAATTTCTTCAGACCTGGCCCCATCAAAATACTCACACTTATGCAATTTTTTTATACAGTATGTTTCAAAATAAATAATTTGTTTTATACGAATAGAGAACCAGTTTTGAAGTTGATTGAATGTTAAGAAATCACCCTGTATTTTTAAGTTCTAAAACCAAAACATATCACTGTCCAGTTCACATTCAAAAGTGCCGTGCGCGAGAGGGACGGGCTGACATGCCATGATGATTTTGACGTGCGACATCACTTTGAGTGACATTCACAGACACTATACGTGTGTAGAATGTCTATGTGTTGCTCGCGCCAGCTTTGGAGAAACGACCAATACAAATCTATCAAAAGAGATAATTTAATCAAAGTTCTATAACTCATAAACGTCTCTGTAGCCGTTCTGATATCTAGATTTCCCCACCTGTAAAGAAGCAATCAAGCACAACTAGAACAACTATCCTACTAATATTATAAAGCCGAATGTTTGTGAGTGTGGATGTTTGTTCCTCTTTCATACAAAATCTACTGAATGGATTTTAATGAAACTTTACAATAATTTTGCTTATACATCAGAATAACACATAGGATACTTTTTATCCCGAAAATTCCACGGAACGGGAACTACGGGTGAAACCGCGGGGCGCTGCTAGTACGAACTATAAATAAGTTATCTTTAAACAGAACTTCAAACCAACCAATTACAGAGACCATTAAACTCCGACTTTAATCTCAAACGCACATCTTATAATGGGTCCATATTGGCTCACCTAAAGTTCTTTACCCGAAAATGTTTTTCCTAACTATTTGTAGTCCGAATGATCATTCTTCCTAAAATTTTTCATCCTAAAGTTTTAATTCATACTATTTGTAGTGCTACCGACGATGCTCATAACACTGATGTGTCCGAAAATTTTAATTACTAACATCATTAATGTAAATATATTTAAACTCCTACTGTTTTTTATCATAACGCTTTTATCCCTAAACATACTTACCGTAATATTTTCACTCATGCTCAGAAAGAAACATTTACCAAGTGTAATAAAAAATATATACGGGTAGAAGATGATATTTATAGTTTTAATGATTATTATACGACTCGTTTACGGTTATGCTTATGGCCTGGGAGTTTACCATAACCATAACTAAAGGACCAATTCGGTTCTGGCACTTCGCCGGCCGCTGCCGCGGCACGCTCGCTACGCTCGCTCGGCTCGTGCGTTATATGTTATACCTACATGTTATGTAAAAACAAAGTTACGAAAAATTTATGTATATAATATTGATTATAATAAATAAAAATAAATCTAAACAAAAAAGATATGACTTTGAATAATAGTATGAACGATGGTTATGTTGAGAAAATATAGGAAAACAAATGTTTCGGAATTAAAACATTAGTGACAAAGATTTTAGGAGTTGCGATTGTTAGGATAAAAAATGTTAGGAAGAAAATTTTCGGATTTCCAATTATCGGAGTTGAAATTTTAGGTGAACTTTGGCGCACCCCTTATAATTACAATAAACTTCATAATATATCTTATTTCTTAAAGGTGGCCATTGACGAGTCAGTTAAACTGATCAGTCCAGACATAAAATTGTGTGTCACTCCAAAAATTTTAGGCCAACAAGATTTCCCCACTAGAATCTGGTATTGCTCCGGTGATTGACGGTCATATTTGGATAGAATCCGCAATTTGACATTATTTGATCAGACAATGTGTTGATATTGAGATACCATAAAGAGAGTGTCAGAAATTTTGTATTCTGTTAAAATGTATTAATATGGCTATACTGTCTCAGTGGTCTTTGTTGCTTGTCAAAATTCAAATAAACGTCAGAATACTGTTTCCATGACAACCATCTAAGTTTTAAGAGCCATCAGTGGTGTTGTTGTCAATGTCAAGAAAACGGCCATAATGTTGATATTAAAATAGTAGTAGCATTATCGCAGCAATACAGTTAATTAGGCCCCTGATCAGTTCGACTGACCCGTCAATGGCCACCTTTATTCCTTTAGAAAACACCGAATGAATACTTCTAACTAATTGGCCGGCGAGTTAACGACTCATTCAGTTTACGATCGTGTCGTGTTAATGGTTAATTGGAGGCGGTGAATTTCACACTGTTCTAGAATTTACAAAGAAATTTACTGAATGAGTACTAACTTACTATAATTTGAATTGAACTGTTTTATGTCCTATGTGATAGTGCTTGTGTGATCGAAGATGACGTTGAGCTGTAGGTAGTTAATATTCTGAATATTCATCATCATCACTACATAGTATAAAACAAAGTCGCTTTCTCTGTCCCTATGTCCTTATGTCCCTATGTCCCTTTGTATGCTTCGATCTTTAAAACTAAGTACGCAACGGATTTTGATGCGGTTTGTTTTAATAGATAGAGTGATTCAGTGGGAAGGTTTTTAGCATAATTTTATCCCCATCTTCCTACGGGAACTACGCGGGTGAAACCGCGGGTCGCCGCTAGTTTGTAATAAATCTGTTCTATACATTATTTATATACCAGAGTGATTTGATTTTGGAGTAGAAAGTTTTATAAAAATGAATACAATGACAAAATTAGCTCCATTTTCTCCACTCCATTACACACTGACCGGGTCATATAACTTTGTGACACTGTAATTTCCTTTATAATCTTTTAATTAAATTAATAGAACTAAAACCTATAGAGAAATGTCCAGCAAATTGTAATTGTGAAGTTAAATATATTAACAGCACATATTGAATCATCGAAAACCCAACAAAAAACAACGTTCTACTCCATTATTATTGGTTCCTAAAGTTACTTACCAGTTAAGTTATCCGTAACTTTACCCTCTAACTGAACGTCAACTTAGCAAACTTTGATGGACCCTCTGTTCAGTTAAGTTGAGAAAAGACATCTTGAAGTGGCTTTACGTGTTTATTGTTGAGGTATTAATGAATGGAAATAGAAACAAGACAAAGATATTTGTATTGGTTTTAGACTTACAAAAAACGCTAAAACGCTTTTTCAAATGGTTGTTATAAATGTTTATAATGAAAAAACTACTAAGCGATACTAAATTATTCTCATAGAATTTAAGATTTAAGAAATATTTTTACCACTAAAAGAAATAAAGAAGAACAGGGTTGCGTCAAGCAGATTTTCAACGCAACATAGAAAATTTACAATTAAGTACCTAGTTACTAACTTCTATTGGGTTACCATATAGGTAATACTTATATACCTAACTACTTGCTCAGATCAGAAATAATTAAAGTGAAGATACCTTATTAACCTTTACTCCAAGGGCCTATTTCACGACCTTCAAGTAAAATTACTCACCAAGTACAGTTAGTTCTGTCTCTTTCTTACTTTATATCAAGTGACAAAGACAAAACATGTGAGTAAAATAAAAAATCCTTTTCTTAAAAGAGAAATATCTAAAGTGAAGATACCTTAATAACCTATATAATAACCTTAATATAACAAATACAATCTACACACATATCTATAGTATGTGTTACATATTGGAAACCTCCCGACTCTCCAGGGAAATGTCAATGACAAATCCGTACGGAAATATCTGATCGTATCGTAGTGACATTTCAGCTATATTGGCCTGTGTAAAGTTCATACCGTTTCGGTTTAAACATTTTTAGTCTTTAGTAAATACTAGCAGCGCCCCGCGGTTTCACCCGCGTAGTTCCCGATCCCGTGAGAATTTCGGGATAAAACATCTATGCCTATGTTCTTTCCCGGATCATAAGCTACCCCTGTACCAAATTTCAAGTCAATCGGTTCAGTAGTTTAGCCGTGAAAAGGTAACAGACAGATAGACAGACAGAGTTACTTTCGCATTTATAATATTACTAGCAGCGCCCCGCGGCTTCACCCGCGTAGTTCCCGTTCCCGTGGGAATTTTGGGATAAAAAGTATCCTATGTGTTATTCTGATGTATAAGCAAGATTATTGTAAAGTTTCATTAAAATCCATTCAGTAGTTTTTGCGTGAAAGAGTAACAAACATCCATACATACAAACTTTCGCCTTTATAATATTAGTAGGATTTTGGATATAAAAAGTATATTTCTATTAAGTGCTAAAAGAAATAGATGTGTTCCACTTTTTTACACACGTGATGAATATTTTAGATAGATCTTGTAAGGATGTATGTGTTTATACAATCTAATTTCGGTAATTAAAATAAGTAAAAGCAGATCATTCTAGACTATCTTTGTTATTACACTTTTTAAACTATCGCGATCGGAATTGATTGTTGCATAATTTACATGTTTTAATCGCGTATAACATAATTATTATTTATCTCGACGTTTCGACCGGGTTACACCGATCGTGGTCACGAGGAGACGGTGTGACCCGGTCGAAACGTCGAGGTAAATAATAATTATGTTATACGCGATTAAGACCTGTAAATTATGCAACAATGTATCTTTGTTATTTCTTAAGCTGTTTGTAAAACAAAATCAATACGACAATTGTATTGGTAACATATCTATCGACTAGTTAGTTTTTTCCAATCCCAAACGAAAATTAAGACATAAAAAATTCGGTATCTCTACTGCGTTCAAACAGAATTAAACAATCATACATTTTTATCAAATAAAAGACATAAGGGGTTTAATAATATCCCTTATTTGAAACCATACCTACCACTTTTAAGGGTGTCAAGGTAATTTATCCCCCAGAGAGAGGCGATACGGGCAAATTGTGGCGACCCTGTGAATGAAGTGACGCCGTGAGTGAGGTCAACGCAGACAGAGATTAATTGATAGACGAATTGGGCTTGAATTTATTGAGGGGCTCTTTTGAGTAAAAATGTGTGTACTTAGTATGTAAAATTTTGATAGCTTAAAATACCATGTATGAAGATTGAAGGTATTAAGTATAGAACATTTTATCCTTATTAATATTATAAATGCGAAAGTAACTCTGTTTGTCTGTTACCTTTTCACGGCCAAACTACTGAACCGATTGACTCGTTTGGTACAGGGGTAGATTATGGTCCAGGAAAGAATATAGGTCTTTTTATCCCGAAATTCTCACGGGATCTCGCGGTTTCACCCGCGTAGTTACGCGGGTGAAACCGCGGGGCATAGCTAGTATACTTATATTACACTCTAGTGTAATTACTAAGTAAGAAGCAATTCTAGAATATTTTGTAGGTATGAGAAATAAAAAGTTTATGGACTACCTATTCTTTTTTTGACTTTATAGTCTCTCTCTAGTCAATTAAATGTCGTCTTAGTTGCTTAAATTTATTTGTAAACCACATTTAACCTAAATATGAATTAAAACTTTACTAAAATTTATTAAATCTTTCAATCATCTCCGATAGCGATATATCGCGGTGCAATTATCTCTCTATCATATTTTGACATCACACAAAAACAAACAAGCATCTAAACATCGCACAAATTATTAAACAAACAATACAGATACGTGTTCCTTTATAAAATTTAATTAAAACAAGGATTACAAAAACTCCCGTATCCCGGCGAGTCCCGGGGTATCCCGTGTAATTGTGGGGTCCGGGAATCGCATCGGGACTGCCGCGGGGGCCGCACTAATTGCCACCTACGATACTCGCCAACAATTAATAACTTGTTTTATTCTGTATCGTCGTGTAAAGTGTACAAAGGATATAAAAATATTGCTGTATGTAGGTTTTTTTTTAGTGATGGTATTGAAAAGGATGTTCATACTGGGTTCTGGAGCTTACGTAGTTTTTTGTTGTGCTTAGTATATTTGGACTGGACAATTTTCCGCAAAAACAAAATAAGGACGACAAATAGTTATTTTTCTTTACTTACAATTATTATATTACACTTCATTGTTTATCAAAATAACATTATAAATATTAATGTATTTAATAGACAATTTATTAAATCGCTATGCGGCAGATTGGAAGAAGAAAGGCATGCAGGCGGATTCCGTTCTCAGACTTTTAATATAACGAGGTTTCAAAGAAATACTTGTATATGTAATAATAAGTTAATTCTAAACATTTTAAAATTCCTGGATTTTGCGAGGGTTTATTTATTTAGTCCCTTTAGGTGACCACCTTTAAAAAGGAAGAGATTCTCAATTCGTCGGAATTTTCTCATATAAAAACCTTTTTTATGAAATAAACTTGTTAAAATCACCGTGCTAAACTACTCCACCTGTCCGTAACTACCACTAAATCAGATTACACAGTATCACCCTAAGACGTGCAACACTGCCAGGGGTGGCTTGTTATATTGCAGGGGGTGAGATAGGTGGGAGCTGGTTATGACGAATATTCGTGGTTTGAAATGTTTAACTGACATTTATTTTAAAAGTGACGAAATGTATGGTTTTCTATCGTGCCATTTAAAGTCATTAAAATTGTTGATTATTAATTGAATACCAACATTTATCATGCTTGTCAAAAAACAATATTGATACTGTTAAATACGTAAGAAAACTACGCTAAACCGAATGAGATATAATTTCTTATGTTTGTTTCGAAAGTCAAATTAATCTTTAAAAATTTCACTACACAATTTTTTATCATTATGAGTATGTCCGTTCTTCAGAATGTAACAAGTTCGTAACATAACATAACAGCGTAAATAAATAATTCGTCGTAACAAGTCCCCATTACCGCGATCTCCCCTCGGATTTAATCGCTATGTAAACCCCTGTCAATCCCCCTTCTACCATTCTTCTACCCAATTCTAAAGTTCTCCTTTATGGTACCTATTGTTTCATAAAAAATAACTTAACAAATTAAATATTTTTTTGTTCTCTAATATTTTTTTTCTTACATTCAAATATATTTATTAATTTAGTAATGCATGGTTTATCTACCATTTCTTATGTATCCTATCTTCTTTTTCTTCGGAACCCTTTTCCATATCTACTTGGGATCCGTTTTTAGTTTAACCAGATATGGCGGAAAGTTAAGCATCAGAGCTCCACAACCTAGAGAATGAAACTATAATTATCTTGTTTATTTTTGTTAAACCAAAAACTACTAATCATCTATTATTATTACAGAAGAAATCTTAACAAAACAAAATCTCATAAATCATAATCATCATCATTGTGTATGTCATTGAAGGATACGTCACATATCAAAAGGACTATGGTGGAAGGGGTTGGACACAGGACCTCTTATAACAATCACAGACTAATTCACACAAAAAATCCTAAGGGATTTATGAAAACCACTCTATTTCACTCAGAATTTGGTGTCGGATTTATGAAAACAAGAATCAAACAAGCGAGACACAATTGATACGAGTAGGTGCAAATATAAGTACGTAAGCAGTACGTCACCAACATTGAAAACCGGAGAGCAAACTTTTGTCCCGAACGACCATCGCGCCGGCGAGCTTCACCAAGTAAGTAATTACAGTTCTCCAGAAGTCGTTAAACCACCTTAAACTTCATATTCCCAGTAGTGCGATCATTATAAAATCGCCTTTTTGCGTCCATTTTCGTTAAGTAGTTAGGTAGTGTAGCTCTTTTTACTTGTGAAACTGTTTATCTCTAAATACGTAAGTAGTCTAGGTAGTTTTTCCGTAATTAGACAACTCCCTTTTTAACCACCGACGCAAAAAGAGGGGTGTTATAAGTTTGACGTGTCTGTGTGTGTGTGTGTATCTGTCTGTCTGTGGCATCATAGCTCCCGAACGGATGAAGCGATTTCAATTTAGTTTTTTTGTATTAAAGGGGACTTACGTGCGAGTGTTCTTAGACATGTTTGATGAAAATCGGTTGACCCGTTTAAAAGTTATGGGGGTTTGACTGTAATTGTGTTGTGGGGGTTTTTCAAATTTTTTATTTAATTGTTATAGGTCTTTTGAGCAGTCAGCGATATCATTGAGAGCTTTAAATACTCGAAGCTGCTATGGATGGTCTTCGGACAGCAAGGACCAACGGCTTTCCATGCCCTGGGAAGCGTTGGGTCATGATATATATTTTACCGTAAGTTAAGTAAGAAAACATATGGCCCATAACTTTCAAGGATTTTCATTATTTTCCATCCTCGTCTAAAATTAGTACATGCAAATAAATAGCAAACTTTAAGGTTCTTTATGACTTGGGTTTGTTATCACCAACACAAATTGGACAAGTACTTATGATGATTAGGCCTATTCATATACAATACTGTCAGAGAGACAATTCTTTAAGCTACAGAAGCATCTTACAGGTTGATACTTCAATTTATTTCCGATAAAAGTTACCATTCTTGGTTGGCAAAACCAAAGAAAGTATTGCCAAGTTGGGCTACCTTTTATCTGACGCTGATTGTACAATCAAAATACAGTGTGTGTCTACGACCCGGGCTTTTATAAAGACGGTTGTAGACACACACTGTATACGAATACCATCAACTAAAATGGAACATAAAAACAACTCATGATCCAAGATTATAGGAGAGCTAAATAAAATGCTCTCAGAGAGTACAATTACTTTTTTCAACCGCAAATACTGTACCGGTGATCCCGCAAATCTCGCCTCTCAATATAGCCGTATCGAATCACTCTCGGCTCCTCAACATTACGATTTATCAAGCTATTATAAACCTTATATCTTGGCTGATAAGGTTCAAGTAAAAAACGTAAAAAGAAACTGCAAATGACTGAGCGTGTACTGCTAATGGCCCATGAAATGGGCCGTTTGCCGATAGTATCGCATTTTTAATATATATTTTTTAATTTGTTATTGTCGTAATGTGGTGTTGATGTAATTATGTTTTCAAAATATTTGTTACGCCTATTTCCCGTCACTGTACCTACCTTCATAGGTTTAAGAAGCCTTTACCATAAGCAGTGGATTTACAGGTTCATTTTTCATATATTTACTTAAGTAAATAAGATAACGATGTCAGTTGAAATGAAAATATAAACCACTAGCAGCGCCCCGCGGTTTTGCCCGCGTAGTACCCGCTCCTGTGAGAATGCGTAGCTCGTAGTATCATACAATCTCGGCACAATTCACCATCGTGTGTTAAAAAATTAAGTAACAGCGCCATCTATTGGTAAGATTTGTAACTACCAAAAGTTACAATAAAACATACGATTACTTAAACACAATCCCATGGAAATTTCGGGATAAAAAGTATCCTATGTGTTATTCCTAGTTATAAGGAACACATGTACCAAATTCAATCAAAATCGATACAGTAGTTTTTGCGTGAAAGTGGAACAAACATCCAAACTCACAAACATCCAAACATACAAACTTCCGCATTTATAATATTAGTAGGATTCTTCCCGAATTATCTTAAATTTCTTATATGGAGAGTTTGTTTGTTTAATTGAAAGCGCTATCTCAGAAATTGAAAAATTCTAGCCCATTTATCGAGTGCGGTTATGGCTATAAACTCATATCTCTGTAGCTTCGCGGAAAATCTTTTAAGTGTTTAGAAAATAGGACATTCTGATATAAATTATATATGCTTAAGTATAAATAATATGTGAGGTCACCACACCATCAATCATTGAGAAAGCGTAGCGATTACCTTCGCGTTTTCCTCTTCCTACACTAACTTTATCAGTAAGAGAGTAGATACTTGGGGTCTATTACACGATCTTCAAATAAAGTTACTGACCAAGTAAAGTTAGTTTTGTCTTTTTCTTACTTTATATCAAGTGACATAGACAAATCATTTTTTATTTATTTATTTATAGATCAGGGTTACCCTAATGCGATAGAATATAGTAAATTATACAAAAGAGCTGGTATGAACAATACAAAATATACACACAAAAAGTACTTACAAATAAAAGGAACAATTAAAAAGAACACTCATGTGAGTAGGTACTCGAAACGTTACTTGACGATGGTGAAATAGGTCCTTATAATACCTATATATAATATATAAAACCTATATACTATGCCGATACTTTACTTTTTACAACCTTGTTAATAAAAAACTCAACCTCAATCATTCTGACACAAAGAGAAAACATTATCCTATCAAGAAGAATATAATTCACGTTCATAATATACTTCATAAACCATAGCATATCCCTTCATAATTCAGTTAAAAATACATTTCCAATCATTTACAGTCACAGTCGTATCTTACAAACTTCGTATTATTCTGTGGCACGTCCATTGTTTACAAGTAGCGAGTGATGTTATTAATTTGCCCAAGCGCACCGCACATTCCTCGTTTCAAAACAATCAGGAAAGAGCCGTGACTAAATGAAAATATTTCTACTTCACTTGTTCAAACATTGAAAATAATAATACTTCGGCCATTATATGTTGAGCTCTCTGACAATACGGGGTGATCCGATTATGTATACCTATTACTTATATACCCTATCCACCTAATATAAAAGAATATCGTTTTCCACCGTCTGTCTTGTAATCTATTACACTAAACATATTTTTTGTAATGGTTTTCATCAAGGTGTAATGGAAGGTTTATAAATACCTACCTACTCTTAAAAATATCAACTGCACAGAGTATTTCCAGAAGGTTTACGAGTAAGTTTAAATAATTGAGATGTTGTACCTTTAAATTGGCTTAAATACACGATGGTAGTTGAAGAAATAAAATAAGAGAAAATCCTAGAGATCAACGGCGCGTAAAAATAGAGTTAAGTAAATGAGAACTATGTATTAATTAATTACCACAGGTATTATTGGCGGATTGTTCATCATTTAGACATTTTTGCTTTGTTGTGCGAAGCCGGGGCGAAGCTTTAGTTGCAAAAAGTACTGTCTCTGGTTTGAATTTGAGCAAACATCAAATTCAAACCAGAGACGAAACAATAATATGAACATAGAATAAGGATCACGACCAGGATTCTCTCTGGTCTCTGAATATGAATATTATAGCGTCACTATTTATCAGACACCAGAGAGAATCCTGGTCGTGATCCTCATTCTATGCTATTTATAGTCCACATAGATGAAATAACTATGACACTTCTCATGTGGAAGACTCTCGTAAGTGGTTAAAAAAACATATTACTACATCGTTATTTATACTATCACCCAAATGATTTATGATTCAGATAGTAAACATAAAACAAGTAAATATTTACAAAGATAAGTGCGATAAAAAAGGACGAATGTTTTGACATTTATGTATTAGATGGAAATATGTTTCCTGCTTATAAATAGAATATTTTCCGCAACTAGATTCCTCCTTATATGAGCTCTTTGTATGTTGCGGTTTTGTGTGATTTTCTTATTTAATTGACTTCATTATGCCTATAATCATAGTCAGCCCGCATCATCCACTGCTGGACATCTTGACATGCCTTCCCCATGCCACGCCACCACACTCGGTCCTCAGCTCTGCGCATCCAGTCGTTACCCGCCACCTTCTTTAGGTCGTCTGTCTACCTAGCGGGAGGGCCTCCCACGGGACGGGTTGTGTTGTGTTCATTATATATTATACCATCTGTTAAACTTTGGTGGGCTCTCACTGCCCGTAAAGTTGTTTAAATTTCTTAAACAAAAGCATCCAATGCCTATCACTTCAACTCTACGAATCTTCAAACAATAGATACATCATTCTGCGTTCTACATAGCAACAAACTATCACATTAATACTTACTTAAAATACGGTACAAAAGCAAACACGCCATATAACACTGATAAAGAAATACAGTGTGGATCGCTTAAAGTGGTTTCGTGAAATACGTCATACGAAGTCAAATAGTGATAAGAACAAACGAGTCACGTAACTGCTGATAAGATACAGTCAAACCAATTATGTTGGAACATGAGTATGAGGCATGATGTCAGCGTGTAGGTATGTGCGAAGTTACTTCCAGTTTTGAGAGGGAAGATTAAGACGAACAGGATTCTAAACGAGGAAAATTTCTAGAAGTGATCGAACATTCGGTATTTGTTACTTGTAGACGGGCTCTTCCCCGCATTTAGAAGTCGTAGTTACGTCCATATTGTGCGAGTTGGGCTTCTGTTAGCAGGAGTCGACCTTTAGCAGTCCCCTTTGATTTCTGGTCACTTCCTGGAGCATGTTGGCAAAATTGAACAGTGGTACTGTGAAATGGTTCCTTAGCACATAATGAGGTAGTATATATAATGTAAGTAGAGAGTTTTCCTCATTAGACTTTTCTAATTTGAGTCCTTAATGCGTTCTACAAATCTTTTTGGTTAAACTTTTGATAGCTCTACACGTAATCACCCATAGCGTCTGTTGATGATGTACGATACGACAGTTGAAGGCTCACAAGCACGTAAACACTCATGAAATAAAAGCCACTTCAGTATCCGCCACCCATCGCAAATATAACGGTGCCATATGTTTCATAACTGAGCTACATCTATCCAATTTTAGTGGTAAGTATTTTGGCAATTTTAACGTGTTTTACCAATTCTAGTCGGTGACACATCGCTTGATTGAGTAACACGTCAGGCTACGGATCACATAGCAACAACTAAATGGTCGATATACTCGTAGTAGTGGTACAATGTTGCGTGGAAAATTGGCAAAAACTAGTGAACATTTAACTTTTGATACTAGTAGTAGATATTGTAGTTGTAGTTATTTTTTAAATGTAATTTGTGTCTAAATAAGACGTGAGAGAACGTGAGGTTGCTAAATCAGATAGCGTTTTTTTTTAACGCAGTGAAAATGCATAGAACTGCATACCACCGTGAGCCGATATTGGGAGGACCCCGGGGCAGGTAGGGCTCTCCCAGCCAGAAGGGCTGGGCCTACCCAGTAAAAACACAGAGATAGCCTGATCTTCATTAAAAGATCATTATTTCAGCGTATCTCATCGTCAACAAATAATTGTTGACCTCACAATTCGCACTCAAGTTTCTTGGACCTAGTAGTACTAGCTCAAACTACTGCGTTTTGCACGGTGAATAAGAGGTTTGATGTCCATAGTCTTCTCCTCATATTCATCCATCACCCGATGTCCAGTTATCCTTTAAGAGCTCGCAACACGAAGAGTTCCAAATGTGTTGCTTATCCATTGGTAGTCACTTAACTATCAAAGACGGGTCGTCTACTTCTGCTTTTCCCCCATATCATGAAATTCTACTAAATTATAACACTTTTTAAAAATACTAACAAATAAAAATATAAAAGTATACAGAGATACTAAAATATAGTAACAACCACAACGTTCATAAACTCATATTGTCAAAGGCTTGTGGTTTTTCAATTTTATTGTTGTTAGATGTAAGCAACATATATTATTATTTCCAACAATAGTTATACATTTGAACAAGATGTATTGTTATCATGTTGTGCGCGACAAATCGGGTAGATTATGACCAGATTATAGTTCTTTATAAAAAGGCTTATTTTTACAATCCATTGATCTTCATACAACAGACAGATCAGATTTATTTTTGATGTAATAGCAATACATTTATTTTCAATTAATAGCAATATAACATGATGATTACTGGGGCAGTTGTCAAAGAGTCATGAGCTAGACATCTTGGAAAAAGTCAATAGAATATTATGTAGCATTTGTCCAATAGTGCAAGTAACTATACCACTCTTAGCCTGACCGTGATTAAATAACCTAATCGATCACGATAATCCTATTTATAGCTATTTATTACATCTATATCTGGGGTATCAGAAACCTCACACGGGATTCAAATCCACAAGCTTTTATTTAACAGTCTGGTATGGTTGCCAATTCGCCATTCATATAACACGTATCTGTTTAGCATAAGCCTTATTTCTAAGAACTAACATAACATAAACATACTATGAAATTGTTGTAATCAACAATAAATTACAGTTACTTCCCTCAACCCATACCCTAAGGTCCAACATCAATGGCATTAACTATGTCAATAAAATAATTATCCAATCATGAAGCAATTTACTGCGATTGTCTCCGTATCACCCTTCTCTTTCATTCTTGTTAAGAATCTCTATACTTCTGTCTCTTTTTAAACCGAACGGCAATATTCGAGGACGGTGACACGGTTCGGTCTTTGCGTCTGGACGCAGTACAACAAATTTAACTTTGCTGTTATTTTGACTCTTATGACAAGGTCTTACAGTTGATAGTTCTATAATTTGGAGGTATGTGTTAATTGTTTCAACTCAACGCTTTGGCCTGGCACTTCGGTCAGGCCTCTCAATGCATTTTCTCTAGTTTCAAGGTCTCAACTTTTTTGTATAATTTTCCAAGTACGAGTATACGCTACTGTGAATTAGACAGTTAGCGTACCATAATAAGAAGGCCGCCGACTCTACTTTTAACATAACCACGTTAATTAACAAATTTGAACTTTGTAGCCAGAGAATACAAGCATTTAATGTTATTGTATACTTATCTTCTTTTGAAATACACTTTTGTAATTGGATTCGTAATATCGATGTTATTCACGTAAGCATAAACTTTCGAAAACGTATTTAGGGCCATACTAGTCATATTTACTAATCTTGGTCTTGCAATTTAACGTAAAAAAACATTATTTAACGTTAATTTAACACAACACTTATACTGCCTTATTTACGTTGCATTTTTAGTCTGGTTTAGCGCTAAACCAGGTTTTACAATCAATTCTGAATAAGTACTGTCAAAGTGACAGATTTGACTGACAAGGTGTCAAATGCTTACCAGGTTTTGTTAAACCAGACTAAAAATGCAACGCAAATAAGTCTGTTAATGTTCAAAATAAGCAATAATTTTTGTTGCTTGCTTTTTGTTTCAAATTTGGAATCCAAAATAGGCCAGTAACAAACTCATGATGAGAGTAAAACCTTCCGTTTTTCATCTCCTGGTAATTTCGGGTTGTCGTGCTATTCTTGTGCTATTTCTCATAACATAACAAAACATCCGTACCTAATTTCTTTGATTCAGTAGTTTTTGCGTGATGAGTGTGCGTGTGTGAAATTCCAATAACTTTAACGGTTTCGGCTTCTGTTCCTCTAATAAAGATCATTAGTTTTTCTTAATAATAAGGTATACCGGTATGTTATATGGTCTTATCCCGTTAAATTGTTACAACCTCGTAGTGATTTCTTCTTCTACTACTCATATGGTGATATTTTTTAAGTCATCAGGTTAGTTACATTCAAATATTAACCTATTGATTTGTTTGGTTAAAAAACTACACAAACTTTGTTACATTAACTGGAGAGTCCCTGCCTTTAGAGGACCTCATGCTCATCCAACGCCATGGAGATGGCTTTTCAATCAAGCTGTGTCCATCGATACGTAGAAGAATACCATCATTTCATTCTGATGGAAGGTTTTGTCCTCAGTAACCATCGATTAGATGCTTAGTCCGACTTGCCAGATTCGAAGCTCTTTTCGCGTTTCCTAATCCATTACTTTCTTTCTACTAAGTACTTACATACCTAATAATTATATTGTATAATGTTACATTTTAGCTTTCAAATATACAATATTTTTTATGACATAAACATTAATGGGAGTAAACAATTAGACTGATGGTAAGCTACTGCCGTCGCCTATAGACATCTGAGACTTAGAAGAGGCAAAAGTTTTCGCAGCTTTCAAGAGTTAACTGGTCATTAGGAGGAAGAAGAGAAGAAAGATGGGGGAAGAGACCTCCGGATCTCTCATTCACGATTCTCAACGCAGTAGCCTGAGCTATTGACGCTGATATCACAGTATTAAGAACTATTAAGAATGTGCCGATATTCTTTGTGAGTGTGGAACTAATCTGTCTGTGTAATTTTGCGTTCACGACTAAAATATCAACGCAATTTTAATGGATTTTTTACTCAAATATTTAAGTTTTAAGACTTGGTTACTTTAACGGAAAAAGTGCGTGTTACGTGCTGTAATTTCATCATGACATAACCATGGATGAGGATGAACGTGGAAAATGTGTTCAAGATCAAAATTTGATTATGTGGGAGACTCGGAATAAAATATAAGTACCTAATTTAGAAAGTATGTACTTATTTCTTCTATAGGTACTATGTTTGTAAATCCAGGAACAACCAAACACAATCTTCCATTTTTAATATTGTTTGAATTAGACATCCAAGCACAGCTAGTTTAAAATATTAGTCTTACTGACATTAACCCAAAAATACTTTCGCGTTATTTATGATGTTCATTCAAAAGTATTAATTATACAGTTCATGATAGAGTGTCATTTATCAGCCGTGTTCAGCGCGCTCATTAGACTAATAGCCGTCGTAACATCAAAACAAGAGTGCACGTTTTAAACACCGTTATCACTGTATTTGCATCCGCGCGCGACGGTCAACAACCCCAGATTGGCAAGAGAGAGCGAACAAATCACCTCACAGATTTTTGTACGCTACCCAATTCACAGGGCTGCCATAACTCCAATTTAATCATCAAAAAACCTACCTCCCTATACATCTTTCTGCAGCATAACGCAGACAAATTAGTTGTACTAATTAGAAATTATTAGAGACACATAAAATTGGCCAATAAAAGTGTCAGCGTGGTGTTTCATTAGCATCTGAAAGTAATTCACAGTAGCCCTATTAATAGAGCAATTGCTACAGAGAACGGTGCGGTCAACGTACTGAACGTCACGCGACGCCGCGCGCTCTAATGCGCTTAGATTACTGCCTACTTCACGACCAATTTATTGGGACCCGTTTACATTACTGCAGTCCCCTACAAAGTCCAGGCAAAGTGAACGCAATAGAGAGGGGTGACAGATCCAGTTATAGTGGCGGCATGCGTGCTACATTGGCAAGTATTGCGCGAACATGCTATTTGCTGAGGTTTCATTCGTTCACATACCGTTCAGTATACTCCGATCGTAATTTAAGTGTGAGTTTTAAGAATTTTAAAACTTTACGAAACATGATACAGCGGTCTTCGATTGCCAAACTCAAGTTTTATTTGAAGTTGAAATCGCTAAATAAACATCAATGTTTTTATTTAAAATCAGCAATAAGTCGTCTAAAGTATGCACGCTCATTTTGTTATCGTGTTTCGCCATAAATTTTGTAATGTTATTGGTACTTAACGGGGTAATAAACAAGCAATTATTAATGTACAAGAAGAGATAGAAGCACCGCGAAAGACGTTATAAAATACTTTGTCCCTGTAATTTTAATTAAAACTGTAAAGGACCCCCACTGTCTTTCGAGAGGTTAGTAAAATCTATTCATAGAAAAGTCACACTTTTATGATCTCTAAAAGGCTTTTGACAGTACACAGAACATAACAATGACAGGCTTCTGAAGGCCTATGTTCCGCAGTTCTGCACACGGCTTGACATGTGAAGTATTCGCATTATGATCAACTACAAATTGTAGTACAAATGAATATAATTTCACACCAAGCGCTCACTAACTGGTTGGTATTTGGATAAGAAACGATAGTACAAAAAGCTGATATGGTATAATTCGAGTCTAGATGGAAAACAATGATACAGCCTAAGATGGAGCATGCTTGCCTGGAAGATACTTATACACTAGTGACTTAAAACACAGAACTCGGAATACTCTATGGTAAGTAACGGACATAGGTACTATAACAAAAAAATTAACAATACTGGTGAATGTTGTCCTATTGGACACACCTTTGCGGCGACAATATCACGCGTCTGTCAGACTTCTTTACTTACCATAGAGTATTCCGAGTTCTCTGCTTAAAAAGACCCAGATTGTATCTATGTTTCAGGAAACAGAGAAGCTGGCAAGGAGTTCCACACTCGATGACTATTTGGCACACGAGATTCGCCTACTGATGTCTCGGAATGATGAACGCAGTACAGAGTGTGTTGTATAGGTGCTGTTTCTGTATGGGGCAGGAGTATTGCTTACTATTAGGTGACCACCTCGCTCCTCTTGTCACTTTAGCATCACTGCATAGTATAAAACAAAGTCGCTTTCTCTGTCCCTAAGTCCCTATGTATGCTTAGATCTTTAAAACTTCGCAACGTATTTTGATACGGTTTGTTTTAATAGATAGAGTGGAAAGGTTTTTAGCATAATTTTATCCCCATATTCCTACGGGAACAGGAACTACGTGGGTGAAACCGCGGGGCGCCGCTAGTCATAAATAAGCCTAATGAGCATTAACGCTACAATCCTTAGGATTCTAAAGATTTTGAAGTTAAACATGAATAAGTTCATACTTTAGTTAGAGTGAATGTTCATCTTCATGTTTATAATAAAAAAGAAAACAATAAAAACATCGATCAATCCTAAATCGACCATTCATTGTAATCCATTCAAGATCTTGTATACCTTAACAAGATTACTTTAAACCGGATAAAGTTTAAGTCCGAAACGTACCTCGTAAATGTGTTGTGTTAATTTGATTTGGTTCTCATCACGTCACTTAAATTAAGTTTTGATGAAGAGTAACTTCTTTAAATGCATTTTGTGAAGATACATTTAAGTATATTAATTTGCGTTTGTTAGTTACCGATACTAGAATTGTTTAAAATAAGACGGTTTAAATGACACCTCATCTACACTACTATTATAAGGAGCAAAGATTTGTACTTAGTTTTGTGTGTATGTTTGTAGTGAATAAAATCAAAAACTACTGTGCCGATTTCAAAAATTCTGTCACCATTGGAAAGCTACATTCACCCTGAGTAATACCATAAGTAAATATCACTACATAGTAAAAAACAAAGAACGGAAACCACGCGGGTAAAACCGCGAGACGCCGCCAGTAAAACATACATTCGGTAAGCCAGATATTTTAATTACCTTTTTGGCTGCGTTTTTTTCTGCGAATTCTTAATTAAACAATTATGAAAGTTTATACGTTTACAAATTATAGAATTAACAAACATTGTAGGAGTTAGTGTACTTTCAGTGAAATATTTATGACCATCATATCTACCCCGGATTTAGACGTTCAACCTCTTCGAAATAGTCTATTAATTATGTACCTTCAAGCGATCCGCTTTAGCTTAGTAAGCACGGGTGCTATCTATACCAATTTTATAAAGAGGAAAGACTTGTTTGTAATGAATAGACTCCGAAACTACTGAACCGATTTCATAAATTCTTTTACCATTAGAAAGCTACATTCACTCTGAGTAACATAGGCTATATTTTATCCCCGTATTCCCATGGGAACGAGACCACTCGGGTGAAACCGCGAGACACCGCTAGTCTAAACTAATATTATGAAGAGGAACGATTTGATTGTTTGTTTGTTTGTAAATAGGAAACTACTGGTTATTTATATACTAACAGCTCCTTACCGTGATATTTTGCCTAAGTATATGGTTAAACGCGCTAATCTTAGGAACTACTGGCTCGATTTTAAAAAAACTTTTAGTGTTGGATAGCCTATTAATTGAGGAATGCTATAGGCTATATGACGACACGGTACAATCAATAGGTATGAAGCAGACGTGATTATAGCTAGTGAAACCCTTGGGCAATGGGCATAGCTAATAATAAATGTAAAGACATTAGCTTGCTCAACGCGATAATCTCAGAAACTGCTAATCCGATTTCAATCATTATCTTTGTATAAGATAGCCTGTTTATTGAGGAAGGCTCTACGCTATATCAAAGCAGGGAAAATCACGGTGCAAAACTAGTATGTGATAAACACTATAGCTAAGTAGTAAACTGTCAATATTCGTGGATTTGCGATGTTAGGATAGGCTCATAAGGAAATAAAGTTATCTGCCATTGAAAATACCTCAAAATTGGTTTAGTGGTTTTGGTGATAAAGCTAATAATTGCAAATAGAATAAATAAGTTTTTGATTTTGTCAAAATGAGATAAAAATCACATATAAACACTTAGATTAAAACACTAGCTGTAGTTTTCTGGGTTATACGCGTTGATCACAATCTTGTGGGAATTTAGAAGTAAAAGCATTTTATTAATAATCCAGGCAATACATATTTTATATGCTTTGATCCAATTCCATGCCAAATCCGTCCAAATTATTTTTATGTTTGGATAACGAACATTCAAACTTCCAAACATACGATTTTCGCATTTATACCAGTATATATGGTCTCGGATTGTTTTGTATCTGACTGCCTATCTCTACAGTCCTATTAATTACGGCTGGACCAATTTTGATGGGAGTTTTACTGTCCGATATATTAGAAGTAATATAAGTTATCTTCTATCCCAAAAGAACCCAATGTGGTGGAAACCTCGAGGCAGCTAACTTATAATCATATATAAAAAATGTTCATTATAACTTGATGAAGCTTAAGAAATGTCTGTCAAAACACAAATAAAGGCGCGTACAGACGTGGATGGTATAAAGGGGCTTACAGACAGGAAGACACCGTCACCGAAGTCGAGCTCCTCTTAATGGATTTATTTAGATGTCATTTTTTATGTGGGCGGGGGCTCTGTGAGACGAGCGCCGTGGGATTGTAGTGGATATGACCTTACTAGTTAAATTTATTTACATATATTTGAGTAAAGTATAACGAATATTGTGAAAGGCTGCGAAGGAGTTAGGAATGTTTGAGGGAGACTTTTGCCCAGCAGTAGGACGATATGAATTGATAAAAAAGTGACTAAGTAAGTTGTATTTGCAAAATGTCATTTACAAGGAAGGGTTTGAAGAATTTTGAGTCGGATAATTAAAAAGTAGAATTATTTTTGTGATTACCTATAAATATTATTAATTCCACGAGAATGATCTACAATGGTTATCGTCCTTGAAGAATTTAATGATCCCACAACAGAACAGGAATGCTTCTTCATGATAAATTTAAGTAATTTGAGATAGTAAGTGACAGGAATCAAACCAGAGATTCAGATTCAAGAATTAATTTTCATATTTTTCTACAGCAACAAACATATCCTATTTCCTAAAAGTATGAAGAAACCAACACACTTTAAATTCACAACTAATAAAACCATCGAAATCACGTTCACGATTTTTTTTTTATTAATGCTATAATTAATAAAAAAACATCGAAACCATACTACAATTTTATTAAAGCACATGTCCACACTAATCCAAACCATGATAAATTGTAAGCCCTCCGTTATCCCTCGAACGCGTGTTTCATCTCAGTGGTCACCGCGGCTGTGTGAGTGAACCCGAGGCTCACACACTCACACTTTAATGCATTTCACACTCACACATTCAGTATCACCTCGTACATTCTGTGTTTGTACATTGTATGCATGTGTTTGTAACCCGACATTGGTATTTTGATTGGTCATGCATTTTACGTGTTTACGACGTTCTGTGTGGGCAATAAAAGTGGCAATTTATAAGTTGCTCTGAAGGTACCTAAAGAGGCAGTATTTTACAGGTTCGGATCGCAAACTGATAAGGGAACGGCGGGTTTAGAAGTATACAAGGATATTGTATGAGTTTGATGGTTATTGGTCATAATTAAAGTGGTAGTAATATATGAGTAATGAAAAATGTGCGTCTAGTTTTCAAATACTACAATAATCATTTCATTGCATTTCATTTAATTGTCATGTGTTGGATCGATGAACATGACACGACGAATAAATGAATGAATTTCATTGTACTTACGAGTATTGCTAAAGAAAGTATAAGAGCCTCGCAAAAATAAAACATTTAGTTTAACCAAAACATGTCATCACCTTTTGGGTTTTGGAAATCTGATGGCAATTGCTTGCACGTATAGCTATACTTAAAAAACGGGCACTCCGCCAAATCTAGTTAAATTAAAAGTCGACCCCAATCAGAAATTCCTATTCTATTATAAAAATTCGGAAAAAGGAAGAAGTACCCATAATACCGAGTCCATCTCTTTGTCTAAATGTCCATTCTTTGTCAGTTTCTGTATTAGAAATTCCAATCGGAATTAACACCAATAGTATACCAACAATTAAAATGTACCTAAGTACTTGCTGCGAGCGTTTAATTAATGAAATGCTTTATTGCTTCCCGATTTTCCTACAGTGTTATTCGTAAATGACATTTTCCGAAACCCATTATTAGCGTTCCTTTTAAGATGTATAGAATTTCTTGTGCATTTATATAAACATCTACCTACACTAATATAATAAAGAGGAAAGACTTTTCAAAAACTCTGTGCCGATTTCAAAAGAATTCTGAGTTAAATAGACTAATTTTAGCCCGGTGTGCCCCGGGAAAGAGAGAAAACGCGGTTAAAACCACGAGGCACTGCTAGTGTATTAATAAAAGTCTAATGGTCTTCTACATGACTCCAGTTTGATATAACCTAACCGCATTAGACAAGCGTGGTCAATTGGCCATTGCGCCTATTCCTAATGTATTACCATCATTACTCAATCAATTTACATGAAACAACCTTTGATGATGTCAAATTGTCAAAATAGATCGTTTCGTCAACCAGGACAGAATAGGACGTTGATTCTTTAATTCTTTACTATATTATCATGAGTACTAGCGTACTATTATTGTGCTGGCACTAAGGTAGTTATATCGAACAACGGACTGAATATTCGACCAACCTTGTTCACTATGCTAATGGATTAAACTTTGTAGCCTTAGAAAGCACCAGACTGGAGAAGCAAGTGCATTCCGAGTGATATTTCACTTTTTAGTCCGGGACACTGCCTGGTCCAACTGCTCAGTCCAACTAGTTGGATCATGGGTCTTTACTAGGGGTTGAGGCAGTTGTCCAACTTTGAAAATAGGACCTCAGCACCTTTGAGAGTTCCGTGCCAATTCATAGAGTAAACGAAGGATGCGCGTTGCGCGGCAAAAAATTATAGAAATTCATCAAGAAGCCTTGTTTTCGGTAGTAAATAAAGGTAAAATAAAATAAAGTAAGTAATTATTTATTTTCATCATTTAATCAGTAAATATTCAAGAAGTCAATAATATTTAGGTTTTAATTTCAAACGGTTCCCATGCCGTTTCATAACGTAAAACATATGTAAACCGGCATTACATTGAAACATAATCTTGTGGGATCTTGTTACAATTCTATAAATAAATTTGTTTGCATTATTAATATGACTTTTATTTTGTAAGCTTGATATGAAACTGCAACAACTTTTGATATGCTTTTTACCAATTTCACAACAATCAACAGCTTTTGGTATCTTTCTAGAAATTAGTACTTATCGGGAAAAATCCGTGAAATGTGTTTAATCGTCTCGGAGTCGAAGTAATCAGACTATGCTTCCCATAATGTCTTCCTGAAGATGGAAATTCCTAGAGATTTCAGAATTATTCTCTTTTCATCCTAACCTTTATCCAACATGGCTGTTTGGGGTCGGTTTTCAGTTTAACCAGATTTGGGGGAATGTCAGTATTTTACGTGGAGCGATAGCCATCAGACCTCCACAACCCAGAGGGAGATTGAAACGAAATTATGGTTACGAAGACTGAAATTGCATATAAATCTATCAAAAGGTTCAGGAGACCATCGCAATAATACAGTAGATGGAGATTAATAATAGATATAGATGGATAATCAAGAGGATAGTTTATTGATAGGTAAGTTTAGAGAAGAAGCTGCGGCCGTTACTGTTAGTTATCAATGTATTTCAAAATCTATCTGACGGACTTATTAGATTTTTTTACTGGTCATCCCTATTCACGTAATATTCTTTGGTTGTCTTGAACTTTACTGACTTAAGTCTGTTTGCAATACTTGCATTTGAAGCGCAATATTGTTAAAAACTTTTTGAATCTTTGCACATTACCGAAATCTTTGCCTCTTGCCAGTATCCATTTTCTAAATAACTTTCTAATAGAACATGTTTTTTTTCGTGATAGGTCCGGCTGTCTTTGATGTTAAACTGACGTTTGATTGTCGAAGAAGTTTTTCAATTTTCCTTTGCCAAATTGATCCCTTTCCCAGAGGTATGATTATAAGTAAAAAAAATAGTGTTTTAATTAGTCAATGGTGAGTTCTCTGGAATAGTACCTAAGTACTTATTTCTAATGTGGCATCAATCTTTTTCGTATGACTTTTGAAGTCTTCGGTTGTCATTTTCATGGCGAAAATGGGCAAGTTTTTTATTGCTGTTTTTTAGTTATAGGGCCTGGGTGAGGTTTTCAGAACGCGAAAAACTTACCTATTTATCTGTTTTAGGTAAGTGTTACTTACCAACTAATATTGATTTAAGGCCTTAGTTGCACCTTAGTGCTTTGTCTATTAGTTATGCAAGTCTTATACTTACCTATGTTAAGTAGTAAGTACCTCATAGGTATTATCTATTAAAGTTTAAATAAAACCCATTATACTTTCCCATCCAATCAGTTTCGTTTCCCGCCAACCCTACATTATCACCATAATCTATCTAAGCGCTGAAATTGCGTCTTTAACCAAACTCACACAAGCAAGATTACCATTTATTAAAGCGCTATATTGGAAAATGCGTCTAACAAGTTTAAAACTCCACTACAATAAAGCGCTGCAGAGTTCGGCTATCGAGCGTTTGAACCAAAGTAAGATTAGACTTTTAATACAGCGCTGTATTTAAAATGAAGGTCTAACGCACGTCTAACGAGTATAATAATGTACAGCGGCTGTAGCGCTGCTGGGTTCGTCTATCGATCGATGTAGCGGTCTGTGCGACGTTGCCGCTCCGCAGGCTGCCCCTGACAGACCCTCTCGTAGACACAGGCGGGTCTTTGCACTCGATTGCGTTCACGACACGTTTCAGACACGACACGATACGATATATTTTTCATAGAACCTTTCGTATTTTCACAGGTTTTTATGGAGGGTTGGTTTCGAATGTGTTGACATTTTTTTAAAATTAGAAATAGGTAAGTACTTACTTAGAATGTTTTCAAATGTGTTTTTTTAAATTGATTTCGTCAATAACGGATCATCTTCTTTGCTGACTGTGAACAAATTACGAAGATAGGCCTGATAATGTAAGCGGGCCTATCCTCGTAATTTTTAAGTTTTATGGTCCTATCAATATGAATTCTATCAAAATGGGTCTATTGGAACAAAGAATAGATTCTACTTAATTTGATAAAACTGTAAGATCTAGGCACCACAACATAATCCTATACCAGTCTAAGATAGTCTTGATCTAAAATTAGGTATCATAAGACTTTCCTTAAACAACCTAACTAAACAACTCAGCACTAACAACAGACAATGATATTCCACAAAGATTATCCCTACCTATTAAATTAACCCCTTCTGGATGAGTTTTCGAATTAAAGATTGATGTTGCCGTTGGGAAATCACAACAATTATACGTGGTAATGTACCAAAAAAGGTTGTGGTTACAGCCACATATCTTCCAAGAGTCAGAGACAGACTTGCTCACAATGCTCACGAGAAAGATATACTTACTTACTTATTGCAATAGCTTCCTCGCGGTTTTACTCGCGTTAATGGCTATTACTCTGCTCTTATTAGTTGCAGCATGATGTTTTATATCCTACAGCCTTCCTCGATAAACGGGTTATCCAACACAAAAAGATTTTTTTCAATTTAAACCAGTAGTTCTTGAGACTGGCACGTTTAACATAACAAAAAAACTGTTTAGTTTTATAGGAATATTACTAGCCCCGCGGTTTCACACGCGTAGTTCCCGTTCCCGTTCCCGTAGGAATTTCGGGATGAAAAATAGATGTTGGCCGATTCTCAGACCTACTGAATATGCTCACAAAATTTCATGAGAATCGGTCAAGCCGTTTCGGTGGAGTACGGGAACGAAAACTGTGACACGAGATTTTTATAAATTAGAAGATTAGTTTAGACTAGCTGCGCCGCACGGTTTAACGCATGGTAGGTTCTCTCCTATTGGTCGCAGCATGATGTTTTATATCCTACAGCCTTCCTTGATAAACGGGCTATCCAACACAAAAAGTTTATTTCAATTTGATCCAGTAGTCCTTGTTATTAGGCCAATCAAAAGAATTAGCTTTATAATATTAGTATAGACTCGCTGCGCCCCACGGTTTCTCACTTTATTTCCTCTGTTATTGATTGCAGCGTGATGTTTTATATCCTATAACCTTCCTCGATTAATGGGCTATCCAACACTAAAAGATTTTCTCCGCTTTAAGCTTTAGTTTCAGAGATAAGCGGGTTCAACATAACAATGAAACTGTTCAAGTTTTATGAAATTAGTATAGATGGCCGCGACCCACATCCACGTTATCTCTTCTTCTTCTATTGATTGCATCGTGATGTCTTATATCCTTAAACCTTTCTCAATAAATGGGCTATCTACCACTAAAAGATTTTTTAATTCCAATCAGTATTTCCTGAGATAAGCTCGTATAACCAAGCAATGTTTGTATAGATTTCCACAGTGGAAGGTATAATGGCGCCTCCCGTGGTAATTAAGTATTTACGTACTTAATCTAAATGCTACTAGGATACACACAGTATTTAAGGGATTGAATATAACATCAGAATATTAAGCTCAATTAAAGTTGAGATTTGAGATGTAGGCCTATGTAGACGTACAGTCTCGGAATGAAAAAGTTCGTCAATTTTCAAATTGATTCGTTTAATGTGTCGGTAACACATAAGTACCTAAGTATTACCTTTTGAAATTATGTTACAGAATAGACTCGAGTTAGGGAAAATAATGTTCAAAATTATTTAGATCAGTGTTGTTTGACAAGATAAATATCTTGTCAACAAGATATATGATAAACTAAAACCTTCTTGTTGGTTCAACCTGCCATTATTATTTCTGTTAAAAATACCCACCAAAAACATTCTGTAAAAAACTAGCCAAGTCTCGATGGAGCTGCTTGTTTATCTCTAAAAAGTAATGAAATCTAGACAAAGTCGTGCCTAGTCTAAGGTTCCTTACTGCGATTTCTTTATTATTATAGTTAATGTTGTGTGACTTGGCCGTTGAAGGGTACACAAGTACACAACTGTACAAAACTAGGTGCTCCATGACACTATTGCACCAATCTGTCGCCAAAACCACTACCCATTGACGATATAAAATTGCCACTTGAAAAACGTTGATTCAATATCCAGTCAATTGTAGGCTTGATAAAGCTGCGTATTTTAATAATGTTACAACATTACGTGTAAACAAAATTGACTTGTACCCACTACTAACGTTTTAAACAATGTCAACGGCCAAGTCACACAACATTAACTATAATAATAAAGAAATCGCAGTAAGGAACCTTAGACTAGGCACGACTTTGTCTAGATTTCATTACTTTTTAGAGATAAACAAGCAGCTCCATCGAGACTTGGCTAGTTTTTTACAGAATGTTTTTGGTGGGATTTCATTTATTTTTGTTGAAACGTGTTTATATTGTTTTTTTTTATTAGATTTTCTTATTTGACACATTTTTTTCTTTTTAGGAGTAGTATTTTATTACTAAGCGCCCGCAATTTCACCCGCGTAGTTCCCGTTCACGGTTCCGTGGGAATTTCGGGATAAAAAGTATTCTTTGTGCTTCTCCTGGTTCTAAGCTACCTCCCCACCAATTTTCAGCCAAATCAATTCAGCCGTTCTTGAGCTATAAATTCCGGTCCCAATCCCGTGAGAATTTCGGGATTAAAAGTATTCTATGTTCTTCTCAAGGTTTTAAGCTACCTCCCCACCAATTTCAGCCAAATCAGTTGAGCCGTTCTTGAGTTATAAATTCCCGTTCCCAATCCCGTGGGAATTTCGGGATTATACGTATCCTACGTCCTTTTCCTGGTTCTAAGCTACCACCCCACCAATTTTCAGCCAATTCAGTTGAGCCGTTCTTGAGTTATAAATTCCCGTTCCCAATCCCGTGGGAATTTCGGGATTAAAGGTATCCTACGTCCTTTTCCTGGTTCTAAGCTACCACCCCACCAATTTTCAGCCAAATCAGTTGAGCCGTTCTTGAGTTATAAATTCCCGTTCCCAATCCCGTGGGAATTACGGGATTAAAGGTATCCTTTGTCCTTTTCCTGGTTCTAAGCTACCTCCCCACCAATTTCCAGCCAAATCAGTTCAGCCGTTCTTGAGTTACAATTCCCGTTCCCGTTCCTGTATAATTCCCGTTCCCGTTCGATTATCCTAGTTTTTATAGTTTTCCCTTTATGTGGCCATTAAACCCTAACTCTGTACCAAATTTCAGCTCTCTAGGTTTATGGGAAGTACTAGTTCTATTTTGATGATCATGAGTGAGTGAGTGAGTGAGTGAGTGAGTGTCTGTCATAAATACGAAACTTTGCATTCGCTTAACTTCGGAACTAAATGACCTACAGACTTGAAATTTTATTTTAAGTATGTGATTGTATAGCTTACTGGATGACGAAAATTTCAGCGTTCTGGGCTTATCCAGAGGTTCTCAAATAGGGCCCTGAAATTGCGGCGAAAGGGTTCCTGTAAAGGATGGTACGGCAGTGTTTGCTTCGCGCTTGACTTGGCGGGGGGCACTGCCGTGCCCCCAGATTGTCAATCGGTCAATGTCATCATTATAAAATATCAAAGAGGTTTTTATATGCCGCGCGCACAAGGCAGTGTTTTTTTTTCAAAATCAAGCAAAATATCAAAAATCTAGAAAATCTTTGAACTTTTGCAAACCATCAGGAAGAAGACAGTTGATTATCTAGGGTATGTAATAGATCATGACCAAAAGATTTAATTCAAACAAGCAAATTTTGGTTTGAGTTAAACCATTTTGATCGTTAACACAACTATTTTGACCAGTTTGTCGATCAAAATGGTTTGACTCAAACCAAAATTTACGTGTTTGAATCAAACCGTTTGACCGTCTCGGGCCCCCTTAAGTTTTGCGAGAGATATACGAAGCTGACTGCCAGCTCACACTGGTTGGAGAGGCACTAGAAGAGGAAGAAGATAAGCGTCCGTCCACGAGTAAAATGTTTGTAACACGAATACTTAAGTATATCTTAGCTTCTCAAACATACTCAAATTATTATAATTCACGGGATATTTACCATGTATATTATATGAACTGATGAACTCGAAATCGAAATATCGGAAACTCGAAACAAATAATATACATGGTAAATATCCCGTTAATTATAATAATTCTCAAACATAAGTCTAAATCCATAGTCCAATGTTTACTTAGATTGGAACTAGATAGTTTATCTTATGTATTATGAGATAAGTTATTTACCATCCCGTTAGGCTTGAACATCGCGAATAAAACCGTGAAGCAACCTGTTTATGTTACTTACATTAAAACGATTATTTGTATAAGGTTTACTCATGTTTGTCACTTTTTCCCGTAAAAACTACAGAATTGATTAGGCCGAAAATTGGTAGTACAAATGTTCCATAGGTATAACCAGGAGCAGGTTACTTTTATACTTACCTTAAGTTATTATAAAAAAATGAGAATTACGATAAAAGAAAATGCTAGTCTACAGAATTGCTGAAAGAACGTTAATTTTTACAATTTTATACGGTTTTATCCGCATTATAAAATAATCGGGATAAAATCGTAGCATACATACCTACCTACTCATCAATAAATAAAATAGTTTAGTAAGTCAGTATTTATGTTAGTTAAATAAATAGTTAAAAATACATTTTTGGCTCAAAGTTAAAATGACCGCAATGAGCTGATCCCCCTATTGGGACTCGTTAAAAAATCAGAGCAGAATTCTGACTCTGGACGCCTTCTGAATCTTCTTATAATTTATTGGACATCCAATTTTTCAAAGATACGATTTATCCGATATAATTGGATGTTTTAGATTATTTGTAAGTACTTATCTCTGTTTTCAGAACGTCAAATAGATTTTCTTTAAAATCTGGATCGTTACAACGAAAATCTATGTTTATATTTCGATTAATAGTTCAACAACTTATCTCATTTGGACGCGCAAACATTTCAAGTTGTTTTATCATTTAAATCGTAACATTCGTAACAAACCGACCGTCTCGGGCCAACGCGGCATGGCAACAATCACATCGCCCAGCCACACGGTCGCTCTATACACCTATCTCTCTTTTTAGTGCGGCACAGAATGAGACAGCGATACAAACCCAATCGACACGTCACGACTCAACCAGCCAGCTGCACCAAACTAGTCAGTTAGCGTTCCAACGTGGTGGGAAACGGTTGATTTGTTGTTCTAAATAATTAACGAATTATATTCTTCAAAATGACAACATACCTAACAGAAAAAGACGCACTCAGAGAGGTACTATATATGTACAAAAACATGCCCTGTCTGTGGAATCCGACTCATGAACATTATTTAAATAAAGTTGAAAGACAAAAAGCGCATACGGCATTATTGAATTTGTATAGACGATATGAGCCCAGCTATACATTAAACATGTTGAAGAAGAAAATTGAGAACATGCGTACTACTAGCAAGAGAGAATATAAAAAGGTAGGAACTTTCCTAATTTTCTTATACAAATTAATAATTAAGTATAAGTTTCCTAATTGCTTTTTATTCATGTTAAATTATTAAAGTTTTATAAAACTTATCCTGTCTGGAAGAGACCAATTTTGCTGGAAGCTTTTGCCCTTGAACTTATTATGTTTGCGTTAAAACGTGTTATTATTGTGTCCTTGTGAGTATGAACAGACGTTCCAATTTGGCCGCAAACGTATCTACGACTGCTAAATAAATTAAATTCTGGGACGATATGCGATTTGATTGGTAACGGAATGGTTTCCACGTGGCTCTTTAGTCGGCTGTATTGTTACGTCGGCGTCCACCAAATTGGCAACTGTCTGTTTAGTACTTAATCTAGTTTTACTCTTTAAATTTTTTTTATTGAAATTGTTATTTAAAACGGGTTTCTATAACTGATTGAACGAAAAATTTAAGTCGATTTTCTTTTCAATTATTATTAGAGCTCCATTTTTTCTTTTAGGTTTTAAAAGCTAAAATGGAAAATGAAGAACGGACACCAACATTATGGTATTACAACGAAATATCATTTCTGAACTCTCTTAATGGGTCAAGCCCCTCACACAATGACAGCCAATTGGAACAAAGCTTTTCGAGCAATACCGACAAATCTATCCCAAAAATAGTAAGTTTATCTTTAAATTAAGTTATTAAATTTATACTTATAATATATTATATAGTCATGCGCAGGTCGATTCCCATGCGAGGTAAATATTTATGTGATTCACAAATGTTTGTTTTGGTTGTGTGTACTTATATGAATAAGTATTTAATATTTATGTAGATTCTGATACCCTAGATATAGACTTTATACATGGATATATGTAATAAACATGTTGTTTAACTTTTAGGAAGAAAATGAAGAAGAAGAAGATGATGAAGATATGACATCCAATGATAAATTTTCAACCGTTTACTTGGAAGAAGAAGTACTAGGAAACCATAACCAGATAGAAGAGAGAGAAGATAACAATAGTTCTATGTCGAAAAATCAAATTGAAATGACAAATGACAATCGATCAGTTACTACGACTAACCCAAACGAAGCGGAATCGTTTGGTAGAACAGTCGGACTTCAGCTTAGCGAGTTATCATCGGACCAGAGGTATATCGCTGAGAAACTTATTTCTGAAGTCATTTTTTACGCCAGACTCAATAAATTGGATTATAATACGAGTATCTCTTTGGGGTCCGGTAGTAAAAAACGCTGAAGGAACATATTTTTAAATTAATATTTTTGGTTAAGTAAATAAATATTTTGAAGATTATAATCACATATTTTATTTAAAGATAAAAGAATCAGAATCCCTTTCAAAATCCTCATAGATATTGTTAAAAATTACGTCAAAATCAGTATAATAATCAAAGATCAAAAGTTAATAAGTATCATAGCAACACATCAATTATATTTATTTTCGCAGTTTCCCTCATGATGGCCTTCCTCAATAAATAAGCAATATGCAAAAATCATCCAAATCGGATTATTAATTCCCTAAAATAGCGCATCCACGGAGCGCATCCAAACAAACGTCTTTAGAAGAACAAGTCGCTGCTTTTACCCGCATTCCCGTGGCTACAGACAAGATAAGGCTTTCCAATATTATATTCAAAGAATTTCGAAATTCTGTTGATTACTATTTCCACTCCCTAGAAAGCTGAACCTGACTTGTCTACAATATAAAAAAAGAAATTAGTTATTACTCTATAAAGGATCAAGATATTGTATTATTTGTTCGGCTGTCTGTCTTGTCAAGGATACCCCTCCCACATGTAAGAAACCGTGACGCTCCCATGACCTATGCTTGCACGTGGAGCGTGGCCAAAACGCGGCCACAATTCGCCGCACCGTGCGCAACATACTAGGAGCACAGAATCTCGTAGGAGTTCTCATACACCGAAAGCAACCAGTAACGTTGGCCTCTCGCGCCCCGCACTCACAACGCAATCTCTATACTGGAATTACAAGGCCGCTTGACGTCGACGGGTCTTGATAAAGTGGACGGTAGTAAATAGACGTGTGTGGGCCGCTTGAAATGTACTCTGAATTAATTTGTATTCAAGCAGCGATGAGACTACGTACAAATGACGTGTGATAGATTTGGCGTGTACTTGTTTTTAAATATTTAACTAGTTATCTTTGTTGAGGAGTTTTCTCGAATTTAATGTTTGGATAACTGAGTGGTTTTGTTTGAAAGAAAGGCCATTCTTGTCAAAGGAGACTTGAAACAAAAGTTAGAATTGAGAATTAATCTTTTCAACACACTTGCTCATAAAGGGGCTCTTATTTGTGCAAAACCAGTTGAATAATGACACGCTTGATTCACTAGTGAGTTATAGATTTTTTTTTAAATTGTTTAGTTTTAAAAAAGTTTCGATACCAAAAAAAATCGTGTCCATACATTTTAAAAACAAACTTCAACTATGTTTCCTTACTTTTGGTAGGTCTATGGTCGATTCCATTCATTCATTCATTCGATTATTTTTTTAATAAGTATATTCTTTTAATCTATGGCCGATCACCATTGTTGTGTTGGATGCGCGCGAATAGAAAAACTGTTTATTTATTAGCGAAAAATGATAATTTCTTCGCAAATGTGTTGAAAAACGTTGTATGGTACACGCGAGTATTGATGATCACTATCCTCGGCTATCTTCAGACCCTCGCCTGACGGCTCGGGCCTCAATAGCGCCTCGGAAGTAATCACCAACTTACCTCACTTGTACCATAAATAACTATTATTTTTCGTTGTTCAAATGCTAAATTTAAAAATAGAACCTTTTTCCATTGTTTATTTTACCAATCAATTCAAATGTCAATCAAGGTTTTCTCTTTTGTAAGTTTGTGCTTTTAAAAGCCCAAAGGGAGTAAGTACTTATTTGTAGATTTTGAATACCCAGAAAGACTAAAATAACAAAATGGGTTTATTCACAAACATCAAAGATATTATAGTTTTTATAGATAACATGGTTATTAGCACTCAAATTATTAAAATAAACGGGAAATTTACCATGTATATTAATAATTGTTTCGAGTTTCCGATATTTCGACGCTGTTGCACTCGTCGAAATAACGGAAACTCGAAACAAATAATATAAGTAACTACCTATATGGTAAATATCCCGTTAATTATAATAATCAAAGATATTGACAAGTATGCTTAGATATTTTTAAGTTGATTAAAATTAATGTACAGAAATGCGAAATTAACTCTTTTTGTATTCCATAAAAAAATTCACGACTAAAAGTCGAAAATGTTATATCCGTGTGAAGGTATACAAATTGTTGGAAATGAATAAGTTAGATATGTCCCGAAAAAGTAATGAAATAAAAGTAATTATTTACGGATAAAGTATTTATTAAACCAACATACTTATAAAAATAATTTAGAGAAAATAAATTGTTTTAAAAAATATAAGTATAACTTTTACACTCCTCATTTTTATCAAGCAAAGCAGTCCCTTGCTGTCAAGCCAGGAGTAACAGATTCGATACCTGAATCAATCGATGGGTGTTTATTTTCCAAACAAGGCTCGATGCCATAAAATGTCGATTACGTCTTTTTTTACTACCATCAGTTATAAACAGGAATGATGTAAAATTATAGTGTTATTGTTTTATAATCCATCCGTGATCAACATGCGCCCCTTCTGTTCATCAATCAAAACCTGCTGCAACTTCATTCTCACCATCAGCTTACGATATTTAGGGACATCTCTCAAAAACGGTACAAGACTCATTAGGAACTGAGCGTCAGAATCTCCCGTATCATTTCCATAACTGTTTCTCTCTTCCACGTTAAGAAAATCTTCATCAACATCTCTCCGTCTCTTGCTTCTTATTCTTAAATGCTCCATGCTGGTTTCTTCCTCAGGCTGTTCCTCAAATTCATTTTTAATTAGAGTTTCTAACGTATTGTTTTGCGCTGATGATGAAGGGCATTCGGAATCGGAACTCTTTCCATCCGACTCTGCATCCGCGTTATCCATAAAGAATATTTCTGAGCTGCCTGTACGTTTGTCTCTCTGTGTCATCGTATTTCTAAGGAACATGAGATATTTGAAATAAGGCCATTTTGATGTAGGTTCTATTTCGTCGTTATCTGATAATTTTGCGGTCGCTTTTTTTAGTTCCCTTCCGAATGTGTCTCTAAGACCACGCCATTTTTTTTTTAAGTCGTCCACTGAAACAAGAACAATATAGAGTAAAGAAATTGAAATGGCAAACCAAAAGACATGTATTCAGTCTCAAGTCAAACAGGTTAGTTGAATAACAACAACTGGTTGAAAACATATTGGTACATTTTGAAAGAAACAAAATATAAAGCATATAGCATTTAAAGCGTTAAAAATAAATTAGGTCTTTCAAATTATACAGGTTAAAAGTACGTGCGACTACGTACCGATTTTACTCGAATCTCTACGCGCGTACGAATTACCCGTATAAAATAACAAATGTCTACAACGTACGACATTAGGCCTCATAACAAATTAAATAACCAACTGTCATTTCAACCAATGTATAACAATACAAACAAAACACCAGCGCCATATTGTTTTTAACTGTGACGGTTTTTTTTTTAGAATTTTTATTTTGTTTATTGTTGAAGTGTACATTAAATTAATGATTTATTTAAACATAATATGAAGTTAATTTAAAAATTAAAAAACTTCATCTTACCAGGTATATTCATGTCTTGCGAAATCGCCCGCCATGATTTACATGTCTCAACGCGTAAATGATAATTCGGATCACTGTGATCCCATAAACATCTATTTTGGAATACTTCGTTTATTAATTTATTAACGTCGAAATAATCCATTATTTATAATGTTATTTTAATCTAATAATAACGTTAATATTTAAAGAAATTGAAACTAAACGCAGTGTAGTAACCGCACGTACGTACATGCACGCTCGCGTCGTTCTGACGAATACTAACGATTTTTCCGAAGTTACACGAACTCTGCATTGTCGGGCGTGTTCGTGCGTCTTCGTTAATGTACGAATTGACTGCACCCACTTGGTCGGTGGATTTCGAACGACAGAGGACAAAAATTCGAATTATTGTGTACTGTGCTCTTGTTGTCAAGCATTATGTTTATCGCAGTTAAAAAGATGAAATGGTTGTAATTAACATTTGAATGTACGGAATAAAATAATGAAGCTCAAAAAAGAAGGCTTTTGTTATGTTATCCATTAATTTTAAAGCCGTTTGTTATGCTAAAAATAAGTACTTTATACGTCCGTGTAGAACGATGAGTACTTTGGTAGATTTGTTGTTATCTATGATTATTGCTTCTTCATTGGGAAACCAGTAGGCTGTGAACCTAAATTTAATGACCTCAATAAATAAACTATTAGGTACATTCAAAAATATATTTCAAATCGCGTTAGCAGCCCGTGAGATAAGCAATATAGATAATGAAGGTGGATATAAACTTCCGAAATACGGAATACGACTGACTCGTTTAAGTACAAAATTTAAATGGTATTCATAACATGGTATAAATGGAGTGTTTAGTTTATTATCAGGTTATATAGATAATTAATACTTACATACTATTAGATACTATCGATTAATTAGAAATTCTCAATTAGCGAAATAAAATACTTAAGCATTTTGATAACATTCTCAGTAATAACGATTTACGACGTTGTTCGTACGATTTCGATGTAAATATGGTTAGATATAATATTATGTACTATCAAGCCATAGATATACTAAATGTTATCAAGCTTAACATTTCTTTGGAAATAATAAAAAAATAATTATGTACTTTATATGACAAATAACAACAGCATATGTATAAGAATAAGAATAATTTATTGCTCAAAAAAACTGGTACATGTAGGTCTTCTTAAAATTACTTATATCAATTGGACAACAGTTTTTACCCGTCACGGGAAAGCAATCATATTGAAAGTAATACCAGTTGTATTCATAGTAAAATATGTGAAGACTTAATCGCAACTACACAATTTCGTACAAAATAATTATTTCCATATAAATATTATATTCCAAGTACCGTTCCGCATAGTTACAAAACCAACTACACTGAAGGTAGTTTCCGCCTGATATGTTTGTAAACAACAGGATTACCTTGTGTGAAGTGTATGTGTACCGGTGAGTGTGACGTCGTGTCTCAGGAGTTGCGCAGTGCGCGCTGATCACACGGAGAACATACACAACCAACAGATATCTCTTAAAACATTCCCCGTTCAATACACTCGATAAACCCCAACCCAATATGTTCCTTATTGCTAGAGCGATAAAGCATAAAGTATGTCTGTGATAAATAGATAAGGTGATTTATATTCCGAGTGGTGCTGGCACGTTACGAACTGCGCACAACTTCTGAGCAGTTATGCGGTCCTGGTACATGTGCCCGCTATGTTAGAGCGCGCGCCATCTTCAATGACATAAAATTGATGAGGTGACCGATGGAGGGCGCTTGGAAGACGTCAGATCAGAACATCCCTGATGTAATGGCATAAATAATTGATTAATGGATGGCCTTTATGTACAAATAGGCTTGAAATATGACTGACTGATATAGTATGTCAACTACGTATTTGAGTTATGTTAAGATTATAATTTGTATAGAATGTTATTGAATTAATTACTTATATTGTATTGTTTTATTATTTAGATGTACTTATTTATTTAAAAGATTTTAAAATATATTTAATTACAATAATATTCTACTTCTTCGTGTACAAAACTAATTAGTGTTTTTACTTCAAAATATTCGTCCTCTTTGCCCTGTTTTATTTTAATTTTATATTTTCACAAGAAAAAACTAAGTTTATTATAAAAATTCATTCCCATTTAAATTACAAATACTCGTTTCAGTGCATCAGAAAAAGCTAGTAACAAAAAGAGGAATTTCAACCACGCTAAAATGATCCTTAAGCATCGAAACGATTAGGACAACATAAATTGTTAAAATGTATCAGAAATTCTTAACGTGCTCGAATACTCTCCATTTTCGTAGCATAATCAAATGGATGTTTCCATTAAAAATTGTAGCAATTAAATTGTTCTATACAAAATTCTAACTTAACTCAAAGCAATACAGTTGGTATTTGTCTGAACTGTAGCTACAGTCATTTGTTTCATTCAACCTTGTGTCAGTTTTGAATGGAGTGAGTGAAACGGAGAACTTTGCGGAGGGTTGCACGTGACGGCTAGTGGGGCGTGTAGCTGCGTCATCGTTGTACGCGTAGATTGTAGACTAACTCCTGATATTTTATGTTCGCCTGGTACCCGGGATCGTTGGCGTGTTCGTTGAGGTGGCGCGGCGGTCGGATCAGTCAGTCCCGCGCCACCCGCGGCAATCCACCCCACCCGGTTATAAAACCGTGTAAAGGACGTAAATAAACTTATTCAACAACTCACACTGAATAATTAAACAAAATCTTTAAATAAAGCATGCTTTAACTTGCAATTTACGTTTATCTACTTCTTATCTTAACTGACAGTCAATTCAATATTTTCTTTGAGTTGTATTTATTTTTGCACGCTGTTGTTTTTAAATGAATACTTTACTCATTACATTTTTTATTTGTCGTAAACTATGATTTTAATTAATGATGTTAAATACACGTAACCACAGTTTAAATGGTAACCATAGTAATCGTTTTCGTTTTGTTTTCTTGATTTCATAGCAACAGATATTTCAAATACCACGAGTTTTTGGATTAAATACGAGATACGAGTACTTTATTAATTTAAGTTCAGTTGCTTGATTGTTGTTAATTATTCCTACTTTATAGATTTCTTCTAAAATTATGGAAGAAATTAAATTCTAGTCGAATTTCGGTTAATATTGTCCAAAATTCGACTGGGATTTAAATTCATTTTGGTTGTTTTTGATGTTCTTTTGGCAAAGAGTTTCTTCTATTAGTATTTAATTTCATATTAAGTAAGAACTTTGTTTTATTGCGTCTACTTACTGCGCAAGTGCGCATATATGTAAGTAGGTACATTGCCAATAGAAACTCGTTCAATTAATGTATTTCTGTTTATATTTTTCGAAGATAGTATAGGTATTACTTATACAAGTACATAGATTTTATCTTTCTGCACTTATTCTTTATATAAACGATCTCTATATCAAATCCTGCATACCTCTGTGCGCGCAAGTTTTTTAAAAGGTATCTGAAATTGTCGCTTCACGGATTAATCCATTTATAACAGAAAACATTTGTAGAAGTAATCTTCATTAAGTAAAAACAAAACATTTATAATACGTACAAATTAAAACGCTATCAGTCAACCATCGATTTTAATGAACGCGGTGGAACTACAATTATTTCTCTACTATAATTATTTTCCATAACCATTAAATTAACATTGGAAAATGGTTACAGAATAAAATAACTCTTTCGACTCGCTCTAATTAAAGGACTGTTACGGTAATAATCGCCTTTTAAAGCAAACTATGCGCGCACATAGTTATGTTACATAGAGAATAAATAATTAGTAATTGGTTTAATTGCAACAGTTTAATTGCTTACTAGCTTTATCCTGCGGTTTATTCCGTATCCAGAATTTCCCACGGGACCAGCAGAAACAGTTTTATAAATTGAAAAGTTTCGTGTGAATCGCGATTAACTCCGAAAGTACTGCACCGATTTTTAAAATTCTTTCAATGTTAGAAAGCTACGTTTTACTTGAATGTAGCTTTATCCATATATTCCTAACTAGTAGCTCCCCGCGGTTTCACCCGCGTAGTTCCCGTTCCCGTGGGATTACGGGGATAAAATATAGCCTATGTCACGCACTGATAAATTAGCTTTCCATTAGTGAAAGAATTTTTGAAATCGGTCCAGTAGTTTCGGAGCCTATTCATTACAAACAAATAAACAAACAAACAAATCTTTCCTCTTTATAATATTAGTATAGATAAGTAAATATCAAAATGAGAAAAACTGCAAATCTCAGTGAGTAGTCAATCAACTGCTGCCCGATTTGTTAGTTACAATAATAGTTTCACATCGAAAAGTAGCCGATATTTATTTTTTAGTTTAGTATAAATCACTTGTGTCTGCAACGCTGACTTATTGAAAATTGAATTTAGTTTAAAAATACTTTAGAATGTTGTACAGATTAGGTACAGAGTAGATTTCTCATTGACGGTTTTCGATGCATCAAATAAGGCACCAATCAATCAAGTAGTCTATTTATTACCCCACAATATCGATAGGCAATCAAAAGCTATCAACACGAAACTCATCACTCTCATCAACATTTCCCGCCCAAAGCGTCAACGATATTGAATCTCATCATCGGATACGCGCTTATTCCAACATCAATCTTCAGTCTGACAAACATATTAGAAACTAATACAACTAATTTTCAACTTTAACTGCACTTGATAAAGACTAATACAGAAATTGCAACAGCAAATAATAAGTTTGTTACCAAACAAGAATTCTGCCTTCAAAGTTTCAAAGCCCCGAGGCTACGCTCGGAATTTTTCGCGTCGTTTAATCGTTTTTTAGAAAAGGATAGAGCTGTTAAGCGTGAATGTGGGAAAGGGATGGGTAGAGTAATAGAAGAGGGCTTTGAAATTGATTGTATGGGGTGACTCTCCCTGCATGTTATTCATTGAGTCAGCCCTTCCTATGAAGCGTGCCACTAGCATTTTTTGTTTCTCTCTTATTTAATTTTGCAATGGAGGATAATTTGAATATGCAATTTACATGGAGGACATGTTTGTGTATGTTACATTGTAAGTAGAGTCGGTTATAATGACTCTACCTAACGTAGAGCAAAGGAAAAAAGGTATTTGAATTGTTTAATGGAATATTTATTATTTTTTGTAGAATTATATTAACATTTAATACTAAGAGCAAACTACTACTAAAAACAGTAAAGTAGAACTTAAATATAGTTTTGAAACTACTAGTGTAGCTAAATTCTTCTCGCTAAAACGCGGAAAACCACTGAAGGAGTAGTTTATTGTTATTTTACCAGAGGAAAAATAATAGAGAGGAAAACTAAGTTATTCCATTTTAAACTCAGGATAATCTTTCCTTATGCAAATGAACCCCTTTCTAAATAAATTATAACAGTTGAGCCGAAAAAAGAAAATAAATGAGGATGAGGATGTCTTCGTACAGCGTTAAATTTGATAACAGTTCAACGCGGTTTTCATCATTTTGATAGTTATGATATGGGAAAATTGGAATTTGAAATAGTTTATGACAATCTGGGATAATGTAGCTTTCTATTGGTGAAAAGATTTTTGCAATTGGTTCAATGGTTTCGGAGTATAAGTGCAATCAAACACCCTATTTATCTACACTCATACATATTATAAAGAGGAAAGATTTGATTGTTTGTTGGTTTGTAACGAACAAGCTCCGGAACTACTGAACCGATTTCAAAAATTCTTTTACTAATGGTAAGCTTATTTATCAGTGCGTGACAAAAGCTATATTTTATTCTCGTATTCCTACGGGAACGGGAACTACGTGGGAGAAACTGCCGGGTGCTACTAGTTATAAAATACTAGCAGATATGAATGGGTAAAAGTGATTGTTGTGATTTTTCGTTTACCATGCGTCTACCTATTCAGCCAATCATCATAGAATTAAGCACACATGTTATCAGTAGCACATAAGAGAATATAGGATACCTATTATCCCGAAATTCCCAATAGTTAAGTAGAAACGGGAAAGACGCGGGTAAAACACACACATAATAATTACTTAGGTAGATACTTACTTATATAAGGTAAGGCAAGGTTTTTTGAATCGAAGCAGTTATAATTAACTTGACCTAAATGTATGTTACGTGTATGATACATTGTAATAAAATTATGAACTTAGTTTAGACTAAAGTTGAAACTAATTAGCACGTAGGTACTTAACTATTAACGTAATTTAAAAATAACTTCTGTAAGAATAAGAAACTGTACTTGCGGCTTCATTCAACGCTTCTATTGGCCATAGCCTGATGTTATATGTAATGTACCTATATCATATAGCCTTCTTCGATAAATAGACTATTTACTATTATAAAGAGGAAATTTTTGTTTGTTTGTAACGACACAACTGAACCGATTTCAAAAATTCTTTCACTAATGGGAAGTTATATTATCATATTTTATCCCTGTATTCGCACGGGAATGGGAACTACGCGAATGAAACTGCGGGGCGCTGTTATAAATTAAGTTGATACTTGTAACTTTTTCGTTATAAACAGAAGGCCATAAAGACATAATCAGAATTACTTCTAGCACTGAGAGACAATACGGCACTGGACATCAGGACTTTATGCTTCGCATTTACCACAAGAATGAATCTTGAGGTTAGTGAATTTATTATGTACAAGTACTTTGATTTCCTATAAAGTAGTTGACAACTAAAGAAACATGTCATCTTTTTACTACATACGGTGAAACAAAGGTTATGATTTTGACCGGTAAATATTTATGTAAGATCTTAACTTATATTGTTATTGTTACGTATTTATAATTTATTTGAGTGAATATCCCGGCACCTAAATTTGCGTGGCAACTATGAAATCGGTACTAAAAAATATAGTTATAATGTTTAAAACTTTTTTTTTGGTTAGATGAAATAGTCACCTATGTGAGGCACTAAATATTTCATTACTGGGATTAATAGGTACTCCAGAAAAAAATGTTAAACCTCGAAATCTTTCATCGCCGTGTCTGTCCACAACTCACCTTGATGTGTATTTATACCTCCTTGATGAAAACCTATTGGTTGAATACATTGAAACCTAGTTTTATATGATACTTGGATAGTTAAGGTATTGTTACGGAATACACTTAATCAAATATTTAAACAATACAACGAATGGTTACTAGAAAAACATTTGTCCCAGAACTTCCTTTCATCGCCATGTCAAAAACATTTTTAAACATATTGTTCCAACTAAAGACTTTCGTCTCCTTCTCTGTGTGCTAAACGTTGCCCAATAGTACCGCCTCAGTGCTTGACGTGGAAGGACGTGTCCACGTGCCTGCGTTTTCAAGCTATAAATGTAAGTGTATCCCATTTTTGTTACTGGACATTTTTTCTTTCATCGCCGTGAATAGGTATAACTTCTATTTGAACAAGTTTATACTCTTGATTGAGCATTCGATAGAATGCCCATACTCTTCTATTTATTTGTGAATTGTTTAATTCTTAGGATACCTAATAGATTTTATGTAATTTTAAATTTTCGACTCGTTTCTCATCGCCATGCTTTCATTTCCGTGGTTTCCATAGCAAATATTTGCTATGGCAATGAAAAAAAAGACACGGCAATGAAAAAAATTTCATTGCCGTGTCTTTTAAAACAAATTACTTTCATCGCCGTGGCCAGGTCATTCATTTCCGTGACTTATATTTTCATCGCCATGGTATGATTAGGCAAGGAAAACATATTTACCTGTGATACAGTGTACCGAATATTGACAGTACAGTACTCGTCAAGTAATATCTCTGCAATACGACAAAAGACTTAAGTAAAGACTTATAAGTACAGTAAATAACTCATTTGTATTTACTGTACTCCTTCTAGCTCTTTTTCTTGATTCCTTAAGATCGTGTCCGTTCTGATGCACTGTAATGGAGTCGTGTACCAGCCGTTCCACTCCGCTCTCTCTTCTCAGAGCTGGTAATTGAGAGCCCTGTTATTGCCTAGATCAGGTTTGGCCAACGGGTAGGTCGGGTAGGTCTACCTTTCCCGCCACAACCAGCTTGTCCAGGCTGTATGACCGTTATAGCTCCAAATGTGACCAAAGTAGGTCAGGACTTGTAGGTAACATATCGTAGACAGTCTTGTTTTTTCGTCAAGTAGTTCTAGAATAGACTTATTCGTACGTCTCGCTGTTAACGGTATGTGTGGCATCCTTCTCCAGCACCACATCTCGAAAGCCTTAATCTTTTTTCGATCTACAGCGCGTAGATAGACCAGGACTCACAGCCGTATAGAAATATCGAGAATACATGAGATCTAATTAGTCTCATCTTTGTTACGTTTGGAGATGGTTTGGACATTCCAGATTATCAACATTTTGCTTATTGCTTGCCCATCTCCACACAAATACGAATCTCTTTCTCGCAGCCTCTCTGGTACTGATCGTTCAGCCTAGGTATACAAACTTGCTCATGAATTCCAGGTCTGACAATTCTCCTGTGCGTGTGATCTGTTCAGCTCGGTCAGTGACCATAACCTTTGTCTTCGACTTGTTGACCCAAAGTCCTACTGTCTCGGTTTTGCGTTCTACTCTGCTGAACATTTCAGCAAGTTCGTGCTCAGAGGATGCGGCCAAAGTAGTGTCATCTGCATATCGAAGGTTGCTGATCTTGTTCTTGGCAACAGTAATGACTCCCTCCCACCCTTTTAAGGTTCTGCTACCCATATAGTTTCTATAGTTATCATGGTTATTAGCACTCAAATTATTATGATTATACAGCGTTGAAATATTTCGAGTTTTCGATATTTCAACGCTGTTGCAAGCGCCATGATCACGTATGAACTCTCCTACTTATATTTCGTATATCCTATAGTATTCGCCATAGATGTTAAATAGAAAAAGGAACTCTTTTTCAGCCTGCTCATCCGGGATGATATGCAACACAATCTTACTGGCATGCGACTGCCCGAAGGGAAAAGTTCGTGTGATCGACCTAGCCTCTCTTAAATACTGTGTCTCGGCCGCACTAGCACGCGGGATGGATATGTAATTCTCTACAACTGTGCAATCATTTCCATACTCATAGGTTCTGGGCTTTGGCAGATCATTGATATGCAACAAGAAAAGTGTTGCAATGAGTACTAACCCTTGAGGAACACCGGCATTAATCGCCATTTGATCGGACGAGCATCCATCAAGAACGACCCTTATCGATCGATCCTGCAAGAAGTCCGATATAAACCCACACAAACTAACAGGCAGACCGTATGATGAAAGCATGCTAATAAGGCACGTAATTTTGTGGACCCCTTCTTGAGGGATCAAAAGCGATTCTTTCCAATCTTTAGGCCATATATCATAGGGGTTTTATGTTAATCTTATTAAGAAATTCGATCAATTATTATCATTCGATGTGGCGTAGATAACCCGTCTGGGGGAGTATGCCTCTCCTTGTCGGAGACAGGTGTGTGTATATTGTATGTTAGGATAATATAATACTCATGTCAGTATATAAAAAAAATGTTTTATGTATGGATTTTCATTTCCGTGGTGATTCTTTCATTACCGTGGGACAGTTCTTTCATTGCCGTGGACGCTTGTTTCATTGCCGTGCACGCATGTTTCATCGCCGTGGCATGACATTTTTAAACTTGTGTTATTCGTTAGTTTTTTAAGTAATCAGCTTGATAATAAGCAAGAATACATACATTATCAAGAAGTATAATAAACGCTAATTATTTTTGAAAAAAACTTGAAAACAAAAAAATCCACGGAAATGAAGATTTTTGGGGACTTGTTGAAATTCACTCATTTACAGATTTAAAACTCTTAATATTCCCTTAGGTAACAAATATAAATTAAATACCAAAAATATATAAAATTGCGTTTCCAAACACATTTTTTCCTTAATTATCCGTCATCATATTATTTTAATGGCCTCTTTATCAACCACGTAGGTAGGTTAACGATAATTGCATGCCAAGCTACTGATTAGGTAATGTTACGAACATTTTGTGTCGCATTTTAATATGAAACTCTTTGTTTTTATGCCAATTTTAACATTTTATTTAAGTTTAAAACACAGTGGAATTTATATAAAAAACCTCTTCTTTTTCTTCTTTTTTTCTGACAAGCGCTTTTTCCGTGGGGACGACTTGATTCTACAGCTCTATCTTCAAAATGGTGGGTTTTCATACATATATTGATTTCACTTAATTTATTGCAAATATTGATTTAATCTTGAGGGATTTTTCAAAAATATTTCATTAGTGCAACGGTGAAACAGAAAACCGCATGCTAATCATTAGAGGATCAGGAATCTCGATCCGCGCGGACCCTCTTGGCTGACATGCCGTGCTAAGTGTAACTAATCCATAGATAAATATCCAATTATGCACACATAATATAAAAATATACTTGATGACAAAGGGTGAAATCATTATCATCAGACCTCCACAGACTCCACACATATCTCCAAAAGCCAGACGGCAATACCATTTGGTCAATTGGGTAGTAGTGAATGCTAGTTACTAGTGTAAGGGATGGTCATACATCAGCCTTTTCCATTATTTTCCATCCATTATACTACAGAAAAGACATTCTTTTTTATCACAGTTGATCGCCATGTTGTCTTCTGAGAATTATCTGGACCGAATATAGCCCCAAGCTGCAACCTTGAAATATAAGAATAAAATAATATAAACAACTAATAACGTTTATCAAACACTTACGCGTTTATCAGTGCTAATCTAATCTGTACATTAAATAATAAAAATACATAGGTATACACACAATGTTATCTAAAGTACTAAAGATAGGTAAATACCCCCCATTTTCATTTATAAAATGTATTTAATATATCAAATTAAAATTTGATATATTAAAAATGATATATTAAAATAAATGTATTTAATATATCAAATTAAAATTTGATATATTAAATACATGACTGATTGACTATGATATAGTCTTTAAGCCTTTAAACAGAAATCAGGTAAAAAATATAGGTTTCTTAAAGGATAATCTGTATGGACAGAGAGATTCACTTACGGTTGGTAATTAAACTTAGGGCTTATTTCACGATCTTCAAGTAAATTTACTCACCAAGTAAAGTTAGTATTGTCTCTTTCTTAATTTATATCAAGTGACAATGACAAAGCTTGTGAGTAGCTGTTCGAAACTTTACTTGAAGATCGTGAAATAGGTTTAATTACTAACCGTAAGTGAATCTTTCTGTCCATACGGATTATCCTTTAAGAAACCTACTATATATTTTTGACCAGATTTCTGTTTAAAGGTTTAAAGACTATTCATTCAAGACATAGTCAATCAGTCAGTCAGTTGTTCTTCCCAGTCTTTGATCAGGATATAGCAGTAACATATGGAGCGATGGCATCCATAAATGGGATCGGGCTCAGCGGCGGATATTAGGAAGTATGGGAATGGGAGATCCCCATTGAAAAGGGAGGATCCTCCGACCAGACGGGTATTCTGTCTGGTGGGCAGCTGCCCGACGATTGTTGTCGGGTTCTCGTATATAAGGTCAGTATTTAGTTCATATGTGGCGTGGTAGATGTCACAGGACTATGTCCAGCTGTGAACTGAGGTGGGCTGATGATGATGATACGTAAATTCAAGAGTCTAATTATACTATCCCGGTAAATTCTGTGAGGACAGATGCCGTAAAATTCCAATATAAAGAGAACCTTCGTATTTGGAATGTTGTCACCTCTTTAAGGCGAATCCCTCAACTTAATGAGGTATGCACAAATCCCGTGTATCTGTTTTAAAATGAGTACTTCGCACGTTTCGTTTAATAATAAAAAAGTTGACACCTCTATGCATGTTTAGGGTAACTAGGTAACTATATAGTTAGCAGCCCACTGTTTTTAAAAGCACGTTTGATCAGCGTCACTTCTGCAATCTGCAATCCTGTTAATTTTAAAATTTTCTTAATCAAACTCCATCAAATTTTTTAAAGTGAAGGTTAATGAAGTGGAAGTAGCTAATGAAGTTTTCACTTCAAAAGATAATATAAGAATTTCAATAGTAAATAACAGCTATTCATATACTTATCTTATAATGTTCTATATACAATTAATTCCTTGTTTATCGAATAATATCACTCGAGGACCGGTCAAGGTTTATCACCGTTTTGTCTCCAAAGCATTACCGATAACAAAACCTGACTGTTTTTACTATAAATAATAAATAAATTAAATTAAATAAGCGCCTCTTGTCTTATCATATTGTAAGCAAAATGATGTAAATTGTTTTTGATATCAAGATTGCTTTAAATGGAGACCGTCTGTTTGTCTATAATAATCCCAAATACTACAATTTGTACGTAGACCTTCCAAAACTACCAACACTTCATGCTTTGTTAAATTTTCTATCTTATATTTTTATCACTGACCAAATGGTGTGGTAGTGACTCTATTTGACTCTGCGAAAACGATTTCAGTTATAACTCGATACAAAGATTTGTGTGCGAGCGTGTCTGTTTGTAATACAGGTTGTTTTCTATCCATTTACAAAATCACCTCCAATAGAAAAGAAGAAAATGGGGTATTTTTCGTTAATTGAGTCATTTAGAAAAGTGGAATAAACTATGCCGCTGTTATTTCTCATTTACTATCTTATCTTCTAATATATAAAATTCTCGTGTCACAGTTTTCGTTGCCATACTACTCCGAAACGGCTTGACCGATTTTCATGAAATTTTGTGAGCATATTCAGTAGGCCTGAGAATCGGCCAACATCTATTTTTCATCCCGAAATTCCCACGGGGACGGAAACGTGAACTACGCGTGTGAAACCGCGGGGCACAGCTACCTTATAAAAACTAAATTTTAATCAAAAGCGCCATCCCTAGTGCTTTATTTTTTACTCGTCAACTAATTATCAAAGCTAAAGGTCAGTTATCAATGCCGTTTTTATATCAATAACATAAAAATCGAGTTAAAATTATCAGATCATTGTGACTTATGACCTCATAGTGTTAGCCTTGAGCCGGCTCGCGCCATAAACAATTTTTACGATCTATTGTAAGGAGTTTACAACAACCGAGTTACGATTGACTTCTGAACATAAAATATATTTTCTATGTTGCACTTTATGTTTTTGTTTTGACTTGAAACGTGTCTTTGAAATGTAAAGTCAGCAAGGAAAACCGTTACTTGTTCAAATAATTTAAAATCTATGGAGTCATATGATTCAAAGTCAAAGTCAAAGTCAAAAATCCTTTACTCAGTTAAGACCTCAATGAGGCACTTATGAACGTCAGAATTGATTCTACCACCGATTCGGAATTACATCAGCCGAGAAGAATCGGCAAGAAACTCGGCAAGCGATTAAGAGTAAAAGATGATTTTACTAATGACATGAGCATATTGAGTAAGTTAGGTTCCACGCATATTCCGTGATGGTGATCTCAAGCCCACCAATGGAAATAACAGTCGAGTATCACTCGACCTAAAAAATAAACCCGGCATTGGTCCGATAGGCACACAGAGTTTCCCAAAAGCATTTTTATTACAATATTTTACTTTTGGAAAATCATTATTGCTTTCTAACTAGTATTTGTTACCAACTTTTAAATGTGTTAAGTAATCAACTTTTGTTTCTGTCTGTACTTACAATGAGAAGTTTGTTCTCGTGCACAACATTACCGGGCTGCGCCGGCGCACTTAGCCTTTGGTGAAGATTGTACAATTAGTTCTAATGTTGTTTTTATGGTTTACTTTATTAATTTTTAGCTACATTTGTTTGAAATTATTGTGACGCTGTAATTGAAAATGTACCTACCTCTGATATCCTGCGTCTGTGCCGCTCTGAAGTTAATTAATATGACCTTTGATATTGGTACGAAAACTGGTTTAGAATAAAAAAAACAGGGAATTTACCCGACTTCTGCTCCCTTTTAACCGTCCTACTGCTAGGCAAAGGCTTTTCTTTCTTCTATTATTCTCTACTAGCAGCGCCACGCGATTTCACCCGTAGTTCCCGTTCCCGTGGGAATTTCGGAATAAAAAGTATCCTATGTTCTTTCCCGGACCATAAGCTACCCCTGTACTATAAATTTCAAGTCAATCGGTTCAGTAGTTTAGCCGTGAAAAGAGAGAGTTACTTTCGCATTTACAATATTAGTTAGAATTAGGATTAGGATTTGTGCGGCACAACTTTTTGATATTGTCCAGAAAAGGAAATCTAAAAATTGATTCAAAACATCCTATCCTACCGCCGCCTTTTTAATTGTTTGATGAAAAGCCACATCAAGCCATAGGCTTTTCTCATTTGATGAATATAGCACATTAAGTATATAGGTTCTGCAAAAACACAAGTCACTTATTTTTCAACTTACCTATCAAATGCGGGATTGTCTCATAAGAACGATAATGTTGTCTTGTCTTTTTATTTTAAAATGTTCATTCTTCTCATAATGGATTGATGCGGGCAAAACCACGGGATAACGTATTTTTAACAATCATTATTGAAGAAATTACTTATTATGTCTGTTTTCACGCCAATATGAACTAAATCTGTTAGACAATTCTCATTCAAATAGTTATACGATAACTCCGGACCCTTTATTTTTTTAACGCAGTTAAAATGCATAGAATTGCATACCACCGTGAGCCGATATTGGGAGGACCCAATAACTCCGGACCCTGTGAAATACGGTCCGAAGAATTGTTAATCATTTCTGACTTTTCACCTATAAGTACAATAGGGATGTCGACTAAAAAAAACTAATTAGTTCAGATTGATTTCGCAAAAATAATGGACACCTATTTTTTCTTTTTTGATACAAACAAATAATTAAGACGATATAGTGCATAGAAAACTCTTGTGACGTCACACCTACTTACATACATTTTTACCAAGAATCATCGTCACAAGCCCCCACTCCTGAACTTTAATGCGTTATAACTAAGTCAGTTTTATTAATTTGATAAAACAAAAAAATACGTGTCTAATATTTTTTCGAAATCTATCTGACGGACTAATTAGAATTTCATTTTATTTACCCAGTCGATATCCCTATTATTTCTACGGATAATGTTGACAAGACTTTATAAATTGTTGTTCGATTAAATCAAGACTTTTTATGTTAAAGATAGTAGTTGCTCAATAAATAAACCCAAGAACTTTAATATAAACGGTTGCGGTTATTCTTTGAAACACGACAATGGGCGGAATACTGCACGGAAGGAAATTCTTTTGTCAACATTCTGACAATCGCCGGCACCTATATAAGGTTTTGTTTTGATTTATGTTATGTAATACCACAGTATAGGACCACCTTGGATGACAACATCACTTATAAAACTTAATCTCAAGATAATTATTAATAAACCTGTAACTGATTCTATCACTACATAGTATAAAACAAAGTCGCTTTCTCTGTCCCTATATCCCTATGTCCCTATGTATGCTTAGATCTTTACAACTACGCAACGGATTTTGATGCGGTTTGTTTTAATGGAGTGATTCAGTGGGATGGTTTTTAGCATATTTTATCCTCATATTTTTACGGGAACGGGAACTACGCGAGTGAAACCGCGGGGTGCTGCTAGTATTATTATAAATGCGAAAGTAACTTTGCCTGTCTGTACCTTTTCACGACTAAACTACTGAACCGATTGACTTGAAATTTGGTACAGTAGTAACTTACTTATATGGTCCGGAGAAAGATATGGGCTATGTTTTATCCCTAAATTCTCACAGTTGGGATCTACGGGGGTATAACCGCGGAGCACAGCCAGTACTAATATAAAATGAGGTAAGTACTTAACGTTTGATCAGATTACACTGACCGTGCGTGGTCACGAGGAGATTGCCCGATCCTGATACTGAAGAAGACTATGTAGACATTGTAGACTGCTACCATAAACGGTGAAGGTTCTCGGAGATGATCAAAGTTCTGCTATTCCCGTTTAAACAGGACCTTACAGGGATAATTTTTCCGTTGGCCCGCTTATGGGCATACTAGCAGCGCCCCGCGGTTTCACCCGCGTAGTACCCGTTCCCGTGGGAATTTCGGGATAAAAAGTATCCTATGTTCTTTCCCGGACCATAAGCTACCCCTGTACCAAATTTCAAGTCAATCGGTCCAGTAGTTTAGCCGTGAAAAGGTAACAGACAGACAGACAGACAGACAGACAGAGTTACTTTCGCATTTATAATATTAGTTACGGAGTTACGGAGATTAGATACGGAGAAAACGGACCTAAATTGATGTTATAGGGTTAATGGTGTGAGGTGATGATCAATCAAGCTATAACTACTTACAAGTATCGAGATGGAATCCTTCTCAGCCAGAATTTATCTTCCAGCACCATGAACTAAATAGGATATTTATCTATAAGTAGGTAGGTTAGGTACTAACGGCTTAAGTATAATGTAGCTGAAGAATTGGTTTGCTTGATTGCCCTTATCTCAAGAAGTACTGATTGGATTTGAAAAACTACTTGATTGTCGGATAACCCATTAATCGAGGAAGGCTATAGGTTACATAACATCCCGTTACGACAAACAGAAGCGGAGAATTTTATAGAATTTCTCAATTCAAACCGGTAAGTAGTTTCTGAGATAAGCGCGTTCAACCAAACAAACAAACTCTTCTGCTTTATAATTAGTACAGATTTTGATACGAATCTTAGAAAATCAAGAAATTTAATCTATTTTCTATATATTTAAAGATCTTCTAAAATAATAGTTAAGTATTTCAGTCGATTATCAGAAAAATTGCATCTCGGGTGCGACATTTACTTACCCGCAATTTCAATTTGGAACTGACTTTCATTGGCCTATAACTCGAAAACTAAATGTCTTATTCCAAAGATTTTTACACAGTTACAGAGCCTTTTTATTACTCAATCTGAAATAGTTTTTGAAAAGTCGCTATCTTTTATATTAATCTAGTAATTAACAAAATACGCAGAATACTGCAACGTCTGCAACCGCCATAGTCATTTCTTGTAGCTTCCATTTTACCAATGAAATGATATTGTTTATAGATAGAACGATGTCATATTTATAGTCAAAAGTATTCCTCATGGTTTTATTTATAGGTCTCATTTTTATATGCTTATTGGGGTCTTAGAGAGTCGTTTAATTGAGACATAGCCTATTGATATGCCGTGGAAACGAGTGGCTCTTGTTAGTTTTAGCATTTTTAGATCATTTTAAAAAGCATTTGGTTATTATGGACTTATTTATTGATTTATGAAGGAAGGCCTTTCTCAAGTAAATGAAGTTTTGAAATAAAATCCTAAATTAGATTTTGAAAATGTAGATAAATGTACAGAAATTAAAGTTAGTTACGGTACGGCTTAGTTTTAATATAATGAAATAACATTACTTTAAACAAATAGCATTATTATAATTGGTGTACATGTTATGAACAAGGCCAAAAAACGGTAAAGTAAAAATCTGCCAACTGACATCGATTCTATCGCATCGCAACTCGGTAAAAAACGAACACAATGCGTCCGCAACGCACACGTCCCGCTACCCTCCGTCAAACGGCATCACTTTGATAAAGTTCTATTCTCAATATCTAACTCTAATATACACTCTAACACCTTACAATAAGGTTGGTATTATTTATCCAATAATATCAAGATAGAACTCTATCAAATTAGAATACGTAATTCGAACGAGTTCGGAATCCGTGGCGCGACGTTGCCGCTCTTGGCAAGCCTCGACGTTCGCTCTCCTATGTATACGTGTGTACTTCTGGCACAACTGACGCGCCGAATATTTATTGTATACTAACAGAATACTGGCGACCGCTTAGGGCGACAGGGTTCTATTCATCGGTATGATAAATAAGGTGTACTCTGTGTTATGGTATTAGGGTTGATATTAGAACAGTTTTTGTAAGTTGATCCCATGTTTTGTTGTAGAGTTTTTCTATGTGACCGTCCAGGTGGCTATGTATAGGTAGTTTTATTTGACGCGTGCTGAATATCAAGGCGTATTGAGCGTAGACCCCGTTGTTTTAGTTGGTAATTAATTGATTTATGATAGTTTTAAGACAGATTCTGATGAATAAATTACTAGGTATGAACTGACAGACCAATGATGATGGCCTTAGTGGGATCATTTTATAGTGACATCTGTCAAATGTCATATTCAAAATGAATGATAATTAGGTATAGACAAGCCAACGCAGTCGTGAAACAACGGGGACCGCCACCGTTGGTTTCCATGAAACAGAGAACTAGGCATCTCTTTCTCATGTATTGCCATTACATTTTAACTTGCTTTAATATAGGCAAAAAATAATCGTTTAATTTGACTAACGCAATCTATTAAATATTCAATGCTTTATTATATCGTTAGAAACCTAATTATATTGTTTCAAAACATTACACACAAACAAAGATAGACTATAGTGCTCTCAGTACCATACTTATGTAAATAAATAAAAACACAAAAATGGTATTTTATACATTTATTATTAAATACATATAGTGAAATAAATAAGTCATAGATTTGGATAGTGCACACGCAGTATTATTGCGGTCCAGACTGTACACCCTTTGCTAACCCGTCTCACTACACCGTCTAACTTGTATTTCATTTAAATCTGCTTGCTCCTCTGTCAATTAAAAATAATCTGAAAAAAAAGAAGTTATCTTTACTTACTTATGTAAAGTTTGACAAGCTGTAGGTTTTCCCCCCAATAATCCTTTTATGTTAATCAAATATAAGTAAATGTTTCTCTTGGGCGGGAATCGAACTCGTAACCTTCGGCATAACAGGGTCACCACCAAATACACCACTGTAGTCTTTGACTCGGTCGTCAATCAAGAATTGTTATTGGGTATTTCACGAACTTCGATAAGTTATATAAATTCACCTTTACCTTTTGTCAAAAAATATTATTTTAAGCCACAGTATGTTGTTTTTTTATTTTGTGCTTTTGACAATAAAAGTATTTTTATTTATTTAAATCATTACAAACGGTATTAATTTTTATTATTTACTTACTTACCTAATTTACTGTAATGAAAAATATGTCGAGAATTTAACTAAGAACTGACAACACAAACCTGTAACAGTCGAAATCCATATGTGTATTTAGTTTTAAGGAAATAAAGTGACCAGCTGCTTACTTTTTTCTATAATCCATTAGTCATCCTTTAGAATAGTATGTGGGGCATCACTTTAACATGCTTTTAGATTATTTAATATTTTAAATTTATAAATAAAGATTTAAAACACGGAGCACTTGATACTAAAGACACTGACAATAAATAAATGCCATTTTGACATTGTCACCGAGTTTCCAATTTCTGCCGTTTCACGGGAGCAGCGGTCAAGCGGTATGTCCTTGTTCTCATAAACAAATGTCAAGCGAAGTATTTATACATATTCGTGACGTGGACTAAGAAATCGAGATACAAGATATCCTTAATCAACTATTCCAAGTGTTCAAATGGCTTAAATAAACATTTGAATATCAAGTTTCTACAAAACCAGAAGAGGTTTGCCTTAACGCTACGTAAATATGAATTTGATGTGCAAAATCATTCGAAAAATGCAAATATTTTGCCAATGAGTTCGCTATTCTTTAGCTAAATATGTGTGGTAGCCGTTTATATTATAAATAGAGAAACAACTACATGCACTAAAACCTAATACCAAGTAACTATTACTATTATGATCAGCCCACAGTCTTAATGAATCAAGACCCAATCAAATCACGACAAGGATATAGACAGCCTAAATAAACATCGGTATTATTAATCATGGTTAGAAACAGCACTTATCTGAAACAGGCCTATCTTAATAATTTAACTCAAAATTGATAAGGAAAGGGCAAACCAAACAATTTAAATTATCCACTTCTTAGAAATGTTAGTCTCAAGATATTTAGGATCCTCAATACCGCGCAAATACCTCTCACGCTATCATTATTAGTGCATGAAGAGAGCCAATAAACCATGAGGTAAAGACGTAATGTTTCAATTAGTTCCTACAGCCTTATAACTACATTATATACGGTAACATTGCGCTTGGTAGGTGTTTATCTACAAAAAACTAGCGGCGTCTCTCTTCACCCGCGTGGTTCCCGTTCCCGTGGGAATACGGGAATAAAATAAAGCCTATGTTGCTTAGGGTCAGGGTGAATGTAGCTTTCCAATGGTGAAAGATTTTTTGAAATCGGCACAGTAATTTTTGAGATTCATTACAAATATACACCCAGAAATACAAATCTTTCCTCTCTAAAATAGTAATGTAGATTACAGAAACTGATAAGTATAGGTAAATAAAACGCTTGACTGTCAATTTTGGAAACCCCACCACAAAAGCAGCCGGGCAAAAGCTTCTTCTTGCTTTGATACGTCAAGCTTGCCCAGTGCGTGTTGGTGAACTCAAACCTGGGCCGTGGTTGGAAGGCCGCAAAGCAAACGTTCATCGTTTTACCCAGAAACTTCACCCGGGTACTTAGGGTTTATTGGCAGGTGCCACTGGACTCCCAAGGAGTTAAATTGTCTAAAATCCGATCTAACTAGTAGTACCTAATAGTATTTCGTATCGTAGTGATTCTAAGGATGTCATGTTTAGACCTTTTTATTTTGCGAAGCGCTTTCGTAAAACCCATCTTATTCTCATATCCTTGAGACGACCTCATACAATTCTCACTCAACTTTAAATAAAAGTATTGGAACTTTAGAAACATATAAATAATCCTAAATTACGAAAATCTACTCTAGTAGGATCGTACATAACAAATTAACCACGCGTCCTTCCGAAAAATATTAGCTTAAAAATTTTGGAATTAACAAACTTTTTTCCAGTTTCATAGTGAAACTAGGAAACGAGACACCGTTTTTCAGCAATCATCATCATCACCACATAGTATAAAACAAAGTCGCTTTCTCTGTCCCTATGTATGCTTAGATTTTTAAAACTACGCAACGGATATGATGCGGGTTGTTTTAATAACATAACATAACATAATCATTCACTACATCATCTCATTATAGTAACTGACCCCTAACTTAGCTCGAAGCTTGTATCTAGGGTATCAGAAACTACGCACACACTCATTCACACACACACCCAGACCGAGATAAACATTTGTGGATCACACAATAGATAGAATGATTCAGTGGGAAGGTTTTAAGCATAATTATATCCCGATATTCCAACTGGAACGGGAACTACGTGGGTGAAACCGCGGGGCGCTGCTAGTATTTTAATAAACGATAGATTTTCCTTCAATCTAGCAGGACGCAACTTTGCGATACTATACTGGTCTTTTAAAACTCTCTGACCCAACGGCAATCAGTTCTTTGTCTCTATTGGCAGTATTGGCCTATCGTAGTTGCCGGCAGCAAGGAGTAACCGTTCCCGTGTTGTCAGAAAAGAAAACGCAAGGAAAAGATTTTGTTATGATTATTGAGACGAACCAAGCTGCGTTAGGCGCAGCGTGATGCATTCGGAACTGTGTTTCAGATATATAGAGCCTACCCATTTTTTATTATACTTATATGTATTTGTGACTTTACATAACTCTGAATCAGTCTTAAACTATTAAGAAGGCTAATTTGTTCACCGTTTCTTCAGAAATGTTTCATTTATATAACGGCTAGTTTCAGTCACATACGTGGTCTTCATCACAACGACAGACAGCGTCTCGCTCTGCACATCGAGGGATGCAGTCGAGAGATTCGACTTAAATTGGTACGTATCCATAATACTAACAAAACATTATGTGTTCTTCATAAATGTTATTAGTTTACTTCCTTCCGTGGTAATTGCGGTATAAGTCATCCTTTCTGAGTACCTGGATAAAACACCGTTCATGCGATATTACTCATGAATACCATTCATGAGTAATATCGCTTATTGTTAGTGGAAGCATTTTCATAACCAGCGCAATAATTTCTGAAATTGTCACTTAGGCTTAAACATTATCATTTTATTGAGCTCTAAATATAACAACGTGGGTCTATTCATCATAAGATTTGTTTTACAAAGGCAACGGATTAGATTCCAGTCTAGGGGTATTGATTATCCAAAAATACAATTATGCAGTTTTTCTTTTTATGAGATTTAGATCCTCGAGAGTCTGATGAACGCTTGTTTTAACGCTTTTCGCTGTTCGTTATAATTTTAGCTTGCTCTACCACGCCCACTGGAAAGGTTCTTACTGCGTATAAACCAGATTTTCCCTGCGATTACAAAACTGAAAAATGTCTAGGTAGGTATTTCGATGGTCCATTTCTAATAATTTCAACAGTAATTAAAAAGCAACAAAATCAAGATTTTTCCTCCTATAAGTAATTTAGTTTAGAATCGAAAGCTCTGCGAATTTCAGAAATTATTTCTATATGAGTAGCCACTCAATCCCGCAAACATTTCAATCATCATGGATATACTTACGGTTAATACCTAGGTAACTATTAATTCGAATATAATCTCATCGCCATCGAATTATTTACGATCTTGGAATTAATTATTCCAATAAAATCGCGGAGCACTACTAATTAAACAAAAAAAACAACAAAACAAAAAGAACAATTATAATTAGTTATGCTTAAAATTAAGTAGAAATAGAAAAAAACCTTGAAAATAACATTAAATTCGAACGTAAAAGAACGAATATCGAATCAAATTGAACGACGGTAAGTTTGGCAACGTCGCATTCTCGAAGTAAGTGCCTCTGTAGAAAGCGGCGCGTTTCTAATCTGGACGCACAGTCATTGACTCCGCGCGGCACAACGATTGCACGAAAATACAAATATCAAACGTTACTAACCAAATGAATTTGTAAATCGAATATTTTGAAATACGAATACGACTGACTCTATGAATATTATTTGTACAAAATATAGTTTTATGAATTCATGATCTAAGTACCATTTTCTCCTTAAATATTCTTACTGAGTAAATAAGTAACTATGTACTTACTAGTAAATAATGAGATAAAAATACCTGAGCGCAAGGGACCGATTTAAAATATTGTAGTGAAATATTCATAATCCATAACCACTATACCGACTGTTTCTCCACTACTTTCTTTTAGACCACGAAACGGATTTGAATACAATAATATACAGTCATTACTAATGGATAGTGTATATAGGAAACTTATAGGTATCAATGTGAAAACGGGGGAACACCTAGCATTCTATATTCAAAAAATACCTTCACATTTTTCGGAAAACTGTTTTCCGATGTCATTTCTGCGAGATGCAATATTTTTGTTTTGAGAGCTCAAAAACTGACACTGTTAATGGTGTTAGTACGAAAACCGGGACTGACTTAACGTGCCTTCCAAAGCATGGAAACTCTCATGAAATAATGATAGAGGTATCAGAAAAGACTTCACCATCCACCATTTTCATAACAGTGTCAGGAGTTATAAGAACTGTATTGAGCCACAATCTTTTCTATGCCGGTGACAGCGTTGCTGTAATCGCATCTTTTGGTTGTCAGTTTATTGAAAATATATCCAAATGACATTAAGTATGGGTCTATATGACAATAGGAGCTTCCAATTTTGGCCGCCGGCACAGAAAAGATTGAGACTCAAAACATTCGTTGATAAATTATCAGAATACGAAATTGTCAAAGTGCTGACGAACCGAAGATGAACCGTTAACGTTAAGTTTATCAGAATCGGGATGCTTGATAGATTGTAAGCGATTCTCGGAAAACTACTGGGATATGAGTGTTTCCTCTAGGATATGTTTTAGATCACTATTTCTTCGAAAACGGTTCGGAACTAGTCATTTCTACGCTAATAATTACAGAGCTAAGAGTTTGTTTTTTGGTAGAACGCGATAATCTCAGGAACTACCACTTCGATTTGAGAAAATCTTTTACTGTTGGATAGCCCATTTATTAAGGAAGGTTATAAGTTATGTAGCATCACGCTCCAACCAATACGAGCAGAGCAGTAACAATTATCGCGAGTGAAACCGCGGGGCCCATTTTACTGTGCGAGTAAGCCTATAACTAAATTGCTCACAAGCACTTTCCTATCGATATCAAAAACATTTTATGGGAAATTAATGATTTTCAACCCCTTGATTTACTTAACTACATATATGTAATTGAGACGGTAAGTATTTTTACCATTATTATACGTTTCTCTTCAAAAGCCCTTTAGTCTCATTCCTTTTAAGACTCCTTGAGAAAGTCACGCACTTTCTCAGCGAAAAACATAGATTATGTACTTAAAGACTTAAGGATTTTTTAAATCTTTTGAAAAGAAGGCAGTTTTCCACAATCGGAAATTTCCAATTTCGGTCCCTTTTAACTTATTTCTTCAATTTTTATCTGACTCTAAGAATGACTATTCCTTTTTTTCTGTCCACATTTTCAGACGCTAAAAACTATAGATATTTTAGAAACATACACCAAAATCTTCCTACTAGAATGTACGAAGAATCTACTAAGATAGATATATCTTACAGAAATCGAATAGACCAAGAGCCTGCTAACTTCGAAGCTACCTCCACAGCGGAAGGCGATAAGCCAAGATAATGACGTTATCAGCACAAATACAGATGTTTTGTGGTTCAGCTCGCGACACCTGGCTTAGTGCCCAGATAAAACGTTTAAAGTCGCACCGCTTTGTCAGATATATGAATTGGTTTGATAGAATTAAGTATGATACTTTACCGGTAATTTTGTTAGATCTAAGTATATTAGAAATGGTTGAAGAGAAATTTCTTGAAATTCGGAATTCAGTAGGATTGTGTGAAAATGTAGGTTTGTATCAGTTTTTATAGTAAGTATTTATTTTATTGATTTAATATTTTCGCAAAATGGTAGGTAGATAACGTAAGACTAAGGTTGAGGCCAAACGAGCGTAATTTTGTGAGTCGTGAGTCGCAGAATTTCGTTCGCAGAAATTCTGCTGCATTCAGTTTCATAGTAAAGTCCTATTTGATTCACACGGCGACGCAAAATGAGTTGTCTGCCGACTCAGACGCATAATATCAACTGAATTTCGGTCGGGGTGAGGTGGGGAGCTCCACAACTCACAAAATTACGCTCGTTTGGCCTCACCCTTATAATGCTAACTGCCTCCTAAATCTCCTGATGATGGATTTCTAAAATTGGCATAGGTATAAGTAAACACTTAAACAGAATAGGTAAATAAGCGTGATCAATGATACAGTGTATCATACACCCAACCACGCATTTCTAGTCTAAAATACATAAAATATCTCTTCCATTATGCGAGCGAACCCACGCGAGTGTCTTCATAATACAACTAATTACGTATTGTTTAAATAAAACATTAAAACAAATGCGTTATGAACATAATATTCACATAACATATCTATAAACGTATATGTACGTAGGTAGATGTAATGTAAAATATTTTACATGTACTTAAACTACCGGCAATAAAGGGTATGTTCCGTTAAACACTGACCACTGTAAGATATGACGTCACTTTAGTACCTATACTACTACTACATTCACAGTAAACTGGATTGACGTCAGAATTTTTAATTTGTTGTTCTGGTTTCTGCTTAGTGATGCTACAACCACAAACATACCTAACTTTTTTTTAACGCGGTGAAAATGCATAGAACTGCTGAATATTGGGAGGACCCCCGGGGCATGTAGGGCTCTCCCAGCCAGAAGGGCTGAAACATATCTAACTTGCTGACTGACACTGTTCGCTGCAATCGCATTTTTGGCGGTTAGAACGGAACACAGTCCAGTATCGAGTCATCTGACACTGTTAAATCAGTATTTGCTGTAATTATTTTTGATCACGAGATCAAAGTACCAACAGTGTATTGCCTCGAAAGCGCCAGTGCTCATAGTACAAAATGGCGCAGCCTTATGACGTCACATAGGGTACTGACTGCAGTAGCGTACTGGCAGTCCATGAAAGAACGAATTTTTCACCAGTGAGAACACTGAGTAGTGCATATTGGAACATGCTAAAATCTCGTAGTTACACAAACTATGCCAGTGACCCGTTCTAGCTACTGCGTACGCGCCACTGTCTCGGTCGAGTGACTAAGCAATTTATCAGCGTAGCGCATTCGGGCTATGAATGAACGCCATTAGGGACACGTCACGTTCTTCAAATGATTTCGAACGCGCCGAATACGGTAGATTTAATTCGAATACGATTTTCGAATTTGTTGTTGTTGGTCTTTATTCGAATTTTGAATTTGCTCTTTTTTGTTTGTAGATGTTCGAATTTCAAAATTTTATTTTTAAGAATTCTTTATGTAAACAAAATGCTTAGACAATTTTGTGTTCATTCTCTAAGACAAAATGTCTTTGATCTAGATGTCTTCCATATTTAAATTACCGGACCAAGATCAGAAGGATGGGTATTGTTTTTCGGATGTTAAATTATTGCATCTCTATTTTACATTCAAGATTATTGTCCCAAAAGAAAGGAAACATAGATGAACTATACCGTTGTTATACTTAACTTAATTTTTATTTTTATTATGAGGGTACCTGAAACGAGAAAGTTCTAATAGTCAATCCATAAACTCATGCTCATACAAAGAGTTACATACGGGTAGCAATCACCTCCATTAACAACTGAATTCGATTCAACAAGCTCAATACAAACAAAACATAAATGTTTATCTTGTCAACTGTGAATTGATCTGCGCGTCATTATTGATAGAGTAACTGTTTATGGCCGGTATCACAGATTACTGAACAGTTACTACCGTTATTTATTTATCTTCTGATCTTCAGCTTGCTATAGAGATATCTTTATTGAGTTAATATTGATTGGTGTTTGGTTAGCTGATTAGTTTGATTTTGTATGTTGATAGATTAATTGTTAGGTGTTTAAATGGATGGTACTTACATATTTGGTTAAATATAAGTATGTGGTTTGTTGTCACTAAGTACTTACATACATAGTAAAAACAAAGTCGCTTTTTCTGTATCTATGTATGCTTAGATTTTTAAAACTAAGCAACGGATTGTTTTAATAGATAGAGTGATTCAGTGGGAAGGTTTTTAGCATAATTTTTTTAACGGGAATTACGCGGGTGAAACCGCTAGTTTCAAATAAATAAACACCTAATTAGTTCTGATTCTTGTTGAAACTAACTTAAGAAAGACAAAATTAACGGATCAAGCAAGAAAAAGAAACAGCATTTTTCGTTTTTTAATCAAAAATTACAATTAAAAATAAATAAACCAATAGGTTTACAAACATTTTACTTTTAACTACTTAGGTTTTATTGTTTTAATATTTTATCAACATTTGATTCCTAACTTTCGAAAGATTTTTTTCAAGACAAAACTTTTTAATGAGCGTCAACCTTAATTATTTTCTTTTAATACCAAATAATGAGTTGTGTGATAAACAAACAAGTTGACTCACATCCTTATACCAGGAACTCTCCCGTGACGTCGGTAGGGAGACAAACACGCAACTTTCCTCTTTGTACAATTATCTGATCCCGCCGAAGTTGACAAGATTCTTTTGTTCCAAAGTGATTTAACCTTCAAATTTAATAACAATGGGTGCATAATAGTTGGTTAATCAATAATATAAGTATTAGGCTGCAAATGTCCATTGCTTGCAGAACATAACCCTCCTAGTTGGGGAGCCGTAGAACATGGAACTTTTTAAAACAGATACACGGGTGACGAGATCTGCGCACGTACCTCAGTGCAGAGCGAGACGCTGTCGCGGGCGCATCTCACTCATCCTCCTGATGAAGGCTAGAGATCTGATAACCAGATGAAACTTACTTTTTATATAGTTTTAACAATAGATAATCCCGCATTAGACTGCAGAAAGATTGCCGGAAAACCAGTATAACGCGGTTTCCACTATCAAGTCGTCATCGGGATCATCTCTGTGTGCTTGAAACATAACATGAATACCCAAGTAACCATCTGAAACCTCTGTCTCACACTGATAGTAATGAATGATATTAGTACAGAGCTTAAGGAATATACCGTAATCGCAGCTTACATGCTTATTGATGATCTCTTACCCGAGCTAGGTGTAACTAATATCAATCATATTTTTCTCAACCCAGGAAGCGTATCCGAGACCTCCATCTTTGCAGGCTAGTGCACATGGCACTAAACTGAAGATACGCCAAAGACCGTTACGGTTGCAAAGGACTATCAATTTTCACATAAATGCAATACACTTCTGTCTGTGCCAGTACAAACTATGATATATTCTGTACCACACCACAGATGAGACAACAGTGTGTACACAAAGAGCGTACAGTAGGACAATACAAGTCATTAAGCAACAAAGAAGGCTGTTTGTTACCGCAACACTCGACACAATGATTTTACAATCACCATTTCGGTTGAGTGTGGCCTGTTGTAACGATATTACGAGAGAATGTTAGCCTTTACGTTTTTAAGTTCATTATGTATGTGATGTTACTTTGTAGTGGGTTTAAACCACACACTTGTAGGTAGATAGGTACTATCATGAATGTTGGAAGTGTATGGTGTTTTCTTATAAATCCTCGCTTTTTTCCTAAAGTACCAAATAATTTGAAAAAAAAAAAACACTACATTTTACTTCTATTGATTGGAAAATTATTAATTTTACTAGAAACTTAGAGAGAAAGAAAGATTTACGTAACGTGACGTTATATTTACTTATATATTGTACTAGCGGTGCCCCGCGGTTTCATCCGCGTAGTTCCCGTTCCCGTAGGAATATAAAATGCTAAAATCCTTCCCACTGAATCACTCTATCTATTAAAACAAACCGCATCAAAATCCGTTGCGTAGTTTCGTTTAAAGATCTAAGCATACATAGGGACATAGGGACAGAGAAAGCGACTATGTTTTATACTAATGTAGTGATATTTTGCGTCAAAGAACAATTAAGTGCTAAACTATTTAAATGGAGATTTGAAAACTTAGAGAAATTTTCACTATCTTACTACCTTTAGTGATTTTTTTAACAGAACTAACAGACAAACAGTCCTTTTTTATAATTTTAAAATAAGAAAGCCAATAATAAAATTTCACGTTATATTCCTCCAAAATATAAACGTTTTTGTGTCATTAAAGTCTCGTACTTTCAATTATTAACATTCTTGGACCTCTCAATTACAGTCCGTACACCAATTATAATTTCGTCATATTTTCCAAAATGATTATACCAATCATTAATCCATGTTCCAAAAAAGCTTATTTTAATGATGGAATGTCCTTGCAATATTCCTTTTATAATACCATCCTGGTTTCCTTAAAGCCTATCAAGCAGGATGAGTTGACAAAAGAAAAATAATAAAAATATTCATTGTGCACAACTTATCCCGCAAAAGTTTTGAGCGGAATGAGTTGACCAAAGACTCCACTGCCTGCTTATTCTCTCCAAAATAAATTGTTTCAAATATAAATACTTCCGTCACTGTAAACTTTGTGAAGATGGATGATCTTTTACTCAAAAACTATTGTAACGATTCTGATGCAATTAAATATAGATGTTCCTTACGAATAATATTTAAGGAATAAGATAACTATTACACAGAAAACCATGTCCAGTTTTCATAAATGAGTAAGTATAGTTCGTTTAAAAACTTCTTTCTATATAAAGCTGAAGAATTTGTTTGTTTGGTTGAACGCACTAATCTCAGGAACTACGGGTCCGATTTAAAAAAATCTTTCGGTGTTAGATAGCCTATTTATCGAGGAAGGCTAAAGACTACATTTTATCTCCGTATTTCCACGGGATCGGGAAATACGGGGGTAAAACCGCAGAGCGCTTCTAGTTATAAGTAAATATTAACCAGAATACAAATAAGCACGTACTATAGGTAAAAGTGTCTGAATATATTAATAAATATTCATTAAAATCTTAACAATAATTAAATAATTACAATAACAAGGTAACTTTCTTCAGGAAAATCAAATACTACCTTCAATCTATTGACTAATGAAAGACTATATAGCGGCGTTTCATTGGCCTCTGTTAGCCAATGGGAATTTAAGAAAAGTCCTGCTTTGTACTGCAGCGGTTTACTTACTAACTTTAATATTTAAGTTCTATATTTAAATTATTATTGGTAATTTAGATGTTTGCTATTATTCTATAAGTATTTATTTTTATGGTGATTTCACAATTTTATTTCAGAGCCCAATAAATATTTTTCCGTTTTAATTTATTTCCTATTCTTCGCTGTAAGTTTTGTACTTAGGTTCTCGTAAAATAGATTTGTTTAAAAATAGCTGTGCCCCATGGTTTCTGCGTGATTTCTGCTGCTCCGTTTTGGGCGTACTTAGCGTGCTGTTACCTACTTATAGCCTGCTATGGAAAACTAATGAAAATACGTTGAGAAAAAAGCTCAAAGCGCACAAACGACGGGTGATATACTTTGTAATATACTCGTTCTTAAACATAAAAACTACTATCTTTCTTTTAAACTACTATAATTCCTATCAGGCTAAAATTGTATGAGGCCACAACAAAAATATCATCTAGGTAAATGAAATTTAAAAGTTGTAATCCTTGACGGCATTCCCGATTCCCGCGCTTGGGGCTCGAATAAATGGCAAATTACGTTTTTTTTCTCTCTCAACTGGCTGTGGATTCTGCGAAGCACGAAACAGGTCCGACTGGACTGCGCCTGCGCTGTTTTTTCGGCGAGCAACTCTGAACACGCACTATGCTGTGTTACCAGTTTATTGCACCGCTAATAAACATGCTTTTTAAATTGAAGATAGCCTAATGATATATGTGACGTGCGCTGAGTTTGTAAATACAATTATTATCTTTAATTAAATGGATGGCTTTTTGTTAAGTTGAGTAGCTTTATTATAAATAGTTATTTGTTATACAAGAGTGCAAAGTTGCTTTTTAACCGGGGAATAAAAAAAGAATCCTGAGCGTTAGCGAGGGAGTCAAAGGAGCACAAGGTTAAAAATTGTTTGCACTCGAGTGCAGCACATTATTTTTCATCCCCCCTCGGCGAGGAAATAACTAAATGGAAACATAAAACAATCACAATATTAAATGAAATGAAAATATCACGCGCAAAGCAAATTAAAAAATAAGCAAATTAAAAAATCTTGTACACCAAGAAGGTTCCGAGTTTGAATTTTAAATAAAAAAAAAGTTGTATGATAGTTTGTGAATTCAAAACATCACCACATTAATCTTATTTTATTGTTAAAATATACCTAATACCTATGTGAAAAGAAATAGGCGCGCGCAAAGCAAATTAAAAAAAAGTGAGTACACCAAGAAGGTTCTGCATCTGAGTTTTCAAAAAATTAAAAAGGTTGTATGATAATTTGTGAATAAAAAACACAATTAAACCTTTGTACTTCTACCTCCATGGTGCTTATTGCCTACATTCGGTACCATGGAGGTAGTAATAAACAAGTTTTTAATTCACACAATTAGTGCACACGATGTTCTAAATTCAAATTTACCTCTAGAGCGCAAAAACGACTTTTACTCCCAGTTATCGAAAATGCCTTGGGTCCTGCAGGGGCTGTCACAGCGACCCCGATAATTTCCACTCTTGAGATTAAAATCGACTTTTACCCCCAGATATCGAGGATTAAAAACATACTTTCCGAGCTAGTGGGATGAAAAAATAATTTACTTACACACATTAATTTGGACATCAAAAGAGCTCTTATAAATATCAGGGAATTTTGACTAAATACTAGTTAGTAGATAATTTACCTCAAATAATATTGCACTCAACTCGGGAAACTTCTATGTTTAAATCTATCTTCTATGTTTTCTAAAAAATAAAATCTATCTTCTAGAAAACATTCTATGCTTATGATTATTTAGGCAGGTGAGAATTAAAAGAAATTTAATAAGAAAACTATTGGTCTGAGTTGCTCTTTAATACTTATGTAAGTATGTACCCACCAAAAACATTCTGTAAAAAACTAGCCAAGTCTCGATGGAGCTGCTTGTTTATCTCTAAAAAGTAATGAAATCTAGACAAAGTCGTGCCAAGTGTAAGGTTCCTTACTGCGATTTCTTTATTATTATAGTTAATGTTGTGTGACTTGGCCGTTGAAGGATACACTGTACACAAGTACACAACTGTACACAAGGGTACAAAACTAGGTGCTCCATGACACTATTGCACCAATCTGTCGCCAGAACCGCTACCCATTGACGATAGAAAATTGCCACTTGAAAAACGTTGATTCAATATCCAGTCAATTGTAGGCTTGATAAAGCTGCGTATTTTAATAATGTTACAACATTACGTGTAAACAAAATTGACTTGTACCCACTACTAACGTTTTAAACAATGTTCAACGGCCAAGTCACACAACAATAACTATAATAATAAAGAAATCGCAGTAAGGAACCTTACACTTGGCACGACTTTGTCTAGATTTCATTACTTTTTAGAGATAAACAAGCAGCTCCATCGAGACTTGGCTAGTTTTTTACAGAATGTTTTTGGTGGGATTTCATTTATTTTTGTTGAAACGTGTTTATATTGTTTTTTTTATTAGATTTTCTTATTTGACACATTTTTTTCTTTTTAGGAGTAGTATTTTATTACTAAGCGCCCCGCAATTTCACCCGCGTAGTTTCCGTGGGAATTTCGGGATAAAAAGTATCCTATGTGCTTCTCCTGATTCTATGCTACCTCCCCACCAATTTTCAGCCAAATCAATTCAGCCGTTCTTGAGCTATAAATTCCCGTTCCCAATCCCGTGGGAATTTCGGGATTAAAAGTATTCTATGTTCTTCTCAAGGTTTTAAGCTACCACCTCACCAATTTTCAGCCAAATCAGTTGAGCCGTTCTTGAGTTATAAATTCCCGTTCCCAATCCCGTGGGAATTTCGGGATTAAAGGTATCCTACGTCCTTTTCCTGGTTCTAAGCTACCACCCCACAAATTTTCAGCCAAATCAGTTCAGCCGTTCTTGATTTTTAAATTCCCGTTCCCAATCCCGTGGGAATTTCGGGATTAAAGGTATTCTATGTCCTTTTCCTGGTTCTAAGCTACCTCACCACCAATTTTCAGCCAAATCAGTTCAGCCGTACTTGAGTTACAATTCCCATTCCCGTTCCCGTATAATTCCCGTTCCCGTTGGATTATCCTAGTTTTTATAGTTTTCCCTTTATGTGGCCATTAAACCCTAACTCTGTACCAAATTTCAGCTCTCTAGGTTTATGGGAAGTACTAGTTCTATTTTGATGATCATGAGTGAGTGAGTGAGTGAGTGTCTTAAATACGAAACTTTGCATTCGCTTAACTTCGGAACTAAATGACCTATAGACTTGAAATTTTATTTTAAGTATGTGATTGTATAGCTTACTGGATGACGAAAATTTCAGTGCTCTGGGTTTATCCAGAGGTTCTCAAATAGGGGCTTGAAAATGCGGCGAAAGGGTTCCTGTAAAGGATGGTACGGCAGTGTTTGCTTCGCGCTCGACTTGGTGGGGGGCACTGCCGTGCCCCCAGATGTATGTAGCAGAATAGTGAGCTAAAGATAGAGACTATTTGATATACTTAGTCGGCAACGGCAAAAACGAGCTCAAATTTCACATGCGTTTATTAAAGAAATTTTGTAAATAAATTCAGCAATCGCTACATAATATAAAACAAAGTAGTTGTCTTTCCCTATATACGCTTAAATTTTTAAAACTACGCAACGGATTTTGATATGGTTTATTTTAATAGATAGAGTGATTCACGAGCAAGGTTTTTATCATAATGATCAGACATATAATATCTAATCCACGGAAGGACGAATTTATGATAAGATTTTTGCATGTAGAGTCATCTAGCTAATGTAGGGAGAGAAAAAAATATTGATAGAGTTTCTGTTAAAGGAAGAAAAATAAGAGTACTAAGAGGTAGACAAAGGAGAAAATGCGATAAACTATGACTTTATTCATTTGTTTCGTAAAATAAACAATACAAGCGAGATATATTGTCAACCTTCTTACACTAAACACCAACGCATTAATTAAAACAACTACTTACTTATAAACCATGAAGCTGTAATAAATATCAAAATAATTCAAAACGCGCACATGTCTACTGCACATTTGTCATTCTTTTTTAAACTTTTGAATATAGAACAGCAGTTGCCATTACCAATATTGTGGCTATATCTGTAAATTATATTTTTTATTTGAATTAAGAAGTGCTCATTTATAGTCAACTTTTGTTAATGTTGCCACATTGACGAGTAATAATTGTTATTGACGGGTATAAATGCTTATAAATGGCCGAATTAAAATAGTTTTAGTGACAATAAAGTACTACATTATAGTGTTTATTGATATTTTAAAGCGGAGAACTTGTTCTGGCGTTTTTATATTTTGTCTTTTACGACTTTCAAATTTAGTTTTAATATGGATTTCTTGTTTAGATAATCACTTTTTTGTATAAATAATTTAAACTTACTATTTTTTACGTTTCTCTTTGAGTTTTGTTATCTATCATGATCATTTTATCTTACTTGTCTTTGCAAATGGATGCTTCCATAAAAGTACATAGCTTAAATTTAATTTCTTTTTTTTTTAATTACTTCACTACAAGTTGTGATATTACCCTAAAAGACTCTGATGTTGTGGGAATTTTCGAAATCGGTTCAGTAGTTTCGGAGCCTACAAACGTCGTTACAAACAAACAAACAAATCGTTCCTTTTTATAATACTTATTAGTATAGATAAGTACAAAGCCTGGTGTGTGACTTGTAATGTAATAAATCTATGGACGTTTTCCTCGTAACAAACACAAAAGTTTTCAGATTATAATTTCATTTGAATTTATTTAATAGTTACAATAAATTATATTTTTACGTAAATTATAATGGTTCGCTTTAATAAAAATAAAGTAAGAAAAATGCAAAAGACACTTAAAGACTTACGTAGACAAATCACAGGAAAATCTACTTAATAAATATTAACTAAAATTAAAAAAATAAATATATATGTATATATTTTTAAAAATTATCTCGAACTATGGAAAATCGCGTGATCCAACACTCAGCTACCAAATAAGATAAGTGCAGAAATATGCCATAGCGATGTCTCTGCGTATCTGTCGTCACAATCCGTTGCGTTAATGTAACTAAATTACACCTCGGTAATAACTAAACTGTTAAGTATCTATTGCGTTGTGACATCAATAATCATGAGGAGGTACTTATTACGGCACTTATTTCCTGATACGTAAGATAGATAGATCTTTCATCCGTTTTATATTGAAGTAACGAGATATTATAGTTATCCAATTTTAAATCTATACTTCACTAGCACTACATAGTACAAAACAAAGTCGATTTTTCTGTCCCTATGTATGTTTAGATCTTTAAAACTACGCAACGGATTTTGATGCGGTTTGTTTTAAGAGATATAGTGATTCAGAAGGATTTTAGCATAATTTTATCCTTGTATTCCCACGGGAACGGGAACTACGGGGGTAAAACCTCGGGGCGCTGCTAGTGTTTTATACACGATTACTTAAGTCCTGTTTTTCTACACAATGGTTAAAAAACTAAAATCAATATGTTGTATATTGGACTGGTCCAGTTTAATTTGAAAATGCACTTTTAAAGTCTTTTTTGTCTACTTAGAGCTGTTTTTGATTGAAAATATGAACAGGAATCCATGAAACTGGGTGAAGATATCACAATTCGAAAAAAACATATTTTGAATTATAGTGGACAAGTCCGATTCTGTTCGCCAGCTCCTTAATTGTGACTCTTCTTATTTTATGTAAGCGGCAGTAGAGTTACTTACCTTTAGATGATCCCCTTCCGCGTCGATGTCATAAAATAGAGACGTTTTACCAGGTAGTAGAAAACTTGCACGACTCCGTCTGACTGGATAGCGCATTGTCAGATATTCTGTGCTGCCAAACAGTAGTGCATCACCATTACTGTGTTCCAGATTGAAGGGCAATGTAGTCAGTGACATTACCGGGCACACGAGACTCACCAACTGATGTTTCGGGGTGATGGCACAGTAGTGTTGTACACTGTGTAATGGGCAGGCGTGCTGCTTATCATCAGGTGACCACCTCGCTAGACTCGTCATTTGAGTGCAATAAAAAACGCACAATTTGTATATTTAAGATAGCAGCCACGCGGTTTTATCCCCGTAGTTCCCATTCCCGTGGAAAAACGGGGATAAAGTATAGCCTTCCTCGATATATGGGCTATCTAACACTGAATCATTTTTTCAAATCGGACCAGTAGTTCCTGAGATTAGCGCGTTCAACCAAACAAACTCTTCCGCTTTATAATATTAGTATATATATTATATAGATAAGTTTGTTAACCTCGTGTCCATAAATCCCAAATTTACTTTAGTATCTTTTTGTACAATTAAGTCTAAAAATCCCATCATGAAGTTACGAAACCCCCAACCTAGAATAATGAAATAAGGCTTAGTTAAAAGTTTGCTAATGAACCTGCATGCTTATACTCGTATTAAAAAGAAGACAAGTTTCTTCTTTAAATAGTGAATTTTATTAAGTTTTAAAAATATGTTGGAATTTAAACAGCTTAATGAATGAACATGAGGGTGGAAAATTAATTTTGTCGCAAATGATCACCGGTCTATGAATAGTTTTATTTATAATCGACGAGCCGTGTTCTCGACAGGATTTTCTATCGATAATATAAAGTGTTTATCCCTTATTTAAAGCCCTTAGGGGATGATTTTTTTAAATTACTGTTTGAGATGTCTACGAACAATGTTTTCTATGAACAGGGTTTTCGGCGAAACGTGCTGTCTAGGAATATATATTTCTATTAGCTCTGCTTTCTGTGTGTAAGTAGTCATATCAAGCATGTTTCTATATTAGGTTACACACTCGTTTTGTACCTATTTATATTTAATATGAAATCGTTAAACAAACTTTCTTGAAAAGATGCTTTATTTAAGCAGATATTTTCCGTTGTTAGTTATTCTACAAATTCCTTTTCTTTTTGAAAAGTTTTGGAATAAACTTTTTAGATTAATATAAGTATTATGAGACGAATAGTGGCGTGATTGCCAGCGCTGTTATTTTTTATAGTATGTTTTGTTTTTCCGTTATCTAACTAAAGTACAAGCTTGGCTTAGTTTGGGAAAATCAAGCGATGTATGTGATATGTGTCTGGATAGTGGATATACTGTATCACTACATATGTAGTATAAAACAAAGTCGCTTTCTCTGTCTCTATGTCTCTATGTCCCTTTGTATGCTTAGATCTTTAAAACTACGCAACGGATTTTGATCCGTTTTATTTTAATAGATAGAGTGATTCAGTGGGATTGTTTTTAGCATAATTTTATCCCCCTATTCCTACAGGAACGGGAACTACGCGGGTGAAACCGCGGAGAGCCGCTAGTTATTAATATTTAACTATTCATAAATCAGCATTCCATAAGTTCTTTGTTTTACACACATCATTACAAGTCAAATCCAAAGACCAATTTCTTCACCACCACAGTTCCGTGATGTAATTGCTGACACTACTTACTTGTGTCAGCAATTATCTCACGGAACTCGTCACAAATCGCAATCAGCTAAAAGCCCAATCATTTTCCAATGCCATTTCCGTTGTCCGTGCCTTGGAAACAGGGAATAAAGGGGATCACAATGGCTATCCGGCTATACGGTTTATCCCCTCGCGTCACCCGCTGAGCCCCCGCTTCGCCCCCTCGGGGGTGCACCTCCCAACTCCCTCTTCGCACACTAATTGCGCCCCTAAATTGGGGTAATGCATGGAACGCGTCGTTTCAGTTTTAATAAAGTATGAAGTTTGATCAAAGCGGCTATTTGTTTTAGTTAGTGGAGATTGTGTCTGATGTTAGGCTTAGTTGGTTTTTGATTTTGTTTTTTTAAACTGATTGATAGGATATTTATGTGGAATTTTGAGTGATGTGTAGATAGTAGAATAAACCGAACGATGTAATAAAATCATTATAAACTACAATTTATCAATCTTCATTTAATAATATAAGAATCGATGATATAGATGATAATGTTATTCTGCCACTTTCCATTCCACTTCTGCTATTGGTAAAATTTTAATAAGTACAACTTAATCATTATTGTCTTTAAAAAAAATAGATTTATTATTTGCCTACCCTAAAAGTTGAAATATAAAAGCCTAGCCTTCGCCTATAGGTTTTTTATCTATTAATCGATTGTCATCGATACTATTTATTGAAACCCTAACACAAGTACAGAAAGTCTCAAATACAGGAAACTAGAGGCTCTCCCTAAGGTTTATATTCAATATTCGTGCCCCAATACCATTACAATTGCGTGTCAAAGAAACTAATCATACAAACTGCTCATTTTCCTTCCAAACGGCATTTTGTCCCAAATGTGGAGCAAGTACGCAATATTGAAGCCCTCTATGTCACGCACACGTTGTGCCAACACGCTGACTCACCGCACGAAGGAAAACCAAAGCAATATTCGATTGAAACGCCGTAAATAAAACATGTTGCATCCTCTCCCTTCGAAGTATTCTCTTTATTGAGTTACGGAGTCCCCGAAGCGTTTTGCCGCCAAAACAACTTACATTTTGCCCCCCGGCGCGCGTAAAAACATTCACAGAAATTCTCCCGAAGAACGAAAGAGAGGTGCTAAGGACAGAAAAGGACGGACACCTTAATATTTTACCGAGCATCTTCTCATCAGGAAATCGGGTCGCATGCCACTTTCGACCTTATTCACTGTGCGCTTAGAGTCTAAAATGTGAAGCTGAATAATTAGATTGCGTGTGTGCCCTTACGTCGGTGAAAGGAAATTACAACCACACCCACGTATAATGTTGCCGCAATAAAAAAACGTGTGAGAAGAAATAATGAGCGGTTACTGGCGCGCCGAGAGCCGACTCTGATAATGTTTTTTTGTTGTTGTCCGCTAATTGATTAGAGAATCATGGGTTAAAACGTTGGACGCCGTCAATGAATGATGGATGAAGTCGTTCCGTAACTCTGATTACAAATTTAAATGCGAGATGTAGATGAGCGGTTGAGATTCAATGGGAACGGGGCCATCGCGGTCCCGCATCGCTTACATTCGTCTTTGTTCATTGCTGTGTCGATTCACTTGAACGTCTGACACTGTAATAGCTCTATTCTGATGTTAAATTCTATTCATGACTGTATTTAATGATTTAAATAATAGTATGTTTTGAATGCTGCTTTTAAATCTCTCGTCGCTTCAATGGCCTCGATAATCTTAGTTAAGCATATATTAAAATAGCTACAGTCTACGCTGTTGCTCATTTTGAATGTTATCTTTTTGAGATATCTAGTTGTTAAGTATACCATGTCATTGTCAGTAGTTCAATGTATTTGTATGTCAAATTTTATCAATATAGAACCGATAGTTTCGATGTAAAAACCTAAATCTAAGTACAGTATTCTACACATTAAATTTCAAGACTGAACGTATTTGGTTATGCGGGGAAAATTACATTAAAACTTAAGAAAGGATATCAGAAAAACCATTAAAGGTATGTGTATATTATCTAGTATAAATTAGCATTAAGCTGAAGATGCCAAGAAAGCCAATGATGCTGCGATTCTCGATACAAACCATTCGAAGAAAAGTTTAATATGGAGCCATAGACACCAAAAAAAGATAGATCGCCTGTTTTGCCAAATGATATGCTTAAATATAGCTGGACCCCGTAAAGGACATGTACATAAAAATATAAATATTACCAATTCAAAGGAAAAATCCTTACTAATATCATAAATGCGATAGTAACTCTGTCTATCTGTTTGACGTCTGTTACGATTTCACGGCTAAACTATTGAACAGATTGAATTGTTTGGGTAGGTTATAGTCTGTGGAAGGACATAGGCTATGTTTTTACCCCGAAATTCTCAAAGGATAAACTATACGGGTAAAACCGCGGTGCACAGCTAGTAATAAATAAAAATAGTAACGAAAGAAGTTAAAGGAATAATTATGATTTGGGATACTTTTGTTTTAAATCGTTTGGTAGTAAAATACTTATAACAATTTGAGAAAAGCATCGTTAAATATAGACTTAAGAGAATAACGTCTCCATGCGTTTGATTTAAAGAGAGATTAATCTTAACTGGGTGTGTGTGTGAATGAGTGTGTGCGTAGTTTCTGATACCCTAGATACAAGCTTCGAGCTTAGTTAGGGATCAGTTACTAAATGAGATGATGTCATGTTATGTTATCAATTCCACATTTCGCTTATAAGCTAATATTTATTAGTCCTGGAACAACTGCAGTTTATTGAAAAGTAATCGGAGAAAACATATCAGTCATAGTTTTCAATATAAGTATATAGTAATACAAAACTTTATCTCCGCCTGCTTGTCCGCTTTCTTCTGCGACACCACGCAATTAATTTTGATACGTATTTCGCTAAAGCAGAGAACCGAACCGAAAAACGTCTCAAATGTGTTTTGTCAATAAAACTGTGAGCTAACAGTTTGACACATACACACACACAATATTTATTAGTTAAACTACACACGTGCGATAGAGCAAGTTTAATTTGGATAAGCATCACCTAGATCGTATTGCTTAGCATCTTGTTAAAGAAACCTATCCGAAGCCTGCTAGTTATACACCAACGTGATAATGAGTTACATTGCATTCAGTGCGGCCTGCAATAAGACATTTTAAAATAAACGAATTTAAATAAAAATTTAAGACAGAGTTTGCCATTCGGACATTTCGAGGGCATTCCTTGGATATACCTACCCGTGGCGCAATTATAAAACATCTATGTAGTTCCCGCAATTTTCCTGATATATTGGCAACATGAAGGTCCAATCCCTTTAAATCACTCTTATCTTTTGGTGAAAACTGCATTAAAAGATCTAAACATACTTGGAGACAGGCAGCGTGAAGCGATTTTGTTTAATACTATATAGGGATGATAAACATGATCTTTTTCTATACGCATACGCATGGTAGAGGAAACTCTCTAGATACACTTGGTTTTGGTAAACATTTGCTTATGTATTTTTGAAAGCCTTTCTTTTTGATATTTTGTAATTTATCAATAACCAGTGAGTAGAAGGAGCAATAGAAAATATAGATTGATTGTGTGAAGCATGATATGCGATGCGAAAGAAATGTTTAAATGTTGAGATGCCGGCTGATAGAAAAAAATGGAAGAGAAAAACATATTTTGCCTAACCACGGAATGGAAATAAAACAGAACAGGAAAAAGAAGAAGAATGTCCATAACCAAGAAATAGGTAAGTCCTATTTTGTAATAAAACATGTTAGGAATTAGATCCGATAAACTGGTGATTGGTCTCAATCCGTGTAAGTACAAATTATGAAATAACTTTTTCTAAATTACTAGTGAAGTATCGGCCTGTTAGATCCCACCAATTTGGGCTATCTCCCTGAGGATAGAGAAGAGAGAACCAGCCGAATGTGTATTGTCGATCTCAAACCGGAGATCATGTTTGGAAAATAGCAAACGAGCAACATAATGAAAACATTAGTATGGCCCCTTAGATTGCATTCACTTCTACTTAGTCTCTTCTTCTTAATAGTTTTTGAAAATCCACAATTTATGAGATCCAGCTAATATATCCATAAAATATCTTGAAGATCGCAATCGAAATGATGACAATTTCGACTCATTGAATAGATATTGAATTAAACGATTGTTTAAATAAACACAATTCACAAGTGGTAAATGCAAATACAGACGGCATACCACACTGATCACTGTACATAGGTTTGCATACGTAATTATATGAAAAACCTGACAATTTACATAGCAACAGTACTTACATACAAATGTTTTATTTGTCTTACAAGTACTCACAAGTACCTCGTATATTTGCTTCCTATCAAATAACTCCATAAAACAATTTCCACACAACATGTGAAGCAATTTAGGTGCCTATTAATACTTACACGTCTAATTAATCGTTTATTAATGTCTTTGCTTCGTATAAAAACTTGCACGCCGTATGGCAAGCCATTTACAGTCCACCAAATAGGCTGTAATACCATATCGGCAAGTAATACCACTCATTACAGAAGATATGGTACAGTGCCGCCATTTAACCGTTGGAAATGCCTCAGTAAAAACCGCATCAGAGCTAAAAATAATACCGAAACATGCCAAAACGGCGACAGTCCGCGCCACTAAGTAAGTGAACCGAGTCGGGCGATATTCAACCTTATGTGAGTCGAAATAAAAGTGTAGCTTCCAAACTCAGTTGGTGGCGCATATCTAGAAATTGTGGCATATTCGGTGAGAGCTACTGCCGCCTTCCGACCGCGGCACACTTGGCGAGCGAAGCCAAACGACGTCAATATACGGCCGAGTTTATCAATGTGTGCTTGCCTTCATCTACGGGCTTAGTTTGAAGTTTGAACTCAATATTGGATACGAACGGACGTAGTTACGAAGACGTATGTGTACGTTTGTTACGAATGGGATCCGACGCGTGTGTGCGTTTCGTTTCCCGGTGAGTGTGTAGGGTATTCCTTTTATTTTTCGGCTCCGTTTCTTTAAAGAAAGGGTCAAGTGCGTGAATAAAGTTTTATAAAGACGTCTCCGAAACGTGACGTGGGAACACATTGCTATTGTTCGGAATGGTTTATGATTTCATTTTTGTTATGCCCCTTTGCGGATTTATTTTGTTGACAATGTAATCCAATAAGTATATTTAAAGTCTGACAAACATTGTTATTAGTAAAATAAGGGTTAAGTTAATAACATTAAATTACAACGCCCTATTATGTAATATACCTAATTACTTTGCTAATTGACCCTTAATTATAGCCATAATATATGAATATGTACAGTACATACAACCCTTAGGTAATAATAATAAAGATTTCTTTGACTTGCAAATAAGGCTAGCCCGATGGAGAAATTGGTGAACTACCGAACTAATTCAAATACGGACCGGATCAACCGGGAAAAGACGAATTTTCACAAAAAATACCGCCCTCAAAAAAATAAGTACTTAGTGTAAACTTCTGAGTTTTGCACTGTGAGTGACAGATCTGAAATCTAACGAGAGAATCTTGGTCGTGATCCTTATTCTATGAATCTAACCACTCTTTTTCCTCCTTCTGCATTAAATGTCATTTTGGCGTCACTAGTAAGCATTTCAAATTGCACAAGAACCTTCTTTTTTATTTATTAAAAATTCTTGCCATTTTATTCTACCGTTGGCAAAATTTCTACTTCCCCAAGTTAACTGTCCATATTAATAATTTATTATTAAGGATATTTGAAAATGAAACAACGTGCTCTCGTGTGATACAAAACGGAAGGAAGAAAGTTTATTTTATTGTAACATCTATCTATAGACTACAACTAGAATGACATTGTTATACACAACCGTTGACAGATGACACTAACATAAATGTATTTTGAGGAAACTACAACAGTCCACCACTGGCAACAAAGATCAGAAGTCACTTCGTCTTCTTAACTCTTCCAGACAGGCTACTTCGGACCAGACTGATGATAGCAGATTACCCGTTTATCGTTCTTCTGACTACGATCTTGATACATCGATAGAAGAAGTCTTATTAACTTACAAAAACCTCTAGAATCAGTTCCTCACTAAGCCTTATAAGGAACCTTGATTTCCTTTGCTTTAAAAGAAGTAATGGATTAACGTAACTTTTTGCATTTTCTGCCATATTACTACACAAGGTAATACGAATATTACTGTAAGAATAATCCCACCAAAAACATTCTGTAAAAAACTAGCCAAGTCTCGATGGAGCTGCTTGTTTAACTCTAAAAAGTAATGAAATCTAGACAGACTCGTGCCAAGTCTAAGGTTCCTTACTGCGATTTCTTTATTATTATAGTTATTGTTGTGTGACTTGGCCGTTGAACATTGTTTAAAACGTTAGTAGTGGGTACATGTCAATTTTGTTTACACGTAATGTTATAACATTATTAAAATACGCAGCTTTATCAAGCCTACAATTGACTGGATATTGAATCAACATTTTTCAAGTGCCTATAATTAAGCAAATTTTCTATCGTCAATGGATAGGTTCTGGATTTTTTAAGATTGGTGCAATAGCGTCATGGAGCACCTAGTTTTGTACCCTTGTGTACATACATGTGTATCCTTCAACGGCCAAGTCACACAACATTAACTATAATAATAAATAAATCGCAGTAAGGAACCTTAGACTTGGCACGAGTCTGTCTAGATTTCATTACTTTTTAGAGTTAAACAAGCAGCTCCATCGAGACTTGGCTAGTTTTTTACAGAATGTTTTTGGTGGGATTTCATTTCTTTTTGTTAAAACTTGTTTATATTGATTTATTTTATTAGATTTTCTTATTTGACACACTTATTTTTTAGGAGTAGTATTATATTATTAAGCGCCCCGCGGTTTCACCCGCGTAGTTCCCGTTCGCGTTTCCGTGGGAATTTCGGGATAAAAAGTATCTATACATAAATAGTTTTTAAGCTACCTCCCCACAAATTGTCAGCCAAATCAGTTCAGCTGTTCTAGAATTATAATTCCCGTTCCCATTCCCGTGGGAATTTCGGGATTAAAAGTTTTCTATGTGCTTCTCCTGGTTCTAAGCTACCTCCCCACCAATTTTCAGCCAAATCAGTTCAGCCGTTCTTGAGTAATAAATTCCCGTTCCCATTCCCGTGGGATTTTCGGGATTAAAGTGTTCTATGTTCTTGTACTGGTTCTAAGCTACCTCCCCACCAATTTTCAGCCAAATCAATTCAGCCGTTCTTGATTTTTAAATTCCCGTTCCCAATCCCGTGGGAATTTCGGGATTAAAAGTATCCTATGTCCTTTTCCTGGTTCTAAGCTACCTCCCCACCAATTTTCAGCCAAATCAATTCAGCCGTTCTTGATTTTTAAATTCCCGTTCCCAATCCCGTAGGAATTTCGGGATTAAAAGTATCCTATGTCCTTTTCCTGGTTTTAAGCTACCTCCCCACCAATTTTCAGACAAATCAGTTCAGCCGTTCTTGATTTTTAAATTCCCGTTCCCAATCCCGTGGGAATTTCGGGATTAAAAGTATCCTATGTCCTTTTTCTGGTTCTAAGCTACCTCCCCACCAATTTTCAGCCAAATCAATTCAGCCGTTCTTGATTTTTAAATTCCCGTTCCCAATCCCGTGGGAATTTCGGGATTAAAAGTATCCTATGTCCTTTTCCTGGTTTTAAGCTACCTCCCCTCCAATTTTCAGCCAAATCAGTTCAGCCGTTCTTGAGTTACAATTCCCGTTCCCATTCCCGTATAATTCCCGTTCCCGTTCGATTATCCTAGTTTTTATAGTTTTCCCTTTATGTGGCCATTAAACCCTAACTCTGTACCAAATTTCAGCTCTCTAGGTTTATGGGAAGTACTAGTTCTATTTTGATGATCATGAGTGAGTGAGTGAGTGAGTGAGTGAGTGAGTGAGTGAGTGTCTAAAATGCGAAACTTTGCTTTCGCTTAACTTGGGAACTAAATGACCTACAGACTTGAAATTTTATTTTAAGTATGTGATTGTATAGCTTACTGGATGACGAAAATTTCAGCGTTCTGGGCTTATCCAGAGATTCTCAAATAGGGGCCTGAAAATGCGGCGAAAGGGTTCCTGTAAAGGATGGTACGGCAGTGTTTGCTTCGCGCTCGACTTGGCGGGGGGCACTGCCGTGCCCCCAGATTTAAACAACAGTTAAGGTAGTAAATAAACACTCCTTTATCAAGTATTATTACCATAATATGGTGATCTTATTTGTCAGTGGGCTGTGGGTTTACGCAATTTAACCCCTTGGTCATCCAATACTTGGGTCCTAACCTGAAGCATAAGTACTGCGTTTCTGGTGAGAATTTTAGAGTTTTGACTACATTTTTATCATATGCAAATACAACTATTAGAAACATGCCAATTATCCGAAACCAGACATCTTTGCAGTCCGATCTGAGATAGAAAACCAAGTTCCCAGTACTCAAGCCATTAGGCTACAAAAAGCGACAAACGTCACTTTTGATTGACTTTTAATAGCTCAGTTTATTGACAAGATCTTCCTTAAACTTTTTACGACCAAACCGAACGATAATAGCGTCGATTTGAGAGTCCAGAGTTCGATCACCGGCCGGTGAAGTAATAACAAATGTTTTTATTACATATTTTTACGTGTATCCGGTCACATATCAAACATCGCATCGCATCAACACATCCTTAACTTTATGCTATTAATGCTAAAGAACGGATAAACGTAATTATTTATTTAAAAAAATACATACATACGAAAAAAACAAAAGATAGTCGCCATCCCGAGCAAGACAAAACGTTTGCGCATGCACTCAAATGTTTGTCCTGAGCAAGAATCAAAGCCATATTATGCTCATTCGTTGATGGAGGACAAAATCATATACTTTACCCAATTGAATTTAAGGTATTTCTATGAACGAGACATAGTATTGGTCTGTCAGATCTAAATGCAGGTTCTAAAAGCTTCTGGGATTTTTCTCACCGACGACGATATTATTACAGCGAGGAGGAATAGGCGTAATCACGTCAAACCAAAACCATGTGAAAAAAATTGCGAACATACATTGCTCTGTCCAAAATAACACATATCGTAAATTATCTGGGAAGGATCTTAGCTTATTAGGGTAAATTATAAGCTTAGTTACAGATAGACACTACGTAAATTAGAAAAGTCTCGTCTAACCTGGGAACTCGCGAGCGAAGCCGGTGGTCCAATAAAAAAAGATTTAGATATGTAACCATTTTAATTTTAGACCTTAAAATTTCCTAAGATGTAAAATCTTAAAAAATAACAACTATATTTATTAATGCAATTCAAAAGAACATATTCTCAAACGGTGTCAAAGCTCTCTACTTCTTTATATCATGATCAGCGCGTACGTAATAGGTCCGGTACTCCATTATGGTACCACCTAATTTCTTCGAATCGCCAGTTCACAACCAGTGGACACGTCGGTGTGCGCAACTCGTTAACGACCAGACGGAATCCTGCTCCGGTCCACAAACAACCAGTCGGACAGCTAGAGATGGGACTGGACAGGTTTACCGGATGAATTTGTAAATATCGGTTAAAATTGGTGAATAGCAACAGAAGTAATAATTATGAATATCGACAATTATAATAAAGTACTTATCTAAATGATCTATCTAATAACGTAGTAGTTTAGGTTAGCTTCTTGCTGTTTCGAGAATTGCGGGTGGTGGTGGAATTGCGGTATCTGTTTGTTATAGTTCTTATGTATCCATAGTACAAGTTTGGACTGGATATGATTTAAAAAAACCTATTAGTTTTATTCACTTTCATAGTTACGAAATGTTCGAAAATGGTGTATCTCTCTCATAAATAAAATTAGGAAAATCATTACCTGCATAATCAAAGAAATTTGCAGCACGTATTGTTTTTATTTTAATTTTATTTCATTTACTTATAAAAATAAACATATAAAAATATGTTATACCAAAACACCAGTAAAATACACGTGCACAAACCAAAACAACCGGTTACCGGATAGCTCGAACCTCTAGACATCACTACACCGCGTGTGTGTACATTCGAGTTTAGGTGTAGATCAATGTGTGAAGGACAATTTAGAAATACTTGTCAATTTATAGCCGCAGTACAGCGACCAGTTAGTCAAATAGACCAGCCGTTGGTAAAGGCGAGTCCACTAGTATGTCGTCATAAAGTGAAACCACACACTGCTTCGGTGTTCCAACGTCTCTATAAAATCACGTTATGTTAATACAATTTCATAGATTGCCTCAGATGAATCTTTATCTGTTATGAAGCCGTAATAACTATGAATATAGTCTATTGATATATTCTGATGCTTATCTTCTTTAAAACATATTTTTTGTTAGTTTTGTTGAACGTGTTTTGTGTGCTCGTTTTACCGGTAAAGTTAGTTTTTTTACAATTTGTCTTTATCATCTATTGATTGATTAATTTTCTCAAGACGTTCTTTAGGTATATTCAAGTCTAAAGCCTCGTTATTACTCTTATGTCGCAGAGACATATAACCCAAAATTCAATATATTCTTTGCGAATTCGTGCGTTGATTGTCTTCTTCACTACAACCAGTGCTGAATATAGTATGTCGACTTGCGAGTTGCGACTAGTCGCGCGACCCTTATAGTTCTCGCAAGACATTTAATGTCAAACAAAAGAGTGGCGTTACAAATTTCCCCTAGTGAAAAGGTAATTTTAACGCCATCAAAAGGATACATTTTTCAAATGATATTTCGTTTGCTTCATCTGTGTACATCTTCATAACTGGATTTTTTACCCATATCATCAAAATTATACTAATTACTACGTTACTACTACTTCTTCTTCTTTGCGTATCGACTCAAATTTTACGATATATTTGAGAAGTGTTGGTTGGGCTTGGTCGGACCATTTTAGAACAAGAGGTTTGGCCAGTCTCAGACTGTTCGTTACCAAAAGTGGGTGCGGCATGTCTAGGCTAAGTTACTCGTATCACCCTTTCTCTTTGATCTTCGGCTATTAGCTTCACACGACTAACTAAATTCGCCCTCTGCCTCTGCCCATTTGATTGTTTTCCGCTAGGCCATGCTACGAAATTTGATACGAATTTCACAAAAAAAATAGGCCTATTCAAATTTAGGACCGAAAGAAGCAAGGACAATGTATGCCTTTAAATTACGCCATATTTAAATCTTTACCCTTGGACGATATATGAAGAATTGCAAAAACACATACTTCTACACTTTTACTTGGATGTTGGATATACTTACTCGTATGTAATTTCTATAGCTATATCGGATGCGACGCGAGTCTATACAGGATTTCGTGTTGTAAGGAGTACATGTATAGTGTTTGTTTATACTGAACTAGCTAGTTTTACCGGCGTAGTTCCCATTTCTATTTATCCCGTAGGATAAACAGTATCCTATATCCTTTCTTGTACCTGTTACGTGAATACAAAATTACACAATGATCGGGTTTGCAGCATACCAAATCATGACTTTTGAAACAATTAATGAATTAAATAAAAAACCCTATTATTATTCGATGGTTTCTATATCAATTTGTAATATTCGAATAGAATTTCATAATTCCATGTTTTATTAACCTTACCAGTAGCTATTGTAGTAGTAATATCCATTATTGGACTATTATGCGGCCATTTAACGGGTAATTTAGTAACAGCATATGCCGACCATGTGTCGGCGCGTGGCTAACAATTAGTTATTATTTTGTAACTTGGTATATGATAAACTAGCTTTTGCCCGCGACTTCGTCCGCGCGGAGTAATGCCTTCTGGCAGAATTTGGGGTTTCCCCCTTTTCTCCGCCTAGGGGAGAAAAGGGGGAAACAAAAAAAAATTCTAATTTCCAAAAATCCTTTCTTAGTGGTAGTCTACTCCCCCCAACAAACACAGGTGCCAGATTTCAGCTCTCTACGACCAGTAGTTTCGACTGTGCTGCGACTGACTGTCAGTCAGTACATCACTCAGTAACAGACGAGTTTTATATACATATATAGCTAGATAGATGATAAATAACATAGTTGTTATTATTTAAAGTAAAAATTTAAATCACTTTAGTGGTATTTAAAAGGCTGATTCTTTATAATTAACTAGCAGCGCCCTCGATTTCACCCGTATAATTCCCGCTCCCGTGAGAATGTGGTGATAAAATTACCTATACTAAAAACCTTCCACTTGAATCTCTCTGTCTACTAAAGGAATCCGTCTTCAAACTCCGTTGCGTAGTTTTAATGTTACATAGGGACGGACAGACAGCGACAGCGACTTTGTTTTATACTAAGTATGTGATGATGTCAAAATCCGTTGCGTAGTTTTAAAAAATTAAGCATACATAGGGACGGCCAGACAATGACATCGACTTTAGAGGACTATGTAGTGATGATTCGTGCCGTGTCAATTACTGTTTCCTGTATCTGACCCTTGAACCAGTACTAGCAATGATGATAGCCTCTTCTGATGGTAATCGAAGCCTTTTGCTATTAATCCAGTCGCATTTACGATGGCTAGAGCAATTATTTTGTGTCAACGTCCCACATGGCGTTGAATTAGATACTCGTAAATAACATAACATAATCATTGACTACATCATCTCATTATAGTAACTGACCCCTAACTAAGATCGGAGCTTGTATTTAGCTTGTATCTATAAAAATTCATTCATTCTTCACTTAGGTTACCTTCATTCGGCTTTCTATCATAAAAAATAGCATAATATTATATTAATTCTTATTTACCTAAGTTTTAAACCGTATTAATGTAAAGTTTACAGATTTATTTGCAAGGAACCGTGATACTGAGAGGCTGGTCACCTCCTGACGTTTCAATGGCGACGATGATGGATGCTCTGCTTGTCTCCGGGACCTATTGTCTTGTCTTGTCTCGTCTGGGCAGGCCTTTAACAGCGGGACTCCATTCAAACTTATGTTTTAAGAAAGTTTTCTGAAATCTACAAAATGTAAGTAAGTAAGTAGTTTAACATTTTTGGAACAAATATTGAGATGAATTAATATACTTACTTAATATATTTTTAGTGCAATGCTTAAAAGGGAACATCAGCCTGTATGATGATAATGATATTGTATTTCACTACCGGTCAAAAATTAATAATATTTGAACAATATGTAATGCCTCTTGCATTACAAAGAAAGATCCCTGTCCTAAATCCTGCACTACAGAGTAAAGCTTTTCAAAGATGATACTAAAGCAAAGGCAATATAGATATAACTAGCGGCGCCCCGCGGTGTCAGCCACGTAGTTCCCGTTCCCGTAGTAATATGGGGATAAAATTATGCTAAAACCTTCCCACTGAATCACTCTATCTATTAAAACAATCCGCATCAAAATCTGTCGCGTAGTTTTAAAGATCTAAGCATACATAGGGGACATAGGGACAGAGAAAGCGACTTTGTTTTATACTATGTAGTGATCACCACGTCTAATACGTAATTGTTCTCAAGATCTTAGCCTTCATCATTAAAAACTACATAATATATTACGAAGTTTTATGAAGTAAGTATGGATATTATGTAATTTCCATAGTGTTGATAGAAACGATTCATTGTACACTAACGGTCGGTATTCACGGTAGATTATTCCAACTCACGTACAATAGTAAGTACAGTCCGGCTGTAATCAGATTGATATGTAAACTATAGGATCATCAGTATTGTATTCGTGGTATAACAATATAAAACAATAGTCCAAGTTTTCATGTCACACTGTTTGTTTGGAGCGGCTGTGAAAGTGGTGAACGTGGTCTGCGTTTTACTTATGTGTTTTATTCAACGGCGTATTTATAACTTATTAGCCCTCAGTTTTACCCACATAGTTCCCGATCCTGAGGGAATTTCTAGATTAAACATAGCCTATCTCCTTCCCCTGACCATAAGCTACCCCTATACTAAATTTCAAGTCAATCGGTTCAGCAGTTTAGCCGTGAAAAGAACAGACAGAGTTACTTTCGTATTTATAATATTACTAGCTGTGCCCCTCAGTTTTACCCGCATAGTTCCCGATCCAATGGGAATTTCGAGATAAAACATAGCATATCTCCTTCCCCGGACCATAAGCTACAACTGTACCAAATTTTAAGTCAATCGGTTCAGCAGTTTAGCCGTGAAAAGGTATCAGACAGACAGACAAAGTTACTATCGCATTTATAATATTATACATAAGTACATATATGTAGTAAGAATGTGTTTTATTCAACGGAGTATTTAAAACTTATTTCTTTATAATGTTTATAGTTATCATGGTTACCACATAAATTAATATGATTAACCGAATATTTACCATGAATATTATTTATATCGAGTTTCCGATATTTCGACGCTGATTCAAGCGCAATGATCACAGATGAACTAACAGTTCTTTATAGTTGTTTTTCAATGGATTTGTTTTATGATATTCTACTTCTTTTGAATCTCGGTTTCGTGACTTTCGTGTCTGATTGGGGTTAACTTGCACTTACAGATGTGGGCGAAAATCAGTATTTTTCATAGAAGGATTGCTATCCTAGAAGATGATGGTATATTTTTCTGTAAAAAATTAACCAAAAACTAAATTGAGTTCTTTTCACTACTATTGTAAAACAAACTTACACGCAAAATTACAAATTTCGTTACTGTTTTAAATGAAACTTACACGCAAAATTACAGTCAATCACCATCCCATTCACCCTCAAAACATAGCTTACTGAAACCGTTTCCAATTCACACCAGTCACTATCCAGTCACCTTATACCAATTAACACAAACCAACAATAATATTCGTTCAATGCATCCGTAAGAGTGCAAAACAGATATAAAAGAGGGTTGTAGTCGCAGCCACGTTTTCAATTTCCGCCCCGACTCACCCCCGCCACCCCGAGCCCTTGCCGCGGGTAATTTTATTAAAAACACGACGATGCGGCCCGACAACGGATGAATATTTATCTCGTCGCACCGGACGCGGAATTTCAAAGGGTGTGGAGCTCTGATAAATTCTGATAGAGTTGGTTTAGTTTTTGGATTTTCGTGTTGATATTAGCTGTTTTTAGTCTGAAATAGATATGGTTTTTTCTTTGTGATAGATAAGCTGTAAACTAAGTAGTATTAAATCATATTTGTTGTTTTTCATTTTATACATGAAAAAGACATCATAGAAAACAAAACTAAAATTTAATTTTCTTAATGTGTATATCACAATTCGAAAATGGGGCTTTCTTAAGCGAGAAAGTACCATACGCTCTTAGAATGTTGACCACAAGTACCTATTACTTAGATCAAGGAAATGCATTTCGCATCCTCATTAAGAGACCCAGATTGCAAGTCTTATCATATTATTCTTTTTAAATATTTTCATTATATGTCTATATGTAGCACGGGGACGAATAAAAATGAACTGGTCAGCCATCTTGGAATATACGCCATATTGGATTTAGATCAATCAGTCAATTACTACAAAATTCAAATGATTCGAACATAATTCAAAAAAACATTACAAGCTAATAAACCACTTAAAAAATATAATCTATACGACCACGATCACTAAAAACCTTCTTGATTTGCTAACCTTAATATTAATCAAATCAGGTTTTGAAAAAAAATTGACAATTTATTTTGACAGAACCGATTTGTTGAGAAAAGTTATTAAGTAATTAAATTAATTTGAATCGGGATTAATATAGAGGTAAGTCATGTTTCTTTTCTATTAAAAATACGGGATTTATATTTATTCCTACTTTGGTATTTCTTGGTCAATTTAATATCTTGTTACGCAAGGGCAATTGTGGGTAAGCGTGCGCGGGCGCTTCTAAATTGATACGCGATTTTAAAAATACTGTTTGCTCCCAGCGAAAATTTAAAAAATACGTGTAAAAATAAAAAGTAAGTACTTACCTACTTTTACCTATGAAGAGTGTGTGCGTAGTTTCTGATATCTTAGGAGCAGTTTTGCCTTTTAAGGTCTCAGGACTCACTCCCTCAGGACAAACTCCTATAGTAAAACAGTATAGAAGAACAGTCTTTAAAACCACGCTTGCATAAATTATACATGTTGATATCCTAACATGTAATAATCCAGTTACGTGTCAGTTGCTATGGTAAGTTGATAGTGATTGATTATGTTATGCTAAGTTCGTAAGTGATGCAATCAATACATTCATCACCGAGATAACTGGATATTTAGTCTGTTGTTCTAACTGCTAAAGAGTTGTACAAGTGTCTACTCAGATAGCTGAGCATCCAAGCTACGATTTGATATGCAGATGATGCAGTTTCACCCAACCCTTCACCTTTTATACCCGCTCTTAGTCGCTCAATTAGCACTACCTGCAATGAGTGATTTCCGACCCTATTCTTCTTTTGGCGTTACTGCAATGAATTTAATTAGCTTATCCATAACCATCATTCCTTTGAATGACCATAACCAGAATTGACGGAACATCAGTAAATTACGTGAAGGTACTGCTATTAGACCCCCAGAAACAAATAAGCACTTCTTTAATAACTATTTTATAACAAAATGAGCAAATATTTGTTATTCATGTTTTAATGAATAACTGAGTAACAGAGGTTTTTTAACCCTAAATTTACTACAGAAACGAGCAAGGCAACGACACGAAGAAATAAAATAAGACTAAAACATTCGAAATCGGATTGGAATTGTTTCTCGAAAACATTTAAAATTTTCAAATTTTTCTCAAACGTTTGCCACAATTGACGGCAATTCGTTTTTGAGAATCTCTCCGAAAGCCACATGGTGACGTGCCCTTACAAATTTGCACAGGCATTGCAAAAACCGGGTCCGTTTCACAGAACTTCTATTGTCGAACCATCATTACGACGCGCAATTTTGTCGGATCTCGCATCCCCTTTATGTAAGCCAGGGTTATCAGACGGCAGCCGCTTCAACATAACATTTTGTACCATATTTCCATACATTAAGATTCAAATTGGGCTGTACAATATCAGTATCCGAGGATCAATGAAATACCCCAGTTATTTCGCTCCGGGTGTTTCGGCTCACATTACTGTAATAAAATAGCTGTATCGCTTTTAGACATGTCTGAGTGTAGACGGCAGGTTCCGTTGAAGCGCTTGTGCGCTGTTTTGTTTTGTGCGAAGGCATTTGAAACTGTCAGTGTATTTTCCATTCCTCATTGTTATGCGAACCTTTTCCTTCGCCTCCGAAATTGAAATGCCGAATATAGGTATTTACAATACGACGCCAGGTTTTTGTCAACTTTTTTTGTTGCCTTTTGGTTAAAAGCATATGTTTTTTGTGAGGACCTGTTTGGTAAAGGATCATAAAATTTTTATTTATGGTTGTTAAGGCGGTCCCATTATGTTATGATTAGTTGGTTCTGGTAGATAATTACGGATGATGAGATGATGGTTTTTTTCTCTTTGTTCCGTTTGTGCTTTTGTTTCATTCATAGTTATGTATTGTGTATGCAATTGTTGTTCAGTGTTCTGACTAGATTTATGGAATTGCATTACAAATAAGTACGTACATTCATAGTTAATTAATAGTAAACTTATTTACATATTATGAAAAATGTACATATTTTGTCTGTTCAGAACATTGTCCATAAAATGTTTGGTACTTATACAAAAATGTGTGTTATAAAATTAAGTATTAAGTAGGTACCTATTTAACCACTATAAGAAAGTTTCACAATATGTCATCCTGTAAGATCCCACTGCAGGGGAAAGGTCTCTCTCTCTCAGGTAGTAAGAAAGAAACTGCGTAAATCAGCAAATGGACAACGTGCCGCGGAGCACATAACTACTCCGTAACTACGCTAGTACTCATTTTTATACTGTGCCGTAACTAAAATACTTCATTAAAATACTCCAACAATATCTACAATCAAACCTCCTTAGGCGACAATAAAAAATAATAAACCGGCTAATTAGTTCCAATATAATTTTACGAATTTTATCAAAGATAAACATCTTATAACGACCGACCCGTTTCACAAACAACCAAAACCCTCAAGCCAATTTTTAAAGTAGTTTTTTAATCAGAAACGGTTTTGAGACTTTCTGCTTCGTTGGTTTTATGAGGGTTATTGTAAAACATATCCCTTGTGGTATTATCATATTATATTGAATACCTTCTGCTAAGAACCAAGTTTTTAAATTTAGCTAGCGGTCTTGTATTTGCACGAACAGACTGAAAGAAAATACCTAAGAGAGATTTCCGAAATTAATTGCCATTATGACAGTCTGATATATCTACAATTACTCTCGAGCTTCGTTCTCAATATAAATAAGCATTAATTCATGTAAGAAGCTTCATATATCAATTTTAGGTTTAATACGGATAAATGTCTGTTAATTTTAGACTTATGAAAATCAGCGCTTTGGAGATCCTGCATGTACTTAGTTGTTTGAAATGTTTTCATCTCCGAATGAGCATGATATGTACAGTCTAGGGTAGCCGAGAGAGAGTGAATGCGACGTGTCGCCGACAGAGCACATTGCATTGGCGCGAGTTGGGAAAGGTCTATGTCCAGCAGTGGACACATACAGGCTGCTGATGATAATGACAGTCTAGCGTAAAATTGATTTTCACGGCAAAACAAAACACAAATACTACGTTTCGATGCGCATTCACATCATCGAAATCTACAACCTCAAACTACTTTCATGTTTTAGGGTTCTTTATTGATTTACAAATTATTAAAGCACATACAAGTCAATAGGTAACATAAGAACCGCCATAGTTCGAGCTCTTCGATGCATACATCGAAACTACGTTTCATTCCTTTTAATCACGTATTTCTGCAATGTTACTTCAAATGGAATTCCCTCTTTATTATATCCTCCCTTTCCTTGGTAGAGCCCTACTACGCAAAATCATCAGTCATCAGTCATTCCCATCACAGTTTTCTTCATTCACGTTATGATTCCATATCGCAACTTTGCAGTTTTGGTCCTTACTTATGAAGGTTTAATTAAGGATACTACACAATGTACAAGGTTTAATAAATCGGTGGATGTAGATGTACCTAAGCATTTACTTCGGACAGCACAAGCTGAGACATCGCCCATTTCTTATTTCTTCTTCATTAGTCGTTTGTCATTCATGTGATTAAATCAGCAGTAGTTTTTTTGTGTTTACGCGCTTATTTCAGGAGCTCAGTACTGGTGCGATTATGAAAATTACCTATTTATCAAGGAAGTTTTAAAACATAACGTTATATGATCAATTAATCAATAGCAATGGAGCTAACGCGAATTAATGCGCGAGGCACGGCAAATGCAGTACTTATTTCTAAGCAATGAACAGATTTTTATTTCGTTTACTTACAAATTATTCAAAGTAAAGTTACACGGAGCCTATAAACGAAACCTGTAGGTGTAGGTACTTAAGCAAACAAAACATTTATTAAAACTAAAGTAGGCGATGACTCACAGACCCGGGGCGGACGCGCAAAGGACTTTAAACATGACTTCATCCAACAAATACCTAACCGTTTATATAAATAAAGTATTATTGTGGATTTTAAATATTATACTAAAGGACTTCTTCAAAGTGAAACATTTTTTATAAGTACTTACATTTTTTTGCTGATATACCTATGTAGTAAGTACATGTAACTTGACTAATTTAACATCCATAAATAGCACATACTTGGCTGATAAAATTGATGAGCAATGGAACCAGAATGGATCTGTAAATAATTCATTTTTCATTTACTGTGTCAGTGCCACGCATTTTTGGTCGATTACTAATCAGAACCCCTGTTTGTCAGGATGAAAATTATCATATAATATGTAGGTAAGTTATAGTTTCAAACTATCTAGGTTCCAAGTTGGATCCAAATCTATGTCAGTATCTAGCCGTTTTTATATGATTGAGTGGAATTCACGTTTGTTAAATAGTATACTAGGAAAGGATGGTTATGTTCTACGTAGTAAGAGAGGAGATATGGTTGGAAATGGACTGCCTTTTTTCCGAGGGGAAAGACTATCCCACCTTCCGGGGGAACGGTATGTCGGACTCCGTGCCGCCAAGATGGAGCTGGGCGACGCGTTTACCGACTAAAACCCCTCGGTGTGCCACCTCTGCGCTTATGGCCGAGACCAAAGGAAACGCGGTTGTATGCTACCACGATCCCGGCCAGCGCCTCTACCCTGTTAAGGTTTCTCGTTCGAGCTAGAATGTAGCTCTGGGCGACAGATGTTGAAGTCGCCCCCTTCCGAAAGTTCTTAGCGCCTCGACAAACCGCGCGCGCCATCTCGCTTGATTCTCAGTCTTTGTTTATACGTTTAAATATCTACTTTTGGTGATTCTAAAAAAGATTCTAATGATTTTATCTTATTTTGGTACTTACCCAACTTTCTTTGTTATGTCGTGAAATGATTACCATCCCAACCATTTGTCCTGCTCTATATTGGCAATATACCTAAAGACTCGTATATTGAGTTCCTAGGTGCCTATCTCCACTGGTCCTGGATCGCTAACTTGCGAAAACAAAATATTGATGTACCTACATGGTACAATAATGTATTTATATATCAGTTAAAAACATAGCATTGCTTATCGACTTTGAACGCGTAGTCATGAGTTTGTATAATCAGTCGAACTAAGTTTCTTTATTTGTTACTCAACATTCCCACGGGCATGGCTAGGGAAACAAATCAGGACTTACCTAATAGACCTTTTATATAGCAGCAATTCCGTAATACATTATTTTCATACAACTCTATTGGTTTACCCGGTACATATGTAGGGTAAGTTCGCCGGTTCGCGTCCATTTAGTGCAGTTGGCGAGTTTGACGGCGATTATAAAAATATCCCAGCACTCATTTCTATGTAGAAAAATATTTAATATGTTCGTTATATAGTCTATTTTAAGATTAACTTTTAGTTTTGTTAAATATATCTTTGGTTTTTTTGTTAAATAGAAAAATATCAGAAATAGCCGTTTTCGCCGGTTTGCGTCCAAAAAATCCAAATCGCGTCCACCTATGAACCGGTTTGCGTCCACTCGCTTAGTAAAAGAATAAAGGGGTGATATTTATATGAATTTGTAAAGAAAGATTGTATTTTAACAATGTCTTTAAGAATATAAATATTGAATAGATATTATTATTATTAAAAACATTATTATCACTACAATCACCACTTAATAAAATGAGATTTGACCCGTCTATCGGTCTAAGTAACGTTCTTGAGGCATACTATTCACTAAAACTCTTCCTTCTTCCACCTTGTATCGTGTTTTATATACTGTTCAATCATCATCACCAGCCTATGTTTGTCCACTTCTGGACATAGGCCTCTCCCAATGATTTCCAGTGGGGATGGTTTATTACAGTTAGCATGCAATGCAGGCAAACATAACCAGGTTGTCTGTCCATCGGGTAGGCGGTCTTCCTTCACTACGCTTCCAAATACGTGGTCTCCATTGTTGGAGAACCTAGCTGCTCCATCGGCCGTCAGTTCTCCTTGCTGCCCTGTCCATTGTCACCGCAGGAGAACAAAGGTGGTCGCACCTTCGTTCTCCTGCGTATCACCTCGTTGCTGATACGATCACGCAGGGAAACGCCAAGCATAGCCCTTTCCATTCCATAGCACGCTGAGTAACTCTGAGATTTATGATTAGGCCATAATAAGAGACCATGTCTCAGTTCTGTAGGTCATCGCTGGTAACACACACTGGTTGAAGACTTTCGTCCTTAGGAACTGAGGTGTTTTGAACGAGAAGACGCTTCGTAATTTTCCAAACACTGCCCAGCCTAGAGTTAGATTCGACGATTGAACATTTTCTTGACTTACCTAATTGGACCGTTTGTGCTAGGTAGATATATTCGCCATCAACTTCAGAATAGAATTCAGCGCAACATGAACATTCGACATGATTTTCGTCTTTTGCATGTTTATTTTAAGGCCGATCTGATGAGAAACTCCGTCGAAGTCAGCGAGAATTTGTCCCAGGCCTCCAGGTCTTCCACCGATTCTGCCATGACTTCGATGTCGTTGGCAAATGTAAGGTGAAGGCGATGTTGATGCCAAGTTCTTTCTATTCCAGGTATCTTCCAATACTGTCCAAATAGTCCCAGTTTCTTTACTCCATCTGGTCTGCGCCCACTGATTTTGTTAAATATTGTGGTCTTGGGAATAGTATACATATGTGTCTTATCGATTTAATCTTCTCTCAAAATTAATTTAACGCTTTCTTTAACTTGTCTTCTGTGAATGTACTTCTTCTTTCTTGTCTCCGAAGAACTCATCTTATTTAAGATGAGTTCTTCCTTGATGACTCATCTTATTTAAAATGGGTTCTTTGGAGACAAAAAGAGAGAGAGAGAGATATTCTATTTAGAAAAAAAACAAAAGATATTACGCATTTCATTTAAAACTTAATTATAAACACATAGTCTTCATAAAAAAAATACAGTAATAATAATTATTTTTATATTGTAAATATTTAAGATATAACAAAATAAATGAATATATGAATAATTAATACATTTTAAATTATAATTATATAGCAAGTCAATCGTATTTATTTGACGAAAATACTGGACGCAATTTGGTTTAGTACTATCAACTGTAGGTGTAGTTTGCGTCCATTGCGGACGCAAACTGGAAATTTTGTATATTCGATGTAGCAATTCGCGTCCACCTTATTTTATTCGTTAAATATGAAAAACATTAGCTAATTCATAAATAATATTGTTCCTTTTTTCATTATTAAAGTCTAGAAACAGCTATGTATCCTAAAATTCACATAAAACTATTAAAAACTTACCATCGAACGCGCCACTGCACACTACTTGTTTCCTAAAAATACCGCGCAAACGCTCTACCTTGACTACCAGTCAGATTAAATATTTTTTTTTACGTGATTGGTTTGTCGCACGGACCTTTTGTCCATGCGTGTGTGCTTCTTATACATTGAGGTATTAGCGGTAATGTCTATTCGTTTAATTGGTGTGTTAGTTTACTTATTTTTAAAGGGAGATCCTTAAAGTGGACGCGAACCGGTACATGGACGCGAACCGGCGAACTTACCCTACTTACTTAAACGTCAGTAAAAATCTCAACCGCTATGGTTTTTCCCATTTCAACTAAAGTACTTACTTATCATCGTCATATTTCAGCCGAATTACACAACTCACTTACCTACTTTCCTCATCAATCACACCGTGTATCGGTGAAAACCGTATGAATGCCTGTTTGGTAGTTTTTGAGTTTACCTCGTAGGTATAGGCCATGTACTTATAGTCCAATAGAGTCGACGGATTTTCTTTTAACATGGCTGCCCAAAAAGGAGATTTTATATAAAATATGTAGTGTTCAGCGTTGTTACAAAATATGGAATTACATTGACGATTTGATCACAAAACTATTAATCGTCAATATCTACCATTAGGTAGTTACTTACCTACCTAGTTATTGAATCAAAAACGAAACGAAGTTACGGTTACCGCGTGGCGATCGATGCGCCTGCTAAAGTAATTTTCCACTATTTTAACACAATTCTATAATACTTTATTGATAACAAGACTATTATTCCTTTATTGCAAGTATTTCTAAACAATAAATGAAAATTATTTAGTTAAAATGAAAATGCCAAATGTTCTTGGTTTGTTTAGTGGGAAGTTAGAACTTCCCACTAAACAAACCAAGAACGTGTTTGTATGAAGCGCCAAAGCGGCAACGTCGCAATGTCATGGTAGAGTTTGAGTTGATCGCATTTATTTGTGAGAATCGTGGTCAGATTTTTGGAAGCAAAGATGAATCAATGATACCTTACTTTGATTGTATTATTTTACCCTATACATGTTTAATTAATGTTTGATATGATAGGTAATATTTAGTTTAGTTATCTAACTTATTTTTTTACGCTGTGGTTTGGAGATATCCACAGAGAAAAGCCACAGAGTAACATTTTGGTACCAAAAATATCGTATTGTCTTTTAGTTATTAATATTTGATGGCACGCGCTTCACGTAGATTAAGTACGGACATTCCACCATATTTGGTTATACTTAAATCTGACCCCAATTAGATATGGGATAAAGGTTCGGAAGAATAAGAAGTTGCCGCTGCCATCTTGTTTATTGTTGACGAATTTGACGACACCATTTCTGGTGAACATTACACTGCTAAGTGCTGGTAGTGGTACTATCGTGAACCGCGTACCGCGAAACCACACACGTCAAAATTATAAGACCAAGTACTTACCTACCAGTTTGTTTAGAAAATACTTAGGTTGGTACAACACTGACTTCTGCGTGCGAGGGAGAGAATTGCCTATTCTTTAGTATGTACTTAGTGCAGGTACATTTTGATTCAATGTTGACGTTTAATCACCACCTGACCGGTCTCCGATTCATGTCCTAAATATTAGTTTTGCCAAGATATGTAAAATCACAATAGACGCAGTGCTTTGAACGTGTATCTACACGTTCGAGCATTTGGCGACTTTCTGCGACCGCGTTTCGGTAGGTACTTTTAGCCGAGGGCGCGGTTTCTTGGTCTACTTTCGAAAATCTTCGTTCAATAAATCTATCTAGCTAGTCTGTAGTAGCAACAAGCTAAATCTAAAACCTACCACGAGTCCACCATTAGTTCAAGTCATCACGGCTCAATTTCTAGCTAGACCGAACATTTGAGCAAAGAGAAGTTATTTTTCAAGTCTTGGAGTTTTGAGCATTTGTACCTAACCTGCTTTGTGTGATTGTATAGGTATGCCGCCAATCACATGATACAGGATTTTATAAAACTGTCATTAACAGAACATGAGTGCCGTCATTCTTTGGACTGTCCTTATGCATGCTTACTTATATTATACTGACTTAACAACACGCGGTTGTTATAGCGATTTTCTTTACATTGATCGTCTGGAGGTTTTGTGAGTGTACAAGTTCAAACCAACTTCAACTTAACTGTACTTGTCTGTGAATCACGGGCTCCCCCGCTAGTTTGCCTTGAAAACCCACAAACAATTTCATATGTTTGATATCACCGCGCGCGACTTTTCGGCGATTTCTCCGCTTTTTTAGGTAAGTAAGTAATTATAAGTTTCACAACCTGCGTTTTGCGTGAATACTCGGATGTAATGTCGTGTATTTGATAATCCACGATGATTACGTTGACTCACGGTGAGAGAGTACCTATCCTACATATTTGGTGTCGCGAACAGATTAGGTACTACCTATTCTTATTTCTATAAAGTTGCAACATTTTGACTCTCCCTAAGTTTTTTGTCTGCTACTTAGTTAGATCGAAGGAGGTACTTACAATTTCACTAGGGTCTTATCTGAGTAGGCAAAACTTACTTGAGTTGAGGACTAAAAACAAATACTTACTTACTACAGGTACCTAAGTAAGTACTACGTAAGTACTTTACTTACTTGGGTATGTTCAAGTTGAAATAGGTAGGAACGTAGATACTTAATCATAGCTTAGGCAGGTACTTTAAACGTCAATCGTCTACAATTGGCTCGAGGCGTTCTCTGAAATTACGGCTTTCTATTTAAGTAGTTATTATGCGTCTAGACATATTTTTTTCGTTTAAGACCTAGGTAAGTACTCTAAGTATAAACACGACTTGAAATTAAATGGCGCATGCCACCATCGGCCACCTCGATTAAAGATTCGTATTACATAATCTGTGGGTGCCCATGAACAAATAAACATTATTTACTTACGTCATTTCTTTTATTATACATTCATAAGTGCCCGCTGTGCTATCAACAACATTTCTTTTAAAAAAAGTGATACTAAAATTAAAATGTGCATCAAACCAAACACATCGAGATAGCGGTCATAAATCATGTGACATGACAGCACCAAATAAACCCGAACTCTATCTATCGAATGTGTGGCGTCGACGCAAGCTGTATCTATTTATCGCCTCATATTATCTCTCCCTACAACAATACAACAAAATAAATAAATGTGTTGCGCCGCGCCCGGATCCGGCGACCCTTTTCATCGCACGTAAACCAAAATGTCCGTTTATTTTTCTATATGCGAGCCGCGCTGCGTAAAAACAATCTGGATTCGATCGGTGTGTCGGTGCGAGCGGGACGGAGAATGGCGCCGATCGACACGGAACAGGCGGAGCGCCGCGTCGAGCGCGCCGGTTGGTCCAAACTGAGCAATACCCGCCGCCCGTTGACGGCAACTAATCGCGTACGCGCCTCGCGCCCCCCTCCCGCGCCCCGCCGTCCCCAAAATACCGACCTTTCACGAATACCGGCCCGATTCGACACGAACCACTGTGCCTTAGTTACTTTACGTGCGCTCTCTTGGCTGGTCGCTTTCGCCGGTGTTTTCCGTGAAACTACTCGACACCGTGCCTTGGGCAGACTATATTCGGTGACAGACATTGTCATGAAACACGTCTGTTGATCAAGAAGCGACCTGATCAGCTGATTGTGCCAGGTATACAATATTATTCCACATCTGTATATAATATGTATACGTATAACGCTAAATATCTAATTAGTATAATTATAAGATAAATAGTCCGCGAGATAACATCGGCTATTGGTGCCGGATGACCGAACGTAAAAGCGGTGTCCTCGTAATCAACGTAGGCCGCGCGGGCCGGCAACGCCGCGCGTAAATAATAGGGTAGGCGCTGCGCGGTATGTTTCTCTCGCAGCTGGCGCAGAGCGGCAACGGCGCACTGCCTCCGGTGCGCTCCCGTGCCGCGCTGTGGGGAATCGCTTGCCACCGAGTCGAGCGAGACGCATTCACTGCCGACGCAATATACCTACCGCGCCGATACGATACGAATTTTAATGACGATGTCACTTTTAGTTCCAAGAACTACCTAGCTTATCTATTATCGTCCTGTTTCTAATTATTTCTTTAGTTTCCCATAGTTTTGTGATATTTATTACTAATAGTTTTATTATTTAATGTATATTTATATACAATTTAATACATTATGTACTAGGAATACATAAGACAGTTGAGCTAGTTTTTGCTAAAAGAATAGTCATAAAGTCCGTTTCTGTAGCAAGAATGAAATTTTAATGAAAGCAATAGGCGTAATAGAAGAAAATAATGTGCCTGAAGATGAAAATAAAACTTGTTTACAGAATATCGAGCGGTTGTTGGCGTATTGTGGCGCGCTCTGTCGGCGGCCCACGAAGTGTGCGTCGCGGGGTGCGCGGGGCGGCACCGCCTGCCCCTTCTTCAGTCTCCTCTGTAACTTTGTGACGGAAGGACGTATCGCTGCGCGCCGCCAAAAGGATCGTTCGCGCGGCAACTTTGAAAACTGTCAGTGTTGTGAACTTGTGACAAGGCATGAGTATCGGATTGCAGTGTCCCATTTAATTGGATGCAGTGATTTTTCGGATTACATACGCATTGGATTGCAGTGTTTTTTGGATTTTACTATTTGGATCCTTTATCGCCGGCCAAACTGGGGATGCACAAGATGGAATTAGGCGACAGCGTGTACGCCGCTGAGCGTATCATGAAGAAGAGAATTAGAAAGGTGAGATATTTTATTTGTTGCACGTTACCATAATACAAAACTTGCGAAATATGCATGAGAGCTCACATATCAGCCGGTGGTTTGTTCGTGCGCTTTATTTTGTAAACCGTATCTGTCGTAACCGCCCGCTTGTTTTGCTTGCACAAAAAATTTCAAAACATGCTTAAATAACGTTATATATAAATGCATTGCTTGTTTGTAGTTTTAGTTTATTTAATCCAACTATTGTGATGTTTGGGAGCAGCTGTTCCTTATTAACCTGAGGGTTTTGTGTTCCTTTTCACGCATGTATTACGTTGCTTATTATTATCAAGGCTCCCCTTTCGTGGATATTCTGGGAGACTGAGGGTCGCGCCAAGAAGTTTGAATACTTCTTTATGAATGCCTTTCTTGAGATTACATTACGTTTTTGATAGTAAACAAGTTTCGCGAACGTACTGAGATATCCACGTGAGGGGTAACCTTGTTGGTTTTTTAATATTTTATTTTTTATTTTAGCGTGTTACTAACTCGGTCCTGGCGATAATGCGATGCACGGATTTTTATCTAATGAATGCACATTTTTAGTATGACTTGTTGGATGTTTATAATTGATTGTTGGTTACGGATTTGAGAATGTGTTGTTTTAATACAAGGCCATTATTATTTTTGTATTTTTTTAGATACCTATTTAATTCAAATATTTTGATCACTATTCAAGATGCATGTATTTTTATTATTTTTAAACATTCATTCTTATGTTTTGCACTATACTGTGGACTGTTTGTGGCAACTTTGTTTGATACTATAATTGCAACATTGTCATTATTTCTTACACTTATTAAATACTAATTATCCCTTAACTTATAAAAATCGTTCCAAAAATATCTAACAAAACGATCATCTATTTTCACAAAAAAAAAAAAAAAAAATATGGTTGACCTAGCTGCACAAGAAAGAAATATTGCAGAAACTGCAAATCATGACAAAACTAACTTAAACTGATTTTTATAAGTAAAGGGGTAAACGATGAATGTATTAACCACTAGTTATTAATAGAATGTTTATCCCGAAAATCCCTTAATTAAATACAACTCAAAGCTGGCATCAAAGGTAAGATCTTCGATACGGTTCATCTCTAAGTTGGAGTTTAAGGTAAGTGTTAGAGTTGATAGAATGTAAAGTCTCTTTAATTCAATTTCATTAAGTTTATGTGCAATGTTCGTTACTGAATCTCGAAAAAACACGTACGAATTTTGATGAAAAGAGACAAGCACATAGTCAATACACATAATGTCACAAAATCACAACACGATCTTATTTTTATCAGGTTGATACACAACCAAATTTTTCCCCCAAAATTTCTATAAAATCACACTTTTTGGTCAAAAAAGCTTAGGTTATAACAAAAAAAGTTGGTCATTCTTACGGGCTGTGCAAACGACACTAAAACTAGACTAGCACAATTAGTATACTTTTCTCTTTTGCACCCTTTAATTATGATATGCCGTCCCACTTCCACGTGTTATCTGATGTGTGCTCTTTTGAATACCAATCATTACGCAGGTAACCTATCTACATATCTTTTAACTATTTGCTGCTATACTCCAAGTTTTATTAATTTAATTCATGCATTCATTTTTGGAGGTATTGGCTAGCTAGACCTTATATGGGTCTAGCTAGCCCATACCTCCAAAAATGTTGTACCATACCTTTCCAATTTTTTACCACGAACCTATTTTTTCAATGATTAAAAGTCCCGTATTTGTATACTTGCCTGGTTTAAAGAAATATGTTATTGCTTACAGAATTGTAGACAACATTGTCTAACTTATGATTTGTAAAAAACAAGACCAACGTGGTAAATACACCATAAAGTATGTCCTGTCTCTTACCTAGAACCTTTAATTGATGAACTTAAAAAATCTCTCTCCATCTGAACAAGTCTCTGGGTTACATGGCAGGAATCAGGATAAAACATTGCCAATGTTGTTCGGCGACAATATGGCATAACAGCATTTTATTCCAACAAAGTAGATTTATTCGTTACTAGCAGCGCCCCGCGGTTTCACCCGCGTAGTTCCCGTTCCCGTGGGAATTTCGGGATAAAAAGTATCCTATGTTATTTCCCGGACCATAAGCTACCCCTGTACCAAATTTCAAGTCAATCGGTTCAAAAGTTGAGCTGTGAAAAGGTAACAGACAGACAGAGTTTCTTTCGCATTTATAATATTAGTTAGGATTATTATAGAGCAATTATTGTTAACTACTTCAATCAGAAATTTCTCTTTTCTCGCCATATAAACATAATGTCTTGTTCATTATTAGTTATGCGAGTTATCTTGTCTATTACTTTTTTTATTAAAAAAATCATTATTGATAGTGAATATTTTTTCTGGATTCTTACCCAGTATTAAAAGACTAGATTCACATGAAAACTTGATGTTTTTTTTTGTTACAAGTCAGAGTTCAAACGTAAAACGTTAACGTTTCAGAAAATTCATTTCCTAACCTTGTACAGATGTCATACAACTCATCTTATTGATGTTTTGTAATTACTCCAAACATGTTTCTCATTCAGCTTTCCTATATAAAAATATTCCTCTCATTAAAAAGATTTTTGGAACTCATTGATAACATGACTTGTTTTGGCTTCACTGTAATAATCGAAAATTACTTTTTTTATATTTTAATTAGCAGTATTGACAGACAAAATCTCGTTCTATCTAAGTTAGAGTCTATAAGTAATACTTACTAATTTATTACATTATCAATACAATAAGTAGTTTTTATTACAAACATATACGGGTAGCTATCACTAAAAAAGCATATTTCCATTTTAAATTGCGAAGAAAACAAAAGCAAAGTCGAAAGAATTATAGTCACAGTTACTGTACAAAATTTTATGAAACTGCCAAAAATGGAGGCCATAGGTCTTGAATTGCATTGTTTCTAATCTTTATACTACGTCATCTTCATTCTGTATTTGTTCAGTTATTCATAATCCCACTTCCTAAAACTTTTCAATGATCTCGTCTAGGGAAACACGGAAACAGTTAAAATACGTATCCGACTTGTTTTGGCTTGCTCGGATCAAAAACAAAAATAAACAAACAACACTACAAAATAAGTCATTGATAGGTTTCTAGTCCTAGACCCAAAAGATCTTGAAATTGTAGAATCTATCGTTAAACTGACTCATACCTAAGCATCTAAGCAGCACATTCCCTTACAACAACACACAAAAACAAATAAGACCTAAGCAAGTCCATCGTCATCAGCCCAACTCAGCGCACTGCGAGGACTTGGTCCCTATCAATATATAGGCTGAAGATTGGGCTCAGTTTTGCTCGATCTTCAGCTCTTCTTTGCCAATTACTGCCACCGTGAATGCTGCCCACTTTGCGAATATCGTCGCTCTTCTTGACCACAGACCGTCCTACGCTACATTTGCCGTTTCGTGGTCTCCATTCCAGGACTAATCGTTAAGTCAGTTATTTGTAACTCTCTCTAGCCAAAAAGACGTTTCAAAAGTCTGGATGACTCTTAAAAGTTACTGCGTTTCTATTTAATCTAAGGTAATTTGTCCAAAAAACGTCTGATTCGCCACAAACCTAAAATTAATCGCGATTGATAGAAGTTACCCTAATTTCTATGTATTAGCTATGGCCAGCTACTTTACAAATTTTCGTCAACTAAGTGTCCTAGAAAATTCTGGTATGTGGCATAATGTAACATTTAAAACGATTTCTTTGTACTTATTATCCCAGAAATATCTCAAAAACCAATACAAATTCTCTCAATATTCTTCAAAGAGATATTTTCCTTAACCTTTTATTTATCAGGCGTGTGTCTGTGAATAAATCTTTAAATAAAACCACTGAATAGAATCTTTGTAAGTATTCCTCCATGTAAATGTCGAAGATTGTTCTATTTTCGTTTCAATGATATTTCTTATTCAAGTTATTTTCCATAAAGCCCACTGAAGATTCTTAGTGAATTGTAAAAGGTGAAGATATTGGTTCGGAGAAATTGAGTCCCTGTTCCCTTTATAAAGTTATGAATGGAAATATACCTATTGATAGAATCGAAGTAAAATGGTATTCGAAACATTTGTAGAATACTTGTTCTTTGAACGTAACTTGTTATCAAACTTGCTTACATAATGCCTTTAGATTTATTTATCATCTTTCCATTTATAAAGGAAATCAACCAAAACAACTATTCTTATTCAACTTTATCGATTAATTAATATTAAAATATACAACCATGTTTTATGACCGTACGCCGCTGTCAAAGTTTCAAACCTGTCTAAAGCGCCTCGTGTTGAATTTAGGAAACTAATTGTAAACTTATATTGCCATGACAAATTGACTCTAGAAACTTAAACATAAAGTCTACATTTGCTTGCTACGGAACCGCTACGTTATCTGGCGGCATCGCCTAATATAAATGAGGCGTTTTCCTACTAAGCGATTTCTACTTCGTTCCACTGTAATAAGGCGTAAATTTCAATACGCACAAGCTGTCGTACGTAACTCCTACAGAGCTCTGCGACCCTGGTATCTCGGAGTAAACGCGCCAGTATTTGGCTTCGACTGAACGATTGTCGAGAGCGCATGCTCCCCGCCGTTTCTCTCGACCAATCAGCGACGAGGACCGATGAGTTCAAGCAAAAATATTCTCAAACATAATTCCAATGGAACTGTTCGACAACTCGTTCATTAAATAGCTCGTAAAATGTTTATTTTTTTAATTTGTTTACGTGTTTCGTTAGAATAGACTATAACTTTTTAAATTTTAATGTTTAGTAAAAGTCCAAATGCTTTTCGTACATTCTCACCCTGCACACTACGTTCAAGTGTCGCACGACATAGTTCCGAGGTTATTTGTTAGATGGCGCTATAAAAAATATATTAAATGTAAAGAAAAAAGACTTTTAATTCTGTTTTTGTGAGAAATAGAGTAAAGCACTTACTTAACACTTTCACAGCGGAGCGTTTAGAGCGCCGCTTGATACGGTACGCGGGCGTATTTCTGCATAATTGTGAACATCATAGAAAAATAACGGATAGGGGTATATGGATAATTCTTTTTGTGTTTAAAAGATATACTTTTATATTTTATGGATAATAAATAAAAAAAAATTATAGTATATAAAATAATTTAATACGAGTAAAGTAAACATGGTCATTTTTTATAAAAAAAAAAAAGTCATACAGACAAAAACAGTCACACTCGCTCCGTACTCTCGCCGGCGGTCGACTGAGTGGGCGCGGGCGATCGCGAACTGTAGCTATCGCGTTCTTACTACATACAAACATTGTATATGTGTGTGTAGCTTATGAACTAAGCTACAAACGTGTACAAGGCGGATCACGACAAGACGTCGTGATTTTCTAATAAACATTTGAAAGGCGGTCACGAGTGCTACTCGTGATTCGCGCGTTAGAGAAAAATATGAATGCCGAGCTGAGGTCGTGATCCGCTGTGAAAGTGTTAAAATTGGCAAAATATGACTGAAATTTATTTAAATGAAAATTGTCGTGAATTCACTGAGCCTTGTCTTACAATGTTTCCGTTCATATTATTCAATGATATGACGTTTAATACCCATATTGTTGGCCTTATCTAGGTAATTGTGTATCAAACAATGAAAGTGGGTAATCAGACGAAGTTTATCAGTAAAGAGTGATCGAAGACTGAATTTTCTCAGATACTTAAAATAAAACTATCCTAAAGACACCAGAAATGTTATTTGACACCGTTACGACTTATTGTGTCATATTTAAATAACATTATAATCAAATAACGGACTTTAAGAAAAAAAGGATATAAAAAACTGGGCCGTTATCCGTGGGTCACAATGATGAGGCGCCGATAACAATTCCAAAGAAAGGTCGGATCAAAAAATGCACTCGGAAGGAACACAAAGCGGCCAAATTTTCTATAAATAATCGTTTGACAATGCTCCGGTGTAATTTTATCCATCCCTGTATTGGAATGAAATAAAAAACGAAACGAGGGGACAGAGATACCGATGGAGACGGAGCTTTATAAAAAGTTTTATGCAATATTTTTATTCAAAATCGATTTTATAATATTTAAAAATAATTGAAGTTTTACAGAAAGTCTTAATGTGTTTATAACTTAAAATTTAAAACTAAGTTGGTTATAAGTTTGGAATGCATCCTCTACTGAGAAGAACTGATAAAAATCACGTAATTTCTTTTTAGAAGCTCGTAAATATTAAATGTTTTTAAAAGAACTCTCTATCGTTTACCGTGTTATCTAGAGACACTAAACCCGGTTCCTTCTTATAAGTACTTCTGTTTATAACACAAAAGTTTTTGGATAAATTCAGTGCAAATCATTGACCCTATAGAAACTCACTTGATGGTTCCAGAGATTTCCTGTCAAATGTGTTATTTTTTATTAATTACACTACATCTTGTGAGTATTTTCTACAAATTCACTCTATCCTGAATGTTGCTTTACTATCCTGGAGAGATAAGAAATGCAAAAACCTCATCTAGGACCAGGACATTACAATGCACAATGCTATAACCTAAACATCGGATATGGCACACAACAAACCAAAATCAATAGACATCATATTTCAATCCGATACTTTCCAGGGGTTTATCGCATATTATTTACACATTAGAGCATAATATCATTTAAACTATCTCGAGTGTTGTTATGAAAGAAAATAGATTGCAACCTAAAAAATATATAAAGTTTAATTTTAAAATATATCTACTCTACGGATCTCGTAGTTCCGAAACCGTTCATTATAAAAGCGCTTATATACCAGATCCGTAGGTACCGTGCGACCCCTCAGAATATAAAAAAACTACATGAAGGGTCCCCCTATATTTAGAAAGCATACTTAATCGCAAACACGAACGCTTGGAATATTAAAGTGAATGGGGAAGCGTCATATGGGACCCCCACACAATTAAAGCGGAGTCTGCATTGTCTCATGCACGCGGCACAAAAGCATTCCGTTACACCGCGGTCTCGTTGGATTGACGATCAGGTGATAAAAATAATACTACCAATAAAACATGCGACGATTTAAAACTGTTTGAAATACGATACTTTTATCGTAGTATCGATCTAGAGGTATTAATATAGCTGTCCATTAATGCACCTTCGGCGGGAATTGCGCCATCAAACAATCTGAATATGGACACCGTTACCGGGAGTTGTACATAAAAAGTTAGAGATGAGTTGGCTCGAGCAGTCGTCATTATTATAATGCGCCTTTTGCCTCGCCGGCGGTCGTTATGCCCCACGCATTATTATGTAAATGCACGTCGAAATGGAAAGGACGGTGGTATTTTTTTTAATGATTTTATCTAATGTAGATAAGTCTGTAATTAGTGAAGGTTGCAGGGGACGATGCAAGGTGCCATGTTCCCACGTGACGATTCACATGTCAAAATTCACGTGCAGTCTCTTTTCATTACTCCAAAGTCAAAATGTAATTACAAATACAAATTTTCCTGAACCATTTATTATGAATTCACTGATTATAATATTGGATAACAAAGGCATGCAATTATTCGATTATGAAATGACGAGGGTCAGCTTAGTCTCTGAAAATATTTATCTCCCGAACGCCCCTCGTTCCGATACGAGTACGACCCACCCGTTGTCATCATTGTGTTTTTTCTCTTATCAAACGGTGTTTCCGTGTCTATCCCATGAAATGTCACCGCGAGCCGAGTTTCCCTTAATTGAGTTATTGCTGGGGTGTGTTTACTTAAGGATTTTGGTTGCGATATCTTTTGATTTGAAGATAAGTCGGTTGATGCCTTGGGAATTGTATTTTGAATTTACGTTATTCGTTGAATCAACTCGAGGATTTGGTATTTATTTTTAACTTAGGTATTTATTTGGGTAATGGAAGCAAAATAAATTGCTACAGTATTGGTCGTCCTTGTGTCAAATTAAAATAATATAGTTCAGTTCAAAACGTCATGTGTATAAATAATCCTAAAGAAATAAGAATACCAACATGTACCCTCATAGATTTCCATACATCACCCTAAAAATCCATGAAGCAAACACCGCAACGCTTCGTTCGAATGTATATCATTAGCGTGTCGTAGAGCTCACAAATCACGTCCATTCCTCCCTCATGAGGCGACACAAGTGTTTGCTCTTCGGCTTAGTTCCCGAGGGCAGAGGCCCCTTTGTGCCCAGAACAAGAGTCTGTTCCGCTTACCTTGCTCTACCGAACCCGATAATTTGTCCTAACAACCCCTCGAATATACGCCATTTGAACAGGTATTAATTGGAACCGGAACGTTTGAAATGTGATTTATTTGTGTCGTGATTGAAGCAAGGTTTTATGCGTTATCGGTACCATACATTCTCTGTAAGGGATTATGGGGTAATGATGGGACCATAAAATTATAATCAAATGAACTTTACTTTTTTGTTTTGCAATTTGAAAATATTATTATTTCATACAAAATCACACAATTGAGTGTTGAGTTTATGTTACTATGGCATTAGGTACCTAATTCTCGTCTCGACTGTTCATGTTGTGTTTATTCTTTCTTTATCCGAGAGCTCCATATGGCATCATCGTCATTTATCAAGTGGAACTATGGTGACGAGTGACGACTGATGTCAGTACTTTAACTGTCACTTTAATTGTCTGAGAGTCGATGACCGTGCGACTGGAACCGCTAAGTGCACTCCCCACACCGTTATTTCATGCCCATAAAGGGCTAATAACTCTTGTCATTACCAACTGGAAAATACTCTCACGCTCAAACCATTTTCATTGAAGAAAATCTACAATTTAAATTACTTGAAGCTATATCGGTACTCTAACAGAATCTCTTTGTAGAAGTTAAAGAATAAATTTAATTACTCGCTATACAGGTCTACGCTAAATTTACATCGACACGGTTCCGCATCAACCATAACTAAATCAATTTACACCTTCGGCAGCATGAATTAATTGAACAATAATATTTACAATTGCTACTAGACATACGTCCTCATCTTGGCGTTACCACGCCTCGACTGACGCTCCGTCCGTCCGCAGTCGCTGCGCTGCACTAACCTTGTCTCTGTCTGCCGGCAGACTTGCTTACCTTGTCTCGCATATCAATTTTCTCGCACTCAAGTTTCAAACATACCTACACAGCGTTTCTGCGTTCCTGGTATTTGTGTTACGAAAGAATACTCGCAGTTCTGTTGGGATAAATAAACAAAAAATATAAAAATGGAGACAGAATTGTTTCGGCTTTTTCTTTACCATACCAATAATACTTTGATGTTGACATTTCAATGGTTTTATTTTAAGAGAACGCAACTTTTCACGATAGTTTTAATGAAGACAACTACGAAAAATAAAGTTATCCTTTGCATGCAAATTGGTGTAGAATTTATAGAATGTGTGTAGAATGGGTTTCTGTCTGATAGACGTCACGTCCGCATCTGTGGAGGTCTCTACGTGAAATGAATATTTTATACGCGACACCAACACGCCGTGAACTTGATCAATTTAACACATTTTGGATGCGGGACCGCATATCATCCTCTCTGAATAAACGTATAGAGACGTTAAAGTATTTTTGCACTTTAATAACTTAGTTAATACATACTTGACATTCAAACGTAGTTTAACTAGCAAATTAACAAATACTTACAGCTACAGAAGGTTAAAGTTTCAAGGTAATATTCTTGTAACTTTTTTAATATTATTAAAACCTTACTTGCATTACTTCATTTAAATAAAATAACTGGAACTGAAAACGTAAATACAATATTAAATACTTAACTATGTAGACGTTTTCTAATAACTATCCGCGAGACTTACCGGAAACAAACATGTATTATTATCTCTACGTATGTAAACGTTATTTTACCACACCAAACCAATAATAAACCGATCGCAATCATAAATCAGTTTATCATAGAAAATTAATTAAGACAGCCCCTATTACCGCGTCAATCGCTCTCGTCCCTCTGCTTCCCAATTTTCATTCAATTTTTCCTCCTCACCCTCTCGCCACCCTTTTGACACCTCACAAGGGTCTTCAGACAACGAAATTAAACATTTTCAATTGAATCACACTCAATTTTACACCATCAGGGATTGAAAATTGAGCTCATTATCGCTTGCCAGTATATTTTGTTAAATTCCTTGGAAAACTGGTGATGGAACGCTATATGCCGACATTTTGCTGTCTTTAAGTTAAATCTTTTTGATCAGTTTGATAGGTCAATTAAGGCTTATTAGGGGCTTATTTTAAACTCGCCGTTACATTATGTTTGAGTGTTGTGACTCGTTCTCTTAGGAAAATATGTTTAATTAGGATTTTTTAAAAGCAGATATGTCCAACAAGTCGAATTCGCTTGCGTAAATTTCAATTTCGATCTCGGGTTGAAAAGTACTGTATAATATCAGACCCCGTTAAACACTATTAAAGTCCAATCAATCTGAATACCTCAATACTCGTGACGTCGAATGTGGGTAGTACACAAATAAACGAAGCTAAAACCATAAGGGTGGTTTCACACGGACCACAACTCGATGAGCGATAAGTTTGAAAATGCATTAATTAATTACAATTTACAATGACTACGTTGCACATTTTGCACAGTACCACAGTTAATACTTAGTAACGGTAAGTAAGTACCGCTATTCGGTCATATTTTGTCACTGGGATTTTATTTCAAACTCTAGCGGCGGCGCCCCGCGTTTCAACTCGCGTTATCTCCTCTCCTATTGATCTCAGAGTGATGTTATATAGCCTATAGCCTTTATCAATAAATGGGCTATTTGACAATGAAAGATTTTTTCAAATCAGACCAGCAACTAACAAACTCTTCAGCTTTATAATATTAGTACTTATTGATTACTGAATCACACCTTTTCTTCCTTTAATGTCACTACCAGCCAAAAGACGCCTTTGTCCTGTAATTTGAATAGGAAATCATTTAAATCTTGAAGAGATTCATTTCAACCTAAATTCTCGTATATTCCAAGCCTTACTTACCTTCCCATAATGAATGGTGCTTGGCACGTCACGCTCTTGACGCATTCGGTTACGGTTCGTGATTTCGTACGATGTCACAACATAACCATTGGATTAGAAAATGTAGAAAGGATTTGAAAGTCGAAAGATTATGTTTCGATTATTATAAAAATGTGTGTGAAACTTATAGGAAGGTCTAAAAGTCTTGCTTTGTGTATTTTGTTCGAGAAATTGTTAACTTTCTAATAGTTCTATTCATGGAAATATTAATCCATTTTTACTTATTATACCTTCTTTCTTGACTATATCCTATTTTAAAATGAATTTTAATTTCTACTTCGATCCAATTCAAATCTTTGTATCGATTATAATAAATGGCTTTGATTTGGATAACGGAAATATACCTAAGGAAACTGGAAAACAAAGTGAAAAGCGAACTAAAGCAATAACACAACGCATATAAAAAGTATCAAACACGAAACCTTCCAAATCCATTCACAACATCAATCAATAATATGACAAAGTTCCATAACTGAAGTGTTACAAACAATATAACCACCATGTCAAGATAAAACAAAACTTGGGACAAACAAACCCTTTCACGGTCATTTCACTCCGGTTCAAGCAATTTGAGAGGATTCACATTTAAACGGGCGATCGGTCCCTTGGTAGCACCGCTCGGCCCATTAATCTAACCTCCCACACGCTCCTGCCACCCTGGTACCTCCCCAGTAAATCCGGGAACAGTCTGGAGTTATTTGCGACAGCTTTTGTTACCGTTAAAAGGAAAAAATTGGTCTATATTTAAAGTTCTTTTGTGACTCCTGTGATGTTTATGAATAATGTACTCGTGTTTATGAGAAGGTATCGATTTCAAACCTTTTATGTACATATTGATTTTATTTATTCACGCAAATGTTGTACACGAAACTGGTTACTATGGTTTTTGTGGATATCCCCGTAGGTTATTTGTATGAAAGATAAGTAATATCCACTAACACTTTGATAAACCTTTGATTCACTAACTTTTAAGTATGTATTAACCAATAGGAAACCTTTGCATGTCTATAACTTGCAATACTTAGTTAATATATGACTCGAGTACTTCTTTCTTCGTTTCTTATTTATCTTAAAGTAAAATAAGGTCACACACAATACAACGCTACTTAAGTACTTATTTTAGACGACCCGTGTCGAATTTATTTATATCGAGCATCGTAAGAACTCCCTAAAATACATTAAATGTAGCCTAATAAGTCCATTTTTTAAAGCTAAATATTGTGTAGTCTATTCCAAAATCTTTATCTGTTCTGTAGTTAATTTAAAAAAAGGTAAACAAGTAATAGCAAACATATGCTGTACTAATGCAATTTTGTCACAACTTAATCTACAGTAAGTAAAGCATTCACTTACACATCCACTTCTCAGTCACCAATAACATTATCCGGATCCATAAAACGTGTTATGTCGGTCGTTATTGATATCCTATCATCGTTATTTTTCCATTTTCCTCCCCTCAGACATTATAAACGGAATGTGACGTCAGACATTGGCACGACGCCAATACATCGTCCTGTGTTTATTTTACAATTCCTCTTGATTTATTAGCTGATATTGCTATGGGATTTGGAATTTTATTTCTATGTTAATAAAATTGAAGTTTAAATAATCTTATCTAAATGTAATGTAGGTAAAAGTTTGCTTTTAGACATTTCATGCTCTTAACAATATTTACTTGTACATATAAAACGGTAAGTAAGTACGTATAGAGTACCGAGTTAAAAAACATTAATATCTATCTAAATAGATATGTTTATTAATTTGGAAACTGTGCTATAATTATTTAGACTTTATATTAATAATAGCGTTATTTAGAAATACCTACCTAAAATACGTAGTTTACTGGATAAATACTTAGTCCATCCGTTATCATGACGCTTGCAACAGCGATATATCCCGTAACTGTAGTGTTCCCTACAAAATTATCATCTAAAATTTACTATAATCTAAACGTCTACATCCAAATACTACTTACTTGATAAACCGTCATCTTACACTGCTCATAAAAGTCTTATATCAACATTTTAAAACCATTGTTAATACAAACTAGAACTGTACTTCAGTAAGTAGTACTAATGTTGTACAGAATTTAGATTATATTTCAAACAAATATGTTTCCAATAATCATGCTCAGCTATATTGTTTAGAAACTGCATTTCTAACAGTTCTTCGATGTTTAAACGAGAAGACGTAACCCTATTTGACCCTTATTGAGGTTGTTAACTGATTTAAGTGTGTTCCCTGTTTGTGATGCGGGTGATAACAATTGATTACCATACATGCGTTATTTATGATTTGTACAGTCGACGCAATCTTGGACTCCTTTGGAGATTCAATCTTAGGCAGTGGTACCAACGCGGACGTAATAGTTACTCGCCTGTTCACACTGCCAGCGAGTAGCTATATTAATAATATGTGCATCTCTTTTGTTTACACGGAATTTACATTCACTGTCCTTTTCTTGGGCGAGAAAATCGCCGATAAGTAGTTCGCTCACTCGCCCGCGATGGCACCACTGCATTAAGAACTCCATTTCCTTCGTTTTATAGAGACCATTGTGTGGATAATTACGTTTCTAAATGTGGTTTGGGTTGTTGTCTATCAATCTTTAAAGATAAAGATACTTAGGTGTGCCTCGCGCTTTCATCCGCGTAAAACCTTAGAATTTGAATGTTTCTTTTAGTTGTTTCCACAGTCGCCAAGATTATTTTACCATAAGTATTAAAATTCCCTTAAAGTTATGTGTAAGTAAGTATGAAATGATGTGTGGATGGGGGAAATTAGGACGAATCATCAAAGAATTTTTACTTAGTAGCGATTTTTATGTATTACTTACATAGTAAGTAAGTAGACTACTTACTTTACAATAACATTACCATACTTAAACTCTCAAAGGAAATCGTATCGCTTAGGTACGTGCATTTTCCAATAGCTCAATCACTCGAGTTCTGGCGAAAGACTAAAAACCAAGGCAAATCAATCTGTCCCAATCTCTAGTCTTCTAAGAAGTTACTTATAAGTTCTCAAACATAAATCAGTTACTGACGTACAAAAACATGTTTTACTAGATTTTCCGTGTCGTTAAAAGAAAAATGCTCTATTTGTCGACCAAATCATGCTTCCCCAATAATTTTGCCAAAGAAATATTTCCCAAAAAAGATAGATTCATAAAACCATTGATTTTCTCGCATACTTACTTATTAAGTCAAATTATATGCTTTCGAAATAAAAATTACCACAACTTATTCATGATCATCTAAAAACACGTTCCGAAACCTGATTTCTAAATAGACATATTGAAACCTCTTATTAAAGACACCGAGTAACAACCATGATCGAATAAATAAATCATTAATTATACCTCATTAACACCGATAGCTCGGAGATTAACATTAATTATTCGCGAGATAATTACATGGAGCGATCGCCTACTAATTGGCTTCTATGCTCCCAGCAGACGTTCCGCCCATGGCGCTATTACAACCATCAAAATTACCAACTTATACCCACTTTAATTGCGTTGGATTGTGGACTTTATGTTGTTGGCTTTAAGAGTGATATGGAGTGTTGGTTGTAAAGTGGTAGGTTGGCGGGGGGGAGTGAGACGAAGCGGGGGCGGCTCCCTTCGGCCCGCCCCGCGCCTCGTCCAATACCGTAGCGGCATCCGTACGACCGCACCTTGTACGAGCGTCCCTATAGGGTCTATTTTTTATTTTAATGTTAATACCTTTGTTTGGTTATTACATTGTTGTCTCATAAACATGACCTGTTATGGTCGTATTGTTACTACAATGGGTATTGTGTCCGAGATAATATGGTCTAACGTGGGATTATGAAATTGGATTAATGTTTTTTTTTTGTTTTATTATGTTTTTGTAATGAATGGTAGTTATAATTGTGATTCATTTGCGCAACTTAATTATAAAATGGGCTTTTATTTTAGAGATGGCATTGTTTATGCACATTATTAATGACAGTTTTTATCTTATTTTTATTACTTAATTGTAACTTCGGTACTTAATAACATCTGGATCACAAATGAATTTATTCGGTATTTTATCAATCACATAACCACAGTGTTAGTTAAAAAAAAAGGAATTCACATTGCTTTGGTTACAACTTTCTTTGACAAAATCATTTTTATACGATTCAAGGTTTCTAAATCTAGTAAGTACCTTCTACAATTTTATAGGTAACTCAATATCGCTATGACCTTAAATACATATTAATTACCGTACTCCATTAAGTTTCTAGGCTATCGGAAACGCATTTACATTCGCAAAGAATACTCATATTTGTGAAGACGCATATTCAATAAATACTATTATTGAATAAGTATACATCTTTAAAGAATGTTCAACAGTTTACTTTAATCAAAATGTAGATCTTAATATACCAGAACATATCAAAGATATTTTAATTAATGTCTAACCTCAAACGTTTCGATAAGGTTCCATAGACTAATCATGCGGATCGGTTTTCAGTATCTTTGCGATTAAAACATAATAAAGTGTCGACTGTTTAAAAAGCGTACCTATATGGAACAATAGTTTAATGAAAAAAGGGATAAGTACAAATTGTGACTACATTTTTCGTTTTACATATAAGTAATGTTTTATGTTCTTTTGTATCATATCATTGGTATTTGATGTGTCGCAAGTACTTACGTTGCTTAACAACAAAATTACAACTTACACAAATACACATCCACTAATATAAATTGTCTAAAATCGTAAAAGTCATACACTAAAATCATTAATATTCACCAAAAACGCCGCTACTGTTTTATTACAAAGTTACATCGCACAGAAAGTTACTTTACTCACCCTTCGTCTCAAAAACCAATAAGAAGCGAGGGTCTAAATAGACCCGTTCGAAACTGAAACGCCCCATATCCAGCCACGCCCAAACGAAATTGGACTTTATGCTGAAGAGAAATAAGCCTAATTTTGTTGAGCTTTACGTTCAAATTGGAGATCGAAGTGAAAGGCGATTGATAAACGCGGTCGTGATAATAGAATTAACCTGATTGTGGTAGTTTGAATGAATAATTACAATATTAGGTTAAGGTATTATCTTTCTGTGTAGGTACTTTATTTAACTTTGCTTTTACTTGTTCTTTTAAATTATTAAGTATTTCTTTGACTTTGACTTGCATGATTTACTTACTTAAATAGGTTTTTGTCCTTTTGAAACACCTTAACTAGTACCTACCTAAGGTGTACGTAAACACCCTAAGTTCATGTATGGTAGGCATACCGTTAGTCCCACTTTCGATACCTGGATCGAGCGATAATGATTATTTACATAACGTGTGTCGTGTTTGTGATTCCCACGAATTAGAAAAAACTTGCCTAGTAAGAACACTACGGATTCAATGACTGATGCTACGAATCAAACGATTGATAAGTACTACAAAACAATAACTAAGTACTTACTTGTTCAAATGGTCATAATTAAGACCATTAAAGAGAACACGTCGTCGGACCTTTGGTCCTTAAGTGGATTAGACACAATGAGTAAATAAAGACTCATTGTGTCAAATCCACTTTAAGAGAGATTATCAAGTAGTGTGCCCGCATAGTTTCCGATTCCGTGGGAATTTCGGTATAAGACATAGCCTATGTTCTTCCCTAGTCCATAAATTACCCCTGTACCAAATTTCAAGTCAATCAGTTCAGTCGTTTAGTCGTGAAAAGATAGATAGATATCTATCGTAGCAACTTCTACGTATTTTCACGTTTGACATAAGTATTTTTTACTTACCATGATTCGTATAGTATACTTACCTTATACTTAGTTACTTACTTATTATCGAATTACCAGTATTAAAAAACCAGTTTAGTTACCGGGCATAGGTACCAACTACCAATCTATTGAATTGTTTACCTCAGTAGACAACAATTTCAATGCATGCTTCTTCATCATCAATAATCGTCAACCATAACAACACAGCTTAACAATGGCAAAATATAAGTATTGATATTACAGACAGATTTACTTTTAAGTACTTACTTACATTCATTTAAGGACTAAGTACTCGTATCCTATACTTAAAAGTATACGGTATATACCTATACCTAGTATTATGGGTAGAGTGCCTGCCTATGTGTTCTACCCTACTAGTATAAACTATGTGCCTGGTAGTGGTTATGTATAAAATTATATAATTATCTAGTTTGCGACGAGTTATTAAACATGATGATTACATAATGAGAGCGGCTTTTAGTTACACAAAGCATGTTGATTGTACTTATTGCATGTCGATGTCGGTGCTCACATTGCATGGTGTAGTGTCTGGTGTGGTGGATGGTAATGTCGACCTTATGTAGAGAGCGGTAAGGGCGGGATTGTGGGGCGCGATCCCGAGGGAGATACCGCGAGTCCGCGACAGCTGGCCCGGGCAGGTGCTGCCCGCGAACAACCGAAATAACGTCACTTTGCCCCGACCGGCCGAACTCTCTCACAATTTCGTACCTGTACTTAATAAGTTCAGTTCACCTCGTCGCCGCATCGCCGGTCGCTACCCGGTTTTTAATTTAAACCTATACCAAAATAGGCAGCCCTCGGCCGTTCCCGACGAATTCCGCCGGTGGTATTATTATCGCGTATAATCTGCGAGGTTATGTGCAACCCTCCCGTTCGAGTCGCACGGAATGCGCGGCCAGTCGCGCTCAGCTACCCCTCCGTTGCACTCGCGTCTAAATATGAATTAAACGCTAACGATCGCCTTCTCTCCTTCCAGAGCAAAGTGGAGTACTACGTGAAATGGAAAGGGTGGAAGCCGAAGCACAACACCTGGGAGCCGGAGGAAAACATTCTCGACCCGCGGCTGATACAGAGCTTCGAACGCGGCGAAGAGCTGCGCCGGCAGGGGCGCAAGCGGGAGCGCGAGCACTCGCCCGCCGAGCGCGCGCGCAGCGCCTCCGAGGAGCGCCACCCGCCGCCCGGCAAGCGCAAGGCGGAAGTGCTCTCCAAGGAGTCCGGCAAGATCGGCGTCACCATCACCATGAGCCCCCCGGGCAAGCGACACGACTCCAGCAAGGTGAACGGTGCCCGCACCTCGCTCGCCAGTCAGCCCCCGCCACCCGCTGCGCCGCCCGGCGGAGCGCCCGCCCCAGCCTCACCCGCCGCCGAGGCCGCAGCACCGAGGACTGGGCCGCGGCGAGCGCCAAATTCGCCTGAAGAGGCCGACGCTCATATTCCTCAGGAAAGGGAAAGACGTACCGATTCACAGCCGACTGCTACGGCCCCGGCGGAACCTAAAGGCGCGCGGCCCCCGCCCCCCGCGCCGCAGCCCGAGGACGAGGACTCGTGGGGTGAAGCTCCTCTGGTGGTGGCGCCCCCGCCGCCGCCACCTCCGCCGCGACGGAACGCCGCCTACTGGATGGCGCGCTCACCCGTCGCAGACCAGATCTTCATCACCGACGTAACTGTGAACCTCCAAACGGTTACCATCAGAGAGTGCAGAACGGAAAAAGGATTCTTCAGAGCGCGTGAAGCCAGACCACTTGACGTCACGTGAATCAAACACAACTGTTAGTGTTGGTTAAACAAAATGTTAGTGGACAATGTACATTGTATATACCTAGGTATAAAAGTTATTATTTATTTAGTTATGGAGTTAAATGACACCCGCGGGTGGATGCTGTGTTAAATGTAATGTCTTTGATAGATCTGAATGGAAACGTGGAGTTCTGGGAAATCGTACTGTCATTAAGGTGTGAATACTGTGAGTGAGCGATGTACCTTACCAACCTTCGTAGTTGTGCCTATCTAAGAACTTATCTAAAGGTAGAGACACATTAGCGTGTCGTGTCTCTCTCTAGTCATGCATAATGTATGCAGCTGATAGGGTCGCGTAGCGCCACGACACGTTAATGTGTTTCTGCCTTCCGATAACTGTGCATTACTTCCCAACTAACAAACTATCCTTAATAATGTTCCCAATGCTGGAACATAGATTAGCCTAAACCTAGTTTCGTATTATAGGGTACCTAATAAACAACTTAAGTACCGACATAAAGGCAAAATTATCATTAAATTTGTTGCAGATTAATAAATATGTAAAGTTTTGTAATGTTTAAAAGAAATAGAGAAGTAACAGCAAGTTATACTCATTTTTAATTCTGAGTATAAATAAATACTGAATTATTTTTTTATGTAAACCAATTTCCATTAGAGACTTGCCTTATGTCGATCCCCATCTAGTACAAATTTTAATGTAGGCGTTGTACCATTTGTACCTTAAGAATTTGAATACGTTTGTAACTGTTTACTGTAGGTACCATTTATTAAATTATAGAAAATCGATTAAATAGATTTGATTAAATTAACGTTAAATAATGTTTAACTTTAAAATTCACAACACAATTAGTTAAATATAATACACTCGCGAGCAGCTAAATCGACTCAAGCGTACAAAATGCACAAAGTATCCTATTCTTCGTAAATGGCTGGAATTAAGTATATAAAAGTATATTTTCTAAAAGCCTGTTTTTTCAGCTTTAAAATAGTGCTTCTACTTTTTAAAACTGACAATTAATGTTTAAAATATTCTTATATTCGTGCACCCATCGAAAATTTGCTCTTTGATGTAGTCGGTAGTTGAGCGTCGCAACCCCCTATAAAACCCCTAGGTAACAGAGCACCCTTATCAGTCGCTAATCAAACGTTGACCTGATAACACCTCTGCAAGTTGCGATCTCCGAATAGAAAAAATAATGGATACTACACCAGAAGAAGCCGCTCAAGTTGTAGCATTGCTGCAAGAGGGCCTAAGCCAGCGAGAAGTCGCTCGCCGACTAAACCTCAGCCAGTCCACGGTATCCAGAGTGTACAGAAGATTTCTGGCGACTGGCTCCTTCACCAGAAGGCCAAATACCAGTCGGCGTCGGCATACTTCCGAAACAGATGACCGATATATTGTGTCGACGAGTCTCCGAAATCGACACTTAACTGGCGTTGCTGTCCAGCAGCAGCTAAGGGAAGTACGAGGAGTGGCTGTTAGTCAGTGGACAGTAAGAAGACGGTTAAGAGAAGCAAACCTGGTACCAAGGAGGCCTGCCAGAGGTCCTAAATTATCAGCATCTCACCGACAAGCGCGTCTTCAATTTGCTCGCGAACATTTGAATTGGAGTGTGGAGCAATGGCGGTCAGTGCTGTTCACTGACGAGTGCAGAGCTTGTCTCCATGGAAGTGACAGAAGAGCTCGAGTTTACAGGCGTCCAGGAGAGCGTTTTGCACAGTGCTGTTTTGCTGAAACAGTTGCATACGGCGGTGGTCTTGTATGATGTGGGCGGGCTTATCGATAGAGGGAAAGACGGAGCTCGTTTTCATCCCTGGTGGAGGCCGAGGCGGCGGACTAACAGCCAACAGATACATTGAGGACATACTCCTAGGTCATGTCTTGCCTTACGGAGGCTCCATTGGGGATGATTTTATTTTAATGCACGATAATGCCCGCTGTCATACAGCAAGAGTCACTCGCCAGTACATGACGGACGTGGAAATCCAGACGATGGACTGGCTGGCGCTGAGTCCTGACCTCAACCCGATTGAGCACGTGTGGGACGAACTCAAACGAAGAGTTCGAGCACGAAATCCGGCGCCTGCGATCGTCACCGAACTGAAGACAGCGTTGGAAGAGGAGTGGGAGGGGCTTCCTCAAGAATTTATAAAAAACTCATCAAATCGATGAAAAACCGTCTCCGAGACGTCATTAAGGCAAGAGGAGGAAACACAAAGTATTGATTTGTTAAATTTAATTTTTGTAATCTTTTATTTTTCATTTTAATTTCATTTTTGTTACTCCTAATTTTTTCCGGGTTTTGTATTTTTTCATTCAATGTAAAATAATTTGTAAACTAATAATCAGATTTAAAAAATAAAAACACTATTTTAAAGCTGAAAAAACAGGCTTTTAGGAAATATATACTTTTATATACTTAATTCTAGCCATTTACGAAAAATAGGATACTTTGTGCATTTTGTACGCTTGAGTCGATTTAGCTGCTCGCGAGTGTAGTTAAAGAAAGTCAATTGTTTCCCAGTTAAAAACATAGCTGTATCTATTACATATTAATGTATGTAACATGTTTTATTAGGTAATTACCTACTTTTTTCCAACTATTATTTATTCACTTATCCAGATTGAAAGTTATTTTACTTATATCTAAGATACAGATGGCTAATGTCAGATCTATCTTTGTTAGATAGTTCTCTATCTTGTCAGATATTATTGTGATAGATATACCCATCTATATCTAAATATCTACATATTTTTAGCTGCCGGTTGGTTATTTTGTCTTATATTTTGTAATTATTTTACCTTCACATCATAATTATGATATACTTAGCTAAAAATATCAAGTTTTTGTTTCATACCATGCATTTTGTTTTTAATAGCATATAAAATGGTGAATGGTAGCAGAAATAACATCAAAAATATGTATTTAAAATTAAATCTGTTTGTATATAATAGCTTAAATTATTTACCTAAAATGTTAGTAAATAAATAGACATTTTTAAAAGAACTTTATGTAATGTTGACCAATGTTTGAACGATGGTTTCCATTTGTTTGGTTATTTATGTTTACCTAACATTATTTAATCTGAGCAGCTATATTCTAACCATGTGCTATATCCACCTATGCTAATGTATTTTAAGTACATAATTACCTATATGGTTGAATCAATTTTATATTATGTATGTGATAGGTTTTCCTTACGCTTTTTTTCAAAGGAATATTATTATAATTCGAAAGTCATCATACAAACTGAAGTTAGATGTTTTGTTCCTTTAATGTTATTTAATTTTAGTTCCTGCGTTGCTGATATATTAGTTATTTAACAAAACTTAGAAGTCATATTAAGTTTTATTGTAAAAATGTATTTTGTACGGTGAGATGGATTTGTAAATATTGTAAATACTCACTAGATTTATTCGTTTAATGATGTGATGGTCACATTGTAGTGTGTAAATAAATGAAATTGAAATAAATTTATGAAGTTTTATTTTATTATCTCATGAGTGGAGTTAGTAAACTTATTAGATACACACCTACAGACACCCCTCTGAATTGAATAAAAACTTATGGATAAATAACATAAGTACTTAAATAAAATCATTCACTACATCAATTCATCTCATTATTACAGCTGACCCCTAACTAAATTCGTAACTTGTCTAATCTAATCTAGCTAGAGTATCAGAAACTACACACACACTTATTCACACACACCCAGACCGAAATAAACATTTGTGGTTCGCACAAATATTTATTATATATTTATTTACACAACGCACGGGAATCGAACCCGCAATGTTACGGATGGTATAATTTGGCATGGTGACCACTCTGCCATCGAGATCGTCTTTGATATTACCTATGTTCGAGAATGCACAATTTTTCTGAAAGGACCTGTATCAATTCAATTCTTGTGTTTTTGGCTTCTTCTTCTTCTTTTTTTGACTTAAAAACATTGAAGTCAAACGTCAGTTTAAACGTCAAAGTGACAGTCTTGACTGAATTGACGTTGAAGGAAAAGAATGTGCTAGTGATTGAATGACACATGAAATGTTTGATCAAGGTAGCAAGCAAGCATAATTGATAAAATGTTGATGAAAGAAAATATCGATTGTCAATTTCATTACCTATTTTATTGAAGATTTGAAGATTTTGAAGTAACAAACAATGAGTATTCAATAGTATCGTAACTTAAATTTAACAAAAATATAGTTTAAATTAATACACTCTATTTCATGTTTTATTATGTATTAAGTAATATTTAGTTTAGCAATCTCTTTTTCCGTGAACGAAATGTCAGGTAAGTTAAATTAAAATCGATTATAAACAATAAAATTGATAGTTTTTTCTATCGATATATTTTATGATAGATTCTTTTCTTGTTTGTTTTGTATTGATAATTAATTTTGTTTGACGTACCGCGTACATGCCTAACCTAACTATAAAAAAAATTGTTTACTTGTAAATAAATAAATAATACTTAAATAAAATAGGAAGAAAAATCGTTTCGAATATATTACGAATAATGTTGAAAATTGATTCGAAATAAAAATAACTGTCGATAATAATCCGTATCATATTTTTTATTTATAATTTATAAACCTAACGATGGAGTGGTCAAAAGCAAAAACAATGAAATTAATTGAATTAATGCAAGAAAACCCTACTTTGTGGAATTCTTCGCTGTGTGATACTCGTAAAGATAAACAGAAACGTAAAAATGAGCTTCATAATATTGCCAATATCCTTGAGATTACTGCTTCTGATGCTATGAGAAAAATTCAACATCTTCGGACGCAGTACAATAGGGAATGGGCCAGGGAAGTGCGGTCGAACGAAGTGTCCCCTGATGAACCTTATGTTAGTGGCTGGTACGCGTATGAATACGTTCATTTTTTGAAGTATTCCACCAAACCTTACAGAGTTATACGGACAGTAAGTTTTAATCTTTGTACTACTAATTAAAGTATTAATTATAGCTGTAAAATTAATTATTACTGATATACATAGTAACTATAATGTCCATAGATTTTTACTACCTTGGGTAAATATTTGTGTGCTTAAACATGCCTCTTTTTCATTGTAGCATTTAGAAAATTACTTAATTCTCACCTAAATAAGTACCTAACACTAATTATTCAATTTTGACTTCCAGCAGGAAAACTCTGATAAAACGAACAACACATCAACCTCAGAAATCAGTGACTACAAACTGGATCTGTCTCCGGCACGAAAAATACAAAGAACTGACTCGTCACCCGCCTACAAACCAGAAACAAATGGACCTAAAACTCGCGACAATTTCTCGGTGTTCGGAGAATACATCGCCAATGAACTACGGTCTTTGAAAACTGAAAAGAACCAGCTAATAGCAAAAAAGAAGATATTGGACGTATTATTTGAAATTAAAATTGGAACGACATGTGAAACTAGTGCGGAACATGCAGTTTGCACGGATTTCGATAGTCAAAGACATAGTAACAGTATTCATAGTGATAAAGGATTCCCGTCTCCTTCACTAAGTGCCGCTCATATAGAACCATTAACACCTACTCATAGTACAACATCGGGCATAAGTGATATTATTATAAACAACCCTTGTCATTACCAAAATTTTAAAGTTGACACTCAATAGCAGTGTCATCCACTTCCTAATGAATAAGGAAGTGGATTAAAACAAATTTTATAGGAATTAACTAGCTGCGCCCCGCGGTTTCACACGCGTAGTTCCCGTTCCCGTAGGAATTTCGGGATGAAAAATAGATGTTGGCCGATTCTCACACCTACTGAATATGGTCACAAAATTTCATGAGAATCGGTCAAGCCGTTTCGGAGGAGTATGGCAACGAAAACTGTGACTCGAGAATTTTATATATTAGATTGTATTTGTACATAAAATTAATAATGTAAATATAAATTCAAATTAAGGTTCAATACAAGTCATGTAAAGTAGTATAAACTAGGCAATGTAGAGAGTGTGTGTGTTTGTTGAATGTAACAATTAGGAACTAGAGTCGTACCTACATTCTTAAACTTATTTCCATTTTGTGACCACAATAACAAATCTATTTGAATAATGTGAACAAGTATTGTGGACAAATGTTGTTTAGATAATAAAAGCAACTTGTATAGTTAGGAAATACATTTGTATTAAAAATATAGCCAAATGCTTATGTAAAACAAAAATTTGTCCTATTATACAATGGTTTTGAACTGCCCATTGATGAATTGCATTAGTATATACATTCTCCTTGGTACTAATTTTACAGCTTATTGACCGCTAAATTAGCATAGAATCCTAATCAGTACCCTCCGGTAGAAAATAAAGCTTTTGTGTTGCATAATTATTGACTTTAAGATGATGTGTAGTTTTGTAACATGGAAAAAAGTGTAATAAAGAATAATTAAGTATAAGAATTGTAAAATTATTTGAATCATGTGCTTCCATAATATTTGATAATTATTAGTTATCTTAGTTATCACCTTGTCAATAAGGGTAATAACCCCTTACTCTTTAATCAAAGTTCATTGAACTCGATAGACAGATCATATACTTGCCACAATCGTGAAATGGCGGTAACTACTAACTATAAAGTAAAAATAGTATAGGGTGAGATTATGACTACGCCTATTTCTCATTAATGTAGTAAATCATCAGGACCTAGAAAAAAATCACAAACCTTTGCGATTTAATAGATTAAATCGAAATATTTGATTAGTCTTTTAGTACTTTGGATCTATATCTGTGTTAGTGTTAGTACTACACTAAGAACCGAATATGCTACGAATCTGATACTACAAGCACTTAGACTACGAATCAAGCAGCTGATGCTACGAATCAAGCTACTAATACTACGAAAAGTGACTGATGCTACGAATCAAGCTACTAATGCTACGAAAAAATAACTGGTGCTACGATTCAAACAACTGGTTTTATTAATCAAACGACCGACCCTACGAATCAAGCTACTAATGCTATGAAAAAATAACTGGTGCTACGAATCAAGCTACTAATGCTACGAAAAGTGGACTGATGCTACGAATCAAACCGGGACCCACTTCCGACCGCGTTTTCCGAAACACCTTTGAATGCCGTAGGATCCTGCTGGCTTTCTAATAAGACACCCCATACTTTATCCTCTAACTAGAGGATTAAAATGGCTTTTGCATTAAAATATTGTAGAATCAAAATACTCATTCCAAGATGGGGGATGAAAAGAGTATTTATTACAAACATGTTTTCTAAACCATGCAAAATAAAAAGACGTTTCGCTCTCGAGCAATACGTTTCTGTCAGTGATGTTTCAAAAGCTTTTTTTGGTAATTTACTTGCTATTTAAGTGAATAAATTAAGTAAAATATAATAACTTAATATTTTAATTTATTGTAATACTGTTTATTGTTTTATTAAAATAATATTTTATGAGTTTAAAGAAGCAGAAATATAATTAGAGCGAAAAAAGCATCCCATTTTTATTACAAAAAAGGTTATTAATTCGATACAAATAAATAAGTTTAATACCTAGTTGTATTATCGCGTTAGTAGGTAAGAAACTAAGTAAACAGTTAAAAATATAAACATTGTTATCTTATACTAATTCCATTTAACTGCTATGACATGAATATTGTGTGGGCATTGGTCAGGCGGCGGTAACGTACAACAATCAGTTATTATTTGCGCTTTGAGTAATGTAGTCTTGTGTTGATGTATTAATTAATAACGCTTAGGTAAGTACAAATATATAAAGTACCCATAATCTAAATAAAAGTGATATTATAGTTTAAGTAAGTAGGTACTTTTAAAATACTTTTAATCGGTATAAGTTACAGATGCCTATATAGGTCATACCGAAAGAGAGATTAGAAGTATTATTATTTTTGTTGTTTGCTTTCGCATTACTCTGCCAATGGTTGATAATAATTATGAACTATTACGGGCCTTAGCCAAGTAAATGATTGTGTTCGTAAATGTGGTTTGGTTGTGGTGTTAACTAATTGGCCATTATGATCTAGTGACATGAATTTTCTCACTAAACGTCAATAATAATAAATAATAAATAATAAATTTATTTATTGACACAATTTTTTACATCGATACCTATGAAGCCTCTGATCTCCGAACTAGTATTAACTGTGTTTCAGAAATCAGCGTCTTCTCCCAATAGTGGTTACATTAATATGTCAATACATAAATGCGCATATTTAAGTCTAAACAATAGAAACAAAAATTAATATAAGTATTTAAAAAATAATCTAAAGTGCGTGCGTGTTTGTAATGTGAGGGAGTGATTGGTTTGTGTGTGTGTGTGTGTGTCTTTTGTATATTACAATTTTAATTTTATGTACTTAACAGGTTTTCAACACTTTCATAATCAAAACTACTAATCCATTCGTATATTATTTTTTTAAATTTATTACTACTTAGTTTTTACAAGTACCTACCTAAGTAATAATTAAGCATAGCAGCTATTTGGAGAGGGGGGGGGGAGTACCTACACTGAATTCTGTAGGCCTAGTAGCTTGTGAAGTACTTACTTAGTTTAGATATTATCCCGGTTGTGCGCAGAACTAAAAGTACACCTATGCCTACTATGTACTTAGCTCAATAAATATTGCTTGGTGTCGTTCATAATGATAATGTTGTTACATTGCTACTATTGCCTAATTAGAATAATATTTTCAAATATTATTTTCCTGTTAGTAATTCTTCTTCACCGTATTAATGATTATTACCTACTAGCTATGCCCCGCAGTTTTACCCGCGTGGAACCTTATCCCGTGGGAATTTTGGGATAAAAAGTATCCTATGTGTTATTCCTAGGTATGAGAAACATCTGTACCAAATTTCATTAAAACCCATTCAGTAGTTTTTGCGTGAAAGAGGAACAAACATCCACACATCAAAACATCCACTCGCAAACATTCGGCTTTATAATATTAGTATGATTGATACTTTTTATTTAAGTACTATCTAAGTATTAGTAGATAATTAAATAATAATTTCAATAGTTCATGAAGCAACAAGTAAAAAGTACTAAATTAGTACAATTTGTCCAGTGACGATAACACCACCTCACCGCAATGTCACTATAAGTATGGATCAATATTTTCTCCAAAAACATGCGATTGCTTTTACTGAATTCGTAACTTAAGTCTTTATCGTTACAACCAAGCTGTGTTTCGATATCCAATTGCAAATAGTTAGTATCTACTTACTTATTTACCTAGAATTCAAAGTACCTACTTATATATTTACGTTTTATTTCCTTTTACAACTAAGTATGCATTTGTAGAGGTCACTTTATTTTTACGCACAATCCCGGTACGTAGAGTTAAAATATTGAAATCTTTCTTTTTATGAACTTCCAAAAGGTAAGTTATTACTAAATGTTTTAGACACCCGTGTGTTTATAATTAATGATTTATCTTTTTCAGAAAAATGTTGTTTCTACTAATAATATTAAATGTAGCAATGCTGACAACAGCACTGATACCAAATGAAGGATTAGAAAATGAGATAGACACCGAATTTAAAGCGTTTACCGAATTTAATTCAGCTACCAAATTAGACTTCCATGAGAAAAAATATGGCTTCGAAATGGGTGACAGCAAATTTATGCCCGATTGGAAAGATTTAGATAAAAGAGTTCTACCATCGTGGTATGACAAAGCAAAAATTGGTATTTTCTTGCATTGGGGTGTTTATTCTGTTCCCAGTTTTGGATCGGAATGGTTTTGGATCAATTGGCACAGTAAGCATTTTTTTATTTATTTCCTTCAGTACTCTATAGTAGTAGCTAGATGTGTCATTTTATTAGTGGAATGTGATAAATATAAACTTACCTATATACTTATTACTTTCATAAAAACGATCTATTCCGATCCAATACCAACAACTAATACCAATGGTATTTGTTGAGTGGTTTGAGTGGTATCCGTTCGGAATAGAAAATGATAAAGTTTTAAAACAAATACTTACCATTGGTATTAATTGTTGGTATTGGATCGGAATAGATCATAAAAACTACGGCTGTGAGTGTTGCCAGCGAGCAGTTTTTAACACCTACATTGGGCATGCGAGATGTTTTGTTATGCCATCAGGATTATTTATTGATAATTTTAGTAAGATACTTAATACTTACGATAACTAAGATCGATGGATAAATTCTCTTAATATTATCTATTACGTTCGTCGGATGTTATATGTACTTTCAAAATAAGAATTTAAATAGTAGGTAAGTACCAACTTACCTGCAGTCTAAAACCTAAATTACTATTTCTTCTACAGATGGAGACAAAAAAATTAAGCAGTTCATGAAAAACAACTACCCACCAAATTTTACCTACCAAGAGTTTGCTCCAATGTTTAAAGCAGAGTTCTTTGATCCTCACCAATGGGCGAAACTGTTCGCTAGTGCAGGAGCAAAGTAAACTTTATCTTTTTACTTAAGTATACATTTTTATGCAATAAGTACTTATTTTTTCTAGTTACACCTAGTAAAGACAATTCAATAATAAGGTCAAGCAAATCTATTTATTGTTGTAGACGTAAAGAATCTTCTCTTACATAGGTATAAATGGCTCGCGAGAAATTGACCTTAGAGTATTTACCTTTTTCTGTAAGCGGACTACGCCTACTTGTAGTTAATAATACCTGTTCAGACTTAAGCGGTATTCGCTACTGTTTGCGGTAGAGAAAACCCATGGATATGTGGTAATATGACTGCATGTTCACAACAAAAAGGTGAGATAAATACTTGAGCGAAACCGGCGCGGTATGTACCTCTACCCACAGCGGTCGCGAATGCCGCTCAGATCTGAATAAGCCTTTATAAAAGAGTTCTAGACGGTTCTTAAATTATCAATAATGTCTTTTTAACCCAGGTACGTTGTCCTAACAAGCAAGCACCACGAAGGCTTCACAATGTTCCCGTCGAAACAAACATTTAGCTGGAACTCTGTCGACGTCGGCCCGAGACGTGATATCGTGTCTGAACTATCGAAAGCGGTCAGGGAACATGATATGAAATTCGGAGTGTACCACTCCCTATATGAATGGTTCAACCCTATGTACCTTGAGGATAAGAGGGCAAATTTTAGTAGATCCGTTTATGTTAAGTCGAAGTTATGGCCCGATTTGATACAATTAGTTAAACAATATCGTCCGTCTGTCATTTGGTCCGATGGGGATTGGGAGGCGTACGATACATACTGGAAATCAAAGGAATTCCTCACCTGGTTGTACAATAGCAGCCCTGTGAAGGATGAGGTGGTTGTCAACGACAGGTGGGGTATAGGTATTCCGGGAAAACATGGAGATTTTTACAATTATGATGATAGATTTAATAATAGTAAGTACATCAAGTTTTTTTTATCAATACAATACACGTACTGATAATTACAGAGAGTTTTTGAAACGTAACATTTATTGAAGTTTGAAAAATATAACAATTTTTATTTTATAAGTTTTAAGTTAACTACTATTGCAAAACCCTATTGAGTCGAAAGATAAACTAATGTATTTTTTGGCATTGCAATAGCTGTATTGCTGTTGTTATTAACCAATATCATGATAATTCACTTACTCTTTAAAAACGCTCTATAAAATTACTATTTGTATTATTTAGGAACACTTCTACCACATAAATGGGAAAACGCTTTCACTGTGGACAAGTTATCGTGGGGATACAGGAGGAACATGGACATTAGTCAGATATTGACCGCTGAGGAGTTAATTGAACAAGTCGTTTCTACTGTCAGTTGTGGAGGTAAATATCAGTGTATCAGTCTTTCTTCATGGGTCATTAACATCTACGTGAGATGATTTTGTGTAGCGTCCGTTGGAGTTGTTGGGTTTGAAACATAATATCTAGTATGTATAATAATATCAGTACTTACTAACTTTGTTATCCTACTTTGCACATAATAAGTAGTAATCTTCTGTACTAATAAAAGAAAGTCGTGTTAGTTACACTATTTATAACTCAAGAACGGCGGAACTGATTTGGCTGAAAATTGATGGGGAGGTAGCTTAGAACCCCAGGAGAAGGACATAGGATACTTTGCTTTACTCCCGAAATTCCCACGGAAATGGGAACCACGCGAGCGAAACCGCGGGGCACAGCTAGTACTTATTAAAAGCCAATTTAGATTAATTAATTTATAAAAACCGCGGGCCGGTGTCGGTCTAAAAATGGCATTTTTTTACAGACACTCTTTTCTTTCTCTTTCTAATATAATATTTTTATGGGACAAAAAGAGATAGCGTTACTAGTAGTAGTAACGCTATCTCTTTTTGTCCTGTAGTAGTACTACACTTGGAATCATAAGTACCAATACCTATCAACTAATTAAATTTGACCTTTCTATTAACAACTAAGTACACTCAAGTATTTAATTAGGTTAATAACAACACAATTACGTTATCTCAAGTATCAACTTCAGTTAACTTACCTACATTTCAGGCAATGTGCTAATAAACGTTGGGCCAACAAAGCAAGGAACTATTAGTCCAATATTCCAAGAACGATTACTTGCACTCGGCCAATGGCTTGCAATAAATGGCGAAGCGATTTACAACTCATCACCATGGTATGCTCAAAATGACACGCATAACGGCAATGTTTGGTATACTTGTACTAAGGCAATGTACAATGCTCTCTCTCCAACTGACAAACCTTCAAGCTCCGATGAAGTGACAGCAATCTATGCGATTATGTTAGAATGGCCGCAGAAGAACATTTTGAAATTATACAATATCACTCCATACATTCATACGGGGAATTATTCAGTTGAACTGTTGGGACAGGATGGTACTTTACAGGTTAGTAATATGACTTTTCTTATGACCTGCCTGCTTTGCTAATGTTGGGAGTTCGATTACCGCTTAAGACATACTTTTTCTTTGCGTATCGACTTAAATTTTTGAGGACCAAAACTGGGCCACCGATATAGCGCTATCAGTGGCCTTGTAAAGATCCTCGCGTGTGCAGGTGTGTGTGTGAATGTGTCTGTTTGTCTTAATCTTTATTACTTATATAGTTTCTTAAATAAAATGCATATTAAGGACTTAAGTATAATTGTAATTTTCTAATCAAACATTTTTGTTTCAGTGGCAAATTCGTAATGGATTAACAGAAATAAGTCTTCCAGAACCATACACCGTTAAATCTGCACTTGCATGGACCATAAAGATCTCTAAAACTAAGTAAAGTTAGGAACTTTTTACTTTAATTTTACTTATATTATGTTCAAAGTAGAATATCAAATTATTTAAGGTCAGGCTGTTTCTACGACTGTTTATGTTCTGTGGTGAAACTTTTGTTACTGCTAAGGCTGAACTCACAGTCTAAAATCTTCAAAACTAATTATTACCTACAAAAATGTATGCGGTTCTAAAAATGTTGAAGAAAAAAAAGAATAAAATAAAACAAATACCTATAGATTAATGAAATTTGTACATTCTATTTTACAAAATATAGATTAGAATAACATATACAGATAATAAAAGATGCATAAGCCATTGACAGACTATTCATTATTGTTATTGGAAGTGGTGGTCATCATTAAAGATCTTTCTTTTTAGGGAGGGACATGTATTCAGGGTGTCCGGGCTATAATAGTCTAAGGGCCTTCACGACCTTTAAGTAAAGTTACTTACCAAGTAAAGTTAGTTTTGTCTCTTACTTTATATCAAGTGACAAAGACGAAACATGCGAGTACTTAATCTCAACATCGCAGTCCCATGGACTAGCAATGCTCGCAATACGAGACGATTTTCTTGGCTAAGGATCATATTCAAACCGTCACGTCGTCGCAACTTTTGAACTATCATACATAAGGCTATAAGATCTCGGATTTATTTTGAAGTAAATATCCTATACTTTAAAAAAAATAAGAAAAAAAGGAGTTTGAAAGGTCAATTTTCAATAAAAAATAATAAATGCAATAAACAAAATGTTGATTTTTATTTTTGTAATCCTTTTTTGTTGTAATAAGATAAAGATATGGAATAAAACGTTACATTACATAATTGTCTACATTACAAACTTTCAAATGAGATATATTTAGTCTTCTTGGACGTTTACATGGATAGCAGTGACTAAATTAGTACAAGCACCTGCGCTACAAAGTAAAAAAAAAAACAAAATTGCTGCCATTTTGTAATGGAGATGGCTACAGTAAATAGGAATCGTGATTTCTCGATAAAAAAGTGGCGGGTGGGGCTGCGAAGGATAGGGAGATTTGGGGATGTTTGGGGGAGACCTATGCCCAGCAGTGGGACAATGTGGGTTGGAAAAAAACTTGGATGCCCGGTCACCCTGTATGTATTAGGTATAACGAATCCCACGTGAGCCGGCAAAGGAGCACACAGGTCCTACCTACTTGACGTCAAACCGCGGACTGCGGGCACTGCGGGGGAGCTCACTCACTGATATGAATATATATAATATATTTATATATCAAGTATATATTTTTTGATATCACATAAACTGTTGTTTTATCATTTAATTCCATAATAAAATATAAATACAATTTACTGTGTATTGATTTAAAGTTTAGTTAACATTGCTTAGTATTGTCAGTTTATTATAAAATAATTTTATTGTGCCCATAATATTACGCAAAAGCTTGCATTATTAGGCGTAAGAGTTAGTTTCATTTTAACTTCTTAAAGAAATCGCTAAAAATAATTGGCGAAACGAAAACCTTTACGGCATATCCACAGTTATCCACTCAATAAATAACAAAAGAATACATAAGTAGTTTAATACATTTCTTACGAGATAGTTCAATTTCACATTGTTAAGCTGCGTCTACGCTAGGAGAGCTGAGCACGAGCGGAGCACGAGCCGAAAACAAACTCGTGTAGTGTGGACGAACATACAAGCATCGAACGGACGCGCTTTTGAATGAATTTGTGCTCGGCACGAGCTCGACTCATGTTCGACTTGTGCTTGCTTCGTCTAGCGTAGACACACCTTAATAAATGCCATAAATAACTTTAAAGTAATAATATGTCACCCTGAATACGTAACATGGTATATTTTATCTTCACCATAAATTAACGAATACCGACCCTAATTCACATAATACATACAAACATTTTTGTTTTAAAACTCACATAATGTTCTTTAATATCTATGAAATGTTGACTATTTCACTTTTCTAACAAATGGGTGTCGTGAAGTCGATCTATTCATATTATATTAGTTATGATAGGTATAGAGTCACCAAGTTTTCCGTGCCGGTGACAGCGTCGCTGTAATCGCATCTTTTGGTTGTCAGTTTATTGGAAATGTATCCAAATGACATAAGAATTAAGATGACAATAGTAGCTTCCACTTTTGGCCGCCGGCACAGAAAACTTGGTGGCTCTATACATAATTTGGATTAGAAAAGCGCCACTGTTAAACACGTTGTATATAATGGTTTTACCAGAAACCAATGAAGTTAAAATGATACCACCCTATATACTATATTTTAATGCACCGATTACAGTATAAGCATATAATATGAAAATATAGTTTTCTTAAAAGCTGTATTAAAATAGCTAACTTTTAACATTATATCCGAATAACATAGTTTATTATTTAGGGTGTTAAGGTGTTATACAATCACATATCGATAACAAACTTCGCTCACTACAGACAACGTATAAATGGGCTGAACATTTTATCTATACTAAAATTAGGTATTAAACTACAATCTTTTCTGTGCCGGTGACAGCGTCGCTGTAATCGCAGTTTATTGAAAATGTATCCAAATGACATTAGAATCAAAATAACAATAGTAGCTTCCTATTTTGGCCGCCGGCACAGAATATATTGTGACTCAATATTTAGTATTTGATGACCAAATGTTGGTAGTACCTACCGATACCGAAAGTACATAGTAGTTCAATTATTGTTCAAGTATTTTTTTTGTGTGCATTAAAATCTGTATCTGTCTGTATTCTGGATAAGTGGTTAATATTCCTATATTACTCACCTTACTAAGATCAATAAGAGGGGCCTACCGCTTATGCCCAAGAATGATACAGGCTGATACTTGTATAGATAAAATGATCTGCCTTGACTCATCAAGAGATGACACGGACTTCTATGTACAGTAATTTATATATCTGTCTGTCCATAAAAGGTATTATATATGTTTATATATTTTGTGCTATAAGTAACAGATTGAAAACAATTAAGGAAAACTAAAACAAATATTTGTACCATTCTAATTGTTTATACGAATACATACTTATATATTAATTTAGTATTTAAAAATATTTTATATTATTAAACATTATTAACATACATTTTTACAATGCTATACTAAATATGGCTATAAAACAGTTATTTAAACTGTTAAGTTCAATATTTTTGGAATGTAAGCTTAATATTATTTTATCTTATAGATATTTTTTAATATATAACAAACGAAAACAAGCGGTTTATATAATTACAACTAAAGTATTTTGGAAGGCGTAACTTATGGAATTATACATATAGCCTAACCATTTAATATTATATGATAAAATCAAATTAAGGTGCGTCTAGATAGATTAAGTATACAACAAAACAGGTTATATAACGTTTTATAACATGTTACAAATCTACGACTCACCTTTAGGTTGCTTAGAGGTTTCCGGTACAGACAAACTTGTACGTGTCGGTACAGGTATAATATTTATGTTAGCCTGTGCATTCAAGTATGTATTAAGAAACAGGTACCGGTAACAAGTTTTACGATTCTGGACGGACCAGATTCGGTCCAGATATAAATGACTATCTGAGATTATTAGATTGGTCAACACTGGCAATTAAGTCACTAGTAAGGCTAAATAAGGCTTTTAAAGGAATATTTAATTAAGTAAGTAAATGTTTGGAACCAATTATTGAAGAATTATTTATTACGTAGAATTTGATAACCGAATTCCAACTGTATATCATAAATTAAAGGTATAATTGTGTTTCAGTACTATCACCATTCCAGTTTGGGTTTTTTTGTGCGTTCTGCAATATTTTTGGTTAAACAAACTGTGACTTTTGCGGGCTAATCATCATCATCATTGTCAGCTCGTAATCATCTACTGCGGGCTATATCCGATACTATTATAATTAAGAATTTTTCAACGGATTTTATTAGTCCTTTTTCATGAAGCTTTTATTTTATACCAAATTGCTTCAATAATTAGTTTCAAACTTTTTACTACATAATTAAATTCCCTTGAAACAACATAATAAATCTAAGTACTACACCTTTATTGCTTGCCTCAACAACCATAAATGCATTCTGCGATTATCATTTCATATCATTAACAGTAATAAAACTTAACGTCAAACAGGCACGTTAATTAAAATCGCGTTGGAATACTACCAATTCTATATAGGATAATATTCTAATATAGTTCGTTTGGTTATATAAATAGAGTTCATTTTACAATGCTTACTTTTACAGCTATGACATCGATTGGAGACGATCTCGTTGCTTCAAAGCTTCTAGTTGTGGCATTAGAGATATGTGCTCGCTGAAGAATTGTTCTATAGCCTCTTCAGCGAGCATAGTGGCCAGGAATTGTTCTAGGGTTATAGACCATACCCCCTCGGCAGAAGGGTCGTTTTGCTTTGACGGGGATGGCATTGGATTTTCTTGTTCGATCTCTGTGGCGTTGCCGTTTGGATCCAGCTGAAATGTGTCCTTTAATTGTTATTCTCATGACTGGATATTATTAGAGTAAATGTAAGAATCTTATGTCTGCGGTTTTACCACTTAATTTAACAATCCTAACTAATATTATAAATGCGAAAGTAACTCTGTCTGTCTGTCTGTTACCTTTTCACGGCTAAACTACTGAACCGATTGACTTGAAATTTGGTACAGGGGTAGCTTATCGTCCGGGAAAGAACATAGGATACTTTTTATCCCGAAATTCCCACGGGAACGGGAACTACGCGGGTGAAACCGCGGGGTGCTGCTAGTAGTCTTTACTTACCTGTATATTATGTTTCCCAGCTGCGGCGATGCATAAACTATCCATCGATATCTCACGATCGAACTGGGGACGGTGATTTAATTCGCCGAGTTGTAACAGGATAGTGCCTGAAAGTATTATTCAAAAAGTTTTATGATGACGTTAACGTTCAAATATCAATTTCAAATCTCTAGTCCTATGCTACACTGTAAAAAGAAATTAAAACTAAGACAAAAATCCGCTACAGTACTTTAATTTCCCTACTAATATTATAAATACGAAAGTACCGTCTGTCTGTTACCTTTTCACTAAACTACTGAACCGATCGACTCGAAATTTGGTACAGGGGTAGCTTACGGTCCGGGGAAGGACATACATATGCCGTTTTATCCCGAAATTCCCACGGGTTCCGGAACTATATAAAACCGCGGGGCACAGCTAGTAGGAATTAAAACCACATTTCCACGCGTAGGGTTGACGTAAATCAATTCAATGTCAACTTTAATTTAATGTCAACTTAATGTCACTGTCACTACACTATAATGCCACCCTTACCGGCCCTGACGACCGCTTCATAGAGCGTGACGTTGTGCTGCGTGAGGTCGTGCAGCGCGGCCAGCAGCTGGAGGAAGTGCGCGCGCGGCAGGGGCGGGGCTGCCGGCGGCGCGCAGGGCGAGCCGCTCGCCGGCGGAGCGCACACCCCGCTCAGCGCGCACGCGCGGACGGATTCCGCGCTGTACTCGGTACTCGATCCTAATAACGTAACATAACCATCTGCTATAGTCTTAATATAAGTCTTTTATTGTTTCTATTTATGTATTCACACTTTTTGTAGTATAAACTATAGCTAACCATGAAAAACTCTAATTGGCTCACTGTTTTACTTTCTGTATCTATTTTGTTTAATAGCTGTTAGTTTTCCAAAAATATTAAATAAATAAATTCACTACAACATTTCATTATAGTAACTGACCCCTAACTAAGCTCGAAGCTTGTATCTAGGGTATCAGAAACTACACACACACACCCAGACCGTGAAACGTCACGCAAATATTCACCCCGCACGGGAATCGATAACGATATCGCAATATGAGTGTTATCATCATCATCACCTCATATATATTCCCACAGGGGCCTGCATTATTTGCCTCAATTAGGGTGATCAGACCTTAGTCGACCATCGTATGCACATGTTTCCTTTCGAGTCTCGTGACTGATGCTACGAGTCTAGTGACTGATGCTACGAGTCTCGTGAATGATGCTACAAGTTCGGCTATTGATGCTACGGGTCTAGTGATTGATGCTACGGGTCTAGTGATTGATGCTACGAGTCTCATAACTGAAGCTACGAGTTTAAAAAAATATTTATTTTGACCTACACTTAAATAACTGTTGTCAACGGCTGTTAAGTGTTTACTAGTAAATAACTCTATTAATTATGTTTTACCTGATCGACTGTTGGTGCTATCAGTAGATCTGTCCATGAAGTTCTCAGAGCCGACTTCACTTATGGAGCGCGGCAGCGAAGCGGCGACCGGTTCGGGCGTGGACGGATTTTCGATGCTGAAAACAAATGCATTTTTTACAACCGATCGTCTTACATCGCGGATACTCACTACTCACATTCAGCGTTTTACTCAGATTAATAGAAAATTACTCAGTATGAAAACTGAATAGACGCGGAACACGTGTTTTCAACAAGCTGAATAAGGGTGAGAAGGCCCTCATACGAGACAAAAGGATTCAGTTAATGAGTTTTACATAATAAAAGAATATTGGCGAAACCGGTGAAGTTTCGATCTAACCTGTCGAAGAAGGTGATAGCGTCCGCGGCGAGCTCCTCGCCGGTGTCGGTGAAGTGCGTGGGGCGCAGGTCGGCGGGCGCCAGCAGCGGCGGCGCGTGCGCGCAGTACAGCGCGCGCAGCCGCGCCGCCGCCTCGCGCCGGCACCCCGCGCCCAGCGCCACGCACAGCGCGCGCGCCGACACCCACCCGTCGCCGTCCGCGTCCACCAGCTGGGGGGATATTTCTCGTCCCACAATCTTTTCTTAGCCGGCGGCCTAACTTAGAAGCTACTATTGACATTATGGCTCTAATGTCATTTGGATACATTTTCAATAGACTGACAACCAAAAGATGATGATGCGATTACAGCCACGCTGTCACCGGCACAGAAAACATTGTGACTCAATACAGGGCAGGGAAGTGGCCAATGACTGAATGTAAATAGGTCCCTCGCACTGCCACTCATCTCGCCGCTCCCGCGAGTGTCGGGCAGCGTGCGGAAGTCAAAGGAGGGCGACGCGAGCGGGAATAAACACTCCCTCGCGTGGATCTGTCGCAGGAGTATTTAGGGAAATATTTCCGGCAGCTCGAGCAGCCGAGTGTAAATGGAGTAAATGTGCGATGTTAATTTGCTTGAAAAATTCGCTGCGTCATTTTTGAGAATCCGCCATATTGGCTTTAAGATGACGTCACTTAACTAAGCGTGCATCGTTGACTTCAGTTCAAAAATCACTCAATTAAAAGCTTGTGAAAAAACAAAACAAACGTATTAATTACCTTAAACATCCTTGCAGTGATTGCGTCGGCGTAGTCGCCCTTGGCCCAGGGCGAGAGCGCGGTGTACAGGCTCTTGAACTGCGAGTAGTCGAGCCGGTACGCCTCGTACGGCGCCTCCAGCCGCTCGCACGGGACCCTCTTCGCCCATAACAGCTCTTCTCTTATTAGGCTCAGTAGTTCCTATACGGAATGAACATTATTTAGGAGTGCGACATCTACCACGCCACATGGGAACTAAATACTGACGATGATGTAGCGACATCTACCTCGCCACTTAGGAACTAAAACTGAAGAGTCCTGAATCGCGCAAGAGAAATTTACCGAGCGATTGACCGACAAAAATATTTACTTCCTACGTTATCGAAATATTAGAGTTAGGTTAAGTTTTGAATGAGTAAAGTAGGGCACGCGTAAATAGGTTATGAAATGTCTACACCTTCCCTATTATTACCATTGCATTTTTGGTCTGGTTTAGCACTAAAGTCGGTTTTATAACCTGTTAATCTGAATGATTTGGTACGATAGCACAGATTATATGGCCCCTTGAATGAATTAAATCATAGATTATGTTTTTGGATTTGTTGGTTAACTTTAGTTCTGGATCGCTAATTTCTAAAACCAGGTCTAACCTTAGAACCGGTTATGTCAAACTAGGTTTAAGAAAATTAACGGTAATAGGACGGCTTTAGTTTAATAATAAAACAGTGTTACCTGTAATTCATTAGCATCCAACAGCTTATCCTGCTGCAGCGCCCTGAGCGTGTTCCGCTCGAGGCTGTCCTCGAGCTGGCGCACCACGCGCAGTCTGTGTTTCAGTCGGAGCCGCTCGATCAGCTCACTCGTCACTCTACCACCGTACGACCGGTATGATTGGTAGATAAGTTCTTGGATTTTAACTGTCTATAAACAATAATGAGGTTTAGGTTAATTATTTAGTTATAAAATAAGGTTATAATCAATATCTGTAATCTAACTACAACAAAACTACACTAAAATAGACCAAGCCATTTTTAAGTTATTAACGCGACATTGTTTTATGTATTTTGTGATTACTTTAATATATACAGATACATATTATGTTTATTGCCGCCCTAGAAATATTTGTCTATAGCTGCGCCCTTTCAGAATCTAATAATAAAATAATATAAATAATTTTTTTTTTTTTTATATACCTTTTCCGCCGTTCTAGGTTCCGTAGACAGAGCCATTGCTTCCTCATTGTAAATGCCGGCCAAATAATCGTTAAGTATTTGCATCGCTTGACCGTCTTCAGTACATTTTAACAGCTTTTCTCGGTTAATATCCAGAATTTTCAGTGTTACCTGAGGGGTTTTAATTTTCATATTATAATATTAAACTAAGGTTACAAGGTTTGTTGATTTGATTATTTTATTAACAAATGGTCAAATAAGAACATATTTAAATTTCAAAATATTTGGATGCCAATCTTAATGACAATTAACATAACATAATCATTCACTATATCATTTCATTATAGTAACTGACCTCTAACTAAGTTCGAAACTTGTATCTAGGGTGTCAGAAACTAGAGATGCCTCTATTCGTGGCAACTCTATCAGAAACTACACACACATACACTCATTACCACACGCACCCAGACCGAGATAAACATTTGTGGTTCACACAAATATTCACACCCGCAACCTTACGGATGACAGTCCGTCATGGTGACCACTCTGCCATCGAGGTCGTCAATTCATTTAAAACTTGTCACCGTACCTGAAATATAACCTTAGCGCCATCATAGAAGAAGCAGTCCATGACATTGACAGCGCACTCGTAGCGCATCACACTGATGAACAGCGTGAGGAACCATGACAGGGAGATCATCTTCATCATGCCGAGCTCATCCAACTTGGCGTGTAGTTCAGGAAGCTGGTCCTCTGTTAACTCTTCGAGGACTCCTTGGTCTACCTGCAGATATTAATACAATTCCATTTTTATTTTTGGCTACTGTTGCCATATCGACGCAATTCTGTCAATGTCAACGTAAGACAACATAAGCGATGGATATTGGTCGATAAAATCACTGTAGTTGGCCGGTTTTTCCCGAGTATGATCGGTTGATTGAATACCCAATGCAGTTATATTCTAACTGTGGATGTTCAATTCAATTTTTAGATTTTGGCTCCAGATGTCTAGCAATTACACCAATGTCAAAGTAGAAGAAAAAATCTGGGGGCACGGCAGTGCCCCCCGCCAAGTCGAGCGCGAAGCAAACACTGCCGTACCATCACACATGCCGGCCAAATCACACAACATTAACTATAATAATAAAGAAATCGCAGTAAGGAACCTTAGACTTGGTACGAGTTTGTCTAGATTTCATTACTTTTTAGAGATAAACAAGCAGCTCCATCGAGACTTGGCTAGTTTTTTACAGAATGTTTTTGTGGGATAAATACTTACCAAAGCACCAACCACCCTCGTGTTGTAATAATCTGGCAATAACGTCTCACAAATAGTTGCCAGTAACCAGAATGCTTGCTCTTCGGGACAGTATATTAGAAGTACTGACGCTACAATGTTCATTGCTTGACAGTAACCTATTGTAGGATTCTTTAACGCGTACGCGCATAGTACGCGGCGAAGCGCAGAAATACCTGTAATTATTTTATTATAGTATTTTGTTCTATTGGGCGAACATGGCAACAGAAAGGCAATTCAACTACGTCCCGCTCGCAGTGTGAATGCATCCGTGCGAGCGGGACGCATTATAATTTACGCAGGTGCGTACAAAATTCTCTGTGAATCACGACCGAACTTTACACGACCAAAGGTTTACGGCTAGATGTGAGATTCTATCAACTGGTTGATGACTTCAATTCCACGATAATAGAGAAACGTGTGGCGATATATTCCACAAAGTAGCAAACCATTGTTCATTTTTCATAGAAATATCTTAAATCATGTCAAATTTTCGTGGTGATAGCTTAAAATACACCCATGAACTAACATTGCATTTTTAAACAAATAAAATAAATAGTGAGATAATAATATTGACTGAAACTTACCAGTATCATTCTGAAAAGCGATATGTTCAGGCAGCGACCTGTGCAAATCTCTTTCAATTTCATCGTTTGCTTGATTCTTTGTGGACAGCGCTTTGTTGACAAGTCTTTCATACAATCCTTTGTTCTGTGTCTTTTGTAGTATTGAGCCTGAGAACACGCTCCATAGCTCGCCGCGAAGTGACTCCGGTATACCGCCGACTACTAACTCGCTTCCGTCCGTCGTTTGGTACATACTTACACCCCGACCTACTTCGGCCACGTGGTCTTCCCATTGTTTTTCCTGAAGATAATAAATATTTTATTTGTTAAGTATTTTTATATTAAGAAAAAAAACATATCATCATCAGCTCATATAATGTCCCCACCGAGGGGCTCGAGCCTACCCTGAATTAGAGTGATTAGGTCAACCACATAAATAAATAGTAATAATAACCTAAGAAATCATTCTAAATAGTAATTATAAACGTTTTTTAAGGATTTTATGTTTATAACTGCTTTTGCTTATAGAATTCCTTGTTTTTTGTCTAATGGGACAATAAGTTTTCTGCACACATTCTATTATTTTGATGATCATGGATTTATACGTATCATCGCAGTATCATAAAAACATTATTAACAAGCTAATTGAAATAACACAAACCTTTTTCAACTGTATTTGTTTAATAGGCGATGTTTGATGTGTTTTGAATAAGGACATCAATGGCGGTTGAGGTGTCCATTTACTGTCCCCATCATCTTGATTCGCTGCCTTCACACACTTCTCCCTGTAACCATCACTGTATATTGACGATAATAAGTATTGGTGAGCTAATTTAAACCTTACAACTATATTTTTAGAGTCGAATTTTGCACTCGATGACACGCAAGAAAGCAGCCCTTGAAGATTGCGAAGATTTTCAACCGTTAGTACTGAAACTCCTGGAAATTTTATGTTAAAAGTATTGCAGACCCATATTAAATATCAAATCTATTAATACATTAACACCAAGCTGGTAAAAAGCGCATCGCTAAACTAGATTAAATATCAGAATCCTTTCACTTCACAGCGGAACTTCTAAAACTTTCATTTGTTAGATAACAACTTCAAGAACATTCATTCATTGCTATAAAGCCCTCGCCACCAAATATAAAAACTCATTCACATACGACCGTTTCTAGGCTAACGAACACACAACCATGTAAAGATGCGTACGGATTGCGCGTACACGCCTAGTTTGTTTACGCGTGTCCGGAACGTCTTGTTCATACATGCAGCTACCCGTACACTCTCTGGGGAAGCTGCAAGTACGGACATGAAGCTGACGCATAAACTGACCACGCGCAATTTATATGCACCTTAACATTGTCACATTTTGTGTACAGCCCTAATAAGTATGAAAGGATCTTTAATCGACTTATATTGATTTTATTTCTGAGTATCAAGCATTTACAAGACATCAGCTTAAAGCAATAGCAACAAATGCAAACAAAATTGCATACAAATAAAGATAATACTAAAACAAAAGCGATAGAACAGAAAAAAAAAACCTAATAAAAACTAAAGATAGAAGAGACAGAAACATCAATATAATTTTAATTTTTCCTTACTTTGGTAGTTTAGCGAGTAGTTCAGATATCTTGTGAACCAAAAAGTCTCTATCAGCTATATTCCCGAATAGGAAACTAGTATGATGTGCTGTCGTTATAAGAATGCTTCCCGAATCAGATGAACTGCCGGTGCCACCTGACTCCGCTCGCTCTACTTGGTGCACGTTCCGAAGTGGTATTGTTAGACGTACTAGATTTGGAACCTGTAAGTTAAAGAAGTTATTATAAACACTAAAAGTAACTGGATTCTTAGAAATCAATGCACTTGGCCTGGAATCGAACCAGGTGGTTTTAAAAAAAAAGAACACCCTGTGTACCTATCCTATGTGTATAAATACACAGGGTGTTTTTTTAGGTGGGATAATTTTATCCTAATTTTCATACAGGTAAATATGATATCAATGTACCTATGTAAGTTTGCTATTCGTAGTTAGTGTATGTATAATTAAATACATACATAATCGAGTAACTATAGACAGATAACAAGCTTATTGAAATCTAATACAAAAATGTAAACACTGTTACATAGTTATCGATTGAATAAATAAACAGAACTCACAATGTAGTGAATCACATTTCAATGATAGCAATCTCCATAATATAATATGTTATATTAATGTATCGCAATTTATTTACATGTGTAATAATAATGTGTTAATTTAATAAGTGTAGTTAGTAACAGTCATGTATACTTAAACCATTTTACTAATTATTAAATCAGTATAATGTTTTAAAGGTGCTAAGTCTTAAGTTCCTATTATTGTAACACCTATGTACCTACACTTCCATATATACACTTCCACATATCCTACACACCTACAAGCAATAAAGAATTTTGATTTGATTTGCTTTGATTTTTTTGAATGAGAATGCTTTATTTCTTCATTCATTCTGACTTCAAGAGAAAAAACATTCTCATTCAAACACTACATATAATAATAAACAATGGTTCCTGATGTAAACTGGTAAAATCGCAAAACATTGTATAACTAACTAGTATATTATGTACAGAGAAATAACAATAACAATAAAATTCACCATAACATTGAAAAGAAAAACAGTTTTATTCTTTGTCCAAAGATATTATTTGCAAGTCTCAGGGTCGTGCATTTCGCCTCATTAGATGAACCGTGTCACAGATTCATGATAATATATTATTCTTAATATTGTCTATTCAGTTGACCGTATGCTTAAAATCTATGTATAAATAAAAATTTATGCGCATAACTTCAAAAAGGCTGCGCCAAGTTGGCTAATTATTATATTTTGTCGTGTTTATTATTGTCAGTAAAAGGCTTTTGAATTTTTTGGAAAATTCTCGGAAAAATTGAGCCCATTCGAAAACGAGGTAGGCCACTAGTACCAGTTAAGGTGATGTCAACAAGGATTGTTGAAAGAGAAAGTTATTATATCATAGAATGTTGATATTTAAATCATTCATTTGCCATTGATATAATAAATATATACTAATATTATAAATTCAGAGTTCTTTTATTTACATTAACGCGATAAACTCACGAACTAGGTAATAATCCGATTTGAAACATTATGTTTGCAATAGATAACTTCTTAGAGAAGGTAGAAATTTCTTAATTAAGTACCTATCACTGAAAAATTCTTAAACATCTATTTGTCTGACTGACCGAGGGTAGGTATCAAATTTTTGGACAGAATGAGGTCGCATTTTAGTAAGAATAATTAACTAAATACTCACTCTGCTATCAAAACAAATAAAATTCTGTGACAAATACAATCTTCCCCAATTATGTCTCTTATTGTACGGTGTCCATAAGGTGCATTCTTCAGTACCATCCAGTTTCTCGTTTTGTGGCAATCTGAACCTTAATGTGTAGAGATTAGATTGCTTTCTTGCATCCAAGTCACGCTTGAGAAACGACGGTTTCTTTGGTACATTTTTACTCAACTTAGTTAAAAGATCTTTGTCTATGTTGAAACTTCCAGATTTATCATCGATTAATCTGGAATGAAAATATGAATTAAGTATATTTGAATTTAAGTAATGTTTGAAGTATATAAACAAACCATCTTATTAATAAGCAAGGTGGTTCCTAAGCCCTAAGAAGAAACCTCTGTGTACTTATAGTTTCGTCACCTCAGTAATCTGCGCGATTTATAATAGACTAGCGGCGCCCCGCGGTTTCACCCGCGTAGTTCCCGTTCCCGTAGGAATATGGGGATAAAATTTATTTATGTAAGTAAATCACTTTATCTATTAAAACAAACCACATCAAAATCCGTTGCGTAGTTTTAAAGATCTAAGCATACATAGGGACATAGGGACAGAGAAAGCAACTTGTTTTATACTATGTAGTGATACTCTGCGCGATTTATAATACTAGAGCACTGTAATAAAAAAAAAATAACTTACTGTTTCATAGCTATATTGGCTAACTGTTGCATCAAAGCGAAAGTCTCATTTTTCTTCAAGAACATAGTGAAATAATGTTCGCTATCTCTCGTCACCACTTTTATAGAATCGGGAAACAATAAACTGTTTGTCTTTTGGAGTTCCGTAATGTCTGCCCATCTGATTTTAATTGAAGTTTTCTTCCCAAATATGTATGAGTAGAAACACATGAAGTGAACAGATAGGTACATCCATCCTTGTCGTGGGATTTTGCCTTTCCAGTAACTGACAATAAGGTTGATATTAGATTGTAATTATTATATTAATAGATTGCTATAGATGTACATATATTCTATTAGGGTTTTAAATCAGTACCATGAACAGTGAGCCTCGGAAAGTATGACAATGTATCTTAATCACTGTTACAAAAATAATGAACCATGGAACAAGTAATTAAATAAAATGTACATCCTTACCTACAAGAGTAGTAACACACAAGTTTCTCGTCTTTAGGTAATCCATCAATCCGTTGATGGAATTCATAGACAACATTTTTGTATGTGAGTGTGTCTTCATCTAAAAAAAATGTTTTAAAAATTCTTTTGTGAAAATTATTTTCTTTGATGATTTATTTCATGACTAATACAGTTTTATATGTACAATGAAATAGTGAAACAAATGTGAAACTAAGTTTTGAATATAAATTATTGATATATTTTACCTGATAAATATTTGACTATTTAACATCACAAAAACGAAAATGCCCTTTAGTTTTACCCACATGATAAATGAAATCTAACTTAATTTATTATCAATAACATAATATTTCAAATATTCTCAAGTAGGTACCATATCAAAACTAATAAATATTTACTATAAAGAGATGATGTAGTGAATGATTGTTATGTTATTTTATTTTACCTTCAGTAAAACTATCTTGTTCCGTTGCGATAATGGAGTTTATTTTACAACAAACAAACTCCGTAATCTCTTCTTCCTTGTCAAAGGAGTGTAGTGTCGGAGATACATTATCAAACAGCCATTGCCAGTCTTGACGTATCTCCTGTTCCGTTAACGCTGTAGCTATGACTGTGAACATAAATTTATATACAACCCTTCTTCTTTGCGCGTCGACTCATATTTTGGGGGACCAGAACTCGGCCACCGATATGGCACTATCAGTGGCCTTGTAGAACTCTCTTATAAGGTAATAAACCTAGTTATAAGTCACAATGACGAATTTTCTATACATAGTATTCTATATAACACCATTAAGTTGCAAATATAGGTAGGGTACTCAAGTCTAACAGTGAATAAACACACTACATTATTGAATTCCGTATTTCGAAGGTATAATTATAAATTTTTAAGCAGCCTGCCCAAGGTCAATTGACAAATTGCAATTATTGCATTAAGCAGAAGATACTCACTGTTTTGTACATAACAAAGATGAACATTAGTTGAACATTAAAGTAAAGAATTTAGGTAATTGTTTAGACTTATATTAATTTATATTTAATAACTAAGTTTAAATTTCTATTTGTATTACTTTAATAGATAGTGTTACTGCTCAAATATTTAAGGCTTACCATAATAAATTTCAGAATTTGGAGTTTGGTGTAAAATCCTGTACGGGGCTGGCTTAGTATCCCTCACACTGTCCAAGGTACCAACTAGCAAAGAAGACAGACTTTTCGACTTGCCATGCCCTTTCCTTCTTTGTAAAACGAAATATAATGTTGTCTCATCGCTATCCCTAAACATAATAATACACTATGATAAATTATCAATAAAAATACACTGAATTTCACATCAAAATATTTATGACGCAAAATTACCAAAATGCAGTTTTGATAAACACTTCTTGCGGTTTCACCCACATTGTTGTTTTCAAATAATATAAATAACCAATATCAACTTATCATAACAAGGAACAGATTTCTATATAATAATTACAATAAAAATATTTCTTCACAAAAAAACAACGGGCAAGATAAATACTCGGTCGCGGTCGGTTCGGTACATGAAGTTGTAGGTAAAAAAAGGAGCCCACACTTGGAACAACAGCTTGAATCAAATACCTACGTCTCTGTGAGCCGATCTCTCTTTTTAGTCAGACCTTCTCTTTCTAGAGATTACCTTAGTTAGAAAGAGAGAGCCTGCCCAGAGACGCGATAGTGATACATATACACACATCAAAAGTGTCTAGGGATCAACATATATTTTTGCAATAACTTTTCTATGTATCGGTCTTGTCTCCGTGTGGTGCAGCGATACCGTCCTCCATGGCGCTCAGCCACGGTACCAGTGCTTCGGTAACGTGTCCAAAGTCGACTGATAACACTCTGACTTGTATTCAGAGCTAAAGCCACAGTACGTTGCCGGGAACCAGCTTCTATCATTCCCACGGCTCTGAGCATTTCTTCCCTGCTTAAATGACGTCGCCGCTCCATAATAACGTTGGTTTTAATCAGTAGTAGGGAAACAGTAGCACTAATAATGTCTTCAATGCGTTGTATGTTTTTATAGGGAAAATATTGACAGCTGATTTTCATCTTTTACTCGAATTTGATTCACAGTTCCTGATTCAAATTATGAAATGCACCAAAAAGGATCCATATAAATTTATAAAATCATAAATTTATTACAAAGCCACATCTCAATCTCAAGAAATCCGCATAAAAATGCTTGATCCCTAGACACTTTTGATGTGTGTAGGTATGCTTCAAGTAGGTATTCGAAATGTGGACTCCATTTTTACCTTTAACTTCATGGTTCGGTAGATTCTTTTTGTGTTTTTCGGTCGGCCAAAAAATGACGTTGACGGGTGACGGCCTGACGAAGTTTTGGCTGTTTCGGCTAAAGAGCGAAGAAAAGAAAAGAGTTACCATGGAAGTAAATATTTACTAATTAACTCCACGACTTCCACGAGAGTAAAAAATGATCATAAAATTTTATAAAGTGGCTCCACCTTTGATACGGCTCCACATTATCCACTGGCTTATTCCAATCTGTCAAAACTGTTCACTTCCTCTTTCATCACAATGGACAAGATATGTGCCAGACCTCAATAATTATATTCTCAGAAATCAAATTTACTTAGGGAATTAACTAGTTTTATGTTATAAGTACCTAATATTTCTCAGAAATTAACTGACGCTTTGGTCTGGCACTCCCGGGATCTCTGTTAACAGAGATCCCGGGAGTGCCAGACCAAAGCCTCAGTTAATTTAGCAAAAAAGACTTATAATCGGTATTTATAACTAGAGTCAAAAAGGTCGCTCTATTTAATAATAAAGAATTATGAATTTCATTCAAAGTTTAATTTAAAGTTTTAATTGTTAAAACATGCATTTTAGTGATGGCCTTCTTTTTCAGCCATTTTTCTTTGCGACTCAGCCCAACTCCTTTTATTTTCTTCGGAATTAGACGCAACATGAATGTAACTAATGAAATATACACCGACTATCATTGCAGGTGGATAGTACATCCAAATCCAATTCTTTCTCATGTAATAGAATATAGGAAATTGAGCAATCTTTGCTGAAAATGTATACGGAAACTTCATATGACGTCCAGATTTCCTGTAAAAAAATTAATGGTAACTTCGGTAATTTTTCTTTTTCGGTCCTTTAGTTTCACACGGGTATGGTTAATTCCGAGTGGGCATGGTTAGATTTATTTTTATAGTTCAAATTCAATACTTAATGATTTTGTGTGACGTTACATAGCCTTTAACCAGCGGAACACGAGCGGTGCGATCGAAACGCTTTGTCATATGGCATTTTAAGTAGGTAGTTTAGAAGAAAAAGCTAGTTTATTACGAGGATACAGATGAACATCTATTTATTTATTATCTAAGAGTCAAACAAAATCATAATCCCCCTTCTCTGCTTCGCTCGCCGTAGTCAGGTAAAAAAGAGGAATTATGTTTCTGGTTATTTAAGTTCGTTACAGATATGACTGAGAAGATACCTACCCAGCGATTATTCCAGCTGATCTTGCAGCATTTTCAACTTGAGCATAAAAGCCTTCCATGATTTTAGGGAACATCGTGTATAAAGTTTAAAGTTGGCTTTAGAATTTGTGATTATTTTGTACCTACCAAGTACTTATAGAGATTTTATTAAAATTGTAGTTTATTAATTCAGTTCTAAATGACTTATGTCAACAAATTTCGGCAAATCATTGTAATATTTTCATTAGTAATTAAGAAAGAGGTTTTATATGCCGCGCGCTGAAAACAGTTTTTAAAAAGCTTGCAAGCCCCTGAAAATGCTTATTAGTTACCCTAGCTTTTGCTATAACTAGTTAACCGTCTTACATTGAATTTAGAAGACTTTAAAGCGTTACTGATTTAAGTCTTGTAAATTGTTATGTTATAAGCATCAGGATAAGTAGGGCTTAGTAAGTAGGTTATAGTAATTGACCCCTAACTAAGTTCCAAACTTGTATCTAGGGTATCAGAATCTACGCACTCATTCACACACACACACCCAGACCGAGACAAATATTTGTGGTTCATATAAATATTCACCCTGCGCGGAAATCGTATTCGCAACCTTATCGATGGCAGGCCGGCACTCTGCCATCGAGGTCGTCAATGTGGGGCCACTCTAATTTAATGCATGTCAACGGACACTTTTTCGTATGAAAGATGATTCTCCTTAATACCACTACCCTCCAAATTATGAACCTATAACTTTATGCCTCCATAGCTCCTCCAGCTGCAGCTGCCTCTGCCAACCCGAAGCCGCCATGGACGTATTAACTAAATCTATGTTGTCATTGTCCATTTATGACAATCAATAGAATTATATGTCAAATGTAAAGGGACAAATTGACACTATTGACAGGTTGGTTAGAATCAAATCAAGAATCTGAGATACTCAATTTCGAAGTGAAATAAAAATTTAATATCGCAAAACTACTTAATGTCTAGCTAGCCTAATAAATTTGGTGTAAAAGTTTCGTATACTATATTTAGTGGTTGTGCTGCAAGTTATAGAATAAACTGATAATATCGAATAGTTATCTGTCAATTTTGGATCAAAATCTTACGATGTGTGATAACGAAAAAGAAGAGGCAGCAAATTTGGTACATAATTAATATGTAACCTCGTATGTTTATTAGTTACATGTAAACTTTTACTATTTAATCATGCTTTAATAATGTATTATTGCAGAAAGAAGAGTTTGAATGGGTCTTACGTGAAGAAGTTCATGCTATTTTGCATCAGTTGCATTCCGTTCTAGTTGTGAGTAAAATAAGAAAATATTCAATTTAAGTCTACTTGTTTGTAAATACTTACTTTGCATATGTTTTAAGGAATGCGCTCACAGATTTCCTGTGCCATTATATGGAAATGAAGGTCAGAAACAAGACAAGTTTATATTGACATCTCAGCCTGAACAACTGAAATGTATAGTGACCTTAACTGGCGATAGTATTACACATGCTGTAAGTATAGTCTACATTATGGTAATAACATAACAAGAATTCACTACATCATCTTATTATAGTAACTGACCCCTAACATTGTTCAAAACTTGTATCTAGGGTATCAGAAATTACGCTCACACATACATTCACACACAATAATCAACTTATAAAATAAATTAATCAAGTGCATAAAGAAATTAGGGAGACAGAGTAATAAATAACATATAATTTTATCAGGTAATAACATTCCTTTACTTAATTGTTTCTAGAAATATAAAATTAAAGAGTCTTCATCAATTACTAATAAAAAAACAATTAAATATAGTGTTTTATCCATTGATGCTGTGTTTTCGATAATAACTTTAATTAAATTAATTGTTATTACCTTAATTACCTAGTTCATACAGTAAAAACCTGAATATAATATAATACAAAAATGTTCATTTGAGCTTGGCTAAAATCTCTTTGTTATTTATGGATTTATTATTCAAGAATTTTTTACTTAAAATTACAATTGGTTTCAAGGACATAAGCTTCAAGGTATTGAGGCAAATGCACACGATAATGAGGACATCCATCAATCAGGACGGTCCGTGGAAATTACAACAGATTCAGGATGCTGCCAATCATCTCCAGCAAGCCATTGGATATATTGACAATGTTGATAAAAACTATGTGTTTAGGTGAGATAATTTACTTATCATCTTATCACTAACTAGTAGTGCCCCGCCGTTTCTCTCGCGTAGTTTCCATTCCCGTAGGAATATAGGGATAGAATATATAGCATATGTTACTTGCTAATAATATAGCTTTCCATTAGTGAAATAATTTTTGAAATCAGTTTAGTAGTTTCGGAGCCTATTTGTTAAAAACAAAACTTTCCTCTTTATAATATTAGTATAGACTAACAGTACCCTACGATTATACCCGGTTGGAACCTTATTCCATGGGAATTTTGGGATAAAACATGGTCTATGTCCTCCCTCGGAATATAAGCTACCCTTGAACAAAATTTCAAGTCAATTGGTTCAGTACTTTAGCTGTGAAAAGGTAACAGACAGATAGACAGAGTTACTTTCGTATTTATAAGAGTAGTAAGGATTTTAATTTAGATTACATAACATAAGCAATTACTCTATCACCTGGACGAGACAAGTGTAGTTGGTAGTTACCCAACCTGCTATGCTAAAGGTTACAGGTTTGTTCCGCTCAAGACAGACATTTATACAAATATGTCTGTTTGTCTTTACAAAAAAAAACAAAGTATACATTTAAATATGTTTATTGACTAGACAATTTAATTAAATTTATTTAAACAGTAGTGCATATGCACTGGTTCAGATCTTATATGACTACCAATGACAAACATACACAACATTAACATTAACAACTAATATCCATAGCCTATTTCAAAAGATCTAAGCATATGTGCATAAATTACGTGTCATCATGGTACAGAACAGGGGACAGATAATGGGAAAGCACTGTGTTTATAATGAATGTTAATGTAGGTCTAATATCTATGTATATATAAATATATTGTATGTACTATGTACAAACAAGGTCACCTGTCATTGTATATATAATATGGCCTTATTAATTTTCCTTATCTTGTGAAGATGAGATGAGATATTTTTATAAAACTATGGTATCAAAAGTTGGTTATTTATTTTAGTGGGAAAAGAGTTCTGTAGTATTTGTCTGACACACACAGATAAAAATCTAATTTAAAAAGTTATTTCATACTAAAACTGACATAATTACATAATTTTTATTCCTCGAAAATAGTTATCTGGTGATGGAAAAATCAGCCCTTAATGTATCAATAACCATTATTTATATAAATTAATCATAAAATGTAACAAGTTTTGTGTTAAGTAAATAGTGTTTTTTTATTACAGATCATCAGAGGAGGTGTTACATATTATTCAATGCCTTATAGGCTCTCTCCAAAGAGCCCGCACTGCCCTTGTACTGCCTAAGAAAAAAACAATTGAAGAGCTTATTAAAAGTAGGAACATGGTATGTTGACAAAACAAAAATTAAAAAAAAATATATATTGATTTGTTTGATTTACACAGTTTTTTTCATTATAACCACAACAACGATCCGTTAAAGTAGTTCTATTACAATGTGAAGTGTTTGTTTAAATCAAAGAAATCAATATGATGTTTTTACTATTATTTTTGCTAAAATTCTCATTAAACCTTTCTAGAAAGCTCTTTCGCCGAATCTGCCGGAAGATCTAGCAATATCGTTCTACATACAATCACACAAGCTGATATTTGTGGCTTACCAACTGAGTTCGGTGCATGGCTCGATGAGGATTGATTCCTGTCAGACGGACTGCGCTGTGCCTTGGCTGAGTGACGTGCTGTTTATGCTGACAGCTGCTCTTCATATGTGTCAACAGCTTAAGGATAAGGTAAGCATAAAATAACTCCTACTCGATCATTCACTACATCATCTCATTATAGTATCTGACCCCTAACTAAGTTCTAAACTTGTATCTTGGGTATCAGAAACTACGCACACTCATTCACACAAATATTCAACCCGCACGGGAATGGAACCCGTAACCTTACGAATGGCAATCCGGCATGGTGACCACTCTGCCATCTAGGTCGTCGTATTGGAGGCAGTTATAGTGATGGGTATGCAATATGAGCGAGAGAGATTGTGGTAGAGGTGGATTGCGTGAAACACGGAAGTCCTAAGGTGACTCCCTGATCTGTGGTGTGAAAGATCATATGCGAAAGAAAAGTGTGAATATTGTGTCATCTCTCAGCTATCATCAGCTGATACAGAAGAATGAGAAAACATATTGTAGCCAGACATTCATTGTGAATGGATTTTTTTTTCATGAAATTCTTGTAGTATACGATCGGCAAACTAAGTAATTAGAGGGAACTATAGGTACATTTATTCAAAATACGGAAACGATATACTAACTTGACTATTTGATCTTATTGCAATTACTGTATCAATATTATGATTATATGGGTCTGGGTTCATACAATCAGAATATTATTCGCCTTGTGAACGTGCAATAAGTAGGAGTAGGGGGAGTAAGGGGAGAACGGCAATAACATCTGAGCCGGCCCAATTGTCAACCTCACCTGCCCGCGTCAGTAGTTCGTAAGAATAACTGACGGCGACGCAACCGTCGCGGTGCTCCCTGCTAGACAACAGACGAGGCAATGGCGACCGAGTAATGGCGGTATACCCATAATCCTACCCAGGCCACTGAACGGTAGAAGAGGCTACAGCGAGCCTAGATGACTAAATTCCCTCAAAAATGTCTGATGCGGAAGGCAAAGGGAAAACCACCGCACTACTTATTCCCAGGAAAATCATTATGGCTAAGTTCAATAAAACAACGGCCCTCAGTCCCCGGCAGATCTTAGATGGTCAGAGGGTGCTAAGAATCCCCGGGTTAGCCATAAAGATAGCGACATGGAATGTTCGAAGTTTATACGAAGACATTAAATTGGATAATTTACTAATGGAAATAGAGCGACTAAAAATGGATATCCTCGGCGTAAGTGAACTTCGTTGGGTAGGTACTGGACAATTGACTACAAAGACACATACTGTGTACTACTCCGGTAGTAACGACAAACAACACCACCGAAATGGGGTAGCTATAATTATTCGAAACGAAAGCAGGAGCTATGTTCGAAATTTTGTACCAATATCGGACAGAGTAATGTTGCTACAGATGCAAGCGCGACCCTTCAACATCAATCTAATTCAAGTTTATGCCCCCACAGCTGACAAAGACGACGAAGAATTGGAATTATTTTACACACAGGTTGAAAACGCCCTAAAAATCACAAAGAAACACGAAATAAACATAGTGTTAGGTGATTTCAACGCAAAAGTTGGATGTGGGAGAGTAGATGGAACGGTCGGTGATTTTGGTTTAGGAACTAGGAATGAACGTGGAGATAGACTTGTTCAGTTCTGCCAGGAACATAATTTTATTATTTCTAATACATTTTTCAAATTACCACCACGCAGACTGTACACCTGGAGATCACCAGCGGATAAACCAGATCATATCGTAAGAAACCAAATTGACTATATCTTGATCAATCATAGGCACCGCAACAGCATTAAGTCTGCAAAAACATATCCAGGAGCAGATATTGGATCGGATCACAACCCTTTAGTAGTAACATTTAATATAAAGTTGAAAAAGATCCAAAAACCAAGGGCTTCAACACTCATTGATGTAGGCATGCTGCAAGAGAAGGATGTACGGGCTAAAGTGCATAGTGCCATTAATGAAGAAATAAATAAACTTATGTCATCTGTTCGAAATCCTGATACAGAAACAGACTGGAACGATCTTAAAAGTACATTGACTAAAGTTGGACACGAACACCTTAAATCACCACCCTTTATCAGTAAAAAAGATTGGATCACACCGAATATCTTAAACATGATCACAGAAAGGCGCGAGCAGAAGGGAGTTAACGCAAATAAATACAAAGAACTGCAAATTGCCATTGACAGAACTGTCCGAGAAGCAAGAGAGCAATGGATGTCTGATAGATGTGAGGAAATAGAAAACTTAGTAGCAAAGCACGATTATTTTAATACCCACAAAAAAATTAAGGAGCTGTTAGGACCAAGGTTCGCTACAAAAACCAATCTGACCTTGATGGATGAAAATGGTAAGTTTACCACTACAACGGAAGAAAAACTAAAAGTATGGGAAAACTACATTAAACAGTTGTTTCATGATACCAGACAGGATATATACGTGTCTGATGAAGATACTGGTCCACTCATTACTAAACAAGAAGTGATTTTTGCTATAAAGAAATCGAAACCTCGCAAAGCCGTAGGACCCGATGATTTGCCAGTAGAACTTATAAAGGAGATCGATGATACAAACCTGGACTACCTGGTGAATCTCTTTAACCACATCTATATCAGTGGTACTATACCGATGGATTGGCTTAAATCGACATTCGTTACTATACCTAAAGTCAGCAATCCAAAGAAATGTAGCGATTATCGAACAATATCCCTGATGAGCCATATACTGAAGATATTTCTGAAAATCATACACGGACGTCTATATTCCAAGTGTGAATCTGTACTGTCCGAGAGCCAGTTTGGATTTCGTGCTGGATTGGGAACCCGTGATGCGCTATTTGGATATCAGGTTCTGGCGCAGAGATGTATGGACGTGAACCGTGATTTGTTTATCTGTTTTATTGACTACGAAAAGGCATTTGATAAAGTCCAGCACGAAAAGCTCATAGAAATTCTGAAGGAAATAGGCGTAGATGAACGAGATCTCAGAATAATAAAGAATTTATATTGGCAACAAGAGGCGAATGTACGAGTTGATAAGCAATTGTCCTCTGCAGTAAAAATTGTTCGCGGAGTTAGACAGGGCTGCATTCTGTCGCCACTGTTGTTCAATGTATATGCTGAAAAAATTTTCTCGGAAGCTCTGCACGTGGTGAATGAAGGGATTGTAGTTAACGGGCAGCTTATCTCTAATATTCGTTACGCTGACGACACCATCTTAATAGCTGACTGTCTCTCTGGTCTACAGTCACTCGTAAATGTCGTGTGTACTTACAGTGCAAAGTATGGAATCAACATCAACTGCAAGAAAACCAAATACATGGTGATAGGGCGAAATACAGAGCCACACTCCCCTATACTTATTAATGGCAATGCTCTGGAACGTGTGAACAAATATAGGTACCTTGGTGCAATGGTTGATGATAAAGCTGATCATGCTATGGAGATCCGGTGTAGAATCGAACAGGCGAGAAATGCTTTCCGAAAAATGAAGAAGATCCTATGTGACCGAAACTTGAGCCTAAGTTTGCGCATTCGTATAGCACGCTGCTATGTATTTTCTGTCCTACTCTATGGCGTTGAAACCTGGACGCTTACAGAGGCTATAGCTAAAAAACTTGAAGCCTTTGAGATGTGGGTGTACCGAAGAATGCTCAAAATTTCTTGGGTTCAACGAGTAAGAAACACCACCGTTCTCGAGAGGTTGGGAAAGGACATGGAGATAATTAGAACAGTAAAAATGCGTAAACTTCAGTACCTCGGTCACATAATGAGAAACAATAAATATGCGCTCCTCCAACTTATACTGCAAGGAAAGATTCAGGGCAGGAGAAAGCCCGGTCGGCGGAGAACATCATGGCTTAAAAACTTGCGCCAATGGTATAATAAGAGCACCAGGTCGTTATTCCGAGCAGCGGTATCGAAGGTCGAGATAGCCTTAATGATTGCCAACCTCCGGTAGGAGATGGCACTTGAAGAAGAAGAAGAACGTGCAATGTGGAAAATTAATAAATTGATTGAAAGGCTCCCCGCGGTTTCACCTGCGTGTCTATCCTGTGTAATTTGAATCTGAATGTGAATTACAATGTAAAAATAGTATAGCCTATGTCACGCACTGATAAATTAGCTTTCTATTAATGAAAGAATTTTTGAAATCGGTTCAGTAGTTTCGGAGTCTATTCGTTACAAACAAACAATCAAATCTTTTCTCTTTGTGATCTTAGTTTAGACTAGTTAGTGCTATAGAGATAACTATACATTGATGTAATATCGATATCATAAGCGATAAGATCGCATCGATAAAATTGTTGTTGCTATTGGAAGCAGTTTAACAAAATATTGACGTGTGGTTATTTGGACGATAAGATATTGATGATTGTATTCTTGTGAAAACAAGTTATTTTTTATGATTTGGTATTAGATAGGTAACATGATATCATTATTAACAAAAGTATCTTCTTGCTACAATAGATAATTAGATTTTTTTTTTATACACACATCAAGACCTGCAATATTTCCTATGCATTTGTGTATCATATGTTTCCTCGAAGAAATCAAACTCGGTGTTTTAAAGTCTGAAACGGTTTTTAGGGTTCCGTACCCAAAGGGAACGTTCATATCTGACGGAACATGCGTCGCGTATTAACGGTCGCGTAACGCCAGAACAAACAAATGTATAGAAAAACAGTTGACCGTTCACACTCAATGCACTAAAGTATAAACGGTGAACGTTCCTAAAGGGTAAAAACGGGAAAAAAAAATTAAAATACTTTATCTCATTATTCTTCTCGTTACAGCTCTGCGTATTTTCGCAGTACAAAGATTTCACAGTGGGGTCCAGATCTGCTTCGATGGTGTTAAACTAATCGTGCGGCGCCTCCCTCATGTTATCTAGTTCTTTATACAACATAGATACTTGTTGTGATGTCATTTGGCAATAAATTGTAAGTATTATCAGATTACCTAACACAATTTGAAGATAAAAGGTAAAAAAAACGCTGTTGGCTGAAGGACTTATTTTAATAATAATTATGGTTATAATTCTAACACTAAGGGCCTATTTCACTTCAAGTAAAGTCCCGAGTACTCATAAGTTTTTTGTCTTTGTCACTTGATATAAAGTAAGAGATAAAACTCACATTACTTGGAGAGTAACTCTACTTGAAGATCGTGAAATAGGCCCTAAGAGTCGGAAAGTAAAATTAATAGTAAAAGTGCACAAATATTGTTAAGACCATTACAATGATAGAGTTTGAGATCAAAATGTAAGCATAATAATTATAATAACATCTATTCCATCTAATAGGGATGTCGACTAAAAAAATCTAATTAGTCCGTCAGGTAGATTTCGCAAAAATATTGGACACGTATATTCTCTTTTTTGATACAAACAAATAATTAAGACGATATAGTGCATAGAAAACTCGTGGGACGTCACAGCTACATACATTTTTTACCAAGAATTATCGTCACAAGCCCCCACTCCTGAACTTTAATGCGTTATAACTAATTCAGTTTTATTAATTTGATAAAACAAAAAAATACGTGTCTTATATTTTTTCGAAATCTATCTGACGGACTAATTAGAATTTTATTTTGGTTCCCAGTCGACATCCCTATTGTATAATAATAATATCATCCGAGTAAGAGAGTCGTCTTCGCCATATTATGGGGTCTTAAAGTCCTATAACTTACATTTTTAAATGTCAAAATGTCATCACAACAAATATCATGTTACAAATAAAATAATAACCAAGTCCATTGTTGATATTCTTGTTGAAAATGTTGTAATATAAATGTATAGTAATAATGTAACTTAAATTATTATATTATTATAGTTTTTAAGAATATTAAGTATTTATATTGATAAAAATGCGCCTTAAGTTTTTGATCAAAGATTAATTATTATTTATTCATACATAAATTTTGTTCACTAAGCGCAACATATATACACAATGTTTTACCTACAAATACATCGTAAAATCGCCTTTAAGATCATAATTATAGAGCTCATATTATTACTTAGGGTGCATTTTTATCAAGTTGAATGAACAATAATTATATTACAAGTAAAATGAGGTGGTTACAAAAATAAAATTCGATTTTCAAAAACTATACATTAGATAAAGCGTCGAAAAAGGACAGCAAATCGAAAGTAATGGGAACGAAAGGGACAAATATATATGGTTCATTCAACCTCATTTCACTTATAATATCATTGAAGTTGAACTATCACGGTAACATGAATAGTTACCAGAGTCTGAGACTAAAGTGTAATGTAATAAACTGATCACAGGTTGACATGAACAGTTGTCAAACAAAAGTATTAGACTGATTGTCATTTTTATAGAAACTCCAATCTGTAACAGCTACTTGAATCAGATGTAATCGCTTTGAAATCTTAAGTGGTTTTAACAAACAATAAAACATACATCCATGTGGTCTATGTAAGAAGGTTACAAACGTCGTCATATAACCATATGCCTTATGTCATAAAATTCTGACCTTATATACTTCAAAGCAATTTTCTCGTAATTTTCTCTATAGTTAGTAGGATCATACTTATTCCAAGTAAAGTTTTACCAGTCACCAGCGGCGAGCTAATCATCTCTCTATTGGCTCTTGGTCAGTATGACTCCACCCCTCTTTCAATGTCAGCTAATACTTTTGTTTGACAGCTGACAGTTACGAATTACAATCGAGCGCGATAGTCAACGAATAAACGACTAATATAACCTCAACAAAATACGTAGAATGTAAGTGCACAATATGGATTAGATCTGACTGTACAGATAAAAGAGTTTAAAATGTAACTGAAGCAATAACGCTTCGATTTTATTTTGATGTAATGCCATAAAATATATAATAGATTTTAGGATAGGATATGGTAATACGTTAAATTAACCAATGAGTAAAATATAATGTCTCTCCCAAAACGCTTTATCACCTCACTATATATTTTTTAATCGTGCTTGATCATATTTATTACATACTTAGGTACAAATATTAATTTTAAGGTAATAATCGCAATATTTAAACGTCTACTTATGATTGTATTAATGTATTTAGTGAATACATCACCTTTACTCATAAAAATAAGCAATATTAAAAATGTTCTCTTTCACACAAGTACTGAGAAGGGACAGAGTATTATGTAACTTTAGTATCGCATATTTTTATAAGTCAATAGGTTATAATGTTTACTTCAGTGTCTTTCGAATACGAATAACAATGAACTTAAAAAATGTATATTAAAATGTAAAGTCAATTAAAATTTGGCAATAGTGTGTAAAACACTAACTTAAGTACGAAAAATTTCGTAGTCATTCCAAAATTATTTACGTAAACTGAAATTCATTTCGAGTTTCGACGTAAAGCCTCAGAAATTATGTTGCAACATTATCGTCATTAAAAAATTCTTCAATTAATAACTCTATTTAATAAAATGTAAATTGGCAACGGAATTGTTATATGATTAAGATTCTAATGCACGTTAAAATTGGAATGCACTATTTTAACTCTAAAACTTTTCTTGTCATCTATCTTGAATATAAAAATTCCATTTAGTCAAAAACTGACATAATATGTAGGTATAAAAGTTCACTAATGCACAAAATTTCTGGGTTGAAATTCTTCCAGTATTTATTTTACAATTATGAATAACATTTCAGTTGATACCTATTGTGATCTCAGAGTTAACTTATAAAGTTATTTTTTAAAATAATTGGGGGAATAATATTTTTTGCTTTGGCTTTGGTATAGTGCTTTTTTGAAGTGAAATTTGAAATAGTACATATAAATATACAATTGCTTTCATAAGTATTTATTACCTCAAGCTATTTTAGAAATAATTTGCGGTCAAAAGACTTGTCCTATAACCGGGAGTTGTCAGAGGCTATTTGCTTGAGATCATTGAATGACGAGTAATCACCATGTTTGTTTGACATGATTGACAATAACATTAATTATATACTTACTATTTACTAGTATTATTAGATCTAACTGATATCTAATCTGTATGAATTATTTAATGTGTTTGTATTCAATAAATCAAATGCTGTTATTATTTTGTGTTTTAATGTTAGTACATTATACCCGTTTTACATTGGTATGCAATGATGATTAGTCCAAGAGAAGATTTTAATGTATAAAATCTTAGGATGATTTTATGGTCACGCGTCTCGGCAGCGCCGTTGGAGCGCGCGCTGGAGATGTATGGTGGTAGTAGTTGCGTTTTTGTGTCGCACGCTTGAGCAACGCCGCACGGTGGGCTGAAAATCGACTGTCAAAGACAAAGGAATTTAAATTTTCTATGGAAGCCCATGATAGCGGATTTCCGCCTAGCGTGCGCTGCTCAGCGGTGCGTCTAGCAGTGCGACGATAAAACCGGCCATAAGAGCTTCTGAAAAGAGTGGGGAATCTCGACCGATGGATGAGTTCCTCGTTCGCGTGGTTTAGTACTTGTTCCCGTAGCCGAACCTTCAATACTTTGTGAAAAATCGTATTATTCTTACATAGTTCTTACCTACCTACCTTAAGCTTTCAAGAAACATAAGAGCTTCATCGCACTTAAAGAAATTACGCTTATTTATATGTGACTACTCGCTTGGCTTAAAGGCTTTGATTCCAGGTCATTAATTTTCCAAGTTTTTTTTAAATCTGCTGGTACTGTACAGACGTCATCTATCGGGAACGTCATGCAAGTTGTCAACTGTCAGTCACGTACGTCACAGATTGCAATTTGTCAACAAAACATTTTCTATTATTTTCTAAATAATTTTATTGTTGTTTCCGTAGAATTTAATTCAAAATTTATTGAAAATTCTTATTTTTTATTAATCAAATAATGGCTATGAGAATTGGTACTTGGTTTTGTTTAGTGTCTGTACTTGTAGCGGGCCTTTTCGGCGTCTGGTGGTATTTAACTTTACTCTCATTATTTATTTCTTTCATTTTGGGGTGAGTTTTTAATTGAATTTATTATTTTATTGAATAAAAAAAGAAATTTAATACTTCTCTAAAGAATAACGATAAAAAATTTAAACACCGATTGTAGTAAAAAACGTATTTGCCCTCATTACGAATGTGTTACCTTTGTATTAAACTATAAACTTTACTAGTTTATAGCTTACAATATGTCCCATTAGTGTTTATCAATAAAAAGTTACTGAACCCTTGATGAAGTTTTATCTTTGCAGCTTGTCTTGCTATTTTATCTCAGAAATGTTTTAATATTAGTCATGTATTGAACTATTTCAGATTCATAACAATACTTTATTTCTCATATGACAAGAACAAAATATTTACAGTGGACATCGACAGTTTCGATAATCCATTGCAACAAACTAACTTTTCGATTCAGCTACCAGCAGTAAGTACCACTCTAAACTAATATTTTAAATGCCATCAACATAGAAGAAATTATTGTGAGATTACCTGTCTGTAACATGTTTTACTACTACTTTGACACTTAAAACTTAGAAAAAAGTGGAACAAAAGATGGGCAAAATGCACATAAATATGCAAAATTGTGCAAATTAAAATTAACAAAACCAACAATGTTTTAGTCTTCTTCTCCTTCTTAAATAGAAAAGTTGTCTGTCTAGTCTAGATTCTAATTATTAACAATACATTAATAAACAGTTGTCTATCTATATTCCACTAATTTAAAACTTAACATAACATAATCACTACATCATCTCATTATAGTAACTTAACTAAACATACCTTTTTAATACTTACACAGGTTTTAGAACTATTCAAAGACAAAACAGGAGTACCAAAATATGACAACAGAATAACTGGAAGTGAAACAGTTGACTCATTTCTCAATGAAATAATAACAATAATTTTAAATGATTATGTCACTCCGTGGTATGAAATTCTGACTGATGATGAAGAGTTTACATCATATGCCATCAGGCGTATGGTTCTAACTGCTGGTGTTAATGTTTCTAATAGGTAAGGAAAGATTCATTAAGTATAATGAAAAACTAATGACCTGCCCTCAATGGCAGAGTGGTCACCATGCTGGACTGCCATCTGTAAGGTTGCAGGTTTGTTTCCTGTGTGGGGTGAATATCTGTGTGAACCACAAATGTCTTGAAGTATTTTGCATAACATAAGTTTCATGTATTATTATTTTCAGAGTAAAAAGTGTCGATTGGATTTATTTACTATCAACACGGTTTCCTGAAGAATTAACAACACATTTAAAGTTGTTCAAGCAATCTAGAGTCAGACTGAAACGCATAGATCTAATAAGTGTCAAAGATATAGCTAATGGAAACGCCAAAAGTAGCCCAAAGAAAGATGATAAGAAAACACATAAAAGGAATAAAAGTGATACTGATGTGTCTTGGCCTTCAGGTAATTATTGTTTCATGATTTGATGGCTTAATTCTTACTTTATGTTTGTCTCTCTCATGAAAATAAATATGTCTAAGAAAAAAGAAAACAATGTAATCTATACTAGTATTTTATAGAGGAAAGATTTGTTTATTTGTAAAGAAAGGGCTCTGAAACTACTAAACCGAATTCAAAAATTCTTTCATTAATGGAAGCTATATTATCAGCGAGTGACATAGGCTATATTTTATCCCTATATTCCTACGGGAATGGAAACTACGCGAGTGAATCCGCGGGGCGCTGCTATCAGTTGTATAAAACAGTATAGTAGTTGTCATATCTTTGTGTGGTCCTAAAAACTGAAAGAGAGATTGTTATTTTTTTTTAACTTATTCATTGTATGGTATAAAAAATGTTCTTATCTTATTTTATGAATATTCTTCTAGATACACACACATATGGTAAATCAAAGTTCTATGATAGTTCTGAGAACTTGTGCGGAACAACTCTGAGGGATATATTCTTTGAACTGGAATGTTCTATTGAAAACAAACAGATATGTCGAGATATATTTTGTATAGACCCTGATAAAGAATATGGTAAGAATTACATTGTTTTTTTTCTGTAGCTGTTTTAATAAATTGTTTCCATCTTCTGAACCTTTAATTGGGTCAGTTTTTAGTTCAATCAGATATTTGTGAAATTTTACATGATAAGACTGCTATCAGAGCTCCATAACCTTAGGGCGACGGCGATACGACATTTTCTGGCATATCAAATGTTATAATTTAGGGGGCTTTAATAACCCAATCAATAATTTACCTTACAAAAAGAAACCTAACCAACATAAACCTAGACATAATTTATAAATATATTGATATAATTCCAGAGTTACTATGCGAAGTATCAGAGGCTGTGTTATATTTGATAGCGCCTGAAGAGATATGGAAATGTCACGCGTTGAAAATGCTCCTTATAGAACTGATCTCATCTGTTGTGTTGAGACCTATCATTAATCTGTTAAGCGATCCTGATAATATTAACAGGGCTATTATTAAATATGTAAGTATTATGATACAATGTATATTTTACTAGCTTTTTTTTTCTCTTTTTGTTACCCTGGGGAAATGCATTGACGCATCCCCGCGCCGAAGCAGCGGGTTATGTGGAACTCACTCTCCACCAAGATGGAAAGATGGATCGGTGGAGGTCCTCCCCATTAAAACCCCCGGGGGTGACAACGCCTGGGCGCTGAGTTCACCCTGCGGTTTCAGTCAGTCAGTAACAATCAGTAAAATTTTAGTTATTGTTGCTGGATAACATGTCTCACTGCTACATACGTATGTCAATTGCTAGAGCTAGATATGTATGTAGCAATGAGAAGGACAATTTCACCCCCTTTTTCACCACCAAAAGGGTTGATTTGACTTTTAATAGTGCTTACCTACAGTGTAAAATAATTATATTCACAAATCTTTATTTTTTGCAGTGTTGTAAAGATTTAAGTCTGCCGTCCGAATTGTTCCTAATAGTTATTCGGTCGTGTGGCGACGCTGAGGAATTAGACGCTACTCTAGAGTTGGTCGAGAAGGATATACAGAAATTGGTAAATATATTGAGATCTTTAGTAAAAATACATAATAGTAATATCATTTGGTTTCTAATTTAATTACTACATTTGGAATAGAATGTTGAAAGTTTTATAGATGCATGCCATTGATCAAATTGACTCCTATTCTGATTTACATACTTATTTTGCATGTACGTGTGTTTTGTTTTGTTTTTGTAATTGAGCAGTTTTCTACAATTAGACCTCTCAAATTGGGAAAATTCTTCTATGCGTTAGAGCCTCTAACCCTCTAACTTAAAGGGTTCTAACTACCCGTAACTACTGTCGATATTGTTAGCACTACAACCAAGTCTAACTTAACCTGCCCTCCGTAACACGTAATGGCGTATACATATAAATTTATACTTACAGCATTCAAGAGATAGTGCTGGCGAATGGGAGTTGCAGGATCGTCAAAAGTTATCATCATTACAGTATTTAGCGCGGATCATACAGGCTAAGAGGGCGACGTTAGGACCTCAAGAAGGTACTTAAGTAATAGTATATCGTAGTATGTCGGCATGCCGACACGATACGCGGCGGGTACTGTTGTAGTAGATTGTATATGTAATGATTATATTTATATTTTAGGTACTTATATTTTGTTTCTTTGTTTGTAATGAAAAGTCTCCGAAACTACTAGATCGATTGAGATAAATATTGGTTTAGATGTTCTTTATAACTTGGAATAAAACATAGATTTTTGTCCCAAAGTTCTCACGGCATTGAAAGACCGAAATTCGCTAGGAAATTCTTTAATGTCGCAAAAAATATTTTGTGACTTATTCCAAAGTATTAGAACTCACTTTTATTTACTATTTTAGGTCTAACAAGTGCAAGCACCGAGAAAATAACTGAAGAGGTATCAAGATCTTTGAAATTTATCCGTGCGACAGCCGCTTGGCGGTCGAACGCACAATACTTGTTAGAGATAGAACTCAACGAAGCCGGTAATTCACAGTTCTATGTATGTACGTATGCATGTAGCTTTTACTAACATTAGTTATATTATATTACTTACATATTTAATTTATAAACCATTATATTAATGTATTTATAACTAACTTTCAATTTTATCGTATTTATAGCAACTGTCTTCTATTTAAGTCTGTATATTGTGTACCTCAAGTAAGAAAGCTTAAATACACAATTATTGTAGGATATATTTGTACATAATTATGTACGAGTTTAGTTTGCATGAGTTGCACAGAATCAAGAAAATGCTAAGATTGTTTAAAACCTTTCATACTTGGCGTTACAGTTGGTATGAACTTCATAAGTACCAATCTGTTATACATTTCTGATGTGTCACTGCACCTTAAAAGTTATTTAAGAAATTGTATGAAGCTCTTATATTTACAAAGTATCGCAGTATATGCACAGTGAGCTATTCTTGTCTCACATGTAAAAACGAATTTTGTACAAAGATTTGCTTGAATAATAAATATTAAATAGTATGTATGTATGTTATAATGTATATAGTAGATATAATTGTACATTTTAGTTTATGATACAGTAAGTAGATACGTAATTTTTGTTATGTAAGACCGCGGAACACTGCTAGTTAGTAATAGCACTAACTAACAAAAGTCATACTAAAAACCTAAATTAAAACAAAAATCCACAGACGCACCTCACACGTCTAAAGCCGTGCTAGACAATCTCCGTTCATCTGCTCTCGAGCTATGCGACCTCTACCTGTCACCCAACCGACCCGCTGTCATGGGAATCCCTGAGAACTGTCACGCGGAACTCGTAAGGAAAATCACCACTGAGGGCGAAGAGTTCTGCAATAACCCAGTGACGTGTTTTGATGATGTACAGAAATGTGTTTGTGATGCTTTAGAGGTGAGTTCGGATTAATTTTTTATTGATCTGGTCAAGTGTCAGTGTGAGTTTGACGTTTGAACTGTCAACTTCGATTATGTAAAGAGAATGGGTGTGTTTGTCAAAATATCTGAGTATCTAAGTTAGATGATCTGATTTTCTGAGTTGGGTTGTCATCATTTTAATTTGCTGTTCTGTCAATCCTGACACATAAACAATAGGTTATGTTATGTATAGTAAAAGTTAGGCAGTGTGTCCCGGTCGAAACAGCGAGAGAGCTCTGAATTTTCAGACATTTCCGACTTCGGAAACACACACGGACACACTCAATAATTGCACAATTTTGTTTATTTTATTATCTTTCTTGCGTTTTCTCTCTCAACTATTAACGTAAAGTTGTGAACGAATATAATTTCTTTAAGATATGACATTTCAATTTATTCAAACCTACAAACGAATCTTTTTATTAATTGTATTTGCAGGATGACCCTTCTTGGCAATCAGATTTTATGATGGAATCGAAAGACGGACATGGTGGATCTTATATGTAAGTAACACAAAACCTTATACCAATATAAATAAAGTTAAAATTATATTGACACTTATATCCTATGCTAATTTAATTAACTTCTATTATAATGTGCTGTGTTAACGTTACAGGGACTTCAGAAAAGATGAAAAGACTGAAAAGAAATACAGTGGTGAGTATATAATTTTAATGACACGCATAACATTTATTATACAGATTTATACTATTAACGCTTCTGCAACAGCAATCACAAACATATTTCGACATTCACTAATCGATAAGGCAAATATTTGCTTTTATCTGTGTGAGATCTAATACGACTATAAATTAATGTATTCAGTAACTAAGTAACAAATTTTTCAACTCTATTCTATCATGAAATAAGGATCAAATTCCAATATCTATGATCCTATGCTATTAAAACAAGATATGTACTAATCAGGCGAGTCAGTGCAAGCCATTATCAAGAAAATACCTCCAATTTTTCAATTCTATTCTATTATGAAGTAAGGATCAAATTCCAATACTACATTAAGACCTATGGTATTAAAACATGCCTAACCAGGCGAGTTACAGTACAAGTATCAAGTAAAAGACATTCCTAACAATAACTCAAGCTCATATAAAGTATAAAATACACAGAGAAATGCAAGAGAATCGTGAGGACATGTCTGACCAGATTGCCAAAGATATTCTCCAAGTCGAAATGTAAATACGAGTTGCCCCACAAGTCTTCAACGTTCCCACGTTGTTCACTCACATGCAGAGCATCAAGTAACAAGAATCACACGCTACCTAAATGCAAAGCGTTTGGTACATAAGTTACGATATGTAGTTATAGTTCTGATTGGCTTTTTGGTATCACATCAAATTATGTAGAAAACATTGTATTATTAGAGAAAACAGTATTTTTTAGATGAGTGTATTGTAAGAAGCGTATATCTACGCAAAAGGGAACGTGTTAAGTAAAATTGTATAAAAGTTTGTTGAACATTAAGTCCAAAACCATATTTGTAATTCAAAAGTAAATTGTAATTCGATGTTTATAACCAGTTTTAGCCGGGTAATTGCTACCAGCTAAATCTGGCTATAGCTGGATAAAACTAGGTGTAATCGTATTTTAGTTATAAAATCTACGATAGACATCTTAAAGAGTGAGATAGCGCTATAAAATAGTCTTTCTAATTTCTATACACATCTCTTTCACACAAAAATTGTTGGTTTTAGTTTTTGTAGGCTAATTGGCAATTGAATTATCAAAATTTTAGTGTGGTATTTGTTTGAACTTATTACTAGTGGTATTTTGTTTGTGTAATCAGATTTTTATACGTCTACAAAACTTAATCAATCCCTATTAAGTACATATTTAAAAAAAAGTCTTATGACTATGGACCTAAGAGTGATTTTAAGTAACACATACGACATTAAAGTGAAAACTATATGTTTTTAACATAATATTAATATATAATTATTAATTCTAATAGCAGATACGTTACCACTTCCCGGTACAACGCGTCACAACAGATCAAGATCAGATGTAGTTGGAAATTTCGCACAAAAAATGATCAACGAAAGCGCAGGTATGTTTCAACTCTATTACAGTGTCTTAAAGCTTAAAATTCAATAACAATTATAATAAAATTAATTATTACAGGACCATCTAATCTTTCTTCGGTTAACTCAAGTAATCTGTCAATGTCACATTCAGAAATAAGTAGAAGTGCAAAGAATTTGATGTCGCCTTTGTCCGCGTGTATTATTGAAACTGGTAAGAATATTTATTAATATCTGCTTAACCTCTATCACTACGTAATAAAGTTCTAATTCGTTTGAATCAAATATTGCAGGTTTTCATTTTTCAGTATGTATTATAATATGGAGCATCAAAATTGTAATTTTATTATCTTTTTATTAAACAATATGTTATTTATTTCACACAGCTTTAGTACAAGACAAAGGGCGTGCATTTGGTATCTACGCCATTTCGGTGACGAGATTGTCCGATAATGAAGTGTGGCACATATACAGAAGATATAGCGATTTCTACGACTTGCATTGTTCAATTAAGGAAAAGGTAAAGATACTTATAACATAGGCTATCGCTGTCTTTTACTAACATTATAGAGAAAGAAAGAGACAAGACAACTAATACTATATAAGTAAAAGTAATTTATGAGTCAAAGCATTGTTGTTGTAAATATTTTAGTACTTATTCTATTAGTAATAAAGTTCAAATTACAGTGGCCAGAACTGGGCAGTCTACCTTTCCCAGCAAAAAAGACTTTCCAAAATACTTCAAGATCAGTACTGGAAAACAGAAAGCGAATGCTCAACAATTATTTGCAAAGTTTAGCTAATTTAGCTCGTGAGACCAAATATTTGACTTTACTATCACAAGATTACTTAGGAGGCTTCTTGAGTCCTGAAAATCAAACTGAAAAACATAGCAGTACGGTGAGCTTGATATAGTTTTTAATTACATGAAAAAATAAATGTCAATGTCAAAATGACAGTATCACTTGTTAAAATGACATTTAAAGTGTCACAATGACAGTGTTATTACTAAGTTGTCTTTTTTAGATTGACGCCTTGTTCGTGAATTCTTTGAGGGCAGGTATGCGAACTTTAAAGAATATGCCCGATCAATTTGCGAATACTGTTGACGGAGTTATGGATGGTAAGATTTCATACAGTTTTATTCATACATTATTATAAAGTATAAAAGTTTTTTATTGAGTTTATGTACTTGTAGGTATATCCAAAGTATTTCAAGGAAAAGGCGGTGAAAACTATTACGAAGCGATGAAAAGTGGGGCGTCATCTGATGGACAAGATGTGAGTAACTTTTTTTAAAGTGTATGTGCTTACAAAATCTAGATCGTCTCATATTTTATTGGCTCTGAGCTATTCGAGTCAAGTTGAGCTGTCAAAAAAACGAGCCTGACAGCTGTCCATCATTGACTAGCAACACTATTTATTTATTTATTAAATACTTTTGTACATAAAAATCTCTTAAATTTAGTTTTTTTTAGGATGATGATAGTGTTCCTCTGAAACTATTAGAAGAAGTATTAGGTATTCGTGGTCTGTGGCTGAGACGGCGTCTTTTGGCGCCACTTAGGACTATAATAGCTGATAGAGTTAACAGGTTTGTTCATTTCTCTTTAATAAACGTTATATTAATAAAGAAATTGATGTTTTTAATAAAGTTTTTGTACTTTATCTTTCAGAAAAGTTTTGGAGTTTGTAGCATCTTTAACAGCTCCAAGAAATGTGGTTCAATATTTGAAAACGTTTAAGTAAGTCTTTCTGAACTCTAGTCACATAAAATCGATATTATTTGTTCTTGTCATATATGTATAGATGTTAGTTTGACGCAAGTGACAAAGGACAAATAGTAACGAAGTCTTGGTACGAAATTTTGTTTATTTTGTGACCTGACTATTCGTTTTTGTCTTCATTTTTAACCGTCAGTCGTAAGCTTCTTTCGTTGAATCTTAATTACTCAAATCAGAGTACTTTATGGTTGCTAAATATTATCAGTTTGAGGTAAAACTTGTCACATTTGACATAACGATATTGACATTGACAGGCAATGGTTGACAACTCGCAACAATCCGAGCCATATAACGAGAGATGCCGCCACTAAAGCGAGAACTAGGGTCGCTGCTAAAGTGGCTTTACTGTCTGCGTGTTCAGGTAAATTATGTAATATTACTTAGTTTATTTATATACCTTTTTTAACACAAACCTTTTTTCAACAGTGGAATGAAATAGGTTGACTATAAAAATAATCATTGGTTGATCATAATCTGTCTTTTCTAATCCAAAAATAGAATTTAATCGTCCTTGAATTTCGAAGAGGTTGGAAACTATAGATTTTAAGAGGTCCCATAAAAATTATAATTGAAATAACGTAGTAATAACTTGTTTCAGACGATTTAAGACATATAGTTGGCACCGACTCCACTAGGAGAGGATTGCTAACTGTATTCGACGTGTTCCAAACGCAAGAGATTAACAGGAGATTAATATTTGTGTTGCTTGAAGGTGAGAATTCAAAATAACCATAATTATTAGTTAGTTATCTTATCACTCTATAATAATAAATATATTAGGTAAACGAAACATATTATGTAGACGTATCGAATTTAGTCGAATCCCTCGACTAGTTTATGCCACATACGTTATCGTACGCATAACCCGTATAAAGTACTGTATATCATTGCTCATTTTTAAACAAATGTCTCTAAATTGTACGTTAGTTCAGTAAGTAATGTGTATTATAATTAATTCTGCTTCTTTTTGTTCCAGTGACATTAACAAATTTGTTCCCCGATAACGACATACAAGGTTTGTTCAAAAAGTTGTATTCTAATTCACCGAGAGTGCCTGTACCTAAGAAATCAGTTAATATATAAATTAGCTAAATTATTATTAGATTAATTATATGTAATTATATTTATTATGAAAAGTGATACATTGGCTGTAGTTAAATTGAATTGAATAAAATGGGCTTTTCTATAGGGTGTCGCGACAGGCTGTGCCATATTAAAGGATGGTTTTAAAACCATTGCCAACATAATACAATAAATCGATTCTAATGTTGGTAGCACTGTGACAATACAACCTAAAACTTTTTCTTGTGTTGCTAGGCTAGCATGACTTCGAAAACGCGATAGATACAGCGATGTATTGACATCCAACTGTCAAAATTTGATAAAAATGCCCACCATGTTTAATTTTACCACATGATTAATTTTATGACATTTGGTCATGCTCGCAAAATCGATATAGCTATTTATTGACATCCAACTGTCAAAATATAATAAATATAGCCGCCATATTTAATTTTATCAAATCGTACTACGCCATATTCATTTGGTCATGCTCGCAAAATCGATATTATTTCGTGGTGTCTATATCATTTATCACGCACAGTCATACTAGGCAGGTTGGACCTATCGACACGGTGATAAATGAAATGACGTTAAAAGTGAAATGATAAACACTGCGAATCACGGTGACATCTGTGTGTGTCATCCCCTATTGGAAAGCTCCCAAAGTCACAGTTTTTTGTATGTGCCAAATATCGAAACCTATTTTATTAGGAAATGATATAACTTTCTCTTTCTCAGACCTTAAAAATAAAGAGACAAAACATTGAACTGTTTATGAATGTGAATACTTACAAAAAGGGGTCAATCGTCTTTATTTAAAATAAAAAATGTGATATTTTTCATACGTCTAAATTAATATAATTGGCATTTAATATTAATTTATATAGATTGGCAGCAATGGCCTAATATGGCAACTTTAAAGCAATATTTTCTATTAAAACGTGTTAGTTGTAAATTGGACCGATTATATGGCGATGTTCATATTTATATTGAGTAGGTCTAATGTCCTAAAATGTCTAAGAAATGAGCTGCGTTTTGTAGTTTTAATGAAGTTGATGTACTACCGTGTCAAAATCTGTGTAACACCAAGCTTTTGTTCATTAATTGTTAAAACTATTCGAATATAATTGATTTCTATATAATCTGTAGTGGGTTAGTCGTGAAAACCAAAAATGGACTCCCATTTATAATGAATAATGTAATGTACTATAAATTGTATTGAATAACTGGCATTTTGAAGTTTATTGTTATTGAAATAAGATTTATTATCGTTCAATTCTGTCACTAAAATGTCCACGTGCTTATAGAGACTCATTAAAATTGTAAGTTCGTTAAGTGTTCTTTAAGTGCGCTTATTAAAATTAATTACTTTATAAATTTAAGTATAAATTAAAAACGAAACTCGAAAGTGAATGCGTCCCTTTCTAGTCTTTGTAGATAGAAAGAGAAAGGTAGTGTTTTGGTCTTATTGACATAAATTAAAAGTTTAACCAAAAATGATCAAGTATTGAAATTTTGTGTCATGATTTCTTAAATTTTGTATATAATTTTGTTTTTTAAATATAATATTTTTTACTTATTTACTTTATTATTTTTTTTGACATGAAAATCTAGTAATATCATGTTATTTTTGCACCAGGCAACTTAATATTACTTACGGTTTTTCAATATTTCAATTTACTGTCTAAATATGAGAACGACTGGATCGATTAAGTTATTTTTTTATTTTTTCTATTAGTCTATAAATGATTTTAAAGCGACAAATTAAAAAGGATCCTTGGCATATTCAATAATTTTGTTTTGTTTTTATAAAAGTTTAAAATTCATAAAGACCTTGTTGCCTCGTGTAAAACAACACCTAATCCTTTAACTTTGTATCTTAAACTCAACTGTCGATTGGTCCATATCGATACGGCATACATACATGTAAGCAAAATTTCTTTACCGGAGTTCTCTGAACTTTAAGGCCGGTTAAAAACTCGAGCTAAAGGCCTCATTCACCTGACAAAATTCAGACGTCTAAATCGCACATCATAGAATTTGCCTCACTACAAAAAGGTTAAGAAACTCTGCTTTTATTTGTGTCGTTCGATATAGACCTCTCGAATAACTTAATTGTTATAATGTACAAGGTAGAGACGATAATATGATAGTGGAAATATGTTCGCGTTCGCGGGATATCAGTCAGTTTCGGAGTTTCATACGTACTTACGTCTTATGCAGTCCATACACGTTAGCCGAGCTGAGGCCAATGTATATAAGGCAAGTGGTAGTGGTAGTAACCTATACACGAGCCGAGTGATGGCAAAACAATGCAAATATACTGTCCATACATTGGTGTTGGCGTTCGCTCGGCCAACGTGTAAAGGCTGCATTAGAAGATAGCCACATACAATACTTTTCATCATGAATCTCAATACTCATTCATATATACTCTTTAACACAGGGTGGCGACATTATAACGATATATGAATCCCATGAAACCCTTGGCAATGCTAGTTCATAGAAGTACTTTAAACAGTCTTTAAACGAATATTTCTAAGAGCGGTTGAATCCATATTCATATTATCGTCTCAGCGCTGTATAACGTATAGCACGGTCGTAATTCAAAGGAAAAAGTTCGTACGTTGACCAATAGCTATCTATCTCTGTCGCACCTATAGCTATTTATATCTGTCCCGCTCGCACGGATGCAATGTGCGAGCGGGACGCACTATAATTCACGCAGGTGCGACAGAGATAGATAGCTACAGGTCAACGTACGAACTTTCTGTGAATTACGACCGTGCTTTAGTATAAAAGCAATATAGTAATGCATATCATTCCGCGATATTACTTATTAAATAATTTTAAATATTGTTGTAGACATTCCGCGTTCAAAGTTTACAATGGAATCATTTATATGAATAATATTTGTAATTAATAAACTAAGTATTTATTTAGTTAATAAAATGTTTTTATATAAATCAGTTATTTTTTATTTTCTTACCATTTAGAATCCTGTAAATACGTTCTTAATTTTTCACCTCAGCTTTGAAAAGCCCTAGGGCCAAAGGATTTTAATTAAAACAACCTTAATGACATGATGGTCACTATGCAGGACTCTCAAAGAGGGTAGCGGGTTCAACTCCCGTACGTATAAGTGTGGTTTGCGTAGTCTTTTAGATATGGGTGCCGATAGGAACTTATTACGGTATTTGGCAAACAAAATGCCGGACTTATTGTGTAGAACCCTAATATTTATTTATCGCTGATGATTATAAGATTCGACGTCGTAGTTCGTAGCAACAGTAACTGAAATCGTAGCTTCAGTTACTGAAGAGGTAGTATAAAGTACTGAAGTCGTAGCCTTAGCTACTGCGTCAGCTACTGTAGTCGTAGCAAATCAAATAGTCGTAGCAAGCAAATCTTATCTCGCATGTAATTTTTTTAACTTGTTAGAGTAAAAGTAGTTCGGAACTACGTAAGTACAATAAATTGAAAACTTTGTAATTTATATTATGATGTTTCTCATGATAATTTTTGCATAACTTGAATTACTTCATAAATTATAAACTAATTCATGTTTTACTAAAAATGGATGATCAAATGATTTTTTACAACACCGTCAAGTGACAGACAGACAGTCAAGATACTTATGTTATTCAGATATCTAAGATTCAAAGTCACAGCCACAAGTTCTAACGCACGCGTGTAAATTATTCAAAAGGCATGATAATGCAACACGAATTGAATGCACATCACAATGTAGCGAAAGATTGCCAAATGAAGGCGGTAAACGGTGCAACCACTTTGTGTGGTACACTCCACCTCTAAACCTCCACATTTCATACGAAAATCGACTTTATGCCTTCGCAATAAGTTGGTAGGATGAAATAGAGGTTGTGGTGCGAACTGTACCTACTTTCCAGAAGGGTTGGGCGTGCGCCAGCGGCGAGGACGGGTTGCCAAGTTGCTTCCGTTAATGTCAACTTATTTGAACTTTTTTTCCTAATTACCAATCCTAAATTAGAAAAACTGTAGTTGGAAATGTTAGGTTGTGTGATTCTATTGCTATGGAGGTTGTAGTTGGTGGTTAGTAAAAGTAAATGGTTTTGTTTCATTACATTAAATTACCATTAGTTCAAAAGTTATTCCAAGTCTAAGTAAATCTTTAATTCTGGTGGTATCAATTAGTAATTTATCTTATCTTATGCGTGGAAATGTGATATAAAATAATTCTTTCTACATTATCACTTCATATATTTGGTTTTACTCTACCTACATCAATGTTTCAGTCAACTTTAAATAATTGAAATGAATTTTGAGTGTTATAAAAGGGTTGATGTAGGAACCAAAACAATATACTTATTGATGTTTGTAAACGTAGAGTATAGAATATCTGGGGGCACGGCAGTGCCCCCCGCCAAGTCGAGCGCGAAGCAAACACTGCCGTACCATCCTTTACAGGAACCATTTCGCCGCATTTTCAGGCCCCTATTTGAGTACCTCTGGATAAGCCCAGAAAGCTGAAATTTTCGTCATCCAGTAAGCTATACAATCACATACTTAAAATAAAATTTCAAGTCTGTAGGTCATTTAGTTCCGAAGTTAAGCGAATGCAAAGTTTCGTATTTATGACAGACACTCACTCACTCACTCACTCACTCACTCACTCACTCACTCACTCATGATCATCAAAATAGAACTATTACTTCCCATAAACCTAGAGAGCTGAAATTTGGTACAGAGTTAGGGTTTAATGGCCACATAAAGGGAAAACTATAAAAACTAGGATAATCTAACGGGAACGGGAATTATAAGGGAACGGGAACGGGAATTGTAACTCAAGAACGGCTGAACTAATTTGGCTGAAAATTGGTGGTGAGGTAGCTTAGAACCAGAAAACGGACATAGGATACCTTTAATCCCGAAATTCCCACGGGATTGGGAACGGGAATTTAAAAATCAAGAACGGCTAAATTGATTTGGCTGAAAATTGGTGGGGAGGTAGCTTAGAACCAGGAGAAGAATATAGAATACTTTTGATCCCGAAATTCCCACGGGAATGGGAACGGGAATTTATAACTCAAGAATGGCTGAAATGATTTGGCTGAAAATTCGTGGGGAGGTAGCTTAGAACCAGGAGAAGAATATAGAATACTTTTGATCCCGAAATTCCCACGGGAATGGAACGGGAATTTATAACTCAAGAATGGCTAAAATGATTTGGCTGAAAATTGGTGGGGAGGTAGCTTAAAACCAGGAGAAGAACATAGAATACTTTTGATCCCGAAATTCCCACGGTAATGGGAACGGGAATTTATAACTCAAGAATGGCTGAATTGATTTGGCTGAAAATTGGTGGGGAGGTAGCTTAAAACCAGGAGAAGAACATAGAATACTTTTAATTCCAAAATTCCCACGGGATTGGGAACGGGAATATATTGCTCAAGAACGGCTGAATTGATTTGGCTGAAAATCGGTGGGGAGGTAGCTTAGAACCAGGAAAAGCACATAGGATACTTTTTATCCCGAAATTCTCACAGAAACGCGAACGGGAACTACGCGGGTGAAACCGCGGAGCGCTTAATAATAAAATACTACTCCTAAAAAGAAAAAAATGTGTCAAATAAGAAAATCTAATAAAATAAATCAATATAAACACGATTCAACAAAAATAAATGAAATCCCACCAAAAACATTCTGTAAAAAACTAGCCAAGTCTCGATGGAGCTGCTTGCTTATCACTAAAAAGTAATGAAATCTAGACAAACTCGTGCCAAGTTTAAGGTTCCTTACCGCGATTTCTTTCTTATTATAGTTAATGTTGTGTGACTTGGCCGTTGAACATTGTTTATAACGTTAGTAGTGGGTACAAGTCAATTTAGTTTACACGTAATGTTACAACATTATTAAAATACGCAGCTTTATCGAGCCTACAATTGACTGGATATTGAATCAAAATTGAAAGTGGCAATTTTCTATCGTCAATGGGTAGCGGTTCTGGCGACAGATTGGTGCAATAGTATCATGGAGCACCTAGTTTTGTACTCTTGAGTACATGTGTACCCTTCAACGGCCAAGTCACACAACATTAACTATAATAAGAAAGAAATCGCGGTAAGGAACCTTAAACTTGGCACGAGTTTGTCTAGATTTCATTACTTTTTAGTGATAAGCAAGCAGCTCCATCGAGACTTGGCTAGTTTTTTACAGAATGTTTTTGGTGGGATTTGGTTTTACTCTACCTACATCAATGTTTCAGTCAACTTTAAATAATTGAAATGAATTTTGAGTGTTATAAAAGGGTTGATGTAGGAACCAAAACAATATACTTATTGATGTTTGTAAACGTAGAGTATGGAATATGAAGTGAGTACGGTGAGTGAGTGCACAATCTGAACACGTTTGCTGACGCGGCGGTTGATCTCTCCGCGGACCACGGAACTACTATTGTCGCTATTTGTCCCACTCCGACATACATACCCAACTTGATGAATTAATGCTATCCATATAAATAAACCAATCCACAACTGAGTACATACTACCAAGAAAACCTATGAGACTTGTGTACGTGTATATCCACATAAATTTCACGAGCCCTATATTTCTATTCATGATCATGAATATTACAATATATATTCATGCATATGTATTTTCGTTTCGATTTCACTTATCGCTCTTTTTCGAAAACATATTCTGTGATAATTTATGAAACGACTACGATTTATTTGCGTACGTAGCCATAAAATTCCGTCTGGAAAAATCTCTACCTCAAACGGTAAACAATTTCACGGGTGGTGATTCAATTTAATTGGGGGATTATCTTTTTTACGGACTGGTTGTTCCTTTCGAACCGTCGTCAAGTATTATCGGCGACGGACGACAAATGATGCATTGGGAATCCCTCTTATAGATGTATAGGATGGTAACTGGTGAATTACTACTTTGGACATTTTAAGTTTTACAGTCCTAAGTAGGAATGTTAGTAGGAATGTTTTTGTAGGAAGCTGTACACATTTGTTCAATCGCTAAAATGTATGAATAAATTACTTACTTATATATATTTTTATATTTATAAAAACAACTTGTGATATGTATTCAAAATTTAAGTCTCTATTACCTAAGCCGTTGAGAAGATCACATAGAAGACGTAATAAAATAAATAATATAAAACATTTATGTTATCGATCGTTTGGTTAACAAAACAAACTGCAACCTCATCAGTCAAATGAAAGTAGGTAGGTACATGAAACTTGCATTATCCACCGTAATTTATTTTGCCGATCGCGTCATATATTAAACAAGGCACTGAAGCAAACACCAGTTTTAAAAGGCAAAACTGTTTCCATTACAGTAGCCTTCCCAAAGTCCCTGCACCAATAAATGTAGGTGGGTATTTAGCAGACTATTTACTGCGCGACACTGCGCTCGGCAACTCTGCTAATACTCTTAATTATTTTTGCTAGTGTAAGCTGTTTTTCTGACGGGGAAATGCAATTGCAACATTTTGCATTTTGCCTCCCCCCGTCAGAGGGTGTCGTTCTCATTACGTACTCCTCTCTCGTCCGCCACGGCTGAGATCGTAGAATAATTAGACTCTAAATCAAGAGCAGTAAAGCGGTCAACCTTTCGAATGTGGTATGAATAGTCAATCGTCATTAAATTGTTCAGCTTTGATAGCTTAATGCGTTTGGTTAATGTGGCACTTATGTATTTTTGAGTGAAATGAAAACTGCATTATTCGTTCCTATTAAAGTCCTATATTAAAACTAGCTGTGATTTACTAAAGCAACTTTTGGATTTGGAAAACTAGGATATGTACTTTTTATCCAGAAATAATCTACTTTGAGTATTTCTGGATAAAAAGTACATATCATATTTTTCAATACTACGAATATATCTTAAGATGCATGCCATATTAGCAGGTGTTTATTTATCCTACATGTGTTTTTATTTTCAGCTTTCTTAACTTGCTAGTTTCTGCTGTGCGTTGATAGATCAGTCAGGACATTGACGTTGTCCTAATCAAGTCTAGTAAATACCGATGAAACAAAACACTAACCACTTTAAATATTTTTATATTTTACGGTAACTATATATTTATTGCTTAAATTTATCAAATCATAAACTGATAAACGCTTCATCAAACCATATTGTAAATACAATTGTGAATAGTACCAGATAAATCTAATTTAAATTTCAAATCTGATGTGATATGAGGCGAACAGATGCCCCCGATTATTTCGCATCAACAAAATCCATATCATGGAGCAAGCAAAATTAAATTAATATCACGGTTGGAGAGGACTTCGCTTCAAATTTAAGTTGTGCAAGATTTAAACGACAGTTCACATTTCGTAGGTACGTAATTATACCGCGAGTTGCCTCTCGGTAGGGTGCTATGTGCCAAAACGCTTATTCGCGGCATTGCACAACCATTGTTCGACGATAACAATTTTACCATTAAAAGCGACAAAAAACGTTTTGTGAACGCAATGCTTGTTATAAAGAACCGGCTTTTAAAGGATTGTGTATGATAATGAAGTTCGACTGAAAAAATAAGGATTGATGTGATATACCTTCCTATTGATTTACTGAACATCCTTGTTCAATTCAGATTGCAGTACCTAAAATATATCACATATAATACGAGTGTTTTTTGTGCATTTTTAAACAAAGTTGGGATATAAGGATCAGATTTTACGAAAAGTTGGTTGAGCATAGGTGGATGTTTGTTACCCACACATCCACATATTCTTGTAAACTTTTACAATGGTAATAATAGTAGGTAAGTAAGTTAGATTAACTGAATCAATATTAAACGAAGTAAACGCATCAAAGTCACGCCTATATCAAACAAAAACTGTTTATTTTTAAACATATTCATAAATTGTTCAGAATAGACGCGACATTTAATATATTTTCGGTTGCATCAGCACTTTCCGAGCAGGTTTGCAATTGCAGAGTTTTCCATTTAGTTCCGTTCGAGTTTCACGATTAGTGGCCGTTCTGCCCTGAGTCAGCTATCGCTTCACCGCCTGCTTCCTGTCACCTTACTACACTTTCAGTTGATTTCATCGTTCTACGCAAACGTCACTAACTAAAATAGAACCAGTTTAATAAAAGACAGAGATTACTCGGTCTTTGCACCTGGTGTATGTTTAAAGGTTGCATTTTTTCAATATTTTTCTTATGTTGCATGAAAAAATGTTTATATTACGATAGATTTTTTAAAAATCTTTTAAATTTCTCATCTGCATTTAACTAAAAACAGAACTCGCAAGTACAATTTCACGATTCTAGTCCAAAAATACTAGAATTTTCGGTACTGCGTTGTAGAATCAATCAATCAGAACCAACTTTGTTCATAAACTAGTTCGAAACAAAGGCTAATTAATTGAACCGAAGGTATTCATAATTTATAACTGAATACAAGATCAAAATTGAAGCGAATAGGTACAAGGCATCAATCACAATGCTCTGTCCGTGATTAGGTCCTACCGTACAGCACCGTACAATCAAATTGGTGTCTTGATGTACAGTTTAATAAGCATACCGAGTTTGAGCTAATAAATCAAACTGATTTGATTATTTAGTTACCTACAAGATCTGAGGAATGAGGTTGGTATTAGGTGGATATTATTACTGAAACTATCTTATTATAGTCCTATAATAATCCTAGGTATTGCAGGATTTGCTGAAGAAGGATGAAAGTTGGATTGAAAGATGTGAACATAATGAACATGAATGGGGATTCTTCATGTGTAGAGATGAAAGTAAATGTGATGTATTGACTGTGTGAAAGAATAGTAGAAAGTCAAATGAGTGGAAAGAAAGTTAATGGCTGCCAGAGAGAATAATTACGTGGGACACAGGCATGAAAATAAATTCATAACAAACAAAAATACAAAAATTTGCTCGTGAAATAAATTCTACGAACAAGTCAATTTATCTCTACAATCGACTTGAAATCTCTAAATGACAATGATAATCATCTTACGTCGTTTTTTTCTTTAAATTCATGGGAATGCTTTCCGCGAAGTTAGACAAGGTTAATGTTATACTAAATGAAAATAAGAATTAAGGTCCGGTTTTTAGGTTAGCAAAACAAGTGGTACACGGCTAATCGTCCTAAATCAACAAATGGTCCATACTTAATGGAGTTTCGTCAAAATTAAATGTCCCCTACGTGGCCGGCTGGTCAGATTCACATGTTTTAATTTCCGATAAAATATACTCAAGACAATCGTATTGCTTCACATTTTTTTTGTTAAAGTTAGTTTTTAATTTAACTGAAATGAATATATATACCATTACATATAAGTAACTAAATAAAACGTTGCTTAAAATTTATTAAAAAACTAGCTGTGCCCCGCGGTTTCACCCGCGTAGTTCCCGATCCCGAGAGAATTTCGGGATAAAACATAGCCTATGTTCTTTCCCGGACCATAAGCTACCCCTGTACCAAATTTCAAGTCAATCGGTTCAGTAGTTTGGTCGTGAAAAGGTAACAGACAGACAGACAGAGTTACTTTCGCATTTATAATATTAGTTAGGATATTAGTTAGGATTAGGTTATCGACTGTTAACTGTGTACTATTACACTAACTTTAGATTTTGCATGCAAAAAACGAACGGCAATATAATAAAATACGTCTTGGCTATATTATTACATTTTACCAATTAAATATGTATATGGGAAGGCACTATCTACACCACTACTTTATATCTGATACACAGAATACTCATTTCAAATAAAGACTTCTAAATTTTGTATGAAAACAAAGAATATGCAAAAAATGTTGTCTAAAACCATCAAAGAGCTTTTTAGAATTCTTTACGACCTTCAGAGCATCTCAATAAATATTAGACTTTCTAAACGAAAACAACCAGTGGAAAATTCCAACTTGTTCTATTAATAGAATAAAATCGTGGATCATAATGTAATAGACTATGACGAGACATGAAATAGACCTAATAAAAGCTTTTAGTTTAGTGCTGATATTTCGGAAAAAAATAAAAATTTATTAGACGTTAATATTTTGGTGTAGATATATTTACGCGGTTTCACCCGCGTAGATCCCGTTCCCGTGGGAATTTTGGGATAAAAAGTATCCTATGTTCTTTCCCGGACCATAAGCTACCCCTGTACCAAATTTCAAGTCAATCGGTTCAGTAGTTTAGCCGTGAAAAGGTAACAGACAGACTGACAGACAGACAGAGTTACTTTCGCATTTATAATATTAGTTAGGATTAGGATGTGGAAAAGTTACATTAATTACATCTTTGTCTACGTTATTACTGTACCTACATTTAATGAGCATTTAATGTCCATAATTGTTAGGTCTCTCCGTTTCTAGCTACACTAGACGACGGACACATACAATCCCCTAGCTTTTAGTAATCACTTGTTGTACCTCAGTAAATCCTACTGAAGTCCAATCTTAGACAATTTCATAGCTCTGTCGGGAGCTATTCTCTTCGCACCATTACCTATATAATGAACTGTATATATTAAAAGTAGACAATGTGTATGCAGGTGTGCAGTTACAGTAACTTATTCCACGGCCTTTTTAATAAAATTTTGCAATTGTAATACAAAGAAAATAAATTATGGAAACCTTTTTTGTTCTTTTGTTATTGTTAGTTATTAAAAGATTTTATATTTGAAGTTGGTTTTATTAGGGATCTACATTATTTTATCAATGGGTATTTGTTTGAATTCGTATCTTTTATCGCTCTCTTCTTTGCTCTTATCATTAGATTATTAGATTATTTCGTCATCCTTTTCTACTGTTCTTCATCAGATGAACTAGCCAATAAATAATGAACTTAGTGAATCTTAGTTTAAATATTATTCTGTTACTTTATACCTCTTACCAAGTTAACCTGTGTCCAATTTTTGATCATGATTTCCTTTGTCACTTCATCAATAGAGATACTTACTTAGAAATAGCTTCAAACCAAACTTTACGTTAACAATGGCGTTCATCATCCAAAGAAAACATAAGTTAAACTTCAGAATAGACTAAGGTCTATTCTGAAGTTTAACTTATGTTTTCTTTTCTTTGGATGATGAACGCCATTGTTAACGTAAAGTACACTTATGTGTCTTTGCAATATGCACCTAATGAAGTAGATAGAATAATGAAAGGTCACTGAATGCGGTCCTGGCGACGCACTAAACGGCCCACGGCCATATTCCGCTAGTTAATTGTAATCAAGAGGGGCCAATTTGACTGGCGTATACACTAATATCTTGTTACCGACTACTGAGTTTCAGATGTTGCCAGCTATTACCCAATAAACTATTATGCTAAATGGTTTATGTACAGTTAATAAGGGTTTTAAGACCGATTATTGCCAGTGCATTTGATTAATGGATTGTTTAGTTGGGGAAGCAAATGGTTTTACTATATGTTTGAGGTTATGTGTCGTGTATTGACAAGTAGGCAGATATGTTCTGTGTATGAAATTATTGAATACCTTTACATTTTCGCTATAGTTCGATAGGTTAAATCTTCGGCAGTGTTTAAACTCTGAGATTACACAAAGACACAACTTGTGAACTTCAATTAGACTAACACGATTATGAAAACTGTATCTTACTTCTAAACCAACAATGTAGTGTAACAAAAAACAAAGCAGTTAGTTAAACAAAACACTAAAGAGACTAAAGTATTTGCAAACGCGACCATAATTCCGTACAAACTGAAAAGTTAACAAAATCCTGAGAAAATACCGGCCAACTGCACAAACAACACGTATTTACATTTGGCATTTACCTGCAGAAGCCAAATATAATAATTGGCTTATTAACAAGCTAATGCATTGTGATGCGTATATCGAGACAGACAGATCAACAAACAGTAGGTAGATATTTGTGTTAATGCGGATTATCCCGTATGCCCCAATTGGAACGACATTGGCGAGTATTAATTAAATGCACTGTATGCGACACGTAAAAGCACTTCGCTATTTATCGGTACCTGTGTCCAATTATTCGGACGAAAAGTTATATGAATGATCTCCAGTTTTGATTTTAATGCTTTGCTTTGGATTTGATCGAAATATTATAAAACATATTGTCTATTACTATTTCTATGAACTTGTCCTCATTGCACTAACAGTTTGGTTTTCAATCGTGAAATTTGTCGTCAATATTTATGAAAATTTTAAGACAATATGGCCCTAATAAAGGGTAGACTCGGGCCCTTCGGTGGGGACATAATTATATGAGCTGATGATGATGATAAGACAATATAAAAATACTTCATCAATTAAGACCACAGTTACAAACAACAATAATATTATTAAGTATATTTGAATAATACTCGTAGTATAAATTCAAATATTTCCATTACAATTTATATTATCAAAGTTAACATGGGAAGAAACGACAATTCAATGTCAGAAGTTGTTGGCAAACGAACAGTGAGAACTCGGGCGAGTTGTGGGGTATTTTTGAAAAATATGATATAACGTAGGTTGTGGAGGGTTACAAGTTTCAAGAGATATCGTCCCCGAGGGGGCCGTGATGAATCTTTCACGCGTTTTATCGCTCTGCATCGGGAATCGAACCTCAGACCAATCTTTAGTAAAGAAATATTGTTTATTTGGGTTAACGTTCATCGAAGATTTAAATATCGGGTTTATATGTTTTTTAATCTGAAGATATTTTCAAAGATAGATCGTTTAGAATGTATGTTCAAATATTCGATTTTATTTAATTTTTTGCTCATATTTACTGAAAGAGATTTGTGTAGGTAAATATAAGAAAATTCAAAAGTACAATGAAAAAATACGAATAAATTCTTTGAGCCATTTTCAAATGATATTCTGTCGTAATTTTCCCCATAGTAAATGTATGTGTAAATCCACAGTCTAACCTTAAATAATTTTAATTACCTAACTTAAAAACAATAACGTTATACCTGAGTGTTCTTAGTAAGCACCCTTACCTAAATAGAGTGAAATTCAGTTCATTAAGTCACGTAACAAGGCGAGGTAAACATGCCAAGTTGTTCCCGTAGTACCAGGTCGCGGCTCTTCAGCCGAGAGCGACTGTGCGGTGTACCACTACTACTTCCAACTATGTCCACTACCTCCACTCTATCTATGTTCTCCTGGTACTTTGTGTGCTAAAAACAAGATTTGTGTTTCGTTGTGTAGATTTGTTTGTTTGTTTTTGGTTAAGTTATTATTTATGTAACCTAATATTGTGTGCAAAACGTTAGAAATAAAAACAGTAGTATTAAACACAAAATTACAAAAAACAAACAAACAACTTTATTTCATTAAACATCGCCGAGTTTTTAACTAACAGGACCTTTCACAGTCAACAAACTCTTTTACTTTTAATTTAAAAAACCTATTGGTGAAATTCCCACATTTTGTAAATGCTGATACAAAAAGCTCTCACCAAATCTTTTCAGCCTGAGAAAAATTTGAATAAAAGAAACTTTGTTCAATATAACTTTTTTCAATTTTAAGTGTAAGTACCTCGACGCTATTTATTTGTTACTAAGTTTTTTTCAAGAACAAAAAAGAGTATCACCTCTATTCTGGGAAATGGAAAGGTTCTTTTTAAGTAGATATTGTACTATCGGGGAATAAAATAAATATTTTATTTACTATTTAACTATATCGATTAAAAATATACGTACTCAATTATTTTCAAAATACAATATTGATAAGGGGATTTTCTGCTAATATTTTGTCATAAATTACATAAAACTAGCAAGCAATTTTGCATAATATGATTTTATTTTTATAATGCCATTACTTTTATATTTTTTGGGAATTATTTAAAGCTAACATTATTTATCAAAAATATTAACTATAAAAATGTTATTTTATTCAAATGTTTAAGTAAACTTTGTCTTGTTTACCAAAGCACACTATGCCCGTATTTAACCAAAATTCAATCACAAATTCGTTATATTGTACCAATAATAGTTCTAACCTCGACAGTACTTTCAGTATCTCCTCCGCGATCCACCCCCGTAACTGCAATAAGTGTCGCGAAACTTTCGCAAAACATCCTTTAGTTCCACGTAAGACATGTTTGGTTTTTAGATTTCCACTCGTACAAGTTCCCTCGTATCTTGTTTCTTAGTTATGGGTCACTGTCTGACTCAATTGTCATTTTGATTCGATATTGTTGTTACAAGTTTTTGTTATTTTTGTTCAAGTAAAAACTACTATGGTTTATTGTGTTCGAATATTCTTTGTAGTTTCACCTCTAGGTTGAGAAATTAGGGTAAGTCATGCATTTTATAATTTATAAAAAATATGAAGTTTGATATCATTATTGAATGAATTAACACGTATTTTTGGTATGAAGTGTACCTACTTAAATTAATGAAGTTGCATTCATATTTTCTATTGATATCTTTGATTTACACGAACATTTGAAATAAAACACTTAAACGGATTTTTGTTGTGGTTGTATTTTGTTTTACATTTTCTGACATTTCGGATTCTTTACAGAACCCGTGATCACAGAAGACGAAGATGGAAGACGTCTGTAAAGTAATGTAAAAAGTTTACTACCTTCATTATTTTCAATATAATTTTAAATACATTGTGAATTTACCACAGATTCGAAAATACATATTTCCGATTTCATATTTTCTTCTTAGCATATAAGATATTTAGATCATTGCAGGACTATGTTGTGACGATATTTCACTGATAATAATGTAAGTAGATTTAGTACAGCGAGGAATATGCGCAATCACCTGTCACCTTAGTAACTTATTAATAGTGTATAAGTTCGTAAATAGACGAGTAATTAAAAGTATTATATTTATCAAATTTTAAAGTTTGAACCAAATTTTAATAAAGCAAGCCACATAAAATATTTACAGATAATAAAACCGAGTGACGAGTAAAATAAACTTTTGTTAAGTTTAATTAACTTTACTAGACTAAAACAAAGTGGCTTGTCAAACTAAATGTACCAATTGAATAGCATCTAACTATCCTTTGTTAGTTATTATTACTTTATGAATAAGAACTTTGTTTAAATCAATTTATTGTTCGCAAACTTTCAATATTATTATTAAAATTTTATAACTATTCACTGAAATAGAATTCGGTTTTGAAATTTATATTGTTTATAGACAAGTTCTAAATGCGTGTTACTTGTATTCTGAGGTAAACAAGATTTATTTTATAGAAGGGTCCCCACTTAAAATTTATCAAAAATGAGCTAAATTGTAGAAGAAACTGATTTAAATATCATACTGAAATGCCAAACAAAGGGCTTCGAGTTCGATACCCGTGCGAGATAAATATTTATGTGATACATAGAAATTTATCTTAGTCGGAATACCTGTTTTCGAAATGTCTAGATTGCAAATAATGAACCTAGTTAACTATCAGGTGCTATAATAAAATGATAGAGTATTTGATTATGCAATTTTGTTTAAAGAATTACTGATAACTAGTCTAGTCTAAATCGGAGTCATGTTTAAATCTAAATAATTAATACTCACGTCTGAAAGCCATTAAGCACAATCAATAGTCAGTTTTATTTATAAATTTAGCAATGAAATAAAATTAAACTAAACCATACTAGTAATTAATAATACCGAACTCACTGAGGTACTTAAACAGAACAAACTATCAATTGTTCTAAACACAATCTCATTGTTTGCAGTACTCAAACTTGTGTCAAACATTTTCCAAGTGAATCTTCTCCATAAAACATTCAACTAGTTTCTAAACGCGTTTTACCAACGTGTAGAATACGAAACGTGTTCCCCGTCAACCAGAATAACTTAATTCCAATAGAGAGTACTTTAAAAGAATGGATCTTGTCTTCAAATGTGCAGACGCCGTGAAAATCTGTGAAATAATACCTTTCAAGTCGCGAAGCCGGGCTTCTGCTGACGATACAATGAGTTATAATACTTGGAGACTAAACTACAAATTAAGGAAAGATCTTCTTGAGATAATTAAGATTCTTTGTTCGGTCAGATGATAAGTCTTTCAGTCTTAAGACTGTTTATAATTGCTTTAATCCTCTTAAAATGCACTTATAAGTCATAATTTTATCATTGTTCTTTACATAAATACTTGAGCGTGTCTAACGATTAGGTGCATATAAGTTATGTATTGTATACGAACCATCAATTAGTTTACCAGCAATATAACATATTAACTTTATATAGAAAGTGTTGGCGTCCAATCAACGTAACCAAGTCAGTAGGTGCGTAAGTAAATACATAACGTATTTGCCCTGGGCGATAACCAATAAATAGGCATGTTGTGCCCCGTTATACTTACTACAAATATATTTGTTCTAAGGCTTTACTTCGTATAGGGAGCTTTTCTGAAACTTGCCACGCATTTTCAGAGAAAAATTGAATAATAAAACAAGGGATAATACATTGAAAGTTTATAAGTAGAGCGTTCGTATAAAAACACAATTTTATTATAATCCATTCTTACTATTCTTAGTCGGAACGTTCATTAACAAAGAATTTTTATTGTTGTATTTATTTAAACGGACGTCAGTCACTAGTTATTGCTGACCAACTTTTTCAATATTCATTTATCATAAAGCCATAGAGCGCTTCACAAAAGTAGATAGCTTGAAATAGAAAAACTTTAATTGAATCCGACGCGCACTTTGATTTTGTTTCAAATAACGATTTTATGACACCGGAAATATATCACAGATAGGTTATTGAGTTTGAAACTCCCGCATAGGTATGAGAATATTCACAGAGGTCGAATGTGCCAAAAAGTTTAACTGGAATTTTGCAGGTAAGTTTGAGAAACAGTGGGAGACGGCTGGAGTGGTCGCGGCGTGCAAACTATGTCTTTGTTTTCAAGTGTCTGTTTACTGCGACGTGTTTATTTGACGACGCGTAAAAGAACTTAACAAAACGACCCGAATAAACAATATTATGGTGTTTTTTCATTGGGACGGAATCAGCCGAACAAAAAATACAATGGAATTGGACAGCGAACGTTATTCGCTCCCACTTTTATTTAATTATTGATAAAATTAAACACGCTGCGTTTTCAGGAACTTGATAAATTAACGCGAATAATTTTATTTTTTTGTGTCGCAACTGATGATTTTACATAGTAATTTTGTTACATTTCACATAAAATTTTGTGTTTTATGCGTGACTTTTTCAATCAAAGCGGCATCGATAAAAAACTAGAATTGTTAAAAAGAGCGCTAAGGGTTTCCTTTGGCAGAGGAAATCGGTTTTTCAAACCTATCCGTGACGTAGGACGTCTCCTTTGTAGTACTCGAAAGGCAAAGAGGAGCTTAGGTTGCTATATCCTATATTGAGGGGACACTTTCTATCATCGGAGTGAATTCAGAGTTTGTCGGCCTAAAAACGTGATATGACAAAGAGTGTCGCGGGAGGGTGGAGCGAGGTCGCGCGGCCGCGGAGGGCCCTTGGCTTTGTTCCACTGGCAACAATGCCTCACGGAGGGCCCACTTGTGCGCACTTGTATCGGATGCAAGCGATGTTTCGTTCGTGAGGATTAGGGTTTCAAGACAGGGTCGCACTTTACACACCGCTGTTGATTCTAGGAGTGCTGAATAAGGTCGAAATATATGAGTACCTACGTAGAGTAAGTACCTGAGTGATAAGTCAAAAAGAAAAAATATGTCCTAGTAGTAATAATTACTTGATCCAGTATTTAGAAAAAAACATGAAGAGATATTAAAGAGATAAAATATATCTTATCATTATTACTCTAGAAATCAAATCAGTTCATAAATTGCAGAGTTATGAGGAGACAAATATAAAAAAAAAAACAAATTAAAATCCCCTTCCTTTAAGTCAGCAAAAAACAAAGCTTTCCTTATTTAGAAACAAACTTTGCTAAATAGATTCACGTTTGATATGAAGCCAAGATACTTGCACAACTTTCTGTATATGACAGGATTTATTGACAATATGTTAAGTTAATTTTGGTTTAAACTGAGTATTTATTCGACTGTGTGCGGTTTCAGATACGGCTCTGTGTTACTGAGAGTAGTAATTATACGATATTTATGCGATCCCCTCCCAGTTTCTTGAGGGTACTGGATGAAACAAAACGATACTGGTGTAGAAAGTTATGACGACACAATAACTCTTTTAAAACTTTTGTGCCACCAATTTTACTATATCAAAATTAACATTTGAATATATTTTTTTGTTCTCTTTTCGAGTTTTTTTTGTTCTAAACTTTTTGGTTGTTTTGGTTAACACGCTTTTATTTAGGATTATGAAATAAGAAGAAGGTACATTAAATTCGAAAATAAGTCTATTTTATTAATTAAAGAAAACAATAGTGAAAAGCGCACTTATTTTACAAAGCGCCGAAACGACCGGATTATAAACTATCTGTGTGCCGAATTGTAGTTTTGTTGCGTTCACAAATTACAGTATTCGTTAAGCTATGTCTATTGTAAGATTCTATAGAATTCTCATTCGTAACAAAGACAACTCTTTTCCATGTGTGGGTACTTGTCAAAAAAGAAAATTATACGTAGTAATGTACTCTCCAAAGAAGTACGTTATACGCATTCGACTTTTAAAAGTCACAAATTCTTATCGTCTAAATACTACATCGAATTTCGCTTCAAATATATCAACCTTGTGCAAAATAGCCGTTTTTGAACATAGAACTGTCATGAACTATTTACAAGTGTTTTTCTACCACCGGCCGGTGTGTTAGTTGAGGAGAAGGTGGACTCCAGCGGCTCAACCAGGTACATAGGGTCTGTCCTTATGTCCTTATGAAAGCGACTTTGTTTTATTCTATGTAGTGATAATCAATACAGTGTGACTGTCTCAGACTGTACGTTTTCACGCAATCGAGTTACAAACGTACATAGCAAGAAATATTGATAAATTAACGACGTTCAAAGTCCAACAATAGACTAATACGTCATAATACGATATAATGACTCGTTATAACATAATTCTTGTAATATCTAATGATAGAACTGTATAACCCAGCCGAGGAGGAAGTATTAAGCGGTCTATTACATTATAACAGGATCAATGTACACTATAATACCACAGTATTATGCTGTAATGATCACTTGAATTACAGGTCACCTGGTTACATTATCAGCCCTTTGTAAATAACATAATATGTAATTGTATCATGTTATTATTGTAACTGACTCTAATTAGATTTACGTACTCGTAATATCTTAGAATCTATTCACGGTTATTGATACATTATAATAGGCCGAAATAATTGCTAAGTTTTTGTTAGCGCATCACTTCAAACTCAAAATAATTTATTGCTTTCATGTGTATACAGAGGTGTTAGGTACAAAATATTGAATTAACATGAAGCCCGGTTTGGGCCCTGAACTTCAAAACGGCTGCGCATAATTGGCAAATTAAGGACAAGTTTTGTGTATTCTTTTTTTAAAGAAAATGCGAAACATCTATGTGTGGTAGGTTTAGGTAGTGTCAAAAAATGCTTTGATTTAGTAAGATACAAAACCTGGCATCATAATATTAACGAAATTGTATTAGATTACAAAGAAAATAGTAGTTTTTATGAACTCCCAAACACAGTTGACAAACTGCCAGTTTATAAGTCACCTTGTAAGTCGGGGTACACACTCGAACCCCGCCTAAGTATGAGTCCGGCTAAATGCCGGAAGACGTGAGAACCTTTCGCATTGTTACACCAACAATGCCAGGGAAATGTCTTTCCACTTTTTCTACTCAAATATGTATATTCTTTGAATGGAGACCATTTTGTATCTATCAATAGAACTGTGAATTGTAAAAAAGGAAAGAGGAATCGAGAATCGAAGGCTTATATTTGAAACGTGTGTACTGTGTCTAGAGCTAGGGCTTTTATATTCTATTGAAACTTGCCTTGCACTATTGCTTTACAGATAAATCCTTTTTTGAATTGATAAATTATGAACCCCACGAAGTAAAACGTTTTTTAACTTTAGAAAAGAGTCGTCTGTGAAGAGTATTAATTAAAAAAATATATGCATTAGTCCTGTCTACCTCATAGAAAAATCAACTACATCGCAAACACTTACAACCAAGAATGAATACAGAGAAATAATCTGCAAATATTACAACCTACTTAAATTGCACAAAAACTTTATACCTAATTGTAACGTTCTTACGGTTGAGTTAATAAAATGTGAGTTTCGGGTGACCATGCCACAGGTCCCGGCGAGGGAAACACCGAGCGCGTTTAATGCTGGACTCGCGTCGCCATTTCTAACCGAAGAAATAAAGGTACACGAACAAAATGGACATTCCTTTAAACTTCTTTATTTCAAGGGATTGTAGCAGTAAAGTGCGGTTTAATTGCGCCGTGCAACTTTCACAGTTCCACTTTTATTTGTATTCGATGAATTTAGATTCGATTTCTTTCAACGTCTGGAAATATAAAATCTGTTCATTTTTCTCTCCCAGTTACAGCTCAATTTGAAGTTGATTGTAATTTTGTATTTACTTGGGTTTAGCTTCGAAATATACTCGTATTAGTTAGTTACCTTTATCTTTTAGAAAATAGATATAGAATAAGTAGTTGTTGTATTCAAAAGTATTGATTCAATTAATTGCATAATACACCGCCCAAATAGTACAGACGAAAACTGCATTTTAACCACGAATTAGAAAAGTCAAGATAAAGAGATAGTAGTTCCCTAGTTCCTAGTTCTTTTTTCATGATTTTAACCATACGTAGTGTTAAAAAGTACTATTATTGCCACTTTTTTCAATGAACCTTTGTCTCCCACTGCTGGGCAAAGATCTACCCTAAACCCCTCCTAGTCACAAGCCAATCCAAAAAGACTCACATCAAAAATATTACAATAATTAAAGATAAAAATACTGTATCAGTGTAACAGAGCGCTATAAAAGTGCAATGAGCAGATATTTCTAGAAAGTTAGTCGTTGTTGGACAGATCCAGTGCCGGTGTAGTAAGACGTTTGTCGCAAAAATTACATATAAGTTTTCTGTGTCCAGTGAAGAGTATCGGTAAGTTGGAATCGAATGGTATATCCGATGCCCTCCATACTGTTGCTTCCGTTGTTTTTATATCATTTTTATAGGGCTTGGTTCGTGCTAAGAAACTAATCGAAATGAATAAACTAAACCGCTGATGTTACTGTTAATTTATATTTTACTAGCTGCGCCTCACGGTTTCACTCGCGTAGTTCCCATTCCCGTGGGGATACAGAACTAAAATAAGTATAGCTTATGTCACTCGCTAATACTACAGATTTCCATTAGGGAAAGAATGTTTTAAATTGGTTCAGTAGTTTTGAAGCCTATTCGTTACAAACAAACAAACGAATCTTTCCTCTTTATAATATTAAGTGAGAACAGAAAGTATTCATATGAACTAGCAGCACTTGCAGTGTTTGATTGTATATGAGTATTGTACACCCACTCAGTATATTTTAATGATTGAAAGATCTAACCTAACCAATGGAATCTGATAAGACACGTGCCAATTTAACTTCATAAAGTTAGTTCTTCATAAGTACACCGTTGCTATAAATAGGAGTTATTAATAAACAATATTTAGTAACTACTCTTGCTATTTTCACATAATTTTTAAAACTTTATTATTTAAGAAGGTCGACTTCGCTGAAATATCTGACAAAGATAGTTAAATGTAAGTGAAACATATATAAAAATGTCTTACAAAACTTGTACTACCTCATATTTGTAAAAAGATAGACGATCTTGTCTCCGAAATAGAGTTTTTCTTCACAAAGAAAACATTTTACCTGTTTGTATTTTGGAGGGCAGCGAGGGGGGAGGCATGCGGGTCGGGGAGGGCGGGGGGATGAGATAAGAATCAAATAGATGTTGTTTCGCTGCATGGAGCCGCCTCGCACCGACATATGCACGTGGTGACAACTAACCACCGTATCTTGACACTTGCGCAAATATTCACCTAGCTGATTTATTTTACCGCACATTCACTGTTGCGACTTAATATTGTAAATAATTCTACACTATGTATCATACTTGCGAACTTAGACACGCGTTTATTCAGAATTATTCCGAAATACACTTAAAGTGACTAGACACATTATTTAATTCCAAGTTTCGGTATTAAATTGCACACATATTATGTTAAAGTAAATAATTTGTGTTAAAATAAATTTCGTACGTTTATAAAGCTGTAACGGGGTTATATAAAATATGCGAGGAGATTGTAATGTGCTCGTAACAGCATAAAATATTTCAGGTAATATTGCGGTTACCTGCGACAAGCACTATTGCCGTATAAATATATTTTTATAAATAATTGCCGCTCGGATCGCGGGCGTTATGTAAAATATTTAACTCGACGCACGAAGACAAACATTATTATATTAGCGGTGCATAAAACAATCAAAGTCGTTTGAGCACACTATATTTTTCACCTGAAGTATGTTTGTAGTGACGTAACGGTCATGAAACGTATTTTGGCAGAGCGATAAGGAAATGACACAAAGAAAACAAAGTACAGTCCGCTTCGGCTGAAAATTTGTGAGAACGGTGTGCAGGGGTTGGTCAGGGGTGAAGCGGGGTGCGGCAGGGTGGGGCGGGGCGCGGGCGGCAGATAGCACGGCTGTCAAAGTTATTGGAACGATGTCAGAGATCGCTTGTACTGGATATCTATCTACCTCTCTACTCTTTACCTTTTTATTTGAGTGACCAATATGGAATATTTATATAAAAAATATTGTCACTTGAATAGACAGATCAATTTTGTATAAAACACGATTCATTTGCAGCAAAACGATTGTCCTGATTTGAAAAATTGGGATTTGTATTTGTATGAAAAGCAATTACATTTGAAAATTGATATTCTAAATTAACAATTAAACCAGTCCAACTTTTTATTAATAATACGTTAATGATATAAAATAATGCTTACTTTATAAATAATGTTTACTGGCAAAATAATTTATAAAGCGTCATGTGTTAATACGTTTCAATTATCGTAGTAAGAATTTTATAGAACTCTCAAAGCGTTTTAATTAAAACTTTGACGGAAAGGATATTGAATAGTGTTTTTAATTAATATATTTTTACAGAATATTAATCTCTAAAATTAATACTGGCCGCTAAGTTTGACGTGGAGTGACGTTATCGGAAAATAAAACGGGTTTCCAATACACTTAGATTTAAAACATTTCGGAAAACCAACCCGGAACATAGTCGTTCTATTTGAAAGGCTTTCGAGCCCGTTCGTAGCTTTTGTCCAGCGTAAGGCTGTTAAAGAAAGAGCTATAATAGGACAGACATTTGTAAGATTGCCTCCACTCGTAAACCAGATCGATATATCGCGGGCATTGTATATTCACCGGCCTATTTCAGGTTAGAAACGTTGGAACACGGACACGCCACGCGAACGCGATTGACGTATTATCGTTTTGTCTCGGAATAGCCTTCGTAGAAACGATTTCAATGGCCGTCGACCCATTTAATTTAACAGACAATGTATACAGAGTGCAGACCGGCGATTTGTCAAGGGAATGAATTTCAACAAAGGCTCTATTCATTTGAATGGCAACTTGTTGTACAAGACCGTTTTAATTTCATAAGTCGTTTATCATAATCAACGATGGGAGGAGGAGGGGGGATTTGGGACCCATGTCAGTGTCTGAAGGAAATGTCACATACCTGCTCGGACTAGGCCTAGCTATTGAGGAGTAGGCTTTTTAGTAATCTAGAGTTTTGTTAACAATTTATCTATCTCTAGAATTTTGAATAAATTCATGATTAAATCATATCAATAAAGAATTTAATGAAATGAAATAACAGTAATTTCGTGCAATAAAATATTGTTCTAAGTCCTAAATAGAGTTCATTATCTATATACCTATATAATTAATAAACATAATAATTATTACGATTACTCTGATAAGAAGTATATATACCTCAATAGAAGAATCTTAATACATATTATTTACTTAACAAAACTCCGTCTCCATACAGTTGTGGAAGCCGGTACTCCGAATCCGATCACTAAATAGTTCGTGCCAGCGGACAACCCTAATCTAATATGCCCGAATCGGGACTAGAAGCGGCTTGGGAGTGCAATCTTCGACTAGTGTGGTGGCAACTGCGTCGTTCACTCTCCATTACTTCGGTAATAGCACACTCGGACCTTCGCTGACATACACACTAACTACCAACCATCCCGACTCCCGGTAACTACCCCACACATACACATAATGTTTTGATAGAATTCAAATCGATAACCGTCTTAAAGGCTATCGATAATTCGACTCAATTCACTCCAATTTACTACATTTGAAACGTGCACGAAAATTGGACGGTAATTTTATTCCAAGAAATAGTTAAGTTTTTGTAAACATGTCAGTTACATTTAGAATATTTATGATATTTGAATTGACTTTGTGACTCGTGGAACATAGGGCCGTGTAAGTGCAAAAGTTTTTCAGACAATCAGAATTTTGTATTGCGTCATTTCGTGTTATTTACTTTCGTTAGGTCACGATTAGTTTTGTTTTGAACAATATTTGTGATAATTAAAACTATTGAACAATTCTTATAATAACTTGTGTATCGCAAAAGTACAACACTGATATTCGTTTTAGTGAGACAAAATAGATTTTCTATAAAATATTGATAGTATTCAAATTCATTTAAAGTAGAACCGATATAGAATAATCACGATTCTCTCGATCAACAATTTCAGTGAATATTTCGAAACAAAGTTAAAAAGTAATCGACATGTAAATGATTCGGCCACGCGCGACTACATTATTACATATTCATATGTTGACGCCGACTATATTGAGTCAGCCGGTTTGTATCGCAAGCGCGCCATAGGGGATACTCGGGACGCCCTCCTCGGCAAACGATCGAAATCTAAATAATAAAGATCGCGAACCATCCCTCCCTGGATAGGCTTACTCGTACAAAATTGGCGTAATAAAAGAGGAATGCTCGCAAAAGTTTTGTAATAAAGGCCAACGAGTATCGACTGTTAAGAAGCAAAGAGTTCGTTTCGCTGTATAATGTGTTTATATTGGGATATCGGATTATGATTGGATTTACAAATTCTTGACATATAAACAGTTATTAAATTGTGAGCCAGTATGTGATGAAACGGTACCAGGTTTTATAATATTAAAAAAGTTTTTGTGCCTCTAATGTTTTAGCAAACACGTTTCAGCTTCGCTTGTTGGATATCAAAGGAAAGTATATTAGTTTACCTTCAAATAAGAACAGCACATACAAATTAAGACTGTAAATTAAACGCTTTAAATTATAAATTAAAATAAACATTTCTTAAATGGTGTAGGTAGGGTTTGAAGTAAACAAATAACCGCACCGCTTCATCACTTAAGGTAAATGTATGCTCTAATGAAGGTGGGCGATAGACAAATTAAACCGTCCCATAGAATAACGAGCCTCGTTCCGAAGATGCTCTAACGTTTTTCGAGAGTTTCACCTGGCAAATAATTACATGGTGGCTGTGACGTACGGGCGCTATTTAAGCCTTACCCAAAGAGTAATGGCCACGATAAACAGTAACAATTAAAGCATTGCCAGGCGACGCACGATTTTCTTTGCGATGTTCTTAATAGAGATTTGTTGGGTACGTCTTTAGGAGCCGCACTGGGAATTGTAAAGTGTTTTGTTTATACTTACTGTGAGTACTTAGAGCTCTATAGGTAATTGTGTTGCGGTTTTCATAGGAACGGTTATGATGACAGGGGAATCAGTCAGTCCCCTTACCAACTGCTGTCCTACTATATGATTGACATGTAAGTGGTTTACGTCTAATGATATGTGAAATGTTGATTTTAGAAACGTTCATTTTCAAAAGATTTTCGTTAATTTAGTTTTTCAATGAAATAGGAAACTCTAGTGTGAAATCTGTGTGCATAGAAGTATTGATAACTATAAAACTATTGGTTGAGTAAATTGTAGAATATTCACAATTCTTAGTAAACAAATTATAATATTCCAACATTTAACATACAAACACCATCAGAACAAGAATATATCGTGAAACCCTTTACCTAGTATTAGAAATCGTAGTTAACTGTATCACAAACGAATATAACCACTGAAGCTTAAACACCAGTTACGCCGGCAGTTAGTAAGGATTCATGGAACGTGCAAAACCACGTGCATACCTAGTATTTGAGAACAAACTTGTGTTGCTCAACAGTTATTGGTAGCTTACAATTTCATACCAACTTGTATGCCAGTAACTGGAGTCTCGCAGTTTCCAGTTGTACACTTAGTTCGATTCCAACACCTACTTACGTTGGAAAACTTCCGACTACAACGTATCAACTGTATCGAATAAAAATTTTAGGTTTCCGTTTAATTGAATACCTATACAGTACAATTACGTTCGTTTTGTTCTGGTTTGTTTTGTATGACAACTAGTATTATTCTGCATTACTATCTAAGTGTTCCGGGATAGTAATCATCTTAATCATCTTAAAGCCTTTTCTGTAGAATTGACAACGTGTTTGAGAAAAATCCTGTTAGTAAGATATGAAAACGATACAAATAACCAACTTAGAACTTATAATATGTAAGTTAGGATAGTTCTAACTTGATTTTTATAAGAAAATATTATTGTATAAACGCCTCCACAAAATAAATAGAATAACACGTAGTGTCGATGACCTTCAAGAGAGTATAAAATAAATTACAGAAATGTTTCCACTGAAGCTGGTTATCTTTAATGTCAAAAATAATGTCTGACAGTCGGTAATATAAATAATATAGAGTCGGGTCCTTTGATTGGGCTCTAGATAACTCACTTGAAAACCTACTTTGTTATAAATGAGCTGAAATTAAATATTTTGTTAGGTGACTTTGTGATGACGGATTCTAATCCACTTCTAATTGCGTAATTTTATGAAACAGAATTCTAAGAACGGTTGAATGACAGTATGGTTCAACCTTTTTAATCCGCAATTTTTTTTATAAGGTTTAGTCATTGTAACTGTTAAAATGTATCAATACGAGAGTCATTTTCTAATAACCAATATTTAGTTAGTGCGTGCGATAGTTTAGAGAAAACCTGAAAAGCGTTGATTTGATTTTGATGACACAAGACAGAAATTGGTAAAAGGCTGCCACGGAAATTAATTATTATCGGAAGTTTAAGAAGGTCATTTCACTGTGACAAGAAAGAGGTCAATTAAAAGAAGTAGACTGAAAGAAGATTTAAACAAAAATAAGTATTAAGAAATACGTAAAACAATCGGAAATCACGCGGGCAAAACCACACAGTACATCTACTTAGTGTAATAACTTATGTATTGTGCTGTGGTTGTATATAAGTAGGGTCGGTGTTAGCTGATCGCGTAATGCGTGCGTGCAACCGGGGCGGTATATAATGCAAATTTATTCTAGTTTCGAATTAACTGCTCATCATAGAGCTACTTGCGGTAATTATGTGAACATCCACTGTTAATGTATGTACTTGAGTATCGTAAATCAGTGATTATATTACATTTGTAGCGGTATTATGATAATATGTTACAGTTATTTTCTTGTGACAATGTAAGTGGCTGTTTTACGCATTATTTCATAGTTTTATTACTACTGCGTTTTATTATTTACTAGTGGCCAGCCCCGGCTTCGCACCGGTCCAATTTTTCCGTATATTTTCCAGTTTTTTTTACATAAGATCTATTTACAATGACCAAAACAACAAAAAAAGAATTAGTGATATCGGTCCAGTCGTTCACACGTGATGCCATGACCAAGGGAAATAGGTTTTTTTTTTAATATATAGAGTTGTAAATATTATCGTATCTTGTGGCTATGGAGGTAAAATTATTGAATACTAGCAGCGCCCCGCGGTTTCACCCGCGTAGTACCCGTTCCCGTGGGAATTTCGGGATAAAAAGTATCCTATGTTCTTTCCCGGACCATAAGCTACCCCTGTACCAAATTTCAAGTCAATCGGTCCAGTAGTTTAGCCGTGAAAAGGTAACAGACAGACAGACAGACAGACAGACAGAGTTACTTTCGCATTTATAATATTAGTTAGGATTATATTCATTGTGTTTTTTTGCGGTCTTTAGCCTAAGGTGCTGATTTAAATGTTCGATTCCTATATGTATTGATATTTCCCTGCGTAAATCTCGATTCAGTAAGTATTTTGAGAAGATAGAAAGTATACCACATAATAAACTGCCTGTTTCATGATCGTGACGTGATTATTTAGTTGATGTATTTAAGAGACACAAAACACAAACTTTCACACTTGGATAGGACGTGTTCATGCTAATAAAGATGCCATTACCATACCAGGATTACTCGGATACTTTTAAATGTCAGATTGTTCTCAGAATATGGTTCAAATTCAAAGGAATTATTTTGTTTCAAACGAAATTTATTTTTAAGCTACCTTAAATCTTGACGTATTCTCAAGATTGAACCGATACGCAAATTCAAAGGAAGAAAAAGGAAACTACAAATTATAATAATTATGTTGTCAACGAATTCAAAATGGAAAAGTCAAGTAAAAAAATGTGTTCCTTAAATACATTTTGTGTAGCGGTGAAAACGAGGCCGATCTAGGGCACTCGAAATTTTCCAAGTACGCACTTGACCAGGGTTTGAAGATTCCATTTCACAACTCCCAGTTTCTTCGCTACTGCCTCTGATATATTTACGAGTGCACACATTTTATAATAAAATTCTATTTCGAAATACGTTAGTACCGCAAATGAAAAGTTATCATTTTAATGGACTTTAATTTGTAAATGCATGTGGTATAAGCTCTTTACATATTATGTGAGATTGTAATAGAAATCTGCGTAGCGAATCGACCTACTTTTTGTGTTCGTATTAATTTATTTTATCTTTTAAAATAAGAGTTTATTTAGATTTTATTATGTACTTACTTAAACTTGTAACTTGCAATTTTCAGTTTACCTTTTTTTTCGGTATTATTATTTTTGTTCAACCAAATGGTTTTAGACTTTTGTACTCTATCGACCTGTAACGACTGTCAATGATGTTTGTACGACAACCGGAACTGACAGCTTAACGTGCCTTCCGAAGCACGGAAACGGGAAAACAAATAGGTAATAAAAACAACAGTGTGATTGTTACTTTGTCTCGGCTTAGCAACCGCATCGATTTTACCAAAATTTTGAATGCACATAGTCTTACACAAGAAAAGACATATTGGGCACATACATGTGATTGTAGGTCTTATAGGCAGTTGAGTAAAAGTTTTGGAGCAAATCATGTTTGATCAAACGTCATTATATTTCGAATAATCATTATTAAACACTATATAAGTAAATAAGGTAACTTTTTGTACTTTATTTTATTTAAACAAAATACCAGCCCGAGTTTCTTGCTGATTCTTCTCGGCTGATGAAATTTACGAATCGGTGGTAGAATAAATTTTGACATTCTTGCCTCATGGCCTTAACTGAATAAATGATTTTTGACTTTTTAACTCAGTCATTCATTTTAGTTTTTATGAGAGGAGAAAATATGTCATATCTTCTTTATTATTATGATATTGAAAAAAGAGGGACATGGCTATAGCAGATCCACACTTTATGAAAACAAAAATTGCTCTGGAGGCATTCATTATCCAGGGAGGAAACACGGGACTACGTTAGCATGGAAAGCTCCAGTCCAACACCCCTCTTAAGCGCGAGGGAAGTCACTGGCAGTAAGGTAGATGTACAATTAAACATATAAGAAGTTCGTATATAAAGAACCCAAACTGGAGAGGTCTAATTGCGGATAAGCTGCCCACTTACATGTACAAGTAAGTATAAAAATGAAGTCCTACGAAATTCGTAATTAAAACGAATACTCCATAATTTCTTGATAATTATGTCTTTGTTTCTGTTTCTTTCTGTTTCGAATAAGAGAACAGTTTGTAATTCAGAAATCACCATTATTTATTATTAGAAAGTAGGTACATTGTTATTCATAACGTTTTTTCTATAGGGTATCAAAGACTCTAGTCTTGAAATTGATTATAATTATTCACTTCGACATGACGCAATTAAGTTGCGGGCCCTATTTTAATATACTATGAAGTTAGTTTGCAAATATGATTGAAGATGATAGAATTGATTTAAGATAAACTTTTCCTAAAATTAAGTAGCCCGTAACCGTACTAACTGTAGTACTTCACCAATAAATGTAAAGAACCTTGATCTACGTGTTTTACCACTTGGACTCCCGAGACCATAATCTAGATACTCAGATCACTTTGGAACGTGTAAAGCGTTACACCGAAATAGATCTTGCTACACATTTTTATCTATATGATGCAATAAAGAATCAGACATTGAAACATAACCCTCCTATACAGCAGTCGAGTAATAAAACGTACCCACATTACATGGTAGTGTTGCAAAAACATTATCGTTTCAACATTTTATTGAGCCTGTTTTAACTGATTTACGCGCTGTCCGTTCCGGCTTGTTTTAACCTTTCCGAGAGTCGCATCATAAACGGTTTAGTGCCGGTTATGGAGTTCAAATTACGAAGTGTGGAAGTACGAAGCTCTCCCTCATTGTCTGCCCTTTATGAAGGGATCGAGTGTGTAAAGGAATAACGCTAAATGGCTTGTTATTCGGACATTTGGGATGCCTATTACATTTGGTTGTTGTTTTTTAACCGACTTCATTTAAATACGGCTGATTAAAATGTGCGGGTTTATTGATGTAATCATTCTCTCAAGGCGTTAACAATACGATGCCTTACCGTGTAGGGAACTAAAATTCGAGACATATTTGCCTAGTCACTTTATCCTAGAATCAAACCCGATATTTTGGGCTTCCATTAGACTATCAAGAAGAAACCTTTTATAGAATCTAGACCATATACATGGCTTCTTCCCGGTACACTCATTGTTATGTCAATTATTCACCTTTTTTTAAATACCAAAATTTTGTGTTAATAGGGTTTATTTTTAAATCGAAAAGTACGTTGAATTTTAAAATAGGAAGTAAATAGTGGATATAGTAGTATATAGTATATAGTACACTTAGTAATGCAAATAAAGTTTATGATTTATAATTTATAATAATAAACCTAGGCACTTGAAAATGAAAATACTAAAAAAAGATCTATAAACTAGTTTAAAATCCATACATTGTCACATAATGATTTGTAGATACGTAAGCAAAACTTTGCTATTTATTTTGTTGTGTAAGTAAGCCTTTGTTGTGTACCCTCCATTTTGAAAGTTTTCTGCGGGTTTAGAGGAAGGTCATTGCGTCCTTATCTACTCGTAGCCTCTGTCCTAAGTTTACATACATTATTCTTCTTTACATATCGGAATTTAAATCACAAGGCCTTCTATTTACATAAGTTTCCTTTTATATTTTCAATTTGTTTATGTTGATTTTGGTTCCGAATAAATATATTTTTGGTACAATTACTACTGTTGTTGTGTTCTTTGTATTTCTTGTGAATATTGCGTAATGTCCTTTGCAAGATGGCTGATGTATGCAAACACATACATGTATCACAAATAAAAAAAATCTAATAACTACTTTAGAATTAGATAGAGTCACTGTTTTTTTTAATGACTACTATGAGTTTGTTATCAGTCTTGGTTGTCTGCCGCTAGTCTTAAAAATAGCTAAGTAGTCCTAACTTTTCAGCTTCTAAACTAAAGCTTGTTCGACTTTTTATGTGTACAAATTAAAATCTTAAGAGAGAGTGCTTGTACAACGTACGTACATATGTAGTACATAGGTACAACAAGTCCGTAAGTATTTCAAAAGAACGCGAGGTAAAATAAAATTTTAAGTTTCTCTGTGTAGGTAAAATGTGACGAAAACAATGTCCTTTAATTTTTATCTCGTGGAACAAAAAATGTAATATGAATAACATTTTTGGAGTGAACTGGAACAAGTGAATTTTATTTACATATTATTAAAGTTAATTTCAGGTTTATGGTGTTATATTTTCGTATTTTTATTCCTTTTTTGATTTATCTTGTTTTATTAATATATTTTTTACTTAATAATTAGCTTTCAATCTCTGTAACTTTATGTAACAATCTGTAAATGCGTCACAAGCAAATCACATTTCTTTGCATAAAACTTTGATCTATTTGGGTATTGAATCCAGAACCTCTTGCTCAAGGCAACGAGACCACCACATATCAAAAGAGGTTACAATATAATATACATAGTAGGTATATTTATCTAATAAAACCCAAGCTAGGTAACACCTGTCCTATAACAAATTATATTGGATTCACACATTTTCACATACTTCCAGTTCTCATATGTATAGGAAGGTTCAAACAAAAGTCAATCTACAGGAAAAACGCAAAGTAAGACAAAAACGAATCAATCCTGTGAGAGATAGACCCAAATCGTTGGCCACTCGAGTGTGTTAATAAAAATCGTGGGGCGTCGAAATTAAGGCTCGTATACCGACGACGTCATTAGGACCAAATAGGGTTGTGTTCTGGTGAATGTAATAAGTCATGTCTACCGCAGGCCCCGCCCTTGGCCCAACAGCCAGCGCCATTTCTCGCCTGCCCTCAAGATTATCGCGCACTAAGTATGATCAATAGTCAATTTAACGGTCAAGTAGCTAGGACTGATCGTATTAATCAGTGACCAGGAACGAGTTGGTCACTCATTGGTCATTTGTGTACGGATTAGGTGCTGTCTTGTTTTCAATTGTTATTTCGATTGACGTTTGTTTAATGTCTTGGCGGTATTGTCTGAATCACTAGAGGGTCCTGGATTCGATTGCTATTCCGCTTGGGTTGAACGATGCGAGTTTATTATTTGAGATCACCAACACGCGTTATTCAAGCACGATTAAGCTTATTCCTTACCTTACTATTTTTTAATTGTGCTTGCCTTGCAATGAGATCTTATGATCAGATACTTTTCTCACTACTTTTGTGCAGTCAATATCGAATTGTGAAAACTGGTCTATACATTAAACACATAACATAGTTCCAAGTATCTTAAGATTCACTATTACAAAAAACTAAACAACCGAAAAATATTTGTCTGTAACTTATAATTCATTTGAGACAAATCCTCAATAAATTAACGCATTACCTTTACATGTGATTCCATGTAAATATCTCGCGTACACAAATCTTAAGCGTAAGCTGGAGCGCTTTCCTACGCTCCCGTATCAGTTCGGTCCATAAAGTACGCTCCCGGTCCCCCTACGACTGTATCCCTCCCTCCACTCCCCCTTCCCTTCCGTTTCCACAAGAGAACATAAGCTGTGCCATTTTTTAAAATGCGTGTCTTGGACCTGCTAGTTCCACGTTATACCGACGCTCAAAACTAACTTTTATTTTCTTCTATCTATATAGTTTATTTTTCTCCAAGTAGACGGTTGATAGCGTCCGTTGCAGTAACTCAATGTCTCTAGGTGCGACGTTCGATTAACTTTTTCTTTTTCTATTGCGTCAATTTCTGTTCCAATATTCTAGATAGCGTCTACACGTGTGTTGACTTGTATACATCAGTCGAATATATAAAATGTATCTCTATTTCTTTGATGCAGTAGTTTATTTCTAATTTTATAAATTGTCTACATTACCAAATTAAAATACACAAATTAAAGACATGTAAGTTACTTTTAAATCACACTAAACAAGCTTTAAATCATCTTCCAGCACATCTTATAAAGCTGAACAGTTTAACTCAATTAAAACGTGAAGTTTTGAGTTAATAACCGTAAGTAATAGTTGCACATGAAACAATTGGATGTAATGCGCACAAAACACAGCACGACATCACGACATTTTTGCGGCGACGCGCGGCGAGTTAGGAACACTTGTGGTCGTGCCACGATGTGTTTGTGTGATGTTTTGTTACTCTACATAGAATAAAACGCTACAGAGAGATATGTTGTAAGAAATTAACAAAAAAATGAAAATTTAATTTATTAGCAAGAATATGTGTACATACTAATGTTATATTGCAATAAATCGCAAATAAAAAGAAAGTCTTATTCTTTGTTACGGCTATCACATTAAATTAAATTTGATTAAATCTATCTTAAAATTCAATTATAATAATCATATTTCTTCATACTACAGTATACAAAATATCACAGAAATTCTAAAATAAACTTGTTGTGGTTAAAGGAAGAACAGATAAAAATCGATGTAAGTCAGTATTTCTTTGCACTAGTTTAAAACGGCACATAATACTAATAAAATAAACATACATGTTGCATTTTGTAACACGGTGAGGTTGAAAAGATAATCTTATAGCGATGTAGTGGAGACTGTGGCACATTGTGGCGCTGTCGTCCCCTCTCAGACCGCACAAGTACCACTGAGTGTGGCAATTAAAACTTGCGAATGTCAAGAGGTACCAGAACCGTGCCTTTATTATTTTTTATTTGTAATAAAACAACCGTAACGGACTTTAGGTATCTCACAACTTTGGTCACTAACTGCTTGTTGTTTTTGATGCTAATTAAAAGTGTTCTGTGTTTGTTTTTTTGCTGACAATGTGTATTGTTATAAGTCAACTTCGGCTCAAATTTAACTTTTCTTTTGTAAAAAATAAGGTTTATTTTTGTTTAGAAAGTTTACATGTACGCATGATTATGAAAAGTTTGTCTTTATAATTAAAAAGATGAATATTGTTGCTGTATTTCAACGTTCCTACGTTATTAATCCAGTAGAACGTAAGCTGTTAATCTCAGCTGTTAATCCTTAACATGATAAGTATATCAGTTGTCACAAAGGTAATACAATACATAAACATACAAAGTGGTTTTAATCTCTTAATTAAATTCAGACATTGTTTTATTAAGGTAAGTGATACGCTTACCGCGACAACTTATTCCTCATCTAATCAAAACTTTTGTTAGTTCACGTTCGAGTCAAAAGTGAAATACATCAATCCATATCAATTCCAATAAATAGGTACCGTTCAAATATAAAAACTCAATACGTCGGTAACACTTACAAAACGCATCAGAGAATCGTTGTAAAAGAACATGAAACGGGAAAAAAAACCATTTGGACCCATCAACGGGGTCATTAACGATTTCATAAAAGAGCTTATAGGCTCGCTTCCCTTTCCTCGTATCATATTTTTCATGGGCTCGACCGTTTCCGAAGTACTTAATGGGAGGTACATGTAATGTCGTTCAGGTAGACAGATAGAATTGATCTTGGGGATTACGTCTATTTTTTAGGCTTTTTTTGGCCTTTTATAGGTTTATTTTGGGTAAGGAAGGTGTTAATATTCATGGGAAGTAATGAGCGGTGGATTATGGTCAGATATTTAAAATATATTTTCTGGTTTGTATAAATAAAAAGCTCGCAAAAGGTTCGTTTTACTTTTTCAATATATTGGAGGAAAACTGCCAGTTACAATTACGTCTGTCTTTTTCGTATATAAGGTGTCTCAACTTATATAAAACAGACAATTCTTTGAAGATGTTTACCTTTGTGTCTCTGTGTCTAATTTAATTGATCTATGTACAAAAACTGTGACCTTTTCTTGACTTTGATTGGCACAAAATAAAAGAAGACAAGACTTTTATACCCACATTCCCGGCTTTTGAAACTACATTATATGTGTTTAATTACATCCATATTATATAAGCGTGTGTATTTGTTTAAGATATAGCTATATTAAACTATTCGGAATTCAAATATTTGTTTCCAGGATCTAATTTCGTAAAACTAGGAACTTACAAGTACAATACGCCATACATTTTTCATATTCAATATACATCACCAATAAACCATATAATATGCCCCACGGAGGATTGAGAATACTACTTCTATCTAGATTTACAGCTTATTAATTATCATAAGCTAACTAAACATAATCAAACACTAACAACAAATCGTAATTAGCTGCGTTGTAGTTACTTGATTACGAAACCACTCTTTGTGTTTCAATGCATTGCGCTCTGCAGTATTTTATTTAATTATTATGGTTTTGAGTTGTCACAATTACTGTGTACGTACACCCGGGGGAAAAACTGTGTTGCATTGTTGTCAACCTTTGAAACATTGTGACGTACTCCGCTCGTATACGCTAAGGATTACGCGCCATGCTATGTGCTTGTTGAAGAACTCATTATTCACTTGACAAAATAAATACGTATACGTTTTTGTTACTCACTAAATATATTTAAATTAACTGCGCAGTTTGAGAGATAATTTAATTGTGTTGGCGTTTATTTTTATGTTGTTATAGAGTTAAATTGGAATGTTTTCTGTAATATTTATGGAATATGTATTTGTTTATGAACTACTTATAGCCGAGAAGAAATCTTTGGAATTACTTTGTTCTTTAAGTTGATGAAATTGCCTTCAATATCTAGACTTTTACGAATCTTAAATTTTCTATAATTTGTTTGGATCTAATACTCAAGAGATCTAGATTATATTACTTATTCCTTGTTCCACCACACCGATAAATACTATACAACAAAATACTTTAAAACCAAAACCAAATCAAAGTAAATCGAACACACGAAACAAAGTTGAACAACATAAAAACAATCCGGGCAACCTACATAGCTGTAATTGACACGGCAAAATATGATAATATTCAAAAGGCGGGTTTGCCTAGTAAAGAGTTGCAGTGGGTGTGGTTGAATTGTGGAATCAATTGTGCGGTTGTGGCTAACGGGCCACGAAAGGCGATAAGTTAAACTTACGATGCCTTTTGTACTCCAACACTACAATATTTTATTGTGATCTTTGAATATACAAGCACCTGCAATTTGGATTTTAACGGAATTGTTTCCAAACTGTTTATGTTAGTGGGTGGCGGAATAGTTTTCATATTCAATTGTTTTGTTGGTTGCTTTGTAGCAAGGATGTGGATGTGGAGTTTAAGTTAAATATCTGCTAGTGGATTGGCATTGTATTGATTGAGACGTTGCTTGACCGTACAATTTTACATATATATGAGTTCTACTTTGAGTAGAAGTAATGTACTTATTAGTAAATATCCTTCACTGTCCGTATTCTATAATGTGTAGAGTTAGAAACGAGACAATCCACAAGATTTTTAGATTGGTTTTTAGATCACAGAGGTAAGGTTTACCATATGCGAACACATGTTTATTTCCTAGAATTCATTCTCAAACAGCAACAAACCAAAAAACTACTTGCTTCCCAATAAAATAATAAAAAAAACGCTTTTCTTACAACCATCAAGAAAAATCCTTAACAAAAAAGTTTTTATAGCCATTCTTTCCTCTAGCTAAAATACCAAATGTGCTAGTAGGTAATTTTGGTGACATTGTAACTATACGGTATACTCGTACACATTGGAACGGTCTCGAAAGCTAACCTTCCGAGAGCGCCAGTATCGCAGGAAGTGCCCTCCCTCCCTCACTCCACACGAGAGGGTCATTAGGCAAAAAAACGATTACTTGAAACGAGAAATGTCACAGTATTATAATACAGACATTGTCGCACAATCGTACACTTGGCCGTGTGTAATTGTGGTATTTGGCCATCAAATCGAGGGTAAAAACATTGGATTGTTAATAATTAAATCTTATGGAAATAGCATCTTATGGAATAGAAATATTTTGTCATAATTATGTAGGATACAAATCTTTTACTTTCATATTTTTTGACGATTATAGCTAGAAGTAACGCTGTCTGCAAAACAAAACATAAAAATGAAACAAAACTTCTGGATTGTGTAACTTAAAATAAAACCATTTTTAATGATACACTTATGTATTAAATAAACAGTCCATTTTAAGAGGTCCAGCCAAATCACATTTTGGACTAAAAGACCTACCATTTTTAAGTCAGATCATGCGCTACAGTTTTATCAAGATAGAAAGAATAACAGAATTATTTTAAAAGGATTAAACTCTCAGTATAAATATATTTAACTTCGCGATTTCTTTGTAGAATCCGTCACAGAGACACTGATTTGTATCCACAGAATAAGGAATACTTTCAGTATTCCTAATTCTGTGTTTGTATCAATAAAACGTTTTTTTTTATCAATATGTATTGAGTACTAATAAAAAAACGGCCAAGTACGAGTCGGACTCGCACACGAAGTGTTTCGTACCAAAAACGATAAAAAAAACGTTTGTTGTCTGTAGGCAATAGAAATACATCATCTATGAAAATTTCAACTGTCTAGCTATCACCGTTCTTAAGATACAGCCTGGTGACAGACGGACGGACGGACGGACAGCGAAGTCTTAGTTATAGGGTCCCGTTTTTAACGGAGTACGAAACTCTAAAAACTGTTTGTGGAATATTTTTCAATGAATTGCAAACAAACTGATTAAATTAAAATTTGGTATTTGATGGAGTGTAAACACTCCATCCAATACCAACAACGTTTTATAAAATACCCCCAACACATACAATGATAGACAGAATCCTGTTACTCTTTGTAACAACCGAGTTGAAGATTTTAGAGTGTTTATCTCTTGACCTAGTTTATCTTCAACAAAATGTATTTTATTTTGTTAAGTTAATATTAAATCCGAGTGCGGTATTACCTCCGATTCGAACCGGTAAAAAGCTTAAAGTAAGATATTTCAGGTAATTCCCAGTGTTGACCGTCCTTACTATATATTTCATATCACGAGCCACTAACGTTTTCCAATGGTCTTTAGTCGAACTCATAAAATATAGTTTTAAAAATTGCTCCACGAATTGGTAGATGGCGTTCAAGTAACAAATAAAGTAGTAGTGGAACGGTGTCCACATCAGAGCGCATATATCATTTTTATCGCTCGCACTCGGCTCGGTTGTTTATTCATTGCTTACCTATTGCACACGCGGTTCGTATGACGTTCAAATGTTTACTATTAGTTCTCGATGTTTACCTGTAATGGACTGCCCTGTAATGAGCTCTAGTGCAACGACTAACTCGATTCGTAAAGCACTTATATCAACTGTACCAGCACGAATGTCATCAGTGAAACATTTGTGATCAATTAGTATCATCAGTACGTGTTTACACACAAAATGTTAATCAACTGGTACATTACGGAAAATGTGTAGTATTATAATGGCTACGAAAGTAACGCTACGGGCTACGAGACTTAATCGTAGCACGTAGACCGAAATGCAATATTGAGTCTTGAATCTCACTGCTACGAGTTCGAGTCCTTTTTAATTTCTTTTTGCAGTTAGTTGAGATCTGAAGTAATATTACCTCGAAACTAATTCTTGATTAATAAACTTTGTAAAGTTACTCGAACCAATCGTTTTCAAATAGTAAAAGCAACGGTATGTAGCAATCGCACGCTCAAGTGAGACCGTACCTCTTTTTTTAGAAACGCCGTTTAGTCAACTACGTATTGAAGATGAATGTTTATCGGTTGTTCCATTTGTTGGAAAAAGGCTGTACCCTGATTTATTGATTAATACTAACCGCTCGTGTGCACTACATGGGGGAAGTACCGGTTTAAAAAATTGGCTTTTTAATTAATTGATATTGTGACAATGAACTTAGTGATATTAGAAGTATTTATGCAACACCTAATGATGTATAATTTAACTGTCACTCTATGGTCAATATAAGCAAAATATTATCTTTTCGTACAGTATCTGACCTTTTACTAGGTTTATTTCCTAATATGTAGGGTATCAGAAACTACGCACACACTAATTTTGAGACACAAATATGAAACCATTTCCCTAACTTATTAAAATGATCTATATTTCCTAGTCAATAAACATTATTATTCAAAATCATCCTAAAAAGGTAACGCTCAATTTAATTTATTTTGTAATACATTTAAAACAAATATCAGACACACTATTTCACGTAATATAAAATAATTTGCAATAAGACGGATAAAGTATAAGTTTTAAAATGAAAGTTTTTCTTATAAATACTTACATGATGGCGTTCAGCCAAAGTTTTTGTTAAAGCAGATACATTTCAATGTTATAAATGTCATTTTGTATTAAATCTTTTTATGTTTTTAGAAGTTTATAAGAATTTGTACTAAAATATATTTGTTTTAAATTGTAAAATACGTTTAGTGTAAATGGTTTCATATAAACTACTGTTTGTAGTGAAACTTTACATTTGTATGGGTTCTTCTAGTGAAACTAATTACTTATTGTTAGCTACTACTTGTTTACTAAATAGAATAATTACTTTCTTATGGCAAAATTCTAATATTATTTTGAAAGTGAGATACATTCGACGTCGTTATGTCTATTAAATTATGGTCGTGTTGTAGAAATCCTTGTTACTGATAAAATGTTTGAGAATTATTAAGAAAATGTTCTTTAAACCAACATTACCGCATCACAGTCACCCAAAACATACCAAATAACCTGACATTGCATCCGCCTTACAAACTGACATGAATATGTACACACACATACATATGTATATGTGACCGAATTCAAAGCGTGAACTATTTAATCAACTCATGAAATATGCATTCACCGAAATTCGCCGTCGGTCCGTCAGGGTGTAGCATTATCGACGACGGCGCTTATCATCAACAGGTCCTACTGCCGGCTCGTATGCTGTTATCTCTTGCTACAAATACTCACTACCAAAACACACACGAAACATCTCAACCACATTCGCAGGCGCAAACAATACTACACTCTATTTTAGCAGTAATAGAGTCGAAAAGCAAGCTCGTTTGATACGTGGTGTGCCGCATAATCACGGATAAACGCATTGTCACAGTGTATTACGGGGCCAGTCGCTTAATGCGCCTAATTCACGACAATGTAGACAAGTCTGCAAGTTCACTAGTTATTATTTCGAATAGTCCAGTTTGAGTATGATTATAGTTTGCAGGTTTACCAGGTGAACAGGATTAGCCTGGATCTGATTCTCATTTGCATTTTGTATACAAATTAATTTTGTTATAATTGGTTTTGGAGCTAATCAAAGTGGTTAAAATAAACAAATCTGTTAGATTTAATTTGCGGTTTGTGGAATATTTTGTAGGTTTATATATAATATTAAGGATTTCTAAATTAATAATTGAATTAAAGGTTTAGCTCTCTTGTATCTGCTTTCGAGGAAATTTCGTAATAAGGTTTTCACTGGTTCTAATATTATCACTGAAAGAAAGAGACTTTTGCACTACAGATGTCACTTATCAATACTAATAAAGAAAGTATTTATTGAGAACATTAACTCACATTTAAAACTACGTTTACAACTAATAACATTTAACTCAAATGACCGACGGACATAACAATCGTACTCTCTTTTATTGACACTCAATTTTCAATCCCAATTAAAACTGCAGCCATTATAGTTCTACTATCAAAGGCATTTCAGAGTCTGCAATGGTTCAACGGAGTAATTACCGAACTAAGTATCCACATTTAATTACCGGTCATATATCTACATTATTAGTGCGGGCTCTAGAATAGTCTTTGACAAATGGTTGTGCAATATCACCAATATGTCACGCGCACGGTCTTAATAGATTTTCCCGTAGTAATAGCGAGCCACGTGTGAGTAAATAGGTTTGTTGGTGCATTGCTATTTCCAAGAACTCGACGTTTACAGGTTTATTGCGAGTCTTACATATTGGATTTTTATTATTGTATTTTAATTGAGCTCGCGAAGGGTTTTCTCAACAGTTCGTTATTTGCCTCTTCTGAGTATTGAAGTGGTATTCTACAAGACGTTTCCAATTATTAAGTTATTTATAGAATGGCATGTACAAGGAAAAAAGGGAATTGTGTTAAATTGTAGAAGCAATAAATTGTATTCTGAGCTGCAAACTTTTATTTTAAAGTCTGCAATATCCCTCTGCAGGGCAAAGACCTCTGTATCACTGGTATTAGTATAGCGGATATCAGTACAGTGTTGTAAATATTTATTGAGAGTATTTTAAAATATTTGTTTATAATATTAATTATAGTCATCATCATCATCAGCTCAATACAATGTCCCCACCGAGGGGCACGAGCCTACCCTGAATTAGGGTGATTAGGCCTTAGTCGAATTAATTAATTAATTATAGTATTAAAGGAAAAAATATTATTAAGGTATAGTAATTTTATATCATAAACTTTGAATATTAAGTCACAACTTCTAATAAAACCTTTTTTCATTTTTCACCCTTTTACTATATTAACAATACACGATATGTTATTTATTTATTCATTCATTGCGTACATGTTTTAGGGTATAGGCAGACCTTATAAATACCAGGATAGTATCAAAACCATGAACCCTGCAAGGGCACAGTAATAAATAAGTGAACGAATAATGACATATTGAAAGTTAGTTTATTACTGCACATAAAATATAAACCAGTTTGAACCTTATACAAATGATAAACATTGTTCAGTAGTTTGTACATGTTGTAAGGCAAGGTGCAGGTGTACAGCTTCACGCCTGACAGGGAACATGGATTGTGGCTTAGCGTACCGAGAGCGCCTTCACTAGTACCTCCAGATAAATGTACACGATAATCTCTCGGTGAAATTCTTAAAATGTACGCTCATGTTCTAAACGCGTTATTAGTGCTACAGATTTAGTTTGGCTTCCTTTTTTGAGCATGAAACTTGGCTTAGTCTTAGTAAGAAAGAATTTAAAGAATCTTAGCTTGTCTAGTCTTGGTAAAGCTAGAATTTTGAGTTAGTATTTTTTTCTTGAATATGTTCTTTACTTGAGAAAACCAAATATCTTTGTTTGGCTTATGCCACTCAACCCCAAAAATATTTCTACTATTTCTGTAGCTGCTCCATCATTTGGTTTTGATTTCTTGGAAGTTTTTGGATACAAAGTCATCTGTGTATTGAATATGAGTGTAAGTGTCAAATATCTAAACATTGAAACACATAAAACTACGTACTGTTTACTAAAACACCGATTTATAAGTGTTGAAATTGAGTTGAAGTTATGTGAAGTTTAACCTACAGAAGTAAGGCATAGTTTACAGTAAAACTATTGAACCCATGTACCAGTAACACCTCATGGTCATTCACCGGCCGTAGCTAGTTAAATATAGCCATAAAAAGTAAGTTAATAAAAAATTCAATTCACATACAATATTTATTAGATCGTAACAGTTTGATCGACGAGTAGGTTACGCGTCCAACACAGCCCTTAATTACACCCCTCGAACTGTGTTCGTATGAAATTGCGACAATTGAAACGAACAGTAAAAACAACTTGGTAACAACTAATTGTTATTAGTAAGTACAATTTTTCATTTATTTGTAGTAAATATGAATAATTACTTCAAATTTAGAGTAAAATAAAACAAAATATTGCTACGTACAAATTAAAATACATAAGAAACACAATTTAAATTAAAAACAATACTTACTTAGTATTGATTTATTGGTATATCTAAATATGATGACAATTTATTTGTATGTGAAAAGCCCTACCATTGTTGCACAGCAAAAGCCTAAAATAGTTTAATTTCATAAGTTAAACAAAAGTAAATTAATCTTAAAATAAAACTACTTCAACTGATTTAATTAATCTTCTTCTAAAATATATAATCACAATATTAACTGTGTTAAGTAGGTGCTTGTTCTGATTATCTGATTGATTCATCAAAGTAGAGTCCAAACTATAGGTCCTTGGGGAGATCAACTTCTCATCTGATTTTATTATATTGGATTGTTTTCGGAAATTCAGGGCATACAAAAGGAGATAAAACTTTGTATGAAAACGCTTCATTGTTGAGAGCTATTCTCAATTTAGGATCACTTTCATCATTTTTCTAATTGATAGTTCTTTTTTATCTACACGTGATATTATCCAATACCACAGACAAAGCCGCATTAACAATTAAAAATATCCATACGTCATAACCTAATTAAATTTATAGTACTTTATTCAAGGCAAAAAGAGTCTTAAAGCTGAACGATTAGCGATTAATTTGGTATATCTTAAATGCATAATATGTTAGGCAGTTAGGGTGATTATTCGGAAAGCAGTGCGTCTGACAGTGGGTCGATTACCGTGCAGGACATGGGTTCAAAGACTGACGATAAGTTTTAGGCATTCAACATTGAGACGAGGTAAATTCCCAACCATATATTGTACTTGAAATAAAACACTTAAACGGATTTTTGTCGTGGTTATATTTTATTTTACATTTTCTGACGTTTCGGATTCTTTACAGAACCCGTGATCACAGAAGACTAAGATGGAAGACGTCTGTACAAAGTAATGTAAAAAGATTACTACCTTCAATATTTTGAATATAATTTTAAATACATTGTGAAATCCGAAACGTCAGAAAATGTAAAATAAAATATAACCACGACAAAAATCCGTTTAAGTGTTTTATTTCAATGTGTAGTGTTCGTGTAAATCAAAGATATCAATATATATTGTACTTGTTTTTCTTGCGTAATAAAAAATTATTATTGTTTTGAGTTTTTATTAAACCAAATATAAAAAATTGAATCTAGATTGGTCATTTTTTATTTGAATTTGGAGTCTCTCCTAAATTAATAACTTTTGTAGATACTTAAATAGAAGCCAGTTTTTTAAGTAGACTTCCGACAGCATGTCCTTTATCTGTGTGTCGATGGTATCGTAGCTCTAATGAACCTATTTTCATGTGTTTTTTTCTTTGAAATGTGACATGATGTGATTCTTAAACGATTTCTTCTTTCTCAGTAAACTAAAAATATTTTCATTTCACATATAAATGCATTAGAAGATGCATTACATGATTTTATTTGGAACTTTCATATCTTTTCATATGTTAATATGTATTCATATTTCTAGAGCTGTTAACGCTGTGCATTATCTGTCAGTCAATGTTAGTTTTATAAATCCTCTTACAAACAAACCTACCGATATATAGTCGTATATATTAAACCAGTAGATCCGTATGTTTGTGTAAAGCACAGCGTGACTAGCCGGCGGAGGCGAGAAGCCGAGAACGACAAACACCTTAATAACATAATAACATTATTAATACAGTTCTCGTAACATCCAGCTGTAATGGGCGTCCGTACCAATTGCTGTAAAAATATGACCTATTAAGTGCACCCTGTTACATTATATTTTATACAAGTCTACCCACAATATGTAGGTGAGCTATAAATATAGCAAAGAGCGAGTAAGATACAATAAAAGTGAATTATTAGAGCAAAACGTATTCGTGTGTAGTCGTATTTATTTATTTGGCGCTTGTTTTACCTGGTATCTTTACTGATATAAACGAGAGAGCAGTTTTTTGTAGGTGTCTTCGTATCGGTGAATTTGTTTTGTTGCTATTGTTGTTTTTTTGATATCAAAAGGTACGTTCAATGGAAACTCTTGTTATACATATTTACTTTTTATTGATGGAACTAATTGGAAAGGGTTTTTTGTCGAATATTTGTAATCATTTAGTTAGATATCTAAAATTACAAAGAAGTTCAAAATTAATTCTCTAAAAAGATCTTATCTTAAGAGTACAGGTTATACCAAAAATATCGCACAAAGGACCAAAACTGAATAGGTCTAAATCTGGAATAGTGATGATACTAAAATTTATGACAAACTACTTTAACGTTCCAATCTTAAATCTATTTACTATAAATCCGAGACTATATTCCCAAAGCCCCTTTAAGAACAATGTGGTAATCACACTATTAATAAGACGTTGAAGGGTGAATTCTGTGCGAAACAAAGAGTGCTTGAGGAACAGACACGTTCGCAGTCTCCGATGAAAGGTTTCCCTAACCACATGCCCCTATTAGTATGCAAATGAACGCCTACACTTATACGCTATGTTTCATAGTGCACACTTACACTTTAATTTAATAGCTTTATTTTAATAAAATAGTTTACTGTTAATGTTTTTGGATGAGAATATAAATCTTTGGGTAGTTGACTTGGTTGATTGTGTACGAAGTATGTAAATAGTTTGAATTTTGTTTTTTTGTAAATATTTGGTTATAAAGACTTATGTATGCTGTGTATTATTCGCTTTTATACCGGGTGTTTGGTAGAGGGTTGACCAAACGGGATGGGCATATTCCTGGACCCATTTGGGAAATAAAATTTGGTTAAAAAATTCCTAGTGTTTATAATAAAAAAAATATCAACAAAATTGTATTTTTTTAATTATTTCCGAAATTGCGACTATTTATCCCTATAACTTTTTTTGAGCTGGTTTCCAGTCAATTTTTTTAATTGATTATGGTCTCAGATATTGTTTGGTCTGCTCACAGCATTTTCAGACCCCTACAATGTCTAAATAATTTGTTATGACCACTTAACGCTAGGAAAATGAAAAATAGAAATCTTATAGGGGATCTTTCAACTCAAATAAAAAGAAAACTAATTGTAACCGAGAATTCAAAACTCGTTTAAAAACTTCTCTGTTTATCCCTTATTTCAACGGTATACTACAAGTTTTACAAAAGCTAAAACACTTGTTAAAAATTTTGGTGCAAAGTGGAAATGGAAGAAAAAATAAAAGATATTTTTAAAAATAAATTCCAAGTTTGGCTTAAATACGTCACAGTATGAATAAATTTGGATTTATCTGAGGTCTTCTGAAGAATCTAAGATGCTGTAGTGACTTTCTTAGAAAATAATTAGTCATAAAACAAGTAAAATGGACTATCAAAATTACAGGAAGTTATTGCTTCCAAATCAAGATTTCCCGTCTCTGGCAACCGATTAAAGGGATTAGAATACGTCATAGTTTTCTTTTTATTTGAGTTGAAAGATCCCCTATAAGATTTCTATTTTTCATTTTCCTAGTGTTAAGTGGTCATAACAAATTATTTAGACCTTGTAGGGGTCTGAAAATACTGTGAGCAGACCAAGCGATATCTGAGACCATAATCAATCAATAAATTTGACTGGAAACCAGCTCAAAAAAAAAGTTATAGGGATAAATAGTCGCAATTTCGGAAAAAATTTAAAAAATACAATTTTGTCAATATTTTTTTTATTATAACCACTAGGAAACTTTTAGCCAAATTGTATCTCCCAAATAGGACCAGGAACACGCCTATTTCGTTTGGTCAACCCTCTACCAAACACCCGGTATAGAAAAACCAATGGTGTGTATATAACATTTATATTCAGTGATAGAGTGAGTGGGAGAGGATTTGCCCTGCAATGCGTAGCAGACGTAGCAGACGCGTAGCGCGTAGTAGAAAAGTTAATAATCGTGTATGATTTAATTGATCCTTTATTTGGCATTATGTCATTATACATATTAATCAGTCCGTATCTTTAATATTTTATAAGTAAAACAAATCACTACCGATATCTTAAATAGGATATTAATAAATACCTAACTACGGATATTATTAATATTACTAACAGAATATTATTTGGAAAGCGGTTCATGTATTGACAGATAACAAATGGTCCAAGTTCCTAAAGTTTGCACATTTATTTATAATAATTACAACAAGGTATTCCACCGCAATCCACAATACCCCGATGTTTGGAGGAGTGCTTACGATTCATACCGCAACTGATTTTACCTTCTGTCAAAACATACCAAACTAATTCATAACTTTGGCCACAAGGAACAAGGTCGAAATTCCCTTGAGGTGAATTTAGTTTGATATCATTGGCTTTGTATACATATTCATTAATTACGGGGCATTCAGAATTGGTATAGGCACAGTAGCTTTAACGCATAACGGGAATTATTATTAAAATGTATTGCTTGTGTGTGAATTGCTTAAATTAAAGATGTCGCCATTATTGAACGCGTTTGAATTACCTAAAAAGCAGAAACTTTAAATACAATATCCATTTATTCAAAATACATCAACACAATATTGAAATACAGACTAGCCTTCATTATGGGGAGTGCTTGAACGTCAACACTTTGACTGATTATGGATAAGGGAAATATCATAATATCATCTAGATTTTCCAATTTTCGCCTGGTTAGCATATTTTTAGGATACTCAATTATTAAACTAATTGATTCGCATATAGGGCATCAAAAGCGACGGACACATTTCTTTTACATAATTCCTATCCATCCATTTCTCCAATATTTTCCAATTTCTCCTTACCTATATATTACTATCTACATAATATTTCTATTACCATATAATATATTTAAAGTTACCCCAGCCAACAGTATACACTTGATAGTGACATTTGAAGCAATGGTCGGTGCAAGGTAATCCGATTAGGTTGGTGATCGAGAGCGGCACACATCATGTATTCTGCTCGCTCCTACCAACTAAATGGTGCTTTGATAATATCATTTAAGGCTTACTTAATAAATATACGGTCGCATGTCGCACTTTGACGTATTGTTTAAAACTTAATGTGAATATAACAAGTGAATGTAACAAGTTGCGTATGGCTTTAATTCTGCGTGGATCGGATTTATACGTTCAGGTTATTTAGTCAACTTATAGCGGCATCTCAGCTCACGGTGGTATGCAGTTCTATGCATTTTCACAATATAAAAAAGGTGTGTGTTTATGGACTTCAGATATTCCGCCAAGGTTTTGTACAGGTTGAATCTGTTGGTCAAGTCTAAGGTCCCAGCTTCAATTTTTGGGTGAAGCGAATCCATGTAAACATTCATCAAGTTAAAGATCTTCAACTGGTAAAGTGTATGAGTAATTACGCCCTCGTCTATTCTTCCTCACTGAACTAATATCATCAGTGAGAGAGAGGCCTTTGCCCTGCAGTGGCATCTTTCAAGCCAAGTTATTATAAAACTTATTATTGATAGAAAAACGAAATAAAACACACAAATCACTTATTACCTACAACTAAAATATCAAGACAATAATAGTCTCAAAACTTTTAAGTCTGTAAATATTTCATCCGGAAATACTTGAACTGGCACAGTCAGTCTGGTTTCAACTGGTGAAACCTTAAAATAAATTGTTAATACACTTCACTCTATATTATAAATACAGCCTTTTAGCATTTCAATTCCAAATACGAGCGAGTAAACAAAATTAGAATACAGAATTCAATTAACAATTTAATAAATCAATCAGAAACTCAAAACATTGTTATAAACCTTTAGATGTAACAATTATTGTAATTATAACAGATTACTCATTAATAACTAAGTATTTCAAGTTAATGGCTACATAAACAGCATTCTGTACCGAGTTGAGAACATTTATCAACAAAAAGTGGTAATTTTATTGAACGTTCTTCTCGTTACGTAAGTTATGACGAACTTAATGCTCGAGTTGTTAAAACTTTGTCGAAAACGAGCATAATGTTTAGTGGTTTGTTTAGTCGATCAATTTGTGCTGCGTAGAAAATGTACGCCGATTTCTACTCGAGAGGAGGGAAAGTTTTAAAGCGTTTTCGGCATAATTTTAGGTTGTGAACTAGTTTTATTATCATAGTAAGGTTTACTACCGTATTACTTTACATATATCGTGTTAACTACTGTTTTAGCATGTGTAAATAGTACAGATAAAAAGGCCCAAAATAATTAACTTTTGATGGCTTATTTGATATTTTATGTTCCATTTTATACTGGTTATAAACGCGTTCGAAAACAGCGAAGTATTTGGAATTCGTGTACAAAGAGTTCATCCAATCAAACCGGTATCGTTTACTGGAAGTAGGTTACTTTGTTTGCGCCCGAGTGCGATATTGAAGGAGACAATGAGCATAATAATCAGACAATCTGAATGGTGGTAATTAGGTCTGACAGTGACAGTAGCGAGTGAAGCGAACACTGTTTACAGGTGCACCGCGTACTCATTGTTTCGCACTCATTACGCCCCGCTTTGTCGTCGGTTGTTATTGACGGTTTACTTGTATTTCAGATTCGAACTTTTAGTGTAATGGCGCAGTGTAATGCGAACAATGATATGTATTCGTTCTGCGAATGTACGCAGTGCTGGTAAATTAAAAAGTTGGGTAGAACTCTATTATGTTACGTCAATGTATAGTTACAAGCGCAATTTATTTTATACGCATTATACTTGTTAATTGAAACAAATTTAAGTAAGACATTTTAATTGGCACTTTTATTAGTAAAGTTGAATGAAAGAGATGTTGTACCGAATAGCCTTTTGATCTATTTTGCAAAGAGATATTATTGAAGAGTTATTTTGCCCTCAAAATGTTTACAAATTGGTTCATTTCGTACAAAACTTTTATACAAATTGACAGTCAATTTTGATATGGAGTACGTTTCCTATTATAAACTCATAGTTAATTTAAACAGCCCGAAATATCTAAGCGCGGACTATGATTGAGTTTGCATTTTACACAGTCTAAAATAATGAAGATAGACCAATATTATTCGTAGGCGTCACCACTGTTTTTGCAAAGTTAAAGGGACAAATATATTTATTGGTTATGCTCTATGTCGTTGTTATAAAGTTCAGTTTTGAATCGATTGTTATAATTCGGAGGTATATTTAACATGGTCTGTGTGTAATGTTCACCGCTTAGTGTAACTCTGTCAGTGTCAGCCCTAATTAGGGCCATTGAAATTGGCTGATTAATATGCGTAATGTTAGCGTGGTGTATGTGCCGATGTTCTATTGTGGGAGTCAGTCGGTAGATTATGCATATGAAGTGAAATGATGTGATTATATGCAATATTAGCGGTGAATGTTTTTATTATTGCTGTAAAATAATATTTTTTATTGCTTTATTTTTATTTTTGTACACAAAGTGCCATTAACAAGAAGAATTACTTATATACGTAAGAAGAAGAGATAGATTACATTAGAATTGAGATATTTATGAAATATTTTTTATGATAGTTGTGTTACTCTACCTACCTATTATTAACGGCTATAAGAGTCGCAAAAAGGCAATAGTTTTTAAGGCAGAAGCCAGTGTCACAGTTTTATACGACGTTTACGAAGACTACAATTAAGTCAATTAAGTAATACTTATCTCCTAACCTAGAATTCCCATATCGAACTAAAGAAAACTAATATGTATAATGATAAACTCATGATATAGAGATTCATTAGGATTTGTTGATTCCTTTGTTGTACACTTGTAGGAATGTCTCACACGGATATGTCATTTCGAATAAGTTTTAGTATGTGTTATATTTTGCAGAGATGTTGTAGAAATCATTTCAAAATTTTACACCGAAAATATGTATCTAAAAATAGAACGTACCACAAAAATATGAATATAATTGTTCTAAAACGGAAATATTTCCATAAAAAATCTGTTAAAAAACAAAGATGTCTGCCGGTCTCGACGATACGCAAACATTTGGGCCCATCACGCTACTTGTACAATATGAATAATGGGATAACCATCTGTCATGCGGACATAACGAACTTAAGCCGAGTCGGGAAACAATGGTTGTATGCGCTGACTTAAACAGACATAGATACGGCTAATGTTGTATTTTTATGTTTCAATGGTAATTTTTGGTAAACTTTGTGTATACATTTTTTGTTGTGAAAGTGTTTAAAAATAGTGTTCAATAAACTTTTTTGCTTAGTAAGTCCTGTTTAAGTCTTCACTGTTGGAGTAAGGCTCTCTTACTAATTTAAATACCATCAGTATTAATACAATATCTCAAACTGAGCCAAATAACAAACATGTATTGTTTTTCATTAATATATTTTACAGGTTTTTTCCACGTATATATAAGATATAAGCTATAAGTCGAATCCGCCGTCGCGGGCGCATCGCACTCATCCTCCTGATGAAGGCCACCAAAAGTGGCTGAAACTAGTCGAGGGATTCGACTTATAGGTACGCGGAAAGAACCCGTAAAATATATTAATGATAAACAATGACGTACGTTTCGTTTAATAATGTATTGTTTTGCCTAGGAATCGAACCTCCATCGGCTTTTCTTTCTCCTTCTTATTATTTTAGTGTTAGACAGCCCATTTGTCAAGGAAGGCTTTATAACATCAAGATACACTACAACCAATAGAAGCGGCGTAGTAGTAATTAACGCGACTTCAACCGCGGGGCTAGCACAAAATATAATCCCACCAAAAACATTCTGTAAAAAACTAGCCAAGTCTCGATGGAGCTGCTTGTTTATCTCTAAAAAGTAATGCAATCTAGACAAACTCGTGCCAAGTCTAAGGTTCCTTACTGCGATTTCTTTATTATTATAGTTAATGTTGTGTGACCTGGCCGTTGAAGGGTACACATGTATACAAAGGTACAAAACTAGGTGCTCCATGACACCATTGCACCAATCTGTCGCCAGAACCGCTACCCATTGACGATAGAAAATTACCACTTGAAAAACGTTGATTCAATATCCAGTCAATTGTAGGCTTGATGAAGCTGCGTATTTTAATAATGTAATAACATTACGTGTAAACAAAATTGACTTGTACCCACTACTAACGTTTTAAACAATGTTCAACGGCCAAGTCACACAACATTAACTATAATAATAAAGAAATCGCAGTAAGGAACCTTAGACTTGGCACGAGTTTGTCTAGATTGCATTACTTTTTAGAGATAAACAAGCAGCTCCATCGAGACTTGGCTAGTTTTTTACAGAATGTTTTTGGTGGGATTTCATTTATTTTTGTTGAAACGTGTTTATATTGATTTATTTTATTAGATTCTCTTATTTGACACATTTTTTTTCCTTTTAGGAGTAGTATTTTATTATTAAACGCCCCGCGGTTTCAACCGCGTAGTTCCCGTTCGCGTTTCCGTGGGAATTTCGGGATGAAAAGTATTCTATGTGCTTCTCCTGGTTCTAAGCTACCTCTCCACCAATTTTCAGCCAAATCAATTCAGCCGTTCTTGAGTTACAAAATTCCCGTTCCCAATCCCGTGGGAATTTCGGGATTAAAAGTATTCTATGTTCTTTTCCTGGTTTTAAGCTACCTCTTCACCAATTTTCAGCCAAATCAGTTCAGTCGTTCTTGAGTTATAAATTCCCGTTCCCATTCCCGTGGGAATTTCGGGATTAAAAGTATTCTATGTTCTTCTAATAGTTTTAAGCTACCTCCCCACCAATTTTCAGCCAAATCAATTCAGCCGTTCTTGATTTTAAAATTCCCGATCCCAATCCCGTGGGAATTTCGGGATCACAGGTATCCTATGTCCTTTTCCTGGTTCTAAGCTACGTCCTCACCAATTTTCAGCCAAATCAGTTCAGCCGTTCTTGAGTTACAATTCCCACTCCCGTTCCCGTATAATTCCCGTTCCCGTTCGATTATCCTAGTTTTTATAGTTTTCCCTTTATGTGGCCATTAAACCCTAACTCTGTACCAAATTTCAGCTCCCTAGGTTTATGGGAAGTACTAGTTCTATTTTGATGATCATGAGTGAGTGAGTGAGTGAGTGAGTGAGTGTCTGTCTAAAATGCGAAACTTTGCTTTCGCTTAACTTCGGAACTAAATGACCTACAGACTTGAAATTTTATTTTAAGTATGTGATTGTATAGCTTACTGGATGACGAAAATTTCAGCGTTCTGGGCTTATCCAGAGGTTGTCAAATAGGGGCCTGAAAATGCGGCGAAAGGGTTCCTGTAAAGGATGGTACGGCAGTGTTTGCTTCGCGCTCGACTTGGCGGGGGGCACTGCCGTGCCCCCAGATTCAAGCGGAACAAAGAATGTATAGAATAACACACAATGTATGAAATTAGATAAATATTCTTAACATTATTACCAGTCTATACGATTATAATGTCTATGCACAGATGTAACACAAACGAGGCTGTCGCCAGCAGACCCGTACTAAACACTCGGATTGATTTGTCAAAAGCATTGTGTTACGATATGAAGGCCTATGTGAGATTGTTACAGTTTAAATAATAGGCTTATTCCACACAAAACTGGGTTTTATTGTGTCAATTTTCATATTTTTTATCAATGAATGTTGTATTATTGTTTTTTTAGGCTTTAAGTTAAATTTTATTATAGTTAAACGAATAATGTATGTATAAATTTTTGCACTGGGATTTCTATTTACGCTAGTTAAATACTATAATTATTTTGAGATAACTTATGAAAAATTCCTTAATCATGGTTTTAATTAAAAACCGTAACAGTTACAATATCAATAAAACAAAGTAAAAATCTCTCCGTATTACTTGTAAGATTAAACCAACATTCACAATAAACTACAGTGCAGGAATATTTTTCAGAATATTAAACACAGTGAAAATCACTCGGTAAACCTTACACAGACAATACCAATTACTCGGAGCAGAAAATCAACGTCGGCTTAACAGCAATAAGTTGGTGAAAACGGTTTGTATCTATGAAAATTAAAGGTTGCAATCGCCGCCGCCACCTCTGCCCGCCGCGCCGCGCGCCTCTTGATTACAATGTTAATTAACAACAAAACTTGGAAACACGGTCATTAAAAATTGAAGAGCTCTTTTGAACTAATTAAAAATGGGCGCGTCTCAGACACAATTTGGACTATTTAAGTGCTTACGCGGCCCGCTTCTGTCCAAGTGGAAGTTGCTCGAATGAAGAATTAATTATGAAGAAGGCCGAGTTGGGTGGGGCGACCTGTGAGTTGGAACCGGTTACAATTTGTGGGAAGGCACCAGGTGTGACACGGACCCCGGGAAACTTGGGACTCGTTCCTGCACACGCTTTGTTGCCTTCCTCGATGATAAACTTGATTTGAATCGCAGATTCTAGTTGTTTTTCACTAACTTATTCGTGAAGATTTCTGCACGTAACAACTTACTATTTGACTTAACAGTTTAACTTTAAACTTTATTGTTCGTCAAACGTTTAGACCGAGTTTTGCTGCACATTCTGCACTATTTATAAAAGTGAATGCTTCTTGTGTTTATCTTTAATTTGGTTTGGTTTTTGTGGTTATTTTAAATATTTTACTGAACTGTTTCCGTTCAAAAATGAAATACCTTTTTACGAACACAAAAAGATAATATAAAAAGCAAATAATTGTATTTATGTACGAAGAAATAATTGTAGAATAATGTTTGATTATAACATTCGTATTTACCTATTGTTTAATGGTTAATAATTGAGTTAATTGTTAGTATTATGTACAATAACGGCAATTGTCTATGACAGCCCACTTTATAAGGATAATTTTCTTTGCGTGTCGTACTCAGTTTGTTATTGTAAGAAAACATGTTATTATACAATAGTGAAAGGTATAACATTTATTTTATCTTTTGTTGTTTTTTATATCGACATTAAGCAGTTTATTCAAAAGTTATTACTACATTTATTTTTACGACTTTTTTGAGTGATACTGAGGTCAAAAGGATACAAGAGTTGTTAAATGTAAGTGTTGTTAGTGAGAGAAGACCAGGTTTGATCCCCGAACAGACCATTTGTGTGATAAAAATGTTAGTAAAGCTAACGGTATCTTTTTCAAGTAAAATTTTTCGTAAGGGGTATAAATTTTCATAATTAAAAACATCTATAAACAGCTAAAAATAAACTCTAAATTAATATTTCTAAGGTTTATATTCAATTCACTTTAAATGAATCACTTTCTTATAATTTCCCATGAGTACTGGAATTCAAATCAGTACGGGTTAGGTCCTTACAGCTAAAGGACGATACGGAACCAATTAATTCAATTAATTGGTTGTCATCTGTTGATCGTGGTTCCTTTGCACTGGTCATTTGTCAAAACGAACGGACCGTTTAGACATGATATATATACTTGTATACATAATAGAATATACGCTTATGTAATATTATTAAGTACTAATTAATCATTAGTTAAAGCCTTAATGATAGGTAGCTTTATATTGTTTGTTGTGGTTTAAAATTATTGTCGAGTGATAATATTTATTTGGTACATATTGCTATATATTACCCGTTCCTGTGGGGATACAGGGATAAAATATAGCCTATGTCACTCGCTGATAATATAGCTTTTCATTAGTGAAAGAATTTTTCAAATCGGTTCAGTAGTTTCGGAGCCTATTCGTTACAAACAAACAATCCTCTTTCCTCTTTATTGTATTAGTGTAGAAAAAAATCTGAAGCAACAAACATTAAAAAAAGTAAAGTCGAATTGACCTTTTTTATGTCGGTTAATAAGGAAGCATGGTATATTAAAGGCTCATCCAGAATCGTTTAGCATGTAATGTACTTGTAGTTTTCCGTATTGGTTTTCCGCAATTTGACCACTCCAATTTGGGTCCTTTGAGCGTCCTGAGATATATGCTTGGTTAAATAAATAGATGTTCATGACCACTATATATGAATATAATGACTTTCAGCAGTCATTATATTCATATATAGTGGTCATAATAGTAGGACAACTGAGATCTTTGAAACGTTTTTAAAATTAAAAACCATAAATAGTTTATGTCGGTAACGCAGACTATCCGATCCTTCCACCATGACTCAACGGCAACTAACTTGCCGTGCGAAGTCCCTACACCTGCACACGCGAGGACCTTTACAAGGCCACTGATAGTGCCATATCGGTGGCCGAGTTCTGGTCCTCAAATATATGAGTCGACACGCTAAGAAGAAGATTGCATAATTGTTATATTATTATTCTAAGTAAAAAATAAATATCACGAGAAAATGTTAGTCAATATTTGTAAACTCATCAACACACAGTGATCCAGCTTGGTGGGTCATGGCTTAATTATCCTCAGGCTAAAATTAGGCTGATGACCACGTCATGCGAACAAAAATGTCATCGATTATTCGATAATTATAGGTTGCATGTAAATTAGAAAGTCTACATGGAAATAGGAATATCTCTAGTAAAACCTTAAATAAAATATACTTACGATACTATTTTGAATTTAGAATTAGCAAGCATCAAGATAAAATGAAATATATTTCTTATAATTTTCATCAAACAGGTGCTCCACAAGACCGCAAATTATTATCTCGCAAAGATTTAACAATTTTACTCTGATAAAAGCTAGAACTTTAAACAAGTATAAAACTTTGAAATAACTGCAACATTGATGTAAAATGCAACAATGAATTCTGTACATCAGCTTGAAAGCATTGGCTTTCATACGAATAAAATACATTAATCTCATTCCCTGTGCAAGTGTGACAGAAAACAATTTCATCAAATTGCGTAAGCCACGTACACACGAGGGCGTGGGACAGTAAAGCGGAGGACACACGATTACGGCTGACAAGGCAATTAATAAGGACAGATGGCGATTGAGCACGAGTCGACCGCTCGACCGGAATTAATCATACCCGTTCGGCACTTATTACGTGTTCCGCTAATGCTGACTTAGAAACACTATGCTATTTCGTTCGAGAACTACGAGTACCTTTGTCAGACTTGAGATCACTAGCACGAGTTGCTTAGTAGCAAGCGTGGTGATCACGTCTATTCTGCGTTACTTTACTCATGTCATCAGTGAGAGGTCTTTGCTAAGGGCTGAAATTTTACAAGTTTAATTACTAATACTTTTAGGTTGCGTCAATGTTATATCTGAATTTATTATAAAATTTAACAATATTTGAAATATGAATATGTCTGACCGATGCGCATGGGCACGTAGCGTTGTGGTACAGTCTTTTCAGCAACTTCTTTAGGTTTATCTAAAGATACTTTAACTTTTTAAAGCTAATAATAATATAGCAGAACTCCACGAACTCATGTTCTGCTTCTACAAAGCTAGGGCCGGTGGCCCGGGCTATATTAAACGTTTCGAGATACTTTTTAAGGACCGAAACCCACATAACCCTAAAGTAACTTTAAAAATATATAAAAAATCTAATAAACAATACCAATAGACATCGTTTACGGAATAAAGTTTTATAGTATCAGTCTTCATAATGACGTTTTACTTACGTGATTGTTGCTGTCGCTGTGGACTGAGTTTATTGATACTTCTCAGAAGGACGCACAAATACACCATGAGTATAAGATTGTTATGTGTAAGATTGTTATAACAGGAAATAACCAGGAATAACTTCCTGGTTAAGAAAAACATCTGTACAAAATTTCATCTCAATAAGTTCAGTGGAATCTCTCAGATAGGTAAACATTAGATGTTATCGTTTTCAAATGTGTAAAACACTAATTAATATGAAAACTTAATGACGAAATTTTTTATAACATTTAGGCTGTTTAAATCAAGTCTAAGGGAAGGTTCATATCTGACGTAACATGCGTTGCGTATTATCGGTCGCGTAACGCCAGAACATATAAATGTATAGAAAATCACTTGACCGTTCACACTTAACGCACTAACGTATAATCGGTTGAGTGTGAATGGTCAAGTGTTTTTCTATATATTTGTCTGTTCTGGCGTTACGCGACCGATAATACGCGACGCATGTTCCATCAGATATGAACCTTTCCTAAGGGAGTCCGAATCCAATTGGAAATGTAAAATTTAAAGCTTAGTTACAAGTAGATAAAATATATAACATAACGTAACATAATCATTTACTTCATCATCTGATTATAGTAACTGACCCCTAACTAAGTTCGAAACTTGTATCTAGGGTATCAGAAACTAGGCACACATTCATTCACACACACACACCCAGACCGAGACAAACATTTGTGGTTCACACAAATATTCACCCCGCACGGGAATCGAACCCGCAACCTTACGGATGGCAGTCCGGTGACCACTCTGCCATCGAGGTCGTCAAATATATAAGGTACAGCTATTATAATAAATGTAGACGATTTGATTTGTTTACAAACAGTCACAAACTACACCGACTCTACACTCCATCTCTATTCCATAAGTTTTATAAGATTTCTAACTACACCGCACCGTGTCAAAAGAAAATGAATTCAAACACTAAGTTTATAAAGTAGTATTCACCTTTGAACTAGATTTATAAGTTAGAAACATTTTTTATTAGTTTATTTCGTTTGAAAGGTTTCTTCTTGAGTTTTAGTTAGAAGTCAGTAACATATAGTGCAGTTCAACACGTTCTCTCTCAAATATGTCAAAGTCGTCACGGCACTGATTCTGGCTTCTTGTACCGCTTTGCTAACGGGTGCTGTCTTCATTCGAGCTATAGCAATGTGTTATGGGATGCATGGTAAATCTTTACGTGAATGCGTTTAATATGGCCGATTCTTTTCTTAAGAAATTATGTTGTGTGAACCAGGGTATTGATCTTTATCCCATGAAAAATATGGATGGTATGTAGCACATATTCACTGTTGAGATTAAGTGTATTTTGACCAATTTCTTAGAGATAACGTTTTTCGACATATTAACATTAGATATTTGGCTAAACGTGTATACCCATAATTACTCAATTAAACTTATTAGATTCTAAATGAATATCAGATAGAATTCAGTACTAACAACTTGTATGTTTCATATCACAATTATTACCATAACGATAGCCGGGCTCATTATATTACTGATAACGCTATAAATTAATATCTATTCGGCAAACATCGGTAATTATTGGCCAATTACAACTTTAACTCAAACGGTATAGTTTGTGAATTGCATCCATTTATAATTTTAAATTTGTTTACATTTACAAATAACGGTACGTTTTCCATTTTCGATAATTATTCGTTTCTATATAAGTATAGTGCGTTATTAATTGTTTTCATTTGATATTTGTGGTTGAGTAATTGTATAGTTTAGGTATATAAAATATCTTTTTTTAGTGGAAATGTATGTTTGTAATTGGATGTCTGTATGATTGTTAAATAACTTAATGAATACATAACATTACACTTCAATTTAATCATCAAGATTTCTAGCCAAATAGTGTAATACAGTTGCTTTAAGCAACATCTACATTTCGTGTGCGGTGAAAGAGACAAATCACCTTTCCACCTGCACATTGCAATACCAGTCCAAGTGCCGTGTTCAGTCTCAATTTCTAGCCTTACAATACCACGAAATCTGTCGACGTCCGCCACCATACGTCGCGTTGCACTGCAAACTAATACTCGCTTTTAATTTCAACTGCCTTTGATTTACGATGTCCATATGAAAGACCGGATTGTGCGTGCGACTTGTTAAATTTGAACCGCAAATTAATACGAAGACCCCCTGGTGTGTCTACGCGTGGGTAAGGCGCGGGGGGCAGGGGAGCTCCGAAGTGAGTGGAGGTATAACGATGCCTTTTCACGTTGGTAACGTAGAATTAGTTCGGAGGTTATTCATTACGCGTCGGAACGCGGTGTGGTTGATTACTTATTGAAGTTGTTAATAGTACCGGCAAATTCGTGTGGGGAATTAAATTTTAGAGTGTGTGGAGATATGATCGGCGTACTTTGTATTTATTAGTTGTTGAAATCGATATTTTGTAGAGCAAAGTATAGGTTCTGAGTTTCAACCTCCCAACTGTAGCTAATTTTGACTAAAGGTTGATAGATCAATTTGGAAAAACACAAACGACTTTATTTCTTGTATAAGGAAAAAAGTATGTTTATTAAAAGAACTGAAAATAGAAACAAGATTACAAAACTTAAAAGTTTAAATTTGGAATATACTTTATTTTATTAATGACCGTTAGCAGATTAAAGAGACTTGAAACAATAGAATACATACAGTACATGTTAAATAGTTTAACGTTAGCTACTTTCTGTTCAGAAATTTGTATGGATTCGGAAAATTTAAACCAATACATTGAAAAGCCAGTACAGTTTAATAAATCAACATTTCTATTCATTTCTAAACTATAGCCATTAGTTAAAATTAGTCCGGCTTTTAGTTATAACGTTTAACGATTCGATGTTTTCATTTATAATGTTAATTAATTATGTGGTTTCGATAAATTTTGAATAATTATTTTAGTTATTCATAGAACTAATTAGAAGCTGTAAACAAAAATATATAATAATCACAATTATTACATCAAAATGAATTCAATACGATGCTTTAATTTAACATTTCTGGTAACCGCAAATTTAATCTGAAAAGTAGTTTTATCTCTAAATGTATTTTCGTATGTAAATATAAGGGTATTAATATATAATTGCTTGACGTCATCAATATATTTGTAGGTTTTTGGTATGTTTTTCTAGTTATATTCCGGACAAAATATCACATATCACCTAGTTTTAAACTAAACTAAGCTAGTTACTAAGTGTAGCATGACTAAAAATCAATCAAATACTCAATACTCATTACTTTAGACGTCTTTGATTAAAAGGCTTCGTTGTTTGAGATTAGCTCGTTTAAAGAAATACACTCTTCAGCTTTATAATATGATGTAGATATGAGCACATCTATATATAAAACTAAATAGGTCCATTCCACCTCAAATCATATCTAAAATGACTAAACATCATGTTAAACCTCAATACAAACTTACATAACATGTAAGCAATCACATATTCCCTGTATTGAACAGTATTCGTATCTAATTCCATAGGTAGGACGTACCGGTTGGCACATCCGCAGCAAACTCGGCATATTTCGATATTCGAACTCCAACTTTAATGCAATCTTATTCTGAGACCGACCAGCAATCTGTTTAATATACCTAACTTTGTTACACGCAGACGCTCTCCGTTATTACTTACGAAATTAAATAGTTCACTACATTTTAATGTGGAAGAGTTTTGTAAGTTTAATACTTTATTGTTGTTTAATCGTTTTATTGGGAACTAGTTTTTGGTGGTATATTATGGTTAAATACTACGACTACTAAGTAGTATATATGAAAAAAAAAACACGGAATATATCCGTTTAAAACTTTATCGATTGTTGAAACAGCAGTACTATTTTGTAGAAAGATCCCATTGCAAGGCAAAGTTTTCCTCTCACTGATAATATTAGTGCAATGAAGGATCATAAGCGTATCTTCGCTTGCTCAATGCTTTTTGATGATCTCAAACCCAAGTCCCCAAGCTTGGTATCAAGATTCACATGCCACTAGACCATCGTAGCGTTACTTACATTAAACAGAAACAGTTTTATTTTATTTCCAAGTTATAAAATAAAAGATTTAACGCACAGGTGTTGTTGTATTCTGTGTAAAATATTAAAATCGTATCTCGTTCACTAGACCTTACAAATTAGAGATTCAAATGACCTTCCATAAGTTTTCGAGGCTTCATTTAATATTCTTACTGAATTACAATTAAATTTTATTTTATAGAGAATTTGCGTCTTATAATTGAATAAATACTTTGATTTTCGTGTGATATTGTAGTAGTTTGTTAATTAATCATTAATATAAAAAGAATTACACTTTAAAATGAAAGCTGTCTTTAAATCAATAAAAAGTAAATTGCTAAAAACACACAAGTCTCATTTAAAAATACATATATACTAAAATAACTTATAGCATTCCTCTTTTCGCACCGGGAGTTACATTCAACTTCAATGTATAACAAATATCCATCAATCTATATACTGACACGTTCATCCCCCCCAACGATAGGATTATTCAATATATGTGGAAAGTATTATATAAAAAGTCATAGATCTTCGTTAAGTCAATAATAATTCCCACCAAAGTACTACTTTTAGCTGACCGATAGATTAGGTACAAACTTATTTCATATAAAACAATACGTTGAAGAGTCTGGAACTTGTAACAGCATGTATTACTAAGGTTTATTTCAAGGATTCCTTTAAGGAGAACATATAAAAGTTAGAAACTTTCATTCCTATTGTATTAGAAAAGATATTTCCATTTTATTGCAAAGTGCGTAATGTTTACAGTAAGTATTGTGTGAAGTCGGGTCTCGAATAGACCGTATTAATAAAAACTTGCGGTGATTGAGTGTAGTAACCTCTTTGGTCGAAATAAGTAAACGTACAGACTATAAAGTAGGGTGTTCACAATTTACTAGTTCGGGATGGAATGTAAATTGTGTGGATATGAAGTTTGGTTCCACGCATCGCCTAATACGATTCAGGTCGGAGTGCGGACGATAAAATATGTGAACAGGTGCTTTATCATATCGCAAAGCCGTGTGTCATGGTGGAGTGCCAGCGTGATGTACAAGGACCTTAGGGGCTTACGCTCAACCCCGGCTCGCCGGGATCTCCCGGGAAAATTAGTGGTTTCTATAATAGAATTTCAAACATTTTATGTTGTTCTAATTTTACTGAAACATGACAGTAATAAATTACGCTCAGGTGTCCCGAAAAGGTAACCATGAAAAGCTCTTTGCAACATCAATGGTTTGTTGAATAATAAATTTCTCTTTATAAAACTAGTTATTTATTTTTAGCGTTCATCATTAAATTTAATTTATGGGGAGGGCAACGAAAACGATTTGTTATTTAGCAATTTGTGCAATAATTAGGCAATTACGTTCGTATCTAGCGAACCCACTCTAATCAAAGTAGAGCCGAGAAACAGAATAACTTATTTCGATTATACTTGATTTATTTATAAATAGACTTGATGTAAATAAACAAGATTAAGTTAAAACAAGTAGCTTTGGAGATTAAAGAAGGATTATTTCACGTAAATTTCAGTTTATTTTTAATTGACTCAGTATTTACATTGAAAATTTATAAATATTTTGAAATTAAAGCAAAGTTTAGGCTTTTAATTTATATAGTAATGGTTATCTGAACATCGAATTTAGTTTAAGTAAGTAGTTTGAGATTCTTATTTAAGATATTTTTGTTTGATAACATTACTTATATTATTAAGGTGTCTCTTTGACGTTGGATGTTTGAAAAAAAAAAGCTTGTTTTTTTAGACTTGAATATACAGGAGACAAACATTTGTGAATCATGTATGGCGTTACGTTCTGTAGAACGTCACTAAAAACTTAAATTAACTTTCAAAAATACTAAATATTACCATTTAATTCGTTTCCATCTCCACAAAACATGCATTAGGCACTAATTTTCTATAAAAACGAACGCTACTTCAGAAAGCTTTACAGATGATTCATCAAAAGCATTTTCTATTTGAATGCATACGCGCAATTCCTTTATGTGTGTTTATTGTATGTATATAAACATATAATATAGAGAATCTAGTAGGTTTTGATCTTGTATATGGATTATATTAGAGTTATCGTTTGAGATATATGTATGCGTATACATATATCTTATATATTTGGAAGTGGATAGTTTTCCGCAAATGACCTTTCTAATTTGGTTCCTTTGTGCGAGCTGCGTTATTTTTTTGATAATCTTTCTGAGAAAGGATATTTAAAAGATATTTTCAATGATTAACCAACATCTTACTGTAAATATTGTATGTATTGTGAAAAATGTTTTTTTTAACACTATATGCTATAACATTTATTTAATTAATATTCATAATATTTGGTATCTTATTCTATTTTTGTTCGTATTCCATATAACTCTTAAAATTCAATTCTACAAATAAAAATACAATGAAAATATTACTCTTTAACATGTAATATACGGTTTGTCGCCTTAACATTTAATTCAAAAGGTACATTTTAAAACCACTCGTTATTTATTTAGGCTTCAACCCATCTTTAAACCGATTTGTGTTTTAATGGCACATGTTAAATTTTAATATTTTTATTGAACATGCTATATGAATCCCGTAGTTGTATAGCTTCAATAAAATCGGGAATAATAGTCTCTTTTTGTTTTACAAAAGTATATGAACTTTAAATATATTACATAAAATATTTTATTGTTATTAATTCATACAGAACTGAAACTCTTGTAACACTGATTTTTTTAGTGCCTACTAGTGTTAGTAATTTGTTTTGTGACTTGCTGGATGAGATATGAATAGATAATGAAAGAAAAAAAAACGTAATATTCAAACTGGCGAGGCCTAATTGCTCACTTATCAATAATATTACTTAGATACTAATATACCGTACTAGACTAGTGTTACATAATGTTAGGTATATGGAATTGATTATATTATCAAATAGACATAGATTGTACAAATTACTTCCAAAACCTATCTATAGACACTCAAAATACACAAAGAAATTGTTCGTGTACGCTAAAAATGGCGTCCGTATAAACGTTCATTTGATCCAAATAACTTAAACCCATACGGGGCTGAGACCTTCATTATATTCCGAGGATTATCCCTAACCATTCAATATAATGCATGTTCAGTTATTATTGCAATAACATTTTGTTTTAAACCGATTATATTCGTATCGATAATACAAAATGGAAGAAGATTATCTTTTAGGTACGTTTTAAATTGTGCTAAGTCTAAGACAAATGGATACCTCTGTTTTGTTGGTCTTTTAATATGTTGTGAGGTTAGGGTATCTATTTTTTGTTCTATTATTGTCTATATGTATTATAAGTGGGGTATATGATGGCTTCAAATGCCGTGTTGGGGTAATATGTTCTCTTGGTCCTCAAAAATATGAGTTAACACGCAAAGAAGAATATTAGAAATGTTCCGTGATAATATTCGATCCCAAGTATAAGTTATTTTTATTATATAAAATAAATCTTTAAGAATGTTTTTCTTAAACTACATTGGGGTTTCGATAAGTAATACTCATCTATGGCGCAGTAACACTTTTCAAGGATACTTCAAAGTGACAAGTTGAATATGAACTTCTACGTTTCTCACACTTCGAATTCCACATATTTCCATTTACTACATAATTTTTAATATCTCATTCTTTAATTCATAATAAAAAACGCTGTAATCTTCCATTAAACATGTATGGAATATACATTTAAGCTACACCCGGGATTACCTCTAATCAAATGAGATCTCATTTGCGTAAATCCTTTAAAGCCCTGAGGTACTTGCATACTTACGGTCTGATACACTTTGGATATTATGTACACGAAACGTTTGCTCGTTTTATTATTTGACGCCGTTCAAGGCGGTTACTGGCCAATTGTTGAATGACTTCATACGTACTTAATAATGGCCGTTCACACGGAAAATAGGACTAGCATCTCTTTGCTGTTTTCAATATTATATTAATCATTCATTCACTACATCATTTCATTATAGTAACTGACGTAACTGACCCCTAACTAAGCTCGAAGCTTGTATCTAGGGTATCAGAAACTACGCACACACTCATTCACACCCAGACCGAGATAAACATTTGTGGTTCACACAAATATTCACCCCGCACGGGAATCGAACCCGCAACCTTACGGATGGCAGTCCGGCATGGTGACCACACTGCCATCGAGGTCGTCGTTATTTGATCTGTCCATGATTTTGATTGTCGACAGATATGAAACCATGGAAACTTTGAATATTCTGTCATTTGTTTCTGATACCCTAGATACAAGCTTCGAGCTTAGTTAGGGGTCAGTTACTATAATGAGATGATGTAGTGAATGATTATGTTATGTTATGTTATGTTATGTTATGTTATGTTATTTTACATACATTAATGACAGATATACAGAGTTTTGTATCCGTTGAAAACAAATTCAGAGATAGATTGAATATTGGGAACGGCCGTAAGAGTACAAAATACTCTTATTTGGAAGTTTTCATAGTTATCATGGTTATTAGCACTCAAATTATTATGAACATGCTGGTTTCACCCGCGTAGTTCCCGTTCCCGTGGGAATTTCGGGATAAAACGTTCTTTCCCGGACCAGAAGCTACCCCTGTGCCAAATTTCAAGTCAATCGGTTCAGTAGTTTAGCCATGAAAAGGTAACAGACAGACAGACAGAGTTACTTTCGCATCCATAATATTAGTTAGGATTAGGATAACGGGACGCTGTCACCAGCGCGAAATATTGGAAACTCGAAATAAATAATATACATGGTAAATATCCCGTTAATCATAATAATTTGAACTGTTAGTAAGTGTTCAAAGAGTAGTACTAACTACTTACCTATAAATTATAATACATATAGTGAGTGTAAAAGACTGGTACTAACTACGTATTTCCGAGGTTTCCGTGCGTAGAGCAGGTTAACTCGTTGATCAATCAACATCATTAATAGGGTAGTTCAAAAGTTAATCAGTTCAGTAAAGCTTATAAGTAAAGAGCTACACAATATATTTTAATATTAACCAAATGCTTTGTCAACTTACACTTCACTACATACTTAGTTATAAAACAAAGTCGCTTTCACTGTCCCTATGTCCCCATGTATGCTTAGATCTTTAAAACTACGCAACGGATTTTGATGCGGTTTATTTTAATAGATAGAGTGATTCAGTGGGAAGGTTTTTAGCATAATTTTATCCCCATTTTCCTAGGGAACGGGAACTACGCCGGTGAAACCGCGGGGCGCCGCTAGTTAATAATATAACTTGATTTCACCAATAAAGCCAAGTTAAAATGAGCATCTCTAGCAGGTTATAAATGTGAATAAAACTTTAGTTAATTCGCCACAGAGTGCATTGGATAAACAATTCAAATATTTGGTCATTAAGGTTGCGGGTTCGATTCCCGTGCGGGGTGAATATTTGTGTGAACCACAAATGTTTGTCTCGGTCTGGTGTGAATGAGTGTGTGCGTAGTTTCTGATACCCTAGATACAAGTGTCGAACTTAGTTAGGGGTCAGTTACTCTAATGAGATGATGTAGTGAATGATTATGTTATGTTATGTTATTAGTCCAAATTTGAGCCAAGTTAAAAGTAGCTTACCTAGCAGGTACTAAATATGAAAAATAGTTGATTCATTGAATAGTGCATGGCAAACAATTCAAATAAGTATTTGGTCATTAGTCCAACTAGACTGGTCCATTATCATATTCCAAACTTAATTTAACCTCTTTGTGTGTCTCAAGGGGCTTTGCACTGTCACGGTATTATTGCATGTACCATCTACGACCAAATTCATTACACTGACAGGATTACATTTGGTACATTAACGATATTTAGGCGATCAAAATTATTGTTGATGCTATAATTCAAATGGTGTTAAATTTAATTTAATTACGCTCAAAATAAATGCCTATTTAGGTTTAGAGTTCATTGTTGTGTGAATAATTTATGTTTATTTGAATCCAGTTGTGCTTGTAACTTTGGTTTGTGAAGTTTTTTGTGAATAAACTGTTGCTGTAGTTGTAGTTCCTGTTTTATTTGTTATTAGCTATACCCCGCGGTTTCACCCGCATAGTTCCTGATCCCATGGGAATTTTGGGATAAAACATAGCTCCTTCACCGGACCAGCTTATGATAAGCTACCCCTGTACCAAATTTCAAGTCAATCGGTTCAGTAGTTTAGCTGTGAAAAGGTAACAGACAGACAGAGTAACTTTGGCATTTATAATATTAGTTAGGATTAGGATTATCTGTTCTTAGTGTTTACACGCATAGATCCTGATCCTGTGGAAATTTTGGGATAAAACATAGCTTCCTTCCCCGGTCCAGCTTATGATAAGCTACCCCTGAACCAAATTTCAATCGGTTCAGGTTTAGCCGCGAAAAGGTAGCAGACATACAGTTACCTTGGCGTTTATAATATTAGTAAAGATTGGATATAATTCTAACGGCACCCCGCGGTTTCACTAATCCAGTACATTACCTGAATTATATCACTCGGAATCTATAGAGGTGGATATATAAAAAGGATCAGTTGTAAGAAAAAAATATGAAGACGCTTGTTCTTAAAATGAGATGAATTCAATATTTCTTTTACTTTTTGTCATTTGTTTTTATCTACTATATAAAAATAAGTCGGGTTTTCCTTCCTGACGCTATAACTTGAGAACGGCTAGACCGATTTGGATTTTTTTTTCTTTTGTAGTTTTCTAATTCTCTGTTAGAAGGTTCTTATGTAAAGAATCAACGGGAAAATTGGACCCGTGCGAAGCCGGGGCGGGCCGCTACTTTAATTATACAATCCGATAAACAATTTTATTACAAAAACACATATCTTAGAAATGCAGAAATAAAACAGTAATAACAACTTCTATTTTAACACATCCGTGCAGAAATTCTCAAGAAAAGCGCATTCGTGCAGATTTCCTTTCCAACAATATATCAACAAGACACCTACGATTAAAAACAATACATCAATAGACTAGACACCTACGTGTAAATATTAATTAAAACCCTTAAAATGCGATACACATAATTACGTCAAACGCTTACAACAACGCAATAATAATGTAGTTTAACCCTCCATCGGCATGTTATTAGGAAGGAATACACCCACTTACACAATTTAGGTGTTAACTAAATCCATGTTCGCACACAACTACACCATGTAAAACTATATACACTTGTGTATACATGTATGTAGGTAAGCTTCGATAATACAAGCCGTATAGTGCGGTAGGTAATTGCCAACTTATGTTTGCAAGCCGATTGCTTAATTATCCGGTTTGGGCAGCGATGTGTAAATACGTTTTATTATATTTCGTTATTAAAATATATTTTTATGAGGATTTGTAAGTGTGTTCCAGAAATGTTTGTGTAGTTTTGAGTGTGTAAGCTAGTATTTGATTGATTTGTTTTGTATAATACAGTATGGTTACGTCTTGACAGTAGGCTGTGATATAAACGAATAAATAAAACTAGTATTAACAACAAAACAATCCAAAGTATTGACTTAACAAACGAAAATAATAATATTTATTTATTAAAATAATCCAAAAAAATCAAACACTCGACAATGGGCAACCGAAATGAGATTACTTTATTGAATGTGAATGAACGGATCATGAGTGAAATTGATAAAATCGTCTGCTGCGGTGCCGCCCAACAATATACGAGATTCGGAAACCTATTGATCCTACCCAAATTTAAATTCGAATTAGGTAATTTTAAAGGCTTTAGAGACGTAATTTTATGATATTGTTTTGGGCTGAATTTTGTACTCAAATGTATTGTTTTAATACGTATTTATATAATGTTTATGCTTATTTCGTGAATGGTATTAGTAATTTTGTGTTTTGTAATAGTTTTGTATTCACTATTATTAACTTATTGTTTGTTGTTGTTAACCTATGTTGTTCCACTGCTGGGCAAAGGTCTCCCCCAAACACCTCCAACCATCCTTATCCTTCTAGTCTATCCTTATATTATTAACTTATAACAATAAATATTTTATAATAAAAACTGAAATTGTACCTAATGAGTGTATGGATAATAGTTGGATAAAGCATTTTGTATGTAATTTTTTCAACGATCCTTGGAATTAATCTATCTATTTTTCGTATAACACTGCAAAACCCTTTAAAAAATCAGCGGGTTTTACTTCCTCATAGGATATTCGTGTGTGATTCAGTGATTCGTGTTTTATTTGGTTCATGTGATTTATTTTTCAGCAATGGTTGATCTTGATTGCCGTGTTAGCATTATTGACAGTCGTTATGTGTAGTTAGGTATTCATAAAGGGTAGTTAGAGGTTTCAAAAATCAAAGAGAATGGACCCAAACCTCTGATAGAGAAAACTATCCAATTACTTCTATTAAAATACAGTAGAATACAATCTAAATCTGTCAATTCCAAGAGTGATTCACTCCCAAAATGTAATCCTGATACTGATAATGCTATTCTTCTTAAAAACCCCGAAAACAAATATTCAGTGAGCGTCTCGAATACAAAACAAGCTAATCACATTTGCGAGCCGTTCACAAAACTCTCACTAAAGTTTATTACACAAATTGTATATCGCATCCACAATGGTTTAACAGATTGGGTCATTTTGGCCCAGAGGAGGTAAATTGCCAGAAAGAGGTCCAAATAGAGTCACGTAATGTATAGAAGGGTCATAATATAGGAAGGTAAAGGTGACTTCAGCACCACGCTTCGCCTACTCCGAATAAAGCCTACCGGGCTCACCCAATGAACTAAATTGCCTATAGAAAAGAGAATGCGTATCTAACAATTGTGATTCTATTTATAAGTTGAACAATTTGTTCTGTTCAATGTGCTTTTGTATGGGATTTTGTTGTTAGAAGGGTTTTAATGTGTTAATCGTATTCCTTATAATAATGGTATTACTATTGTTTCCTTATTGTATTGTATTACTATTATTAAGTACTTATAAAAATGTTTGACGGTGTTATTTTTAGAACTTGATTGATAATTAATATTGTTTTAAAGTTTTCAATGAAGGAGAATATAATAAAATGCTTTTGATACCACATTGAGAGTGATTGAAAATTTTTGGTTTAATGGAAATGAAACTAATCTGTGCGTAGTTCTTTTCTGTTATTATCTATCATTTGTATATCAGAAGTATTTTGTATATACTTACTTATACAGTCATATACTTACTTCTTGATTCACTTCTATATCATCATCACATTGCTTCGTTGAATATCTGGTCGAAGTCACAGCTCAACTGTATCGCCAACAGATTTTTTGATATCCTCACTTTATTATTTTTATTTGATTTGATTTATCCAAATGTCAATTAAAATGTTTAATTTATTAACTCTGCTTTGAGATTTATTCCAAGGCAATTGTAATTCCATAGAAAAATTGTGTCATATTTAAGTAGTGATATGGAAGAAATTAATTACTTTTGCAGTAGTTAATAGACAAAGTTTTTTTTTATGTAATGTGTTTAAGATTAGCGTGTCTTTTATATTGTTTTTCTGGCTAATATATTTTTGTCGTATTAGCAAAGTTTATTTCTATTTTATAACTTAAGTATATCTTTTGGACTATGTCTACTTAATAATTAGAGTTTGTTTGAAAGTTTATATCGATATTATATACTTATTAACGTAACAAAACATCCGTAAAGGGATTCGAACCCAATGTATTTATCATTCATTAATGTTTGTTGATTTTGTCTTAGTTTATGATCTTATGTTAGTTCTAGAAATGTTTACTTAGAAACTATGATTAATTACTAATTAAAGCTAAGGGTACTAAAGTTAATAAATGAAACAACTGATTATTGTTTGAACAATGTCCATATTATATTTATTACCACATACACACGGCACGATGTGAACCTTGTCTTAAATCATTGTATTATAATAGGTATATGTACATTGCACAATGTGTATACATACATCGCCATACACGCGCGCCCCGAGAGGCTGTATGATTATATATCTCATAGTATGTACGTTATATAATGTAATATTCCAATAAGAAAGTGCATTGGTGCACGAAATCGGGCCGGCGGACATACCCACCGCATTTTACAAAACGTATTGATATTATCATTATTTTAATAAAGAGATGCCGTAAAAACTAATTTATTCATTTATTACGATTTATATCCATATTGTATACAGATTCATGTAACATATTATACACGAAGAAATGACGAAAATATTGCGCCGACGCCACGAAGTGAAATGTCGCGGCTCGTCGGCCTATCGTTATCTCCTTTCTCTAATATTTAAATGTACATGACACCAAATTCGAACGTATATAAATCCAAATTTATTTTAATGTAAAATTCTTAGGTAATTGATTTTTTATTGCTATAGAAAATCAGTCAGCACGCGAAGCACGCAATCGAGAAGTAACCGCGAGAACGAAACCAAGCGGGCGCGATGCGCGGGGCGGGGGCGGGTGCCGGGGGCGAGCGGGGCGCGGGCGCGGCGGTGTCGCGCGACGCGACGCGCGCGCCGCGACGCGACGCGACGCCTCCCTCGCGCGGTGATTCTCATAGCTGGAGTTACGTCACGCTCTCATGTCGCGAGCTTACGACCGATCGGCTGGGTCGGTTCGTGCGGAGCCAATGCGCTTCCGGTTCTACGCGATATAGTATACCTTTGGTCCTTGAACAATTACTTGGCCGTTGCCGAATATGCAAAGCTACTTGATCTATGACCGCCACGGCGACTCTACGAACTTTACCAGTCTGTCACGTTATTAGATTAAAATTAATTTATTATTTTTAATAACAATATAAAGTAGATCCAGTGTAAAATAATATAGAATGTAGATATACAAAATATAATAAATTATCTTTATAATTTCATTATACATACAATAATAAATCGCAATATTATAAATCACACAATGGTTTAAAATAAATTTGAGATCTCGCTTATTATTACGTACGTAGTCTTTATTCTGATATAGAACACATATCTAAATGGTGATTCAAGTAAATTAACTAACGCATATTCCTAACAAGCGAGAGAGCGGCGCGTGTTGCGCGCGCGGTGCATACTGCCCCGCGAGGCGAGACGCGCGCGTGGGGCGCACCGCGCGCGCACGGCTCGCGCCGGCGGCTAGCTACCCACCCATGGGCCATATTAGACAACTGCTCACGCTAAATACAAGTAAGTAATTGACTTTTTACACGTTTCAAACAATAATAATATTCTAACTACGAACGCATAAGCATACACAAAACATTGTTAATTTAAAATCGTTTATCACGCTGACCGTTTAATAAACAAAATTAAACGATAATACTTCGTCCAATATGACCCAAGTGAGACGCCCTAAGGGTGATACTAAATAAACTTACAAATTTGTAACGTAGAAAGCAATAATTATATTAAAAAAAAACTAACCTGTCTTAAATGATTGCTCAAATAAATCTAATATCGACCAGATGGTATCGACCAATCAACTAGCGGCAGCATCGGCAGCTTACAAACGTCACTGTGTGTATTCATTTAATATATTTGTTTAGCTAAATGGTTAGCGGCTTGCGGACAGTGTTGTGTCGTGTCGTGTCGCGGCACTGTCGTGTCGTCCGAGTGACGTGTAGCCGCGTGCTGCGACCTGATGCCTCTATCTAACGTCTTTTTACACATGCGGCTAACTATTTATGTACAATTGTGATATTGTATCGTCTCTGTGGTCGCGGCGAACCGATGGCTTCTCACGAACGCGGTGAAACGATTGTCTCTCACTATGTGTGGGTTGTCGCACGGGGACAAGCGGCCGTGTGCGCTTCTCCTACATTTAAAAGGTCGGTAAGAAAATATAGTGAGGATGTGAGAGTGAATGAGACGGCCGACGGCGGGAGAGAGAGGGAGCGCCTCGCGCCGCCGGCCCGGGCCTAACGATTATAACATCTCATCGTAATAATTAAATATTCTAAGAAAAAATGTCTTAAATACCTATAACACCGTAAATATAAAACAAATAATTACGTTAATTTGTTAGGTATGATATCGATATTCCGACCGTCCTACAGACTCACACCATTCGATTTCATTATCAATTTCCTAGCTAACGTTTTGTTTTCAACAAGATAATCAAGATGTCGCTGTGTGTGGTGTAGTGCACTGACGTCGTCACCCTCCTCAGCGAACCAACTCGGCACGAACGAACATAACACGCGAACGCGAATGCGAACGCGAACGGGACCGCGCTCCCTCTAACATCCCAATACAAGACGTGTATTCAATTAACTACATACTCATAAGTAATAAATTACCATTAAAAAGAATATTGATTTACTTCGTATCATTTTCAATATTTTTTTTTGTAACAGGAAACATTTATATTTATAACGTATTTATAATAATAATAGCATTTAAAAGATTGTTTATTATTATTACCTAAAATTTAATACCTAGTTTATAGTATTAATGTTTAATTGATGTAAGTAATGAGTAATAATAATAGTAAATAACGAATGAATGCAACCGAGTGCAAAGTGTAGCGAGTAGCGAACACGGTTCGGGCGATTGCGGTCGCAGGCGCCGGCTACGGGCGGCACTGCGGTGCTACGGTGTAGCGCGGCACTACGACCGCCCGCTACGCGCGTCCTGCGTAGCCTCATGATACTGCGAACTCGACGGAGGTCGACATGTTCTCGATACCTAACGAATATGATTAATGAATTGACTTCATATTTTATTCTATTACCTCGAACCTGCGCCTTTGGCTGTTATTTTTTAATATCCCTGTCTTTATTTTATTGAAATGTCTGTGTCGTGATTCATTATTCGGTACATTTTCTTTATGTTTACGTTTTATTAATCGATTAAAATTTAAAATATGACTAAGTACGGTGTGACTCCGAGCATCGAAGGAGTCGTGTGATGTTCAACAGTGGCCTTAAATTACGGTAAATATAATAATCGTAAGAAACAATGAAATATTAATTACGTAATGCACAAAATTGTTATTTATTATAATTACAATACCTACTTTCAAAGGTACAAGATAGAAACGAATTATTATCTTAACGCGATGAAAGATATTCTGAATTATTCCGACTTAACTTCCCAAACGTTCATATGAATGTAAATATGACCGTATTATCCTTAGGATAAAATTTATACCATAATACATATTATTAAGAAGTATGTATACACGCATAACTAACATAGTCTTATACGGAAGTAATCGAAAAACTTGATCGCTACTGAAACAGAACAGCCGTTAAAAGGTGATTTTATACAATTCGAATTAGGCGAAAAATAATTACATTCATAGATAAAATATGCATAATATGTAGTAGTATAATAATTATGTTAATATTTGACATTAATATTAAAAATAGATAGAATAAAATATGTGTTGGTGGACGAGCGAGGAGGCGCTTGCGGCGCTGCGCGGGCGCACGGGGTCGTGACGCCACGCGCGTGTGACGTCACCGGCCGGCGGCGCGGGGCCGCGGGCGGGGCGGGGCGCCTGCGCGGTGCGCTCGCGCTCTACTCTGTACACGGCACACACACACGGACACGGGGCGGGAATCCGCCGAAAGCTTACTGCAACACGTTACACTTACATCGTCTATCCGGATATCCAAATTATCTTATAAGCTTCCACTACTTAAACTGTTAACATGCGAAACGCGTCTGACAATGGATACGTACGTATAAAGAAAACGGATATATTACGTTATCTACAGAATTAAAAGTCCCGAACGAGGACCGATTACACCTTAAACTGTAATTAACTATGAATTATAAAATATTTTAAGATAATACCTCCCTGCAATAAAATTGTCTAGATGCATAGAATTATTATGAAATGTATTTTTTTGTAGTTTAATCGTTATTATTCTGACAACACATCTACGGTACAGTCGAAGCGAGAAAAATTTGAAAAAATACCTGTCAATCGATATACTATTTCTCGTTCACACGACAAAAATGTAGATTATAGTTATTTACAATAGATGTTGGGGGGTTGGGGAGGTGTTGAAGGGGGGGCGGAGGTAAGGTAGGGGGGAGGGCGTTGGGGTGTAAAGTGAGATTGAGATGCCGCGGTGTTTGAGGTCCGCGCGTGTGCTGTTGGGACGGAGCGTCCGTGTCCGCGCGGCGCGGGCGCGTGCGGCTCGAGGGGGGGGAGGCGGGCTGCGGCCGGCCTGCGCCACACCGCTCGCCACCTGCACAACACACACATGGTTACTTATATACTAGCTATTACAGAAAATGTACTGTAGTTGCAAAATCTATGCGAGAAAATCTTTGACAAGTGTATATCAAAAACTGAATCAAACTTGGTTAGGATATGGTATGGATAAGTGAAATTATATTATAGAACTACTTCAATCTAGTTGCAATTAAGTAAAGTTGTTTGTCTTATGAGATCGTTTAAAAAGCCTTTTTTGTAGTACTTAATTGTCGACCGTTCATACGACCAACTGCAACAAATATACCCCCAACCGGCGACATTTTTATTTAGCGTAACGACATTTTAATAGAGTGGGCTTTAAAACGGTACAAAAAAGTAATACTCACGTAAAATATTTGTGCTATAACACTTTCAATGATAACCGTTGGTGAAAGCCGCAGGAATCAGGGGTCCCTGAAATAAGCAAACAGGGTAAAGTCAACGAAAGCAATTTGCAATCGCACATTAAAACTACAATAAAGGCATGTCTTTTAAATTCGGCAGCAATGAGTTCGACCATAATTGAATGGAGGTATAAAGCGTTCAGTGGAACATTAACCTCTCTAGGGGCAGATTTAAAGGTAGTAAGTTCGGTGTTCGCAGTCGATAGAGCGGTAGCCTGCTCGGTAGCCAACAAAATAAAAACAGTGAGAGGATGAGTTAGAGCAGCGCGCGACCGCTCGGCAACGGTAATTACACCGCTTGTTCTCCTTGATTTACGGTTATTGCCCGTGGGGGCATTCCCGTTACCTAATAAGACCGTTTTACACCCGGGGACCACATGCGCCGCTCCGGCCGCCGCGCCGGACAGTTCATTCTCTCATTAGCGACGTATTTGTTTTGCCCCGGCAATTACGGACGATTGAGTTAATATCCCATTTGATATATAACGCGCCTGAAACGGAAGGGTGGCTCACGGTGGCGTCGATGCGATCGACTCGAATTAAGCCTCCAGCTACGACCGGATCGATTGCACTGTATAACCTCAGCCGGCACCTCAAACGACAGAGGATCTGTCCATAATGGACGTTAACAATCACAGCCGATCTACGGCAGAGAGACCCGACACCTATTAACTGACAGCTATTCGGTAAACCTAAGTTTCGAGTGTAGAAATTTAGTACATCAGTCGAAGTAGTGTTTGAAAAATGTTTCCAAGATAGTAGGACGTGAAGAGTTAAGATCTCAGTTGCGGAGGCGGGCGTCGACAAGCAATGAAGACTGATGGCATCTCAGGGAAGCAGTTATGGAGCTCGGTCGCAGTTTTAAAAAGCCATTACCCGCGGCAGTGCACCGCGTAGATTGCCACTGCCGCCTGCCCGCCGCGCTCATATTTCGGAACACTTTATAATCGCATCTCTCATGCTTCACTCGCTCGCTAACTTATGGTGATTATGCTTTAAGAGCGACAAGGAAGATCGGTTCCGTAATGAGATTGGACCGTCGCGCTAAAATTTTAGTGCCGTCGTCTGCTAATTGCGTCTGGTTCAGTGTTGAACCGTGCCGCTCCTACGTGCGACAACAACGCTCTGACAGATTTTGTACACACCGAACTACTAAATGTACATCTTGCTGTGAATTACTGCTAATGAAATTTTTCCTCGGGAACAAGAGAAATGAGATTAAAACTGTGTAAAATAATAACACTTTTGTATAAAAATATGGAACAATGCATGTACATAAAATGGAACGTGAATCAAACGTTTGAAGAAAAACAAAACAGAACAAACATTAATTTGAATGCCGTGACAGTTGAAACTTTTCGAACGAGGACAATTTTGAGAATTGCCTTCATTTGGTCCTTTCTGGAATTGGTATTTTGAAGATGACGTTATAAATGAAAAAAGTTACAATCAAAAGATAATAACTTCATCTCATTTATCAAGATGTATAATGATATACTTATTACGGAACATTTTAATCGGGGTAACCATTTTATACACACAAAGTATCCACATAAATACAATTTGTACCAAAAATTTGAACTAAAAAAACTCTAAAGCAACAAGAATATAAGTAGATTTTTAACTTACCGGGGTGTAATTGAGGGGAGCGCGGCTGACGGCAATGGCGGGGAATCCAGATGGCTGCGGGCTGGCGGCCTGAACATAGCCGACGCTGTCTGCCGCCGAGCCGTAGACATCAAGTGCGGGCCCGGGGGAGCTGGCCGCGGGAAACCCAGCTCTACCGCCGGCGCCATGCGGCGAGGCCGGCGGCCCGAATCCGGCCGCAGCGGCTTGGTAGTTATTCATCACTGCCAATCAATTATCAACGTTAATACATACACATAAAGACTATTTAACTGTAATTGCGACATTATTCGGAGGACTAAAAGTTCCCTTTGAATTCGACATTATTAGAAGGACTTTATTACCAGATACTAAAATGTACCAAATTCTTGGGCTTGGCAAGAATGTCCTCCTATAATGTTGCGAATAATAAAAGTGTCAAGGAGCGAGTAAACTAAATGTAATTTTAATTGATTTCAGTAAATTATTTTTTGTTGTGATTGACTTTACGAAGTTGCTCATTGTCACTTTTATATTATGGATATTGCTACTTTTTATAAGCCGAAGAAAGTGACGTAAGCTTAATACTATTAAGAGATAATAAGATTTATTATGTATTTGATTGAATAAGATGTAAAATCTACTGAAAATACCAAACTTACAAAATTAATTTGGACCCATTTTGAATTCCTTATTTTCCCATTTTTAGACCTAAACTTGCATTCTCTCATTTTATTTTAGACATGCTATTTCATTTTCGTCAAATGTAATCGTGTAGAATTTGTTTGCGCTTTACATCTAACAGCTCCCATTTGTAGAATTACAATTAAATCTCGTCACAATTTGAACATCGAAAGCAAAAAAATCAACGCAAGAGTGGCACGAACTTCGGTACAAGCAACATTGAACATAGAACACACAACAAGAAAACATTTGGTGTTGTGCAGGTCGCAAGCTTGAGACAACTGATCAACGTGATATTTCCAAATGTTTAAAAGTATATTGTGAAGTAATTAGATAGTAGTTAGTGTTAATAAGTAGTTATTAGTGAAGTAAAAAGGTGCAAGAGACGAATCGGAAAGCGGCAGCTCACCTGAGAGCGCCTGCGCGAGCAGCGGTGTGTTGTTGTTCGGTGTGAGTTGGCCGTTGGTCAGGTCAACTGCAAACATACACACGGTTCGCATTCGCTCCACAGTCGCGATCGTCATACGACACCACACACACATCCATGACTGAACCATCACTACTTTAAAATTTGAAAACTTGCAAGCCGCACCTCATCTTTTCACAATTTTGCATATAGAACGTAAAGTGACTATCGATGTAATCCCAACTCAATATTAAAGTTCTCGAGCGCGGATAAAAATGAACCGCGTAAATGCATGAATAATTTAGCCGTTGGAGACACATGCCGAGCTGACGAATGAGGACACCGAAGACTCCCCGAGCTGAGATTATGTCGGAACAAAAAAAATATCACGTATGTCACGTGCATTCAAATGAAAAAGAGAGCTGGAAGTTTCGCGGGTATAAATCACAGAGGGCGAAAAAACTTTTACAAAATATCCAGTAAATTATCCGACGTGAGTTCTCGGTGGCACGCGGCGGTCTGCTTATTGAATAGGGAAGGGCATTAGCATACTGCGCACGTCGCGGCATCTTGCGACTTGCGACGCGCGGCCGGCTGAGTGCGTGCCGCTCGCCGACGCGACGCGACGCAGCCGGCGGCCCACACCCCGGACCAGCCCGGTTTACCCTCAGATTTACATCGCACATTCCCAATATTTAAATACATTATACCTTTGTTTTTAACGGTAAAGCAATTTATACCATTAGATTTAAATTTTATGTGCATATGAATCATGTTTTTAACAGACTCTAAAAATGATAAAGGTTCACGCGTATGTTTTATTAAATACTGTATGAAAAACCGTTTTCGTTTGACACGAAGATTGTATTTTAGATTAAAATAAAGTATCTAAATAGAAATCATTTCGTTCTTTTTGAATAAAATATATAAAAATCTCTTACAAAATAAACGTCAAAAGGGAAAATATTTTAGTCAAACATGAAAAACACTTATTCATAGTGTCACCCTTACCTAATACGACAAATTATATTTTTGTGATGCGCCAGTTATGATTTGGCGTGAAAAATGAAGGTCCACCATCGGTCGCGGCAGGTGATTACCGGCTCGCGAGTGACTTAGCGAAAAAAGTACAATATAAGTAATGGAGGATGAATGATAAATGGCTCGGGCCCATCCTTCCCTTCCATCGCGCGTGCGCTTACACGCGTTAAAATGCTGACACATTTTAATAACATTACCTACTTCGCGATGTGAGAGGCTATTTACTCGAGGTCGACGAGTAATAAATAAGAATTGGAGCTGCGGACACGACTCGCGATCGTTAATGTGTCGATCGGTGTAAGACCATTCTTTTCCCATTACTGGCAGGCGCCGCCCACTCGTTACTCACACTCGCTGAGGTTTATTGTGATATCATTTTTAATGGACGTACCGTGATAAGCGAAATGTAATTTGGAAATTATGTTTTTTTTTATTTTGTCCACATTATTGAATCATTATGAGACTTTTGGTGATCGATAGAGAAACGTCCGAGTATAATTAGAAACAGATTGAATTTATGTATGAATAATGTTGGATAATCGATGAGCATACGAGTATACTAAGTTATGCGAAGCGTGTTTCTGACCTCAGATAATTTACGAGTGAAACAATCTAGTTTACAGACGAACAGGCGGGCGGGCGGTTTATCTGAACCGGTCATATCTGGTCCGGACGGCCCGTCCAGTGCACTCATGTTAGACACATGCCATAACAGTAATTTGCGCGTTTAATGACCAAAGTTTCTTAACTCTTTGAATCCACCCAAGGAGCTAGAAGACGCACAAACTGGAAATAATTAATGCTCATAAGATGTTAAATTGGTCTTCTGTTTGTATTTCGTCTGTTTGTGTCTACTCAACAATTTTACCAACTTCCACAACGCGAAGAGTTTTTACACGAATTGTGACTCTATTACGTCTTACTAAAGTGTATTCACCGAGTGTTTCCAAGTTATTTTATGTTCGAGCTAGACGCTCGTATTTTATTCGAAAATATTCAAGCTTTTATTAATAACTACCTTTCAGGTAGGAGCGGGGATCACACATTCATCTATAAATTCAGAGGCCGTCTTGCGAGAGCTATTCGAACTTTCATAATTGCGAAGTTCGGGGAAACTTAATAATTCTTCTTGAGAAGTAGGATGACGGTCGGTGGAAATATTCAAAGAGCGTACGGCACTCTGAGACCACCCTTGGAATCCAGTGTACGCGAAGCTTTTTATGTGTAACATTGTTCAAACTCCTCGAAAATCAACCCTCGCAATTTAAAGGTAGGAGTAGGTAAGTATTTTATTAGTATTACTTATGAAACTCGTAAGAAAAACGTGAAAACGGAAAAGTTCGAATCAATATAGCTTTTGTTAGAGTATACGGTTTTCTGAGAAGTACTATTATTACTTGCTCGATAAAGCGATATCTGTTGATTTTATTTAACTTTTCGTAATCTGTTGTTGTAAGACATACTTTTTTATTGTTGAGTTCTAAGAAAAATAAGATTTAACGTGTACAAATAGAGTCCGAAATTAAATCAACGAGTTACGAAAGAAATACGAGATTTACGTATTGATTTTGGTTCGCGTAATATTTCAATATCAATTTTAAAAGATTTTATTATAACATTCATGATGTTAGCATGTTTTGAGAAATCTATTTTTAATAGTATTCATTGATCAATCAATAAAATAGTATTTTCGAGTTTGCTAACGCTTGATCTAAATTACAAATATCTATGCTTTGTTTTCAACAGTATATTCTTTCACACACAAATTGTCTCCCTAAAATCAAATGATTTTTAACGAAAACTTTGTGTATCATGTTAATACGGTCTCATATCCAATCAATCACCTAAAATGGTTCAGTCACGGACAATATTAGGAAAAAACATGTAAAGCGATATTAATAAAAGCGGAAAATGAATTAGTTTGAATCGTTATTAAACACAAATATGATTTAAGAATCATTTAAAAGGTTTCTACACAAATGTTCTATACTTTATAAATGTCTACCGTTGTATTGAAACAGTACTTGCGGAATCCCGCTTAATACTACATACAAAACTACGTTTTATGAATTACAATTTTTCTATACTATTTTATAAAAAACATCTTTGTTGTCTATTCTATTTTCTTATAAAAATTATACATTTTGAAATTGTCTACCCGCTTTATACAATCTAAGGTTGTCAAAAATTCTATTCTATAAAATCTTAAATCTAAACAATGAAATACAATCTATAAAAAGTTTGCACCACCAATCACAATTTGTTTTTTTTTTACCACCAAACGCTGTATACTAAATAAAAGTCTATCTACCTAGTCAAAGCTCGGAGTCAGCTTTTAGTTAAACAATATCAACGACCTTAAAGGTTGACTAAGATAAGCTCGACTAATGTTACAATGTTAAAATCGCCCGCAATCGTCTCAACTAGACTATTTTCTATTCAAATATTCTGCTATTTGAAAGTCCATTAGATGGCCAGAATATATCTATACAGCTTACTCGGATTCTTTTATTTTCTAGCTCTTAATCTATTCTAGTCTCTATCGATATTATCTCTACACCGTTCTATAATACTTCGATTCGGTAACTCTAGTAAAATCACTACCACACTTAAGTTGTTACTGATAACATTTTCACAATTTCTTCAATGTTTGACCTACACTATTCTAATATAAAAATATTACTGTAAACGTTGATAATGTACAAAGTTACTCGCCCTATGTATGTTGCATTGCTCCTTCGTCAGTGTAGTTCCATCGGCGTCACTATCTTATTTATATTTATAGCGCACAAGTTCAGTGCGACGCGTATCGGTTTTTGTAAATCCCTAATCCCCTATTGAAGCCAATCGAGATACCGATTCGAGACGAGTGTATCGATACTGTGCAAATACTTGCGATACAATTATGTAGAATTATTGAATGAACGCAGCTGATGCATTCGCTTTGCGCCCTAATAGGGGACGAGGGAGTTACATATGTAGCAGACACATTGCGCAGGATTTGTGCGCTCAATACCGACTCTAACTAGAAGAGATTAGTATGCTAATAGCACCCATTATAGACTCACAGACACACTCCAATTCCATGAAATTCTACTATAAAAATTTATGGACGATGGAGCTTGCTAGGCTAGCGCGTTTATAGTCAAAATCTATGGCAATCCATAAAACCAAAATACTATATAAAATAAATAAAAATAAGAAAATAAAATTTCTGACCCATCCAAATAGCACTCGTAAACTAATTCGTTATCGGATCTTTGTAGTGTTGCAAAGGTACGCTATACACGAAGAGGCAGAGACGGAGAGCTGGAAGAGTGCAAACTGTCGCACTAAACTGAACCTAAGCAACAAGCACTAAACTTAACTGTTACTAACACAATTAACGGTCAAATATCTTAAATTACAAATGGAGTTGGCACCGTTTGCGACACGCGGCCACTCGCCGCCTCGTCGCCTAATTATTTGGATCCAAATCGACGGCTATATGACCCTTTAAGGAATTTAGTTTCAATTGGTACGTGTTTTTGTCTTTGTTAATTTGATTTATTTTAACATTCGATCGGGAACGAACATGTGTGTGTGAGGATTGAACTATGCAAATAGTTGGTGTGGGTGTGTCGGTTGGCGGGTTGCATTCTGAGGGCGAGCGTGTTGTATGTGCGGAATGTAGAGCGAGGCACGCGGGGATAGGCCGCGGTCGGTGCGGCCGGCATTTACCGGGCACTACCGGCTACCGGCTACCGGCCGCCGGACACCGATACCCCGCCGTCACTTACTGACCAACATCTTACCGGCCGCGTCAGCGCCTGCTATACAGACCACGCTGCACCCCACACGAGGATGAGTCAGAACCTATCATCATTACGTTGAAACAAAACGCGAACAATCGAACGATCGACGTACGCACGCTAAGCTAGCCAACTCCACGATAATATACCATCTCTTCCAGTTTATTTCGGTAGCAATCGATAGCATAGTGAATAACTCGGAATGATCGGCCTCATTCCTAAACGATCAGTTGGACAATAAACGATAAACGTTTTGCTTATACAACGGCAATTTCCTTTATTTTAAAATATAGCGGCTTCACAATATAATAAAACTTACGAGTAATGATATTTATTAAGACGATATGTCGGAACAGCGAAAACATTACCATAAACTTATGAATATATAAAGTAGACTTATTAATATACAGTGAATTTGACACACGGGTACATTACAATAATTAAAAAGTTTTTCCATTATAACAGTTTCCTAAATATATAAATTACGTATTTAAGGTTATTGGAATTACTTCCTGAGGGATACCGCAATTTAATCTGTTTCAATATTGAAATTGATTACATTCAAGCAATTCGGTATCGGGCTATATGGGCGAACCTAGTCGGGCGATTTTGTAGCACGCATCTGCGAATTCGGGCCTTATGTTAATGTAAATGAAACTTAACTTTTGCGACATTGCATTCCTTGTTAGATCCAAGAGGATGAGTGGAGGGCGAAATATCAAACAGAGATTCGCTTGAGAAAAGATTTATTGTGTTCGTAATAATAAATTCCGGGAGCCGTTAACGGGTGTGTCCGGGTAAGAGAGTGGTAAAGCGGCGCGTGGGCGCGTGGGCAGTGGGGCGCGGGCGCGGGCGGGCGAGCGGGCCGGGTGGCGGCGCCTAGTGGTGGAGCGCGCCCGGGTTTACGTACTCCGCACCGACCAACACTCGACTTTCACCCGGTATTACTCCCACTACACCTGCGGCAACAAAATAAAAAAGCTACAAAGCCGGCAACCGACCGAGGGTTCCACCAACGAAACCGCGCTCAAACAAACATTACAAACGCAATGCGCTCAGATACAGTTACGCGGAACCCCGTTTCTCAAGCTAATTCAAAATTAACATGAAGGGGAAAACAAAAGTTGTAAAAAAATTACATTGCGCCGGGGATCATGTAAAAATGGAGAATGACGGCCCACAGCTCCACTCATCGAATCTTTATGGGGAAACTTGGAATTGATAGTTTCCTGTTTACTATATTCGGGCTATTTAAAATTGTTTGCACGCACGAAATGATAGACTTGATTTTATGAATGTTTTGTATTAGATAGAGTCCCTGTGTGTATCACGCACCGGCACGATGCATGGGGCGGGGGTTATTACGCCATATCTAACTATTGATTCGATCATCAAAACTGTATCAAGAACATGGTGTTATTTACTGAATAATTCATTCAACATTAGTGTAACTAAACACGCAATGGATTACGTAGTTAGAGGGTAACATACAACTGCCCGACTGAATAATGATTACAAATTACAGTTCCTATAACGTATTATGTTTCGAACGAGACATCAAAATAATATGATGTTTTTATTACACCTGCGAGTTTAAATAATCGTTCGAATATTGATGATCACACATTAATACTATGACTTACATAACGCGATATATTTATTTAAGCTTATTTGACTAGTTTAGAGGATGGCGATTGGGACGGTCGCACACGTAGCGATTCATGATTTTATTATTCATTTATTACACAATTTTGATATAAAAATTTCTTAATTTTGAAAAATTATTGCGAGGTGTGGTGACAAATCAACAATTTATTTTGTTGTTTAAATATACTTAAAGGCGATCGACCTTTTAATGAATTATTGCTTTATATACCGGGACCGCTTTATAATAACGATAACATGAAGAAGACAGCGTAAAACATTTGCATCCAAAAATATACACAACAACAACAATAAATATAATTAGTCGTTAACATTATCATTTAAGCAGTGTAAATATTTAAAATATATAAATTTCAAATTAAAAATAAACACATACAATACAATTATAGCAAATGTACATACAATAAAATACTAAAAATAACACTTTTCAAGCTCGATGTACTTTTATTAATATATGATAAGAAAACGAAGTCTAAGCTAAATTCTAATGATAAACTACACAAATTATAATTATCTAAATGTCAGTTATTCATCCTCTAAACTTAGTAATTTATCAAAATGAATGCTACATTATTAGCTATAAGTATTTCGTTAAGTTTATACGTCTTAGTAATAGTAAATGTTCCTAACCTATATCAAAGTACTAAACACGACATTGATTGAAGTATCCACATTAATTTAGACGTCCTTTGAGGACCTTCAATTGTTTAATACAATTTAGAAAGATCTAGTCTGAAACAGAGACGGATGTATGGTTTTGGGGGAGACCAACTTTGTGGTGATAGATGTTGACCATAAAATAGATAGAAATCAAAGTCCTATACCTATTTATTTGGTAAAAAAAAATTGAAAATACAGATTCTTTATTAATTTCATTGATTTACTGTATAAAACTTATCAGTTATGTAGTTTTCTCATCAATTCTAATGTTACAAACTGAATAGTAAGTAAGTAATCAAAAATACTTCAACTAAAAGCCCAATATAGACCAATATAACTTAGCTTTGTATTATTTACGATGTTCAACTGTTTGCTGTTTATGATAAGCATTAAATAATAATACGAAAGGTACCCCCTACTATTAAAATTCATTCGTCTGAGTAATGCATGGTCAGCATTGAGACAAGGATAAATTACATGATACATATAATAATTTTATTGTTATGTACGAACCGGGTTCGGAGAATCATTTAATATGCATGCACTGGGATGCCAGACTATACCAATTGTTCTCGTATTTAACTCGAACTTACATCCTTCTTACTGTCTTTAATATCAAATAATATTAATAATAAATCGAATGTCGTGTCCAGTATCACCTAAATCCTATAAAAGTCTAAATCACTACACACGCTACGTCACAAAGAGGATAGAAATATTTCAAAGGCTCTAAGAAAACTCTAAAACTACATGCCGCTATGCCGTAAGTTACATCTAATTATTAAATATAGAAGAAAGTTAAAATTTTCTATATAAATCTAATTTTATAAGTCTATTGCTGAGAGTACCTACTAAAATTTAATACTGACTACGATTTTCAATAAATATGCAAATTAGGTTATGAGCTCAGTTGTTTCAAGCTTGTTACGATTAATGCTTTGATTATCTTTGCCATCACGGTCTTGTAATTGTATTTTCGATGTCAACGATTTAATAATACACTTTTTGTAAGATTACTGACCATAAATCGTGGTTGGGGTTTTCAAATTTTCGTAAAGTTATTCGTTGTCGTATCGCAAACTATGTGTAAACTATACCCATGTGGTTTTATCTTTTCTGAGGATATGTAACGAGTGTGTATGAATATTTAAGCAAGAATTTTATTATCATCGGTTAAAGCGCAACCGACGAGGGAGCACTTTTAAAAGAATAATTCCATTCTATTTAAAACTGACAAAGTTGTTTACGACATTCGAAAACAGTCATTCTTGTGGATGTACGTGCAGTCGTTTTTCAAGTTTGAGTAAGCGTCTACCGACTGTTCCATATTAAAGGTTGCCACGAAGTTGTAGATCGCATTTTCGCAAACTCAGCACTTTGTACCGTCATCTGGTGCATCAAGACTTTCATTCGCTTAAAATTGAACCGAGAGAGTTTGCAATACGTTCAACCATTTACATTCAAACTTTGAATTCAATTAACCGTTTCCGATCCTATCTGTGGCTTAATAATTTATGGTGGTCCAAATATTGGCCATGTAATATAGATGACGTTACCAATAAACCGGCGTCGTCTGAGGAATGCTAATGGACGAAATGGATCCACATTAATTGTGGCTGAGCTGCTTTGTGCATCGACGTTAAACACGCCCGATCATTACGTTCATATATCGTAATGGGATCAATTTACTGTCTTACATTGTTAATGTTTTTTCAATTAAAACAATATTAGGGAACGAAATACTAAAGCTGTGTTAAAAACTTATATCCCAAATTGACTTTACCGGTATATTCTTGTCTGAGGGTGGATTATTCGAGTCCACGTTGCGTCCACTCGCATTCGATGTACCATTAATTTAAATAGCTCATCCGGACACCTGTGTAATTATTGGGACGCTCCACTGTTCAACTATGTGTGTTTACAATCAAACACACCCACATACTGTTTGAACACGAAAAAGAATTTAATATAAAAATGTTTAATTTTAATATTTCAAATTTTGTCAAACGGTAAAGGAATATGTGATATGCATCGTTGAGTGAGAGCCGAGCAAGCTGCGCTTACCGTTCTGCACGCTCAATTAGAATTTCCAATATCTAGTTTTTACATTCCTCAATTTCGTTTGCGTTTAACCGTAAAAATCTGGTAACGTGTTTTCCTCTTGAAGCGGAGTAGAAACCAAAGCTTAGTGGCATAATTATGGTGGAAAGAAGGCAGCTCAAACACTGAGTGTGGACAAATAACGAGAAGTGTTTGTGCAGCTGCTCTCTGCGGGATGTCCGCCTTTCCATTCCTACCTACCGACACTTTTAAGCCCACATTTTCTTATTATTGTCTATCTTTTTTTCAGTTTACAAAACCTCAGAAAAAATAATCCTTAACAGCAATAAGAATAGTACAAAATTAGTTTCTGATCTCTTTGACAAGACGAACCGGACTCCAGCTTCATTTAATTAGTGAAAGTTTTTTTAGTCCGCAACGAGATTTACGTAGAAGTCACCACAAAAAGGACGTTACTTTTTATATACTTTTGTTTGAAATCTGTTTAAATCTCTTTTAAAAGCTTTTGCCGTTAATGAGCAGTGAGCGTTTTGGCGCGAGACTAGTTGTCTGGACGCGAAGGGAGTCGGGACGCCCGGCGCGTCGTGGCGCGGCGCGGCGCGGTGAGGCGACGGCGGAGCGCGTATTTGCTCTACTGTTTGTTTGCTCGACGCGTAGCATTTGAGAATCGTTAGGGCGAACAGTCTACAAACATAGAGCGACGCGTCCTCAATTGGCCGGATTGTCTCGACAGTATTCTGGAGATACGACAATAAATACCATTCTCGAAACATGGACGTTTTATAATTGACATTACGTGGTACATTTTGTCTAGATGGTTCAGTCATTGTTAGGGTTGTTAACTTGTTAGTAAAGTTGTTAGTGAGAGTTCACACGAACTTTCGCCTCGGCGAGTTAGCCGTAATGGGAAGTTAGGACATTGTCACCACAGTGGATTAGGAAAATTAGCGTATGTGTTAGTTTAAATGAGTAGCATGTCAGTTGTAAAGCGAGAGTGTGCTATCGAGTAGTATTTAAGATAGCGGTTAGTGGAATGCATTGTCGCCGGCGCGAGTTCACAGATGCATGGCGTGTACATTGTAAACCCCGCTGAGCTCGAGCGGGTGGTATGGCAGAAGTGTCGCCAGGTGGTGGTAGTGATTGCCGGACAGTTGGTGGTGCAAGCTCGCCAGGGGATTACCTGCTGGGTACGGCAGCCCGAAGCTAGGATAGCCCGAATAGCTACGTCCTGCCGCGTACGCGGCGTACGCTGCGGGGAAACCTGTACAACAAACAATACACACGTTACAATCACATCAACACACTATACTTACTTATTTATAAGCGGTGGTTAATTATCGGATTGCATGCTTTCGCTCGATGTTATGCCGATTCAAGTGTTGTATTTAAATTGAGTTTCGGCGATACCGATTCAGTGGGCGATACAAACGGGCGGCGTAACACGTGTCCCGATGGCCCGGTTCTAAAATAGAGCCGTCACATAAAAGGTAGGCAAGTGTATCGTACATGTTCAGTACGACATCGCGTTGGACAATGTCCAGCGAATGATATTTTGTAAACATCGTTTAATATGGCGCAGTGTAAGTGGACTACGACGGCTTCGGCTGTAAGAGATACCTACTTTATTCTGCTAACCAACATAATAATACCAAGACTACACTAAAATCAAAACAGTCAACAAAATAAAACGTACATTAGAACTTGCATGTGCGGTTAAAACATCTACATATTGTACAATCGGTTACGTTTACAAAATGGGGAGTCCATTGTAAAATGTAAAATGAATGATGGCCGGAGCGTCCACATCGCGTCGGCTGATATGATCACTATACTGGATCGTTTATCATATTATTGCCAATCAAAATAGTGTATCGCGGTGGCGCGATCCATCACGCGGCAGATGGACACGGAACGAGTACGGCCTACCGCTACCCGAGACATGCACTCCTGGCTGTGACACCGGTCACACTCCTCGCGATTAGTGGGTTATTAGTATCGCATCGACCCTCTCAGTACCCAATTAGCACAAACAAACAAAGTACAACCGTATTTATACACGTGAATGATTTTACTAATGCAAGTAGCAATGTGGAGTGACTTTTGAAAAATAAATTGTGAATTAACTTACCGTCAGGAAGAGCACCCAATGACCACATGAAATCTAGAAATGTAAAAACATTTACATAAATCGATCGATCCTTACACCTTACAGTTATAATATTTACTTTTATATAATAGAGATACTTGAAACATTTAATTTAACTGTGCCGTGAGACACTATTTTGCTTGGCGAAAATTTTGAAATTTATATTAAACATCGATTATATATTGAAAACTATTTGTCTAATTTAATATATAAACATAAATAACATTAAATATTCTAAGCATTCTACTTAAAACACTTACTAACGTGTGACTATAATATGTATAATAAGTGGGGTATGTTAGTGTCGTCTGACCGCACTCAATGAGAGTCCATTTAACATGTTAATCTATTCTACACATTGTTAGTTTTAAGCTAAACATGTTAAACAAACAGACATATTCAAATATTTAAGAAATGATATTTATTAATCTAATTTACTACTGAAAATCACCTACATTAAAGTTAATAAGTACAATTATTCTATTTGTTAACGATATCTACGTTCGTTACATTATTTGGATATTCCAAAACCTTTGTTTACACGATATCGGTTAATCATGACCATATGGGAGGTTTACATACAGCTATACTAAGAATTTATAACTCTAACAGTGAACATAACTTTTAGTTATAATGCAATGCACAATAAATATGTATATAATAATACATATACGTAAATAAAATAAATTATATTACCTAATTAATACACTAACAAAATTGTAATGTCATTTTTTAAGTATTACCTAGTTTTAAATAAGTTTTACAACACAATTAAAAATAAATAAATAGGAACAAAACATCTAGTGGCAGATCTTAAAACAGATAATACATCCACATAATATAATAGGTACCTCTTTTCTTCCACTGATAACATTTTTGAAAAGCCGACATCAAGCTGTGAAGCTAGCAATGATAGAGCTATAGAATGTAATATCAATACTGAAATAGTCTCAGATCACTTAACAAATTGGCCGCAAAGTGTGACGTCACTCACTGTTGACGCTAAAAGGAATTAGTTTCATGGATGGACATGTCAGAACTGGCAACACTTAGAAGAACCATTAGGCCTTAAGTACAGTAAAATCTAATCAAAAATCAGAGTTACCAGATTCGTTACTATTTGTATATCTATCTATTAAAATGTCTGTCAACAAATCCAAAAGCGCCTACAATCGGGTAGAAAAATATTGTTCTCTATCAACCCTACTTAAAATTGATCCAATCTTTGTTTCTATTAGATGTATATTATAATGATTTATTAAATTAATATTATGCCTAATAAAGAGTGATGCTATGTATCGTCTAATATTTCGTTACACTTTTTCAAAAATCTGCTAACTAGTTCGTTTACTAATGGCAATTACTAAAAATAAGACACTTGAGATATTATTGGTTTCCTTAGAGAACGTTTTGTCGCTTAGGCTCGGCAGGAAGAAAGGAATGTAAAAGATTTAGGAATGGATAAGGGGAAAGCCGACGCAGCATTGAAAGAAATGCAACTTGGGGTCTGGCAGTCCGCTTAGAAGGGATGATGCGGATGCTGCTGGAAGAAGATCGCGGATCAGAGGGGCAAGGGAGTGGGCAGAGCAGCGTGAGTGAGGGGGGAGTAGAGGGTCTGGATGTCGAGAGCGTGGGCCCCCAGGAGGTCGGAGACGGAGTAGGTGAGGGGCGGGATAGCGAGCGGGGTGAGCGAGGGGCGCGGCGGGCGCGGCGATGGGCGCAAGGCGGCGAGCGCGCGGCGGTACGCGGCCGCGTGCGCCGCGCCCGCCCCCGCGCCTGTCACCACCAGCTGCGCCGGCGCGTGGACCGGGTAAGGAGCGTACCGGACGCCGCTACCGCCACCCGCTATGGCGCTACCTAGCAACTCACCGTACGCGCCGCGACCAGCGGCTCTCGTCTTTGCCAGATTCGCAGGAAGCATCACTTCTTTCGGCTGTGCCTTTTTGCATTCCACCTGAAACAAAATAAAACCATTTGAATTGTGTTCAGTAATGTGCATAACTCCGAATTATTAAGTCATAATTCAAAATGAAGACTTTGGAATTCACAACTTATTTATGGGTTTGTTAAATAACAAGCAGATCTTATTCGGGAGGTTATTGAAGTCTGCAGAACTGAATAAATACCTCGGAGGGAACGGGTGACTCGCAAAATTATGGAAGAAAGGAGGCGACGAAATCGGTCGACAATCCGTTATGCTTCACGGTTCGAGACACAAATTGAATTTTAATTTGCTTCGCAAAGTCAAGAAGCTTATCATTGAATACTTATTATACAGCAGGACGAATTTTACGAGGTCTCAAGTAATTATTTAGAATCGTCGTACGAGTCTTACTTATCATCTATTTCTGAGTTTGTACTTAATTAAACACCTCAACCTGTTGATATCTGTCTAAATTCAAAATGCTTAGTCTGTCTTTGATCAAATAATATACTGAAGTACATAAACATTAAAGTAAAACCCTCCGTCCAACTAATCTCGATACCGCAACGCAGAGGAGCGACGAAAATTAATGTTCCTCATAATTAAACCCCACGTTTAATCGATCCATTAAGTAATTTTAAACGAACAGCATGGCTCTCTTCAATGCTTGTATCTTTCACCTCCGCCTGATGGGAGGGGGAGGCCAGGAGGCAAGTATAAATTACCCAATCTACGCTAACCCAAACCTCTAGCAATAGAATTTTCGCTGCCGAGCACCGACATTACAGAAAAGTACATAGGCTTAAATTAAAGCTACTCGGATTGATCACTTAGGCTGGGTTTTATAATTTTGTTAAAATAAATGGTCTGTTCTAAATTGAACGTTTTCGAATTTAGCTCAATACTGGCAGAATCTCGTGATTATACCCGCGTTGATTTATTAATAAAATATATGTATAATGTATATCTACTGTTTTGATGTTTTGTTTATTATATATAATATAATACATTCTTTCATCATCACATATAGAGTATAATGTACTAAAAGAGCAATAATGAACTTTGTAATATTAGCAAACCAATATGATAATAGTATAAATAGACTTGTTTCACTTGGGCATCTAAAGTAACTTTGTGGTACGAGTATGTAGTTTCAAAGATGCGTTTCGAAGTCGAGGTGCAATAAGAATAGGTGTGAGGTGTGGCGCGGGGCGAGGCTGTCGGAGGGGAGCATAAAGTCCGCGTCCACATTTGTCACGCGGACGTCACAAGCCGACAAATGAAGGCTTTGCCACGGCGTTCGCGCACTTTGTGCACTTTGCACAACTTTCTGCGTCGACATGAAACTACGTGCTTTTGCATTAACGCGGGGAAGTGAGTGAGGCTTTACTGCGCTGAGTGTCTTTGCCAGCAAGTTTTATGCCTAGATAAGGCTGCATAATCAACATGTAATATAAAAGTTGGAAGCCCAGATTATTATGACTTAGAATAAAGTTTAGTATTATGGCTTGAATAAAAATATACGCCGTCGGACGTCGCACCAAAATAAACTGTTTTTATGAAGCTTTTTATTAAATTTTCGAACTTCATTGTGAGAGTATGAGGTAAATAGTACACTATCGTCCCCGACATAAAAATATAGTGAGCGTTCATTTTTCAGGTCCGACAAAGCTTTACAAATGAACAGGCGCCTACTTTAGCAGAGGCTGCCAGCTTCGTAGCCACCCCCCATTTGTTCGGCAACACGCAATCGCAGGGACACGCTGGATAATGTCAGCTTAACTTCAAAATAGTAAAAATGTTTTGCTATGTCCATCTTTGCCACCGAAAATAGAGTAACACAATTTGGTATAAATCAGAAGTGGAGCGGTATAAATCTACCTACAACAATATGAACGGCCATGAAGAAAATTCAGTGAGGGGATTCGACGTTAATTGATGTCGCGTCGCTGGTGAACGGAGTGGGAAACAAAAGCTCACAAACAATTCGCATCGGAGTTCGCAATTCGAATCGAGTCGCGACGCAGTTTAATGACACGAAAAATAACAAAGGTAAATTGTATTTAGCCGGGCGCTAGGTAGGCGCGCCCTCGAGGCGATATATCGATCGAACGATCGAGTATTCGACACCGAGCAAAGATGTCGGTTCGCTCGAGCGGACTCGAGACCTGCTCCACTGCGCCCGGCTTAATGCCGCCCCAACTCTAACCTAGCGCACCTACCTCCTTCTAATATCACCCATGTATGAGAAATTTAATTGTTTCCCGAGAAAACACCAACATTGCACGGTTCATTGATCCAAATAATTTAGATGGAAGAAAATTTTAATATACCAAAAAGACATCATGAATATTTCTAAGCTATTAAAATATTTAGGTTCATTAACTTTATTTTAGTTAGTAATACATACTTTGAATTTTTGTTTTGTATTTTAATTAATACCAATTAACTAAATTACTACCATGTACTGGTAGTATTGATGGCATAGAAGACACATTACACTATTTTAGTGACATATAACGTAATAAATGGTTTAATAAAGATTAATAAATGCGTGTATATTTTACAGTGGGTTCCATTGTAGTCAGTAATGAGGGTACCGATGAGTTATGTCGACCCAAACCTTCAGGGGACTTCAAACAAAGACGTTTAGATTATACGATCCCGCTTAAAAACGATACAAAATAAACGGGGACTCTTATCTCTCAGCGGGAATTTACGTGTGTTGCGACACTTTTGCCCTTTCCTAACATTATGTAAAGATTTTCAAGTAGCGGAAACTTTTACATGGACATTATTTCAGATTCCTTCCACGCTTGAAACTAGGAAAATAAAACAAGTTCTTTAAACAGTAGAAGCTTACCGGACCAGAGTTCGCATGTGTGTTGACGTTAACTGCATTTTATAAGATTTTGCGTTTGTTTCTTTGTACTCTTATTTCTGTTTCCCTTGAAATACTTGTGGCAGACTGCGGGCAAACCGCCAAATAGACAACTTTATAAAAGGATAAAATATCGTTGCTGTTTCTGAGCGAATACCTCTACAGTGACGTCATGAACAAATGACATTGCTATATTCAAGTATGATTTCGAAAACATGGGGAGAATCTTTTGTAGATTAGGGTTTGGTTTTGTGTAACAAGATTAACGCACTGAAGTAAAAACTCATGTAAAGGCAAACATATTTGTAAAAGAATGATGCAGTGCGGGTTGGAATATACGTGAGCGATAAACGGCGACGAGAAGGGAGAAGGATGCGAGGAAGGGGGCTAGATAAGTTTATCAGGGAAACCTCTCGCGTTCATATTGACAGAGCGTCGCTTGCCTGGCCCTGATTGCCGCTCAACGGAAGCCGAAGCGTGGGAACCGGAGGCTAGGTGAGAGCTCGCAGAATTACACGTCTGTTACGATAAAAATGTATAGGTACGTAATGTAATTTTAGGGTTTTCCCGGCTTTACCTCCTCGAAAAGATTTTCTACTGCAATGAAGAAAATATTTTCATAAAAAATCTTAGTGTACATCGAGTTACGTAAAGAAGATGAGTCACAAATCTCGCGCTCAACAGGTCACGAATAATGAAATACTCGACGGCGCCCCTGGAGCTCTCTCCATATTTACGTAACTGTTGTTCGAAGGAATAAGATAAGCGAAAATCGACGTTTTCTGTCGAATTTTGACGCAGTTGCTTAAAGTGTTTGAGTGTTTACAGAGGGGGTTAGACGAGGCGCGGAGTGGGGTTTGATGGGCCGTAATGCGCCAAATTCAAATCAGATATAAGCGATCGACTCGCGTGGTGTCTATATCGATACCTGCAACGAAGATAGCCCTCCAGCTACTACTAAATTGCACACATTTTATATCGAGACGTTGGAAATACATCCGAGTGCTATAAAGCGAAGTTTTGCGTGCGCTCGATGCCCAATAAAGTTTCCAACATGGAAATGGATGGAAATATCTGTTTGACTTTTCTACATTTTATACTTATTTCTGTCAATAATGCGTTTCAATAAAGTAAATAGTATATGCATACAAAACTTTGAAGCAGAATAATAAACTATCATTAATAAAATTGTCTATAATCAACAATTGAAAAATCAATATTAGTACCTACTAAGAAAGTAGTTACATGGTGTGAATATCAGATGCAGTGAAAATATACACGTTTCAGATTTATATGCAGCAAAGACGGAAATAATACGTATTACTTTGTGTGCAAGTTGAATTTTATATGGGGACAAAGTACAGTCGCCGTCATAGAAATGTTAGTTACATTAAATATTAAGGTAGCATTGTACAGGACACGACGCGTGCAACATTCATTGGGCCGCGCGAAGCCTGTCAAACGCTCGCGGCTATTTCTGGGGGAATCGATCGCACTCGATGGCAACACCGACCGGAACAACCAAGACGTTTTACGTTATGAACACGCTCTATTCAATTCTGAATTACAAAAAATATTACATTTGATATGCACGCCATATTCCGCACACTTTACCAAAACTCCGCATAAAATACCTCAAACTTTTACGTTTTTAAATACTTTTATGAAATACATTCGAAGGAAATGAATAAGTATTGCAATTGGAATATTTTTACCTGATTCAAAATAATGTAATTGAGAGAAATGGAAGAGCAAACGAAACCAATTAAATTGATAGCGAGACTAGCAAAGAGTATTGGCAGACACTCAATGGTATTACCGACCGATGCCAGTGGTAAGTAAACACTATTGCTCTTCACTTGGGGCTTTAATAATTTACTTCCCGGATAAGAATATTATTTGATATCATAAGAAAATTGTGAATCATACAAACAAATATTATTTTTCAGAAGTAGATGCACAAAAGTGGCGTATGTACGAATTGAAATTCTCCAGAAAACGTGAATAAAATGAAATAAATTTGCAAACGATGTATCGAGTTCAGACGGGGCATCAGACGCGTATGAGTGCAGTTTGCATTAAAGTAATTGTTGAATGTCGGCCGTTTGTGGTCGCCCAGCTTCAATTTGCAAAATTAGATGTTGCTATCAACGTTCAACCAGCTATTTCTATTCATAAATGCAAAATGTTCTTTTAATTAAAAATCAAGCTATTAAACATAAGACTCAAAATTAACACTTTAAAAGGTATGGTTTCACTTTATTAACAAGAGTTTAAGTATCCGATCAAGGATGGAAAATTTCAACTTTAGTATCTCCAGTAATTGATGTAGATACACTGAATTAATTACTTACAATGTGAGAAAGTTTATGACGCACGTACATATATAAGTTGTAGCAATTAGTAGTAATTAAGTAGGTAGATTGGCGTCGGGCGCCCGGCGGCGGTGCCGTGTCACACCACCTACTAGATTAAGGATAGCGGCACGTGGCCTCACCGCTCGTAACTTGTTTTGCATGAATCTGAACGCGACTTTCATACGAGTCTCTCGAGGAGACTCGGCTCAGCACCTATAATGTAAATGAAATTGTGTGCAAGAAATAAAGCAGAGCTCCTCGGCCGGTATTTATCGCTGGCTGCGTCTCCTAACTCCCCCGTAATGGGGACGTGGAGACGCGGCGCGGTAACGAACCGGCCTGCCTGAACGTATGGCCTTTATTGATGACTCCCGCGCCCTCTACATGCTCACTACTTTATTGTCTCCCTACGCAGCGACACTGTTTCAATTACGCCCGCCTTCTTACAATGCTTTACGACTTTGCCTTAAATCATTTCTCCTTAAACCCTCCTTGTATCATCGACTTCCTCAATCTATTCGGGATTACTATTCCACCGTGAATTCCATCAATTTGTCAAAGTATTATCATAAGAAAATAATATAAGCGATTCGGAGAATTACTGAATTACATTATATCGACATGAAGCTTAGGTGAAACTTATTGGAAATGTCATAAGTTGTTATTTCGCATACGTCAGTAATGCGGATTAGATAAAACGCTAAAGGTTTTTTTCTATATAAACCGGCTTAAAATATCCAGGGAATTACTTTGACGTAACACACGTGATATTTTTGCGACTCGTTGCGGTCGCTTCACGCACTTCAAACGCGTTTTCCTTTGACAAAAAGGAATCTTGCCGTTACGTTGTCAAACTGTCAATTGGTGCTTTGATAAGACAACTTCTTCGACATACTTTGTCCACAACAAAGGTTTACTTTACCAAGAGATTTAGGTTGCGTATTTTGTTGAAATGTTACTAAAACTGGGTACGGTTTGTCGATTGAAGTTCTTCACTGTCGCTCGCCGTTGAGTTATTACTTGTTTTGGGATTACTTATGTGGATTAAAGGCCCTGTTACACAACAACATTTTACCATTCAACAGTGGAAGTAATCTAAACTGTTCCTTAGTGAACACGTACTCGAAGGGCCGATGGTTATTTTCACATGCAGTCACGTTTGGACCCCACCTCACGTCATATGTGATTAATTAATTTTCTTTCACGCTTCAAATTTAAGTTCGAGTAGAAATCGTTAACGGCCGGAAATGCCTGTTGAGTTCTAATTTACGTCCTTCCCTTCAAGTTGAGTTAGTTGCGTCATGAAAATTGCGTGCCGTGTGCTTTATGACCATTAAATTTATATATGTACGTACCTATATAGGAAATTAGGTAGTTGTTTAAATACTGATTGCGACCGATTATGATCGAGTCAATATATTTTTACTTTGAAATTTTTATTTTACATTTTTATACCGTACTAAAGTTTGGTAATATCAGGTATATGATCATTATTAAGATAAATGTGTTCTACATTTCATTTAAATGAAAATGTTCAATAATCCTGGCATATTATTATGTAAATTTGTTTAGGTACGTAACACGCATACTCGCACTATATCTACGTCCAAACATAGGTATGAAGGAAGATTGACTATCAGAGTTGATTGTGAGATACCTACCCGACAAATTTACTTGGAAATTATACCTGGGGTAAGAAGCCTAACTGTTAATTAAGACTATATTATAGGTAGAGGCGACCAAATCTCGTTAGTGTCAGGCGTCGCCGGCTGCATACTATGATATACATACGTTATACACGAACAGGAGCAGTTATGAGCTCCTAAACCAAGTGCTTGGCGAAACTCTAAGATGCTCGAGTAGATTAGTAAATAATTATACAGTTCAGCTCGCTTTGGTTGTGATTGAATGGATTTTGGCAAGTTTAACGGTTAACAGAGTTTATGTCTTGCGGTTGAAATGTTAGGATATTATATTTGGATAAGCTAGTTTCATATCGTTCGAAATTTAAATCGAAACAGTTGTTATTCATAGCAAGTTTCTGTTGCTCACTTTAATAACATTACATAAAAAGACTACTCAATATTACACCTAACGCCGGCTAAAATAAAATTCAATAAAGCTAACTAAATTCTTCTCAACATTAGCCGTGCGACATGCCGTCCCTTCTTCTAATCTACAAGCCATTAGGGCACCCATTTTTTTGAATGGAAATTTCAGAAAGGACCAGACAAAATCCATCCGAATCTTCACAACTTGCCAATTGCAAGTTTCAATGAAAAGGGACGGTCACACTTGATATATTTTATGTGGAAAGCGCAAAAATGGCCGCGGACCAATCGATAAAGCTTAGAAGAAGCCTGGGACCTGCTAAAACGGGAAGTTTATGGTAATCACGCCTGCGAGGAGCCAGTGATTGATTGTTCGCTCTTCGAGGGGTGTGGACCTTCCCTTACAACCGTACCAGAGGAATAGATATTAGAGTGTTTCGCTCGGTTCAAGTGCTTAAATTGAACTTTGAAAATCAATTTTGTGTATATTGAAATTTATCTTTGGCACTTTGAAATAGAGACCTAGTTACACAGAAACAAAATATTTACACAGTGAAATGAAGCAAAATAGAAATTGATTTTTTATTTAAACGTGTATGTTGTTTCAAATCTATTTCCTATTTGTTATAATTAAGGTTTTATATTATTTGACAGCGAAATATGTTTTGTTTACACAAAAAACAGGTTGAAAAACAAATGTTTTTAGAAAAACTATGGTGTTTTCAATCGTTTAAACTGATGGAAAGTAAATTTGAGTTATCAGGAATTTTTTGAAGTCCGACGAAAATAAACTGCGCAAACATAAAAAGCCGATATCGATAGGAGTGCGTGAATATACCGGGTTGCGTATGAATCATCGAGTACCGCTGTCGCGTTGTTTTCGAAAACCATTAGTTAACCGCTCAATAAAAAGTGATCGAGTGATATCGCCATAAAAATCTACTAACTCCTTGCTTTGTCAGCATTTTCAATATTTGAAGAAGTAAAATGATTATGTTCTCTGTTACTACTTATAAGATTTTTTCATAGATTTTATTAATAGTAGAAAAACTCGAGTATTTTTGACAAAATTGAATCACAATACGATGAATAAAATACGTATCAAATCACAACTTTAATAACAAAACACAGAAAACTTTAACATTTCCAATAAAAAAATGTAGCACGATCTAACATTTTATTTTACTTTACCTAAAAGCCGTTCAACGTGACTAATTGAACCAACAAATTTATTAAGAAATCCATTACCGACTAATATTGGATATATTATTGCCAACAAGAAGCCAAAGTTGCTTACGCATTGGTTCATTCACCTTGCGGGGTTAGATACGATATAACACCGTTTTTCGAGTTCACCCTTAAGCAGGTGTAACTATAAAAAGCACAGGTGTGTGTGTTTCTAGAAGGTTCGTTTCTAAATAGAAATTGATGTTAAAGGTGAAATGTAAACTATACTATATTTTACCCATTTTAGGCGCGTCACTGCTTTGTTGTTAAATTCATGGTAAACGGAAGCAATTACGGGAGTAATGTGTAAGGACGTAATGGAGTGATGAGAATTTGTTGCGAGCGTTTTAATGGAGGCCCGTATTTATGTTTCAAAATGCAGCGAGTGCCTTACTCTGTCTCAGTGTTAATAATTATACAATCGTTTAGTACACAATTATACTAGATAGCGGTGTCTTGTTTGCTTCTGTTAAATCACTCCGAGGAAATTAAATGTGACGGAAATTACAATTGCTTTTCATTTATAATCGCATTTGTTTTGGTATTAACGTAATAGGAATTTGTGTCGTGAAATATATTATTAATTTGTTTTAGTTGTGTTATTGTTTGTGGTACGAAATTTCAATTCCAGTATTTTTAAAATTATTTCATTTCGTTTTCTTTTGCAACATGTCACACTATCAATCACTAGTTATTATCTAGTTTTTTATTATCCTATGAGACTTATGGATACATTGTGTACCGAAAATTTAACAAATAGCAAAAAGCTTTAGCTTACACAGCCAAAGTCACGGATATAACTTGTATTCAAAGTTGTTAGAAATATGTTTTTGTAAAATAAATTCTTGTATACCAACGTAAAAACAACATTTTAAGTGTTAGCTAAAATTGATTTATAATTAATTAACAAAACCAACGAATCATTGTTGTCAAACAAAGGTTGTCAAAAACAAGGGTTGAAAAGTATCAAACAAGCTGTTAATTATACGAAGAAGGATTTGAACTTCTTAGTAATATTAATTTTGTATTTTAAGTTTACTATATTTATATTATACAGTTTCGGCAAGCATAAAGAAATTCCTCGGCAAAAATATTGACAGTATAATCTTTACATGTAAAAGATAGCTTTAAATGTAAGCCTTGATATCACCGTATCAGTGTCGTGTGAGGAGGCGGAGTAGCTATTAGCTTAACGACCATTTTAATATAAGAGATGACGTATTAAATTTACGAGGGCAACTCTGCCACTCAGAGCGAAAACACCCGTGCTGACATGACGCCTCAGTCTTCTTTATTGCGTACGTAAATATAACTATTCTATGTGTTTATGATACGCTAAAACAAATTTTTAATGACCCGATTTGTTTACGGCGCGCCGTATACGGTACGTCGTAATTTTACCAACAAAAAAAGCTTTGCCTCTTTACTTTGTCACGGTAATGCAAGTTTGTTCTACATTGTTTACGAAAACCGAGTAAAAAAGGAGTTTTGCCGTAACATTGATCATTTTCCCGGCACGCAACAAAAAAGGGGCGAAATAATAAGCGATTAGTTTCCCGTACCGCCGTCGTCGGCCTGTATACGTTACTAAGAGAGCTCGCATCATGTACACCTCTCGTTTCGCACGGAAGCGAACCGTAATTACTCTAAAACACTACCCATTTGTTTGATGTCTTTGTTCGTTGTTTGTTCCACTTAGGGCGAGCTTCACCCTAGCGATTTCGCCCGACACATGCCGCGAGTTTCGTACACCCATCAGCCGTGAGACAATGGAGCAAGACAAAAAAACAAGCATTAATAATCAGAAATATGCATCGACGGGAAAGGGTGTTCAATCCTTTCAACCGAGTCGAAAGATAATGGCGGTGAAACTTGAAGCGTCAAAGACAATGCAGGTAATGGCTCGGGTGTGTGCCTCTGATTGAAAAAAGTTCATAGCTTTACCGAACAGTCGGCCATTGTTTACGATGTAAACTGTGTGAGAGCGTGAGCCATCGAAATTCAAGAGAGATTTGATATTTTAACATCACCCATCGAAATATATTTTACTGTAACGATTTTTGTTTACCACCTTTGTTCAACAATGAAATGGACTTTACATTTTCTCGTATAATTCAGCTTTCATTTTACGAGATCACAAAGTCATTTTGTTATGTATATAAATCTTTTCTGCTTAGAGATTTTGTGATTCTAACTCCAAGCTAGATTTAGATTAATTTTAAAACAATTGCATATGAAATCGCGTGAGAAAAGCGAAGTTTTACAGCAGTAATATAAACTAAAATTCAGAGTTAATTCCGAATAAAGTTACCCCTCCTTTATAAGACTTGGTAGTATAGTAATATACTGGAATTTATATTCGAATAATGAAATTACATTATGGTAGACAATAGCCGCTATTGTTTGCGTGTGATTAAGACATGCCACAATGTAATGTTCAAAAGATTGTTTTAACATTGTTGAACAATAAAGATAACAATTTTAATTATTAATAATATAAATTTGAGAGTCACCAATAAAGACTACTTTTTTCTTCATAAAAAGAACAATTTTCTAGTTTTTATTGTGTTATATTATATAAAAATGTCAATTCTCTTCAAACGTATTATATTTCCGCTTCGTCCCGAATAAAAATAACCAATATTGATACGATATTCAGTACAACATTTCTCAAAGCTATCAAATAATAGCTTGTTTGAAAAAAATCCCTTTTTATTATAAACTAATCCTCTTCTTTGTTAAACTTAAGTCGGCGAAATATTAATATCAATAGAATAACACAAAATAGGTCAATAGAGCCTTTTGAAATGGAGATTAAATCTCTTCAACGAATTATTATGTTATTTTAATAAACAACGTTAACAGATATCATTTTGATATTTTAATACATTATTTAATATTCATCTATTTTGCCACTCCAGTCAAAAAGTTACTACGTTTTTGCGACCTTTTGTCGTGGTTTCAGGTTCAATATAAGCAAATAAATATGTTGTGAAACAAAAACGTTACTTCAAGTCATCACATTTTAAAATAGACCTCAGGAATATCTATATTGTGTTCGGAAATGATTACGTAATACTAAAGCTAAGCGGAAAATTATTTAAAAACTTTGTAAAAGGAAAATTAAACAAACAAATTTTGAAAGAGTAAAAAGTAACTAACTATAAAGAGGAAAACAAACGTGAAACTAGTTTAGCTATTAGGGATTTTGTGGTTTTATTTTGCATGTCTGATGTCACTTGATAGTTCTCTGTTTTGTTGGAAAAATCTAGGCGGTGTATAAGCCGAGGCTTAGTGGTATTTTATTGGTTCTATTTGGAACAAAGCCAGCTTTAGCTCCTTTCACTTCTAATTGATATCTGACCGACAATGTACGAAGATTGAGCCGCGTACGCAAATTTATATTTACACTTGCCCTCATTATTATGGATATACAGTATCTCCCCACACAAACACAGCAATATAACGCAAATAATAAAAAAATATCTTCTTTCATATCTTGTTGGTTGTGCCGAACAAAGAACGTTAACAACAGATTAACTGGACAGTTTTATGCAACGTTAAGAAGTCATATATTTGTCGACGATCGAGTTAAACAAAGGCCGTTCAGATTTTAATTTATTTCTTTATTCATTTCAAACTGGCATATACAAAAGAGGGTGGAACGAATAAATCTCGAGTAAGACAAACAACAGGAACATGTAAGTAAAGAGATGATAATACCCCCAGCATTTACGGAAGTTTTAACAAGTGGGTAACGAACTTTATGTTGTTTGACTACCAAAGTTTTCAAGGATGGCATCGAATCGATAATAATGTATCCTTCGTTGGATTCGTACGTACAAACTGGTTCCTTATTCATTTTCCTTACTTTCTCTATATGGTATTAGTGTGTTACAGATAATAATCTTTTCGGATAGTATCACGAGTTTCTTGTATTATTCTAGAAATCATACATTACAAAGTTGTTGATTTTTCTGTTTCGGCTTCAGGAATGGAGGAAAAAGAACCTTATTATGAAGTAAATAAGATGTTTTTGTATTAAATAAAGCTAGAATATGGCGAAAGAGAAAATGTTGTGATGCGTGAAATTTTCCTAAGAAAAAATAGAATTTGTAACTGTAAATGGAATCCTAATTTGATTTGTCACGAGTGGTTACTTGTTTTGGTAATATAAAGTATATTGGGTACTCACCATTTTGTTGTTGATTTCATGAAAATGTATTTCGCACACTTTATCTACTATATCTTCACTTTGAAACGTCACGAATCCGAAACCTGGAACAAATTAAACAAGAAATTAGTATTAATAATTATAATAAGGCAATTTCACTAATTAAAACGTTTCACGTGACAAGTATTATTTTAAACTTTCAAAGAGAAACGTCAACGTGACAGGAAGAAGATTAATAAAATTTGTTAGGCAAAAGTTTCTCTTAAGATTTTTCACATTAATTACAATCTACAATCAAGTTGTATTGAAACAGAACTTAAAACCTCAGACGAAGTCCGAAAACTTTTCGTATTTAACTTGCTTTGGATTGTTAAGGTCTTAAGTCTTTGATATCGTTGTAATTAAAGTCAATTCGTGTCAAGGTGTTCTCAAAAGCGTCAATCAGTTTCCGATAACACTTACCGATTGATAATAAAGCCGTTTATTACTTGCATACTTAATAATATAGTTATTTGAAACGGTTCCAATTATTTAATAACCAAGCTCATATACGAGTATTGTTATAAAATTCAACGTATACGACCTAAGTTTGTAATTTAAGTAGCTTTTCACGAGCAGACGAATTGCTTTTCAATATTTACAACAACAACTCACTTAAATGTACAATCTGTCGTGCAAATAAATCCTTCAAGTTGGCAACACGGCGCTCGCTTCCCGTGTAACGTAATCACCTGACGTACAAAGTTCCCGGTTAAAGTGGCAAACAAAACAATGCGACTACCGACCGAGTTGTCTGCTAACGAGTAAGACACACACGCGTGACGTGACGTGTCCAGGTCCACCCATCAGGACAAACAGCATTACTGAACCGTTCAGCAAACAGGAGGTGGCGCCACGATTATGCTGACACGTCCGATCCCCCCGCGCCCGCGCCGCACCGCGCTTCTCCCGCCACGTGACGAGGCACGTGTCCACCTCGTACGTCTTCCTGACGACTTACCGACCTCACTGACATAAAACTTTTTGTCGCTACATGTCAGACGATACTCAGTTTATTTCTCGGTAAATATTAAGTTCATCTCCTTCTATGAGTTCGGTCGGCCTAAACAAACAGCACGATCCGTTCACTGAAACTAGGGCGCATTTGGTATTTCACGCGCGAACGGGTGGCTTTCCGAATCGACTCAGAGATAGTAGCACCCTGAAAAGGCAAATAAGGGTTCAGTGGAGTTTCGTGAATGACCGTATTTTTCTTTATGCATTATAAGCTCGGTGCGGTATATCACGAGAAACGTTTCTCCGTTATTGCTTTACCGATAAAACCTATCGGAAACAATAGCCACTTACATAAAACATCGTGTCGACGGTATCGGTCTGGGTTTGATAACGCGTTAATAAATAAAACTGGAAACAAAATTTGGGTCGTCTTGAACTTTGACTGTGCCGTACCTTCGCAGGTAGCGACACTTGTTTATTGTATTTTAGGATTGTTTGGACCAGATATTAGCGGTATAGGACAGATATGTAGTTGAGCGGCGAGCTGAGTTTATTTATGCGGGTCTGCAAACCAAATAAAGTAGGGGCAACCAACGAACGCCGGCCACCGAGTAAAGTTATCTGCGGGCGAGATAGCCGAGTAAATAACAAAATAGACTTCAGTATCAAACTACCAAAACGAAAGTTCTCCAAAGTAAATGTAACGTTAAATTCCTGTATGATTTGTTGCTATAAACTCTTCGTGAAAATAAATACAATACGACTAAAGTTGGAAATGAAATGTTAAGAGAAAAGAGAGAAATAGCATTGTCACTGACCACGTAAAAAGTTTCGGGTTTCGTGTTGCCTTTGTGTGTTCTTTGTAGATAAATGGGGTATTTTCGTGAAATTCGTCCGCGTCACTTCTCCTAACAATGGAGAAGATAAATAATCTCTGCGTAAGAAAAGGATTCCGTAAACATAATTATTTGAACTCGCAATTGTAGCTGTGAAACGCTAATGAAAGTTCTCCTGGGCCGCTCCAGGAATTAGCTTTATTTTTCCCCGGGTTCAATTAGCGCGCTTTTATTTTCCAGGAAATAAAATTAAATCTCGAGTGTTACAGGTTATTCTCGAAACCACCAACGTAAACCGAGACTTATAAATAACGTTGATAAATTATGCTCAGTAGTTAATTATTAAAGTAAATAAAAATAACATTTTATATTCTAGGCATTTCCACGTACAATACAAAATTACCAGTAGATTTCCCCTATTATAATAAAATTCAATTATCGCGTCCCAATTTCTTTCAGTAACAACCAAATAAGAGGTTATCTGAGTGCCTCTCGAATTGGATATATTATTTACCAATTCAGTAGGTAACTGCCTACCGAGCCGTATAAGCGCAAGCCTCTGTAAATCCCGCCCAATTTTTATTAATTCGCTTTGAGTTCACACCTGCGTGGCGCTCGTTATTTTAATATAAGAAGCGAGAGGTTGAGGCGAAGATTATGAATGTGTCTCCCGATATCTGATATCTCGACACATCTATCGGGCGGCGAGTGGGGCTGACAGGGGGAGGTCCCCCTGCCCCCGTATCGGGGCCACAAGCAGTATAATCTGGCCCGGCACTGTATGAAACACCGGCCGGTGGCGTTTATAGCGCTATAATAACCGTATAAAACGCGACTTATTGTAGGCGTCGATAACTGACGTTACAACCTAAGGCCCTCACTTTGCGCCGTTGAGGGCCGCAACGCAATTTTTGTAACACCTTAACGTTCACGATGCCAGAATTTACTACTGTTTCTCGCACTAATGTTGCCGGCGGAAAATACTTTTATCCGATTCAATTATATTAATGAAAGTAATGAATAAATAATTCCAGTAACGTAACTACTTATGGTTGTGTATCTGATCCCGGGTTGTGCTCTTACATGCAGATTCACAACAAGTTTTCCTTTGCTAAAAATAAATATTTACCTGTGAGAAATTCAATGTTGCACAGAATCGAACTATCTCACGTTCGAGCGTAATTTATTTTTAAGTTACTGTCTGCTCTATATCTTATGTTATTTGAAGTACTTACAATATCCATTTATAAATTATTGCAGCTGTATTTACGGACCTAGATTGAACAGCAATACGGAGCGAGCTATACAAAGGGTACAAAACGCTTGCATAAGGTACTGTTTTAATATCCCTAGAAGACATTTCATTACTCCTTACCTCAACGAAAATAATATTTTGAACATGAGCGCTCGACGGGAGCTGCACTACGCCTGCACCGTTCAGAAAATAATCTGGAATAAAAATCCTGCTTACCTTTTTGAAAAACTCCATTGGGTCTCCCACTCGTCGCAAAAACATTTACGTTCCACTACGCAGAACTTGCTTAAAATCCCAACTCACAACACTTCTCGCTACAGAGGATGCTTTAAACTCGCCGCAGCAAAGATTTGGAATAACCTCCCTCCGCCAATGAGACTTTTTATGAATGTAAAATCCTTTAAACTCAAATACTCGAAAGCGTTACTAAAACGACAAATTGCTGCGGAGAGTCTCAGGCATGCTTACTCAAAGTTTTTAAATATTAAAGAATATTTCGACGTACAATAACCTCCCAGTAATAAACACGAATGTCACAAACCCACACACACACATACACCCACTCACACAAACACATCCACTCACACACACACACACATACATATGTCGGTAAACTAAGTCATCTCACATTATAGTATGTATTTCTCAATTTGTCATGGCGCAACCCTTTCTCCATTACTCCCGCCCTACACCCCAGGGAGTAGGTGACCGCTGAAAACCAGCGCTGCCCACTGTTGGGCAGCACAAGCTGAGCGGTATACCATTTGTCATAATTGTAGTTTTATAATTTTAATATTTCTGTTCTAATTCTCTTTTTGTATTACTATTATGACAATAAACATTCTTTTATTTATTTTTTATTTTTATAAATTCTATTACGTAAAGTCTTTGCATAGCAAATTTGAAGAGTGTTTTCAATAATCTTTACCAATATATTAATTTGATTTTATTAGATATGAATCCATAAGTTGTAACTAACTAATCTAATAACAAGTGTGCTTCAAATGTTTCAATGTCACAAACAAAATGTTGACCAAGTTGACATATTCCTTTATCCTTGTAGTCAATTTATGTTCATGTATCCACTGAGATGTTCGATGTTCACAAGTTTTCATTAGGACTTGAACAAGCACTCAAATGATCAACGGAGTTGGACGACAGCGTCCAAACTTTTGTTATTGTTCTACTTCATTATTGTAATACGAAATACGCGACGCTATAATTAAGAGGTACTACAGAATAGTCCCCTTAGCGTAATACTTGCCGAAACTTTTTTTATCTGTATAGCTAATGTTAATACCGGTTGATTGACGGTTATTATCGAAGTAGTTGGATTTTTTCGTATAATCTTTTTGTATTTAGCTTAATAGTGGGATGATATAATGTAATGATACTGAACATTTATTAGAGAAATAAGTAATTGGACTTATAGCTCGTTGAATTGTAGTCGTATATTAAAAAGAAACCTTAGAACTTATCTGAATTATTAGGTATTAGAAAACTAATTTGATTTTATTTTGTGACGGGATTAATTAACTTTTTGTTAATGTCTAATGTTGCTATCAAATATTAAATGGTTTTAATTATATTACACTTGATGAGATGATCAAAAACATACATTCGATAGCACTTCGATAGTTATTGGGTTGTGTATTACGGTATATTTATCGCTACTAAATTGAGATACAAATTGTTTGTAATAATTTAGCGTGTTGGTTTGTTTATAGGTAAGAACAACAAGCGCGTACGTTCCACGGAACTACACTAATCTTTCGAGAATGCAAACAGTTTATCGAAATAACTGCACCAAATAACGCTACCGTTTTATGCCAAGATAAATAGTTGCCTAGACTCTAATGTGTTTGAATAGAGGTAGAAAATCTGAATGTAAACTTTTAGAAAGCTAAGAAAATAGCACATAAAAGCTGAAAAGAATTGGCTCTCTTCATTTTCTCTATTGTTAAGTCGAACAGGGAAGAACTATCAACTTTACCGTCGGACTGATTGTGTGTAGACACCCTTATTGTCTACGTACAGGTAAGTAAAATAGAAACAGTGCCCCCGCCCGCTCCGCTTCTACGTCAAGCAACATGTTCAACTTTTAAATCCGAAACAATTCCCAAGTTGTTTTATTGCTTCAGAAAACGTTTTCAAGTTTTGACATGAGTGGAATTTCGGAAACTCCTCACATTCTTCGCGGAGTTATCTTTTTACACGTCTGTGTATAAAAAACGGTCAATTTTTCATCTTTTTAGGGGATTATCTTTGAAGAGAGTTCGTAAAAACGAGTAAAGTATTTACTGCCGAATTTTCTGTGAAAACTTATAAAAAGGCGTGAAAGGAAATTATGCCATAAATCAAACACATCGATTTTTTAAGGGCGATCCGTAACACGAGAAATATTTTGGAGAGTGGCCGTTACGCCGCAACCGGCAGGACAATTTATCAAGGGCGACGGAACCCTCGTCCAATCGGTTGATAGCATTGCCATAAATATTTACTTTAATAAGATTCCGTCCTTTTTATTTGCGAGTGTGTTGTTTTACGACACCGTTTGGCCCGTGATGGCGACCTGCCTCGGGCCGGCGTAAGCGCATTGTTTTTTTAGTGCCACACTTTGTAGCTAGGTGTAAGTGAAATTTCGGTCAGTGCGTTTGATAAATATAAATTGATTTGTTTTATTTTGGCAAATAAATAGATTTCTATTTGATTTGCTATCCGATTTAATTCAAACAATTGTACCACTCTCTCTAAAAGCTCCTCAACAAATACAACTTTCCTTCGATTTACATAGCCAATGCAAACTGGAGTTGATATTACTTTGAATACGTTCAGAGATATTATCAATTGCTTGAGCAAGTCCAGCGTGATTGCTGTGGTCATTCCAAATCGCGGGAACATCGCGGGTAATCCCGTGCCACTGAAAACGTGCTTGGGACGAAGTGAACAGGATTTGCGGGATCATCGACGTAAGATACGAATTCTCGGTGCGGTTACAACACTATTCAGATATTTCGCATGTAATTACGAGTGAATGAATTTATTAAAACTTCGTATGTACTTTAAGATCTCAATTATTGAAGTAAGTGTGACTGTGTGTCCTTTTTTATAAAGGGCTTTTTGATTTGATTTACGCGCGAGGTAATATTTGTATGATTCACACCCAGTCAGCGTGTGATTTTTTTATTTGGCTTTAATATCTATAATAGCCTTATTAGTTATAAAGACGATTGAGCAATCATGTTATGTTACCGACAATCCAAAAGCAATTTGTCTACAAAAGTATTTGTATTAATCAAAACTATCAATTGAAACTTATAAAACAAAATCGATAAAAAAGTCCATTAAATCTATAACGTCTAGCGGTAGATATATCTGTACGCTCGCAAGGGAAAAAGTTCAAATAAAAGTTATGGGGTGAGTGCATGATTCCGATAATATCGTTTTAATTGCGAATAGAAGTGGATAGGGGGAGGCGGTCTACATTGTGATGCCGGGAACGATCTCGGCACTCGCGTAGATTCTGAATGAAGAGGCAACTTGCACGTACGCTACGGTTCACTTGTTAAGAAAACCGCACAGACTAGACCAAATATTTACAATTGCATCGTAATACAAAACTTTGCACTCGAAAAAGAGCCATCTTAGTTCTGCCGAGTTTCGAATGTCCTGAGGAGTTGTCGAGTGACCGACTACCGTTATTGCGACTCACCTTGTTTGCACAACACTACAAAACTGTTGTTCAAGTGATTTTGGGCAATATCATTTCGAGTTACCTTTACCTACGCTTCAAACTTTTTTGATTTAAATCACGTTTCATATATTTGAGCGGTAGTTTTCGGGTAATGGTCGCTCTGGACTTTTCAGGCATGTCATTATCTAGATTTATTTTTAGTCCGTTCAAAATTTCCATAAAGCTCCTTGGTCCACTTAATACAGTTTGTCCTTTAATACAGGATTTATTTTTTACGGAAAATTCCTTATAAAATCCAGCTCCTAGTCTGTAAATCTCCTAATAAAAGCGTCCACTCAACGTTGTGATTTGGTCTCCCTTCACATAGAGGCGAGCGACGAGACAGTTGTCCCGTTCTAATCAACGGGACTCCTCATACAATTGTCTCTTTCTATGACTATGTCAACGAGGGCTTAGTTTAAACGATGCAGTTTCTCGTTATCTCAATGCCGGCTTATTGTTTTTACCCGGTCATGTTTTGTAATAATAGTGATGATAACGTTGTTGTAATAAAGTGCATTACTTTACCGTCTTCATTGGTTATCCGTGGTTAATGTAGCGTGAATTACAGAAGGGTTCCATCCACGTCACAGACAGATCACTATAAATATAAACTTTATATGACAGTGAGGAGGACTAAAGGCACGTAAAGCTAGCTCTATTGAAACGATTTACCAGTGGGCGTAACTTTATTAGAAAAGGTTTAAGCTACAAAAGCCTTCTGATTTATTATTATTTCTTCCTATTTATAATAAAATTGAATCTGGAGTTTCACTTATAACAAATGTAATAAAGCAGACACAAGCGGTATTAAAACACCCTAAAAAGCCTGCCTCGCTTCATTTGCCCACTTTATTCGGTATATAAGTGGTTGGGCACACAGAGAGCACCTGTTTCAAGCATCCACCTATAAGTGCTGAACGTATTTGCGTAGCACGATTACGCGTTTGCTAACTGCGAGAATTGAGATGAATATCCGACTTCTCTATATCTGCCGTTGTTTTAATATTCCGGTGTCTATTGTTTTCAAATGAAATATAATGGATATTGTTCTAGTACTAGTAAAACGTAAAAGAAAATAACGTTTGTTTTCAAAATAACCTAACAAGGAAAACGAATTTAGATACCTTAAAAATAAAGTCGCAAATTCAATGATCCCAAACTGTTATTGCCGATCGTTCTACGCAATGTTAGATATCTATTCTCAATGTCTTACTGAAAAGTATAAAACTCTTTAAATCAGCATTCAATGTATACTAAAAGGCAGTAAAGGCGATCTAATCAAAGTCATTAAGGGGCATCAGATTACAAGTTTACAGGTAGGTCGACCAATAAAGATGAGCGTAAGAGAGAGTTAACTGCGAACAGTAACGTTGTTTTACGATTTCAACTTTGCATATCCCAACAGCTGTTTGGACAATAAACCCAAGTGTGGTGCGTCCAATAAGTCACTTTACCTACTTGTTAACAAATATAATGTTGCACCGAATTTATGGACGAGTAAAACGTTTCTAATTATAGCTAGACAGTATTTTAGACGTCCACATAAAACAACAAGGAGAAACTGATATTTTATGTACATTAATTTAAAATACATAAACATAAATGGAAATATACGCATGCACTTTACGGTCTAAAATGTTTAAAAAAAAAATTCAGAACATATCAGTTAAAAAATTTATTATAACAAAACAAAAGTGTGCTCAAAATAGCCGGTGTTTCATTTAAAAACCCTCTTTCACATTTAAATTTGAAAAGTTGTCGGAGCGTCCGACCCGGCTCGGCTCGGTAAAAGGGTATTACTTATGAATCAATACTTAATGAGTATCAATGGGAGGCTTCTGTGCATTCTCGGCGCATCATTAATATTGAAAGTAACTCGGCCGTCCATTGTCTCTCGAGTGGCCGCCCCTTTGTCTACCACGCGTACACTTCTGCACGGAAATGAACTACTCATTTCCTTTACTCAAAACTTTTTCCAAGCAAAATGTTGCATCGATACGATTTCGTCTGAAATATTACTTTGTTTACTTTAAGTTCGCGAATTGTATTATTATATTACTTAAAAGTATTTTTAGTTGTTTTAGTTTTATGTTTCTTTAGTCTTGTTTGAATTTATTTTAAATTCTTAACATTTTAACTGCACATTGTATGTGAATTTAATGTGAAATGTGTAACATTTATTAGATTAGTTTTACAATGTTTTAGTTGTACTTGATTTTTCTTGGCAATTTCTTTACTATATGTCAAATAACTATTATATTTTTACATTATTTGATACTTTTAAATGTGAGAAAAGTTTCTTCTATCTTTCCTTAACACCAAAATGGAGCAGTAGTGTAATTCCTCATAATCTACAATATAAAAAAGTACCCATCAGATATGCTTAAACCATTAAAAACAAGTATATACCTAGACACACATCAATCATTTATATTCGAATAATGGTTCGCTTTTGGAGTGTGAATGCTTTGATCGGATTGCCGTCGTTTCCCAAACCGAACCCAATCAAATACAAGCTGCGGCGATCGGTTGCTAGGTGCATTCAATTTTGTACTTACGTATGTTACGCACTTCTTATATTATACATATAACATTGAGTGATTCCTTAAGGGTCAATTTTGATTGAATGGTTGAGGTAGATTTTAATGTACGCACCTATCTTTCTTTATACCGTATCAATGTACTATTTTAAGAGTTGTTTAATACGTATGTGAGTGTATTAATATATTTTCAACAGTAGAATTTAAAAGTCAAGATCAATTGGGATGTCATTACTAAATGTTATAATGCAGAAAAATCATAATGATTGATTTAAATTAGGTGTTCTTAACAGTAGGCACAAAATATAATTAAGGTTTCATAGTACTCGTAATTCGCGGAATAATTAATACACTCTTGATATTTAAGAACTAAAAAAGCAAAATAATAAACCAGTTTCTATCCGGTCCGTCAAAAAAGAAATATTCTAAAAAAATTCAAACCAAAATTTATATTAAATCCACCCTCCAATACAAAATAGAACGCAGCAAAAAAAAATAACGATCGGTATTTCTCCGGAACTATTTTAATTAAAGCCGTCGAAGGGAAGGAGTTTATAGAGGGACAAATCAGTCCCAAGCCCGGTAGATTGGGCGCGTTCAATGTCGGTGTGAGTGTGGCTCAGCCAGTAATTGTCATGGTCATTACCGTTTACGATAATGACATAGGATTGACGTGAGGTGTTATCGCGACGCGATATGGACGCGGAGATGACGCCGGCGATACTACACACATGTTATATCGCCCGTCAGCGGAATCTTCACTCGAATGATAACGGTAATTAGGACGATGTTATGCTGTTTACTCAGCTAAGATGATTTTAGCTCGCGTACGGATTTGAGTTAGGTACTCATTATTTATGTTTATGGAGTGTAATGAGTATTAATTTGATCATTATTGTTGTTATAAGAAGGCGTTTAATAAGATTGTGTTATGATATAATCGCTTTATTTTACTGAATATTGTATAGCGTTTTTTGCAGCCTAACTTTACTTTTAGAATGACGATAGAACAACATTAAATTATGTCAAGTTTTGCTTGTTTGTATCATGTCAATCTCAACTTTATTACGTCTCGTTTCGCGTCACAGGCAAGTCATTAAAGCTTGGTACATGCGACTCATCTCGAAGAAGCCATCTGCATGATTTGAGCATATTAATAACATGGAGATGGGAAACACCCGCGCCGTTTGTGCATATGTTGAACATAGATGCATATTATGTTGAACATACATGCTTGTGTTGAACATGTAATGTTGGATATTACATTGGTAGTGTTGTTTCACTCGAATTTTCATAGTAATACCGGTCCCGCTACGATATCGTAGCACGGCAGCGTAGCGTCTTGCTACGTTTGCCGGATATTTACTAATTGAGTCTGCTAGTTTTATTACTGAAGCAAGCTGTAGTGATTTGTATATAAATTAAGTATGCAAGAAGGTTAAAAAGAAGTAAAGTTTAACAAAAAATAATCTAAAACATCTTTTATACCAATACACTGAAAGGAATGTGTTCAAAATGTTTATTTTGTCTCGACTTAAAACCGTTCGACGCACCGCAATCTTTTTTCACATTTTCATCTAAAAAGAAGGTAAAAATGTTCACTTTCAAAATGTTTTTCAAGACGTTGGCGATAGGAAGATGTGTCTTGTGTGCACTTCGGCAAAGGCGCGGTCCACGATGAGTACACTATGTAAACACACCTTAAATGAGATGTTACCCCGCGGTTTTATTAACGGCGGTAGCGGGTAAACATTAAAAATACTTACTGATTTTAATTATTTACCTTAAATAATCTTGGTTGTCACTTTTTGCTTAGTATTTTTTTATATTAAAAATATTGTATTTGTAAAAAGGATACTTAAAAAATATTAAGATATGTTTTTTAGTAAACCTTAGCGGATTTAACGTCTACCGTGTTAGTACAATATTTTATAATAACAATTACTTGATTTAAGAACAACTATGTACATATTTATTATTATCCGAACCCGCTACCTCTCATCAACAGTGACTGCACCCTAACCCTTGAGTCCCTGCGGCACGCCACGCTCCGTAATGATGCATCTCTCGAGATGCAACCACGAGACAGCTTTTCTACTCTCTACCTTTAAATATGACACGATATTTTGCTTTTTTCTTTTACGCATCGTCACGCACACTTTTGTTTTGAAATATAAATTATGTCAAGATGTTTGTTTGAACATGTTCTTGCTTTTTATTTGTTTATAGTCTTATTTTCTTTTAGCTTTGTATCTTTTTTCTGTCTTTCTTTGAAGTAATGACAGTGTTTTATGAAGTTATACTATACATTTTCCAAAGGTATCATTTTTAACCTAGATGATTAAGATACAGCTGTTAGAAAATTAAAGACCAGGAAAGTAGTAGTATCTTTTATGACTTAATAGTCATCGCAAGTTAAACAGCAGATATAAGAGCTCGTCTTTCATTTCCATGACCATGGTGAATCTAATGTCAGTGTATTTAAGCTACCCAAATACCTTTGACTTTGCGTCACTGACCAGATGGTCACGCAGTAACGACCCCTTACCGGTAGGGAACAGAGTAATTAATGCTTCTACCTATCAAAGAGAAAGTCCGATTACAATAGTAAAATGTAGGCATAAAAATGATATCTACTTTATACTTTAAGGCGAGGTTACTAGTCAAATTTCGGTTTTTGAGGGGGTGAAGCAGACGGGTGGCGGACGGAGGATCTAGTCTAACTTCCCCCTGCCTCGTGACTGCGATTGTGCAATTGTACAAACTGCTTTATCTCAAAATGATTATTGTCAGAATGTTTTGAATTATAAGGCCCGCCGCTAACTATGATGTTTTGTTGCCGTGACTTTTTATCACTATCACCTGCTGTCACTCACAATGCGGTATACTGAATCTTATCTAGGGTGTCAAATCGCGTTAATTTTTGTTATGGGGTTCAAAGAGGTAGTCGTGATTGATATACGTAGTCCTCTTGAAATACGTAGAAGAAAAAGAAACGATTATAATGCAAATGATAATAATAAGGAAAATTGTAAACGATATATTCGGCCGGCCGAATGACAATAAGTCACACCAGTGAGCATGTTTCATATCGCTGGAACTATTTGTCACGTTACCATAATGAGCGCACTCTTTATAGCTTACATATATTTTTCTTGCGCTCGACTTAGTGACAAAAAATCACAGTCAGCGGCGAGCCTAACATTTCGAATAGCTTAAAGCCTAAAAAATAGAGCAGATAACCGTACAGAGACAAAGCTTCATAAGAACGTGTAAAATTATTACCTGTTTTGGCAAGGTTGTCAAATAATAAAAGTGCTCTATGACAACAATCAAACCAATTTTAGTTTCAGAGATTGGCAAACAAAAATGTAAAATTAATGAACGATACTTCAAAATAAAACTAGGTAGTTAAAAACCTGACTTTGTCTATGCTCTGTGGGGTCTCGCAAGGTTTTTAATCACTCCAAGACTGCCTTTAACCCGCGGCATGTAAAATATGGAAATTCAATACAAGATAATAGTTATTTATGGTACAAGCGAGGTAAGTTGGTGATTACTTCCGAGGCGCTATTGAGGCCCGAGCCGTCAGGCGAGGGTCTGAAGATAGCCGAGGATAGTAATCATCAATACACGCGTTTACCATACAACGTTTTTCAACACATTTGCGAAGAAATTATCATTTTTCGCTAATAAATAAACAGTTTTTCTATTCGCGCGCATCCAACACAACAATGGTGATCGGCCATAGATTAAAAGATAATACTCATTAAAAAAAATCGAATGAATAAATGAATGGAATCGACCATAGACCTACCAAAAGTAAGGCAACATACTAGTTGAAGTTTGTTTTTAAAATGTATGGACACGATTTTTTTTGGTATCGAAACTTTTTTGAAAACTAAACAATTAAAAAAAAATCTATGACTCACTAGTGAATCAAGCGTGTCATTATTCAACTGTTTTTGCACAAATAAGAGCCCCTTTATGAGCAAGTGTGTTGAAATGAGTATTTAAACGATTATATAAAAACACAAATTTTAATAACTATGGCAAATATCAAATCAGTAGGTATTGTAGTTTTTACGTAAAATGGACCACAAAACTGAATAGATTGATTCGCGTTCGCACCGTCAACACGAGCAGTCGTGTCGCAACAGCTGCCTCGATGTTCGGCCGAATCGACGTTTTTGCCACCTTTATTTAAAATGGAAAGTGCAAAGCGAACGGACACTCTTCCCCGCGAGACCCTGCGCGATGTCGACATAAAGATCTTGCTGCAGGATTTTTCGTTGCTGAAGGCGGAAGTCTCTTTCTTACGAGCTAAGTTGGAGGTTACAGAACGTGTGGTTGCTGATTTGAAGACCGAGCTCACGGTATTGAGCAATAAATCAGTGACGTCGGTATCACCGCAGTCAGCACAAAATGTGTGTGTGCGACGCGGTGCGAGGAATGTGCAAACTTCACCCGTCAGCATTTTTGCATACTCGACGAACAACAACAACGATGCACAGGTGAATGAACGCCCGGCTCCGATGACCTCGATCGCCGCGGCGTGTGCACCGACACCCGTGCCAGCTGCGCCCTCTTCTGCTACACGTGTCTCCAAGCAGAAGAGCTACGCGCAAGTCTCGCGCCAGCTACTAATACATAATAAGAATGTGGCGGCCCCGAAGAAACCCGGCAATGGAGCGAGGAAAGTCGACGTGGATGGCTTCACCCTGGTGGAGAAGAAACGTCGACCTAAGCCGTCCCGCAGTCGTCGTGGTACCGCCGACGCCGCAGCAACAGAGAGCACCCTTCGTGTTGTGGAGCCGTCCATTTCAATTTACATATCGCGGCTTGACCCCGACACTAAAGGTGAAGAGGTCCTGCGGTATGTCAAGCAGAGGGTCTGTTTCTGGACCAAGGAACATATACGGCTCAACCTGAGGCGCCTCGAGTCGGCGAGGGACACGTCCTTTAAATCGTATGTGCTTCAAGTACCTGCGATGTATAGGGACATGTTCCTCAATGCCGACTTTTGGCCAACAGGAGTCGTATATCGACGTTATAGGGAAGCGTTCCTGAAGAAAAGTCCCTAAACTGTAGTTGTAGTTTTATAATTTAATATGTATATTCTATAAGGTATTTATGTAAATTATTATATATAAGTATTTATGTGTTTGTTATAATATTTTATATGTGCTGTAATTTGAGAGGCCTTACCTTGCCGTAACACAGTTTCTAACTAGCACGGGAGGTAATGTCTTGATAATTGCGTCAATGTATTATTATTGTAACAAAAAGTTATATAAATAAATTTGATTTGATTTGATTTTGATTTTGATTTGATTGTTCCGCCAGGCGGACTCCGCTTTGCTCGCCCTAATAAATATATGTTTTCAAAACACTTGCTCATAAAGTGGCTCTTATTTCTCTGCAATCAGGCACAGAATGACACCTATTACTCACCAGTGAGTTATAGATTTTTTTAAGTTGCTTTGTACATATTTAAAAAAGTTTCGATACCAAATCATTCATTCGTTCATTTTTTTATAAGTATATTATTTTAGTCTATGGCCGATCTCATTGTTGTTTTAGATGCGCGCGAATAGGAAAAATGTTTATTTATTAGCGAAAATTGTATTTTATAATTATTGTGTTATGTCATAATGATAAATTTTAATAAAGAAGAAAATCAATAAAAAAAACCACTCTACGTGCCTGTTTAGCAGGGCAACCGATTCGTGAGGTTGTATGAAGCTTTGTCTCTGTACGGTTATCTAATCAATAATCATGTGTCAGAGTATAACTGAGTATTTATACTTGCCGTGCCCCTCGGTTTCACCCACTTGCATTCTGTTTTTTAATGCGATAAAATTTGAAAATTCAGGTTCAATTTACCAGGTATCCAAGAATTTAATACGCGAAAGACAATTAATGATATAATAAGAAACAAACATTCTCAATATTTTTCATCATCATATTATGTCCTCACCGAGGGGCTTGAGCCTACTCTATTAGGCTTTTGTTAAAAGTCTATTAGGATATTACATTTATTTATTTATATGAATTTATTGAACTACTGATTTCAAGTACCTGATAGGCTATATACCTAATCCAAAAATAATACTGAAAGTAAAACTTTACATTACTGAAGTAAGTATTTTTAAATCAATCCAGTAACGAGTTGATTGGACTAAACTTTGAACAGTTTGGTCAAACCGTGTCATTTTTCATAGGTACTTTGTCAATTTTTGTACCCATCATAACTTCATAAAGTCTGATCCGAATAATAAAATTTACACGTACATAAAAATGGAAATGGATCATCAATTTTTTTTTGTCCTGTACTGGACAAACTACTTAGTTTTACTATATTTATATTATCATAGCTAGTGTCAAAAATCTTCTGGAACTTTGTCAACGACTCGAAAAAAATATTATAGACGTGCCGTGTCAACATTCGCGACTCTCAAAAATAGCGTAAATTGTACATATGTATGAAAGAGACAAAGGCGCATGACGAAAGGGAAAGAAAATAAGTGCCACATCTATAGTTCATTCGTATTCGTTGACGATTGTGCAATCGGTGTTTATATTTTTATCTTTGTCTGAAATATTAAAATGTTATATAGAGTACCGCTTGTCTGATCATCACGAAATATTATAGTAATGTAGTTCAGGCAATTAAAATCTTAGTTTTATTCATATCCCGTTGTTTAGCAATGTAAAAAAACAGCATTGAGCACGAGGAGAAGTGATACACGTCCGTCTAGCACCACCGCTCAGCGGTCACTATCGCACTGCATTGAAAGGAAAGAGAAGCGCAATGACAACCTCGAAACGGCTCAAATAAGACTGGATAAAAACATGAAATTCAATAATTATTAGTGAAAAGCTTTAATGATTAAAAAATCTTTCGGGTGAGACTTATTTATTTATCTTTACTAAGCGTATTCGAAGTTTCGTGGTACCAGCTCTTATACTTTTTACGTAGACCGCAAAAACAAATTTTAAAAGCACAATTTTCAAAATGAAAATGTATCGAGAAAATGTAATGCTATCGTGTTTCGGTGCGGATCAAGTTTAGTTAAAGAACCAAAGTTGCATATAATACATAAAATAGTTTTGTACTAATAGTAGAAATATCATAACCAGTCTTCCGAAAACGGGCATTTGGCATCTCAGAGCCCCTTAAGTCGTTTATCTTAAGAAAATATTCAACTCACTAACTACGATTTTTATCTCAAGATTTTTGAAGATCAGACTCGATACTTGCCATATGAAAATCTTTCTAAAAAATTAAAAAATGCTAAAATGGGTCTATAGTCTATAACAATAACTGCCTTGAGAATGTCTTGGTTTAATATTGGTGTCTGTCCTTGTAACACAAATAGGCTTCAATATTCACTTCAGATTTTAGTGTTAAATATAATAAGTTAGTATCAACTTGTACAATACCACTGCAAAGCAAAGATCTGTCCGATGATATTATTTCAGAGAGAAGGAATAAGTGTAGTCTAACTAATATAATGCATGATAGAAATAAACAATACACGTTTTAAACTTTCGCGATCGGAATTCATCGTTACATAATTTACAGGTCTTAATCGCGTAAAACATAATTATTATTTACCTCGACGTTTCGATCGGGTTTCGATCGTGGTCACGAGAAGACTGAGGTAAATAATAATTATGTTTTACGCGATTAAGACCTGTAAATTATGCAACGATGAAATAAACAATGTTATAATACTAACGTAACCTAACTAGTTAAGTATTTAAAGTCCACAAGTAATAATGTTAGTTTAAAGAGTAAACAGCGTTCAAATAAACATAGAGTAAATAAATATGAAATAGAAGTGACATTGCAATTCTGTCTCGTGGTCGTATCTAATAAAGTCCCGTGGGATATAACAAGCTCCCTCCATTTTCTTATCACAAAACCCAACGATGCACCTATAAAATGTTTTGCTTAAACATTTTACGATATTAACTCGATTGAACGGTTAAATCGGTTCGTTAAATTTGCTTTTTTTTTGCTTATTATGCGGTAAGAATTGGATTAATTATGCTTTTTTGGGAACGGTGTATTAATACTTTAATAGAAAATATTTTATAGAACAATCGAAATTATACAGTAAAGATATTGATATTTTGAAGACCTTTCAATTTTCTACTCTAAATTTATTAAATTTGCAGTTTCTAACGTTAAAATCTTGGGCAGAAAGACTAAGGTATTTGTTAATGTGAAAGACTTTAAAATCACACAGTCACAATTTTATAATTTTAATTTGAAAAGTTTCTTTCTACGTGGACGATGTCAAACCAAACAGAAATAATAAATGTAAAGTTAAAACTATTATTTTAACTATAAAAGTACTTTTCAACAGTTTTTTACACGGACTCAATATGAATTAAAACCCTAATATGTACACAAGTCACACCGATAGCCCACGTACGGCAAACTAAAACATTATTAATTTTTAGTACATTTTAGCAACTTTTACTCTATCATTAATTATTCATTAAAAATTTACCCATTTATTTATTTAAATTACCCAGAATACGCTGAATAAACCTTTGTCGTATTAATAAATCAGTGTATAATGTTACCATAACTGTTTTATTTACCTCAAAGGGAATATTTAAACAGTCAACACAGACCGCTAACCGGTTTTAATATTACAATTAAGAGATGCAACCGTATCAATGAGGTGTAATGTAAATAACTAAACCGTAATGACTGTTATAAAATGAGGGTATTTAAATTGAATTATATTTTTAACTAGCTGTTTCCTGTAGTTATGTCCACGTAGATTCCGATTAAGTAGGATTTTTGGGATTAAAAGTATGTTATGTGGTGGAAATACTGTCACTATCACTGTTCTCATACCAGTTAGAGAGAGTTTTTTGCCTTGCAATAGAGAGTATACTTTAAAGATTACAAAGCGATCTTTGATTTTTATTTGTTTCAAGTATTAAGTATAAGATTTGAAATTATAGAACAATTTGAAACTCCACTGGATGTTACCATGCATATGCGTTATAAATCCAGTTCAGAGGGATTCACAAATATCGTAAAAACTTACATATACTGCGCACCAATAGCCGAAGTTCTTAGTTAAGTGAACATTTTTCTTTAGCGAGAAATCCCCGATTCACATGTGAATACAAATTTAGGAGGTCTATTCTCGATAGAAAACGAAAAAGATACCAAAAAAGGTCCCGACTTCTTGAATAACTAACGAAGGAAAAATGAAGCACTCAACGTACTCGACGGAGAATTACACGAACTCCACAGCTTTCAGTGCGATCAACCATTTTATTTTGCATATTATGGGTTCAATAAAGTTTTATCGTTATATTTTCCGAAACCTTCCTTATCTTATAAAATCCGCTTACTTATTGAAAATATAATCGAACTTCCCGTGTACACCTGTTGAATTGCAAAACAGGAATTGAGGTCTGATGGTATTACGATATTATACTGTTTTTTCTCTGTGTAATGGTAAACTTTACCAATTTTCATTTCTTGGACTGTTAGATTGAAACAAGGAGGACAGGTGTTCCATGCATACAAAATTTTACAGTTAAAATGAAAACATTTCGACAACTTTTTGAAAAAATATACCGGAAAATGTTCTCGTAAAGTAACAAACCAACGGATGGACAATTTTTACGCAACAATAAAATGTGGGATTTGGCATTTTGTAAATATTGATATTACAATCTAACAGAGTTTTTGTTATTAACTTTTTTATTTTTATGACGTGATTTGTTTTTTACTTTGCTTGTAGTTATTAATACAGTAGCTTTTATGTAGCTGTTTTAATTACATATTCTAAAAACCTTCCTATACATTTCATACACATCATTTCCAAAATGTATTTTACTGTACACCGTTATTACAAAGTCTTTCTATGGTTGATTTCTTCGTACACATGTACTAGCTTAGTTTCCAACACAAATATTGATTGCCTTATTAATATTCAACATATTTTTATTTCTATCAGTTTCATGTAAGGAAAATATAATTAAAGTTAATTAAACATCTACCTTATAAATGATTCAAATGACAAAATGAATATTAAGTTAATACAACATGTGAACGATATAAAATCTATATTCAACATTGTAGTGTGGAAACCGAAACATCTGTTACAAAGTGGCTTTACAAATAAAGTTCTTAGATTTCTTCGTCGTATAGGAATTATGAATTGAAAGTTTTAATAAAGTTTCTAATTATATAAACGTTTTGTTGTTTTGTTTGTTTCTTTCGTCATAGTTGTACTCAAAAAGTAATGCCAACCCAAAATACAACTAATTTTGATTAAAATTTCCATAGAAAATAATTGAAAAATTATACAAAAAGGCCTAAAAAGACAGTTAGATAAAATAAAAATGTGTAACTAACATTTTAGTTTAAATTGTGTGTTCACATGTCGTGTTTCCGTTTTAAATATTTTGTTGACATTTTTATTTATTGCTTCCTATTTTAGTCCGAAAATTTAGACATATTTTATTCAAACCTTTAAAACTACGACTTTTTGTTGTTAATATCGTTTTTTATTTCATTCGTTGTCAGTATCCGAAAGATATATAAGAGAATTATAATTTCAACTTATTTTTTAAATTTGATAGACATCAAATAAAAGTGTGGTATACAGTTTAGTAATTATCTTTGAAATATCATATTTGTAACTTTCCATTATACTTACCTTAAAACTAAATCAACCAACAGTCCAAAAAAGAAAACCATCTTTAAAATTCCCATCTCAAAAAACGCCCAAAAGTATAAAATAAACAGTACATTTGATTCGGCATTACCACAGCGGATGTATCTCCATAAAGACTGAATATATTTACTTGGGAGTTCGTCAGAAACCTTGAGCGCACTCTGTACGTACAAATTGTCACCACGCCCGCGGCAGCGTCGTGTTATGAAAACTTGGATCTACAGGTAAAGAGCTTCTGTGCAAACAATTTGTACGCCGCTTATACACTGAATAAACAGCATTATCTTCGTACCAGCGCCGCGTAATAGATACCTACTCGTTGTTTCACTATACATGTTCAAATCTTGATGTTATTACTACTTAGACTTAGTGGAGATTATGGTGGTTAAGTATTTTTGTTTATAGTAAGTAAATATGTTTCGGTTTTTTCTTTTTGTATGTGAATAAAGACCGTATAAAAATGAAAATAAATAGTTTTCAGCATACTCCCTGTTTCCAGTTAAAAATAATTACATATTATATTTTGTATAGTGGTTTCATTATTATCAATTTTAAATCGTTTTCCATGAAACGTACAAACCAAAATATAATTTCCTTCATTTGAATCAAGACAATATCAATTTTCATTGATATAATATCCTACGTAAATATAACAAAAGTTATTAATCAAATCACATTGTAACAGAGTTACTAAGTTTAATAACCACTCACGGTCAACTGTAGCGAAATTCACAAGCAATCCGTTCCTAAATCTCGGCCTAAATATTCTATTAAAGACGCTTTAATATTTATGGCCTTATCGGGCTAGCAATAAGATTGTAAATTTAACCATACCGAGGGGTAATGACGATCAGAACTCAATTATTACCATGCTTTAAAGCAATTACTGTAATAGTCCACTTAAAACGACGTGGTCTCTGCTTATAGCTTACAGTTATGGGCAGATACTTGAATTTATGTAAACAATTATATTTCCTAATTGCTTCACTGGGATAAGGTTCGTATTACACTTCTAATGAACATAATAATGTAATGGATATTTTCTGACCTCCCCTTAGAACGTGCGAGAGTAGTCGTTATTTTCATGTCAAATATACGTCGGTTGTATGTATAAAATACAATAGAATACAAGTATCTATTTCGGTATATCCATTATGTTCTTATTAGAATTTGTTTTGGGTTTATTATTTATGAGATCCCTTACCCTGGACCTGCTAAGGGACAATTAATGGTCAAGATGATAACACTCTTGTGTTTTGAATTTTGTTTCTATGAACTATATTGTGTTTAACATTATTATTTACTTTGATTTTTTGTGTTATTTCTTTCTTATTTTTTTTATTTCAGGGACAAATTTTTATTAGCTGATTTAATTTTCAAAAAAACATACGACTATAGCACCATTTTGAATATTTTTAAACACTATTGTGAAGGAAATGTTACTATAGAAAGAGTACGTACATTACAAATCTAAAGGTTTTCACAATAGCTCAGTTAACCTTACTTAGCAAATCTTATTATACTAAGTAACTGTTCTAACAAGTAATCAGTAAAATACGAAGTAGGGCGGAGTACATTCATGCGTGATATTTGTACGAGGAACGCTGTGTCAACAAAAATAATAATTCAATTACCACGTGTGTGTGTTTGTGAACAAAATGAACACAATGTTGATAAGTTGCTCATTATTTTAGGGACTAAGGTTCCGATTCTGATATTTACAAAATATAAACATACATGTGTGTACTTCGCTCAACCCGGCTTTAAAGGTAACGGCGGACAAACGCAAATTACACGTAATTCTAAACATACAGGACCCGCAATAAATATTTGTTTTTGTAACCAGAAGATGGGATCTTCAATTGAAAATGAGAATTGGAAGTTTATTAAATTTAAAAACATTGGCTGTTGAATCATCATTATCAATTTCTCTATTGTTGGTTTCCTGAAATCCATCGTTCTAAGAGAACCTAGATCCTTCTGAGATATTCTTTAGACATTTTTTTCCTTTCATAGGTCACTTAGGTCTTTCTAGGTTGACAGACATAAAATAATTTACCGAAATGAGAAACATAGTGCTACATGCCATAGGTGTTAAACGTTAAAAATAAATTTAAAATGTTTAAGTCAAATTGAACTTTTTTACACCAATAAAAAAACCACTTAAACTCCGTGCCCTAAATTCCTAATTTCAATCCCCTAAAATATATAGTTTTGCGTTAAGATATATGGCCTCGTCGAGTGTTATCAAGCCAATATCTCTACACAGTTGCGTGTTATTGTCTCATAGATGCCCTCAGTTTGATCTATTTACCCTTTTTCCACAGTTCATGCGATGATATCTAAAGTTATAGCTCTACCGATTTGTTGAAACGTTAATTACAGTGGGTGTAAATTAATGATCTAATACTTGATTATTTTTATTTTTAATCTTGATAGTTACGGTACGTTTTTGTTTGTAAGGATGTGGTTTATAGTGGTTATGTTTTTTATTAGTTTGTGAAGGTTTTTGTGTTTGTTGAACTCAGTTCTAGATCAATTTCAATGCGTCATACTTGAAGCGGATAGCAAGTAATAACAAAATGCGAATTATAATATAAGTCACTCATTATTGCTGCTTTCTACCAAAGCGGGTGCCATAATTACCAGACCAACATAGCTTACCAAAAATATAATAGACAGAATATTATATCATTAAGTAAATAATATCGATCCGCAATCGGCAAACCTTTTAGCAAAGTAGACAATGTGCACTCGACCTAACGCAAGGGTGTGTTATGAGCTCAGAACACGCCTCTGATAATTGCCGGTGGTCGTGAGTGGCGGAAGAAGATAAAATATGTTCACGCACGCCTCGATACGGCCTCTAACATCGTAGTTCCGGGGCTTACAAACTGCCGCTTTTAAGGAGAATATATTGGTACGTAACGTGCTCAAAGTAAATAGGTCGCTAACAATGAACACAGTAATTGTGATGAATTTTCTCCAACTTAATTGTTTGATTCATTCTACGTGCTTTTATTTTGCTTAACACAAAATTGAGACAACGTTATTTATTCAAAAAGAATAATTTATATGTTCCAAACTAAATTAAAACTTAAATGAAAGAACTAAAGTCCCATCTGCAACTGTAGTTATTCTAAATCATTCTGTTTACAAAAGTAACACTTAAAGACTTCCAAGTGAAACTAAGAAAATAAGATATTCTCCGAACAAAAATACTAAGGAAGCAGTTATTTATCTTTCATAGAAAAAGTTCCTGGTAAACGTTCATGAATGAATAAGAAAGCGGACTTAGTTCTCGTGAGTCGTCTCTAGAACTATCGTTTTAAGTGGCAACTCGTAGAATTGCTAAAAAGCACGTGCTTGCGTTCACTTCTGTAAATAGTTCTAATCTCGAGCTGAAGCTGTGTGAGAACTGCGCAAACAGGCGGCGGCGGCTAAATGTGCCCGGACCAAGTTGGAGTCGCGATGTGATTACGCATGCCTCCATCTTTATTCAACTTTTTCTCAACTCCTTACAGCAGTAACATTGTGGAGTTCAAAAAAGCAATTCCGCGGTTCCACCGAGTCACAGTTTATGGTAATGCCACCCGTTCGGTCTATACCTTTGTTTAAAATTGTGCAATACTTGTTTGGTAACAACGCTAGTGGTTTCAGGTGCTTTAAACAGTACAATACCGTGTTACTGTTCGGTTGTTTGTGTTATTTCAATTTGAATAAAACTTAAAAGGGAGACGCCGGAAAGAAAACACATTTGCTTTAAAAAACCGAGTCTGCGAGATACCACATGAGTGCTTCTGAAGTCTCGTAGTAATAACATAGAAAAAAGTATTTAAAAAGAGTCAAAATGCTAACACATAGCTGAGTTTTGATATTTTCACGGTTATAATGTATTCAGTAGGAAAATTAGAACATAATCTTCTATAATATAAAAATGAATCGAAAAATGTGTTGGTAAGCGCATAACTCAACAACGCGTGGACCAATTTGGCCAATTCTTTTTTTGTTGTGTTTGTTATTGTCAGGAGAAGGTTCTTATGTAAAAAAATTATGGAAAATTAATGGGAAAGTCAATGGGAAAATTGGACCCGTGTGAAGCCGGGGTGGGCCGCTAGTATTATATAAAGCCTTCATAGGTGAACTTTTTTAATATCAAAGCTTCAAAACAGTAAGTACCTCTTAAATTTTTAGTAAAACATAATAAAATCCTTTACAAAAAGCCTTGATGGCTATGTACAATCACCTCCACAAATTTAATATACAAAACCCAATTTATCTATTGAAATTAATATACATATATAGCTATATAAATAGTGATAGCAAACGCGGGTGTAGGTTGGTGCGCGCATATACCCCCGGGCGGACGCGATTCCGGATGTATCCGGTGCGGCTTATCACTCCCGATAACGCTATACCTACGTACATACACATATTATTGTAGTTTAACCCAGTTATATTACACAAATATATTATTTTAACTAGATATATTTGTTTACTAAGTGTTTTATGGTTTTAGCTGATATATATATATTTGTTACTATGTGTTTGTCATAATATTTTATATGTTCGCGTAATTTGAGAGGCCTTACCTTGCCGTAACGGGAGGTAATGTCTCGATAATTGCGTCATATGTATCATTATTGTAACAAAAAAATTTTATAAATAAAATTTAAATTTACTAACTATGTTGTATGGTTTTAGCTGCTAAATATTGTTACTGGTTGAGTAATGGAATTTTAGCTGCGTTTGTCGTTATATTTATTGTGGGAATATTAGTTGAACGTAGCATAATACAATTTTGTTGTATTTTTTGTACTTTTATTTTTAGTTTGTTCTATTATCCCATGAAAATTGGTTTTGTGGTTTCCGATTAATATCGACATCGTAAAGATATGTCTAGACAAAACATAATGTCAAAAATGCGGATGAAGGAAAATTTGAAAGACTGTTTGAATGTTCAGTGTGCAAAACACTGTCAAAATGAAACGTTTATTAAATATCGTTTCAAAATATCTTTATATGAGAATGTTATTGAAATAAATAATTAATGCTATTGAAACATATTACCCAAAGCAAATAATAAAATGGCATTTTTGTTGTTTGCTTCATTATTGCACGTTTACAAGTTTATGTATATTTTATAAGGATTAAAAAGTTAATTTAAAAGCTTTAGGTATTACAAATGTAGCTTATTGAAGATTAAAAAGGATTATAAGTTTAATCAACCGTTTAATGTGTGTTAAGTCAGTATTATACGAATTTTATTACGTGTTTATTTATTAATTAATTGCTTTCGTTTTATGCTTATTTTACATTTGATTTGTGCTGTTTTTATTACGGACTTAATTTAATACTTGGAATTATTAATATAATTCCTCATGAACTATGGTTAAACTTCTTTAAATCTGGAGATATACCAAGAGTTCTCACATGGTAAATATTACATACGCCAAGGTAACAAAACACTGGTCACCCTTTTTCTTATACAACAAATATTATTATATTGTCAATATAATGCCATAAAAATATAAGTAAAATCATATAAAATACCCACATTGTTTACCCTACGAATGGTGATAATATAATGTGCAGTTTAGTAAGGTCAAAGAAGGTAAGAAAGACATAACACAAACAAGTTAGTGGGTCGTTCAAGTAACCGGATTGCACCACAACTGCGAACAGTACGAAACCAAACAAAGCCATTCTCTATTTGTTATGTTTATTCGTATTCAGGAACCAAGTCTCCCCTTTGGCGCCGCGAACCTTATCTACTAATCTTGTTAAACAACATTGATTCCCTTTTTATACGCCGATATAGGAGAACCGAGATAACTACGCTTATTTCCGAAATTAGTTTCAAACTACAACGTTATCGAAACTTGTACACGGCTCGATTGTGCCAATCTGCGTAATATTACACAAGTTCTTGATTAAATTTAATAAAACCAAGACGGTTACCTAATGTGCACCGAACTTTCATTAACGGGTGTTCGATTTGATACAACATGTATCGATTCCTGTCTACTCATTTTCAAAGTTTTTCCTTTGATTTTGACTTAATGATGCGGGCTTATTCTGAAATCATCGTAACACCAATTCCCTAGAAAGATATACTAAATAATAAAATGTAATATCATACTTTGAAATATGAGATAAATTTAAATATGATAGGTTTCTGTTTTGCTCAACTTAACATTTTAACTTTTCTCAGAAAATCCTTATTAATTTCGTTGAATTCGTGAATTAAATTTCGTGTATTAATAATGAAAAGAATTTGCTTTCGTTGTTAAAATTTTATTTATTAATTTAAAATCAAAATATTGGGTCTTAAATTCTTTGAAAATATATAATTTCTTTGATAAATATCAGTCCCGATGCTAACGACCGATTTAAAATATTGTCAAGGAAGCAATACAGTTATGACTTTGATCGTATCTCCCCGTTCACGGAATACGAACGTATTTTAATTCCCGATGCGTCGCGCACGATGGAATCATTTGGAAATGTAGAAATGAATTCACGGTAACGATACCTACCGATTAATGAGATTTATCAGCCAGTTGGTTTCGTCTGGTGATTAATCTACGATTCCACCGTTTGATTTTCTTATAATATCCTTTTGAGATGCCGTAAATCTCACGCAGCCGTTGTTCTCGTTTTAATTGAAATCGTTAAGACGTTTCCATTACGGATTTAATGAAAACCGATATTATTTTTTTTATGTTTCAAATTCAATTTCGAAGGTGTACATTAAGGGGAATTATATTTTCTTAGTATTACTTAATCAGATTATTTTAGATGAGAAAAAAGTTTTTGATTAAAATTATTATCTTTCTTAATAGTACTTTTTTTTTACATCGCGATTTGAACACGTTTACCGTTATTTAGTTCGACATTTAAAGACAAGTAATATTTTCTAAATGGAATTCCCTACCTAAAAATAGAATTTAAACAATGTCGTTCTATTATTGGCATATTGATAAACTATAAATCCAATACAAATGTTAATAAAGTTCTGTGTACATTGATAGTTTAGTACTACTAGTGAGTGTCGACCTGTGAAAACAACTTAAACCTTCCTTGTTTCGTGTGTAGTTGAAAATTTCTTATGAAGCATCAGCTCGTTAACTTAAGCCGAAACTTAAAGTAAGCGGTTCTGTAAATTCTAACTTGTTAAGGCGAACACTTGAAACTTCTAATTTTGTAAGTAAAATTATTATGTTTTTAAACTTATTCAACTCAATTATATGAGAGTTATATTAGGAAATAAATTGTGTTAGTGAATGTGTATTTATAGAAAAAGTTTTAGGTTAGGTTTTTTCTGAACGCATTGCATTTTTTATGATTTTTTTGTGTTACAATAGTGTGTGTATTAGATAGTAACATTCTGTTTATATAAGTCTATTTTTCTATGCTAATATGACTTGACCGTACCTTGACCATGTTTTATTTTTTACGATATTTTATAGATCCCACCATTAGCCTTAAAACCACAACTATTAAACACTACATTTATCTTTCCAATATCAGTAACTACACCAACATTATCCACATATATTCATAATTTCTATTCACAAAAATATTGAATACACTTCAAACTGTAGCCCCTTAACGATGCCGCGAAAACATCGGTTGCTTATTAAAGTTTGCTTCACCTTCAAACGTAACTACATTTCAACATCATGTATGCGGTGTATTACGCTTCACAACTTTGTTCTAGATAAGTGGATCTAATTTGCCGACTAGTTTTATACAACAATTACTATTAGAAGCTATTCTGCTACTAGTACGATGTCGGCTTATCTCTTGGTTTAGTTTTGATATTGAATTCGTGTTATTGATAGCTTTTTGTTTTGGTATTGTTTAAGATGTATATTTATTTGTTGGTATTTTGTTTGTAAAGTATGTAAGGTACTTAATTTGTATGCCTTACTTATGTAGTTGAAACTATAAAAATGTGTATATGTAAAACCTTTATTTAATCAGTGTATGTGGGTTTGATTTCCGTACAAAGTATATTTATCCAAATATATTTATTTCAGTCAGTTTGTCAGATACAAACATTATTAAATCAAATTTCGGAGAATCCCACCAATTGCAGATGTCATTTATTTTAATTACTTATAGTGTCCAATGTTTATAAAACCAATAAAATATTCCCAATTTCTATGAAAAACCAATTTTGAAACATCAACATTCCTAGAGTATACAAAAAAGCAAACGAAATAACAATTAAAAAGTTTACACCGTTCCATTATCGCAAAACTAACAGAAAAGGTACGGGAGGAAATTCATTCGAATGAAAAACAATAACAAAATCGGAACTAATGAAGCGAATATGTTGTATTTTTTATCGAATAATCGTTATGAAATACGAGTGTGGAACGATAGTTCCGTAAAAAAACATCTCACGTCGTACAATGGTGGAGAAATACCGGAATATAACTCGATATTAATTTAATCCACTCTTCATTAGTTTCAATCGTGCGGTTGAATGGGCAAACAAATAAAAATGTTTGATCTCTCACTGGTTATGCAATTGGAACGATATTCGAATCATTACAATTGGTCGAACACTCAACTCCACTCCGCGGTATGTTTAAAATGAGAGTTTTTGTATCTCTTTGGCGAAATTGATTCACTTATTGAACAGTTAATTATCAACGGTTTGTGCCGATTAATAAATTGTTCTACTGTTTTGATATTAACGGCTAGTTAAGCAGTTTTATTTATGTAACGTTCGAGATTTGGCACTTTTCGATTTGAATTTTTGAGTTAATCGAAAATGAGTGAATTAAAGCGTTGTAATTAGTTGTGTGATAAAATTTAGTTTATATAGATATATGGTGGTAATCATTAACCAATCTCTCGATATCGTATTAATTAAACTTCCTAATAATGTCGGTAGTAAGTCTTTGTTCTCGTGACGTACGTTTGTCATACAGTCGTGAACACAATTCACTAATAAGCCGAGGCACCTGGGTTGCCTACGTCAGTCGTCACTCGAGTTAGTCAAGAGGCTCACCAAGTTCGTTAGCGGCCGCGCGACAAACTCTTCATCCCACTCTATCCCACTTCTCAGGTCTTTTCATTAGGAAGTAATTCAGAGTGCCCGCCACTCTTCCGCTTCATTCCTTCACGTTTGTGTGCGCGAGAGTACTTTCTGAATCAGGTGACGCTTTTGTGACTAGATAAAGGGAACACATTTTCTTAGTTGTGCAGTGAGATGCGAGACTTATTCTTTGCGGCTATATTTAGAATTAAAGTCTATGTTCTTGGATTGTTTGGAGGTTTTGTACGGCTTTTCTTGTTATTTTAAATGTGATAGTATTTTTTAATTTACATTTTGTTTTGAGATAATGTAGTTGCTTGGATGTTAACTAAATAAATATTTGCGTAAGAGTAAAGATTGTATGATACTGTGCATTAACCTGCGTGTATTCACATCCACAATTACCTTAAGAAGTAAACGTAAAATATGTCTATATATTGAACTTTTACAACTACTTAAACGACTTCAATTATGAAAATTCTTTATCCCTTGTCAATAAAGACGTAACAATTTAAAACATTCACAAACAACACAACTTCAGTAAGTTTAATAATACCAAGTGAGCACTGAGCGTAAGAAACGCATCTCTCACTATAATTTACACATACTTTGCACTAAAGCGTAGTGTGAAAGCAATTTGGTAATGCATTTTTATCCAGTGTAACGTGTGTACGAACCATAAGTGTTGGATACGAAATCTCTGCTAAAAGATACGAACAAAAACATCTTTAATGTAATACCGGTTTTAGAGTGAATGTGTTTTCCTTGATAAGTTTCAAGATGTTTGTTTTTATGTTACATTTTCAGGGAACATTTTTGACGTGAAACTTAGAGTGCTGTTTTGTTGGAAATGTTAACTTATTTCGACAATTATTCATGGTATTGTTGCTATTCTCTCTTTATTGAGTTCTTATCTCAATTTAATAAAGTCTGATACTTATATTACATTTTCCAGGGTAGTGAAGTACTTAGTATTTATATTAGATACTATATTTAGAATTCTATTATTAGCTCGTCTTACTGGATTTAATAAATAAAGTAGAAACATTTTAAGCCCAACATTTTTTATATTCCTTTTAACAACAAAAAAATGTAACTAACTTTGTATAAAATAACTAAAAATACATAAAATACAGTCACTGTCGAAATAATTAACAAATTGTACGTACAAACCACTGAATTAAGCTAAATTAAAGGACATTAAAACGTAGTACAAGACGCAACTTAATCCCTACAATTAAGCTAATGATTACATAACACAAGGGACCCGAAACAAAATATGAACAAAAGCATCTAGTGTCACATAAGTTGACCCTTATACCTAGAGTACGACTATTAAATAAGGTCGGTTCACTTAAAATTACCCCCGGGATTTCAAACACCGATTTACTGGACATAGAATGAGCAATAAAAATATAATTACATTGTTTTACTTGGAATTAAGGAATAATGTCGGAAAAAAGCGAGAAAATTACGTATTTACGATGCCGTATCGGATCTAAATTACACTTTTGGGAGCATTATAACAAAATGGCGAATTACTTAAAAAAGACTAATGGATGTGACAGTGTTTGAGATTTAGTTTAAATGTGAAAAATTTAGATGTTAATGCGACTCTTGGGAGTGTGCTGTTTTTATTTTGTTCAACACGAATTATAGCGAGTATCTATTTTTGTTACGTATTTTCTTATCGTGTTTTCGTTCGGAATTTGAAAACAGTTTGTTTGGCGAATGAAACAAAACAGTAGTTTTAGAGATAACTAATCAGAGTTAACAGTTACTACAAAGGTAGTATCAACTGCATAGAACACGGAAACTTACGCAAAAACATATCTAGATCAATCGTTGGTTTATCTTTAGACAAAATCTGTTGCGGGTGTGTAAAGCTAAAGCACGTACGTATGGCGTGTTATCGGACCAAGCGATCACGAACCGACACGATATTAGTACCATTCGTCTTTGTCGTACCGTTACCTAATTTGAATAATCGTTGGTGAGAATTCAAAGTGATTTGCCACAATCTCAGATATAAAACGCCACACGACTTTAATGCAGTGTAAATAAAAAATAACAAAAAGAAAGATAATTCACAAACACAAAAGGGAGGAGGGAAAAAATGCGAAGTGTGAATTTTCTCATTACGCCACAAATCAACTGTTAAAACAAATATTTAAAAAGAGAAAGGAATTCGCAGACTACAAAACGCTCTTCATCCCTGGCTACTGGCAAATGCGAAATCCGATTTAATTTATTTTTATCGTGGGGCTTTATAATTTCATTTTCGCACTTTCCATTTGGAGAGAACGCCCGCCCGCGGACCGCCGCTCTATCCGAATGAGATCTCCACGAAATCAGGTACAAAAGAACGATAATGAACGCTCACTGCTTGCTACGTAATCTAAATTATTATACGAGTCGAAATTCTTACTTGGCAGCGAAAGAAATCGACTTTATCTCAGCACCGAGAGATGTTTAATAAAATTAAAATGTTGGAGTAGGCCGCTTTTCTATGTTTATGTTGGCTCTGCAATACTTAGCCACAGTATTTTCATTCGTATTTTCTTTTTGTCACCTTTGGAAAAGTTACCGCCAGCAAAAATGGTGGAGCTATTATTTGATTTGAAATGCATTTTTAAAAGTATATTTTAATGGTGTATTAATGTTTTATCTTGGCAGCAAGAAATTAATGTAACAAAATGATACACATCTGAATAATTTGATAGAAGTAGTAGAACATAAAGTAAGGAAGATAATGTAACGAGTACATAAAGCTATTAGACAGATTGAGGAATATGAGATGGAGTAGAGTGGCGACTGGCGAGGCGCGGGAAAGTTTTATGTTTCCGAAAATACAGGGACAAGACACGGGGGCCATCGCCACACCGGCGCCTCGCGTCGATGCCACCCGAGCCCCTCCGAACTAACTCTATTTTTCCACTTCCTTTTCCTTGCCAACCGTACGACTGACTTATATTAACTTCATAACTTGTTAAACATAACTTTTAGAAATATGAGATAAGAGCCCTGGAGAGATTTGAAAGAAATGTTTCAGACGGTGGATACCTACATTACATCGCGAAGAGTCACTTAAGGTTTTTTCGAGTACGACGTATCGCATTACGGACAAGAGACGCTTCGTATTTTATTTAATAATAGGTCGTGGGGATAATGGCAGATGATGTCCGGAGTGCGCTCTAAAACATAATCCGAGTTGAGTAGACGTCTGCTAAAATAACCGTTTAGGTAATCACGAATCGTCACACTGAACTGAGTTGTAATTAGGCAAATGCACCATGTAACGTGAGCTCGGCGCGCGCTCTCAGGCCCGACTCCACTTTACCGTCCTATTGTTCCCACTAATGATTATATAACCGCTGTTTTATTATACAATTAAATTTTAACCGTTCCTAAAATTGCACGGTACTCTATTTCGATGGAGCGTAGCGAGCTCCTTAAAATTCATACTTACACTTAAATCAGTGGTTAAAATGTAATCGTTACTTAAATTTGGACGAGAGTTAGAGCACTCGTAAAAGGTACGAAAATACAAAACCATTAGCAGATGAAAGCTGATAGGGCGCGCGGGGATAGTGAATTAAGTGTCTATTGTCGGCGCGATGGAATATGAAAGCAATATTGTACGACGAATTTAATGAAAAAGGTTGAGATACCGGAGACGTTAAGTTCAATGCGCTTTTAGTTTATAAAGCACCTTATTCGAAATAACAACGCGAACAGCCGCGGATGTCTAACTTAAATAAGATTTAATATTCCTATCCGCAGGAAACTTCTTGAAGGAGCGTGTGTAATCAAAATCTGCACAGGGAAACTTTCAACGGGAATCTCGGAGCAATTGCAGAACCGGCTCGCCGCTCGCCGCACAACGGTGAAAAAACTCAAATGAACTTGTCGCTTAAAACTAATTTCATTCCCGAGTTTCGTGTTAGAATAGTTTTCCGTGTTTTGCACTTTTTTTCCATACTAACTTGTTCACAGTTTAAAAATCAATTTCTAAGAAGTTTCCGAAAGGGCAAGTTGCGAGGTGTTTACTCCGGCCCGCCGACTTCTACGGGCCGATGTGAACCAAAGTTAAACCTTTCCTTGCTCCAACACAATTTTCTTTTTGAAATTAACCAACTTGGAGAAAAATATTCGCATACAAGTTTCTTTGTACAAAACCTTGTATAAGTTTGCAAACTGCTTCTCAAAGCGTATGTTATATTTTTGTAAAAGTGTAAGGATCCGTATTAAAAAATATTACTTTTACGTCTGTAGCCATGTAAATTTTTACCTACTCATCCAGTGACTTAAGAAAAACATAATAAATGAGTAACTTCTGTAGTTTGTAATCAATGAAAGTCGCTGTGAGAGTGCGATATCAGATAAATCCTTGCAGGACAGAAAAAAACTATTAAACGTGACCAAGTAGGGGTGCGACAGAGCGGACGGAGTGGCCCTTGTCCTTCTAGAGCGCAATTAGTTCGCTTTTTGCTGCACTTGCTCACTTTGAGTAATGATTGGACGTTGAGCGCCAGCGAATTGTGGTTGTTTACGCCACCTACTAACTCTGATTTATTGTCGAGGTCGACACTTGAATAAAACTACACGAAATCATAATTACAACATCGTTTAATATTAATATCTTGCGATCTAACACGATATGACTAACATAAAGTTTTATCGGCTTCATCGAAAGTCGTACGGTTTCATTACAGGAAAAAGACAGAACCATTAAAATCACACTAGCACAGAGATGCATTCTTAACATGCAAATGTGTAGGCGTGGCAAGAAACTTGGCAGCGAACCGACATCGGCGCGGTCCTGCAAATCTGCGCTCTACGCTTATCAGTTGTAATTCATTCCCTCGTATACCGTACGGTACACACAAACTTTATTTGAGCGTGGTGATGTTACTTAGTAACTGCGCGCCACAAGACTTCATTTTATTTTACGGATAAGGACGCCCATATGTCCCAGGGATTCACCGACGCTTTGTCGACCGAGCAAAAGAATGGATAGTGATGAGCACTGTGCTCGAATAATTTATCTTTGGGTTAGTTTAGGGGATGAAGCTTGTCTCCGGCAGAGGCACGCGGATGATGAGTTATTTCTAATTCAGGGACGCGTTTTAGAAGGATATGAACACGATGAATAACTGAATAAAGCGATGAGTGTGTAACGTTAAACCTTAATATTATTATTAGAGAATCCAAACGATTACTGCTGGCGTTGAAACAAAAAGTAAACAGGAAAATGTGAGTTTAACAACGTTTTTTTTTCACTTGCAGATCGTTTCGTAAACAACAATAACTGCGCACGTGCCGTTTACGGCTTAAGATGTTGAAAGAGACGCAGAAACACAATGCTCACAATTTATTGGCTCATCTTGAACGAAAGTGAGTTTTACGTGGTTACCCGATACCTTTACGGAGACGATTTGTTATTAAATTGAACGATGAAATCTTTAATAACTCTTACGGATGTCCCAAAGAGATTGATTCGGTGGGAGATACGGATTCCGGTGCGTATTCGCGCCCGTCTCACTATTGTGCCCGCAGATTTATCTGTGCCTCGCCATTTTTATTGCGTACTCCGAACTTATAACGAAATAGTTACGGCTGTTAAAAGGTTTTATTGGTTAACCTTCGGTGTGTGCGGTCATAAAATAGATTCGTATCCAAAGGAGCGTACGCATACCGCTAGATTTATAACAGTATCACGTGAAAAAGAAACAAATTTGCCCTGCTGACGGATATAAAACGAGGGATATAGCACGAATTTATCGATAAATTGTGGAAATCTCAGTATAATAAAATATTTCCTATTGAATATTGTATGAAAAGAGTTTTACGGGTCTCACTCATTTTACTCCATTTTACTACTTACCTTTTTATGCAGGACCCGTGTATATCGGAATACATAATATCTTTTACTACGAATGAAAACGGGTCTATTAGTGACGTCACTCCACTTACCTGTAACAAAAATACACACAGAATAAATATTGGATAAATATTGAGAATAGTTGTGAAGTGTATGTGAAGTGGTTGGTACCAATTAAAATTGTTAATATAGTGTCGGTGAGATTGGAAGCGAGGCAGAGACGACGCTCGTCCTCCCCTAGCCTGGGAGCAAATTCACTTAATTTACCGCTCGCATTGAAGGCCCGCTAAAACTTTACGCACTTAATAAACTCCAAGACGAATTAAAATTCCGTAGGTTTAGTAACAATCGTGTCGGAACGCCGTTACCTCTTTCGGGTTCGAGTTATTAATAAGGGACACGGCTCGGTTCCTTGTGATTTATCTACAAAAATAATGACAGCGGGTCGCGGCTAATCACAGTTAACAAGTTTACGGTCGGTCCACGGTCGGATTAGCGCCACTCTCAATGTCGACTCTACTTTTTGAAATATGTAAATTATTTTTGAGCGTACGCCGACGAGTTCGGTCGCAACTTGTTTAGCATAAACAAATCGGTTATGTTCAGTTATTCCGATCTAGTTTACACCAGTTGGGCGTCGAACGGGAATTTATGCCTTTGAATGACGAAAATGTTAACAAAATAAAATTGTTTTTATTCCTTAATGAAAACAGACAAAAACATTTTCGTTAAGAAATGTATCTTGTATTTTTTTATCGAGAACAACATTGATACGGATTTCCGTAAAGTAATGCCTGAATCAATTTGTGTCTTGACAGAGTTACCGAAATAATTGAAGTGAAACATGACAGTTTTTTGGAAATATTTTCCTTAATTTTGTGTATTTTTTCGACCTCTCATTACTGGACAAATGTTTTCCTAATGATTCTACTATGATATCTTATTTGTTTATTTCTTTTAATAGTCGATATAATTACAATATTGACTTTTAGTAATAGGTACGTTTCTGGCATGTTTTGATTCATCATTTTAAGTAGAATTTAGTAAATTAACGAGAAATTTTGATTACATTACCCAGATTACGTAATATTAAACTAACCAAGAAAATAGTAATAAATAAGTTACTGAAAAGCGGCATCACAATTTTCTATGAAGAAATTGAGGATAAAATATATCTAGAAAAATCAGATATAGCTAAAACATTGTTCGTACAGTGTATACCAGTATACAGTATAGATGAAGAAAAATGTTTAACATAAAACGGAGTATAAATAATCTTGTATTTAGGCGCCCTCTTAAGGGTCGATCGTAAATCAGGAGGAGACGAAATTTCCGTATAATGTGAATGTAAAATTTAGAGAACAATGCCTCTGTAGTTCTAAAAGGAAATCTCTATAGTAAGTTGGGCGTGTACCGCTTAAAGGTTTAGACTTGATTAACTTGCCTCGTTTAACTCCCAGACATGTTTATATAAATTAAATTAAATATATTGCTTAAGCACGTCTAAATATAGAGTATTATTAAATATCTTGTTATGGTTAACACGCCTATATATAGAATAATTTTAAAAATAATTATGTTTTTATAAAGTACTCAACGTTTTTGTAGGCTCATTTTACGTTGACGTGCAAAGACAATTTGTGTAATATGTATTTTTTATTAATATATTAAAATTAATAATATGTGTGCACGAGTATGTTCAATTATATAACTTAAGCATGTAATTTGACATAAATAGAAAGATAAATAAGTAGATATATGAAAAGAAGTCAAATTTGTTTGATGTGAACATCTATCTACAGTATTTGATATATAACTGAGAGGCTTAGCCTTATTATGAGGCTTAAAGGTCAAAAGAATCCAATATACTGGTATTATATGTATTTGTATAGCTTTTTATACATTCATTCGCCCACATCATCAAGAGTTATGTATTGATTTAAACTTATCGTTCAAACTTGTTCTGCTTTAGTTCAAATAATACCATTTTAACAAGCTATACCAATATAAATCTACGGATTTAACCGGTATAACGAGGCGAATAGTACGCAGTGAAGATACTCTATAATTCCGAAGTTAGTCGGTCTATTGGTACTTTTGGTGCACTCAGCATTAATATCTTGGGAGAAACCAAGAACTTGTAAGCGAATCCTTGTAATCCTCGAGTGAGATTTATATGAGACCGCGTAAGTAACGCAGTGCGGCTACGGTTCGTAGCACCTCGTAGCAACACGGTACGTAGCCGTAGCCCGTAGCAATGTTGTAGACATTCGAGCTTAAAGTGATTTCGGGGATGTAAGACGTAATATTACTGTGTTTATTTTATGGGGATATCGTGTAAAAGTGGAAATTTAAGCATAATACAAGAATTTTATAAGGTTTTTACCTGAATTAGGGGATTTCTGATACTCCGTTAGAGATATTATCTTTACTATCACAGTTACTTGTTTATTATATACGTTACTGTTTATACCTTCTTGAGAGTTAACGTTATATTTTGAGCTTCTTCTTTGCTTAAATACAAGTTAATACAAAACAACTGTAAAGTAACTTTATAATTTAATAATCTATCTAAATACATATAAATTGATTAAAACTGTCCATCAATTTGACATTCCATTAACAAAATCCTTGAAACAACATAAAATTTGTATTAGAATGTTGAACGTGGTACCTTAGAATCGGCTGTAATCCATCGACACGCATACACGGGTATCACCTGGCGGCACTCGGGCGGTTCCCACGCGCCTCACGCTAATTTACTTTTGTTCTTACCGAATTTACTTTGCTATTTCGGTTCCTAAGTCCCCTTCGTGTATCATTCGAATGTATAAAATGTTTGAAGATTAACACACGTTCGCTTCAACGAGTTAGAACGGGTTGCTTGAGCAAATGTTGTATTTGTAATTTCTGGTCTTTTGTTATGTTTCTACGTTTAGTGGTTTCGTATTTGAATCTTGGTAATATGATTTTGTATGTGAATGTATTTTTGATGTTGTGTTTGAACGTTTATCTTTATGTAGGTTGATGTGGCGTAGTTGAATTCTTATTTTGAATATCTCGGCAGTTATGATATTTTTTTAGTTAAAAAAGAAAAATGTATCCATTTTTATCACTTAAGGGGTGGAATTTTAATTTATAACTCGTACATGTTGAGGAAGATAAGCAGTTAATGTTACTACATTGCGTAACAAAACTTATTCTAAGGCCATATCTTATTAAACCCTTGAGACCCAAAAACCAATTAATGATAAATCGATATAAAACGCAAACTTCCATCATCAAGGAAGTGAAGATATTTCACGTTATCGATGATCTTTCACTACAAGTTAAATTAGCAATCGGGAACCTTGATACAAAGTTGAACCTTCACTCAAAATATGATTACGAAGGCATTCGCCATTAAAGTTTTGGAAACGCTGAGAGCGAGAGTGAAATTATTAAGGCAAGAGATGATATTCGACTAATGAACTGACGTGTTATCCAACCAACTGTTTTAGATTTACGAATTTTGGTGTAAAATTATTTATCATTATTAGTGCCACTAATTGATGGTAGGAATTTATAATATTTTAAGTAATATTCATTTTGATGTAATTAAATATTAGCGTTGCTGTTGCTTATGAAAAGTTATATTGATATTTTAATGAGAGAAGATTTTTATTTGTAATGAAAAATCTTACAGATACAGTACCGAACAATTGTTTCACCAATAGCTACGTTATTATAGTAAACAAAATGAAGATTTGTTTAAAATTTAGTTCAGAAAGGCGGATAAAATCTCGGTACTTTTACATCAAGAGATCAAACACTATTACTTAAACCAACGTTTCCAAACCTAACAAATTGAATCGAAAATATATAGTAAGGGTGACGTGTGTCGAGTATTCCCATGATACCTTCATTTGAGCGCTTAGTTTGATTAGGCTCGCATCATTAATCGATGGAATTGCGTTCGCGACCCCACGCCCAACGCTCTCCTATCCGAGAATCTTCAATTAGAAACAACTTTCCAATTTCAATTCTATCGATCGAATATAGTTTATGCCCGGAGACATTAACGTCCCGACTTCGGTGATTGAGTTCAAGATAGAAAGCTAATTTCACACGAAATTTACTACCTTCTGTTTGATTGCAAGAAGCGCTTAAGTTTTGATTAGGTGCGTGTGGCGGGAATCAATACCGATGGGTAAATTGGGTTCCAGGTTTTGCGCGTTCAATATTACTTTTCCTTGAGAAGTTTTTCATTTTGTTTAGATAGTGAACAAATTGTCTTTTGTATACGTAAACTTAGCACTGAATCGTGTAGCTCATAAGGAAACTATTGGTTTCTCGCTTGAATTCTTAATTTAAATAATTTTTGCGAAATAAAATGCTTTCTTTACCTTATTTTTGTATTGTAAAATAGCCTGTATGTAACAGTATAACATCAAAGTTCATATGTGGGTACATTATTCTTAAATTTAAGATCCATTATGTCAAACGTCACCAAATGATGAGTGGCCACAGCCCGGCTGACTCAAAGAGACGTCAACGATCAATCAATCGAGTGACTGGCGCCATCTATCAATCTGTCATGGCGGACGACGCGTCACACCAGATGGCAGCTCTGCGCAGTTATTAGAAAACAATTTTCGGTCGGTTATATCAATTATGATCATTTACTAGGTCAACGTATAGTATAAAATTATGAAGGATTAAACAATTACTGTTTTATTCAACGTTATATTACCTTATATTATATTAATCGTTTTTCGAAGCAAGGACATTGTATAACAACTAGTTTAATATTCTACATGAAAAAACTGTTGAATAGAAAAGTATAACTCTATGAATAGAGTTGAAAATTTCAGTTAAAAACGTATAGTTACTCTATCGATGTTATCAAAATCAATCACATGAATGAAGCTAAAACGTTTTTCATCTGTAAATAAATCAGTCAGAGTAAATTGGAAAACAGTATCAAATGAAATTCAGTGAAACAGTAACACTTGCAAATGTAGTCGCAACAAAATAACTACATGAAATAACATTTGGTTACCAACACAAATAAGAGGGTGGTCTCTCTCAAGCAACTCTCTAATCAAAGTCTCACCTACCTCAAAGTTAGATCGTTGAAATTCCATTTTAAACCCCAACTATGTCAATGTTGTTTTATTATACGGACTAAAAAGTGTTCACAGGGTCTCTTTGATTGTTGGGACAGATTTTAAATTGATTTTATTTGAAAGTAAAGTCTTTTATTTATGTAAATAAATCTATAAAACACGAGAAAAAGTAATAAAAATAAGAAAATTACAAGTTCAATCTTAAAACAAAACAAAAAATAAACTAACATTTATTAAATAAAACGAAAGCGTATCGTATTACAAGTTGAGCCTTTTTTATATCAGAGAAGAGTATTTCGAACAATTTAATCGCGAATTCAACGTCCCCGTCACGTTCCCAAATCGGACACTTTTATGACATCAGACACTCCGCGTTAAATGCGGAGGCTTAAAAAGGGTTGATAGCTGGTACCCTGTCACCTGGAAAAGCTGGGGACATAACGATACCTTCATCATGGCGCCGGACGTTCATTGATAATTAATGGGTCGTACCAGTGTAACGAAAACAAACGAGTCGCGGCACGCGCGCGATAACGATTAATATCACTGCGGGTGCAAAAACAAACCATCCCCGTGGCCTTGGTGTGATAAATCATATCTTCTCAAGGCGCAAAAATAAATGAACCCGATGATAAATGGCGACGAATTCGCAGTACGGTACCATCTCGATTGAGCGGAGTGATAGGGCACTGTGCTCTTAAAGTGTAAACGAAATTACTGGCTTTACAATCGGTGTCGATGACTGTCAACTTCTAGTTAAGTTGGTTGATTTGTTTTCAATAACAGTTGCTGAGAAATTTTATAAGTATAGAATGTTCTTTTTTCAAAAAATCTTGCCGTGCTAAATACATAGAGAGAATAATTTTCAATCAGCATAGTAATCACTAAAAGGATGTACCTATACATGTTTGAATAAAGTACGATAAACAAATAATTTTCAATCTAAAACAAATTTTGGGTACGATATTAGTTGTTATTGAGTTTCCGATCCTATTCGATTTTGTACTAAATATTCGAAAACTGCATCAACATTTTTCCCCGCGTCAAATAAAATAAAAGGGAACTGAAGTAATATGGGTACGAGTGAAAGTTAGGAAAAAATCTTCGCGTTATAGAAAACTTCCCTTATAAGATAACTCTATATTGGAGATTTAGAGGCCAAACTCGGCAAAAAGCTCGGCATATATTGTCAATCATTCAGCGAGGAAATTTCCCTACTGCGAACTGTCAAATATTTATCTTTTTCTCTTATTCTTAGCAATGTCAATATCTGGGTCTCGGGAATGCCAAAATGTAGGCATAGAGACTATTCCCCTGGGAGTTATTTTACGATTTTGTTCTTAATAAAATAAATAAACGCGTTTTCCCTAAGTTTTTAAATGGATAGACACCAAAAACATTTTGTAGGCTTACGTAAAATGGAATTTTATTTTATTGGGAGCTTTTTATACAGTACTGTATCGAAGAGAATTTTTATTTGTTAAGTAAAGAAAAAAGTATTACCGGAATAAAACTATTCGAGTGAAGGTAAGTTTCAATCATGTGATTTAAAGAGAGTTTATTTGATTTTGTGATAATATCCCCAGCTGTGAGGGTAGTGCGTCCCCAGGTACCTTCTACATACAGTCTCGGAAATTGCGCTAACCACATCGGAGTACCAGGAAATTAGAAACGTTGAGGATATAATCGAATGTCTCTGGCATAGAAATAAACTGACCGTTTTATCGGCATCGACGAATCTCTACTAGTGCGTGATGGCACATTTTTTGGACAACTTCATATAAAATTATAGCCAATTTATACAAAACTGTTATATGAAAAAGTGTTCCAAAAAATATTTTAATTAAATAAATGAAGAAAAACAGGAAAAGTCTGTTGAATGCAAATTGGTAATTTATTAGGGTAGCGCTGTTTGCCAACAATCTTCAATTTATTAGTTGATACTTTTTAACGTTTTATGGAACTCTTTTAAAACAACTTCTTCACAAACGGAGAACCATTTAAAAATATAATCTTTACTTTTGTGCACGGTATCGGCCAACACTTAGGGAGTGGAAAGGAAAATTCCGTATTCATTTTCAGTGATGCTCAGTAAATCGTCGAATTACTGCGAAAATTTATCTCCGAAGCACCTGTCTATAAATAACAAAAGCGAAAATGTTCAGATAAAGTGCGACAAAAGTTTGAAACACGATTTCTATCTCCGGCACTTTACCAACTTCCTATTTGTACAACACTAATTCTCTCTGATTGGTCGTCCAATACATTTTTCTCAAGATTAAGTCGACGCCGGTGAGGGCTGAGCTAATTACGTTAGTGTATCCCTCCCCCCTCTGTAGAGTAAACGACTCGGCTTTCATTGTAAACAAACCGCTCAAGTTTACTAGGAAAAATTCGCAAACCCACTTATTTAGGTCCCAAAGGTACACAGTGCGACATAACTACGTTGCTTGCGTACGAGGATAATAAAGCACAGATGTGCGTTTAGTTTAGTTATGTGTTGCTTCATCTTTGGGATTTCTTTTTTACGTTGGACGAATAAAAATGTATTGTAACAATGTATGATAATGTAATGAGATGTATTATGTCACTTTCTTGTAACATATTGCTGAATTGAAATAATAAATGTTTGCTTTGTTAACTTTTTTATTGTGTTGTATTATTTTATGATCTCATGTTATTTCTTTCATAATTAAATATAATATTTAATAATGGAACTGATTACGCATTTTCTATTCAAACTAATTTGAATTAAGAAATTCTTAGTAATTCCATAAACGTCTCAACAAAAATAAATGAAGCTCATTCGAAATTGAAACAAAAGCGTTTACCTTGAAATGTCAACTAATTCCCAAAACTCTTGCCATTTCAATACCTTTTGTCTAATGTTTGCTTTAAAATTATATTTCGAAATGGAAAACAATAGCATTACTACTATTTTGATATCGTTACGCGCGCCTACGCTTCTTACTCGAGCAGAAAACTTGTTCAAAAGATTGGGGTTTGCGCTAAACTAATAATGGTCGAATAACAAAAAATATTACAAAAGTCAAAATCTGAAGTCGAGCGTGAACTATCCCGATATTATATTTGGAATGTATTGATCCCTAAGGAGTGTATGTTCGGTTTCGTTTCTGTGGAAGTTTTCTATCCCTCTGCGTTGAGGGAGTTGCACTGGACAATCTTATCAAGGAAGGAGAGAGGAGATGATTTTCCAGTGTCCAGTACCCTCTCACCTTGAGGGATTTCCCCCGGCGCGATTCGACTTGTTCCGATTGGATTTCCCATTCCGAATTATTATGCGTATATTCAGCTTCTTGAAAAAGTTTACATTTTTTAGCATTCCTTCGTATACTTATAACGGAATTATAGGGGTTACGAGGGCTCGGGCGATGGGATTCAAGATTGAATACTTAATATTCTATTTCGGGAAAAGGTTTCACATCTCATTTAAAATATGTATGCTTATCTGATGCCTATATTAAATGGATTACTTAAATTTTATTCGAAAAAATGTTGAGATGAAATTGATGTCGGTAAATGTTTTATTAAAATTGTTCCCAAATGAAAGTTATGAATACCTTCGGAGGTATTTCATTTTATGTTAATATCGCCGTTGGGCTAATCTAATTTTTCTTATTGTCATTTATATTTATAATACGTTTCTTTTGTCTTTGTTTAGGATATTATTATTTATTCTTTAATTAACTAGAGCATTACAATATAAAGATTTGAAGAGATATTGTTCATTAAGTAAAGAGAGTTAATGGAGTCGGATAGAAAACGTGTAAATGAAGATTTAGGTAAGTGGACAAATGTAACAGCAATGTTCGGTCGGACGAAAGTTCTCTGTCTCGATCGCATTAGAGACCGCGGCAGCCCACGACCGGAGATAATGCCATTGCAATACCCTCGATCCGATTGTATTGGCAAATTGGATCAAATGCAGCGCTCACCGTACAAAAGATAAGAGCCCAGATACGAGTTGAGGTAATATTATGTTGCGGCTATCGCGGTGAAATCATCCCGCGCCCGCCCATCGCCACAGATCGCTTCCTATACCTTCCAACTACTTTTTAATCTTTTCATCCAATCGTCTCCAGTTGAATCGGTCTATTGAACACCAGATCAATTCTTTCGCTCTAAATAAGCTCTCGAATACAACAATTCAACCATTATCAAATTCGAAAAAACATAAAAATCAAAACGTATTGACTATAACCGTTCATATCGAACATCGCCAGAGGCGGGGCACTCGTAAGTTATTTCTCTGAGAAATGAAAAAATATCGGCAATACAAACGACAATGCAGATTATTACTGCCCGTTGGGGACGTATAAAGAGTTAACCAAGATATATTCTGTTGTTTATTTAGACAGATACGATTTCGTTTGTACGAAGTTCTTTAATAAAATAAACACCAGCATTTTTGTTTCATCAGGATGATGACGTTTAAATAGCGAGCCTCATTTTACTGTCGTTACGGGGTGAATTTTAAATTTGGTGCGAGGGTGTACTACTCAACTATGTATGAAGGACCGGCCTCCATGCGATTCGCATCCGGTCTCACGCATACTCTATGAACCCTCATTGTCTGCCAGAACTCAGGAACCGATTACGCTCTAAAAATTCATAAAGCTATTGTCTTCACAGCACATCCAATGTTTAGTAAGTGGCGCGCACGAGTCGCGTCTATCGTAACGCTGATAAGGAAAACGGGTGCGTACAGCGCCGCACGCCGAACACAAAATTGTTAGATGGGAAAATTTAACAGGATGGCGTTAATAACGTCATCAACCCTCCATTGTGGAGCGAAAAATCTGAATTGAAACGTGATAAACAATACGGCCCGCTTAGGCTTATCTCCCCTTGACTTATGATATCATTATTTTTCGTTTTGAAAAAATTACCGAACAAAAACAAGAACGCGTCGGGAATACTAATTCGGTTCGGTCAATATATTGATATTGTTGGACCCTTTTATTCGGATAGAGAAATCTTTATACAATGAAACAGAGACAAGCAATTTCGATGTTGAATCTCATAATTCAAATTGTTTACCGGCTACGCTTCGGCGGCTGTATAAACTCTCAAAATGTACCCACATCCGCGACGAATGCCTGCATCGTTATTTATGGCCAGCCACGTTTCATTGTTGTTTTCGGTTTTCATTTTAACGCTTAATTTTTTTCTATTATTGTATTTTCGTGCCTACGAAATGATTTGTTTATCGGTTTTGTTCTTCCGACGTCGCTAATTTCGATGTATGATTTATTAACAGTTATAAAAACTTGTAAAGGAAAATATTTTGAACGAAAATGAAACGTGATGATTAAATTACATTTTGATTGAACCCTATACACCGTGTAATAAGGTTTAAAATGATTTTTTTTACAAAGAAATATTTTTATAACTAATGATTAATTTTGTTTATGTGCAAAACAGATCAACTATCAATAAACTAAACTAGATATGAATTTTATATAGATACGTCACAAAATAATATAAAAACCTATCAAATTGGATTTATATCCAATCTATCAACAATTTTCAACATACACATATAACTTGTATTTAGGTTATATTTTCGAAGCAATAGCGTGAAAGAGTATTCTTTTAAAAGGTTACATTTCAGTGTGGGAGTGTACCTACCTACCACTATTCATCGCGATATAGATCACGTAGAACAAGCGAAGACAAATGTTAGCCGAAGAGCTGTTGTTTTGCAACACAAGGATGAGTCCCATTTGTGGGTATCCTTACATAAACCGAGGTGATTTACGCGGATACCTTCAGTGTACATATTTGCATTAAAAATATAAATAATAAAATACGGGGACGGAAAATCGAACGGACGAAATAACATATAATAGCCGCCTTTATATTGAATCTTGGATTTTGCGTCTCATATATCTCTATGTGAGTTATGGCCAGACATCGCATTCAATCGTCTCTCACATTATATTTTAGAAAGTTTTGTATAAAATTGGACCAAAGAATTTTATATTGAAAAGATATTTATTAAAATTTATAGCTTAAATGTTAAATTGATTTATGATTTTTTGATACTGACAACAGTTTAAATAATCGTAAGTTATTGCATAGATTCACTTGTTGAAAATATTTGTGTTGTTATGATTTATTATATAATGCATCGTTATGTTTTAAACAATGTTATAAAGCTAACATAGTTACGTAAAAGAGTGGGTATAAAATCTGCCATTAATTTTCATATCAAAGGCGAAATGTTAAGTCGATCACATCCTGCAGACTACTAGTCGCCTCTCGACGAGGCTTTAAAACCAGCAAGGGTTAACGTTTTTGTGTATACGCGCCGGAAGGACCCTCGAAATGACGCCACCTCCCCTCATACATACTCGAGTACATACGCTTTAGTATCATAAAAATGTAATTAAAATTCACGTCCTCCCACTCACTAAGTTAAAGTACCTACCACCGGATAACTATCCTATTGTTCAACAACTACATCACTCACGTTCTCATTCCATTTAATTTAAGCAAACATAATAAGCTTTTTATAAAAACAACAATAAAGAAAATAAATAATAGGCACTCTTATCGCTGTAAGCGATTTCTTTTAAACAACTTAGTATTGCGATCGGAAAACGCTTTTCGAAAATAACGAGATACGTAAATTACATTTTCTTCCACAATACCTATTCGAGGCCTAATGCCGTTACGGAGATAAAAAATAATATGATAAATAAATGTGTTTTTTTTTTGTATTCGATGAAAGTATTAATATTGTTCCAATGAAAGCCCTTGTACTTACATATCTATTATATATAGAATTGAATGCTTGATTTATTGAGTTTTTCGGCGAAGAAAATCCTATTAGAAATAATAAATTGTAATAACATTTTTTCATTAAGTATAGTCTTTTAATTTATTGACTCTTTTACAAAGAATATAATAAAAATTAACCCTCAACATTCTGAAATGTTAGTTGAAGTTATTTACGTCGCCGAAGTCGCTCAAAAAACTAGCCATAAAATAAGTAAGAGTCATACTCATATATCATGAAATAACGGTTCTATATTTCACTTTTACTATGACTATACTTTTCAAATGTGTTTATTCGTTTAGCCGTAATGCCATTAAAACTTTTTATCACTAGTGTCACTTCTAATCAGCTATAAAAATGGCCACTGTTATCAACAATAAGTTGGCTCATCGCGGCACGATACGTGCCTGAAATCAAAGTAACAAACAGTCATAAATAAACAGATTCGAAACTTAGACACGCAAACATTCGTAGATAACGTTTGGAACAGTGAAAGATCGTCAAAGGTAACACCTAGGTGTGGTTCGAAATCATTTTTCACGAGCGAGTCTTCTGATAGCGACTAATGCTTTGTACTGAGCTTTAGGGGTGGCAACACATTTCTAAGTACCATTTGAATACTTCTCGAGAAACTAACTTTTCATATTTTTTCTTATATTTAATAGTGTTTTCAATATGTAGCTGACAGCAGAAACATTTAGTCAAGTTTTAACAAAAAAATAATAATAGTAAGGTATTTTTACTAAAGTTATCTCCATTAAACATGATTTGCAAACGCAATCCTAGTTATATACTCATTCTATTTGTATAAACTGAAATATTAATAAAATAAAGTATTCTTATGGCCAACCCTAGTGTTTCCTGCGTAGTCCGCCATTCTGATAGATAGGAAATGAAGACAGATTAACTTCGCGTGACTATACAACGCTCCCGTACTACAGACTAACACTTGGATAAATATTGCTTTTCGAAATTATGATTTAATGTTACGCTACCGTAAATGTAATCTTATTAATGAATTATAAGCTTCAAAGTAGATTAATGTATCTGCAAAGTGACGGTTGATAAAAATAGAATCTTTATTTTACTTGATATTAATGTAATTTTCATAAAAAATAAACTTGAAGACTTTTATCGAAGTATTTGCTGAAAAAACTTTGTAAATGTTGTATTTTTTACTAATATAAGTGTAGTAATAGTCACAGTAACCAAAATCTAGCACATCTATGACTATATTTAGGAAATACTAAGTTTATGTTTTAATAAAATGTGTACTTAAATTAAAAAACAAATTTATTAAACAGCCTACTTATGTCCAACGCAATATTTTTCCATAAATTACCTTCTAAATTCTGGTAAACTGAAACATTATTCGTAAGTAGATTTCATCCTAACTAATATTATAAATGCGAAAGTAACTCTGTCTGTCTGTCTGTCTGTCTGTCTGTTACCTTTTCACGACTAAACTACTGAACCGATTGACTTAAAATTTTGTACAGGGGTAGCTTATGATCCGGGAAAGAACATAGGCTATGTTTTATCCCGAAATTCCCACGGGATCGGGAACTACGCGGGTGAAACTGCGAGGCACAGCTAGTTAATCATAAAAGCACATTATAGGCCATTTAATGTTAACCTAATATAGTATCGACATCATGGAATTATGTTGAGTCACTAGCGTAAATGTAATCGTAAAGTCTCGTAGTCTCTGACCCATATTTCGGCGGTCGGCCGGTGGCGTGCGAGCCAACAATCACGGTATAAAACGACACTCGATGTCTCCCTATACAAGGTAATAATTATTTTTTGTATTATCAGTCTACCTCCAGTTGTTGTCCTATTATGAGCTCTTTAACCGTTTCATTTAATTTTATACTGTTGTTCAACAAACCTTAATTGATACTGTGTAATTTCTGTCTTTTGTTTAGGGTAGGTTTGTCTACAGAACAAAAACATTAAAAGCATCAATTAACCCGCCATAATATATTAATGTGAAAAAATAATACGAAACGCGAAACTCTCGTTTATTTTTATTTTGTGAATCATTTATTTTCGTCAAACAATTAGGCAGTGAGTAAGGCCACCGCGGCGCGGGTAGCCGGAAGAAACTTCACGTCACATTCACATCACCCAAAAAAAGGGTTGGTTTAACGCAAGGTTTTTTGCTGCATAATCCCCCACGCAACTTGCTAAACCCATTTCCAACGAGTCGTTCATGCGTCCAACCGTCGTCGTCTAGTTTAAAAATGTCATTTCCAGAATACCAAGTAAATCCAGATTTGTTGGTGAGTGACTTTCTAATTCCGGTGGCGCGAAGAACTTTGTGAAACGTATACCGTGTTCATGAGACCTGCTAGTGACCGCGACCAGCCCCGCAGCCTAATCCGATCCGTGGCCGAAATTGTTGGCGAAACTTGTACTGGCCTGCCCCCTCTGTCACCCGGCTGCTTTATAATCGCACTCCACACAGTAAGATATACTCTGATTAATTTACACCGCAGACCATAAAGTTTTGAACGTTAAAACGGAACCACTGTTTCTACTTTGATCCCACTCAAATGGCTAACGTAAAAGTTGATTGTTAATCTGTAACAGATACTTGTTTGCTGAACACCGATACGAAACATTTCTTGATAAGTTTCTCTCTCTATCCCCAGTAATCTAATAAGTCTATGAGCGTGATTTCAGATCGGATAAACAATGTTGACCGAAAAACGGAACAATGGATTTGCTCTATTTCGTTTGTTTAGACATTGGAATAGCTACTCTATTGTATTACAATATCACTTTACGTCATGAAAAATACTTTTGTTGAAAATAATATTTACCGTAGTTTAGATTCTAATCTTTACCTAATTATCGACAATCTCTAAATGCTTACAACTAATGACTAAAGTAATTATTATGGAATACATAATTTATATGAACTTTTAATTTTTGTATAGTAACTGAGATTGTTATCGAGTAATAGTTTAAATTTGGAAGGATATAAAATCAATTTGTTAACATTAGGTAAGATACATACTGTAGCATAAATTATGATGGATTGCGTAAAATTAATCGATTTATGGAATCGAGTTGAAAAGCAAAATGGGTAGGTTACAAGGCAATCAGCGGACAACGGAGGCTTTATTAACCCGTCAAGGCAGTGCGGGCCCGACTAATCAATCGTCGCTCGCGTGTCGACCGCGCTATCTGTCTTTCCCCGATTGGCTCCAGATAACACCGACGCAAGATTACCTATACGGGAATGGCCCATTTATAAAATTAACTTCTTTTATCTCCACAAATAGACAGCATTAAGGAAATAAATAAGAATATACAAGTAATACTTACATCGATACCACCCGACCCAATCTTCGAGATAGTTTCAATGTAATAAACAATTCGCATAGATTGGATGTTTTTAAATGTGAACGGCAATTCAATGCAGATATCAAAATATACAATACTAACAATGCAGGACTATTTTTTAATTTAAAAATGTAAATATTTTTACAAATAAACGGAGGTCGCACGAATGAAATTTATTAAAATACGCTTTTGTGAGGCGACGGTTGATCTTTGTATTAATATTTTCTGTGTATTCATCACAATTCTGACGAACTCCATTATTTATATAAAAATAAAAAGTATTTTGGTTCTTCTAAGTTCAATAGTTTGCATTATATTACTAAATAACTGAATATGGGGTAAAAAATTAAGAATATTTTTTTAGGGTTAAAATTTTACCCGATGATGTCGGTTGCTGTTGAATATAAAGCCGTTAACGCAAGTGATTTTGCTCAAAATGGGGGTATAAGAAGAAATTGTTTGTGTAAAAAATCGGGTCGAGATAATTTCTAAGTATCGCGAAATCCACCATAATCGTACATCTCCGCGATAGCGAAGGGACCGGCTCATTAACGTCAACGGGGATCGGGGCCAGTTTATGCCAACCGATACCTTTAAGGTATTTACAAAGGCTAAGCGGGCGCAATCTAGACGGTGCGCAGTGAAAAAAATCCTCACCCCGCGTAATCCGAGCGAAATGCCCTTTAAGAGGCTCACAATTTAATGCTAAGTATAGCAATCTCGAGACGTTGAGACGGTCCTTCGAGTGGGTTGGAAAAAATGATACATCCGGAACGCGGGAGGAGTACCGGGACAGCTGCTCCCGAACCGCGATAACGACTTACGTATTTTACCACCGCTAACGGTTTTAAACATTTAAATTCTTATAACTGGCTTTGGGATGTAAAAAATACAAACAACTTTTCTTTTCTTATTAGTCTTAAGACTTTGTAGTAAAGTTACTTGATTGTGACATCATATTGGGTGATTTTACTATACTCATTTGTGTTTTTTAGTCAAATATAGATTTTAGCCGAATGCTTTTTTTTCTATAGAGTATATCACACCAGCCACTTTTTAAAAATGACACTCACAGAGACAATATGGTATTAATATTCATGTAAAAAATATATTTGTCCGTTTTCGCTCAAATTGACAATATTTAATTTCATAAACGAAATCCACCACGAGAACAATACAACGTTAAATGAAAGGTGTGAATATTCTACTTAAAATTCAGACTTAATTAAGTTCATATCTCTCATATTTCCTTTTAAAAATATAAATATAAAGTGATGTTAAAAGCAGAAAACAGTGTGCGGGACAACGTTTCGCCATTCACAGGTTATTGCTCGCGATAACGAATGCATTTTGAACATAATGAGTAATAAGCCGGCGAATTTAAAATTTAAACCGTGCGATAAACATAATCAGTTTTATTAATCAAAATGTAGGTACATAGTTTGGAGCAATTCATTGGACAGTGGAAGCTCGTTAAGGGGATGAGCGGTAAAGCTCTCAGTTTAAATTATGTGAGTGTATCTCGCTTAATACAGACACGCGTTTTAACTTATAAAAATGCGTTTTTTAAAGTTACATTGAGTTTTTTTTAGTTTTTAGTTAAACATTGTTTTTACATCTGTACATAGCACACTGGTAAAGATTTATTGTACTTGCAAAAACAAATACAACTGTGAAACAAAAATAGAATCAAAGTATTTATCGATACCGCTTAGAGAATACAGAATAAATATCCTTTGTATTTCTATAGGTAATGAAGCAACAAAAATCTCGTGAGGGAAAACAAAGGAGGCCTTTTAAGTGCTCAATCCCTTCGCTCTGCCATAAAAGAGAAATAACTCGAGCAAAACATGTAACAGTTTTAGAACACTACGCAATAATAGTAGGTATTGTATCCGCTGTAATGGCCGACACTGAATTAATTAGCGGTTCTAGCAGTGTACGGACCACGGAAGGGGCAGGTGTGTACGCGGCTTTACAATACCATTACGTTACAGGGTACATGGGGGCCGAATCGCTTGAGCGATTGACCGTATACAACCCCCAAGCTTTTATGTAACAGTATATTCCAAACATTCCACGAACAATAGGAGCCTCCGTCGTGAATCACAGAAAACATTCAGATAAACAATAGCTATCATATTTGTATGCCAAAGTTGTGTCATTACCGCTATAGACCTATACAATTATATTCAATACCACGCTTAGTAGTGATATAACAGTGTCGCTACGTTTAATCAAATCGTTTTCCGAATAAATGGAGCGTAGACGAATCAATAACGCGAATTCAATTTACAATTCAACGTACATCACTGACGTATCAATTGTTCAATCTAAGCGAAGACAGATAAACGCACAGATCCGCCGATCGCTTTCCGATGAAAAAGACTCAAGATTCATCGATAGGATGCGCGAGTCCCGAAGTGAAAAATGTACATTTGGATGGCGTTAATTCGTTTAATTTCCGGTGAGAAGAGGACGCGGGGCGCGGCGCGGGCGCGGGGTGCGGGCGCGGGGGGAGGTGGGTGGACGCGAGGAGAAGCACAGTCCGCTCAGATTAATTCAGCACCGAAGCTGTCACAGATAAGGACACTGAAATAAATTGAAAATGTTCACAGATTGATTTGAATCTTTCCGAGAATATATCGAAGGCGTCCACCACAAAATGACAAACCGCATTCTTATCCACAGATTTCCATCAGTGTGCCAGGCAAAACTGCGGCGTAATGAATAAATTAAAGTTCTCTTCGACCGTCAGGAATAAACGCTCAATTTTAAATAGCTTCAATAAAATGGCAACAATTTTCAATTTGCCGCTGATACAAGCACTTTTAATGCACCAATATTCCTCACGCAGATGACTGTATATTAAACGTAGACCAATTTATACATTATTTCATTTCAGATTTTCACGAATGGTCGAACCTAGAGATTGTCTATTAAATCGTTTATAAAATGGTTAGATTAATGCAATCGGCGCGAGCGAGCCGAGATGGGAGACGTCGTTCGAAGTGTTCGTGATCCGCATGTTGAATTCGGCCGAGTGGCTCCACGCGCCGCGCCCTACTCTTCCAAAGCGGGCTCTAAACCCTACATTTACATATTACGATTTAGTATCGCTAACAATTACAAAATGGAAAATTTACTATTCACCACTAAATCTACTAGAGACCACAAAACTTGTAATGAAACAGCAAAGGTAAAATAGTATTTAGTAATTTAAACGCTTCACTTTATCGCCGAGGTAAATGTGACAAGGCTGCGCAAACAAACAACGTAAACTTGCAAATGAAGACGCGCCGCAACGAGGCATATCTACACCGTCGCGTTCAAGTGAAATTCAGGGAATCAAAACGTCCGGACATGAAACAAATTGATTGGTGCAGAGGCGCTCGAGCCGCGCCAAGCTCGCCGGCAGATTGGTAATAGCGCATGCTAAACTTATTAGCCAAACGGAAAATGGTATTAGCAGACGTACTGCAGTTCGGCCTCCCGTGAAACTTCATTCCAGTCAAAGTTGACAGTTGCACGTAAGTGATTGTTGCCGCCAATCAAACGTCGGCTCAATTGGTTCGATTCGATGTACGCAGGGAGTAAATTAAAATGGTAAATCCGTTTGTTAAAGAGAAATAGAAAGGTACCATGAGTAGGTTCCGGGATTTTTTAATTGGAAAAGATAACAAACGTCGACAAGGGACGCCAGTTTTCAGAAATGTTAAAACAATTTATCCTCGGTAATCCCAGTGTCAGATGATAATAAGAGTGACATTTAGAGCGGGTCGGGCGCGGTTAATTCTGCAGCGCAGCAGGCCGATTGTGACACAAACTAAGCCCTGTTGCCACCCGTAAGCTCACCAGGTGCGAACTCACCCATACACATACACCTTATATCGGACAGACAGGTACCTAACGTCTGACACTCAAACTAACTTTGTTTCAAATTGAAAACTGGTGTTTTGTGGCAGTTTATTTTAGAGTTTGTAACTTTGATGCCCGTTTGTCAGATAATACAACGTTTTGTTTATTAACCTAAACCGTTTGCAAACTTTTCATTAAATATGAATGAACGATAAAAATGTTTAAACTGACATCGTTAAATGGATGATTTAATATTTTATGTAGGAAAGAGAATATAGGAGTTTGAACAGACAAGTCAGTTAAACGGTTTCATCAGAATACAGACACCCCTACAAAGCCATTAACTAAGAACACAAACTGTCCCATTACATTAGAACTACACTGTCCATATTCCTACAGTAACGAAAGCAATTATTCGTATTCAGTCAACAAAGACGCAAAGGTACAAAGAGAGACCATTTCATAAGTTAAAGCGCTGGTGAAGATAGTTATCTGCGAGCAACTAGTGATGCAGTAAATCCTAGTAGTATGGTTCGCAAATATCCCTTACTTGCGAGTCGAGTCGGCTCTCGGCTCTTACTATCGGCCAAAACTTAAATTGTTTCCTCATAAGATTCTACCAAACGATAACACAGAGTTTATGAACTTCTGAAACTTTGATGTAATTTTGGTACTTCGATCTTAGTAACAGTATTTTCCGAATGTTTCTCTGGTGACGCTTGAATTTGAATTAAATTTAGTGTTTTTCTCGTAAAACAAAGGCAAATAAAAGTCTTTCGTTTGTTTTCATGTTTAAATATTTCCTTAAATTGGATTTCGTTACGAAAATTAGATTTACCTGTGACATTATTTTAGGAATTTCAAAGCGACTTTATACGCGACGTCGATTTTATCTTTTGTTTGTGAGCTGGCTTTTGTTAAATCGAGTATTTTTATAAAACCTGCGGTAGTGGTTACAGGAGATGTTGGCCACACAATTCCCTCTAAGGATTACAGTGAAGAGAAAAGAGTAAGACGATTAATCCCACAGGGTACGGTAGTGGAGAATTTATTATATAAACGATTCCGTTCTATGCTGAATTTACGACGGTGTATCCGCTTTTCCTTTAACATTATTAAAGGTATACCTATTGAATTTAATATTTTTACCAAATTATTAAATAGAACACATACCGATGTACAATAAGAGTATATAGTTTCAATCATCTGCATTCTATACATTATAAAACCGGCTGTCATTTCTAATTCTAAACTAACCACGTCATCGAAAACTAATCAAAGCACGGATAATATGATAATACATTATTGTATGAACAAAAACCTATTAAACTTGTTGGACATGATTGCTATGGAAAAATACGCATAGATTATTATAACTACGCTGTTGTCAGACACTCATAAAATATTCGCCTATTTCTTCAGGAATCGCGTGTCAAATGAGCAACTATTACCGTGAAAGGTCATTGGGGCCTCATCGATTGTTTGTGTATAGGCTTCACCAAAATGAGTACAACTAAATGTCAAGCATCCACCTGTGCAAATGCCAGCCTAACAATCCATCTCTCTTCCTAATAAAATGAAATGTCAAATTGCTTTTTATGCATTAATGATGTAAATAGTAACCCCCTTTATATAAACTGCCTACAAAATGTAAGGTTAAAATAATAAAGCGTACAAGTCATTGTGATTCGAGAACAATGGTAAATACACAAAGAATAAATCTGTAATTCGAACAGATAAAGTAATATAAGCTTACACATCTCAAACATTAGAGAAACATTATTTCTAAAAGCATAATTTACGCCAAAAACAACAATGGGATCCACTCAAATCTGAGAGCAAATTCATTTTCTTTACCGTCGGCATGACATTCTAATTTAATCCTATACGTCAGTGTCAAATTAGAGACACTAAACCATAGGCGTATCAGCTACAGTGACATTTCTAAACATGACAGTATAAATGCTTTTGACATTCAAGTACGCGACCTTGCCTCTACGAGTAGTATAGGCCAGAAGGGTTCCAATTACGTGTATTTAACATTAGCTAAGTTGCTGATACAAAACCTTTCTGAAAATTGAGTGACATGGATTGTTATTGTTGGCAGTTTTCTGTGCGGTTCGTTTTGTAATCCGTTTACTGAGCTTGAAAGGAAGGATTGTGGTTCTAACAGTCTGTTTACATATTATTTGCGGTTGTTAGGCACAGTTTTATGGAGGACGTTAAGTTTTAACATGACGTACTTAGTTTAATACTGTTGCGTAACAGTTTGTAGGGTAAATGCGGTTTATATGTAAATAAAGGTCCATGACTAATATTGCATAGTTGATAAAAGTAGGCGAAGAAGAGGGATCATGAATGATGATACAATTTAAGTAACACGATGAGCGTGCAATTTAATAAGTTGCGATAGGCGTTTATAAAGAAAACAAAATAAGAAAACTTAAAGGGAATAACTCACAGTTTCAAACTATCTAGACAACGATAGCAAGTTTTATTCTCGAAGGAAACGGGCGGGGTTTGAGGTCGAGGGGGGAGGGGGTGAGGAAGTGACGTCACGGCTGACGGTGTAAATAATTGCTCTGTCGAACACACCTGCCGGGGAAAGAAAATTAAGCGAAACGCAATTTGACTGAGTGATGAAGCACCTACAGTGGATCACTTTAATGAGAAGTAACAGACGAAAAATTGTTCTTTGTTTTAATAAATTTATAATTTATTACCATTATTAAATGATGCTATTAATTTTACATTTCGGTTATTTACTAAGTTTGATTACATATTTCAAGTTAATTAATTTTCATTAAGGTTATATATTGAACTTGGTTTCAGGATCGGTACACGATAATAATTAAAACTAAGATTACTTAGAAACTAAACGGTTTACAGACAGAACTTTATAAAAACCTAGTCGCAAGTAGTCCGTTAGTATTTAAAACTATAAATTAGCTCTTAGTTTAGCTTAGCAGATATAAATTACTTGTGAAATTGTAAATTAAAGTGTATTATACATTATAAATAATGTAGCAAACTATGTTTATAGCTACATTGTATCCAAACAATGTCGTGATAACATTTGTCGCGCGACATACGACTCACGATCGCCTTTATGTACTCCTTGCATGATAACTGTCCTTAAAGACGACTATACTTACTCCAATCTAGTCCCGGGAGCTCGTAAAAAGATACTCTTTTATCCAAATTACTATCGGATTACTTTTTATTTCGTACAAATAACCCACTCCGGATAATTAGCGATAACAGTTACGATACGTCGCGTCATTTTATAACATTGTCACGTTTTTTTCCAACGGCCAAATTGCAAAGGCAACAGCACCATGTCAAACCTGTTTATTAACAAATTCATAAACATTGACTCGCGAATAAAACGGTGGCGAACCGTACGTCCCAAAACGCGAACGAGCAAACACGCTCCATATTTTCATGGGATTCAAATAAAAATAAAGTGGATGACCAGCGGCGGTCTAATTTAATATGAACGGGACATCTCGTCATACAGATGATGTACCTGGTTTCGTTTTATTGCTTAGTCGGATGACTGAATACAAAAATGTTTGAGCGTGGAGGCCGACGTTTGTTAGCTGTTAAACAGTTTTATTATTGCTGGACGAACATCGCACAGCCTATTTGCATAATTGAACGGCCACTTGGAGGTACTAGCATTGTTATACTCTGCCGTTCCATTTGTCAGATTCGCCATATCATTTATGCATGTGGTTCATAACGAGAGCCGAGCCGTTTTTCTGGACTATTCATTATTTCGCCTTTTGTGTTGTTTGTTATCCGGAGCCACTCGTGTCCTAAGAACTGTCGACGTAGAAAATATGTAACACAATGCCGACTTCCCTACCCATAGACACAAACAACCGCATTTTTGTAACATGAAATTGAAAGGGCTTAATCTGGAATTTGGTCAGGTAAAACAAACATTTGCTTATTGTTGTGCTCCAACAAGTCAAAGGGGCCGCGATAGCTTCGACCTATACGAAACACTCTCTATACGAAACAATGGAATTTCGATTAAAATTATACGGTACGAACAAAATGTAATTAGATTTTTTATAACTAGACGGGTGATTAATATCGTTCCAATTACACGGAATTTTCATAAATATATTTTCAGAGCTTCGACGTTGTTTTGGAAAATGAGGCTAAGTGTCTATTAAAACTGTGATCAAACGGTTCAATCGGACATTGTTTGTCAATAGAGCGAGTGAAGGTATCTGATTGAAGAATAATAAAAGTGTCGTAAAAATTTAGTGGTGGTATACAAAAAGCAAGCGATATCTTCACTATAAATGTTTAATGGTGCAAAGCAGCGCATCCGTGCACAACTCGCGATCCTATTTTAAAGCGATTACTTTTAAGAACAGTTACGGAAATAGCTACTTAAACGAACTGCAGGCCTCTTGAAGATAATGTATTAAGTGGTTTTCAACACTCGTTTAGTAGATTGGTGGATAAAAATACACAAATATTTTTGTCTTATCGATTAAAGCCATTGAATACCAAAAAGGTTTAATACCGCTGTAATTTTAAATATTTAGTGGCCAGTAACCAAATAGGGATGTAACAACGTATTATTAGGGTTAATTAAACGGTCGAATAATGGTAATAGCATTGGAATTGTAAGGTATGTACGTACACATAGAGTTGGATGGGTCTGTGGGCCTAACAACTCCCCAAAGAGTGTACGTTATCATTGTTATGTTGCTAATACGCATAATAACAGTATAATATTTGTTTATTTATGTTATAACCACTGTTAAATATTCACTAAAATGCAAATTAAACTCGTACGAATGAATTTTGATTTAACATATACAGTTTTATGGTTTGTAACAAAATCAATTTACCCTTAACGTGATTTATAGGCTCATTGTATTATTACATTTTACAACCCAAGTAATTTACTTATAGATGTGAATTTTAATGATTTTGTAGCCATTGTGTTTTATATTGATTGCAAATATTTTTATTACTTATTTATGTAATTATTTGTTACAATTAATATGTGTCGTGGCTTTCGAATATTAATAATAACCTTTGCCAACATTTTCAAGAGTAATATTGATATACAAAAACATTACGTAATATATTGGGTCGAATTTGAATAACATGTTTATGCAGTCAATCCAATTAATGAAGTTTATACAAATTGGTAGAAACATCAATCGTCTGATTTGTTTCATAACGCCTCAATATTTTCGATAACAAATAAATAAAGAACACCAATTTGCTTGATCAATTGTTTGATTAAGTTACCCAGTAAGGTTGCCCTGTTTCTTGAAAGAGGAATAATTTAAAACTCGGAACATTTTCAATGGACTTTTCGCTATGTTTTCTCCCATATTTTTTTATTAAAAGGCAAAATTAATCGAGGGCCTTCACAGACATCAAAACATCCCGGGGCCATTGTTAGAGATGATTACAACGGTTTCTACATACTTTACAAAGTGAAAATGTTAATTTTTATTACTCAAATATAACACGTTTTTTGTTTTGTCCATTTTTTTCCTTGACTAATGAATTTTAATTGTATCAGGCCGTGGTGAAATATTAGAGCCTGTATAATTCTTATATTCTGATTGTGTTTTGTAAACACATCTCTATTGCTTCGTACATAGAACACACAATAATATGATCCAATTAACGATATTGTACAGTAAGCCGTAAACACTGTTTACCTCATAAATATTTAAACCCGCAGATTTAACATTTAAAACTAATTATATTGGTTTATTTGCGTACCCCATTTCGCGGCAACAATCTAACAATCGAAATAAAATCATTAATTTTCTTACAACAATGAAACGCGAATGAATGAACTCAATTAAAACTGAATGCAATTAATAGCTTCGAATAATAGTGCCTGTGATTTATCATTAATAGCTAGTTCTGATTGACGTTTTTAATTTGCCATTAGAGGGTGTTAGAGTGAAGTTTCTAAGGCGCCTCGAAATGTCATAAATGACAGGTGAAAGCGTCCCGGCGCATGAAAACTACGACTGTTGTTGGTACAAATGTCTACCCAGAGGTTATATTACGTGCGTGACTGTTTGAAAGCATTAATAAAAGGCTCTTAATTTAATGGAACACAAAATTTATTCACATTTTTATGCCCAAACATGCACCGTAATAATAATTATTATACATTTTTTCTATGACAACTTAATTGAAGAGGTTTATCGGATGAAAACAATATCCGTCAGAATTTTAATGTGTTTCAATTATATATTCGTTTATTTGAAGTGTCATATTTTGTTTTAAATAAAATAGTATCTATCGAAATCATATTCCGAAAAAAAAGTCCTAAAAAACTTTTCCAATAAACATTTTATAAAATGTAAACAAAGAGGTGTTTTATAAAAGTTGACCGATGACAAAAAACGTGATAAAACTGTTACTTTTAAACCACTACGTATAAAGGGCGTAAATTAACAAAACCATTATCACGAACAACGAACGTCTCGAACACATGCCAATAAATCCATTTACCGTTCCCATGTTATATTTTGTACACGATAATAACGTTAATACACTATGCAAATGGCGGGACAACTAACTGATCGGTCACGAACTACGCAAATTACTTTTGTAGAGCATCCACTAAGTGTAAGACCCACCACAGCTTACTTGAGTTTAACTGATAATAACATTGGGTTAGTCCCATTTTACTCCATTCCTTTGAAATCGAAAATGAAAAAATGCATACATGCAGTCCCAGTTTGCTCCAGAGAATAATATTAAAAATAATATATTATTTTTCATATCCCACTTTACTCCAATCGATACTTGAATAATTTTATTGATTTTTATTTTTATGTCCCAAGATACTCCAAAATGAGAAGTACAGTCGGATAGAAAAGTTAACAAAACATTTTATGCGATTTATTCCAAATTCCAGGAAGATGCCGAAATGGGAAATTTAAGTGCGATTAGTTCCCATTTCGGCACCCAGATATAATTTAATAAGAATTTCTTACTTCTAAAGTACAGTCCCGCCCATGAAACATATTACCTGTTTGGAGTGTTTGGTTTTCGTAAGAATTTGCGCGAATATGCTCTCCTGGTACTTCTAATAATAAATTCTCCAATATTTACTTTTTTGAATCAATTTAATAAAGTTTATTGTAAAGACCTCTTCTACATTTCTGTTCTCCTGGTAATTAAGATTGGTTATTATAAAAATTTTTGTACATAATGTTTATTTGAACAGAGCAATTTCGTTCCTTTTTGTTTGGCTGTACCACCCTCACCAGCAGTAGGACTATTTGTAGGTAAAACTCCTAATAAACCATGTTTGCCTGGTACTTTTGTTCACATAGTACTACTCGTATTTTATGAACAATTATTCTACCGCAAGGTGTTATTTAACTTGAACATAGCAAGTTATTGTTAGTTACAGTGTCACTCAAAAGGAAAGAAATGACATCTTGAATAGTCATCTTGATTTTAAAATAAACACAGAAAATATATCCTCTGATTTAATATTTCTATATTAGATAAATATGTGTTTACATTTAATAATAACACGGCCTATGGGAAATCTATAACTTTGTATTATTTTTCTTTTTGATTTTTGCGTCTGACTGTATCTCATCCATAAGTGACATTACGCGTGGAGTAAAGTGAAACTGAATGTATGGCAGTTCCAAATATTGATAAACAAAAGTGTTTGACAGTTTGGAGTAAAATGAAACTCATTTTGAAATTTTTAAAAAAGAATATTTTTGTTTGGAGTAACTTGGGACTTTTTGGTGGAGTAAAATGGGACTAACCCATAACATTTAAAACACTGATGATATTAATCCTATTTCGAAATCTAAGTTTTATGGTATAGAGTTCAATTTTGATTGATTAGTAGAGGTCGCGTCGATTGTTGTTCGCCTAACGCCAGTCAATTATAACCTTCTATTCGATTTGATGCCCGTTTCGTCCCTTGGGATATTCACCGCTCGCTTTGGCAGCAAAGTTTAAATTAATTCTCAATTGACACAGTACAATCTCGCCAATATTGTGATTTAAAACCTCTACAGGGTTTTAACAATAATAAACAAAGTATTTTAATTATAATAATGTTTGTTATTACTGGGGATGGGTTTTATAAAGTTGTGTTTGAAGCGAAGTTCCTGTATTTCAAATGTAGGCAGCTATATTTTTGTACCGGGTGTGGACGTGCATCGTGGAGCAAGACAAACGTATAAATCTAGACGCACACACACATACACATACATTGCGTGCTCTATGCTCCGTCTCCGATTTATGGGGTTTGCCACTTACAGACGCCGTCAAATTCATCCAAACATTTACTCGCTACACCTCTAAATAAAGGTCTTCCCATGTGTCTCTGTGATTTACGTCGGCAGTGGATTGAAACAGAATTCATTTTCACATACACTTTTTCATAAATCTCTCGTACTAAATATAACCAAATTGGACGCTAAAGTCTAAATTAAGCGATTTATTTGTAAATTTTCAGCCATGTTAATCACTGGGCATCGTATTCTTTATGCAAATTTCCATTTGGCCGGTTTATATTCGCAACCCAATGAGTAAATTCGCAGCGAATCGCGTGTGACATTTAATTGACAAGTGAACAAAATGTGACGTAGTGATGTTGACGGAAACACCGATCATGTTGTGAGCTTGTTGGGCGCGCCGCACGAACGAATGCCACGAACAACTGTCGATAAAATAATACTTAAAAACAATTTAAATCCACGTAAGAGTGGTCCCATCCGTGGCTGCATTCAACAAAATATTGTTAATTAAAATTGTAGATTAATATCCTGCGGTTATCGAATCAATGTTTGTTTTGTGCCTCAAAATGTTAAACAGCAACGCGATAGTAGATTAATAAAGCTTTTGTTTTAAGTAGTCATTAATTATAATTGATGTTGTTTTGGTTAAATAGTTGTGGTTTTATGCAAATTAAAGTTGTTACATAATCTATTAGCTAGATTTAATACTATTTGAATAGCAATTCGGACAAAATGGGGTACGTTTTCAATTTAAATAAAAAGTTATGTATGTATTTTGTTTTGAACATTACGCTTGTTTGATTAGATTTGCTTTTTGGTTTGATCAAATTAATTGATGTAAATAAAATGTATTAATATTCAATGCATATTACTAGTTCAATGAATAATAATTTTTAAATCTTTGTACCAAAATGTATACACCCAAGTTGGTATGTTTAATGCACAATCTCGGGGTCCACAATCTCGAACTAAGTAGGAATAAGAGCTATTTTCGGCAAACATTACAAATTATATGAAATTATAGAGACTTGTACATGCAAAACCAAGAGTCATGATAATTACGAGACTCCAACTGGCTCATCCAGCGCACCTGTTGCCAACGACTTTAACTAAAATTTAGTAGCATACGTGTATTCAGCCTTATAAACGACACTTGTATACAATTTTCTAGTGGTTAAGTGATATTACTCATTTGGGCGCATACGTTGCAGAGTTGTGGAACATTATTATTTTACTACCTTTTAAGTTAACAACGGAATCACCCGCATTCTGCTTTTCATGACTTGAATTGAGATGTTTGGGATCTACGCGTTAATTTCTTGTGTTCTGTTATTCAGTGTGTTATGTTGTTTTCATCAAAATAGAGTACTATACTGTACACGACTGTGTATTTTTCCTGACTAAAATTGACACAAATATGTATATTACTCTTGCTACCTAATGCTACTAAAATTATGAGGCAGATAGAGATTTTTGCCCTAGTAATCGGTGAAGTGTAATTGCATTCAAAATGGACAAAACAATAGATAAATAAATATTGATATTAGAAAAAAACGTGTTTTCGATTCAATTTAGAATACTTTCAATCTTATTTCCTAGCTTTAAATAATAAAATTATTTGTTGCTTGCAAGACCGAGAGCAAGTGAATGAGAGAAACAATTCCACATAATTTGATTTTATTTGTAATAAAAATATATGTAGGAGCAAGGGAAGGTAACAAGTTGTAGAAATAGTGCAATGTATCATACAGGTTGGGAATTTGTCTTGTTCCAAGTGCATTCTGTTATATCCTGCAGTGTCGCACTTTACGGTGCTCCGCTTATGAAACGGGTCTCGAACTGCCGACACTAAAACTTTCAGTGGATTGTTACATTGGAGCCAACTAAATAAAGGTTTTGCACCCGAGCCTTTTCATGGGCGTCGTCTTTACGCCGATTTTATGTAGCATGAGCAAAATACAGCTGTAATTTCAACACGAGAAAATGTATATTATTCCGAATCCTTAGTAGATTCTGACAATGCGGGGATTTTTCGAAAGAGCCTCGGGCTAGGTGAGGGTAGGCGCGACTCCAGTTTGTTACATAAAAATCCCTTTATCGCGACGTAGGTCGACAGATTACTTTCTTGTTAAGAGGATGAAAACAAGAGTTAGTTCGTTTTCTACAAGGATATAAATATGAACTTTTTTAGGGTTCTTTTCTTTTTTTATAACGGTACTGTACATTTTAGCCGCCTTTTATTACACTATTTCAGAATAAATGGCCGAAAAGAAGGACCCACATTTTTTACCGTTTTGCTGGAGAAGTTTTACTGGGCGTTACTGTGTAAGTATTTTTTGGGTCAGATCTGAACTAACCGATATAAAGCAGTATAAACGGTTATGTTTTCGAAAATACAAAATGTCTACCTAGCGTATTGGCGAAAGTTATTTGTACTTTTGTTTCTCCAACATACCGCTATTAGAGTTCCACATTTTGAATTTTATTGGCAAACAAAAATAAACCAAAATTGTAAATGAAAGAAACTTTTTGATGGAATGGAATGTTTGAATGGTAGAGTATTTATCAATGTAATCAGTCGATTTATTCATCTCGCGTTCTGGAATGATCTCTCGGTCGCAACGGCAAACACGCAATTTGTCGTCGGCGTTAAATCGACCGCAAACAAAACGGTTGGTGGGTGTTCCGTCGCGCCATCATTCACCTGTGGTCGCCCATGGTAATGAGATGGACCTACTGTTCAACATATTAGGCTGATTGCAATTGTGCGCGCGCTACCTACAACGCCGCACCGCACCTACCCGCATCACGACCCATTCAAATAGCACACAGCTTTCGGAAATTCGCCTCTGATTCAATTATTGGATAATGTAAATTGAATAAACCTTTGGAGAGTAAATTGAATCTGTTTTACTAACTCATGAAATATTTACACCATCATTTTCTTGAATTACCACTCTATGAATAAATATTAAATATTCTCGCGCTTTAAAGTAGATACGAAAGTCTTTATTGTGGAAAATAGAATTTTATACAGTGAAGCGGGCCGGGTGATAATTTCATTTACTTTTGTTTTTAACACCTATTCTTGAATTTTTTAACATTTATATTTCATTATCAACGGTTGAGGTACATTAACAACGTTGTAGAGATTGAGCGTTACGTGGATCGCATGGCAACGGGCCATTAGTTCAAACTCTCACCTTTGTTCATCAATCAAAAGAACAATTTCACGATAGAATAAACAATGGTCATAATACAAAATATCCGTATTTTGTTTGTTGAAACCGCAGAGAGCGCAGGAGCGGCAAGTTAGCGTGACTGTTTGGTGCGTCATTACGCAGCTGCGGTCGGGGAGGTAATGAGATGGGCCTCTGTGCTCGCCGCATTCTCGCTGCCCACTGGTCACTCACATCACATCACACCATCACTTATATCAAATGTTTGTACAACTATGTTTTAAAACAATCAATTGTATTCACTGAGTTATCGTCAAAATAACCTGTGAGATCTCCACAGGGTAAAGAAATGAGAACCACCATTTCGTTGTTTTATAATGTGCAAAGTAAAAATCCTTAATACTTCTGATTTATGAAAAACAAACAATTATAATAAAAACTCACTTTTCCCAAAAAACACGTTATCAAAGTAAACTTTTAACATTTCAAATGACAAAGGTGGTTTTGTCCTATATCAGCACTGCGTTAATTTCTGTGACAGTTAATTTATTGAGGCTATAAATAAAAGTAATTGTTAAAAACAGCCTAAGAATTTTTGTTCCATAATTCTGTTACGAAAAAAGTTAAGAACATTAAAGATATCCATTTGATTTAGTCCGCGACAACTTTAGCGATATTGCACGGGGGAATGATACAAAGAGATTTTCCATGAAAGCGGCTAACAACTAAATTAACAGGATAACGCTCTTTAGACGCTAAGTTTTACCCGTTGTAATTAACTTGGCCTTAGTAATTAAGATGGTTTATAAATGGGTGCGTAGTAAGTCGCTTTGTGATAATTATTCGAGGAATCCTTTAATATAACCAAAACAAGCGCGAATAACTTGCACTTAAGTGTCGGTGTTAATGTGACAGAGGGACCCCAGTTATGCTTTAGAGTGAAACTTGCTGAGGCAGTTGCGCGAAATTACTTTACTCTAAACTGATACAGGTGTCACCGCTTTGTAAGTGACATGTGCGGTTTTGACACTTCATATTCAGTGTGTAGTTGTAACTAAACTCTTGTGTGATTTTACCTTTAAAGTTAAATCAAAGTTTGACATTTTTAACGGAAATGTTTTAGCGCAACGTTTCAATAAAAATTGCTCTAGAAAATAACTAATCAAAGTTCATTTTTACAGAAATTGCTCCAGAAAATATTTGATCTTTAACGTTCATTTGTTTTAATAACCTTTTTTCAAATCAAATTTTATTTAAAGACTTGTGTCACATACGTTTTTTAGATAAACAATAATTTCGTCAGCTGAATTAAACCCTATCATATAGGACTTAAGGTCCATTATTTAAAAATGCAAAATTACTGAGTTTATAGAGTATACAGAGAAGTGATATACTTTGCGGAAAATAATTACCTTGCGTGAATATCCCGGTGGTGAGTCGCTTGGCACTTCCTGTCAGATATAGAATGAACACGATGGCACGTTGAAATTGCCTATTAAAACGGATTACAGTAAACCACTTGACAGGACTCCAAAACGGGTTAGAATTTTATGGTATATTATACGCAGTTGAACCCATGGGTATGACAGTTTAGAATATTTTATGTTAAGTTTTGATTGGATCTGGCAACACATTGTGAATTATTAATACACACATTTTACTAAACATCAAAAGTTTCTATTACAATTTGATACTAAATTTTTACTACAATTCCAAACTGGTTTGTTTACAAAGTATCTATTAACATATTGGTATAATGATAGCTAAATAAATATCGATAATAATTAAAATAAACAAACAAAGCATAATTTTCAAAACCGCATTTATCTATTACCTTTTTAATTTAATCAAATTATTGCTTTTAACTAACAAGTTCTTTGTATAAACATAAATAAATTGATACTTCAAATACGAGTTACCTTTACGGCTTTTTTCGACCTTATTATTATAATGATAAGATTAAAAATAGATTATCTGTCTTCAAAAATGTAAGCTCAGTTTAATGTTCAAAGCTAAAAGATTAAGTATACGGAGGAGTGACTATTCAATCGATGCGACTTTATTTACCCTTGTGAGTAGGACTTAAAGTAGGGCTGACACAAACAAAAACTTTAATAAGATACTTGACATTTTAAAAATGATTTTCAATTCGCTTAAATATGTAAAAATAAAAAAGAATATTAGATTCTGTAGTTTCTAATTAATATTTTTTTAATAAACAGATATTTTTTTAAATTTAATACATTGATCCTTTATTTCAGTTTAGAAAATACATGTAATTACAATAGGGTTTTTGATTATACATGCTAAATGTATAATTAATACGAACACAAAACACGTACCAACCCTAAACCTAACTTTTCACCATGTCATTTCCCCGCTTTCACCATTTTTTTTAACCGGCCTTTCATGACCAATCCCTTAGGAAGTGATTTGCTAAAACACACTCTTAGTCTATCATTGTGAAAGCGTTAGCTCCTTAATGCTCTATTGAGGATCAATAGTGGTTTCGATTTATTACCATCGTTCCTTGAGAGGCCATTGTTGTTATACCCGATGGAATTATTGGGCGTATTGAGTTCTGAACATAATGTGATTTTGTTTGGTTGAATTACAAATGTACAGGACAGTTGTCATTGTCGGTGACAGCCCTTGTGCTCGATATGACATGATAAATGTTATTAACGTTCCATTTGTATTGAAATATTGTCGTTTTATAAGTGGTTTTTTATATTTAAATTATTATTTATACACACATCAAAAGTGTCTAGGGATCAAGCATTTTTATGCGGATTTCTTGAGATTGAGATGTGGCTTTGTAATAAATTTATGATTTTATAAATTTATATGGATCCTTTTTGGTGCATTTCATAATTTGAATCAGGAACTGTGAATCAAATTCGAGTAAAAGATGAAAATCAGCTGTCAATATTTTCCCTATAAAAACATACAACGCATTGAAGACATTATTAGTGCTACTGTTTCCCTACTACTGATTAAAACCAACGTTATTATGGAGCGGCGACGTCATTTAAGCAGGGAAGAAATGCTCAGAGCCGTGGGAATGATAGAAGCTGGTTCCCGGCAACGTACTGTGGCTTTAGCTCTGAATACAAGTCAGAGTGTTATCAGTCGACTTTGGACACGTTACCGAAGCACTGGTACCGTGGCTGAGCGCCATGGAGGACGGTATCGCTGCACCACACGGAGACAAGACCGATACATTCAAATCTTAACTCGAAGAGCTCCAACAATAACCGCCATGATGTTAGCCGTGCGGCTTCATCACTCTTCAGGGAACTTAATTAGCGACCAAACAGTCAGAAACCGCTTGCATGAAGTGAACCTTCATTCCCGAAGACCGCTACGGGTACCACCTATAGCAATGCACAATCGTAGGATTCGATATCAATGGGCTCTTGAACACAGAAATTGGGCAGAAGAACAATGGCGTTTCGTGTGCTTTTCTGATGAGTCTCGTTTTGGTATGAGACCGGATACAAGACGTATACGACACTGGAGAACCCCTGGACGCCAACAGCGATTAAAATCCTGCCAGGAAGTCCATCCTTATAGTGGTGGAACCATCATGGTATGGGCGGGTATTTGGATCGGCGGAAGAACTGAGTTGATTTGGATCAGAGGCAACCTCAACGCTCAAATTTATGCTGAGACGATTGTATCAGACGTCATCGTTCCTCTACAAGTGCAAATCGGTCCCTTATTTCAGTTAATGCATGATAATGCACGACCGCACACCGCAAGAGTTGTAAGACAGACTCTCGCCGCAGCTAACATCAATGTCCTGCCCTGGCCTGCTCAGTCGCCAGACTTGAACCCGATTGAGCATGCATGGGATATGCTACAGAGAAGAGCTCTGCCGAATATGGAGGGTATCCAGTCGCAAGAAGACCTTTTTTTGTTGTTGCAACGAATATGGGCGGCCATTCCACAGCGTGATTTGGATGAACTCATTTTGAGTATGCCAAACCGATGTTCTTGTGTTGTTAGTGTTCGCGGTAGAAACACGGATTATTAATTGTTTAAGTTACCCAATAAAATTTTAAAGAAAACTGTTATTTCAGTCTTTTTTTCGAACTTTAATGTTAGTGGTTCAAATGTCAAAAATCCCTTTATTAGGAAAATGGCAAATTTCTTTATTAATGCAAAGGTGACTTGGTTTATCGTTACTGTGACAAACGAAAACACTTTATTTGATGAATCCTTAAAGAAAATTTTAATTAATATCAATCAGGAGAAAAGTTATTGCAAAAATATATGTTGATCCCTAGACACTTTTGATGTGTGTATTTTATAACCAAACATTAGTTTTGTATTAGTTAAATGTTTTTTTGAGGTTCAAATAAATACTTGATACAAAATAAATGATTAATTAATGTTTTCTTGTATCACAGCTAAGTACAATCTCAATACACAGGTTAAAATATATAATATGACAGCTGTCATAAGGTAATGTTTATAAAAAAAATAAAGCAGTGAAAACAGCTTACCCTTTTTGCCCTTTTAGCACAAAATTCTTCCAAACTACTTGTAGTATAAGTACTAATAATAATGTGAACAGGAGCTACCTTAAAAGCAAGCCAAATATTCATACATCAGTCTAGCCAGAGTTTTTTACTCTTTATATTAACGAGACGAGAAGGACGTTAACCCGAATCAAAAATAAACATCTGCCAATAACAAACTGAGTGCTATTAATAAAGCATATCAATATTTAGTAGAGTACACATTGGAAGAGCATCATATTGAGATTGAGACATCATTGTTTTGGAATCAAATTTCTAGAAACTTCCACGAATTCAGAGTGAATGGTTTAGTTAATAAAGTAAAAACACAAAAGTTTTATAAAATAGTTATTATAATTAATGAATTATTTAACGAGTGTGTTATATATTTCGAGTATCCAATATTGCAAGCATTGTGATGCTGATGACCAATGATATGTAAATGTAAGTCTTAATTCACGAGTATTATAAAAAATACAACTTATAAAATACCATCTGTTTTGCATCAAAATAACATCTATCTATTATGGCTGTTTCCATTCCGAAGAACCCCAACAAAAAGCCTTTTGGTATTAATGTATTGTATAAATGTATTTTAATTAACATCCAAAATGTTACATAGATAACATAAACAACGCTACATCCTGCCTAAACTCACTATTGTGTTATTATCATATTGTAAAATACAAACTAAAGTTTCCATTTTAACTAAAACAATTGTTCTTTTTATAAATTAATTTCCAAAACTGTTAAACTCAATCCCAACTTTATACTTAACTCGCTTTCAAATATTAATTTGTATAAAATCATAGAAAGGCACAAATTGATATAAAATCAGCAACAAACAAACAACAAAATAATTTCAAAAGTAATTAACCCCGAAATGGTTTGTAAATAAATCTATTCAAAACTAATGATGATAAAAATGAAACTTCATTTCGTTGTTACAAAACGAAAGTTTAATATGTAGTTGTTTTTTGCTCACCATTTCTGGCCAACAGAGTCCATAGGGGTTTGAATCTCCCACTAAAACGTAAATGGACTTATAGCAACGCGATGCTAACCCATACCAGTTGTCTGTTAATATTTTAGTACGTGTTACAAGATATAAATAAAACGATAGCATTTGGATGGTTTTATTGAGAAATAAGTTTTTTTGATACAAACGAAGTAAAAAGTAACACGATTATTTTTGGATACCTTAAAAGTTCTTTGAGCTTTCAAACATTGGTGAAACCTTTAATATTTTACTTTAGACTACTAACTGAAATAAATATTTTATTTACCTCTTACCATAGTAACTTTGCTATTTGTATTAGTACATTTTATGTTGTTAAAGTGAAGATTTTCTCAAGTAAACCTTTCTCTTTTATTGATGTTGAGAAAGACAAAACTATTTTCACAAATAAGAATCCGAAACGTCGAGATGTCAGGTAAACAGGTGATTACCGTTTAGTCCCGTGAGATTATCCCTCTTCCCCATATCTATGCATCAGGACAGGATGCATTCCGACCGCGGGGTCCCGGGGGAATCGAATCGAGAGCAACGGGAATCGGATACAGTTCCGATGTTTCGAATATCGACATTTCGATTGTCTGTCAACGCGTCCTTAAATTGAACTGTAATCACGTCTCGACAAATTGAAATGTGGAAAGATGTACCCATTTTATATGTGATTTCTCGTAAATTATATTCTCTTATATTTTATTTATTTGAGAGAACGTTGAACCTGTGGGCCGATACTTTACTTCATTTTATTTATTGGTGTTTTAAGCTACAGACTTTCAAACAGAAGAAGCCTAAAAAGTAAACGTTTCAATAAAATACCATCTCCTTTTCGTATCTTGTAATAACAACACTTATAGCGAAGCTAGTTAAAAAGATTGAATGCAAGGTTTACAAACTAGAGTAGATGTTTAAACTGAATTAATTGTGTTACATATGATATTAACAGGGGCTTTTGGTTTCCCGCAAGATGCATCCAAACCCCGCGTATTCCCGACGCTCCCGGGGGAGGGACCACGTGCAGCCACTTAGCACTCCAACAGCAAACTAACAAAAACATACAAACAACTCTTATTCCAATAGTAAGAAAGGTTAAATTGCTTTGTGTCGGGACTCCCGGCTTAAATTGCAGCCTTACACAGTCTGAGAGCTCTACTTCAGAAGCTTTGCCGGTATTAGAATTGCCTCGACATGTACAAAAATAGCGAAATTGAAGTGTTTCGTGAAGTGAATAGAATACATGTAATACTGATAAACAATCGATAAAATATTTTGTAAATCTTCAAATACGAAATTAGGGTTTCATGAATGTCGAATAATATTAAATATTTAGGTGAACCTTTTACTATGTTCGTGATCGAATTTATGACAATAATAATTTATCATCGAACCGTAAACATGCTGGGTTCCTTGTTTAAAAATAAAAGGAATTGAACGCGGAAATATCGGTACGTGGAAAGCATAAACTTTTAAAATACCCTACCGATGTTTTCCCTTTTTTGACTTAAGGAAATTTTATGGTACTCGACAAAAACGATCACCATTTATGATTCACGCGATAGGCGTCTAACTTTACATATCACGAACGGCTTCGAATGAAATATAGATAACACTACTCTTATGCAAAGTGAGAGGTGAAATTTTCACGGTAGCAAGGCACGCACTCGTCAGAAATGCGTCCCTCAGGTGTGTCAGGAGGTTTGTGCGACCAAATGGAATCTGCCTCGCCGAGATTGGTTCTACTAGTTTTTATTTAATATTTATGAACTTTGTGACATTTCGCGTTTTATTTCAGCGTAATGGCATTTGGCTTCAAGCTCCAGTGGCACCTTGAATGCCAAACGAACTCGAACACTTTCGGTAACGCCTTGTTTGTTATCCGACGATAAATATGCTCCGAATTTCCTCTAGCTTCTATTTGATATCCGTAACGATGTATTTATGTTATTTTAGGAATCACATACAAAAGGTAAAATAAAATATTTTAAACGGGAGACAATAGAAAGTATTTCACGAGGGGACATCGTTAATTTTTTTTTCAAACAGCAAAGGTCGTAAATAAGAGTAAAGGGTGCTATTAAACGCATTATTCTCGCATATTTAATGTACTGAAAAGGTTAAAAGGCATTTTTTCAACAGCTTTACGAATAAAAATCGCGTTTTGAATTAAGTGTTCGTACTACAAACATGTTAGGAAAGGTATTACTTTATTCTATTAAAAAATCTTTGCGGTAAAGTAATTAAAATAAGTGGTTTAACATATACCCGCAAATATTTAGGAACAAATAAATAATTCATTATTCAAAGATGTAACAAGAAAATGGTCTTGATGGGCTCGCTTTACTTGGTCCTCTCTGTAACGCAAAATAGATAATAAAATGTATTGAAATGGCTGCGGGCCGGCTTATCCGGTTGAAAGTCAATGAATATTTGATTTCAATTTTTTTTGGCTCGACGTCGCCGTGAAGAATTCACGCCATACCTAATTTGATTTTCGCCATTTCGCCCGTTCGCTGGGGCAGTTTGCATTCATATTCAGTCTGAATACGCGTTTGGGTTGCCTCTTGCCCGAGTTTGATACAAATAAACAGGGAATATTTTACATTTCTTGTAGGATAACCCGACCCAACTGATTACGTTTCAGGGATAATAACCCACAACTGGTATTAGGGCAGCCCTAAGGAATATTTATATTAGATTACTGTATGAGCTATTTGTACTTATGTTGTTGCGAAACATGATTTTTAACGGGAAACATTTTGAGCAGAAGTACCTCAATGTTTTCGTAATACCGAATCGTTATGTGGTAGCCTCATTAACTTTTTATGCGTTCTTTCTTTGCGCTCTTTATCTAATTAGAAGCTGAGGAAGAAATATCATCCGAACGATACGCAAGAGGCATAAAAGTAAGAAGTAAGGAAAACAGACATAGACAATTTTATGTCTTAATCCGATAAGAAAGAGTCGTTTTTCCTTTGAGTGCAAATAAAACAGGATTCGTTTTTGCAAACTTGCATAAATGACGGCGCAACGATATTTCACCGAGCTTGGATATTCGGGTCAACCTGTTTTTGTGTAATGGGGATTACAAAAGCAAATTTAACGTTGTGTCTGATGTAACTGCTCTAAAGAAACTTTCGTTGGCAGCAAAATATGCCTTCCTTTGAGAAATGATAAGTATTTTCATTTAAAGAATCTGTATTCTAATAACTATTGCGGGATCCATGCTTCATTTCTAAAAACTAACAATTTCCCTTTATTTGACTTCTAAATTTAAGTAAATCGGTTTATCGACAGTAGTAAAATGCTGTTGCTAACTCATGACGCGTGAATATATGGATATATTCCCTAATGTATGAAACAACAGCTATTCGAATTGAAAGAGGAAGAATTCAAGCAAAACTTTGCTTTCACTCGTACAATAACACAAAATCTCCACAAGGAAACCGTATATTTTATCCTGGCGTCGATTTGTTATTTATTAGCCAGGAATAGTCGTAACATGGGGAGGGAGCACAATACCGAAAATGGTGTTCCTGCTTAGTGACGATGCCACCTCGAACCTACGTTTCTACTAGCTTCGGATCAGACGTACACCTTCGGCCAGTATAATTTGAGCCCCCCCATCTCTTATGTCATTTATAGCGGTCGATAGTTTGAGCAAAATTGTACAGAATGCGAAGTCTCTGCCTACAGTGGTTGACTTTCATCGAGGGTCGAAACGCGTATTTATACGTTGCTAGTTAACTAGCGACTTTGTGGAGACAGCTAGAGAAATGAGGCGAGACTCACAAAAATGATACATTTTGCCATGTGACAAATGTAAGCTACTATTTTTGTTTTCGCGTTGGAATGCAAAAATAAGCCAGTTATTTGTTAGAGATTTTTCTAGCTTTCTCGTTTCAATATCATTTACTAACTTTAACTGGATTGGACTGATGAATCTTTGATTTGTGTCATTATTGTTTTTTGTTCTTAAACTAAAGTTACTTACCTCTGTGCCTATTGGTTTGTTTATCGAACATTAGCATGGCATCTTCGATCTGCAACAAAGAAAATAATACATAAATTTCAAATCCACGAAAGAGCAAGAATAAAACGAAAAACAAGGGCGTCGCGCGTGATTTGAACCCCGCCCGGCAATAAAACACTCGAGCGATGTAATAACGAATAAGCACCGGTACAGAGTAAACCACATGCTGCAAATAAACTTTGATAAGCGCGGGCGAGCAGGTAATAACGTATTCATAGAGAAATAAATGGAAAGTCGGCGGTTAGGACACGAACAATACGTGCTACCAGAGGATGCGCTGTCACCGCCTAACTCGACTTGCTTAACGTGAACCTAAATTCGGCCACGAAGGAGTATTTTTAAAATTCCCCGTTAACAAAACAGTGATAAATCTGAAATGGAACAAAATTGCATCGTAAATATTCATGTTGACGGTGACGCGTGACGCGCGTGTATGACTTAATTATAAATTCCTTATTAACTTTTCAGATGAGTGTCAGATACGCGGGTGTGTTTGAAATAGGTCGTTTTAAAAAAGGACGTGTGTTAACGTAAGTTTGGTTTGACAGAGGAGGCCCGTGGGTTTTGTTTCGGCGTCTGAGTCGCCGCGCGCCGGCGACGGCCGATCCCCTGGGCAACATTACGCGGGAAGCTCGACGCAACGGACTCCCAATGATCGATGTTGAATACCCGTAACAGGTGACCTTTCCTTGAATTATTTCTACCTGTAGAAACGTTTGTTTAGAGGTGATTTGTTTAAACAGGAATTGCTTCGCGTTTGTTGAGCACGCGTCGGTCCCTCCATGTACTGAATAAAAAATAAGCTCTAATACACTGATTTATCTTTAGGTTTCATTTTGCTCCATAAACCTGGTGTTGGACATGCAAATTGATATTGATTTATGTTCAAACTATTCGTATAGGTTTATTTTTTCGTATGTTTATTGAAACTAGAACTAGGGTTATTCAGAATAAAGTATCTGTATCATAAATTATAATAACAATAAAACACGAAACAACAAAAATAAATATGTATTGGCTTCGATAATGACCAGATTATTGCTTTCGTTACAAAATCAGATACTCGTATATATGGGACCAATCACAATACATTTCATCATAATAGACCGCTAGCTGTAGTTGACCAAGTCAATAAAGATTTACCGGAAAAAAATAGATTATGCTGTATTCCTGCGACATGGATTGTGACCTAATGCGGTATTGTTACGGACAATTTGTGAGGCCTACCGTCATGTTGTCGTTACCTTCTTTCGTATCAATGATATAGTAAGTGTGACAAGGATGGCACATGCCCGTTCTGGGTAATTCCCCAGGGTAACGTTACGGTGAAACCGAACTTTGGCTTAGTGATCAATGTTGAGCCTCTAAGGTGTATTTTGAGTTAATGTTCGTCTATGATTACAATATTGATTTGATTCTACATTCTATCCTTCTAAGTATGCTATATTTAATGGAGTCATTTAGTTTTTAATACATATTAGAGTAATAAAAGACCTCACAAAAGTTATTAGAAATGAAAACCCAATATTTTTTTGTTATATACAGTTTCGATTTTTATGATGTGAACGGTTAGGGCTGCTAAGTACCTACAGGGCCAATAAAACTGTAGGTTTAGAGCCTATAGGAGTCACGTAAAACTCAAGTGTCTCTAACAAGTTTTGCCCTAATAAGAACATTTATGGACACATTGAAGCGTGACCAGTCTAATTCGCCTTTTAATATTCGGACAATGTGTGGCTCATGTGGCGGTCGAGGCAACTTTGCTAATTCCACTCTTGCTCAAATATTTTTCACAACGGTGGCGGGTAAGTGAACGAAATTGGAGACAATGTCCTGTGTAGACGTCCGGAATTTTTATAGTGGACAGTACGTGCAGGTCAGATAAAACAACAATATGGTACATATTCTAAAAAAATAATGCACAATTTTGTTGCTTGCTATTTTTTTTGGTCAACTACTGTAAGTATAGTTTTTATGTAAAATATTTTATCCCGAAGTTGGACAAAAGTCTTCCCCAATTCTTTTATTTTGGCCCCGTTTGGCCTAGCTCTGTAGTTATAAAATTAAAACAAATAACATAAAAACTTTAGCAAACAAATTATACGCAAAAGATTTCCTTGAAATCAGTTAAAAAAAACATAAAATGTAAATTACGGAAATTATCTGTTTAGACCCTAATGTTGCATAATAAATTCAACGACACCTCAGGGATCGTAATGAGTTTAATGGGGCCTTAATTACCTAAATTTATATAACAATTATAATTTTGAAAAGTAAAACATTTAACATTGGTTAACAAAAAATATATTTGAACGGATTGAAATTTACGATGAGGAAAGAATTACATTACCACATTCCGTGTCCCGAAAAAAAACCATAAAAGGGGAAGGTTTTATTAATAGATGTGGGTTCTGGACACGGCTATCCCCTATGATGATATCAATAAACTTACACCTTTAACAAAGGGTACAATTTTCTTTAATGTCCCTGCGTTTGTACTAAGCTTGTGGCTCTATTATTAAGTATTTCATTTAAGGGGAGACGCCCCGTCTGTCCCGGGAGATACCTGTCGCGGTAATTTGCTACGTGTACATTTTGCTCAAGAGTATCCACTTAATTTTTCCCTTTGTTATTTAAGATTTAGTGACGACACTAGCTGAGATTTGTGGTAAACATTATGCTTAATAATTAAAATTGGAGCTTAACAAAGAGCAGATATGTTAAAGGCGATAAATATGGTTAAATAATGTTTTATAGGGTTAGAGCATTTTCTAAGACCGCATTTAAATTCTTCCAATGACCTGGATAAAATAATTGAAATAAGAGAAGTGAAATTGAATGAGCAGCGCAAAATAAAGCAATGTAACATTAAATACATTAAACAAAATCATTGTACATTACACGTAGAAAATAGATCCGCGAAAGCGCATTACATTCAGTGCCGTAATCCATCACTGTGAACATGCTATATCGCGATCGGCTGAAAACAACCAGCATTTACTAATATCTGAACAATCGGATGGTTATTTGCACTGTAGTGCATCACTACTCCGGCACACACTACCGAACCAATGTTTGTTTGAGTGCGCGTCTGCTAACGTCACACAGTTGACGCTTTGATTTCTAAACAGTGAATGTTTGTATGCCGTTATAGATTTACTGAGCTGGTATCGCACATAGAAATTTAATTTACTCATACGTTTTCAGAATATGTTTAGTTAGGGGTCAGTTACTATATTGAGATGATGTAGTGAATGATTATGTTATGTTATGTTATGTTTCAACTGGTGCGTGTTTATTGTAAATAAAATATTGTGTACCAAAAACTGTTCTATTTTTAAAGCTGTTCTAATTGATAGCCAGTGTAACAATGTCCCCAATAAACGTTAATTAATGATCATTTAAATTAAACGTAACCAACACTTCACCCTTCTAAATGGTCATCATTCATTCTAAAACTAATATCCCATTCAACTCCAAAGGAATTAGTAAACTATGCGTCTTGTTTTCTCAGTTTGGAATCCGGTGGTCACTTTAGTTGTACAACAATCGCCGACCACACGTCAATCAGGGCGCCAACAGTGTCGGCCCGACACTTCGTCTGTCAAACCGACTTTAAGATGAGTTTTAACCCCTCTAACTACATACCAACTTAGAAATTGTGCAGTTTAGATAACAAGAATACTGTTAGACTATGTTTATTTGTGTTTAAGTTACATTTAGTTTTGTATTGTTCTAGGAATCAATGAATATTTTTGCTTTTTTTATCTTTATACTAAAGAAAAAGAGTCTTTTTTCTTTTTTTTTGATGAATAATACATTTTTTGTTAAATAATACTGTAAAAAACCCCAGCGTCACTATATTAAAAACTCAATGAACGGAATCTCAATGAGGACTCGCCGGAAATGGTATAAAGAAAAAGTTTTAATTTGTTTAAATATTTCCGCAGGCCTCCCTGAGCGGTTCTCAAGTTCGCGTCGAGACATTAGCTTGCTCGAGGCGTAGTAATGAGACAAACCACCTGCTCTTAAAGACAACATAACAATTATGTTTTAGATGAAAATATTTAGTATAGTTAATAAACCCCAGATATACCCCAACCTCTGCCCTCTATAAATAACAACCCTTTCTGACACATGTACACTCAAATTATCGTATTTTGGTTATTTCATGAGTCTTAGCCGCGGTGTCGCACATTTGAAATAAACATACATATTATAGTAGTTTTTAAAGTAAATCTTTGAGAATATTATTTATTTTTAAGAAATAAGGTATTCCTTTTTGTAGAAAAATTAAACAGTAGCAGAAATTGATTTACATCCCAACTCAGGAACTTTCCAAACATAAAAAAACTAAAATATGCAATAAAAATCCTCCATATCCATGTTTTTATTAATATTAATACAAATATCGTATGATTACTGTAATAATCCACCACTCGTATTGTATGTAAATAAAAACCATTCTATCTTTATGTACATCGGCGGTTTTGTCCCTCGTTTTTATAGGCGAATTGATTGGGAGCCGTTGGAAATAATCCCGGGATTGGATTAGTTTTCTTAGTAAACTTTCCCCGGCGAGAACTTGGCCGTTTCCTTATTAACATACCCCTCAAGAATACTTTATAAGGCAACAGTAATTAAATATCTGGAGTTATCGGAGCGATTGTATTGATGGGAATCGTTTTCCTGTTACAGATATATAGTTGTGTTATGTAACTTAATAAAATATTTGCTGATTTAATTTAGTGGTACAATGGCTACTGTTCTCTTTTTTGTTTATTCGTTTGTTTGGTAATGTTATGAAAAAATATCTAGACGCATTTTGGTTGTTAGCAGTAACTTAATTTATAGAAAGTAACGTTAAATTTTGGTATTTTTAGAACTAGATTTGTTTTAGATATCATTTTAAGATACTATTCTACTTTAAATTTCCATTCTTCTGGTTTAGTTTATTGATTTACAGTCAAATGTAGAAAACATCTCAGAACAGGTTTTTTTTTACGTAAAAACCTCATGATTTGACTCTGGAAACATTTTACCTCATGAATAAATATCCCAAAACATCGGCAAATGACAGTAAAGTGCTTTTCCTTTTTGTATTTTCTTCATACTTAACTTGCCTAATTCTGTAATGCGTTCAATAAATATGTCAAATCGCATTAACGTACGAACAATAATTTAATATCGCACGGAACTTACAAACAATTACGAATTTCTTGAACCGTGAAAAAAATCTGTGAATAAAATATGAGAGAAGTTTAGGCAAGCCCGAAACGTTTTTCGTATTTGAATAATCACTTAAACAAACAGAACTTGGACGAATTTGCTTCATTACTTATTAACCTGTGTTTGGTGGGAGACAGATAGGAAACTTCGGATTGGGAGTTTGTATAAGAAGTTTTATTGAGCCAATTATCGATGTTTGCTTGAGACTACTACAATGAAGGTATAAGTAGTTTTAATAAGACCTCCTTTAATATTTAGGAGGACGGAATTAATTGTGTGTGAAAGTTTGGTTTTAGATCTGATTTTCTACCGACTTTAAGAAATAGAGGAGGTCCTCAATTTGATTCTTTTTCATGTACATGTACTACAAATTACAACACCCTGTAAATCGTTTTTTGTCCTCACAAAAATATTCTTTCTATTTGTTATGAAGTAAATCCTTTTATTTTCAACTTGAAATCTACTAACCTGATTTCAAACAGTTTTATATAGTACAGTTAATTATAATAACTCAACTTCAATGTTACAAAAGGAAGAAAAAAGTCATGATCCCAGTTGAGGGGTTTTTAATTATTGGGGCATTTTCCGAACTTTATGAACACTTCAGAAGTTTAAACCTGGTCTGGACTGAGGCCGGTGTTAATTACCAACTTTTTAAAAACTGCAACTCATAATACGGCCCGGGTGAAAGATGAATGATGTGTTGGCCTTTAGGGCACTTTTTTACATTCGATTAAAGAGTTAAAACAAAAAACCGTTATTGAGCAACGATGCGAAGTTTTGAAATTTTAGAAATTCAAGCATTTGCTACATTAAGCAGATTTTGTAGGAATTGAATTAAAGAGAGTATAATTATAAACATGATGTGTTGTTATTTAACAACAATTGATTATTTATATTGTTTTCCTTCAGTTATATTAGTTGATGAATTTTTAAAATGTCCATCAGAACAGTTAATTAAATGGAACTTTGTTAATAAGCTATTACAACACAAAATAAATACAATATCCAAAATAAACGTGACTGCTTTTGGTAAATTGTTAAATTAAATCAAACACAGCCTCTGCTTTGTTTGTTTTCCGCACTACACCATGCACAGTGAAAATTTTATTGACTTAATTAATGCGTTTCGTTTAAAATCTAAATTGCTATTTAGCCAACACGACAATGTTCGGGAATTCAAAATATTCAAATATTTAGGAACGACGTTATGTTCAATTATTCACGTGAACATTATCCGCGCTGTGTTATATGTAGAGACGCGACGCCATAAGCTAATACCTAATATAAACAGCTTAATTGTGGAACCGAAACTTACAGATAAGATTAATTAATTTAATGCTCACTCCGGTATTAGATGCCGTATTGTATAGATTACACGGTTCAGTGAAAAATGGCTGTATAGCAGGCTTCGACGGGCGCGATCACTGCAGAATAATGACCCTACTAAAGTTTCACTGGTTAGTCTTACCGAGACTGTTACCAGCCATTACCTATGGGAAAAGCCACGTTTCATACGTTCGTTTCCATTTTCGAAATTACTTATTGTTTACGAGACTCGTCGGAGTGGGAATGAACGCAATCTCTACAGCTTGGCAGCAATACCTCGCATGAAAAACTAAAAGTTCGAACACAATATGAACGGTTCGCGTAAACAACAATCTCGTAGCCAAAACCAATTACAATGATACGCACAGGTGGATATTTACGAGACACTGTATCTAATAAGGGAACCTTTTTGAGAGTATAATGTAATAATAAAGTATCTCCTCTAATAAAGTAGCTTTTCTTATTGAATTAATATAACAATAATATTGTTATTGAAAATCCTGAAGAGTCTTGCCTAATGAAAATAATTCTTTCATCTTGTATCTGATTCGTTGAATTATGCCACTGACGCTCTCCGTCTCGGATACTCATCTTGAATAGAGTTGACATCCATTGTGATATTTTATTATTACTCTGTGAAATGCAACGAGGCGGGAGAAATTGTTAAATCCTTACAATGGAGGTTCTGTCTTGGTCGGGTCGAGTGCGCAAAAGTTGAACAAGGATCTCAGTTCCGACGGGAATGTAAAGGGAAGGGATTAATTGTATAATCTTCAAATAAGACAAAGTTGAAGATGGCGGTCGGCAAGTAGGGATTATTTATGTGGCCGGTGGCGGTGGCGGCGCGGTGCGGCGCGGCACAGACAGGGTGGCGCAAGTGTCGGTGACGTCACACGCCGCGCCCACGCCACTTCTCTCCCAATCTGCATATAAATCGGATATCGATAATGACGTCGCTATCGCAAGCAACCCGAAATTCGTTCAAAATCCGATAAGCCTTGCCCGTGAAACCTCTAATCCGCAGAAGTTTGGATGACCCGGATAGTGGATGAACCCACCAGTCTTCTATTATGTAAATTATCAGGCACATGAAATTTTCGACCACTACGGCCACCGAGTTGCGTTTAAGTTACGATATTGACTTAGGGCCGCGTCTACCGAGTGATTGAAGTGTGTAACTAACGCAAAATGAAATGGATCTGTTACAAATATTTGATATTTAAACCTTATTCGTTTTTGTGTACCGAAAATATAGGATAAATATAGGGCTGAAAAATGAATTTTAGTTTTATGTTTGGAAAATTTCGTGTGAAAATGAAGAGATGGCCGTGCGTGTGGGCGACGCCTGGTGTGCATAACGAGGGGTCGGAATGACCCAAGCACAAAACATAACCGCGTTCGGACCGCGTCATCGTGCCCCGGATTTTCACATCCTGCTTTCCAATAACTATTATCGATATTTTTACTAATAAACTTTATATTTTACTATATAGAAACATTTTAATATTTCTATTAATATGAAAAGTAACCACGAACTAAACATTTAATACATATTAATTAACTTTATAAACTTTATGAACGGTACGTTTCACAAGAACTTCTAGTACTTTATGGCTGTTTGCTATTGACATTTTAAAGTTTTCAACCGATATTCTGTAGTGTTTAACTTTCCTTTTAGAATAAAGTACCATTAACGTATACTAAATGTGATTGGTATTATATTAAGTCACTAACTTTACATTAATGATTGTAAGTATTCGGTACTAAAATGTATGAAACTACATAATTTTGTCGGGAAACTTTTGTTATTTTACGTGATAGAATCAATTTTAATCAAATCGTAAAGGTAAACGCACGTCATGTTTACGATACTATTGGGCGTATTAGAGTCGTAACTCGCGTACGAGCGTTCTATTCCAGTTTGCGTATTGTTTACGGTGTATAGGAACCGAATAGATAACGCAATGGGTCCTTCCTTCGTTTTAGTAGACAGGAACGGCTAGGGTCGCGTTATTTTCATAAGGCACGGGCCTTGCCCTGACCCAATTCCTTTTAATCCATCGCTTACCTATAAGGTTTTATTGGCAATGGCCCATTACGACCTACATTATCAACATCATCATCCGATTTTACTATTTCCAGTCACGTAAAGTTGAACGACTAATATAAACCATACGGCTATAGGACAGGTTTGCGTAAGGTTCTCTTTTTACGGAGAACATCTGGAGTTCATTGACCGACTGTATCACGTCATCTGACACTCTGTTCCTTATTGGTTACGCAATTTCCACCTGATCGGTTAACCACGTGAGATCCCTTTAATTTATTTAGGGACTCGATTGAGACTGTCAATAAAATTGGTGTGCCCGTTTTCTCTCTATAACATTCCTCTAAGTGAAGTGTGAAATGCCTTTCCGAGAATTGGGAAATAATAAAATATACCACGTATTTTTAACCACTATAGATTTTTTTTGGTTGGATACTTCAAACTTTTTTATATAAAAAAATATCTATAAATAAAATTTTAACAGAGTCATGTAAAATTGGTATCCTAAGCCTTAAAATATTTTTGGTATTTTATACGTAACGGCATACTCAAGTCAAGTCCTAAGACAAATATGAATAGGGTAATGAATTATATGGAAAGCTCCTTCCGTGTGACGTGTGAGAGATTGCGCCGCTTTGCGTCGACCTCCGAATTTAACCAGTCGTTTGTGCCGCGCAAAACTTGCCTCGAGGTTACATTAAGCCGATTGCCGGCGTCAATCAAACCCGCCTTTTTCCCAGATACCGTAATGTACGCCACGCACAGAACCACCACTTTGGCTAATGTCTTTATACAGCATTTTCTCGCGGATTTGTTACATATTAGGCAAGCATTAAGGTTATTACTCACATAACAACTTATTTTACAAAAAAGATAACTTATCGAAACATCGTTAAAATAATGACATCGACTATTTTCCGGGTAAATGGCCTATCGACGGGTTTCGGCATATCGAGCCAAGGGGCCCAACACTGATAAATTGCAAGTCTTAAAACCAGTGGCAGGTAATTCGGCACAAATTCCAGGCTTCTGGCCCTCCGTTTTCTACGGGAAAGTTTTTCAACGATTACTTTACTCGTAATTTATGTCTCGGGAACCGATAAAGCGATGGCACGAGGGGGTCACAGGTGAGTCACCCAAGTATTTCTCATTTTTTTCCGCCGACTTCTTATAAAGACCTTTAAGTGCTTACGTTGATCGTTGTAAATTATGTTACATTAAATCCATTTACCTTACACCGCGTAAAGTTTTCATCATATTATTGAAAAGTTAAAATTTCAACTGAAATGTCTACGTACAACATAACTTATTTAAAGTATGGGCGAACAAGAAACCGCGAATTCATTATGCCCATTAAACGTAGTAGGTTACATGATTTTTTTATTCGTAATGAACGGAAAATTAAATCACATAAAAAGAAAAAGTACAAGTCGTCAATTTTCCATGATAAGTAGGTCTTTCGTGAAGGGAGAACAAAATTAAGAGGTCCGTCGTATAACACAAGGTTCAGAATAAGCTTGATTAATATTCGTGAGATGAGGCGAGGGTGGGTTCTTGGTACATGTAGCGGCTGATATATCGGGTGTTCATCCATCACTGGGTCTGGTGCATGCGTACGGACGCACATCGACTAACACGTCGCACTGAGAGATTGCCTTGGAATCTTTGCTTTCATTTGTTAAACATCATGAATTAACTTTATATGTTTTATAGTTGACATGGTTATTCATTTATCATAGTTTATCGGATATTTACCATGTTATTAGTTCATCATAGCGCTTGCATCAGTGACAAATTGTTTCGAAATTTCAAACATCATTTTTAAAGAACTAAACTCAATCAATTGAAATAGAAATACTCTATCGTCCCACAGCACTAGTGAATAAAAGAAACGTTGATAGGATATCAAAATATCGAGATTTTGTGAACGAAGTAATCCATTTATTGCGAATGAAATAAAGATGGTGAGATTGGACAGATCACAACGCACTTACACAAATTTCGTTGCCGTGTCTTCGGCGATGAATAATTGATGTGGAAACGAGTTCCACTTCCATGCAGGTTTTGTTTTGTGTTTCATCGTTTATAAGATTTATTTCATTTAGGCGTGTGTTCTTTTTTGTACGTATTTGTGTTGACTCAAATATTTATCAGTTTATTTGTATGTTTTTTAACAATAACTGTTTTTTAGTTACTTTCAATTTATATTCCATAAAATCTATTAGCGTTATTCTGATGAGCACAATTTTGGTTTTGTCTATCCCCACACTGAAGTGGCTTAAGAAAAATAAAAAGCCAAAGAAAATCAGACGAATAAAACCATGGTATTAATATGTAATAATTTCTATGAAAATTCTCCAACTAACAAATAACATTCATATATTAAATGTCCTCCCCCGATACGATCGCATAGATTTGATTTCGGAATCCACTACGGTATGCTTGCATCGGAATTATTTGAACATTTACACGGGCCACTGTTGCGGTGCCATTGGATTCACTCTATAGCGAGACAAGAGATTTATGTAGAGTATTCAATACATCTATTATCTTGTTTGGGTCTACACACGGAACGACGCCTATGGCCGTTCTATTAATCCATAACGTAAACACTTTACATTGATATCACTAAAAGGAATAACAATTCTGTTTAAAATGTAAAAATCACACTTGTTTCCAACACAAGCAGTTAGTTTATAAGCGAAGCACATCGACAAATGCAATGGCGCGAAACGAAAAATTTAAAGCACTACATTGAATATAGGATATAATGTAGGTATCTGATGTTCGCACGTGCTCGGCGATTACTCGCTTTCCGAGTTGTATGCTCGCTTTTAACGCATTACCATGAATAATATATGCTCAAATTGAAATGTCGCATTCGTGTCCCACGCTCTGCCTATCTGCTCTCTCTCACCTCCCACAACCTCCTTCTGTATGCTGTCCCAGGTACGTTCTGTCAATAGGCTTTACCTTTTATCGAAATCGATGAATCCGTTTTTGAAAGCCTCACTTCAATAGAATCTCTATTGATTTCCATATCATATGCTCAATAGAAGGAGCGTGGCTTAGAATACGTATTTTACATTTGTGTTTTAATTTTTAGTTTAGAAATAGGTTCAATCTAATTATATTCTCTTCATTTTGAAATTTGGAAATAAAAATAGAAACGAACTAACGGGTATAATTCAGAATAAATAATTCAATATCAGAAACCGATTTGAAAATTACTCATGTTCTTTGAATCCATGTCTCAAACGGGAACACCGCAATTAAGTCCCTTAATCTACATATAAATAGAGACTATTACGTTATTACACAACTAATTGATACAAATCTGTCTGTAACAATTTAATAACTTATAATTGATTTAAATATGGGGTTATTAGATTTCAATTCTTGACCGTAGATAGCTTTCTGAACTATGTATATAATTATACATACCTAAATAGATTTAGAAATATTTTTTGAAAATCTTTTAGCTTTATTTGACTTTTCCCGATTATTGTATGACTAATGATAACATTAAGAGGTCCCGTTTTTGCTAAAGTCCCATAAAGAAGAAACCACATTCAAGTGAAATTTATAATAACCCTCATCAACATTGTTTTTATCTCGATTTAAACAACGTTTAATATATAACATGAAGTTTAGAACCTACATAATTTATAGGGACCCCAAATACTATTAGAGATTACGTGATCATTATGCGAATTAAGTAAGATTTCCTTGGCAACTATTAAAAGGGATCTCACGAACCCCAAAGAACCAAGCAAGGGTCACCTTCAGAAATCAAAGCCGGGCCTTATTTATGACCTGGACTGGGCTCTCCTATTTAGCTGGAAAGATAAAGGTCCCAGTATAATAAAGTTTATACTGTTAAGGACGGTCACCTTCACTCTATCTTCCAGAAAAGATAACATCTATATTAGGGCAAAACCTCATTCATCGTGGGCACGGATTCCAAATAATTTTGTGGATACTTAAAATACGGCCTATAACGAAATTTGATTTCTATTTTCGTCGTAAATACTTTCATTATGTTTGTTTATTGAAATACGAACATAATAATACTATCTTCACAATTGTAAGGATCTTTACGTGTGGATTAACACCACAATATTATGTTTCGCTTTATCCAATGTATCATTTTATTTATCGAGGGTTGATAAAAGTATTCATAGTATTTCTCGTATTATGAACAATTTATACGAATTGTTGTGAATGTTCAACTTAATGCGAAGAAAAAAATCTTATTTGAGGAAAAGAAAATAATATGTTTTCCTGTAGGTATACTTAGATTCAGATAATTCTACAGTTTTCCTTGTGAATCTCCAGAGAAACTCGACTTTAAGAGACGTGCAAAAGCTAACGTCATTGAGAGAGAATAAACTTTGAAACTAGCAATATTTTCTACTAATATTTTAGAAGTTGAAACACATTAATATCAGATAACCGTCAGAGAATGAGAGTTAATCAGATTATTGAGAGATAAGACTCTAATTTGTAAGAAGAGTGATGGCTCGTGTTATTTATTCGGGAGTTCGGGCGGTTCGCCGTAATCTAGGAGCGAGGGCTCGCTTGACTAATCCGAGCTTCACTACATGGGACAAACAAGTTTGTTTAATGCTCAGAAGTAAGCATTAGTGCCGAGTGTTGCGTTGGCGTACGGGGCCGTCCGTAATCAGATTAATTAGATGATTTTGCGGGCGTTATTAAAAGTTGAGCCGGCTAAGCGTAGCTCTGTTACCCCGCCAAGATAGCCCGGCTTATGCGCCGCGTGTACTTACTACTTAGCGAATATTATACGTGCGCCCGGAATGCTCTTTAATGTTTTAGTATTTTCGACTGAGGTTGCGAACTCAGTGCCGTTTTGTTTGTACGCCACAGTGGGCGGCTGGAATAATTCACTTAAGCTTAACTGGGAAAGATAATTAGGATTCTACGTCGGTTGATGCAAAATGAACGCGAAAAACAAGGTAGAAGATTTTTTGTGCTCATTCAGAAATTGAATTTTATATTTGCAAGCTAAGTTTTAACGAGATGAACATATTTTTTTTCTACATTTAGACACACATTCAATACTCGTGATTTCATTTTCATAATTAGATGAATGCATGCGTTTTCTCTTTTTGAACGGCTCAGTAATTTTTGCTGGTATGACTTTTGTGAACGGTTCGATGGTTCAAAGCTGGATGTTACATACGTATTCAGAGAGCTTTTGTATTATGCAACGTGTGACAATGTGGGCAGGCCACTGGACGGATAGGCAGTTCTCTTAGTAGCGGATCACGGACCGCTGGACACGGAACGCGCGACCGAACACGGCTCGTGTGCTGTCAATCATAAAACAAAAAAAGTCGGTGGAATTCCACTGGCTTACTCCCTGTTTAGTATAGATGGACTGTTGGACGCGCGAACCTTTTAACACAAAGCTCGCTGCCACCGAAGTTACACAAAGCGGTCACATTTTAAACACTAAAATGTTTGATACAAAAACAAATATCAAACTGATCCCACATGTTGCGGTTTTTTTGTTTCAATGTAGCTTGAATAAAAGTTGCTTTTTTCTTTATACTATTTCGTTTTAAAAGGCGATCAACGGTTGCTTCACGTGTTCGGCGTTCGGCCGATAATGCGCTGTACAGCGATTCGTCCAGTTCATTCTTTTGTTATTTCCCCTTTGTTCCTGTGAAAGGTGGCCGTATTGTTTTCTCGTTGGTATGGTCGGAGATTGCGCTAAGAGTTGAGATTAGTGACAACGTGACGCGTGTGTGTAAGCACCCTAATTTCGTTTCGATAATGCCGTAACCACACCGAGTTGAATCATGTTCCCTTTCTGTGTAATGTAGTGAATACGTTAGCGATTAATAAATAATTAGGATCGTATTAGTTACATTAGTTGGTGTAAACTAAAGCTATAAATATAATTTTGGGGTAATTCTATATCTGTTATTGTTCGTATACTTTGTGCAGAGTACTGTAATATTTAACTAATTCAAATATTCATGTGTATGCGGTACCTAACCTCTGCTAAACTCTCCCAGGAACTTCACTAAGCTAGTGTAGAATGCATTGATGCAAATTATGCAAACCATTTAATTGTATTGTAGCGTATCCGGCCTCTGTGGACATCTTATATTCATGTCTATATGGATGACAGCTAACACATTTGAAATTTAAAAACGTTCCTGACATAGCTCCGCTTTCGAATACAATCACAAAGTTTTACTAACTAACTGCAATTCGATAAAATTAATTTTCTTTGATCAATTTCGAAATGAAAACTTGAATTTGGAATGAAATTGTTCTTTTGCGGATTACATGAAAACGACCTTTCAATTTTAATGACTCTTAGATGTAATACCTTCACAAAAGGAACAAATACAAAAGGTGGACGGATAAACGGCTTATTTAACGTGGGTGCGTGCCATGCGGAATGATCGTCCGTCGAAATGGACAGTCCGAGCCCCTTGAGGAGCCCAAAGGGTTCGGTTTTCGTAGGCACTCAATAATTGAAGTCGTTGAAATTCCGGGTGGATTGTTGCGACCGCACCTGCGGGGCGGGGAGTACATTTAATGGGAAACAATAACGTTAATGTTTATTATAATGACCGATTTATTGGCGATACTCATTTACGATCTGCGCCGAGTTCGATTCGCGAGAGCTTATTAACGCATCGTACGCGTATCGTGCTATTTTACAGTGCGGTTCACTTTAACGGCCCACTGTTGCTTAATTAAAACTAAAGCGAGTGTGTGAATAAACAGATCGATTGAATTAACTAATGCTACTTTGTGTTTATTATTCGCGTTGATCAGCCTTACTGGTTTTGGCGTAACGACCGCGAATAGAGAGATAGGTATCGGAAAACGAACTCCAGACGACCACAGACCTCGCAATGAATAATAATTAAAGGGGCATTAAAATGATTGAGGTGGACTGTTTCTGAGGTAATAGCACGCGTGCGGCGTTAAGCTTGCAATTATTGGAGTTCATTAGTATCGACCTCATATTTCTTAAAGTTTTAGTAGAGGGTACGTGTAATAAGTTACAACCTGGCTATAAAAGGTGTTCAGCAAATTTTAGTTTAAATAGTTTCTGTAATATTAAGGATTAACGTTCATGAATATTTCATTTATATAATGTCTAGTTATTTATAGCATAATTTAATATGTCGTATTATACGTACTAATATTGAGTTATGTTATGTAATTAACACACCATGTCGTATTCAAATGTATGCTAAATAAACCCGGTACAAGGTTGAATTGACATAATCACAATAGGCGATGACAGCCCGCGTCGTATGTCAAGAACAACCAATTCGCAATGATAGTCAATCATTAGATTCATTAGTCAATGTATGCATTCGATCACCTGTGAAATATCGATATTGCTAAGCATGTTCGACGGACGTACATCACTACCAGTCATTGTTCTGTACAGTTGGGTTATGTGTTTATGCAATGCAGTATAAAGCTCTACATGAATATTTCTTTAAGAACTTTCTACACAAGTAATACTCGTATATAAAAGTATGTGTAATACTTGTAGTACAAAAATATTCATCAGTTTTATTAGAGTGAGCTCATTTCTGATACTTAGGGTATATTCCAAAGGTCGAATACATCGAGGCATATAGAGCACTTTCTGTGATTATCTGTTACGTTCAAAGTTTCAATGTTATAGGCATCGTATATTAATATAGTTCGGTAAGATTTAAAGGTAAGTTGGCTCGGCTCACATTTTCATCTTGCTACGGCTGCCAAATTCTGATTGTAATAAAAGAAAATTTATTTAAAAACCTTTTACAATCATCAACTTAACTTATTAAGAAGAAAATTAAATTGAAAACGCTTTTGAACCGAACTTGCTTTTAAAAAGGGCTTCCAATTTTATTTTTGTTAAAATCCACTTTTTCCCCAATCGCATTTTAAAGGCAAATATAAAGTGATAACCGACGCCAATAAAAAGCGCATTACGATAAAAAACAAGGAGGGTTTATATGGCGATTCCGCTTCAAAGGATAATCGTTCACACGTCTAAGGCTTCCTGCGGGTGTGGGTAAGCGAATTTATGTGCAAATACGCCTCGGGACTGGCCAATGTGCTAATGAAAGGTAATACATTATTCAACCCTTGAATTATACAGTGGCATGTAAATCGATATTTGCACCGCATAACCACAATTACAGTAACTGAAATCGTTGGTAACCAAAATTTTGTAACTACATAAATCGGATTAGGGCACAATGTTGCCTGATTTGATGTTACGGATCTGACGTTGATTTGTTTTTGTTCGAAATTGAGTTTCTGTTTCACCTTTGAAGGCTTGTCACTGATTTAAAAAGAAGGGGAAATGCTTTAGATGTGAATGTCACTGTTCGGTGAAACAGATTATACATTTGTTTGTACCTTTTCGAATTATAATAACAAAAGAATTTTTATTTTACTTTTTGTTAGTTATTTTTCAAAGCTTTTTAATATCAAACGATAAAATATGAATACGGGAAAACGTGAATTGATAAATAAAAAAAAAATATACAAAAAATAAATTCAATTTATATTAGTTTTAGCTCAAAACTCCTGATAGATGGTAAAGCAAACTGAATAGAATATTTTATACAGTCAAATATAAATGGAAAACCCACTCGGATGGCCATGTACGGGCGTTGATTAGTCCGGCTGAAACAAAAACTATTCCCAAACCGGGCGCAATAAACGAAGTGGAAAAAGTCGATATGAGAGAGGTAGGATAGGACGATCTGATTGTAGAACGTAAACGGCAATCGTCGAGATGCGTTTCACAGTGAATGCGCACCATTTTTAAATGATTACTGTCCCCCCGTGGATAGGGCTGCCACTGTACCGCCAGTTCAGTTCAACTCATAACCATTAATTGCTTCTATCTATACAATCGAACCGCAATCCGATGCACGCACAACCCTATTACAAAGAAATGTGTGCCAATTACAAAAAGAGATACGATACCGAAGATTTTCATTATCCACTAGGAGTAAATTGGTTTTTTATTTGATGCTCTATAACGGGACGATGTTTAATTAAATATTTTGTCTGTTAACTACAATTCTTGCAATTATAAACCTGCTGTTTTTGTTCAACCAGATACCATATTTCTTTTTTGTTTTATGGCTTTTATATAACGTATTTATAACTACCGTTTTTCAGTTGAAAAATAACAAAGACGGCAATTTGGTATTGTAAACCTGCACCAATTTAGTACAACAATAGTCTATAAACCTTTCACTTTGCAACAATCCCGTTGTGCAAGCCCGACAAAGACAACAGTGGGTTGTATAAGTAAAAACATATCAAATAACAGAATAAAATGGAAAACCGTCAGGAGTGCTGGCGAATTTATTCGTTGGATACGTAAAATGTTAAAGCATTCATCTATCCACAAGTCCGGAATTCATGGGCGAATGTAAAGTATGCTAACGGACATGACGAAAAACCTTGTGTCATAACAACGCGCACATTTGATTAAAATAAATAAAAGAAGTCATATGACGTGCGCGGCATCCCTTCGCTTCACTCCCCTTCACTCAGCCCTCTTCTCCCGGCAATTCAAACCCAACATTTATCCAATATTAAAATTTGTACTGACAATTCAATACACCCATGTTCTTTTGAAAGAGTTATAGTAAAAACATTTCCAAATGACACATAAATAATTGCATACAATAACTCTACGATGTAATCGGCCACAGTTATACATCACTAAAAGCTTGAAGTGCATAACGTCATAAATATCTCAGATACGCATGTCGAATACGAAAGAGACGCAACACTCTAAAATGGCACATCTATTCTAAACGGAAGCTAGAGTATTCAAGTTACAAATCGCACAGAAAATCTTAGACATTGTTGGCGATGCTCCAATCGAGAAGTGATCATAACTGTCAATATTCCTTGAGCACAATACGCATTTAAAGCGTCTTTCTGCAACACAATAAAATAAAAAACAAGTGTAATTCATAAAGAAGTGTAAAAATGAGAAATCCCTGTTCAAAACCCTGGTGGACTCGTGGCGCTTCTAATCTAATTATGACGATTCACTGAGTTACCATTTCGCGGAGTCTCAACAATTTCTTTTAATAACTTGGCATTTGAAAGCCTAAAACAACTTTTAATTAAAGATAATCAGGCTGAAATGTCAGCAATAACGCGGTGTCACGGAGGAGAGAGGCAACTTCATAATTTTGATGTGGCCCTGGTTGACATGCCATCAACGTGAACACGTTTTATTGGTAATTATGGCAAGTGGTAAAACTTAACTTTGCGGCGAAACGCTTCGCTCGAGAAAATGCACATTTGTAGAGTTTGTAGTCGTGAAATGGATTCTAGTTTAAAACAGACGGGGTGCTTCTGAGCGTACTTAGGTAATATTGCTCTCGTTAGACTGTTGCGGCGCGGGTTAGTCCACATTATATTAACTCTCTACTTATAGAGATCTCCAGGGGCGGTTCGTAGATTGTAACATCACGGCACCTTCGCTTAGATACCGAGTAACTACATAGACGACAATCTAAACAATTTATTCAAACAGTCGCAGTCGTAAAGTACGGACTCGCATGTTTCGGTATACCTAGTCAGAGCAACGGTACGTTACCAGTATATTTACAGCGCTGTCGAGTTGTCAAGTTGTGCGGCAACATTTGGCCGACATTTACATACAATTTCATATTCATATCAGAATTAGGTGGCGCGGGTAGGAGGCATTGGATACCGTGCGACACTGCGGAACCGACCGCTTCAACCTCGCGCTTGACATCCAGACATTGAGTCAACACTTTACTATATTTTTTTCTCGTCAGTGTCTGCCGCGGACAGTATGGTAACAAGAAAAGCTTAGTAAACAAGTCCGCTAGGATAAAACAATATCTAGAATATAAAGTTATTTAAATTTAAAAAGGAATATAATCTTTTTTGTATTGGGCTGGCCAGTTCTCTGGAAATTTAATGTTTGATTTCATTGACAATATTTCAGAATGGCTGATTAAAGATGCACACGTATTTAAAAGGTAAATAACCCGTCGGCACTGTTTCAAAAGCTTTATTTATCACGATTGAATTTAACAATAACTCGTGCATTGCTGATGCGAAAAAGACAAACGGAAGATAAAACAGTGCAAGTTATATTGAATAAAAACTTTACTCTTGCATACTAATGCTTAAATTTGTATTCGACTGAGTTTGCTTGACTTTTCATTAAGTTTCTCGTTCCGCCGGGCGGGAGATGAAAATCAAAGTAATCATTAAGTCTGATTATACTTCGTACGAATCTTAGTACGAATGTTTCGTTTGTTTCTAATTAATAACTTGTTATGCAATATTCAAGAAATATTACATTAATTGAAGTAAATTAAATAAATGTTGTTACAATAAACAAAACATTTTGAGTAAACATTAAAATTTCAACATTGTAAGACTTGTCTTAAGAAAAATGGGATGCATTCGAGATGGAGCTAAAATAAACTGCTCACAATGCAACAGTCAATGTGACAGAAGGCTCACTCCCGTCGACGCTGCAAAGCTTTACAAGAGTGCACTTTAGTTAGGAAAAGACAGGTACTCGGTGAGCATTAGGCGAATTAAAAACTTTCCTTGTTCCCTTCCCTTCATTTGTTTTTTGTAAAGTGAAAAGCGACGGTGTCTGATGAGAGTTGAAATCAAACATTTCTATACGTTGTAGCTTCAAAGGGCGCGAAATGAACACCCTCAAAGTAGAAATACGTAATTGCAACCGACCGGCGGATTATCGTAGTGCTGAATGAGGTGGTGTGTATTGAACTGTCAATATACAAACACGGTACTTCCCTATCTGTCATGGTAGACATGTAATCGGGCTAATCTCTTAACTCATTTAATAATATTACACAATTGCAGTATTTCAAGTACTGGTATGAGTGAAACTTAGTTATCGTAATATATTATTTACCGAATGACTAATTCGTGGCATTGATAAGTTCCTATACTTAAACAGATTTAATCGTAATCATCAAGGATCAAAACCAAAACTGAAACTTTTACAAAACTATTTTGTAACTCATAAAATATTTAGTTGCGTATAAAACCGCAACGGGTGAACGCGAGCCGTACCTTTGAAAGCCGTAACTGGCTATTACACATTTAGGATGGAAAACCTTCGACAAGAATTACTAAGGTCAAATGTAATAAATTTAGTTTTAGCCCACAAACTATGTGGTCAGAGATTTTCGGTAGAGGTCGGCCTTTTGTTTTGTCGATGCCTACTTTATTCCATGTAATCCATTAAGACGTTATAACGAATAGTCGGCGAAGGGACGGATTTCATCGACAGCTCTTAACTGCGATGCTGCATTGAGGATTTGTAATGTGTTTATGGACCCCTTTTTGTACGACACTTTAGGACGGGATGCGGTTTTCTTTAAGGCTATTTGTTATGATTTGAAACAAGGTCGTGTCAGATAAAATGGCTTTGTTATTTATTTTGTGGACCGGATATTTCTAAGAGCCTCCCACAAAAGTCGAGAACAATTTTGTTACTACAATAAAGTAATATTGACTTTACGCCGTTACATATTTACAACAAATCCATTGAAATTTGTATTTGTAATTTATGTTGAGTTTATGAGGGTTGTTCGCTTTATTATATTTATGTGTTTTTTGGTTTGAACTTTTAAATTATAATCATTTGTTTGATATAAAATATTTGAAGAGTATTTTATTGCGTTCTTTATGAAAACAGATATCGAAATAAGTAAATATCTAGACATTTTGGGTGTTTTTTAAGAGTCTAGTCATACTTAAAAAGTTCTTTTAAACAGGGCAAAGTTTCAAGCTATAAATTATTTGGGGCGCCCGAGTTCTGAGTGTTTTTTTATCAAACCAAAATTGTAATAAATAATAAATCAGTGACTAGGAGTGGTACAAAAACTCATTTCAACGTTGTTTTTAAGTAAAGAAAAGATGTTACAGAAAATAAACATAAATCATTATGTTCAAGTTACTTAGTGATTTCTTTTTGTTTGAAATTGTGCAAGTCAATTAGAACAGTCTAGCAACATTTTTACTATCATTTATTCATGACAAACTCGTAGTGGTAATGTTTAAAAAAAACTAAAAAGTTAAAATTCATAATTTGTTTTAAATGACATTTACAAATAATAATCTTAAACATGAAAGTCATCAATTTACAACGACTAACGAATACGAATTTTATTACAATATTTGATTGAAATATGCTCATTTTAATTTTGTATATTGTATGTTAATCCGTTAAATTCTAGCAATAAAAACATAGTAACTTTTAAACAAACATCCAATTGTCAGAAGCTAATAATATATATTATTAAATCGTTATAATTTTTCCCCTGCGAGCTCTTACACAATTTCATTATTAACGTTTATTCACACGCACACAAAACCCGCTAAATAAAGCCTACACTTTGATATGATAATAAATTAAATAAGCGTCATAAATACCACCACCAAAATTAAATTAACGGATTATTTGCGTACGCAAATGTAAAGTAAGTGATTAAGCATTTCCAACATGTGTTCGCTCCCAAAAGACTAATACGTTATGTGCCATAATTACTTTAGGTAAAACGGCGCGCCTGTTTAGGGAAGATGAAGAAGAATCGCAGGTGTAAACGGTCGTCTATTGCGCTTTCCATCACGACTCCTTAACAAAACATGCAAATGTAGCACTAAAAGTCACGACGTTTTGGTTGTTTTTGGCTTGCATTGTAACCAGGAACAGCGTACAGAATTTGCGGTATAACCAAATCCGGACAGCATAACATTTAGATCCAATTCTCTAGTGGCTTGTTCTGTGAACAATTAAGTGAGCAATCTAAATCCTATGAGAATTCTAAATTTTTAGTGCAAAAACTAAGTATTTACGTAACAAAATTTTATTCAGTTACATTTCGTAGATTATAACGAGTGTTTTCTCCATTATTATGTACGTCTGAAAAGTTTTCTCTCGATAAAAGTCTCGACAAATTACAAAAATTGCAGCTCCAACAACGTAAACAATTTCAAAAGAAAATTCTCACCGAACCGCAACCATTAACAACCCGCAAACGCTACAGGAACTTACCTGTAATGATAAAAATAAACATATAAAGAACATTCGGCTCCATTGGGTGTAACAATGTGTTGTCTAAGTATGAACAAAGCTTCGCCATAATGAGCGTTGCGTGAGGCGCGTCAAACATGTAAGCAAACAATTTAGGCACGCCTGAGTAAATACGAACGCGAAATATCTTCGCTAGGGTTCTGTTGAGTGCGGCTCTCTCAGTTTGTTCGTGGGCGGCTATAACTCGAATTCTGCTGAGCGTCATCTTTTCAACGAACCTTTTGTTAATAATGAAATACAAACACTATTTTCGAGTCAAATACTCTGGCTGCAATAGCTTGTTAAATGAAAAACGTGCGGATTTGTTTATCGGGTAAGGGGATCGTCCACTCGCGTTACTTTAAGAATATTTGCTATTGATCAATGTATCTAGGTGTTAGTTAATAGTGATTTTATCTATTTTAATTAAAGTTTGTGACGTGTATTTTAGTTAAAAATACATAAACAAATGTATTATATAATATAGGTGAACTAAACAATGTTGATTAATAAGGTAATTATTCTCGCGTTTTCCCATAACGCGTGTGTAAGTAAACCTTGCCTAAATGGTACAATTAACTTCTCCGTATCAGTGTGAGCAAAGTATAAATTAATTTAAATTAACTAAGCGAAAGGGCCCTAAGAAATGGCCCCGTAGCTAGAAACCGGAACCTTCCCTCCATTTAAATAGCGTCGAGACAAAAGTGTAGACACAATGAGATTACCTTTTAGGTAGGTACTGTCTAAGTGTTTGTACACACCTGAATTAATGAATAAAAGGAACTTTATTTAATTTTGTTTTATATAAGGGCTTACGATGATTCAAGTAAAATATTTAATGTTTTTTAATTAATTTAAACATCGTTGTATATTTTATGTAATTTTTATTTTACTTGTATTTTATTTCTAGAACCTTGGCGTAAATATAAATTGATTGGTGTATAAACAAAAAGAATCAAAGCCTCGGTCTAAATAAGATTTTCACCGCTATTGCTCTAGAAGTTACTAGGACCATTTTGCAAATAACACGTATGCAACAAATTCGAAACTTGTGGAGCGTAAATAGAAACGACAAAGTCTTCGCATTAGGCAACAATACGCGGAGCGCGGGATTTCGCATATATTAACGTCTTGTCCTTTGGCCAGATATCTTCCAAAGTTTGCGGCGACGATTTACATTGCATTCGAAACAGTACGAGTGAGTCTCAGCACTGCACACAACTCCTACTAATGTATACACAAACTATTTTATACTGTCTAAAGAATTCGCGGATACTGTTCGTTACATTTCGGGTCTCGTTTCCCTACAAAAGTAAAAGAAATGAAGGTAGAGGAAGTGACTTTGTTTACGGAGGGTGTTCACTGTTGGCGTGTAATTTTACGGGGAAAATGATTAATATTTCTGTTTTTCTCTTGTTTATTACTGTTGCTATTCATCTCACTTTCTTACTGTGTTTGTATTGATAACACGACCCGAAAGTTTTTCATTTATCTGATGTAGTTCCTTATGATTAATCGCAATAAAAACATTGGTTTATTTATAATAATAGTTTTTGTGTTTCGTTGGAAACATTTATGATTGTATACAAAAATAGGCTCATTAAAAAGTCGCGGCGCGGTTGACAATTCCTGTTTCATAAATCGGTTAAACGTATAAAGCGAAGGTTAACAAAGCCATAGTCATTACGCTAACGAGACTGTAGCACTATCTAATCACAGTTCAGTTGCCAAATTACGCGGGGCGCTGTTTAAATGTGGGCTTACTTTAATCTCGCTATGTGACAGTAATGTGAGCACCGTCGCAGGGCGTATCCGGCACCCCTTCAAGAAATCATTTCTCATCACACCCATTAATCTATTGTCTGCTTTGTTATATCTTTTATTATCAACTAGTGTGATTTGACCCGATTTCTGTAGATACTTTTTAAACGTTAATATGTGTACAGTGTACAAATTGCATTAAAAACTTTATAGACGCTGAGGAGCAACATAATTAATTAGAAATGGTCTCATGTGCTGGGCTGTCTAAGCGAAGACTTTGCTTAAAGTGTCCCGGTAGTGCATTGAATGGCCGCTTCTGCATCTTCAAAAAATTATTTAATGTTATTTGATGACCGCACTTGCTAGTCCTGTATAGTTTGTATGAAACTTTCTATGAAATGTTTACAATATTCAACTAGGGTATAATAATATTAATCACCATGTGAAGCATGTATTTTCATTGAAGTCAACCATAATGTTCATTATAATGTTGAAATTATATATGAATGCACATTCATTGTCTCTATTCAACGTCATTCAGCAAACGAACACGCTTCGCTCGAAGGCAATATACAATGCTAACTCAAGAGTCCTCATTAATTCAGAGTCAGAAACGGCTCCTAAGATAACAGCACTAAAGATTAGTTTCAAAACGTATGTTTGAGCGTAAGCATGCGCCCATCAGTGTAGATATGTTTATCGTCCGCAGTTAACCACTATAATATGTCAAGTTCCATGGGCTTTGAACTACGTGAGGCATAAAGCAACCTGTACCCTTTAAGCGGCTCTGTCCAAATATTGCCCACCATACATTACGTCCCTTTTCTCCAAAACTATTCAAGCAAACGGATCGTCGTTGTTCATAGCTGTCAGGAATAAATCAGTGCAACGAAACGTGAAAAAAAAATAAAGGAATATGGCGTTGATTTCGAACAGCTGTCTCTTGTGTGTCAAAATTAGGTGAATTTTTGTTGCGCGTTATAAATCTGTGTACATCATCAAAAATAATGGAAAAAAAGGTAAGATTTGAATTAGAATTTGTTAGAAATACTTCAATTATCACGTAAAAGCTATTATTTTACTGTTTAGATTCATTTTATTTACACATTTGGTAAAAAGTTGTGATGTCCATATATTGGACAGAGACTGTTTCGGTAGATTAGTTGATGTCCATATATTGGACAGAGACTGTTTCGAGATTTTCGACTGTTTATGTTTGGAATGTATCACATTGATTTTATTCATCTTAGCTATTTATTATTATTTTCAGAGATCCGAAAAACTGTTGTCTGATCAACAACTTGAGAAACTTTTGGAAGATTTGTACGGCATATCTGAAGGCGAAAATTCGGAGGATGGGAATGAGAGCGACGAGAATGATGAACCTGCTTTCAACCCACCTCTATCGAATCAAGAGTTATTGGATCTACTGGAAAATGAAAAATCATCAGATACACATTCACAGTTATTCACAGGTGAGACTGTTTTCAACTCTCCATCAAACCCAGAGCTTCCGGAAGATGAACAAGCAACACATTCACAGTTTATAATACCTACTACAAGTGATCTCCAAACAAACGTTCGTATTGAAGATTTAGAGGACCGACATAATGACTCTGATGACTCCGATATTTTATTGAGTGCATTGCAAGGTCAGAATGTTTCAGATACATCTGACACTGACGACGATACTGCTGACGACGATGATGTATGGAAGAGAGTACCTTTTTCTCACGAAGTACCGATAGATAACTTTGACACAAAGCCTATAACACCTGCTAATTTTATATCAAATAGAAGTACTCCTTTAGTTTACTTCAAAACTGTGTTTTCTGACGAAATCTTGCTGCATATATTAGAGCAAACAAATTTGTATGCTACACAAGAGAAAATCAAAGATTGGGAGCCTGTCACCCAGCATGAAATACAGGCATTTATAGGGATGCTTATCCTTATGGGCATCCATCCGCTACCAAACCTTGACTTGTACTGGTCATCAGATCCTTTATTTAGAGTCACTGAAATTGCGGACATCATGACCGCTAAGAGATTCAAACAGATACTGAAATGTCTGCACTTGAATGACAACAGTAAAATACCAAAAAAAGGTGAACCAAACTATGATAAACTGTATAAAATTCGACCTCTGCTTGATCGTATGAATACATTATTCCAAGAAGCTGCTGTAACTACAAACTCGCAGAGCATTGACGAGTGTATGATAAAATTCAAGGGAAGAAGTACCCTAAAACAATATATGCCTAATAAGCCGACAAAAAGGGGTTTCAAGGTATGGGCGAGGTGCGACAGCGAAACAGGATACTTGTACGAATTCGAAGTTTACACAGGGAAGAAGGAAAATGCTACAGAAGTAGGACTAGGGGCTGCAGTAGTCAAAGGTTTATGTAAAACTTTGATTGAACAAAATGTGGTGAATATACACGTAGCATTCGATAACTTTTTCTCATCAACAGAACTGCTAAAATTTTTATATGAACATAAAATATATGCTACATCTACAGTTCGCTCGAACAGAAAAAACTTACCCATGATTATGAAAAACAAAAAAATGAAACTGGAGAAAGGAAAACACAAATGGCGTGTAAATGACGCTGTGGGTAGTTTTGTCTGGATGGATACAAAGTTGGTGTACATAATGAGCACTGCTTTTTGTCCTAGTGACACATCCATTTGCAAAAGAACACAGAAAGATGGATCAAAAAAAGAAATAGCCTGCCCTACTGCAGTATTGCAATACACAAAGAGGATGGGTGGTGTCGACCGATTTGACCAGAAGCGTGGAGTATACCCAGTAGCAAGAAGAAGCCGCCGTTGGTGGACCAGAATCTTTTATTTCCTTGTTGATGCTGCAATCACAAATGCACATATCCTGCATATGAAAAATCCTAGGGTACACATGCCTTTGACCAATCTGCAGTTCAGAACAATGTTAGGCAGAAATTTGGTCAACAATTTCTCATCGAGAAAGCGAAGGATCTCAAACTTGCCCAATTTCGTCACGAAAAAGCCAAAGATAAACAGCCGACAAAAAACTAAGTACGGAATACCAGATGAACTTAGACTACATGATGTCGGAGCACATTTGCCTGGGCCTCTCCCAACTTACAGGCGATGCCGGCTGTGCAGCAGTGCCAGTAACAGCAAAAAGTCGAAGGTGCAGTGCATTAGATGCGAAGTTCCACTGTGTGTAGTTCCATGTTTCATGGGTTTTCATATGGCTTAGGCTAGAACATATGAAAACTCATGAAACATGAAACTACCTACGATGGTATACAGTATATGGAGAGGCGCCTAGGTGGTGCTGTCCACATATTGGACACCATGTTTTTTTTTAAGAAAATAAAAAAAAAAAAAGTCCAAAAAATTTCAAATAAATATCCGATTTACATACAAGTATTTTTATTTCTATAAATATGTCAGTTTCCTCTGCCTTATAAAGGGTTAAGATACCCACTATCGCGCCACTGTGCCAAGAAATTCTTCTTTATTTCAACGACCGTAATGCCACATTCGTTTGCGAGCACGCGTCATTCGTTCACTCTCAACGCTACACTCTCAACTCACTCAGCTTATAGTTTTAATTTACTACATGTCTCACTAAACGTTCACATGCATTTTATCTTTATTGTCGAATAACTCTAGACTTTCCCACTGTTATCGTGGCAGTTTTACACACAGAAACATTCTGAAGAATGGCTTTTCAGAAAAGGAAACATTAGTTGTTTGTTTGTCCAACTTACTTGTGTGTTCCTCGCGGTTTGAATAGGGCTGAGGCGTCCGCTAACTTATCACTTAGCCACGAACAAATTAATCCAAGGAGATTACCGTCTTAATACTATGACCTGTCCCGATAACTCAAGAACGCTGCTGGTCCTTTATCGCTCGGGGCTCGATATTGCCGTAATTTATTCCGGAGAGAGCCAAATTAAATATAAAACGTCGTTGCGGTGTATCACTGTTAGTGACTGTGATAAATGAAGCCATTAGTAACGCGAGCTGTACTTTTTTCGGTTCATCCGGCGGCGTCGACGGGCCGGGGGTTGCGGCGAGCGGGAGTTTGTGGACAATTTCATTAGAAAACGTTACAAGTGTGTTGTCGGGTGACGGGGCGACGCGGGTGACGCGCGGGGTGGCACTGCCGGGGCGGAATTACAAGCGGCGCGATAAATTTCGTCGCCTCGCGACATTAGGCTCGCGGCGAAATAGGGACGCTAGACACCGGTGTAGTTACTCAGCCTCCGGCGAGCGGGGAAAGCGTTGATCCTTGCGCGAAATTAAAACAAGGAACGTCCGTGGCGAACTATAAAAACGTCCTATAAATCTCAGGCGCCGGTCTCGACGTGTGGACTGCCGGGCCTTTATCGGGGCTCCTTGCGTTATTTGTGTTACACGCCTTACAGGTGTGTTCCCCGGCTGATATTGATCGCGATAGGTCACACTGATTCCCGAAGGAAAATAGTTTTCCCTAAATGTTTTCTTCCGGTTGACTTCTTTGAAGTTTAAGAAAGGGTTTTGTACGATTTCATTACATTATTCAGAAGAAGTTGAACGATCTTTGCGATAATAGAGGAGAGACAGTATATAAATATTATCTAGCAATAAGTTGTATTATCCCACAATCTTCTTTAGTTATTCATAGCACGATATATTTAAGTATTATTATGGGTTGTGACAATATCGTCTCTGATATTCCTTTGATACTTTTTTATGGATTTGGAAGCGACTCTATTTCCTTGCAATAAAAGTCGTTATGGTGATATATTGATTTATTAATTTGTTTTTCACGTACAGAAAACAAAATACTTTTTTTGCAGTAATAAAAGGTTCATCAAAGAACATTACAATAAATATAATATCATGTCTTACGGCAGTATGGAAAATCAAATTTGATTTGGATATGGGTATTGCTGTCAATCTTGAAAAACGTCACGTGGTTCTCACATCCGGTACCAAATTGACGTGGTGATGTAGGTGGGTACGCCGGATATCGTGAACCCTTTTTATGTCACAACTGTTTGGATTTTCACATACATTCAAAATGCCAAATAAACATCTCGAATGTCTTGTATCTGTTACCGCTGAAACCCAAATCACGGTCAACCCGGAGACTCATTTCTGAAACTGGACAATTAGGTGGTTGGATAAAATAGTAATTGTAAATTTTGTCAGTAAACATTTTAGTAAAGATACTGTGTTTTTTTGTAATTTTATTTCATGATCTAAAGAATTTGAATAGAAAATAGCTTTCTCCGTCGTAGCTTTATAAAATAATATACCCAAAGACGTCGTGAATAATAAAGAAAAGAATGTTTGTATTGATCTCAATTAAAAGAGTGAAGAACTGTCTCACAATAAACTGAAAGAAGTTCGCCGTTCAACTTGACTGACTTAGGAATTTTTCAAAGCATTCTCAGAAAACGACAAATCTCCAAACCTTTCAAAGAGATTGTTGAACATTATTTGTCCATAACATTTCCTTACACAAGAATTGAACAAATCGTAACACGACCAAACTATCCGCCCAACTATTTTATTTTAAGTTATGTTTAAAACTTTAACTCGTAGTTGGCCAAGTGAATTTTATAAGGCAATAAAACAGTTTCAAAACAACTAGACCAAACGGTAGACAACCGGACGTTTTAAAGAAATCAAGTTGTGACTTTGCCGTCTTTACTTTGCGGTCGTTTTACAAAGATCATAAGAATGAAGTTACAAAAAAAAACTTAAGCGAAAGTAGACATTAAATACAGATACTTAAGAGTGTTTTCATTAAGGGGACTACAACGTTGCATGTTGTAATACTGAACGGCGATTACTATGAGCAAAAACTAATTACGGCAGACAAGGGACCACTAAAGCTGAGATGGCAAAATGTTTGATGCATCCTACATTATTAGTATTTTACGAACGCGGCGTTACTTTGTGTTGCCCTTTTTATAGCGTTTTTTATGTTTTAAATTGTTTACAAGTGGAGGAATTGTATTTAACTTACAGAGTTATTGTTTTAAGTACGTAGCAAGGTCTTAGGAGTGCTACTGATTTCATTTATTTTTATCGAATATACTTTTCAGATTTTGCGTAATAGTATAATAATAAAATCAAACATAATGGCAACGTACAACTTAAATAGTGATAGGTACCGAATTTCCTTGTAAAGATAAGGACATTATCCCTATTAAATTGCCTATTATGATAGGCAAAAGAACCATTTTCTCTCCACTTTTAAAAGTCAATCGAATGTGACACAGCAATTTACGAACAACACCACATTACAGGAAAATTACGATGGTTGTAAATATGGCGAAGTGTTACAATGTAACAAGTTAACTATTGTTGTTCCTTTTGATATTGTTTGCTTTTATTAGTAAGCCTTTGATAGTTCCGAGTGTCGTAGGTTTTATGGCGACACCCACAGCGCAACCAGCTCACTAACTAATCATTTTATATTAAAGCAGCGTCGTTTCCAACAACGCTGTGACTGAGTACAATCTAAGTAATATGACATTTAATTATAAAGTTGCTTGAAAATGTATTAAATCTTAGGTTGGTATTAATTTATAAAGTACTTGAGAAATGCGTTTTAAGTACTAGATATCTGCTCTATTTCATTGTGTAGAAAGTGGCCAAGATTTTTTAATAATTTTAACTAATTAATAAACATATGCAATTGTCATAGGAATCTCTTCATCGACCATGATGCTGTTGCCTAATTCTGCATTTTGATCTACGATCTCTTCAGTATCTGTAATTAAATCTACAACTTGTCCCATTGACCCATGTTCAGTGCTACCAACATTTAACAAAAACCAGTACCTGATATTGATGATATAATGACCCATAAACCCAAGAATAACCATCCACAAACACACACAATCAATTTACTGGTCTCTTAACCCAATTCCGAATATGATAATACAAAATTGTACGTACCAATGCAATTTAAATTTAATTCAGTTGTTTTCCATTAATTTGGTATGCGCAATACCATTCCTAAATCCTTGAGATATACGATGACAAGTATTAGGTTACGGAGGATCCTGTGTAAATTGTAACAGTCCTTATTGACATGCATTAAGGAACCCTGCTCGCCCCATCGACATTCACAGCGCCACTGTCGATTCGAACGCAAATATTTATGGCTTGCCTATACCAATTAGATTTTTACTGCTTTAAAATGAACTTTTTTACAAAGATACATTATCTAATTTCCATTGCCGCGGATAACACTAAACCAGGCTTTTATTACATCGACGCTGATGAAAGTAGGCCTTTTATTGATTTTAAGAGCATTTCGGAGTATTTAAAGCTTCGTGTTGGGCCATAAAAAGTTTAAGGTCCGGTAGTTTAATAGGTATATTTTGTGGGGAAATTGTGTTTCCCTTGCTTTTTTTTCAATTTGAATCATGAGTTTAAAGGCAATATTGTAAACAATGTTGCATTATCAGGATGTAGTACAGAGGAGGCTGCAGCGTCTACCGGAAAACAAACGAACGTTTCCCGATTGTGTAGGTGTATAAAGGGGTTAGCATTTGAATAAAATTTTATTCCGCGAGCTTACAAAGACCATAAAAAGAGTGGAGACGCGCCGCATTCGATTCGAAATCATATTACCTATGACTTTTCAACATGTATGAATGCAACCCAGCTTCCCATCTCCCGTTCCTTTATCATATTGAATCCTGTGTAGTTACAGCGCTTTCAATCTTGTACGTATTCTTATGTCGCTTGATGTTAGGAAATATGGCCGAGATGAGATGATATAGAACACATGTTGCACGCTGTATATGAAATCTCCCAGACATACAATAATTCAAATATGAGTTAAGCTCCACATTTTGTTTATAGCAAGTTGAATAAAAGGGAACGGGAAAATATCATGAAATTGATTACCAAATATATATGAAATGGGAGCCCGAGGGAAGTATTAGAAATGAATTATATATGTTTACATGATTTGACGTTTATATGGTATATTTTGTTGTGTTCGAACAAGGGTATAGATCAAAATTAATGTCTGTACTTTAAGTAAACCACTTCCATACAAACAAAATTAATTTGATAATTATTTTATTGATTTTAACTCTTTACATTGACATGACACTACTAATAACACATTAGATTCGAGATTCGTTTTGGCTTACATTTTTGAGGTTTTAAGTGACTCTGATTCCAATTTTGAACTCGAAAAATCTTTGATCCAAAAATAACTGGCTGAACAATATTCATGAATACATCACCATAATACGAAGAACAATTTTGAGTGGTAGCTGGTAGCGGGTATACGCGGCCGCGTACGTAATTCCATTAATCTCTGACATTAGCATCGTGAGGACAGGTCGCCATTTGATCTTAGCCGAGGCCACGACTTGTAACGTTACATATTAATGTTCCTAATGAAATATTTCGTCTGGTCGGTAACACTTACTAACAGGATTAATTGAAATCTCGGTACAAGTGAGTGTAATGCGTTATTATTTCTAGATAAAGGGAAACGTCATCGCGTAGCATTAGATGCAATGTTACTGTTTGTTCGTAGCATTACCTACTTGAAATAGACATCGATATTACTAACTGTTTTGTGTTTTGGTTTGTATGCATCGTGTTGATTGAAATTAATTGTGGAAGATGTGATGACGTTTTCAGGGTTCAACTTAAACTCAATCAATTAATTGTTTAGTTATCAAGTTTTGGCTTGAACTCTAAATATTAATATGTTTTTGTAATAAAAATAAATAATTTGCATTTTTATTTTGTTTTTAAATAGAAAAAGTACTGGCGTTTTTTTACAATACGTCTTAAAAATGTTTTAAAGTAAATGCACCTTTTAGTTTGGTTTCTTTTTTCATTTTTTATCACAGTTTGTATAAGCTTTTAGTCTTAACATGAAAATTCACTTAAAATGTTACGTGCATACAAAGAACGATTGATTTTCGCATACTCGTTCAAAGCCTTATAGTCACGACACTTCCATTTATATACAAATTCGGGAAAACCAAGGGAATAATCCACTGAGGACCATTCCACAATCTCGTTCGTTGAAACGCCAAATCGCTGTGCATTATTCTAATTCGCATTCACGATAGCTTTTGAAGATGCTATTTATTTGCCTTGTAAGCGCAATTTTGAGACGAACTAAACATTCAATGTTGTTATATTTTCCTAGTGACATGGTTCAATGAATATGGATTTGGCAGTTACCATAACGTAATGCATGTTTTTTTTTATAAAAGGGCGATTTTGTGTTTGTATCTATACGCATTTTATGATTCTTGGGGATCAGTCCAATATAGAAGAGAGTAGATTTAATTTTTTAGAAATTCTTTTGAATCATTTGAAAGTTCTTAATTTAAAATTCAAAATAAAAAGTGACGCTCTAATAACCAACAATGTGGCATAATGATATCACGTGAACCATAATACCTAATTATTATAAAACTAGTCACGCCTACAAGTGGTAAAAAATTTCGTATTGTAGGCATAAAAACTTTTTATTGGTGTTTCAATTTCATTATAAAAACTCATCAAACGACGTAAGTCTATTTCGGACTAAAAAAGACTTTACCTTCTAAGCCATAACGTCGATTGTTCTAATAAATTACCTCGATGAAAGGAAATTACCTTTATTATACGTCATAAATAATATCGAGCACATGTGGCAATCTTTATTCCGCAGAAGTGAAAGATACTCATATAAAAACACGTGCCCAATGCTAATAAAGTAAGGCAATATCGAAAAGGTATTTTGTATGAACGGTTTCCCTTCGAGGCCAGAAAAAGGTACATAAAACGGGAAGAAACGAAAGTGGAAATATGGCCAAGTCATATTTTATTTACTGCATACAATCGAGCCTTTATCACGGTTTGTATCGAGTTAGTGTAGTATTTGGTAGTGGGTCTCAGTCGTTTATAGCGGCGATCGGCCCGCCGGCCCGGCCGCTGCTGCTCCGACATTATGTAAAGGTACACGTTTATATTTTACAGCCATGAATCACTTCTCTTTACTCAATAACGTACAACAAATTTTGTGACTCCAATACCTACCGATATACCCCTTTTATATTTTCATAAAACAAATATGAGTACGTACGTTTTTATGTCGTTCGACATTTCGGAAAATTAATTCCAATATCAGACTAGACGTATTGTATTTTGTCCTTCGTTGTTGTAAATAAACCCATATCTTTTCCATTACAATAAATAAGACTTCAAAACGCATACGAAACGACTGTTTTATGTAAAACATAACCTTCGTGAATTCTCTAAAAGAAATTTAAATTCGCATTTCAAATCAATGAATAATAAATAGTGGCGTACTCGTTCAGCTGCTCTCCAAATGGTAAACTTATTTCAACATCATCGCTCATATTATATTACTGAAAGCTTACCCATCCGCTTTTGTTTGATGCTTGCATAACGGACCAATTTAGACAGCCTCAGCTGAACGAAATTGCACATCCTATTGTACCAAACGTAGAACCGAATAAAATTAGAGTGAACCGAAAACATGTTTGCATCGGAAATATTAGTGGCCGCCAGCCGGAGACAACATACTATTGCTCTTTCATTGTATTTTTCATTTTCACTGAAGTGGAGAAGGAACGAGGAATGCATTTACTGGAATACTCTGATAAGGGTTAAAAATAAACCAGTAAAGAAGTCGGGTGAAACAAGAAAATAAAGCGTTCTAGAACTAAAGAAGCTCGAGTGTTCTATCGGTAAGACTCAATAATTGGATTCGGAGGAAGGAATTTTAGCGAAAAAAATGTTCGACAATTTATCAGTCAGCCGGGCGGGGATCTGAGGGACATGATCGTGCTTCATCATCGTTTTTTTCTTCAAAGTGCCCTGCTCCGTTTAGACTGCCCCGTCACGGAATTCGTATTACTCATTGGATACGTTTTGTGTATTGTATAAAATGAACTCTTATTTAAAAAAAAAAACCTTCATACTTTCAGTACTTAATGTCGGAAATCGAGGCGTTTTATTGCACGGAGCACGCTCGCTTTTGATTTCTTTTACGATACCTAAAACACGGTGTTACGACTTTACGCCTTGGATGAGGAATGTTGTCTCGATTTGGCGATAAGAATCAAAGGGTCAACTGTCGAAACGTCACTTCATCATCATTATCGACGTTTGGAAAAAAATAAAGCTACATTTCGAACACTTTTTTATGCAACCAGAGAATATAAACAAAACAATCGAGTGTTGGGAATTTGTGTGTGAAAAATACGCTTTCATCTTGGGAATTCGCATGGAGGTGCCGAACTCTTATATTTATAGGGAGAGAAAAGGAATAAACAAACCGAACGGGTAGGAAAAAGTGTGCTTTTGTTGCAGGAAAGGCTGTAGATCTCATTGATTGTGAAAAACGTCTTTACCGCACCTTGAATTATTTGACAATCCAAAATGTCAGCAACCATTGTTGTTTTATTTGTGTTTTTTTATAAAAGAACGTTATGTTACGTTCCTTTTCCTGTATTAGAAATGTACAAATAATACTATCAATAACATATTTCCAATAAAAGAAAAAATATATTTAGACTCCAGCGAAACTTAATGTCAATGTCACCAAGTAAATTCGTAATTGGTTTTCTCTGTAACTCGATAAAAACTTATCACGACACCTGAACCACTTACAAAGATGCGTAACAGAGTTTCCGTCCGTTGAAATATTACCTTTCACGTGTAATTTCTGCCGGGGAGTGTCGGGTAGGGAAGTCTAGTCCAATCAACATGGCCGTTCGCCTAATTATGTTTACCCAGTCTCCTTGCCGGGACGCCGTGTACATTGGTTCAATCTGCGCTTTAAATGTTTGTTGAAACTGATTTTATAGGTACGAGTAGAACCGGCAGAAAAAACGTTTAGGTACATCATTAGTGACCGCAATTTTAACTCAGAAACGTAAGAGGCTGCCTCGATTAAATTTAACTTACTTTTTGCAGATCAAATCAAAATGTATTAGCTTATTATTTGAATAATTGTACTTAAAAAAGACTGGTTTTATTACAAAATAAAATAAATGACCAATTATTAATACAGAATAGTCGCTCTTCTTAAATAAATCCAAGCACAAAGTTTTCTTCAGCTTTTTATTCATAAAGCCATCATAAAGTAAATGAATTAGCATACCTAATTGTCCCTCTAAACGAGAATGAAAAAACGAAGATCCCTCAGTTGAATCCGGATTTTTCTGAGGCAATCAAAATTTAGGAATATTTTAACAAGTTTATCCACATGCAAAACTGGAGTCTCAAAAAGATATTTTTATATGAGAACAAAGAATTGTAAAGGTAAGTCCGGTGTGATAAGACGAGGGATCTTTAAATTAAAATACTTTAATTAACGTCAGATAGAAAAGAAATATGAGAGAAATAATTGAGGCGACCTCAAATCAGCTTTGCAAAGATTATAAAGCCGGATTCACAAAGAGAATTTTCATATACGCGTGAAATGAACCTTTTCGATTCCGAAGGAGCTTTGAATAAGACGTCTATTGTGTGCTCATCCTAATTCCTCCACTGTTTTTCTTGTTTGAAAAGGTTACTTTTGAACTTTTTATTCAGATCAGAAAGATATTTTACTTAGATGATTTTATTTCAGATTAAGGAAAAATTTGTCAAACCAAAAGACAACTTGGAATCACTCACAAAACATAAACTTTTTAATAAAAATCCATTACTTATAAAAGCAATTATATCGCGGACATCTACCTGTTATAATTTATTTCATATTTTATTTTGTAATTGATCGGCTTATACCGCCCCATCAATTCGAATCTCGTAACAGGATCAACCAGTTGACGCGTGAATCGTATTTATAGCATTTCCATTAACAGAATTCGATGAAAATCAACTGAAACACACGATAGTAACAACGTTTTCGTCAGTAAATAAGTGAAGGAAGGAAGACTATCGATTGAAGGCGTTCTTATTACTTTTTTTCGGATTTGCCCCTCTTACGTTTGAGAGCGAGATTCAGCCCCGGGCATCGACAATTACGAACACAGTACTAGACGGCTAATACAAATCGTTCACCCGGGGGGTACGTTTATCCGAATCCCCCTTTTACACTCGAGAAAACTATTACCTACGGGTACAGTGTAATGCGTGTTTCAATAAATGTTACGTTTTATTAATATTATTTGGAAAATATATGAACTTTCTGATAAAATATTATATAAAATATAATTAAAGTAATGTTAAGAAGAACAGTTGGCTTTAGAAAGACAAAGAATAGTGTAGTATACTCTAATATCAAAGTACTTTTGTATTACTCCTTAAGGAGAAATAACGTGGTCCTGTAAAATCGCACGAGAGTGTAATTAGTTCTCCATTACCCTAATATATTGGCACTCTAGTGCTACTCGTTTCGTCCGGATACAAACAAAAATTGAACTCTCAATTGGGGAAATTGGCGTGTACGTAATTTTACTATATGATCGTGTTATTTGCTTTTTCCTCTTCTCTTTCGAAAGTGCATTAAAACTTTCCTATGTGTACCTTTAATTTATTTTAAGCATCTCAAAGAAGAAGTTTATTTCAAAGTGCTTTTGGAAGCTTTATTAAATATTTGAATTTGAGTACTTTGTAATACACATGTAATTAAGTACATAATAAAGAGTAATGTGTACATGAACATGTACTGAAAAACTTTCATAAAAGTTATTTAAGCCGTGTTAAGTAAAAACTATTTGGAAACAGAAAACAAGTTTACAAGGTAGTAGCCAAACGTTGGTGTCACGTCGAAGCTCTAACAGCCGTCAGCGCATAACCAAATTAGAGCAATTTAAGTCAGGAAATTGGAAGAGCTATCGGGCGCCCGCCACGCTGCACCGGGAACGCCGCTTCGGCATTTCAGACATCCACCGTTTCGGCAGCCCTAATGTCCGAACAATGCACAAATCTGGACAGACAGATCCAAGCGGCCCCGAAGATAAACGACAACCGAGGAACGTTGTAACAACTGATTGATATACGGCCGGTGATACCGTAGGTACTATAATATCGCCGAATTCCAGACCCGCCTCAGTTACAGTTCGAGTATTGTTGACATTACGATGTTTAGATAAAGCCCGCTTCGGCTTTTCGACAGTTTGATTTGGTCAAGTGCTGTACGTACAAGAATATGGAGTTTGGGTTCACAGTTATGTTATATTTAAACAGGCGTCAGAGGGTACAGAGATAACAAAGTTATGTTGAAACCTACATAAACATGAAAACTTTACGATATTGGTTTTTTCTAAATATAAATTGCTTTGGACGATAATATTTGAAAAGGAACTTATCATAGCATTGGCAAAAATAATAACCTAAATTAATGTTACGTAGCTCAGCTTTCAATCAAGATAAATGAGATTGTATAAGACAATTTAGCCGATAAAAAGCCACAATGAACTGAAATGTTAAACAATATTAAAGTTTGCCAAGTATTGAACTCAAAGGAAATCAAATGAAACATTTGAACTGTATTACCAATTAACAGAACCGGAGTACATTCTAAGCGTTTGATAGTATTTGCACAAAGCTATTCAATGCACCCGTCTGAAACTCCTATTCGAAATTCTAAAATCAAGACTTTGGAAACATGTCCAAAGCCGATACAAAGTTAGAAACGTATGTTAAGATAATATGTAATCGTGCAAGTTGCATCGGCAGTCAACACACTTGCGTCGAGCTGAGACGGTCATAGTTGGTGCCGTTCTCCTAAAACAATGGCGAATCAAGCATGCAGCGGAACTTCTGAAGACACCCTCTTGTGCGTGCGACGCTTAGCAAACGCGCTCAACTTTATATTGGTTGGGAAACTTCACCGTTTGATCCGGGAAACGTAAGTCATGATCGCGAGCCTTCGACGATTAATCAAATTCAACTCTTGCAAGCTTTGTCTAAAACAAACTGTGGCTTAGTTTAACTTAAATTAAAACAACTTATTTTATGAACAATTTCTTAATTTAGTTAGTTATTCATGTACTCAAGATAAATTATTTTAAATCAAAATTCTAACGTTTCTTTTTCTATTTTCTTTTGTGACTAAAATCTCAATTGTTATGACTTTTATTTAAACACGCGCTACGTGAGCCGCAAATTGTATTTACAGAAGATAATATATTTATTTACATCACAGTCTGAGAGAAAGTCTTACGAATAAAGTTGTCCGCTTAACATTAAATATAAAGATCGTTATAGTGAGTAGATAGACAGATAAAGACGGCATACATTTTCATGAGAACAGAAAAAAATAAAATATAAGCTGGCGAAATTGTGAGGGCCAAGTGTGCGTTTGTGTTGACTGGGGACAGAGATTGGCAGACGGAGGTTGCGTCTCTCCCGAGGAAGTAAGGCTTAAGAGGCACAGCCGGGGAATGGAAACAACACCTTTTTACAAGCCACTGGGGTCAATAATAACTTTTACTTTTTGCTTACATAAATAACTCCTAATCGCACCGCGCTCCGACGATTATACCGGTCTTTCGCTTAATTAATTTTTAAGTCTGTGTCTTGCCGACCACAAAATCGATTTTGAAACGGATTCTACTACGATCCGGGTACATTTATGAACGTTTATTTCAACAGTTTAGAAGTTTGAATTGAATTTTGTTGTTATTATATAAGAGTTCATTTGAAATTAATTGATCAATTGTTTTTGTTGTAACCGTTGTTCGATTTTAGTTATTCTAACTTGTTAGTTTGGCCTTTCTAGTCAATAATATATAATTTTATAACAATATATTTATTCATAACTGTGATAATATTTATGTATCATCCATATTACTGTACTAATATCAACACTTCTATAAAAATACTATAAAGGACCCTTATCTTAACCCTAAAACGCCGAAAATAAACTCGGAAGTAATTTTGTACGTGTTTTCTTTGCATTACGTTTCTGCGCTATAAAATTAACAAAGAATCTGTTTCTTTTATATCCTTTCCTCTACATCTAGGAAAATAGCACGTTATCTATATAAATCTTTGTTCCTGTACTAACAGTCGCACTTAAAAATACCGAATAAAGGCATGTTTAGAGAACGAAATGGCAAACGGATCGCTCTTATGCATGCGATAGGCAAAATTGCTTCCTGGCGGACAAAATTGACGACCGTCATGCTCATAAATCCGAAGGGTTCCTAAATCCTTGAGTAATTCGAGCAGCTTTCATCAGAAAATTCTCCATTATCTGATGTAAATCGTTGTCGGAGTGGAGTCGTACGCACCCTGTGTCCGAAAGGATATTGCGAGCACGCGTCCTCACGGTCTTTACTTAAGGTGAACGCAGTCATTGTGTTCTGTATTTAAGTGGCTCATTTGATATTCTGAGACAGTTTGCATTCGAAAAGCCTTGTGGGGTAGATAGAGGACGTGGGCGCGGGCGCGGGCGCGGGGCGATATCTCGATATCGGATAGTATGTGTACGCACGTTCCGCCGGTGTGTGGGGTAGCGGGTGGATTGCGTACACACGTGGCAGTTCACAACATCGCATCATGAATTTGATCGCACGTGACTCGCCGGTGCCGAGAGTCACCATCACTGGGGAGCTCGAAGGCCGCGCCTTCACGCACACGCCGCGAATTGCGCCGAGTTTGCGCAATGTTTATCCACAAATACACTAATGAAGGCACCTACAAAAGCGACTAGATTGTTAATTAAACTTGCTCAAAATGTGACACCCTTACGAAATGATGCCGGGCTGGGAGCACAATGCACGGCTTCAATGTTATTGAATTAATTTGTAATCAGAATTCTCGGTGTGCGTTCTCCGAGGTAATAATGGTTTTAGGCACATACATTAATTATTATCTGTTTCTTTGGATTTTGTATGTACGTACATTTAGTAAATTAGTGTGCTTAGGCATAATGTGAGCCTCTAGAGGATCGTTCTACAGAAATAAATGTGAGTTTTTACCATCATGAGGAGTACCGTTACATAACTACCTAACCTAATTCTCAGAGACTAATCCCAACTAAATATAAATGTTCGTCTTACGAGTAGATGACCAAATGATTAAATATTATTCTATATCTTGTATTTGATCAAAATAATTGCGGCAACATAATATTTCGAAGACACAAAAAGTAATTCAAAGGACTCCATCATTAGGCTGCGGACCAAAAGGAATAACCATTCCCTTAATCATTATTCTTAAAGACTCTTCATTAAATTCCTTTTATCTCTCCCGAGATATTTCCTTCGCTCGGCATCAATCACATTCACTCCGAAAAACTCGTTGGCTTTATTCTAAACTCTCATAATAGGTAATGAAGGTCTTGATCGTCGCGGGCGGCTGGCGGGCCCGATTACTTTGAGAGCTGGCACAATGATTCCCGTCTGTAGCCAATGTTGAATTCTGAAAAGTCCCTTAGACGACATCCACGCTAGATACGGGGCTAATTACGACGAAACTTTTGTAGATAGACACCTGCGCTGACTCGCGACCCCAAACAAAGACCAAGTTATCGCAGACTTACAGGCACTGCCACTGCGCCACGGAATTATTAACTCTCTCTACTTCGACAAAGGTTCCCTTTCGTGGGACGCCACTCGTGAAACGAGACGATAGATTGGTGCTAAGACAGTCTTATTCAATATCGACTGAGACAATAACGGGACAATGAGTCTGTTTCATCAATTTGAAATTTAGAATTCTAATTTTACTTGTATTTACTAATGGAATTAGTTTTAGAGGACTAAAATTCTGTTCATTAATAAATGGTAATTAAATTCTAAAAATAAGTACGTACCGGTCCGAATTGTTCGAAGTAATTCTTTACGTCTTCAAGGGTTGTGGGTGCTGATAGCCCTCCTACGAAAATTTTCTTTGTCCTGGTCACCATCTGCAAAAAATGAAAAATAATTTTACTTAAAAATTCTTATTACAACCTTTGTAATTTTGAATGTAAGTAATAGTAACCACGTCCATCCTAATTAAATAAGTAAAGGTACAGTGTAACGTAAAAACAATTTTGAAAACGATCCTTAGGCACAGCGGGCGCTCGGAAGGTTTAAAATAATTACTGTTAATATATTATGCAATCCAACCCACAAAGGTTACTGAGGGATATAGCTCACCAACACATAATATATAACGGTTCCGTAAAACAACATCCTACAACAGACGTTTAGATTTATTCTCTAAAAAGTATTTGTTTAGTTAGATCCAAGGAAATTCGTTTATAAATCTTTTCAAATTTACTACTCCCCAAAGACTTATTAAACCTTAATCCCCTAAAACTGGAATCGTTACAGATTTTCTAACCAATTTATTTATTCAATGCATATTTTAATAATTAAAATGTGGACTTTTGAAAGCGAATTTCATTATTATGTCAATATCGCCGCACCTTTCGCATCTCAAAGGCTATATCTGCTTTCTTATTGAATATTTATGCGCCACAATAATGAAGGTAAAAAAGTCGCTAGTTAACAATAGCCGTTGAGATTTTGACGGGTTTTTCCGCGCAATAATGAAAGTGGAAGAGGATCCTTCGATACTATAATTACGACGTCAGTGAGTGGGCGGCGGCCGCGTACAGGTAAGCACAAAAGGGACTCAACCCTGCATTTACGTATCATCTGACCGGTAAAGTTAACGACAAAAGTCAAACAATTAACCCCTTGTGAGTTGATGTGCTGGCGTTTTTCAAACAGCGGTCTGTGCGTTCAAATTAATGCCATCTCAGGGATAAAACATGACAACGTTATTAAATATTTGATTTTAGGGGGAAATTTTAGTTACTTTTGTAAATTAATGTCGTTAACTATTCAGCTGTGTACACTTATTAATTTAATAAATAAAGTGAGATTGTTTGCCTGTCCTTTTTTAAAGCCACGGATGAACGTACTTTTTTCTACACAGTTTCTGAGCAAGTTATTTTTATCACAGAGTCATTCTGATTTTAAACCTATACTCTACTCTTATTTCTACAATTAATTCCTAAGTATATCATCCTATATATCACCTCATCTCATAAACAAATATAAAAATATTTCTACGAAATAAGTAACAAATAGCTGTGAAACATTTTCGCGTACGCTGACACCAAAACATACGCGTAAAGATTTTTTCTCGAGTAAGACTGAACAAATGTTCAAATATACTTAAATGATGAATAAGTGGCGTGGTGAGAGGGCCCGGTACGTGTCCAAGTGGCATACCCCCACCCTTTTTAGGCTTCTGTCTTTTCACAGAGTCTCGAGTGATGATTCCACTTCAATTTTACAATGTTCGACACTTTTTTGTAGAGCGAACAATGGAAAATAAATCTTAAGACTGTTTGAATACGGTATAAAATTTAAAACAAGGTTAATTTTTTCGTAAATTATATTAACCATTATAAGGGTACCTATGGAAAAATCTAGAGATTTTACAAGATATATCAGCTTTGAAATCATCATTTTAGATTATTTCTATAGGTTTTATCATTATGTATATTGTTTGTATAAGTAAAACTATAATGCAACCCGTAATATATTTTTATGGCCGAAATCACTATCGGATACCCGATTTCAAAACAGAGCGTCAGTATGTATCAATGCCAAAACAAAGAGAATCTACATTCGATGTCGGTTCAATGGCCCGAGAATAAATGGCGAGGAAATAAACTTACGAAATTGCACTTACTGGTGGGTTTATGATTATATCCAACAGAATAAATAAGTAAATAACACTGATACAATTTACAAGCAATAACCAACACTGTTGCTACGGCTTAAAGACTGTTATTGCGTAAGGATGCCAGTTTACGGTGTTGGTACAAATGAAAATTATATATAAACCGCAGTAGCCCTGATCGTATGGACTTATAAAATTTAGGGGAACATCATGATCGATAATAAATGATGTTCTGTGAAGTGGCCGTAAAAAAGGTGAAAAATTTTGATGTTGGTTATTTAATGGTTGACGTGTTTTATTCTAGTTATACTTATATATGTACTTGTGGGTAGCTTTAATAGAATTTCAAATTTTGGGTCCCCTTTAAAAAAGAAATTATAAACTTACAACATTATGTTTCAAAGATTGTTTTACGATTGGGATCTATAGTCAATATTCGTGATTTTTAGTTCGATGGATAGTTTAGAATCGTTTTTTTCTCTACATCAATCTACAATAAAGATTTAAAATCCGACTTCTTATCATTAATGGCCATTTAAAGAAAACAGTGAAAAGAATTCTATAGGCACTTCATGTCAACTAAATAGATAACTGCGACATACAGACCAGCAAACATTCATAGCCATTCTAAAAAGTATTTCCCATTTACCCACGGGACCATAATAAAAATCCATATCATTTAACAATGTCCAATTTCACGGAACATAATTTGAAAATACTTTGGGAACGATAAATAAAAATTTGATTAACCAGTATTTATAAATAGGATTGTAAAGGGTATTCCCGCGGGAGAGTATGTCAGGTTTGGTGGCAGCCACGTCAGCCGAAACTGTTCGCAATTACCTTAAATGTGGACAACGCAGTTGTAATCCACTGGGAAAATTATTATTCACAACAATACAGATCAAATTTTTGGTCAAAGTTTAATTAGAATCGTTTGGTATTTAGCATTCCGGTTTATTAATGAAACAGTTACTAACATTTATTAATTTACTTTATATTTTTATTAAAAGGGTTTTGTGTACAGTGATTTTTTAAGAGACGGTATTTTGATTGTACTGTCTATCAGATACACTTTTATAAAAGGTTTGAAGATTCTTTTTACATTTGTTACTAACGAAAAAATTCACCGCAACAAAGTAATTAAAAACGTATCCAAAAAGTGTAACAATAAAAATACACGGAAGTAAAACGCCACCAGTTATGACGAAAACCAAAATACAAACACCAATTCCAGGTTATGTGTTTGAAAATTTTCAGCGCGTGCACCACCTCCAAACGACATTAGTTTCTACCAGCTCACTGTCATTTTGTTGCGAAAAATACAACAATTTAATTTCGCCTAACTTGACCGCAGGCACACACCGAACTGCCTGAGAACAAAAAGCTACACACACCAATTACAGCGACGTTCACTGCAATGTCCCTTTACGCGAGAGCTTACGAGTTTCCACTAACTCAATTCATAATATGCCACAGGCACTGAAATTTTTACGTTTTCACAGACCGCGCTCTAGCAAAAAGTATCGGTATAATATGTATGCTGTTTTTAGAATACATTTAGTTTCTAAACAATTGTTACAACATTTTATTACAAAAATACACCTTAGTAGGTACTTTGTAACAAAGTGGGGAAAACCATTTTGATCGTTTCCCTCGTAGAATAACGTGACAACAGTATGAGACTAAGCTCATAAATGCATCCAGCGTCAGTACTCGTACAATTCTGTCGAATGGTTATTTTTTATTGCTTTAAATCCACTCAACGTTGCACACCTTTTTCGTTCTTATAAAAAATAAATTACAGTTTGCGAAATCCAGTTAAAAACATTTTCTTTTACGTGTTATCTGTGCCATGAAAGAGTGAGCATACCACTTATTGCGGCGTAAGCGGTGGGACAGTATTAATCAATTTTTACAGAGAGGGAATTTCGGGGGACGTCGCGTGGCGAGGGCACAAAGGTCGGTGGGTCGCACGCCGCTGACGTTGCATTTCATTTTTGTTTGCCCACAGCCTCCGCCTGCTCGTCTCCTCTTTGTCTTCCTGAATAAATGCGTATTTTGAAGCACCTATTTTTCATTATTACTACACCCACGGGATGAAACGTGGTCTCCCTATCATTCATTCCATTTTAGCTCAGTTCTCTTTTCACATTTTTTGTGAGTGCTAAAAGTATTTTTGTCAAAACCTGAATTGATTTTCGTGTATGCGGAGCCAACAGTTTGGTATTCCACAGTATTCGGTTATCGCGTCCGCAGTAGAGTTTATCTTATTCAATCGTAATGTTCTAACTGTATCTAAATGTGTATTGGTAACATTTGCTCGGCGCAGTGAACGTTCCGCATAGATAGGGGATGATCCCGTCTCCTCGTGTCTCTCACCTTATCTGGTTCACAGCTCATTAGGTATCACACGGGGCGTCTTTAGATCTGTGTCATTTGTACAATACGGACCGCATAGATGGTAAATGTTGATTCAAGGGCTTAGGGTGGTTGCTCGTTAGTACAGTCGAGGCGAGACGCGACGTGAAATAAGTACTCAAATGTCGGTGGTCGACATCAGACGACACAAGACACTAACCGCGTACCTACTAAATGGGGGATATTAACGAAACGTTATTGCTTCTTCACTTCAACTACACTAACACAGTATTAATTTCTGTGTTGTTTGAAGAAGTCTGTTGCACTTAACGAGTTTCTACTTTGTTATTAAAGTGCTTACTAAGTATTAAAGCATGTTAATTTCTATCGGATGTGGTATTATTACTTTCTTGTTAACATTTCTCCTTTGATTGTAAGCTTTTATTCATATTTTATATGAATACAGTTCAAATATTAAACATTTGTAAGTCAAATAATAGTAAAAGAAAAATCTCTAGTAGAAATGAAAGTCAATATATTGCTTTTTTCTAACGTTCTATTACATTCAGTCAGACATATCGAACAAAAGGCCACTCTTTTCAATACAGATAAATGTACTCACACAAAGGAGCTATAATCTTTTAATGTTTTTCATTGCTTTATGATATTTTGTTCTTTATTTCCATTGATTTAATTGTCATATTTCTATTTTAGCATAACATGTGAAAGCAATTTCGTTGAAAGAGATCTTTACCGAGATTGTGTACTCGGGAAACGCGAACGTGCATGAAACAATAGCACCATTTAGGGGCCTAAAAAGTGAAACGACTTGCATTCGTCATCGAAAGCCATTTTGAACAGAATGAGTCCATATAGAAAGGGTTTCGATGCTTGTATGATGTGATGTAGGCACGTATAGATTGAGTTCTTTATGCAGTCGCACCCGGTGAGTGGATGAAAGCGAGACGCCGGGACGCCTTGTCGCGAATTCCCCCTTCTTTGCTAAAATACTTACTATGCCTATATGTCGTTTGTATACCGACTAGCCTATTGTAAGATCGAGTAAGTCTTTGTTCACTATATGAACACAGATTATGCGTATGTACGTTTAAAAGATGATGGAAAGTTTAGGGAGAACGTTTTCTTTTCGGTTTACAAATCAAAATATAATTTGAATTCCGAATAGAATAATAAAACTCATAACGAAAGAAGATATCAGCAATACACCGAAAAATAATTCTAAATATTTATTTAAATCAAATTAAAGAAAGCGGGAAATAATGATGTAAGCACGGTCTGAGAAATTGAAATGAACTTTTCCAAGTAATTTTTTAAAGTAAAGATTCCTTTGCCTATTAAAAGTGAAGGATACAAGATACTCCAAATTTTTCTTTTTGCTTGGCATAATCAAATAAAACTTGATTTTATGTTTCGAGTCAAATTATAAGCCGTGGGGAGGGCGAAATAAAAAGTGAATAATGAATGCGGAGGTCGAATCCCGGTCCTCGCGACCGTAGCAATTATTTTGTTTCGAGTACCATCAACATGGTTCGTTCTTTTAAATTTTCATACATTAAGCAAATGTCGAGAATGCGTAATAAGGACTTAAATGGTGTAAGCAGACGGGGTTAGTATTGTAATACAATAGGGAGTGGACAATCATCTACATTTCAACGTGATCTCGACCGACCAATTCTAATGAGTACGAAATTGTACTTTGTATGTATACAAATACAATACATTATGAATCAACTACTTGAAATCCAATAAGAACCTAAAATAGATTACATTTACTGTTAAACATAGAGATAATCTTTATTGTTGCGTTGTATGTATTCTGAATACGTGTACAAATAATGTTTTGACGTCACTAAACCCATACTATCAACTACTGTACGAAAGTCTTGCGGCGTACTAAATGTGGGAGTAAATAAATATAAACTACAGACACAAGTGTCGCGTATGACGAAGGCTGCCTACAAAACAAGCAATTTCTATGAATGATTGCCGTCTGACTGAACTCTATATGCCTCCCATTCGTATATTTTTTCAAACTTCTACTATGAGAAAATGTCCACAAAACAACAATGAAAAATGAACCGTCTTACAACAGTGGAACAGTGTAATTTTGCTTGACACTTGTAGCTCGTATTGAACGCTTTTCGTCTACACATCGCTCGATAGTGTTGACGAACAAAATAATCTCCCCTTGAGGCGGAGTGCGGTGTCAAGAGGCTATAGGATTAAACTTAAACTGGGTTTGCCCGCAGTTTAATTATACAAAAGGTACACTCGCGTACTCTCGTAAATGTACCGTGTCTCTCGCACGTATGTCAGAAATTAGTTAAATTATATCCTTTACACACAGTTGAATTGCAAATAGAATTTAAAATTAGACATGTAGAAAGTGGCATCAAAGGACAACATAAAATATTTACGCCGCAGAAAACATACACAACACTTAACATATTTATAATTGCTGGATAAAAGGAATACTCAATTTATATCGGTTTGATGCTATATTTTTAAATTTCATTTCTGAATTCGGTAGCGGCACAATACAAAATTAAATTTTATCCAAAATGATCACCTGCAATAAACCTGTTCTTGGGTATTACAAAGTTAAATTATATCTGTGTAGTGTATACTGTTACTGGCCAAAATTTCGGCGAATCGAGCGTAGGTTCACGGCAAACTTTTGCACTTTTATGGCAAGACAAAAGTTCAATAAATATTAAGCTTCTTTCTGAAACGAGCTCGTTGAAAATAGAGAATGTTATATTTCAATATAAAGTGATCGTAATCCTTTTTGAAATTTAATAATAAATGCGGTATGGCATTAACTTTTATAACCTATAAGTATAAACTATAAAGATGTCATAAAATTATGCTTATTATTGATACCATTTTCTTCATGCATGTAATCAGAATTTCATTTAATCATAATAAATGAACTAGTACAATAAATCTTATTTATTATTTGTAGTTTAAGGTTTAATTAATTTTACTCAACTGCGTAGTAGTTATACAATTGCTTTAGATTGGATAAAGTGAAAAGAATCAACGACACTAATTGCCTCGTCTATGATTCTGTGACGTGATGAATCTCAAACGAATGAATGAATGGATCGAATGCGCCCCAGACCCCCTATACGACAGATTTTCACCCTCTCTCCCCTTCGATGGGTGTGTTTGACGCATGATTTATTCGCCATACCGGTGAAGTCCGCAAAACCAAGTGCAACAAACAAAACAATTTTGGCAGTTGATTAAGGAAGGCCATATTTTACGAAACAAACAATAGCTTGTTTAAAAGGAAGCTAGGAAACTGTTGCACATCGCTTTGATATCGAATTGCCATTGCACGTTTGATTAACGACTAACTGGACGTTATAAACTTACGGGTTTTTATGACTTGTAACACATAAAGCTAGTCGAATCTTTTATTATTGTTCAGTTTAAAACAACGTACTAATAATGGCGAAGTGTTTAAAAATAAGAGACTTTTCTAAGATGTTCAATTTGCTTGAAGTTTTTAATGATGATAGTAACTCGTGCCAAATTGAAGCTTAACTGGGTGCGGAGTTAATTGTAATAACCTTCGGTGGGTGAGTGGTGGTGGTGTGGGGTGGCGGTGGGGCGGTGGGGTTGCGCTTGCGCATCGTGACGGGTACTCGAGCACGCGCCGCCACTCGACCGCCCTCCACTGGCCACTCGCCGCTCGCCGCGTCCAATTCAAAAGATACCTAGTACTATGCCGACACCACACTGAATATTCGTTCAACGTATCAAAACCGTAAAATGCAAATCTATGCAGCGCGGTGGTCTAGAGTGCTTAGCCGACCAGGGCTTCACGGTTGCGTTTAATCAAATGCAATGAGTTAACTTTTATTTCACAGATTTGTTTATTTAACGAGTTATGTTCAGTTTTCATAACGTGAAATTCAATGTTTTAGCTAAATTGCAAATAACGAAAGTAATCAACTATATTGTATGCCCAATTTAGAACATTAGTTTAGAGTTGAAATTGCTTAATAGAAATCGTATTTAGTGTATATTTTTAGGTATGAAACACATTCAGAACGTGCTTGAACTTGACAAAGTTTTAGGTTTGGGTAGTTATTTGAGATTCAGCAATAAAATGGGGTAGAACTTGCAAAAAACATCAATCTAACCTCCCTAAAAGTGCTCGGAGCACGTTAATAGAAAACGCAAAAGAGTGTAGAGCGACATGAGACAGTAAATGCGGGATCGCAGGATAGCTAAAACGAACATGTACCTACCAATGTTCCAATTTATAATGCTGAGAAACCACACTGAAATGGATTTACAGCTGCAAACCAGCTTGTCTTTGATGAGGGTCTATTTTGAGATACTCGTCGAGCGTACCGACATTCCAATATTTTGAACCAATATATTATTATTACGTTCGATTCGGAATCGATGCTGTGTTATAAAATTTATTACGCACTCGTTTCGTCCACGTATCTTATTTGTAAACAGGCGCTTGAGCAACACGGGGCTCTCGATAATGTTTCATGTCTCGTTAAAAATAAAATCACACCCGTCAATCGACGGAAATAAATCCGTAACTAATTTGTTGAGAGACGTTGTCGATGTTGTCCTTCCTTAAAGTATTTCCGATGACGTCACGAGAATTGTGATGAAATTTGTAATGAGATTAACTAGAAGCAAAAACGTCGAGATGCCTCAATGCACCTGTGTTTTACTTTTTGGCTCAGAGTGACGTCCAATTTAGATCCGATAGGATAAAATGGGTTCTTTAGCATTCTACTCTAATTTCCCGTCGTATGGAACGTGAACGGTAAAGCCAGTAAGCTAAATGGTTCGGTTCCGACGGTTTGTCGCAGATTTAGGTGGCATGTTTAAGTTTCGTGTAATCTGGTGTAGGTAAACTAAAGTCCGCAGTGTCTTTTAGGCACGCCTACTCAGTATGCAAGCGTTTTCCTGCACATCCGTTGTACGCGACCGCGGAAGGACTTCCGTACACAAAATACTATGTTTCAGTTCTTTTAGAATTCCTTGTCGCAGTTGACTCTTCGTGCGGACATGTTGCGACAACGAACACAAAATATACTAACATACTTTGAAATTTTCACTGTATTATCTACCTTAATGCCGACTTTAGTTTTTGTTTATAGTAAAATTTCTACGTAAGTTTAACTTGACTCGGTTAAATTTTAGTTTATATTTACACATAACAAACAGGTAGTGCTATAAAATTAAGTAAAACTTTGTAAAGGTTCACCACCGAACCGAATAAATAAATACAATTTACTCTCAAACGAACTACTGGTTCTGAAAGGATAGCGTAGTTCGAGATATTTGCCACACTAATCTCCATTTTAAGAACGGTCGTGTGATCCTCGAGCCTAGGATTACGGAACTTGCGTGACACTAATTAAGTCGGAATTAAGTGAGAGCCTATATCAAGAACCGTGGCGGGAGTTATAAATGAAAGGGTATTACTCGAGTCTACTACTACAATGAGCCGTTCAAGAGAAACATAAGAATATATACGAGTAGGTACATCGATGTTTCATTTCATCATAGTGCGCTACATTTGCGTCGATACAACACAAACTAATCTCGTGCATTTCGATTGAAATAGACCAGCGTCAGTGAGCCTAAAATATCGAACAAATCTAGATTTATTACAAACGGATGAAACGAGACAAAATTTACCAAATAAATTAGTTATGGCCATAATAAAGTTAGACAAATATGTTGTTGGCATTAAAGTCCCATAATCCTTTTGAGGAAACGTAAGTTTAACACAAATCCTACTTAGCAATAACTTTGGGCAAAGTAGACAGTCGCCCTGATGGCTCTCAGCATTGACGAGTAGAGATGAGTTTATTCAAACTTTTCTATTTATTAACTTGTGTATTATGGGATTATTTGGTCCATTAGCGATGACAAATTACTTATAGAATCTTGAGTCAATATAAGACATAGTTGGAACAGTATCGGTAGGGATCCGATGTTAAGCTGTTCAGTCGCCTAATCTCATCGCCTAGTCTAACAGGCGGCCGGGTTAGGCCTACAACGTAAATTTGTGTAATTTCGAATCTAGGCCAAGTGCCAAGGGATCTGCTCCACGGCAATGGTGATTGATATGATGCTATATAGAACATCGTCTTGCCACGTGCCCGCCGCGTCACTCCCGTCATTCTACCAGACACTCCGATGCATTCGTAATAGGATCAACATATTACACAACTACTTAAACGCGTTAACTACACGTGGCTCTAACTAAACTATGTGCATTCTCAATTACACTGTTCTGAAATCTAGATATTCAATGAAATATTAAACTTGAAATTCGTTTCTCAATAGTTTTTTACGTCCGATTTTTTGTATCCAGTCACACAACTTTGTTTCACAACGGTACGAACCGCCTAACATTTCAAATGAAAAGTGGTTGCATTTCTCGCGTTCACCACGTCACTTGGGTATGGGTATCGCTGCGGTATTTTTGGTGCGTCGGGATGCAAATTTGAAATTCTGGTTTCCGGTGCATTTTAAAGCGATCCAATTCCTTCTTTCAAATGTATAATAATATGACGTAGGTAAAACGCGATCATTTCCTGAACCTTCTGCTCTCATACATTATACTTATAAAAGTAACTGAATTTGAAATACGCAAAATTCTGCGGTTGCCTCCAACGCTCGCTCTTCAATTTATACCATTAGTAGCCTTCCGCCCTCCGTGAAATACATAACATGTTTATTATGGAGCTACTAGAAAATTTCCAATTCTAAAGTTGAAACTGAGTTTGCTCAACTAATTGGTGCTTTATACTGACGGTTTTCATTATAATATATACGGTATATTTATCCGTTGATTTCGTAAACAAAATGTGGTAATTAAATGTAGGAATTTTGGAATTAAATGCGTAATCTGGCATCACGAGCGTCCCTTGTTAGAAAGCGTTGCGACAACAAAACAAATGTTGAACAGAATGATGGCAACAAGGCCTCCGTCAGTTTTGTAAATTACAATAAACCTTAGAGTGGATCGTGAGCAGAATTCTTGATTCCTATTCGTGTTGGCGACAATAAGCTTAAGCCCGGCCGTCCGTTACTACTGCAGATGTGAACTCACTGCTTACCTATTAACACAGCTATTTCATGGTATAGATATTATCAGCTTTCGTTCATACAATGACGACAAAATCGGAATATAATTCGCTTTATTGTGTAATATTTTATGTAACATGAGTGAATAAAGAAACGATTGAGTAAATAACAATGACATGTATTATCGTAATACACAAAACATCGTCCACGATGGTTGCCGAATAGATCGGCGATAGCGGGTGGAGCGCCTTTGGAGAAGGACGACCTCGTTATTGTTTGATAGGTCCCATGATGAAAATCCTCACGACACGCAACATTCTTGGCGTTCACTCGTCAGAATAAAAACGACATTGTATGGCATTTTGTTTGCTACGGCATTCTCTAAACATGAATATGAATAGAAAACCTGGAACCAAGCGAAATGAGACAATCTCCCGACAAACGATGAAGGATTATCGTTTATCACGCACAAATTTCAGTGACACAGCCAGTTTAGTAGCTAGAGGCGTGTACAAAGTTTCTCGAGCTCCTGGGAACGATCGTAATTGAGTACATCGATAAAAATTGAATTTCTACCTTTTACCCGTAAACGACGCGAGGACACGACGAAGATTTACCTATAACGCTGTCCTATTTACAGACTGGGAAATTCTATTTGCTTAAAGGTCGAATGGAGGCAATATCGTGGACGTCGCGACGGTCGCGCTGCGGGCGGGGGATGCAATAAGCGGAGCGGCCAGCGGCGAAGCCGTCGCCAATTTAAAGAAAGCCCACTGAACCGAAAGACAAGCGCATTGGCGGCTCACGAACACACCGCCCGCACCCACTCTCTAAGGCTCCTCATATAATTTTCAATCCAGCGAGCTTTAAAATCGATTGCTTTGTAAGTGCAAAACTAAACAAGGGCCAGAAATTTGATGTATACGTATATCAGCTTAATTACTAACCCAAAGTTTTTATACCGAAAATACCAATATTTTACAAAAACGTAAAAACTTTCATGAATATTTATTTAGTTTTGCTGGTCCAATAGAAAAATAATGATCGTCCTTCAATTTACCAATATCGAAAAGTAATTTTTGTATTCAATATGAGCCGATATTTCATTGTATATACAAAATTTTGTCAATAACTAATAACATGATAAGCATAATCGGATCTAATTATTATCTGAATGGACTCGAACCAAAATAACATTATCTTGTATTTGAAAATTCACAAAATAATGTTGATTGTTAATATTAGTATCGATTATAGATAACAGAGCTTCAATTCAATAATTTAGTTTCATATTTGAGATTATGTTTTAATTAGAACACCAGTTTTGTTGAAGCTTTCACATATGTTTGCAATGAAAGGACAAGTTAACATAAATTAAACCACAACGTTTATCTATTAGGGTTGATAGTCGTATTCAAGCAGTCGGGTCGAACTAGTTCCATATGTCCTATAAAGGTTTTCGTGCAAACTCCCAAATTGTATGAACAAGTGCGTAATATAAGGCTTATCTGTCGCCTTAATACCTGTTTAATGAAAGGGTTTGATCGTAAATCTACATGGTTAAACTTGGAGTAGTATTGGGCTCTGCTCCCAACGGTGAGTAATTAATGTGTTACCATCATAGAGCAAGTTTTACTGCGTATAGTATTGAAACTACATAAGTATGAAAGTTTGAATTGAGGTGAGAGGCGTTTGCGTTCAGCTTTAATTCGAGTTAAAATATGTTAAAGCGATTACTTCACGGTATGTAATTATAGAAATACTTCGCGTAAGTATCGTGTTTTATTTAAATATCTCGGTATATATATTTTGTAAGGAGAATTTATTTGCGATACGGAATTTTGTGACGTATTATTAACATTTGACATGAATACCTAACAATAGAAATTATTTTTAGAAAAATATTATCGAGTATATTTTTCATGGCGATATTTTAAATTCATTTTTGTACAGAAATACCTAATAATATCTTTGAAATGAATACGTTTACGTTAGAATAGAATTCTAAAAAAAAAACCAATGATTTGTGAGCTAAAAATAATTGCGATACGTTTTAAGATGACAGACACTTACTTGGTTTAGCGTATTAAAATAATACTATTATTATGACTATTGAATCCAATTTTCAGAAATTAACATCACAACTTTACTAAGCCTCGTTTAGTAAAATTAATCATTTAATAAAGTCAACTAACAACGTAAAAGGTTTAACCAAATTATTGTATTATTTTATATTAAACCTCACCACTTTAAAACTTCAATTTATCTAAAACCAAACAAAATGGCCATTATTTTACCGCACAAAACCGTAACCTTTTCCTAAATCAAGTTATAATCTTAATAAATTTTCGGATTTTAGTTGAAAAGGTGATGGTATCGAGGCTTAGCCACTACAAGCGGGGAAAGTTATGAATTAATAACTACTTTCAACCCTTCTCTCCCCCGGGAAGTAGTGGCCAAGCTATAATAATAAGCTTCAAAACAAACTACAAGTAATTATAGTCAGAACAACAGCTATTACTCAGTCAAACTGCTGATGCCTATGTTGGATTTCATTTTAATCTTCCGTTAATTATAATGTAAACAAGGTTTTGTTCTTTTTTTCTGTAATTGAAATGCTAATATTGAAATGAGGTGAGGTATTTAAGGGTTATATTTTACGAAGGCAACTTTTCTGTTAAGCGTTTCAAATAAAACATTTAACAATTTTAATATTTAAACTTCTTTTTATTTTATAATGTGAGTTCTTTAGCTTGTTTTATATTTTAATATCAATCTCGGAATTCTTTTAGTTCATTTTATAAAGTCACGTTAATATTGTGACATTTCTTTTAGCTATGGACTTATTTATTTATAAGAAATGTGCGAGTAGATATTAAATCCTATTTCCATCTTATACAAGCATTCTAAATACGAAGTTTTGTTTCTTACAAATTCACGCAAAATCTGCTAAAACGAACGATAAAACCAAAATAAATTGTTAATAGTCACATGTGACTTTTTACTCTGTTTTTTTTTTTGAGATTGTTTAAAATTATTTATATTTCAATTGGATTCCGCAACTATTCATCGTCGCAAATCATTTTTTTAGTTACACATATCGATTATAAATTTTATAGTCAATAGCCGCGAATGAAATTATAACTTTCCTACATTATTCAGTTACTCTCCTTTTCATATAATTTAATCTGCTAAGGTTTTAAATTGCATGATCACGATCCATGGGCATCACATGATCCACACATTACTTACTATAAGAGCTCTGAATGTTTTGTGATATTGCAATAAAGTTATTTGATTTGATTTGAAATTAGATTGTAGAACAAAAATAAATATGCTATATTACCTATTTATCCCACAAAGACAAGATAGATATACGTAAACAATAACCGGGTTAGGTGTGCGTAAAGCATTTAGCCTCATCTATCATCATCTCCGATGTTCAATCATTAGACATGTTTGTTCTTCATTGGTGACAAGGGACACCACATTGCTGTTAAGGTCGACTAAAGTTTCGGAGTACTTATAACTGTTTATATATGTATGGGTTAGCAAAGTTTGTGATGTTGATTAAGTCTGCTTTATAAAGGGATGGGAGACGCGCAAAGTATATAATCGATTTTAAGGGAAGTTTAATATTGTTTTCTAGAAGCGCTTCTGATGGATGTCTTGTTTTTGTGTTAAAAATGTCTTATATTTAAAAGCGCTTTCATAGTTTTCCGAATTTTGGAATATCATTTGAAATATTATTTTACGACTATAAATAGTCAAATCGAACGGAGAGTATTATTACACTTAGTAAATGATTCGTTTTTATTTTTAGATATTTATTTGTACCATAGTATAAGTACAATATAGTATAGTGGTCCGATTCTATTGATTACTTTGTTGAATATTGTTTACTAGAATTTTAGTTTCATATCAGTAAAATCTAGGAAAAATTGATTTCCCGCTGGCAGAGTTTTCAATTTTTACAGATTCAATAAAAAATAGTGTGCATCGCACTTCCGTGTAATTTTTAGTAACAAATTTGCTAGTATTTTTCTTCTTAAGTATTTTTTATAACATATTTTTGTTATATTTTTTATATTTGGGTTATTCCGAAACATCCACATTCCAAAATAGGTAATTACGAAGTTATTTCATTAATTTACTTATTAATCTTGTGAAAATTCCGATGTTATATTAAGAAAATAAATTCGTGTCTGTATCGTGAGCCAGGAATTTAATTACTAAACTAATCAACTGTCTGTTATTTATCTTTGGAATACCAAAAATTCAATGTGAATAGTTCTGTTACATCTGAACTATTGTATACTAAGCATTTACAGGAACAACTTTTCTGTTTAGTTCTAATTTTAAATCTATTTTACTTACTTTAAATTATCTTGATTGAATCATTAAATTACAATATAATAGAAATGTTACTAAATCTTTCAATATTTATATGCCGAATATTGTAAATAACTCGATATTTTTATGAGAGCGAATCTTACTGCGATTCAAGAATTTCAGCACCAAAATATTACAATAAAAATATCCTAGATCCGTATATTTAATACCAATAATAAGAATATTATTCAGTGCTTATAGTCTTCAGAATAGAGACCAAAATTCTATAACTATCTTTGAAATAAAACTACTATTAATCGGATTTAGTCGCGGTTTTAATTTTGTTATACATTTTAGTAATACATTACAGCTGCGTTGATGCCATCTCCGTAAAGAGATTTCGTAGTGACCTGCGGAGCTCAAAAGGTAACATTTGACAATCATCAAATGTCAATTCAAATGAACATTTTTAAAAACGTCAAAAGTGTTTTTCTTAATTTGAAATATTACCTCAAATTATATAAAGTATTTTGAATTTATTCTAGAATTGCTTTATTTAAATATGTTTGTTTGTGTTGACTCTACTTCTTACTCTTGGGGTGTAACTTGTAAGTGGATATAAGGGAAGGTTTATATCTGACGGAACATGTGTCGCTTATTATCGTTCGCGTAACGCCAGAACAGACAAATGTATAGAAAAACACTTGACCGTTCACACTCAACGTACTAACGTATAATCGGTTGAGTGTGAACGTTAAAGTGTTTTTCTATACATTTGTCCGTTCTGGCGTTACGCGACCGATAATACGCGACGCATATTCCGTCAGATATGAACCTTCCCTAAATATTATAATTTAAAATCCTCCCTAAGAACTTCTTGAGGTAGCAGTGGAAATATTTTTGAGGTTGAGTGGCATAAGCCATTATTCCGTCATTGAATTACGAAAAGATTTCATTAAAAGAATGTCAAATATTACCTTATTTAGCTTCGCTGCTGTTAAAATGTAAGAAATAATAGTAATAGTGTTTCGATATAGCCACAACGCCACCGGTGAAGTCTGAATAATTGATAGTCTTAAACTATCATTTTCTGTATTAAATTCTATAGTTTTGTGTTATTAAAATTGATGTACTTTGTAAATTTTTGGCCTATTTAATGATTTATTTAGTTCTTACATAAAAAAAAATGTATCGAATGAGAGCAATATTGTTTTTTTTTAATACAACGTCATTTTTAGTCATTTTATTTGTTGGTATAAAACATTGAAATTTAAACGCGCTTTAACTGATTTTGTAATTAAATATAAATTTATTTATTTTTACATTCCTCGCTGTATTAATATAGATTTTTGCAATTTATATTTACCTACTTAATTAAAATATGTTCACTACAATGCATACGCCTGTATTTTTATAATACTTTTGGGAACTATATTTTTAATGGGCGATTCTGTTTTTTCCGTTACATTATACTTTGAGTACGAAGAAAATACAAATAAATATTACAATTTCAGCGTTTTTATTACATTTTATAAGAGTATTTTATTTTGGCCTTCTGGAATGCAATTAATAATTTGCTACAAATATTTTTTTAAGTATTTTTTTACAAAAATCTATTAATATTATTAGTTATTATTTTATTTTAAAGAAAATGTAAAAATAAAAAACAGATTAATAATTATTGGCGCGCTAATCTTCTTTTTTTTTAAATTTTATTTTCTTTATAAAATCTTTTACTTTTATGCGACATTTATATTTCAATAAAAACTGTTTATTACTTGAACGTATACTAATTTATTAATACACAGCTAAGAGCTATATTTTCTAAAGACCATTTACACTAACGCTATCGCGATTCAAACCTAAACATTTTCATTAGCGGAACTAAAAGCTATAAATCCTAGGTATTATTTTTCTACGGAGGTTACAGGTGCTCAATAAACTACCAACTAGTATTCGACTTTGTCGACGTAGATTCTATCTTTCTAAATTCGACTCATTTACAACTACATTGCATTGTAACACTATGTTAGCTCTAATAACGCTACATTTTACATTTTAATACCTTGCACAAAATTACTGCCGATGATAAATCCTCAAAAATAATTTCCATTAAAATATACCAACACTTCACTTTATAACTTTGACTATGCGAATAAATCTGAGCAATTTATTTTCGTTTTTAGGACATGGAATTCAAACAATTAGCTCCTTCGCATTTTTATAAACCAAAGATTAACTATATCGAATAAAGCCATAAAATATGGTGAATTTTAGTTTGTTACAAATTGCCCGCCCGCCGACTAAATTAAGAAAAAAGTACGTAAACTTGAACCGTTCACAGTTAATATCACCGTTACATGCGATTCCACAATTTTATTTCTAGCTATTAGTGTACCGACTTATCTTATCGCCATATTTAGGCGTAAAAAACAAAATAACATGGTGTTGTTAGTCAATTTGAATCCGTTGGAGCCAAACAAAATATCGGCGTGAGGGAGTCGTATTTATAGTGTCTGTATGAATATAACAGGTCGATTGATCTGTTTGTTGTTTTTAGTGAGGGTCGAGAGGAGGGAGCGACATGACGGCGCCGCCCAGCCGATGGAACCACTTGCGGCTGGGGCAATGTGCATCCGACACCCGCACTCTTAACTTTAATAAACTTTACTCCCGAAATAAACTTTTGTTGGCGAGTGTTATTGCGGAGCGGCGGCGGCGGTGGTGGCGGCGGTGGCGTTGTGGTGTCACAAACAGTGTCATGTACTAACCCTGAGCGGTGTGAAGAGCGGGTCCGGTTCGGGAATCGGCTGCGGGAGCACTCTCGCGGTCGCGATAGGTAGCACTGACTTTATCACTTTGGACATGTAAAGTCGGAGCGCGTAGTCGCTTGTGTGTGCGTGGGTATGTCGCGCGGCGCGTGCCGGCGTTTGCGCGAGAGAGGCGGCGGGTGGTCGGCGCGAACTGTGCGGACGGCGGCGCGGTGACGAGCGACGAGCGACGGAGCCGCTGGGAGTGTGCCGGCCCGCCCGCCGGCCGCCGCGCCGCCCGCGCGCCGCCCGCTCCGCGCACGCGCCGCCCGCCCAGCGCCCGCCCCCCGCATCGACCGCCGCCACCCACACTCCCCACGCGCCCACCACCCCCGCACCAGAGACCACCGACACACTGTTTTTCTCTCGGCACCCGACCGGGGGACGCACCTGATTTTTTCCGTGATATTTTTTCCTCCCTTCTTTTCGCGACGCGATCCGTTCGCTTTCATTACGGTTTCGAGTTTGATTTATCACCGCGGCGGCTCTGAAATATTCTTGCAATGAAACTTGGTGTCGAACGCTCACCTCCTAATTAGCATCGATTGATTGTAATAAACGAATGCCTGACAGTAATGCACCCTTACTGAATTCTCATTCCATTTTAAGATATAAAATAAGTTCTCCCCTAACATTTAGGTTGAAGTAGATAGAAATATGGTCATAATTTAAAAAGTTTATTATGAAATTACGTTAGATGCATAAAATATTAGGCTATTAGATTGTTTTAATATTAGAATACTTTGATAACTTATTTTAAAATTGAAAGTTATATTTTAGCTTACAAACTTTCATCTTTTGGACGATACAAAAGATCTATTTTCTCTAGTAGCAGTCATATTACACAAATCATATCTACAAAAACGTCAACAAGAACATTGGAAACGTCAATATAATATTGTGACAGGTATCACGTACTCGTAGGCCGTCAAAGTGTCGCGTAGCACCTGCCTACGGCGTAGTGGTGAACGTTCCACAGTTTTCCCTTCGCCCTCCTGCGATTAGTATTCTCGGCCCTCCTCGCATTGCATTCCTTTAAGAACTTAACATATTTGGCCACGATTCAATTTTAATGTTTTCACATTTTGTCATAACTTGAGGCAAAGGGGAAAACAAAAATTACCTCGACCGAGGGAAAGAGTTATTTGTAAACGGTTGACGTCTCAGTATATTTATGCAAAACACGAGGCACCCTTGTAAAGAAATTGTTTAGGCAACCGGTATGCGATTTAACTTTATACTGCTACTAGATTGCGGTTTTGTTTACATCATATTCGTCGCAATAAAACTTGGGAGACATTGACGAATGTAATATGAAGTTGAAGATACGAAAATGTTATAAAACTTTCAATTGCAATATTGTATTGTTTCATAGTTACATTGCTTTGGACTATTTCATATTATCTTTACAACTAGCCAGATTTACGTTCACAATATTTATCTATACTAATATTATAAAGAGGAAAGATTTGTTTGTTTGTTTGTATGTAACGAATAGGCTCCGAAACTACTGAACCGATTTCAATAATTCTTTCACCATTAGAAAGCTACATTCACCCTGAATAACATAGGCTATATTTTATCCCCGTATTCCCACGGGAACGGGAACCACGCGGGTGAAACCGCGGGGCGCTGCTATTAAAGTATAAAGTTATACTTAACTAAATGAAGCTCGATTTTAATTATAACTACGTTTGGTAATTTAATGCTACCGCCCAATAAACCAAGCTTGTAAAATTACTTACACACTTAAAAATTTTTATAGTTGATTATGAGTAACAATACCGGTATTCATCTTGAAAATATAGAGATTAATTTGTCAAAAAGTGTTTTATATTGTAGACATATTAGGAAGAACATTGAAGCCTTTCATTTATGCTCAAAATAACATAAAACTAGTCAATAAAATTAGTCAAGTGCTAAACATAAATCTTTTTGAAAATTTGCAACAAATTGTTTTGAATAAAGCGTCAGTTGCAAACAAATTACTAACACGAACATGTTCCACTATTTAATAATCGTGTCAACAAACGTGTCAAAACATGTTCATTAAATATTCATACGGAATACTTAGTTAATTACATAATAGGGCTATTTTTAAACAGTGAAAATTAAATATAATTGGTGCATGGAAACGGGCACGAAAATTGATATGGAGCATGTTATTTTTGTAGCGGCTTTAAATAGAAATAATAAACAAAGTGCTTTACACCCTTGTTTTGGAAACATTTACTTTAAAAGTTTGATTGAAAAATATCACTCTTAATCCATTTAATATGATGTACTAATTTTCATCTTCGCTTTGAAATAAAACTAGACATCTTCGACAAAGCATTTTGTAAGTAGTGTCAATCTACATGCGAAACTATTTTCTTCATAAGTATACTTAAACAGTACAAGATTAAAGAACTCTAATAATCTAACACTTTACAAACGACTGTTTTCCAAATACAAGTACATTACTTCAAACCATTTCTATTCATTTATAATAGTTAAGTTTTTCTTAGAAAAATAAAAAAGCTTTAAGATATATCTTGAGAGCGTAAAAACCGCTTGTGTGTTAAGCATGATTAATTGTACGCTTCATACGCTGACAGTTTACGCTATTTAAAATGTACGTGTTTGTACGCTGTTGGTTTAGACGCTGGGCTAATGTACCATTGTTTACATGAGAACTGTGATTAAAAGTTGTTTAATAAAAACATTCCGCACTTCGTAATAACTTTAGGACTTAGTATTGTTTAGATTTTCCTTCACAAAAATAAAGTTTTATAGACACTCAGTTGTTTTACTTATATACTGACGACGCCCCGCGGTTTCACCCGCATAGTTCATATTCCCGTATGAATATGGGGATAAAATTATGCTAAAAACCTTTCCACTGAATCACTCTATCTATTAAAACCACATCAAAATCCGTTGCGTAGTTTTAAAGATGTAAGCATACATAGGGACATAGGGACAGAGAAAGCGACTTTGTTTTATACTACGTAGTGGTAGTGACAATGCCTTGCAAATACTAGAATTAACTTATCTCATTGTCATATTCTAAATAGTTAAACAAGTAGTTACTACATTTTAGAAAATAATATGCTTTGTTTGTCTAAAAAAGGTTAGTCAAGAAATTATTTTGGTAATCCTCTGAAAAATACCACAAAGCGCAAGCGGCATATCTAGTACTTATATTATGTAGGAAAACTTATGAAAGAGCAAACAAAGCTGTTTCTCTATCATTAGAGAGTTACTATAGCGAATTATAAAAAAGGAAAATGTTTAATTTTTTTCAATTTATCAGACGTGCATGTTTTGAAGCACCAATTCTTGAACTTGTTACAAACTTAATATATTCCCGAGATACTTTCGCCCGTTAAGTATCGCGAAACTTTATATCGCTACACTTTTCTTGATATTTTTATAGTTTACACTGTGTTTTTATATTTTGTAATAATAAGTTTGAAGTATCGTAAATTATATACAAAGTTTGTAATAAATGTATCAAGTTTTTCTAATTATATCTATAAAATAACGTAATTAAGTGAACAAGGTAATTTATTCCTATTTACTGTGTAATTAATAACTCTTCTTAAGTAAATATATTAGAGAATTTACAACTAATTAGGTCAGAGGGAAACCTAAGTATAACATTTGTTTATAAATATGTATTTACTAAACTATAGTTTATTATAACCAAAATCCTACTAATATTATAAAGCCGAATGTTTGTGAGTGTGGATGTTTAGATGTATGGATGTTTGTTCCTCTTTCACGCAAAAACTCCTGTATCGATTGAAATGAAATTTAGTACAGATATTCCTAATAACTAGGAATAACACATAGGATACTTTTTATCCCGAAATTCTCATGGGATTGGTATTCACGCCGGTAAAACCACGGCCGTAGCTAGTATGTAATATAATAGAAAGCCCCTAGGCGACTGTACTCTAAAAATTGAAAAGTTATTTTAAAATTGTTTTTATTATTACATCACAATTTTCGTCGAAATTGTTAGTTGTTATTGAGATGTTGTTTACAAATAAATAAACATTGGGCTTTTAACAGTGTAAACACAACCACAAAAACATGATTTTAAAATTATCTCTATTTCATTAATAAGGCTACAAAATAAGATTCTGTTTTTTTGTCATTTATATTGGTAACTCAGATTACAAGTTACTAAATCATCATTAGCCTACCCCAGTCCACTGGTAGACATAGGCCTTGGCCAATATAGGCCTCTGAGCCCTTCAGCTCTTATTAGCGAAACACATTTATCTATATTTTATTTTTTAAATAATCCTAACTAATATTATAAATGCGAAAATAACTCTGTCTGTCTATTACCTTTTCACGGCTAAACTACTAAACCGATTGACTTGAAATTTGGTACAGGGGTAGCTTATAGTCCGGGAAAGAACATAGGCTACGTTTTATCCCAAAATTCCCACGGAATCGGGAACTACGCGGGTGAAACCGCGGGGCACAGCTAGTTTATAATATTTTATTTCTTAAATAATAGTAAATAAAACTAATAAGTATCTCTTTAAAATCAAATCAAATACTGAAAGTGATTAAAATAATATCGACAAACAGAAATTGTTTATAAAATCAAACTACAATCTGCTCCGAAGATATTCTATGCTCAGACTTAGACCAAACTGTGACTTCGAAAATGTCTACTGCACCAGTTAAGTTCAGTTCTGTTTGTAGCATTGTGTTAATAATTAATTCATAATACTATTTTGAGAGGAGTTCTATTAAATATTCGAACGGGAAAGCTAAATATCGTTATATTATCTTTTAGAGTATACCTTGTTAAAAATCGATGGGTAGTATTGTTGTATTTTAAGCTTATTATAATGTGTGGGAGTTGTTTTTGTTAGTAAGCATATTTTATTGTTTTTTTTATCACGTTTATCTAGCCAAAAAGCTTCATTTAATACATAATAAGTGCATTATTAAAATAACGGGTTTATTTGTACAATATTCTATTACATATTTTTATTGTATGAGAATATATACATGTACATACATATGTACTTTTATTGAAGAGTAAGAGAAAAGCCTATGTCCGGCAATGATATTTTGTAGGGCCATACTTTACAAGTGTTTTCAATATTTATATAACAGTATGTAACATTAATTAATTAGAACCAAACAGTATTCATAATAACTACAAACCAAACCTCAATCAATCGCACAACAAAACGTACTAATTTCTTAAACAACAGAACTTTCTAGGTATTCAAAGAGCGTAACTCCTTCGGGTGTTTGACCTTTGTCCGTGTACTGTACCAGTGAAACGATCAAGCCGTCCACTTAAATACGTAAGCGGATGCGCATCCATTCCTAATTGGATCACAATTGGTACAGCGACGCAAGTAAGCCACGGACTCCATCGGGAAGGGTATCGACGTGTCCCCTTGATTCGGTCTGATAGTTTTGAGGTCTCCGAATCAAAGGGAAAACTTTGAAAAAGGTTTCATGGTTCAATACTTTCTGGTTATATTTGATTTTTGTTCGTTCATGTATAACGTATAGGAAAACAACGGCTCTTTCACAATGAACTTGTTTGGGTTGATTAGAATGTTGTCTTGGTTTTTTATGTTAGTATTTGTATAGGTATTCTATTTTGTTTCTAGACTTTTTTAGAGCTTTATTTTTGCAGTTTTTGTATACATCATAATAAAAAGTTAAAGAAATTCAAACAAGAAATGGAAAATGCATCTTAACAACGCAATTAAAGAAAAGATAAACTCAAGAAACTTTATTTGTATTTAAAACATTAAGAGAGCAATAGGTCACAGCTATTGTGCACGCTTGAACAACAGAAACGATTTAAATCGATAATAAAACAAGCGATTAAACAAATCTGTAACAAAGTTGAATCGATTACGAGAACGTTTCGATTGTACAAAACAGATAAAACTCTCATCAAATACAATCGGTGGTTGGCTGGACAAGGCTTAAAACACTAGGCCTCTATATCCCGCCATTTCCTCGGGACGAATTTCATTACCACTAGCTTGTCCAGTAATCCCGAGTGGGCAAGTGCCTTAATCTATCCGCTCTCAGTTCGATTCCGACTCTGAAACGCGCCTCTTGCTTCATTTTTACGTATAATCCATTTTTAATTACCTCCACCACTGTACCATTATTAAATTTTCAAACTGAAATTAATTACAGAGATAAGTTTCGAAGACCGCCGATGCGACAATAGATCGTATCGGTGTTAATTTAGTAAAGAAAGCTGGGCTTATAAGAGTTTGTTGCGATTATGTCGGATTAACATTTTATTTACAGAAATGTTTTGTAAATGTTGAAAATTGTGGATTTATTTAATTGGTAAAGTTATTCTCGTTTTGCTTATTATATTTTAATTAACTGTTAATCGTTTATTATACTTATGATAACTTGAATAGATAATAACTATACTTACTTCAAGATTTCTAGTAAAGAATGACTTTTTTCGAATTACAATTATAATATTGTCTCTTATACTTGAAATGAATGTTAACAAATCAGTAAACTGCAATGCCCTACAAATCGCAATACCTGCATCAAACACCTTTAAATAATATAACATATAAAAGAATAATGACTTCAATTTGGGCTGCTAAACAAAACACTATTTAAAGGTATAATAAATTTAATTAAAGAACATTTTTAGTTAAAAATAGCAAAATACATAGTAAAATAGCGGTGTTAATGTGTAAGATAGGATTGACATGTGTCTGCAGGCCCGCGACGCGGCGCACAGATTAATCGAAGACTACAGTTACGATTAGTCGATGATTAATGTTCGCACTGCGACGCCATCTGCTGAATTAATTGCTTCATTTCCTCTCGACGGGACCAAATGGAATTTTGTATTTGCAATCGTAAAACGTTCGTTTTTGTCCAGCCCGTACACTTGTTCAGGTGTGGTATGAACTCAGTGATTTATCGTTACTTTGTAACCGGTTGAAACAGTTATTTTTAACTGATACCAATTAAAATATGACAATGTTTTGACATCCATTAATCTACAACAAAAACAAATGCCGCAACCACATGCTCGGGAAATACTAAGACCCAAGAACGAGTTGAAATTCCTTTGTGCGCTTCGAAAGTTTCCACAAAAGAGGGCCGCGTGATTTGTGAATGCGTGTAATTTTTCAAACGTCATATTTTAGTAATATTTTTTCCGACCTCCCAAAATAAAGTTTTGCCATTGTGTAGGTGTGCGACTTTGTATAAGGTAGAGAGAATAAAAAATATCTTTTTTATGGTACTTTTTAACTTTATAATAACACTTATGACACATCCTATATAATAATACTGTACTCCACGTCACTGAATAATAAAATATCAATATATAATTGATAAATTTTATTCTCTCAATCTAAAATGGTAAGCGGGTGAGTTATAGACAGGTGAAATTGCTGTCAGCCTTTCAGTTAGATAATCCTTTGTCGTAGTGGTAGGCACGGCTATCCGTAGAGGCCGTCAAACGTGCTCCGGGCTATCTGTTGATAGCTGTCAGCGCATCTATCCGAGATTGACGGCCTTTTCAGACCAAACTAAATAAAATTCTAAAACATTGTATTGTTAAGACTTCGGAGCTGTCATAGTTTAGTTATTGGGCTTCAAATTAATCAGAACCTATCTGATTATTATGTTATTAAGTAAGTTTATGTTTTAACTTTTCAATATTACTAATAAAATTAGCATTATAACTAAACCTTATTGTAATACATTGACACTCATGTCATCCGTATAAAGAAAACACTACAATCAAAACTGCAAACACTCACACACTCCATTATCTCCATTCATTTTACCACCCTGCCAGGTAACTGAGAAAAACGAACAAAATCGAAATGAAAACGTATCAAATGTAATAACGCAAACAAACGAGACGAATTCTCTGTTCTCGTCAAATCAGACAAAGACAGGAAACGTTTGACATCATTAATAACGGAGAGCCAATGGCTCAGGTTGAATGCTCAGGTGGCGATGCACTCATGGTCTCGGATCCCGGGTATAATTCAAAGGTCGCTTTGTTGCTGTAGATTTGGTTGCATGTAACGTATTTTAAAGGTTTTCTTTGAGAGACTTTAGGTGGTAATGTTGATGGTGATGGGTATTGATTTCGATATGAAAATGTGCGTCAATATACTTTTTTTGAAATTATATATTTTGTCCCACTGCCGAGCAAAGGTCTTTCCAAATTCAATTTTGAATTTATATATTTATTTAAATAACAAATATTTTATAATTAATTCCGTTAAAAGCTAAAGATTATTGTATTAAATATAAATAAATGGTTTCTTTTTGACATCTATATTTTCATTCAATTCACTATAAATTAAGAATAACATTTCTTTACAACACAAAGTTCTCATTCTAAACTAGTGCGCGAGCGACGGTAGCAACACACAGTACCTGCCAACCAACCGCACTATATAACATACATATGAAATCCAAATGTCATCATAACGTTGCCCTCGCGGTGTTCTCTCTAGATTGTATTAAACAAAGGGGAATTAAATAGCAGAGAGAGCGAGGTGAACCGACCCGCGACCGACTTGCTTGCGAACCACTTTATTCCACCTCCTGTGCTATATGCGCTCCTGATACTTTGGTACTTACGTCGCACGTTACATGTTTTATTTTAAATTGTTGGAGTATTTTTTTTACAAAAAGCTTTTATTTTCGTGGATAAGTGTCATATAATTTCTTTGACATTATGGCGCTTAGCAAAAGTTCTAACTTTTATGCTATATATAATCAATCGCTATTATGTAAGATGGTAGACAAACAGGAAACTTCTTTTTAAATGTTGCGTCGAATTATTAAAAAAATAAAACCACTGTCTGATTTAATTTTATAGTAAAAAACAAACATTTCCAATACAAAAAACAACCAATACTTCATCAACACCAATAAAATAACATTGAAACATTCGATTTCGAAAATCATTTACACCGTCAACTACATTTTACAAATAGCTGGTACAGTCACTGGCGACTCATTATCATATAAATGAGAGAGAAAAAGCAACGGTCGGCCATTAATCAAGAGAATGGACCAACAACACTGGCTAATACACTTATCAACTTTAATTCAATAATCCGACTCCCGTTCTGCCGGACCTCGCACTTTGAACGTGAAAAACTGGCAAATGGAAACGCACGAATTCACACACTAATCCGGAATAATTGCATTCGACTTAACTGCGTGCCGACTTTTGAATCTACCCGCGCGCCGCGTCGGGTTAACGAGTAATAATGATGGCGCAATTAATTTTGAATACCCGTATATTTTTTTTAATTAAAGATTTCTGAGTGTCAAAATTTTTGTTTAATTTTTTCTAATTTTATTTATTTTGATATCATACGTCATTAGCATATATTTGAATTTCGAAACACAAATTATAAAGTACCTCAAAAAACTAGCAAAACAAATTAGTATCGGAAGAGATTTAACAACAAAAACTTTGTTTTAATTAAATTATTAGGACACATAAATAAGAGACGTCTACGGCGTAGCGTCGTAGCAGCCGCTACGGCGAGGCGCGTAGTCTCCCGTAGAGGCGTTTACTTGAGAATTTGGTGCTTTCTAAACTTCTTAAAACTATTATCATAATTCCGTGCTAGCACTTTGTCTCTTTAGAGTTGACCTTAGTTCAGTATTCTTGGAGCAATTCGTTGCATCCTTTCCGGATAATTAATTTGCTACTGTTGCAGTTTGTAACTAATTTAATTTTAATCTTGTGATATTACGAGCGTGTACTTGCTTACTTTATGACCGTTTTTGATCCTTGAATATTTTCTGGCTATGAGTAAAGTGATTTGGTCCTTAATTAAATTTTTAATCAGTGTAATTATGAGACGTTATTTTTATGTGCGGATAAAGTGGAGAAAAATAAAACCTTATGGTAAACAATTTGTAAAAATACATTTTAAAACAGTATTATTATAAATATCTTATCAAAAATATTCATTTCTCCAATTAATTTTGTTCCGGTACCGAACAAAAATTTAATCAGTTCAAATTTGAAATTTCAAAATCAGCTTTGGCCCAGTTTGAGAACGTTAAGGTTTCCGATCCAATTTCATGCTTTCGTGATCTCATGCACCAATGGCCGAACCACCAGAGAAATTTCTAACACAAACTTATGATTAATTGTGGCAATAACATAAGGTCTATGGGCCTTAGTTGAACACTCTTGGGAATAAACCATATTATTATAACTAAGTTAGACCTCCCACTTATTTCTTAGTAACTCACCTGAGCTCGGCTTTATTGACTATGATTTATGAATGTGTTCAGGGCTTGAATTTTGATAGATTATTTAAATTTATATATAGAACGGGATAGGTGAGATAAGATGCTATTATTACTGGACTATATTATAGATATTATTATAGACTCGCATAAGAATATAGAAGCACTTTAGTAAAACGTTTTGTAAAATAAGAAAGAACAAGTACTTTGTATTTAAATTAAATAGGAAGGTAAGACCATAATACATTAAAAGAAGTATCGAACAAGACATTACCGAAATGTAATGTGCAACCCGTACCTTTGTCCGCTAAAACTGAGATTACCTTCTATAAAATCACTAAACTACAACGCTAAACATTTTACGAGAAAAGCTATTTTAGTTTATTGGTTAACAGTTATGTCGTAACGAGTTTTTAATTAAAAGTCGGGAAGATTTCATTACTTAAGGCGCGGGCCACGTGTTGCTCGCTACTCGGCGCACCATAAAACTACAGCTTGAATTTTTGAAACAATGCTTAGTCACTACGAGCTAGATATTTCTTACAGTTCTTACTTTCATAGCGTAGACAAAAGGACTTCCTTCCAACAAAAACTCATCCGCGCTGGATGATATGTCTATGGCGAGAAATTACAAAAAAAAGTAACAGCAACGTGCGCGTAGAATTTTAAAGCGAGTCGTATTTTTCCTTAGAAGAAAACTGTAACGGATGTGAGTGGATAGACAAAAGGTCCCCATACTTTGTTAGCTATCTGGCGTGTAAAAGCGAATGTAGATGAGCCCGTCGCCTCGCCCCCGACTCTGCTTAACTATTCGTATAAACACAAAAGTCCTTACATAAATCTCGTGCCGGAGAACGCGACTCGTCTCTCTCTCCCAGGTAACTACGCACTCTCGCGATCAATTCGATAACACAACAAATTAGAATTTCTCAACGCTCCATAGAATTTACAATGATAAAAACGTGAATTTACCACGTTTAAGCGCTAAGTACACTTTATTGGGTTACACCTGAGTGCCTTCTTTATTTTTTAGACACGCTTGCTCATCATTTATCCGCTGCGGTATTTCATTCTTTACTATATTTTATCAGATTTATTTTTGCTAGAGTTTTTGTTACAAAAACCAACCAAAATATATTTAATTTAAGATCTAAATTGTAACAACTGAAAACATAAATAATTTAAACACCAATTGTTTACTAAAACTCATTAAGAACGTTTGTTTATAAAATCAAATTGATTTGCTTATGTTAACAATTCAATAGTGAAATAAATAATTAAATGAGAGCGCGTGCACGAGACAACAACGGGCGAGATATCTAATCCAAGCAAATAATCACAATAGGAAACTCTCTTTGGTTTTACATACATAAAACTGATTTAATGACAGAGTCAATTTAAACTCTAACCCATTCGCAAAAAGTCCATTTTCACTTGTAGCCTTTCACTTGTAAGTGTGAGTAAATCTTACACGTATAGTATTGAATACCCACAAGGGAACTTTTATGATGACAAAACCACCTTTGCTTAGGGCTTTAGAATTAATTAACGATTTCAAGGAATTTCCTTCGCAGAGTCCTTACGAGTGACACGTTACGAAGTTAATTGATTTTGGTTATTATCTGGGGGCACGGCAGTGCCCCCCGCCAAGTCGAGCGCGAAGCAAACACTGCCGTACCATCCTTTACAGGAACCATTTCGCCGCATTTTCAGGCCCCTATTTGACTACCTCTGGATAAGACTAGAACGCTGAAATTTTCGTCATCCAGTAAGCTATACAATCACATACTTAAAATAAAATTTCAAGTCTGTAGGTCATTTAGTTCCCAAGTTAAGCGAAAGCAAAGTTTCGCATTTTAGACACTCACTCACTCACTCACTCACTCACTCACTCACTCACTCACTCACTCATGATCATCAAAATAGAACTAGTACTTCCCATAAACCTAGAGAGCTGAAATTTGGTACAGAGTTAGGGTTTAATGGCCACATAAAGGGAAAACTATAAAAACTTGGATAATCGAACGGGAACGGGAATTATACGGGAATGGGAACGGGAATTGTAACTCAAGAACGTCTGAACTGATTTGGCTGAAAATTGGTGGGGAGGTAGCTTAGAACCAGGAAAAGGACATAGGATACTTTAATCCCGAAATTCCCACGGGATTGGGAACGGGAATTTAAAAATCAAGAACGGCTGAATTGATTTGGCTGAAAATTGGTGGGGAGGTAGCTTAGAACCAGGAAAAGGACATAGAATACTTTTAATCCCGAAATTCCCACGGGATTGGGAACGGGAATTTAAAAATCAAGAACGGCTGAACTGATTTGGCTGAAAATTGGTGGGGAGGTAGCTTAAAACCAGGAAAAGGACATAGGATACTTTTAATCCCGAAATTCCCACGGGATTGGGAACGGGAATTTAAAAATCAAGAACGGCTGAATTGATTTGGCTGAAAATTGGTGGGGAGGTAGCTTAGAACCAGGAAAAGGACATAGGATACTTTTAATCCCGAAATTCCCACGGGATTGGGAACGGGAATTTAAAAATCAAGAACGGCTGAATTGATTTGGCTGAAAATTGGTGGGGAGGTAGCTTAGAACCAGGAAAAGGACATACGATACTTTTAATCCCGAAATTCCCACGGGATTGGGAACGGGAATTTAAAAATCAAGAACGGCTGAATTGATTTGGCTGAAAATTGGTGGGGAGGTAGCTTAGAACCAGGACAAGAACATAGAACACTTTAATCCCGAAAATCCCACAGGATTGGGAACGGGAATTTATTACTCAAGAACGGCTGAATTGATTTGGCTGAAAATTGGTGGGGAGGTAGCTTAGAACCAGGAGTAGCACATAGAAAACTTTTAATCCCGAAATTCCCACGGGAATGGGAACGGGAATTATAATTCTAGAACAGCTGAACTGATTTGGCTGACAATTTGTGGGGAGGTAGCTTAAAAACTATTTATGTATAGATACTTTTTATCCCGAAATTCCCACGGAAACGCGAACGGGAACTACGCGGGTGAAACCGCGGGGCGCTTAATAATATAATACTACTCCTAAAAAATAAGTGTGTCAAATAAGAAAATCTAATAAAATAAATCAATATAAACAAGTTTTAACAAAAAGAAATGAAATCCCACCAAAAACATTCTGTAAAAAACTAGCCAAGTCTCGATGGAGCTGCTTGTTTATCTCTAAAAAGTAATGAAATCTAGACAGACTCGTGCCAAGTCTAAGGTTCCTTACTGCGATTTCTTTATTATTATAGTTAATGTTGTGTGACTTGGCCGTTGAAGGGTACACATGTATGTACACAAGGGTACAAAACTAGGTGCTCCATGACGCTATTGCACCAATCTTAAAAAATCCAGAACCTATCCATTGACGATAGAAAATTTGCTTAATTATAGAGCCACTTAAAAAATGTTGATTCAATATCCAGTCAATTGTAGGCTTGATAAATCTGCGTATTTTAATAATGTTATAACATTACGTGTAAACAAAATTGACATGTACCCACTACTAACCTTTTAAACAATGTTCAACGGCCAAGTCACACAACATTAACTATAATAATAAAGAAATCGCAGTAAGGAACCTTAGACTTGGCACGAGTCTGTCTAGATTTCATTACTTTTTAGAGATAAACAAGCAGCTCCATCGAGACTTGGCTAGTTTTTTACAGAATGTTTTTGGTGGGATTACTTTTAACGGAACAATTTGAAGTTCAACGTTTTGTTCTGTTATTAACTCTCATACTTTTATTAATTGGTTTTTACTAGAATATTTAATATACGTGGTAAAGTTGCGTCTGCTTCGTAAGAACCTAATTTAAGAATCCCTAATTAAGAACCGGGCTTTATATCCTTCATTTTTCTTTGAAAATACTAGTAGCCATGACATCCCACGATACGTCATAGACAGACAAAATGTCACACTTTTTCCCCGTAACATAATTTATTTAAAAAGAAAAATTACTGTCAAGAGCGGCCGCGTTGATTAGCCGGCTAAGGGACTACGGAAATTGGGCCATTCTCCTACCGTGCATCAAATATTCTACAAGTTTATATGTACTAAACGCTTTCAATGAAAATGAGACTATAAAGTTTCCGGGAGACGCAAAATGATTCTATTACGAATATGAAATGTTATTACCTCGGACGGATTATAAGCAGTAACAGGTTCTCACAAATGAAATTGCTTCCCTCCTTCGGAATCCATTTTAAGGATGAATGTTATAATTCTTACGGGCAAAGACTTTACAATGAAATACATTTTAACAGATATTTATAGTTCATATGCTTTCAACTGCGAATCTACTTTTAAATTTTATATGCTTTTAAACTGGGAAATTGAGATTAAAAGTAAGCGGTGAGTTCTTCAGTTATAAATAGGAAATTGTATTGTAACACTTGCGGAATTGGGTTACATTTTATATGTACTTACGTATTTTTATAAATTACGGCATCTTCCATAATTATTTGTAAGTAAAATTGACAACATATTAAGCAAACTAGAACTTATTTGGCATGTTTGTTAAATAATGTAATAAACTTATTGAAGTCTTGTATCATGTATTAAAAACACAACCCGTCGAATATCAATTCACAATTCCTGATACCTTTAACAAAACTTCTAAACAACTGATATAGTTAACAAGACTAACTTACAAACCAATAATCCAGCAACTCATATATTTTAAATTAAATTGGTTGTGCTAAGCCGAAGCTTATCGCGTTTCAGTTATCGTAAACAGTTGTAAAGGTACTTTAAGCATTCAATAGTTTTGGGTAAAGTAGGTGTATTGTAACAATATGGCAATCGGCCATTGTTTCAATCGCAATTATAACATAAACTGTAAATATGTTAACTACATTGTTTTATTCATTATTGCTTTTGAAATTATATTTTTTGTTTGATCTGATGTTGGTTTGATTTATCAAACACAAACTCAAAATATTTTTATTATCAAGGATTGATACAATCACTTATAATCGTCAAAACTTAAACTAAATTTGTAGTCAGTTAGTTATATGTCTATAAATAAATGTTAATCATTTAATGTAAATGGTTTGAGTGATGTCGATATTTTTTGGTATTAAACTGTTTATTCATGTCAAATTTAATAAGGTCATATTTGACTAGAATCACTTCTATAACATTGAAGATCGAATACAAAATAATAAATGCTCTATCACGTTAAGAATCAACCTCTAGACTCTTGCATTCTTCCACTAAGGCCTTATGAGCCTAGTGAGATCGTAGCTTATGACCTTGAAAAATAATATGAAAATATAACTAATACTTATCTTTAGAGATGTGTAGAGATGTCTTACCTGTAAAAATACAAAAATATAGGTTAGTATAAAGTTTCATACTTTAGGAACCTTGGATTATAAATAGATTACAGTCCACGCACAGACAAATGCTATGTGAAAAGAGTGTATTTGTAAACGGGCCAAATTACGCAATTAGAAATTAAAAATGATAATTTTCAACATACAATTTCAACCACTCATGGTTTTCAAACTAAATATATCTGAAATATTATCATTAACATGATAAAAGGTTATCAATGAACAGAATAACATAATTTGCGGCCACAAAATATTCAAATAAATTGAATATTCTTCACAACGCTGTGATTATAAAAATTGACCTATTTAACATCGTCGCAGTTTCAGTGAAGCAACTAAATATATTTCAAAGGAGGTATACCTATTCACCCCATTAACTCTTGCTTAGGGCATGTCTTAAGTGCTTAAATAACTGTTGCTAATTATTATAATAACTACTCACTTAACTTTGTAGTAGTTTTCCTTTGTACTTATGTTTTTTACAATTTAAACTTTAAAGATAAATGTTTTAAGTTCATTTTGCAGTGTATTTTTTGCCAGTGAGTGGACAAAATCTCTTTCCTTTTTACCTTTCTGTTTAAGTAAAGCAAATTAGATTAAGTGTTTTAAGATTCAAACAATATTTCTCTTTTTAACTCACTATTATACTTTAAAGTATTTTTGTAAAGAAATCTGTCTTCAGAGAGGTATTAATAAAGAGCAGTTTTAGTTTTACCTGTGATTATATTATTATAGCCCATAGCTTTTCCCAATAAAATGAAAATTATTTGTTTATCAAATCGGATTTGTAGCTCTTAAGATTAGCGTGTACATATTAACAATATCTTCTCTTTATCTTCAAGAAATGTTCAATTAAAAGTAATAAATCAATTATTATTCTATGAAAAAAGTTAATAAATACAAATCGCTACCGCTTCTAATCGGATAAAGCCTAAGGTCCAGTGCAGCGGTGCGTGAGGACCCAAGACAGACCCACGAAGAGAGTGCTACTGACAGCCCATGAAAACAAATCGTTAGCTATAATATACCCAACTATAATATACTTGTAGTGTAAGCGGATCGCTTGAAACGATTATCACAATCAAAGAGGTATTTTTAGAAAAAGGGCAGCGATTTGAACCGGCTGAAAGAGAGTTGAAATTCAGAAGAAATTTGTGTCACGGGATTTGCTCGAACACATTAAATTTAGTATTATTTTTTGGTGAATAAAACGTAATTTTGAAGGCGTATTTTTCCATAGATTATTTTTATATTGTCTAAACATTTACCTTCGTATTTTTTACGCACTAAATTGAATATTTTTATTAGTGATAAAATTTGTAAGAAAGATTTTTTGATAAAAATCCACTGCAAAATTAGATTTGAGAAACCAAGGTGGACCACTAGTTTATTGTAATAAGAATTTAAATTATAATATTTAAAGATACTGTTGATACTGCTCACCTAAAACCGTCAAAGTCTTACGATAAACATTTCATAATAATTTTGTATTACTTTATATAATATTACGAGCGTCAAACTCGTTTAAAGGTTACGATCGTCAAAGTACAAGAACATAAAAATCTCCAATCTACTACTTTTAGTAGCCACAATGTACTCTTTGACAAATTAGATTTTAGTAAGTATTGCTGACTAAGACTAAATTATGGCCGACTTTGAGTCGAGTGCAGGCTTTTAAACGTGAATTAGAGGCTTCAACGTTGAAGCGTTAATGGCGTATTATGACGAAGCGAATGTTGCTTGCAAAAATTATGTCGCCTTAGCTTCGAATTTTAATAGTTATATTTGAAAGCCCGGCTTTTATGTAAGAAAACAATTTGATTTGATTATTTTTTATTGTTTTGAACAAAGTTGTTCGGTTCGCTAAAAGACTATTTTTTGGTGGATCCAATTTATTTTATAAACGAAACCAATTTCTGAGTTTATAATATTGTAAATTTAGTGCCTATTTTTAGTCGACTAGGGCGAAGCAAAAAGAGGGAGGGTATTATTCCGTCCCTCATTTTGTTATTGTGTTTATAGTTCCAATACGACATTTTGAGATATACCTTGAAATTAATAGCATAACATTAAGCACACTAAAGCGACACTAATTCATTCATTTATTTCTTTTCAGGTGTCCGAGAAATCCACATTCTACTCGTAAAGCCCTCTCAAGAAAAATACGACCATATATACTGAACCAAGCCTAATTTCAAGAAGTCTCAACTGCATACCATCAACAACTATTAAAACACAAAAAACGAAGTGAATTCGCGGAGTCACAACAACAAACCAGAGTGGCACAAACCGTAGAAACATAATCGGGCGTCCGCCCGCCATCTGCCGGATGTTTTACAATGTTTATGAGAGCCATCGGGAAGCGCACATAAATTCCCGACCATTGGACATGTAGGCGATAACGCGCCCAACAGTTTAACTATATTAAGCCCGGGTAATTGTTTACATGTGCGTACGCATGCACTTAGCCAAGTTGCCTTAAAGTGTACTTGGTGTAAGGATATTAGGAATGATATTGATGGTCTATAGTGTAAGGTTGAATAGATACCAGTCAGAATAGTTTAGTTTTAATGTAGTGTTAAATAATTCAAATGTATCTTTTTGTATTCTGCACCTAATCGTTGGACCATATCTAGTCTCAATAGACTTCTCTAGCCGTTATGATTGGTTTGATAATGTATATTCTACGAAATCACAATTAATGTCCACATAAAAGAGTATCGTTCTTAATAAGAAAACTTTACTTTAATTTCAATAATAAAAATAACTTCTTTTTCAAACTTTTTATTGTAAAATTTGTAACAACAAAATAAAATTATATCCAAAGAAAAAAAATACAACAAACTTCATTTGAGAAAGGTTATAAAAACCTTGTTAAACTTGGCGTCAAGTTAAAGTTAACCATTGATATACAACGTTAACAAACTTTGCGGACATCAACAATACAGGAAAAAAAACTCCCGAAATCATTTTAAATTCAGTATTAATCCTCGTACCGAGTCCCGAGCATCGTCTTCCATACTTTGTGGGATTTCTGAAAGAAAGCAGCTCCTACAAAGTTGTATCCAAACCCCCGTGTAATCTTACTTATAAAAATAAACTTTTGCATTAACTGATTTGGAATCAGAGAAGTTTCGGCGAGGTAGGCCGGCCCACCGCGCCGCGCGCCGTCTCTTCCTCACAAGTTGCAGATTCAATCAGCCAGAAAATAGAAACAAATAAATACACGCTTAGCTAGTTTTGACTTGATAAGCGTAAGTACAGTTCGGGCTCGAATTTATGGAAGAGTTTCGTAGATAATGTAAAAGTTGGCAGATAAGAGAGGCTTTGCTAGGCTTCTTCGCTCGCGGAATAAAATCCTATATTACACTCAGTGCAAGTTCGACCAGATTCTGTTATTACGCTGTATAAATGAAATGTTTCTAAAGGTTTAACAACTCTTTCCCAACTACATAAGTTTTCCAATCATCTCCGTATACAAAAGATAATTTATTGAAATTAGTATTCTTGAAAAGCTTGATTGGCAAATATTCAGAGTAGGTCATAAGCTACATTTTTGCCTATTAGATATTTTGAGACTATTCCATTAATTTACTGATTGATTCAACAAGACAGTAAATCTGACTAAATAATATCCCAAACACTTTAAAATATTTTAAGTTTTCTAGCGCCAAGTTTATATTAAGCAAGTATTTTTATCCAGAAAGACATCTTGAATTAAAGATTAAAATAATAAAATTTATTTCCACTTATAATACATGTTTAACAAATACCTGATTACTTAAACACTTCATCATATTAAATTTATTTATCAAAATATTCATATTTTTTTTATTTGATCGATTTTGTAATTTTCAAGTTTACTTTACACACAAAAAATATGCCTAAAATAACAAAATTTACGAAAAATCTATACTAAGACACCAACATCAAAGGTACTCTCAATACTTCAAGAGCAAACTTGTATCTACGAAAAAAATCTTTAAATTCCTTATTGGAGACACTCGCACTTTGATGAAACATCTCGATTTTTGAATTCTCTTCCCTTTTTTTCCTTTAGTGTCGATAGAGATACGTGCTTACAGGGCCGGGTGTAATTAAGGTGCAAAGATAGGCCAAGTCGGGCGGAGGCTCGAGGGTGCTTCAGTGGCCAACGTACTTGGCACGAGTGGTGGGTAGGCCCGTCTACCTACGTGCGTTCGAAACATTCAAACCTACCTAATTGGGTTTGAGGCTCATGTTACTATTTGAGGTTTTTGTAAGTCATTTACGTGATTGCTCAATGTCATATGATTTGTGGACTCAGGTTTGATGTTCGGTTTGAAAAAAAAGGATGATTGGTTGATGTGTGTATGATTTAAATTAGATCAGATCAAATTCAATTAAAAAACTTTGGAAATTAAAATTTGTTTAAAATAGATATTTAAAAGTAAATCATATCCATGAAATTTCAATTTGATTACTAATAGTTCTAGTTCCAAAGTAGTGGTAGTAATAGGTCTAGTCTAGTGCACAAAATACAACCTAGAAACATAGATTTCATATAAAAATACAACAACATTTAATGTTAACGACGTGTGTAATAAACTATACAATAATCTAAATGGAATTGATTTGTTGTTGCCGCAGACCAATAATATAAAAGAGAAACAGCGAGAAACATCGACTTATTACGATGCCTTAACTTATATTCGACATTACATTAATTTCTCGGGAGACGTCTCACAAACTAAGCAATAGCAGCTGCCCAACGCGGTTGCATGTTTATAGAGAAACTGCCTAATCTCGAAGAGCTACAAAACAAAACCACATCGGAAATGTTGAACTAAAGTATTTCTTCTCTCAAAGGATTCTAGTGGTACCCTTGTCTGCGCTAACCGATCACACCCTTAACGCTCCCGAATTACTGTCCGGGCTGATTACCTCCCGCCCGGCGTCGCCCCGCTGCCCGCTACCCCCCGCCCGCATCCCGCCGCCCCGAGCCCTACGTCAACTATTATTTGTGTTCCCTACTTATAATTTGTGCGCTGGAAAAGTTCGACAAACACAAGTCATTCTATAAAATATAAGAAAACTTTTCCCTAACTTTTGTAGTACGCTCTGGGATCGCTTGTTATTCTATTGATTCACTGAGAGAATATGCGTTAGTGTAATTGCTTAATTTAAACTTCAATTCATTTGATATTGTGTTACATTTTGAACCTTAAGAGCATGCGTGTTTAGGAAATACCGATGTAATAAATTTGATTTAAATAAGTCGTAAAACCTGTTTAATTAATTGCCGCCGAGTTGAATAAGTAATAAATATTTATATACCTACGTGTGTAGGCGTTCTGGAAAGCAAATAAATTTTAATTTACCGTTATGCATTGAAGGAATTCTCGAGAAAAACATTTGAAATACATAAACAATATTTTCTATTAGCTCTATTCATGTTAAAATGTTCGCAAATAAAACGGCAACATATTTTTAATGCTCTTATACTTGATTTTTTTCGAAATGAGAAAAAAAATGTGTTCATTGGCGCGAAACGAAATCATCGTTCCAGATACGTCAACAACAAAAGCTGCGTGCGTGTTTTACATATTTTTCTTAACAGAACGCAATATTTACTGGCTTACATATCGTCTTAAGGGGATAAATAATGGAGTAACAAAATGTGTACTTACCATGTGAGGGTTGAACAACGCTACAATAGGTACTAGATAATAATTTGACGTTGAAATACGTGGAAAAAATATTGAAATGACAATCAGAAATATTTAGCGGAGCGTGAAATGATGGCTGTACTGATTAATTTTATATTTCTGTTTCTTATTGTACTAGACTTAGCAATTTTGTATTATAAAATTCCATTGTGATGTTTCTTGAGACAATTTTCTTATTTTTAAACAATTAATGCGACGTGCCGCCTACAGGGCACATTGGCGCGAGTTGGGATAGGCGTATGTCCAGCAGTGGACGAACACAGGCTGTTGACGATGATGAACTGATTTTAAACTACATAAAATTATGGAAGCTAGCTCACAGGTAGTGAATATAAAATTATTACGGAATTATGTTATCATTTTAAACTATAATACATGCAATCAATTCATGTATTATAGTTAACACGTTTAAGGTGGCTCAACAAATGACGAAGAAACACCGTTCATACCAGTAAGCATGATTTCATTATAACATACTAACTTAACAATATAATTACAAGACCATTTAACAGATATATTCATGTAAATTTATTTAAATATTTAACCCTTTATTTATTACATTATAACATCAGCATTGTCACAAGTTAGGTAAGGTTCAAATTAAACTCGCGTTAGAGTTATTACGGGAGCACCTATCTTCCGTTGCAAAATAACAACCCGGGGTCGTTATCGCATACGTACCTTCGAGGAGCGTTTACATTGAACTAGTTAACAGCTAGTTTTTATTCAAGTAAGAAAATGTTTGCTGGATAAAGATAAGTTCGACTTTATTATAATTAAGAAGCTTGGGCATCAATCGAAAAATAGCTTCAAATGAAATTTTGTTTACTATGGACAAACAAAAAAACCATTTGAAGTTATTGTGTTATACAAGTTGGCACCGACAATTTACTATAAATGAAAGTGCCAGTACCAGCTTAAAATTATTGAGGCTTATAAAGAATTCAACGATAAGGATAAGGAAGTTTAAGCAGATATAAGAAAAATTTAAAAGTGAATTAAATATTGATTGATAATTGGTTGCGAACGAACATCTACTAAAAATATTATGATGAGTCAAAAAATATTTTAAAAGGACTTGTACCTGAATAAAAAACATATTAGAGTCTGTATTGATATTTTTTTTGGTAAGTTACGCGTTTAAGTTTAAATAACACCTAAAAAACATTTTTTATTGTAAACTCTACTAGAATTATTGATTTGCAACTTGCACATTACAGTCAATGTAAACGAGGCACAGAAGACGTGGGGCGGAGCTGAACGGACGCATCGGAAGATGGATCGTGGTGGTAATCAGTTAATGCATTATGCGGTTTAACTACAACCAGGACGCACTGTGTGAACAACAAATATTGGTACAAATTAAGCTGAAACACTTTAGGTGTTACAAGGATACTTTAAGTGATACACAAATAGGTGTAGCTGGTGATATGTCATGGAGACATACTTAAACTAGACGTATAAAATTTCATATTATATTAAATGTGTTGTTGGGATTTGACTACGGATAAACAGGATTTTATAATGTATACAGAGTTACCACGCTGCGTGAGTGTAAGTGACCTCAAGTTTGAGCCATGTTTGGAAAACACTAAACGTGCATCGTGTAACTTGAGAATTCTACAATGAATCGCAAACAAAGAAAAAAAAATAGTATCTTCATAAACAATATTATTGTAATACAAAAATCAATACCATTTATACTTTATATGACAAATTTACCCCAAAATAAGTGTACACACATCAAAATACACAACATTATAATAGAATCCAAAATATATTCAACTAACTAATTGAAAAACACGTCTCAAGAACTTAAATAAGTGATCCAAATAACAATTTAATAAACATTTAACTTATCAGTCATATCGCATAATCTCAAAGTCAGGTGTGAAATATGTCAGAATAGTAATTAGATATCTCCTCAATATGGATGGGATTATGGCGAATAATGCCGTAAACTAACATTATTAGCATAACTGACGCTAAGACGGTTGGTAAGCAGTTAAATCAACTATGGTATCGAAATAGGAAAACTTAATTTGTGGGGTAGACTAACTTTACATTAAATTATGTATAGCCGAGTTGAATTATTGAAATATTTAAGCGCTTTATTTGATAATTAGCTTTTGATTGTAAATTGAATGATTACGTATAATTATGTTTATGTACTTTCTGTGCTCTGCAGTTTTAACTACTGTCTTGTTCCTGAGGGAAATTCAGGATAAAAATGTATACTAATGTATACATTTTTATCTAATGTATACATTTTTATCATATATAGGCTTTAACTATATCAAGAAGGCAGTAGTTTTTAATATAAATAAAACTAAAATAGTTTCGGTAACAACAAAACATTTACATCACCGCAAATTCGTCCCGAAAAACAAACCGAGACAGTATATCAAACTCTTAAAATGATACTCAGAAATCACTCCTCGTTTCAGACTACCCCAAAATATACGCAATAAATAACGTCAGCATCTGAAATGTCAAGAAACCCGTATTATTTTTGTAAATAGGCATTCAGCAAAATTTTCCTAACTAGGCACTTTGGCAAATAAACTTGAGCTGATTTTACGTACGCCTATCATTTTCCCATTACGTCGGGCGAAGTAAAACAGAGCTACAAAATAAATAGGTACATACGATTATACCGTGTCGCCTATTCAGCAGATTACGCAGTGAGCGATATCTTTAAAAACAAAGACATAACATGTAACAGAATTACTTTCTTTCAAAGTTTAGATTTATTGTCTATTGCGTAAGTTTGTTCGACATCTTTACTTGTTCTTAATACTAAATCATATCTGCTATTACGCGTTTCTGACGATAACAATATAGTTGCGTACGGATTTATATCGAACGATGATATTTCGAGACGATTATGTAAAATATTCTTGTTATAAGTTTCAAAGTATCTTCGTTGAAGTTAAAATATATATTAATGAAATTATTCAATTGATTTTAAGCGGCTTGAAAGTTGAAGCATTGCTATAACATAATATTATTATAATAATGATGAAGAGACACAATACAAATTAAGATTCGTGTTCACATTTCAGCTGGAAATGACACATTCGTTACCAACAGCGGGCGATTTTATCGGTTCAATTCCTCCATTCAGTGCTCCATGCAAAAAGTAATTTGAAGTACTGCGACGCATGAGCGCGCACTTATCTATTTTTGAAGGAACGCACTCTGCGATCCGTTAAATAGACTTAAAGTGAGTGGAGCTGACTTCCGCGCATGTGTGCGATCACCACGCACCGTCTCACTCACATCTCCAACTCGCGCTCAAGAAACACCCAACAATTTATTTTACTCCCAGAAACTTGAACGAATTACCAACGGAATATTTTAATCTTATTAGATTTTATTCGCCGTGCAAATTAATTTTCTATTACTGACCTAAAATATTTATGAAGGAGATTATAATAAAATGTTTCTTGTTGAATCGAATTATGATATTTTACCGCGAACTGCTAAATACTTCCCTCCTCATGGGGATTCGCACTTTTGTTTAACAGGATTAATAATTAAGAATAAATTAGTTTGAAAGATTTTAAAGGTGCTATAACATTTTATTTCCAATTCGTATATGTTTTCATTTTAAAATAATATTTTAGGTCGTCGTTATGGAAATCAATGTTGGACATCGTTTGTTAGTTTCTGTCCATTTAGTAGGATTTAATTTAATAACGTTTTGCAGACTATGGTAAAGGAATCTAGCAAATGGCGGATCGTGTCAATGGCTAGGTGTATAAAGGGGCTAAGGCGAAGGTGTTCCGGCAGTGGCTAGTAACAACGATGACGCAGATAAAGGGGGTCGATAACGTGAAATAGCAACGTGAAAACGTGGCGAGAAAATAACATTATTAACCTCCCGGGTATAATACGCGCGCCACTGCGCCAGATATGGTAATGATTATGTAAATCCCCTACTCACAGGTACATCTCGGGAATGTTATATACTTATTAAAACCAAGATTGCCCGAACCGAGGATTGCGTTGAGCAAAAACTTTAGCCGACATCGAAACTTCAACTGTTTATGGACCCTCAATTTTTACGACGTTAGTAATTCCAAATCTCAGGTTGCCTGAAATCGGACTATCGACGTTGCAGACTTGCTTGGCGACTCTCTTTTCAATTTTCTTAGTTTCCCGCTCGAAGCAAGGCAAGCATTGTATGGGTAGATTCTTATCTCTAAAAAGCTATTTAGCTAAATGGAATTTACAGAGCCCGCACTGCAGTTCGAGATTTTAAATATTACAATGTACTTCACATTGTAATATTTAAAATCTTGAAATTTGAGTCTAAATCCGAGCATTGTATTACGTGTCTAAGATTTTTCAAGACTCTTTTTAAAGTCTTCCACGGCGCGGTTACTTTAAATTATGCACTTTGGAAAATTAAAAATGTGAAACGTTGTTTAAAACGCAACCGGCTAATGTAAGCAGAACATTGCGATGATACTTCCTACAGCACAGATACGAATTCCTTTATAATTTCACAATAAACGTCTAACATTTACACAAAAGCGCTGTTGAAAATGTTTAACTAAAGTACATAATTGAGCCCCGTTAATCAAGAGCACGAAGTTTTCACAAGTGCTTAAATTATTTACCTCAAACATAAAACATCGACATTCAAAGCGTTTCTGGAATATTTTCGCTTACACAGACTTTAAATAGGTATAACAAACTGAATTATACGAATAGAAAATATTGAAAGCGAAGTGAGAGCATCAAAAATACTGACGCTGTATCTCGTTAATGAAGTTAATGAGTGAAGAAACAGGGAGTTGTATTGCTCGGGAACTTTGCAAAAGCAACTTGCAAGTTTCAATTTGGAATACTGTTACAACAGTGGGGAAGTGCACGAACAAAATGCATCATAAAATAAATACGACGTTTCGGTCTCATGCTCCGTTCCCACTTACCTGCTTTCAACAAACTTTCTTACACATTTGTTATTTCACAAGTTATTGTTGTTATGTTTATTTTTTATGTTTAATTTAATTAACGTGTAAAATTGACTGACGTTTTGATATTTTTACAATGTAACCTAGGTCTATATTGATAACTATACCTGTTGAACTCAAAATAAAATATTTTGATTCAAACTACTTTCTTTACTTTTTTAGTCTACCAAATCTAAAAAGTATTCCATGATATTAAAAAAGGATATATTTAACAATCCAGAATATCAGAAACCACACCCTATGAACAATGAGAACCTAGTTTGGAAAAAACATTTCTGCACTAATGTCAAACTAATAACCCTACTTTACACATTTCAAAAAACTACTCATTTTACCACTGAAATCATACAACATTTTAATTTAATCAAAAACTTTTCATTTTCCTAACAATTTTTTCAAAAAGAAAAATATACTAAATATATTTAAAATATTAAATAAAGTAGATTACAGTTTGCGGAGTAATTAACGTTAGTTACAAAAGGCTAAAACAAAATTAAAAATGTTTTCATTATATCAAAAGTTCTCTATTTGAGCCGAGATACTGGCAAATAAAGATGACTTTTTTACTCAACGTCAAACTTTCCTTCAAAGTTTACTAATTTTCAAAGTAAGTCAGAGAACTGTTTTATAAAACAACTAAGAGATTACTCTAAGCATAGTAATGAAGTTTTATTAAGGTTTACGATCTAAAGTTGTTGGTTAAAATTGTAAAAACTATTTTATTGTTCGTGTTAATTGATTATATTGAACAAACAAAAGTAATTTTAAACTCGTTAAGTGATAGGTTTATTTTTGTTTGACTTTTAAAATTCAACTTAAAAATATATTTAATACTACCTAAACATCTTACTTAAAAAACTTTACCCACAAAAAATATTGTGTATTTCTATACTAAATAATCGAATCTAGGACCAGGCAAATGCCAGTAAACCGCTGAGGCCACATAATGTAATTTATTAAGCAGGAGCTATTTTTAGCCGATTGTATAAGTCAGTGGTTTTAATAAATCTTCTAAATATATTATATTTGTGTTGGTCAACAATACTCGGATCTATACATACAAATAGTTTCAATATCAACAACGAAACTAGTTAAAATAACCAAATAGTGGGTGCGAAGTGATTTTCCAGTGTTCCATTTTACAAATACCTTTACGGCGCACCAAAATGTACTACTAACAAAGTTTGTTTGTTGAAATAAACAAGCAAATTTAATTCAACGGTCTATTTACACAACTGATATGATCTTCGCTACGCTTACCTGTCCGTACTTCATTTAAATATTGGTTGGTCAGTAACAAAAGAATCATATATTTATGCAAATGTGTACCTTGTATTTGCTTGGATTAAGGTTCGGGTCTATAGTAATAGGAAGATTTGTGTAAAACATAGTAGATCCTCAACCCTCCACCTGCCCACTAAAGCTACAGGGTAATTTGAAATTTTATAATGCGAAAACTAAACTAAAATGGCCCACTAAACCGTGTTTAATTAAATTTATAATTAGAGGATCGACTGTGTAAAGATTTGAGTTGCGTTTTGTATGCGACCCTTTTATTGTGGTTTGCTAATCAGTTACAAATCTCAATTACTTCTGATGTTAATGTGTACGTTATTTAAATACAAAAGATTTGAATCATCTTATGATTAATTGTGTAACTGATTGGTGGTGTATGTGGATAGATTTATAAATATTATTTACGTAGAAACATACTATAAATTTGCATATTTTCCATTTTTCAACATGGCTCGAGTTCAAGATCACCAACACCAATTGGGCCAAAATGCTGATTACCTCCTTTCTGTACTTATATGATTGGTGACTGAGAGGCCATAGTTCTGCAGTGTTACAGGTCTATACATTAAATTGCTATGCTTTTAATTTATCTAAATTGATACCAGCTAAAACATTTTGGTATTTATTGTAAATATTTTTTACAATTACATCCCTCAATCAAAGGGAAGCAACAAATGAAAAATTCATATCTCCAAAAATCACATGTTATTTTTGGTCAGTTCAATTGTCAAAACTTTTAAATAATTCAAAGCAATCCTGTGGTCTACCACTCAAATTGTAAACTATGTGTTGCAATAGTTAGCGCTACACAAACAATTAAACCAGAATTTATTGTGAACTTTAAATATATAATTATTTATTTAAATACAATTAAGTAAATATAGTTAATATAATTAATATATAAGTTTAAGGTGGAAAATATTATGAACAAAGTTGTTTGGTGTTTAATTTGCTGAAAGACCGAAATATGGAGAGAGCATAAGTTTTATTACAAAGGAGTAGCATAAAAAGGAAATCTGTGAGACGCAAATAGTATTTTTAACAAAAACATTTAACTTATACAGATCACTAGTTAATTCTAAGTACTGTAAAAGTTCTCTTATCTTAAATACTATCTTTAATACAAAATTAAACGAGTTAGAACATAAAATTCCAATAGATTGTAAACACCAAAACCAAGGCAAACAGACATATTCTAGGACACTGATGTTTGTCTTGAGAGAGTATTAAGCCTCTATCTATAGGCATAGTTGCAGGGTCTCTACCAACGCTACTAAGTCGTCAATAATCCAACTAAATACGTGATAATCCACACATAAATCTTATTTTTACAGTACAGCCAATTAAAACCCAGAAAACAGTAAACAATAATATAATTTTAGAATAAAAGTACTTTTAATGAAACGTACAATTAAATCCATGAAACTCATTTTATTATGTCGAAACTAAAACTTCTTTAATTTTTTTTTGTCGTGGTTATATTTTGTTTTACATTTTCTGCAATTTCACCATAGAAATCATAATAAATCAAAGAAATCAAAATGTCGAAACTGTTTTTAATATAAACTCTATCAATCTCAGTTTAATATCAGCTCCAAGTTTAAGCTCAAACACGCTGTTATGTTCAAACCGATGTTAAAATTTATGCACTATGTCCTTACTGTTTGTGCGTAAACATATCGATTCTAAATTACGGGTTTGTGACGTAATATTAGACGGTTAATGCGGGATAATATCTCTTTGACAACCTTTGTGGTTGAGCGGTAATTGTGGTGCCTTGTGTCCACAGAAACACGGGTTCGATTCTCGATTGGTAAAATATTTTGTTAATTGAATTTTTTTGGTCGCAATGTGTATGATTGTATGATTTATGTATGACTTTGAGTGTAAATTGAAACTACAATTGTAGACATTAATCATCATCATCATCATCAGCCTATATGCTAATCCACTACTGTACATAGGCCTCTTCCAATGATTCCCAGCAGAGACGGTTGATGGTTGTAGACACTAATAAATAGGTAGTTATTTTTCTATAATTCTAACTAATCGCAATGACTGATCATTTTAATATGGACCAAATTAGTTACACAGTACTATTATGAGAGTAGTTTTCCGCAATCAAACCTCTCCAGTTTGGCTGGACCTCTCTTTTACCTTGAAACATTCCTAAGTAAACAAAACAAAGCAGATTGATATGGAAATATACAACACAATGTTCTTTCCTTTTTCTTTCAAATACTATATGAAATATACGGTAGACTGCCTATCAATAGTAGTATGACCTTGAACCACCTTTATTACAAGGAACTAAAGTCCATATTCGTAATACAGGTACTTCAAGTAACTTACGATATGAAATACCCTAAAAACACGTGATATGTAAAAGTTGTGGAAAAGACAGGTATCAAATACGTTGAAAGAATGACTAATAGTGTGAAAGTGAAACCTATGATGCTTGTGAAAGCAATTTATTGGTATAATAAAGATATTTTTCAAAGGAATCTAGAATATAAGTGTAGAAAATTACACGTCATTGACACCGAGGGTCTGTTTTTGTAAATATTTACTGTATGAATACGTTTCACAATTGTTTGAAATAAGAGACTTACATAAGCACTATCATACTTAGGTTAGGTTAGGTTGGTAAATAATTCGATTTCTTAGGCCTAAGTGAATATTTTATTTGTTAAATGTGAGGATTATAATAAAAAAGGTAGACGTGGTCATTATGTATATTCTTTTTTACTATACGTAAGAAACACAGAGTGAAAAACAGTCTATGAACAAGGATGAAATAGACCTTACTGTATTTATGTTTAAGCAAAAGACTGAGAAAAGTCAGGCCAAGTCCCTAGTACAAGTAGATAATAAAAGAGTTACTTTAAATGCTTTCGCACGCGCGTGTACGCACGATTGAGTCGTACGTATTCCTTCAGTCAGTGGTTCGAACAATTTAATTTTGAGTTAACTGAAATTAGATTTGTATTTTAGTACTATTTTTAAACAAAAAAAAGAATAGAAATATACCATTCGATTTAACTTATAGCACCAATCATTATTGGTCAAAGATACTTGATACTTACTAAAATACAGAAAATATAAATGCCCAATGTTTTTCATGAAGCCATATTACGAAATAAAATCTATACCTTCAAATATCTCGCAAAAATATTTGTTTATCATCCTCACTTACAAAAGTCAAAGAAAACAATTTGCTACAGGTATTCTAAAACATATTTTATTGACATAAAAATAAAGTCTTGTTTCAATAAACACAGTCCTTCAGATTCACGCCTCCACAAAAGGAACTTTCCTTCATTTTGTATTGCGAATATAAACAAATCATACTCACATCAGAAACATCTAAGTTACGAGACTAGTTACGCTATTTGTTTGTTAATGGAAAATTCCTATGGAAAAATACGAAGTCGAAGTAAGATACCTATTGTGATGTAAGACTTATACGACGATGACGGGCTCAATATGAAAATAAACTTTCTAGTGTTGAACTAAACACATTCCCTCAGTCCAACTGGTCGGACCATGGGTAAACTAGCTTCCCCGTGGTACAAATAGTAGGACAAAGCGGTCCATAGTACATTATCTGATCCAAAAAAATAATAGAATAACGCGTTCATGAGAATAAATTTTGAATCTTTATAATATTTGTATAGATTTGTCTATGAATGTGAGTGTGTGCGTAGTTTCTGATACTTTAGATATAGTTATTAAGCCTAGTTAGAGGTCAGTTGCAAGAAGAGTCTTCTTCTTCTTCCTTGCCTTATCCCATCTACTTGGGGTCGGCTCTCCTCGTTCTTAAGCGCCAGGACATTCGGTCCTGGGTTGTCTGTGAGTTCAACTGAGCCCGTTTCATGTCTTTGGAGACGGTTGTCATCCACGTGGCTAGCGACCGCCCTCTGCCCTTTTTCCCTTCTGGAATGGCCATGGCTTTCTTTACGGCGAAACAGTGATTGACTATATACAACATATTATGAGTAAATATTTTATTAGGTACGTTAAAGTTTTAATGAAAATCCCCAGTCATCTAAATGATGTGCTCGCGACAAACACGTACAAGTAGTTTTCTGAAAATATAGGTAATTAAGAAGAAATCACGTCTCAGTTAATTCAGCTCTTAGCCGTTGATTAAAGTAAAGTTTTCCGTAAACACATTTATTATCATTTGCTTTAAACGTAAACAAATTAAAATGTGTTTTTGTAATTATCACTCGAGGAGCTGTATTTGTTATTTTATTTGTGGTGGAATTGAGATAAATATGAGGTATATTTTTGTTGTATTTATTAAAATTAACAAATAAACAACTGTTTTACAATGTGGATAATAATAAAGTAATCTTCGATTCTATTTTCATGTTCAAAAAAAGTTATTTAAGTACCATAATGAAAGAATTTTAAAAATCTGTAAATTACTTAGAAATAGAATCGACTTTGTATTTTTGGAAAAATATTATATAAATTGATAAATATTTTAAAAGCTCACTCCGATCATTCTGAAATACCGATAAAATAACACCCACACAGCATTATCAGCGTTTGACATTAAGAAATATATTAATACCTACCTATATTGTATCCGTTCCCCAAAATATTTTTATATTTCTCATTTATTTTTACCCGACAAAGAAGGATAGGTTATGTATTTTAACCAATTATTACTCTCTTAAAACAGCTTTTAGCTGTTTTAAGAGAGTAATAAAAACGGACTAACTTTTTTAATAAATCTATTAGCCGTATAATATAAAAATATTTTCTCTGTTGGTTCACAACTAAGTTGCAAAAAAATCTAAGTAAAATCATTTCCCAATTAAAAATCCAGTTCTTTGAAGTAGTTGGTATAATTACTCACAATTCTCAATGGATCCCAGCCAATGCTACGCTTGAATTTCCAACTCATACTTGAGGAAGGTAAGCATTATTACTGTGCAGTTCCTCGTTTTATTCAACAGCTTCGGTCCCTAACGCTTCTCTACGCTAAAACCGATTCCTTGTTACTTGATTTCTGCATTTCGAAAAAGCGTAAATATTTTCCTCTTGGGTGCTTTTGCAACGATGAAGAATTCAATGGCCGGTTCAACATTTTGAATTATTAAATTTCTATGTACCGTTCCTTTATTCAATGCGTGAAATATTATTTTTGTCACTCTTTTTCTAGTTACTTGCACAAACTGCGTAGGATATGCACTCGTTATTTTTTAATTTTCTGATGTTATTTGTTTGCTTTTAAAATTCACTAGTGTTGAAATTTTTTGTTTACAATGAATATAAAGAATTTTATTGGGAATATAATATGAAAATATCGTTTAAATAAGTAACGAAATAAATTGACAAAGCATTTTTTTCACATCTATCCAAATAAAGGAATGGATTGAAAAGCCATCAATCCAATTCAGCTTTTTGCGAGTTTTAATAAAAATTGAAACATATTTTCGGTTTCTGGTAAAAGCTAAGTACATTCGGGGCTTTTCCTGTGTTTTTTTCTTTTGTAAGAGATTGCGCTAAGTGATCACATTTCGATATTAAACCATTTGCCGAGGGCCGGTGCCGACTACGTATTTCATTTTACTGAGTGTCTGACATGAGTTTTGGAGACTCGCTTTTTGTAGAGATTATTTTCCAATCTATATATTACGGATTATAGCTAATGTCAGTTTATCTGTCTGTTTATTGACGTAGTCGGTGGATATGAGTCTTTTGATAGTCTTTTTATAACTACATGATACACGATTGGATGGTAACGTTCATACACAAATAAGACTTTTTATTTGGTACTTTATCACAAAAAAATGGATTTCGTAATGTGTTTGTATCGTTTTCAACTTGTAAGGGAACAATTTTCCGCAATTAGGCTTCATTAGATATTAAGGTTGTGATCCTGATGTGGATAGATAAAGGTCTAAAATCTACCTAATCAATTAATCCTCGATTTTTCGAACATTGCTAAATACAACAAGTAGTATAACGTAATATAAACCAATGCAATAAACCAAAGTATCTATTTAAAAACCAAAACATTAAATTAAAGAAAAAAACAAACTGTAAATCTAAACTGATTCACTCCCTTAGAAACTAAAGGCATTCCATCGACAAGCAAACGTTATTTTTGTTTGAAATTCGAAACCTCCACAATTTAACTAGTTGAAATATCAAAACCACATTTCTGTCCCAAAGTCAGTAATTAAAATATCAAACTGTAACAAGTGGTAATATTGTTGGAGTGTCAGTAAAACAGGTGTAGTTCTGTATCGCTAAAATCTTATTTAATTGAATGATAACAGCCGCAAGATAGAGCACTGTTTATGTAAATTTTACTTAGTTATAAGACCCTTCTCAGGCGATTAGCTCCGGTCGAGAGTCGAGCTCCAAATTAAAGCTATGTTTTGATTGTTGTTTCATTTCAGTTCTCTTTAACTGTTATTTATTAATCAGACTACGATTTTTAGCTTACAGATTTTAAAGCTGAGTTGTAGTGGCTGAAACTAGTCCAAATATATTACTTAAATCAGAACGCATACCTCTTATAAAACAATTCAAATTTTAATGCATCTTTTTTTAAGTACTTTATCTAAATTTATTTATAAATAACACAACATACTCAATCTCTATCATATACATATACCAACATAACTAGGTTTATTACCTGTATCTAGGGTATCAACTACGCATTCATACACACACCAGACCAAGATAAACAATTGTGGATCAAACAAAAAATATGTATCTCGCATACGAAACGAACGGGTCTTCATACTCACTACTCATGTCACTGGTGTTAAATTCAACTTTATATAACACTGTGACTAATACAAGTATATCTACTTAAATAGTTGGATATAGAATTAATTACACCCTTGTTTTTACTTGTTTTGTTGTTGATGAAAATGTTTGACATTATAAATCGACTTACATCGCATCATAAATTAATCATAACAGTAGCTTTCCGTAAACTATTGTAGGCTGTTGTAGCTTTCCGTTAACCTTTTCAAATATTACCAATTTCTCGGATAAACAATGACCGACAAATATCTATATCGGTATCTGTAATACCTTTCTAATACTCTCTATAACAACTTTAGTAGATTTCTAACAAATATATTGAAGTACCTAATGTTTTGTTCCTCTAAAAAAATAAAACTCAAAGTGCTCATTATCAATTTAGAACCATCAAGTAATCCTCGAATTTGGCTCAACGGCCTTCTCAAAACCTCCACATAAAAACACATTTAAAAACAATTTCAAATATACAATAGGAGTTAAGTAGGTATTTTTATCAGGCAACCATTGAAACGGCCGGGAAATTTGCATTAAATCCATTTACTGTGAAGATTATAGGCTCTGGGTGTAGTCAGCGTGGCGCCACGGTGCGTATGGAGTTGGAAACAAATATAAACCAACTGGTAAATAATAGCTGGTAAGAAGAAATGGCAATTGCCGCTCAGAGTTTTAACACCTGGAGTAGTTTGGTTGGTCATTTGGTTGACGTTGTTGATCTGTGCCTGGTAAGGTTCTAATACAAAGGGAAAAACTTTATGCTTATACCTAATATTTTTTTTTACCTCGATACAGGCTTGCCTAGTGAGGAACCGAAAGATGTTGTCGTTCTAATAATGTTTAAGTGTTTCTGCAAAAAGATTCTATTTGTACCAAACGTGCTCTGTAGTACGTAGACTCATGTGTATTAGTTTATAAGTTTCTTTTTGTTGTAATAAATATTTTTAATTTTTTTTTTCAATGTACACGCTAAAGTCACTCAGCATACTTTTGGTTTTAATTTCACTCTAATATCTAAATTATAATCAAAAACAACTCAAAAATATTTTTCCATTTTCAATCTTCAAATGTAATGAAGTTTGTTATTCGAAAATGAAACAAAATATTTTCCTGTTGTTTTGAGGCATAGCAATTAGGCAATTGGTTCTACAAAGCCCATTTATAGCCTACATTAATCATCAAACAATCCTAGGTCTTTCACGGGCTTTCTAATTAATTTTAGTTCTAGCATTTGTATTGTATTAGATATCAAAACATAGTATTGTAGTAGGTATATTAGTAATGTTATCTTAGAACACAATAAACGTCAAATCAATAAACGTTCTGATTACTCTGAGGTTACCTTTGTAATAATATATACCAACTAGTATTCATTAGATACTAGTATGATACTGCTATTAAATAACTACATTGTAGTATACATCATTGTTATTCTGGCACAAATATTATATTTCATCCGAAGTTTGGGGTCTGTACAATAACTTACAAAATTTTCCAGTACTAAGTAAAATTAACTTTATGTTACCCGTCATTAGTTTCAGTAATTTTCTCAATATAATGTGAAAATGATCCGTTGTTCATTGGTGTTTAAACTACGGCTTTACACACTTTAATGCTATTCAACAAATCTGTCTCCTAAATGCGAAAACTTCTTGTAAATTGATTACCTAGGTTTATTACCTGTATCGAGCGTATCAGAAGCTTCGCGTACATTAATTTATAGTGATAACATAGATATTAAATAAATAATATATTAAATATAAAATGTATTACAGTGGGTATATGGAACAGACAGCTCGACGGCAGCTTTCAGTAAGTAAGCGGTATCACAACGCACAATACACGTCGATTCGGATTACGCTATCGGCCGTCGAACGTAAGTGGCTGTGTAGCCTCAAATAGGCACTCACAGACGCCGGAATGAGTCGCAGCGCGATCTCCAATACAGCTTCTAAGATTGCAGTCAGTACCTGATGCGTTTCGAATGTTGTTTAGGGTTAGACCAATAATTACGTGGAAAGCTATGGGGGAGTTTTCAAATTGGTGATTTTATAAAGTTTGATTTTCGAATATATAAAAAGTTCAAGTATAAAACAAAGTTAAAAATGTTTGAAAAATACATTCAAAAAGGTTTTAAAAAGCTTCATGCCGGTATGCTGTGTGTTCAAATATTATGAACTCTCTACATAAAAAGTTATACGGTAATAAACCAAAGAAACTTTTATTTAATAATCGCATGATCATCGCCAATAACATGAAGTAATTTTCATGAAACAATATAATTTCGTTTCGGATCGCCAATAGACCTTTTTTTCTTATAAAAGGTGGCAGTAACGTAAGTGGAACTCCGCCGGTTACCATCAAATTCTATGCACACTGTCGGAAAGCAATTTTCACTCAATCCCCTCTCCTCAACAAGTACAAACTTACGAGAAGCACGTGCGCCCATATCAATAGTATAACAAATAGGCTGATATTTCGTCAGAAATAACCCGAATCAAGTTTCAGTGAGAAATCTTTTGTGTGTGGCAGGTGAAAAAGTGTGAGAGTTGATTTATACGCACCAATGCCGCCTATCGGCGCATGATTGAAAGGGAATGTGTTTATACAACAACCGAATTCGTCGATATAATATGTATATCGGAAAATATAAATACAGGTTCGTGTTTTTAATAGTTGCTGTCAATATGGGCTATCTTGCGCGACACCGTCCCCGACTCGGCTTTTAATATTAGAAATGTCAATGCAAAAATTTGATTTATGTCAGTATTGCACGTTGTATTGTTTCATGCTACACGAGCTAGGGGGTTATTCTGTTCCTGTCAAACGCCTCTGCTCTCCGCGTTGTATGTACATATTTGAATAACTTTTGTGATTGTGTTTTTGCTAGGTCGTAAGTATTTACAAAGAAAATTGTTCACGAATTTTCCCGTGAATATTTTTAGTTTTAGGAAAATGATTTTTATAAAAAAACGTATTTCAACACCTCTTGCCATGTAAACGGTTTTATTATAATCACAATAAAACCATCCTTTAAATATGTGCTTTCTATTGAAAATAAATACACAAAGTTTTATATCATAAAATATTGCGTACCAATATTTTTTAACAACAATGCGTTGAAAAGTTTTTGGGATGCCGAAATTGGAAAAGTCTCTTTAATATATTTTTCCAAGAACTTTAATAACATTTTCTTGCCTATTTGGCCTTCTTAAGTCCAATACATAATTTAATATTGATGACTCATAATACCTTCTTTATTTCTAATAGAGTGGTTACAAGTCAACTATCCAATATAGGACTTATGATGTAATATTCTGATATTTTAACGTAAAAAACATGGGACATTCTTGATAAACAAAGACTCTTCATAAACATTATCCTAAAAACAATGTACTTAGTCAATTTTAAAATTGTAAGTGCTAGAAGTGGTACCTACTTCATTAAAACGACGTCCATAGCAACTGAATCACGCTAACGAAGTTTGCACTGACAAAATTCATAAACAAGAGGTTTCAGAACGCACACAGGTTGTCAATTCGAAGCATTAATGCAACAGGGAAGTTCGAAAACCGTAACCGTGAAATATTTACAGCTTCGCGTGTATTCCTAAAACGTCGATGAAGTTAGGTCGCGATATCACGCGTATGTAAGTAAAAGGTAGGTAGTTATATGTACGTCGATATTGACTTTGATAAACGAGCCTCTGAGTGTCGCTCGACAAGAAGCCACGTCACCTACTTTGGTGCATTGCGGATCTACATCTTACCAACCCTTGTTTACACTCTATCCGCGTAGTTTTTATGACTACTAACGCGATATTACGTCCAACAACAGTGCTTATGGTAGTCCTTTATTTGTTTGATACAGTTTATTGCACGTAAGTGGTATATTGTAAGCGCGCAATCGTTTTTGACGTTAAGGTATAAGGGTTTTGATGTGCTCTCGACGGATTTATGATATATTTTGTTGTGTCGTTCGCGCAAGTTTGTTTTTGCTGAGAGTAATAGCTTCTACGGTTATCATTGTCTTGATCTCATTGTATTACTTTTGTGTAGACAATATGTGTTCTAATAGGTAAGTATATTACACAAAGATACATACACAAAACATTGAAGTGTCTGTCTGTAATTTGAAGGTAAGTTTTATAATTTATTTAAGAAAATAATTTACAATGTAAATATAGTATTTTTTAAAAGAAAATATTTGAATAAAGAACCTTTTTCTTACTTTTAATGATTTAGTTTTTATGTTTCGTATTTATCTTTACAAGAAGTACAAATAAATAAAAAATCTAACCAATCGACCTCACCAATAAAATTATATATTTGAAAAGTGATTTAGTTACGTGAAGTAGCATCAGACTGCCAACGGAGGCTTTCAAATGGCTAATAGTATTTGCATATTATTGAAACGTTCCGATACACCTAGAGCTCATTAGGCATTGATCGGCTTACGGTCCGTACTCCGAAACTACCTTTGATATCAATTTACGGGTTTGTTACATTTAATCTAGATAATCTTTTACAAATGATAAAGATTAGAATATATTAATGTTTTACGTATAACAAAAAATCGTTTAATTTAATCTGTTATACAGTGTACTGCTTTTACGCACAAAAAAAATTAGTATATTTTAATTAAATATCACTATCACTCACAAAAATAAGAATTGTGTTTGAGTGTCTTGAAATAGTTGTTTTTTTTATATTTATGTCAATACTATTGGGTATACTAATTCTGACTTAAGAATCAAGCTAAAAATTAGTGTTGTCTCTTCAATCAGAGTAATTATTTGAGCTGGTTACTTGTACTACTTGGTTACTGTTACTGTAAACACCTTACGTTGTCAATGTTTGTTTTAAGTAAAAACGCTTGTTCGAGTAGCCTTAAATTTTTCCTTTATTTTTCCTATTATTTTCAAAAGCTCATCAATTAACGTTACACAAACGTTTGTCTATACCTGTACACATTATAAATTCGCGTAGCTCATTAACGTAATTGATCCGCTTTAGCTTTCCGCTAGTCCAGAATCAATCGCACGTCCCACCATTGATTTGCATTAATTACTGAGTCCGAATGTCACATAACGTCTGCCCCTCACTACAGGCCATTATATTGATAGACCCGATGTTTTGACTCTGTTTTTGTTTTGTTTTGTACAAATTAAGCTAGCTCTTCAGTTTTGGGTAGGTGACATTTTATTCGAAACTAGTAGCTCCCCGCGGTTTCACCCGCGTAGTTCCCGTTCCCGTGGGATTACGGGGATAAAATATAGCCTATGTCACGCACTGATAAATTAGCTTTCCATTAGTGAAAGAATTTTTGAAATCGGTCCAGTAGTTTCGGAGCCTATTCATTACAAACAAACAAACAAATCTTTCCTCTTTATAATATTAGTATAGATAAAAACCTGTCTCTTCATCATCTCCTGTTTTCACAGTAAGCTGATGACCATAATACTGTCACAACTCTCGTTAAATTTTATTCGAAATAAAAACCTTCCTCTTCATCATCATCAGCCCACATATGGCTCCAGCCTACCTCGACTTAGGACGAATCTTTCCCTTGAATGATTTTATGCCCCTCACTACAGGCCATTGTATTGATAGACCTGATGTTTTGACTCTGTTTTTGTTTTGTTTTGTACAAATTAAGCTAGCTTTCCTCTTCAGTTTGAGGTAGGTGATATTTTATTCTAACTAAAAACCTTTCTCTTCATTATCTCCTGTTCTCATAGGAAGCTGATGATCATAATACTGTCACAACTCTCGTTAAATTTTATTCGAAATTAAAACCTTCCTCTTCATCATCATCAGCTCACATATGGCTCCAGCCTACCTCGACTTAGGTCGAATCTTTCTCCTGAATGATTATATCTATTGCTGAAACTGTCGCATAGTTTAAAAGATTCAAGCGTACAAGCAGTAGGAGTGACTTTTTTTACCATGAAAAGATAAGCAAGTGGTTTTAGTAAATATTTCTTTAGTAAAAGTCGTTATTTGATATTTTATGGGAGTGATTTCCGATGGAAATTATCAAAGAGGCAACCCCAAACAAATGACGAGAAAATCAAATAACAGAAAGGAAGGAGTTTTCAGCGTGTGGGGTAGGTTGAAGAAAATTTCCATTTATTTTATTCAATTGTCACTCAAAATTACGTATGTTCGTTAATTCCCCTTTTAAAACTATTACAAACCAAAAACATTTCATATTATCTGCATTTTTCATTGAGCAATAATATAAAAAGGAACTGCTCAAAGTACTATTTTAAATTCCGTTATTTTGTCCAGGAAAAGTCAATAAAATTACCATAATTATCCCCATAAACACAACAAATGAAAAGAAATCGAATTTGAATTTCATTCCACAAATTGAATTCGAGTTAACATCGTAGTCGCGCTATAAATATCCTGTGCCACGATCCATAAATCGTAAATGGATTGTGCCATGCGTAATGTGAAAATACGTATAGACAACTAATATCACCCATCTCGCAACAAACACAGCAAACAACCAGTGAGGCTCTGTTTCAAAACATACAACTTTGACATCTGCCAAACCCGAACAAACACAATCCAACGGAAGGCGGTGGTACACACCCGACTTAAATCAAATAACTGTATTGCTTTTAGCTTTGTAAAGCTTCAAGTGCAATAGCGTCAGTGGCGGATGTTCCACCCCCGTCTAAGTCTGTAGTCTATGATATTGGTCCACGCCCTTTACATGTTCTCGGGGAAGCGGCGCGCGGTGTGGCGGTGCGGCGGCACGCACTGGCGCGATCGCGTCGCGTCGCGCGCGTCTCGTCGCGGCCGCCCGCGCACCGCACGCCTCGCAGATATCGCGACCGTGACGCCCAACTTAACTGCTCCAGTTTATCCCTTTAATTGCCTTTTTTCTGGAGACTGGCTTTAAGCGCTCGCGCCGTATCTCCTCACGTCGCAATTACGGAGACGTCTTATGATAAATCTGCCGTAATTTGCATGAGATAGCATACGCTCTCAACTTTCACGCGAAGCTTCCTACTCTTGTCGTTTATTACGTTAGGGAACGTTTCCAAGAATGAGAATGAGCTATTTAACTACTAACTAGATACCGTTAACTTAGTTTGCTTAAATTTTTCTGCATACAATTTTTCATCGTATTATTTCGTATTCCCGCGAGTCGCTTTGCATTTTTTGAGGAGACAATTTTTCGAGTGAATCCCACGAAATAACAATTCGGAGTCGGATGTGTTCTCATACAATTTCACCTCGCGGAAATAACACGGTAAGAGGTAAACAGTACAGACGGTACAATCTCCGCGCTGCAACGTTGCGAACACCCCAAGGCTGCGCTCGTGAGCGCCAATTTGGAATTTTTTTGGGCGTTAGGGTAGCGGGTTCGCAGGCAGTAGACGCGAGACGCTCGGAGGTGAGCGGAAGATATTGAAGCGTCAGCGGCCCGCCCTGCGGACTGCGACGCCGGCTATTTGTCGAACGATGCGCCAAAACATCGCATCGCAATCGTACCGACAAAATTATTCCCCTCTAGATTGTTACTCTTCGCTTTTCGGAGGTGAATTTACTGTGCAGGTTGAGAGTTTTATATTGTACAAGAGATGAGGCGGAGATTGTATTATCTTGTTGGCAAGCTTTCGGATGTCGTTTTAATTTCGATTCGAAAGCTAAAATTTATATTTTTCCAAATTTTTATTGTAGTAACAAGCTGATACAACAGTTTAAGATATTGCATTTCATTTTTGATTCTACGAACATTTTATCCTGCGAGTATTATCTCCTTGACAAACTTACCCCAACTAAAACAGAGTGTAGATAATCTTGACAAAATGTCTAATAATTCTAGTTTCGTATCTATAGTGATGGATGGAGTCAATAAGTCTGCAACCTTGTCTTGTTTCGGACTAACAAAACAAATGAGAAACATTAAAGATAAAGAATTAAAGAAACAGAAAAGGACTTTCCTTCGGTAAGACACAAAGCCGTAGTTTAATTTACATTTCTTATTTATTTTTACTTACTTATCTAAATTCTATACAAATTGGTGTGTTTTTTAACAAAATCAAATTAAATGTAAACAAGGCTTATTTTAAGATATTCGTAATTAAAGTGACCATTTTTTTTACTTAGGCTGGTGGTAACTTTTGTTTTAATTGTCAACTATAAAAAAGTTGTACCATATTTTTTATTCATATAATTATGTATAACTGGACGCGGATATAATTTTCTATACTTAACTTTAAAAAAATTATTATGACTTATAAATGATTTATACATACTTTAATGTCCCATCTAAAAACACAAACTTTCATATTGGTAACACTTACTCCTACACAATATTAGTATAACAAAAGAAAACCGTTTTAAAATCACCATCAATTTTAAAGAAAATCTCGATTCCCTTGTTAGTAATAAACTTATTACACGAGATGTGACCAATGTCAGTTAAAGTGGCCGGGCGGGTTCCACAAATGAGAACTCTTACTCCCTAACACTCTACTTACTGGGAACTATTGCATACTACGAGATTGTAAACTGAATTGCAAAAAAAGATTGAAAAAGAATGCATTGATGGAAATGTAGTCTAAATAATATTTCTTCAAAAATACATATAAATCTTTTGGACGGTAATAAAAAGAGCTAAGAATTGAAATATGATTTTGTATATTCTAAGTAGATGTATACATTTATTAATGGGTTTTAATTTTAAAATTTCATACAATAAACAAAACACTTAGATAAAGTTGTTAGGTACAGTCACGGTATCTTAGAGTTGTCAGAATTTCTTTCAAATGGAAGTAAGTATGTACGTTATTTCGTGTTTCAACACAAAAAATAACTAGATCTCCCAGAAAACCATTCCGTACAGGTGTTCTCTATAACTAGCCGTAACACATAGGGTATTTTATAGGAAGTAATATTTTTCTTACTAACTCAAAGAGCATGATTTTCTTAACCATATTTCGTGTTAAAGTTTTAGTGAAGTTCAAACAGCTAATTTTTAAATCGTGGTATTTAGAAGTTACTCACATACACTGATTTGGCAAATAATATTTATTTTTTATAATAATTATGTTAATAATAATATTGTGAGAAATATTTATGAAAATATTGGTCAGATAATTTCATGAATAAGTTGGTAGTAGTAGGTTGGTTGTTGAAGTGCCCCAATTTAATACACCATATTAGGTACTATTACTAAAGACGTAAGGCTCTATTTTCTAGTTACCTCCATCCATATTTCAGTGTAAAACGAGTGTCAATAGGGTGTCCGTCGCGATCGTGGCCGAGGTTCTGATGAGCTAGTAAGTTGTTAGGTTGGGGGAGTACCGGGAGAATTTTAATATTTTTATATAGATTTTGTTCTAACAACTGGGAATTATGATACAAAAATGAGTTTTATTCTGTCTCTACTAGCTTCTACATTATACATTATACAATATTTTTTTTACTTTTGTGTTCCTAGATAAAAAAGTGATTACTTATTTATATTGTATGCAATAAAGTTATCAAAAACTTAAAAGTTTTGATTTTTTTTTAATCTTAACATTGTATTGATTACTAGCGGCGTCTCGCGGTATCACCTACGTGGTTCCCGTTCCCGTGGGAATACGGGGATAAAATATAGCCTATGATACTCAGGGTAATAAATGTAACTTTCTAATGAAAAAAGAATTATTAAAATCGGTCCAGTACTTTTTGAGTTTATTCATTACATACCTCTTTTATTATATTGATTACAAAGCACATCATCATCGACAATTATTCAAGATATTCCAACAAACACGAACGACCTTAATTATAGAGCTATCTAATTACGGAAAACTGTCCACTTACAACTACATACAAACATACATACGATACGTAGGTATATAAACAAATAATGTACTAACCATCACCCAGTGTGGTACTCGACTAAAGCGACAACCCATCATGTGGTATGACATCCTATTAACCCAAGGCGAACTGCGCTTGGTAACTTCACTAATATGTTTCAATATATTAAGTACCTTTCCTTATATGCCAACTATATACTGTGTTGTTGAATATTTTTTGACTAAATTGTGTTGCTATATTTTATTAAATGTACAGGTTCGGAATGAAAAGGTTCGTCAATTTTCAAATTGATTCGTATAATGTGTCATGAAAACATATTACCTTTTGAAACTATGGTACAGAATAGACACGGGTTAGGGCAAATAATGTTCTACTGCTCCATAATAACGTTCAAAATTATTCAGATCAGTGTGGTTTGACAGGATAAATATCTTGTCAACAAGATTTTTGATAAACTAAAACCTTCTTGTTGGTTCAACCTGCCATTATTATTTCTGTTAAACTATTGTCAATCGGTCAATGTCATCATTGCAAAATATCAAAGAGGTTTTTATATACCGCGCGCACAAGGCAGTGTTTAAAAAGGATAGAAAAATCAAGCAAAACCTTATTTGATAGCAAACGTCATTCTATTTATTTAAATGTTAGCATCACTGTTTCTTACATTTGTATGTTGGCATAATTGTTTCTTGCAATACTAGTGCAAGTGAAAACCAACTCTAAGGTGACGAACCTTTTCATTCCGTGACTGTACATAAAAAAACCATAGAAACTGGTACTTTGTAGTTTTTAAACTTAAAATAAGGGCCGTCCAGATTGAGTACGGGTAACATTTTTCAATCAATTTTCCAAAATTTTCTAGAAGTTAGGAACCTTTTTCTGATGATAACGAAAAAAATAAAAAAACCGATTTGGTGCTCTCTTTCTGCAATTAAACTTTTACATTCAAATAACATGTAAAAGCACTAAGTTTTTCCACAGCTTTGCTGAATTATCAAAAAAACTAAAACTCACAATACAAAACTGCCAATCAGAGCAATACGAATTCGTGCGGAGAGGCGTTACTTCTTTTTTCTTCTTTTGTTTCCCTTTGACGTCACACGATTGAATGATGCGAATTAATTCGCAGGTTCTTGTATCATTTGACCTTGCATATTTCATATATACGACTATCACATAGAGGTTTTGTGAGGTGACCCTCATCTGGTTTTGGAATCGGAAATCTTAATCAAGCTTAGGTACTTTTTAATATTTAAATAAATACATCTGTGACAGTTCTTTGTATTTATCCACAGTCTAAAAGTATTACACATCTTCAGTGCAATCCAGCGTAAAATACTTGACTGAAGTAAAACATAATACATATTACTGGAACGTAAGTTAATCCGTTTTCACACAAAATATAAATTGCGTTAGTTTTACAAGCTTCAAATATTTTAACGTTAAAATGTTTAACTTTATACATGTTTCAGCAATTAAAAATAAAAAGTTTGGTGCGTCCTCTACAAATAAAGGTTTGGTATTATTAGTTTTACAAAAGCTTTGTCCTTTGCGTTCATCCGCGTCAAGGGTTGCCATTTTTAGTAATAATAAAATGACAAAACGTGACCCTGGTAACGGCCGCCATCCATCACAACCTCATGTCAAGAGCTGGTCAGCCGATTAAAAAACTGCTTTTATTATTCATATACTTATATATTTTCACATATACATTATTCCGGGACACACTCGCCCCCGTAAATGTTCTAGACGAGGGTGAAATTAAATATTAAAATCGCGGTTAGGAATTTCGGGTTGAAAAGTAACAGTGGTGGGCATGCGCAAAGCCGCACTGATCCTTGACCGTTCCAAAATCCAGTTTACAACGTTAAATTCGGACTAAAAACAAAAGGTGTGTAATTTTTTATCAGCTTCAAAATAACGGAAGCGGACCGGACGCGGCGGCGGTAAATTCTCCAACAGCGAGATACCTAAATGTTTGAATTAATGAAATCATGAGTTACCGAAATTTTCCTGTAAATAATCCGAGATGACGAAGTTTGGTGGCGCGTCGTGTGTGCGTGCGATAACGCTACTAATGATTGATATGCCTACGTCTCTTTTCAAACTAATGACAGGGTGTAATGACGGTGTTGACTTCCAAGTTATTAATTAATATTGTTGTTATTTCGTTGATTACGACATCCTCTTTGTTAATACAAACATTGTGTTTCAAGTTGAACAGTTGTTTTACCATTTCTGATGGATGAAAATTAGTTTTAATAAAGTGAACATTCAAAAAGCATTTGTCATTTGCATTAACAAAACAATTATTTTGTTGGTAACCGCAACTGGCTTTTATAATAAGTGTCAATAAGAACTATATAAAGTACAAAACATTATAAATCGTTAAAAATATCGGTTGACTAGTGCCGATGTGAAAACGTAACAAACAGACTCATTTTCACAAATAGAATCTAAGTAAGGATAACCACTGCACTATAGAAACGAATAAATACAATAACTCAACCTATTTAAATTACATCACATTTTATCAAAAGTTATTAAAACATCAGATTATTTATGATCTGTGGTTGCCTCGACCACATTACATAGATACTTTGATAAATAGCCGTCACTAGTATCATATTTGATTTAATTACAATTAAGGTTCAAATATTTGGGTCTTTCGGTAAACAAGTTGTGGTTTTAAGACAATCGTCCACAGATCAGGGGACGGCTTAAAAACTCCGACAGTGGACAAGAGAAAGCCATTTCAAACTAGAAACCTCAAACTAATTGAATTGTATAGTGGTTTATTTATATTAACACAACTTGATTTCTATGATGGTTTTAATCTTTCCTGTAGAGAATTAAATTAAGTATTTGAAATTGGGATTTTTGGTTTCGTTTCTGTTTTTCTAGTTCTAATTACAGTAAGATTTTTTGTAGTAATAATAAACTAATCTCGAATACTGCGAGCTTTTCAAATATTACCAATAATATTTTTATTCACAAATTCGTTTTTTACTTTGACAAAGTTTTAACAAATAAATTACAACTACATAGCCATTAATTTAAACAATTTAGCTACACCAAAATACCCAACACTACTATACATTAATCAGTTATATTCTAGTAAGTAAGAAACTAAACCACAACATTCGATATAATTCCCTATCTTAGTTTCTAAATGAAGTTACAACTGTACCTACTGACTTAAATCCTTTGGATACAAAGTTATCTCAAATACTCGGATAATACTACAAGTAGATATTCACTCCGAAACGCATGCTCTAGGGATTTAACAAAAATAAATGATCATTATGAGAAACTTTCAAAATTTACCGAGAGATAGTAAAACTCAGTATGATATGAAAAAGTATGTTATAGTTTCAGCTTAACTTATGCTTCTACTAAAGAACAATGGCAAAGAAGATCAATAACATTCTATTGTAACAAAAGATTATGTATGGACTTTTAGGGGGGTTTAATTTGTAATATATTTTCCTATTATCTCATAATACTAAATGTACTCCAAAGTCCATGACTAATTTCTGAGTTTTGTTTTCGGTAGAAATTTTGATACTGTTTTGATTAATGAAAAGAGCAAAGGAAACTTCATCTCCATCGACTTCCACAATGATTTCCTCTATAAGTTAAGTATAGATGTGAAAAAACATCATTCAAATACATATAGGTAATAAAAAATATTAAAAAACTAAGTACCTACATGTTCAAAGGAACAATCTCCCAAGAAAATTTGACGAATAACATACGATGCGTAAATAGCACGCAAACACTTTGTCTTATACGGCCAACAATTCTACAAGTTCTTTGTTTACCTTCAAACTTTTAATTTCTCACAAGAATTTGTCATAAAGGAAACTCATAAAGTAATGGTGAAAGTACTAAAGTAATTGTTGACATGAAGTATAATATGAAATTCATAAAATATACGAAGTTGAAGTCAAACTATGAGAAGGTCTCAACATGATTAAATGCAATTTCTTTAGGAAGTATGCTCGTTGGAAAAGTTTGCTTCTCAGAGCGGGTTTATTCTGATAACGTTTTATGTGCTTATAGAGTGATTCCTGATTTGGAACGCTCACCGCACGTGGAAATAGGACGAAAACTTACAGAATACCGTCAAACCACAAGTTTTCTCGTCACGCCATTACTAAACTTGCTTAGCGTGATACATTTTGTTTTCTTTCTATGTTCACAGTATAGGTAATGGCTGGTAAACTAGACAAGTGTTTATTTACCTTTTTTCTGGGAAATAAGACAAATATAACAAGCGGAAAGCAGCTATTTATTTTTTTGTTTGAAACACTTTGTAAGTGAAATAAAGTTTTGTTAACAAATGTGTAACTATTTATTTGAAAAGAAATATGACAATGTTGTTAGGTTCTTACAAAAGGTAAGTAATATGTACAATAAAGTTTTTCGTTTTATATTTTTCGCTATTTTATTTTATTGTTGTTACGCAATTACACTTCTTACAATAATTTTGAGAAAACTTAGCCATTGCAATGTGTATTTATTCATTATCAGAATAAAGATTTATTAAATTGTAAATTCTAAAGTAACCATCTCAGTCTATAACCCATTCATGACTGAATCACTGAACGGATTTTCATGATGAACGCATGAAGGTAGCTTGCATTCTAGCTAGAGACAATGGTCCTTGCATGCTATGTACTTTTAATTCGATCTTTTGTCATACCTCAATATTCAAAATAAAAATGATCGAAAATAATTACTAACATAGGTACACAAAAAATTAGATAAACTTTGCTTTTTTTCGTACCATCTCACAAATATGGTCCACGACTGATGGCTGAGCAAAATAATGACGTCGTTGACGTATTAGGAAGCACGTGGCGTTAACGGTGACTTATAACCAAGTGGAGCTCATAACTAGCGTCCAGCATCGCATAAGTCCCGCGACCGCATAGTGCGCTGCAACCGACCCCGCTTACATCATTCACAATGTTGTATTTAACGTGGATATTTCATGTTGAATTAGTAATAACACGGCATCTGTTGGATGGAAGCTACATTTTAGATGTTGAATTACGGTTTGGGAATGTTTTGAACAAGTTTTGTATCTTGATTTGTATTTTAAGGTAACTTTAATTAAATATCTTTGTTAATTAATGTTATTTGATGTAGTCTTACCTACAACGTTGTGCTTTAACTGTTCGTTAACAAAACTACAGTTAAGGAAAACAATATTTTTTAAATGTTATTGTACGTAGTAGTACAGGTATTTAATTGAAAAATCTGAAATGAAATGCAGTTCAATACGTATTGTAGTTTATAAATGAATCGGCAGTAATATACTGACCGTAAAAAGTACCCAAACATAGTAATAAAGCAATCGCATGTGTTCACATTACATGCAAATTACCAATTCTGTGAAGCGCTATCGCGTAATAATCGCTAGCGATTTCATTAAACCGCCCTAAATAGTTATAAAGAACTTTGTTATTTGGCTGTCAGTCAGCTTTTAAAAGCCCAACAACAAAGTTAAAACGAAGTAATTAAAAAAGAAAACACAAAATACTTACAAAGTCGGAAGCTCGGCTCTCTTCACTTAAATTACTCGCGATTACACCAACAAAACGTTTTAATGAAACACGTTAAATCGCACCAAGTGGGCCCGCCACGCCACCGCCCCGCTCCCTCAGCGCCGAACATAGTTCGGCAACTTCAACACTTACTGCGGGTAGGTGGTACCTAGTTTTTCCTCAAATATCTTAGCCGTAAGGAGAGTTGAAACTACTTCTTCGAGTCCATTTAAGAGTATAAACTCGCGGAGCGCTGATTACAAATGCCGCCGATTTAGGTACTCGTTATGACTCCGATTAAGGTTTATTTTAATTGAAATCATCTGCGGTCGACTAGAGTCGTTTCAACTTTAGAACTGTTACTTAATAACATCTTTAAAAATATTAAAAGAAAAGCTTACGGTCCGACAATGAATCATAAGAGAAAAACTTCTTTTGAAATACTTAGATTAAAAAATGTTTCAGTTCACTGTTTATATTCATTCAATATTAAACTGAAAGTATCAAAGCAAGATTACCTTAAACCTCTAAATATGATATCTAATACCGCCAAATTGGAATCAATATCGCATCGAGGGTCGGTACTAGGTATAAATATGTCTGCTTTCTTAGCACGGTACTTTATGATAGAGTTGTTTACGAAGAATTTTAAAGAATGAGGTACAAAATGCATCATAAACCTGTTCTGGAAAATGTGATATCCAATTACTGGTAAAATTCACCGCCATACATTGGGTAGGTATTATTAAACGGGAGTCGGTGCAGTCGCTCCGTATAAATATGTAAGCGGAGGTAACTGTGACGTCTACGTTCCGCTCGCGTAGTTACGGAAACCGCGTCAATTAACTTGGTCGCGATGACATATTAGCCTTTGTTCCTAGCTCCATACCACCGGTATTTACTTGCAAGAAACTCAATGCGTATGTGAGGGAGATACGTCTGTGCAATGCGTTTCCGCAATTGGTTTCCTTCATTTGTTGGTGCTGGTTTAAACTTTGACTCTATAGAAAATTAATATCATACCATTTATAAATCTTTCATAAAGTAATGTTGAAACTAAAATTGTAAGGTAATATTATTGTAGAAAATATTTTTAAAATGTACTGAGTTTATTATTTGAGTATTAAAATTAATATCTGTCGGATTCATCTGCCAGATGCCGGACAGCGGAACAGCCCTGAATCAAAATTAAAATTAAATAGATTCACTGTGAATATAAAAAGTTTAGTGACTGTCAATGTCAAACAAAGAAGATGAAAAAAGTTTGTTCTTCCAATTCCATTTTCTTTTACCATTCCTCTTTTGCAGTCTCTAAAAGTTTTCAAAATAAGAGGTTTTCGAGAGAGCCTCAATTATCGATAAAGGCGATATTAAAAATTCGTTTGTTTTGTTCTTAGCCTACGCCTGGAAGGCGGTGTCCCCTTTTTTCCATTGTTTGCGTAAGAAGGGAAGCAGAAACGGCGGCTAACGATAATCAGAAATTTGAATTTCGCCCCCGCAAGTAGGCACTGGCAAAATCATCCGATTTCTTGCGTCGTTTATCATCGCAATTAATAAAGTGAACAAAAAACATTATCTTTACTCTGCACAAAGTTGTTTGTGTCAGCGAAAAAGTTCTCCTAAACTTATTGCGAACTTTTCTAATTTTTTCTTGAAATTTTGCTTATTTAGGACGCAAATGAAATACGATATCGTTACTATCGCGCGAGTCTTTATCGAGGAATCTATACGGGACGTCAAAATTTACATACATACATAGTTGGCGTTCGGTAACGGCATGATGAAGGAACATGGTCTAAATTTATTCGTGCGCATTACAGTGTAACGTGTAGGTACGAGGCAGTGCTCCCTTAATGTATTCATGTAATTCGCATAGCCGGCATCCCCTTTGACCGGCCACGCAACACCGCACTGCCTGCCCGGATAGAGTAATATAACGTGATGTTTTAAAACCATCCATCACGTTTAATGTCCATATAAAAAGAAGGAGGTAGCGTGCCGACTCCATTCGCGAATTTTTTGTGATTTTCCAACATCACAATTCCGAAATTCATTTTGTCATTTAGTAACTCCCGCGGTATACCTACCTCAGACTTATAAATTGTATTGTTGTCGCAAAAGTTTATACCTATATAATCCTGTTATAGAAACAAAGGGGATCCACTTGTTGCAAGCCACTCTATTCTCAAGTTTATAGGATGTTAGCATCTAGCTAAATAGCGAGCTCATCGACTTTCTCATTTTCACCTCACGAAATTCTCTTGCGTCCGTTTAGCTCGGCTAAAATTATCAATTGTGTACACCCTAGTATTCAGCAGTGCAAATACAAAAGCGAGAGGTTTCCAACTTGTCTGAGCGGGGCTAAATAAAACCTCAAGTATCAGCTACTTGAATGTAAAAAAGGTTGGATGCGGCTAAGGCCGGGGCGCGCTTGACGGCAATTTACATTAAATGCGGGTTGCACTCTCCAATGATAACTTACACTCGACTCGCCACAGAACTAGTGTGCAAAAACATCTCAAATGTTAATTCCGAAATAATCAGATACATCTCATTTACAAGTTTACTTTCATATAACACTTTTGTGTGTACACTTAACTAAGTAGTTATTTGCTAATAAAGCTGCATACGCCTAGTAATTATCTAATCTTGAAATGTTAAGCAACCCCCAAACTTGTTTTTCAGACTAATTTCATGAACAAAGTTTTCAACTGCGCTTTACTGTGTGAAACTTACTATACATATATTTCGTAGAAATGATTTACTTATATTGAGTACTATTTCTTATGGCATCTGTTCTTAAATTGATTACTCTTTTTGCAAGAATCGAACTATCGACGTATTTTTTATATTAATTACGATGAAATAGAGCAACTTGGCTATGACTTGATCTGAATTGATTTGTATTATTTATAAACTACAAAATCATACCAAAGAAAAATATAGACACGAAAGGAAAGGAGTGTCCGTTTGAAACATAATAGTCTGAAAAAAGGTTACAAATTGTACTAAATCTCGTTTCTGCATTAAATAAAAGCAAAAGAGGAAGGAAAGAGGAAATGAACTAAATAGGCCGTTATGCGATTCAATCAAAGTAGTATCTGGCAAAAGGACGGGGTCGAGATCACAGCGCGCATACTAAATTATTAACCCTTAGTTATTTATGCATCATGAACCAACATCTTAATAGCTGTAGAGACTTATGTCCAGCCTAAAATAATATTTTGAGTAAATGTTTGAAAATAAACAAATGGTGTCGGGTACCGGTATGCTTTACACTGCCAATGTGTCGTAACTTTGCAGTGTTGGCCCGTTTTGTGGCGGTCCAACGTCGGAATGAGTTTATTATGGAGGTTTAATTTTCAATTTAAGTGTAACCGCACCGTGATACACTGTTTCCAACTTACCTTTGGGTGTGTTCTTCTGGGAAAGGCCACTTTTGGGTCAATCTGTAACAGAAAATACACGGTAAATTCACTAAATTTATATTCGATTTGGTTAAATAAATGGTTACAATTATTTAAATTATTGTTGTATTGTGTTCAAATTCTGGTAAGTACAAGGTGTTAAAATAATTGTTAAAGGATTTATACTATTTTGCTTTCATCATCAAGCTTACGTTCCCACCGAGGAACTCAAACCTAGTCTAATATGTAAATATCTGCGGTATTAAATTTCAAAGTACATATAGGACAAACAAACACACTTGATCGTAATAAAGCGATAATTTTACTCTATTTTACAAAAACGCACCTTTAATTAACAACCTTTATTTAACGTTAAACAGTTCAATATTTCAGCACAATGATTAATCAATGTTCTCTACGAGCTCGAAAACGCTTATCTTTTAAAATATATTTTAAAAATCACGGGGACACCTCTAACTAATCACGGACCGCACATGGCGTCCAACGTGGAAGCGGGGACGATAAATTCGCATCGCCCGTGTGGCTGCATCGTCCACTTCCAAAATCCCGCCTGCAAAAAACCATCCTACTGAAAATCCTGCGCCGTGGTCCTGTCACTCGAATTCGCCTCTCGTCTTTTTCATGTAACCGAGCTTCAGTATTTCATACGTGGCACTGTTTAAGCCCTCAGATTTTCTCCCGACTGCGAGCGGCCACTCCTACTCTTTTTGCTCCTATCTCCGACGCGCCGTTGACCGCTATAAACGCAAAATATAAACCCAAAGAAGCTACCTTTGACATTTTAGAGGTAAAATGTTTCATTTCAAATACTAGTGACCGTTTTGTTGAATCGTTCTCGAATTCAGTGGTGACGTTTCGAGATTTTTAGAGCGAATTTATGACTTGTACTTTATGAATAGAGGAACTGTTGCAATTTGAAATATTTTAAACAAGAGCTGTGTCCTGTGGTTTCACCTATGTTTTCACCTACGTTCATTTTGAAAAATATATTCACATATGCCGACACTGACGTATTATGAGTACTTTTTGATTACTATTTGACATTTATGATTTTACGGTTATGGCACAGTATGGGTAGGCACATACTAACACTTAGCCCTATGGTATCGATGCCTATAGCCTTTCTCAACAAACATGAATATAATGTAAAAGTTGAATAAGATTTTAGTCTGAGATTAACGCATTCAACCAAACTAACATTAACTAGAATATAAATTACGAACAAATAAACTCTGCCTCTTTATATTATTCATACAGAGTAGTACTCGTATAAAGCATTATTTGGCTCATATTAGGTTGTACTAACCATTAAATAATTTGGTATAAAAACTCTAATAAATTCATGATTCCAGAACGAGAATTGGACGAACGCCTCTTACTTGTATGTTTGTGAACCCTTATACATTTTGTACAGTAACAAACAAGTGGATTAAATCTTGATGAATATTTAATATTTCCAGCTTAATATAAAGCACAATAGATTCGCGAGCCTTTAGGAATCCACGACCGCGTAATTACATAGCAAAAGCGTGAGAGAATAATTTAAAAGATTTTGCCCAAGAGGACTGCATTATTACAATATCAGGGAAACGGCTTTACAGCGTCATTCATACATTCTTAATTATTTAATTATCTTCAGAGTGCGCGGAACACCGGCGGCTGCGGAAAATCCAGTATAATTTGATTAAATTGGATTTCCAACAGGAGAAAATCCGTATTAAAAATAATAAAATTATAATTACGATAATGAACTCTCGCGCGCAACCAAATATTTCTACACACAATGAAGAGACGTAAAATGTTTGAAAGCTTTTAACCGCCTCACGCAAGCAATTTTGTAAACGTTGTAAAATGACCGCGAAAGTATACAGAGCAAGCAGAAAAATCATAAAATCGCAGATGGTGGCGCTAAAGCGATTAAGCGGGTCGATGATAAATTTTAACGAGTTATTTTAATGGTGGTGATCGCAGTGAGCGGCTAGCCGGTGCCGGGCCTCCATAGAAATATAAAAACAAACTCCAAAAAACACTTTTAAAACCGACTTTTTGATTTTATTTTGAGTGTAAACATTTCTTTTTTATTATTTAATTTATTGGAACGTTTTAAATATTAACTGCTTTTAATTTTAGGGTATTTAGCAAACTAAAATATGATTAGGGCTCTCACATTTTTCTACCATTTTCTTGATTATAATCGACGGACTGGCACACCCTTGCCTCCCCAAACTTCCCTTACGATAAAGATTGACATCACAGCTTTGTAGCGTATTATACTAACCCCCTTATATATCAACAGAGTAAAATATATCCTATTCTTAACCCAACATATCATAAATTTGCATGAGCTTAAGTTGGTTTTGACATGTCATTGTGTAGAAAGATTGTAGAGCGCATTAGTACGGTGTCGGTGAAAGTATTTTAGTATCTGGTACGACTTTGATGTTACAATAATCAACCGAGGGTAGGTAAAAGAAAAAGTAAAGAAAGAATAAATATATTTAGAAATTCGACAAACCCTGGTGGGTGCTTGTTATAGAAAAACAACTTATTTTGTATTTATATTGTGACGAAGAAAGTTATAAATATACCAAAGAATTGTCACTTGATTTCATGAATCTTAAATATAAAATGATATCAAGTTGGGAGTAAATCTCGATAATTAACAACCGTCACACGTCTACATCGAGTTAAGGACAAGAAAGTTTAATGACGTGCACTCAGTGCAAGCGGTAACTGAATTTATTTAGGTGCAGACGACACGTAAGTGTCGCCGGGGTGGCGTTAAGTGGGGACCGCATCATTTGCTGTTCAGTCAGCAACGCGCACTCTAACTCCTAATTGGAACGAATTTGGCTGCAGGTGCAACACTCGACTTGGCTCAAGATTAGGGGCGAGCTATTGCAACTGTATTGTGCACCGTTTGCTCTGAAATATTCGATGTGCAACGCGCGACTTGCGGCCCGCACAGACCCGCTCCACGCCGTCATCCACGTGTGCTCACACCGACTCGAATTAAATTAAGAACAATATTTACCCCCACAGCCGAGATAAATGATATTGCACACTTAAGCTGGAGTTAATGTTCAGCGACGACTTATGTACCCACATTCTTAGCTTAAGCCAGTGGGGCTGCGATAGCTTTAGGTAGCGCCGCGTTCTTAGAAAGAGAACAGAAACACCTCAGACTTAACGAGTCGCTCAACTCGGTAGACAAACGATGCGGCAACATTGTAACATTACTTTAATAGACACAACTTATTCATCGTTAAGTTAAAAACGTGAATGAGTTACGGCGTCATTGGAAAACACTTGACACAGACTATTTACAAATAGTGTTGCTTTAACGTTCGGCGAGACAATCAGTAATGAAACCCGGCTAGGGAAGCTCGACAAACATCATTACTGGGGCACGCATAAATATGCAAGGCAGGTAACGCACATTTTCATGCGACGTCGCAAGAATTTTATCGCTCGTTTAATTCTGTGAGAAAAAAATGGGATTCTTTTGGGAGTAACATGAGATAGGAGGCCGCGTGGGAACCGGCACACTGGCCTCCTTTGGGTTTTTCGCACCTAAGTGCAGCCAAAACGTATTTTATCCATTCCTTCAGATATTACTTTCTGTTAAATGCCCGTAGAAAATGTAAACGTTGAGAGACGTAATCTTATCCATCAGTGAAACGTTATTCGTTAGGCGCTAATGTGGGTGTTCTGTGTTAGAGGCTCGCCTATTAACGTGTGTTTTATTCATCGCCCCTTTTCCTCCACTGTGTGTAACACGTCCGTAACAATTGCCTGGGACCTTAACGACATAGTTCTCTTTTCTTAATACCCTTGTTAATTTCGTTTACATTTGTTTAAGTGTTATGGTCGTATATTGTTTTTGTCTTAAGACTAACATTATTTTCAAATTGTTTAAACACGCTGATAATGAAAATGTTCTAGAACGAATTTCATTCAGGATGAACAAAGAGTTCCTGTAACAAAACAGGCCACGTGTTCCAAGATAACTATTGTATTGTATTGAGTTTCAGCTTGATAGACTGCTGTTCTTTATCAGGCCGGTAGTGTACAGTACAGGTTAGAATTAAGGTGAAAAGTTGTAGCGTATCTGTGTGGTGTCGACACAAAAGCATGTGGTTGGAGGGCACGTGAGCACAATATGGCCGACAGTCTCGTGAGATAAAGATTACTACGCACCGCCATCGTCCGAGCTCGCTCGACTAAAACGTTGATAACACCAACTCACAGGCCACTGGATATGTTTACGACTACACAACAAAAGCCGGCTAAGCTTTACGTCGCTAAGAGCTTGTATAGCTTGTTTACAGAATTTTGCAGTTGAATTAAATTTACAGCACGTTGTAAACTAAGAGTGAAATGGGCTTCAACGTGGTATTTTTGTGTTAATTTTACGCTAATTTTATATTGTTAAAACTGCAATTTTAAATTTTATTTGTGAATATGAATTTCTCTTATGGGAATTCATTTATATTAGAAATTCTTATTAAAGTTTGAATATGAAATTTCTATAGTGAAACTTTTCTATTCAGAGGGAATGAAGTGAGTGCTAATATCGGGACAGTATAAAGTTGCTCAATACATATTCAATGGCGAGTATCGACTCATCTAGAAGCAGACGATCCAGGTCCGATGCACAGACAGAAATCCGCTGATATTTGCAGTCAAAACAGACTTAGTGCGCACATTCTGCGCATGTCACTCAGCTTCTGTATTATTTATTAACTCCAACGAGCTTCCGATGTTACTTTATTCCATTGTGAAACTGTATCCACCGCGGTTCCTGATGTCCAAGCTTGGAACTTCGCAACTGACACGACTGTGAGAAACTTTTCGTGCATAGAATGAATGCCTGTTAGCCAAACGAAAACATGCAAGCAAAATACTTGGTATATTATTTAGTTTTCGTATTTTCGGACGTATCGTTGCGAAACTGTTTTGAGAATTGTAAAATTTTATTTACATCTTGATTTTTGTGGTGAATTTCCCTTACATGTTCGTTCGAAGTTATTCTAGGTAGAAATACTGTCAATACTTATTTTAACAGTTGGATTTTATTTATCATTTAAACTTAATTCATATTATTCATATTATTTTAAATGAAATATGTAGCCAATATAGTTTGCGTTGCAGTTGAATGGTGGAAGGAGGGCATCAAATATAACCTTTATTACCATCGCTTACAAGGCACACAGATGAGGGTGTACGCGTGATAGAGTTTAGGTACCGACGGCAAACTCGGCAATGTTATTTTGCGACCCGGGTGCAAGTAAAGGACTCTATATTAAGCATTCCTGTCCCCCCAATCTCTTCAGGTGGGCGGGACATGAACTCTACTTCAACTTATTATTTTGGGGCCGCATGCGATGCGTGTGTTTTTCTCCTACAGGTACATTTACATACGTATACGCTTTAATCCTTTTATTAAATTCTGTATGCTTTTCATAAAAAAGTAGACACAATTTCGGAGCGTATGGCTCTTTAAACAAGCTGTGTAAACAAAACATGGTCTATTAAAGGTCTCATCATTCGTGCGGTACTCACTCATTATGATGTTAATTGTGACCGCAAACGGACATTAAAAGTGACATCAAAAATGTATGTACACTATTTAAAGATACCCCGTTTTGTGGTGGTCGCGTGCAACCGATTTACTAAAGCGACTGGCCCCGTGCCCATTATTGCAGATTACGGACGAAAAAAATCAACGAGCTCTTGGCGTTATGAGTTAATTTTGTAAGAATAACGCGAGCGCCGGTTAGTATTTCCCTTTATTTGGTGTTCCGGTCGGTCTGTTTGTTTAAACGGGTAATCCAGCGCAAAACATCTCCCAGTATATATTATGTAGGGAAACAAACGTGTGCTCTCGATGTAACCTAATTGTTGGTACTCACTGCTTAGTTTACGTATATCAAAACTTCATTGAAATTGTAAATAATAAATTAAGTATGTTAGGTATTAAGTAGAAACAAATCAATTATTTATTCACTATCCAAACAACACGTTCATCGATAAAATCCTTTTCGACGAAGTTATGAAAACGGAAAATTCCATAAATCTGTTCAATAAAGTGTATCCTTAAACGCGTACACTCTATATTTTAAAAGGTGTCAATAAAAGAAAAAACTAGATTTCACGTTCCGAGCGAGCCTGGTCTAAACGTGTTTACAAGTTATGCAATAATTCAAATAACGTACTACAACCAAATTTATGCCGGTGCACGGTAACATACTTCAATGGCTGCATTGGAAAGCGTTTTATTTCCATGGCCGTCGACTGGTACCTACCACCTCGTATTTTCGAATTCAACCGGAGAGCAGTGAACGTGTTAGGTGGCAATATGAATTTATGATCATGGCAAATTAAATGCGTTTTAAAAGCGAACGTGATTTGCCGGAACATGCATTGGAATTTAATTAAGCGCTTTTTACACTTGACTCGCCTGTTGGACAGAATTGCTGTGGACACTTGTCTGTATGAGAATAACACGTTGCGCTGTATTTTTTAATATTGAACGTTTGTGTACAAATATGCTCAAATGCTGTTTAAAAAAAAATCCTTTCGAAATATTACTTAATAAGTAAAAAGTACACTCGTTATTTGTCAAGTTATTTTGCATAATTATAAAAGTAAAAGTGTTCTTAAAATATTTAAATAAGTTTTGTTGTCTCGTTAAGGCTCACTAGATGAAATTTAAGAGTCATCTCTGAGAGGCGGGTTTTACGCAGATCCGGCCGCGACAAAAGAGACCCCAAGAGACCTCAGTATAGCGGGAAAAGGAATTTTTTAATTGGTCTCCAAATAAAAAGCCCATATAACTTACAACAAAAAACCTTTTTCACAAAGCTATTCGTTACGGAGTTCGACTTTAACTATTTCGCTAAAATATATTTCGGTAAAAATAACATTATTTCCATTTAATTGACACTCACGCAGCTGGGATATCGTATCGTATTTTCCGAGAAAAGATGCCAGATAAGGCAGCAAACAGTTGGCAGGACAGAAAAAAATATGGATCTCTTCCATAGTCGTAACGGCTTGATAGGCCGTAACGGGCAGTTAAAATGAAAAGTGTGTTCCATTTTAAACTTTATTCATTATACAAAGTTGTTAGTGTAACAGACATTTTACTTTCATATTTTGAAGGAAGCTTAAACAATTACACCAGTTGGTGTAGAGTTTTAAGCGTTACGGTTGGGCAACGTACACTTTGTGTGCAATAAGGGACAAGTGCTTCTATAAACTTGGCTATATTAAAATAGTGGTCAGTTATGACGCCACCGGTTTCTCTGACAACCGAGCTGTTGCAAAGTGCATCATATTTTTAAACAACAACCGATATGAAACCGCATAAAACATCGATTTCCTATGGAAGTGAAAATTTTAATTTTCCGAAAAATTTCGCCGCTATATTTTAAAAGTTGACATGATTTATTAATGCGGGATCGTAAATGCCATTATGCCATTTAGTAGAGATGAGAGGAGACATTTCAGTCCGCATTTGTGTCAGTTTCAGATTACATCAACAGGGCCTTTCGTGGAGGTATTTATTTTCCCCGAAATAAAATAATATAACATATATTATTTCCCTCGAATAACATTTGTTTGACACTAAAGCGACATAAAACCAAGGATTTACTTAATAGTATATTACTATTTGAAAACCGTTTAAGTTTGTTAAGTACTTTTTTTCTCTATACAATAAACTGGTAGTAGGAAAACATTTGAAATCGATGAGGCTTGAAGGAAAGTTGGATGAACTAAGTTTCAATATTTCCTGTTAATAAAATATAAATGGAGAAAGTTTATTTCTTCCAACTATTCGAAAGATGGAGTATCTTAACAAAATTTACGATATATACTTTCTTATAGTATTAATTTAATGAGATAGAACCTCTTTTCTTATTTCTTACTCCTTCGTTTCGTTCGCGGTAACTTTAATGTTTTAAACATTATGAAAAGGCTTTTCTTAATACAGTTTTAATAGGTTATTAGACCAATTTACACAAATATTGCATTACGTAAGTTTACAATAAAAAAGCAGCAGTATGTCATGACAAATAGCTTTTTAATAAAAAAATCATTTCCAACTAAATTAGCCCCTCGCAAACAAGGAAACTAAACTTGGTATTGCTCTCATAAAAAATATAGTACTAAACGTACAAAAATCGTTGGCAGTAAAAATTGAAAACACTGTTACATAATCCGCATTTACAACACATAAATAGACAATGAAAGTATGCTAGTAAAAGACGTATTATGGAGGCGAAATGACCTTTGATTCGACTGAACGTAGCCAGGCACATGTGCACATTGTTTAGTGGTACAATCGTAAACATCACAATAAATATTGATGATGCAGAAAGCTATTATGTTCAGGCATACTTCCAAAAAATGTGGATCCCATATACGATGTAAAGACATGCGATTATTTTTTTTCTCGTTTAGAAATTTTGTTCAGTTGCATGTCGGGATAGTGGCGCAGTGGTATTGGTAAAAAATAAAGTTAAAGTTATGAATAACTCGGTTTTTACATTATTTTATGTTATTGCTAGTAAAATGTACATAATTTAAAAGGAAAATGACCTACTTTTTCCTTTGTACTTTGGTCATTCTTTTAATAACAATTAATTTTATTAGTTAGTAGGTATATTTTAAAATAACTCCATAAATTATATATTGAGAAAACTCCTCGCGATAATCGATTCATTTTGATAATACAAATTCAAAAGTGTTTAACCGTTACATTTTGAAGGTATTGAACCTGAATATTCAGGGTTGTTTATCAAAAACCCATAAGAACAAAACTACAAGCAAAACACTAGTATATTATGTATATTGGAAAAATAACGAACCATTAATATTACCGCTGACAAATGTTTATACTTTAAACGACCTATTCAAATGAAAAAACAATTTAAATTCCTATTTTATCAAAATGATGATAACAGTATAATCCCCAGTCCTAGTAACGAAAAAATCCCAAAAGAAAATCTTTTCAAGCAAGGTGTATTAAGTGAAGGGTTCAAAAATAACTCGATTATCTACAGCTTTAAAAATCTTCTTTGACAGTTTAATTTTCTTCCGAGCTTGGTTGATTTTCTTTTTTATAACTTGAAGCAACGAGGTATCTACATTCTTATCTAGCCTATATTTTTAATTAATGCTACCTTTTTGTTTCATTTTTATTTATATTAATTAAAACTTCGGATTATAGACGGAGTACGTTTTAATAAATATTGACTTTTTTATTTGAAAGCTTTTTTGATATTTTTCGTTTGTTTTCGTTGAAGCTTACAGTTTTAGAGTTGAATGAATAATTTGATAACGTTTTGAGCTAGGTTTTGAATGGTATATACAGTTAATAGCTATGTATTTTCCTGTCAAATAAATAAAAAAATTGACTTCGCTTAAGCCATAGCTTGTTAAATATTAGATAAAGTGAAATAGACAGTTTTGAGATTGTTTTATATTTCCCTATTATGTTGACCTAGTACTTGAAACAAAGCAATGAAACCTTGACAGGCACAGTCTGGGCCCTAGTGCGTGCTATTATCTGAAATTACGATAAAACGCGCTTAAACGTTTACTCAACAAGGAAAATAATACATTACACAATCTACATCAAAGTAAGTGACCAATAATATATCCGTCCCGTTTTTCTCGAGACAGCTAATCTTCCACCAATCGGCAACAATTTAATCAAAGTAAACAACGAACGAAACTGTAATTTATCTAGATTATTTCGCGGCGAACGATAGTAATCGACTTTTTTCTTTATCTTTACATAATTTAATGAAATCTGTATGTTTGTCCGTTTGTATGAATTTGGTTAAGATTTTTGACATAACTAAGAATAGCACTAGGATATTTTTGATCAAAAAATTCTTGAAATACTAAATAAGGTTTTATATTAGGGTAAATTCTTCAATTGTCCTTATTCCATTCATTCCATACATCATATCCTAGCAATTGAAGTCAAACTCTACTTTTCTTTTTCTCAACCCCGATTTTCGAAATTCATATCAATACTAGTTCTGAACAAAAAATCCTCCCCCAAAGTTTTGCATTCACGAGTGAAACCACGGATATCGATAGTGTATTCGCGCACAGAAAACGCGAAATGGGAACTCATAATGTGTCCCGATTCCCAAGATACAACAATGATTACTATCTACATAAATGGTAACATGATATATAAATAATGCTGTCTCATTTATATTTGTGGTGGAGTATCTGCGTTTATTGGAATAATCTCGTTGAATTATTATAATAAAACATTCGCAACAGTTGACCCGTTTATCTAGTGGATTTACATTACTACTATAATCCTTTTATGTTCACTTTTATTCATATTTTAAATGAACAATGTATGATTTTATTATTCGAGTATTTTTAACCGGTTTTTGTTTTTACATTTTTTACCGATTTTGAAGCAAGAGGTTCTCAATTTAGGTTCTTAATTCAATTCAATTCTTTATTTATTGCATCCATATAAAAGACACACATATTAAAAAAAAATGGTTAGTCTTCTGGGTGACAGTGTAAAATGGGCAAGCAATCTAATGGTACTCAATTAAGGAGGAGGGAACTCCATATAGTTTCTAGTAGTTACGTTTAGGTAGATAGTTTGGGTTCGAGATCTTTCTGCGATAATACTATGAAAAAAAAGTAATTATTATCAATCAAATAAGACCAATTCAAACAAGATATTGAAAGCATAACTATAATTATAGTATATTTAATTATAATTAATAACAAATTTATCACAAAATCTTTTAAAACAATTAAATTATAATTTAAACAGTAACTTAAAGTCTAACGAGTAATAATTAAAAATTAACAATGGTAAGTTATTCTGCTAACTGTTACTGGAAATTAAAACGGTAGGTAAGTTTAAATTCAACTTTTTGGTAGAATATTATTTCGTTTGTAAATATTAAAGGCTACTGTGATTTCACACTTAGCGTCGGCCGTGTGGCTCTATAGCCGGGGGTGATCTGAATTTCACGTTTATATAAAAGCCAGTGTGAAGTTGAATCAAGTTAATTGTTGTACGTACATCCCGTAAAATTAATCTTATTTGTTGTAAATTGTTTGAATAATGTTTTAATACTGATATCTATGTAAGTTAGATAAATTATTAAATATTTGGGGTAATTGTAAACTCGAATCTTTGTCACAGGTAAAAATATTTGTAAAGCCACAGTCAATTTTATTCAAATCAGATATAGTAACATAGTATACTTAATTTATTAGATTAATGAATTATACTGTGGCTTAAATTATTACTTTTAACAAACAAATAATATATTGCTGTTGTCTAATTAAATAAAAATGATAATAATAAAACTAGCTAGATGGATCTCTTTTAGAGAGCCGAAAAGAAACATATCTTTGTACAATTTTTCTCTAACTAAATAATTATAATAATAAAACTAGCAAGATGGATTAAAAGAGAGCCATAACGAAGCATATGTTAGTACAAATAATTGAGCTAGTCAGGAATCGGAGTCAAGACCAAGATAGCTTAAATACAGACACCGTCCATCAGTTAAATTAGTAACACCGATAATATTACCATACACCGTTTTCAAATATGATAAAGAGGAAAATAATACATACTACCAAGCTCTATATACAATAGCTCTCTGTTGTTTTATACCAGGATTTAAAAACCAGAGAAAAATAATTAATTGTAATTTATTATCACGTAAAAATCTCATTTCGTTGAAAATAATTTACTAAATAGAAAGCGAACAACAGAATACACCTCAACTTAATGAATTATTCCAGGAAAATTTATGTTAAAACAATGGGGTTAGATCTCAAATGCGAACGAACAAAATGTTTAAATTCGAGTTTGATTTGAGAAGTCAATTTAATCTGAACCAAATGGCACGTTTCATTGAGAATAAACAAGGAAGATAACAAAATTATTTATTTGGTACCAGCTTAGGCCTCCAGATTTACTCGCGGTATTCATTATTGCAACAAAGTGTACATGATTTAACTCAAATGTTAAATATTAATCCCTAAAACAGACAAACATTCTAAAATAATATATACATGTTCATATTTTTCCTATTAGGTACTACTAAAACTTGTTACGCCCCGTAGATTCATCTGCGATAAATTTATCACACACCTTCCTCTTGAATTACATTTTATCTATTGCCGAAATCTGTATTCAAATCTGTTGCGTATTAAGAACTAAGTGTGCAAATAACGGGAGTAATCAATAAAATTATTGGAGTAAAACGTGATATGAAAAATAATATATTATTTTTAAAATTATTCTCTGGAGAAAACTGGGACTGCATGTATACATTTTCGATTACAAAGGAATGGAGTAAAATGGGACTAACCCACTTTTACTATGTAAAGATTTCGACCTCAGTTTTGTACCATGACATATTGCATTATACCAATGTTTGTCTTACCTTCTTTCCGTCCAGTTCGTGGTTGCATTGAGCTAATACTTTGTCTACGCTAGCCGGATCGCTGAATGTGATGAAACCGAAGCCCCTGTAACAATTAGAAGGAACATTTTAATAGTGTGAACTTAGAATTAGAAGCATGAAGTAAAATGAACACACTTTGAAAGCCCTACTAGCTTATCTTTCATAATGTTCTAAGACAAGTTCATAATTAATAAAATAAGTATATATATTATATAAGTATATACACCTGGCAGGAGAAATAAAGCATACGGAACTAAATTGTAAAAGAAAATGTTCTCAAATGAAAAACTAAACATAACATAATCATTCGCTACATCATCTCATTATAGCCACTGACCCCTAATTAAGTTCGAAACTTGTATCTAGGGTATCAGAAACTACACACACACTCATTCACACACACACCCAGACAAAGATATTATTCCCCGCAAAGGAATCGAACTAAAATCTAAAATTCAACAACTATTTTCACTCAAATGTTAATTTAACATACAAAATTACATTTAAAATTCATTAAACGAACACTATCTTATTGTAGAAACAGGTAGATTTTAGTAAAAAATTAGAAACTTCTCGAATACACCGGACATGCTGATACAACCTGTCCCGTGATTGTGCGACAAAACTCGCCAGCTCTAACGACGTCCCTATATTTGTTTCATTCAACTCTATTTCTTTTAAACTCGTTGTTTTAAAATTCTTTTTCTTGGGAAAAGTATTTTTAAAGATTCAAAGAAAATCACTGGTTTAGAAACTATTTTGTATGTACTATTTTGCAATGCATGTAAATATTATTGAAGTGGGTTTTGAATCGATTGTGGATTTCGATGTAAGTATTTATTTATTATGAACTTTTTATTGTGAATGCCTTTTTGGTGCTTGGTTTTTATTGAATGATAATTCTTTAAAATAAATATTTGACAAGAAAACTACGTTAGTATAAAGTTCGGGTGCGTCAAGAATATTTTTGTTAGTCTTTAGCTTGTTTGTATTGTTAGTATACAAATTGTAGTATTGTAAGTAAAATACGCATGTGTACTAAACTTATTATCATGAAGATATTTCTCTATAGAAAAAAACGTTGTTAGAATCCATGTTCTTATAGGCAAACCACGATTATATATTCAGTTAGTTTTCATATTCAATATTTACACAACGACGCCCGATATTTATCCAACCATTTATTCACAAACCAATTCCCTCACAAATCCCAAATATCGACTCGCACGTTTCGATGTCATAAAGTTAATGGAGAAAAAAAAAATACGAATATACAAACCGGGGATTATGCAAAGATTATTCATATTGAAGTTAATATTTCAAACAAGTAAATTGAATAATAACACAGCGATTTTCAGTAAGCGGGCGCTGGCCACCACCGGGCGAGCGATAAATAATAAAAAGCCTTCTCCACTTTAGGACTTGCAAAAATCACAATTTATAGAGCATTTTAATTTCACTTAGCCGATCCATATTTTACATGTGGCGGCGCGCCCGACCGTGTTCCCGACTCGAATTAATACTAAATTGAAATTGTAAAAATGGAAATACCATTTTCTCTTAGTACTCGGACGGCCCCTGTACTACAGAAATACAGGTGCTGCCAAAAATGTGGAATAACAACATCTCCCCTAATTTAATTTTAAGTGGGAATTTCCTTTAAAATGTATCTAAAAGAATTCCAACGTTCCCTTTAGCGCCGTTTGAAAGTAATTCATTACATGATATTTACATTTTTTCGATATCAGAAACGTATGTGGATTTAACATAAACATACACAAACAAATGTATATTTTTTCCTTGGAAAGGTAGGAGTTCTTTTGACACTGAATTCCGGCGTTTTATCTACAAAGCTTTATGTAAATGTTGAATTAATTTTCATTTGCTATTCTACAATTTTGACAAGAGTGAACTAGGAAAATTTAACGTCGTTTTCATAATAAATTATTTAACTTTGGTAAGATTTCTTTTTATACAATCTAATAAAATTACAAAAGATTTCTAAAAGCTTTTATAAAACAACAAAGAATAAACAAAACAATACAATTTACATGAACCGTCCGCTCAGGTCAGAGAAATAATCGTTGTAACACGTATTAAATCAGTCAGGTCTTTACAAGATTCATGGGTTAATACAGTTAATTCACCTACTCGTATGCGAATACGTATAGAGTAGGGCGCTCGTGTATGGAAATTGAAAATAACGAGGGCCCCCGTTCACACCGCGCGTCAAGCCGACTACACACGATCCAACCAGTATTAATTGACCTACCAGACATGTCTCGATACCCCCAATCGCGTCCAATCTTACACTATTACAAGAAGCAGGGTAGGTCAACTAAAGCTAGTAACACTGTGCTTGCTGCGAGTGGAGAGACCCTTTACAGAATGGAGTTACGTCCTACTTATCTTCAAGGGGACGCGCCTTATTTTCTACTACGTCTTGCTGTGCAACGTCTCTATCTATTTCTTTAAAACTAGATATTTATAACGATAAAATAAAAACAAGAAAAATATTGTATCAACCAAAAAATGTATCAGTATTTAAAATTCTTTGACATTTTTGCGCAAATAAATGAATATCGGGACTTAACGCATAACATTTCGTAGCTCTTCAATGTGCGCAATGGAGCTTAAACGGCTCAGTCTGTAGGTGCAGCGACCGCACACCCTTAATTTATGTACGACGAGATTTTGATACTGAATCCTGCACCGCCACTCGAGTTACATAGTTAACTGACCACCTGTCACTCGTCAAACGTACACATTTTAAAATTACCCTTACACAGGATTTATTCTACGAAGTTTTATGCTTTCAGAACGCTGAAACTTTTATCACCTTAGATGGATGTCGTAGTTTTCATGTATTTTGTAGCAGGTTTCTTTTTAATAGATTTATCTTGCCATTAAGAATATGAAATTATTAAAAACTTTGTTTGAAAGTAACCTTTAGTTATTTAAAAAATACATTTCTAATAATATTCCTCTTTATGTTTTTTAATGCCATAAGTCATAAAAGATTTTCCCAATTATTTATTTATTTTATTTATTTAAAAAGGTCTACCAACAATTGTTACAATATTACATGCATAATTACAGTTACCATTAAATATTTGCTAATTGCACAATCACTTAAAGGTAAACACCACAAATCCATAAAATAAAATCAAGTACAGAAAAGTTAAAGTTAATCAATTAATTTATCAATTTATACATTATGAAGTCGTCGATATAGCATCATACACTGTAGCACGAAATTGTGTTAATGACATCGAAAAAATATCCAAGGATTCCGAGTATTTGTTGTATAATTTGCTTAGTCGAACTACAGGCGAATTACATCCTAAAACGGTGCGTCGAAAAGGAGGTACCAGCAATGGTAAGGGTTTTCTGGGATAGCGGTGTGGGACTTTAAACTTAAAACTCGATAAAAGAGAGGGGCAGTCTATCCTATTTCCAAAAACCTTAAATAAAAAACACAGATCGAGATTAACTCTTCTATCATCGAGAGAAAACATGTGAAAGTATTTAAGCCTTTCGGGATAAGACAGTTGTTTTACTGCCCTTCCAGTGGAATTTGCTAGGTGCCATAGGAATCTTTTTTGTATTCTCTCCAGCCTTAACGAATGACAAGCATAATGCGGCCTCCATACAACGCTGCAATATTCAAGTATACTACGAACTAGTGAGTTATATAATAAAATTTTCGTCCGAGTGTTTTTGAAAATCCTACAGTATCTCAAAATAAAACCGAGCATGTTTGATGCTTTTTTAATTATGTGTTCATAATGAGGTACAAACGTCAGCTTTTTATCAAGAATGACTCCTAGGTCTCTGATATTGTCTACTTCATCAACCGCGATTCCATCAATATTGTAATTTGAGGATATCACGTTATGTTTTCGAGAAAATTTTATGCAAAAACATTTATTAGTATTCAAGCTCATTCTATTGACATTACACCACCGAGATAGTCTATCTAGATCTTGTTGTAACAGTTGAGTATCATGTAGTGAGACAATCGTACGACACAGTTTTAAATCGTCAGCATAGAGAAATGGTACAGAATTAAGAAAACAGTTGGATATATCATTAACAAATATATTAAATAGAATTGGTCCCAAATGTGAGCCTTGGGGCACACCTGAACTAATTTGAACAGTTTTAGACTTATACCCACCAACTACCACATAATAAGAACGACCGGTAAGATAAGATCGTAACCATTCCAGCATACTACCAGCAATCCCATACAGTGCAAGTTTTTTGAGAAGGATAGAATGTGAGACTCTGTCAAAGGCCTTGCTAAAATCCGTATAAATAACATCCACTTGTTGTTGGTCATCAATAGTATTGATTAGACTTTCCACAAATGTAACCAGATTCGTGGCTGTACCCCTCTTATCAACAAAACCATGTTGATATATAGAAAGTAAATGACCAAAGTAGTTCTGTATGTAAGGACATACCATAGCCTCAATAAGTTTGGCGAAGCCAGACATGATGGATATAGGTCTGTAGTTAGAAACCAATTGGCTATCTCCAGACTTGAAAACCGGAACCACCTTGGCCAACTTCCAGACATTTGGAAATACGCCTGTAGACAATGACTTGTTTATAATTAGATACATCGGAAATGATAATTGATCTGCGCACTTTTTTAGAAAAATAGCAGGTATTCCATCAGCTCCAGCGCCTTTAGAAGAGTCTAAAGCCTTTAGTTTATTAAGGACACTTTTATGGGGAATATGCAAGTCCGCGAGGCACGAACTACCACCAACTAGATCATCACAACATTCGATATTAACGTTTTGGCTAGGATGATCACCTATATACGCCTTCGAGAAACACTGAGCAAATAGGTCGCAAACCCCGGTACCATCACATGCTGTTGTTGTGCCATCGTTTAAAGAGTTAGGGTAGACACTTCCTATTCCACGTTTAGTTTTTATAAATGACCAAAAATATTTGGGATCTTTTCCTAAAGTATATTCAATATTACGTAAATATTTGTTATATCGATTCTCAGACAAATGAATACATCTTTTGGTTAGAAGTTTTAAAGTAATTTTATCACGTGGGTTTCCAAACATTTTATAACGAATTCTTACATTATTTTTTTCTGTAAGTCGACTGATTAACGATTTATCGAACCAAGGAGGGTAGTGCTTATATCTACTAAGGTTGCTCACGGGGACACATTTCTTAATGACTATTCGCAAAGTGTCGTAAAATTTTTCAAGCATGTCATTAACATCCAAGCACTCAGAAAAGACCGTTTGCCAGTTGAGGTCCCTTAGATATTTATTGATAGTTTCATAATCAGCTTTGTGGAAGTTATATTTTACAGAGTTTAAGTTTGGAGCAAGTTTTTTAGTACAGTCAAATGACAACTCCGTACACAGTGGCGGATGCAAAGGATCAACGGCTGACAAAACATCATTAGAAACAGAAACTACACAGTTTTCAAAGTCAGTTAAAACTACATCAAGAATTTTACCACTACAATTATTTATGAAATTACATTGTTTTAAATTATTTACATTCAAAAAATCTATTAACATTTGGCAAGGTTTAGGTAGTTGGGTAACATAGCCTTGACTTACAAGCATCCAATCAATTTTACTCAGATTAAGGTCTCCAATAATACAGATATTTCCATCAAAAGATTCCCGAACCAAGTTACAATTATTCAAGAAGTGTTCTAATATGACGCTTTGTATTGGTGGTGGCATATATACTGCACAAATAGCCAACTTTTTTATAGAGTTATCAACTAAGTAGTCAGTTACAACCCAAATATCCTCACAAGCACTATTCCAAGTCTTCTTACATGTAGCCGATATGTGCGTTTTAACTGCAACTAGCACGCCACCGCCATCTTTTTTATTATGAAATCCAGTGTTTTCTCTGTCTCTTCGGAACACTGAATATGTGTTATCAAATAGTTCGCTGCTTAAGACCGTAGAATTGAGCCAAGTTTCTGTTAAAATAATTATGTCAAAGTTCGTGGTCATTAGGTTGCGAAAAAATAGATGCGTCTTGGTTCTTAGTCCACGAATGTTTTGATAATAGATACTTAGAGGTGTGAAATTAATGTAACTGCAATCCATTTCATGCATATCGATATGTAACCATTTAATTTAATTTTTTTAGTGTGTCCAAATCCTTAACATGTACAAAACCAGAGCTTTCATTTTTTCTCATATAAATGCGACCATTTCTGACCCACACAAATTTGTATACTTTTTCTTTAGCCACTTGTCTCGCCGCAGCGTGTAATGCTTTATTAGAAGAAGATAAGTGCTCAGTTATGAATACAGGAGTCTTAGGGCCAGAGAAACCAAGATGTGTTGTATTAAGCTTGTCATTCGAATTAGTTTTATTAAAGTTGATAGAAGAGGCAAGAATGGCGTCCCTTGATCTCACATTGTCAAATTCCACTACTACTGAGCGTGGGCGATCACTGTTTGGATTCAGCTTGGCAATTCGGGTGATCCGACAAACTTGATCCGCTTTAATATCAGATTTTATAGTAGCGCATAAGTTATTGAACACTGTCATTAAGTTTTCTGTCTTTTTTTCAGGCAAGCACTGTATTTCAATATTATTGTTTCGCGAATTTTGCTCCATCTGATTAATGCGATTTTCAAGACTCTTGACAGTTGATTGTAAATAAGTATTTTGCTCCAACAAATCCTTGGTTTTGTTTGAAGCAGTAGTGCTTTCCTTAATGGCATCCTCAAACTTCCCGTTCATGTATTCCATAGATTGCTTAATTTCACTGATTTCATTCCGAAACGATTTTAATTCAGTGTCCAGGATCGAGCGCAGATTTATATTGAACTGTGTCATCATGCCAGACATGTGTTTTGAGATAACTTCCTCCATTATGTTACGAACTTCATTCCTCGTTACGGGACCTTCCTCATTGCCCGGCGGTGATGATAATGCCTGTCTCTTGGAAGCTCTCATGGTTATATTAGGGTTGAAGCGGACGGGAGTATTGTCATTGTTTCCGGCAGAGTGGCTACTGTTTATACAACTAGGACAAATCCATTCCTTAATGTTTATCACCGCACCTTTTTCGATAGACAGGCATATGCAATGATAAGCAGTTGAGCAATTCGCACATTTTATAAAATCATTATCATCCATTCCCAATGAGCAGCATCCCCATTCAATTGAATTATTGCTTGGGCCAGACATTTTCAACTAGTAGATAAAAACAATCGAGAGGATCAAGTAGTTCTATGCAAGTACTCTAAATGGAGCACGATACTTGCTATTACAATATTGCTATGCGTTCAAACGATGCTTCATTTCATGCAAGTACGTCTAAACGAAGCACAATACTTGCAACTGCCCAACAAAAATGCGTTCAAACGAGGCTCCGTTTCATGCAAGTACGTTTAAACGGAGCACAATACTTGCAACTGCCCAACGAGAATGCGTTCAAACGAGGCTCCGTTTCATGCAAGTACGTTTAAACGGAGCACAATATTTACCACTGCACTACGAATTTAATCACCACCGATTACGGGTATTCGAAAGTTATTTAGATTTTTTAGAACTTTATTTGTCTTTATCTTTTAAACCACTTTGACTATTAATAATATTGTTATAGTGTTTTAATCCACACTTTGTTTTTCACAGACTAGTCATAGATTTAGAAACAAAATAGCACTTTTTACTAGTATTATTAATAAAAAAACACGGAACGTTTAACAATAGAACTTGACTTCGTGAGCGCTGAAGGTAGATAGGATTATGGCATCAAAACGATAGCCGTACTGGCCGATACTTCGTTTCATTCAAAAGTGCTTAGTTAAAACCAAAACAATGATGTCACATGATTATCCCACACCATTAATTGACAGCTTAATACACAACAGTTATTACAAAATAATCCGGCTGTTTTTCGCGGCGTCAGATCCAAACTATCGTAACAATCCCGATAATCCACTAGCCTATTGTGTTTGGACAAAACTCGAAGAAAATAAATATAGGACGGTAAAACCCTAAACCGCAACGTCACGAACAAATAGCGGTAACTCCTGTATTCATGGCTCATGGCTGCAGGCTCGGCTCGAAACCGATAGCAATTACTGGCGAAATTAATATCACGCCCCAAATGTTACTCGCATTTATACGTATCGAGTGCAATATTGTCTCCTTTATTAGTTGCCGGGACAAATGCTGCTCCTGTCGTAATTCCACCCTTATTTCGATTGGCGTTTCTTATTTAATCTTGACGGTAATTGATGGCCGTTCTCTCGTTTTCTGCGATTGACGTGGTCGTTTTCGGGGTATTTCATTTACAAGTAATGTCAACATTGAAACTAAAGTCGTGGGTAACGTGACGGAAATGTAACTAATATTAATATTCAATGTGTTTTGTTTTGAACATCAAACGCATTTTTATAACTATATAGTTGTTATGACCAGAACATGAAATTGGAATATTATTTACCTTATAATCAGGTTTCAAAACAAAAAAACTTCATAATATTTTCATCATAACCCAAAGACAATGTTACTGTGTCTTTTCCCAAAATTTAAGGATAATAATATTCTAAATTGCCATTTCGCGTGATTAAGTAACAAACGTCTAAACATCTTTAACATTTATAATATTGCCTCAATATTAGTATTATTACGAGCATAATAAGTACGGTATACATTTTTGAATAAGTATACATTTTTATATTGAACTAGCTGTGCCCAAACGCGTAGTTAACGGGAACTACGCGTTTGGGCACAGCTAGCAATTTCAGGATGAAAAATAGATGATGGCCGATTTTCAGACCTACTGAATATGCTCACAAAATTTCATGAGAATCGGTCAAGCCGTTTCGGAGGAGTATGGCAACGAAAACTGTGACACGAGAATTTTATATATTAGATTACAAAAAATTGACAATTTCTTCTACACAATATAATAGTTTGATTTGAATCAAAACGATAATTATATAAATAAATAATATACTCAATTGTAGAGGACCGCTTGATGCGGCTAAATTAAGTTGATCTACTGGTCGCAATTTGGTGGGCATGAATTATAATGGATGATGCAATTTGTAACGCAAACAATATCGAATTTGGCTTCTATATTTTGTTACATAAAATTATTATTGTTCACAGCTACTGAACTTGTGTTTATTATTTTAACTAAGTGTATGCCGTCAACACTTATGAAACAACTGGATAGTATTGTTTAGTCTGTTATATCTTATTTTCAAATCACATCTTAATCTGTATTAATGTTATAAAGAAGAAGTTTTCTTTTTTTATGTGTGTTATCCTCAGAAACTGTTGGTTCAGATTGAAAACATTTTGATGTTGGATAGCCCATTCTTGAGGAAGGCTGTACACCATAACGACTACTAAATACTCAAGGAATAAATTCAACGCAAGTAAAACCACGGGCGCAGCTAGTATCATGAAATAATTTATTTTTATAATATGAAAACCGCTTATCATTGGTACAGATCACGATGTAAAGAATTCCTCAGCAAAATTAAGTAATCCAATAATTAATCTAAATGGACCGTACAGGCGAATGGTTCAAAACAATCAGCCCAGCCGCAAAATACGCGCATTAAATGAAGTGAATGCCCGCCTCGGGGGATCCCTGATAAATTAAATTGATTAGAATCCCGTCCGATGTTGGATGTCGATGTAGACTTGTGCAAAATAAAAAAAGAACTCAAAAATAATGCTTATGTATGATGTGATTTTCATTCGAACATTTTTGTACAAATATTTTTTATGACAAATCAATTTTTCATGGACGTTGCTAAGTTTGATGACGATATCCGAGGATAACTTGTTTTGATACGACAGTACACTCGAAGAATTGGTGGAGTGTGCGTCAATCATAATATTATTGAATGTGGGTCTGACAGATCAAATGGAGAAATATTGTCAAGTTATTATTTTTGTCAAAATTATCCCACCAAAAACATTCTGTAAAAAACTAGCCAAGTCTCGATGGAGCTGCTTGTTTATCTCTAAAAAGTAATGAAATCTAGACAATGTCGTACCAAGTGTAAGGTTCCTTACTGCGATTTCTTTATTATTATAGTTAATGTTGTGTGACTTGGCCGTTGAAGGATACACTGTACACAAGGGTACAAAACTAGGTGCTCCATGACACTATTGCACCAATCTGTCGCCAGAACCACTACCCATTGACGATAGAAAATTGCCACTTGAAAAACGTTGATTCAATATCCAGTCAATTGTAGGCTTGATAAAGCTGCGTATTTTAATAATGTTACAACATTACGTGTAAACAAAATTGACTTGTACCCACTACTAACGTTTTAAACAATGTTCAACGACCAAGTCACACAACATTAACTATAATAATAAAGAAATCGCAGTAAGGAACCTTACACTTGGTACGACATTATCTAGATTTCATTACTTTTTAGAGATAAACAAGCAGCTCCATCGAGACTTGGCTAGTTTTTTACAGAATGTTTTTGGTGGGATTTCATTTATTTTTGTTGAAACGTGTTTATATTGTTTTTTTTTTATTAGATTTTCTTATTTGACACATTTTTTTCTTTTTAGGAGTAGTATTTTATTACTAAGCGCTCCGCAATTTCACCTGCGTAGTTTCCGTTCACGTTTCCGTGGGAATTTCGGGATAAAAAGTATCCTATGTGCTTCTCCTGGTTCTAAGCTGCCTCCCCACCAATTTTCAGCCAAATCAATTCAGCCGTTCTTGAGCTATAAATTCCCGTTCCCAATCCCGTGGGAATTTCGGGATTAAAATTATTCTATGTTCTTCTCAAGGTTTTAAGCTACCTCCCCACCAATTTTCAGCCAAATCAGTTGAGCCGTTCTTGAGTTATAAATTCCCGTTCCCAATCTTGTGGGAATTTCGGGATTAAAGGTATCCTACGTCCTTTTCCTGGTTCTAAGCTACCACCTCACCAATTTTCAGTCAAATCAATTCAGCCGTTCTTGATTTTTAAATTCCCGTTCCCAATCCCGTGGGAATTTCGGGATTAAAGGTATCCTTTGTCCTTTTCCTGGTTCTAAGCTACCTCTTCACCAATTTCCAGCCAAATCAGTTCAGCCGTTCTTGAGTTACAATTCCTGTTCCCGTTCCTGTATAATTCCCGTTCCCGTTCGATTATCCTAGTTTTTATAGTTTTCCCTTTATGTGGCCATTAAACCCTAACTCTGTACCAAATTTCAGCTCTCTTGGTTTATGGGAAGTACTAGTTCTATTTTGATGATCATGAGTGAGTGAGTGAGTGAGTGAGTGAGTGTCTGTCTTAAATACGAAACTTTGCAGTCGCTTAACTTCGGAACTAAATGACCTACAGACTTGAAATTTTATTTTAAGTATGTGATTGTATAGCTTACTGGATGACGAAAATTTCAGCGTTCTGGGCTTATCCAGAGGTTCTCAAATAGGGGCCTGAAAATGCGGCGAAAGGGTTCCTGTAAAGGATGGTACGGCAGTGTTTGCTTCGCGCTCGACTTGGCGGGGGGCACTGCCGTGCCCCCAGATAATCATCCTCGTCAATAATCTGAAAAAAGATGGCGATGGTAGATGCCAAAATAGCTCCCTACTGTTATTCTTCAACTATATTCAAAAAATAATTCTCAAGCAGAAATGTTTTCATATCAGTTTTTCTCAGAACCTCTTTTTCTTAGAAGATTTCCTCTTTTCTTTCTTTGGATGTTATTAACTTCTATTCCCAGGTTTCAAGTTTTATTCTTTTCCTATAAATCATGTTAAAAAAAACCGTAAGAAAGTACCTTATAGGCAACTAACTGAATTGCGTTCCCATTTTTATATCAGTAGCAAATTTTACCGAAAAACAAGGGTAAATCAATTAGGGTGATTCTAGTTAAAATTCATTTTCGTATCAACAGTTCAATATAATATAAATGGCGTACCAAAACTCTGAGCCAAAAGTTTTAACATAATTATTCTACCTTGATTAAATGTAATATCGTATGATGGCATACATTCAAGAAAACGTCGCTTAAATTTTCTTTAAAGGCGCTTCCTTAAACGGAGTTCGGGTGGGGTTTAACCGGTGATTAAAATTTAAGCCCGAATTTAGACGGCCTAATCTTAACTTGGAGTTGGTCTATTGCATTAGAGGCCAGGCATCAGGTTTTAATAAAAACGAAAGCCGTAGATACTATTAATATCATTTTTTAAACATAATAATTCACTTCAGTTTGCGCAATGCTATAAAAACCTAAAACCCAATTTTCTTGAGAATAATTATTATTTTTTTAAAAAACTTTCTAAGACTTTTCTCTTTGAGCTACTTCCCAAAACATTGTTACCAACAACTTTAGTTAGCGCAATCCTAAATCCCACATTCCATACTAATGTGTTTACAATTTCAATATCTAGTTCACACTAAAATACTATCTAAATACCTACGTACATATGGCAAACGTTAGTATGTAAGTGACTGTTATCAGTTTTAGCACACTCCTTGTTTATTTATCACCAACCTAGTAGCCTACAGTATACGCGACTTGGTTACAAGTTTCGAAGCGAATGTTTGAACTGTATGATGCCACTGACATATGGTATCAAGCAAGAGCATAACAAACACATAGTTTAGTTCTGTGTGTTATACGCATATGTATGTGTTAAGTGGCATTGTGTGTAATTACCTTTGTTAGTAATTAGTAAACAAACCGATATGTTTGATAGAATGTTGTATAGATTTGATTATGGAAATGCTAATTGATTAATGTAAATGATTGATCATTGATAATTCATTAATTTAAAGTTATGATCAAGAGAGTTGATGGTTAAGCGATTGTTTTACACAGTACGTGGACATAATTTAAATTTCGATTAATTTATCGTTATTGTGATAACGATTCAAAATGAGTCAGTTTGTGGTACTTTATTATTTTTAATAGGTATAATACTTAATCATAATTATTTCATAATAAATAGTTCCACACATTCTGTTAGAAACTTATTTTATACCTAACAGTTGTTAAACCTAATTTATTAAGAAGAGGCGTTGAAGCACTACGCCTCTTCTTAATATTTTTTTCTTAACTAAATTCTTAACAATATTTCTACATTTAAAGCTGATTTAATTAAATGAATTTGACCCTTAGCGACTTATACTTAGAATCAAATATTGAAAAACAACTCAATATTGTAAATCGATTACACTCAATACAAATTATTGCAAGAATAATAACTCACAACGCATTATTTGTTTACAGTCTGCAATGGTCTGTTTGTGGAATGACTACAAGGGATATCACGATAGAGGGCGTGTGTGTATATTGTTAATAATTACATAAGCTAGTCCCATTCTGTGTTATTGATTCAATTATTTGCTAATGTGCTGCATTGTTTCATATAAATGCGTTATGATTTATATTGAATCAAACAATTATGACTAAAGGGAGGGAATAAACGTCGATCAATAGTGTACATTGAAGTTTAAGGAAAATATTGGAAGAAAAATAGAAAATGACCTCACTTAGATCGAATCATTTCGATGTAGTAATATCGTAATACAGTATTGTCACATAGTAAAATAGTATTGTCACAGTGAACCCTACTAATCATAGTACCGTTAGAACTATCAAGTTCTAACGCTTTAACATAAAAGATTGTCTGACAAAATCATAAATATTTGCTAAAAGTCTTAATTCATTTTAAGTACAAACCACTTTTAGTATGAAGATAATTTTCTTTTTAAGACCTCTTTCCAATATATGATTTAAACAAAACTATGATTAACATAAAAAATAGTGTAAATATTAATAATTAAAACATAATTAAGGCGAAGGATTGTTTCGGTAGATACTATGTCAATATTATTTACCGCGTTCATACGCTGTCATTGGTAATGGAAATATTTTTATTAATATCATGCATCTACTTAATTATTTTATGACACTCAACGTCTGCCCACAAACAATACCTGAAATATTCTGATTGAATATTATATTTAAACAAAATATGGCCGAGTAAATGTTGGCTCTTCATGTTTGATTTGATCGTTAATAAACAATAGGGTAGATATTCAATGTATATTATTTTTATGGTTGTCAAAAATTTAAGAGAGAATATAGGTATTGTTATATTTTTTTCATGATATCAAAAGTTGTATATAAATCATTATATTTTGGTTCAATCATTTTAGCATATGGGTAATTTGGCCAACTCATATGGCATTATGGCAAATTTGTCAAAATCTTCGATTCAAATACCTACCGAAGTAAATTTTTGAATGTGTATATTAAAACTTTTATAGATACTTAAAGAAAAATAAGGAACAAAATGCGCTAGCGCAGATGTTTGTTATAAGAGGTAAAGATGAGCAAATTTTGTGCCCCTGAAACTCATTTAAGCATCTATACTTTACATAAGGAGCTACTCGAAATTTTCTATTGAATGAATATTCATGCCAAATTTTAATATCCGTTTATTTCCAGATAAACCCACGTCAACGTTCTGTAATTTGGTCAATGAAGCAGAAGATTCATTCGTTAAATTATAATATAGTCTAATTTGAATATTTAGTACATTATATTTAAGTTGGTAGATCTGTAACCAGTCCAGACTTAACACTATATAATAACGGTATTTAAATAAACCTAAATTGAATACAGGATGGTGTACTTCCGACTGACTCTACTGTACTGAGCACTATCTAAATCGCAACTCGGTACGAGTCGAGCTCCAACATTATTCCATTTCACCAAAATACATTAGGCAATAGTTAGCCATTAGGAGGGTATTATTTGACCAGAGGTGGCGTGCTGTAGTGCAGTTCTACTACTGAGATATTTACACTGTCAGATACATGCCGTGCTACCAGACGGTCCGATATTAAAACGTCTGCAGCTTTTGTGAAGGAAACTAACTGGAACCGCTTAGATCGAGATCCTCGACGTCGGTCGGTGAAAGATAAAAGTTTATGAGTTATACATAAAACGATTTTCAAATCATATTTATGAGTGGTCCGAACATCTGCAGGCCGGTTCACGAGGAAATTGAAACCGTTGGGAGCATAGCATTTTCACGAACAATTTAAGTTGGTATTGTGTTCGGGATGCCGCGAAAGATGCGCTTTTTACAGTGGTCAGCGGATCCGGCTAAGTTTATTGTTGCTCTCTGTATGTGCCACCCCTTCGGTGTCTTTTGTGGTAATGTTTGCGCTGTTATACTTACTGAACTTTCACGGCTCTTTACTGCCGTTATTTTAGTGGGTGCTACTAAGGAATTTAAGGATTTCAAGTGCTGTTCTCATAGTTTTGCACATACACAAAGTGTTATTTATTTAATGGTTTATTAAGCACTATTTGTTTATCGTAATATTCCATTGTATTTGCAAGAAATTGTACGGTTACAATATCATTAGAAAGGAATTAACTCTTACTCAGCATTAAAATACACGAAGTCGAAATGTTTATTAAACAGAAGTAAGGAAACTTTGTACTCACCTGTTTTCAATTTGGTTGAACATGCACGCATATTCGCTCATTACATTACGGAAAATCTTTAGTAGGTACCAATGTTAGCTGTGAAGAAATTGCCCATCCTCGCCACACTGTGGCTAAGTCAGCGAAACTCAAGTGTAATTTAATTTGCATTGGGTTCAAGGCTTAGTCGGCAGCGAGAGCGTTATTAATATGTAACTTACTAACTTATGAATAAAAATGTGTATCGCTCTTACCGGCTGCTTCGCTTGGTTAATTATTGAAAATGTTTTTCAACAAGTTTGATTCTAAAACATGTTTTTATACTGTTTATTAATACAATTTAAGAATTGAGTAAGATAAATACTTACTATGATAAATCAGTTTTGAATACTGGCAATATACAAAAATCATCTTTTTTTGCAATTATAAAATGTCATAAAACGCTTGAAAAATGTAAATAATTAATTTTCGTATTTGAATTTTTAAATTGAAGCACAACCCTTGCAGCATCGCGGTGCTCCGTCACGCTTCGCGAGTCAAAGTTTTCTGTTGCAACTAAAACGTTTCTTAAAATGCATTAATCATACTATTCCAAGTCGCTCTGATATGAAAGTTTCGATCGTATCCCTACAATTTAAAGTTTATAATGGTCTGCACTTAATCTTGCGTGAACTTGGGCGTATCGCATGCGATATTTCACTTCCGCTTCAACCGCATGTTCTGCATTTTCTTTGAGGGTCAAATGTCTATGCTCTATCAAAATGAAGAGGATTTCAGCTGAAACAACTTTCGCAGACTCTGAAAATACACATCGTCGACTTGCTAAAATATTCATACATAATTAAAATAAACGTTGAAGACAAAATAAGTAGGTCCTCAAATTCACAGCAAGAGGAGCACCCACAATCATACTAATATTAACCGTAAGAGGCTATTGCTGAAAATGAAACGTTCCTTTAATTTTGTTGAAATCACCCGAGCTCGATCTCGGTTTTAATTCGACAAGGAGGAGGCAGCAATCAAAAGAAACTAACGGCAGTTCCAACGAGGCATTTCCATACGCGAGGGGGGCCTGCGAACGACACGGTATTAGTTCGCAACTGATTACATTCCTCGTCGCCTTGCAAACGACTCACAATGAAGTAGCGACGAATAAACTTCATTACGCCGACTTAAGCATGGGAAATTATAAGGAGGAATTATCTTCGAATGGCGGCGGTGGCACGTACGCGAACACTTCGGGATTATAGCCTAAGGCACTCGTAGGACACGTCGCGCGTCGCCGGCCCGGCACATTGTCGCGGGGCGGAGCTTTTTAACAGTCGACATTTAATGCGAACCTGGAATATTCACTGTATTCGATTTGGAGAGGTAAAGCTCAGGTTTTCCGCTTTGTGAAATTGGGTTCGGACGCCACGAGCTGACGAAGTGCGAGATCCCTAGAGAAAAGTAAATAGTGGCCCGGTGGAAGGCTTCGCCAGAGGAGATTTAGATCGGTCTTTGTCTCGTGCTAAACGCTATTCTTTTGAGAGATTTCCCATCTTTGCCGAAGCTTCAAGTGTGTGTCCAAATTGAAAACTGCGATGCATTTTATATTATCATTCCTTTTATAAATATTATTTTCATGTTTTACTACTTTACTCTGTGCCTTTGAAGTCGTTCTAAAAGTAATTTTCTTTGAACGACGACGTAAAGATGTAATTACTTCATGTTGTCGTTACCCAAAATTAATCAGACTTCCTTTTAATGAATCCCACTTAATCAAGCTAATCTATTATCCAAATGTGCTCCATAATCGTAAGTAAGTTCAACTTTCAGAACTAAGCACACGAAGAGAGAATGTTTGTTGACGCTCAGTAATCGTGTTTGCCGCTACAAAATAAGTTTTAATTAATGGATTGGCACTTGGAGAGATGCGTAGAGGCTGGGGACACCATTCTATTACGCACGCGTCGACTGGACTGGACACCCGGTGACCTTTGACACTGCTGGTTAATTAATTTATATTTTACAACTTTTTTTGTAATCACTTTTTGTTTTTTATCCTTATGTGAGACAAAGACAAAGTCCAAACAGCCTTACATTTTATTTGTAGCTATGTACGTTTTACGCGCCATTGAACAAGGAGGTAAATAAAACTATTCGTAACACTGGTTTTTATTACAGGTATAATTCTATATGTTTTTATGTTAAATCGATATGAACGAGTGGCAGGAGAGCGTAAGAAAAACAATTTGCCAACATAACTAATAACAGGAAGTCACCTCGTTACTCACAAGTGAATGGTAGGTCGGCAATCTCGCGAACGCGCCCTCCACTTCTCCACTTAATGAATGAGAATAATTTTGCCAAAATACTTCGGAGACGGGACACACGCCCCGGGAATTTTTCAATTTGCAACTGACATAATGTAATAAGAGTTACACCGTGAGATGCCGGAGTAGGTAACGTAATTAATAACTTGTGAAATATTACCTGTTACAATGAATTTAGAGGATAAAAGTTGAGTGATAAATTTAAATAACAAGGCAGGCGTGTGCTCGGGAATGCCCGAAATACTTATGAATAGTTTGTCCGGGTTGATAGGAGGGCGTGTCGGCGAGTGTAACGGGAATCGCAACTTTGTATTTGGAGCCTAATGAACGCGTGAACGCGGAATAACTTCGCGAAAGCTTGAATAATGTATGCTTTAACGAGATGTTTTTCTTGAGGGAATCTCATTAACCCACTTTCTGATTGTGTGAATGTAAGCTTCGAGAAGTTCTTATTCTACTAAACGGAATCTTTTATAAACCTCTCGAATTATATCACCTCTGGATTAGGGTCCACCTCCGATTCCAACTCGGCAAATTTAAATTTCTAATACCGGTCCGTGTTTACTTATTGTTTGGGAAACAATAAAGGAGCTTTAAATTTAATCCAGTCTAACGTAATCACATACACATGACTAGCTAAAATCGAATTCCCTTTATTGCGTCCATAAAATTTACCGATATTATCTCAAGCGGGCCAACCGGGCTATAAAAGTAATCCTTCTATTTTAATGGCCCTCCAACCTGCGAGATGCAACAATGTGTCCAATTTGCCCTTACACAAACCCCTTTCTTATCAAGATCACAATTATTTAATATTTTTATTAACATTACTCAGTATTTATACTCTATAAACTCGGATATATAAAAACTTGCCTATTTGTACTCAATCCTGCGTCTTATTCCTGCCATAAAAGTTTATGCGTGCTAAGCATTTCCAATAAATTAACGTAAGACGTAATATAAAAAACTGAGTTGTTTTTCTGCACAACTAGAACCAATATAGCATTTTAAATATTCACATAAAATCCTTCGCCCGGCGTTGTTTAATCGGCGCGTTAAATTCGAGAAAAGTCGAGAACACATCAAATATTAACAGAGCTCGAGCGTTGTTTCGACAAATAGGATAATATCGCGTTCATGCATCTAAATCTAAATACGTTTACATACAAATGAAAGTTTGAATCACCTTTAAATACATCAAACGTAGAATTGTTTACAGGTCTACAGAGACTTATTTTTCTCAAATCCTCCCGAATCACCATTAATCAATTGGAACTCTGAAGTTTTGCGCTACCTCCCGAATCTAATTTCACAAACAAAGAAAACGAAAACCTGTCTACCTTTATCAATCAAAACTGAAAATTCTATTCCGTTAGTTCGCACAGCGTGCAATGGAGACAATTGGAAAAATGTATCACGAATAAAAAGTCGTATCGGAATGTAATATCGAGAGGACGCCTCCCGGAATATTCTTGGCAAGTGAAAATAAAAGGGTCAGAAAAATACAGTGACAGGTTGTGAGTGGACAGTGGTCATCCGAAACGGGCGCAAGATTCGAATAAATAAACCGGGAGCAAATAACGTCACTACCCACCTGTGCCACGACCTGTCACTGAAAAGACCATTCGCCTATCGTGACGTTTTGACACATGACGTTGGACTATTGTTAATTTCGCGCGGGAAAATATATCACTTGTTTTTATATTTGAAGGTTATAGTCTCGGGAGCGGACATCTCGTCTTTACAACAACCTGGATTTATATATATTGGATTTATAGCCGTTCCTTACCTATTGCTAATTTTATGACATGCCGGAAGTATTGTAAGTTGTAGGATTCATAATGATTTCGTATTGACATTGTCGAGTTTATGCCTTTTCAATATTGCTATAAAAAGTAATGAGTGCCTCAGTACTGTTATATTATTTTATTACGTTTGCTGACATCGAATGCGAAGGTAAATGACAAAACTTGGAAAACCCGTAGAAGGCTTACATTTGGAAGTTTACATTAAGCGTGACAGGTGGTAGTGCAATCTTCGTTTACGATTGTGGATTCCGGCAAAAGTATTTTTACGATTTTTATTTTCATGAAAACTTTAATGATTAAATCCGGTTGTTGGCCGAGTTAAGAAAACTCGTTAGTAAGGCCTTTTTGTAATATTATTTTTACAAGTTAGGTATTTTACAAAGTAGCTTTATTAATTGGTACTTAATTTTATACTTTACTTTTTAATTGATGAAGACATTTTCATATTCGAGAGATGGGTGATCATTACCAAAGTTTTGTTTTGGCGTAGATTGAGACTATGTTATGCTACGGAAAATTACCCACTAAGTAACAATACAATACAACAATATATGATGATCAAATAATAATCAAGGTAAAAACCTTACACTGTATTAACTAGCAAACGTTTAAAGTTTATTAGTAAAAAACAAGTAAATTATCTTCTCAATAAAAGAATACAAAATGGTATTACAGTATTGCCATGTAAAAATATATTCAAAAACAGAGGACTTCCAAAACTAAAAGAAGTGCCCAATGCCGAGTATTTTATTCTGGTTCCGTATTTCCATCGCATTTGACTAAACAAACATATCAAGCCGAGAGCCACTATTCCACGTCTTCATTGACTGCTCGCATTGGAAAAAAGCAATTTCGACTGACTCTTTTGTCGTTCAGAATATTAAAGAAGCAATATTATGCAGATTAAACAATCACTGCTATTTAAACGGTACTAAGTTACAGTTTAACTGTTAGTGTTTTTTGCATTGTTATATGAAAATTTGTGTTGAAGGTGTGTGAGTTATGTAAATACTTAACATTAATTGTTAAAATTAGTTTTGAATGAACGTGAGTATTTTGTAAAAGTGATTCTTTAATAACAGCTAACTTTCTAAAACGTAAGAATACAATCCAGGCAACTTAACATCGATCATTTGTTAACATTTAAACCTCATCTTTTTTTGTTAAATAAAAATAATAGAAACTACATAACATCAAAAACTCCCTTCTTAAACCCCGATTGATGATGAAAGTGCACGTGATAGGAACCTTTACAAAAACCTCATCCCCATACGGATCCCGTTTTGTTTCATAGTTCTACAGAGGAATGTTAAGGAAGCAATATTATGCAAATCCGAACGTAGAAACCGCAAATATAAAAAGCTCTCTCTCACACTTTGCATTTCAAGGGTTGCATCTGACTGATACCGGGATGCCCCTAAGGAAAAAATGTAAACGCAATTTGAAATTCTAGGCGTTTTAAAGGCAACTGCGTAAAATTCAGTATGGAGATAAGTTTGAGTGTGTTATATGTGAACGTGAGTTTTAGTTCTATTTTTTTTTTGTGTAGCTTCTTTTGATGTTGATGTAGCTACTTATAAATTAATGAAATAAATGAAATTGAATAAATAGCGGTCTACTGACTCTAATGTCAATTGTATTATAATGATTTTTATGATTTAGAGAAATGCACTCGTTGTATGAAAATCGTTTATGCATTTAAAAATTAAGATTATATTTTATTTCTTAAATCAAAACGATTATCAAAAATGCTCGTCACGTAAATTTCCTTTTTTAACAACCTTAAGAGAAATCGTCTAGTCTAATCTACCAAACGGATCAATTCTGAACCAAACATTTGAAGACCGTAAGCTCATATTATATAGTTGGGTGGTGAAGCAGTAGTTCTCTGATACAACAGAATTCGTGAGTCGATCTCCATACGATGTCTGTACAACGTCTATACCGGAGGCCTACGTTCGGTCGTCATCTCTTTGTCTTGTACATCGACGTTGGCAAACCGAACCACTGGTATTTACATAACAATGCATTGAATTTGATGCGTACCTACAAAACCAGGACTTTCTGTATCTGAATGAATAGCTCGATAGAATAACGAATATTCGCAGCTTGTTTGTTATTGGGAAAATACACAAATATAAACACAAAACTAAATAAAATAGCATTAATTTATTCATGTAGTGAGTATAAATTTATCAATCTGAGTTGAAAGGCCTCAAAAGTAGATAGTCTCGTCTATCAAAGTGAGAGAAGTTGGTAAACGATCCATTGTTCAATTGACAAAGTGCAAGAGCTCTCGACAGATTATACGTCGATCTCTATCAGAATCAAACCTTGGAATAACATTTCAAGCAAGTTCAGCGTTCGGATTCATGGCTTGATCGTATTATGCCAGTTAGCTCCCCACACATATCGAAGGAGAACCTACTCACATAATAGTCCTATTGTCCGTTGAAGATGCTATCAGAAGCAATTCAACCGAGATCTTAACAGACATTAATTAATTCAAACGTTCGCTGTATCTCTATTGTTGCTGTTATAACTTCATTTGGCTACTTTTAAAACCGGTGAAATGTATTTGATTGTGGAGAGGTTTCCTCTGTGATACCGACCGTAATCTGCTAGACCAGCAGGAAATCTTCAGTCTCTACTCCTTCCTTAATTAGCGGGATATTTCAGAGGAAAAAATAGAATCAACAGGAAGCATTGCAGAGAGTAAGTAATAAAGGGAAGCGGCTCGTGACCGTTATGGCTGCCTAATGGAGTCGCGTTATCTAAAAGAGGCGAATAAAAGTTTAGAATGTTACAAAAACTTAATTTTTTACGCAACTCTCTTAACATGACTATGTTCACCTGCAGAATAATGAAAGAGCGTTTTATTTTAAGCGTTTAAATTTAATTTTAAAGAGATTTTTATCATACGAGGTGGAAACATTGTTTAACTCGTGAATTGTGTTTCAACTAAGCTGATATTCAGGGACGAAAGGTATTTTTTCTAAAGCCCCATTTAAATGGTCCTAAATTAATTTACGTACAAATCTATTTTAACATAAAATTTAGTCAATTATTACTTATAGATTTTAAATACAGCGTCTGTCTGGGAGTAACTTCGGTCGGTCCGTTTTAAAATATACTTTACAAAAAAAATTGAAATTGATAATTAAAGAAGTATTTACACAGATGCAAAACAAGAGTTACGAAAACAAAGCCTACGATAATGCATTATGTTATTACGCATTAAAGTATTTTTACTGAAAATTTATTAGCACACATAATTCTTACAATTGGATACTAAAACTCGTAAAAAAGTCTAACTGTAGAGTAGAGAACAAAAAAAACTTGATTTGTAACTTAACTTCCATGCTTTGGCATTTAAGTCAACCGTAAAAGCATCGAATAAATTGTAGGTCAGAAGGGACAGATAAAGCGAAGAACGTATTTCTACTGTTTTTTTTTTCTTTTTAACTTATTTTGTGGAATATTGACTAGCTTATCTACTTATTTCTTTTCATTTGAAGTAACTTAAATAGGAGATTCTTTTTTATCTTCTCCCTTTCAACATTTTGAATTATTTTTGTTTGTGGTTGTTATTTGACTTACATATTTAATGATATCGATCAAACGTTTTTCCTTTTAACTAATGATATTTTTATTGTGATTTGATGAAATTTCAAATGATATTGTGTAATGATAGAACGTTGTTCATTACAAAGATTTGAGTGTAGTAACTAGTGTAACATTACAGTTTAAGAACCGCGACTAAGAGATCTTCATCCTATTCTCGAAATGAGTATAGGAAATTTACATCAGCTCGTAATACTGTGCCGGCTGAGCCTTTATTGTAAACGGCGTAATTTGAATTTCGTCTTTGATATTCAAATCACCCTCTACTTGAGACACTGCCTTAGTTATTTGAGTTTTTGTAAAGCAATCAAGTTTGTTTATAGGAGACCGTGTAATTGTAAATCTCGGTCTGTGGTCTTAATTATTGCATAAAATCAGTGCGAAGGCCTTTGACGAGGCTTCAGTTAAAACGAAATAAACAATGAGAAAATCGGTCTTGTTTCATGATTAATTTAGAGTTTCGTTGTATTGTTTAATTGTTATTTTAGGTATATGCTGTTGATTGTAATACGATATAGTCATCATTGCGTATGGCATTCTGCGAGGATCAGATTTCTATGTTCAGGTTATTTAGCCAGATTTCGGTCCAACCACGTAAAAACCAATCACCACCTCCATAAATGGGGTTTAAGGGAGTCACTACATTGCGATTGCGGAGCACTTGACCAGACCCTGTCCCATGTGGTAAACGAATGCCCGCTTCGGTGTTTCCCCGGCGGAATATCGGAGGTCCATAGGATCACACCTGCCGCTATAATCTGGCTAAATACGATATAGTTAATACGTAGATGTAACATGTTTTTAGGTTTTGTTGTACTTATATCCATCCCAAAGAAGTATGAATGTGTAGGCGGTTTTTATTATTAGGGATAATGTAAGGTACATTCCTGTACTAACAGTGAAAAAAGCCCAAGTAATTCTGACTACCTACAGTACCCAGTTACCATCAGGTAACTAATAATCACGTTAGCTTTCCACACAAAAAAATAACATTCAAACACAAATTTTCATATCGATACAAATCGATTGTCGAACAATGTATCGACGAAGACATAAGTGGTGAAATGCAAAACGTTCGATGACATACTAGCTGAACAACCTGTGGTACAACGTTCAAACGTGATTTTGAGAGGCAACTCGATTAAACTGTCGTAGAAGGCAGACGCTCCTGTCTCTATGCAATGTCACGACAAATGTCAACAATCGATACTGATATTGTGTTATGATAAACAATTGGTACACAAACTTTCTTATGCGAGTATTAAAAATTAATTTTCATGGTCACTATTTACCTCAAAAAAATATCATGAAAAAAGACAGGATTTTTCGCAAAAAATAAGTAGAAATTTTCACCTAGTCGAAATTCGAACTTAGGACTATGACAACTTTCCGAACCTTGATAAAGTTGGTCTGAAAATCATGACGATCCAGCGCGTTTCTAGGCTCAAATCCCATGACAGAAATGTTTACACCTATATATTTTCAAAGATTCTGAGAATAAAAGTTCTTTAAAAATCTAATTACTTACATCAGTTAACTATTTGGTATTAGTACTAGAAGTTCAAACTACGAATTATTACAAGCCGATTAAGTGTAAACACAGTAAACACGACGCCTAGTGTGGACAAGTGATCGCATTAACACGTTAGCGTGCATTCTTTTCCGCGCACATTACCATAACAAGTAGTTTCGTTAATCAAATGTACGAAATTAATAGCACAGTTTAGAGTCGACGTTCCGCCCGGCAATCACATGGCCATTACAAATTGCCAGCAATTACTGCGACACCCTCCCCACCCTTTTGCGTTCATGCAGCCATTTTTTTACGGTCGCACACACGGCGTATTTCATATTACTTGGCATTTTTTTGTGAAAATAATATTGAAAATTAGCGAGTACATTTGTGTGATTGGATTTTTTATATTCCATTTTATTTTTTTGTTATTTGCATGTTTGTTTTTTATGTTTTTCGCTACAATTTAATTTATAAAATTTACGCTACGTTAATAGATTACCAGATTTCGAAGACGCGTCTAAACGTTCATACGAGATCAACTAAATATTTATTTTGCTCAGTCAAAGGTGTATAAAGCTCACCATTCCTCATCCTTTGAACGATGTTATCGCGATTTTCCAAATGTTTCGTTCTTTTTGATCAAAATTCTTTATATTATTTGGCTTTGCATTCCGCCTTTTCGTACCCACACATCACGATTCTTTTGTGGCGCGATAGGGTTCAGTAAAAAAATGAATGTTTATTCATGCGGTACTGCACAGCTCTTATTTATTTTATTCACTCAGCTATTTATGTTTATTTTCTTCGAAGGCAACTATTTAGGGTTAAAATATCCACAGAGAGTAGCTCTTTCTTTAACTTCATTGTAATATGGAAAGGAAGATTTAGTTTACCTCAGCATTGCAGTTGAGTGTTTATTAAAGTGAAACACAAAGTGCATGAAGTTTGATTTAAAAGTTTTTATAAAACGTTTTACTTTAACACACTGCTACTTTTATGATTTTCTATTTGTTCTGTGTTCTTTGTCGCGAATATGTTTATCATTTAAGTATATAGGAATAATGATTACTTACTTTACTCTAGAACCTTCCTATTAGTAAAAATTGAAAATGATCACCAAAGTATATCTACATGTCAAATCCATATAAGGATAAAAAACATATTGATATCTTTGATTTACACGAATTTTGTCTTCTGTGATCACGGGTTCTGTAAAGAATCCGAAACGTCAGAAAATGTAAAACAAAATATAACCACGACAAAAATCCGTTTAAGTGTTTTGTAATAAAAAACATATTCGCATCCATATATATTTGTAATATCTATATGATTTATGGGAAAACGTAGAATAATAAATCCATAAATCTAATAATAAGTACATTTTTTATCTAAAATGTCGACGTAAAAGACGTTTCTCCCTATCAACAAGCTTACGAAATATTCACGGTCAAAGTTTTAAAGAAGCCGCTTATCTCAATTCTCGGTAAAATAAACGAGATAATATTTACGCGATCAAAAAGTGAGGAAATCTAGCAAAAAATGGGAAACTTTAATTAAACTTCCCAAAATCATTATAAGATAACATTATTCATTAATTTTAAATAGTCTCAGTGGCGAGCCGATGCCTGATAATTTTTCCCAAGCTCCAAGTAGACAGGAAATGACGTAAAATTTATCTTCGAACCGAAGGAATTACTTTCCACCAACTCGACGAAGATATGGAAATCTGTAGGTTTATAACTTTGGGGGAAATTGTTTTTTTCCGAATTGGAATAATATTAGCCTTTGGTGATGCGGCAACTTTTCGTAACAAACGTTATTAAATCTCCTTAAGAGCTACTACGCGAAATGGCTCATTTGTGTTCTCGATCTTGAGAAAGATTTTCATTAATAAAGGCTTAAAGGAACGTCAACAAAATTTTCGCGGTATCAGAGTATTTATTGAAAGGACGGTCGGCTATAAACCGAAAGGAATATAACGCATTCAAATATCAACGAAATTTATCAACCTCCGAGCATCGGGCCCAATACGTTTGGGTCGTTTATGGCGTATTACTGTTGAAGACTCGTCAGCTTTCCCGGGAAAAGTCAATTTGACACAGATTACGGACCAACTGCCATTCTTACTTAAACGCCTCGATGGTATACTATTCAATAATGTAAGCATAATAACATTTACATAAATCAACATTTTGTATTCTGTCTCGTTTCTTATATGAAAATAAACACACATATTAAGCTATAACCTTACCAGTAATTGCCAACGACATGCATGGTGATTTTAAATATTTCAAATTGAAGCATTTTAAACAATGTTTTAATACAGTAAACACAAATGAACTATTGCAAAAACAGTTTATTATTCCCATTGCGTGTCGTAATATCGTTCGACAAGCCGCCGGAATGTGGGTGCTAGACGCCTATAATAAATAAAGCCGCAGATGTATAAATAGACGGGCACATGTGTGTACTATGCCTTAACGTCCACTGAGTGGGCCGTGTAACTCCATGGGCGCATTTCGCGACGATGTTCTATTACAAAAGGGAATTGGATCTTGATTCATTGGTTCGGAAAATCGGCAGCGTACCTTGATAATTTCATTTCTGTACAATTTGACCGCGTCCGTGGTCAGGCGATTCTTAGGGGCCTCCGCGGACCCGAACACAATACAGGGACTCCCCTACGGCTCGCACACAATACTAAGCTTTTATTGCCTCCTTTTACAATCTTCCATTACCTCCAAGGCTCCGGCGCTACTGGGAATCAGTTTCGGTACAGTTTTTATTCTTTCTTATTTTTCCTGCTGAGCGATGTTCAGGTCCATCAATTTCGGTGTTACTTCACTTTCGTTTGGACCGTTACCCCTTTTTGGTATGTTAGTAAATCGAATACGAATTCGATTTCCCGAGAATCTCGCTAAAGATTATATACGAAAGTTGCGTCGAAACATAGGTAGCGGATAGTGGCACTTCCATCAAAAATATAACATTAGGAGCGGGTTTTATCGCCAGTTTGTGCTTCGGCACGGACGCAGCTCCCATTCAGCTATAACACGGATTGTATTGGCGCAAATACGACATGGCAATACCGTAAATACACTTGCTGCCAGCACAAATTGAAAAAATTGTGAAATTCATGAATATGAATAAGTGTTCCGTAGTCGCGAATGGGGCATCAATTATGCAAAATGTTGGTACTCTGTATTGCATTGATCGGTCGGTAGTTGGTGCGGGATGCGATGCGGGTTCAATCCGACGCGAGGTGGAATCGATATCTCGTGTTCATCAGCTGCCAAGTTATATCGATACTCAGTCAAACCTCCTCCCTTATCGCAAATAATTTCATTGGCAATGTTCGTCCGGCAATGTTCGGATAATAAACATAACAATGAATGAGATGGACGCCGTTGCTGTCAAAATTCATTATTGTATCACAATGTTTGGGAACATATTTGACACGTTTTCCCTTTTTTATTGTGGAAACATATTTTTATTAAGGTTACAACGCATTATATTCAAATTTAAACAATCAAGAAACAAAATCTGGGTCTGTGAAATCCTAACTGTAGGTACTTAAACATTAAGCACTGAATTTATATTTTCAATATTAGAGATCTCTTCTCGTGAAAATGCTGGGTGATTATTTGACTTTTGCTGTGTACAGTCAAGTACAAAATTAGAGGGTGAACGATTGAGAGTTAGTCTCTACCATACAAAGCTTTGCTGGTTTTCTGTTTTTGAGCTCACCTGTACTCTTTATTCATGCGGTGGCTCAAATTGCATTACGATGTCAACGTTGCAAGTGGAGAGCTTGCGATTTCCTTTGACATATTTTAGTAAAAAAAATTGATTTAGCATTTTATTTGAAAAATATTTTTCACTTATTTACAAGGTAATATTTTTAAACTGTAAAAATAAACACAAATTTAAAAAAGAGTTATTTAATTAAGCTCTCACTCGTATTAATTCGACATGCAAAACGAATATACATCCAAAAGTTAGTGCAGAATTTGTAATCTCACAAAAATGTATGTAAAGCAACGCGTGCATTCCCCTAATGAAAGGCTCCCTTGCATTATTCCGCTCGCAAACAAACATTGAAAATAATTTACGCTGAAAGATCGCCCACATTTACATAATTAGGTATGTAGGCGAACATAAACTTTGAACACGATAAGTCGAATTTATGTACAGCTAAATAGAGCTTGTGGATTTTGAGAAAAAATAATTTATGGATGCGAAATTAATATTAACACGATTGCATGTTACTATTTCGTAACTAACATAATTATCTGTTAACTAATGGAGTAAAATAAATTATATTACAACTGTTTAATGAGCAACTTCTTACATAAAACATTATACTTGGGTTTCCGTTATACAACCCAAATTATAATAACATCTAGAAATAAAATGTGACACCGTTGAAAATTTTAAAGGCTTTTTATGTCCACTTTCAGTGGTTAACTTAAAAATTGTAAAGTACTTTTTTACTTGTTCAAATATTAAATATTTTGTCATAAAAAAAATTTAAACAGTGTTTTAGGTTACCTCGTACAACGTAAAAGCTAATAAGTTTATATGTCAGAACTCATTTTCTCGCTGGAATTTTAATTCTCTTAACGTTTTACGTGAATTACTGTTACGACGAACAATATAATTTTATGAGCCTTAAAAAGTATTCTCTTATAAAGAGATTTTAACTTTAACATTATGACTGGAACAAAATTACAAATCAAGCAAAATATTTGGGCAGCATTAAAAGCAATTGAATGGTAACAAAGTGCCGGCAAAGGGCTTCTCTCTGATATCCTCCCAGCCGAGACTGAGTCTATCTCGGCACGTTCCGTCAATAATTTTCTTTGAACATCACAGATCTCACTCGCGAACAAATCGCGGTGCAGTAAACATGGAATAAAGCGACTTGTCTATAAAATATCATTTCGAGCTCTTTTGTTTTTCCATCGAATCCCGTTCCACAAGTGGGCAATAATTGAAAACGAAACTGTTTTGCGCGGGGGGCGTCGAGATCGCGAGACACAGCATAAAAGCGCTGAGAATAGATTGAACATATAAAATTTTCAGTCGAAATTCGCACGAACCGCCGCCGCGGGAGGTGCTCTGTATCTTTTTACTTTGTAACCTTACTTTTTATTCCATTAGCGCGCGTGTAAGGCCCCTCTAGCCAAATATCGTGGAATAATAAAAGCTGTTTAGTAATGATAATGCGGAACGCAATACCCGCTTCACTAGCCTAACTGAATTAAACTTGTACGCTATGAAATTTGTGTTTATGCTTATTGTTGCGGCAAATTCGTTTTTAAACTAACTACGCTTATTGCATAATTATCTTATGAGTAAAAAATTAAAATGTCATTGGAATAACGTAAAGGGTATAAAAGGTTAATAACTTTTACAATGGATGGTGTAAAAGTTGGTCACATTTTAAGTCTGGAAAATCCAGGAGCGTTTCAAATTGTGATCCTCTACGGAGTTTTCTCTTTGGTTTATATGCGCGATGTAGGTACAATGCCATTGCTGTAACACAAAACTTTTTATTTCCGTTTATAGCGAGTCAATCGGCCGCGAACATTTTTCAGGCAAACTTTAACAGTGGAGGAAATCGCTCCTGAAATTCGAAAATGAAATCGTTCCAAGCGTCGCCAAGATTTATCGATGGATGTTCGAATTTACTTTGAAACTTCGGGGCATAAAACTTATGACACGTAATCGTATATTCCGATCGAGATATCTACAGAGGGAATCTTCTAGAAAATTAATCTTGTTTCGTTCATTGTTTACTTTGTTCGTGAAAATACTGTCATTTCAACTTAGTCTAACATCTTCACCTGACAAAATTATTTATTTAACTTTTGTACCAAATAGCTGAAACATTATTTACGTCGTTGAGTTTGTTGACTTAAATTAATACGTTCATGTTATGTATGTAATTTATTAAGTTCTGGGTATATTATTCATTAGAAAAACATCGACTTCAAAGTTAGAACTTCTTATGTCATCTTCAAACTGCGGATTATCTCAGTATGGATGCGTGGGTAGATTCTGAACCCCCAAGTACAAATAGTTTATCAAGTTAACTGTCATTTACTATCATAAAAAGATTTTTATCTTCTAACTGATGATATCCTAAACCTAACTAATATTATAAATGCGAAAGTAACTCTATTTGTCTGTCTGTCTGTTACCTTTTCACGGCTAAACTACTGAACCGATTGACTTGAAATTTAGTATAGGGGTAGCTTATAGTCCGGGATAGATCATAGGATAGGCAATAGATAGGGATAGTCCTTTTTATCCCAAAATTCCCACGGGAACGGGAACTATGTGGGTGAAACCGCGTGGCGCTGCTAGTCAGTATATAAAATAAGGCACTTGTCAAAATACAGTGTCTGTATATTATTATACTTAGTCGATAATATATATTTTTCATTAAATCACCTCATTCACACTGCGTCTAGACTTGAAATAGTAGGATTGCTTATCTACTGTTATAAATAATACATGAGATAGAAAATATGAGACCAAGCTTTCATTTTGTGCGAACCACTAGTGAAATTAACTAGTTTTTATTGGCATTCTTCCCGATATAGATTCACTACAATAACCTGGATGGTTCTACTGTAAATATTGGAAATGCTATAAGAAATAACTGAGTTTTAAAGTCGTATAACGATGGATAAAAATGAGAACTAAGCATTGCTTTTTTAAACGAAGAAAAATGTCGATATTTTATTTTAGATTATATTATGAATAGGTCGTTTAACTAAATTGTGTTTTGTTTGTTCAGAGTTGCTTCCCAGATTTTGATTCATATAAGTTCTGTTAGATAGTGTATCTTTCAAGACGAATCAAGAAGTTTGATCCTGGCTATGTATATTTAGATACTTAATTCAAAATTCCAATGATAGTTTTAGTTTATATCAAAATAGACTTATAAGTATCTTAAGTAGGTTGTCTAATCATAATGGTGTCGACTATACACAACTGCAGCATTTTCAAACTCCTGTTTACATATTTATAAAACTCTATACAAAATACAATAGACTATGTTTTCAATTTTGTAATTTTAACAAAGACAATAATTACGAATAAATTTTGTTGTTCCGTAAACTTTGACAATAAATTCAAGTTGGATTTTATCCATGTCATTTTCTTCAATAACTTTCCATAAGTATTTTCGTTTCGATAATAATTTATGGAACTTTTATGTACTCGTAAAGTATCTTTACCGAGTAGGTTCTCTGATAATTTATATATCTTTTTTTATGAAGAATAAATAAGCTTTTACTAAAATATATACATCAACAAATTATTATTAGTAATTTATCGCTATATTTTATGGATAAATCTTTTAAAGGGTCAACGAAAACGGGTTGGTGCGATACAAGTTCATGTTACAATGCGTAGCCCTTTTCTAGTCATAAGAAAAACTTATATATTTTTTCTTTAATGTAATATCTAATTGTAAAGTTTTTATGACTGCTTCTGATACCCTATATCATATTTATGTTCTTACACATAATTTTAATTACCTACTTTACTTACAAGTACTCGTAGTCTGTATTTAAAAATAAGGCCTCCCTAAATTAGGGTATTTGTGGAGCTCCGATATTGTTTCATTGAACTAACTGAAAGACTTTTAAAAAGCTCTAACTACCTGTAAAGACTATCGATGATGTTCCTACAACAACCAGGGGCCTAAGTCTGCAATTTGTCATTATTGATCAGACAAAATGTTGATATTGAGGCACCATAACGAAAGTGTCAGAAATTTGGTATTCTCCTAAAATTTATTCATATGGCTATGGTGTCTCAGTGGTCTTTGTTGCATATAAAAATTCAAATAAAAATCGTCAGAATACTGTTTTCATGACAACCATCTAAGTTTTATGGAGCTATTGAGTCAGCTGAGTAGTTTTCACTAGGAGAATACCAAAATGACAACAAATGTCAAAAAACGGCCATAATGTTGATATTAAAATACATCTGAGTAGCATTATCAGAGCTTAATAGTTTAGAGAATCAGGGCCCAGGTAGGCTTTATATATTTTCCAGCCCAAAAAGGTCATGAAATTAATTTATTTTACTAAAATGTAATACTAAATATTAAAGGTACTTTTAGAGTCCTGTTAAAACTACAGAAAGTAATTGCTTAACATTGTTATAGATAGTCCTAAACTAACCACAAGAGCCTATCACAATAACCTTACTACTAACAATGTACGAGGTACCAGTGGCGTAGTTGGTAGTGCCTCTGTCTGCTATGCCAAAGGTTACGAATTCAATTCTTGGTTACGTAAAAAAAATGTGCGCATGATCTCTGCCTTGCTTTGGGTATTTTCTGTGTACTCATAAATATTTATATATATTTTCAAAAAAGTTAATAATTCAATGTTCGTTTGTCGTCTGGTATCCACATACATGTATATATAATCCCACCAAAAACATTCTGTAAAAAACTAGCCAAGTCTCGATGGAGCTGCTTGTTTAACTCTAAAAAGTAATGAAATCTAGACAGACTCGTGCCAAGTCTAAGGTTCCTTACTGCGATTTCTTTATTATTATAGTTAATGTTGTGTGACTTGGCCGTTGAACATTGTTTAAAAGGTTAGTAGTGGGTACATGTCAATTTTGTTTACACGTAATGTTATAACATTATTAAAATACGCAGCTTTATCAAGCCTACAATTGACTGGATATTGAATCAACATTTTTCAAGTGGCTATAATTAAGCAAATTTTCTATCGGATAGGTTCTGGATTTTTTAAGATTGGTGCAATAGTGTCATGGAGCACCTAGTTTTGTACCCTTGTGTACATACATGTGTACCCTTCAACGGCCAAGTCACACAACATTAACTATAATAATAAAGAAATCGCAGTAAGGAACCTTAGACTTGGCACGAGTCTGTCTAGATTTCATTACTTTTTAGAGTTAAACAAGCAGCTCCATCGAGACTTGGCTAGTTTTTTACAGAATGTTTTTGGTGGGATTTCATTTCTTTTTGTTAAAACTTGTTTATATTGATTTATTTTATTAGATTTTCTTATTTGACACACTTATTTTTTAGGAGTAGTATTATTAAGCGCCCCACGGTTTCACCCGCGTAGTTCCCGTTCGCGTTTCCGTGGGAATTTCGGGATAAAAAGTATCTATACATAAATAGTTTTAAGCTACCTCCCCACAAATTGTCAGCCAAATCAGTTCAGCTGTTCTAGAATTATAATTCCCGTTCCCGTGGGAATTTCGGGATTAAAAGTATTCTATGTGCTTCTCCTGGTTCTAAGCTACCTCCCCACCAATTTTCAGCCAAATCAATTCAGCCGTTCTTGAGTAATAAATTCCCGTTCCCAATCCCGTGGGAATTTCGGGATTAAAGTATTCTATGTGCTTCTCCTGGTTCTAAGCTACCTCCCCACCAATTTTCAGCCAAATCAGTTCAGCCGTTCTTGAGTAATAAATTCCCGTTCCCATTCCCGTGGGATTAAAGTGTTCTATGTTCTTGTCCTGGTTCTAAGCTACCTCCCCACCAATTTTCAGCCAAATCAATTCAGCCGTTCTTGATTTTTAAATTCCCGTTCCCAATCCCGTGGGAATTTCGGGATTAAAAGTATCCTATGTCCTTTTCCTGGTTTTAAGCTACCTCCCCACCAATTTTCAGCGAAATCAATTCAGCCGTTCTTGATTTTTAAATTCCCGTTCCCAATCCCGTGGGAATTTCGGGATTAAAAGTATCCTATGTCCTTTTCCTGGTTTTAAGCTACCTCCCCACCAATTTTCAGCGAAATCAATTCAGCCGTTCTTGATTTTTAAATTCCCGTTCCCAATCCCGTGGGAATTTCGGGATTAAAAGTATCCTATGTCCTTTTCCTGGTTTTAAGCTACCTCCCCACCAATTTTCAGCCAAATCAATTCAGCCGTTCTTGATTTTTAAATTCCCGTTCCCAATCCCGTGGGAATTTCGGGATTAAAAGTATTGTATGTCCTTTTCCTGGTTTTAAGCTACCTCCCCACCAATTTTCAGCCAAATCAGTTCAGCCGTTCTTGAGTTACAATTCCCGTTCCCATTCCCGTATAATTCCCGTTCCCGTTCGATTATCCTAGTTTTTATAGTTTTCCCTTTATGTGGCCATTAAACCCTAACTCTGTACCAAATTTCAGCTCTCTAGGTTTATGGGAAGTACTAGTTCTATTTTGATGATCATGAGTGAGTGAGTGAGTGAGTGAGTGAGTGAGTGAGTGAGTGAGTGTCTGTCATAAATACGAAACTTTGCTTTCGCTTAACTTGGGAACTAAATGACCTACAGACTTGAAATTTTATTTTAAGTATGTGATTGTATAGCTTACTGGATGACGAAAATTTCAGCATTCTAGTCCTATCCAGAGGTTGTCAAATAGGGGCCTGAAAATGCGGCGAAAGGGTTCCTGTAAAGGATGGTACGGCAGTGTTTGCTTCGCGCTCGACTTGGCGGGGGGCACTGCCGTGCCCCCAGATACAAGCTTTATAATATGTACTTATTTTATATTATATACTTATTTTCATAGATTCTACTACCAGCCAAGTAATCATCTATACCTACATTAATCTTAAAGGAGTAAAACATTAATTAACAACTAAACCAGTTTATCAGAATAATAGTATTGTTAACAAAATTAATTTTATTTCCAAACGTTCAAAGTGAACCTTTTTAATTAAAAAAACAATATCACGTATAAGGTTTCTTTTAAAAGCAAATAACTTTTAACGCAACATTTTCGACGTTCAATTTAATAACCGCGTGACTTTATAGAACAACTAGCAGCGCCCTGCGGTTTCACCCGCGTAGTTCCCGTTCCCGTGGGAATTTCGGGATAAAAAGTATCCTATGGAAGACCATAGGATACTTTTTATCCCGAAATTCCCACGGGAAAGATCCCGAACCATAAGCTACCCCTGTACCAAATTTCAAGTCAATCGGTTCAGTAGTTTAGCCATGAAAAGGTAACAGACAGACAGAGTTACTTTCGCATTTATAATATTAGTTAGGATTAGGATAGTTAGGATAAAACAATCTAGACGAATCAAAGGAAGAAAATTGACGTAGTAACACATAAGAAAATCCTACTAATATCATAAATGCGAAAGTTTGTATGTTTGTGAGTTTGGATGTTTGTTACTCTTTCACGCAAAAACTACTATATCGATTTAGATTAAATTTGGTACAGATGTTCTTTATATCTAGGACTAACACATAGGATACTTTTTATCCCGAAATTTTCATGTGATTGGGATTGTCGCGGGTAAAACAGCGGGGTGCAGCTAGTTAGTAGTTAAATCAAAAATATTACGAGTTATATCAAAGGTTGTGGGTTTGATACCTCGAGACTAACATTTGTGTACATTAACATGTTGGTCTGTTTGTCTTGGTCGGGGGTGTATCTGTCTGTTATAAATAAGTTTGTTTATTCGTTGTCTAGTCTAGAATCTTAAGTAAGAGCTTTCCTTCGTTTGAAGCAAGATGGAGATGCGAGAGATAAATATATTAAAAATACCAAAAAAAAACTGCATTTAAATCGGTTCAGTTTAAGAGCTACAGTGTCACAGACCTACACATATTATGCAACATAAGGGAAGGTTCATATCTGACGGAACATGCGTCGCGTATTATCGGTCTCGTAACGCCAGAACAGACAAATGTATAGAAAAACACTTGACCGTTCACACTCAACCGATTATACGTTAGTGCGACCGATGATACGCTCGATGTATTTTACGTCAGATATGAACCTTCCCTAAATACACATAGCGTTCAAAATTAAAACACCTTATAATAAATTAAACTTCATAACCAATTGAAACAAATACGCCACAATTGAAACAAATAGGCACTAGAAAATAAGAATCACAAATAAATAATATGTCTATCAAGAATTAATAACTTCCTTACTCATCTGCTGAATGGTTTTACCGTTATTTATGTGCAGAAGCGACCCATATAATCTAATGACAATAAGAAATATTAGTCATTTGAGGACGCATTGTAGTTTTGACACAGATATTGATCATCTACAGATAGTAATGGATACCATTCGTTTCTGTCTAACATTGCAATGGCTAATCCTTGGCACAACACTCACGGCATGCCTGTTAAAATATATCTGTTACGCGTACCTATTACTTTAATGAAATACTAGCTAATATTATTTATCAATCAATCGATAAATCATCTTACTATAGCAACTACTCCTAAGTAGTATTGTACCTGTACCTCTCTCTATGTAAGGTCTAGAAACATCACAAACTACGTTCATAATACTGAGTAAATCTAACATTTGGGGATCACACAAAGTAAGGTATCAGTGTAAGATTCCACTACTGGGTATAGGCCTTTCTCTTACTGTTGAAATTATTTCAGCACAGGAATATACATACGTTATCACAAATATTTTTTTAGATAAAACGGGAATCGAATACACAATCTTTTGTCGTACATCCTAGCATAGTAACAACTCTGCCAATAAGGTCGACAATTTCAAAATAAACTCAGTTTAGGCCTCAATAAGCAATTATAAACGGTAAAGAAAACTTAACACTTGACAGAAATCATAGTAATGATTAAATTGAAAACTTTGGGGTTTCATTAATTTGAAACTTTCAAGGTTTTCTTATAGTAGTAATCAATAACTTTGTTAACAGGTACTGAGGTTTATTAAGTACTTTATATTTGCGTATATTTCTTGAACTATAATATTGGTTAAGGTTAGGCTTTTCATCAAGTTATTACAATAAAATATTGGCGATTTCAAAAGGAAAATTTTCGTATGGATACTTCTTATATGAGCAGGGTTCAGCCTTGCTGTGGTTAGGATAGAGCTAATAAACAAAACTATTTAGTACTTACTAGGTTTTGCCCGCGACTTCGTTCGCGTGGAATAATGACTTCCGGCAGAATTTGGGGTTTGGAATTTGCCCTTTTCTCCGCCTAGGGGGGGAATTTCCAAAAATCCTCTCTTAGTGTGTAGCCTATACTCCCCCCAACAACTTTATTTATTCAATTTAAATCAATTTATTAAACTTTAGCTCTGTACAACCAGTAGTTTCGTCTGTGCGTTGTCTGTCAGTCAGTACATCACTCAGTAACGAAAGAGTTTTATATATGTATATAGATTTACAACAAAACAAAGTTCAATTTTGAACCCAATGAGCAAACACAAAGAAAAGGTATTTCTAGTTGGTTAATTTAATAATTCATATCAATTGACTACTCAGGCTCAAAGACGTCGTTATCCGAAATCGGTAGCACCACTTACGTTGCGGAAATTTGATGATAAATTTAAGCAAATGGGTAATTGGAGTTTGTAGCGGGCTGGCATCAAATGCAACAGTACACGTATGTTACATACGACCCGATCGTAATAATATTGTCAAGTATGTATCGGTGGGGCTTACGGGGACATATTTTGATGTAATGAAAGAAAACGATAGAGATATGTTCAAAACTATATTGTATCTATTAGAGAGAGAATTTTTTGCTGGAATGGAATCATACAGGATATTTGACTGTTAATATTTTAAAAGTAATGTAACGGTAATCATTGCAATATAATCATTCACTACATCATCTCATTATAGGAACTGACCAACAACTAAGAATACAAGTTCGAAACTTTTATCTAGGGTATCAGAAACTACGCACACACACATTCACACACACCCAGACCGAGACAAACATTTGTGGTTCACACAAATATTCACCCCGTGCGGGAATCGAACCCGCAACCTTACGAATGGCTGTCCGGCATGGTGACCACTCTGCCACCGAGGTCGTCAAAATGAATAGTTGTTTGTGGGTTAGGAGATATAACAAGAGATAGCACAAAAAAACAATTTTGCATGTACAATTATTATACCAAAAATAAATAGGTAGTTAAAAATACTCGTACTCAAATGTGAGCTACACACAAATCAATCCTATTAATGCAAAACTTACTTATTCAGCGATTTGGAACACCCACTCACGGATATTGAACTGACTCAGATAATAACATTTTGGTTCAAATAGTTTTAGATATCATTATGGTTTTTGGTAAATGCATGTTTGCTTCTTTTCCAAACACGGTTCGGGTTTCAGATCATCAACACGTAGTAATATGGGTGATTATACCTATTTCTTATAGGTATGCGTCAATAAAACCTTTGTTATGCATCGGGATCGCACAGGCCGATACTTTAGCTTTAGTTTTATGGGTTTTTATAAGTATTTTTGAGAGTGGAACAAATGTTTAGACTGACATGGAAAGGTTCCAACTGCTGACCTTTAGCAATGGAAAGGACTGTAAGAAAAATAAATATACACTGAGATAAAAAATAAATACTGTCCCGAGTAGGTAATAAGATTATATAATCTTATCATTAATATCTATACAGCATATGCTGTAACTTACAAATCACGTTAGAAATCTTATATATCCGTACTCCTCCGAAACGGCTTGACCGATTCTCATGAAATTTCGTGAGCATATTCAGTAGGTCTGAGAATCGGCCAACATCTATTTTTCATCCCAAAATTCCCACGGGAACTACGCGTGTGAAACCGCGGGGCACAGCTAGTATCTCAATAAGATTACCTTACATCTACTTTGAGAATTAACAACCTTGTCACATGTTACTAAAACCATAATGTTTAATAATTGCCATATAATTCTGTACTTTGATAGACTTAATTCTAATTATAAGTTACCGAAAACTGATTGGCGTAGAGAGCGGAGAGGAAGACCTTAGCGGTAATATGTCGACCTACGTCATATCATAACGTGGCTGATAGCTTCATACGATGGCCGATTAATGAAGCCGGCGTAGTGCGGTGCAGAACGTTGCCGTAATAGTTTTACGACTAACCCCAACCTCCCCTCTCTTCATCCCCCTTTTTAAACCCCCTCTCTACGGACGAACACTTGACTACTTGATTATGCATCCGCGGTACTACAGACCGATTATCGAACTAGTAATGAAAGTTACCGCGCATAAAATTATGTAATTAGTGTTTTATAGTGTAAATTGTTGCAGCGAAAAATTCTGCATTAATTTGTTACGGCAGTTTAGTTTTTGCTTTATTGCGTGACTCCAAATTATGTGTGAAACTCGTAAAGTTGATGTTGATAATTGACGTTTAATTTTGTTTGTTTTACTTTGCAAAGTTTTCAATTTAAACAAAAATGTTGATGAAAATGTGATTACAACGAATTACTAATTAATCATATGGTCTCATTTTGATGTACTACGTAGAAACCCTTGTATCTATAAATAGGAAATAACAAACCTCCTTCATACATTCATACATATTCTTTCAAACAAACACTTCATCAAAATTATACATAAATATCACTCTTACAACAAAAAATATCTATTCTTCAATTCACCTCAACAAACATTAAAAAAGTAATACATAATAAACATCATATTAATTATTATATCTATAAGTTGCACTAACAATCTATAAAACAAAAGAATGTCAAAAATGCCACTAAAATACCCCAATTCGAATTCCGAACGAAAATTCCGTGTACCGATTTTTGTATATTAAATAGATTGGTCATTAAAATTAATAAGCGATTATATGATAGGTCCGCACTAGCCGATCGTATCATCAATACAGGTGCGCAATCGGTTGTAATAATACGATATCAGAGCTTGCGGTTTATTTGTGTACTAAGGATGGGGGCTTTTACCCCGAGCTCCCCTCGCCGTCTAGTCGACTAGGGTCGCTTGAATTTTGTACTAAAGATGTACGTATAAGTATTTAGCGTTACTCAGTTAAAAACCATATTAAAGTTAAATATTTGTTATGTAAAAAATAAATTAATTATGGGGATTATGGAATGTATTTCGTACAAAAATAATTACTTCCCAAATTCTTCAATACCGTGAAACTGTAAATCGATTGAGAAATATGTGCCTAGGATTCCTAGCCTGCCGAATAGGGGTACTAAATAACAACAACGTCTAGTTAGTTCAAAGTATATTCGCAGACTGACCTACCGACAATTCACAAATGTTAGCTCTTATTATTCAATCTTAAAACTACCTACATTATTAACATAAAATATCATTACTATACATCACACCTCTCCTCTTAAAACTACCATACATACTAATTACATTATACTTATTATTACACTTATATAACTATTTATAAATCAATAGACAGTGGTTTATGTACACTGAAATCGGCTAACGGGCTTACGTGTTCGCTTTGGGTACTCTCGGATTGGTGAAGGTGACAGATCAGGTTGCATCCCAGGTGGTTCACTCTCACTATTTTCTGAAAGCTGCCCTGTTTCGTGTGACCCACTAACACATTCCCTATCCTTCCCTGCACAAACCGGGTGTTCCCCCGCGAGGGCTACGGAACTCTCACCCCCCGTCATCTCCTCTTCCATGAGTGGTGCACTCACGGACACACGGGATCTGCGACGTATCTGATCCACATGCCTTTTAACTAATTGACCATCATCCTTTGCCAGTAAATACCTACGCGCACTGTCTATACCTGATACCGAACCTCTTACCCATTTATCAGAGACGCCGTATTCTCTCATCCAAACGGGATCGCCTACGTCTAAGTTACGTAAAACCCCACCGTGGGCATCTATTTGTTTCTGCTGTGCTATTTGTACTTTCTCTTCAACCGCCCGCTCAGTTCGCAGCAGATCTATCCTGGAACGTAACCCTCTTTTTTGCAGTAACATCGCGGGAGTCTCACCCGTAGTACTATGCACAGTGTTCCGGTATGCCAGCAGAAACGTTTGTAACGCTGCGTCTACATCTACTCGGTCCCTAACCGCTTTTTTAATAGTTCGTTTACAAATATTTACCGCGTTTTCTGCCGCTCCGTTCGACGACGGGTGATAAGCCGGTGAAAAACATTGCCTAATACCGTTGTTCAATAGAAAATTTTTGAATTCTGTACTGGTAAACGGTGGTCCCTGATCCGATACGAGCTGCTCCGGTAGACCAAACCTGGCAAACGTCGATCGTAAAAGTTTAATAACATTAGAGGCGTTGGTACGCGGCATTTCAAATATTTCCAGCCATTTTGAAGTCGAATCAATTAATACCAAAAATGTCATACCCCGATAGGGTCCTAGAAAGTCAATGTGAATCCTAGACCACGGCCGACTGTGGTACGGCCAGGGTTGTATGGTGGCCCGTGGGGGAGCCTTCGCTTCCGCCGCACACGTCTCACAGCTCTTACAAATACTTTCTATATCTTTATCGATATCTGGCCACCATACATAACTCCTAGCTAAACTTTTCGTCTTCACAATACCCATATGACTACTATGCAATTGGTTTAATATTTGTCTTTGTAATGCCCCTGGAATCACCATTCGATAACCCCACATCACGCACCCACATTCGACATAAAGCTCGTTACGCCTAGTGAAATATGACTTCAAGCTATCCTTAGGGCACATGGCGGGCCAACCGGACTGCACATAAAACATAACCCTGCTTAGTACCTCGTCTCGAGCTGTAATTTTTTTTACGTCACTGCTAGTGACAGGCAAAAAATCCTCAACAAAATTAACGTAAGTATTCTCTGATTTTACCTTCACCGACTGCTGTTTGCATGGTAATCGTGACAATGCGTCTGCACTATTTTTACTCGACGTGACATACTCTATATTATAGTCATAGCCCGACAAAAGTACTGCCCAGCGCTGCAGTCTCGATGCCGCCATCACTGGGATACCAACCTTATCCCCGAATATATATGTAAGCGGTTTATGATCCGTTCTCAAAATAAATTTACGTCCATAGAGGTACTGATGGAATTTACGCACACCGAAAACAATACCTAAAGCCTCCCTGTCTATTTGTGCGTAAGCTCGCTCGGCGGGTGTGAGCGACCGCGACGCGTACGCTACCGGCCGCTCGCCGCTCGGTGTGACGTGCGCCAACACCGCGCCGACGCCCACGCCGCTCGCGTCCGTCGTCAGCACCACCGGCAACTCGGGGTCGTAATGTACCAGTACCTCACCCTCCGCTAGAAGACGCTTCACTCTAACAAACGCCTCTTGACAGTCTGCATTCCAATCGTACTTGACCCCAGTCCTTAAAAGTTTGTACAAAGGCGAGAGTACCGTACTAATATTTTTTATAAACTTCGCATAGTACATAACTAAACCTATAAATGATCTTAGCTCCGAAACGTTGGTCGGCGCCGGCGTCTCCTTTACGGCCTTAACCTTTTCCGGGCACGTATGAACTCCATCCTTACTAATTATGTGACCTAGGTAACTAACAGATTTCGAGAAGAAAACACATTTTTCTTTCTTTACTTTCAGTCCGTAGTTTTGTAAACGCTGAAAAACCTTGTGTAAGTTATTTATGTGCTCATTTTTGTTACTCCCGGTTACGATAATGTCATCTAAAAATACACCTACCTGTGACATATCGGCAAATAATTGTTCTAATCGTCGTTGAAAAATACCCGGACTAGATGCTAGTCCGTAAACTAGTCTGTTGTACATATACAACCCCTTATGTGTGTTAATCACAGTGTATTTTCGCGTATCGTCGAGTTCAAATTGGGCATAGGCTTGGGACAAATCAATTTTGCTGTAATATTCACCCCCACGTAAGCGAAAAAATAATTCTTCAACCCTAGGCAAAGGATAACGGTCAATTTCAATGCGTTTATTTAAAGTTAATTTATAATCGGCACAGATCCGTATGTTACCGTCTTTCTTGACTACTGGCACGATCGGCGTAGCCCAGTCGGAGCGCTCGACGGGGGTGAGAACTCCGTCGCGCACCAGCTGGTCGAGCGCGCGCTCCACCGGCTCGCGCAGCGCGTACGCCAGCGGCCGCGCGCGCATGAACACCGGCCGCGCGCCCTCGCGCAGGTGGATGCTCACCGCGCCGCCCGTGAACCGACCCAGACCCTCCGCGAACACCTCACAATATTTGGAACTGAAATCAGTTACATCGAAACAATTACTTTCCAACATATTAAAAACATTATTATAATTAACTTCGGGCAATTGTATTTTAAGTGCCGATATCCATTGCCGGCCCAACAAAATGGATTTACCTTTTTCGATGACAAGCATTTCTAAAAATTCACTTTTATCCTTATATCTAACAAGCGGTTTTATCAAACCTAACGGTCTTACGGTCTCCCCCGTATAGTATCTTAACGTTAGTTTACATGGTTGTAGGGGTAAATCACTGAATAACCTATCGTAACAATCTCGGCTAATACACGACACTGCACTGCCGGTATCACATTCCATATCTAATAGTTTATTATGAACATTCAAAGTTATCATAATAGGCTTGCACTGTAAAGCGGATAAACTACAAACATCAACATAAATTACCTCGTCACTGTCCGTTGGCTCATCACAATCCGTGGGTCGCACTTCTACCTGGTATTGCCCCACTAGATTGGGGCACATACGCCGCAAGTGACCCTGACGATTGCATGCCCTGCACACGTAGCGTGTAAATTTGCACGTCGCCTCGTGATGGCTGGCGCCGCACACCCGGCACGGGCGCTGTTGCCGCTCGCGACCGGCGCCCGGCGCCGCGCCACCCGGCGCACGCGGTGGCGCGCGCCGCTCGCGCACGTCCCGCTGAGCGCGGCCCGGCGCCGGCTGCCCGCCGCCGCGTGCCGCCGCTGCCGCTACCGCCGTGCCCTGTGCACCCATCGCGCCCGCTGCGCCCGCCGACTGCCGTTTTGTCATCACGGCCTGGCACGTCACCGTCGTCGACCCTGCACTCGACCCATAATATGTCGAGTCATGTCCCTCAACAATGGCGGCGTCCTTCTCGGCAGACTCCATACTGGCCGCTAACTTATACGCTTTAGCAAAGTCCAATCTCGTTTCTGCGAATAACCGTTGTCGGATATTTTCTCCCGCTATTCCACATACTAGCTGATCTCTCAAACTTTCTTCGAGCCAACCCCCAAATTCACAAGTTTTTGATAATTTCTTGAGTACCGCTACGTATTCGGCAATAGTCTCACCCTCCTTTTGTTTTCGATGTCGGAACTTGTACCTCTCAGCGAGTTCACTAGGTTTCGGTTGTAAATGCCTTCCCATAATGTCCGACAGTTGCTCAAAAGTCTTTGTTTTTGGTTTACTTGGTGTACACAGGTTAACCAGCAGCTCATAACTCTCGGCTCCCATGACGGTTATCAAAGTCGGTACCTGTAACTCGTCCGGAATTCTGTTCACCACAAAGTATTGTTCCAAGCGTTCAACGTATAACCGCCAATCGTCTTTGTGCACATCAAACTCCGATATCTTTCCAATTGACATTTTGTTTTCTATTTACACGTTACTCCGTAACTACACGCGTAAATCCAGGTCTCGTCGCCACTGAGAAATATGTGCCTAGGATTCCTAGCCTGCCGAATAGGGGTACTAAATAACAACAACGTCTAGTTAGTTCAAAGTATATTCGCAGACTGACCTACCGACAATTCACAAATGTTAGCTCTTATTATTCAATCTTAAAACTACCTACATTATTAACATAAAATATCATTACTATCTCTGTTTATTATTATTGTCATACTAAGAAATAATTAAAAAATAATAAAAATGTCTTGCGCGGGATGTTTTCATAAATTCACTGATAAAGAATTCTTGATATGTTATTTATGCAACGACAAGTACGACCTTCAATGCGCAAATGTTTCAAGCCAGCGTTTCTACAATACAATGACCCGAGAGCATAAACAATCATGGAAATGCCAATCCTGCCGTTGCAAGATACCAAAATCGGACAACACAAATACACCTGTCCGCCCGCAACTGTCAGAAGCAAGAAATGAAAATGACAATATAACATTTAGAAACAATTCCACCAAGAACAATATGTCGATATCAGACGATGACATAAGCTTCTTAGGAAACACATGCCAACCAGATTCAATGCATGAAAATGAAAACAACAGTAAAGATTATTCAGAAACACCATTACATATGATCACTTTCAACCAGTTAGAGAAGCTACTCGATAAAAAACTAGAAATGACGAAGCTATCCCTAATCTCCGATATTAAATCTACAATAATGCTTGAAATGAATACTGTCTTAAATAACCTGAAAATAGAAATGAAACAAGAAACAAATGCTCTTTCACACGAACAAGAAACAATGAAAAATGATATATCTTCCATCAACAAAAATATTCAAAAACTGGAAGCTGAAAATATTAAGCTACGTTCAGAAATTTATATAATATCACAAAAGTTACAAAATGAAAAGGAATTAAACAGTCAAATATTGAACGAAAACAAAAAAGAAAATATAATAACTACAGAAAACGACAAAAGAATTGTAATATACGGATTAAATGAGTATCGTGGAGAAAATGATCAAGACCTGTACCATCGGATTATAAATGCTTTCCATGATATTATGAATATAGACTTACGTGGTCAAATAGAAGATATTAAAAGAATGGGAAGAAAAGGATTGCGAAGACCAATAGAAATAGAATTGTTAACAAAACAAATTACAAGATATATTATACACAATAGCCATCTCTTCAAGAATTCCGGCCTTTCTGTATCAAAATATCTAGATGAAAAGTCACTGGAACAACGGAAACATTTAATAAGTATTCTAATAGAAGCTCGACAAAACGGCTCTCGTGCAAAAATAATAAATAACAAACTCATAATTGATGGTAAAGAATATAGAGAAAATAGAAGGTCGACAATGACATCTACTCAACAACCAACAAATGAAACAATACTACCATCACAGGTTGTGCAATTAAGTTCAAACACACCTACACCTGTCATCCAAAATAACTCACAAACATCTACAAAAAACTCAATAGGAAAAGGAAATAATTTTCGTCGCTAACTTCAACATCCTCTATCAAAATATTCAAAGCATCAACAATAAACGTCATTTAATAGAATCAATAACAGATAAAAAAAATAAATTTCAAGCGCTATGTCTATCTGAAACCTGGATTACAGAATCAAAAAGAGACCTCTTGCAAATTGATGGATATAAACTCGCAGCATCATACTGTCGATCGAAATTTAATGGTGGCGGAGTATGTATAATGCTACAAGAAAATATAGACTGTGTAGAACGTAAGGATATCGAAAATATGTCTATCGAATACATATTTGAAATTTGTGCCATAGAATTAACTAAACTAAATGTAGTCTTATTAGTTTTATACTGGCCAAACAGAAATAGAATGCCGGATTTATTTTTCAGCTCATTATCTAAACTTTTAGAATTTCTGAACACCAAAGATAATAAGAAAAATATTATATTAGGCGGTGATTTTAACATAAATATATTAGAACAAACTTCATCAAACTTAAATCTTACAGAACTCATGAGTACTTACAACTTTCACCAGCATATCAAAGAACCCACCAGAATATCAAAAACTACCCAGTCATGTCTGGACCTAATATTTACTAATTTTAAAATAAATGATTTTATAACATCTGTTAAAGATTATGGTTTATCCGATCATAAAGGAATAATAGTAACATTGCCTAGTTTTAAAAGTATGGAAAGAAATATTTGGTACACGTATAAAAGAGTGTTTAATGAAAAAAATATTCAAAACTTTAAAACTGAGTTAACGAAAATTCATTGGGATGAAAAGTTAATATCAAACAATGTAAACGATAATTATAATATATTTCATAAAACATTATTTACAATTCTTCAAAAACATATACCTATAATTAAAATTAAAATAAAAAACAAAACAAATACATGGCTGACACAAGGTTTAAAAATATCTTGTAAAAATAAACGTTTATTAAAAATATTTATAACTAAAAATAATCATCCTATCCTAAAAAAATATTATAAAACATATGAAAAACTTCTAAAAAGAACTGTCGTTAAAGCAAAAAAGGCACAATTCATAAAACGCGTAAATAATTCTAACAATGTACTTAAAACCACTTGGCAAATAGTAAAAGAGCGGACAAATAAAATGACCTCTAAAAATAGAAAAAATATAAAATTACATATAAATAACATATTATCAGAAGACCCAGTTAAAATAGCAAATAGTTTTAACGAGTACTATACATCAGTAGGATCAACTAATTTAAACACTTCTTTTCCTATTGGTCGGCCAGTTATAACACCGACTGAGAACTCTATGTACTTAACACCGGTTGACACAAAAGAAATTTTAATTATAATTAAAAACTTAAAAAATAAAAAAAGTGTTGGATACGACGAAATACCACCGACACTAATAAAATCATGCGCCAATGAATTATCCTCACCGCTATCATTCCTTATCAATCAATCTTTTACTAGTGCCATTGTTCCGGATTTATTAAAAATTTCAATTATAAAACCTCTCTATAAAAAAGGGGACCATTATAACAAAAATAATTACCGACCGATTGCATTATTGCCAACTATCTCAAAAATACTTGAAACAGCTATGTCTAAGCGTTTATATTCCTATTGTGAAAAATATAAATTATTTAGCGACAGTCAAAATGGATTTAGGAAACACAAGTCAACATCCCTAGCGGTCTACAAATTTATACATGAAACATTAAATATAATTAGTAAAAGAAAAAGGGCGATAGGATTATTACTAGATTTAAGCAAGGCGTATGACAGAGTTAGGTACGATATATTACTGTCTAAACTACAAGGACTTGGAATAAGAGGAACAGTTAACAAATGGTTTGCTTCATATCTAGAAAATAGGGTACAGTACGTTGAAATAGATCATCATGATAACATCACCGGAAATATAAGTAAAATAAGATCAGGAAAAGCGAATATGTCTATGTCCATACCACAAGGAAGTGTTCTTGGTTGTGTATTATTTTTGATATACATAAACGACCTTCCAAAAACAGTTAACTCCCCTTGTACTCTATTTGCTGACGATATCTCTGTTATTGTTTCTTGTGAAAACGATTCGGACATAAATAATCAATTGAATATAATTCTATCTAATATAAAATCATGGTTAGATGATCATAATTTAGAAATAAACTTTAATAAAACCAAATTAATGGAATTCAGACCTTACCAAAGACATCCTCTAAAAATAAATTATTCATTTGATAATACTCAATTAGAATGCGTTGATACCTATCCACTTCTAGGATTGAGTATTGACAACAATTTAAACTGGAAAACCCATATTAACAAAATCGCTTCAAAACTATCAAAATTCACTTATGCACTAAACGAATTAAAAAAATCTACGGATACCAAAACTGCCATGAAAACATATTATGCATATGCACACGCATGGCTGCAGTACGGAATCCTGCTGTGGGGAAATAGTTGTAATGCTTCAAAATTATTCATTTTACAAAAACGATGCATAAGAATACTTGCGAATATAGTAAACACAGACAGTTGCAGACCATATTTTATTAAATTTTGTATTCTTCCCCTACCGGCGCTTTATATACTTGAAATTTGTAATTTTGTGAAAAATAATATAGATATGTTTCCAACTTACACCCGCCCTGAAAATCTTCGACCACGAAGTAGACTAATGTTTCCCCCCTCCAAACTTCAACTATATCATTCTGGTCCATTTGCCATGTCCGTCAAAATTTATAATAAGTTACCTTTAAGCCTTCGTAATGAAACAAACCAAAATAAATTTAAGAATAACTTAAAAACATTATTGTTAAAAAAATGCTACTATTCTATTTCTGATTTCATGAATGATGATGTATAAAACTAATAAGTACTAAATATATTTTTTAAGTGAATACATATTAAGATTTATGTTCCTATTGAAAATATTTATAAAAAAATAAAATATAAAGTATTAATAGATGTAATATTAAATATAATTTGTATTGTTTATATGTTTAAATATTTATGTGTCAAATTTATTAATTCCATTGTTAATGCTATTTAGTCCTTTAAGGTTGTTAAGGAGTCAAATATTGTTTTAATTTTAATTTGCTCAATGTTAAGATTTTATTAATTTACTCACTTACTTACTCATATTTCTTTTTCTTTTTTTTAACTTGTCACTATTTTATTTTTAATATGTTAATTGTAATTGTTTTTTAATATGTCATTATTATTTTACTTGTGTATTGCTGTGCCCTTGCAGGGTTCATGTTTTTAATACTTCCCTGGTATTTATAAGATCTGCCTATACCCAAAAACATGTACGCAATAAATGAATAAATAAATAAATAAATAAAATAAATATACATCACATCGATGATCCCTTTAATTACAAAATTAATTAATACAACTTTATCTTTATAAATAAATAATTGAAATTATGGAGAGATTTTAATTATAGCAATTCTCTGCGAATTAATAAAATTCATTTAAACGATTTATTTTATTTGGGTTTATTTTGGGTAAGATTAACCTTACCAAGGTATATGTGAGATAACCGAACATTCAATATCTGAATTTGGCCGAAATCTATAAAGCAAAAGGCGCATATTTTTGCTTTAAATGATAACAAAGTCACTTCAATTTTGAAACAATACTTCACACCATATTTAAAAAGTCTTTCAAGCAAGACAAAACGCGATGAGTTTGCACAAGCTAAGACATACTCTAGTAAAACAATAAATGTTCTTCAAATTGTTCGATTGAACATGAAGCAGTATTTCAACAATTTTAAATGTTAGATGTCTTCTTAAGTAGCTGGGAGAGGGGTGAGGCGGCGGGGCGCGGGGAGGGGAGCTCGCAATCCCTCTCATTTAACACTGCTCATTCCTCTGTAGGTGTTTGCCGAAGCGATTCCAACGAGGATCCGCCTTTTATGGTGCTACTTACTGCCTCATAGTGATTCGCGGTTTTATTTCGGACGGCTCATGTAAAGGCGCGTACATTTTTCATGCTGGGATAGAAACGAACAGTATAATCTTTGCATTTATGCCGTGATCCTTTATTGATTTTAGATTTTTAGTGGGAACCGAAACGAATGAAACGGCGTGAATGGAGACGCGGGAGCTCAAAGCCGATGTAAGCCCTCGCTATGATATAAACTGGCATTCAGCCTGTACACGTACTAACTAAAGGCCCTCATTCAAAAAATACTTCTTTCTAATATATATTCTGCTTATTCATTTAAATTTGAATTATACCCTCACTAAATCATTGTAATTTCATCAGAGCGACCCCATGACACGAAATGGGCGTTTTTCTAACTTCAATCTCGAAATTATGATAAATATATTTTACTTAAGATAATTTGAGAGTTCTCGAACATTAGACGCCTACACAGCCATTTTTACAAATAATTTTCAGCCTATAGCGGTTTCTAAATTTTAATTATTACCAAAATTAATTTCTATTCTAGCAATCAAAATGAAGCCAATTTATTTTACTTAACACTTCGTTATAAATACCGACATTTATAACGATACGCGCGCAAATTTAACACATTTTTTTCTTTAAGAAAACCTCGTTTCCCTAAGCCTCAAAGAAAAAACAATGAAAGGAGACCTACCATTAAAATAAATAAAAGGAAATAAAGCACCGACCGCAAATTATTTCACTTACCTACTTCTTTTTATAAAAATGCGAACGACGCATTAAATTTTGGGGAGAAAGGAAACTCCCTTGTAAGCAATATCGAGAAGGCAAATTTTTCAGATATTGCCTCCAGGTAGCGCACATTTATTATGTACCCGAATATATTACTCTTGATTCATTGACTTTGGATATTGATTTACTTTGCTTGCATAAGCTGTAGTTGGAAGTCCAAGCAGAGCGAGCGCCTTCGCCTTTGATCTGAAGAATTAGGAGGGAAGTTTGTGTGCGTGGACACTTTGCAACATTGCGCAACTTCCCAACTCGGGCGCTACTGCACCAAGATTGAAACCTAATGCATGCACAGACTGCAAGTGGCCGCCCGCGCTGCCGGAACTTATACGGGAATTTTATTCATTATACCTATTGATAATAGCATTCGAAGCCATTACTTGCTTTATTCCATTGGTATTGTTTTCCCAAAACTTTTATAAAGAAAAATGATAATATATTCCAACCTTTAATATAAAAACACAGAATATCAAAAAATATCTTATTCCACATAATATAAGTTGCTTCAAAATAATTGCTACAATACAATACACAATCCCGCGTATACGAAATTGCGGATATTGAAATATAGCAATTAATAAAATAGGAGTGGATCGGTATCCGATACCATAAAGCAATAAGCATAAACAAAGACGTTTACGTTACATTTGGCTGAGGCAGAGCACGTAATAGCCGGGTTCGGGGCTGCATTCAGATTCTCAGCTAAGCCGTCCGATATCGGTTCTTAGTATATTATTTCAGGGCAGACGCGAGGCTATATTGAGTTGTGAAACCAACGATTTACCTAACAGGAGGCGATGTTAACAGAGCAACTTTGCCACGACACTTTGACAACTTATTTCTTGTCCAAGTTGGTAAGTCAGTCTGTGTACATAGCGGCTTGATTGTTGCTTGCTCACAGCGACGGGTAAGCTTTCAATCGTGACCAAGGCCGAATATTTAATATTGATATAAAATACGAATTGTATCGTCTACATCCAGATAATATTTTAGCAAACAATCAGGGACACGCAACCAAGTATTCAAGTTATGAGAGCGTTACGGTTTAAAGTATTTAGTTTAGCAACCTGTAAAGTGAATACCAAAATCCTCATTCAACTCAACCAAATGCTTAATTCAGTTGGAATAATTCGAGTTCTATTGTTAAGTTACTAAATTTGAAGTCCAACATTTAACTGCTTACAATTCAAAGGTAACCGCAAATTTCGAAACGAGTATGCCTCTCTATAGAATGAAACTTATTTGCAAACCGATAACTTTTGGGTAGAGTTGGTCAGTTCATGCCACCAACCAGTCCAACCAACCACTGTTCCCAACTATGCAACAAAGCATTCCTGTTTCTGATTAATGTAACAATATCCTCCAAATTACATATATTATTGTTTATTTTTGCCCAATGAACCTTCAATAACAACTGCTCATTTAAACGTTACCACATCAAATGATTATAATTTAAAAGATGAAGCGAGTTAGTTTGTAATCCATACGACTTTATAATATGACAAACACAAGCGGAGTATCATACTCTATTACAGAATAAAAACGTCTATTTATCCCAAATGAGAACAAATGACAATATTTTTCCTATGAATAATAAGTGCCACAATATCGCGTACAAGTATCACTTTTCATTGAAATCTAAACAGATAAGTTATACAATGAAAATATTGACTTACCTCGACCGTCTTGTTGTTGGGTCTTTCATAACCATAACTTCTGCGATTTCGCCGAATTTGTTAAAGTAATCCCGAAGACTTTCTGGAATTAAAGAAAAAAAATGTATTGTTAAAAGATTTCTTCAAAAGAATATTATCAAAATATTTGATAGAAAAACTGGGATATTTATATAATTTAGGGTATGGAATTATATTAATATATGATGTTATTTTATTTTCATTTATATATATTTGTAGTGAAAAATATATTAAGTTACTGGGTTTACCAGTAACTTAATTTATTTGGCAGTTTATGTCTATAAAAAGAAATTAAATTTTAAGTTCAAACTTTATTAATGTTTTACACAGCTGTCTGATATAAGTCTAAATACTACATTCTAAAACACAACATTGTTAGTTTCTCCTTTAAAAAAACGAATACATTTTTTCATTAAATCTTCATAGTAACCAAAAGCGTCTAAAGAAGTTTAATCCCAACCCATAAACCCTTTAACAAAATATCAAAATAATATTATAGAAATGGGTCAACATCAATTTGGCGATGGTGTACAATGGAGCCTCGTGGAGCATTCCCTCAATACTTCCACACAATGGGCCGGTCTCGTTACGGCACGCCTTTCGATTCGCACTCCATAAAAATAAGACGATAAGCGTCACTTCCTTCAAATGACTTGAGAAATAGTCAGGCAAATGTTTAGGCTGAATTCAAAGGTTCTCTCTTAGAACATTCAATTTATCTGGATGAAATATATCTGTGACGGGTTTTCGATGATAAACTGCAGGGTTTGTGCTCAAACTAGCATAATCAGTACCTGATTATTTAGATTTCTGAGATTTGAACCCAGGGCAAAGCCAAAATCTGGTGCCGCTCTAACCAGCTAAGTTAACCAGGTCTGGTCAGGTAGAAAAACTTAAATGGTAGATTGGCTTTTAAGGCAGCTAAATAAATGTTTTTGAGCACTATAAATAATAATTTAATCCTTACAATTAAAACTGATATTACAAAAACAAATTTCTCCAAACACATTGATAGATACAATCAACACTATTTCATTTGAAAATTTTCTATTAATACTAATTAAGAACAAACAGGCCAATCACGAGAGGCTTATTGCGGGATACATTCCAATTTAAACTTCCCTTCAATTCGACAGCGGTTGTGCTTCTAAAACCGAATGTTGGTCGATGCTTTAAAGTCGATTTTCGACTTGTTTCAGTTGGAACTTTTCTAATCTGACCGCGAGCGAGCCTTCGGTGCACTCCGGAACAGTAATGAAAAGTAACGATTGCATGCGAACCTCACCATTAATCACAAGCAACATTTACAGCGGAGGCTGCGTTCTCTGATGCCCTAAGAATGGACTTGATACCTTTTCACTTGTTTTTCTGATTTAGATAGTAAGCAACAGAGACATTATTATACTGGATTTAAAGAAGAAAATGAAATAACGTGAATTTAAAAGTGATTAAATAAAGTGAAGATAATACTTTTAAACTTAGCTCTTTAATTATTCAGTCAAGTAATATCGTGTTACAAATCCTTCATAAAAATGAAATGAAATAAGAGAAATGATTGTTTAATCCGTTAAACCGGGAGAACCCTTGTTATCTTTCTCCGGGTGTATATTTTATTTAGATGACGCCTACGAGGTAATACGGCGAAGGACAGAACCGGTGGTTTCGGCACAGTTGTTCAACAACCATAAAATTAGCATTTGGTTGGCTAGTAGCATTTTCATTTGAACACAAGTTGTGGATCCACCTGAATTATTCGACCGCACTTCTCAAGGAACTACACTGAGTGGTTTTTTTATAAAGGACTCTTGGGAGGTTTCCTACATTGTTTTTTTACGTACGTATTGCGGAATTAGAATAATATTGTAATATTTTACACAACACTTACTACTTGTGTCAGATGCACATTCGGGTTCAATTTCCAGGTCAAACTTTGTTTGATATTTTTTTATATAGTTCAGGGGTGTGATTAGACTGGCATTGGACAAACGTGGTATGCCTTCTCACTGTATTAATTTCTGAGAGGAAAGCCTTTGCCCTGCACTAGAATCTTATGGCAATACTGTACTTTACATACTTTTTTTTTAATTGGATTAGTCTGTAGTTATACACAACTTTGTACCAATCAACAAACCATTAAACAAAATTAACTATCAAAAAGTTCCCATCGCTTAAAAGATATCGGAACAAAATTTTCAGCAACATTTTCGCCTCTCATTTACACGAAATTAAATGACACATTACGTGTAGCTTGCAGTAAAATTATTAATATAAGGGGGGAGGAGTGTACTACACAGCACTTGTGCAACTACCATTAAATTGGAACTTGCCTCACTGCAAAACTGGCACCTTACTGAATTATATCGTCATTATACTGTTTCGATAGCTAAAACAAAACGATTGTTGTAAAATTTTAATGAATATCGATCGAAGGAAACCAGAACACAATCAATTTCATGTAATTATAGAAGTAGACGAACGTATCGATTGTTGCTTATAATAAATGTTATATAAGTATGTGCTGGAAGTTTGTGAACTAAGTTTGATGTACTTAAAGGAAGACATATTTGAATGAGTCATTTATTGAGAATAGTGTCTTAATATTATTTTATTGTGTTTTATATATTTAGGTGTTTTACATACACTTTTAGCATTCACAATTCTCAATAGCTAGACTATGGACTACGGTAGCTGAGTAGGTTAGAATTTAGCCAAGGTTCGGTACTGTTCCAGATTCAAATCGTAGCTGAGGCAACTGGCTGTGAACATTTTGATTTTACGTATCTCATTGGTTTAAGTTTTTGATACCTTATGGAACCGTCTGTTTCTTGACAATGTTAACGAGACAGAAGATTATTTAGTGGATATGATACGTTATTCACTATTAAAGAAATTGGAAGAAAATATTAAACCAATTTAAAAAATATATATTTAATAGACCAAACAAAGATGCAAATTATTTCTAGCGTGTTCTAAAGTAATATTTTCGTTAAGTCAAACATTCAACAAGTTAAAACTTAAAACCGAATTATAAACTGAAAATGGAAGCAATTATAAAATGCATACGAAAACAATTCGAAAGCAATGCAATATCGAAAATAAAATAATGTCAAATAAACATTCTCGGTTCGCTGTGTAATTGTTCATCCAACAGTAATTACGCGAATTCTAAAACAACTTGGAATTCAAATGCTCTCTAATTGGCAGTTTTAATCTACTAACTTTTGTACAGAATTCAGCAAAAGTAGAAAACTTGTCGTGGTTGGTGGTGAAACGAATCAAAACCTTCTAACTGGAAATTTATAAATTTATTTTGATAAATTATAATTACTTCCCAATAAAAACATTTTAATTATTTTGTTTATTTTTATTTCAGTTCTTGTTGGGTTTGTAATTTATTGTTACGAATTTCATAACTTGCTTAAGATATTGTTTAAATGTTGTTTGAAATATAGTAACTACTAAATGTATGTTTATATGACTAAGTGGATTTTAATAACGAATTTATAGTGAAGTGCTTGTGCCTTGTGGTTTTACTCGTGTATATTTTAATATTTGACCTACATCATTTGAGAAATTCTTTTGAAAGTGTTATTATTATAATTATCCTTCTAAATTCAACAGTCTGTGTGTTTTTAAATATTTATAGTAAGCATCGGCCTGTAGGATCAAAGATGAAGGGTAGAAGCAGGGTAAATGTCTTTCTTTCTTAATTTATTGTATACTTATTTGTTTGTTTATAATTGTTCAGAAAAAGTAAACCTAATAGACTAATTAAGGTTTGTTTCATATTTTTTCAACACAGCCCAAATCCAGCAAACCACCAATGTTGAAGCTTCATATCTTATTATTCGAATAGTTTGTTTCGCGTCACTATACCGAAATGCGATTTGTTTTGCGGCCATGGATCGTCCACGCACCTGCTCAACCACCATAAAATTGGAACTAGCCGACAAACGAAATGAACTGACACATTACATGGACAATACTGAACTGGTTTAGTTGGTCCCGATTTACTGATTCATTCCTTTATTAAGAACCGCTTAATTTAGATATTATGTTACTGTTATAATGAACTAAGTGGGTTATTTTGCATTTTTTTATATATTTTTTTATTTAAAGAGTTCACACTTCCTAGTGTATTTGTGATCTCCAAACCGAGGCATTTTTGGAAAATAGGACACGTGTTATTTTCTATTTTCTTCTTACTGCTGGACAAAGACGAGCAGTTGGATCTTACAAACTGGTACTTTACGCTGGTTATCGTAAAGTTATTGTAAACGAATTATAAGCGTAAAATGCAAGTCTTATGTTACATGAAAATAACTAATGCATTTCAAAATTATATGAGACCAACGTAAAATTCTGAAATTCGTGTGAGTTCATGTTTAATAGATAAGAGTTGAAACAGCTACATCAAAATTCCAAATGGAATTCCTCCCTACTTACTTGAATTAACAGAATGAATTTTCTGGCGCAGGCTTGATAAGCTCACAAAGCGATACATCATGGAAATTACAGATCACAGCATTTGATTACACAGTGCACAAAACATCAGATGTCCCACTCAATCACTATCGAAAGTAATGAAGCGATCAATCAAAATGTAAACGAAAACATTCCGCATCGCATATTTTAACTTTAACAATCCTTGCAAAACCGTACCAATTAGTGATAAAACCTCGTGCTATTCCAATGTTATATATTTGGCACTTAGCCTGACGCAAATTTTCACTGCTGTCAGCAAATAAAATGCACCGCAGTAATAGTTTTGCGACGAAATTCAATAAAATTGACACATTCTGTATAATTTTTACTATGTACAAAGTTTTTCACGTTGATGTTGCAGTTTGAAAAATCAAAAAATAAGTACATGGAGTGTCTGCTTCTGTGTGGGTATTAAGTATAAGGATAAAAACATATACGAGTATTTTACTTTACTTCTGACGAAACCAACAACTTCTAATGCTTATCAAAGTCATTGAAGTAAGAACGAAAAATAATATGGCCATAGTCTTCATAACACTTTTGAATCCTTCGCGAACTAAATTCATTTATTGCATAGTTTATTTAAATACAAACTTACGAATTGTCTGTAGTACAAATGCACTAAATATAGAACTACATTATAGTTCTGCACTTTTCCCGTCTTAGCAAACCATTTCCAAAATTCACACCTCAAAGAATATTATTAAAAATCTCTTTAAAATGATAAAACTTAAAAACTCTCATGTCATTTTATAATATCAAACTACACACAACTAAGTTCACGAACGATGTGCAATCCACTTGCAAATTTTTAACAATGTAGGTAGTTGTAATAATCTCTCACAAAATGGCGGTAATGTCCGGGCAAATGAAATGATCTTGTCGATTTTATAACGGTTTATATTTGTTATTTTGATTAAGAAATCCCAAATTTTTATTAATAAAATACTTAATATTAGATAAATACTTCCAAATACTAGCACGAGTATTTCATTTTGTATTAATAGATCATTAACTTTGGACATAAAATACTATACAACTGTTATGATACTAAGTAATGAATACTGATAAACTTTTTATATACTTGGAAAAAAGAAAACACCCATTCAGGAACACAAATATTGCCTTCAACGGGAATCTAACCCATTTAGCTAAACAGTCATGGTCACAATCGTAATCTAACAAAGAGTCACTAATTTTAACAGTAATTCACAAATCTTAACAAAAGATCATTAATACTCTAAAATCCTCAACCAAAGTCAGGTATGAAACATTTTTTCGAAGCACCGAGTAGTGCCATCTGTCGGGAGTCAACGTAGACAAGTAAAGTCTATGTATTGCGGTTGGCTTTCTGCCAGCACTGTTTGGCCACACATCCAGGGAATCTCTCACTCGGCCCGTTGCACTCGTCGATTCGAAAATCGACACATAAATATTGAATAATCATCTAACAACCCGTCTGGGCCGTACGTGGAGTATTTTATGCAACTTTGATTTGATGTGAATGCTTTTACTGTTGTACTGTTGACAGTTTAAGAAGTTTGCTTTCTTTGGTTTTTATTTTTTATTTGGTGGGTTTGAACCTCTTCTAATACTTAAGCTATTATTTCCTATTGTTCTATTGTGTTAGGTTTCCTAAGCGGCTTTTAATTTTATGAATTGTGATGATGAATAATTATTTCCGAAGTGGCTTTTAATTTCATGTCCATTTTCTTGCTGCAAAAACCAATTAAACCCTAGGTTGTCTAGTTGTTGAACTAACATCATCGACAATCATTATGAGTAGGACCCTTAAAAGTCTATGCAAAAAATATTGCAGAACGTACAAAGTACTAAATTAGCGAGATCTAATTGCGAAGAACTGCCCAATTACGAGTATCTAAATACATGTTAAATTCATAGATTTTATTGAATTAATACTCCTTATACTACGTGGCAAGCGTCGATAGCGTAGGAGTTAAGGCCTTTGACTTCCGATCTGAAGGTGCCTGGTTCGAACACCGCCACGTACCTTGCCTAATCACCCTAATTCAGGGTAGGCTCCATCCCCTCGGTGGAAACATATACGAGCTGATAATGATGATGATGTTACTAGTGGCCTAGTGGAAATAACTACAAGACAGAATAATGTGTGCGGATTCGATGTATGCAAAAGGTGTTTGTGTGATCCATAAATGTTTATGTCGGTGCGATTGTATGTGCGTAGTTGATAGATACGGGTAATAAACCAGGTAAGGGATCAGTTACTATAATAAATTGGTAGTGATTGATTTACGTTATCTGTTTTACTTAGTTATTTGTATGTAATACCATTAGCTACTTAGATAAGTTTAGGAACGTCAATATAAACAATAATATACTAGAACTACGCGTAGTAAACATAAAAATTATAATAATAGATATTAAATTTGCATGAAATGATGATTAAATCTCCTGATTTTCATCAAATTTGAAAATAATATTACATTGGCACATATTTCATTTTTAAAAACATTCCATATTCCAGCTTAATGGAAAATATTGAGATTGAACAAAATCCTGATAATCATACTCCAAGTAAAAATTTAAATAAAAATTGTGTAATATACAAATTTTATTTTCCGCAGCCCCCTCAAAGGGCGGCCGCTCAAACGATACAGTCGCGTACATCAAAGTGATTACGAGCAAAAAACGCCACAGTTTCGAGTGGGTACGTTGTAAAAATCACGGCGACGTGTGAAGTGTCATCGGGGCGTCTCCGTCGAGTGGCGATCGCTTGTTTTTCCCACTTTCGATGAGCGCCGCGGGCCCGGCACAGTTCGAGTGCCCTCTCCCGCCTACGATTCCGGCCCTGCATCGCCTCTGTATTTTATGAGGTCAAGTGAGAGCCTCCACAAAAAACACGTACCGCGATAAATTACGCACTGACACATTCAGATTCGCCCATAATGTACACGATCGTAATATATTGTGTTTTTTTTTACGATTTTTATCCGGTGTTGTTTACTGTTCGCTTCCGACTGTAGTTTTTTAGATGGGAGCGATAAAGTTTTCTATATCACTTAACCTTAGCATAAAGTTAGTTTTATTAGATATTAGTTTACAGTGTATAAGAAAATAATATCCTTAATTTTATTCCCGAGGGTCGAGTTGAGTCGGTTTTCTATCAAAATATTGTATTAGACAACGTGGCATCCCGCACTGAAGTGCTACATTACGTCCTAATGGAATATTTACAAAGTAATTTCCAAATTGGAGCAACAAAGAAACGTGTAAGCGTGAATAGTTTAAAATAGCAGCGAAGTCTAAAACCTCGTCGAAGTAGATATCATTTAACAGAGAAGATTAATTTTATTCAATCTTGCCATCAAGTAGTGCAGATGTCGTACCTACTGTTTCAATTTAAGGGCGCACAGCGCAAGTTCCTCGGATGAACTTTGGTAGAACTTTGTTCGTTGTGACATTGTCAACTAATCTCGCAGCCAGCAGAGGAACGCGACAAAGGCATAATAAATTTGTGTTTCGACGTATTTAGAAGTTAAACAAACATCTATGATGTGTTTTAAGTAATTGAAATAACTTTACGTTTACAACGTGAAGCTTAATTATTGTAAGTAATAATTTGGTTTTATCATGTTTATTATAATTAGATAACTTCGGTAAATAAAAGACAAGTGGTAGTGCTTCTTTTACAAAAAAACTTGGATGGAAATCCAATGAAATGAATTGTCCATTAGCAACATGACTATGGAGATAGCACCATTCCTTTTTTCTGCAGTTATGTCTTTCAGGGTGATTGCTAGATGATAACTATTGTATGATCCCATAAACCACATATTAATAAGAAACCTCTATCATAATATTACTTAATCCAATGTTTCAAAGTATACAACAATAGTGTTGACATTTTGTTAATGCATTAGAATGTTGTTAATATTGTAAAAGCGTCAGATTTATACAAACAAAATTTCGTTATCGAAATATTCACACAAAATTTAACTTTATATACAACCAATTCATACTAGACGGCTATTTCAATAACTTTTCGCGTGGAAATATGAATGTAACAACCCGTTGCACTTAGATACCTAACATTATTGTATTGAACAATTTTCGGAAAGCTATTTTACATAATAAATAGGTACCTATTTCAATTTCCATAGGCATATAGCGTGCGAAATGCAAATTGCACTGTGATACAATATCAGTTGACATCATGTCAGCAGGAATGATTGAGTATGCGATAGTTGCAGCCACACCTATTATAATAACGGTTATTGTTATTTATAGACGTATTGTAATCACTTATGAGAACACTTGTCACTGGTATATAGGAATATCGATATCAGAGGCATTGATTAATGACAAAACAGTAGCGTAATAAACAAACGCATCATACTCTAGTACACAGTACGAAACAGTACACGCAGGCATTGGACAGCCTAGTCGACTTCAATAGATGAAAGCAAAATATTTGTACGCAAATACTTGTTCCAATCGGGGATTGAATCCGAAACATAGAGATCGGCTGAGCATAGTAGTTTAAGGAAGTAGGACTATATGAGACATCCTATTATCACTTATACACTAGAAGGAAGATTTTTTACAAACGCAACTGCTAACAACATGTGTTGCTGAAAACTAGGATGCGATATTCTCTTCTAAAATCTGTCATTTCCATTTTTATAGGAAACTTTTTATTTTGAGATTAAAATAGCGAGTTCAAAGGTAGGTTTTTTTCATTCACTGGGTCGAAACTGAGTTAAAAATACACATTCAATGACATTCAAGTCTATTCTATGACATTTATGAATTGTATAAATAGTAAAGATCCATCATTCTCTCAATTTATATTTATCCTGCTTAATAGTACTGTATATATTTCCTTTAACACAATAAATAAATAATGTAAGTTTGTAAGAATAACAGTTTATCCTCTGATAAATAAATATGAAACAGAGTATAAATATCGTTTAAGTATTTACTTACACCCACAAATCTACTTGCACAAAAACATTGTAAATAAAATACGTCACAAAATAAACATTAATTCGACAACATGAACCGAATATTTTCAGTACTTGCAATAAATATTATAATTCTGAGAACTGTCTTCTATTTTGAAGGGAGTATTTATGTCCGTGAATGTACGTTATGTACCAGTTACGTGCAGGTACATTCACAAACACAAATAGATGTTTATATAAATCTGTTTCAATAAAATTAAATGCATTTCCTGCAGTGTCTGTTCCCATTCACGTTTGCGATAGCTAAATGAATGGGTGTCACGAAATTAGCAACGTGTCTTGTGCCAGAACATATCTCATACGGAAGACTACGACAGTTGCATTGTACACAACATACAGACACACATACTGTATGTACACCGACCTATTGATGTTCTCTATGATATTACATACCATTCTCAGAAGACTAATATGCTACGAACGTTCAGCAGTTAAAATTATCAATGTAATGTTGCAAAAGGAAATACTGTTTCACGAACAGACATAAGGTTGTATTTCTGTAAATATTAATAAAGTATGAGCTTGTAAAGTCCTAATAGAGAGGAAAGGCCTCTCTTAGTAAAAATTTTAAAACTTACAGATGAGAAATAGGAGTGATCAGTACGCTTGCTAACTACTTGCTATATTTAGTTATTTATTATTATCAATAACAATGGATACAAAAAGCGAACCAAACACCACAATAATATCCGCAACTAAGATTTAAATATGAAATTATTTAAATTCTAATGCACAAAAGATTTATTAAAACGTCGAAAGCAAGAACTTTATCTCCACCGAACCGCGGCGAAGATTAACCAAAGATCACACTCTCAAACCGCGCTAACATGAAATATGGATTTTAAAACGTATTTCAAAGATTCATAACGTAAAGCCATCGCTTTTTGAGTAATAAACTTGAGTGTAATGTGAGAACATCGTAGTAATACGAACTTGGCTTATGCGTGACTCATATTTACACCTGGTGACATGAATAAACGGTATTCTTGTCTAATAATAACTTTGGCATGTTTATGTTACTTGTACTATACTGTGGTTGAGCTATCAAACTTTTTATTATGTCAACTTTTCGGTAGAGTTTGACATATAAAAATATTTTTATGAGTAAACAAATATTATTGATACAGGAAGAAGAAATGTTTGCCTATTTTATTTTCTGTATGGTTTTATTTACTTAAAAACAATAATAAAATGTAGTGTCGTTGTTTTGTTTATGTGTTAAAATGTAGTTTTAAATTACTTTTTCGTTTTGTTTGTTAAACAAGAGTTGTTTAAATAAAAATATTTTTTGTGTTCATATTTATTGTTAAACAAATACTTTGTCTCTACAAAATTAAATTTGTCTTTAGTTAGGTATGGTTATTTGTTTATGATAGAAGATAAGTACATAATAGTTAAAACAAGAGTTAGCAGTAGATCGTAAAACAAATATGTATTTAAGTTACGAGTATAGACATATTAAATACTACGAAATGTTCGTAGTAAAATCATATATATTTTTAAACTAATTTAAAAAAAACATAAAACAATAAGCAATCTAAATTGTAAAATTTAAAAAATAAGACAAACAAAACTTATTTTTATTAAATGTAAGAACTTTCATTCATATTGCTTGAATCATCTAAGGTCTCATTAGACGTAGAGGCAATTGATAATAAATAACATACGCTACTATGCTACGAAATACTGTAGTCATTTGTTTAATAATATTGCTACAGATCCAACATTTGTTTTAATTAAAACAAAATCAATAATCATACTAATCTCCAGTTAGACAATAGATATCTCTATCAAAGTACTCCAGTCAACTAGTCCTAGTCTGAGTGACTTTAATTCATCGCAGAGCGCCATCTGGGATTACTCGAGACTACCACAAGATGGTACGGACGTTCGATCTTCTATACCAAGTTGGTAGTTCGTATCCCAAAACTGGGACATTCAATAAGATGAAGTTCCTCGTGTGTATGACACCTTATGTTGCAATATTACAATGTGGTACATGTTTTGTAATTAGAATTTTTTGGTAATTTTGTTGCTAATCTGCTTTACTTCCTTTGAATTTATCTGCATAAACATATGTCCTTGGTTTAATTAAAACCGTAATAACAGTTAAGAAAATTATTGAACACTACCCAATTTTATTATTCAATATTTGGTCATTTTCACAATTATTGCAATTAAAATTGATAAAATTATGCTTTTTATAGTTTAAAACTATCTTGCCCTTTTGATTTACTTTCAGTATAGGAAAAATAGTGACTTATATTTATGGTGGTAAGTATTATGTTGTATTCAATTTACACACAGCCAAACATTTTTTATAGTTTTATTATATATATAAAAGAAAGTCGTGTTAGTAACACTATTTATGACTCATCGTGTTAGTTACACTATTTATAACTCAAGAACGGCTGAACTGATTTGGCTGAAAAAGAACCAGGAGAAGGACATAGTATACTTTCCACCCAGAAATTCCTACAGGAACGGGAACTACGCGGGGTACAGCTAGTTTTTAATAAAACAAGGTTTTTTATATAAAACAACATTAGCGTATGAACAAGTCCAAAGTCGAAACACTTATAGTATTGTACACCGATTTGAAAACATCTCAGTATCTACGAGTAGATGTGTATCTTGTAGATTTAATAGACAATGCTACGAAGGATAGAGTTTCTTGTAAACTTTAGTTGGGAGTTAAATAAGTTACACGAAGCCCTGTCCTTAAATTGAAATAGGCACCAGAATAGCTACACTTGCTACACTTTAGCTATTCGATTAAAATAACTAGTGGAGTACAAAGATTTTGTACTTTTTGTTACGTTCAAAAGTAATAAGTACGTACTTGGTTTAAAGTAAATATGCATGTTTATAAGATACTAGTAGCTCCCCGCGGTTTCACCCGCGTAGTTCCCGTTCCCGTGGGATTACGGGGATAAAATATAGCCTATGTCACGCACTGATAAATTAGCTTTCCATTAGTGAAATAATTTTTGAAATCGGTCCAGTAGTTTCGGAGCCTATTCATTACAAACAAACAAACAAACAAACAAATCTTTCCTCTTTATAATATTAGTATAGACAAGTTTCGAACTTAGTTAGGGGTCAGTTACTATAATGAGATGATGTAGTGAATGATTATGCTTATGTATTTGTTCGTCACGACTGGATAAGATTATGGAAATATGTAGTGTGAAAAGATTCTAAAACATCTACGTCATTTTGGTATTAGATAATTCCCAAATCAACGACTTTATATTAATAAACGGAATCTATTATTTCATGTTTTCATATATTGATACGATCTACACTTATCTTAGCCTTAAAAGGTGTTTCAAATCACTATAACAACTAACAATTTACATACAAAATGCTTATGCTTCTTAGTATTCATGCGTCTATCTTTCTGTTCACACTCTCCATCATTTTTCCAAAAAATAAAAGCCGTCCATCAACATATTACCACAAAATCATGTTAACAATGTAATCCTCACTAAATAACGTTCATGTTTATTATTTATAGTTTCATGTATCCACAATATTCCGTGTTAAGCGCAGGTTTCAAAAACATAATACCGTGGATTTGTATGGTTAATAATTTTAACGTAACCTATGATTTTCCTGCGTACCAAGACACCGCAACATTAAGAAAGCTTATAGTGGTGAGAAAATTAATTTTCAAGATTAATACCTGAAAGGTTAGTGTTAATATTGTATCTAAGGTTTTAAATAATATAAGACGAAGGAAACTTTTGGTAGAGGGAGGCCAAAGAAGGGTTGGATGGAGTGTGTGAAAAAGGATATGAATATGAAAGGATTGAATGAGAGTATGACGAGTGATAGAAGCTAGTGGAAGTGGAATACATATTGTGCCGACCCCACTAAAGAGGGACAAGGGCAGGGAGATGATGATGAGAGCTACAACAATTAGCGGTTCATTTCGAAATTATGAAATACAACATCCATATCTATTCAAATTAATAAACACAAAGACCACATACCACAAAGAATAAATAAAAACAAAATTCAAACTTTACAACCTTGATATATCCTACGTCCAGCAAATTATAAAATTATAATTAATTTACAACAACTTGAGCTACGTCATAACATAGTTATCAGTGATGTCCCAACAGCCCACACGGTATTGAGTACATTATTGTCCAATATTCGGCGTACGCTCAACTTACCCTCCCAGACTCTATGGGGATGCTCTCGCCACTAATGTCTTCTATAATTGGCATTCGAACTTCGAATGTAGCCAATCAGAGACAAGGTACTGTCGACTTTGATGGTTGATAATGTAACATCGAATAATTTGTGTAACCGAGTGTTATTTTGAGGTATGATTTATTTTAGATGCAGTTATAGACTTGTCTATTTTAGATTTTATATGATAGTGCTCCGTTTTACATGATTAGTTTAGACCTAGACTAAGAGTATAACCTCCCTAGAAATTCACTTTCAATTGTTGAAAAAAGCATAAAAAATACAATAAGAAATCGATTCTGTACTCAGGCCCAACAAACACTATATATATATATTATAGTTATTTGTGAAAAATATTATGATTTCTATGTTATTACAATTGAATGCATTTCAAAACCTATAATGTACATATTTCAACGTGTATAATTAAATCAACATATGTATTTAAATCAAAGTGTAGATTCGTATCCTTTATTAAAGTCAGTGCAACTGAACTCACAGATTTCACTTAAGAATTAAAAGCGACAGGTTAAAAATAGCACTGCGAGATATTATTCTGCAGTCAACCGCTTAAAAGCATTAATATTTAAAGGGTCAATACACTCGGTGAGAATAATGAGAATTGAAACTTGAAAGTCATAATGCAATGCAGTGTTCTAATGCAAACTGGTTAAATAAATATTTTGTCTTAAAAACCAAAAAAAAATATGAATTATAATAGTTGTGATATTTGACGCTACCAAAATCATCCTTATTAGATGAAAAGGCAGAAATGTATTAATGATTAAGGGTAGGTACATACTTCATTTTTGAATATAGAACAACAAAAAATTAAATTCTTTAGCGATTCTATTATAAATAACTCCTTTATAAATTGATTGACAAAAACTAACCACTATTACTTATTCTATTAAGTAAGTTATATATTATGCTTATCTAATTACAAATTAACATAATCCTACTTAAATAGAACGACAATTTTAAAAGCCTGTCTTATGAATCCTTTCAAATATTTTCAGTTGCGGCGAGGTGAGATTGCGTGACACACTCCCATACTTCAAACGGACAAGAAAGAGCCACTGGATTTGTTAATCTTGGTTTCATTGTGTAAAATATTAACTGTGTATACACCCTAAAAGGTAGATCCATTACTTTAAGAAAGCACGAAACAGACGTTTCATTTAGGTTAAATTAAACATCTTATAAATTAAATTGTAACAAAGAACACGACATTAGTTTAAATATTTTTAGAACTGCACTAGAGTTGTTTACCTATCTACTATATATTTATATATGTAATCATTTTGAGACATATTTTTTTACTAAGTAAATTCCTTACTTCATACGTCTCTCATAATTCTTTTCACTAAATCCAAGAAACTATCAAAGACTTATTAGCTTTATTAATTAAGAGCACTTAATTTTTATACATGTCACTCCTCGTCATTTTTATACGTGTCGCACATCTTTAATGAGTGTTTGTAATTCAGTGTACAGTTATCAAAAATAAATATTTTTTTCTTTTCTTTTCTTTTCTTTAATGAGGTGCGAAATCGTTCTAAAGAAACCAAGATCCAACTAACTACAAAGCAAATGTTAGTAAGAACCACGTAATGGAATTTAGAATATCTACACAGAATGTCATAAGAAGCACTACACCTCGGTGAAGAGGAGGTCGTGGCGAGAGGCAATCTTGTCGACAGTCCTTTTGAATGCGCTTGCGAAATATAATTTCGATCGGACAGCAATCAGGGCCCGTTGAAGATAGCGCGTGATTCGACTTTGTAAAATATTAAATGTACTTGCGGGCGCCAATTTTGCGCCACGAATGTGAAATTTACAAGAGTACTGTAAATATTTACTATATTCTGTATTTTACAACGGAATTTATTTATTTTAAACGTTGAACATAACTATATATCATTGTTTACTGTAACAGGATAATAGAAAAATGTCTCCATAAACAATTTAATTGTAACTTGCAGATCCGTTACACAGCGCAATAAAAATAGGCAGTAAAGTGTGGCAAGTGCTATTAAATTTCCAAAACCTGAAATTTGCTAGACGCGGCGTTTTATTATTTTATGCGCTCTTCTAAGTGATAATGCCGAGACTATGAATGTTAAAGTAGGTTCTTGCTTATAATGCAAAAAGCTTTGCTATCAAAAACTGCTTATTTTAATAGTTACGTGACTTAATAGAATGTCGAAGCAGACTTTCGATGTGTACCTGAAACAAATACAGACGATTTATTAATATTATTTCCAATTTAGTTCAATTTCAAAATAAACTATGCACCCTTTTATGATGTAGAATCAAAGGTAAATTTATAGCTCACTTTAAAATATCCAATCCTATATTTTGCAACTCCTGTCGAGCGAAAAACATGACTGTATTGAACTCTCCATCACTGGAATGCATTGTTGTGAAGTCTTCTAAACTTTCTCGTAATAGAAAAATCCTTACAAGTAAAGCTGTATCATGGAGGGCAGAATAGATCACTCCCTGTAGGAAGGCGTCAATCGCTGGCTGATTTATAGTGGGTGCTCCGCATTGGCGGCGCCGGCTAAACTGCCCGGAGTTTTGCTCCTATTGCAAACGTGGCTCCACGGCAAACAAGTCACTCACCTGACGATTCTCCCTCATCGAAAATTCGAACCCCAGTAAATGCCTTTATAAACGAATCCATTTTAAATTCCAAATAGTCTACCGACAACACGGACGGAACTTCCAGACATGACATGCGTGTTAACGAAATGCGGCGGTCGGTCAATTTCAACGTAAATTTTTACAATACCTACCTACATCCACGTCGAATATTCGTTACGAAATTAAAACGTACCGGCCTAATGGATCTGTCCAGTCGCGGGGTCTAACGACCTTTTCTAGTTTTTGCTTTAAAAAAAATATCGCAACCGAAACAAAAGTATTGAGCAGGGTGAAATTGTTAATTTGCAAGCGGTCTTTATGCAAACTTTCAGCGCAAACTTGACCTAAGAATTCAATCAGGAGTCGGTTGGCAATAATTGCGAGATCCGAGAGTGCGCTATTGCGGAACTTTACATCCGTTGTTAGAGTTCTATTGAAATCATCTTAGCGCCATTCGTAGTTCTACACACCCGGCAATAAATTGTCGGCAACTAGTAAACTACTTACAATCAAGGAAACTTTAAATTTAATCTCAAAATGCGCAGGGAAATTTTAAATTACGACTTGATTTAGGAAGACTATTTAATGGATAAGAAACTATTTGTCTTCGAACAATGTATCTCTTAGCAAAAACGTTTACCTTGAATAAAATGGCTGTAAATATTCTCGTACGTATATATACTTTTATTTATTCTTCCAATACCTTAATGACATTGGAATATTAGTTCGTATCATAATGTCTAATATCTATCAATAATAGAACGTGTTATTAATACTTCTTTATCTCTCCCAATCTTTGTGAAGACCATTAACTTTGTACAGTATTCAAACTCGACTTAAATTTATTATTATACCGAGGGTAAAATGTGGGACAGAGCGAGTGTTATCCTAAAATATAGGATATAATTGAAACGTTTTGGGAGCATTGGAGAAGTTTTTAGTTCAATTTAGCGGCAATCAGGACGGCCGTTGAAGACGGGGCGTGAGCGGAATACTTAAAATATTAAATGTGGCGAAATGACGAGATTCGTGAGGACACCCGACCACCAATGTTATATTTTACATTATACCTATCGGAATATTGTTAGTCCCCGGATGAAATAACATAATTATCCTTTGCCTGTTGCTTGTTTGGTTCGTATTATTTTATTTCACTTCCATTTTCTGATACAAAAAGAGGGTTGAAATGTTAATACAACATTGTAGTCATTTGTAGTTTTGTTGTTTCTTAACAGCGTGCACAGATTTGCATATGGATGTGATAACAAAGCTTAGAAGTTACCAGCGATTTTCGTATTGAAATAATATTGTATTTATTTAACTAACAAGTTTAAAGTCAAATTAACGTCCAAATATCAAAAGAAAAACGTAAAGAAGTCGTAATTCAAAACTAGGTAATGATAAAATTGTGACGGCTAGAAGGAAACGGGCTCAGCCGAGCGCACGGGCCGAGCGTATCTCACGAATGCAACATTACATTTTCATTTTAATACTATAAAATAAACGTTTTTAAAACTGTTTTTATTATTCATTTGGTCAAATTTTAACGGCGTTACTTCACAGTTTTCATTCAAGAAAAATCGATAATTGATAGTACATTTGCGACGAGAATAAGATATGGATATAAACTTGGAACTTGTTAAAACGAGTAATATCGTAGATTATTATATACTACTCTACTAATAAAACTCAATCCTTAACAAAATACAATCCAAAACAATTAATATTGAAAAAATATATCGGTAAATATAATAATTCGCAACAACACATGAACACAAAAGAATTTAATTTAAAATATCAATACAGATCTCTTGTTGTTCTTTCAAAATGAAAATCATCAGTTTCATAGATTGAAATCAACCAATCGTTATATTGCATTGTTTGGTTTGAATATAGCAACATCATCAATATGTGAAATTTTCATTCGTCCTGTGTCGTGAAATATTTAGGCACGTTACCGATACAGACGGAAAAACAAACATTTTTACCAATTCATTGCTTTACTAGGATACGTATGGACGTTTGTTTATTGCGTTTTGGAAATACACAAATATTGACGCGTGTAAAAATAGTAATGGATACTAATTTGTAACACTAAATGAACATAGGTAATACATAATATTAGTATTCCTATCAATGGTGTAAAATGAGAGAAAAGAGTTTGTTCTGGGATTTACAGGGCGATTTTTTCACCGCACTTTTCTTATTTTAAATATATAAAACTCTTTCATTACTGAGTGATTTATGTACTCTGACTGACAGTCAACGTACAGTCGTAGAGAGCTGACATTTAGCACGTGTGTTTGTTGGGGGGAGTAGGCTTCCACTAAGAGAGGATTTTTGGAAATTCCCCTTCTAGGAAAGGGGGGTAAATTGAAAACTACGCGCGTGAAAGTGCGGGGCGCTGCTAGTAATTTATAAGTTACAACACTTTTGTTCCCAAGTAATACATTGGTACAACTCTATAGATAATGAAGAAATAAATACAAAAGTAAGTAGAAAATAAGAGAAACTACATAGAAAGAGAGTGGTCCTGTAAACTTGTTGATAAAATTTAGAATTTTCTACAAAATACATACAATGTATTTCGGCATTAAAAGGTAAATTTTCCGGCATTGCCTAAGGCTGATGCAATTGGAAGCCCTCAGTGCACCGCCTTACTTTATTTGCTTCATTTTCAACAAGATTCAGATTGCCAAGAAGTTTTGCGTTCAATTTATATAATATTACTCTTCTTCGAAATGCACAGTCCGTTTCCCGGAACGATATTTCATTCCTGTCGATTTAATGATTGATAAAAAGCAATTTTTATCTGCATAATTATATTAAACAAGCTTGTTGAGTTAATCAGTAGAAAATTTCACTATAATTTTATTAAGTACCGAAACTTATATTATCTTTAATTTAGACGAACGGCATTCTTATAGGCGAAAACTTGTGGCATATTCTACTACAAGTATAACTTAATGGGATATTATAGTTATAAGTTTTTAGCTTATTTAAGCTTTCACATAATCATTTTAAGAATGGTTTATGTACACCCTGTTGGCGATCATAATTTAATGCATAAGTCTGACTCCAATAAAAAACCCGCGTCTTTTGAAAGATAGGGCTAGCTAGAAATCATAAGGATTTAATACTAGTAGCGCCAAAAATGTGTTAGCCTACGAACTTTTCATCCCACCTAGTACAATTAATCATTTAATTATTCTCAACGGATCCAATCCAAAAATTTCCTATCTAAAATTACCGCAATTCGTTTTACGTATTGGCTATCATATTATGTGACCATATTACAGGATGCAATCCGATCTAGACATCTATAACGATGCTGGTACGATGTCCAGATATTCATTCACCGTCCACCGATGCCGCGATGCCTTCAAATCGATGAACTATAAATCCATTGTCTAAGTTTACACAGACAGAGCTCCTCTGGACTCGGAAGATTAATTTTCTTAGTTTAGATTGTTTCGTGACCCATTGTGCAGGCGATAATTGGATTTTGTCGGCTGTGTTTTACTTACCTATTGAGAAGAAGATTTGTTGTAAAACTCATTGTTGTAATGAATGTTATTACTCGTATTCAGATTAAAATTACAAGGTGTTTCGGTTATTAATAAAGTAATTTGTAAATTGTAATAGAAATAACATAACATAATCATTCACTACATCATCTCATTATAATAACTGACCCCTAACTAAGTACGAAACATTTGGTTAATGTAAGTTGAGTGGTATACAACACTTCTACTGCATGGTAAAAGCCTCTATATTCTCTTAACTGCAACGAATTCCTGTTGATGAGCTCAAAACTTAGCCTTTTAGATAATAACAAACATTCATTTACTCAAGACCATTCAAGGGAACCTACTTAAGATAGGGTTACAAACTATTAAATAGCCGAAGCATTGTAAATTTATACTTAAGAAAAACATGATAAAGCCAATATAAGTACTTAATTCTATATTTTACCAAATAACAATAAATTGGCAAACAATGTTTAGTTTCTAACGCATCTATATAAGTGTAAACTTTTATGACAATCATTAAAACTTAGTCTGTGTGTGGTTGCCATTTTGTTTTTAATTTTATTAACTTGCCAATTGACACTGTATGGCTGGTTGGAATGTTTAGTAACATGAGAACAGAGATGTGTGTAGAGCTGTGTTATGTTTAAAATTTTGTACATGTACTTCAGTAAACTTAAACAATACAATACTTTATTGCATTCAAACTGTTTTAATCCCTGATGTTATTATTTCCATAATTAGCATATTCCGGCTTTGAGATCACCAACACCCTTTAAACAAAAATGTTGATTACGACCTGCTCATTGCTAAATCATCTGTAAGAGATAAACCTTTTCGTACACTTGAATTATATACTTCTTACTTTATTATTGTTATATTATACTTATAGTAAACGCCTGTTGCAATACGGTTGTAAACATCAGTTGAAAACAAGTTGAATTGAATAAAAACTCTTCATTACAATGTGTATCATTGAAAACAGTAGTAAGGCCACACGGGCCATACCAACGATACAATTAATTATTAACATGACAGGTATTGATCTTTTCTAATTGTATTGCGACTGTAAATGTCGACAAGCGGACGGCCTCCTCATTAAATATTACTTAAAAGATTGTGAGGAACTTGTTAGTTGGAAAAAACAATTAACTTTTCTTTCTACTTCTCAGAACTTGAAGGAAAATAACTTCTTGCGTTCTTTATTACCTAGTTCATTTAAAAATCAACCGGATTAAACTTTATTGGGTTTGACCTCAGCTTTGATCGTGTTGAACTTATTCTGCACGTGTATCGTTATAATAATAGGGTGTTTCTTATTTAATATCGTGTGGGTAATGAGATTACTACACTTGCTAACAAGTTGGCGTTTTGTTCACAAGTATTTAGTACAATTATTATGATAATTAGCGAAGAATTGTAAATGAAACAGAGGAATATACCGTTATTACCACGAAGTGTTTAAAACTAGCACTCTGTGACAACTTATAATTACACAATTGTAAGTATAGAGCGAGTGAACCGTTACGAGTACTGTTTGTTGCAAGTTTCTAACCTAATCTTGAATTCTAAGTAACTTGTTAGTGAAACATTTCCTTATTTTGGACTAATGAAAAACTCGAGCGCTTGTAACAAAAGAAAGTTTTGCATCCAGTATTCTAAAGGCCTCTTATCTAAGATTGCAAATTGCACAGTAGGTAGGAAAGAATGGGTAGGTTTTCTGTGGCTCAACAATGATAAACTGAGATTTTAAGACGAAGAGTCACAACGACCATTAAACTTTCAAAGGGCAGGCTCTTTAGAACAATACAGTGAAAATAAAATAATTTATACAGGAAAGCTTAACTTCAAAAGAGTCTTTCACTCAAAAATAAAGCGTGTTGTAGTACCTAAACAAGGTGGAACATTGTTTTGCATAACAAAGAGAAAAAAAACACCTAAAAGAAAACATAAAGCCACACTTTATTCGCAGAATACTTATTCAAATGAGGCTGTCCCTTCTAAGTTTGTTTTCAATCAAAAACTCGCGCAGCTTTGTCCCGCTAAACTTTATAAATGAGGCGATTATCCAGGGCGGTGAGGTTTCTGTTGCGATAGGTGTGTGCTGGTGACTGGGCGACTGGGCGACTGGGCGAGTGGGCATCCCCCGGCGACGCCCCGCGCACCGCCGCTTCCTGCCTGCGATGCGCTGATAAACCTCTGCTCACCTGCACCGCATGAATTCCACCGCTTTTTAACTTTTATACCACTAAGTCCTTTAAACTTCATCCGCTTTAAGCGCTCGCATTTTATTTATGATTTGGCAGTTGACAACTACACCGACAACTTTATAAAGTTTGTTGGACGAGGAAAAAATTGCGAGTCAAAAGCCATTATACGCAAAAAACTGCTTGTGTTTTTTTAATGACTTGTACCTGCGAAATGAAAATGCTCTGACGTAAAAACCCTAATATGAATGTGAAAAGAGTACAATAACACAAATATAGGCGAGTCTAGGAATAGTACATCAAGATTAGCTCGAGGCTGCAGTCTGATTAAGTCGCTACGTAAGAAGAACTCCGTCCTCAAGTCTCGTACTTCTCCGATTTCGAGATGAACATTTGTATACACCATTTTTTAAATATTCATTTTCAATCTCAATAAGAATTAAAAAGGGAAAAATATATTTTAATTTTGCTTCTATTACTTCCTTCTGATTTCTTGCATTCATCAATAGTAAAGTAGAAAATTTAAATATAGCTATAGGTACTTTAACAATTAGTTATCTAATTAAGCAATAAAACGTACCAAAATTCATATACGAGAACTTTACAAAAGTTTTGGAAAACAAACCACATTGAAGTGAGAAAGCTAAATGATTTGTTTAAATTTTGATACTACAAACCAGAATAAACTGAACTTTATACAAGAAAATAAAGGAAGTGTTATTATTGACGCCCGTACAAAGAAGTCGGCGCAACAAGGTGCTCTCGCATTTGTTCTATCTCAAGTATTATATTGTGCCCAGGGCAGTTCCCCTCTCGCGCCTTCTACAACTTTCTTTACAATTTCCTCCGAGAAATTTTCCGTTCAATTAAATTACATGAATTCAATTGTATAGTTTTTCCCGGATTCCTATTATATGAGTGTCCGATATTAAGTTAGTGTCGAAATCATAAAATAAATGAAATAAAAGTGGGCAATCGCTTGTTCAAAATGAATTGCAAACAATATTACATTTTGGAAGCAATCTACGTTAACCCAAAAGGGAATGATGTGGTGGCTCTTTATATTGCAATTTTTGTGTCCAAACAAAACGAATTTGCCGCGCAATCAAAGCGGGAATCCGATTGATGACATGGCGGAATAATTGTTTCGTGAAATTGAAAATATCGCAGTCTGTGTTCAACGGAACACCTTCGCCGTACTTGTTTTATTGAAAACAATGTCTGGTGATTTACAGACTGCAATGTAAACGAACTAGGTGCGATATGCGACTAATACCATGAATGACAATGTTGACTACAGAGCTACAATACTTGCGCTTCGAAGGGCTTGTTAAACCTTTTGTCCCGGTTATTGTACTCGCATCATTGACATTTGTTACAGGTAGGAAGAGCCTTCAAAAAATGCAGTACAACGTAGGTATGACCAAAATTAAAGAGATGTAATTGCCTTAAAAAATCAAATAGGTACCTTAAGTTTGTACCAAAAGTAATAATTGCATCACGATGACTTAAAATTAAACCTTATGAATCGGTAATTGAATCTGAAATCCCTTGTAATAATAGTTCTATAACAACTACTTTGTCTGAAGTTCATTAAAGTTAATCATCTCTATTTAATTTAACTTCTATTCATCTAAACATTAACTAAAATCATCCAACTAAAAGTTTCTATTGTTTTATAATGTGTTGGATTAACAGTTAATAAAATACATATAAAAATAAATAACTTAAAAATATATTATGTTTATTACTTCTACTACCCTATCACACTAAATCTAGACGGGAAACTGGTATTATTTTCTCGAACATAACTAAAACTAAAATTGTAATATCATTGCATTGCACCTGTGACAAATACAATAAAACTTTGCCAATAGATCGTATTTTAATGTCAGACTCAATCTCAAATAGCAATATATTATGAGCCGACTTTCTCTTCTAACATAACTCAAAGAATCTGATATAATTTATAGAGAATTCTTGCATATTCATCCTTCGTAAAGCTATTGGATCAAGAGTGTAGAATAATGAGTTCGTTTTGAAAATATGAACTTTTAAAGAGGAGGTAGGTTTGTGATGAATTGCGTAGTAACCTTCTACGTTATTTCTAGCATTTAAATTGTAATTTAAAAAAGTTAAAGATTTATAATGAGATTTGAAATTTTGACAACTAACATCTTTACGATAAGGAATCTTCCAATTAATATTAAAAGTCTAAAAGTAATTAATTAGTATAATATAAAGTAATTATACATTACATCAAGTAAGCTCCAATCCTACAACCTACCAAATAAAAGACTCACTATACAATATTTTTGCGTCACAACACAACAATACCGGTACTACACCACTATGTACGTAGTTATACTATAAGTGAGTACAGCGGGTTGCAGCGTTGTATTATTATGCAGGAACACGACCGCGGACACCTCAGAGACCCACTCCTACGGGAACAACTTCCAAATCCCACCAACTTGTGACGTCATAGGACATCGGTGGCATAATTAAAAGGAGAATGTGTTATGGTTTGAGTATGTTAACCTTTTTGATGCATAACATGTGATTATATGATAACTTTATTTGTTTTGGCTAAATTTGCTAATAACTTTAAACTTTTATAATATTTTTTGTTAAACAACCTGGTAGCTAGTATATGTAAAGCGAATTTTGTAATAAATTTATAATAGAACTTTCCTCTGGAGAAAGTCACTAAAATTAAAGTGCAAGGTTTCTCGAGATATAATAAACAATATTAATTGAAATATTAAGTTTCGAAGCTACAAAGTTTCAAATGAATCTATCATGGACTATCCGAGCAATTTTAAAGCTTTAAAACTTAACTCAAATAATCGATCAATTAAACACAAAAATGCTCAATAAATCAACATCAAAAAGCTACTTAAAAGCTTTCAATAATAGTAACAATGAAACATTATTATACACGAAAATAAGCACTCGCTTCAATGATGCGAATTCATACAATAAAAGGTAGCAATGAGCTAACTTAATTACACAAAACCGAAACTGATTGCGTTGAATAAAAGTAATCGTTATATCAATTACTGCAAAAAGCATTGCACGTTCATAATCAGAACATTTAGCTGCTTATTCAACTCGTCAATACGAATTCGACTCTAATGAAAATACGAATTTGAATATTGTTCGACAAAATTGACTAAAATTCATCGATATTGGCCCTCGAATAGGTCGCAATGCAAACCGATAATTGAATTCTGAAATATTAACATAAGTAACAGATGTGAACCTGTCTATACAGAATTTGTTTACGCATTTTAAACAATACATATTTGAATAATGACTTCACCAAAACGTCTATGTTCAGAGTTTCGGGTTTATATTGAGTTTTGTTATGTTTTCGATACAGTTTACGTAATTTTAATACGATCGGTTTAGATATTTGGTCGCTTGTTGCTCACACAAACAAAATTGATGGATTTTTTATTTCATTATTCATTTTAAAACTTAAGTAAGTACTTACTAATCACTTACATTTTCATCTCTTGTACTACTTGATAATCAGTTAGATTTTCATCTCTCTTTATCTTTTTGAAAAGATTTAAATCAAGACCTAATTGCTATGCATAGTTTGAGATTATTATTTCTGTTACAAGTTTTAGTTTTATTAATTCTAATAATTCCTTACAGAACGAAAAACATGTGCGCAGAATACATACAATATTTTACATTGCAAAAAAGTTAAATATTCCGAAATTAACCTAATTACAAATCAGTCATAACGTTAATATAAATATTTAAATTTAACAGTATTATATTATCAGTAAGAGTATTAAGCGGACTGAAAATAATAAGGGGTCTAGTTGCTACGTCACGATCGACTAACAATCGAATCCTTTTAATCCCTACTTTGAACTCTATCGGTTGTTGACATTCTTGATACTTATTGAATACTAGCTGCGCTCTGCGGTTTCACCCGCGTAGTTCCCGTTCCCGTGGGATTACGGGATAAAATATAGCCTATGTCACGCACTGATAAATTAGCTTTCCATTAGTGAAAGAATTTTTGAAATCGGTCCAGTAGTTTCGGAGCCTATTCATTACAAACAAACAAACAAATCTTTCCTCTTTATAATATTAGTATAGATTTGTCACTGGTTACATAGAGAAGAAATACGTACCTATTCTGTGTAATAGTAATGTTTTATACAATATCTACTATATAGTTTACTGTAAGACTAGGACTAGAATCTTGCTCTTTAGAAATAAACGGGCGTGGCATTTTTTAGTAGAAGTAGCATTAGAGTTCTGCTGACTAAATTCCACGATTAAAGTTATCTGAACCAATCAAAAGAATTGAATTAGTATATAAATGTAAGTAGTTAATAAAACTTAATAGATACTGTTTACTAAGTAACAAACGATACTATACGAAATACTTAAAGGTAATGTAGTAATTACAGTTTTACACAGACACAGTCTTAAACATCCATATCTTTTGAATATCAAAGCGTCGATAGTCATTGATGATTCAATATCTATTAAAATAGGACTATCTAAACGTCGATTTCCACCAGAGATATGTTCAACAAAGTTACATAGATACACCTGAACTGAAATTCTGGCAGCCAAATTCACTTCAACGTATGATGGACAGGATAATCTGACAAGGAAATCTAGTTTAGTCGCTAATCGGCCTACCCAACAATTGTTATCGGTCTCTATTTCAAAACCAAAATTTTGGCGCTTAACTTTCGGTTCTCGATCGCAGCATTAAAAATATTGTGGCCTTATTTTTGTTTATTGTTTGTTACATAGTAAGTCTTATCATTTATATTCGGAGACTTTTTATTTTAAACTAGCTGTGCCCCGCGGTTTCACCCACGTAGTTCCCGATCCCGTAGGAATTTCGGGATAAAACGTTCAGTAGTTTAGCCGTGAAAAGGTAACAGACAGACAGACAGACAGAGTTACTTTCGCATTTATAATATTAGTTATGATAGTACAGCTTCATTGAGTGGCATAGCTTTGGATTGGCAGAACATTGAAGTGGAGAAGAACTAACTAGGTAAACAGAAAGGATATTTTGTTTCAGTATCGCCACATGATCATTGTTAATGATGACAGTATATTAATAAAAAATAGTAGTATTCCTAAAACGCTATGGTATTTTACATTGTTTCCTACGTACTACAAGAAAATAAAGTAATATTCGAGTAATGTTCGTTAAATCTCTGTAGAAAATGGGACTTGGCTTTTGGGACTAGTCACTCGTAATATAAGAAAAGGACTGTTTTATATGAATCAAATAAATTCTTAATCTTAAAATCTTATCAAAATCTGAGCACTAGTAATTTTGAGTTGATGATTACAACAAAATCTCTGCAATTAATAACATTCAGAGATATGTAACATCTACGTTACCCAGTTGTTTTAAAAGGGAGAGTATAGAAAATTTCGTATGTAAACTTCTCCATAACACATTCTTATGCGTCTAACAACCAAATAATATCAATTCAATTGACCACATCAACTCATGATCCGTTATAAAAGAATGAAGTGACAATGAATCGAGTACCGCTGGTACTAGTGAAGCTGAGCATCGTCAATAATTCATGCGGTAGGCACGCCGTAGCCACGAGCCGTACCTAATTGATTCCTGATGCGGACGTCGAGCGATCGCATCACTGCCTCCTTGTACTGCCCTCCAAGGATCCGTGCGCTTCATTACGTACTTACACCGGACGCGATCGGGGAATCATATAATATTGTTATATTCATAAATTGATCTAACGACCGTGATGGTTCATGACTTTTAAGGTCGAGCCTTAATGAGCAACGCTTCGTAATTCAATTAAAATTATAATATGGTTTAATAGCGAATGTTCGGTAGGTTTTAATAAGTTTAGTGTGAATAAGTGTGATTGTTGTCACAACAACAAACAAGTGATGATATTTAAAGCGAGGAATCATAAGAAATGTTGTCTATTTGTAGTTTCAGGGAAGAAATTAATTTTGTTATCACTTTTTTATTTTTATTATTTTACTTTTTTATTAAAATTTAAAGTCTGATTTAATCCAGGTGCAGTGGTTCATAAGATAAGAGGCATCATTATTTGTAGCTACTACGCCTAAATAATATTTAGGTCATTACTATCATTTCAAAATCACGTTTATCTCTTAACAAACAGATTTCTAAAAAGATATCTTATCTGTGACATTAACAACATCATTCAGATAAAGACATTTTTTATCAAAAGTAGACTAGTTTAGTATTACGATTTACTCTTAGAATATCGATTTACTTACGAAGCAAACGAGGGTACTCTTTCATCTTGGAATTGAAAACAAAGATTCAATAACAAAATAAAATCATCGCAGTTCTAGTTCTCTCAGTAAACAAGACCTAATTTCCATTTTAAATTCAGTTAAAACGTTCCATTTTGTTCGATGTAACTTATGCAGCTCAGCTGTTTGTCATTCCGGGCACATACATAATCCCAAAGGAGAGGCCATGATCTTGAACGCGAGTGACATAGGCAGAGTCCCTATTCTGTAAACCAATCATGATACGCATTTGTAATCGAATTTGAGACGCAACCTTGCCCGTCCAAATTAACTTTAAATATTACGTTTTATGCTTAATTTATTACTTTACGATGGTATAATATATATATGATTTCAATAATATATTTTACTTAAGTTGATTGCATCTGTTTAGTTATTTTCCTCTTCAGACTAAAATATAATGATTTCAAAATATATTATTTGTTACGATTATCTCTCTTGGCAAAACTACTTAACCGGTTTAAGTGAAATTTTGCAAAGACGATAGAATAGAAACATAAGACAAAAAATATAAATATTGTATATGACTGAAGACTCCTAACAAGCAGGATATACTTTTTTCCATAGAACCAATGGTATAAGCTAATGTTTTACTAAAGTTATTATTTAAACACGTATTATCGAGAATGTTCTAAGTAGGTGTAACATGATTACCTCATTAAACTTTATATTGTACTATCAATCAAATAACTGATAAGAAGTTAGTTCTTCGCGAAGTTTCAGAATTATTCCTTTGAGTGCCCTTGTAAGTGACTTATGGAAATATAGTTATTTGATAGTCAAAACCGACACACATTATGAAGGATGTTATTGAAATGTAATTGCTTGATATAGGTTTGTTTGTTTTAATTAAATCGATCGATTACTTTATAACTTCTGAGTTTTTTGTATTTTTTTTTTGTCTAGTGAAATGATTATTTGTGACTCGATTGACGGACTGTTAATAATACCTTTGTCTCATTATAATTTGTAAAACTTGACTACCTAATATTAAAAACTAGACTCTATTTTTCGACACCAGCAATTATCATTCGTTTATTACTGAAAGTTTTATTCTGTTTAACCTCAGCGTAGTTGAACTACATAATAAACTTTATTATAACACAAAATGTATGCAAATTATATTACTAAAACAAGAAACTTCGAATGTAATATAATATTTCGTGTACGTCGTTAAGCGACACCGCTGTAAACTTACACCTGACGTTGTGGCGACAGACATGCGACAAAAACTGGGACTTTCCTTTCGGTTCGACGTCGCCGCGCGTCGCGACCGATATGAGTGACGTTAATGAGATGTGGAACGGTAATTTGTTTAAGCGCTCGCTTGCATACAGAATAGGGACGCGGTTACTGATTTTTGACTGTTAGTTGGGAAATATAATGTTTAGTAAAATAGTTTTTTGTAGAGTGATATGTTTTGTGGTTGTGAGTATTGCTTTAATTCTGATATTAGGGTTTATTTTAACAACAATACATCAAATTATATTTAATTTAAATTACATATAATAACCGCTTATCAGCTTGGTTATTAAGGACATTGCCTTGCTTGATTTCAAATTCTACAATATTGAATTACTACTTTGAAGCAAACATGTTGGTCAGTATTTTCGTAATTTAAAACAATAGAAATTAAAACTGAGAGTCCCTATTTAAACTTTTATATTGAATTCTCAACTAAAAAATATTAAAATACAAACAAAAATATTCATACCCACAAAATATTCCTCAGTTAAACTTGGTTAACTATACAACGGGTAGGTGTTACCAACCTATTTTTATAAGCTATGAAAGTTCTTGTTTAGTTTTGAATAGGTGTCAGATTCAGTAATAGTTGTGTTGCCACCTTTTAACTTCAGCAACTATGTTCATTTAATATCCTATTAAATGCGTACCTTACACGCTTTATTGTGTCTTAAAAGAATCGTAAAATAACAAACGTTTTAAAATATATCCTTTAAATTGCATTTTACTGTTTAACTTGTATGGAATCGGTTTTTAAATGTTAACTTTACTTGCTTTTATTACGAGTGACAATTACGAGGATAGTATATTATAGGTTTTATTTTTACTTATTGGTAACAATAAAAAATTCTCGCAAGCAGTTATAGAAGAAATATCTTATAAGTATGCATGTTTTATTTCTTTGTTTTACTTTTACCTATTAGTAATCATAAAGTTTATTAGTTAACTCTTCCCTCAAGAAATATCCTGGTATTATAAGATGCATGTAAGTAGTTCATGAGTAGCAGAGTAAAATAAGTTTAAATCTATCTAAATCGTGTGGCACAAGTAATCTACGGCCTTTTGTGTAGTATTCTTGTAAACTTGGGTTATGTTTCACATCTTTTATTACTAGTATTTGTTCTAGAGAGGAAAAGTTTATAATATCTTACACTATCATAACCAATACATAGATAAATTTATTAATATTATCGAATTTTTTCTCTAAGTTTTCGTATAAAAATGTATTATGGCCGAATAAACAATAACTGTGTAGGTACACATGTGATTCTAATACCATATATTATAACAAAGTAATCGAAAACAGACTTAACCATACAAAATGCACTTTCAAAGAACATGAAATGCAATTGCGCTGATTGCCGATCCACGGGCAGACCACAAGAGTCATTTCATACGAGCATAAACGTCTGTATACTATTAAAGTCGCGATGTCTTGTCGTCTGTCGCACACAATAAATGCCCGCCGCGAAATCCAGTTACGTGGAGCGAGCCTCGACAATTGATAGAGAAACTGTGTGCAACGATGAAATTTAAAAAGTCATTTATTTCGAAATGCTTTTTCTCGGAGCGCCCGCGGGCGAAGAGATATCAATTTTATTTTACGTTGCGCTCCCATCGCGGGTAGTGTTGTTACAACACTGAAATCGCGGTTCAACGTGAATAACATTCATGTACATTTTAATGTGGTGTTATCGAATAAAAATAGCACGCGAGGATCTTTACAAGGCCACTTATAATGTGCCATATCAGTGGCCGAATTCTGGTCCTCAAAAATATGAGTCGACTCGCATAGAAGAAGAAGCATGCTTTTAGCCCAAAAATGACTTTGGCTTAAGATCATCAAGATGATGTAGACAAACATGTTACTTACGCCTATTTCTACCAATAACAAGGTAAAGAACACATGAAAGTTATGACATACACATACATTAAAGAGTAAGTTTGATTAAGAAAAACCTATCCATTACAGTGCAAAAAATCTTATTTGGAACATACTTAAATAACAAACAACTCTAAGAAATTCTATAAAAATATAACATTTTACAAGAGCAAATTGTTGTTAGTGCATCACTTCCCTTATCCCTTCGGTTAAGGTAGCTTCTATTTTTATTTTAATCCATTTTCCTACGATGTCCAAGAATGCCGGACATCCGTTGCCGAAGCGCGGTCAATGCAATTAAGTTTTGATCGTATAACGACACATTTTGTGGACAGTTTTCTTCCTATAATTAAATAATGTCGTATTTTCTCTACGACAACGTAAAATTTTATTAAAGAATTTGTTATAATTTCAATTTATTTTTAAACGGATTTTTAACGGAGCTTTCTTTAATATGGCGTATACTTGAACAGTGGATGTTTTAGTGAATTTGTTTATTAAAATTTTAGCTTAGTTTTATTCAATCTATAAGCGAAATATTATACAGTTTTACAGCGACATCTTTAAGCTTATTAAGTTTTAACACTTGTTTAATAAAATGTATTCTAATGTTATAAAAAGAAAAGCTTTTATTGTTTGTTACGTAAGTCAGAAACTATTGAACCTGTTTATTAGTATATTTGGCTTTTCCGACCTAAATAACAACAAAATATCCCAAAACCATATATAACAAAACAAAATTATTCCTAGGTAAGTGAACACAAAAATCCTTTTACCAATATTATTAAATACACATAAACAATTTTCATACAAGCAGACCGTTTTGAGGACGCACACAATTCCTGTAGATATTGAATGAAATCTTGATTTTATTCGTATTTCTCTTGTAGATCATCTCATCTGTATTCTGGTTAGCATTTCGGTCTGGATCCTGCATACGATCGACTCTGGAAGGTGTCACCAAGGTCAACTTGTTTACATCTCGCTGATAACTGTTACTTCAGAGGTATTGACTTTTAAAACTATGGTAATGACGTTAATGTTAGCCCTAAAATGATGAAATAGTAACCAAATGTTCATTTGCTAATGGATTTTGTAATAAACTGTTGACGGAGTATAAAAAAAATACTTTGGATTGTACAGTCTCGGAATGAAAAGGTTCGTCAATTTTCAAATTGATTCGTATAATGTGTCGCGGAAACATATTAATTATTTTGAAACTATGGTACAGAATAGACTCGGGTTAGGGAAAATAATGTTCTACTGCTCGATAATAAAGTTCAAAATTATTCAGATCAGTGTTGTTTGACAGGATAAATATCTTGTCAACAAGATTTTTGATTAATTAGAACCTTCTTGTTGGTTCAAACTGCCATTATTATTTCTGTTTAAACTATTGTCAATCGGTCAATGTCATCATTGCAATATATCAAAGAGGTTTTTATATGCCGCGCGCACAAGGCAGTGTTTAAAAAAGGATAGAAAAATCCAGCAAAACCTTATTCGATAGCAAACGTCATTCTATTTATTTAAATGTTAGCATCACTGTTTCTTACATTTGTATGTTGGTATAATTGTTTCTTGTAATACTAGTGCAAGTGAAAACCGACTCTAAGGTGACGAACCTTTTCATTCCGTGACTGTACAATACAGTATTGGTGTGATGATCTTAGGTCCCAATATATGGTGAAGGGTTCCTTCTCTCAATGATGATATGAGTACTGTGAGGTAGAATAAGTGATCGCAAACCGGAGCCATGTTTGGATATTAAAAAACATGATTCTCAATTTTTTATATCATAAATGTCATTAAATCCCCTGATTGAAGGATTCCGTTTTGATTTGTTACTTGTAAAAAAATAAGTAAGTACTTACCTGGAATTCAAATATAATTTATATTAAACTGGTACCTATTAAGTATATGGACTCAGTTTCCACGAAAATAATCTTTGAACTATCTCTTTGTTATAAAATAAAAATACTTTCATCTCAGGCCCATACTTTGTTTACATCTTCAATCTACAATACAGTATCAATTTCAAGGAACAATTTCCTCTGAATAAAGCTCAAACAAAAATTAATTTATATCGTTCCCCCTCAACGTAATCATCACGAAGGCAAAGGTGCAGGTTACAGCTATGACATATAACCCAAATTTACGTTATACTAACACCATTGGGGCCCAAGGCGTCTATTACGAGATACGAAAAGTAAAACGTTTATAATACGGGCGGGAATGAAGTATGGTCGGTGGAGTTAGAAAGAGAAAAGATAAGAAAATAATGCGCGGTCATATATCATCACAATCGCCAGAATTCTGGCCGGAGTTTGCCGGCCACCGACCCTCCTCGTTGCGTGAATATAAGGAAAATATTTACCTAAGTAACGCCTACGTACGCTTAAACCGAACCATCTTATTTTTATTTCACGTACATTGCAGTACTAATGATAAAATATCTGGTTTGTGGTATTAATCACATGTGAATAAAACACGAAAATAGCAACCCTATTATATAAGCAAGCTCAAGAATTTGATGTTAATTTCGGAAACCTTAACCTAAATATATAAGGTAAACCTGCGTACCCGATAGCTATTACTAAAACAACAGATAATAACCATCCGAAGCTCGTATCCTAACGGAATGTTTGCTGCGGTTTCGCTTCAGTACCTAAACTCCGAAATGTAATTGACAACCCTCTTGCCATTAACTAGAATTGGGCTGTCCAGCCGATGAATGAAGGATGCCCAAAGTCATGGAGTTTTAGCCTTTGCCCATACAACAAATGTGAAGTAAACCAAATAATTTATTAGTTCCGACATGAATACTTTACTTACCTTTGATTAAAATAAAATATAGCGGTTTCCATTGTACGATATGTGTAAAAGATTACTCCGGCTTTGAGATTTTAGAAACAAATGAGTGCCTTTAAAACTGACTATCTTTTAAGTAACGTTACAAATTAAAGCTGTGAACCACTACTGCCCGTTGTTCACTTTAGTTATGTTAGATTCCGAGGTTATAGTGAGTTAGGTTAAGTTGTTACTTTTGACTCATTAGGTATTTAAAGTCAAGTCTGGCAATCATTTTCACAAAATCATTAAACATCAGGGTTTTTAAGTTTCCATATTTAAATCATTGAAGCTACGTAAAAACAGTAGAGTTTTATATTAAAGTGTACTACAAATATTTACACAAACCGAAGAAAAACGAAATTTAATTTAGTATAAAACATCCAACAAAAATAAACGGAATGAGTTGCAAAGATATAAAGACGATTTTATAGAGTCCACTAAGTGAAATTACATGAGCGATGACAGTGTATTTTCAGAAGAGGGGTAGATAAATAATGCAATTAGTATAGTGATTGATAGTTTACCGAAACACCATACTAAGGATACTTTGTCTAATATATTTTTGTTTGGGTATATTCTTCCTTTATTTCCTACTTATGATTATGACGAAACAGAATTCTTATACAATATTTAGTAAAGGAATTTTCCAAGGTTCTCTACATTTGATTTAATAACAATCAAAAACTTTGCCTCTGTAAACTGTCTATGTAACTGACCCCTCACTAGGCTAGACTAGGCTATTATTATCATCAGTAGGTTATGCTGTATAGATAATAGGTCTAGGAAACTACGCACAATCACGTATCAAATGTCTCAAATACACAGTTAATGTTTTAGTAGCGTTAGCCTAGCTAAGTTTACTACCTACGTCAAGGTATTCACTACATCATCTCATTATAGTAACTGACCCCTACTAAGCTCGAAGCTTGTATCTAGGGTATCAGAAACTACGCATACACTCATTCACAGCCACCCAGACCGAGATAAACATTTGTGGATCACAGAAATATTCACGGCACGGGAATCGAACCCGCAACCTTACAGATTACCTTTTTACTCATTCACACATACCTACGAGTACTTAAAAACAACAATTTTCTTTTCCTGACCTAATGAATTCAATATAACTTATTGGTAATAACTTACTACCTGACATTATAATTGTAATTAAGTGAAATAAAATTGAATAAAAAATATTTTTTATTACAGAGTATTCTGAGAACGCCATTCGTTGCGGTCAATTTGGCGTAATGTAATCAATTGCTGAACCAATAAAATAAATCAGGGGAGACAGTTTTAATTGATACCGAACAGCAGTAATGTCAAACTCACAATTGAGTTTCTAACTGGATTGGTATGTATTGAACGGTTTTTTTTACTGAATGTTCTAATGGGAACTAACAAGCTTGATCTGTACGTATCCTTTCACCGAAGTTCTTTTTTTATCAAAATAAAATTACTTTAAATGGGATTTTGCAGTTTTAATTCTAGTTTAAGGTATTTCGGATTATTTCTTTGTGGTAGAAACATTAGCAACAATTATCATTCCAATATTTCCAATAGGCAGCATAGATTTCTGTGAATGACATAACATCAGTATAGCGTCACAAACGTTTGGTATTATATTATTTACTAGCTGTGCCCCGCGGTTTCACCCGCGTAGTTTTCGATCCCGTGGGATTTTTGGGATAAAACGTAGCCCTAGCCTATGTCGTTTCCCTGACCATAAGCTACCCATGTACCAAATTTCAAGTCAATCGGTTCAGTAGTTTAGCCGTGAAAAGGTAACAGACAGAGTTACTTTCGCATTTATGATATTAGTAAGGATGGTGTGGTTGTTTGAGGTTCTTTTACACAATCTGCATATTGATTTACTTAAATTATTGATTTCTTTCTATTCTCAATAATTGTGTTATGTATGAGTAACGAAATAAAAGGCAAGCCTGATAAAAATAATAGACTAAACAATAATTTAGAAGTGCATTTAAATAAATAGGTCATGAATGATCAAATCTAACTACATAATATACAAATTAAACCGCACCACAAATTGGAAACATTTCATACTAAAGTTAAATGTCATTTAGAATTGTATAATTTAGTTTATAAATTATGAAACGATGAGAAATAGCATTAAAATAGTTAATATTTTGATTTTCATTCTTACTGATATTGTTTTACTATTTTAATTTGATTGTCCATTTGAAATACATTTTTTGTAGATAATTGTTTGTTTTAACTTTTTTAAGATAGATGTTTGTTAATATTGTGTCTGTACCTAGATTCTGAATCACTTATTCTTATCTTAGTTCTTTGGTAAGTACTTCTGCCTTGGGACTTTATGACGAATTCTTAATTCAAACATTCTCATGGAGTTACAGTTTCGCTTATAGTTAGTTATAACGTAATTTTGCTTCGTTAGGCGATCGCAAGTTGCTTTAGTTTAATATAAAGTGTGTGTAACGCTGGTTTCAGTTTGCTTTGGGTATAGATACAATTAAATGTTAGCTTGTAATCAAAGTAGAACAAATAGTGGTTACGAGCGGGTGTATTCGAGTCCATCAATGATTGACTGAAGCCGACGCGGTTGCAACCATATTTACATATCGACCCAATTAACGTATACACTGCTGCTCATTATCCATTCAAATCGCAATCGCAGCTTTCCCACGTTAGCCGATTTTCCAACGAAAACTCAATGAAAACTTCATAACACTGTTGACTTTGCGCTTGAAACGGATCGCGTAATGGCCTTTGTCGAGCGCAAAAAGCGACTGATCCGGCCCAGATCCGCTTTGTATAGCCCGTTTGCTTTAGTCAGTTGACAACATAATTATCGACTGGTTGTTGCAACGACGAAATGGGCCGGTCAACGTACTACGTCCGAATAGACGGTCTAAGCCTTTAAGGGCTTCTTTGTCGAAGCACGCCTCTATTCCGTGTGTGATAAGGTCGATATCCGATAATGTTTTCAATTTTTGCTGCATATGACCGCTTTAGCTAAGTCGTTGGAGTTAACTGGCAGCAGAGGTTGTCACTTTGTTAACTTATACTGTTAATTAACATTGTAATTTAATTAATAGTTATTACAAGTTGTTGGTTGAATAGCAAAGTTAAACTCTACTAGAAATTTCCACACACATTTGTATGGAAAAGTGTGTACTTGTTTCAATTGGTCGAAGTAATTGTGGGAAAACCCGGTTAACCACCAGTACTGCGTAAATCAAAGAACCTTTGAAGGTTTTCTATATAAGGAACAAAGGTAGCTTGAACTTTATAAAACGGTAAAGAACTATATAAATATACGTAATATCAACTAAATATTACTTTTATAAGTACTTATCATAATTTGTGTGCTCTACTATTATAGAAAGAAAGAAAAAACACGTAAAAACGGCAACTTATAAAAAAATAACTTCAATATACAAAAGTCATTAGAAAAACTAAGTTTTACAATAAAAACGCCTTGAAAGCGATGCTTGAAACACGGGATCTCATCTAGACAATTTTTCTCACACTACTCGGCCTTGAGATTGAGATGCACTCCGAGTGACATCTCGCTACTGCAGGGAAGTTACAAAATAACTCAGACTTGCTTAACTAGATGGCGCTATTATTAATGCTTAAGTTCAAAGCTGAAAACGTTAAACGAAATTTTATTTAATTGTGTATTTTGTTTGTTTTTATGTTTGTGTTTAATGTTCATGTTTAAATTGATTTATTTTAAGCAATTTTTTTGTTTATTTCGGAATTTAATGTAACAAGCTGAACATGTAATTTTCTCAGGAAAAATGTTTCTAAGCTTAATTTTTTGACGAATAGAGTTTTAGATTTTCGGTATTTTGTTATAATTAAACAATATTTTCATATCTAGTACATTCTACCATAATGTATAGATACTCTACCAACTCTTTATAATATTAAGTACCTAATAAATAATATATTAATTACAAACAAAATACAAATATATTAATAATATTTACATAAATAAAATTGATATAAGTATTCGATTTAAACATCTTTTGTAAATCACCAAACATTACCATTCTCAATTCCCTTAAATACTTGTGTAAGTTCCAAAAACGTTTCAATTAATATAAAATACTCATCAATAAATCATCGATTCTTCTCTTTCGTACCCGAACAATTGTCAACAAACTTCCTCGTCGCATTTTCTCTCTAATCTTAATTGAAAATTCAATCATTTATTCATCTGATCGGAGTCGTTAAGGCTCTTTAATAGCTCGCGTGCCTTTTTACTCCATTTTTATTTCTCATTGTAATAGCCAGCTAATTTTCTCTATCAAGCTCCGAAAGGAATCCTTGAAAAGTTATTTAAAAGGTTTCTAAATCGATTAACTTTAACTCTGTTCAACTGCCAAAGTGCCGAAAGTGTAGTAGATTCCTAATTGAAAAGTTTCGGATCGGTCAACGATTGGATTGTCTGACGGTAATTCCCTTTTCATAAATGTTGCCATTTACAAAATGTTACATTTAATATTATATTATTAGACTATATGAGTGAATATCCCGGCGCCTAAATTTGCGTGGCAACTATGAAATCGGTACTAAAAAATATAGTTATAATGTTTAAAACTTTTTTTTTAGTTAGATGAAATAGTCACCTATATGAGGCACTAAATATTTCATTACTGGGATTAATAGGTACTCCAGAAAAAAATGTTAAACCTCGAAATCTTTCATCGCCGTGTCTGTCCACAACTCACCTTGATGTGTATTATACCTCCTTGATGAAAACCTATTGGTTGAATACATTGAAACCTAGTTTTATATGATACTTGGATAGTTAAGGTATTGTTACGGAATACACTCAATCAAATATTTAAACAACACGACGAATGGTTACTAGAAAAACATTTGTCCCAGAACTTCCTTTCATCGCCATGTCAAAAACATTTTTAAACATATTGTTCCACCTAAAGACTTGCGTCTCCTTCTCTGTGTGCTAAACGTTGCCCTATAGTACCGCCTCAGTGCTCGACGTGGAAGGACGTGTCCACGTGCCTGCGTTTTCAAGCTATAAATGTAAGTGTATCCCATTTTTGTTACTGGACAGTTTTTCTTTCATCGCCGTGCATAGGTATAACTTCTATTTGAACAAGTTTATACTCTTGATTGAGCATTCGATAGAATGCCCATACTCTTCTGTTTATTTGTGAATTGTTTAGTTCTTAGGATACCTAATAGATTTTATGTAATTTTAAATTTTCGACTCGTTTCTCATCGCCATGCTTTCATTTCCGTGGTTTCCATAGCAAATATTTGCTATGGCAATGAAAAAAAAGACACGGCAATGAAAAAAATTTCATTGCCGTGTCTTTTAAAACAAATTACTTTCATCGCCGTGGCCAGGTATTTCATTTCCGTGACTTATATTTTCATCGCCATGGTATGATTAGGCAAGGAAAACATATTTATCTGTGATACAGTGTACCGAATACTGACAGTACAGTACTCGTCAAATAATATATCTGCAATACGACAAAAGACTTAAGTAAAGACTTATAAGTACAGTAAATAACTCATTTGTGTTTACTGGACTCCTTCTAGCTGGTTTTCTTGATTCCTTAAGATCGTCTCCATTCTGATGCACTGTAATGGAGTCGTGTACCAGCCGTTCCACTCCGCTCTGTCTTCGGCTCTTCTCAGAGCTGGTAATTGAGAGCCCTGTTATTGCCTTGATCAGGTTTGACCAACGGGTAGGTCGGGTAGGTCTACTTTTCCCGCCACAACCAGCTTGTCCAAGCTGTATGACCGTTGTAGCTCCAAATGTGACCAAAGTAGGTCAGGACTCGTAGGTAACATATTTGTTTCATACTTGTTTTTACGTCAAGTAGTTCTAGAATAGACTTATTTGTACGTCTCGCTGTTAACGGTATGTGTGGCATCCTTCTCCAGCACCACATCTCGAAAGCCTTAATCTTTTTTCGATCTACAGCGCGTGGATAGACCAGGACTCACAGCCGTATAGAAATATCGAGAATACCTGAGATCTAATTAGTCTCATCTTTGTTACGTTTGGAGATGGTTTGGACATTCCAGATTATCAACATTTTGCTTATTGCTTGCCCATCTCCACACAAATTCGAATCTCTTTCTCGCAGCCTCTCTGATTACTGATCGTCCAGCCTTTTTTTTTTTAACGCAGTGAAAATGCATATAATTGCACCGTGAGCCGATATTGGGAGGGCCCACGGGGCATGTAGGGCTCTCCCAGCCAGAAGGGCTGGGCCTACCCACTAAAAACACAGCGACTTCCGTCCACGTTACATTGGGGTACCGTAGGTTCCCGAGGGGGATTTCTACTACGGCACTCCAACGCCGGGCCCGCACTAAAGCGGCGCCTCCCTCCTTGAGAGGACCTCTCCGGAAGTGAAGACGTCCTCGACTACTGGTACCAAGGGCAAGCGTCCTCCCGACGCTCTCCCTTTTTACCAGAGCTCAGGAGAATCCCAGCCCCCCCTCACTGACCCCCTCACATTAACGGGCACAGCCAACTGCGTCCGAAATGTGGGGGTGATCGTCCAGCCTAGGTATACAACCAAAACTTGCTCATGAATTCCAGGTCTGACAATTCTCCTGTGCGTGTGATCTGTTCAGCTCGGTCAGTGACCATAACCTTTGTCTTCGACTTGTTGACCCAAAGTCTTTTAGAACTCTCCTACTTATATTTCGTATATCCTATAGTATTCACCATAGATGTTAAATAGAAAAAGGAACTCTTTTTCAGCCTCCTCATCCGGGATGATATGCAACATAATCTTACTGGCATGGGATATAAGTGCTACAGTCCGGTAGGGTGCAAATTTTTTTTTACCCAGAATAGGCTTGCACTTGACTGTAACTAACCTGATGGAAAGCGATGATACAGTCTAAGATGGAACGTGCTCACCCAGAAGGTGACCTATTGACTCGCGGCTTAAAAAGACCCAGCCAGTTGAGCCTTTGACTCAATGTATGAACCAAAATTGAGGGTTGAGGTCAGCGTTATTCCAAGAAGGTCAGGGTGGTCCACTATAGGTAAGGATACACTCCGGAAAATAGGAGCCAGTTCGAACAGCGTCTTCCTTGCGGAGAAAAGACACGCCTGGGTCTTCAAGGCATTGAACTTGATCAGATTGGCATCGCTCCAATCGGAGACTGCCCGAAGGGAAAAGTTCGTGTAATCGACCTAGCCTCTCTTAAATACTGTGTCTCGGCCGCACTAGCACGCGGGATGGATATGTAATTCTCTACAACTGTGCAATCATTTGCATACTCATAGGTTCTGGGCTTTGGCAGATCATTGATATGCAACAGGAAAAGTGTTGCAATGAGTACTAACCCTTGGGGAACACCAGCATTAATCGCCATTTGATCGGACGAGCATCCATCAAGAACGACCCGTATCGATCGATCCCGCAAGAAGTCCGATATCCACCCACACAAACTAACAGGCAGACCGTATGATGAAAGCATGCTTATAAGGCATGTAATTTTGTGGACCCCTTCTTGAACAGGGGACCAAAAGCGATTCTTTCCAATCTTTAGGCCATATATCATAGGGGTTTTATGTTAATCTTATTAAGAAATTCGATCAATTATTATCATTCGATGTGGCGTAGATAACCCGTCTGGGGGAGTATGCCTCTCCTTCTCGGAGACAGGCGTGTATATATTGTATGTTAGGATAATATAATACTCATGTCAGTATATAAAAAAATGTTTTATGTATGGATTTTCATTTCCGTGGTGATTCTTTCATTACCGTGGGACAGTTCTTTCATTGCCGTGGACGCTTGTTTCATTGCCGTGCCCGCATGTTTCATCGCCGTGGCATGAAATTTTTAAACTTGTGTTATTCGTTAGTTTTTTAGGTAATCAGCTTGATAATAAGCAAGAATACATACATTATCAAGAAGTATAATAAACGCTAATTATTTTTGAAAAAAACTTAAAAACAAAAAAATCCACGGAAATGAAGATTTTTGGGCACTTGTTGAAATTCACTCATATAATATGAATCCCGCTATTTCATCCGTGATAACTTATTTTTTAGCGACATACACACGATTATAAACCTTCCTCTTGAATAAACTCTATATTTTAATCAGCAATCGTGTTAAAATCCGTTGTGTAGTTTAGAAGAATTAAATTATTTAAGTGTACATAGTCTAAACTAATATTATAAAGAGGAAAGATTTGATTGTTTGTGTGTAACAAATAGGCTCGGAAAATACAGGTCCGATTTTAAAAATTCTTTCACTATTGGAAAGCCACAATATCCCGGAGTGTCATAGACTATATTATATTTACGTGGGTGAAACCGCGGGGCGCTGTTAGTTATAGATACAGACGAAGCACGATGGAAAGTGACTTGCTTTATACTCAGTAGAAAATAGTGATAAAAACTTTAATACTAAGCATTATTACTTATTGAGATTCCAATAACAAGTGATAATGAAGTAGAGGTAATACTGTGGGTAGGCTTCATCTTATATTCATAACGCTAGAACTATCGGGACTTAGCTGCACAAGGAGAAACTTTATTTATTTACCAGACAATAATGCTACAGAGAATTTTATTCTAGTTGTATATCAACAGAATACTTATTATCTAGTAATGAAACTAATAATTAAAATACCCTGTACTTACGATAATAAGGATATATCAGACTCATATTATAAATGTCAGAATGTATTTTTTGTTTTACCTTTATTGATTGGACTAGTTATTGATTTTCATTTCATTTTTGTTTTATATGAAGATAGAGGAATTGGAGATTGATATTAGAATACTATTTAAATCTAAATTTCTGTAGGTCCCATAGGGCGTTGATAATGTAAACCGTTATTTTATAACTTAAAAAATTGAAAGAATATATTAACAATATTTGTTTCTTTACGTAATGTTTTGTTTTGCATCTCATTTTTATTGTAATAGCAACATTTTTGTTTTATTTATAAGCCAATTAAATAAATGTAAAACAACGCAGATATCCTTTTTGTCATTGAGACGTAACCGATATTTTAATAAAGAGTATTCATGTCCTAGTCTCAATGTCGGCACGAGTCTCACCTTGAAACAATATGTAAAACGGAGCGTCCGCTGAAGAAAAATATAGAAATAATTGCCTCATGCAAAACACGTCCAAGTGAACATTCACACAAATGTGAAACAATAAGTGCTATCGCAGTTCTCAAGCGAAGCCAAGTGCTCAAAGTTTGTGAGAATTTATTTCATTCTTATGGTACTCTTATACCGCTCTCAACTACACAACGTAAATAATAATGCGACCGTTATAGGGTCATTACTGAGAGAACGGGCCATGTGATGTTCGAGCTTAGATTTTTACAAGTAAAAAAGTATAGTTTCATTTGCTTAATAAATGTTATCTGTACTCCTTATTGCGTAATTTAGACTTTTAGCTGACTCAATGAGGAGGTAATTAAGTTGTTATCCAATAGTACTTACGCTTATCTACGTACTCAAAGAACAGTGTGTTATTATTTCTTTATTTTTGTTTGGCTAAAGAATATGTGCTTGCTACGAAAAGTTGTGAGAATAATAATTTTGCGCAGGTTGTACGAGTACGTGTGTGGGTAGATATGTCCTCTCCGACCGGTATCTGGCGAAGCTCTTTGCCGGAGCCCATTGAGTCCGAGATGAAAGCACGGTCATTACCTGAAACAAAGAACGAATGCCGCTCAAACTGTGCATAAATCGTGCCACCCTGTTTACTTACGACGAGGCTTCCTACGAAAGCCGCCAAAGAAAAACGCAGTCTACATTGCCACGAAACGACCTGAATGAAACCTTTTCTTTACCGTTAATACATTTATACGTTTCTAAAGGAATTGCGTTTTTAATATGGGCCACTCATAATTTCTTTTTTCAACTAACAGCTGTTTCGGAATATTGTACAGTTGAATCGTTAATAAGATTTGAATTTCAAATGTTGTCTAGTAGAATTTTGGCTTCGTTGACGTCAGAGTTTTAGTAGTTTTTTGTTGAGATAGTTCTAATATATTCTGCTTTTAAATTATTAGGTAACATAGTAACAGACATACAGTTAATACAATAAGAAACAATTTGGCGTGACAAACATTATTCAGACGGGAAAGAATTACAGTTGGTAACCGTACTGTTTTGTTTATAAATCATGAAACACAATGAAGTATTAGTTATTCATGTATACTCGTACAGCAAAGTATTTTACAAATACTTTATATTGAACGTTTTTATTTTTAACAACTCTTGATATAAAAATATGGATAGTTAAAAAACAAAGCACTATTTATTTCAAATATTTGCAATTGAATAACTGTTTACGGAAATGAAAATTTATAACAAATAAATCCCACCAAAAACATTCTGTAAAAAACTAGCCAAGTCTCGATGGAGCTGCTTGTTTATCTCTAAAAAGTAATGAAATCTAGACAAAGTCGTGCCAAGTGTAAGGTTCCTTACTGCGATTTCTTTATTATTATAGTTATTGTTGTGTGACTTGGCCGTTGAAGGATACACTGTACACAAGTACACAACTGTACACAAGGGTACAAAACTAGGTGCTCCATGACACTATTGCACCAATCTGTCGCCAGAACCGCTACCCATTGACGATAGAAAATTGCCACTTGAAAAACGTTGATTCAATATCCAGTCAATTGTAGGCTTGATAAAGCTGCGTATTTTAATAATGTTACAACATTACGTGTAAACAAAATTGACTTGTACCCACTACTAACGTTTTAAACAATGTTCAACGGCCAAGTCACACAACAATAACTATAATAATAAAGAAATCGCAGTAAGGAACCTTACACTTGGCACGACTTTGTCTAGATTTCATTACTTTTTAGAGATAAACAAGCAGCTCCATCGAGACTTGGCTAGTTTTTTACAGAATGTTTTTGGTGGGATTTCATTTATTTTTGTTGAAACGTGTTTATATTGTTTTTTTATTAGATTTTCTTATTTGACACATTTTTTCTTTTTAGGAGTAGTATTTTATTACTAAGCGCCCCGCAATTTCACCCGCGTAGTTCCCGTTCACGTTTCCGAGGGAATTTCGGGATAAAAAGTATCCTATGTGCTTCTCCTGATTCTAAGCTACCTCCCCACCAATTTTCAGCCAAATCAGTTGAGCCGCTCTTGATTTATAAATTCCCGTTCCCAATCCCGTAGGAATTTCGAGATTAAAGGTATCCTACGTCCTTTTCCTGGTTCTAAGCTACCACCTCACCAATTTTCAGTCAAATCAGTTGAGCCGTTCTTGAGTTAAAAATTCCCGTTCCCAATCCCGTGGGAATTTCGGGATTAAAGGTATCCTACGTCCTTTTCCTGGTTCTAAGCTACCACCCCACCAATTTTCAGCCAAATCAATTCAGCCGTTCTTGATTTTTAAATTCCCGTTCCCAATCCCGTGGGAATTTCGGGATTAAAGTTATTCTTTGTCCTTTTCCTGGTTCTAAGCTACCTCCCCACCAATTTCCAGCCAAATCAGTTCAGCCGTTCTTGAGTTACAATTCCCGTTCCCGTTCCTGTATAATTCCCGTTCCCGTTCGATTATCCTAGTTTTTATAGTTTTCCCTTTATGTGGCCATAAAACCCTAATTCTGTACCAAATTTCAGCTCTCTAGGTTTATGGGAAGTACTAGTTCTATTTTGATGATCATGAGTGAGTGAGTGAGTGTCTTAAATACGAAACTTTGCATTCGCTTAACTTCGGAGCTAAATGACCTACAGACTTGAAATTTTATTTTAAGTATGTGATTGTATAGCTTACTGGATGACGAAAATTTCAGTGCTCTGGGTTTATCCAAAGGTTCTCAAATAGGGGCCTGAAAATGCGGCGAAAGGGTTCCTGTAAAGGATGGTACGGCAGTGTTTGCTTCGCGCTCGACTTGGCGGGGGGCACTGCCGTGCCCCCAGATTTGTTTCGTTCACTATGAAAATTAAATTAAAATAAACAGACAAACATACTTTCACGTTTATACTAGCGATGTCTCGCGGTTTAATTAGTGTAATTCCTGTATTTTATTTAATTTCTTTAACAAGTCAGACATTGTATTCTTAAAATACATACTAGAAACACCCTAGCTTCGCATGGATCCATTTTTCCAACGGATTTTCCAAAATATTCTTTCACACCCAACTTGTCCTTACTATAACGAACACAACGAAAATGAGTTATTCAATTTGGTTCAGTCATTGATATATTATGATATTGATGTACCATTTATATGTAAGTATAAATAAACCAACGAAAAAAAATATTCCAACACATATCGAGATAAAAAAGAATAAACAAACAAAATAAAAAACATAATTTTCCGTCGCGTGCCTGTAAAGGTTCTCGTTGATACATAAAGATAAATAATAGAAATATGACAATACATATATCAATAAATATCGATTTATTATACAAGTAAACTGACAGAATCTGTGTAAACGATCTATTTGTTGTCGTCAGCTGTTGATACAAGTACTAGGCAACAATTGAATACGGGTGTAAATCAGAGAGATAGTGGCGGTTGACCCCTCATGTAAATGTCCCGCTGACCCCCAAACCCCCTCCCTCCTGACCCCCCATTGTCTCGGGTTACACTACAAACTCACTGAGTTCGGATTAGGCGATGTTACTTTGAAAAATAAACAAATTGGATTACTTTGAAAAATGTTTATTGAACGAAGTACATTGGGTCACATAATTTATACTTTTATGTAAAGAGGTCTTCATTTTTTGTATAACATTATTGTTGGTAAGTTTAGTGCGGTGACCTTACAAATAACTTAAACTTTACTTAATTTTACATACATACAACGTATCTCATCAAGGCTTTGCCTGCTTTTAGCTTCATTTTAACATAAGAAATAAGAACTGATAAGGGTTATTAAGTTTATTTTTACATTTCAACACTTTCTAAAACTATAATTCAAACAAAGTTTACCTTAAAATTATGTATGAACAAGGCAAGTTTTACTCGTCTTTAAGTTTATTTACAGAACTTGAATTTGCATTCGGAAAACATTTAATATTAGAAGACTAAACATGCATTGCTAAAACCTTTAAACAAATATATTTTCCTACATTTTTAAGACCTAAAATCTATCTAAAAAGATAAACAAAGATATCTAATCATTTAACTAATTATTCTAAAGAATGAGTAAGTAATCATTCTACTATATTTTCTTAATCTTATTTAGTATATAGTTTTCTAAGATATTTTTTCAAGTGTATGATATATGTTAGAATTATTTTAAGTTGTAAAGGAACTAGTTTATTAATTACAAACAGCATTAAGTTATTTTTAGGTTTAAACTACAACTACTACTTTAAACTACACTATTACTATTTTAAAACTATTCAACAACACAGGTATCAGTTGAAATCAATAGCATACATCGTTACTATCTTGATTTCACTTGATACGATACGAAATGAAAATAACGATATTCTTTCTCGTTGGCGATAGCTATCGCATAACACATGAGTCGGTATTGAGACACATGTCTTGACTATCTGTACGATTCTGATTTACTGTGTCTGAAGTAGCAATTTCGATTCTAATACTGTTCTATGATATATATTATATACTCGCCTTTTTGTTTTCTTACTTAATTCTTTTCGTATCATATTTGGATTGGAGGAAAAGATTCTTAAAAGTTTTGTAAAGTGTTTTTTATTTAACCTAATTTTAGATAAATATTTATAGTAAATGTATTTTTATGCTACCGACGATTTATTGTTATGATACATGCCTGTTAAGCTGGTAGTTTTGTATACCCATACTGGATAAGCGTGGTGATTAATAATAAGTACTTAAAAATAACCACATAGAAAGGCTTAAGCAAATATTCTTCTCCTTGTAGTGCCTCTCCATTACTGAACGTCAGAACCAGCCTGAACAGTTGTTCTACAGTCTTAGTCAAATATTGTTTTAATCTATTCCTAATCTGTACAAATAAAAGAAAACCGTTCCTGATTGACTGATCTATAAACACACAGGTCAAACCAGTGAAGGGACTGCGCTGGAATTTGGCACGCTGATTGTATGACGTAGGTAGTCGCTAAAATAGGAAAAACAGGAGTAAGAGCAAGGGGAACAGCATAGTTAATTAAGTAGTTAAAATTATGAATATCGAATTTAGAACCTTCTCCTTTTCGAAGTCAGTTAAATTAGAAAAAAAATGTTTTACTCCCTTAAGATTTATTTAAGTATATTTACACAAAATTAGATTACAATACTATTACAAAACCATACATCTAGTCCTATAATCCTTTAAAAAACACCTGTTGAATATTCAAATTTTCTCAGCAGATACCGAAGTCAGATTTAAACGGAATCTCTGTGATATTATCTGATAGTTAATTAATGTGACGTATACACCAGCCCGGAACACACTGGGTTGGGCAGACGCCAGAACTTTTTGCTCCAAGTGGCAGTCTTGTAGCGTGTATATTGCTACTTAGGCAGATTGTAACTTGAAATGAAACGTCGATGGTCACAAATCACTAGCCAGTTTAACCGCATGAAATTTGTTTTTACTGTCCCGTTTTAAACTGTGTTTTGTTAGGTGGAGAGTCTTTTTTTGTTTGGAACTGATTGGGATGGTAATTGGTGTTTATTTTTATAAATATGATGATAGTTATAGATAAAGATGCATTGTTTATATCCTTAACTTGATTGTGAGTTGATCAGAATATGTAAAGAACTTTTCCTGTAACTGAAAATTCAATTGGCACATCTAAATATTTACTTTAAACTAAAGATATATCTAGATGGATATATTTGTTTTTAGGTACGGAGTCATTAATCTCTTACATATCAAATAAATGTTGTTGTTTTCAAATCCCTAAAATGTGTTATTTATTGATTCAGTAATCCTACTATTGTACTAATGCGGGCAAAACCGCAGGACGCAGCTTGCGTAATGATTATGTACTCGATTCAAAATACCAAATTTTAATAGGTAATGTATTTGTGATAATTAGACCTATTTTTTCTGTACAACTGTGATCGGCGGCGAACATCAACAGTTACAGTCCTTTCAAGTAGAAAGAACTCTTAAAAGTCTATCAAAAATATCGTATCACAGAAATAGATTTGAAATTAGAGTTGTAATTACGAGTACATACATTAGTACATGCTTATACCACAGTATTAAAAGAGAGAATATGACTGTGCTTATATTTAAGTACCTATCTAGTCATTATTACGACAAAAAAAACTAGTTGCTACTACCTATATGTAAATCAACAAACTAACATTCCACTCATCAAACATTATTATAAGATATGGTACAGACCATTTAATATCAAGAACATATTTCATTTGTATTTATCTCGACTCTAAAATAGACTACAGAGAACTTAACGGTTAATTAACAAATGTGGTGTCGCTAATAGCACACGATTTTGTTTTGTTATTTAAACTTTGTTGCAGAGCGCCAAAATAAATGGTACAATACAATGAAATTATATAAAGAATTAATTATATTAAACAAAACATATATTGCCTTATTTGCGTTAAGTTCTTTAACCTAGTTTAACAAAACCGGTTTTAAGGTTAGTATTGGTTTTAGAAATTAGCGTTTTAGAACTAAAATAGACCAAGAAATCCAAAAAACTTATGGTTTTGTTCATTAAATGAAAATAATATTCTGTGCTATCGTTCCAAATCATTCAGATTAACAGGTTGTAAAACCTGGTTTAGTGCTAAACCAGAATAAAAATGCAAATGATAGGGTCAATGTATAGTTAAATATTATATTTACTAGCGACGCCCCGCGGTTTCGCCCGCGTAATTCCCGTTCCCGTAGGAATATGGGGATAAAATTAGGGATAAAACCTTTCCACTGAATTACTCTATATATTAAAACAAACCGCATCAAAATCCGTTGCGTAGTTTTAAAGATCTAAGCATACATAGAGACATAAGAACATAGGGACGGAAATCGACTTTGTTTTATACTATGTAGTGATTGCTGCACAAAAATCCAACTAAAATCAGTACATAAGTCACGGTAATAAATCTGTTACAAATAATTAAAATTTATTACGAGTGATAAGATTTTTCTTCCTTAAATTTACAGCATCAAATACCGTTACGCAATATATTAATGAAATGTAATTTATTAACGCGAACACCGACCACATATTGGAATAAAATGTAACGAATTCTGTAAAAAAACCGAGAATTCGGAAATGTAAAATAAAACCGTGAATTTAATCCATTTACTTGTAATGTTATTTAGTTTGATGTATTGAAAATGCGATTTTTTTAATTAGATTGAGGCAATTAAATATTAAGTAGAGGATAGTCAGATCGAACATTACCTTGATAATACTATCAAGGTAATGTTCGATCTGACTATCTAGGTACGAGTATACTAAGGTACAAGTTTTATATTAGTTTACCAGAAAATTCTTCCTTAATTGTAGTAGACTCACAAATAAAGTGTCGTTGTAATGAGTGAAATAGTCTCTTGCAGTTTCATGAACAAAATACCTATAAACGTTAATGAATGATAATTTGTTATGCAATTGAAGCGTTTTATTGTCGGTAATTCGTATGAAATTGGAACAAAATTTTCGTATTTCTACATTAAAGAAATTTCAAGCAAATACTTATATCCTCAGGAATATAATCTCAAGACATTCTGAATTCAAAATTCAACCTTAAAGTAATGAAATCTAAATTCAAATTTAAACATCAAAGTAATGAAAAATGCTCTATAAATACAGATATATTGTGCGTTCTATTCTATATATTCTGCATTCAGACTCCGAAAGACCTTCAAGTCTATTGTGTTGTCCCTTTTCAGACTTCAATTTAATTTCACACGTTTCACATATCTCCGTATCTGGTGTGATAAATCAACAATCAGCTTTGGTTTTACGTGAATCCGTTTAGCGATAAGGAAAGTCTACTTAATAATATTTTTTTACAAGTCTCATGACCGTAAGGCATTTATAAAGGTTATTATCCTACAAAATACGCTTGTAAATAAAAATGTAATACAAATTGTTTTTCTAATATTATTTTTATTGCTTTCTTTTTAATAGTACCCGACTCCGCAGAAATATAAAGAAGGATTGAATTGAAAAGGTGCGTTTTTAAGGTTGCATTTCAATTTCTTGGTGCGATTTTGTATTGATTTCTTCATAGTTGAACATCTTTGATTTGGAATACCTATTTTCTCATGTTTATAGAGTTTACTGTGATCTTATGATACAATTAAGAGGTGAGTATAAGAATAAGGGCCTATTTCACGATCTTCAAGTAAAGTTACTCACCAAGTAAAGTGAGTCTTGTCTCGTTCTTACTTTATGTCAAGTAACAAAGACAAAACATGTGAGTCGCTACTCGGAACTTTACTTGAAGATCTTGAAATAGGCCCAAGAATAAAAAATGAATAGTGGAACTCCTTAGTGGCTACAAATAAATCCTTCGAGTTTGATGATTCCAGTAGATAAGCTTAGTAACGAGATATTCATACAAGCATCTTTTCATTTCATCGATAACTGTCACAATACAACTTTCAGTTTTATTACTCTATCCTCAAAACAAATACACTGTCTAACCCCCAACATTCAAAGGCAGACATATCTACAGTTCACAACGGGGATACAGATAGCGAAGCGTTTTAAAACTTGTACAAGAACTGTCTCACAACCGGCCTTAAGAACGTACAAGCGGAAACTTGCGCAGTTTCCAAACGCAATAAATGGTGCGAGCACCATGCACTGCACTAAAGAACCAATTTCATTCCTATTCTATTGTTCCTGATTCAAATTTCGATTAAAAACTTTTTAAAGTGTACAAGTTTCGATAGAATTATAGGTTTGCAAGTTTTAAAAAGTATTCGATTACAATTTTTAAATTTAGAAGCGTTTGTATGGTTTTTGAAATCACGATGTTTTTCTTTAACTTTTTGGTATGTAAAAAGTTTTGTTTCTTTTAGTGAAACCATAAAATTCTTTTAAAAACTTTGATTTATTATATTTGTTATGATTTTTTAAAATTTTGTAACTTAAATACAGATTTAATCCTGAAATAACTTGATTTTCCAAAAACATGCCCTCCAGTCAATACCTGATTTTAACATACATACTTTCACATTTATACATAAAGTATATCCTCATTACAATAGTATTCAGAATTCCTCTATTTCAATGCTATATTATTTGTGTTGTGTGGTATGAAAAATAAAATATAAGTTTAGATAAAAAATATCAAAAGAATACTGCCTCGCTTCTGCATAACGCAATCACAGTCCCCACTTCAAACATAGGAGATTCTTTAAAACAGTTTTCCAAACAAATTCTTCACTGTTTGTTAAACTATCTACAAAGTTACATATCACAATTTGATATACAGAGTATAAAAGTTTATATTAAATTATTCTCTAACTTAAATAGAACAACATATTTTGAATGTAGTTTAGTTTAGTATTACATTCGTCGATTACATTTTTTGAATACGTTGTCACGTCGACGTTACTGGGGTGCATTTTCTAAACATGCTTCGGGTGTGAGATCACTAACACGCTATAAATCAGCATGATGATAACGCTAACTGTGATAGAATCATCAAGTAGAAAGCGACTCCTGGCCTACAGTGAGATCTTATAGGCATTTACTAGGTTACTCATTAACCTTCTTTTTTAACGGTATATAATAGTTAGTCCAAATTTCGTCTCATTCATACATAAGATACATCTCAAAGATTGAGATTAACCATAAATTAACTACACTATTGCTATTCCTGGTAAACTAATAAGAGGGATAGGGTTAATACAAATCACAATATACATTATAATAATTACCTGTATATAATTCTGGTATAACACATATTGTAACTATATATCGTAAAGGTATTCGGGGTCGAGCCTATCAAGTATTATATTTCGTATTATGAACAGACGTCGGCACCATATGTTACTTCCTAGAAATTATAATAATGTAGGTGCTCTCTGATATCCAAAATTAATGTGAGATTGAATAATTACGATTAATTAGTTCTTCATTAGTATATTATGAAGGTATTGTTGGTACTCTGTTCAGTTGTAGCCAATTTCGTGAGACCTAAAATCCTCATCTAAATCGGTTAAGACATTTTTACCTGGACGAGTTAAAAACATAAATTATGCATTCTTAATTTCCCATTTTCCCCTTCATTAAATAAGCATAGATAGTTGTGTAATTTAGTAATAAAGTACAGAATAAAAGAGGTTATTAAACCATTTTGATGATATTTTGTATTATACCGCATTCTATTCTTAATCAACTAAATGAACTATTACTAACAAAATTATTTATAATTGAACAATAAACATGAATAAACCAACAATCTCCAATCAAATCTCGTGTACAGTACAATTATTTTGCTTCAACGTTCCGTCTTATGCATCTTGTTATTCATTTTGTTCACAGTAATAACCTGAGCAAGACTAGACATTGTATTAATACAATTCGAGGCAAATCCGAAGACGTACAGTTATTTGTCAACGTCCAAAGGTTTATTTCTATTGCAATACTTGTCAGAATGAAGACTTGGCAGTGCGTTACGTAGATGGATAATTTTACATAATTATTTGTTAATTATTAATTAAAACGCAACCTTGGGATTTCTTATTTCTTTACAAATGTTTGTTTTATGTTACTATGTATTTTCAAAAGTAATAAAGAGATTTTAATACATTTTAAATAATCTTCACAAATACAATTAACATATAATCTCATACATTGATATTTTGTTAATTAGTTTTGTTTATGGTGTATACTTCGGTCATTCATGTATTGATAAATAATGTGACAAAAATGTTGTCATCTTTTGAAAAAGTGTGAGTTATCATATCACCAAAGAGATATGTTTTTTTAGAAATGTGATTAGCTAAATTCAATAAGTACTTAAAATATTAAATGACTGTATCATAGTCCCACCGTTGAATAGTTCGTTAACAATTAAGATTATGTAAATATTTTGCTCATAGTGAGGAGGAATAGTTCACCACGTTTGCTTAACGCATATTGGTGATCTCAAAACCAAGATAAATATGGGTACGTTATAAATAAAATGAGCCATAATAAGTTGCATTCCAAATCGATTATCGTTACCTCATAATTCATACATCATCTAAAAACGATATCCAATGTATGTTACCGATAAAAAATGTTCATTTTACACTTGAAAGCGTATCGAGTATAAAATTATTCTGCTATCTCTTCTCTGAACTCCCGATTTCACATGTCGTAAAATTTTTACTCCCGAGATTTTTATCGTCTCTTGCGAGTCTAAAATAAGCTGATATATTGTCGCTTATACACTTACCTGAAGATGTGATGGTTATCTTTGTATGCAAGCGTTCATAAGACACCTGTTCAGATGTTATTTATATAATAATATGCTGTGACATCCCCTACATATTTGACATTTAACTGTAACTCAGTTTGTGAACGAATTGTTTATATTTATTTAACTATAGATACTTACACACTTTCAGCCTCTCTTGTTTCATTCATAAGTTTTGTTTCACATATTTTTAATGCAATCTTGGGTCAGTTGTGTTGCACACGTGTTTAATATATAGGAGTGCAGTGTCATGTGGTATGATATGTGATGTGATAAGTTTTGGATAAAACTAATGAAAGACTCCAACTGATAGACTTTTTACTAACCGTAACAACTGTCAATGATATTGATATTGATCCGGCCCCGTTAACCTGTTATAGGTTTTTGAAACACAAAATCCTTATTAAAGAAAGGTGAGCCATGGCTGTAAAAACCGCTTATAAATCTGTCCAACAGTCCTCAGAGTTAGCGCGGCCGTACTTCATACTCTGTATTGATTTCAGTTTATTTTGGAACCATCGGAACTCATAAAGAGAATACGTATGAGGTAAACGGAACATTTTTATTCAGCCTCATAAATATGTTAACTATTGAAGAATCATCGTAAAAAACAGATGTATAAAGCAGCGTGAGGTTTAATCATGAATCGTAGCCACGTTTCGATGACGAAGTCGGCGCGGAAATAATTAGAGCTGCTTTATTGCCAACCAGATCGCATTCACTGCTGCATAATGAATGAAACGTCACTGTTGCGTCACCGGACGCAAAGAATAACGTCATGACCTCATAACTCTGTATATATTTACAATGAATAATAAACACTAGTTATTTCGCAATCAAAATAAATACACACTTCAAGAGCAACCCACACAAAATCATGTCGCATTACGACAATCGAAACTGACACTAATTACACTAATATCAGAAATTTGACACAAATTATGATTAGAGAAGCGACAGATATTTATTAAAGTTCAGTTTATCGTTTTGCACAAATAGCCGTCGTGTCCATGCCAGTTCATAATCCTAGCACATTTGTAGTGTAGTGTAGGTATCTTCCATAAATCCAATACACATTCTATTCGATAAATGGCAGCGGTTACAGGCGGGCACTCCAACCCGGGATTTTCAAAACAAAACAAAACGTTATAAATATCGACAAACCGCAGCGGATAGAATCGAATATGAGCAAAGTAAAAAAAAAATATTAAAATTTTTGAACCCTCACAATCCCAGCTATCGGTATCAAAGCACGTCCAATCAAAACGAGACGTGACAATGATTCAGATCCTTTTCGATTCTGTGAATAGCTTCGCTAACTTATTGGCGATCCTTTATTTGCTGATTGCTGTTTGACACCTCAGTGGAAGCAGATTCGGTTGGTATTTTTATTTAATTAACTTTTACTGTTGGCTGCGTTCGGCGGCCGCGGCCGGCGGCGGGCGGGCGGCGCGGCGCGGGGCGTCTGAAATACAATGCTGACTAATTTACGCACGGCTTCTGTCGCTTTTCACTTTAACTTTTTATGGTTATTTTGCTGTTTTAGAAACTCGTTTTAATTATTTTTGTTTAATTGCTTGCAGATGATGAATACACCGTTATTTTTGTACCGTTATCGGTAACGTTAAAATGCTTAAATGACGAAAATATTTTAACGGTTAAATTGAATGAAATTGCAGTGAAAGCAAACACGATAATAGCCCTCGTGGCAAGTAGATTAGAGACGATAATAATTCTTCGTAAAATGTCACCAAAGTTCATAACTGATAAAAGTTTAAAAGACCCTTTCCTGAAATTTTAATATGGACTTAATTTTTGACGAGGCCCCCACGCACCGTTGTGAATCAAAATTAGAGAGAATATTGAGTTATTTTCTTCATAAATCAAACAAAGCAACTTCATTTATTTATGTACGTAATACTGCGTTAGATGTTGTTTATAAGACAATTCCTTGTAGAAGCTAAAACATATAGCAAACTTAGGTAAATAGTCACAAAAAGACTGTCATATCTAGTAACTACTGAAGACTAGTACATTTGATAGCATGACTACCAATCTTCTTTAAGATTTCCAGCCACCAATTAAAAAAATAATTTAAAGTTAAAAAAGTCGTAGTCAAATATTTCGCTGCTAAATATTAATTAGTACAAAATACTACACCAATTACCAATTATATTTGTACTAAACGAAGGTTTACCAAGGATTGCATGCAATCCTCGTTCAACACTGTGCTGTGAATTACCAGACGATAGTAACACCTTAGTTTCCCATACTTAACATCCAACAGTTCATGCAAGTTTGTAATTGAAAAAGTTTACGTCGTTTTTATCAGAGTCTTTTTATTTGGTTTTCAATTTGTTCCCCCTTAAATTTCAGAGGATATTTTTCTTTTTTATACTCAACTTTGAGCTAGGAGTTTTGGTAATGTTTGTATGAATGAGTGTGTGCGTAATTTTTAAAGCTAGATACAGGTGGTAAACGTAGTAAGGGCCAGTTCATACATGAAGATGATAGAGTGATGAAAAAGTCAAAGCCTTTGCTTGGCTTTTTGACCGGTAGAATTTAGATCAATACCGAAGAAGTTTATTTAATCAAAGTAGGTACTTACTACAAAAATAGTGATGTATTTACTCCAAAGAAAATATTAATAACATAAATAGTACGTCTTAATAACATAATTAAAATAATACTTAGTCTATGTTTTGCCTCTAAATTGCAAGCACCCGTTTTGTTTCAAACTTTACTAATATGAAAACAATCAAAACACCTTTCATCCTATTTCGTTTTCAATTTTACACATAATTATCTCTTTTAGCAATAGTACTTAATATGAATAGAATAAAGCTGCAAAAATAATTAGATACGTCCTCTATTAAGACGTCCAACTGTGATTACATTCATCGAAACGGGCTCGGATTATATTATATGCTTTCTAATTAAGATGTTTTGGCTCGAATTTTCTATGAGCACCTATTTGGTAATTAGTTTTATTATATATTTCCATGATTTTGTAGAATCTTATGAATTCATACAAATGTAAACTTATTTTTTTAGAGTTTTAGTATTTTGCGTGATAGTAATGCTATTTTTATGAATAAATAAATACTTATCGAGGGAGAAGTGTCATTTTATTATAAGAAACGTATCTATAGGTACACAACTTGAACTGGGAATTGAATCCAGGAGCGCACCGAACCATAGTAACGGACAAACCAACTTAGCTGAAGGTTCACACCAAACTGTTTAAAAAATCTGTAGTATTGTAATTTTAAATGTATACAAACACTCCGAAAATAACCAAAAGATTCCTTTTATTAATTAAATGTAAGTCAAATATTCACTTACAATTGTTGTACACTTAAACACAAAACGCGGTCCGTTTCAATCAATCTTCTTTTAAAAAAAGCCCAACAATGAAACAGACGTTAGATGGAATAATAAAAATGTTTTATTGTACAGTTTTACAGATCTAATGGTTTAAAAATGAACAATATGATATTGGGCACAATTGTCCGGGTTACGTATGTGAATTTACATCCGTACTATCGAGTAGGAAACACAATTTAGTAGTGTATCGCTTATACACTAAAATATGCACTTTTTTTCTAAATTTAAAATATTTTGATGGTCTGTATGTGTTATTTGGCTGATTTTTATACATATACTACTAGTACTACTTTTGCCCGCGACTTCGTCCGCATGGAATAATGATTTCCGGCAGAATTTGGGTTTTTCACCCTTCTTTCCCCCTAGGGGAGGAATTTCCCAAAAACCTCTCTTAGTGGTAGCCTATTCCCCCCAACGAACACACGTGCCACATCTCAGCTCTCTGCGACGAGGGCTTTGCGTCTGTCAGTACATCACTCAGTAACGGAAGAGTTTTATATATATTTTTTCAATTATTAGCAATCTCTTAATTTAATAACATTCATTCTTCCTATAGATTGAAATTGGATTTAAGGAACCAAAAAGAAACGAAAACTAAAGTTCTTTTCACAAAAATAATAACAATGGTTCAAATATTTGAAGGTGTCAATCAACTTTTGTAGCTGACTGTACACTTGGATTGTCAGTGAATGTGATTTTATTACTTCAAAAATGTCTCCTAAACCAGAAGTCTGTATCTAATGCTTGAATAAAACAATCATATTTATTTACGAAACTATATGGATTTGTTATACGTAATGTATTTGAATATACCTGATTCTACTTATAGTTGTTACTCTTTCACGTAATAACTACTGAACGATTTAGGTGACATTTGGTACAGATGTTCCTTGATGATGATGCTTTCTTAACCGATTTTGGTCTCAGAAAAAAACTAACAAACATGTTAGTTTTTTTCGATATAAATTACATTATCAACTCTAGCTTTGCTGTTAAACTTGCATATCCAATTTTGGATGTAAATGATGCCATATGTCGGACAGATGTTCCTTATAACTAGGAAAAACACATAGGATACTTTTGAATAGTAAATTCTCAAGGAATTAGGATTAACGAGGGCTAAACCACGAGGTACTGCTAGTCAATTGGCTTAGGTGGCTACTCACCCACTAAAAACTCACCCACTGGGTGAGTAGACAACTTGTCAATTATACAATAGTATTAACGAACACCAAACAAAATGAATAAAACATCAAACTCCTAACTTCTATTCAATTTCCATTATTCAACAACATACATCTAGTAATTAAACTCCACAAACCTTGATTTACATCAAAACTTTGCATGAAATTCACTCCAAACGTCGTAAATTGAATCTTAAAATTATTGAAATAAAAATTAAAATCATTTGCATAGCTGCAGGTTCAAATTGAGTCATTAGCAGAGTAACGTAAGGAATACATCAAAAGGTACAAGCGATAAATGCAATTTCCTCAAGACTGCGATAATAAATACCTGTATTTAGTTTGTATGTTGGTACAATATTACTTACTATGACTTTTAACATGTAAGGCTTCCAAGAAGGTGTTAATGTTGGTATGTGTTTAACTTAATTCTTGGAATAGTGTTTTCAATTTGTTTCTTTTATGTAAATATTGTTGTTTGTTTAACTGTTTTTGCTACTTTGTAATGTAACAGAATGTACGTGAAGGTTGTTGTAAGGGTTGGCGGTTCGATTTCCGAGCAAGGTATTTGTGTAAATATTTGTGTGATCCAAAAATGACTGTCTTGATCTGTATCTGATGATACTTAAACAATACAAATACGTCAAATTAAACGTTAGACTCTAATGAAATAAAATCTGAAAATCTCAACATTTTCCATTAAAGTTGTAATGTAACTGTTTCAGTAACATAATTTAATTTAATAACTTTAATTATTAATTAACTGAGTTTACCCAACAAATCATATTATAATTCCCACAAAGTAGAACACTGACATCATAAATTCAATATCCAATTGAAACTCTCAATTATCCATGAAGACATTTATCAACCCCCAAACATTATTACGTTTAATTTAACTTTATAACAAGTATCTACTGATATCGGAAACCTATCTGATTGGTTCCACCAAAATAAACGCACTCTAGGATCTTTGCTTTGACATTGTTTAATCAGTTTTGATTGTTCTTTGGGAGCGATAATTTTGATATGGAGATATTCTAACGTTGGTAAAAAGTATGTTTAATGTTCGTTAAGCGACGTCTGGTGCCGTTATAATAGTGATGGGTGGCCGTTGTGAATGTTACTACATATATATTTCATGATTATTTGTGTGCGTAACTAACATCATCGAAAGTCGTCACGCGAAGTAACTTTTCTTTAAAATAACGCAGCATGCACAAAGGATCAAAATTAAAGAGGTCTGCTTGCGGAATACTATCCCCTTACAGTTCATACTTACATCATATGTTATCAAAACACGATTGCCCATAGAATTGAATTAAAATATTGGCTACATTCAAAACATAACATATAACATAACATAATCATTCACTACATCATCTCATTATAGTAACTGACCCCTAACTAAGCTCGAAGCTTGTATCTAGGGTATCAGAAACTACGCACAAACTCATTCACACACACACACCCAGACCGAGATAAATATTTGTGGTTCACACAAATATTCACCCCGCACGGGAGTCGAACGAGTCAATGTAAATCAATACGTTTTTTGTAAAAATATAAACCAATTCAATTTAAAGATAAAAGGTAGTGATCAGCAAAAGCTTCGTCAGCGGAATCAGCGGAACGCAATGTGAACGTAGCTCGAGTCGACCGCTGGGCCGCGTCCACAACCGAGCATTCGTTTTAACCCCTCGATTATTCCCAACTTAATTGCTCTATTGTTAATTAAGTAACGTTTCAACATTCACCGCACTACCAATAAAATTTTGATCCACAATCATAGAAATTGTCGATTAGGGCTGTCAAACTCAACGCCTACTAACAGGCTATTACAATAATTCGATCCGTACATTACTAAATCAGAATTGCGTTTAGTGGTAATTTTGATTTGTGCTTTAGGCCAAATTTGCAATTTAGTTGAAATGCCATTGGATGTTTATTAACTTTGAATTATGAAATTAATTTTGCCTTTAACTGATTCTCGACGTTTCTGGTGACATGCGATGTGTGCCTTTGAAGTTTATATGAGTATACATAAAATTAACTTCAATTACCATAATTAATGAGGTTTTTCGTAGAACTAATTTATTAATATTAATTTCGTTAAGGAAAACGTTTATAAAACATCTAACAAGAAGTACTTAGGAAAACCAATTAGCCGTTACCTAATTGTTAATGAACAGGTAACTACAACTAAATCGGTTAAATAACAAATCGCCGGTTATAAATTAACGGTCGTCACGGCCTATTGAAAGAAATTCGTCTTAGTCGCCATCTGGCTGAGTAATTACTATTAGAACGATTAGTTTTCAACGAAATCTTAATCATTTATCTTTACAAGACAATTTGATTGGTAACACGGCTAGATTATTAGCTTGTAATATATTTATGGTCTATGCAGTTGTTGTTGCCACGCACACGTCATTATGACGCTGTTTTACGTCAAACTTGGTAACCGATAATATTAACTAATATTAATTTTGTATTGAGGTTAATTGTAACGTACTTGGCAAGTACCTTCACCTATTTGTCGATACACACTATCTAAAGGTTGGTACTTTATTCGATGGTCCAGATATTTAGACTTGTCTTGATAAAATATTTAAAAGTTCGATTCCTATGCTCATGAGTACAGAGAACTATTTACACAATTTTGTTTTTTGTGCAGTGAAGTTTTGTGTTGGTTCAGCACTGTTCTTAATTATTTTCTAGTATCAGAAAGAACGGAGATGAACCATGGCAAAAGTATTCTCACTCTCACACTAAATTTCAGGGTTTATTTACAGATTTTAATGACATTAACGGAATTAATATAGAAAATCATAAGGGGTCTATATTGTATATAGTAATCACTAATCAGTTATCTATTTACGCATCTAAAGTAAAAGCCCTAAGCATTCTTCATCAAGTTTAACGCAAGCAATGGAAAATTACATTTGAAACTGACCATCAAAACTGGGAATAATAATGTACAATTACAAACTCTATACCTAACAACATATGACATAAAACGGTATAATGTCGATAAAACGTTAATTACAGTTAATACAACAACAGTTAATAAGCGGGTCATTTTATAAATAGTACCACATCATGACACCGTTCGAGTTAATACCATGCTGTTTCCGTTTACACAAAATGACATAACTACAAGTGTAAACGTAAATCATACGAACATCAAACAATCGTACGATGATCGTTTTATTGTTGAAATTATGCTTAACGACCTCCATCAATAGTAATAGTTTGTCGGTTATCGTCAAATGTCAATACTAATTTCGTATTGTAAATGATATTATAATATTGTAATGATAGTAATGTCTTCAAAAATTATCACAAATCGTTTGTATTGTGCTGGTCAATTGAAATTTTCGGTAAAATTTGTAGGTGCTTATATTATTATACTCTCTTATATTATGGAAATTATCGGCCATGTTACACTATGTAAGATACTTTAGGATTTTTAACCCCCGACGCAAAAAGAGGGGTGTTATAAGTTTGACGTGTCTGTGTGTGTGTGTGTGTGTGTATCTGTCTGTCTGTGGCATCATAGCTCCCGAACGGATGAACCGATTTTAATTTAGTTTTTTTCGTATTAAAGGGGACATACGTGCGAGTGTTCTTAAACATGTTTGATGAAAATCGGTTGACCCGTTTAAAAGTTATGGGGGTTTGAAAGTAATTGTGTTGGGGGTTTTTTAAATTTTTAATTTAATGTTTTTAAACTTACGACAACGGTTAATTGAAAATATTTCAAACTAAATGTGAACAGATACTAAAATCGTTTTTTTTTTTTTTTATTACATACGGTCTTTTCTTACATATGAACTACCAACTTAAATTCAATACGTGAATTAAGCCTATCTCATCTCAATGTTCTAATGTGGGAAGCTTTTCTCCAACAGTGACATCTTAGTTCGAAACACAAGTGAAGTATTTTCATAGATGCAAATCAATAGCCCCTGTATTCACTGAGCTATATTAAGACACGTATTAATCCTACAACGATGCAATTGCAATAATTTAATCCAAGAACTTCAATGCAGGTATTAACGTCACTGCGTAACGTGCGCCCGCGCAACACACATGTTTCAAATCAAATCTGGCGCACTTTGTTACACTCGGACACAAGTCAAATAATGAATCGTTTGTGCCAACATAATATGGATAATAAAATACAATTTGATAATTAAATTCAATTTAAGTACTCATTATTTTGAGATCGTAAATTCGTTCGGGATGAGAATTGTAAACGAGACGTGTATTAAATTTTCTATTGAAAGCATTCCCATTAAACTGTTTGTCGTACGTCAATGTTGTTTTAATTATTTCACAATCTAGTAAACGCTTGAGATGTATGGAGATGATTAGTTTCTTGTTTAATTTATCTTCATTAATTGCTTATATAATTCATTTATTTATTATATGTGTAAACAGTTTATCAATGATAGCTTCATAATTATGAATGAAAAACACTTATTACGAATATTAACGTTCTGTAACATCTATAAAAATATACTTATATAAACCTACGTGTAACTTATTGTCAAGATACTTACATGAAATAAGTTGAAAGACAAAGCTTTGCTTAACATTGAGTTCCAATAAGAGCTTGTCCAGTCCACGTCACCTATAAATTATTTATCGGAAAGTTTGTTTGTTTTCAGGACAAAATAGCTTATAGGTTTTTTTACGAAAAAAACATGAATAGTAGGTAAATAATCCGGGTTCCGTATGTAATTCCGAAACTCGTTTGATCGATTTACATATCATCGAACACCATCGATCGACTGCTCCATTGTTATCCTAGGAAACCTACGAGTACTACACTCAAATTTGAAAAAGTGCTTTGTAAAGAAAGTTTAAAGCTAATTCTACTGCACTCCAAAAACGGTTTAAGTTGTTTTTCAAAGAATATCAATATACAACATAGTTTCTCAGTGTCGAGTTCAGCTAAAAACTACGTACGTTACATACAGGTACAAAAATTGCGTTCCAAACACTAGAACTGTATAACGACTCAGTACAAAGTTTCGCCTGGACACGAGTGTCTTGTTAGTCCTTTTGTTTCAAACTTGCAAGACAAGTCGCAATGCGAACGGATTAGATGAAAAATCTATACGTGTAGTTCTTATATTGTTTTATTTATATCGGAAATATTATATTTGTGTTTGATTTTCGTAAGTACTTCAACTAACGTCGTACTTATATGAGAACATCACACCGATCCATTTATGAAGAGTTCACGTAGACGCAAGTCCTTCAATATTGCATCTACGTGTGCAAGATGCAAAACCGCAAACCAAAGATAGACGTACGTAGACATGTCATCACCATAAATAATGTATACACTCCCAACGTCAACTCTGAATAATTCAAAGTAGACGTCCACTTTATTAAATTTGTTATTATATACCTACGGCACGGTATACATAGAGTTGAAATTAAAATGATGCATTAACATTCGTAAATTGAAATGTTTCCGGTTAATTTTCATACGTGTGTTCTATCTCGTTTTTAATTAATATTTTTAAGCAAATATTTTGACTCTTGGTTTTTAAGTTATGTTTGCTATTTAATGCATGATTACTATAAGAAATTAAACAATCTTGTTATTGTGGTACATTACATCGCTAGCCTGTAAGATCCACTACAGCGCAATGGCTTTTCTTTCACAGGTGATATAGTGAAATGAGTAAGGCATGATCTTCAATTTAGGATTTATTATTTGAATTATTTGTTGATATTATTTATAACACCGCAATTGACATAAAAAAAGTAAATATAAGAAATTACCTCATATTTTCCAACTATAAATCTATCAACATTGTTATACTCTTTAAAACCAATTAACACACACTCAAGTTACAAAACCATACACGAAACAAAAAAACTTTAACTAATATTTATTAAATTCAACGTTTCGAAACCACGCCATCTCGCGATTTTCCGCGGAACCGCATCATGAGCACAAAATATTTCCCGACCACCTTCACTGCGCATCAAACATTAATATTTTATGCAATTTGAAGATCTATTATGGTGATTTAATTAAAGTGTTCTCTATTCTAACAACCTTTAGAAACGTAATCATAATAACATCCAATTAAAACTTTGACTTCAAAATATTCAAAGTTATTATGAATTTATTTATGCAACTATGATCTTACCCGCATTATTGTTTATCTCTTTGATACGAGTTAGAAGTAATTTATATCACGTTAAAACTTATAAACAATTGTTATTCATTACTTTATAACAAAAAATTAGCTTTACTTCGTTGCTGGAAGAAAAATTGCATGACAACACTTTCACATAATTTCATAATTAAAATTACATAAATTGACCATCAATAAATTACATTTAAAATAGATAAAACTCATGATTTTTTATTCACTTGTAATCCGTTTTGTAATCGCCAATTTTAGATTTTCATACAACATATATTTATGTTCCTAAAAACCTTCACCATTAAAATAAAAACAGGACCAATCACAACGCCATAATAGCAACCTAATTAATAATCACAAAAACAAACATACAATTAAAAATTCGTATTACATCTACATCTAAAACGCTTTTGTGGGCCGTTAATGAGCATGGGGTATACCACAAATAGGTGATTCAAGTAGATTGAGACTGCCCGCATACTCTCTGAGTACTTGAGGGTTATCAAGTATTGAAAGGACGATGAGACTCACCGCAAAACACCGGTGACCGGGTTAACGGTCACCGAGGAATTTTTATTTCACGTGCCAAATGACAGCAAGTTTGATTTATCTGTGGTTGTGATCGTTTAGAATGAATGACTGGTTCTGTGAGGTCGGTTTATCTGTGGTTTATAAGAATAAAATATAAGACTTAAGAAACTATTTATAAATAATAGGAAAAAAAGAGTATCAATGAAAAGCCTCGTTCAAGCCTTTAAAATAATCTTAGACATCCGTTACATTCGTCTTTAATTTTATTAAATACTAGCGGCCCGCCCGGCTTCCAATTTTCTCGTTGATTTTCCAGATTTTTTTACAAAAGAACCTTCTGCTAATAATAACACACACAGCAAAAAAAGAATTAGCCAAATCGGTCTAGCCGAGTTATGGCGTGACAACGAGAAACGGGTTTCATTTTTATATATATAGATAATACTTTCTTAAAACCAGTTTGACAAATCTCAAACAAGCTGTTAATTAAGAAATAAAGTTTTTCATATATACGTTGTGTATAACAACTCGTTTGAGAATAACGGTTATACGTATGATTATCATAAAAGTTCATCCATTTTATATTGACTTTTCAACTATAACTACATACATTAGAGTGCAGGAAGATATTACATCTAAAAAATATTACACCTAAAATGTATTTCAAGTAAAGTGGTTGTCAAGTACTTATTTTCTATCATATAAAAATAACACGCAATACCATCATAAACATTCACCGCCGCGGTCAAAGTAGATAAATATTTGCTTCTTAACTCTCAAAGATACATTTCGTTGCAATATTTGTACAACATCGACTAAATAATAGCGAATTAAGGAGAAAGTTCCTGTTATTTTATTAGTGTATATTACAGTAGATAATAAAATTTTGACATTATGAAAAGTTATAAATAACTAGCAGCGCGGTTTCACCCACGTAGTTCCCGTTCCCGTGTTAATACAGGGATAAAATAAGCCTATGTCACGCACTGATAAATTAGCTTTCCATAAGTGAAAGAATTTTTGAAATCGGTTCAGTAGATCCCGAGATTACCCTTTACAATAGGCTATTCTCCTATTTTTTCAAATATTTTTTAAAATGCTCATATATATCAGATAATCAAGGATTATTTTTATTTCTGCAAAATATACCTGCTAAATGTTAAAAAAAATATATCAAAAATTTGACTTAAAATATACGCGCCAAAACACCGACCGCCATGATGGTGGCGGCGACTGACGTCATATAAACTAAAATGAAGAAATGTCAAAATGCCAGTTTGTCTTGTACTCTTGTAGTGATTTAATATAATTTAATTTCAAGTAAAAATGAGTTTTTATAGCCCATATCGTTGGTGTGTAGCGTTGAATTGTAAAAATTCTACGTTGAAGACTCCAGAAAAGTTATTTATTAATGTGCCGACCGACGTTTCTATGAGAAATGTTTGGTTGGAACTCGCGGGACGAGATCCTGTAAAATATTCTAAGAAATCTCATTTATATCTTTGTGAGGATCACTTTGACGTAAGTACATAAGCTTTTTTTATTGATTTTTATTTAAATTACGATATTACTCTCTTTTTTACTATGTAAACGAGACTTTGAGGTTATTTTTACTACATAGCTCGGTATCATTGCTTTAGTGAAATTGACGTCACATCATGGCGGTCGGCGTTTTCAATCACGTGACATACAGATAATGAAACCTCAATTTTAATTTTGAAAAATAAAATTAACCTTAGGTTTTCATGGGAAAATAACTTTATATTTGCATTTTCCGTGATGAAAACTATCCAAGTAATATAATTTCATAATTTATTGTTGATATAAGAAAATGGCCTATTTAACAAACACACAAACTTTACTTGTTTATAATATATCAACGTGCTTTCATTTTTCGTAGATTTTCCTAAGATTGCATCCTCAGTCTTATCTAATATCGTATTTCAGTTTAGTACAAGTATAACTTTTGTTTACAGTTGTAGTTTAGCAATTTTTGTTTTTTTAAACATCAAAAATAGCCAAACTACATCTGCCAAAAATTAGCAGAAAAACAAAACTAAATATTAAATGAAACATTAAAGCTTAAATTCTAATACGAGTATACGCTTAAAATCTGTCGCCTAAAATATTGGTTGAAATTTTACACTAAAACACTTTGACGCGGTCTCGTGGCGGGAGTCAAAGAAATGTTAAGTGTCATTGTGTGGTGAGTGACATCGACCGAAGGCCACTTACACACGAAGCGCTTGTTGACCGCTAGTTTACGCTGATATAGGCAGTATTTGAAGACTGCCATTACACGGAAAAAGTATTCTTTTAAGGTTTTAAAGTTTATAATTTGAGACGAACTGTACCTACCTAATCTTAAAAGGTTCTAGTAATTTGATCTTAGGGAGGTAATGGTAACTTAAATAATATTATAAGACAGGATCCGCTGATGCTTTCATTTGTTACCTTTTTGACTAAATGATTTATCTATCTTTTAATTCACATTTTCTAAAGTTACGCGGGTTTAAATCTTACTAATATTATAAAAATGTTTGTAAGTGTGGATGTTTGTTCCTCTTTCACGCAAAAACTACTGAATGGATTTTAATGAAACTATACAATACATCAGAATAACACACAGGATACTTTTTATCCCGAAATTATTTCGGGAACGGGAACTACGCGGGTAAAACCGCGGGGCGCTGCTAGTACTAAATATAAAATTATTTTCCAAAATCGTTACTAAACAAATTATTTAACAAACAAATAATTTTCATATTACCAAAATGAACTTAACGATAATATCTCAAATATCTTGAACCACTATTAATGTTAATTCTATTTGTAATATTTGGTCTATTCTAGATCTGTACTCTGTTATTCCTAAAAGCAAATAAAAGGCTGAGAAAACGCAGTAGCTCTTGTGATTTATATACTCTGTCATAAGGTGTAGTTTACATGATCACAAATGACAAGAAACACACAATAATTCAAACGGCAGAGCTAAATAGTAAATGAAATTGTGTTTAAATAACCATAATAAGAAAAACTTATTCTCTTTTAAGTCGTTTATAGAAAATTAAACTGTATATCAAAAGATTAAGATGTATTATCACGTGTCCGTTCAAAGCATTAGCGATATTTTTCTTCATTGAAAGGTAGTAATAAATAATCGAGTTGTTATTCGAACGAATCGGTAAAGTATATTATCGTGATCTGAGATAAATGAACATGCAGATATAAACGTTCTTTGATGTGAGTCATTTAATTAATTTATTGGACTAATGAACCGCAGTTACTGTTACGTTATTCTAGTTTCATACAAACAATACGAGAATAGGTTAATTAAAAATCTTATATTTTAACGGAAATGGTTTACAAATATGGACTGTTAACAACTCAATATTTTTTCGGAAACTGTTGCTGTTATTTTGTAAACTGACAATATTTTAAATATATCTTTGAAATTTTACTTAGATAATTTGGAATCTTCTTTGCGTGTCGACTCATATTTTTGGGGACCAGAACTCGGCCACCGATATAGCACTATCAGTGGCCTTGTAAAGGTCCTCGCGTGTGCAGGAATTTGGGATCATAAAATGTGTATTAATTTAGTGTATTCTTAAGTACTATTTTTCTCGTTGCTACTATGCACTTAAATCTATTTACATCAAAAATCACAATGCATTTTTTTATAGTTATTAAATTTTTAAAGACATATTTTTTAATATGCCATTACATTGGTTCCTTGCGATCATATTGCCATAATGCTACACAGACTGTTTTCATCCAAAGCAAACGTAACTTGCTCAAACGAAAAAGCTTCGATCTAGAGTCTATACTCTACTTTTTAAAGTATTTAATCAAAACATTAAATATAGTTAGAGTAGAATGTGTAACTACCACGGGAGGTAATGTCTCAATAACCACATCAAATAAATTGTAACTAAATTAGAAAATATTAATAAATTGAATTTGAATTGAATTTGAGTTAGAGTAGAATATCAATCATTACAAAACTTGTACAATATCATTATAAAATCAAGTAAAGTATAATAAAGATTTAAAAAAAATATTAAGAAACTAATATATGAGACTACGCCGTAGTCCGGAACTAAAACATAATCAAATAATATTTAAAATTTAGATAAACTTATACCGTATGCTTACAAAAGGGTGAAGAAAAGTTGAATAAAATAAAACTGTTAGACTTAAGAACAGAAGATGTGTGTTGACGGATCCCAGAGGGAGGTTGTAGGTAATAATTTCATTTTTATATCTTTGCTGAAGCTCCCTTGCTTTAATATCCAATTATAAAATATTCACTTGTACTACGGAACAATGTATGGAGGAAGAATAGATTTTATGTGCGCTTTGTACACGATTGGGAATTGCTTTCATGGGGTACGCAGTTTTATTTTTATCTTTATTTAAAAATTTGATTGTTGACTTTTTTGCTTTAATTCTTTATGAAAAGCAATGTTTTACAAGGATTTTGTCAAATTGCAATGAAATAAAAAAAATGTCTCGGTCTGGGTGTGTGTGAATGAGTGTATGCGTAGTTTCTGATACCCTAGATACAAGTTTCGAACTTAGAAGGGTCAGTTACTATAATGAGATGATGTGAATGATCATTATGTTATGTTATAATATTATGTTGTTTACAACGACAATATTAATAGTATTAAGTATACTTTTCGAGAAGATTTTTATAGTTGCATATTTAATACATAGTTTTAGAAACAGTTTTCCTGCATGATAACAACACTATTTATTATATGAAACATTAATTTTTCTTAAACATTAACTTTACTTTTTGTCAAAAAATACATTTGTTCGGATATAGTATGCGTACTACGTTCTTGTAAAACTATTACACCGATTTTATAGTTCATGTATAACATGAAATATTAATGTTAGACTCGTAATTTTACGACACTAGGAAACATCAAGCTCTGAATATCTAGGCACAACATAAAATACTAAGTCAGCTCTAAAGTATAGGTTATATGAAAACAATAATGGCCAATATGCCAATCTCGGATGGCAATTAAGACTGCCGGCACACGGTCGAAACGAATGGTGCTCTTCAATCAACAAATCAATCTACAATCAGAATGGACGCCACTTGCCGGCGACAGCTCAACAAATTTATCGCGACGAATTGATGGTAATTTTCAAATTTTGAGCCTGTTGATCGCCCGTAAGTGGAGGTACGTGACTTTCCGACTGTAGTTGTTGTTCAGCTACAACTACCAGTGCCGATCGCACGACTGTTGACTCATTTAAATAATGTAGTTCAGCTCTTGTATCTGCTGAGTGCGACGGAGAGTTACATTTATTTTTTATATTTGTTTGTATTTAATTTTATTTGTGTTTTTTTGTCTGGACACTGGACAGTGCTGCTATGCACCTGTGGATAATTTAGTATTGATGTCAAAGTGTCAAAAACAAGATACGAGTACTTACATGATATGACAATTTTTTTCATATGAATATAGCAAATAATGTAGTCCTTGTTAAAAAACATAAAAATACAACTACCCAACGATTATGACTCAAAATTTTAATCACCCACTAAACGGTTCAAAAGTCGAACATACAATTATAAAACTCTTTCGTTATTAACAGCATTTGAACAATCAAAACGATGTTAAGTCGACACTCATCGGTTCCAAGTCATTAAGGGTTGCGTTCGAGCTTGAACTTTAAGCTCAGTTAAGGTACGTCCTGATTATGTCGAGCAGACGTTCGGTCTGCCTGCCAAAACCACTTGAGTCGGCACTACGACGGCTATGTACCTTACAGCACGGCTATACGTTCAATTTAAGTTTGTTATTAATCGTAACGGATATAAAGGTGCGGCTGGATTATGTGATTTGTTATAATAATATCACTTATAAGTCCAAGTTCAGTCTATGTTTAGAAGTATTAATGCTTTCGCTAACTCTCTAAGTTATGGCTCCAAAGGTGACGAAGCGGCGGTACAATGCACTGAATAATACTTGTATTATGAAACTAATGTTTGATAACGACTACATTAACTTACATGTTATATTCAAAATTCAAAAATTCTTTATTCAATTGAGGCCTCAATGAGGCACTTTTGAACGTCACTGAATCTACCACCGATATAAAATGATATAAAATGGTTTGTCTAATAATCTAAATGCACCCTCATTATCCCCCATCCTCAAAACGTTATTCATTTATTTAGAACTAATCAAACTTTTTAAATGTCTCTTTGAGGACTGCAAAAGTAATTAGTAATAAAAATAATACTCAATTTAATTTCATTAATTTGTAAATTATTGCTGTGATTTCATTACATAAGTGTTCTATCATAGTGAACTTATCTTGTTTAGTGATTCCAAAAGATAAGATAATATAAAAAAGTATTTATCTAAACAAAATTTCAGTACTTGCTCGTCTTACAATAGATCGTTATTATCATGAAATTCGGGTATTTTTCCTTCGGAAAACACGTAATGGTAAACTTTTCCACTCTCAACGTTTAAACGTTAACACTATTTATGTTTCACATAAAATTTAGCAAAAGACAAATTTTAAATTAGCTCTATGGTACGAACTTCGGCGTTCTTTTGTTATTTTTAAATAAAAATACTACGTTAAATTATTTTGACGTTTATTATATTTCCACACTCAATCTTTTCCTGTTATAAATTAGAACAATTAAAGTGAACAGGATGTTGGTAAACAAGTCTACAAGAAAAATATTGTTTTTAAAATTGTTTTCTTTCTGATTTTCTTATAATTTAATATCACAGAATTATAGTCTTTTAACTTAAAATTTAAAACGTTTGCATTCAACGTACACCTAATAAAATAACCATTACGTAACATCGTATAGTATAAATTACATTGCACCGCAAAACGAAACAAAAAAGGTTCTAAATTCTTTAAATAAACTGCAGCGCAGACATTGCGACGGCCACGTATCTTGAAATTTCCACTTCCAAAGACACCAGTGATTTACCTGTAAACAATAAAAAAGGGCGTTAATTTACAGCGTTGGATGGACGCCAGATATTTCAACTAGCCGACTAAGTTGACTGTCGCAAAATGAACTAAACATGTGGACGTTCAACGTTCGTTGTTCCTGATAACCGTCTCAGGAGTTGAGAGATGGGCTTAGGTGAGAACAGACAATAAAAACCTCATTTATAACATGCGACATTGACGGGAGAGGCGTGCCGACGCGTTTTCCAATACGCTCATTTATCAAACGCCCCAGACGTAATGAGACGCACCGCTACGCACACCCGAAAATAATTTAAATTTATTATTATTAAAATATCCCATTAATCCTCCTAATAGAATTTGGTCATGAAAAACGAATGAAATATCGTGACATTAGTTATTTTATTTTTAGCATCAGTTTTAAATGGTTGACGGGAAATTGGGCTAAATGCTTCATTTTGTATTTCATTTTAATTTTAAAAATAGGGCAGTAAAGAAATTCGTAAAACGTTACTGTTAACTGAAAAACATTAGCTTAACATTAATATTACTTCTCAAACGTAGACTTCTTACAATCCCAAATAAAAACGAATTGATTTCTTTGGTTTACGCGCACACTACATACCTATTGAAGTAAAACTTCTTTAAACAGATTAAATCCATGGCTTTAAGATATGTAAAACTATGTATTTAAAGTAGTTTTATTTCAATAATTTAAGTTAACCGCAGAATAATAAGATGAAATACTGAGAAATAACAAGGTTTATTGGTATGAAAACAAAGTCTTTTAAACAAAGAATGATAATATATCTTCGACGATAATTAGATATTTCACAACTACTATGCAAATATTTCACCGCTGAAATGCCGATGTACGTTTGAGAGTCAGTTCAAAAATAACGGGGAATCCGTAACGAAGTCACATGATCGGCGACTAGACACGGTGACGCATTTGTGAAAATAAATTTAAACCAACCAAAACAATGTGCGATATTATTTCGAAATATTTGTTAAAAACCGTCCAAGTACGAGTCGGACTTGGACGGTTCCGTACTAAAAACGACATAAAACACGTTTTTTTATGGGAGCCCTCCTTAAATCGTTATTTTATTTTTTCAAATCAAATCAAATAATTTATTTGTGAATAATGGGTTACATAGATGTTGGGTGGTTGAATTGTATCAGTAATTTCTTTTTAGTATTTGTATTGTTATAAGTAGGTACAATAGAAATACATCATCTGTGAAAATTTCAACTATCTAACTATCACCGTTCTTGAGATACAGCCTGGCGACTGACGGACGGACGGCGAAGTCTCAGTAATAGAGTTCCGTTTTTACCCTTTCGGTACGGAACCCTAAAAAGAAACTGTATATTTAATGTAATGACATCATTCTTTTGAATGACAATTTTTTAACTATACCGATGTCAACTGAGCGTGGGTTAATAAAATTAAAATTAAATTTTTACGAACTCAAATTTATTTGAATAGTTTATTTTAAATGCAAGTTAAGCGTTTCAATTTTGAAAGCATGAAGAAATTAATGTCGTCAGAATTTATTTTTAACTAGTAGAGCCACTAAACCATGAATGAATAATTGAACGTTATTAATTTACGGTTTTATAAAACGCCGTTTGTTAATATACAATATTAAATAGTGTTATGATTATGACTGAATAGGAAAGTTAAATAGTGATTGAGAATATAATAATATGTTATTACTGACAAAAGCAATACTAACAATGTCTGGTGCAGGTATAGAAAAGTCAATTAACTTGCATATTTATTATGTTTAGGTATAATTGTGACGATAATAATATAATCAATTACGTTTCGAAATAGAACACGTGAAAGAGTACAAGAAATGAATCTATCATGTAAGAAGAGGCATGTTTGAAGTGAGATTACAGAAAGTAAGAAATAATGTTTGATCTCATTTACCATTATAGAACCTATTTATATATATATATATATATATTGGAAGCGGTTAGTTGAGTGGTCTTTTTATATCAGACATTATTTAAAAACTTGCTCATACTTTACTCATTACAAAACAAACTTTTATAACCCTTTAATTTACTAAAATAATCATCAAAATACACTCTTTAAACCTATATAAAGTCCTTGACGTAAAAGTAAGGAATTTTTACTCCAACCGTTAAAGATCACGTCATATATAGAACAATAATCACGCGGTAACAGATGACGCGCATACTACGCGCCGTGCGTAAGCGCATGACGCGTGTGACGTTCGTGCAATGGACTTAGAACATTACTAGATAATTAGTTTTATTGTAGAAGTGACTAAGATAGTATAATTATAGATAAAATTATAGTTAGATTATATCTAATATGGTGACTGTCATGAAAGGTGATGATTGAAGTCATATGATAGCGTATTGGTAGGATCAGGTCACTATTTTCTTCTGCAATAGTTTACTGATTTAAAGCTTTGTAAATATTAGTATTCTTTATCAAATAATTTTTCTTTCCTTTTGTAATTTAAGATTTTTTTACTATTATTAATGTTTGGTTTTCCAAAATTTTCTTTTCAATAGATACAGTTCTTTAATCACCACATCCCGTTCGTTTATCAACTCATCCAATAGAATCTTAAGATTAATTTAAATAATTGAAAGTAGTAAAAAATTGTAATGTTATTTTTGTTACTCTTACTAAAACTAAAGCTATACGTTATCCAACAATTATAGTTCAAATGTCAGTCAAATTACAATTGGCACGAAAAAGTGTAAACAAAATTAACCATTATCTTCATTCGTGTGGCGTGTTTTTATATTTGCGTAGTTTTGACGGCAGAGAGTTGACCACACGACTTGTCTCACTAGACAAGACATTGCGTGCGCGTGATCTATCTTAGACACAGATTACAGAATAGTCACTTACCAAAGCTATTTTAAATCTTACATTTAAAAAAAGAACTTCGAAATGTCTAGAACTGAAATTGATTGATATACCAAGGAGTCTCTTACAGAATTATAAATTCAAATGAAAGACGTGATTAATGATTTGAAAATATATTAAAGTCATTGAACACTCTACTTTCCAGAGTAAATATTATTATTTGAATTGAAAAGCGTAATCAGAAACAATCAACTTTTAATAAACTCAACTCGAACAGAGACAAACACCAATAAACAATTCGTTTACAAAATAAACGTATTTAAAAAGACAATTCTCACATAGAATCGGTCGCACCGTCAACAGAAATACAATTTTCACAAATTGACAATAAATAAAAATATAACAAGTGGTGTGAGGTGCAAGTAAATAAAACGGAAGCAGGTAGAATGGAAACAAAACAATATTTTGGGAGTAAGTACAAAAATGGCAACTTTGGTTTGCTTTTTGCGCAGGATTTCCCGATTAATGAAACAGCGAAAATATTCATTGGCAATCAAACAATCGACCAACAGTTGTGCAAATATTGACACAGTAAATCTGGGAGCACTGAAGATAAAACCTCGTGATATTGTTCTCGCTAAATCACTACTGATATTTTTGTATCACATCGTGGTAATTTGTTATTGTCGTTATTCGATACTATGCTTAATTATTTATGTAGTCTTTAATGTACAATTAAAGACTTGTTTCCATTGCAATTAAAGTGCTTGTAACGACAATTACAAAAGTTAAATCATTAGTTGAAATTAAAAGAGAGTTTGATTAAACTGCTGCAATTTTTAAGTGCAGAAAGTATTCCGATAACTTTTCTCTCAAAATCTATAAAATACATAAATAAGAAAGTTTTCTTTACCAACGATTATTGTTTTGTCTGGCACATCGGAAAATTTGGGGCATTTTAAAGTTCCTATAAAATACTACAAAGTAGCCGGTCTATGCCAAATTTCGCTACGCTATCTACATTTATGACAATGAAAAATAAGTCTGTGTGTATCAATATTGTGACATATTTCTTTTTCGTATCATATTATGATTAATTCAATAATATATTTATAACGATGTAACATCGCCAACTGTCCATGATACTCAGAGAGGCTTTCTGATAAAGAGGAAAACGGAGAAATACGCGTGATAATAGTTATTTATGGTACAAGCGAGGTAAGTTGGTGATTACTTCCGAGGCGCTATTGAGGCCCGAGCCGTCAGGCGAGGGTCAGAAGATAGCCGAGGATAGTAATCATCAATACACGCGTGTACCATACAACGTTTATCAACACACTTGCGAAGAAATTATCATTTTTCGCTAATAAATAAACAGTTTTTCTATTCGCGCGCATCAATCAAAACAACAATGGTGATCGGCCAAAGAGTAAAAAAATATACTAATTAAAAAAAAAACGAATGAATGAATGAATGGAATCGACCATAGACCTACCGAAAGTAAGGCAACATAGTTAAAGTTTGTTTTTAAAATGTATTGACACAATTTTTTTGGTATTGAAACTTTTTTAAAAACAAAGCAATTAAAAAAACAATCTATAACTCACTAGTGAATCAAGCGTGTCATTATTCAACTGTTTTTGCACAAATAAGAGCCCCTTTATGAGCAAGTGTGTTGAAAACAGTATTTTTAAAAGATGACCTAAGACTTAGAATAGAACTAAATGAAATCATGAATCGACGAAGTTTCAAGGAAAAAAAATGCGTATAAAATATCGAAAATGACTGCAACACATTAGACAATTAGGTGTGTTCGTTTATTGTCTAAACAAGGTTAGTGTGAAAGAAAATTTTGAAAATCCCACGTGAAAATTGAAACCGGGCAAAGCCGGTTTAGGCAGCTAGTAAAAGTAATTTTGAAGGCTCTAGAAAGCTGTTACGTGTACCTATATAGATACATAATCTAGCACCGTAACGAGTACCTACATATAGATACTTATTACTTTATTTATAAAAGAAATAAAGAACATACTAAAAGCACAATATACCGCCGATTCTACCCTTGAAGGAACAATTCGTTTTATGATTAACTGTATACGAGTGACCGCGCTCACTTTAATATTAACCAGCTATCTGTATTAAAGCAATGTAAGGGCTTTGGAGCAAAGGACGAAACACCTGCAAGATACACCGACTTCTATTATAGTTACCTTTTAGAGAATTATATTAAGGGATTATGTACCTTATATAAATTAATAGGAAGGTTACAATTTAATTGAATATGTGTATGTACAGCGTCCAAGAATAGACGCGTTATGTGCTTGTAGTTGGACATTTTACGTGTGTACGTTTCGACGTTTCTAGACTTATGAACGAAATACCGATTTCGTGTAGGACAAGTACTTCATATTACGATTTTTATTTTCATTAACTTTTCCACCCTATACCTTACCAGTTTGTGTCAGGCGCTTAACATTTTAATTCAAACCAACAGTTAAAAAATTTAAAAGCTCTACCTATATTCTTTGTAACTTTACATTACATTTTGTCTCGTTGTGCAACATTAAATTATAGATACAACATAAACTTCAAAACCCATTTACGTGTCGGCAATATCCATCATCACTTTTATTATCATTATTGCAATTAAAAGTTAGTTAAGTAATTAACATTGGCAATAAAATCCAACACTTAATATGACAACAGGAATCTACAACAGTGTCATATCGCGTGTTTTAATAATCATGTATTTTAGTCATAATTGGTCACATGTGTCCGGTTCATTACAATCGGTCAATTTTCCGTTTGAGTGTTAACACCGCTTTTTCCGCTTAACCCGTAAACCCTTTATGAAAAACGAGCCTCAGACATGCACAGCTTTTAACCAGCCTATGTTTGTAGACACATTTTTTTTTCGACTTAAATTTTATTTAGCAAAAATGTTTACACGTACAAATTAGACATGCGAGCGTGGGTTAAGTAGAAAATTGTAGCTTTTTAGTTTAATGAATGGATACATTTCTTGTTGAAAGCACTGTGTAACTCAGACCAAATACTCCTTAAAGTCATGTTAGGTGTTCCGCCTCTGTATGAATGTTAATGGTAATGTTCCTTATATTTCTCTTGAATGTGGTTCCTTAAAACATTGAGAAGCAACGGCTTTAGAACAGCGTTGTATTTTATTTTAGTTATGTCTAATAATCCTTGTTATTGTTCTAGTTATTACACCTACTTATGTACTGTAACTATGTAACTAGTATGTTTTTAATTAATGTAGTATGATGAGTAGCCCGTTATTACTCACGTGCCGTAGAAAATTTGAGTTAAATCATAGACTGTATTACTTAAGCTACATTATAAATGCTCTCCATTAGTTAGTGAAAATTGTGACTCGGGTCCAGTAGTTGTAGTAAAGAGACTAAATTACATATTAATCATATCTAAGTAAGTCCAAAAGTAACTCTCTATCTAAAACATCATCTAATCTTCTTCTTCTTTCGTGTCAATGGCCACAAAAAGGATAAACCTATAACTAAATATTCCCGGACCAAAATCCAGCTACACCTATACCAGCGCTAGTTGCCATCATCTAATGTCTATTACTTACACTAGACAGTTACTTAAATCACATCTTTAATAACAGTCACAGCATTACAAGACAATAAACTGAGATGATTAATAAGTGCAGGTTACGTGCGAACATCAGATGTCATTGTTTCGGTTAGTTTTATTTCAAATGCAGTCCACCTACACAATCAGTTTGACACTGCGTCTCGTTTAGACGTGACCTAAATATCCCGTGTGCGATTCGAACAGAAACAGCCAAGAATCTACAGTGAGTCACCATAACACAAATTAGGTACAAAACGTAACTGTGACATATTGCAAACAACTCTTAGAAACTCAATTTATAAAGTTCCCTCATAAAATTTGCCAAATGGGATCTTAATTTTAACTGGTATGTGATTTATAAACAATTAAACAAGATGAAGGAACTCTACTGTTTGATATATTGGAATTTTAAATAAATCTGTACATGTCATAACTTTTTGAATTACTTAATTTGTTTGGAATTAAATTTTGATCTTAATAATTTGATTACAAGCTTTTCTTTTCGAAAAGATCTTTCATATTATTAGGAGTTGAGAAAAATAATAGTCTAGGAAGGCCTTTGCTCAGCACTTGGTTATACTCATACTAGGCTCAAAGAATACAGAACAGTATTGTTTGCTCAGCCTTTTGCCAGTAAATAATGCTATATTTGTTTGTTAGGTAAAGAAAAGCCTTGACCCTCGACATTTGATTTATGCATTCGATGAATGAAACAAAAAATATGTAGAGGGTAACAAAGGAGCATGAAGCATTTATTCATGGTACGTATGTGTGGGCAGACCACGCGTGTTGGATAACACATAAAGTTTGTGTGAGTCGGGAAAAATTCCCGAAACTAACGTCGTGTGGGGGGTAAAATTCATAACGCGCTTAGCAGTTCGCCTCACCTGTCTCGTTAAACTTCGGAATTTTTAAATTAAATTCTCGAATACCCGCTGACTCGACAAAGTTGCGAATTCTTAAATTTTGGTATCGTAATTAATCTTTCTTTAATTTTTTAATAAACAGACAAAAACATACAATGAAAGTGGAGTGGTTTATTCCTTATTAATGTTAGGGATGAGGTTAAATCTTGTAATTAATGCAGGTGCTCGCGTTTAAACAAACTTACCGAGAGGATCTTCGGCAATTATCGGAAACCCGCTTTCTGGTACACGTTATGAGAGAAATTATTATGCTATATTAATTCCGATAAATGCCCTTTTAGTGGTTTTTAACAACCATCAAGAATGAAATTATTCTACTGAAAATCGGCTTATAACTTGATTAATAAGTAGTACTTCCATGGCATGTTTATAATGAATCACTTTATTATTTTTTGCATTACGAGAAAAGCTTTTGAATGACTTTTTTGTATCAACCACTTTATCATTAATGTATGTTTACAATATAGTTACCAACTAAATTAAAACTTCATTCCAAACAGAAATGTAACCTTAAAATACCTAATTAATGTCAAATTCGATAAGTCGTTTAAGTTTAACACCGAATCAAATTATTGGATGTAATGTTGTAACGCACCATTACGGTAATCTATAGGTATTTCAAAGGGTGAAATTGTCAAGTTTTGACATAGTTATAGTGTAATGTGTGGTTTAATGGTCGTTACATCCGTCTGCAAACTACGTCAGCAAGGTACGACACTAAACGCACTTCTACAGTATGTTATTGATTTTCACCGCCCGATGGGCGGGGCCAAATCTGTGCGAAAGGGATCAAGCGATTGCCTCCTCATTAAATCAGAAGAGGAGCCTCCATTTCACTCCGTACAGTTTCTAATTAAGGACGTTCCCATTAAAACAACTATTTAAAATAGACAGGCCCTCGTGAAAAACATTTTCGCGAGAGTTATAGGTGCCAAAGTTGCCATGTCTTACGATCCCGAATTTCATTTCTGGTAATGGCATGTTTGATGCAAGTAGTTTCATAACATTTATGAAAACTCTTCAAAGTTTTAGCATTTTCTTGATTGGATTGTTACATGACTAAATTGTTTAATGTTTATCGTTATGAACTATAATTAAACCAGATAAAAACGTAAACCGTTCTGCGGATAAAATTTAATAAGTTTGAAACGTTGCTTTTCAGCTATTCACTAAATAACAGTAACTTTGAAAACAGAAAATTCCTTGAACTTAAAAGCTGGAAAATTTAATTTGACTCACGACTCGCATTCGATTCAGGGTATAAATAAAGCTTAACGATAAGGGAGGTACGGAGGACTACTGGTAAATTGTCTCGTCGTCATGACATTTGAGAGTTCATGGGGTCACGGTGTCGGGACACAAGTGACGCGCCGTTCGTGATACGAATAATAAACTTCTAGGTCCCGATTTTCTATTCTGCATAATGCATTTCTTTACAAACCCAACAAAATAAGTCTCATATGTCAAAACATATTTATTATACACAATGAAACCATTATTTATTGTATAAAATCCAATTTAGTTCGTCAACAGTCACAAATGTAAATCAGCAAAGCGCTCAACTTTGCTCATATGTCATATTAATAGCATCGTAACGTTGTATGGAATTAGCTGACATTTCATTGCATCACAGGCCTCAGACCAACTGCAAATGCATCAGTAAATCAAACAGCATTTAAATACTAAGTGGGAACACATTTATTCCATATAATCTATTTAAGATTTATACCGTTGATATACTGAGGTGTATTTTATTAGATAATTTTTATGCTCCATTAAAACTTTCAGCGACCTAATAAATTTGATTGAAGTTTGAACTATTTAACTCAAACCGATTGAACTATTAATAGTAGCTGCTATTAGTTTAATTAGTTCACGGTCACGGCTGACAGTATTAATCAATTTCTTTACAAAACTTCCCTCAGCGATTACCTAACTCACAAAAAACTCTTGAACATTCATCAAACTTGGAAGTTTTAAGTAAAATTTCTAATTAAAAATAACAAGAAATCGAAGTTTCAATCGAAAATCTTAGAACAGTAGACGCGTCGGCTATTGATTATTGAACCTTTACAATTTTCAATTACAACTCACTCGAACAATGGCAATTTGAAACTCGAAAAAAGTAAAAAGGCGGCCTAACTCAGCACAATCAGGACTCTCAAGTGCAGAAACATAAATGAAACCATTAATTATCCGCGAGCCCAGTTATTCTTCCCTCCTGCCCTCCTCCCAACCTCAATTCCAGCTTTTATATTTTTCTCTTCCCCGTTAATTTGTCGAAAGTTAATTGAAGGGATATTTCAGTGGGAGACGTAAATAGCTCAAGCTGAAACAAATCCTGCCTTGAGTTTTTAGAGTTGCATAACAAGATGATCTCAAATTATGCCTTTCCCTGTCCCTGTTCGCGACGTCTCCCAACTTTTGTCTAAAGGAAACTTTTATTCTTTTATCTTTATTCCTTTAAAATATTTATTTTGTTTTAATGATGTCTTAATCTTTATATCCATTAAGTTATTTTGAACTTTGTACTTTTGAATATTGTATTAAGCTTTCACGGTATTTAAAGAGCACTGCACGTTTTACTTAATAATTATTTCATTACCAATATTGTTGTTATATTTTACTGAAGATTTCAATAAAACTTACTAACTATAACGCACAACTCAAACCTGTGAGTTTAAGACGATTGAAAAACCTAACATAACGCGCACTTAGAAAGATAAAACAAGTTAAAACTGCAAACTTTGATACCATAATGAGAACTCCCACAGGGCAGAGCAATTAAAAAGGAAATAGTGAACAAAAGTACTTTACAAATTAATTATAATTTGGTAGATCTGAGGTAAGGGGGTCACGGCGCGTCACCTAGTGAAGCGGATGACTGAGGACCGAGAAGCGCACCGGTCGCGCTCACTGCATTGTTTACAAAACAATAGCCGACCTCAGAGAAGTCATTAACCCACCTCGGATGTCAACCTCGGCTGTGATGCGGATTCTTAACGTTACCAACGATATTTAAATGTACTAATATGGATAGGGTTTTGACGAGGTTAGGTTATATCATTTTACTATTACACGGATCAAACGATGTAGAGATTATAATTATTATAGAGGCTTTATTTGCATAAATGTGCCGAATTTTAGTCGAATCTCTAAACTAGTTTCATGGATAACCCATATACACTAATCAAAATTAGCGAGCGCGTTTCCGCATTTTCCGAAATTTCTTTCACATAGGTAATCTTTTTCTTCACAATAACAAACAAAAATATCCCATATAATTTAGTCGTTTTAAAGATATGCGCGTACATAGAATTCAGCGACGGATGTCTACATCGCATGTTTCGTTTAACAATAAAAAGAGGTTATACAATGAATACGTTCTTATTATACATTTATTTAACATATTACTTGAAAAGTCTGAACTAGGGTATGTAAATCCTAGGATTTAGATGAACTCTATGGTAATAGAATCGTTTGTGATCATCGTTAATTTCACATTCGAACTCAGTCTATTAGTTCAACTTCGGTAACTCATTAGTAAAACCTAGTTTAACTATAGTTTTTACAGTAACCTATTATACGGAATATCTATGACCAGCTTATAAGCTGATAGAGTTTTGTTTTTATATGTAAGTACTTATATAGAGTATAAAATTAAACTATAACATGATCATCAGTGAAGGAGAGGCCTTTTGCTGTAGTGAATTCTTCATGAATTCATCATTCGGCTGATCCATTTGCATCAAATCTTTGGAATTATAGTTATTTAAAATTGACATTAAAAGGGGCAATAAACAAGAAAATCTCATTTACTATGAGCATCAACAATAAGAAGACAGTAAGATAATAAAATATACACCTGTCACGTGTGAGGTGCATAACATCTAAACTATTAAGGTGCCCAAAATAAATAACCAAATGAATTCTATAGCAAAACATTTTAAACGAACTGCATTTTACGACTGTAAAATAAGGTTAGCGCATTTGTAAAGTCAAGCATAAACTATTACGTAACGTTTATATTTAGAGAAATCAGTGAACAAACTTATGGTAGAGTAAGTCTGTTTCTATTTGTATGTTTATTTAGCGAGTGCATTCAATAATAAATTAGAGAGTGCCTTAATGTGGTGCATTGGTACGGTGCGGTGTCACCGATATCTAACCGACGTGATAGCTAGCGCATTATCACGTGAACCTCGCCTGGTTTGTATACGTTCATATAGGTACATATGTCTTTTATATTATGGTGATATTTTTGTCTTACTATTTTATAGGACCAGTTCCATGCTACGGCAGTCTAGTGGCAAGTTGTCCTGCCCACCAAGACTGCAGTCCGGGTTCAATTCATGGATCGAACAAACTCAATGCACTCTTTCTGGGGCTTTAAAATACACTGAAGGCCTAAGCTTGTGTCTCCCTCTCTGAAGGTATTAGAAGAGTACGTTTTTCTAAGAGCAGATGCTTTAATTAAGACACGGTACAGATAGATGTTCCTTATAATATTAGCCAAAAAACAAACATAAATATCCATATTTTAATAAACATTTTGGTATACATTTTTTACCACAGAATATGTCACGGTATTTGAAAACAGACGACGTGTCAGATCGAACCCGGCCGGTGTCACGCGGCACCCACATCCGACTTCTCGATACATTTAACAATATTTTTAAATTTAAAAACTATACACTATTAGTGATAACTAAAAATATTTTAAAATACTTTTTTATTACATTAAAAACTTCATTCTATTAGCAAGTTACTACGAATTCAAAAAATATTTAAAGTTCAAAACTACACATTATTGATTACTATGTTTTTTTTTTTACTATTTGTATCCAGTGGTTTTACTTGCCTAAATTCTAATCCTTTGGGAATGTTGAGATAAAAAGTATCAAGTGTGTTATTCCCAGTTACAAGGTACATCTGTACCAAATTTCATCTAAATCAGTTAAGACGTCTTTGTGTGAAATAGTAACAAACAACCATCCACACTTTCGCGTTTATAATATTAGTAGTTAAAAATACTCATTAGCTGTAACTACAAATTCAACAATATTTTAAACTTTAAAAACTACACACAATTTTTTTTACCTACTACATTTTTTATAGAAAACTAGCTTTGCCCCGCGATTTCACACGCGTAGTTCCCGTTTCCGTTCCCGTGGGATTTCGGGATAAAAAATAGATGTTAGCCGATTCTCAGACCTACTGAATATGCTCACAAAATTTCATGAGAATCGGTCAAGCCGTTTCGGAGGAGTATGGCAACGAAAACTGTGACACGAGAATTTTATATATTAGATATAACGAAACTCATGTAATTATTTGACAGTCTTATTGGCTGAGTTATCGTGATGAACTGACATTGACGAGGTGACGAGTTCGATTTCCGTACAATGTTTATATTTTCATGATATTTTTATATTTTAATGATTATTATCGGGGCTTGGGATGTAAAATACGTAACCCATACGATCACTATTCGTTTTTTTAATCTTTAGTAGTAGTGACGCAGTTTAGCCAATAGACTATGTAAAGGGGCTATTTCAGAATCAACCTTTAAAAAAGATTTTAATCAAATCTATGACCGTGTGTAGTTTTTGCTTGTTAAAACTGTATAAATATAAAAGGCAACCATTACTGACTGACATATCACACACAGGTCAATCCTCTAAATGGATTGGGCTGAAATTTGACACCCAGCTATTATAACGTGAGACATCCGTTGTGAAAGAAAAAAACGTGGTTAAAACCGCAAGGTACAGTTAGCAAGTAATAAAACTAAATCAGTTAATTTACGAATATTATATTGTTTATTTGAGACGGCCTCGATGGCAGAGTGGTCACCATGCCAGACTGCCATCCGTAAGGTTGCGGGTTCGATTCCCGTGCGGGGTGAATATTTGTGTGAACCACAAATGTTTGTCTCGGTCTGGGTGTGTGTGTGAATGAGTGTGTGCGTAGTTTCTGATACCCTAGATACAAGCTTCGAGCTTAGTTAGGGGTCAGTTACTATAATGAGATGATGTAGTGAATGATTATTTTATGTTATGTTATGTTATTTCATTTTAATACTTTTTAAGAGTTATGAATAGTTTGAGAGGCTATCTCTTCTCCACACTGTTCAAAAGAATCGTACAAGCAGTATCATTATGTCCTCTGTTTTTATTTAATTAGAGTCGACACGTTAAGAAAAAGAAGAAGAATACTGTTGACCAGAAATACACCTTATTTTCTATACACTAGATTTTTTCTTGAATCTGTTATATGTACCTTTGTTAGAAAATGTAGTATCAAAACCACTTTATAACGTTATCTGAGAAGTATTTCTTTATTCATGCAACTAAATCTTGGTAGAGCGAAGTTATTCATAGGTAAGTAGACTGTCATACGGGATACACATGTCACATCCGGTTCCTAGCTTACAATTTTGTAAGATCTTAACATTTTCGTTTTAAGAACATTGTTTAGTTGTTTTCTTACGTAAACAAGGAGGTTCATTAACATGGTGAGGTTTCTGATTGTTGTTGAATTCTATCTAATTACTAGCAGCGCCCCGCGGTTTCACTCGCGTAGTTCCCGATCCCGTGGTAATTTCGGGATAATATATAGCTTATGTCCGTTCCCAGATCATAAGCTACACCTGTACCAAGTCAATCGGTTCAGTAGTTTAGCCGTGAAAAGGTAACAGACAGACAGAGTTACATTCGTATTTATAATATTAGTAAGGATTATAATAGCTTTAAATGGTCTAAGTTTGGGGTTTTTAAATTTAGAAATTTCCTAATTCTTCAGTAAATTGGGTCCACACATCATGGAGTCAGTTTAGGACTTCCGTTTACTTCTCTATTCTCTATGATTGGGTCTTATTTTAATTATTTTAATCTTATTTAAAATCTAAATATGTATAGCATAGAGTCTTTACAGTATCGTCGAATTGGATTTCATGTCCTAGTGTTTATTTTCACAGTTCATGATTTTGATGTTTGTTTACGGAAATTAATGATGCATTTAAGGACTAAAAGCAGTCGCCACACATAAAATACTGTAATTTTAAAATTGTGAAATTATTTTCGACTTTATGCGTACTAGATTGGACACCATTATAAACATTACTCTATCACAAAAGAAACTACCAAAACCCACTTCCCAAACCAAAAACTTTAATTCATTGATTCCTCATACACATTGTATCGTGTGGTTGTTACAATGAGGAGATTGGTGTCGCGGTGGTCAGTGGCGGACGCGGCACGTCGGATGACGTCACACGACCCGTATTATCCCACACCTGACCCGCACTGGCAGGTATGGCATGTGGACGCCACTTTATGTTATAGTTCATGATTTTAATGTTTGTTTACGGAAATTAATCTATATCTACACTCTATACTAACAGCCTTACTAATAAAAAATACCCACTGTGTATATTCTTGATATAACGAGTGTGAAGCATATTAATAATTCGTTATATCAAGAATATACACAGTGGGTATTTTTTATTGGTAAGGCTGCTAATATATAAAGTTCAAGAGTTTGATTGTTTGGTTGAACGCGCTAATCTCAGGAACTACAGGTCCGATTTGAAAAAATCTTTCAGTGTTAGATAGCCCATTTATCGAGGAAGGCTATAGGCTATTTTATCCCTGTATTCACACGGGAACGGGAACTACGCGGGTGAAACTGCGGGGCGCTGCTAGTGTTATCTAAGTACACACCTAAATACCTTTAGACTTTTATGTTGTATTGGATTAAAGCAGCTCGATTAGAATTACATCAGTATTAAAAATATTATTTACTACTTGATATCAAATAATTGTTTTTAATAGATAAAGAATTAAATTACTCTTTCATCTATACTACATATTAGATAATAGAGTGATTGATTAATTTAGATTATGTCCATGTTGTAATAGCATTATATACTTAGGTACAGGCTAAAATTCTAAATAGGTAAAATAGGTATCATTTTACTACATACCTAATATAAGACAAAGTCGCTTTCCGCTGTCTGTCCCTATGTATGCTATATGTAAGATCTTTAAAACAACGCAACGGATTTTGAAGCGGAATTTATTAATTGATAGAGCTAGAGATTCAAGAATAAGATTTTTAGTATAATTTTGTTCCTGCATTTTCACGGTAATGGGAACTAAGCGGGTGAAACCGCGGTACGCTGCTCGTTAAGCTATAAATATTAAATACTTAGTTAAGAAAAATCTTCAAAATGTCCGAAAATTCCTAAGTACTTGTAAGAGTTATTAAAGTCTTATCGAAATGTAACTTTAAGTATTTTAAACTATAAAGTAACAGCAAAACTTAAAAGTCAGATACTATTAAGAGTTTAAAATCTTTAACCAATGGGTAAGTATATTTTATAAGTACAGTTTTTAGGAAGCGCTCATGGTTCTGTGCTACTCGCGGATCACTTGTGATCTGTGCGGTTAAGCAACGTCTGGCACCGTCATGACTGTGATGGGTCATTACTAAAAATGACTTTTAATTTCATGAGCGTGTCTGTGCTTCGGAGGGCACGTAAAGCCGTCGGTCACGGTTGTCGTACTAACGGGTAGTTAGAGCCCTCAAATATCTAACATTTGGTTTAACCAAAAAATGACGTATAGCCCTCTGGGTTGTGAAGGTCTGATGGCAGTCGCTTCACGTAAAATACTGACATTCTGCTAAATCTGGTTAAACTGAAAACCGACCCCAAATAGACATGGGATAAAGGTTCGGAAAAGAGAGAGGTAAGTACATTTTATTTAACTGGTCCTACTATAGGTTTATTATGTGTCTCAAAAATACATATTTATTACAATCTAGTGACCCCACCTTAACTTCTCACAGATGAAATTTAATAGAGTATCACTACATAGTATAAAACAAAGTCGCTTGCTCTGTCCCTATGTCCCTTTGTATGCTTAGATCTTTAAAACTACGCAACGGATTTTAATGCGGTTTGTTTTAATAGATAGAGTGATTCAGTGGAAAGGTTTTTAGCATAATTTCATCCTTACGGGAACGGGAACTACGCGGCTGAAACCGCGGGGCGCCGCTAGTTATAAATAAGACATCATTTGATTAATTCATACCAAATCTCATTGTAATTACAAGAATAGTTTTGTGCAAACGTTTCCGACACAAAATTACTTTCACATAAAACATATGGATAAAACTTGTACTGTGACTGTAAAAAACAATAGGAAAATAATACAAACAGAATGCATTTTATCTCCAGTTCACATAATGACGCAACACTCATGCAACTCGCTGTCCAATACATTGTATACGTAATGAACAGCTATTATTTGAAGGCTCTTTGAAACGACTTTTTGTTAGAATAACGTCTCTAGCAATTAGCTTAAATAACAGTACATTCAATTTACATACATTATTATGTAAGGCTTTGTGAAGCTGTGATTAAGTACGAAATTTGTTATCAAAAGTACTAAATAACAGTAGGTTCATTCATTTACATAAGTACATTATTATGTTAGGCTTTGCAAGGCTCATGCAAAAGTAATAATTCAGTACAAAAATTGTTGTTAAAAAGTAAAATCATAATTTACTACTTTTACCAAACCGTCACAGTTTCGCACTTCAATAGATTCACCGAAAATTAGAATTCAATTTTTCATTTCAAAAGAATATGCAAACCAATTCTATGCAAGCAAATCAACTAGCCTAAGGCATTCGGGTTTTGGAAACAATGTTCGCATTTGAACGTTCAAAATCATTTTGAAAAGTCCAAACATATAGCCCACAAATCTTAAGATGTGAATTTCCTTTCATTTTATTTAAATATCTCTAACACCAAATAGTACCAGTAGAAACCAAAAGAAAATAACTATAAGTCGGAATTTCGGGATTTTTATGAGCATTTCACTCAGTGTTGATAGTCTCACTAAGCCGTTCCATTCATTGGATTTAAAGTTGATTGTTAAATTACATCGTTATTTAAAAGAACGAGTTACAATAGAGAAAATGTAGTAGAGGATTAATGGTATCGCCTCTACGTAGTGTGAAATACGTATATTTTTTAGTTTTACTGGCACGTGAGAGTAAATAACATAACATAACATAATCATTCACTACATCATCTCATTATAGTAACTGACCCCTAACTAAGCTTGGAGCTTGTATCTAGGGTGTCAGAAACTACGCACACACTCATTCACACATACACCCAGACCTAGATAAACATTTGTGGTTCACACAAATATTCACCCCGCACGGGAATCGAACCCGCAACCTTGCGGATGGCAGTCCGGCATGGTGACCACTCTGCCATCGAGGTCGTCAAATCGTATTGGTTTTTCAATAATTAAAAGTGAGAAGTATTGTTACGTGTATCCCGTTCCGTCTTCGGGTTCTAAGCTAAATAGTCGTGACATACAGGCAGATAGGCTTACTGATATCAGATTCTAGTATTCTATCAGATTTTAGTATTTGCGATACCTATAGTGACACTTTTGAAAAAGATATTTAAAATTGGTTTTCTGTTTGACGTTACTAATACACGTCCACTAGATGTTCGAAAATAGTATGTAAACGAATTGATTTAAGTATAACATTTATATGTCTCAAAAGTAAAGTATCACCCTGTTAGTTTCGTAAAATCTCTAAGAGGGAAAGATCACTTCTCAATAGTGATATTAGTGCAGAGAAAAGAAACACTTGCCTGAAGCGTGTTGATGATATAACATAACATAATCATTCACTACATCATCTCATTATAGTAACTGACCCCTAACTAAGTTCGAGACTTGTATCTAGGGTATCAGAAACTACGCACACACTCATTCACACATTTGTGGTTAACACAAATATTCACCCCGCACGGGAATCGAACCCGCATCCTTACTGTTGGCAGTCCGGTATGGTGACCACTCTGCAATCTAGGTCGTCATCAAACCAAACATTTAGAAATAAGCAAACGCACATAATTCAATGAAAACTAAATTGAATCGTGTAAAAACATAACTTAAATTTCTTAGCAATACAAACACATTGAAAAGAAACATTCCACAGTGTTGTATATCAAAGTTTCGATTAAGAAAGTACGGACATCCGTTATAGTTTCGTCCATTTTGCTCGATACGTATATTCTTATTAAGAAACCGAATCCCCGACACAAACATATAGGACACCAGGCTTTGTACGACTTGGCAGCGACGTCGATACGAACAATTTGGGCCCCGGCCACCTAACCGTAGTTATTGGATTGTCATAATTTAACATAGCGTGTACCTATCGGGTTTACTACCAGCCGTATGAGATAAGCTTTATAGCTTGCACGCAAAACTATATTATTTGTAACACACTTTTAGGAAAATTGGTGGATGAAAGTGTTTTGAATGTAGCTTAAGTTGGAGATGAGTAAGTATATGAATATAACACAAAACCTAAGTATCCCACAAAAAGATACGAGCGTCTTTGACCGTGTAAATATCACAAGGTGGCTACTCACCCAGTGGGTGAGTTTATAGTGGGTGAGCCACCTAAGCTGTAATTTTTCTTTTCGATCTGCTGTTACACCACAAAGTAATTTGGTAACCAAATTTAGTTTTACATCATAATTATTGTATAAGAACATCCAAACATGAAAATATTTGAACTTTTACTCACTCGATACAAAATACTTTATTGGAAAGATATTGAATAAAAGCGTATCATATCTATTATCTAGGAAGTCAAGAGAACCGTGGGAAATAGTAGAACATAGTGCAAAGTACATATCATTCACAATACTGGTTGACGTATAAAAAGATATGACAATACACTCCTCAATGGGAAACCAGTGACCATGGTCCGTTCGCACGCTACCTCATAAGCTAATTGACCATGTTCACATTTAGTAGTATTAATGTAAAGTTGTAAACTGTAATTTACAAACTTTCGTTCTTTTGTTTATGACTTTATTTGCTTTTGTGTTCGGATTTTGAAATTGGAATCTATTTTTGATTTGAATAGAGAACGTACATTTTGATTTTCACGTGTTAAGTATGAAACATTCATTGATGGTTTTGAATTGAATATACCAGACAAGGTTAGGAAATTATTTTACGAAAATGAAAATTGTATGTTATTGTTATTTTGTTTTAGCATTATACAACTCATTACATGACTCTTTGCAGCTGCATCTCCTATTATAGTTACATGAATCACAATTAACAACCTACATTTTTCCCACCCAAAACCTATCAACATCTTTATAATTATTTTTAAAAGCAGATTACTGAAAACTAACTTCAAAGTGTTACTCGCAAATACCCGAAAACCAACAAAAACTCGTTCGATATATCTCTAAATCCCTCCATTTGAAATACATGAAAGTGCTCAAAGTACAAGTTTGTAGTCTGAAGAAGCTCCATCAATTTGTTTCCATTTGAAGTCGTGACATGTAAGACCGTCCTAAACTCTGAGCGAAAGGTCAACACTAAACAAGCGAATGTCGTAACTTAAGCCAAACTTTGACATAAATTAAACCCGCATTTTGAGAGAGATCATTATTTAATACTTTTGACACATTCTGTATTTGTACATGGATTACTATAAGTGTCGATAAGATTTAATTAGTGATTGTATAGATTTTAATAATAAAGTAACTGGCCACGTGTTATTAAAATTCAGTAATTTGTCCTTAGGTGAAGTAGATCCGTTGTAAGTAAACCGAATGATTAGCATATAATATAGCAGGTACATTTAAAAATATCGATTTTTTTCGTTGGGTTTGAAAGGAAATTTTAGTGTTTAAGAACTTTTTAAAAAGAAAGAAAGAAGAATTAAAAAGTGGCATCCTTAAAAACACTCATCTCTAAAGCAATCATTTTACAAAAATAAACCAAACAGTCAACCACAAATAAAAAACCAACTTCGAAGAAAACCGAACCGTACACAAATGTTATACAAGCACTAATTATTCGGTACATTTAAAGTCACCGTGAACTGCGACACGAACCAGCCTAAATATTCACGAGAAATCCTAAATGACATCTTACAAAATACACCTAGTTAGTGTATTCGTCGGCAGTTGGTTTTTGTGTTTAACACGTATATATTATCACTTCAACTGTTAAGTAATCTCTCACGGTCTGTACACAGCCTATGCCTCAATTGCTTTAGAATAAATAGGTTGATGTCTTTCTTTGTAATGTTAGTTTTAAGGCTAAATGGTGGGAGAACTTTAAGTTGAATTAACTTTAATATTAGTTTTTAAATATTAAGTCGAAAATATATTGCACTTACTTTACAAGGAGCGGAAAACTAACAGTAAACATTTCACATTATGTTATACACAAGTTCGCAAGCATCTTGAGAACTCGCAGTTTTGTGTAGCCTTACAACATGTAAGTTATAAGTACTCTTGAACTGAATAACATTCTAATTAATTTGAAAACTGCATTATTATAATTGAATATAACATAGAGAGCTAGACGAGAACTAAATATTACACAGTTTAAGCTACTGCACTGCCATTAAGAGCGAGTCCCGATCCTCTACACCCATTAATTTAATAGCGTTTTCTTTGCCACGGCGTTGGCTATTAAACGACTCCACCAGGCCTGCGACTAATTCGACCCGGGTACAGGGTTGCCGCTAGCCGCTTACGCAGCTTAGCTAACTGCGGATTTATGCATCGAATATGGCTTAGTAAACAGTACGTAGATTTAGTAAGGGTATGTTGTGTGTCATTAAAAATAATTAATAACATATTTAGTATGTAAGTTTTAATGGTTGTGTTGGCCTAGGGTAATTGGCAGAATGTTTTTGTAGGATGAGTCGTATTGTAGCGGATAAAGTTGGTTCTAGAAATATATATGGATTACTTTTCAATTGTGATTCAACGTAGGAAAATTCTCACGATCTGTTTAGCAGACATAAAATAGAGCAGAGATAAAGATAGATAAACGAAAAACTAGCCCATGCCTTTCTCATTTCTCTTACCAAACTTAACTATTTATTGTATATTATAAAAAATACAAAAAGGTAGTTGCGCAGTTAGATGAAACTCCGTGTTACGCTAAAGTGTTTATGTAAATGAAATAAGTTGTCGCCTTGGCTCCTGATTACAAAGAGAACTTCAACTAGTTTTGTTTACAGTTTAAACGCAAACGCAATTGCGTTGTTCTCGGCTCCATTCAGTTTTAGACAGGTGCATAATAACAAAACAATTATACTTATAACAACTATTAATAGAGTTCAATTTAGTTTTTAATGCGTTTTGTAGTACCTATGTAGTTGTAAATTAAACATAGTATTAGGTACTGTAAACTGCTGTGAATTATCAATGTATCTTCAGTGCATAAAAGTGGCATTCAATATTTAGACCACTTATAATTGTTTGATAAAATTATCTCACGTTTTATTATTATAAGTTCATCTGTTCAAAAAACATCATATTAAAACCACCAACATACCAAACCCGTATTTTCATCCAAATAAAAAAAAGATTAAAAACTTTAATGAATAAAATAAAGCAACACAGAACAATCATGTAATTTACATAATTATAAAATACAGACCGAAAATTACAACATGACCAAAACATGAACACAAACAATTTCACTGAAAATCCGTGCGTGTTTTATGTTAAAAATTAAAACGTAAAATTTACGTTGTATTTAAGTATTTACGATGTGAAATAACGTTGCCAAACCTGGGAAACGCCGCGAATGTGCGAGCATGCATTATAATTTTATTTTTCACATTATTTAATCCTTATTTCGAACGTTTATCGCATTATATATCATGTTCACATTTATATGTCATTTTTATTTTTTATATTATTTGAATTATGACTGTTATTATTCAAATGAATTTGAGTGAGTTTTAAGTATGTTAATACTGATTGTATGTAGTGCTAAAAGCACGTTATACTGTACCTATTCAACTATTTTATTATTATCAAAAGAAACGTATCTAGGCAATGTTAAAGATAAAAACAGAAAGAGAGGCAACGGGGAATATTTTTCATCCAAATCATATCTGATCTTTAATTGTTAAGAGCAATATTATGATAGTCTTGCACAAGCCGCAAACATAATTCTAGTATTAAATAACGAAATATACGAAAAGATGTTACAACTCAAACAAATTAGAAATAAGAAAATTAGACATTAATGATAATATTTCAAAGTAAAATATATTTGAGACATATCAAGAAAATAAATGGCAATATTAAGATAGCACCCAATCTCATCACCACTGGTGCTAAATAAAGTAATTTCCTTCCCTTAAATTGACTACCTCTATAAAATTGCTTTTGAGAAATGAGCGCCAACGTTTCTTAATTTGGTTAACTGAAGCTCAGCTAAAAGAAACACAAAGTTTAAATGGAGACACTTTACTAAATAAGTTTACTTGCTTACTTATTATCACTTTGCTCAGAGAAAATTGACAGCTTCAAACCACGCCATGAAACAGGAAAATAAAATAAATAACTTAATTAAAAAAGGTTATAATGCGAAAAAAAGATACGTTGGTCAGTGTGAAGTAATAAATTAAAAATCCGAGTCAAACGTTCGCTCTAATGTACGTTAACAATAGCGACATAACAAACTTTTAATTGATTTATAACAAAGAACATTTTAGCTAAAACAGTCTTAAAACTGTAGACGTTAATGCTTGAACAATGTAACCCGATCCTGTGTCATTATGCAGAGATAAGTGCTGAGGGCAGACCGCGGTTATAATTCAAAAGGTCTTTCCTGCCCCCTCTCTCGCTTTTGAGAGGAACCCCTTGCTGTTGTCACGTTTCCAACAAGACTTGTCTCGTCGAGACTGTATTTAACGAAATTGTCTTTTAAGTATGTGAACGAAACTTTTTTTAATGGCTTTTAAGGGGATTATTCCAAGGACAGGAATAAAGGACGATGGTAGGGGAAAGCCCATCAGACATTATACGAGTGAAACAATGCTTAATAAGATAGTCATTATTCCTAACTTAGCCTTAAAGATTTGCATTGTTAACTACAATCATATCAAAATAGATAAATGAAAATACAGTAAACTAAGCAAAATTTCCATTCGTTCTGGAAAATACCTACACAAAAATACTTTATCGATAAAATTGAAAAAACTATTTATAAAAGGGTTGTAAGGAATTCCGCGTCGTATTATTCGATACGAAAAAAAATTGATGATGCAAAAATCCGATCTGATCGCCCCTTAATCTCGTAAGGAGTGGGGGGCTCAACTTCCCCATCGGCTACAAGTTTTAATTTCATTACAAATCACAAGAACGAAGAGTACTTTTTATGTGTTTTCTATTCAGTGAATTGAATGAATGAGATTTACGCGAGCTTTACATAAATGGATTAGAATGCTGATTTTCTTGGAATTTTTATTCGTATATTAATTGATTAGTTTTATTATTCTTTTTAACTTTTTGTTTAATCAAAATTTATCATACGAAATGCATACTGATATAATTTGTTATTAAAATCCAAATCGTATGTTAAATCTTATATATAAAATTCTCGTGTCACAGTTTTCGTTTCCATACTCCTCCGAAACGGCTTGACCGATTCTCATGAAATTTTGTGAGCATATTCAGTAGGTCTGAGAATCGGCCAACATCTATTTTTCATTCCGAAATTCCCACGGGAACGGGAACTACGCGTGTGAAACCGCGGGGCGCAGCTAGTATACAATAAATAAACATTGATATATCCCAAAGCTGGGACAATATCTAAATCATTTTCTACAATTTGTTTTAAACCAGATAATCGTCAAAATTATCTTGCCTAAAATGATTGTTGATGATGAAGTATTCAGTCTGTTGAAACGTCCATTTCTTATCATGAAAATGATACTTTTATCAAAATCAACGACTCAGTGTCGTCACTCGTCACCATGATTATATTCTAAATTCAAATTCTTTTTATGATATTAAGACTTTACGAGACAACATTAATACCTCCCATGACTGTTATATGTATATTATTGCAATAACATGTGTATCAAAACAACTTAAAGAAATTATTCACCAAAACTAAACTAGGTAAGTACTTATTATTTTTCTAAACTCGTTTGTAAATTGTCTCCTGTGAGAGTTAAATACCATGAAATTATTCTTCGCACCTGTGTCAGGGTTCACAGTCTTGTCTTTAAATTTAAGTAAAAACATTCTTATTTTTGTAGACTTTTCAATAGTACATCAAAACATTGTTATATTACACAAATGTTTATAATATATTTTCACAACTAACAAAAGCATAAACATAAATCAAACTGTAACAAAACAATAAACAACTTCTATTATTTTTAATAAACTAAGTTCAAGCTCACGCTCGAACCGATAATAAACTAAATTTCCCTCTGAATCAAAAGTAAAGGTTAGTCTATTTGTTCCAACGTTTCATTTCGTGAATGACAACCCTAAATTCCTCTCGTTCCCGCCCTTGTCCTACAGCTGAGCTGTCACGTCACGCGTGCTGATTTTTAGACTTGAGTGCGCCTGAACGGATGCATACAGAATAACCCACCAGATTCTCAGAGTTCACTATTCCTTCTCAATACCTCACGACCTCTCCACATCACAATTGGACGGATTATACGTAACGAGACAAGTGCGCCGAAGTTTACCTTGTTATGCTAACAGCGCTGATTTGTTCCCCGTTTTGTTTTCGTATACAAAAATCAACGCTAAATCGAAATAACAACGAATTTGTTTTACAAACGGCATGTAACCTGTGTCATTGCCAACATACGAAACTTTTAATCAGCACTTAAAGGCGCCCCGTTGAGAGGGTATGGGAGGCGTACTGGCATTTGTTCTGCAGTAATTTTCCGAACAACATTTCAAATAATTTGTAGCGTTTAAAATTGTACAAATAAAACTAGTCATTAGAGTAGTCTAAAGTGAGTTATATAGAAATCAATCTCCATTAATTACCGAGTCACTTGGGTCGGATAGAGAACTCCGGAGGTGTGTGAGACTAGTAATTAACAGGTATATTTTTGCAGCAATCGTTTGCAGCCATCATTAAAATGAAATGCCATTTCTACTTCCATTTTCGCATCGAATGATGAATCTGTACTGTATTTTAGTTGAGGTTTTTTTATTCAGACTATTAAAAGGAGGTTTAAAGGCAAACGCTTTATTGTTTAAAATTGAATGTTATAATGCTAGATACATATAATTTAAATGATTAAATTTGTTTGCATATTTTGATACACTATATCATTTTAAATTGTTAGATGTATGCAGTTTTTATTATGATTTGGTTGTATTCTGTCTTTTGTAGGTACTTACTTGAAATAAAAACAGTATTCAATATTCAAGACACACGTGAAGTCACGGTACATAATCTTACTTTACGATAGTACCGAAACTAAATCTTACAGTTGAACTTTATCAAAATAAACACATTACGTTATCAAATCCGTCTGAACAAACATTGCGACAAGCTCATTGTACACTTATATTTATTTCGGTACGTTAATCGTCTCAATTGGTTATCAAAATTAAACATTCATATCGATACTGTTTAAACAAGTTGAACGATTCAAAAATGCCTGTGGATGTGATTAGGTTGTGGTACCACCAGCCAGCTGGCAAGCCGCCGCCCTCGCACGCCAAACTGCCCGACTCAGCACGCTTCAATGAGCTGATTGTCCAATTAACTCCATTCATACATATGTCCGTCGGCGTTAAAACCACACACTAAGAGCCTTTCCCAGCCTAATACGACCATTCGCACAGCTAAACTTTTAAAAGCGTTAAAGTTTATTGGCATTGTAGTCGGACGGACTTGAAATCTAGAACTAAATGTGAAGCAATAGAATTGTACTGTTTAAGGATAAACGTCGAAAATTATTAAATTCGAAATTAGAACTGAACTTGTTAAAATATATTAGGAAATATATTATGTTACAAATTTTACTGCTCTTTTAGTATAGTTATGCATTGCGGTTTTGCTCGGTTTATAATGATGATCGGTTGAGTAGTTAGGACGTGAAAGCGTAACAAACTCACTTTCTCATTAAAGATATTAGGATCACTATTCTAAATTACATTGTTCGCCAATCCATCCAACTTTTTGAAATTTATGCAATGCAGTTTCAATCTAGTTAAAACTTTGTATGCAAGTAAAGAAAAAAAATCTGATAAAATTGAACATTGTTCGTTTATAGATTTCATTCGTAAAGCAAACTCGTAATCCTACTTAATATTATAAAGCCGAATGTTTGTAAGTGTATATGTTTGTTCCTCTTTCACGCAAAAACTATACTGATTTCAATGAAATTTGGTACAGATGTTTCTCATACCTAGGAATAACACATAGGATTACACACAATTTTATCCCAAAATTCCCACGGGATAAGCTTCCACGCGAGTAAAACCGTGGGGCACAGTTAGTATTGAAATAAATCTTTAATTCATTTAAAAATTTAAAGCACAAATTAATATATAAAAACAAGATGTTCAATTAAAAACGTTAATCAACTACAACTATTTAAAATAGGTAATAGGATTGTCACTATTCCTCACATCTGGAAAAACAAGAAAATTTCCTATTCGTCGTCATCCATACGACATCAAAGTGGTATTCAAAGAAAGATGTTCAACATACGTTTTGTTCAACAAATATTTTTAGTTGTAGCTATTTATGTAGTCGACCGTCTAGTAAAATAGTTTAAATTATTTAAATGTCCCGTTATGACGTGACAAGCTCATTAGAAAAGCGCACCAGAATGAATTTCAATTAAAAGTGAGCGTTGGAGTAAATTTATAGGTTAATAACTTAGATTATTGACATACTAGAGTTTAAAATCGTGACGCGTTCGTTCAAGGAGACAGCGAAACAAACGAGAAATATTGAAAAACATACTTTTAAAATTACTGTTATGCAAAGATGAGTAACTTATAGTCTAACTCAAAAGTTTTTTTTAGTTTTAATAAAAGGTTTTTTAGTAAATTTAATAAGAAAAGTTCTATTCTCATAAATTATCTGTGGCCAAATGGAACTATGGCTAGAGTTTGGCAAAAACTTTACTCTTTCTCTCGGATTCAATTTCTGACTCTATCAATCATTTTTACAAAAATAATCATATCATATTTTATGAATGTGGCGGCCATTTTGAGCATATTGACCATACGCATCATGCATAAACTTGTACTTAGTGGAATTTTGTGATGTAATGTAATGCTATGATAGTATTACCGTGGTAATGCGTTCACATTTTGTAAGAAGTAGAACTTTTAGATATACTTAATTCATAAACATTTTATAGAATAACATGAAGCGAACGTTAATACGCGCGTTTTCCCATTTTTTTATCTCCTGGTTTCTTCAAGATTACATCATAAGTAACTTATGTTTTTTCCAAGTATCTATAACCAATCTATCTAGTAAATTTTTGCAAGATTACAAACATTCATATTTGAATCCTAATATCCATTTATTAAAAAATTAGTACTTTCGTATAATAATAATTGTCAATTTAATGTAAAAACTCTGTCCAAGATAAAGTACAATTAACAAAAAAGTAAATACCAAAACTGAAAAACAATGAAATGTTAAAACAAATGATCAAACTTAGGGCCTCTTAAAGAACTCGTTACGTATTTTTTGTGATGTTTGAAGATTTAAGTAAAAGAAATAAAAACTTGGACGTTCATTACAAACAAAATACAAAATTAAATACAATTTGAATACTTTTATCTTGTCTTTTAGGAACGAAAATATTTTAAAGCACTCTGTTTTATTATCATATCGATTAACTCACCCTATATATAAGTACTTCAGGCTATATTTTCACCCAAATTCTATCAAAAAAATCATCAGTTACATAGAATAATACGCAAGGCTAGCTACACAGTACGAGTATCTATACTTAATAGAACTTCCCGACGAGTCTGTCTGTCTGTCAGTTTAGCGCTTATCTCGAAAACCACTGGAGGGATTTGTATGCGGTTTTAATTGTTATAGTCTGCATTTCACAAACAACACTAGTCTAGTCGGGTAGCTAGTTGTACTTATATAGTGTAAGACAACAAATTTTTCACTCTCTCTCTTTTCTGAACCTTTATCCCATGTCTATTTGGGGTCGGTTTTCAGTTTAACCAGATTTGGCGGAATGTCAGTATTTTACGCGACTGCCATCAGACCTTCACAATCCAAAGGGCTAAACGACATTTTTTGGTTATTATTACCAAAAGTTAGATTTTTGAGGGCTCTAACTACCCATAACGAATTATCGATGATATTAGTACGACAGCCGATGTTAGTGCGACTAATTTTTCAATCATATTTTTTTTAATTTTTCTCTCTAGACTACAAAAATCGTGTTTGAGAGCACCAACATGTATAGGCACGCCAGCAATTTTTCCTCTCTGTACTATTAACTTATCCTATCGTACTGTAAAAAAAAAAAAAAAGGTAGCACTCCGGGAGTGCCGGCAGAAGTGAAAACTTCAATATTAACGTTGTGTTTAATTATAAGTATAAAAGTACTATCATTTATGAGGTAGAATACAATATGAATTGTATTTAAGTACGAAAGTATACAGCCAAAAATTTTCATCCAGAAATTCTTATGGTATCAAGAATATCGCGAGCAAAACCGCGGGTCACGATTAGTTTTACGCAATGTCACAATGACATTTGTTACGAGGATACCGCTGCAGCACACTCAGGCACGGTAGAAAGAGTGGGAGATACTAGTTCCTCTCCCTTCCCCTCGATCTTACGCTTTTTCGATCAGCATCACGTGACCCTGATGCGAGTTTGAAAGTTTTTACCCATACAAAAAAAAGTGCTCAGCGCCGCTAAAGAAGTTTTCACTTCAAAAAACATCTCTTACTGATATTGATATAAGAGAGACTTTCCTTACAGTGGGATCTTACAGGCTAATTTTATTACCAAACTACAAAAATCTTAATGTGACACGTACAATAAGTAAAATTACGAAATAAATAAAATAAACAGCGTTAATACAAGTCAGATGTAATATATTTGAAGAAAGCCTTCTCGCTAAGAGCGGGTAACTCAAAATATGCTTACACGTTCTCAAGGCAGTAAAAGAATCGTTTACATTTTTCGCCGTGCTAATTTTATTTGACTCGCCCTGAATATATTATGTCCTATTACTACGCCCTCTGCACCATTTAAAGCTAACAATGAGATTTCTTTCCCTCCTTAAATTGTTAACATTAAATTTAGAGAAAATTCCAAAAATCTGACTATAATTCTCGGTTTAAATGCTCATTAAGGTTAAATTTAATTTGCTTTCTAATTTGAATCGTGATTTTGAGTGTTATGAAATTAATTTTAGTTTAAGGAAAAATATTTTTGATTAAAACATTTATTAAGGCGCGTTTCGAGTTGTTTACTTTAATGTAACAAGCGATGCATAAAATTGTTCATCTTTAGGTTTGGTTTTCTTTGTGAAGTCACTCTTATATTTAAACTAGCTAGGCCTCGCGGTTTGACCCGCTTTATCTCAACTTCTATTAGTTTTATCGAGAAGTTTTATAGCTTATAATCTTCCTTTTTAAATTAGCTATCCAACACTAAAAGCATTTTTCAAATCGATTCAGTAGTTCCTGCGGTTTCTGAATGAGTGATAGTCTACATTATCTACACTAATATTATAAAAAGGAAAGATTTGTATTTTGTATGTAACGAATAAACTCAAAAAGTACTGGACCGATTTTAATAATTCTTTTTTAACATAGGCATATTTTATCTTCGTATTCCCACGGAAACGGGAACCACGCGGGTGAAACCGCGAGACGCCGCTAGAGTAGCTTATAATCTTCCTTTTTAAATTAGCTATCCAACACTAGAAGCATTTTTCAAATCGATCTAGTAGTTCCTGAGGTTTCTGAATGAGTAAAAGTGTGTAATCAATAAGTGCTTTTTTGAGGCCTAAATTAAGTACATAAATGATTTTGATTGCCTTTGATTAGCACGTTGAACCAAACAAACTCAGCTGTATAACATCAGTATAGATTCACAGCTTTCATTGTAAATCGTTTAAAATGTCTTCATTAAATCGATTAAAAGTCAATCACTTTTGATTGGTATTCGATTGATGCTGATTAGTTACTTGTTACGCTCTACTTGCTACTGTAATTAAAGATCAGTTACAATGAAACGCCTGCTATCAATCGATTGCCTTTAGAATTGCTAATATTTAAATTACAATTTATATTAAATGTTTTACGTTTTTGACTAACGGTCTGCTATGGCTTGGCTAAAATTTTGATTTACAAATCTTGTTCTAACGATGACGAAACAAAATTAGTTTTTTTTTATTCTTAAGTTATCGGATAATCAAGAAAAATAAGGATTGATTTATATAGATGAAAGTACGAGACAGTAACATCTATACATTCTAAGTATCGGCCTGTAAATTGACGTCCTCGCAGAGCAAAGACCTCTCTATCTCTCACTGATGGTAGGTAATTAGTAAAATGAGAAGAAATAGGTGAAGTTACTCAATGCGCTTGCCTAAAGCGCGCTGTGACTGTTGGTGATCACAAACTCATGTCTGGATATTAACAAACATGCAGTTCAACTCGGGAATCAGACCAGGACTATTTTATTTCACAAATTTATTTTCTTTTCCTCTAAACTATCGAGAAAAGATTAAATTAAAAGTAAAGTATTAGGATGTAAGCTTCTAATTTCGGGGCAAATGCCTTTTCTCTTACTGATTAATGAGTTACAACGTTTGGAAACGTAAAGCCTAATGAGTAGAAAGGCTGAGTCATAATATCATAAAGTATACATCAAACATAATATTCTAATAAAGAAAAACAGTATATTTCTATACTCAAAACATTGCAAGATATTCCACAGCTCAAACCATGAAAACATAGCGGCTGCTATTTTAAAAATTTAACAATTCTTAAGATTACACACTTAAATCATTTTAATGTTACAGTGTGCTAATAATACACAAATGCTATTTATTTATACATAATAATGAGTACATATATCGTCGTAAAGCACAGTTATGTCACTTAAACGGATAAATAAAAGTATGCTGAGCAAAAGAACGACTTTAAAACGTATAATAAAACATAATGTAATGCTTTACCCACAATCTTAAGACCTTTGGCATTGAGGGGAAGAAAACTTAAGGAAGTATGCCAAAATTTTTATCTGTTATTTTCACTTAAGTTATACATATAATATTATTAATGCATGAGTTTGAATAACATGTTATATTCATGATTATACCTGCTTGTTTGCGCTTTTAAAGTTGGTGAAAATTTAGTTTTAGATGCGATTTTGCGGTTTATTTGCAACTAGCTGTGCCCCGCGGTTTCACCCACGTAGTTCCCGATCCCGTGGGAATTTCGGGTTTAAACATAGCCTATGTTCTTTCCCGGATCATAAGCTACCCCTGTACCAAATTTCAAGTCAATCGGTTCAGTAGTTTAGCCGTGAAAAGGTAACAGACAGACAGACAGAGTTACTTTCGCAATTATAATATTAGTTTGAATTTAAATGTTTTTATTTACATTTAGTTGCTGAGAAAAAGGTTTATGCAATTAAAAGCAACATCAATAAGTTTAAAATTATTTCGATTATATTTTATTTCAGTTCGGATTTTAATCCAAAATAATCTTTTTAAATCAGTAAAATTTAAAGTCTTACTTGTGTAAAACACTTTGGAATATTCTGTTAGGTACAATATAGTATGTATTTATACTGCAGTAACATGTCCGTCCGATACTTAGATGACTAAAAATAAGATAAAATACCTATATTCAAACGATATTACGTAAAATTATATCTTCATTAATTAAAAGTCTATCCAATGTCACGATATAACATTTATGACCAAAATTCATCTTCGATTTATTTAAACTTACGTTTCTCCGACGAAGCAATCAGGAGTGATCGATTATAAAATACTTCTTGTGCAATTTATTGCATAATTCTACCTGAAACAAGATGAAAATGTATTAGTGTGGTTTTAAAATATACATAAACTAGCAGCGCCCCGCGATTTCACCTGCGTAAATATAATATAGCCTATGACACTCCGGGATAATGTGGCTTTCCAATAGTGAAAGAATTTTTGAAATCGGACCAGTAGTTTCGGAGCCTATTCGTTACAAACAAACAATAAAATCTTTCCTCTTTATAATATTAGTTTAGATAAAAGAAAAAATTGACCTCCATCGAATAATCTTGGAAATAATATAACAACAAGATATTTTTAACGTAAATTAAGCAAACACAAATAAACCAATCAAATATCCATATCTTTTTATGACTTTCTAAAAGCTTAATATATTTAACTACTATAAGTACTTATATCAATTCACTTTCATAATAATCAGTAAATATAGTTTCCCTTAAGAAAGTCATAAAAAGTTTGGACTATTAAAACATATTTTGATGCTCACTAAACATCATTCATCAAAGTAAGTAAATCATCACTAAAATTATACGAGTAGTTGATGGTTGTATAAATTCTACAATTACTGGTAATATACAATCAATCAATCAATATAGGTTATTACGCATTTGTTTTTATAAACATTTATTAATTACTAGTGGCCTGCCCCGGCTTTGCACGGGTCCAATTTTCCCGTTGATTTTCCAGTTTTTTTTACATAAGAACCTTTTTCAATAACAAAAACAACAAAAAAAAGAATGAGTGTAATCGGTCTAGTCGTTCACGCGTGATGGACCAAGGGAAATAGGGATTGATTTTTATATATAGAGACTAGCTGCGCCCCGCGGTTTCACACGCGTAGTTCCCGTTCCCGTAGGAATTTCGGGATGAAAAATAGATGTTGGCCGATTCTCAGACCTACTGAATATGCTCACAAAATTTCATGAGAATCGGTCAAGGCGTTTCGGAGGAGTATGGCAACGAAAACTGTGACACGAGAATTTTATATATTAGAGATAACGAGTATATTTATAGCATATATTTTCATAAAACTTCATATTACAATTATTTACAAATCTCAACCTTAATCTTGATCTGTAATAAGTCCTTATCCTAACACCCATAACTTTTATTAAGCAAAATATACTTTTATAAGGTTAAATTCTGAAAACACTCGTTTTATTTTTATTGCTTGTAATAAACCAGACCCAATACCCTATCGGACTAATAAAATATATTTATACTCAGAGCATTAACTATTAAAAACAGTTTAGAAGTGTGCCAAATCCGGCGCGAACTAACAAGGAAATTTTGATCATGGAAGCAATTCTATCCAATAATAGCTCGGTTCGATCGTTCCGAGTATAGAGTCGCCGACCTGGTTAGCGAGTCTACCTGTCCAAATGCAACATTAATGGAGGCACCGTGTCATTTGTTCTTAAAAATAAAACCGACTGCGCTGACCCACTCTACCCGTGACACGCCAGAATTATCCGTTTCCACTTTAGAAGCACTTTAGTGCATTTGTTAATGGCGAATAATTGATGATATTTAACCAAACTTGAAAATAGAATGCGGTTTATACAGTGAGCGGAATAATTCTGGCATTAATATGGTAGGTTTATACAAATGTGACATGGGAAGCGGGCTCGGGGCGTTCCCGATAGTGAGAATAAAGCCTCCTACGAGTTATCGCCGCGCGCACTCCTGGCACGCCTCGCTTGCCGCTCGCCAAACACCTCCAACTCATACACTTTCGAGGAAATATAGAATTTTATTACTATTCCCCTTTACACTCGAACAGTTGCACCTAGTATGTTATTGTACGATGCATTGTAATGGCGCCATTCTGAAGAAATGAACTGTAAAACTCTTATTTACTTTCGACAAACTTCAAAACAGTATCTTAGCTTTTAGACGTTAATGCAATAAATCGATGAACGTAATTCTAAACTAAGAATTCTGAGACAGTCTAGGCGTGCTTTTAATGTCCCAGCTCTACCTGTCTATGAGTAAATTAATTGCTTTTAAGGTTAACGGCATCAAGTATTTATAATTTTATTGCAATTTAATAAGATTTCTCCTATTAAACTATAAAATAAGGATAAATTAAATATAAGAAGCAGCAAACAATTTTGCATAGCGACATGGAAAAATGTGAAATGTTTTCTAGAGCCGTCATCTCTATAGAACACTTAAACTATGTTTGAAATAAACTGCGTATAATTTCCTCCCCGTGCCAGAGATTCATAAAGAGGACTAAGAAAAATAAACATCGCGTGTATATCAACGCGGCCATCTCATCTAGAGAGACGACTCACGTTTCTTAAGAAGTTGCTCGACAATATAAACAAACCTCTATACTGTTTACCTCGAGTCTCAATCGACACCACACAAACTTTGAAACACTAATACTTAGACTTCACAATGTTAACGATATTGAGATAATAACTGTTTACGAGTTCATTTGTGATTATGATGTAGATAGTAATGATGTAATAAAAAGTTTATAATTATTAAATTACCCGTGCTTCGGAGGGCACGTAAAGCTTAAAGCCGGTTGCCATACTAACATCATCGACAATCGTTACGGGTAGTTAGAGCCCTCAAAAGTCTAACATTTGGTTTAACCAAAAAATGTCGTATAGCCCCCTGGGTTGTGAAGGTCTGATGGCAGTCGCATCACGTAAAATGCTGACATTCCGCCTAATCTGGTTAAACTGAAAACCGACCCCAAATAGACATGAGATAAAGGTTCGGAAAAGAGATGTAGATAGTAATGACGTAATGAAAAGCTTATAATTATTAAATTACCCAAATGGCAGACTCAGCACCTTGCCAGAATGCCAATGAACGGGTTACGGGTTCGATTCCCATGCGAGGTAAATAATTGTGTAACGTTATAATATTTATCTTGCTTAGATGTGTGTATGAATGAGTGTGTGCGTAGTTTCTGATACTCTAGACATAGGTGATAAAACTAGGTTAGGTAGGGATCGGTAACTGGTTTACGAAGATCATACAGTGTTTGATTGTGTTATGTTAATAAAAATCATCAAAAATCTATTCATTTTTCTAACTAAGATATCAGCTCGAAACTTTTCCTGACGTTATGATAATAATAAATATTCAGACAGACACCATTAATCACCATGAAGTTAAAAAACTTTACTTGTTGGAGACCAGACAATGGATAAACATGTGTCCATATTTTTTTTACTTTTTATTGTAAATGTGTTCAATACACATATGCTTGCCTTTTGCGTGAATCGAACTCTTAGAAAACACTAGAAAACAAGATCACATACGTCACTTGGCCATCTAAAAAACATGCCAACATAGACTCTATGCAGTATTGATTTATTTATTAATAAAATCAGTAATGGTATTAATTTATACATTTTTAATAATACATATCACCCTGTCCCATTTTTCCTTAGGGAATTGTACTGCTCATTTCACTATGGTATGCAGTTAATATTTTACAAGCAAACTAATAAATCATTAACTACCAAGTGTATTATACATAAAGTTTTTCATGGGAAATTAATTTTTCCCTCTTTTTTTTAAAGTTTTCAATGAAAAGTTTTAATTATGTACCGATTTATGGAAAAAACAAATATATTTGATAAGTACTTCACATTCAAATCTGTTGTTTATACTCGTAGAATCAAAAAAACAGTCATCAAAAGTATGTAGTTTATAATTATGTCATATGTCGATGTCAACGCTTAGAACAAGGAAAAAAATCCAATTTAAAATTGTATTAGAATTAATAAGTATCACAATTACAACATTATCTACTTGAACATCAAAGTCATAATAAATTAACCCTATAACTGCCAACCAATTTTTCCAGCCGTTTAAGTTTAAGTACTTTTAAACCTAAATAAAACCGTTCAAAAAGATCAATACATGAAGTTTTACATCTACATGTCTAGATAATAAGCCATAACAATAAATTAAAAATTAAAAAAAAACCCCTTTAAAAAAAAAAGCTTTTAAACGGGTTAACCGATTTTCATCAAACATGTCTAAGAAAACGCGCACGTAAGTCTCCTTTAATACAAAAAAAAACAAATTGAAATCGGTTCATCCGTTCAGGAGCTATGACAGATACACACAGACACGTCAAACTTATAACACCCCTCTTTTTGCGTCGGGGGTCAAAAACTAGAATAAACCACTAATAAGTAATAAGTTTCAAAAATCTATGAACAGTGTCTTCATTTTCATCAACCCATATCATCCTAATAAATGACGGAGCGATTACAACTTATGAGGTAACAAACATAATTCCTCTTTGAACCTCTTTTTATAACGATTTCAAAGTATTAATATGCAGAAAACGGTATAAAAATCTCATAATATTAAATCTAAAAAGAAACACTACACAGTAAGAGCAAGAACCAATCGCGGAGAGATATGAAACAGCCATTCATAGGAATTAGGTCGGTTGGTTTCATCTCATTCATCATTACTTGTAGTTATGGTATAAAGTAGGGTATCTTACGATACGGCTCTGTTACACAGCGCTGTTGAACCATTGTTTAATAAGCTCTAACACGCAATTGTGTTCGAGAACAAAATAGTTAAAAACTATTGTTAATAGGCATGATTACGAGTAGTAATGAGTTTCATTTCTATATGTATTTTAGTTTTAAAAGTACTAAATGTAAGTACTTTTATAAGGCGAAACGAATTTATATGTAGGCACCAATGTATACTTACAGTAAAATGTTTGCTAAAACGCAAAGTAAACTTTAATAAACTTCGGATTGAAGATACGTTTGGGGATAAGTTTATACATGGACCGTGAGAAACTGAGACGCTGACGGAGATCCACGACATTATAGTACGATAACTTCAAATATTTTGTGTTTCAAACACTATTACATAAGTATTGAATCTAATATTTTGTAATTGTCTGTCTAGCTGTGCCACGCAGTTTTTTTTTAGCGGATGTCTACGTCACATCCTCTTGTCAAAGTGACTTTACAGATGGGGTATTCTGTGCAAAATGGCCGCCACTTTTAAGGGAATATATAAGAATACGAATAAATAAATACAATAACTAATAAATGCGGTTTAACTATCGTCGTGCTAAACAGCGCAATCCATTCAGTGGTCTGTCTGAGCTGTATCAGATCAATCAATGGCTAACATTTACATTTACAGATTTATATTGTCAAATTCCATACAACTGTATAAACATTTGTAATATGTAGTGAAGATATTAACCTAAGTGCTGTTTCGTTTCCACTTTGGTACCGCATTGTTACGTCACAACACTCATTTCCGTGACTATTGACAGTAAAAAGATTTTCAGTGCCTCAAAGGAGACGTTTTCATTATTGGAAGTGGAACGTTACTAGCTATTCCAAGAACTGATTTAATTCCCTTTAATTCCTTCTATTCATATAGGAATAATGCAGATAAGTTAAATTGACTCCGAGTTCTTACAATATTGGTGCGTATTGAGCGAGTGAATACATTTTCTTTTTAATTAATTGCTTGGAACTGTAATAATACTCAACTTTAAAGTATATTACTCAAATCTGACCCTGAATAGGTCTAATTGCGAAAAATTGCTTACTTTATAGTAATACATTACCATTTCTTCTAAGATTTATAAAATCATATAACATTTCCACTGTCTTAAAAATCTTTAAAAACACCCAAAAATATTGTTATCACCAAGTCGACACACCGAGGAGATAAGTGAGACAAGGTTAATATTAAATATGTGTGCTTATCAGATCGTCACAATGTGTTTTTGTGTGTGTGAACCAAACTAAACAGGTCAATGTACCAGCTTGATAATATTCCAACGACAGTGATCGATTGTTGAGAAGATTTCAACTTACGCAAACATACAAATATTAGAACTGAAATCTGAAATTTGAGGCAGTACCTGCACGTCATACAAGATAGATTGAAGAATAATTTACAAACAAAAGCGTGTGGGAAAGTAATCTTCTCAGACATTATATATTTTATGTACTTGTATCGGTATTCTTAATATTTATATGTAATAGAAATTTATGTGTAACTAGCTGCGCCCCGCGGTTTCACACGCGTAGTTACCGTTCCCGTGGGAATTTCGGGATGAAAAATAGATTTTGGCCGATTCTCAGACCTACTGAATATGCTCACAAAATTTCATGAGAATCTGTCAAGCCGTTTCGGAGGAGTATGGCAACGAAAACTGTGACACGAGAATTTTATATACCTATAAGATTTAGGTCATGTGGAACTTGCTTTTTTTACACACTCGTTTAGGAAAGTCTATAGCTCATAAATGAATTCGACAAAACTATTCTTAGTTTATAATACTGAGACTAATATTATTTTTTTGTTTTCGTCTCAATAATTTACAAAATTACTATCTCTTTTAATAAAGATACCAATTGCATGATGTTTCGTAATACGTTGAACAAAATTTGCGAAATTCATTACTCGTATATGTCAATCTGGTAGCACTGACAGTTGTGATTAAGATAACTTAATAAGTACTTTAATTAAATGATAACAGTTTATTAATTATGTCACTGCGTATAATTTGGCACTGATACTGCTACATGCCGTTCAGAAATAATTCCTTTTTATTATATAAACGTTTAGTATGATATTTTCTTATCACACATACTATTATTTTTCGAACTGGCTTACGTTTCCTAACAATATTTTTGATTACACGACCGAAACTTTGCTTTTTTGTCTGATTTCGAAAATGTCTTTTTATACTGACTATTGTTATGGTTTAGAAGTGTTGCAACTTTGAGTAAGTAAATATCATTATAAACACACATCACACTCCACAAAATCAACCTTTGCACAAAAGTCTGGTCGAGAATCGAACCCTATACCCATCATCCTAAAGCATACGACTCCCTCCTGGCTACATTGAGAGAGTAAACTATCCATTAGTCCGATTCAACTAAGGACTAAGCTTGTACTATAACCAATGTAACTGATAACACACAGACCGCGCTAACCACGTATTAACTATGCACTATAAGACGACACAAGTCCATTAATCCAAGCTCATGTAGTGGATAGGAAATCTAGAAACTAATAATATAAACTGATGAGAATAACGACGGGTAGTTCTCAGGTTAAGTGGAATTGGGATAAGTATGATTAAATTCATATAGCAGTAAACCATTTAAACCATTTATTTCTACACCACAATACATAAGTATGTAGTGTTAAGTTGTAAAATATGTAAGTTTGAAAGAGGAAACTAGGAATTACTTAATCGATTTCAAGGAATGTGCATATTATTACATTTTAATGTATTATTAGTTAAACATACTTAACTAATATTTAAAAAATACTTCACTTAGAACTACCATATTAAAAAATAACAAGAAGATAAAAAATACTAAAAGTGTAAGTATACTTAGTTGAAATAGCAATTCAATTTGCGTTCGCTATCATGTTTCCCAGAACATGTCTCTTACAAATGAGGAACTTGTCACTCAGTGTACGTAGTAATTAATATAAATTAAACTTAATTAAGTGCTTTATTAATTGAAATGTCGTATAAATACTTCGAAGACACCAACATGTGTTCAAGAGCTAACAATGCGGGCGGAAGAAAATGAAAAAAAAGCAGCTAGAAATTCTTGGTTGCAAATTGCCAACCAACGGTTTATTAATACATATAATATGTATGTACTAAAAAGGTTGGATAAAATAATTTTATATTCGTTTAATTTTAATATTAACTATACCACTTAATTATCGTAATAATAAAAAATAAATATTTTTGGGATAAAAATAATATTGACTTTTTTTGGCAAATTCAGCGCTGGAAATTAGTTCGTAATAATTAAAAAACAAAAATTTCCTTAGCATAAAACTTTCACCATAATACATAATAATTTTTACCAATAATTAAAATCAAATAAACTAACTCAAAAGAACAACAAAACATCATTCAAATAATTTATTATTATAACAAAGCAATAACATTTTAATTGGCAAAATGACAGAAATGATTTAAAAATATTTTGATAAACTATATGCCCAGAATGACGTTCCATTAGGCAAAAAAAAAATAACTTGATCCTAAAATAACTAGTTAACTTGTAACTCGACATGTGTTTATAGCTTATTAATTAATGTGAAACGAACACGTGTGCTAATGAAATGAGAGAAGCAAAGAATGTTGATTGATTCTGGCCCTTAATTACCTTTTTTCATAAAAAAATATCCATTGAATAGAATAAGACAAAGATTACGCTGAACCCCCGGGGATTTTAAATGTGCCAATGGTTTCTTTTTTCGACACGATGACAGATAGTTACATAGTTACCCATAATAATATGAAACTATTTCTAAATAGATTAGTCATGTATTACGACGACGTAATGATTTGTTACAATTCGAAAATAAAATCAATTGTATGTTTGTGCATCACTTCAGAATGGTTTTTATAGTAAAACTAGCTGCGCCCCGCGGTTTCACACGCGTAATTCCCGTTCCCGTTCCCGTAGGAATTTCGGGATGAAAAATAGACGTTGGCCGATTCTCAGACCTACTGAATATGCTCACAACATTTCATGAGAATCGGTCAAGCCGTTTCGGAGGAGTATGGCAACGAAAACTGTGACACGAGAATTTTATATATTAGATGAAAAAATTGTAAAATGCGTCATATCTGCTAAATTGAGTACAAAATTGCGTAGAACAAAAGATGACATAGAATACTTTTTATCCAGAAATTCCCGCAAAACCAGAATAGCTAAACGGAAGCTATAATTTCTTTAAATACTTAATAACATTTCTTTTATTTCATAATAATTTCAAGATTTACATGACTACAAAATGACAGTTAACAATGACAACTGCAAACAAAGACTCACGTCAAAAGCAAGAATTACTCAACGAACTGTAAATAACAATTGACAACTCTATTGCTATTATCCATAACTGTTTGCGTCCCACGGTTCCACCCACGTGAACTTTTTAAAACAAGATGAAAGGTACCTGTCATTTTCAAGCCCTTGGAATATTTCCTTAGAATTTTATAAACTCCTTGTTCTGTTTAGACGTAGATGAGATAAATAAATAGGAAAAGTTCTATAGAATTTCAGGGAAATTAGGTACAGATTATACCCAGGATTGGCACATTGCAAGATTCTTTTTATCCTGAAATTCCTACGGGAGAAAACGCGAGTAATGCAGAAAAAACCGGGGTTGCAACTAGCATATTAAGAGAAGTTGATATTGACAATTGCAATTTCTAACAAGCTTATATCCAAACATAGTTGCAATTCAACAAACATTTAGAGAAAATGGTGAATTATACAATAGTAAATCCTATATGTCGACATTATGAGCCAGTCGTAAAACTGATCGTTCAACTAGATTTTTAGGGGTGTATCAACATAATCCTATCCCATTTTATCGCGTACCGAATGAGAGAGACATAAAGCTCAGCTCAACTCAACTATGTATAGATATTTTAATCAATTTCAAAATAGTGTTGTCACAACTACATGTTAAACTGAGTCCCCGGAAATTTGTAGATCGTATCTTTACCAAACTTAATGAAACAAAATGATGAAATTGACTCTTATATGTTCGAATTAAACATTATTTTTGAATGGAAAAGTCGTTATAATAGTGATGAAAGTAATCACTGAAGGATGGTAATGTTTTTTGCGATACAATATAATGTATAGCGCTATTAGTGTGTGTGATTGTGGGCTCAGTAATCATCCCATCACTAGATTGTACGCAAAAAGTATTAAGTCATCATTACATAAGGTTCCATATAAAATAACAATTAAATAAATAATTAAAATACGACTATTTTTAGACCCATTATAACCAACCAACACAATTAAAATAAACCCTCCATATATCCTATTCACGTTATTTAATTAAGCCAAAATAGAACCGTGAAGAGGAAAGTTTTAAACGCAGAAATAATTTTCATAAAGAAATAGAGAAAAACATCGTTTATATCTAACATCAAAAGCTAAAATTTCATTTATAATTTACATGTGAATGAAAGGAATAACATACTTGCAACATTTTTTTATTTTTACGACTAATAGAATATCTCAATGCCAATACAATTATAGTTCATTTTTGCGTGACAATAAAATTATATTATAAATATTTTATTAAACTTTGCTAGTTGAATTAGTGGAGTGTGATTTATGGGACACACTGTAGGGTATCAACCTCAACCAGTTGTTTTATTTGTCCGCTAAATTACTGTTCTATGTCAATGCGACGGTTATTTGTACACGTGACGATATTTTTAACACTTTCTAGTATTTATTTAACTAAGTTTATTTGTAAAAACGTAGACATGTGAAACTTTGTATCCCACTTGTTTATTTAAGCGACTACTGTCACAACATAATCGTGTTTTTTCAATCAAAAAGAGAACATTCAATACTTTCACGAAGACGAGAAGTGTTAACGGAAACAAATGAACTGTTGCCAGCTGAAGGCTATCTAGGACTGTTGGTGTGCAAGCGAAACTAGGTCTTAGTTGGAGTGTGTAAGACAGTGTTTTGTGTAAATAAGGGTGATAAGCAAACAGGTCTGGTCGCTTTCAACGCACTGCATTCTATTGCAGTCGTCCGGAGAGACATTTGACACGTCCTCGACAATAATATGCGTACTTGTAATATTAGATGTAAGAAGTTATTACTCTACCTACCTCTACCTACGAGCATTCAACACCTTACTTTCAACATCTATACGAAAACAAAATAAGGTATCAATAGAATTTTAGAGAAACTAAAGCTTACAAATAATTTGGAACTTAAGAATACAGGATGTTAACTACAATGGGTAATACCAAAGAGATTTCAAAAAACTTTTGTTTACTACGAAGACTGTGAGAGAAATATTTGCCAGGATTCGACTGTGTTAATTTAAAACATATAGTAAATCACTCCGCTTTCTGATCCATTACGGAGATAAGTTGTAAGTGGATTGTAATAGCGCGTTATAAAACTAATGATTTAGAGGAAATCCACAACCGTACCGTAAAATGGGGGTCAAAGTGAGCAGCGTGTTTCACTTACTTTTCTAATATCTCGTAAACTCAACAACACAACATCATTACAAAATTTCACAACTCATCGAATACGTTCAATTTCGTTGTCGGCTCGTTTATTAATTGTACGGATGATTTATCCACCCTCTTCTCTCCCTAAACCCTCACTAATGCCAGTAACTTGCTTATCGCGACTGCGGAAACTAGATCCCTACTGCGATCGGAAAATATCCTTCGAATTTCCGCTGCGTCCAATGCAAGCTTCAAATATTATGTTTTAGGAAATGGCTCTTATATAAATACACTTAAGATCTACGTTTGTTTATTTTGATTCCAACTGGACTGTAGCAGAGTAGACTAGTCTGTTTAATATAAGTAATGGTTTCTAGATTGAAGATAAACTTACATTGAAATTTAATATTTATAAGAATTGTTGTTGGTATGTTATGATGACAAATTGTTGTGTATTTGATAGTCAATATCTCTAGTTATGTCTACAAATGGTTTACTATCCACTTCAAATCACCAAACAATTATATAAACAAACATATCTTGACTACCTCGATGGCAGAGTGGTTATCATGCCGGACTGCCATCCGTAAGGTTGCGGGTTCGATTCCCGTGCGGGGTGAATATTTGTGTGTACCACAAATGTTTATCTCGGTCTGGGTGTGTGTGTGAATGAGTGTGTGCGTAGTTTCTGATACCCTAGATGCAAGTTTCAAACTTAGTTAGGGGTCAGTTACTATAATAAGATGATGTAGTGAATGATTATGTTATGTTATGTTATATCTATTACCACAACATCTTCGCGAATTAATACATTAATATACGTTACCTACCTCATAAATAATTCATAGCAATTTTAACTTACATAAATTACGTTCGGTAACCCTAATCTATTAATATGAAACGTAATCATCTCGGATTTATCAATTAGTAATAGTGTTGGGAGTCCCGCGGGTTCAGATTTGAATTGACAGTGCACCGACGCGACGCGCGACGGGGAGTGGGGTCGCTTCCGCGCCGACGCCGGAGAGCGTAATCTCCGGCCTCCTGCAAGCCTAACTCAATCATCTGCCTCAAAATATCTAATAAAACTTCCAACTCGCACTTGAGTCTACGCGAATCGATTGCTCAATTCATAGAATTGAAAATAAAAATCATCATTCCACTTCATTAGCGAGCTTCGAGCGAAGCTAGACGTACGCTGTCGTTTCGTGTGTGACGACGAATTTCCTGTTTCAAGAAACGCCTAAAATTCATTAGCTCATGTGACCGTATCACTCGGTTTACGGAGCGACTAATAGAAAAAATGCCACTGCCGGGACCAACTCGGCTGGCACTCCTTTTACTTGACAGCAGCATGTCAAAAACAGCGTGTGTGAGACCTGACATCAATCAATGTGGGTTGACGTTATTTTTAGTCGGTCTCGGCGACTGCGGTTTGTATTTACGGTTCCACAACCGTGGATTCATGCCACTAATGAACTTAATGGTTCTGTGCATGTCAGCCGTAGCAATTCAGTCTTTACTCACACAGCAATCATAAAGAACTTCCCATTGAATCGTACGCTGTAGTCATTATTATTATACGTTATTTGTATTGTTTACATTCCACCAATGATTCGTAGCTTTGATATATTCACTAGAAATAAAATAAAAAACTAATTCGAATACTTTTAGTAAGTCACAAAACGTTCGGCTGTTGAATTAACATGACATTACTATATTGTGAGGAAGTCGCATTAAATTTATCACTTTCTCAAAGGCGTGCTAAATACCATCACAATACAAACAGCGACATTAGCATCCATCATGTCAATGAACAAATTATTCCATGAAATAACGAGGTGACACTGACATGAACTGAACTATTCCACAAAATACAACTGTTCTAAAACCACTACTGTAAATCACGAGACAACGTATTTGTAGTCAGTAAATATAGATGACTTATAATTTAGTTAAATTGTTTTTAAAAGCATTATGTATTCTAACGTTTAATTTCAGAATTTTAAAAATAGTTTATGAGTTGAATTACAAGTAGGAGTATAAAATTGAATTGTTTGGTTAATAGAACTCTTGAAGAAAAGTTATGACAAAAATGTCACAAGTCTCTAAAAATTATAACAATATTATTAAATGCGTTAAAGATTTTGAATATTTCCTTTATCCTTGCTGCAAAGACGGCAAACAATATTTATTTGGTCTGGACCAAAGCCAAAATTTGATTTTAATGACAGCTTATACTCGCATATGTCGGTGTATTGTCTATTTATATTCATATTTTTAATGTAAGACTGTTTAGTTAATGCTTACTTTATTTTAGTATTCATAATATTTTAGGCGGTACAATTATGATTATTATTTATTTCTTACTCTTGTTTACAACATTTCATAGTTTTATGCGTGTTTGTATTCTGGTGACGACATATCTTTAGTTTAGTAATAACTAGCTGTGCCCCGCGGTTTTACCCGCGTAGTTCCCGATCCCATGGGAATGTGAGGATAAACCTTTCTCTTGAATTACTCTATCTATTACTGAAAACCGCATCAAAAACCAGTCCATAGTTTTAAAGATTTAAAATAGCATACAAAGGGACATAGGGACAAAGAAAGCGACTTTGTTTTATACTATGTAGTGATAAAACCTTTAAAAGTACAAAAGTTGAACAGCTCCAATATGAAGTAACATTAAATTCTAAATAAAACAAGCTCAATTCATTCTGCCCTTTAAATTATAATTTATTATTTATAAATGATGATTAAAAATCACAATATTGGCGACCTACTTATTATTGTGGCTCAAATGGACCGTCTGAACATTTATAAATTCCGTTAGCCAGTAATACAGTCTGACAGACAGTTGCTAAATTTCAATGTGCCCCATTTCGAACATCTAGCACTGGCTTTCAGGGGACTGAGAATAGATTGTGACTCCATCGGGTTTAAACTAAAACAAGAGAACAATATAATAAAAATATCTGCCTAGAACTGAAATACTAATTGCTTCCGACAAGTAACCCAACTTCTCTCTTTGTTATTTTAAGATGGTCTTTTGAAAAACGATGCTAAATAGAGCGTATTTGAAACCTTCGCTGCAATATGAATGTTAGCATATTCGAATAGTTTTTAGATTACTCAAACAATCCGCTTGACGAAATTGTTCCACCGTTTACCTATCTTAAGTTGCGGATGTGACACCCGGTGGGGACCCGAATATCTCGAGAGTGCAAACTGCAGTCGTATATATTCCTGGAGCTTCGAAAATACCCTAAATCCGACGTACATTGTAGACCATATTACTTTGCGCACTTACGTTTGCACTATGGATTCAACGGCCAAATTTTTGAATTATATCCATATGAAGTGAACAAAGTTTATGATCGCATATTCTGTTAGCAAAATCGCATATAATGGAAGCATGTAAAGTTTCTGCAAGCATTCCATATTGCCATCCATTTGGCTTCCAGTGTAGCTTTAGAATAATCCGTATAGTGATGACTCATCTGACAACTAAAAGCGCTCGTAAGGAAATACTACGACTTCATTATTTCTATTCAAAGACCGTAAGAAAATCGATCGCTTCCTTTTCTTCCTCTATTAAAACCTTGTTATATAAATCTTTGTATTTCACTGAGGGCGATTAAAATACTGCAATATTGTCTTGTGAAATAAACTAGGACAATTCAGATAGAACATCAAAAAAAAACATTAGCATGCAGGCAATAAGCGTTGCAATACTGTGTTTAAGTATGTTCGTGACAATATGCTTGCGTCCATAATTGCGTTTCAAGGCGTTGTGTCATCGTTCGTCGTCTTTATAGGGCAATTATAGTCGTTATCTGGCATTGATATCGCATCTTATTTATTCATGCTCCCATCTGAATGCCAGCTGTACTGACCTCCTGGGGACGTTACGAACGTAAGATTTTTCTCTTCCTTTGCATCGCTCTATTAACATAACGCAAGTATTATTCCTTGAGTTGGCCAAGAAACATTTCAAAATGGAACGTAAACCAAGCGCGTCCATATCAAATGCAACGTTTTAATTAAATGGGACGGTTTTTGATCAAAGCTCCGAAAGAGTAGCGACCGTGTCGCCGTCGAAGTTAAAACGAAGGAGTGGATTATGTTTGAATATTTGAAGTGGGAACGCGGTAGTAGATACCAAATGCAAATTCATGGACATGTCCTGGTGAAACCCGATTTTGACGTTACGCAGCCGAGCACCTACTCTTCACGGCTTGCCTTGACGCGTCCCATACGTGCTCTATGCATCCCATTTCACTTCAATTTAAACCTTACCCCGTTCAACTTGAAGTTGGAAATCCCTTTCATTAGTGGAGAGAATTCTCAAAACGGAACGCAGCATGCATATGTAATGGAAGCAAAATGAAGATAACTTTAATAATGCTTTTGCTCGATATTTGAACAGGTATCGATAAAGCTATGCCAATATTAACAGTTTAAAAAGTTTCAGTGTATGAACACGTTTCTACTTTGCCGTTTCATGATAAATTATTTCTTATGTATTCCAAGCAAATAAAACCTTTTACTGAGAAATCAAAGGGTATATTTTTACCCATAAAAATGAGTTTCGAGAAAATAAGTTGTACGGAATCATAGAACATTGTAGATATTTGAGGAAATAAAACTTCGTTTGTGAGTACAAAATAATAATGTGACTTTAATGTTTTGAATGATATACCCGATAAAACGCGAGTGCAAGTGGGCGTTTGCCGTAATAACAATTTGTAAATTTCGATTGCATTTGATGATATAATCATACAGCAAAAACATAAATACACCTATTTTTAAACTTTATTTTTAACGAAAGTTGAAATACATTTGAACATTCTAGAAATTTTAGTCGTACAATTATGTTTTTGTGCACTCTAGAAAAACATATTGGTACGTTCAATATTGTCACATAAACTGGTATATGAACCCAAGACTGAATGAAGAATACTTATACGGTAGCTCAAGTCATAATATGAGCAATAACAAGCATTTAGATAAGTATATACTCGTATAACATCAACAATCACTATAATTTTATTCAAGTAACAAACCCCTCGAGTATAATAAAATTCATAAACTACACACACACACTTTTACTCCCTAAATTTGTCCAATAACCACGTTCCAAATAAAAATTAATTAGGAAAAGATCTAAACAAGACAATTCCGAATACAGTCCGTGTTAATCTAAAGATCAATTGATTTAACCGAATGGGCGAGCTTCCCTTAATCCTACAAACTTAAATACTCATTTCGTTTTATTGTTAACCATTTTCATATTTCACAGACAATGATTTTGTCTAGGCCGTTTCAATGTAATTTATATTTACAAGCAAAAACTGGAAACAGACCAATAATGAACAGGTTTTATTACAAAAACATGCGTTAAGTAGACACCTACTGTTTGTATTACTAATGTATTATTACGTTTCAGTCATATTTTTTGTCCTTCGTTTGTCTCTTTGGTCTAATACTCATTATTATACTGTGCTTTAGTGGTCGAATACTTTATGTTTGTGTGAATGTAACGCCACTAAGTTCTTTGCAAATTACATCAATAAATCAATAAAATCTGACTTTCTTCGCAGTATTTTCACCAAAACTAGATTTTATTTAATCCTATGCGAGTACCTACCAAATAAAAACATTAAAAAAGGCACTTCATTTTATTATATTAAACGTTTATCTCTTCCCAACCATAATGTTGGCAGCACTGATTTAAAATACGCACTTTATCATTTTTGTATTAAAGTATTAATATTTCATTCTTTATTATGTAGTTATATGAAAAGTTACTAAGACTTTGAGTAATGAACTACATTTTTCTTACGAAAATTTATTTTGTATTTTTTCCTGTAAGAATTTGTTTATGCCATTTTTATTAACATATTCTTATTTATTGTAATTTAATTTATATTTCACCGTATTTATATAGATTGATTTATTTAATGACTAGTAAAGAGACCTACTTAGGTTTGTAATTCACACGATCATAAATTATAGCATATTTCTTCCTAGATAATTTATCTTTCTATATCGATGATAACCTTGTGAAAAATCGTGGAATAGTTTCTGAGATAGATACTTACGTAGACATACAGTTCTCACAGAAGAATACAACACAAATATGTTACATACTGGAAAGGATGACTTAATACCACAATGTCTTTTTGATAAGCTGCAGCTCACACATACAAAAATGTACCAAAAAATACCCACATTGGACACACTGCAATCACTTCCTGACAACAGGAGATTAGCGCGAGAAAACAAACATACAAAATAGAATATCGTGAAAAATACTCCTAATATTTCAAAACATTTTGTTTAATCGTATCGTACCTCAAAATCAAACACGCAAGTGTCCTACTTACTTCAATAAATGTACTTAGTTTAAAACCACTTTTAATACGATTTAAGACTCATATTTACAAACCGTGTACACTACATACCTAAGTTTGTTTGACATGTGTAACCTTATCGTAGCATCCTGAGTTTTTAACGCTGAGATTGTGTCGCCAAAAGCAAACAACTGATCCTTATCTTAAGAACTTGAAAAGAAAACATTTCGCTTTATCAAAATGATAGAACACCTAGTTTGTTACCGTAACCAACGCTTGTTGAAACGTTATCGTTGTAATATATATTTTCTTGTGGGAATTTAAAAATTAAAGCAACGAATAGATAATGTTAGTCAACTGCGGTACTGTTGAACTGTTTGATTTATTTTGTTGGAAGCCATAAAACATTTGATATATTATTAGTAGTATATTTAATACTATATATTATAAATAGGTAGGTACGTAAGCGTTAATTTATTACATTACTAGCTGTGCTTCATGGTTCAGTATTATCATCACATTAAAAATTTCACTTTCGATATCAAAGGAAAAATCCCACATAATGTTCTAACTACTTACTTCATCTACTTACTCAGTATGTAATTGAATATTAACGAAACTCTATTCTAATTAAAATGGTTCCATTTTCCGAGTATTTATGACTGAAACCGTTATTTATGGTGTTCCCGTATGAATCATCCCTAACAATTCATTAGCCTCTATTACAATGACGAATGAAGACATTTTGATGACGGTGCATCACTAAATTTGTAGCTACCTACGAATTTGTAAGTACCGTTAGCAGCACAGTACCAGTACTGAGTGTAATAATAATTGTTGTCTAGATTCTAGATCGATGAAGGCGAAAGTTTGTTACTTGTGGGTGCATGTTTGTGACTCTTTTAAGCTTAAATGACTAAACTGATTTATGTAAAATTTAGTACGCTATTTGCTTCTATATTACACATAGGACAATTTTGTCTTTTTGTATACGTGGTTAAAACCGTGAAGCGAAGTTAATGAATGTAACGGAACGAAATAATAAAATTATTTAAAACAAAATTATCAAAATACCGTTAAAGTAATTATAAAAATTAATTTGTGTAAAATAGTCTCAAAGAGACGGTAATTTTCAAACGGCTTAAAGGTCTACCTGACCCTAATTAGGTCTGATAAAGTAAGTTATGAAACTGTGTCTACTCAAACTTATTATCGCCAAAGGTTACGGATGGTTGCGGTGACCGCATCACGTCCTGAATTTATCTCTTACCGTTGGAAACTTCAATGAAAAAGCTTTACCTCTTGAATTTACACGTAAATTTACAATGATTGAGTACATTTTTAAAGAAACCTTTTGTACAATAATTGGTAACCGAATTTCGTCGAATTCTTTGACAAATTTCGACTTATTTCAGTGACTATAATCAAACAATACTTGCAACGACATATAACTCTACAATTCTTCCATAAACTATAAATAAAATGTCTTCACTTCATCATACGTTCATTCCATATAATATCATGCTGCACCTACTAATCAACAAATGAAAATTATACTATATTTTGCATCATTAGCTACTACTTTCTGTACGTATGAGTTGACAAATAAACGTGGTCTATTCCTTAATAGTGCTTTTTAACAATTTGCATTGCTAACCGTACTTACAATAACTTGATAAGTGTTTCTTTCCTGTAGCGGAAGTAAGCTCACATTTGTTAATTTAGTTTTTACCGGTTTTAGTCCGGTTTGGTAGCTTTGTCTAGATTTTAACCAATTTTCACTGGTTTACTTGACCCTGAAGACATGTAGGTGAATGACATTAGCATAGTATTTTAGTAACTTCTAGAAAGTACATCATTGACTGTTAGAATTAAGATATGAAAATTGACACATAAGACCTATAGATTTTGAATGTTTTTTGTTATACCAACCACAGATCAGGAGTCAGTTAATCCGTCTTACTTCTCTCCTCTGTGATACCAACTATAAGCCTTTTGACGTCCTCAACTCCCCGTAACGACTATCGAAAGCTTTTGTCTCACAGTGACTTTAATTTTTAAGAATTTCTTACTAAAATACATGGTAAACTAACGCTTCCTAACAATTTGTTATATAATTTTACGTTGTAACGTTACTAAAACAATCCTAAAGTACATTTTAACGGCATGACAAGTGCATAGGCTACATTAATCGAACTTCGCCGAACAATGGCCAATTACAGTCTTTAGTCCCACAGTCTTATCAAAAATGAACGAATCAGGTGAACGTCATGCCATACGGTACTTCTACCTACATTTCTCTCCATAATTTAACTTTCAGAATACAATAGCTGTAATAGCGATCAATTTGAGCCGCGTTATTCTAATGCTTATTTTATTAAGCGGTATTTGATAGATGGTTACGTTAAAATGTAAGCAAAGAGGCGCTATTACAGTTACTGTTTTATTCAGTAGGGAATATTTTGGAAAAATGTTTATTTAACCTAAAGTTGATGGAAAATAATTCTTTTACTCATAAGTAAATAGCTATCTGAACTTTTTGCGTTAAAAGTGATTCTTAATATCGGCTATTTTTCTAATGTAACGCTGTATCTTTTGACTATCTATGTTTCCTATATTTAATCGAGCCATCCTAGTGATATTCAAGTATCAAATAATTACATAAAAAACGTACAAAGTTCCGTAAGCCGAAACACCCCAATTGGATGGTATCACAACCACATGTATTTTTTGCCAATAGACAGATAAGGCTCCTTCCGTAAAAAATGTTTACGAATCGCACAGTCATTCGATTCAAGGCCTTTTGGTTCGGGAAATTCAGCGTAGGGCATAGTCGCACTAGGGGAATCAATAAATTTAAAGCAGAAAGCTCGAATGGCTGTATCTTACCTACATAAATCTAAGAAAGTGGAAATCCAAAAGAACCAATATGTACAAGTTTCATTGAATAAACGCTAAATAAATAAACGAACAAATTATAATACTTTTTTGCTTCTTCTGTTTAGAATTCGGGGGAATAAACATTCTTAATTACCTACCTGTTTGTATAATACTGCTTAAGTGCTGATAAGTAAGTAAGTACCAACTGAATTTTGTAAAATAATGTTACTTATTTTTGGGACTGTTTTTTTGTGTTACTTTTAATTTAAAGCTCTATTATTTTTATCTTATATTTTATTTTGACATGTACATTTTACACAATCAATTTAGTTTGTTTTTTTTATGATTATGTGGAAAATCGTATGGACTCACAAATGGGCAGTTTTCCGCAATTAGACCTGTCTAAATGGGCTTCTTTATGTGTACTGTGATATTTATTTATTAGACTTTTGAGGGCTCTCACTCACCATAACGACTCGATGATGTTAATACTTAACTGAACAGAAGGCATTTAAGCCGCCGTTTTTTTAAATCTGTACTGGAATAGATCTTCAAACATTTGATTGTGTTAATCAGTATTAGGTAGATTTTTTAATTATTATGTTTATTGACATAAAATACTGCTTAAAACATTTGCTCATGTTAAACAGAATTATGAATACTATCATTCATATCTTATTTATTTTCTTATTTTTCAAGTTTGTCTACCATTTATTATTAAGTATTTTGACAAACTTTAAGTATATACATATTTATGAAACTACAATACTATACACACAATAGGGAATGTTTCAGAATGATCATGAGCGAAAAGAATAGGAGTAAAACAAAATTAAATATCAATTTGTGAGATTATAGAGGTCGTCTATCGTTCGGGGGAAGTGGTGGAAACATTTTATCACGTAATCGGATTACTGAGGAACTCGTAACTTCATGTCCCTCCGTATTCACGACAAGGATTTTTTTGTATTTTTATTGAACACGAAAAGGAAAAAGCAGGGTTGCTAGAATTGAAAATAGGTATGTACTTGGAAAATTTAAATTTATTTATAGGTATGTACATGGAAAATTTAAATTTATTTACTTATAGGTATTTACATGGAAAATTTAAATTTATTTATAAGTATGTAGGTACATGGGAAATTTAAATCTATTTATAGGTATGTACATGGAAAATTTAAATTTGTTATCTTATTGTTCATTATTGCAAAAATAGGGAAAAAAATAGTTTCTTTAGTCAAGCACTAACTCGAAATGGCTTGACGGACTCGAATATTTTGGACTCAAAACAAAAATGGTTTAAATATAGGAAAAACTCCAAAAGAAATAGCACAGACGCGGCAAAAACCGCAGAGCACAGCTACTAGCAAAAAAAAGTAGCAATAATTAAATAACAAAGTAATAAATTACACAAATACAAATACGATATTGAAATAGAGGCCCAAAAACTGCATACAGATACGGACAGAAATAAAAAATACGTACGCAAATATAAAAAAAATCACAAACAACTTTTACAAATTAAGTTGGCGACATAACTAACGCGGTGAGCAACACATTCTTTAGACACAGCCCGTCTCACATATCATTAACCGGTGACTCCCATACCGCTTTTTCAATTTTAACGATGTAATTACGCGACTCATGAGTACTGCATTATGAACGCCAGACAAAATAAATGTACCAGTATATGTTACCATGGAACTGGTCGCAGAAGTCACAGGCTGCCTCCGAGTTGCATTTTGTTACACATAATCGGATTAGTGTGGCAGCAAGCGTCTACGGACGTATGCACCGAGCACACCACTCGCATATAAATACGGTCAAACACGACTCTACTCGACCTTATCTCAGTCTCTACACCCCTTCGAAAACACGCCATAATGATCTATACACACTTACATCTCAGCCGGATGTGCAAAGTTTTGTTGATAGCGCATATTACAGCTAAAATCAGGCGTCCATTACACGGATCACTTGGTTTATTGGCTTCCGCTCCAATATCTGAACCCTTCCTGATGCGCGTTAAAATTACACCAACGTCTTCATATTAATCGAACTCTACTAAATACTAATTATAAACTAATAGAAAATACATTAAAATTGTGCAATAAAACTAAATACACCACATACAACAGTAATAGTGAAATAATCGTGCTCTTATCGTAATCATGCATAGCGTGACATCGACCGTTAGACGCGTAGGTAACTAGATGACTAGTAAGCATATCTGCGTGGTGGAAAGCGGCTACTCTACGTGTGAGATGTGTCTCCGGTGGTTCCCGGGAAAGATCTATTTATGCGTTATGTTCCGCAGTAACTGTTCGTGTCAATAGGCTGTGTACGAGCGCAGGGCACGAGCGGCACAATCGACAAAATATTTCTCTCCGGAATCACGACGGGCAGACTGTATTAATGGAGTGCCTCACTTACCAAACTTCAGAAGATGGCAACTAAGGTGCTCCACCACAATTACCGCTTGCGTAACCCTGGGAAAAATATTTTTCTCCGTGAATCTAACGTGTAAGGTAATTTTATAACACTGGTTGGTCTTACAATATAGGGGCTCATCAATATACCGTGAAACTGTTGGTGTGATGGCTTAAATCTAACATGCTGATATATGTTCGGTGATAAACAACGCCGGGTTGTACCTATTACGCTAATACGTGACTTTAGTGTCGGCTTCAAAAACAACATTGGACGTAATCTAATTAAATATACAAATTGTTTAAATAAAAATCTAGGACCGCTATTCGGCGCTATACATAAAACTATATAACTAAAACAGAAATGGCTATTAGTTTAGATAAGTACACACAATTTCTACCACACAATTGCAGCAATTGGTTACTAATACTCGTTGCTCGTATGTAATATACGATAATGACTGAGACAATAGTGAAGATAAATAAAGAAATACTCAAATATAATCTACAGTAATAGTTATACAAGAAGTGAATTATTATAATTACTCAAATATTACCATTAACGTTTATTAATAGAAGAGTAAATGAATACCTGTAAAAGAGGTTAATTTTATTAATAAGATTATTTTTATACGTTGTTTGTTGTACGTAATCTAGTTAGTAGTTACAGCGTGTTAGTATTTTATACTTTGGGACAGCTGAAATTAACATTTTTATTTGCTAATAAGTTTTACTATTCCTTCTCACTTAATATCATCAGTAAAAAGAGGGACTTTGTCCTTAAATTGACCTTGTAGGCGGTCACTAATAAGTATTTTCTCCTTTTTAGAACTTTAAGTTGTGGGACCAAATTGCTGTAAATAAAAATCAATCCTATGTGCCTAATCGTAAGTATATTTTAATTATTTGTTCTTTTAACTAGCCACGAAACAATGGTCTATTAATGACCATTTCATAGTAGTTTTGTGAAGTTCTTAGCGTGCTTTTTGACTTCGGTACTTTTAATGTACCAAAATGACTTAGCGACAATCGCTAGATTAATACAAATGTAGTAAGTATAGATAGATATATTAACTGAAACTTGGGACATAGAGACGGTGTCGATGCGGGCAAAGCCACGAGCCCAAACTAATCGATTAAGAGAGGATATAAAAGGAATCCTTGGGCGAGCGTCTGTCTGTGTCAGTCTGTATGACCACAATTTTCTCAACAACTACTGAACTTGTATGCGTTCACTGTTAGCTTCGCTTTTCCAGATTTTAGTATTAGAAATTTACTGAAGCCGCCAGTTCTAACTTCTAATTACTAGTCTCAATAGTACAGATATATATTCTTACTGTGATTTAAATTATAAATTGTTAACATTACAATAATGTCATTAAATAAAATTTTATTGTGTTTTCTTTGACTAAATACTTTTTAACCCCCGACGCAAAAAGAGGGGTGTTATAAGTTTGACGTGTATGTGTGTATGTGTGTGTGTATCTGTCTCTCTGTGGCATCATAGCTCGCGAACGGATGAACCGATTTCAATTTAGTTTACGTGCGAGTGTTCTTGGACATGTTTGATGAAAATCAGTTAACCCGTTTAAAAGTTATGGGGGTTTGAAAGTAACTGTGTTGGGGGTGTTTAAAATTTTTAATTTAATGTTTTTTTATTATTATTTTTATGTTAATAAGGCAATTGGGCATTCTGTATCAATTACTTTCTAAAGATATTTAGGTACTGAATTATCTTATAAATTTTGTAGTTAATTCTTCTTAATACATTCGTACAATGTAGGTATAGGTACATTGTATTAAAGTCACAAGTAGCTACTCACAAACAATTAAAATCGGTAGCAATCTGTTACTCAATACGAGATAATGTGTTCCAGATTCATATAATTAACGTAAAGATAACAATGACGTTGTAAACAAATATATTATTAGATAGATACGATTTTCTATACTAATATTATAAAGAGGAAAGATTTGTTTGTTTGTAATGAATAGGCTCCGAAACTACTGGACCGATTTCAAAAATTCTTTCACTAATGGAAAGCTAATTTATCAGTGCGTGACATAGGCTATATTATATCCCCGTAATCCTACGGGAACGGTAACTACGCGGGTGAAACTGCGGGGCGCTGCTAGTTATGACATAAGGGGCAACTAGTAAACGGATCATATGATGGCAAGTACTTAACCACTATTGTCCTTGGACAACTGTTACTACCTACTTATAGGTTAACAGGGTGGGTATTAGAAACAACAAGAGGGGTAAGAGGAGGAGATTTTTATTTCTCTCTCTCTTTCTCGAACCTTTATCCCATGTCTATTTGGGGTCGGTTTTCAGTTTAACCAGATTTGGCGGAATGTCAGTATTTTACGTGAAGCAATTGCCATCACACATTCACAACCCAGAGGGTTATACAACATTTTTTTGTTTAAACAAAATGTGAGTTTTTTTTTTACTTTCAGAAAATATTCAGCCTCAACAGGTGTAATCAGGATATTTGAAATGTTGTTTGTATTATAAATTTCTACAAAATTGCTTATAAAAATATCAATGAAGACGCGACAAGTTATAATGATAAGACAACGGCTAAATTATCTTATTTAAGGTTCTCGATCAACTTCCGATGATTACGGGTATCGTAATGATAAGTCAAATAATATTTGATATAAAATTTGATAATTTACTACTCAAAATATCTATTTATCTTTAGTATCGAATAGAATGCCACCATGTATTTTATTGAACACTGAGTAATGGTTTTTTAAGTACTTAAAGGAAGGAAAACAATGAGTAAAACAGTTTCTTTTGAATACGTATGTACAAATGTGTGTCAACGCAAACCATGGTTACACTAAGCTAGATTATATAGGTAAATGGTGTAAATATACAGAAAGAAACATTGTTAAATCAACAAATAAGCATTGTAGTAAGTCGGGTGCGGCGTCCGGCGACAGAGGTCGGTCGCTCATTGAGCGCTCGCCAATTGAGATAATGGCCTCAAATGCAGATGATTACTGACCCATTCATTGAAAACTAGCTGTTGGTAGCATTCTGCGATCGCGATTTATATCATTACCTCACGATACGCCACTTGCATTACACAAACTTAACGCTAACCACGCGTGCCCAATGTTCGCTCACAGACACCACAACACACCGACATATTAACTTCGGATACATTTTAGAATGGAAATAGAAACGGAATATTACGGAACGAACTAACTAATAATAATGATTTTGCATGGTGTTATGCATTCGCCAACTTAACGAGACTATGCAATACAACGAATGGAGTATTGTTTAGATATTGCTAAAATTTCAATAAATTTTACCTCTAATTGTTTCGCGACATCAAATAGTTATTATTTATATTAGCAACCTTTGTTCATGTGTTTAATCACTCATTATGATTTTATTATCAAGAGGGTGCAATAAAATTCAATGTACCGTGAAGTCTCGTGGTTCAATGATTTACACAGTAAGTTTCGTCGTAACCGAGATTTACGATGTCACACTGTTCAAAAATAGTTGTACCTACAACTATTTTTGAATCTCTCTCCACTGTTTAATTATAGAACATAGAGTATAACTAAATAATACATCAGCTTCGTTGTTTGCCTTGAGTATAAATATTGTTCTACTTAAATATTTCTAAACAAAATTGAGTGATAATAAAAAGAAACATCGTTCAACGCCCGCACATAAAACTAACCAAAAAATTCCTACGATTATATTCTCGATGTTGTGTACCAATCAGTTTAGCGTAATTTTCATCGCACGCATTCGAAGTGTGAACAAGTACATTTTAAAAATTAATATGTGTAAGTACTTGGAAACAACCTAGACTAATTTAATTTTCTATTTTTGGCGGTACGCTACTGCGTCTGCGAAGATTTTTGTTACTACAAAAATCTTGTTAAGATTATTTTTTCCGGTAGAGCGGTGTCTGCGTTTATTTTCTTTTAATATTTGACACTTGTGTCTAGACTAGGCATTATGCCACGAGCTATATAGTTGGTCACGCGGTATGAAAACAAAGTGGAATATGACTAATGGCTTCACGTGAATTCTTGAAACGATCGATTTCTTTTTAGCTACAGGAAAACGTCAATCATGAAGCTTCGATAAAATTGAATCTAATAAAATAGGTGGATTGGCACGTAACACCGCAGTTAGAAATGTCAGCGCAGTGTGAATGGACTCAAGTTTTTGTTTATTTATTTCTGCATACGTCCGCATACATGTGCCAACAAACAACATATCAGTAAGAACTTGAAACAATGAATTCATTAGTTAATGCTATTTGTAGTTACATACCAAATCCGATAGAATTGAAAAAGTTATATAAATAGTAACCAGTTTTAACTTCAAATACTTTAAAGATACTAAAATACCACTTAAAGCGTTTATTCCTGCACTATCATTTTGTTCATCTTTCTAAATGAATCAAATAACTTTGCATATAATTTCTATTCTATTTAACTTGATTAAAGTTTGAACTTTCCAAGCATAGGAATAATTATTAAATTATTTTAGTTAGCTCTATGACGATTATCCAGAACTCTTGCATGTATTACTGCCTCGTTAACGTAAAAAGAATGCTATAGGGATTCCAGTAAACAATAGACATAACAGTTAACGCTTGCTTCATTCATTAAAAACGTTACAATTTCAAAAGTAACTTCATTTAAGAGTTAATAAAAAAACCACAACAAAGTGAAATAAAACAGGCCTTAAATAAAACAACTTGATGACTGACGTTTTTATGAAGCTTCGAAAAAAAATAATTTGCTAGTTTTCAACATCGCACCACAGTTCATTCAACTTTGAAAATTGAAATGCAATCAATCAATATTCATTTTGAATCTAAACTGAGTTCGTTTTATGCGAGTAGTTAAATGTATTTTTGTCGGTAAAATTGGGGATTTTATGAACGGATAGACACGTTTCAAACTATTACTTTTGTGGCTTCCAACTGTGGTTGCTCCACATACAAAATGTATCATGCATGAGGGATAAAATAAACTATTTCGGATACAATGCTATTGATTATTTACCTACATTTGGATAAACGTTTAAATCGCATGGACGCCCACAAATATTTGTTACATTTTCCAAAGTAGAAAGAAAGGAAGTAGAATATACTTATTTAGTTAGATAAAGTGCAAAACCGATTATAATCTGCGTAGAGTACCATATTTTACATCCGTAGTTGACTACATACACTTTTTTAATGGTAGAGTGTAATACATATAATTTACTTTATCACGTATTTCCAAGCTAAATGTGTGAATATTATAGAAATAGACATAATGTATACAAGGTTTGTTTCTAAGTGGATTAGTGCATCACGCTATCGCAGGGCGCAGGCGCAGGCGCGCAGTGCGTGCGCAAAGGTCGTGTGTGCAATCGTGCGCTAACGCAACACAAACGTCACTCACTGCGCGAGCGGACGGATGACATAAATAAAATCTATCATCCGAAATCCAATGGTTGTTTTTCATTGGTTACTAAAACAAATCTTAGATACGTAGGATAAAAATATACCTACGACAATCGTATTTCTGTATATTCTGTATTCATATTTCAATCTAAAATTCATAATATAAACCAGAGGAATATCATTGGTTAGCAAATCGTTAATTCCGAGATTTTATTAATATCGATCCATAAATCTGTCTAAACCTTCAGTTAAACCGTGATGCTGTAATTGGAAGGGCAATTCTTCCATTAAACATTATTCCCAGCTTGCAACACAAGCACGTTATTTAATCCCACACTTAGTGTAAACCCAGTGAAGTGCAGAACAACCCTTTGCCTAAACTAATATTTGCATTTCCGTGTAAATAGCGAACACTACGCTCTAACGCGTACGGCTCGGTAATACTTGTGTTGTGAACGTCTTAGGGTCGTCAAGAAGCCATAATCAGAAGCAAACAACAAATCTACCTGTTTACATGCAATTTTGTTCCCTTTAAACATGTTTAATCTATTTTTGTGTTCACAAATGCGTTTGCAACAAGTCCTAATGTTAACTGAATTATAATTTGAACGAAAACATCTATCCGTTCTCGATCTAAAAACGACCGCAAAAGAAACAAGTTACATTCAGCCAAAAGGATTCCAATGTGAAGGTATAATGAAAGATTTATAGTTAAAGTGTTCTATAACTAAACTGCAATGTATTATGCAGACGATCTATTTTCAATGAAGAAAACAAAGTGGCGAATTAAAAACAAAACGAGTAATAGTTTTACGAGTTACGTGTTAAATCAAGTCAAATGCAGAGTGAGTGAACTTGTTTATTTCAATGGATTTCAGTGTTATCACGTCACGGGAAAGGTGTTTGGCTATCATCCAACATTTTCTCCACAAATCACATTATGGTACATGCAATTTTAATGCTGGTTTTGAACTTACTTAGATAAAAGTGTTTACTTTAAGTGTCAGACATTAAAATACAGGACTATAGTTTCTTTTACTGATAATATTTTACGTGTTATTATTGGCTTTTTAATAAAATAACTAAGTGCTTATTAAATAATAATTTGGTACTAAATAAGTTGATGTTAAAAAGAGAAAAAATGCTTGTGAGAGTGAGAGGGAAGCGTCTGGCGGCCATCCATTAGACACTCTCGAAGTCTGTAGACTGCCATTAATTGTAGCGAATGTACCCAACTACCCACTTCAGTGTGACAACCTCAGCTCTACCTGACGCTTTACGTATCTTGTTAGGTACTATTCGTCTCAATTGTTATAATTTGTTGGGAGTATTTAAATTTAATTGTTTGACTAATTAATGTGTTTTAAACAAGTAGGTATATAATGTACTATACAGTTTATATTTTAGAGAATGTTAATGCAGGTAGAACTAGAGCTAACTCTAGACATCCAAAGGCTGATATTGTGAAATAAAAAAATATTCTATGCCTTCATATTGGAAGACTTCCTGACTGACTGATTCATTAAGGCATAGCGCAATTTACTGGTAGATACTATGGTCAGTCGTATTCATATAGGTATGTTCTTTTTTATGTAGGCGAGGACTAAGGCATGATTTTTAGTGATTCGTGGTATGGAACAGGAAAGAATTTGATCAAAAACACACGAACTTTACAATGATGCCAAAAGGACGGATCTCCTCGCATGTTGCAAATTCGATGTCGGACTATACACGAATAAGGATTTTGTAACAAGCTCAGTTTAAAACTCAAACATGAACAATAGACTCAGTCCACTTTAGTCGAATTGAAATTATAATGGGTAATTTTCTAATATTGTCACCATTAAGTTGAACTTGTTCGATTATAGAGATAATTACTCTCACCCGCATTTGAACTAGTAACGGTTTAATTAAATACTGCACGATACCCACTATACCATCAACATTATTACATTTTACTTGTATTTAAAACATACTTAATGCTAATTATATTTTTATAGAACTCAAGAAATTTCTTTAAGTGTTAGATACTTACCCTATTCATCTAGGCCTTTATATAAGATCACAATGTTATACAATTCAAGACATTATGTATGTGTCGTAGAGAGCAAATTTTACAAGTAGCAAGATTGAAATATAATTAATTACAATCAACATTAGAATTACAAACTAAATCCAAATAACGAAACAACAAAGAATACATATCAAAGAATATTATCATCATTGTTTCTAACATTAAAGCAATATCATGACAGAATAAAATAAAGATACATAGTAATAATCTCCAATAATCTATTCTATATTTTCGTTTAGTTTTACTGCATAGTACTAAAAGATACACCAAATTGTATGAAGACCCCGTCTGAATGCCAAAACATAATCCGAATCTTTATTCAACGAGATATTTAGTTGTGAAGTTAATATAATACCAGTCTGCGTTCTATATTTGCAAAACTACGACTATATAAAGACACTGAGTTGACGTGTATTGTGTAACATGAATTCCCGTGTTTCTCCCGGAATGATAATACGATTTAACCACAGATATTGTGATTCTACAAAACGTACAATGATACGTGTGTACTTTGATAAAAGAGTGATGTATGTTTTGTTGTAAAATAGTTTTCGAATACTTTAGTTATCTACTCGTAAAAATTATATTCTCATTTAAAAATAAATGTTTATTCTTGTATTTACTTTTGTCGAATTGTGAAGGCATATGGTATGGAGATCTTGAGTTTTTGGAGAAAGTAATATTTGAAACGTTTAAAAAAGGAATGGGTTGTATTGGTCTTTATAAAAAGGTTATATTTATGCACAGAAAATATAAATTTTAAGGGAATTTATTTGCAAGACTTTGAAACTTTATTACAAGACTGAAATTTTTAGGAACTTGAAATTCACCAAATTATAATGCGGGTGTCCAGCATGAGATGCATTTATGTCGCGTTGACTGATCAGCAAATGGACAATATGAAAAGTACATATACAAATATAAGTAAAATTAAAGTGGGTGTATTAAATGCATTTGAATAGGCTGTTAATATTATACAATACACATACAAAACCAGCCAAACTTTTGACGCAGTGTAATAAAGTTCAAAAATATTTGGAGTAGCTACTAAAAGCCTGTGTGTAGCTTGTATTTATGTATTCAAAATATTGTGGAACCACGTAGTACTTATAAGTACGTAAAGAAAATCCCTATCAAGCACTTTTTCCCTAGCAAGCGTCCTACTGCCTGCTCTGTCTGTCTCTATGAGCGCATTAATCGCTATAAGTACTTTCTAAACAGCTTTGTATGGGGATATTTTCTGTTATTATCTACTTTATTATGTCAAGATTTATAAATATTAAAAAATGTTACTGGAGAAGTCAGGTAGTGTCGCCGGTTTATAAATAAAGAACCTACTTACGAACACATTAAACGAAAGTAAAGTGCAATCAAATTAATTTTATTACTGCACTAAAATGAGTTAATATTCTGAATGGGTTCGTTGATTTAATATCTAATCCGGCACACGCGGATAATCTCATGATTATAACGTTATTTTAGCGAAATAATACCGACACTTTAACGATTAAATTACGTAAATACAATTATGTAAGGTAATTTTACTAATTCATGCTTAAGATAATAAGTGAATTTGAATTGTTTTCTTACCAAATGATTCAAAATTTTCGTATTTAAAAGAAAATAATAAACTTTTTAGAACTCTCATACAGAAACCTCCTTATTTTTTCTTGTGGCAAGTAATGTATCGGACTTAAAAACTATCGCTTGACAGAGTTTTAAGCCGCTAGAAGTTTTCTGACTTCGATTCATGACTGGTGTCTCGTGACTACAGACAGGCCGGCAACAAAGTGTGGAGTGACATGAAAACTATGGTTCCGCTAAGAGTTCCTTTAAATAAAGGACAGAAACCTAAAAATAACACACCTTACTTTTTAAAACAGTTAAAAACATATACTTTAATTAATGAATTGGAAGCAAGAATTATTATGTCTAAAATCAAGTGAAAACTCTGTGGATAAAAAAAGACCGAGTGTGGTGTCGTGGGACACCTGGTAAGAACGAAGTTACTTAAAAAAGTATTATTTTCAACTAGCAGCGCCCCGCGGCTTCACCCGCGTAGTTCCCGTTCCCGTGGGAATTTTGGGATAAAAAGTATCCTATGTGTTATTCTGATGTATAAGCAAGATTATTGTAAAGTTTCATTAAAATCCATTCAGTAGTTTTTGCGTGAAAGAATAACAAACATCCATACATACAAACTTTCGCCTTTATAATATTAGTAGGATGGTCAAAATAAGAAGAAAATAAATCATTATGATTTTCAAAAAAGTTTCTACTCAAAAGAGTTAGCCATAGGTTACCTACCTTTTAATAATTAAAAAATAAACGCGCGCCGCGCTGTTCGAAATTTCAAAAAAGTGTCGTGACAACTTTTCGTAAGATTTTTTTCCGCCTGGCCCCCTTTCACAACACGCGATAAGGAACTTCGTTCCAATAAAGATACGAAACTGAATCATGAGTTTCTTGATCAGTAGTTTGATGATCATACTAATGATTTGAATAATCATTTTGCCACTAATTAGTGCATGCCTTTGACATAAGTACATATTCTGTAAAAATCTATTTCCATAAAAACTTCCACTTTCGACGTAACTATACCTACTAATATGAGCCCTAAAACAAAAAAAGTATCATATTCTTAAAACTTATTAAGTATTTCATTTCGCAAAGAAATATAATGTTACACATACCAAACATAATATTATAACATACATAGGTAGGTATTGTTTACAACAAATGTGTTATTTATATCAATTGCCTTATCTTTATAGTAACACGAACTTTGCTCTAATTCAAATGATAATATGATATCTTAACTTTAATCTGTTTAGACGTTAGTTAGTACTCATTAAGTTTTCAATAGGTAGTATAATGAATGACATCGGATCGTCATTGAATGCATTATCTCATGATTTGATTATACCTACTACTGGGTATATTAACATAGCTAATAACTGACATAGTTTACTGTAGAAAAACGTAGTATTGTGGCCTTCGCTGGTCTAAATGAATGATAATGAAATTTTGCACGAAAATCAGCTCGTAAATGTGGGTTAAAAATTGATGTTACATATCGCTTATCTAGAGTATTATTTTAAAAAAGTAGGGTCTATTTGTACGCGCTTATCTCAGGAACTACTAATCTAATTTGAACCAATATTCGCCTAAGATACTTGATAACGCGAGTGAAACCATGGGGTCCATATACATACATGTTCATTAAAAAGATGCCCCTAATAAGAATACCTATCAGTAGTAAAATAACAATAAAATCAAATGTTCATATCTTAGTTTGTATTTTTATCGGATAACAACGATTTGATGTCATTTTTGCGTGGTTATAAGTAATGGAAAATTATAATGGAGGCGGAAAGAACAACCGCAAGTAAAACTATGGGATGTATAGGTTATTGATAACACTGTAATCTCTAACAAATATTTGTTTGTTAGAACTTACGACGCAAAATAGTAATTTTGATAAAAGATTATCAATAACAAAATGTACGCAGTTATCTATAGTACCTACAAAATGTTTAAAGGTTACACTAGTGTACGCACATGTAAGTATCTGAATTTCATTTAGAACATTCTAATGTAAGATTTTATACTATGAAATATTTTGAAGAGTTCAATGAAATACCTATAAGTAAAACGCAAAAAACTTTCAAAACCTGAGATAGCGGTCAATGCAATTATGTTTTATGAATTGCCCAACGACAAAGTATTTGCTAGTTTTTCGTGATCCAAAAGACCTTGTAACACCCAGACAGTAAACTTTCATGTCTAGGGTAAGAAATATCTATGACAATAATTTTAAAATGTAATATCACAGCTCTAGACCCATTCCTCCCTCCCGTCAATTAACATGTCGTTTGAAGACGCGTTGCTTTGTTGTCGTACACGCTCCGATAGGGCATAACTGCGTGCAACAGCAAATTCAAATTACACCGTCCTGCAGTAATATTAAAGTTGGTTATTGTAAGTTTATTAGTGAAGTGTGTCGTTTGGTGAACGACGACCGCACAGTACCATGAAGTCGTGTGCCCGACAGATGAGTAATGACAACAACGCAGCGGCGTGTGTGTCGTCTCCGAACGATCACAGATGTACCGTCTGGATGCACGGATTGCACGAGTTATGCAAACCATAGCGAAATATTCCAACTTGCTACTACATACGTCTCTACAAGGATTCCACGCCGCATTGTACGCCTACTCGGGGAAATTAGAAACGTCGAAACGTCTACGTTATCTCTTATAAACATTACCAAAATAACTTTTGACAATGTACGTATTTCTTATCCGTCGAGAAAGATTATTGTTCCACCATGATAATGTGATAAAAAACTTGTTGATTTTAACATTCATAAATAAACGTTTCAATTACTACGCATTATCACGAAAACCAGATGGTTTACTATTGGAATAAAAGAAAGTAATAAAACACACTAATATAAATGAGTTATTAACAAACAAATGGATCAGATGTATCTGTTACATTAAGGTCAATTAGTCCAACATTTGAACACCGGAATTAAGAAATAAACGCATGGTCACGTGGGCGAATTGCATGTAAAACACAAGTCGGAACTATAAAATTTATTTAAACAGCACGGAGCAGATAAAAACCTTTTAAATCGTCGGATTATTTACAACAGAAATAGTTTCCTACCACCAAATTCTCATCTGAACACTGCTCTCAACATTTTTATGCCGTTTTATCGTACAACGACACCGCGTGTATAAAATGTAAACGTAAACCGTACGCACGCTCGACCAAATAACTGCGCTTACGCAATAATATTTATTAATTGTGGAAGTTATTTTTAATATTCTTTATTATAAATACGGTTCAGCGAATAAGTAGATATGAAACATATAAAACGCGAACAAATAAACTTTAACCGTACCGTTCCATGAACGTAAAAGCTAGACTCTGTTCAATGATTTATTATTTTTTTCTGTCCTGATTTATTTGAACTAAAGAAGTGTTCGTACGCGCACTCCCATGTCTATTTGCGGCCAGGCCGAAATAACTAGCAAAACGAAATGTGTATCCGCTCCCTAGAATGCTCCAGCGGTGTTAGTCGGGAACGACCACGGTGCGCTTTGTAAGTGGGATTATACCACGATTTGCGGTAATGCGGTCAGCTTTCCACTCTTTCCTCTTTGACCACTTGCTAAATCTTTTCCCTGTCAGATCAGTCCGTGGCCAGTGGCCGAATAACACGGTATAAAGTTCCCTTGCTAATGCAAGCCAAATACGCTTTGAAGCTTTGATGGGCACCTGCGGCTTTCAATAAACCTTTGATTTAGACGGTAGTTTATTTTAAGTTGTCTATCCTAATTTATTACCGGTGGATCTGTATTTCAGATAGAGTTCTATTAAAAAACGATTATATTTTTTTAATAGAATAATCCTTTCAAAACATTTCAATGACAAATAACGGTAGGTATTGAAAAATAAATAGGCCACAAAGATCTGACTCGTTCAACTTTTAAAAATAAACCAGCAAATCTTATAACAACGCTTTGGAAATGACATCCGTTCAAAAGAGCGATAATGATCTACTACCGCCACGTCAAGATAGCTAATAATAGGCACTTGAGAGAACATTTTTACTTCAACATCGGTCTCCATCGGTAACTACAAGTATTTAATGTACTATTTGTACTAACTAAACGCGAAGGAAAACTTCCATACTCGTCCAAACTTTATTTAAAAACAATTAAAAAGTTATGCGGTCGGAAAACGCTTTAATTAACAACGACGATCAGTTTTAAAAATAAATTTCAAAAGCGTACCTAAAACGCAATAAATCTGAGTTTCAAATAAAATGCGAAGTAAAATATATTGATTTCTAAAACAGATAAACTCAGATGATTCATCGTTCCCAGTGGAATATAAGGAACTATTCGAATTGTTTGGATTCGGAAAATTTGCGAAAGGTTCCCTGAAACAATATATCTAAGAATCAAGGGCTACCAGACGCATCCGTCGAATGTTAGTAATCGTATACGTCTTAACTTACATCCGCCTATTAATACCCTGCGGAGTTACGCGTTTACCACTCGCCTTAGCGGTAATAAGATGTTTCCCTGATAAAACCGCCACCCTGCTGTTAAATCAGTTGTTAATAATAGGGATTCGAGCGAAACAACGTTTGTTAACAGTGTAAAACTACCGGCTATCGGCCCCTTAAGCGACTTTTCAACTTCAGCGTTGATCTTTATACTAATTGGATAAACCAAAAACTTTCAAACAAATCATTATGTAATGCTACAATATTCTAGTTTCAGAAAACCTAAAGCATATATACGTATCTTTAACACATAATTTACAAATAAATATTAATCATGAAATGACCGAAAACACCGGTTATCGGCCCCTAAGACCAGCTATCGACCAGCAATGTACCGGTTATCGGCCGCCTACATTCACTATAGGAAAATGACTCTTATAGTAGAGACATAAGGTTGATAGTCGAATGAAAATAAAACGATTGATGCGCTAAAGTACAAACCATACAAAAAGGATTTTGGTTGCTATTATATTTTGATAAACGTTTTGTGAAATATAGAAAATCAAATATATTATACCGGGAATCCAAGGGGAGATCCCGGTGGCTATGTGGGACTCTCCCAGCCAGAAGGGCGAGGCATATCCACTAAAACCCCAGCGACTTCCGACTGCGCTACACATTATAGGGTGTCGTAGGATCCCGCGGGATTTCTACCACGACACCCCAATGCCGGGCCCCCTCTAAAAGCGGCGCCCCCCTCCTGAAAAGAACATCCTCGTAAACAAGGACGTCCCCTAAACCGGTACCGACAGCGAGCGTCCTCCCATGCTTTCACCTTTTGTACCAGGGCTCGAGAGAATTGGGTCGGTTGCTTTTCCCGCATCTCCTAGCCCCTTCCTGATCCCCAACATTAACGGGCACACCCAACTATGCCTGAAATGCGAGGGACAATGGGACGGTCCGGAGCCCCGGGAACCCGGGCCGTCCAGTCGACTCGACGCGCAGTATAGCATAACCTTAAAAAGCTAATTACTGGTTAGTTACCAACTCGTATGACTAATAAAAATGTTATATTTTAGCAATAATGTTCATAGGTCGATAACAGGTATAGCTATACCCTATACCCGGCCGTCATAAATTCAGTATTTCTGAAGGTCATAACTTTGTAAATACAAAGTATTTTGGCGGCCGGAATCTAGTTGTAAGACCACAAAAATATAGTAGTTCATACATGTAAATAGACCTACTTCAGTAAACCTATGGTTTCTTCAATAAAATCAAAGAAAAACATCGTAAATAAAACTGGTTTGCGACCTCCCGGCCGATAAGGGGTTTATGAAGAAATTCGTCGACCTGTGTGCCGGCCTCCAAAAATCTCAAAATTGATGAAACCTTGATGAGTTTTAGTAATTGAATATGAAATTTAAACATTTTATAAACACACAGCCCAAAATTTTCAGCAATTGAACTACAGTAACACATTAAAACTTAGCTTTGAAAATAAATCTACTTGCTATGTTTTTTGCTAAATTTTACGCAACTCCTCACATCAAAATTTTAAATTGCGATTGTAGGCTCAATTTTCCACTTTCAGGAATATGCCGTTAGCTATTAAATACGTGAAGTTTGCAGGAATCGAAAGACACTAAGTTAGAAAAGATAAGATTAATATATTTTTAATTATTTAACAAAAAGTGCCAGGTGGCCGATAACGGGTAGTGGCCGGCTAACAGGTAGTTTTACCCTACCAAGTTTCCACCTGATTGGCGGGAAGTTTCCTAGGTGCAAGTACATCAATTGCGCGAACCTCGTTCAAAGTGGAAATTAAATAAGGACAATCCGTTCGTTATGCATCACAGTTTGCTGATGCATTATTCAACGTATGCAAAATTTCTGGATTAATAATTGATGAAAGCGAAGATGAACTGTACGGAACCGATGGAAACCTTTTGAGAGTTTTAGGAGGACTCGCCAAATCGCCAATATTTGACAACTTAAAAGGTTAATTTCCATTAGATGGAACAAAAGGTTTGAGATTCATGGCCTTACTCTTTTATATGACTGTACGTAAGTACAAGTACACATTAGACATTTAAATTTTTATTTACTATCGAATCTAAATAAATTATATACTTAACTCAAAAGTGACTGACTGACATAGTGATCTATCAACGCACAGCCCAAACCACTGGACCGGGCTGAAATTTGGCATGCAGATAGATGTTATGACGTAGGCATCCGCTAAGAAAGGATTCCCACGGGATTGTGATATACGCGGGTGAAGCCGCGGGGCACAGCTAGTTTATCATAATAAAACAAACTTAAAAAATAAAAAAACAATGACAAACCGTTCTAAATAACATTTCCAGTTAAATGGCGACTACAAAAGACTCAAAGGAAATTGAGCAACAAAACATTTGAAAAGTAAAGTCAGAGTGCGCAAGAGCACGATTGGAGCAAACAATCGTTAGCTCTTTATTAGCCGTAGCGAAGTTACTGGTTCAATTCTAGAGTAGGCACAAACCAGTACTGTATTGTGAATAGAATAATACACAACAGACATAACCCAGAACCATGAAATAATAATTGGAAGCCTACTTACTGCACACTCATCTGTACTACATTTAGCTAATTTATCAGTCAGAAGTTAATTCAGATAAGGGAAATTAAATAAGTGCTGACTTAATGCAACTTTTTAAATAAAAATTAAAAGTAAATTGTATGTACGTGCGTTTGACTTTTGTACTAGTTAGTATTTTATGATCCGTGGTAGGTACTAGGGACTAGGGGACTTTTTTATTGTTTCTTGTCTTTTTAATTATCATAGGACAAGCTGTGTGCTCGTGAAAGAAAGATTTGTAGAAAAATATAATATACATTGCACTCGTATGAAACAGACCCGAGCCACTACTAGGTGGGTAATAATAAAAGACATTAAGTAACCAAGTACATATCAATCTAGGTAATAAATATGCCGTTATTCATGTAGTCGTAATGTACTTTAATGAACGAGGAAATAAAAATAAATAGTTACGTCATATAATGTAATATTTCATGATGAGTTCTAAGATCTTATCATGATCAGTGCGTAAACATTCGTCATGTCATGTCTGAATTCGACAATCTTATTTGCTCTCAACCAATGTATGCTACCTATAAATATCTACGTAGGTAAGTATATCATCAAAAAATAAATGTTGGTTCAAAATGGAATGGAATTTAACTGAATTATTTGCATAAGTCGAAACGTGAGTACTTATTCATTGTGTCGCACGTTGCTTGATTTTCTGTGATAATGCAGCTTTTGTCTAGATGTAGGTAAGTAGACATTGCCTGTGAAATATGAACAGGAGCGCTTCGGCAAGCATAAACTAGAACTCAGCCTTGTTCTGTTGTCTAAGATTGTTGGGACATAATGATAATAACTTGAAGAATTAACGACCGACTACTGCTAATACTAATATCAAGATACTATAACTTGGTATTTTCATGAAAATTCTTTTTAAAATATAAGCAAACAAAATCAATATAGGATTATTTTGTTTGAATCAAATGGACATCTTCTGAACTGAAATCTAGAGATTTCAGTTCCATGGGTAAAAAATAATTTTGAAATATTAAAGAGACTAGTTTAGTAAAGACTACGAAATGCGGGAAATCTTAAATGTTATATTTAATTCTTAATATTTCTTAATAATTAGAGCAGTGAGAAGTCTCATTTATACATAATCGAATATTTTGAAATGGATACCTACATACTGATTGTGAATCATTATGACTATTGATAAATTTTTAATTGATTAAAAATTATCTACTACCCAGCCATAAGTAAATGATAAAAGAAGTCTAGGGAAGGAAGTTAATGCGATCATGATTATACCAACTTCAGTTTTTTTATGATAGATAATACAAGATTATAATGTTAAAAAACCGACGTGAGGTTTGTATTTATAAAGTAAACAAGAAAAATATTGTAATATTATTCTTGAAATAATAAGTTAAACGTCTTTATAACCGTGAAAGGTTCTTACCAACTTTTGTTCAATATTTACAAAGAGTTGGAATAGAAAATTAATCTGATTTGAACTGATATTTTATCTAAGTTTCTACCTATTGATTGCAAAAATCTTATTTTTAAATATAATAACTTAATCCTGAAGATTGGACTGGATTTTGAAGTTTTTACGAAAGTGAGATACTACATATACGAGGGGGGGTCAAAAAGTTCGCGGAACGGAGGGGAAGGGGGGTGAAATAAAATACTGTACTATTTTTCTTTTTCAATATATTCCCCCTTAAGTCGAATACATTTTTCAGATCTCTCTATTAACTTATTAATACCGTCGAAAAAAAATGATTTGTCTTTGTCCTCAAAATAGGCCGAAATCGCCGACTTGACTTCTTCATCATCGGAAAATTTCTTCCCCCGAAGCTCTTTTTTTAATTTGGGAAATAAAAAATAATCACAGGGGGCTAAGTCTGGACTATAGGGAGGATGGTTTAACATTTCGAAGCCACAGTGATGAAGGGCAGCCATCGCAACGCGGCTCTTGTGTACCGGTGCGTTGTCATGCAAAAGCAGCACACCCTTTGTCAACTTTCCCCGCCTTTTCTCCTTGATTGCTTCTTTTAATTGTCTTAGTAGATTAGCGTAGTATTCTCCCGTTATAGAAACACCCTTATCTTTATAATCTATTAATAAAATACCCTCTGTATCCCAAAAAACAGTTGCCATGATTTTTCCAGCCGATTGTGACACCCTGTATTTCTTAGGGGGGGGCTGACCCTTTTTATGCCACTGCATAGACTCTTGCTTCGACTCAGGCTCATAATGATGAACCCAAGTTTCATCTGCAGTAACAAGTCTTGCAAAAATTCCTTCCTTGTCGGCGCTACAGAGGTCTAAAAACTCCTTTGAATACTCGACGCGCAGCTGTTTCTGTGGTGGTGTGAGCATTCTTGGCACCCATCTTGCGCTGACTTTTGACATCCCAAGATTGTCGTGTAGAATATTTAAAATGGTTGTAGGTGATACTCCAACCATTTCTGCAAGTTGTTTCTTCTTCAAACGAGTATCCTCCAGTATAAGATTCTCCACTTTTTCAACGATGTTTGAGGTGGTGGCCTCAATCGGCCGTCCTGAGCGAGGGTCGTCTTCAAGAGACTCTCTGCCTTGCTTGAAAAGGCTATTCCACTTGTACACCATGGTTTTCCCAGGGCAAGAGTCCCCGTATACTGATAACATTTCTTCCAAAATTTTCTGAGGTGGTTTTCCTTGCTTAGTGAGGAACTTTATGACGGCACGAAACTCGATTTTTTCCATGTTCAAGTTTTTCTTCCGGATTCACTTGTTTGATCGACGACAGGTCAAAGGTTATTGACACAATCAGGTTCAAACTTGGCATATATACTCACAAAGAGTTGCTCATTAGTTACTACCTGCGGCAGGTCCCCCACCCCCCGCTATCCCCTCCATTCCGCGAACTTTTTGACCCCCCCTCGTATTATAGGCAAAAACACGGGTAAAACCGAGATTTAAGTACTTATAGCCAATAAGTTATACTCTGTAATATGAAATATCTAGACTTGTTATCTTGTAAGTTATCTAGACACACAATAGTACTATCATTTTTTACTTCCTATACTAAGATGACTGTTTGTGCAATACTTTAAACCTGTCAATCTTATCAGTTCGTGATTGATTTCCATTTTTAACATTTATGGAACAGGCTGATTTACAAAGGGCTTAGATATTTGTAACGCCGAGATTAAGGCGTCTAAAGCTAGGGTTATCAAAACCAGATAACCGTTACCATGTCGTGATACAAAATCTAAAAAAAATTATCTTATCACTTCATGGCTCCGGTAAGGTGCAAACATTTTGAGTAAATATAACAGCCAGTTGTTCGTCACGGAGCAATTCTCATAGGACATTGACCAGACTAGAAAATGTAATTAGAATTAAAAAGTTGGCTTTGAAAACTAAGACGTGCCTTATTGGCATACGCGTGATTTGAGACGCATGAATATGAACCTCGTGATTTTGATTGTTCTTAGAATGTGGCATGTAGACACAAGTATGTACCGAATAGATAGAAGACACCTGAAGGAGTGTGTGGTCGTAATTTTTTAAATAAATTATTATAATGTCTGTCTGAGTACTACTGTTAAAATTCTTATTAACAAAGCATGAAGTTATTTATTGTTACGTTAAATGAACCATATACTTAATTGATAGAATCGAAAATATACGTATTATATTTTATTGTCCGTAATCTTCGATGCATCGGCCTAGATATCCAGAAGAACAAAGTTGGCATAGATGTAGAGGATCAAAGTACAGTGTGGGCGCACGACCCAATACCGCGAGCGGCAGAGATGTGCGCACGCGCGTCCGCCGCCGGACCTTTTGCGCATTTCGTTAGTTGATGCACTCTGGCGCAACGTAACTAATTGTTTGTGTACGTAATGATCAGAGATGAGTTTCAATAAAGTTTGTCACTGGTATAGTTGACACGAAGTACTTGTGGTCTCAACAAGAAATCTATTAACTGTAATATACTCGTAGTTAGTGTTCGATGCCCTTAATTTTGAAAATATTATGAAACGAATTTTGATCGGTGATTGAATTTGGAAATAATATTTACTTTCTAGGATTTTGGAATAAAACAAATTTTTAAACGATTTTATCTGTATTTCAAATAGTTAACAATATTATTTCTTATTCATATTACAAATTATAACTTATAGCCAATCAGTAAAACTATTTCACCGTAAGGACGAGGAAGGCTGATGTCCCTATCGCGCCGGTCGGTGCCGTGTTCTACGTACATAAGATTGAGGTTATGTTGTGATAACTGTTTGAGGTAGAAGCCGGCATTAGACGCACCTACGATTTAGCATCGAAACGTGATAGTAATAAGGACCGATATCGCATGCCGCCTGATCAGGGTGGAGGCAGCCTGAGGATGCGCGCGCACACGGCATGGCCGCCATAAGCACACCTGACTTCCGATATATCTCAATAATATAACTGAATTACAGACTTTTATAACCCTAAACGCCTTTAAAGAATCATCAAATATAATCCTCCCACTTAATTAATCCGTCACGTGTTCTCCCTTAGCGTTCCGAAAACAATAATATTGGAGTGAGTTCGTAATCAGCTGATTACAAAACTTTTACCGGTGTTTGCATGCCGGAGGCGTTATTTGATCACAGAAAGTGGCCCGCGTTTTACGTTTTAAGGCTATACGAGGAGTTATCCGCGGTGTATGCATGCGTGCGACCTTCGCCGGCGAGTGCATCAGGTGCACTTCCGCGTGCGACGCAGCGGGCCGCAGTCAGCGGCCGACGGGCGTACCTGGACTAGTCTGCCAGCTGAGTCCTCCCACGAACATCTTCCTGCAAGATAAACATAGCGGTCAGAGACGATAGGAGACACGAGGAACCGGCGTTCCGTCGGCGGTGGACGTACCCCGGGTCGTTGGGCACCTCGGCGGGGCTTCTGGCGGCATCCTGATTTTGGGTTTCCATGGATTTGGGCGCCGGCGGCGCTGGGCGGGCCGGGCGGCGGGCTCACACTACGACTACGATCGAGCGAGGACGCGGCGGGGACGGCTCCCGGAGTCGCTCGGCTGCACTACCGACTACCGGCACGAGACTGGCGCGCCGCGGCGCACCCCTCCACGCAGCGGCCGCCCGCCGCCGCCCGCCACCCGCCCGCTGCCCGCGCGCCTCTACCGCATCGATTCATTCACTTGGTACACAATTATTCATACGACGGGCACGACGGAGGTGAGCAGCGCGCCCGGCTCCACCACGTGAGCGCGCGGCACGTGCTCGCGCTCCCTGCCCCCCGTGCCCCCCGCCCGCGCCCGCACTCTCAGGCGCGCACGCACAACACTCCCGCCCTCGAGCACGCCCACCGTACACCGGTGGATCGGCGCCCAACACCCCCGGCTCCCTCAACTTTCCTCTTACAATCATTAACAATATTAATAACGACCAAAACTTTATGTACTTAGGTAACTACTCGCGCTCTTCCACCATCGTATATTTTCTTTCTATGAAATTTTATAGCCTATTTTCCCGAAATATATCGTTATTATTAGAATTAAACTGATGACGTAATATTGATAAAATAACACAAACTTTTCACGCAATGATTACAAATATTATTTATAGAAACTTGAACGAGAAACAGGTTACTTGAGGAACACAGAGTTTTGTCGCCGAAAAATAATACTATTTACCAGAATTACAATGTAACTTAGCTTTATTACGATCTGTGACGTCAATGTCTGAGTAGCGCGTAGCGTGGTACTACGAAATGCCGCTACGCTACCGCAACCGCTGCCTACGCAACCAAACGTAGGCTGTTGTAAAATGTATAAAAACTTTGTTTTTATGACGCAATCATTTCATGTTATTTTATTTGAGTCTAAAGTAGATCGTTTCGGTGCCCATAAACTGTTTCCTTTACGTTACGGTTGAAATCCGCTTAAATTGAAGGTTGACTAAATTCAGTTTTACTAACTTTGAAAAAAAAACAGAGTTGATTTTTTTTAAAGAAAATATTTGTCCTTTGTTTACATTACACGCAACAAAAACTTTACGAATGAGTTAGGGAAGGTTCATATCTAACGGAACATGCGTCGCGTATTATCGGTCGCGTAACGCCAGAACAGACATATGTATAGAAAAACACTCGACCGTTTATACTCAACCGACTATACGTTAGTGCTTTGAGTGTGAACGGTCAAGTATTTTTCTAGACATTTTGTCTGTTCTGGCGTTACGCGACCGATAATACGCGACGCATGTTCCGTCAGATATGAACGTTCCCTTAGTAATAAAAGTCGGATTATCGAACTATTTTTAAACTTTTCTTACCGTACTTCGACACAACACACAACCAATTTTCAAATCTAAAATACAGATATTAAAATGGGTAAGTATATAAAATTAACACTCAAATACACAAATACAAAATAAATTACATATCATTTATTATAACACATCACGATAGAAGAAAACAGTGTACACTAACAATCATACAATATTATGTAATCATACAATATAAGTAGGTATGTAATTATAAGTAAGTCGAACATTTGTCACAAAGTTTACCTTGTTAGACCATAGGTACGTTGGTTAGAAGGATTTTGTACATGTTTACCTCCCGAAAGGGGATTAACCTCGCGAAACTTTGACAAATAACATCCGGCGTATCGGAAACATAAGTTTGTAACACAAACTGATTATAATAAAAAAATATTTGGTATAATTTGGAATATGATTACAGAATAATATATTTATTCATATATGGTTATTTATTACTTTACCGTTATTTATGATACACAAGCTTTTGCCCGCGACTTCGTACGCGTGGAATAATACTTCCGTCATACAAACTTTCATCTCCTATTTTATCCCCTAGCGGGTAGAATTAAACAAAATCTTTCTTAGCGGACGCCTACGTCATAAACTCATAACATCTGCCTTTCAGCCCGATCCGTCCAGTGGTTTGGACTGTGCGTTGATAGATCACTATGTCAGTCAGTCAGTCAGTCACCTTTGAGTTATACACCATATATTTAGATATTTAAAAATATGTTCACGGATTATTATTTTAGAACACTTTTATAAGTAAACTATAAAGGTTGACACATACTTGACAAAATGCAACGAAAAGCACTTTTCACTGCTAAAACATTATATCAGCTTTAGGAACATTGAAATAGAACGAAAATTAAAGCAAATATAAACTTTGCAGCTTGGTAGACTGGACGACTTGTGTCAATTAATTTTCTATTCTATTTTAACGACTACAGAATCGATAATACTTTAGCAGTGGCGAATGCTCCACACTGTATTTAGCTATATGTGGGACAGCTTCTAAATTGGGTATGTCAGTGGAAGTTGATCAACACATTTAAATATTCAAACCCTTTTATTTTCGTAAATGATTTTTTTTTCGTTTGTTTTTGTTATCAACTAATTCGTAAAAACGATTACAAATTAAGTGTTAAATAATCAGAAATATATTTTCTATTTTTGGAGACCAAAAAATAGGTTTGACATTTCGAATGTGTTCCTATATTTTATTTTATCCGTAACTATCCGACTTTTTAAAATTGGGAGCCTTGTATTGGCTTTTCAGTTTCCGGTTTAATTGTTCTAACTTGGAAAAAGTAATAAAATAATAATTTGAAATATTAAAGTATAATAAGTGAGGTCTTATTTAGGTTAAGTGCATAAACCAAGTTAAATAAACGAAAAAATAATAACTTCAAAACTTTTTAATAATATGACAAATGTTCGCCATACTCGCATCACACGAAACCTTATTATAATTATCATAATCTAATAAATAATGATTTTAATAACACACAAAATTTGAATCTTTCACAGGTACATAAAGTTGAAGTAGTCATTTTCATAGTAAGTTTAAAATCTAGATTCAATGCGTACTAAGCACTAAATATCTAATATTGATTTGGCACAGTCAGTAGCGTAGCTAGCATGGGTGCGGATTTTGTATAGGTGTCACCCCCAAACTCAATCAAAATGGGGGGAGGGTATGGTGCGCCATAGAAATCTCGCCCAAGAAAAACTACTACTAGGCAAGTAGAAATTTCTACATAATTAATTGTAGTTACCTATGGTATTATTTGGCGGTTTTTTATTGGTGGAACTACAACTGATGTCCATGGTCGGACTCGGACCGCCCCCGCCGTCCCCCGCTAGCTACGCCACTGGACACAGTACAATCTATCATAGAATAGCGTAATCTACATTTGATATTACGTAGTCAGCATCAGAGAAGGTACGTCCATTAGTTGGCTTATATACCAATCTATCGGACAAGTAGTTCGATCATCGAACTACTTGGACAAAAATGGTCCAAATAGTTAGCCCGAGATGTCGAACTGTTTGGACACACATATTTTATTCCAAGGAATAAGCCCCTTAGTTGGCATACCAAAAGTGAGCATTACCAAGGAGGGTATCTTTTCTATGACGCTGATTGTACACTACGTCCAAATATGACTATGATATTGGAGTTATTTTAAACTTTCCTTGAGTTGAATTATATTGTACTGTTTTTCATAGTGTTTGAAGTGTATTAGACAGACATTGGAGTTGGCTTGAAAAATTAAAAACTAACGAAGTCAGACTTGTAAAAGCAGACAGCAAGCCTTTGTGGGGGTAGAATTTTAACTCAATATTTCAGCCATAAAAATATTTAAAATACCCGGATTAAAAATAAATTCATAAAAAAAACAATTAAAACACCATTAATTTATAAAAACAAATGTAATCAACGATATCAATTGAAATCAATTCATAAAATAATTGAATTCAATGGAATGGAAAATCCAAATGTTTTAGCAAAATGGAATGGACATTTTTCACGTATTCAATATCATGCACATAAAAACATTCCTACAAATTAAAATAAATACAAAAAGATGATTTTGTACCGAAAATACGAGTAAAAAGATAAATTTTCGTACCTAATAGTAGGGAATTTATTTATAAACAGACAAAAATAGACTATACATAACGAAAGACTGCGTCATTTGTATTGTGATATTTTAATTTAGTTGAGCATAAAAATAAACAACAATAAATCAAAAAGGATAACAAATTAATAATTAAAAATGTATATTATTAAGCAATTAGCTTTTCCTGCGGATTTGCCAGTAGTTCAAGAAACGAGAAGTTCCGAGAATTTTTCGATTCTTTGGAAATATAAAATGATAAGAATACTTTAATCAGGACGAAAGTAACATTACAGACAGTACAGATTTACATTAAAATTTTATAACAAACAGTCTAATAATATGTTCAAATTCAAAAGTTGCAAACATACATCCACACAAACTTTTACGTAAATAAATAAACCTATTACTCATATATTTTTTTAGCATTTGAACCAATAATGATTTCGTCCAAATCACTCACAGCCGGGTAATATAATATTATACGAGTAGTTTCGCAGAAATAAAATTTAAATAATTGTCTATTAAATGTCTGTGGCTCATAAAAAGCCCAATTTATTGATGATTCGTAGTTACTGTACCTTTTTATGAGGTGAATTTGGCATATAATATTATCATATTTTTATGATGAAAATACATATTATTCGTTTGATATTACAATAAAGTGTTCATGTGTAAATGCAACTTCATACAACATGTACTAACTTACTTAAAATTATTACGTAATAAATTATTTTGGAAACATCACTTAATGCTAAAACTTAACATAAAAAATAACCTTATAACTAACCTTTAAATAACTTAAAACTACAATTAAAGCACAGCCAAGTTTTATCCGAAAGATCATTGTGAGCAAATAAAATAATATTACAATAAAAGCTAAGCCAATCACAGATTGATAAAAATATAAAATAATAATTGCACGTAAAGCTATATATTGCAACAAATAATTTAAGTCGAATCTACATTTTAATATTATGAGATTTATTTTACGCAACTGCTCCATAGGAGTGTATTATTTCATTATTTTTAGGGTTCATATTTGTCCCAAAATTTTATCCACTTCAATATTATCTATTCTAATATTATAACGCTGAAGAATTTGTTTCTGTCATTGTACGAATCTCAGGAAGTATAGAGTCGAATTCAAAAAATATATAACTGTTGGATAGCCTCTCTTTATCGAGAAGGGAAACATCTTACTACCGCAAATAGGAGCAGAGTTAACACGGGTTTACGGAATATAGGTAGTATTATATCAAATGTATAGTAATGTATAGATTATTAAATCTTCAGCAAAATGATATGTTATGTTAAAAAGTTAAACAATTTTAGTTTATTTAATAAAAGAACTAAGTTTGACATAAAGTTTAGTTGTTTTTTTTTAGTTTTATAATTTTAATATGTCTGTTCTAATTCTCTTTTTGTATTATTATTATGACAATAAATATTCTTTTATTTTATTTATTTATTTAAAGTAGATCGACAAAAAGCTTTTTAAAAAGCTCGCTAACTAAGCACGGCACAAAATAAATATTGCATTTAAAATTAAAAATAAAGCGTAAAAGCAGTCTTATTAACCAAAGTCTTTCATTTTAAGCTTTGAACCTTAATTATATAAAATATTTTTGCACAAGCAACATTATAAATAAGAATAATAATATAAAAAATAACGCATAATTGCCAGTAATAAAAATAATTTAAAATGCGTAATAATAAAATAATAAACGCTTAAGCTTATGCGTTATATAAAACCTCCTTATTGTGGAAAACTTCATGTAGTATTTGAGAATATTTAAAAATTTACTTGTAATACCACTGTAAAAAAATATATTGTTGTAGTACCAAAATTTTATATATTATCGGTTTAATCTATTTGGGGCTTAGTAACTGAACCAATTCAGTTTGAAATATAACTTGATCTAAAAATTCTAGAATGTTCTAAAATAACATTTATCAGAAAATTACTTTAATTTTGGTTTGTTTTCTCTATAATAATAATAATTTATGGGTGGTTTTATATGTATCGGAAATTTTATTTATTTACTTCAATATTTAATTACATTTCAAGAATTAAGTGTATTTCTAATTATAGACGCGACATTATTTTATAATTGAAATCTATGTGAACACATCCTAATATTTTATACTTTATTACTTTATATTTACTTCTAATATTAATTTTTGAATATGAGAAGATATTTTAGATAAAATTGTATATGGAAGAAGCGTTGTTTATATTGCTATTAGAGCGATATAACTTTTAAATAAATTAAAAATATAATAAGCTCTTTCAAATATTAAGCCACAGCCACACTTTACTTCTATTTATTACTAATAGTATTCATATTGATTTAGTAATATTTAGGGCCTATTTCACGACCTTCAAGTAATGCTACTCACCAAGTAAAATTAGTTTTGTCTCTTTCTTACTTTATGACAAGTGACAAAGACAAAACTTCTGAGTAACTACTCGGAACTGTACTTGAAGATTGTGAAACAGGCCCTAATTGTTACATTTCACAAGATTATATTAATATAGAATTATTGAAGAGATTAATCAAAGTTTTTGAAATTTTAATACTTATCTTTATATCTTAAAGATTTTAGAACTTCAATGTTGAAAATAATATTATTATTTCAATTCCTTTTTAATTCGAATAAAAACTTGATTAAAACCAATCTTAAATTGTTATGATTTATGATTTACGTAATTGGCATTTTGAACTTAAAAAATATTTTTCCGCAATTACCATATTAACATGAGAATTCATAATTGAATTCATAAATTATCTTTATATTTTTTATTCAGATTGTTCTATATCATAGAGCTAGAGTCTAACTACTATTATTATAGTAAGTACATGTTTAACGCCATTGAAATGTATAACACTAAAATAACTTTACTAATGATTCACATTGGCACAAGAACTTTAACTATCACTATACTATTAGCCTCACTAATACTAAATACTTTAAGTTAAATCGAAATAACAATTAATTTTAACACATCACAACCATTAAATTAAAGCGTTAACAACTTTTTGGTAACACAAAGAGGTAGATTGAAATGATAACTGTTTCATAAACTATATAGAATACTTTTCATAGACAATATTTTACTTGAAATCACTTGGATTTGAGAAAAAACTTTATATTTCGTATATACTCTGGACGGTACATAAAAGAATCATGTTTTGAATAGTAACCTTCGTTGTTTTATATATATTAAGACTAACACAACCTACTTTCTTAATGAGCTACAGAGAAATACTGTAATGAGATCAAAAATAGCTTTAATTTTTATTTGGCGAGGAGCTTTCACTTGAAGCGAGCAAAGCGGATAACGTTGCGTGAGTGGCGCTCAGTGTGCCGGAGGTATTAACAACATTAGCCGATGAATGACCAATATTATTGTTCAATATACCCACACTAGTGCCTGAACTAACAATAGTAACATTAGGAGGAGGGGTGACTCCACTTGCAAAGCCTGTAGACAAAACCTTCTGCGTATTATGCATCATAAACGACTTAGTACCAGTACTGCCTAGAGTCAGTACCTTTTTCAACATTACAGACGAATTGCATGTATTATCTATCATATCTTTGGTTGTGGAAATAGTGTCAAAGTCGTTGTTTGCGTTGCTTATTTTGGAGGTAGTTTGTATGCCTGGTTTGACGGTAGTTACGTTAAAAGACATTGACGATGAGGAGGTCAAGTTGGTTCGATTTATGATGTTTCTTGAGACGATCGCGTTGTGTAATATATTGCCTGTTGGGAACGATTTGGATGTGACGTTGACATACTGAGGGGTACCGATGATGGTACCGTTTGATGAGCGTGATCCGAAACCGATGATTGTGCTCGCTGTCCCCTGTGACATCACAGTGCTGAATGTGCCAGTTTTTGTTGTTATTGGGATCCTGAAATTAATATTATCTTTTAGTGTTTTCTCTGTCAGTGGTGTAAAAATCAGGATAGAAGAGATTGGTAATACAAGTTCATTTTGTATCTAAGAAATATAGCCAAAATATACTGCAATAGTAGTCTTAATTCGTAACATGAGATTGTTTTAATATCTAGAAATTAAGTGCGAACCAATAGATTCACTTTTGTACATCAAATATAGAACTACATAATGTAGTTTTAATAATGTTCCAATAAAATATTACGAATGTAATCGCAACTCTTGGGTACACATATAAGAAATCGCAAACTTATTAAGAGACAGACAGAATGTAACATGAGGAAAAAGTAAATTATTAGCATAAACAAACTCACCCGCGTATAATCTGTGAGTTAGAAGCCGGTATGCTCTGTATAGTGACTGTAGCTTGGGGCAACTGAACACTTCGCGGCGGTTGTACGGACGAGCTCGTGTAGTAGTGTACTGTACTGCCAGTAATGCGAGGAGGGGCGATGTGAGCGACTGGCACGCTGTGGACCATACCGCTTGTTGTAGACGCCACTGTGATGCACTTTGTTTCTTTTACTGGGAACTGAAATAAAGGGATAATGTATTTAAATTAGAACAAGCTTTTTAAATGTGTGTTGAGTATAAGATTTAGGGCGCGGTCAGACTGCGAGCAAAAAGCAAGTGGATAGTGTAGTAAAGATAATAGTTTCCTGGCTATGTTTCGTGATTTTATTCACCTTTCAATAGTTTGTCAGGCGAACAGGTAAGTATGAGAAAACTATTATTGATATTGCCATTTCGCAACATAATCATTCATCACTATTTTATCATCTTAATAAAGCAATTAAGTCCAAACTAGATTTATTACTTGTATATCTATCAAAATTTATAATAGTTTTAAGTGATCTTTTTAGCTCTATTAGCTAATAATTTATAGCTCAAATTTATAGCTCACTGTCTGACCAAACCCTTATAAAACATTCAAATTATAAAACTTACTGTATTAGTGTTTAATGTAGGTCCCAAATCGAATTCATCGCCAACCAGAGTCAAAGTATCGGGATTAGCGCCAGTCAATTTCTCAATAGTCTTCCGAGCATCAGATTCACTTTCAATATTACCGAGATTACGGCTTAAAAACTCTATATCGGCTTCTAGAAGACCGTCGACTAAGTTACTCTGTTCTTCGTCTGTTTGCTTGCAAAGTGCAAAGTCATCGGTCTCAAGTTTAATATCCTCGACCTTCATTTCCTCTATAGTAATGTCATCAATATTTTCAACCTTAATATCATCTACTTCTAAATCTTCAACCTTAATTCCATCTACTTTAATCTCGTCCAGATCCTCAACTTTAATCCCATCAACTTTAATATCAGCGAAATCTGTGTCTGCATCTTCTTTGATCATAGGCACGTCCGAGAAATCTTTAGTGTTATCAGATGTCCCTATATTATATTGGCTGGCATTAAAATTGTTTGTGTCAAATGTATCTTGTTGTTCCAATTTAATATTTTCGAGTTTATATTTGTCTTCTTCCGGGACTGTGCTTGTTGAAGGTTGAGGGCTATCAGCGTTCCCTATGTCCCCACTGAGAGCTCTTTTCAAGACATATGCTTTGATTTTGCGTAGCATAAACACAGGAACTTTGAATCCGGTTAATTCTCCTAGCATTGGTAGTGATGTGTGTTTGTAAGCCTCACTTCTTGCTAGCTCTTCTATGTCTTCTAATACCTATAAAATGTTTAAGATATATTTTTGTGATTGAACATTTAGATTGAATTTGGCAGTTATACATTTCCATAGGTGTGTGTATGAGTAAGGATCACATTTGGTACCCCGTCATCAAGCTTTGATGGTTTTTTTTTTAATTACTATTGGCCTTAATTGTGGCTAGATTTGGTGGGAACAATAAGAATAAGTATGCATTTATGAAAATATTCTTATTTAAAGTGTGTCAAGTCTAAAGTCATTTAGATACTGTTTAATATCCTTACCATAATATAAGTTTTGCCACCAACAGCGTTAACTAAATTGTGGCTAGCAATCCATTCTTTGTCGGCTGTATCTGCTGGGTATCTTAGCAGTCCAGCATGTCTAGTGTAGAGGCGGCCTCTGGCGTTACCTAGACCTAATACCTGGAAATAAAAAAAACATAAGAATACACATAAAAATGTGGTGTGTCTCAAGGAACATGATTTTATATCAATTTAATTTTACATAAGAAAAACGAATTCAATGAGAAAAACTAAATAATACATTAATATACTTAATGTATTTACGACATGTAATTTAATACTGTTTTAATTTAATATTTAGATTAGATTGTTCCCTTAACGCATAATGTCCATTATTTCTTGGTTATAGAGAAATAGCATCAAACCTTATAAAAAATAAACAGAGTATCTTACTTTATGTGCATGAGATCCCATAATAAACAGTGTATCCTGAGTAAGTCTCCCCGGGTTCCATTTCTCAGGGTCTCTCACTGCAGGCGAAGGTATGGGCGAAGACGACCCACTGTCGGGATTCTCTTCCTTAATTTTCTTGCGTTTAATTCCAAAATCTATCTCATTATCTGTATCCTTCCTTTTGTTTAGTGCGGTTGACTGAAACTAATAATTAATAATATTATCATCCTTTACTGTTCCCTTTATTGAGTCGGGAGAGAGTGGATGCGACGTGCCGCCGACAGGGCACAATGGCGCGAGTTGGGAGAGGCATAGGCCTCTCTCTGGACATAGGTCCAGCAGCGGACAAATACAGGCTGTTGATGATACTATTCCCTTTATTGAGTCAGTGGCTGTATTTCTAGTATATTTAGTATTTCTTTCTTTGTGATAAATTATGGACATTCTCAATACTTATTATAAAAAGTAACTATCATTCGAAAATTAATGTGATTACTCTGTGTAAGAAACAGTACAAAACACTTACATTAGTCTGTTTAGTCCCAAACTTGGAGTCAACATTTGTGTCTGCTTCGTTACTATCAGTGCCTTGTGCTGGCTTTTGTGGTGTTGCATACAAAAGGCGGGTGGCATCTAGCATAGCTCGGCATACAGCTCTCACCTGTATACAAATGGTTTTAAGAAATTTATTAGAAAACAAGAAGAAAATGTTTAGGGAAATTCATTAAAACTACAAGAAGGATTACATATGTGTTGTATGAAATTAATTAATTAATTTACTGTCATAATATAAACTGAAATGATTACCTGGTCTTCACTAACAGATTCATCTCCCAAATTGAGCCTTATATTGTTCACAGCTGGGACGAAAAATTTCTGAAAATTTAAAAAAAATTGTCTAACTTTGAAACATAAACATATTGTGTTTTTTTATTAAAACTTATTTTTAATTTCTAGTAGGTAGACTACTTGGTCACTCTTTCCATATTTTTCTATCTTTCAGTCCTAACTTCTAAAAATAAATAAGTAAATAATAATTTTACTTACTTCCAAATATTTTTTGATCACTTGATCAATTTCTCTTGTAACTGAAGACTGTATAGTTTGTCGTAGCATATCCAATGATTTGTTGGCACTGGCACGGAACTCTGCTATTGGTCTTGAATGTGGTTGAACAGGTCCTGGGAGACTGAACCGCCTGTGCATTGCTGCCAGGGTGTTAATGGCAATCTGACGTGTGACTGGCTGTTTCTAAAATTAAAGTAGGTTTTATTTTAGAATGATAATATAAATATATACAATAATGTTTGAAACTGCAGTTTTATAATTATGTAGGACTGTAGACTGCTAAAATTACATTGTTTTATCTATATTGATGAATCCATGGGATTAGCATGACGTTTTTTTTATATCTTTACAAATTATATTTGTCTAGCCATCAAAACAAAGCAATTATATTCACATAAAAAAACAAGTACGAGTTTTATTAACGTCGGTACAATCAAAATAAGTAATGTAGAACCTAAGTATTTATTTGACCTCCAAACGAAGGCCTTCGTCAAGGACAGCCTTGAAGTGACCCAAATTCTAATCCCCTTGAAAAATATTTTGATGTTATTTTATGATAACTAATGGATAAATGAACTAAATACAACTTGCATACCTGCATAGTATTGATATTTGATGTACTTGTACGCACAGTCACAGTTTTCGGGACTTGGAAACTCCAAGATACACTGGAACTTTCAGACACAGGATTTTGTTGTGACGCTTCATTATTATTCCAATTCTTTTGCACCACCATATCGTAACTAAAACACTGTTAAAGAAACTAATAACTAATTTAAATAAATGTTTTACTTTATTTCATATTATTGGTAAAATAAAATTGATTTGATTTGATTTTATATTTATACCAAACCCAACCAAAGATCCTTTTATTTTCAGATCATAGCATAGACAAGTAAAGCAAGCAAGCTAAACAAAACAACTCGTTTCATTACGGGTTTAAAGGTGGCTCCACATTATCGGCATGAATTTTCACCGCGAACGTGCAGCCTACAAAACGAACGTATTTTGAACGCCCTCCGACTCTCTTCTCCGACTAATCGGCAGTCGGCACAATACTTGGTGAATATTAAAAAAAAAACCAAAAAGTTTATTTCTATAACTTATGTTTATACAATATCATTAAGTGACTAGACTCGTTTTTAAGTAATAAAAATACTTGTGCCAGGAGAGCCTCCGTATCTGATGTTACTCTGTGCTTAATACAGAAGTAAACAATAGATTTTGTATTAATAAACTAACTAAATAAAATAAATAATGCAAGTTGAATTTATGTATGCTAGTGTGCACTGTATGCGGAAACAAGTTAACTCTTTATTGTTTCTTTTGTATGATTCATTATAATTATCAGGCCGGCTCCACACGTTGGCCCCAACGTTCGTACTAACGTTGGACTGCGAGTTGGGTCAGGCGTCCACACTTTGGCACACAACTTAGTTCTGTCCCATTAGGACCAATGTGAAGACGTCCGATACAGAAATCGAAACTGCTCTATTTGAGCGCTTTTACAACACTGCGTGCACATTTATACATATTTGTAACTGAGAAAAAAACATTGCCATATTCTGTTGAATTGTGTGCGCCATGCATTAGATAATATTTTTGAGTTGTGTCCCATATTATTGGATGGTGCGAAAGCGCCAACCTGTGGACAGATCGCAAACGTTGGCGCAGATTCCTTTGATAAAACCGACACGAGCCGGCCAACTACCAACGCACGCCCCAACGTTGGGACCAATGCCATTTTCTAGAACCACACGTTGGACGTGTAGCGTTGGGGCCAACGTTGGCGCCAACGTGTGGAGCCGCCCTTGAATTAAATCAGCTTCCCCGTCCGCGAGAATACGCTTCACGCCGCCCGCCGCCGCCACCGCCGGCGCCGCGCCGATAATATGGAGCAGCCATAAACGTTTACTACTAAAGACTAAAGCTATAGAGAAGTCATGAATGGTTGATGCCAAAACGTTGTATGTCAGAATTGTCAAAATTTCCTGATCTGTCAGTGCCAAGGTCAGAAACAGAAAAGCAAACAAAACAACAAACATAAAATAGAAATCAATTTCATTTCATTTCATCAAGAAGACTAATTGAACAAGCTAATTTTTAACTACAACTATAAATAGTCTTTGAATAAACGTGAATCTTGCTCGTGCTTTCCTCTCGACGAACTTAACTCTCACGAGCTGTAAATTAAAAAGGTATTTTTACATGTACACGTAGAAAAATCTTCCACGTCATTCTTACGTATCTAAGTTTACGAATATTATTGGTTGTTTTTAAATACCGGTTCTCGCCGAGTTCTATCTACGATCGAGAAACGTAGCGACAGTTTTAGTTATTTCTGGCTATCGGGCGTAGTCACACGCTTGTGCTCTTTTCCATTATTTGCAGTAATAAATAGGTAAGCGTCTATTCACTTTTTCCTAGAGCTTCAATCTGAGATATAACTTACATAAATAGAAAATGTTTACTAAACATTTCTATAACATTAGATAAAAACTTTCTATTCCAAATATTTTTCTTTCGTTTAATGGATTCTTTAAGAAATTGTTATTAGGTACCAGTTAAATTGAACTTTGACCATATCCTTGAAAGGCCAATTACTTTATTGAAATACAAATGTGTCTAACACATAAACTAATCTTACTTTATTACCTTTTTTAGTAAATAGTTGCCATTGCTTTATTAATCTAGTGCATGACACAGTTTTTAATGCACTACCAAATTAGGTGTATTTACAACTTAAAAACAAATTAATAAGTAATTACATAATGATATAAGGCCTAAAATCTTGTAATTTGAAAATATATTAATCCAGTAAGTTATAGGTGAACATAATATCATTTTTATCTGCATTTTTTACACTTGTCAGACAGATAGGTGCTTATGTAGAAGTGAATGGTAACAGAGATAATCATAACATAGGTATTGAGATTGTGTTGAATTTATTTTGAGCATAAACATTGTTTTTATAAGATCTTGAGGTGTATTGTAATGTAAATTTATATTTTTTGTGCCACTGAGTATGTAATACAATACACTGACAACCTTTTTTTTAATTTGAGAATGTGAAAAAACTTTTATGCCTACTTATGAATTAAAATTATGATAAGTATTCATTGGGTAAAAATGTAATTTACAGCCATGCATCTTCACTAATTATTTGGATGTGAGTAAATAAAAGTATAATCTCAAAAAAAAACCTAACTACAACAAAAGTATTTTGTATAAAATATGATTTGTTGTTCATAAATATTTATACAACACAATATTGTATTAGAAACGGAACAGGCAATAATTAAATGCAATAATATTGGACAATGTAAGTGTATTACTAAACTGTTTGTCTATACTAATATTATAAAGAGGAAAGATTTGTTTGTTTGTTTGTAATGAAAAGGCTCCGAAACTACTGGACCGATTTCAAAAATTCTTTCACTAATGGAAAGCTAATTTATCAGTGCGTGACATAGGCTATATTTTATCCCCGTAATCCCACGGGAACGGGAACTACGCGGGTGAAACCGCGGGGAGCTACTAGTTATTAAAATATATTCAGTCAGGAATTTGAAGAAAAGACTTCTTTTAACAAACTATTTTATAAATTTATATGCATATTCATTAATACAAAATACATTTTAACCAACATGCATGTGTAACTATACTCCTTCGGTAATAAAATTTTATATTTATTATAACAAATAGGTAACTAATGGTATGTCTCAGTTTCTAATGAATAGTTGTTGATATTTTTATCCTATGAAAATTGGAATAATCACTACATAACATAGTATAAAACAAAGTCGCTGTTGCTATCTGTCTGTCTCTATGTATGCTTAGATCTTTAAAATTATGCAACAGATTTTGATACGGTTTTTTTAGTAGTTAGAGTGATGCAATGGGAAGGTTTTTAGCATAATTTTAACCCCATGTTCTCATGGGAGCTGGAACTACGCAGGTTTCTCTGCTAGTAAGATACATAGTCTAACTTTCATTTGTGTAGTTATTTATGTATAAATCTACATCCTGAACAACTTTCACATTTAATATATTATCACATTCTTTAATTATTATGTTTAATAGAGATAATAATGTTTTAAAACGCTTCAACAATAGTGTCAATGTCCGATAATAATAAGAAAAACATGTCTATGATTACAGTATTTATGTTAATTAAATTACGTCTTAATAAAATCATTTGTTTTGAATCAATAGTTAATATATTAATTATTATTTATTGGTCTTCTCTTACCAATTAAGGTATACTTAGATTAGGTAGGTATTTTATAAAAATGTAGATCCAATTTTAATTTTAAAAAGTATAGTTTAGTTTTCTCTAATTATTTATGTCCTACCTACCAGCCACTTATTATTTATTTATAGATAAATAGAAAACACTTCATTGCTTATAGCACACACACAAGGATACAAATTTATTGTGACTAGCTGTAAGTGTCCCGGTTTTACTCGTGTTCCTATAGAAACATCAGGGTAAATTGTTCTTTACATTCTATTCCTTACTCAATCATAATGTAACTTTTCATTTTTGAAAACATTCTGTGAATTGGTCCATTTTGTTTTTGAGTTATTATAACTCCCACACTTTTTTTGCTGCCCACTTACAAGCACAACGCAAGGGTTTTAGTAATATTATCTAATCTAATCCCTGTGATATAAAATAGAACACTTGAATTTAAATGAATATTTTATAGATAAACTGTCGATATAATATAAAATACATTGCAACGTAAATCATCTTTCATTTATGTTTATATTCAAAAACATATTTGTTATTAAAATAACTGTTATTTATTATAATTGTAAATCCTTATCTAAAGTGACCTTTTAAATTATACTTTTCACTTTCATTAAAGGTTGTAAGTATAGTAGAGATAATGTCAATGACGTGAGTGAACCAAAGTACATACCTACTATAAGTGTTTTTATAGATGTTTTTAAACTAAAACACTAACTAGGTATATCTGTTTTTATAAATGTTTTTGTTCGATTATTCTATTTACACAAATAATGATGCAATTTAACTTTGAAGATAACACTTCTATTTTAGGCGTATTCATTAAATTGCGTTTCATTTACACATTTGCTTACAATATTTATGTGATATAGCTGTGCCCCGCGGTTTCACCAGCGTAGTTCCCGATCCCGTGGGAATTTCGGGATAAAACGTAGCCTTCTTTCCCGGACCATAAGCTACCCCTGTACCAAATTTCAAGTCAATCGGTTCAGTAGTTTAGCCGTGAAAAGGTAACAGACAGACAGAGTTACTTTCGCATTTATAATATTAGTTAGGATTAGGATCAATTAATTATTTTACTGCACTTATGTATGTAGGAACCTACCTATTATGCTTAAGGTGAAACGATATTACGTCATCCTAATATCTGTGTAATTACCCTTAGGTTTTTTGTTTTTTTGGCATTGCAATGATTTTTGGAGATATTAAACACTCTGTAGTACAGTTTTCATTCAGCCAGTTCCATAACTTTCTACATTTCTATACTACAATGAAATGTCCAACATTTAACATTATGAAAACCTCATAGACTTTTGTCTCACACTATTGTCTCATTACATAAAAGTAAAAGTAGGCTTAATAAGTATACAACAATCAAAATATTTTTATGATTAGTCATGCTACGTTTAATTAACATAATTAAATGAAGTCATCATCCAATATCTCAAGGTTTCATGACCCTAGATTTTTATGTTTATCACCTTACACATTACATAAGTGATAATTCGTCTCATGATTTATTCGCACGAATGATAAGAAAACCAATTATTATCAACGCGCAATTTCGATAAGATACATTTATGGTTTTTGACTGATAATGTATCTGGTGTAGTATTGATATATATGCCTATTTATTAGACTTTATTGAAATCAAACATAATTTATATACTTACTTTTATAGAATATGTATAGATTTTTTGAGTACCTCCATCTGTATAAACATAAAAAATAATTTTAAATATTATTAACGTAAGAATTTGTCTTTTACAGAACAAAAGATGTCGAAAATAAAGGCTGGACCCGTCGTTGACATCCTCGGCGATGAAATGACCAGAATAATCTGGGACCTGATCAAAGAAAAACTCATTTTACCCTTCCTTGACATTGAATTGCATGTTTATGACTTGGGCATGGAGAATCGTGACAAGACCGACGACCAAGTCACAATTGACTGCGCGGAGGCTATCAAGAAATACAATGTCGGCATCAAGTGCGCCACCATCACACCCGACGAGAAGAGAGTCGAGGAATTCAAGCTGAAGAAAATGTGGAAGAGTCCTAATGGAACTATCCGTAACATTCTCGGAGGTACTGTATTCAGGGAGGCAATCATCTGTAAGAACATTCCTCGTCTAGTTACCGGCTGGGAGAAACCAATTATCATCGGTCGTCACGCCCACGCTGACCAGTACAAAGCTACCGACTTTGTCGTGCCAGGAGAAGGTAAGCTGGAGTTGATTTGGACCCCACCCAAGGGAGAGCCCATCAAACATGTAGTGGTTGACTACAAAGGCGCTGGCGTAGCTCTGGCTATGTACAACACTGACGCTTCTATCATCGACTTTGCCCATTCCTCTTTCAAATACGCTTTGGAGAGGAAATACCCTCTCTACCTGAGTACCAAGAACACCATTCTGAAGAAGTACGATGGTCGTTTCAAGGACATTTTCCAAGAGATTTACGACAAGGAGTACAAGTCTCAATTCGAAGCTAATGGAATCTGGTACGAACACAGGCTTATTGACGATATGGTCGCTTACGCCATGAAATCTGAGGGTGGTTTCGTGTGGGCTTGCAAGAACTACGACGGTGACGTTCAATCGGACTCAGTTGCTCAGGGCTACGGTTCTTTGGGTCTGATGACATCTGTATTGCTCTGCCCTGATGGTAAGACTGTAGAAGCTGAGGCTGCTCACGGTACCGTGACCAGACACTACCGGTTCTACCAGCAAGGAAAGGAGACATCCACTAATCCAATTGCTTCCATATTCGCATGGACAAGGGGTCTCCTCCACCGCGCCAAACTTGACAACAACGGTGAACTCAAGCACTTCGCCGAAACTCTTGAGAAGGTCTGCATTGACACAATCGAGTCTGGAGTTATGACAAAAGATCTTGCTATTTGCATTAAGGGCATGAATAATGTGAAGCGGTCTGACTACTACGAGACATTCGAGTTTATGAACAAACTCGCCGAAAACTTGAAGACAGCTCTAGGAAAATGACTACATAAAGAAAGGAAAATGTGTAACCTTTAAGAATGTATTGTGTAATGTTCTCAATGTTTATAATCTAATCTATTATTTATTTCTGTCACAATGGAACTAAGGGTATTTTAATGCATTTTATTTAATACTTTTTACAATTAATATATACCTGTATTTAATTAATAAATGATTTTTAAGTATTCAAACATTTTTTTGAACTCTTGACTTCTTATTTTAATTGCTACCTTGACTGATGTAGATTAGTTGTAAATACGTGATTCGAATTTTGTTACAATAAATTAACGTAATTATTGTGTAACATTTGTAGAATTTTTCAATTTATAAAAGTACACTTACTATTAGTAGTAATATTTGGTAATTCATAATGATAAATGTTAAATTAGAATATGAAACGTGATGAAGTCAGAGAGAATCTCGTGATGCATATTCAAGTAAAGATTTTCTACATACATCTCATCTAAAAGATTAAGTAAGTACTAGAATAGATATAAATCGATCTGAAATAGCACATGACTTGATAAATAGTAAGAAATACTCGTACTTGTTTATATCGAACATACGACTATAAAACCTTGACGCAAAATGCTCAAGCAAATAATGTTTAATCGACAAAATACGTCACCGTACTAACACACCCATTTGCATTCAGTACTTATACAAAATGTACGCATAAGTACATATAAATCTATCACATGATTACGATTTATACGCACTTTGAACTTCAATTGTTAAATAAACCATTATTTTAACTACTATTCGTTAATTGCCGTATAAGTATTCCATAAATTTTCATAATCAATTTGATACCCTATAACAAACTGCTATTCAATGATCAGTCACGCCTACTCTTGAGTAAATAAGGCCATTCTTTATGTGATACGCTGATTAGATAACAACAACGCATTCTGTAGTAAAAATAGTTATTGCATATTTTAATGTTATTATACACTAGCTAAACCGCGAGTCACTCGCGGTTTTATACGCTTTTTTCCAGCTCCTGGGCAGTCACGGGTTAACCCATAATCAAATTAAGGTGCCTAGGGCAGGCACCATATCTGGGGGGGGGGGGGGGGGGGGGGGCACCAGAAAACACTAGAAGGGGCACCAAAAAACTTCTTAGTTGACATAAAGACCAGGGCTGTAGCTATGCTTGAAATGACAAATGCCCTACCTTCAACATAGCGAGGTCAGTGTTAGTTGAGCTGAGAGTTAGTTAGTTTTTTTTTCGCCATCAAATTCCACTCTAGCTACAGCTCTGGGAAGCCCAAAGGCTTAGATTGCTTGGGGCATCATGTAGTCTTAATCCGTCACTGCTCCTGGCAATTATGCATGCGAATTTTGCACAGATCACGGATATCTACCGCGACGATAAGAAATGCACTGCTCACGCTCGAGTGTCTTTAACAGGAAGATTACTACAAAATCCACATGAGGGCTTATGTAGCAGTCGTAACTGGCATTGAACGCAGTTTTCGACCAAGGCGAAACCAGCCGGGAAATCACCATCACCAATGGCGTAGAAAATATGGTAGTCGTAGAAATGGTTGTAGTAGAAATTGTGTGGGTAGAAATTGTAGTCTACAACCGGATACTTCCCTAACCGATTTTTTTGCCTACCGGAGACTTCCCTGTCGGAAACTACTACTAATGAGTACCTACTACCCTAACCAGAAACTTCCCCAAACGGAAACTTCCCCAATCCGAATCTTTCCCAATCTGCCGAATTTGGGTTGGGGCCCTAGTTTTGCTATTTTGCTCCATGGCCTTTGGTTACTTAGCTGGACTGGTCTATACTTACCTACTTCGTTATTTTTTTTTAACTAAGTATACGAATAGTATAAATAGAGAAAATTTGATTGTGTCAAATGTTTCAATGCTAGTTTTAAGTAAGTATAGTGACTAAAAATAAATACTGATTTGAATAATTCAAATATAATAATTATATCCTACAACAGGACCACTCATTTTATTGATGAGGTACACGCCGTAAAACTAGCATCTATAATTTAGCGTTTGCCCCATCCTAAATCAAATAAAGTAGTAACACCTAAAACAACTTATTATGTTTTTGCTATGTACAATTTGTTAGGAGTTTTATTATAAGTAAGTACCTATACCTTTACAACGATTTGCAATGTAACTGAAGATTAAATTGTTTAGTAAATTAATGTATGTAATGGGTTAAGAAAAAATAAAATGTAGAGTACCTACCTAGGTAAATAAAACATATAAAGTTCATCTTTCATAATTTGAATCAATCAATATTGTCGTTTTCTTACATACTAGGTAGTTTAGTATTTTATGATCCATGTTAGTACTATAATTACTTAGATTTAGGGGCAATAGACATAATTAGGTAAGTATTTTATTTCTTTGTCGTACTCCAAGTAGGTACTTAAAGTACTTAACTTACTTAGGTAGGTACTTTATTTCTTTAGTTCATTATTATTTCTCTATTTGGTTATAGTGAATGTTAGATGTAAGTACTTACTAATAATTATATTATTTTTTAAAAACAAGTAGGTAGGTAGGTACAAGAAAATAAAACAATAGAAATAAAATCAATAAGAAATTTCTCGAGTGAACATAAAACGCTTTCATTTTTCTATTACATCTTAAACCCCGTGGGTCGTCAAAATAACTTTTCTTAGTGAATTACCGGAGGCGGTTGACGCGGTTTCCCCTACAAGTGCGTCCCTCCCGCTACTCCCGCCAATTCTCCCTCTTGGAGGGCCATTCAAACGTTCGCGAAGCATTCAAGCTTTAACTTCAGTTTGGCGGGCTTCGCGTCTCAACACAGTCGCGCGCATTCTACTCCACCACTGCTGTTTGGCGGGAACGCACGACCCGCGAAAATATTATATTCGAGTTTATGTGTACGCCGTGAAAATGTATAAATTAAATATATCACTGATATTACCATGGGTCTTGGTCATAAACTTTATGGTAAGTGTGCGTTTTATTTATTTCACGATAGCTCTATTTTTATTGGCGGTTTTTGGCAGTCATGCGCTTGATAGTTTATTTGCTAGGGATATCATTTATGTAGCAAATAGAAAATAAGGAAATGTCTTCAAGGAATATGTATCACGGTGCCCATAAAATAATTTAATGGGTTTTAACAGTTGCACAATTATTGATGTAAGTACTTACTCAACAGTAAGTTTATTACGCAAGATAATGCAGGAAACGGGAAGCAGTCCATGCCTAATTTATAGCATAATGTAGAGGCATAAAACTGAATAATACATTGTAAAAATATAAAGAAAAATGTTATTTATATTATAGTCATCTAGTACTTAGGTCTTGCCCGTGTTATTAAATAGATAGGTTGTTTTCCGGCATATCTTGATTAATGATCTGATGACAAAAACTATGATGGATAATATCGGGGTGGTCTCTCGCAGATAACCTGGAATAGGGTTTGAAATACTTACTTAGTTACTTACTTATACATAATTATTACTTGTCTTCGATTCATTCTTGTCTTTCATTTTTTGCCATATTTGTAGATTAGCAATATTTACAAAACAAGCATGGCCTAGTAAAAGCGCACATGATTAAGAATTTTTTTAGGACGTTTTGCAATTTGATAATTAAATTATCCTTTTTATTTGTCAAGTCATATCGTCCCACTGCTAGGCAAAGGTGTCCCCCAAAAATTTCCAACTGTTCCTATGTAATTTGTCAATTTTCATAAATCATAATAAAATTATCTAATAATCTAATTTATGTGCTTACGTAACTAAAAAAGTTAAAACGAAATTACCATCAGTCAAAACAGACAAGTAAATGTATAACCACAAAGTTTTAATAGCTTACAAGACATCATTGTACGAGTATCTATATGTGGTATTAATCCCATTAACTAACGATAAATATCGAACGCGCTTCTTTAACTGTACTGTAACCATTGCAACACCAACACCGTGCATGTACCTTGTACCTGTACCCAAAACCAAACTATGCCCAGAAGCGTTCCTCAATCTTTATAACATCAAGCTGATAAAATGCTACATCCGTAGTTTGATTTAATCAGCCTGTGTACTGATTCTTGTCTTTATATTTTAGGCGTCATGATTATATCTGCCTGTTTGGATCTGTCCAACATGAATAAGTAATCTATTTAGACCTGTCGTTATTAATTCAAAAGATTTTATATATAGGTAAACTGCAGGTACAGGAAAATGTGCTAACTGGAATCAATAAAATAAAAAAAACCATTAATATTTGTTCGTTAGCACGTGTAGGACGTGCCTGCAGTAGAACGAGAACCGCTAGATTGCCTTCGCGTATCAATTACTCAGCCGCTCGGGTGCACCCAATTACTGGCTCTGGTTCACATGATTCCTATTCATCATACGCCTCAAGATTGCTTACGTACCGATTAAAAACCCATTCGGCTTTCGAATATCATCTATTTTTTACTTGCGGGTGATTTCCGTAGTCATTGATCGCACTTTCCTGTATAATCGCCTGTTCAGCAAGATTTACCTCGCATTAGGAAGGAAAGCATTATCGGTAATGGTTTTCCTGACCGCCCGTATCAATCCAGTGTAGCGAGAAGTAAAAGTGTTTACATTCCGAGACATGTACCAACCAAAGTAGTATTAATTAATGTAAACATTGCTCAAGTCTAGAAAAATTATAGATGCTAATAACTAATTACGTCGTGTTAAGTCGTTGAAAGAATTAAACGCCTTACAAAATGCTAATCTGTACGCAAAGAGTATGCTAAGTAACTATACAAGTATTCTATTTCAATGTACCATTATCAAAGGTGCTTATTACGTGTACAAACAGGTGCAGTTAAGAATATAGTGTAACAGTTCCCTACGAAGATTCACGGAATTTTGATTAGAGTTACATAAGTTGGGTATGTACGGTGCGGTTGATCTTCGGAGCGCGTGGGAAATGTGGGAATCGTCTCCGGCCGTGCAATTAGGAATGCCGGGAACGGAGGGTACTCAATTACCACGCGCACTGTTTTTATTGCAAACCTCCTTGTCCATGCAATGAAACCTCGCTGACAGCGGAACAAACACATCTGCGATCGTACCCGCTCGTAAACTTAACCAATCTGTTGGCTTGTTTTCGCCATTTCATTTTTGCTTGGCATTTTGTTTTTATTCATGTAACTAATATAGTAACGGTCATCTTAAGCCTTATACTAGAAAAACTACTTAAAGTAATTTGTCAATAAAGTAATCAATCAGATACATTACAGATAATTTAATCAGATCAAGAATTAGAACTTGTTAAGTCAATTTTCTCTATTTTTGTTGTACGATAAAACAGTTAAGTGTTTGTAAAAACAGCTTCTTATAAACTTATTTTTGTCCCGTTACATTACACATCTACCTATATTCATTGATAACTTTTTTCTATTAATTAGAACCTTTTGTTGCCTGTATCGATTACTCAAGCGTATCAAATCGTTTTACTATACGATAACACCCAACAGATATGTTACAAGCTAGCGAGAAAGTGTTTTGCAAAAAAACTAAATTAATTGATAAAACGTGTGATGTCACATACCTATATGGTTTGCCTCATCTTCGAGTCGTTGACCGAAACCAATTAATGTTGCATAATAGGAAGGTTTTTTCATGTTCTATAACATAAATTGGATTTTCAGGCGTGAGTCAATTTACGATAACTAAACTGATAATGTCAATGGCTGTTAGATCGTATGATACTATAGTCCAACATTGATACTGATTAAAAGTAACAATGGAATGAATTACGCTGTTAAAAATTCATAGTAAGAAATTAGGTAGATCTTTTTGAGATGATTTATCATACAGGAAATTCTGTTGATAAGTCGTTTTGAAGTTAAGGCTTCTATAAATGTTAGTATGTACTAAACGCGATGCGAACCGGTATTGCTACAGGACATTTCTATAAAATTACGGATTAGCGTAAACAGTTAGGTATTCATTCAATCATATTAACAAGTTTCTAGTGCGGTTTAATGTGAAATGTTAAAAGTTTTATGTTACGTTAATTCTATCGTTAACGTCGAAGAGACGACAAGTTATTTGCCGCTATATACTTACTTGGTAACAAAGTTACTATCATTGTAAGTACTTATTAAATTATATAAACTTAGTGAGTTGTTTAATAACCTTGCTGACCTATCTACTAACTTTGCTCTCCCTAAAGACCGTGTAGGGTTCCTATCCGAGATTAATTAGTAAGTACATGACAGTTTTGGGACGCCCGTAGTTAATCTGATTACTCTTAGCTACTTTTAATTAAGTAGTCAGCTAATCAAGTGTAACGATTAAAAGTCAAGCCTAACAATCGATAACTTGGTACTTTGGTGGGTTTTTAACAAAAGTCACGCGCCTAAAACGTTATAAATCGTACCTGAGGATTAACTGTCGACCTAGTAATATAAAAACAAGTAGGTTGATTACAAGTAACTAATAATAAGCATCCAACCACGGTATATAAATAGGTAAATCGTAAAATATAGCCGTAAACATTGTAAGGCGGTGTAATGTTTATATACAAGCGTATAATCAGGTAAGTGCGGGTACCGAGGCTTGCATGGTGAATGGGTATGGTCAGTTCATGATACCGTTGCGTCGATCGCAGTCAATGGCGAGGTCGCCGTGCCTACGACCCTACATGCCCTATCGATCCATATAAGTGCGCAAAACGCCCCCAGACATCACTGCCTACTAAACTCCATGAGAATTACCCACTTATTCGCAAATACCACCGTACTTTCTAAATCCTAACCCACTTTTTGGTGTCATCTCTAAGATAGCATCTAAAAGAAAAGATAATGATATCATGTCAGATTTTGATGTCTAAACTTATTTTGTTGCGCTCAAACATTATCTTTCATCAATTTGTTTGCGATCTCGACGGCTAATTGTGTTACGACGGCAAAAAATAAACGTTTAATTTGTATCAAGATATTTTTTGTTGGTTGTCAGCGTTTAATTCAATTAAGTAATCATCAATCAACGCTCACTGACAGTGTTATAGAAGCCATATAAAAACTGGTCCCGGTCGGCGTTCATCTGCACACTTTACTGGAATCGTTGGCAGGTTCTCAGTTACACAGGACATTTGACGTGTGTGGCCCACTTGCCTCGATTACCAATTAAATCTTTACAATCAAATAGCCGTGCCATTAGCGGAAATTAAACAGTAATTCAAAAAGAAGAAACAATTTGCACGCGTTAAACGCGATACATTCGAATTTCGTTTGGACCGTTATTGTCATGGTTCAGCAGAATTTTTGCACTCTCTCATGACATTAGCATGACTGACAAAACGGTTGAGCTTGGTTTTAAAAATATAATGGCGACTTTCCAAAATTCCTCTTAAATTAATCCGAATAAAATGTAGTCCAAACCAAAAATCTTACGAATTTATTTTTATTTCTCATACAAGTTAAGAATGTTGGAAGCATTTTAGTAGCGTTCGATACAAAAGCATAATTTCTTCAAATAAGCTATGTTTCTTTACAATATTTCTCAGATCCATAAAAACAAATAGTCTCTATCATAACAGCTAGTCCACACACTCTAGATAAATACACACAACGTAAATCCCTAAAAGAAAAGTTTTTGTTTCCCCCGAGTTGTGACATACCACATCAAGCTCGTCAAACCAGTCAAAAACTTGTCTCAACCGTTTCCAGAAATCAATGTTGTTTGCGATACGGTGCGTGGTGGCCGCTGCCCTAACCGAGGGTGGCACCCACCCCCGCTCTATAAATCACTGTCCGAATTACCGCGTTTCTATAATATTTGTAATCCGACATTCGGACGACAAGCGGTCTTCGAATACAATTGATACACCCTACCCTTGTACTAAGAATTAATTGGAACTAGTTTTGCCATCATTTTACTTATGTCAACAACAGTTTTATGTCAACAATATTTTTCACAGATTACAAAGAGAAGGAAGCCTATTATATCCTGATGTTATTTAAATAACAACGTTGGTGTAGTACCTATTTCATTTCGTTAAAGATTATACCAAGTACAATAGCGGACACCACTTGAATTTAAACAAAACATTTTAGAATATAACATTGTCAAGCCTGATCACAGCCGGAAATTTTCTCATGATTTTGTTTTCCTAACAAATCATTGTAAGAATGTCAATTGTTCTACATATAGAAAATATAGGTAGTACAAGTTATGAGAATAAGATTATATGTAACATTTATAAAAACTCATTGTAATAAATAGTAATTATAGGTGGGTTGTTATTTTTGGGCAGTCAATCATGTTTCATAGAGTCCATCGGCGGCGCCGTGTAGCGTCTCGTGTAATGGAGAGGTATTAACACTAATACCCAATTATGGACTCCACGCCAGACTATTGCACGAACCGGGAAAAGGGAGATTACGCAATGCAATATACTAGTAATACGTACATACACACATTTTAACCATAAAACATAATATTTTGTAAGGGAGAGTTCACAAGTTATTGGATACTTTTACACCAATGTTTATTTCGAACAGCAATTTTATTTCTTTGTTTTTGTGGAATAATTTCGGAGTATAGAACCTAAGATCTTTTTAATTTATTGTAAAGCTACACAGATATTTGCATGGACTATACCTATATGTTATGCCATTTTCCCAGCGAGATAAACGTCACCAGTAAGAGGGTAACTTGAGACGCAGTTAATAGTATACAAACAGCTTTTTAATCGATTTCACGAAAGCAAACACTATTATTGATATTTCCTTAATGGCGAAACCATTAAGGAAATATCAATAAAATGTACACGCCTTTTTTATTTAATTAAACAATGATAAAAGCAAATGATTAAGAGAAAGTTTCGATGTCAGAAACCGCAATAAAGTCAACTTACTTAAAAAGTACGTGAGAATATCAAGTTCATGAAAATTGAAAGTGAACGTTAAATCCTTTAGAAAGCTTGTTTACATGAGTTCTTTATTTGTAAGATCCCACGCGTTTGTCTAGACGGCTGAGGGTGCGTGCTCAGGGGAGATAATATTACCAACCAATAAAATCATATTCAATCTCCTTCATAAACACGAAGTCAATTTCGACGTACATAAGGATGAAATCAGTTTTATTTTACCTCCCTTCGTCTAGGAGTCATTTTAGATACTTATTTCACTGTTGAATAGGTTCCAATCAACGTGAAATAACTTTAGATATACATAATAAGTATTTTATATTAATATTTTCTTTGCATTAAATCAATTTATTTCAAGAGTGTGTGCGTAGTTTCTGAAACCCTAGATACAAGTTTCGAACTTAGCTAGGGTCAGTTACTATAATGAGATGATGTAGTGAATGATTATGATTCATATTAACTTGTTGTACATATTTCTACGTACCCTAAGAGTACTAAGAAGTACCTACTAACTTTCTATCCGTTGTTTTTCCAAGTTACGTAGAAATCGGAACTTCGTAATGAACTCTACGATGATGGATGGACGAAAGGTTATAAAGGCTGTACTGCCGCTTACTCTTGAAAAGGTTAAAGACACAGAGTATTGCTTTTATTGTATTGATACGGATTACTTAGTAAAAGCACAGAACATCATACAATTCTAGTAAAATACTTAGGCAGTACTAAAAGTTAATTTCTAGAGGTAGGTACGGTACATGTACAGTTATTACCTACTTATATTATAATATAACCAACTTAATGATATTGAAAAGAAAGTAAATAAATAGAAATAAACATAAATATTATACTTATTTATAGAATTTCCAGTCAATTTGAAACAAGCGAAACTGATAACAGAGAAAACTGTGAAGGCCACGGTCCAATAATTGAAAATTTACCTAGTTAACGATGTAACAAGGTGAATTTGTTATAGAACACTTCATTTTATTTCATGGATGAATAAGTTTTAAAATATATTTGTTTTTTAAATATAGTTTAAACTGATATATTTTTTGTAAGCAATTTGCGTAATATCTTTTGGAATTATGATTAGGAAAGTCATAAAACGAACTTCCGATTTCAAGAAATTCAAATGAAAAGAACTTCTCTTAAACTTTCCTATTATTGATACTAGAATAGACTCAACAATCGAAATATAAATAGAAAACGTTCAATAATTTATAAAAAGAACGGTAATACAACGTTTATATTGTATAGTAAGAGATTTAGTGAATCAAAACAGCGAAATAGTTATTTACAAAAGACCCCAGCGCACCCTCGGCTAGAGTTCAAGATAACTACAATGGACGTCACGTGCAAAAATGTGGTTAAAAAATCGTGAATCTCATTTTTTACTCACAAAAAAGTTATCATACTCTTAATAAAATTTATCTCATTTTTGTATTTGGCGAAATCGTGAAACACATCTTCAGCGTAACAAACGCTTAACGGTTCAACTATGACACAGAAAGTGTTGGGTTCACACAAAATCTCCCAACCTATTGAAATAGAGACGTAAGTCTAACAAAAGATACCATGAATTTAATGCATTTAACTAACTACTCACTAACAAAATGAATGAATACAATCTACTATTTATTTTTATGAGTTTGGGAACCGAAACGAAACTAGAACTTTCTTTCAAACTGCACTTTTTATTACTTTTCCGTTTTGTCGATAACCTAGGTAGTATTTAAATTTGATCTCTGTATAATTTATCTATATTTTTAATTCTATCATAATATCAATTATATTTGAAATGCTACATAAGATATGTTTTTTTAATATAACTTTTACGTTCCTATTACAGTTTTATATTTAAAATCACTTTAATAAAATAAAAAATCTAATAAATAACTCTAAACAAACAACTTCGTAATAAAAATGTAAATTGATACAATTAATAGACACTATCACATAATCTGTTACATGGTCGCGTGGTGGGTCAACGACTCTAGAGGCAAAGGTTCACGATCATGTGCAGGCTAGGAGTTGTCTCCATCGCCCCAGTCATTCCGGATTTAATAAGAACGATTGCAGAAAACTTATATTAACTACACACGTCATTAACACGTCTGCAGGTGAGAGAAAGAAAAGTTAGAACTACAGTCGCAATAAATATTGTTATTAGCAATATAGAGCGACGGCAAAATGAGATCTTTAATACTAGTGTTCAGAAAAGCAAAGGTTTCTTTTCTCCCTTTAATTGCCACAAATAATATCTCTACATTTAAAGTAGTACTTACTTACTCCTAAGTAAGTTGTTATGAAGCAAAATAGAAACTTAGAATTACGAAAAACATCTCAATAATTTTAATGAACATTTTTAAGGAAAAACCTGTGACTATTGTTTATTGAGCCTTATTGTACTCAAAACTTATCATTATATAATCGGAATGTGTTAATTTACCGGCATTCCCCATTGCGTTCCTAAGTTAATATGTATGTTTACACAAAATTGAGATATAATTGGTAAAAATACCACATAACATGTATGAAGAAACATAAAGATAAGCCTATTCGTTATTTTCCATGTTAGATCACAGGAGTGTGATACAATACCATAATTCCCGCACGCAACTAAAAAAACCAACGTATGAACTTATGCTTTGTTACGAAATACAGCTTCAAACGTTCGCAAGCACGATAGCTTCCGGTATTATGGATTATTTACAGAAAACAGTGTTTTATATCGAAGGTCGTAAATGCTAGTATTGCGTCTGCATCGCTAATGTCTGGGTATAAAACCTGCGTAGGAATTCCAAGACGTAGTCGGCTCACACATATCGCTTCGGATTGAACTTGATCGACAAACAATGAGCTTTTATGTTTCTTCAATAAAGTACTACAGCAAACAAATCAATTCACGGTATTTTTGTCGTCACTGCATTATTCTTAAACATAAACTTCAAGTAAATATCGTACGGTACCTTTTTGTGTAACTGCAACGTTTTCTCGGTAAGTACTTCAAAAGACTAGAAATACTAAAACATGCAAAATTTTATCTTTATCGTTTAATACTGTTAGATTTCAACTGGTTTGGAAAATAATGTAGCTATTAAAACACCCACGTGTTGTGCTCTCTCACTAAGTATATGGTCAAATTTTGGATAGTCTTGTTTTTTCGCTTATCGAAAATTATTATGTATTAAAAACCGCTTAAAGCTTACAACATGTTTACCATGTTTTTGCATTTACTAACCGAATATTACGCCCACAATGCTAAAAGCATATTAAACGATATCAAATACTCAAATTATTGTAATTTGCAACCAAACATTGTTATTTTGAGATCGTTCTGTATGCGAATCATTACGGTTAAAAGTTTTATTTTTCTGAACTATACTTTGTGGACCGTAACATCTTCCAATGAGTGCTTGTGTTTACATCATCTAGAAATTTCCATGATAAATTCTATTAAGGCTTTGTAGTTTCCAACTTCGAAAATGCTCAATGAAAAGCTAGTTACAAATTTTAAATTGCGAATAAAGGTACAATACACGGGTACAATATGATGTACAGTAAATACTTAAATTAAGAATCTCTTTATACTTAAATTGTCGCTTCCAAATAATATTAGAACCCATGCTTATGCTGTGAATAATATTAGTACGTACACCGCGTATACGATATTTTTCCAACACGAAAGTAGTTAGTGGTTTAGGAATACAATTTATCTACCTACATTGTCTACCAATCTATAAAGCGTTGACCACAAGCGAATACTTTCATGCGGTTTAGTTCGAGCTGGAATACGACTAAAGTTCCCAGAAGAAATATCGATTTGTGCATGAAAATACGACCTTTACCTACTTCAGATATGTTTAGATGTATTCCGAGAGATGTTTACGTAAAACATTGGTTTGTTTGGTTACGTAATGTTTCTTTGTGTCTGTAGGTTGCTTCGTAAATAAAATATTAAAGGCTAGGTTCTGGGTACCAGTCACTTTTATGTTTTAGTTTAATATTCTAAGGTGTACCATATTACCATATTTAGTAATAAAATCCTTAAAAAATATCTACACTTCTACAATAATATTATAATGAGCAAAGATTTGTATGTTTGTAACGAATAAGCTTCGAAACTAACGGACCGATTAACATGAAATTAGCGAAGTGTGCAGAATTAAGTACCATCAAGGATTACTATTTTAAAACACAGGATATTTGAAAACGCATAACCCGTATAAAATGATAAAAAAATGTTTGTACCTAACATGTTTTATTACATGCTTCCCTTATCCCGCTATTGCATCAGAGACTCTCCTTTTATAGGTGAACTTGTCCTTATACAATGTTAGCTAAATTATTGTATCTTTAAGTGTGGTATCGACACTTTTATACCGTTATACAGTGGCGGATTTACCGGGAAGCAAAGGAAGCAATTGCTTGGGGCCCCGCTTGGACAGGGGCCACAAAATTTGCAAAATTTTGAAAATATGTTCGCAAATTTAAAAATAATGAAAACATGCAAAATAAAACAATCCAAAATAAAACAATTTAATCTATCGATATAGTGAAGAATATCGATTTTTCATTGTCCCCAAATGATTTTAAATTCCTAGTTCAAAACTGTAGACATGCGCAAAACAGTGCATCATGAAGTAATGTTTATTATTTTAAAATATTGGGGGGGGGGGGGGGGGGGTAATTTCAGAATGGAGGGCCCCGAAAACCTGAGGTTGCTGGGGCCCCGTCATAGGTAAATCCGGCACTGCCGTTATAGGAAGAATATTTGTCTCAATACTTTGTTTGCGATTCTTCTAGCTACTAACTAACTATGAGTAGGCTTATAAGTTGATATTTATTGCTACACATTATTAATTCTGTCTCGTAGAGCTAACTTACAGTTATTCGTTGTTAATATTATAAACAACAGCGGCTTTTTAATACCTTTTCTCGTTTACATATAAATAGCTAGATTCGAGTTTTGATATTGTATTCCGTTCCAATTATTTCGCCATTAGATGTTAAAATAAATATTAATTTGGCGTGCTCCCGCAGATAGTTAAAACAGTTATTATGATATTCATATAAAATACGTTTATTTTATAGTTGTGGAAGTAATAAATATTTTATAGAGTTATAATTTTAATGGTGCATAATCGTAATATCTGTCATTTATGAGTTACAGTGAGATATACATAAACCGATTGAGATGAAATTTTTCATATACTATTATAAAAGAAACATGAAAGATCTTGTTTAAAAAATTTACTGTTAATTCTTAATTTAGGTATCTTTATTTATCTTTGTCTAATGTAGGTATTAGAAAATGCTTAGCAGACAGATTCAAGTTCGTCAACATAATAAGATCCGCATTAACATTGCGATTGATAAAAAAATTAAATAAATCCTTATTGCTACTAAAACACATAGTTAAAACTTACAAATAGATATAATTAATGATATATAGATAAGTCGTAGCAATAGGGTGACATCTCAGATAACAGATAACATACTTATTTTCACACCCACGCGGAAGAAAAACAAGGTATCATTGTGAAAATTTCAATGAAATTCAGTCGTATTGTCCATTAGTACACATCGTTTTCCATTCTGCCTACTATTGAAGAGTGTTCTGTTGATGTTACGCTCTCTTAGTCTAGCTAATAAGAGAATTCACAATTCATTTGTTCTTCAGATAACATCCAATTGCTTATTAAGACATCATTACTTGGTCTTACATAATGATACGCAGTGTTGTTATACATTCTATGATAATATGTTAAAGTAACCATAATTACTGGTTTTGTTAATGACTCCAATGTAAGCATAAAACGGTCGTTGCCGCTGCTCGGATTGCATGTCCAATTTTCTGTGAATTTTATAATTAGACTAGGTACTTAGATATTAGATTTTATTTGAGATACTCGTGTTTTCATTATGTTGTTTTGGAAATCAGTTTACCTGGATTCCTTGATGATATGAGATTTGATATCTTGGGAATTATTAATTCAAACCTATCAAAGCTTTCTCAAGCAAGCCTGAAAAGCCTCAAGACTTTTAATCAATCCTGTCTGACCCACATAAAGTTCCAAAAAGTTTCCAGACTACTATGATAGAAACCGCATTTACTTCAAAACAACCTAATGCCCATTACACGCAATCCCACAAACGACTACCCATCAAAATAATTAATCTATTTCAATTTCAATTCTTTAGTTGTTTGCCAACATTTTGATATTGCCTTTCTTATAACAATAGAAAGGAAACCTATAAAAGAACAATTTTAAAAATAGAATACCAACACACAGACGGACAAACCACAATCGCATCCACATTTTGATAACGGATTCTTTTTTCCGCAATCATTTGAAATGCCACATTAGACAAAAAAAGTATTTACTTATCTTCACGAAATTGGGTTACTTATTAACTTTTTATTAATTTCATCGACTTGTTTTAAATTGTCACTCTTTAAATGTCTTTAATGTAGTTAAAAAACATAATAATTTCGCTTACAAGAAAGTAAAATTTATTTTGAATCAATAATTAATGACAATACTCCAGTGGATATACTTTTCAAGACATTGATTCATTTAAAATGTACCGTTATAACATAACCTATTTCTGATATAAAGTCAGGTGGTAATTAAGTTTGTCTTAACTACACATTTTCATAAAAAATATTCGTGATAATCGACTTTGAATTTTCTTCGCCTATAACAATTGTCCCCACAGCATTAATTTACATTGTAGATGCTCTATCTACTCTATTAATAGTTCTCTATTGCATTATTCTACGAATCCACCCTCCTTCCGCATAATTCCATGTTTCCGGTCCAAACCCTGAATAAGTAATGTCACAATTCTGAACTTAACATTAAATTTTAAACTGTCGGTCGATATTAAGCGATATCATTTAACGCCAAGATATTTTTATTTGATAGTTTTTACTGTAACTTATTGTTAAACATTGTTGCAAAAACCCATTTTCGTTTCTCAGTAATAAGTATATTTACATTACCCACCTAGTTAACTTATCGCAAAAAGGTGGCTGTCGAGTAAGCGGACTTTTAGTTTCGTCGATTATCTTCGGTCAATACCTGTACAATGTTCGCACAATATTGTGCCAAATAAATATTTAACGCTTAATTTAAATATACGTTGTTAAATCTAGTTGATGGATTGTGTTCGTAGGTGGAGCGGATGTCCTTATAGAAGCGAAGACAGTAAGTGTAACTATGAATGTCAGCAATTTGCAATAATGATACGTTGGTTCTAAACACGGATCATGTTCATGTCCACGAAACCCGATTCCCATTGCTTCTCGAACTAGAATGTGCTAGAAATGAAAATGACATCCAACAATTCTAACTGCTAACCTTTAATCTTAATTAGATATAAAAATGTTGTTATAGATGCTATAAATATAATTAACTGGATGTTAAAAAATCTAATTCATTAAAGCCCCGTTACTTACTAACAAAAAAACTTGCTAAAATGTTTAACGCGTCTAAAAACTGTTTCTATAACAGTTGTATCATTCTTATTTATGCTATTCTAAAAAAACAAACCTCTGTTTCGTTTTACACCCTTATTAGAATATCTATTTGGAGTCTTATGCGGCGATAGAGGAAAAATATCAACAACAAAATCCTAAGATAAAACATATTTCTCTGCAAAATTACCATACAAGAACGAGAATAAGAACGTACATTAACGGTTTTCTGATCGTCAAAATTGAACTTAATTTTCTTTACATTCCCTGAATTAACGAAATTAAATTCACCCGTATTAAAATGCCAAATTAAACACACTTTCTGGCAACATGAATGGGATAATAACACCGGGTCCAATTAACTTAGTCGTACAAAATGCCACTAGGTATTTATGTTTCATGCATTTTAAGTAACCAGTATACGGGGACGAGAATAATGCGTACACATACAAGAACCGTGTTTACTTACTGAATTTCTCATTCCAGTTCCCAAGGTCAGCACGTGAGATTACACAGCTCGATGCCCTTTACAAAAATAACTAGATTTCCGGCCGTGACTCTGTTCGGCTTAATGTTTTATTACATTACAATTAAACAGTTCTTTTACACTAAGTTCTCACACGTAAACTGTTCTTCGTACGCAACAATTTCAATAACAACGTACTTACCTATCACAAGTGAATACTTACTTACAAGACAAACCAAGTAGTTTTCAGGGCACACAGACAGACATTCAAAAGTGCTTTTTAATATTTGTTTATGACTACTTTTATATGTATATAAATAAATGTACAGCTTCAAACATAATTTAAATCTTCGTTACAGTTTTATTACTTAGTGTTAAATTAAAACAACACCTAAGCTATATGACAAGACGATTCAAAAGTCAATAAAATATTTATGAATAAGTATTATTTTATTACCTTTCCGTGATTGTTACGGATACCGTCATCAAGATGAGTGTTATTTGCAAAAATTGCCATTAAATCGAGATTTATAGTTATTTGTACTGGTTTCTTGTTTGTTTGTTTTACTTGTTTTCATAGCCACTATAATAACTGTTCATCTGATATTTTAATATTCGTAATAAATTAAGTCTGCAACCGTTCTTGGTTCTTTAATTAAAACAGGTAGAGCCTAGGATTTTTATATTGTTGTTTTTCGTGTAGTGTAGCCATTACAAGACTGTCACAGTTTTCAAAAGCCAAAAACTGCATAACGAATACCTTAGCATTATTATTTGTAACTACTTAAGTGTATATTATAAATATGTATAAATATTCAAAGTTTTTAGTTTTTTTTTAATCGTGGCACTTGCACCGCTTTAAAACAAATAAGCTACCGAGGTCATATTCCATCTGTTGCCAAACTTCATGTTTTGAAAAATCTTGATAGCCATAATTGATATCTGGGAATATTTTGACTGCCTGTATTTTTACGTAGGATCTGATCTATGAAAAATACCTTATAAATGTATCCTATTAATTAATTTCAGACACTCCAAGAAACCGAAGCAGTACTTGGACAAAGATGCGAATCCTACCTCGATTGTAACACAAACAATGCACACTGCCACCGAGGCGTGTGCGCATGTCAACCTTACTATGCACGAGTCAACGACACCACATGTCTTGAATGTAAGTACAAATTACTTTATTATGTAGCTAAACTTTGCATTGTAAAAGATGAAGCTAATTTTGTTAATATTGTTAACAGTCATTATCAAAAGTACCTAGTCGCTATATATTTATTTAGTTAGACACTTCAACAATATCTTCACTTATAATACATTGAAGCTATTGAATAAGATACAAAATAATTTCGAGATAATTCAGTAGTTCAAAAAGTTTCATTTTGGTTTCATCAAGGAAATAGGAATATGATGATTTGTGAATGGTTTGAGTAAATAAGATTTCGTTTATTTTCTAAGAAAGTGTGTCTATAAAATGTCTATGGAATTGTTATCTTTGTTTGTAACTGTTGTTGCCTCAATAAATGGACACTCTTCTCTGTATAATGTTATGTATTTTTCCACTTACACCTCATGAATACAACGTATTCTTTTGTATCTAACAAACATTACGACTTCCCGTCATATCATCACGTAGTTTTGTTACAAACACTATATTCTGTGGTTTTATATTCTCATCAACGTAAATGTTTTACTTACTTAATTTTCCTGTGTGGTAACATTGTGGCAACATAGATTACTTTCACCGTCTATGTCCATCAGCAACCCATAGACAATAACAACGAAAAAAAAATATTAAAAATTATCGTTAGTAAAAAGTAAAATGTTCGCTTTTAGCTGAAGTTTTTGTATCAATCATAATTCTCTTTCTATAGTTTTGCCGGATTTGACAATGTCCAAGTAATTTGTGCCTTGACTCAATTTGAAAAATGATTTATTGCAAATAGAATAAGCAATTTGTTATTCATTTCTACGTTAGTTATTACTGTTGTAATTTCACTTTCGCTTAACACTGACATTTGTTCTTGTAGATTGAGTTGTTCAAAACAAATACCTACGTACAGGAAAGTGTTTTTTGTAAGAGTATCGATTCTGTCTAGACGAACTTAATAGATAAGATTAGATTTCACTAAGTCCAACATGAGAGAGGTTAAATTGAATTGAGATCGAGTTTGAGCCATCAACTTTATCAGGATCAGATCGGAGATCTTCGCGGATAGTCGTAATAGTCCCACGCTTGCCTCACTTTCTTTGCTCCAATCGTTTTGACCAAAACGAGCATCTGGATCATGGATTACAACGGTATATTTGCCGATTACGTATGGCCGTTAGCAAAGGACCGGTATAGACCGAAATATTTTAAGGATCCATTGAATCTTCGGAATGTAACGGTCTCCTAGTTGTTTATGGAAAACAATTTATTCATTGAGTTGGCCACGGGCAGCGTGTGATTAGGAACAAGTTAAGAGTTATAAGGAATTACTGGCGGATACGGGTAACACACTTGCGAACCTGTGGGTCCAGTTGGGCGGCATTACAAATCAGGATCGCACGCCGACCCGCTAGCCTGCGACCGCGCGTCAGATGGTTATCGCTAATAAATAATCATAACTCCATCAACCTGCCCTTTAAAGGAAGTGACGGACACGTAATATATTCCCGGATGTCTTCGCTTTGTTTTACTTACAGCCTGTTTAAACTGAGTCAATGTTTTTACTTAAAAATCCTTTTAAAATCTGACTCCATTGTTCCAAATTCGTATATTAATTTAAAAGCCAATCTGTCTTCCTCTCTCGTAAGTTACTTTAAAATTAAAGCATACCAAAACACTAAAACGTTTAAATGCGCTTTATATTAAATACTTAATTGCAACCATATCATTTCTTTCTAGAAGATAGTTCGCCGGCTGTCTGGTCTAGACATGTGCTGTCATCTTTCCGTTTAAATTCTCGGTGGTCAGTGTGTCAAGCGTGATCAATCACCGAGTCAGTCGGAATAATGCGGCTTGATACTTTGATCGTTTCAAGGGGATTACATTTAGCAAGTGACAGTAACATGCATAAATAATTACACACTTAAAAAAATTGCTTTGACATATTTTTTTATAATTAAGTTAGAGGAAATGGAGTCACTCATATCATGTTCTTTTTGACGCGAACATTGGTTTCATTTATGAAATAAGGAACTTGAAATTATTTGAATAAAATACTTATTTAATCCAACAACTGTTCAAATATATTTATTCCGATTAACTTATCTACAAAATTTAAACTTTTAAAGCAATATCATCCCTCCTTCTGGTAGTAGGGAAAGCCGTACAAAAATTCGTACAGAAATCGCAGAGTTTTATCTGACAAACACAAAAGCTCAACAAACTTCCTTACTCATGTTCCAACGCATGACCTAGCACAAACCCAGTAACTATGTCCAATCAGATTCAATAAAGATAAAAGTTAATAAATCTTATCCCCTCAACCCTAACGTCGTCTGTTTTATTTTTGGAATCAATATAAATGAGCTTGTTGATTGTAAACCGTTACGAGCGTCGGAACCTTACAATTTGACGTGCGTAAGTTGTTATTACGACTTTACGAGACGTGAATTGCACTCGAATACACCATCAGTTTTGTTGTTTTATTTCTGTTTAATTATAATAGTTTGTGAAATATGTAAACATGTAATAAGTTATTACGTTAAATATCCCAGTTCGAGAAATAAAATGGCTGCTCCCATGAACGTAAAATAATATGGATGTATTTAAAATAAAAACTATAGAATATTAAATGAATTCCAATAGACGTTGTAAGCTGACATACGTAATTCAAAATGTTAAGAAATACAATAAAAAAATATTGAATAACAACCAAAAAAGCGTTCTCCCTCAGCCCTGCAGCGCCCTGAACTATTTTAGAAACAAATTAACAAAATCAATCCCTATTTCCAATTACATTTACAAGGCTTCTATTCTTTATCATCGAAATTAAGTGTATGCGAGAGCTTTATTTGTTTCCAAAGGAAACGCGTGCGACCGTGACGGGACCGTTTTTAATATCGTTTTGTACGTTATGTGGATTATATTTTACTGCGCACGTTAACCCAGATATCACTTTAATACTCAAAGTTGAATTAAGTTTTTAAATAATAACTATTATTAACCTAAGAGTCTCTATGTCATTTTCTGATTCAGCTCATCTCATTCTGATATAATCATTAATCATTCACTACATCATCTCATTATAGTAACTAACCCCTAACTAAGCTCGAAGCTTGTATCTAGGGTATCAGAAACTACGCACACACTCATTCACACACACACCCAGACCGAGACAAACATTTGTGGTTCACACAAATATTCACCTCGCACTGGAATCGAACCCGCAACTTTACGGATGGCAGTCCGGCATAGTGACCACTCTGCCATCGAGGTCGTCAAGTATACATTATATTAAGTAGTTTATCATTGTTTACTGTAAAGTTAAGTTAGTTATCTCTACATGCAGATAGAGCATCCATAGATACACACATATAGAGAGAAACCGCAGAGCAAGGAACTTCTTAGTGACCACCCGCGCGTGCAAGGAACCCGTCAGCGGAGTAAGGTCTCTGTTCTAAGGTGATCATAGAGCGATGCTCAAACCAACTGGACTAAGTAGGATCACTCCCCAGCTCCAAAAAATCTTAAGGTTGACTATTACGTCAGCCATTAGTTATTTTATTACCGTAATATTTAATGATGACAATAGAACAGTTATATGAAACATATAGGAATGTCTATAGGAAATTTGGAAACTTTACCGATTTCGCTGATATAGAAATAACTATTTTATTTATACTCGTATATTGGATATAAGTATGTACTTACTTACCTATTATAACAACAAATGAAAGAAAATATTTCAAAAAATATAAAATCTTTCAGTCACGCATTCTATTTCGTATTCATAATTTCCGTGCTGGTTGTAATAAACTAGCCAGTGTTTTATTGTACACCGTTTTTAGATTAATATGTCAAGACTCAGTAGATCGTAAAATTGATAAGTTCGTAAGAAATACGAGTATAATGACAGTTAAGTGCAGTGTGAATCTTGATACAAATGGACGGACGGACTTTGTTTTAATTTACTTAATTAAGTAAGCAGTAAAATGGACTTTTGAAAAAAGGACCTGAAAAAAAATAAAACAAAATTACTTATAAAAAAAAAAATGACATCTTCTGGGTTATGGAATACTTATAGAGGTCTATAAAACTTATATACAGATATATAAAACCATTATATACAGGATCAAGTCTAATTCCGTAGACACTGAAATCCTCATAAATAAGCGCATTCATTTAAAAGAATAATTATAAATCGACTCACATTAAAATTAAATCCACGATAAGATAATAGCTAAGGAAAAGTGTTAAAATGCAAATAACTATAAATTCCTGTCAATAAACATATGATCGCAATAAAAATCCGTAAGCGTTAACATAAATTAAGTCATCAAACGGATTTCGATGTTTACCTCTATTTTAATTGACTATCTATAATAAATTATTATTAAATACACGTAGAACCATAAAAATAAGCTTATATGTGACTATCTAATTCAACTCGCATACAAATTACACCGTGACTTCATTATTTATCGCTTAGCCTAAGAAAGTCGCGTTATGCATAAACATTGTGGTTCTGGAAATAGCTTTTAGCTAAAGTATAAATGACTCAATATTAGAAGTACAACATATTAATAGGTTTACGTCTGTATCAATTTAAATAATTAACTATTACACATTGTAAGAAGATTAAAGGCTTCTTCTAAAATATAACGTTTTTGCTTTCATAAATGTCTTGGTGATTAAATTATACTTATATCAAATAAAGGAGTGTGTATATTTACGGTGATATCTATTTAATTTTATTAAAGACTAGTAGCTCCCCGCGGTTTCACCCGCGTAGTTCCCGTTCCCGTGGGATTACGGGGATAAAATATAGCCTATGTCACGCACTGATAAATTAGCTTTCCATTAGTGAAAGAATTTTTGAAATCGGTCCAGTAGTTTCGGAGCCTATTCATTACAAACAAACAAATCTTTCCTCTTTATAATATTAGTATAGAAGTACATAGTTTTAAATTAGTTGAAATAGCACAAAAGCAAAAGTATATACGGTTAGTCATAAGAATACTAGCAATTAATATCTAAGTGGATTTTTTGTTTGTTAATCTACTTAATAAAACCTATTGTTAAATGAAAGTAATTCTCCTTTCCAATTAGCCATATTAAGATTTTAAGATCACCTTAAAAGATAAAGAATTGGTGTCGAATGGAAGTAAGTATAAGTACTTACGTCTATTGGATGCAAATTCTGGGCCACACCCATTGAACGGATGAACAATGAACTTGAAACGAAATGGGGTCGCATACGATATGATACTCTGTAGGTCGTGAACCCTTTCAATAAAAGTTAGATCAGTTTTAAGTAATATTACAGTTTTCTTTCATTTTGTGAGAATTATGATGAGTATTGATAATGGAGTGACCGATCTATAAAAATAAGGTTAGAGTTTTCTAAACAAATTTCGGTGGGAAATGGACCTGGTACCATAGTTTCTTATTGGAAAAGTTTCCAACTACGAGTGTACCGCCAATGTTTTACTTTTATTAGTATTTCTTAGTCTAGCATACCTTAAGATTTCAAAATGCAGTCTTGTATGTTAATATTTCGCTATATTGTCCACAGCTACATTACTCGGGTCAGAATGTGTGGTATCAGAACAATGTACCCTCAAAGTGGCCTACAGCGCGTGTTTGGACGGCGTGTGTCGGTGTACCGACGGACATCTACAGTTTAGAAAACACACGTGTCTCTCACGTAAGTACCTTTTGTTACCAGACCCTATAACACAGTTTTAATGGCAGTACATTAGAATAATGTATGCTAAAACAACATAGAGAATAGAGCAGTTCGTTTTTTGAATTTAAAATGCTTATTTTTTTAATGCGTGCGTTCACACACAAAGTAAGACAACCATTGATATTTACAAAATGTTGAATGTAAAACAAACTTGATGTGATGTAGTAACTCGTAGTAATATAGATAATAGACACGTTTGAGAAAAGGGATTTTCAAGCAATTTAATAGCAATTTATTCAATTGAGCGTAAAATAATGCGGCTTATTTGAAAGGCATTTTGAAAGTGCTCCTTGCATACATAGTAAGTACGAGTAATAAGATGTAGTTGAGGGATATTTGAAATTACTAAATAAATGCTATTTACTTATCTATTTTAAACATATAACATGTACTATACAAAAGCAACACAAAACAGAGCAACTTTATGAGGTAAACCAACACAAAAATCTTAAAAACTTTGCCAACGGCTACTTTTACTTTTATAACTATTCTATATATTTAATTAACTATTCTAAGCTGCATTTAAAACAATATCATATTAGTTAAGGAAGAATTCTTGACACTTAAGTGGTTGTTTAAAAAGCGTAACGCAATAATTCATTTTAAAATCTAAATGTGGTTTATAGGAATAGGAAATTAATGAAATGCCGCGCGGGAACGCCTATCGGACTGACATCGGAATATTTTCCTGCTTCTGGCACTTTAGTTTAAAAAACTAGTTGGTTTAATTACTTAATTTTAGACATTTACTTACTGTTTAGTCTGATTACGGAACCGTTTAAAAACTGAATAAGAATCTTTGGAATTCTGTTACGGTACGCTTGAAATATTAATTAATAGTTTTCAAACTTAAATTAACGTGATTTAGATTGGACTGTTCGTCTTCATAAATTTAATACCTTACTTTTATTTCTGTGTTGATATTAGATATTATAGATTTATCTTTCTTATTAATTAACATAATGATGTACACTTTTACATGTACGAGTACAATGAATATTTTCTTGCTACTAACAAACAAAACTGTTTCACCGATGGCCATCAATATTTAATAGAGATGTTTCCTATTTATTATTTAGGAATATTCCATCCCGAAATTTCTTTGGAGACTTATAAAATTGGAATTATACTTAGGGGTTTGACAGTGAGGCACAGGCATAGTAAAAAATAATTGGAGAAAATATATAAGTTTCTTCTTGCTTTTGAATTCTGTTCGTTATTTATTATCAAAATGTTTCTTTTATTTACTTTTTTCCTTTAACGAGTAAAAGTATGAAATATGTCTATTTTTCTTAGAACAAAAATGTGAATGTAAATAGAACACTTTCGTTTTCAATAACGTAAAGATTTGTAACGTCTCGTGCCAAATTGAACGGGTCACGGACTGAGTACTGCATCGGACTGAACTCTCCGTCCGTGTAATATCATAGAATGGGAACGTTTAACGTCTTTATATTTATCTTATTGTATAAAGAACTAAATCATAGTTTTCTCTTTTTAATATTAATTATTTTCACTAAGTATTTTTTGGCTATTTAGACTAACGAGCAAGCCACATTTTTGACTAAGGTGTATAGAGTTTGTGAAGTTAGGGTTAAGGCGTGTAGAGTCAGAAGCTTGGCTCTACTTACATACGATCGTGCAGACCTACAGTACTTATAACTACTATACTTTTCATAATAAATGTAGACAATTTGGTATCGGTACGAATTTATAGTTTTGTCAAGTATTAAATAAATACAAAAGTATCCAAGTGTTTGTTTTATAAATCACTAACAAACACTTCACACTCGCTCCCCTCATTAGAAACTTTTTGGGACTCATTCACCCTCATTACGATTTTGCACAAATATTTGATCGGAATGGGAATCGAACCCGTTAGCAATACATTGTACTTAACAAGAGCAAATATAATATCTTGTTGTAAAGACTTTTTCGTAATAAATTTCTCTTATATGGCCAAGTAGCTATTGCAAAGAATATAAAAGTATTTCAGAATAATGGCTATTAAGTTTGAATAGCCTATTTGTCATCTCAATGTAACAAGAAAATAGAGCCCAAAGATCAGTGACGTAGAAACACCATCAAACATAATGGGCGCCATTTCCGCGTGATATCGTAATTCTATGAGAAAAATGAGGTGATTGTTCTGTCAAATCAACGAGCCTATGTGAACTGCACTTAATATTACCCGCTTTATGTACGAGCTTTTCTTAACTGTGAGAAATACGGTGAAAATATTGTATAAGCTAACTACCAAAGTTAGTAACATCTTTCGTAAGAATACTTACCTTAATTATAATTGTCTTAATACGGCAAAAGATATTACCATTTTAATTCCAGTGACCCAGATCTCAGTAAGTCATACGGTTCGTTGCCCAAAAAAGGAGATCAGATTATCACGCAGGGTCTACAATAATCATACTTAATCAAACCAAATTAGTTGATTACCTGTTTAAAGCAAAGGTCATCCGACGTACTCAGAAGTGCGAATCAAAATGAAAGATGAAAGGTCCGTTAGTTGAACGTTTCGCATTTTAATGTTTTACAATTTAATATTTTTTCATCCATATGTTAAGAAAAAGTAAATTATTAGAATTGAACATTAGGGTCATTGCTGACAAGTAACACTATTGCGTGCTTATACCTCATCGGTCTCAATTATAATAATCATAGAATTGATAATCTGTCCATCGGCAGTTTTTTGTTCACAGCAATATATTACATTCAGAATTTACATTGTCTGTTTAACAGTCATGAAAACTTTGTTAATAATTGTAAAACATGCAATTTAATTTAAATAATTAATGAATAAATAAGTACAGGTTACATTCGCATAATAATTTCCTTTAATGACGGGGTATGGGCAGTAAACGACACGCGACATAGTTAGAAGCAAGTTAGAACTGTATCTTGGCTATTGGAGCATGTGATAGGTGACCGTATGGCTAGCGTCAGGAAAATTGCTGTCAAACACTTTACATCACGAAGTAAACAGTCGTATTAACTTTCCACTCTCAATTGAAGGTTGATTACAGCAAATAACTTAATAGTAATAAATATTATTTGTTCTTTTAGCGGCTTCACCAGGTCAGGTGTGCTACAGCAACGAACACTGCCGATTATGGGACAAGGAAAGTCGATGTGAATTTGTTATACTGGATCTTTTCGGTAGATGTGCATGCAATCCCGATTCCAAACAAGTAGGAGACAAATGCATTTCACTACGACCACCAACTTATGCTCCGGAACCAGTTGTCGCCGAAGAAGATCCAATGGATGGACTTAAATTCGCTGATATGTTTGAAGATGATGAATCCAAATCAACTAATATTTATCCTATAGCAAATAATACTTTCGGTTATACAACATCATCAAAGAATGTAGAGACGACGTCAACAGAATCAAACGATGTTTTGACTTCTAAAAACGTTCGACCGATGCGGATCCCAGTACCTACCATTGAACCAGCGAAGCAAGTTTACAGAAAAGACGGAGACAAAGAGGATTTTATTGGCGTTGCTGACATGACGGCTAATTTGCACGCCAACGATCAACCGGTTTATAGAATAGTAACACAACCATCTGTGGAAAAGAAGTCTAACAAGAAAAATACAGTTAGGGTCTCTGAAGGCAAACCACAGAAGTCGGGACACCACAAGAAATCATCTTCAAAAGGTTAGCAATTAACCAATTATATTCTTGTTCAAGTAATTAAAACATATTTGCATAAGGAGAGTCTTAAACTAGTTTTGTTTAAAATTCCAGATAAACATCATGTGAGATCAGAAATAATTTCGGGCCCAGCGTCTTTGGGCACTAGTTGTTTGACTGACGACCAATGTGAGAGGGTGGACAAAAATTCTAAGTGCATCAACAAACGTTGCGATTGTGCTTTCGGTAGTAACTCCACATCGTCATGTTCAGCGAGAAACAGAGGATGCTTACCCGGCACATTTCAAGTGAGTAGCTATTCTAATTTGTTTGAGAAAGATCTCATGGCGAAGGCATTGTTTATTTATATTTATTCCATGCGCAAGACCAAAGCCGTCATCTGCATCAAGAATTGCACGATTCATTCTTAGAACTTTGTGTGTTCCTTACTAATTTACAATCTTACACTTTGTAAATATTAATGATATTTGATTTCGAATATTAAATATTATTTGTTTGCATTTTAACTAAGTTTCTCCTTTGATTAATTATAAAATATTGTTAGTAAAAAACTAATTAAATATCCTCGAAAGCAACGAATTTCAATAAACATCTTTGAATGAAATCAGACATAATGTATACGCAGAGAATTTTATGGTAAACTAATTGCCAAAGTGTTAATTAGTAAAATCGGTATTAGGATAAATAAATAACCTAGAACAAATAAATATTGAATATTCACAAATTAGATATTTTAAATTCTGTTAGCTTGATTAATTTATTGATTATTGAATAAATCATGAAGATACTTTAGCCAATACTTAAACATTTGGCATTCAAATTTTTATTTTATTGATCACTATCATCATTAATGTTAATTAGAAAAACATTCACATTAGTATTAGGTATAAAGAAATAGATTTTAGATAGTTTAAATTAAGACTATTAATAATATTTTTTTTATATTTTCTTTTATAGTGTCGTTCAACTGGTGCCTGCATCAGTTGGTACTTCGTGTGTGATGGAAGAAAGGATTGTCCTGATGGCTCTGATGAGAAATGCCAGGGTTCTATTGGAAAAGATGGTATGTTGTATAATGATTTAAATATCAAATTATTAGTTTGATTAGTCATAAAAATGAATGTTACGTAACAAGTCTTTCTGTGCTAATCTACATAAATTAGCATGTAGAAAGACACAGACGTCTATGTTATGTTTAGTACTTCCGTTGAACATCATTTTGTTAATATAAAGCGGCAAGGCGAAGCCTTTTTTTTCATTTGTGATATTCGAATATTGAAGAAGAATAAATAAACTTCACGCTAAAATCTTCAACCTAAACAGACCGTTTGTCCAAAAGTATAAACTCAATCGATGCCAATTATACGAATATCTAAGTAATGCTCCTCACGCAAATCATGTAGTCCTTTGTCTAATTCTTAGGAAGTAAATAAAATATGTATTATGAGAATGATATACTTTCAGACGGTTTTTCTGAGCGTTGTCCGATGAACTCGTTCCGTTGCGGCGGCGCGGGCTCGCGCTGCGTGTCGCGCGCGGCGCGCTGCAACGGGGTGCCGCAGTGCCCCGGGGGCGAGGACGAGAAGAACTGCCACACCACCAAGAGGAGAGGGTTAGTAGAGTACTAGCTGATCCCCGCGGTTTCATCCGCGTATATCACAATCCCGTGGAAATCCTTTCTTAGCGGATGCCTACGTCATAACATCTACCTGCATGCCAAATTTCAGCCCGATCCGTCCAGTGGTTTGAACTGTGCGTTGATAGATCACTATGTCAGTCAGCCAGTCAGTCATCTTTGAGTTATATATATTTAGATAGAAGATACTACTCGGATTTCTTTAGAATAACGACTTCTTGAAAATCCTAAGAGGAGAAGGCTACTCATATCTTTCCCTTCCATATCCTCCTTCAGAATTCTATCTCTATACACATAGGTAATTTTCTGGGTCTACCTGGGCAGTACCACGCTCTTATAGAATAAAGGCGTAAAGAAGTATGTTTTAAGTTTTCACATAGTATGTGGTTCGAAGCTCAAACCCTCTAAGTTACTGATGTCCACATGCACGACGGTAGTTAGATACATAAGGTTCACATAGGTTCACACACATCCACTCGTTTGGCATTTCTTGGAATTTAATCAGCATTTCAATTTGTACAGAATTGTCCTTTTATATTTATTTCGTTGCTTCTATTACAAATAAATTGATATCGATACCTATTTAAATGTTCCAGATGCCCCCGCCATACATTCAGATGTGGATCCGGTGAATGTATACCTGAATATGAATTCTGCAACGCTATCATCACTTGCAAGGATGGATCTGACGAACCACCCCATCTATGCAACGAACAATCAAGGTACGTAATACCCATCCCTAAATAAAGTTATTTCAATTCTATTCATTATACAAAGAAAATATAATTAATCCAATTAATCTTTTAAATCAAATGTAAAATATATTATCTCCCAGGTACTTATCTAAATCGCATTCCATATTTCACTTAAATTAGGCACCGTTATTCGAAATTTATCGAAGATTTATGAACTCAGAATCTTTAGATGGAAAGATAATGTTCGTTTGTGTAGTGTACGTCTCTATTTATTATGCAAGAAGTAGTAGACGTATTAATCATTGTTAAGGTTTTATTCTTCATCCAACCGAACGGCCAAATGACTGTTCCATTAGTTTTACTTATAGATAGATATACGTAACTAAGTAGTATTTATTTTTCATTCGATTCGTTACATGCAATCCAACTCATAATCCATCAAAAGGAAATTCATTCAAGAATTAACTGTTTCTTACACACTTCGTAATTTAAACACGTGTGAGTGTGACCTATAACGCCAAATATGTGGCCTTACTTCGTAGTTGTCCAAAAATTTGTTTGAACAGATGGTTTTCGTGTTTCTGGATATAGGTAGGTACTTAACTGTTCTTGTTGCAATGGCCATAACTGTTAGAAATTTTCTATTTCGAAACATAGCAAACGGCACAATTCATGTGGAATATTGGAAAATATAAATATCTTCACTTGGAACTCTGTGAGATAGAGATCGCAGCAAAAATGTTTTATTCTACGAGTATGTGCCTGGCGTAAATGCGTAGTTCTAACTCGCCTAGATTTAGGTTATAGGTAAACCTAGTAAGGTCACTTGCTATAAGATAATAAAGTGGTTGATAAACTTATTACAAAGTATTATTACAATTTCAGATGGCGCGCAGCAGACTTCTGCCCACTTCGATGCGGTAACGGCAGATGCAGGAGTACGGCCATAGCTTGTTCTGGTAGAGATGGATGCGGTGACAACACTGACGAAATAGCCTGCAATGTTTGTAGTGAGTATATTAGAATTCACTTAAAATAGAAGTTCTAAAAAGTATTACATGAACTCATTTAAAAAAATATTGTTTACACGTTTTAAACTTTCGCGATCGGAATTCATCGTTGCACAATTTACAAGTCTTAATCGCGTAAAACATAATTATTATTTACCTCGACGTTTCGACCGGGTTACACCGTTCGTGGTCACGAGAAGACTCTCGTACGCGATTAAGACCTGTAAATTGTGCAACGAAGAAAAATATTTTTTGATGATGATGATGAATGATTGTTTAAGAACTTACTTTTACTGTTACTCATGGAATGGATACTACGAATAAAGAGTTATTTTTTACTCTTTTGAAATTATAATAGCGTACTCGTATGTACACGATCAGATATAGAATAATAAATGTCCCTAATGCATAGAATAAAACTCCATTTGAACGCCGAGTGAAGTCTTTAGAAACGTAAACCATGATTACTCACGTTAGTAAGGGACATTTTACCCTAAATACTTTGTCGTAAACTAGAAGAGGTTAGTAGTTAACAGTAAGGTTAGTAGTTTAGTCCGCCTGATCAAACTAGTCAATAAGTAAAGTACCATGTGTTTTGAATAAAATGACACTTTAACACGTTACAAGTGCCGTTAAAAGGACAATGTGCTTTGAATAATGATAAAGTAACAAACATTTATATTTGGATTTCTCTTTTTATAATATACTAGCGGCGTCTCGCGGTTTCACCCGCGTGGTTTCCGTTCCCGTGGGAATACGGGGATAAAATATAGCCTATGTTACTCAAGGTGAATGTAGCTTTCTAATGAAAAAGATTTTTTAAAATCGGTCCAGTACTTTTTGAGTTTATTCATTACAAACAAAAATACAAATCTTTCCTCTTTATAATATTAGTGTAGATGTATATAGTGTAGGTAGACTAACTACGCTCCGTGGAGTTCCTCACGTAAGTCTCGATTTTGTGGGATTCTGTAGAAAGAGATAAGGTTTTCCTTTTCTTTGGGCTAACTACAAATGTGTGGTCCGTTAAGTCACAACAAACAGACACTTACGTGGATGTTCGTCTAGTGTGATTAGATTTGCCTTGCGGTTTGATATACATAAGTAGTAGGTAGTTCCACGCACATAAAAAGTACGATATCTATGTATGTATGTATTTACCTAATTTACATTTTATTTCTTACAGAATGTCCTGAGCCTCCCAGAACCTTGTAATATATTCCGACGCAGAAACTTAACATTCCACCATCGGTTCTCAATGCTCAAATACATCAATTTGTAAATATTTCAGCTTAAAACCCTACAATAGTTTCACTTTGATTTAATATAAAATACGTAAGTTTTAAATTGAGTAAAGTATAAAATTTTCTAATATACAAAGTAGATTTTAGCAATGTACTTTAAATTAGAATTTGTATTTAGCTACGAATTTTTTGAGTTTAGAATATCTGCATTATTTTCCTGCCAGTGCAGAAATAGTATTTGAAAATAAGCTCTTAAAACATTAATATCATATTTGGCGTCTAATTTTTATATTTTATGTTTTGGGGCATATTTAATCAATACTGTTGATTCGAATCGTTTTAAAAAACAAGTTTAATTTAAAAAATGTATTAGTTTTTAATGCGAACAATTAGTAGTAATCAATCTACTTAAGAACGTTTCTTAAACGAAATATAAATCTGGCTAGAATAATATTTGAAAATTTCTTGTACGAAACTTTCACTCCTAATTCAATCTGAATAAGGGCTATTAATGCTTAAAGACTGAAGAGTTATAACTCTAATAAATAATGTCTAACTAATCAGCTACTACTAACTGATTGCAGTTATTATTCTGTAAATAAAGACACTATTTTCAACGAACAATTTATTTTAATATAAGTATGGTATAGTTTTTAGTGTATTTTGATTTTTTCTATACAATTTATGGATTCTGTTTTTATCATGAAACCTTTTTTCTCTATAAATAATGTTTTATTTAATTTAAAAAACGCTCATGCCTAAGTGATGTATGAGCTTATTAGTTATTACTAATAATGTAACTAACTTGCAAACAAACATGAAAGAAATTGGAACAACTCATCATGAAGGTTTTAACTAATCTACCTAATTAATATATGCCGAATTATATTATAGTATTTTCAGATACTTATACATTTTGTACTAATATTTATTTTATATTCAACCATCAGCGCACGTAATACATACATATTATATCTGTCATACAGTGCTAAGACGAAAATAGTAGGCGTTAACTAAGTTCTTGCATTAAGTATATCAATACTTTTATACACAGTAAAATTGATTTGTATCCATAACTGTTCATCTATGCAAGTTTTTGTTCTGTTAAAATATTGTTTATAGTGTAAACAGTGTTTTATTAAAATGGCGTATTTTTAAAGAGAACTAATTAAACGCAAATCGTGTTAAAATCGTGGCTTTTTTGTTTATAAAATCGGTTATCTGTATGAAAATGATTTATTGATGATACAATGTTAAAAAAAAATAGTTTTATTGCAAATTGAACACGTTTTAAGCAGTCTCATTAAAATTGGCAAATGGACGAAAATGGAAAGAAATCAATATTTAGTATTATTTTTAATAATTTAATTATAATGTTCTATTGTAACTAAAGATAAAAAGAAACGATTGCTAGTGCTATCTTTAGAATAAATAGTTAATTTAGATGTAGTATAATATTATATGTAGTTTTAGTAAATTTTAGACGTTAATCTAGGAATAGGCGTGTAGTTTGCCTGGCAAGTCAATTGTAAGTTATTTGTAATATATAGTGTGTTGCGGTGTGTGAATGTGATATGAATAAGGTATTATTTATTAAAAACTTTTTTAAGACACTAAATACTTCGTTTTGTTTCATTAACTTAATTCATTTCCCCACATGTGCAGATTCTTAACGCTAGTCATGCCTGGTAGGGTTTGATAGACCCACCCGAGCAGTAAAACCGTCAAAAAAGAATACATCGCACCCACGCTAACTAGCTGAGCGTTTTGAACTACGTACTCAATCAATGTTCTCCACTCGCTACCTCAGTCAGGAGCGCGTAGCGCAAAGTGCGCCTGGGTCCCACAAACCCCACCAGGCATACAACATCCCAAATGGAGAATGACAAGTGTGATCAGAAGCTCAAGTGTGAGAGTGTGCTGTGTGATTACACCTCGAATGTAACAGGCATGATCACACCACAAGTGTGACGGGCTGGATCACACCACAATGTGACAGGCGTGATCACGTCCCAAGTGTGACAGACGTGATCACGTCACAAGTGTGACGGGCGTGATGACGCCACAGGTGTGACAAGAGTGATCACGCCACAAATGTGACAAGCGTGATCACGCCAAAAGTGTGACGGGCGTGTACACACCACAAGTGTGATGGGCGTGATCACACCACAAGTGTGACGGGCGTGATTACGTAACAAGTGTTACAGGCCTGATCACAAAACAAGTGTCGTACTTTCGTGGTTCCAGTTTATTACTAGTGATTTACAATTGCCATCTTATAGCATTTGTCACACACAGGACTGTGGCAAATCCTTAAAACATCGTAAGAAATGTGATAACATTAGTGTTAATTACTATGATAACTATAAAACAACAGTGCCTACTAGTTTTAAGACTACAATAAAGCTTATCTTTATTGCATTTGCGTAATTTACAAAAAAGTATCAGTCTTCAGTTCGTAAACTATATGTAAGACGTTTTCGAGTGAGTAATTCGCAGAAACAAGCAAACTAATCCCTACGGACACAATGCAAGGGTTAATATCTCGCCATACATAAACTGCAACCATCCAGACCTCTATCGGAGATTTACGCAGGTATCAGGGTCTCATACAAGCAGTCAAGCTATTTTTTTTAACAATATATTTAATAAATATAGGGACGAATCTGATAATCACTTCTCTATCGTTCTAAACATACACTTGGGTAAGATTGGCATTCTATCAGATGGATGGGTCACGGCAGTGTTTAGATTTCTGAACTTGAATTTTTGTGAACAATTTGAATCAAATAAATCAATAATTCACCATTTTGAATGAAAAATGTACTACTGTGCCATTTCCTTGAAGTTTCCTTGCGACGAAACCCGACGAATAGATAAATGACCACTTGTCTACCAATTTCACGTTTCGTAGCGCGGCAAAATTACAAGTCGTAAGCAAATGTCAAAGGAACTTTCTGTTCTATACGTCTAACGTAATTGCCATTTGTCTAGGGGGCTGGTTTTCAATGCGAGAAGGATACATAGAGTAGGATAGAATAATAACAGTTTGTACAACATAGAATAAGGATCACGACCAGGATTCTCTCTATAGATTATCTAAGTTGTACAAGCATACTTCGGTAGATAAATTTTAATATACTGTGTTAGTAAGATTGCGGTGACTTCGACTCAATTTCGTGCTTTCATGGAAATGCTTTGCCAGATTTTTTTAATACTTGAATAGAGCCGTCAATTTGTCATAGATTTCATCATCAATACTACATACACCAATACTTCTCTTCTTTAGAAATAGGACCAATTTGCATATTTCCTTTCTATTTGAAACAATTTTAATTTTTTAAATGCGTTCATCTAATCAAATCAAATTTATTTCAAAAAATCATAATACATACTACTTAATACAAAAATTCGGGACCCCACACTAGGCATTGCCTGTCCTGTGGGGGAGTAAATATTAATAAGCACTCTATAGTTTAAGTACATTTTCTTTTTTTTTTATGTTGTCTATATAGAACATGTTGTGGCTTCTAAAGAATTTACATTTAGATTTGTATTTTGTGTATTTCAATAGATTTAAGATTAATGTAATTTTCACTGAAGTCCTTAACAAATAAATAAATATCGACCTTTAAAATAGTAACAAGCTGCCACAAAGAATAAGAGAGAGAACTACCAAAAAGTCCTTTCCAAAACGTAAGAAAAGACGCAACAAAACAAGTACTTTGCTATTACTATTTTGATTATATTAAGGACGTCTTAATAAACAGAGCGACTCAATGAATATACATGGTTTGAAAAAAGCCCCGTAAGAAAAAAGACATAAGTATGTTATGTAGCGTTAGAGAAACACAATAGTACGCATGCGCTTATCTCGTCAAACGAAAATGGCCACACAGCATCCTGCAAGATTTGTAGTTAAACATTTGAGAGTAACATTCAATTTTCAATCTGAACTAGATTTGAGAAAAAATATAAAGACAATTCAAAGAGCTAAGGTATGTTTTCATTACTCACTAATTCCGCTTGCAATAAAATAATAATTTTATCTTCTTTTAATTCTTTTATGTTATCATCAGGGTATCATAATATAACCTCACAGTAATTAATGTTTTTCATTAACACTCGTAGTTTTCTACTCATAGATGCAAGTAGTTTTCTTTAATAGATTGAGTGATTCAAGGGGAATGTTTTTAGTATAATTTTATTCCGCATTGTCATGGGAGCGGGAACTACGCGAATAAAACCGCGGGGCGCTGCTAGTTATAATAAAATCATCAATATTTATTTACATACTACGTTCCAACGTAGGTTCTGTCCAGAATATTTTATTTGCATCAAACAATTTTGTTTATAAACTTTATACTTAATGAAAAACATCCCGTGTATACAATATAAGATCAAATGCAATTTGTATACGCGTTTGTTATTTATATTTGTGATTTAAAACAGTTCTCATGTAATACGGAAAAATGAAAAAAATTAAATGTGTATGTTCGATTCCTAAATGTGTATTCTTCTCTGTTAAGAGGTCAGTATCTATTCAATGAATCACTTCCAAACTAATTTATATTGCACCGTTATCGATAGTGTTGTCACAAAACAATTTGTGTTAATCACTACATAGTATAAAACAAAGTAGCTTTCTCTGTCCCTATGTCCTGCTGTTTCCATCGCGTAGTTCCCATTCCCGTGGGAATACAGGGATAAACTATAACCTTTGTCACTCGCTGATAATATAGCTTCCATTAGTGAAAGAATTTTTGAAATCGGTTCAGTAGTTTCAGAGCCTATTCGTTGCAAACAAACAAATCTCCTCTTTATAATATTACTAGTTTAGATATTATTATAGTTAGTATAGATATAGATTATTGGTATTGTGTATCTTTATTTATAGGTACCCTTGTATAGGTACCTATCCAAAATTGTTTTTTTAAACCACATTTACTCGTAAGTAGATGACATTTAAAGTTAGATGAATCTGCTTGTTTGATCACAAAACATATCCATGTTCAGACACGAAGGAGTGTTCTCACTCCGTTATGCAAGCAAACTTTGCTTCCGTTAAATATTATTAAGAAAGAAAATGGAATAAAATATCTGTTACTCATGTGATTTGATTTTATAATGAGCATTTTTTCTCTTTCCTCACGTTGCCGTTCATGGATCAAAAATTATTTATAAATATCCCTTTTTAACCCCCGACGCAAAAAGAGGGGTGTTATAAGTTTGACGTGTCTGTGTGTATGTGTGTGTATCTGTCTGTCTGTGGCATCATAGCTCCCGAAAGGATGAACCGATTTCAATTTAGTATAAGTAATTAATAAAGGGGACTTACGTGCGAGTGTTCTTAGACATGTTTGATGAAAATTGGTTGACCCGTTTAAAAGTTATGGGGGTTTGAAAGTAAGTAATTGTGTTGGGGTTTTTTTTTTAAATTTTAATTTAATTGTTTATATCTCCTGATACGCTTCTACAACTACAACAAGGAACTTTATTGTTTCACCAACCGTGAAAAAACAAAAAAATAGCACTTATAGCAAAATATATTTTCAGTTCGTACATAATAATTATTAGTTGTTGCTTTAAGAAATTAAAATTGGACAAAAGGATTCTATAAGTATTTATTCTATTTCAGGATAAGAAAATTGTTACGAAAAGGCAAAATGAAGCAATTGAAATTAGCAGTAAGCGTTTTGGTTTTAATTTCCTGTGTTGTTACACTCGTACTCTACTCTTGGAACCGATCTACGTTATTGAAACACAAACGAGGTCGTATTAAACCTAAACCAATCTCCAGACCAATAGTACATGTGCCTTTAGACGAAGTATACCCAGACATGTCCAAATCTAATATAAATGACTCATTGGAACTCCAGGACACACCACGTAAGAAGATTTTCATTGCATTTGTTACTTGTAGTTAGTATATATTCAAAATAAATGATAATTTATTAGTCAAAACTTTTAGCTGAATTATACATGCTGAACACTCCTGGCTGCAAAATTCCTTTGCACATGGTCAATTATCGTAATAATATTCAAAGAGGCAAAATAAAGACGAACTGTGGAAAACGAATGGTATTTCTGAAAAAAATTGGTAGAGACAAAGTTCAAGCCAAAATTGTAATGAAAAACAAAGGTGCCGTTAACTATTGCTGTTATCGCTTCATTTCTGGATCTGAAAATGAACCTACTAGTAAAATTAAGTAAGTAGTAAACTAAAACACTGTTAACTCTTGTGCTCTATATCATTTTAATCTATAAACCATTCTGTTTTAGGTACACTGCGTGTATCAAATTTCATGACAAAACAGTTATAACATTAAAAACAGATTTCATTAACGTGATATGTTTTGAATACAAGAAAAACATATCACATATTATATATGACGATATTTATGGATTCATTAAAGGAATAAACATGACAAAGAATAGCACTGAAACTAACGGCTCGTTGAAATACAACGTTCTGATGATAGGAATGGACACGATGTCGTTACCACGTTTCCTTAAAACTTTAACACGAGTTTCAAGGTTTTTTCAAGAAAATTTTTGGCTTGGTTATCGGGGATACCACAAGGTATTTACTACTCTTCACTACCTTTATATACTTAGTATAGAAAAAACCTTTTACTTTATTCATTTTCTTATCGATTTATTCTAATGCAGGTGGCAGATAACACATTCCCTAATTTGATGGCAGCGCTAACTGGAAAAAACTTATCTACCTTAATTAGACTCTGTGCTGATAAGATGGATCAATGTCAGAAATATATTATATGGGACACGTTCAAAAAGGCCGGTTACGTCACCGCATACGGAGAGGACAATATTGGTTTACCTGATATATTTTCAAACAAGTACTCTTTCAAATCTCCTCCGACAGACCATTATATGCGCCCGTTGTTTCTAAAAGGCGAAACAAAATTAAAATCCTTGGTATGCGCTGGGAAAATTCCTTCCGGACAACAACTATTGCATTACGCATTAGATTTTGCAGATACCTATAAAAATGACAACTTCTTCGGATTATTTTGGATGAATTCCTTCAGCCATGACGAACACAGCCGTCCTCAAGATGTTGATGCTATTATTGAAAACTTCTTGAATCAGTTAACGTACACAGGCGTTTTAAAAGATACTTTCATAATATTTTTCAGCGATCATGGTTTAAGATTCGGTGAATATAGGATGAAAGTAGAATCTTACTATGACGAACGCCTACCTATGCTATTCATATGGCCCCCGTTAATATTTAAAGGAATTCACTACGATGAGTTAAATGCCCTAATAAAAAATCAAAAAAAGTTAATTACTCCTTATGATTTATATCATACGTTAGTCTATATACATGATATATCTTTAGGTACTAGAACTGAAGTAGTATTAGACTCGTGTCCCAAATGCCACAGTATATTCGAATTAGTGAGCGAAAATCGCACGTGTCAGGACGTAGGCATTCACGATAAGTGGTGTAGTTGTCACAATTTGTATCCTCTTCCAGTTAAAGACGTTGAAGGGGAAAAGAGTGTGAAACTAGCAGTGTCTCACATTCAATCAATAGTGAAATCTATACGAACAAAACCTTGCTGGTCGTGTGCATCGAATCTCTCATTAAGTAATATTACAAGAATGCATTTTTATTATCATGTTGATAAAATCAGTCTGATATACTTAGTAGCGTTTACAATGAAGCCCATTAATATATCGTACGAAGCTAGCGTGCTTTTAAAAAATGGCGAAAGAAAATTAATTGGACCTGTTAGTGTTATTTCCCTATACAGAAATTTAGGTTACTGCACTATTAATTCTAGGGATCGATGGTTCTGTTCATGCCAAAGAAATGAAAAATGTTGGTCGTTAAAATAAGTAAGTACGTAACAAATATTTGTACATACTTACCTACGTTGATATACACCCCTATTTTGAAAATATGGGACTTATTAAAATCAGAATATCTGTAGCAGTAACTGAATCCATATATCCAATAAAAATATCAAAAATGATAGTCGATTACTTATCTTTAAAAAATACAAAATAAATGTCGTATTACCAGACGGCACACTAGCTATCAAGTATTCTGTGACGGCTAGGGTCGATGACCGCGCTCAGCTGTGTATCGCAGCGTTCGGTGTAGAATAACAATAAAATTCGGCGGGATTTTGAAAATCTTTGACTTATCATAACTTTTTAAATAAAAGCAAAAGAAAAAAACTAACTTCACTATTATATTGTCACCCGTCGTTTACATTAGCTGTGAGATAAGGTATCGCAATTTCAAAATAAGGGTGTATAATAAAAATTGTGATCTTAATTATATTTATTTAAGTTTTCCTATCTGTGATATAAATAACTGCTGTTTAATATCAATATTTGTTAAAATAAAAAACATTGAATTGACATGTTGTAATTTATTTAAAAAACTATCAGTGGCCCACGGTTTTACTCGCGAAAATCCCAACCTCGTAAAACCAAAATAACCAGAATGACCAAAATGGCCAGAATGACCAGAATGACCAGAATGACCAGAATGACCAGAATTACCAGATTGACCAGAATGACCAGAATGACTAGATTGACCAGAATGACCAGAATGACCAGAATGACCAGAATGACCAGATTGACCAGAATGACCAGAATGATTAGATTGACCAGAATGACCAGAATGACCAGAATGACCAGATTGACCAGAATGACCAGAATGACCAGATTGGCCAGAATGACCAAAATGACCAGAATGACCAGAATGACGAGAATGGTCGCAATGACTGGAATGACCGGAATGACCGAAAGACCGGAATGACCGGAATGACCAAAATGACCAGAATGACCAGATTGACCAGAATGACCATATTAACCAGAATGACCAGATTGACCAGAATGACCAGAATGACCAGAATGACCAGAATGACCAGAATGACCAGATTGACCAGAATGACCAGAATGATTAGATTGACCAGAATGACCAGAATGACCAGAATGACCAGATTGGCCAGAATTACCAAAATGACCAGAATGACCAGAATGACGAGAATGGTCGCAATGACTGGAATGACCGGAATGACCGAAAGACCGGAATGACCGGAATGACCAAAATGACCAGAATGACCAGAATGACCAGATTGACCAGAATGACCATATTAACCAGAATGACCAGATTGACCAGAATGACCAGAATGACCAGATTGACCCGAATGACCAGAATGACCAGATTGACCAGAATGACCAGAATGACCAAAATGACCAGAATGACCAGAATGACCAGATTGACCAGAATGACCAGATTGGCCAGAATGGCCAGAATGACCAGAATGACCACATTGACCAGAATGACCAGAATGACCAGATTGGCCAGAATGACCAGATTGGCCAGAATGGTCGCAATGACCAGAATGACCGAAATGACCAGAATGACCAGATTGGCCAGAATGACCAGAATGACCAGATTGGCCAGAATGACCAGAATGGTCGCAATGACCAGAATGACCGAAATGACCAGAATGACCAGAACGACCAGAATGACCAGATTGGCCAGAATGACCAGAATGGTCGCAATGACCAGAATGACCGAAATGACCAGAATGACCAGAAAGACCAGAAATTACCGGAATGACCCGAATGACCGGAATGACCGGAATGACCAGAATGACCAAATTTACCAAAATGACCAGAATGACCAGAATGACCGGAATGACCGTAATGACCGGAATGACCGGAATGACCGGAATGACCGGAATGACCGGAATGACCGGAATGACCGGAATGACCGGAATGACCGGAATGACCGGAATGACCGGAATGACCGGAATGACCGGAATGACCGGAAGGACCGGAATGACCGGAATGACCGGAATGACCGGAATGACCGGAATGACCGGAATGACCGGAATGACCGGAATGACCGGAATGACCGGAATGACCGGTATGACCGGAATGACCGGAATGACCGGAATGACCGGAATGACCGGAATGACCGGAATGACCGGAATGACCGGAAAGACCGGAATGACCGGAATGACCGGAATGACCGGAATGACCGGAATGACCGGAATGACCGGAATGACCGGAATGACCGGAATGACCGGAATGACCGGAATGACCGGAATGACCGGAATGACCGGAATGACCGGAATGACCGGAATGACCGGAATGACCGGAATGACCGGAATGACCGGAATGACCGGAATGACCGGAATGACCGGAATGACCGGAATGACCGGAATGACCGGAATGACCGGAATGACCGGAATGACCGGAATGACCGGAATGACCGGAATGACCGGAATGACCGGAATGACCGGAATGACCGGAATGACCGGAATGACCGGAATGACCGGAATGACCGGAATGACCGGAATGACCGGAATGACCGGAATGACCGGAATGACCGGAATGACCGGCCATCCTTTACAGGAACCATTTCGCCGCATTTTCAAGCCCCTATTTGAGAACCTCTGGATAAGCCCAGAACGCTGAAATTTTCGTCATCCAGTAAGCTATACAATCACATACTTAAAATAAAATTTCAAGTCTGTAGGTCATTTAGTTCCGAAGTTAAGCGAAAGCAAAGTTTCGTATTTTAGACACTCACTCACTCACTCACTCACTCATGATCATCAAAATAGAACTAGTACTTCCCATAAACCTAGAGAGCTGAAATTTGGTACAGAGTTAGGGTTTAATGGCCACATAAAGAGAAAACTATAAAAACTAGGATAATCGAACGGGAACGGGAATTATATGGGAACGGGAACGGGAATGGTAACTCAAGAACGGCTGAACTGATTTGGCTGAAAATTGTTGGGGAGGTAGCTTAGAACCAGGAAAAGGACATAATATACCTTTAATCCCGAAATTCCCACGGGATCGGAAATGGGAATTTAAAAATCAAGAACAGCTGAATTGATTTGGCTGAAAATTGGTGGGGAGGTTAGAACCAGGAGAAGCACATAAAATACTTTTAATCCCGAAATTCCCACGGAAACGCGAACAGGAACTACGCGGGTAAAACCGCGGGGCGCTTTATAATAAAATACTACTCCTAAAAAGAAAAAAATGTGTCAAATAAGAAACTCTAATAAAATAAATCAATATAAGCACGTTTCAACAAAAATATATGAAATCCCACCAAAAACATTCTGTAAAAAACTAGCCAAGTCTCGATGGAGCTGCTTGTTTATCTCTAAAAAGTAATGAAATCTAGACAAAGTCGTGGCAAGTCTAAGGTTCCTTACTGCGATTTCTTTATTATTATAGTTAATGTTGTGTGACTTGGCCGTTGAAAATTGTTTAAAGAGTGAATTTCAACAAGTGCCCAAAAATCTTCATTTCCGTGGACTTTTTTGTTTTTAAGTTTTTTTCAAAAATAATTAGCGTTTATTATACTTCTTGATAATGTATGTATTCTTGCTTATTATCAAGCTGATTACTTAAAAAACTAACGAATAACACAAGTTTAAAAATTTCATGCCACGACGATGAAACATGCGTGCACGGCAATGAAACAAGCGTCCACGGCAATGAAAGAACTGTCCCACGGTAATGAAAGAATCACCACGGAAATGAAAATCCATACATAAAACATTTTTTTTATATACTGACATGAGTATTATATTATCCTAACATACAATATATACACGCCTGTCTCCGAGAAGGAGAGGCATACTCCCCCAGACGGGTTATCTACGCCACATGGAATGATAATAATTGATCGAATTTCTTTATAAGATTAACATAAAACCCCTATGATATATGGCCTAAAGATAGGAAAGAATCGCTTTTGATCCCCCTACTCAAGAAGGGGTCCACTAAATTACGTGCCTTATAAGCATGCTTTCATCATACGGTCTGCCTGTTAGTTTGTGTGGGTGGATATCGGACTTCTTGCGGGATCGATCGATACGGGTCGTTCTTGATGGATGCTCGTCCGATCAAATGGCGATTAATGCCGGTGTTCCCCAAGGGTTAGTACTCATTGCAACACTTTTCCTGTTGCATATCAATGATTTGCCAAAGCCCAGAACCTATGAGTATGCAAATGATTGCACAGTTGTAGAGGATTACATATCCATCCCGCGTGCTAGTGCGGCCGAGACACAGTATTTGAGAGAGGCTATGGTCGATCACACGAACTTTTCCCTTCGGACAGTCTCCGATTGGAGCGATGCCAATCTGATCAAGTTCAATGCCTTGAAGACCCAGGCGGGTCTTTTCTCCCCAAGGAAGACGCTGTTTGAACTGGCTCCTATTTTCCGGAGTGTATCCTTACCTATAGTGGACCACCCTGACCTTCTTGGAATAACGCTGACCTCAACCCTCAATTTTGGTTCATACATTGAGTCAAAGGCTCAACTGGCTGCAAAAAAGCTAGGCGTCCTCTCAAGGGTGCGACGGTACTTCACGCCAGAACAGCTGCTCCAACTCTATTAAGCACAAGTTCGGTCGTGCATGGAGTACTGTTCGCACCCTTAAGATGGATCAGCTAAATATCAACTTGAGGGGTTGGAGTCCCTAGAGAAGCGTACCAAGAGATTCCAGAGTTTTGAGCACCGGCAAAAAGTTGCTAGCCTATGGGTTTTTTATTGGATACATTTTGGAGAGTGCGCATCGGAACTACACCGCTTAATTCCCCCATCTCCGTTCTGCCACCGAATGAGCAGGGAAACCGATAAACGTCACCCATACATGGTAGATGTTCCATAAGCTCGCACGAAGCGTTTCGCGTCCACCTTTATAATGCGAATAGCGAGAGTGTGGAACTCCCTGCACAGCTTCTCTGTTCTAAAACTGGAACATACAAATTAAACATACAATCTGGGTCTTTTTAAGTCGCGAGTCAATAGGTACCTTCTAGGTGAGCACGTTCCATCTTAGGCTGTACCATCGCTTTCCATCAGGTGAGTTACAGTCAAGTACTAGCCTAGTCTGGGTAAAAAAAAATGTGCACCCTACTGGACTGTGGCACTTATATCCCATGCCAGTAAGATTATGTTGCATATCATCCCGGATGAGCAGGCTGAAAAAGAGTTCCTTTTTCTATTTAACATCTATGGCGAATACTATAGGATATACGAATATAAGTAGGAGAGTTCATCCGTGATCATGGCGCTTGCAACAGCGTTGAAATATCGGAAACTCGAAATATTTCAACGCTGTATAATCATAATAATTTGAGTGCTAATAACCATGATAACTATAGAAACTATATAAGTATGAGAGCCTTAAAAGGAGGGAGTCATTACTGTTGGCAGGAACAAGATCAGCAACCTTCGATATGCAGATGACACTACTTTGGCCGCATCCTCTGAGCACGAACTTGCTGAAATGTTCAGCAGAGTAGAACGCTAAACCGAGACAGTAGGACTTCAGGTCAACAAGTCGAAGACAAAGGTTATGGTCACTGACCGAGCTGAACAGATCACACGCACAGGAGAATTGTCAGACCTGGAATTTATGAGCAAGTTTGTATACCTAGGCTGGACGATCAGAGAGGCTGCGAGAAAGAGATTCGAATTTCTGTGGAGATGGGCAAGCAATTAGCAAAATGTTGATAATCTGGAATGTCCAAACCATCTCCAAACGTAACAAAGATGAGACTAATTAGATCTCAGGTATTCTCGATATTGCTATACGGCTGTGAGTCCTGGTCTATCCACGCGCTGTAGATCGAATAAAGATTAAGGCTTTCGAGATGTGGTGCTGGAAAAGGATGCCATACATACCGATATGTTACCTACGAGTCCTGACCTACTTTGGTCAGATTTGGAGCTACAACGGTCATACAGTCTGGACAAGCTGGTTGTGGCGGGAAAGGTAGACCTACCCGACCTACCCGTTGGTCAAACCTGATCAAGGCAATAACAGGGCTCTCAATTACCAGCTCTGAGAAGAGCCGAAGACAGAGCGGAGTGGAACGGCTGGTACACGACTCCATTACAGTGCATCAGAACGGACTCGATCTTAAGGAATCAAGAAAACGAGCTAGAAGGAGTACAGTAAATACAAATGAGTTATTTACTGTACTTATAAGTCTTTACTTAAGTCTTTTGTCGTATTGCAGAGATATTACTTGACGAGTACTGTACTGTCAGTATTCGGTACACTGTATCACAGGTAAATATGTTTTCCTTGCCTAATCATACCATGGCGATGAAAATATAAGTCACGGAAATGAAAGACCTGGCCACGGCGATGAAAGTAATTTGTTTTAAAAGACATGGCAATGAAATTTTTTTCATTGCCGTGTCTTTTTTTTCATTGCCATAGCAAATATTTGCTATGGAAACCACGGAAATGAAAGCATGGCGATGAGAAACGAGTCGAAAATTTAAAATTACATAAAATCTATTAGGTATCCTAAGAACTAAACAATTCACAAATAAACAGAAGAGTATGGGCATTCTATCGAATGCTCAATCAAGAGTATAAACTTGTTCAAATAGAAGTTATACCTATACACGGCGATGAAAGAAAAACTGTCCAGTAACAAAAATGGGATACACTTACATTTATAGCTTGAAAACGCAGGCACGTGGACACGTCCTTCCCCGTCGAGCACTGAGGCGGTACTATTGGGCAACGTTTAGCACACAGAGAAGGAGACGCAAGTCTTTAGGTGGAACAATATGTTTAAAAATGTTTTTGACATGGCGATGAAAGGAAGTTCTGGGACAAATGTTTTTCTAGTAACCATTCGTTGTATTGTTTAAATATTTGATTAAGTGTATTCCGTAACAATACCTTAACTATCCAAGTATCATATAAAACTAGGTTTCAATGTATTCAACCAATAGGTTTTCATCAAGGAGGTCTAATACACATCAAGGTGAGTTGTGGACAGACACGGCGATGAAAGATTTCGAGGTTTAAATTTTTTTTCTGGAGTACCTATTAATCCCAGTAATGAAATATTTAGTGCCTCACATAGGTGACTATTTCATCTAACCAAAAAAAAAGTTTTAAACATTATAACTATATTTTTTAGTACCGATTTCATAGTTGCCACGCAAATTTAGGGGCCGGGAAATTCACTCTAAAACGTTAGTAGTGGGTACAACGTTTTTCAAGTGGCAATTTTTATGTAATTACTATGTATGCAACAGATTGGTTTAGTTAGGTAGTCATCAATAAACCTTCTTAGTATAAACCTACGCAGGCTTCGCAGAGACAAAATACAGTTCTCGTCTTGGTAAATCGGCCATGCATCGGCGGTTGATTTTTATTTCTTTACAAAATTATATTTAAAATTCTGAAGAAAATTTTAATTAATTTTATTTACAGATGAAATAAATTTATTTTAATATTATTTTCAGTTTTTCAGGAAATACCATGATTCAACAAAAAGTAGGATTTACACTAGTTTTATCATGTTTTGTAGTGATATCCATATTTTTTATAATTTATTGGTATCAATTTCATGTGATATGGTATCAAAGGACCCCTAATATTACTGGTATGTTTAATTTATTTATTCACACGTATTAATCATCACAACATGGTATAAAACAAAGTCGCCTTCTCTGTCCCTATGTATGCTTAGATCTTTAAAACTACGCAATGGATTTTGATGCAGTTTGTTTTAATAGATAGAGTGATTCAGTGGAAAGGTTTTTAGCATAATTTGATCCCCATATTTCTACGGGAAAGGGAACTACGCGGGTGAAACCACGGGACGCCGCTAATAAGATATAAAAATAAATTCTTAGATTGAGACATTGAGATGACTAAAACAAAGCAATAAAATTAGGTACGCCAAGATTAATCTCAATTTTACCATAAGTATTATGAATAGGTACATATTCAGGTATTTGTTTACATATAATAAGTTCTAGATGTATAATAGTACTAGATGTAATATGTATTTAATACATATTTCTGTTAATACTTAGTTACAAATCTTTATCTTTGTTTGGGCATTATGTAACAATGACTGTACCTATACGAACTGATACTCTAGATCAGCGTTTCTCAAAGTGTGCTCCGCGGAACCCTAGGGTTCCGCGAGACTCCTGTAAGGGTTCCGCAAGAATTTCGAAAAAATAAAAACACCTCTTTCTGGTCGACCGTACCGAAATTTTTACAATGAACTAACATTGCTTTAATTTTGCCGAGATGTGTGAACTTAAAAGGGTTCCATCAAGTATATCGCTTTCCAAAAGGGTTCCGTTACCAAAAAAGATTGAGAACCGCTGCTCTAGATCTAGGTAGAGGTAGTAACTAGCTACTAACTAGGTATACTGTACTGAATTATATGCTAAGAAGATGATAGAGTGGTTGGTTATTTTTTTACATAGCACGGAATGATCGGCTCTGTGGAAACAAGGAACCTATACGCGTGGCGAGATTTCCTATCCTGTTATATTATTGTACTTAGTTGATATGCCAAAAACACCAATAATTTATTTCTTATTTACACTTATTTCGTGAGCATATTTTCAGCTTTGACATTCTAATGGCATATGCCTGCCAATATTATGCCTTACTTACTTATATGCGCACAAAATTGGTGAAATACATTTTTGCCAAGGAGGAAAGCCCAAGTTTGATTCCTGGATCGTGACGCATGTATGCTGTTTTATAAACATGGATAAAGTTTTTAAATTACCAGTTCGCATTGGGCGTCTGTGATATCAGTACGTCTGAAAGTCCTTTGCCGATAGATTAATATTATTGTGGGATCTTATTTAAAAATATATTTTGTTTCAGTAACAAATAACACGAATACGACATTGAAAATACGAATCAGAGATAAATGCCATATACCTAATTATACAAAGACAATAACATTTAGAGAAGCTAAAGATGAAAATAAAACTTGCGGAGAAAGAGTCATTTTTGTAAAGAGAATTAGTCACAAGAAAATAATATTTATTATAGACGAATCTTTGATGTTTAAATATTATAACAGCAACAATAGTAAATACGAGTGTTGTTATAAATCAGTAAATCGATCAAAGGAAAAAAATCAGGAAGACAGAAGAATTATGTAAGTTTGTATTTTTTATGTTAGTACTTAGGTACTTTCAAATGTTCGCGTAGTTTCTGTTGCTGTAATTCGTATTCATAAGGTGATATTATTTAATTTGAGTATTGCCCGTCTTGCTAACCGGTCAAGCATAATTTCAGGGTTATTGGTCCTATACTGCGATGATAGACCATGTCCCAGTACAGAGTGAAATGACCGTTTTCCGTTTTCGAGAACAGACACCGGTACGTGCTTATACTTAGTACGGAACCTCTAGAATTTAAAAGACTATGTCGAAGAGGAACTTGCTGATGGATGATTCTGGCTACTAGATTAGGTTAGGTTAGGTTAGAAACCAGGTACCCGGAGCTAGTAGTGCCGCACATGCGGATTCCCTAGCCGAAAGCCTCAAGCAGGCTTTCGGCGAGGACGAGGTGAAAGTGTCCAGGCCAACAAAATGCGCGGAATTACGCGTAGTTGACCTGGACGAGACGGCGACACCCGAGGACGTGGTGGCGGCTATCTCCAAAGAGACCGGCTGCCACGCCGACGCGATTAAAACCGGCGACGTTCGCCGGAGCTAATCGGGCCTCGGGACCCCGTGGCTGCGCTGCCCTGCGGCAGACGCCAAAAAGATGGCAGCTAAGGGCAAGATCCTGGTGGGTTGGGTTTCGGCACGTATTAAGGTGTTGGAGCTCCGCCCACTCAGATGTTATCGGTGCCACGATGGGGGGCACGTGAAGTGCAGATGCACATCCGCAATAGACCGCAGCGATCTTTGCTACCGCTGCGGTCTTGCCGGCCACAAGGCCGCGCTGTGCTCAGCAGCTCCAAGCTGCAGCGTCTGTTCGGCGGCTGGTAAACCAGCTGGGCATATAGTGGGCAGAAAAGCCTGCACTTTTCCCCCTGGCAAAAAGACTATGCCGAAATTTATTCGGGTCCCGCCAGTTGAGGCCATGGACGAGGAGGTTGAGGTCGTGGTCCCTGGCCCAACCTCCAGTCGCGGCAAAAAAGGTGGTGCGACGTAAGCCCCACCAGCCTAGCGACAGAGGTCTGGGCGGCCGACGTGGAGTGCGGTCGGTCGCCCATCACACATAGACCTTGAGATGGCGCGCGCAACACCTGCGCGCCACGAAGATTGGCGCAAAGCGCGAGAAGACGCCGGAAACGGCTTGCGCGGTCGGGGATGTGGAGTATGCGGTATGCAGTTGTCCCATGTCCCCGGTCGAACGGGCAGAGGCGTCTCATAGTTGGGTTTTAGTGGATATTCCGCCACCCTTCAGCTCTCTGGTGGCGGCGAGTCCCACATTCCCCGCTGCTTGCGGCGGACACCCGTAAATGGGTTTCCCAACTTAAAAAAAAAGGTTAGAAACCACCCCCTCAGGGGGGCGGTTTCAGGGTGGTTCGTAATTGCATAAGCAATACCCTCGGATTCCCGAAAAATGACACCAAAATGTAACCAGTTCACCGACGCCAGCAGGTCTACATCAGGCTCCGTGAGGGCTTCGTTGGAACCACCCGTGTAGCTCCTTGCCCTTATTACTTAGGTACCTATTATAATTCCAGATATTCAGACTGCAAACCATTTAATAACGGATCACAGGTAGAAATTGATAATGAACGTTTAATGGTTGTTTGCCATAAAGTAGGATACGAAAAAGTACCTACCATAATATACGAAGATGCTTATTTAATACTTATCAAACAAGAAATTCCAAAGAAATCTGTTGGTAGTAAATGGAACGTGTTGGCCATTGGAATTGATACCATGTCAAGAGCTAGATTGTTAAATTCTATGCCACGAACTTTTAAAAACTTGAAATCTAATGATTGGTTAGATTTCAAGGGATATCAAAAGGTAAGTAAGATGAGTACTTATATTTAAGTTAGTTTGTATTTATACTTACTCATATTACAATGTAAATAATATGAAGTATATCGAGACTGTATGTCACAAATTTTAACCCTTATTCAATTAAAGGTATACATTGCCACCTTGAGTATTTTCATAAAAAAAAACACCTATCTAATATATTAAATTCTCGTGTCACAGTTTTCGTTGCCATACTCCTCCGAAACGGCTTGACCGATTCTCATGAAATTTTGTGAGCATATTCAGTAGGTCTGAGAATCGGCCAACATCTATTTTTCATCCCGAAATTCCTACGGGAACGGGAACTACGCGTGTGAAACCGCGGGGCGCAGCTAGTAATATACAAGTATATACAAGCTTAAACGATTATTTTAGAACCACCATTGTAACTAATTTATGTTTTTAAATATTTTATGTACCTACTATACGACATCTTACTATCTGTCAACGTCATTTATAACAACACGGTTACGTCAAAGTTGGCCGAACGGTTTCGGTGGGAAAAAAAATTCGCGCATCTCCGCAGTGTTTTTGAAATTTTGTGAAACAAAAAATCTGATAAGAGTGAATTTCACCAAGTGCCCAAAAATCTTCATTTCCGTGGATTTTTTTTCCTTTAAGTTTTTTTCAAAAAGAATTAGCGTTTATTATACTTCTCGATAATGTATGTATTCTTGCATATTATCAAGCTGATTACTTAAAAAACTAACGAATAACACAAGTTTAAAAATCACATGCCACGGCGATGAAACATGCGTGCACGGCAATGAAACAAGCGTCCACGGCAATGAAAGAAGTGTGCCACGGTAATGAAAGAATCACCACGGAAATGAAAATCCATACATAAAACATTTTTTTATGAGATATTATACTATCATACAATAGATACACACCTGTCTCCGAGAAGGACAGGCATACTCCCTCAGATGGGTTATCTACGCCACATCGAATGATAATGCTTGAACGAATTTCTTTATAAGATTAACATAAAATCCCCTATGATAAATGGCCTAAAGATTGGAAAGAATCGCTTCTGATCCCCCTGCTCAAAAAGGGGTCCACAAAATTACGTGCCTTATAAGCATGCTTTCATCATACGGTCTGCCTGTTAGTTTGTGTGGGTGGATATCAGACTTCTTGCGGGATCGATCGATACGGGATGGATGCTCGTCCGATCAAATGGCGATTAATGCCGGTGTTCCCCAAGGGTTAGTACTCGTTGCAACACTTTTACTGTTGCATATCAATGATCTGCTAAAGGCCGCTGAGTAACGCTGACCTCAACCCTCAATTTTGGTTCATACATTGAGTCAAAGGCTCAACTGGCTGCAAAAAAGCTAGGCGTCCTCTCAAGGGTGCGACGGTACTTCACGCCAGAACAGCTGCTCCATCTCTATTAAGCACAAGTTCGGTCGTGCATGGAGTACTATTCGCACCCTTGGGAAGGATCAGCTAAATATCAACTTGAGGGGTTGGAATCCGTAGAGAAGCGTACCAAGAGGCTCATTTCGTTCAGTCCCTCGTTGACTCGAGACTCCAAAGTCTTGAGCACCGGCGAAAAGTTGCTAGCCTATAAGTTTTTTATCGGATACGTTTTGGAGAGTATGCATCGGAACTGCACCGCTTAATTCCCCCATCTCCGATCAACCACCGAACGAGCAGGGAAACAGATAAACGTCACCCATAGATGGCAGATGTTCCACAAGCTCGCACAAAGCGTTTCGCGTTCACCTTTATGATGCGAATAGCGAGAGTGTGGAACTCCCTGCACAGTTTCTCTGTTCCTTGAAACATACAATCTGGGTCTTTTTAAGTCGCGAGTCAATAGGTACCTTTTAGGCGAGCACGTTCCATCTTAGGCTATATCATCGCTTTCCATCAGGCGAGTTACAGACAAGTGCAAGAATATTCTGGGTAAAAAGAAATGTGCATCCTACCGGACTGAGGCAATTATATCCCATGTCAGTAAGATTATGTTGCATATCATCCCGGATGAGCAGGCTGAAAAAGAGTCCCTTTTCTATTAAACATCTATGGCAAATACATAAGTAGGAGAGTTCATCTGTGATCATGGCGCTTGCAACAGCGTTGAAATATCGGAAACTCGAAATATTTCAACGCTGTATAATCATAATAATTTGAGTGCTAATAACCATGATAACTATAGAAACTATATAAGTAGGAGAACCTTAAAAGGGTGGGAGGGAGTCATTACTGTTGGCAGGAACAAGATCAGCAACCTTCGATATGCAGATGACACTACTTTGGCCGCATCCTCTGAGCACGAACTTGCTGAAATGTTCAGCAGAGTAGAACGCAAAACCGAGTCAGTAGGACTTTAGGTGAACAAGTCGAAGACAAAGGTTATGGTCACTAACCGAGCTGAACAGATCACACGCACAGGAGAATTGTCAGACCTGGAATTCATGAGCAAGTTTGTATACCTAGGCTGGACGATCAGTAATCAGAGAGGCTGCGAGAAAAAGATTCGAATTTGTGTGGAGATGGGCAAGCAATAAGCAAAATTTTGATAATCTGGAATGTCCGAAACATCTTTAAACGTAACAAAGATGAGACTAATTAGATCTCAGGTATTCTCGATATTTCTATACGGCTGTGAGTCCTGGTCTATCCACGCGCTGTAGATCGAAAAAAGATTAAGGCTTTCGAGATGTGGTGCTGGAGAAGGATGCCGCACATACCGTGAACAGCGAGACGTACGAATAAGTCTATTCTAGAACAACTTGACGTAAAAACAAGACTGTCTACGATATGTTACCTACGAGTCCTGACCTACTTTGGTCACATTTGGAGCTACAACGGTCATACAGCCTGGACAAGCTGGTTGTGGCGGGAAAGGTAGACCTACCCGACCTACCCGTTGGTAAAACTTGATCAAGGCAATAACAGGGCTCTCAATTACGAAGACAGAGTGGAGTAAAACGGCTGGTACACGACTCCATTACAGTGCATCAGAACGGACACGATCTTAAGGAATCAAGAAAACGAGCTAGAAGGAGTACATATGAGTTTATACAAATGAGTTATTTACTGTACTTATGTCTTTATTTAAGTATTTTATCGTATTGCTGAGATATTACTTGACGAGTACTGTACTGTCAGTATTCGGTACACTGTATCACAGGTAAATATGTTTTCCTTGCCTAATCATACCATGGCGATGAAAATATAAGTCACGGAAATGAAAGACCTGGCCACGGCGATGAAAGTAATTTGTTTTAAAAGACATGGCAATGAAATTTTTTTCATTGCCGTGTCTTTTTTTTCATTGCCATAGCAAATATTTGCTATGGAAACCACGGAAATGAAAGCATGGCGATGAGAAACGAGTCGAAAATTTAAAATTACATAAAATCTATTAGGTATCCTAAGAACTAAACAATTCACAAATAAACAGAAGAGTATGGGCATTCTATCGAATGCTCAATCAAGAGTATAAACTTGTTCAAATAGAAGTTATACCTATGCACGGCGATGAAAGAAAAAATGTCCAGTAACAAAAATGGGATACACTTACATTTATAGCTTGAAAACGCAGGCACGTGGACACGTCCTTCCACGTCGAGCACTGAGGCGGTACTATTGGGCAACGTTTAGCACACAGAGAAGGAGACGCAAGTCTTTAGGTGGAACAATATGTTTAAAAATGTTTTTGACATGGCGATGAAAGAAAGTTCTGGGACAAATGGTTTTCTAGTCACCATTCGTTGTATTGTTTAAATATTTGATTAAGTGTATTCCGTAACAATACCTTTACTATCCAAGTATCATATAAAACTAGGTTTCAATATATACAACCAATAGGTTTTCATCAAGGAGGTATAATACACATCAAGGTGAGTTGTGGACAGACACGGCGATGAAAGATTTCGAGGTTTAACATTTTTTTCTGGAGTACCTATTAATCCCAGTAATGAAATATTTAGTGCCTCACATAGGTGACTATTTCATCTAACCAAAAAAAAAGTTTTAAACATTATAACTATATTTTTTAGTACCGATTTCATAGTTGCCACGCAAATTTAGGCGCCGGGAAATTCACTCATAAGTGCTTTTTGGATTAAAATTCATAAACTATAATATTTTTTACGTAGCCTCACTGGTTAGGAGAACCCGCAATTTGTTTTTTGACGTAATTTAGATACTTACTTTAAGTAAGTGGTAAATAATTCACCACTGTCCGTTCCCGCTTTGATAAAAACATATTATTTATACACCCCTATTTTGAATTCGAGTTACTTAATCATACAGCTAATGTAAACGCCGGATGACAATATAATAGTGAAGTTAGTTTTTTTCTTTTGCTTTTATCTCTCTCTTAGTCAAAGTTTTACAAAATCCCGCCGAATTTTATTGTTATTCTACACCGAACCACAGGTGAACACTGCGATGAACAGCTGAGCGCTGTCGTCGACCTGAGCCGTCACAGAATACTTGATAGCTAGTGCTGTCTGGTAATACGGCATTTATTTAGTATTTTTTAAAGATAAGTAATCGACTATCATTTTTGATATTTTTATTGGATATATGGATTCAGTTACTGCTACAGATATTCTGATTTAAATAAGTCCCGTAGTTTCAAAATAGGGGTGTATATTAAGTATTCAAATTTTGTTTTAATTTTTGTTTTTATTTCGTTTGTATTTTCTTTGTAATCTCAATAACTTTTAATAAATATGTTCTAATATAAATATTTATTTTTTATTTCATTACCTAAATATGAAACACGAAATAAAACATGGATACCAAGAGAAAGTCACTAGACAATACACAAAAAAATAACCGGAACGGACAATGGTAACTATCTTACCACCAACACGCTTTTGTATTCCTATATGGATAATGGTAAATTATTTACCATCGGGAAAACTACCCCCTACCCCCATTTTATTTTAATTTTGATAAAATATATGCAATTGGTGACTCCCAATTATCCAAAATACAATCCAATTTTCCAAAAAACGTGTACATTGGCTCGCGTTTGTTTAATAAGGGTTCAATCATGACTAATAGGAAATATGTTTTGTTTGATGTTAAAAGAACACTAATCCTTCGGTTCATATATGATCCATTGAAATGTTACATTTTTTAGGCCTTACCTTGCGTTTCTTAGAGGACGCAATTTTATTTTTTTGACGTGTAGGGGGGGTAAGTGTAAAGCTAAAATCAAGTTTGTGGGGTCGCCACCCTTGTCCCACGGCCGCCATCTTGAAAATAGGGGTTGAAACGGTTTTTACGATATATCTCTTAAACTATTTATCTGATAAAAATTTTTTTTACGTTTTTTGTTGCAAATTAAATTCTCTATAACTTTGGTCCAGTAATTTTTTGTCGTAAAACTATAAATAAAAAAGTTAAAAGTGAAAATGTACAGAAATTCGAGAAAAAAATTACCGAGAATGCTGTCCAGGTAGAAAATACCCAAGCGACCATTAGGGAACAAAAGAAAAGCTGCTATTATTATTATCATTATTTCTAACCTCTCTTACTGTACTATTCTTTTTTTGAAGTGAAAACTTCTTTAGCGGCGCTGAGCACTTTTTTTTGTATGGGTAAAAACTTTCAAACTCGCGTCAGGGTCACGTGATGCTGATCGAAAAAGCGTAAGATCGAGGGGAAGGGAGAGGAACTAGTATCTCCCACTCTTTCTACCGTGCCTGAGTGTGCTGCAGCGGTATCCTCGTAACAAATGTCATTGTGACATTGCCTCCAGACTCTACCTCGTGGGTGGTGAGGAAAAGAGTCAATAATTAATTATTAATAACATTGCAAAATTACTAATTAAAATAATTATAATAACAAAATAAAAAACTGATGACACATTATTAGTACCCACGTATAAAATATGTATAGTTAAGAGTACTGAAAAATAGTACTCACTTCGGAGCGCTGTAAAACCTTAGCTATTGACTTAATGAAAAAATGTTGCATATAAAAGTTGTCGAAAAAACGATCTGCAAAAATGGTCTGATATCGTTTTTTCGTAAAATGATAAAAAAAAGTTATATCGAAAAATATATTTTTTTTCTCGAATTTCTCAACATTTTCACTTATAACTTTTTTATTTATAAATTACTGGACCAAAGTTATAGAGAATTTAATTTGCAACAAAAAACGTTTAAAAAATTTTTTATCAGTTAAATACTTTAAGAGATATATCGTAAAAACCGTTTCAACCCCTATTTTCAAGATGGCGGCCGTGGGACAGGGGTGGCGACCCCACAAACTTGATTTTAGCTTTCCACTTACCCCCCCTACACATCAAAAAAATAAAATTGCGTCCTCTAAGAAACGCAACCCCAAATGTAACTTTTCAATGGATCAATAATATTGTTGAGTACTATAGGTATGTTCGGTATATCTAGTAACACTTTAAAACTTTCGCAAACTGCATTCATTGTTCTTTTGTGACCACGGTCAGTGTCAGAATCGTCGAGGTATCTAATAATGAAGTAATTTTAAATATTCTATTTAAACGCGATTATAAACTGACTGACCTGTGTTTTATAAACTATGGAATGAAATAATATTGTGAAGACTTATAAAACACTTAATTAGAAAAAATTACAATATCCGATACGCCCCAATATTATTATGCATACCAGTACTTCCCAGTTGCCCTCAGTGCGCTGTGGCGGCGATGCCGAAGGGGCAACTGGGAATAACCCATAAAATTTCATACATTATTATGATAAAACTACTCAAAATGGTATTTTGTCAATTAAGGAAAATTTAAATGAATTTTGTTTTTTTTTAAAATACTTACTAAATAAGTACTTACTTACTTCTTTTTCTAATTCGTTCGATAAGTAAGTAAGTACTACACACTGACCATTAATGTTGAGAACGAGGCTAAAGACAGAGGTTTTTATATGTACTTAACAATACCTAATTAACTAAGAAATCAATAAGTAATATGACCCTTTTTTCAGGTGGCTTACAGTACTTTCCCCAACTTGATGGCAGTGCTGTCGGGAATGCACAACACATATATATACAATGTTTGTTCTTCGGGGATGCATCTTGTCAATCATTTAATGCTGTGGAGTGATTTTAAAAATGCTGGCTATAAGACGGCATATGCAGAGGATTATTTATCATTACCCGACACATTTGAGAGATACGGTTTTAAAATTATTCCTACGGACCATTACACTAGACCGTTCTTTCTCATAGGAGAACACACTAGTGGTAATTTAATTTGCACTAAGCACCTTTCTTCTCCCAACCATATCCTGAATTATGCCTACGATTTTGCAGAAGCTTATAAGAATGATGGATTCTTTGGATTATTTTGGCTCAATTCATTGAGTCATAATCTTCAAAATTTACCTTCTTTACATGACTATGCCATTGATAAATTCTTAAATAAATTAAATGAAACAGAGAACTTACTGAATAACACTTTTGTTATACTATTCAGTGATCATGGAATCAAATTTGGAGATGACCGAATCAGACAAATAGAGTCTTACTATGCGGAAAGGCTACCAATGTTATTTATTTGGACACCGTTAAGTTTTAGGAAAATACATGAAGAAAAATATGTAAATTTACAAAAAAATCAACAACGATTGATAACACCATTAGATTTGCATTTAACGCTTAACAGTTTTGTAAATCCAAATAAGTCTTTAAACGTTTGCCCATTGTGCACAAGTTTATTCAATGAAGTGTCCGAATCGAGAGATTGTACCGACATAGGAGTTAGTGAAAAATGGTGCACTTGTCATGGAAGTAAAGCTGTTGACAAGGGGAGTAGAGAAGCTAAATTAAGTATCAATACTGCAGTTCATTTTTTACACAGGTTTTCTTCTTTTGAAGTTAAAACAAAAGAATGTAAGGTATGTGGTCTTTTGCACCTTAAGGAGATAATAAGAATACATTCATACCAACTGGACAACAATAGGACAATATATATAGTCGCATTTGAAATGAAGCCAGGAAAACGCATTTTCGAAGCAAATATTATGAAAGAAAATGATGAATACAAAGTGATAGATTACATATTCGCAATATCGCCGTACGGTAACACAAAAGGTTGTGCATTACATAGCTATCAAGAAATTTACTGTAATTGTTTTTTAAATGTATCTTGTTCGATCTCTCCATTAAATAAAAGCAGTGTAATTCCCCCACAAATGGAAACTACGCATCCTTTCCCCAATACACAGACAAGGCAGTAAAGCGTTCCCCAACAACTATCGTCCCATTTCATTGTTATGTATTTTCTCTAAACTATTAGAAAAAAATATCAATCGCCGTCTCGTAAATTTTCTTGAATCTAACAAACTCATTTCAAACAATCGATATACTTAAAAAGTTTCGGACGCAACAAATCTACAGAGGATGCGGTATTTTTGCTAACAAATTTAGTTTCCAATTCTTTAGATCAGAATAAATGCTGCCATATCTGGTTGTATATGGTAACCTTTCATAAGATTCGTGCTTCTCGTCCTCAAACTGATAAAACCCTCACCATACACTCTTGCTCTTTATTTTAGAATAACCTCATCACACCTACTATACTCGTATCATGTAATTGTTCACACAACACGTCACTTTCATTAAATACTGAGGAATCCAATTCAATGAAAATTTCAATCCTATCAGGCAAAGTTAGAAAATCTATACACTTAATGAAGTCACTTCGTAACTCGGCACCAAAAACTACTTATTTTAATTCAAGTTTACAAAGTCAATCAAGTTTATTAAGTACCACACTACTGGAACTGGAAAGAGCCCAACGTGCTGTTATCAAGGTGATGTTACGGAAACCTTCTAGTTTCCCGACTAATGACCTATAGTGCATTCATTTGGCCGTGAGACAAAATGTAAACAAACCATGAAAAAGGTTATTTTGTATGTCATGTTTTATCAATAATACATAGAGTACTCCCTACTGACTACTTGATATTTAATTAATCTTTGAAATATAGAATATATAACATACTAGCTTTAGCCCTCAACTTCGTTCGCGTGTAATAATTATTTTAACACGCGACTTCATTTGTGTAGAAGGTGAAAAAATAGTTATTCTGTGCCGCCGTGCACTAGCCGGGTCGCCTTGTCGTAGTAACTATTTAGTAATCTGTGGCCTTGATCATAATTTTGCTGTAATGTTATTTTAAAACTAAGATATCTTCTAAGATACTTATTGAAATCAAATCATCTAAAAGGCAAATGTCTTTTAGATTAAATACTTTTGCAATGTAAGCGCAAAAAATGTGTTTTTTACGACATCACATTAGAAACTCCTAGATTTATCGGTGTTTCTCTACAATATCATGCATGTATTATACATATAAACTTTCCTCTGGTATCACTCTATTAAAAAAACCGCTACAAAATCCGTTGCGTAGTTTTAAAGATTTAAGCATACATAGGGACGGACAGACAGCGACAGCGACTTTGTTTTATAAGTACTATTTAGTAACCATAGATGAAAGATTGGTTGGATACCGCGATACCTGATGAGATACATATATTATTAATAGTTACTCGCATGTTCACACTGCCAGCGAGTAACTATTATGATCACGGATGAACAGTTCAGTTCATCCGTGATCATGGCGCTTGCAACAGCGTAGAAATATTGGAAACTCGAAATCACTACCTTTGAGCAATTGGTAGGGAATAAGACACTTTGGCCATAAAATACCTGGAAATTTAATGAAATACCGATAATGCGTCTCGGAGATTTTTTGTCGAAGCATATACAACAGCCCGAATCAAATAATTGACATACGTTACGCGCGTTTTTTAAAATATGCAAAATTAAATGTATTTTTTTATAATCTAACTGAGATATTTTCTTATTTTTTTTGCGGAAGAACATTCTACAGAGTCTTAGAAAACTACAAAAGAAAAAGCCAAATCGGTCTAGCCGTTCGCAAGTTATGACGTGATAACGGCAAACGGGTTTCATTTTTATATATATAGACTAGCGGCGCCCTACGGTTTCACCCGCGTAGTTCTCGTTCCCGTAAGAATATGGGGATAAAATATGCCAAAGACCTTCCCACTGAATCAATCTATCTATTAAAATAAACCGCATCAAAATCCGTTGCGTAGTTATAAAGATCTAAGCATACATAGGGACATCAGGACATAGGGACATAGAAAGCTACTTTGTTGTATACTGTTTTTGATGATTACACGAAAGGATATTGGGCAAAACGTCCCAAGTGCTCTAGCACTTCGTGTGATACATCATTCGATAGCTATCGTTAAGAGGAACAAATGATTCTTCGGAAGTGAAGCCGAATTCCCCGGCAGGAAAAAGTTACAGCCATTTAAAAAAACATATATGCCTACTTTATGCAAGGAGTTCTAAGTACTTTAGCACTTAGTGTGGTACATCATTCGATAGCTATCGTTAAGAGGAACAAATGATTCTTCGGGAGTGAAGCCGAATTCCCCGGCAGAAAAAAGTTACAGCCATTTAAAAAAACATATATGCCTACTTTATGCAAGGAGTTCTAAGTACTGTAGCACTTAGTGTGGTACATCATTCGATAGCTATCGTTAAGAGGAACAAATGATTCTTCGGAAGTGAAGCCGAATTCCCCGGCAGGAAAAAGTTACAGCCATTTAAAAAAACATATATGCCTACTTTATGCAAGGAGTTCTAAGTACTGTAGCACTTAGTGTGGTACATCATTCGATAGCTATCGTTAAGAGGAACAAATGATTTTTCGGGAGTGAAGCCGAATTCCCCGGCAGAAAAAAGTTACAGCTATTTAAAAAAATATATATGCCTACTTTATGCAAAGAGCTAGCTATTTGGCTAAGCTACTTATTTATTTAAACACTATATTTCGCTATTTCTTATAAATTATGATGAGGTAACGGTAAAGGAATAGGTAAGTACATAATACAAGAAATAAAATAATAGTTATTTATGGTACAAGCGAGGTAAGTTACGAGTTAGAGAGTAAGTTTACTATCCTCGGCTATCTTTAGACCCTCGCCTGACGGCTCGGGCCTCAATAGCGCCTCGGAAGTAATCACCAATACTCGCGTGTACCATACAACGTTTTTCAACACATTTGCGAAGAAATTATCATTTTTCGCTAATAATTGAAGCTCCACTTTCCAACTTCCCAAGAACTTTGTCTGTTTTTTCGGTTTTCAGCCATTTACACGGACTCCTTGAATCAGTTTAACGTAACACAACCGAGTTTTTTTTAAATGGCTGTAACTTTTTTCTGCCGAGGAATTTGGCTTCACTCCCGTAGAATCATTTGTTCCTCTTAACGATAGCTATCGAATGATGTACCACACTAAGTGCTACAGCACTTAGAACTCCTTGCATAAAGTAGGCATATATATTTTTTTAAATGGCTTTAACTTTTTTCTGCCGGGGAATTCGGCTTCACTCCCGTAGAGTCATTTGTTTCTCTTAACGATACCTATCGAATTATGTACCACACTAAGTGCTACAGCACTTAGAACTCCTTGCATAAAGCAGCCATATATATATTTTTAAATGGCTGTAACTTTTTTCTGCCGGGGAATTCGGCTTCACTCCCGTGGAGTCATTTGTTTCTCTTAACGATACCTATCGAATTATGTACCACACTAAGTGCTACAGCACTTAGAACTCCTTGCATAAAGTAGCCATATATATATTTTTAAATGGCTGTAACTTTTTTCTGCCGGGGAATTCGGCTTCACTCCCGAAGAATCATTTGTTCCTCTTAACGATACCTATTGAATGGTGTTCCACAAAGTGCTACAGCACTTAGAACTCCTTGCATAAAGTAGCCATATATATATTTTTAAATGGCTGTAACTTTTTCCTGCCGGGGAATTCGGCTTCACTCCCGAAGAATCATTTGTTCCTCTTAACGATACCTATCGAATGATGTATCACACAAAGTGCTACAGCACTTGGGACACACTCCATACAAATCTGCCCATTGTCCTTTGTTTCTTGAATTATTTTTACACAGTTTCACCACGAAAACTGTCATTTTACTACGTATTATGTTCAAAATTTAATAAAACATTAGGAACATACGCCTCACAGACAGCTTGCAGTGTGACTGGCTTGGATACGCCGGGTATGTACGTGTAGTATTTGTTGCCGCATTTGACTACGTCGGCGATACCTACCAAACACAGCGAAACCAATTCATCATCTAAGGTAGTAATAGTAATGACGATGATAATTGACATTACTAAAACCTAAAAATGCTGTGAATCTCAAACTATGGATACATTTTAATACTACTAAATGAAGGTGAACAGTCATTTTAAGTAATGAAAGTAAAATTAATAGTTTTCGTATTTAGCCGGATTGTACCCGTCATTTTTACTCTTGATCAACTTGTTGACGTGAGTGTTTTCTTCCCGATTATATAGTAAAGTATATTGTAAATTTTTGATAATTCTTTGTTTAAAGTAATTATTGTATTATGTTTTATATTCAGTTATCGTAAAATTTCTGTTATCTGAACGTTGATTTTGATGAAAATAAGTGAACCTGGTTCAAACAGCGCTTGCACTTTTACTTCGCCGAAGGTCCAAACATACACCAAGGTGTTATTAATATACTTATTTAAATATGTAGAAGAGACTTGGCCAAAGATTCGTATCCCTACAAAAATTCTATTGTATATAACGACTTCACGAGCCTCCGTTTACCGATTTCTAAAAGAAAAAAAAGGAAAATCCATGTTGGAGCTCTTCTTCTGAGGATCACCAATAAATAGTTGTTTATTTATTTTGTAGTAAAACAATTCAGGTGCTAACATGAATTGTTTTTACTTGTACTCAACTCATCCTGTTTATTACCTTTTTATTGATTTTTACACTAAACTAAATTAATAGACGACTTATCAAAGATGCCTACTTAGTCTTATTTTACTTTCATATTTATAACTCTAAAAAAACTATATATTTTTCGCCTAAATGAGCTAAAAGTTTGACAACCAGTATTTCTTTGTTTACATTTTGTCTCACGGCCAAATGAATAGACTATATACTTGGAATGTGACCTACTCAAGGTGCGCCAGCTTTTCATCACCAAGGTTTCCACTGCAGTACACAAACGAACACACACACACACAACATTTTCATATTTTTGGTATTGTGATAAATTAAGTATAAGTTAAACAAAGTCACAAAATTTTATTGTTGATAATAAAATATAATAATGTGTTTTTGTATAAAAAGTGCTTTTATTTTGGTTAGGTCATTTAATCGTATTAAGTATGTATGTAGTCAATAAAGAAGCCGCTTTGGATAAGGGCAGATGGAGGGAGCACCTGTTACACCAACAAGAGTACCGCTCTTAAACTGATGATGATGAGTTTAATTCAATATTACTATTTATGATAACCTACAGTAGAAAAATAGAACACTTAAGTACTTACCTTTTTTATTCTTCTTAGATTATTTATTAGTCTTCCATTTCATACTCATAACAAGTGAAATGTGGATGCATGAAATATAACTGATCCGCCATTTTGAAGAGACCGCCATATTAGATTTCATAAACGTCACTCAAGCCAAACAGCTGTCTTCCAAACTATAATATACACTAGCTACGCCCCGCGGTTTTACCCGCGTGAATCCCAATCCCATGGGAATTTCGGGATAAAAAGTATCATGTGTTATTCCTAGTTATAAGGAATATATGTACCAAAGGATGATGCAAATTTAGGTACTCCCACCAATAGCTATTTGTCATAATATATCGTTGGATAGCCAAAGTTGAGCAGAACAAAAGTTACTATGGAGTCAAGGTCCAAATCTCAGTCCGATCAGAGTTATATACATATCAGTTTGTCATAATATCACCATCGTAGATTAGTAAAAAAACAAGGTAAGTTTATTTTTGGTTGTTTATTATTATAAAAAATGCATTTCCTTCATTTTAGGTCCACTATGACATACCTACCCGATATATTACACATAGAAATTGGAGAGGGTACCCCTTTTTTTTTAACGTTGGGAAAATGCGTTGAATCGCATACCACCGGGAGCCGAGAACGAGAGGTGACTCCCAGGTGGTTATGTGGGGCTCTCCCCGCCTGAAGGGCGAGGCATACCCACTAAAAACCCAACGACGTCCGTCCGCGTCTTAAAGTGGGTGCCGTAGGATCTCGAGGAATTCGACTACAGGCACCCAGACGCCGGGCCCGCACCAAAGCGCGGCCCCCCCAGACCATACCGCTAGCGGACGAGGGCCAGCCTCCCAAACCCCCGCTCACGGTATCGGGGCTTAGCCCCCATCCCAGGCCCCCCCTCGCAAAGAGGAGGGGCCGCGCGCGCCGGAACGTGGCGCGCGCAGTCGGGCGATCTCCTTAGGGGGAGGATGCCGTTCCCGTCGTTCCACGTCTTTCCCTGTCGTTCCCTGTTTTTCCCCGTCGTTCCGTCGACCCGCTGCCCGGCCCTAGGCTGCGGGGATGCTGGTACTTGGCTGTATTAGACGGGTACTAATCTGGTACTCGACAGTACTTGGCTTCACTCCCGCAGCCCGGCCGCTACGCGGCCAGTGGGAATTCGCAGCCAACCCTTGGGCTTTCGCCCCGTCCTTACGGACCGCCACCCCGCCCGTCACCGCCGTTACCCGGAATAAGTCCGGGACGCCGGCCGGGCCCGCCCCGCCTAGCAGTGACCCAGGTTCAATACCCGGGACCCCTAGCCGAGACCTCTCCTCCGCTGACTTTTAGCCGTCGGCGAGTTAGTCTCAGTGACATAGCCCACCGACGTTGCCCAGGACGCACCACGAGGAGGTAGTCAGCATAGCGCCCCGGAGAAGGTACCCCAGAAAATGTATGGACTCTGGAACCTCCTCCAATAGCTATGTGTAATAAATATATCGTTGGATAGCTATAGTTGAGCAGAACAAAAGTTACTATGGAGTCAAGATCGAAATCTTAGTCCGATCAGAGTTATGAAGTACCAAACATATCAGTTTATCAAGTCAAAGATGGGTAGAATTTTCAAACCCATGGTATTTTTAAATGAGGCCATAGTGGACCCAAAATGAAGGAAATGCATTTTTTATAATAATAAACAACCTAAAATACGAAGGTGATATTATGATAAACTGATAAGTATGTTTGGTACTCCATAACTCCGATCGGACTAAGATTTCGACCTTGACTCCATAGTAAGTTTTGTTCTGCTCAATTATGGCTATCCTAGGTCTACATAGTAGTAGGACTATTGGGAGTTTTGTTTTACTGGTAAGTTCCAGTAGTTCTACTGGTAAGACTACTCGGTAAAACTACTGGGATGTGGCCCAATAATGTAAGTACTTAATACATGTAATACTATTGCGCCCTTTTCTGATTCAAAGGAGAAAGAGCTTAATAAATCTATTGCAACATTTTTTTTAAACTTATTTGATTGACCACCCCTGACTTCACGTCATATGTTCCCCTTACCCCAATTTCCGATTTCTTTTCATAACTTTTAAACTAAACCTTATTCTTTTAATTAAGAATGCACATTAGATTGCTGAAAAGTTAAAGTATAACACCTTGCCTGAATACTTAGCAAGGCATCGTTATTCACACACTTATTGAAACAGTTTTCCTTACCCCAAAAACCGGGAAAGGGGAACACTTGGACCAACCTTAGGTTTTTTTATTATTATATCAAAAGTATTATAGGTAAAGATATAAGGACTTTTATTTCAGGAAGTTAGATATAATATGCAAGCTACAAATGTATCAAAACTAATCAAATCTTATAAAATATGGCAATTAACCACAAAAATTTCGCGCAAAAAATGAAGTATGTTCCCTTTACCCCACCTGACCTTATGTACTTATTATAAAGAAGTAAAGTTTGTGTGTTTGTTAAATAGTAAGGGGTAACCTCGGGATCTACTGAACTGATTTCAAAAATTATTTCACTAATGGGAAGATATATTGTCAGCGACTGATATAGGCTAAGTTTATCCCTGTATTCCCACGGGAATGGGAACTACGCGAGTGAAACCGCGGGGCGCTGCTAGTATACAATAAACCCATGAATCCGATTAGAATAATTAAAACACAATAATACGATATTTCTTCTTTATTAATTTATAAAAATAAATAATTATTCTCTAGGTCAATTAACTACAAATAGATAAAACTGGTCAAATTCGCCACGAACAACGGATCATTAAAGAAACTTGCAATCAATGATGCGTGGTTGAACAAAGCCTTAACAGATGCGTGGCTCGTGACGTAGGAAGGTTTCTGAGCAATATTTAATACCACTACAGATACAGACATTACCAGCAATATTTTTGTAAGCAGATTTCATATTATTGACCACAAAAATAAATCCCGAATTATTAAATAATTTCCTTTTTTTACAAGGACAATACAAATAGAAATCAAATACTAAAATAATACAGTTACAAGTTTTTACAACAGTACAATACTGCTTTAATTAATTTCCTTTCAATCCCTGTACTACTGTAAACACAAAACTGTGCTTAGGTGATATAATATTATTTTTCAACATCTCTTAGGTATCTATATCCCGACCATTATCGACCTTGGCAACTGCTTCAACACCTCTTACAGAAGTAATGAAATAGATATTAAGTATTTATTTTTGTATTGAAAATAAAATATTTTTGATAAATAAAGAGGTGTAAAAACGAAACTCGTAGGTGGTATAGACGCGACGGCATGTTACACACTTCTCTGTAAGTTATTGGTTTTTGTACTAGTTATTAAGATATTATAAGTTGTTTTGTACCTTAGGGGGCGTCCATTAATTACGTGAGGTGTTCTAGGGGGGGAGGGGGTCAAGCTAAATCTTTCCAAATCTCACTTAGGGGGGAGGAGGATTCTTGGCAAATATCACGTAATTTTTTTTCTCCCAGAATACGGTGTAAAATTGCGTGAAAAATTATGTTTAGAATAAAACATGGTCAAATCTGAGAAAACAGTATTTGTCGTATTCATCCGAACTTCGCAGAGCAATGAAGTAGCGCTCGATTGATTTTCTTAATAATCCAACACGTTTACAGTTCAAATAGAAGTTTTGAAGAATCTCGCGTGAGATTAGGGGAGGGGGGAGGGAGCTGAAGAAAATCTTACGATATCTCACCAAGGGGGGAGAGGGGGTTGAAAAATTGCCAAAAACGCCTCACGTAATTAATGGACGCCCCCTTACTGTTGTTACCCCAAATAAATAAATAAGAGGAACAGTGAGCGCCGCGCCGGGCGAAACTGCATCGTGCCGTGCGCAGTTTTGCGCTTTGTCCTTTTTAATAATAAACATATAAATAAGCACCATGAATATACGAGTAGAAGCGATATCGTTTCATGCAACTCGACTTATAATAATTACTTACTTATAAAATTTACATCACACTTATAGTTTAGCAGGCAATTTATGAGATTATTTTGAGATTGCAAGCTGTTGCACCCATCTCTTGGCAGTTGACGGTCATATAGCCTCTTACAAATTAACAAAAATGCAATTTTAATTTGTACTAATGAACACATAAATATTACGCTTCCATATACTTATTCAAGCTAGTATGAGGTTGGCTTGGATATATAAAAAACAAAGACAGTTGAGTCAACGTAAGAAGAACACCCAACAAGTTTGGTACCTGAAAATAAATAAAGTATTAATTTAAATGTTAATTTATTTGACAATGCCATTTATCGAAAATATATGGCTTTCAATGAGAGATTGTTTAGCGATTAGGACCAAAACACATGTGAAGGCCACAATTCATAAGTCAGAGTAACGCATATTAAATAACTATTATTGTAATGTGTTTGAGTAAATCAAAGAAATCAATACATTTGGACACACTTGTTAGTGTTTAGCATTGCAGATTGTTCAACCATATTTACTGTTTACCCAATTTTTCTAAACATTACTAAACAGCATTGAACCCTAATCGTTCTATACATTTCAACTAATCACTTACATAGTATTATTATATACAGTAACTTATCACCAGCATCCACACAATAGTTTTATCAAGCACTGTCATCGAAGAATAAATTAATTCGGTGAGCAATAAGGTATTATCTATTTTTACTATTTATTAGTATTATAAAGAGGAAAGATTTGATCGTTTGTTTGTATTAAATAGGTGATGTAACTACTAGATAGACTTGAAACATTTCATCCCTATGTGATAATTTACTTTTCGGGGAGAAACATAGGCTATTTTCTATTCCAGTAGGCCCATGGGAAGCGCAGGTGAAACTGCAGGGTGCTGCTATTAAAAAAATATTTAAAAATACTTACAACAATAAACAGGTCTACTTCTAATATGCCGTACAATAGCCATAAGCTAGTAACTATAAATGACATTAGTATCATAGGGAATGGCAGACATGCCGTGTTTTTCACTCTCATTACATAATTCAGTTGACTCATAGGAGCTCCTATTGTAACCACTGTCATGCCACTGGCGCATATACCTGAAAATATTAGTAAAGTAGGATATAAATAGATCTCACTTGGATTTTGTTGTATATTTCTTGTAAAATTTGTGTGTTTTGTACTTATAAGTGGTGAGATATTTCACCAGTTCTTTGTACATACTTTTAGTATATTGTAAAATATTTTGATTTCTATTTATTTAAAAATATATATTTTTTTTCCCATTAAATTAGGATTTACTAGTATGAAACCATTAAAACAAAAACTGGAAAACTATAGATCTCCAGTACCTGAATTTAATGATGCTGTTTATTTGGGGTGTTCTAGGGGCTCATTATAACATAAAATCTTGAAAATGTATGAAAGTCACAAAATTGTATTGTTGATAATAAAATATAATAATGTGTTTTTGTATAAAAAGTGCTTTTATTTTGGTTAGGTAATTTAATCATATTAAGTATGTATGTAGTCAATAAAGAAGCCGCTTTGGATAAGCGCAGATGGAGGGAGCACCTGTTACACCAACAAGAGTACCGCTCTTAAACTGATGATGATGAGTTTAATTCAATATTACTATTTATGATAACCTACAGTAGAAAAATTAAACACTTAAGTACCTTTTTTATTCTTCTTAGATTATTTATTAGTCTTCCATTTCATACTCATAACAAGTGAAATGTGGATGCATGAAATATAACTGATCCGCCATTTTGAAGAGACCGCCATATTAGATTTCATAAACGTCACTCAAGCCAAACAGCTGTCTTCCAAACTATAATATACACTAGCTACGCCCCGCGGTTTTACCCGCGTGAATCCCAATCCCATGGGAATTTCGGGATAAAAAGTATCATGTGTTATTCCTAGTTATAAGGAATATATGTACCAAAGGATGATGCAAATTTAGGTACTCCCACCAATAGCTATTTGTCATAATATATCGTTGGATAGCCAAAGTTGAGCAGAACAAAAGTTACTATGGAGTCAAGGTCCAAATCTCAGTCCGATCAGAGTTATATACATATCAGTTTGTCATAATATCACCATCGTAGATTAGTAAAAAAACAAGGTAAGTTTATTTTTGGTTGTTTATTATTATAAAAAATGCATTTCCTTCATTTTAGGTCCACTATGACATACCTACCCGATATATTACACATAGAAATTGGAGAGGGTACCCCTTTTTTTTTAACGTTGGGAAAATGCGTTGAATCGCATACCACCGGGAGCCGAGAACGAGAGGTGACTCCCAGGTGGTTATGTGGGGCTCTCCCCGCCTGAAGGGCGAGGCATACCCACTAAAAACCCAACGACGTCCGTCCGCGTCTTAAAGTGGGTGCCGTAGGATCTCGAGGAATTCGACTACAGGCACCCAGACGCCGGGCCCGCACCTAAGCGCGGCCCCCCCAGACCATACCGCTAGCGGACGAGGGCCAACCTCCCAAACCCCCGCTCACGGTATCGGGGCTTAGCCCCCATCCCAGGCCCCCCCTCGCAAAGAGGAGGGGCCGCGCGCGCCGGAACGTGGCGCGCGCAGTCAGGCGATCTCCTTAGGGGGAGGATGCCGTTCCCGTCGTTCCACGTCTTTCCCTGTCGTTCCCTGTTTTTCCCCGTCGTTCCGTCGACCCGCTGCCCGGCCCTAGGCTGCGGGGATGCTGGTACTTGGCTGTATTAGACGGGTACTAATCTGGTACTCGACAGTACTTGGCTTCACTCCCGCAGCCCGGCCGCTACGCGGCCAGTGGGAATTCGCAGCCAACCCTTGGGCTTTCGCCCCGTCCTTACGGACCGCCACCCCGCCCGTCACCGCCGTTACCCGGAATAAGTCCGGGACGCCGGCCGGGCCCGCCCCGCCTAGCAGTGACCCAGGTTCAATACCCGGGACCCCTAGCCGAGACCTCTCCTCCGCTGACTTTTAGCCGTCGGCGAGTTAGTCTCAGTGACATAGCCCACCGACGTTGCCCAGGACGCACCACGAGGAGGTAGTCAGCATAGCGCCCCGGAGAAGGTACCCCAGAAAATGTATGGACTCTGGAACCTCCTCCAATAGCTATGTGTAATAAATATATCGTTGGATAGCTATAGTTGAGCAGAACAAAAGTTACTATGGAGTCAAGATCGAAATCTTAGTCCGATCAGAGTTATGAAGTACCAAACATATCAGTTTATCAAGTCAAAGATGGGTAGAATTTTCAAACCCATGGTATTTTTAAATGAGGCCATAGTGGACCCAAAATGAAGGAAATGCATTTTTTATAATAATAAACAACCTAAAATACGAAGGTGATATTATGATAAACTGATAAGTATGTTTGGTACTCCATAACTCCGATCGGACTAAGATTTCGACCTTGACTCCATAGTAAGTTTTGTTCTGCTCAATTATGGCTATCCTAGGTCTACATAGTAGTAGGACTATTGGGAGTTTTGTTTTACTGGTAAGTTCCAGTAGTTCTACTGGTAAGACTACTCGGTAAAACTACTGGGATGTGGCCCAATAATGTAAGTACTTAATACATGTAATACTATTGCGCCCTTTTCTGATTCAAAGGAGAAAGAGCTTAATAAATCTATTGCAACATTTTTTTTAAACTTATTTGATTGACCACCCCTGACTTCACGTCATATGTTCCCCTTACCCCAATTTCCGATTTCTTTTCATAACTTAAAATAAACTAAACCTTATTCTTTTAATTAAGAATGCACATTAGATTGCTGAAAAGTTAAAGTATAACACCTTGCCTGAATACTTAGCAAGGCATCGTTATTCACACACTTATTGAAACAGTTTTCCTTACCCCAAAAACCGGGAAAGGGGAACACTTGGACCAACCTTAGGTTTTTTTATTATTATATCAAAAGTATTATAGGTAAAGATATAAGGACTTTTATTTCAGGAAGTTAGATATAATATGCAAGCTACAAATGTATCAAAACTAATCAAATCTTATAAAATATGGCAATTAACCACAAAAATTTCGCGCAAAAAATGAAGTATGTTCCCTTTACCCCACCTGACCTTATGTACTTATTATAAAGAAGTAAAGTTTGTGTGTTTGTTAAATAGTAAGGGGTAACCTCGGGATCTACTGAACTGATTTCAAAAATTATTTCACTAATGGGAAGATATATTGTCAGCGACTGATATAGGCTAAGTTTATCCCTGTATTCCCACGGGAATGGGAACTACGCGAGTGAAACCACGGGGCGCTGCTAGTATACAATAAACCCATGAATCCGATTAGAATAATTAAAACACAATAATACGATATATCTTCTTTATTAATTTATAAAAATAAATAATTATTCTCTAGGTCAATTAACTACAAATAGATAAAACTGGTCAAATTCGTCACGAACAACGGATCATTAAAGAAACTTGCAATGATGCGTGGTTGAACAAAGCCTTAACAGATGCGTGGCTCGTGTCGTGACGTAGGAAGGTTTCTGAGCAATATTTAATACCACTACAGATACAGACATTACCAGCAATATTTTTGTAAGCAGATTTCATATTATTGACCACAAAAATAAATCCCGAATTATTAAATAATTTCCTTTTTTTACAAGGACAATACAAATAAAAATCAAATACTAAAATAATACAGTTACAAGTTTTTACAACAGTACAATAATGCTTTAATTAATTTCCTTTCAATCCCTGTACTACTGGATTAAAACACAAAACTGTGCTTAGGTGATATAATATTATTTTTCAACATCTCTTAGGTATCTATATCCCGACCATTATCGACCTTGGCAACTGCTTCAACACCTCTTACAGAAGTAATGAAATAGATATTAAGTATTTATTTTTGTATTGAAAATAAAATATTTTTGATAAATAAAGAGGTGTAAAAACGAAACTCGTAGGTGGTATAGACGCGACGGCATGTTACACACTTCTCTGTAAGTTATTGGTTTTTGTACTAGTTATTAAGATATTATAAGTTGTTTTGTACCTTACTGTTGTTTCCCCAAAATAAATAAATAAGAGGAACAGTGAGCGCCGCGCCGAGCGAAACTGCATCGTGACGTGCGCAGTTTTGCGCTTTGTCCTTTTTAATAATAAACATATAAATAAGCACCATGAATATACGCGTAGAAGCGATATCGTTTCATGCAACTCGACTTATAATAATTATAAAATTTACATCACACTTATAGTTTAGCAGGCAATTTATGAGATTATTTTGAGATTGCAAGCTGTTGCATCCAACTCTTGGCAGTTGACGGTCATATAGCCTCTTACAAATTAACAAAAATGCAATTTTAATTTGTACTAATGAACACATAAATATTACGCTTCCATATACTTATTCAAGCTAGTATGAGGTTGACTTGGATATATAAAAAACAAAGACAGTTGTGTCAACGTAAGAAGAACACCCAACAAGTTTGGTACCTGAAAATAAATAAAGTATTAATTTAAATGTTAATTTATTTGACAATGCCATTTATCGAAAATATATGGCTATTTCAATGAGAGATTGTTTAGCGATTAGGACCAAAACACATGTGAAGGCCACAATTCATAAGTCAGAGTAAAGCATATTAAATAACTATTATTGTAATGTGTAGTGTTTGAGTAAATCAAAGAAATCAATACATTTGGACACACTTGTTAGTGTTTAGCATAGCAGATTGTTCAACCATATTTACTGTTTACCCAATTTTTCTAAACACAACTAAACAGCATTGAACCCTAATCGTTCTATACATTTCAACTAATCACTGACATAGTATCATTACATATACAGTGACTTATCACCGGCATCCACACCATAGTTTTATCGATAGACTTGAAAAATTTCATCCCTATGTGATAATTTACTTTTTGGGGAGAAACATAGGCTATTTTCTATTCCAGTAGGCCCATGGGAACGCAGGTGAAACTGCAGGGTGCTGCTATTAAAAAAATATTTAAAAATACTTACAACAATAAACAGGTCTACTTCTAATATGCCGTACAATAGCCATAAGCTAGTAACTATAAATGACATTAGTATCATAGGGAATGGCAGACATGCCGTGTTTTTCACTCTCATTACATAATTCAGTTGACTCATAGGAGCTCCTATTGTAACCACTGTCATGCCACTGGCGCATATACCTGAAAATATTAGTAAAGTAGGATATAAATAGATCTCACTTGGATTTTGTTGTATATTTCTTGTAAAATTTGTGTGTTTTGTACTTATAAGTGGTGAGATATTTCACCAGTTCTTTGTACATACTTTTAGTATATTGTAAAATATTTTGATTTCTATTTATTTAAAAATATATATTTTTTTTCCCATTAAATTAGGATTTACTAGTATGAAACCATTAAAACAAAAACTGGAAAACTATAGATCTCCAGTACCTGAATTTAATGATGCTGTTTATTTGGGGTGTTCTAGGGGCTCATTATAACATAAAATCTTGAAAATGTATGAAACGAACCAAACTTTTGATAGGTATTGCACATCAAAGTTGTCAAATTATATACAGAAATGTCCGAAATGAAACGTAATACCAAAACTCAATAAGTTTCACTGAAATATTTCGTTACACTAGGTCCTAGGTTAGGTTAGTTTAAATGGGTTATGGTTACCCCCTAGAACACATCTAAACAAACAGCATCATCAAATTCAGGTACCGGAGATCTATAGCACACCCCAAAAACTTACCTATAACAAGAAACAGTATATCATAGTCATCCTCAAGAGAATAATATGCAAATATTAAGAAACCTAATATTAATATTAACATAACATATTTCAATAACATATATTTCTTAAAAGTGAATATGTAAAAGACTATTACATATACACTCATTAATATAAGCCCTACAGTATTCACCAGAGTAATATTATTATCATGTTTAGAAATCCCATAAAGTAGCCACATCCCACATCTGAAATCATTAACAATTTACGAGTTATTTTTAATACAAATTTAAATTACATACTTATTTATTTTGTAATCAATTTACTTACGACATTACACCACATATAAATGGAAGTGGTGAAGACTCGGCTGTTGTTTTATTTATCACATACTGTTTGCATACCAGGCTGAAACGTGTAAAATGCAGTAATTATTTAATTTAAAATAGGTAAACAAAATTTTTAAGATACTTACATTCCAGACAAAAATTGTGCTATGGTTGCGACATCAGTAAGCGAGCTCACAAAATATCTAAAATCAAAATACATGTTTCAGCCTTTATACTTTGGTATACAGGGAAATATAGAACTTCAAAAAATATGAATATCAAGTTTATACTGAAATCCAACAATTTCATTTCATTATTTGTTGACAAGTCAACTTTTGTTTGTTGATGATGTTGACTGTTGGTTGACGTGTTGACGTATGGTTGACGTCAATGGGTTGACGTGACTTGTTGTCAGTATGTCGGTTGTCAGCCTTACCGTGCGGTCCTAATAGGCCATTTTCTTATATCAACAATAAATTATGAAATTATATTACTTGGATAGTTTTCATCACGGAAAATGCAAATATAAAGTTATTTTCCCATGAAAACCTAAGGTTAATTTTATTTTTCAAAATTAAAATTGAGGTTTCATTATCTGTATGTCACGTGATTGAAAACGCCGACCGCCATGATGTGACGTCAATTTCACTAAAGCAATGATACCGAGCTATGTAGTAAAAATAACCTCAAAGTCTCGTTTACATAGTAAAAAAGAGAGTAATATCGTAATTTAAATAAAAATCAATAAAAAAAGCTTATGTACTTACGTCAAAGTGATCCTCACAAAGATATAAATGAGATTTCTTAGAATATTTTACAGGATCTCGTCCCGCGAGTTCCAACCAAACATTTCTCATAGAAACGTCGGTCGGCACATTAATAAATAACTTTTCTGGAGTCTTCAACGTAGAATTTTTACAATTCAACGCTACACACCAACGATATGGGCTATAAAAACTCATTTTTACTTGAAATTAAATTATATTAAATCACTACAAGAGTACAAGACAAACTGGCATTTTGACATTTCTTCATTTTAGTTTATATGACGTCAGTCGCCGCCACCATCATGGCGGTCGGTGTTTTGGCGCGTATATTTTAAGTCAAATTTTTGATATATTTTTTTTAACATTTAGCAGGTATATTTTGCAGAAATAAAAATAATCCTTGATTATCTGATATATATGAGCATTTTAAAAAATATTTGAAAAAATAGGAGAATAGCCTATTGCGCTTTTTTGCACTATTGGTACCGATAGCGCGCTTACGGAGTGACCGTATTGAACGTCATCAGTGCAATTCAAAAAGTGCCGGATTCCGAAACGGATCCGAAAAGTGCAACATTCAGAAAACAGTTCGAGAATTCCAAAAACCCATTATCCCATTTTAACACAAATTCACTTTTTAAAGATACAAAATGCAATAGTGAAATGTTAACAATAGATAAACATCAATGTTTTAATGAAAAATGGTATGGTAGTCATTTGAAGACATTCTTAATGTAATGACGTGAAATACAATGCATTTTATTACTTTTTAATTGGGTATTATTTAATTACAAACATTAGGTATTCAATTAAAAGAATATTTCAATATGAATACATAATATTAAGTAAAAAATTATACTAAGTAATTAAAATCCAATTTCTCACTTACTTAAGTAATATTCCATCAGAAACTGATTCAGATATGGATTGGGTGTACCCCTATAAGAGAATAATTGTTTTTTGTAAGTAATTAAAATATTCGTTTAATATAGTACCTAGCGTTTAATCTCAATATAATTTAACATTATCATCTTTAATAGTCAGAAACATTGATGATTTCAATCGACATAGATTTAGATCCTGCCAACCCTATGAACGAAAGTTTGACATAAGTCACTGAGATCATCCTAGATTTTACAAAAGCTATTTTTTCTTTCAAACATTTCATGTCCATTTATATAAGTCAATGGATGGACGTCGCTCGCTTCCTTCACGTTTGTCGCTTGTGTTGTGTTGTTATGTCAGTCATTCATTCATTTGTCATTGTCATTGTCACTGCTTTCTTAGCTTGCTTTGCCTGTGTTGTTTAAAGTTCAATATTTTATTTTTGTGTAATTAAATTTAATAAAATATATTTTAATTAAACTTTGAGTTAATATGCCTTAGAAAACACGCATGTTAAAATCTGTGCCAACAGCAAAATGAAATCGTTCAAACTTATTGTCCATCAATCTAGTTTTAGTCGTAAGTATTTATTTACATGTTGTTTACCTTAGATACCTAATTATATGTTACTGATATACAAGGGCTACTACTAATTTACAAAGTAAATTCACGTTAGATATTTTACTTATTGTTTCATAATGAAAAAGTATTGCACATTGTACAAGACTAAGGGCCTATTTCACATCTTCAAGTAAGTTTCCGAGTACCTACTCACAAGTTTTGTCTTTGTCACTTGATATAAAGTAAGAAAGAGACAAAACTAACTACTGCTTCATGAGTAACTTTCCTTGAAGATCGTTATTAGGTAGGGAGATTAATTAATTTTTTAAGACTATCTTGTGTGAATGCCATTGTTGTGACTTATCAAATAAATAAGTAATACTAGTTGTCTTCAGTAGCCTATCGATCATCAGTTCTCTTTTTGAGGAAATTCTATGTTATTAGGTATTTAATTGTTTATTAAAAAATAATGTGCTTGTAGATTTTGATACCCCATTTTACTGGTAATAAACATAATAAACCATTTATTATACATTAGTCAGTATATTACAGAGATAGTGATTAAAATATTGACCCTCATCCTTCAACTTGTTATTTTGTTGTTTGTTTAATACTGATAATTATAATCATAAGTGTTTAAACAAGACAAACACCCTCCAAATAGTGATAAATGATAGAAGTGGTGAATATTATTGTTTGTGACATGTTGATTCATCACTACATAGTATAAAACAAAGTTGCTTTCTCTGTCCCTATGTATGCTTAGATCTTTAAAACTACCCAACGGATTTTGATGCAGTTTGTTTTAATAGGTCAAATGATTCAGTGGGAAGGTTTTTAGCCTAATTTTATCCCCATATTCCTACGGGAACGGGAACTACGCGGACGAAACCGCGGGGCGCCGCTAGTAATAATAAAAAAATAAGAAATAAGTACCTACTTGATTAATTACCTAAAACCCCACATATTTATAAATATGTTTATATAATTACAGCTGCAGATTTAATTATAAATCTTAAAGACTATCCTGGACTTAAAGAAAAAGATATCGTTGAAATTTACCACCCAGAAAATGACTATCCAAGACTTCTGTTGCAAGTCTGCAAGGTTGATGCCCGAGGGAGGGGTAAGAATTATAATAAATCATGAAATAAAATATGTTAGCATATGCCTTTTTTTTTGGTGGGAGACTGCAAAGGATTGCGATGGTTGGAAGTGTTTGGGGAGATCTTTGTCCAGCAGTGCAGCTCGACTAGTTTCAGCCACATTCGAGTTAACACAAGTCGAGGGATTTGACTTATCGGTGTTTACAAACAGTATAAAATAAAAAATTAATGATAAACAATGACGTATGTTTTGTTTAATAATAAAATTGCAAAATTATGTCAGCAATGTCAAATTTAGTTTTGGTATAGCGATTTGCAAACCTTTTGAGTAAAATACTGATACTTTACTATGCATGTAAATACATGGTATGTTTATATTTTAGATACAATTAGCGTGGAACAGAGCATTGCCACAACATTCCAGTTAAGAACATTTGCCGACGTGTATGTAAACATTGTCAATGTCGCAGATGTAGCACTTGATTCTGTTGAACTCACATTCAGAGATCAGTATATGGGACGATCTGAAATGTGGAGGCTGAAAAATAGTCTGGTAAGTGTCAATAGAGGTCTAGAAAAAAAATTGTAGACAGTACATCAGAGTCTCTACTACAAAATCTTAGTATATATACAGTTAATTAATATTATCATAAAATCTGTAATTTTTCTTTGTTTCTGTTACTTATGCCTTTGATTTTTAGTTATTAGCCCATGAAATACTTTCTTAACTTCTATACTAAAATGTATTCTAAAAAAATATTGACAGGTCAGCACATGTGTTTATCTGAACAAGAAGATTGAATACTGCGGAGGAGCTATAAGATGTCAGGTGTATGAGATGTGGTCTCAAGGAGACAGGGTCGCTTGTGGAGTGATCACGGATGAGACCAAAATAGTGTTCAGATCTTCAACCTCTATGGTATACCTGTTCATACAAATGTCCTCAGAAATGTGGGACTTTGACATACATGGTGATTTGTACTTTGAAAAAGCTGTTAATGGTTTCTTGGCGGATCTTTTTGCTAAATGGAAGGTAATTGGACAAATAATTATAACACTTGTATACTTTACACCACAGACTACTTAGAGATGATAACGCTTTATACTAGGTTAAATATTACAAAACAATATATTTTCCTTTTCAAGAAAAATGGAAGTAATCATGAAGTGACCATTGTATTATTTTCAAGAACATTTTACAAAGCGAAGTCTCTTGAAGAGTTCCCTCAACATATGAAGGAATGTCTTCAAAAAGACTACAGGGGGAGATTTTATGAAGATTTTTATAGGTAAAGTAGACTATACTGTTATACTAAAGGTTAACTAAAAGAGTTACCAGAAAGCTGATTGTGCAGATACAAAAACTTAGCACTCTTATCTAAACCTAAAAAACGTTTTCTATTGATTTGTTTTATTTACGCGAACACTACACTTAGAAATAAAACTGGTATGTACTTAGGTAACTACTTAAACGGTTTTTTTTCTAAACGTTTCATATACTGATTGTATATCGATGTTTCAGGGTTGCTGTTCAAAATGAAAGATATGAAGACTGGTCAAACGTTCTGTTGCAATTACGTAGACTGTTTACAGATTATCAAAAAATAGTACTTCAATATCACGAAAGGCCTAATATTGATATTCCGACAGCTATCAACTCTACAGCTGCACAAGGAAACTTCTTGGAAGTTCTTAATATGAGTTTAAATGGTATTCAATCAATTGTTACATATACAAAACTGTTAAAAGTACTAGTTTTCATAATAATAATAAATCACTATTATTTCTTATTTAGTAAAAAAAACAGTTAGTGTAAATTGATACATACTTTCTTCCATTCCAGTATTTGAAAAACACTACTTAGATAGATGTTTCGACCGGACCGGTCAGCTCAGTGTGGTCATAACGCCCGGCGTAGGAGTGTTCGAGGTCGACAGGGAACTCACAAACGTCACCAAACAACGAATCATAGACAACGGAGTCGGCAGCGATCTAGTATGCGTCGGAGAACAACCATTACACGCCGTTCCATTATTGAAATTCCACAACAAAGACAACAATTTGAATTCCATAGACGACTATTCTATGCCTCACTGGATTAATTTATCTTTTTACTCAACAAATAAAAAGGTTGCATACTCAAATTTTATACCGAGAATTAAACTCCCACCGCGGAAAAGTCAAGAGCCTTTGAGGAAAATGTATGAAGATGAAAAGAAAGGGAAGTTGTTGAAAGAAGACGAGTATATGCATAACTCTATATTTGATTATGACGCTTACGATGCTCAGGTGTTTCAGTTGCCTCCTGCGCACAGCACCTGGTAAGTAACTTTATTTTTACCATATTGGATTGTCAAAGTCCTACAAACGCATAGGACCCGAGAATATATAGAAATACATCTACGGATGCACAAATGAGTTTTCTTAACAATAAAAAGGTTCCTACTTAAATTAATTTATTTCATCAATAGTGTGCAACGAGTAATAAGGACTAAGAAAACGTCAGTGGCCGGTCTTGAAGGTATAAGCAGAAAGAGTCCGCCTACAACAAGCATACATCACAGGAAGATGTCAGATCCCGACATACATCACAGTCTCGGCGATATACTCGACTGCGGAAGTAAGTAGGCATAAAAAAACAAAAAATAAAGCTTGAGTTTTAATCCCCCACAACACGTCACCATATCTCCCCCGACCATAACTAGTTCCTAGTCACCTGATGTCCCCACCTATAGCTCGTCACCCATCGGCCCAAGTCATAACTTATCCCCATTTGTCCTTAGCCATAACTTGTCACCTGATGTCTCCACCCTTAACTTGTGACCATTTGTCCCTAATCATAACTTATTTTAACGGTATTTATACGTAACGGCACTCCACTACAAAGACACAAAAATAGGGTACATCCCTACTGTAAAATTATAACCATAATAGGATAATAATAATAGTAAATTGTAATAGGTAGCATAGAGAGCAGTGGCAGCGCGGGCGGGGCGGGGGGCGCGGGGGGCGCGGCGTGCCGGGCGCGGGCGCCCGTGCTGCGCGCCGGCCGCGCGCTCATCAACCCCTTCGACCCCTCGCACGTCACCGTCAAGCTCACCAGCAACCGCCGCCGGTGGACGCACATCTTCCCTAAAGGCAAGTCATATGATATTATCATCAATTCTTTTGATGACCTCGATGACAGATGGTAGTGCTCTTGTCTGTCTAAAAGGTGCCACAACGGTGATATTGATATGATATACATGGTGCAATTTACAAGAGTGCATGGATCGATTCCATAATTGGGATAGGAAATAAATAGAATTAGTGAAAAATGGTTAAAGGTATCTTAAATTCAACTTGATGAAAACGAAAATAGAATTGATATATTATTTTTGAAATAAATGTCCTAAAATTTTGCAAAAAATCGGCTTATATTATATTGACACCTTCAAAAAGCCTTGCTTACAAATTCTGGAAAGACATCTCTTTATCAACCGCAATTTGAAATCCAAGTAATACTGGAAAATAATTCAATACAGCAGGCAAACTGTCTTAAAATACATAAGCATCATAATATTTTAAGCCATATATTTGATAATTTTGCAGGTCCCACCGGTGTATTAATACAACAACATCACTACCAAGCGCGTCCTGCCGGCGAACCCACTTCGAGGTCTGACGACAGAGAAAACACTGTTAAAGAAAACGGCACTTCTATCATGAACAATAATCATCCCATCTATCAAGTTGATGGTAAGTAATACTTATTAAATAAAGTTTTGGTTTTTATGTATTTCTAAATGCATGAGAAAACGCGATTTTAAAAAATACCAAAAAAAATATACAAATAATCAATACCAATTCTATTCGAAATAAGTGCTTACTTCAATATTATTCCAATGCCGAGGCCATTATTACGTTGCGTCGCGTGGTCACATGGTCACAGCGTCGCTTTGATGCTGCGACAACGTAGCTAAATCTATATCGCAACGCACTATTGGGGCCTCGCTCTAACAGAGACTGTTACTGTTATGGCATATTTTAGTACCAATTGTGATATAATACAGAAGTGACACTGACAGACACTCGATTTTTATAAGTGAATTCTATCAGACTTTGTATACAAATAATATGATGTACGATATTTCAGGCAACGTGTCGTCGCGCAAGCGCATGATCAGTACGTCGGGCGGCGCGGGCGGACTGTCCGCCACCAACAACGCGTCGCTCGCGCTGCTCTGGGGCGCCACCGGCGAGCAGGAGTGGACGCCCGCGCTCACCACCGGTATGAACATACACACACACATACACCCACCAACAACGCGTCGCTCGCGCTTTATACATATTTCTATGTAAAATGACTCAGTGACAGCTAAATTGACGCAACGTGCCGTGTAGACAGCTTCTGAGTCTTGAGTGACGACGCGTCGCGGGGTTTTGGACGGCTGAATCACGCACGTCTTCTTTCAAGTTTCATTAGCACAATCTGGACATGCTCCGGTCAAATTCGAACTTGAAATGTACGAACTTTGAACCGAGAATTCAGATAAAGTGGTACTTCATCCGCGGGTTAATAGACTACTCTACTAATTAATACCTAACCTAGTAGTTAAAATTACCGAAATCCAGTAAAATACTGCCAATATTTTAAGAACATATTGAAAAATGAAACGCTTATTTTGAGCTCGATTTAACTAAATGCGTCTAAATAGCGCGCGATACGCCCTCACTCAAAATCCTATAAGTACTTGTCTATAGATATTTTCTCTTTAGATATCCAGTGAAAATAAGGTTAATTTTTGAAGTTTATTTTTGCACTAAAGCATGATTAAACTAGCACATTATACATAAAATGATATAAAAATCTCGAATGTGTAATTATTTGCACGGATGTAACTTTATTCTAACAAATTGAAAATTGTACTTGGTATTCATAATCGGTACTAATTGATGTTATTAAATAATGTAAATATTTGTTTTATCATCCCATATCTTCATGGTGTTTAGGTTCATTATTTATTAATATGTTGAAATATCAATCATAATTCTTTAGTCATAAGGTTCATTTCTATAAGTGTAACAGATTACATCATTGTTCATCAATGGTATTATTATATTTTTCATCTCATTTTTAATGTTTCATGATATCGCTGCGTTGAAAACCTTCTAAAACACATTGGATCTCAACACAAAGCGAACAAAGCAATAGGTTTGATATCAAATTTATTGGATTTGCATTAAGTAGATGTTGCATTTTATGTTTAAATAAAAATTTATAATTAATATTATGCGTTTAAGGGGTTTATATATATAATCGCTTTTTATTGTTACTAGCAAATCCAAAATTATTCCACATTATTTGATTCAAAATATATTGCAAGTAAAATACCAAAATGTACACAATTGTTTAACAATTGCATGTCAACTAATGAACATATTTTGACAGAAATGCATGGTTATCAAACATAAAGATTATAAAATGCATAGTTTTTTTAATAAACACTTGAAAACTCCATATCACTTCATGATTCATAACATACACATCCTCACTGCTTTAACTATACTACATATTTATATTCTTTTAGTAATATTTATCTCGTTTCTATATTATATTAGTTAGCGGCACTATATCACAGTATGGATCGAATTACTTACTACTTAGTTGTTACTAAGCTAGCTTGATACTACCGTAAGTAAACCTTTGCATGTAGAATGAAGTAAAATAACGATTGCATATTGCTCTTGTTAGTCAATTAACAATCTAGTTTAGCTTAAGTGATATACAATCTTATATCGTTGTAACAAGATTTATTTTTCATTAAACAGGAGTGGATTGGAAATCTTTAACGATTCCTGCCTGCCTGCCGATTACAACTGATTATTTTCCGGACAAACGTTCGTTGCAAAACGATTATCTTGTTTCCGATTATAATTTGCTACCGGACGATGTGAACGCGGACTTTGCCCAGAATAGAGCCATTTATAAAGAACCATTGACAACTACGGAAGTTTTCAAGGAGTTGGTTTCGCAGAGGTTGGCTCAAGTTAGTATGATTATGAAAATTATGGACCATAGTAACTTATGTTCTATCATTTAGGCTTAGTTGTAAAAATCACACTGAAATTATTTACGTATGATGTCGAGTAATTTTTTTTACCAATATTTAATCTTTCAACTACGTTGATTCATTCACGAGTTCATTCCCTCTCAAAATACCTCTTATTTAGCGACAATTTGACATCAAAAATTTATTATTTTAGGGTTTTCAACTAATAGTAGGCGTTAACGAGAATGAGGTGATAGAAGCGCACTGCCCGACGGCGGCGACCCCGCCGCCCTCGAAGGTGGCGCCGCAGACCAACAAGCACGCGGCCGCGCCCTCCAAGAGGTACCTACTGTCCATCGGACGGATATTCCACAAGCTGACGTTGGTTGGTTCTACTATCACTGTCACTAGGTACCGGCCCAGGTAAGAATATAACACTACACAATTACATTCAATTCATGACACACAAACACACACGCACACACAGACTCGTCAAACTTGTAACACCCCGTCGTTGTTGCGTCGAGGTTAATTATAGTCTAAAACCTAACTAGGTTTAGGTCTATTATTGTATCAAAGGTATTAAGAAACGATGCACAAATGTATTCGAATCGAGATGGTTGCGCAACATTTTTATTTTCCTATCTAAGCGGTATATTAGTAAAGCCATTTAAATCCAATATGGCTGACAAATAAATATGACTGTTTAGCAGTTTATTTTTATTGAAATACCTTCATAATCGGAGGCTTCTAAATTTTGTAATTTTATTAATTAATATGTAATGAAGATGATACAGTGGTTGATTATATTTATTATAATTTCAGACACCCATATCCCCCGTTCAACATACACTATCGGTACCGTTTCCATGCACCGAACCACGATACGTACGAAGTGTCATGGGTGTCATTCACTACAGAGAAACTAGAAACGTACAACTGGAATTATATGGATCATTATATTTGTACTCGAGGTGACACTGACTTCGCTTTGGTTGAGGTAAACACATATTTTATTTATTGATAATAAAGTATTTGTTTGACTAAATTCACGTTGAAACGGAGGGGCTTTGACTGACTGTATTCCAATGTAATTTACACTCCGATATTCCAATGTAATCGGCAAAAACAGGTACACTAGCCCAGAATATTATAGTTAGTACACTTCATTTAATAAAAAAAAATGTAATGTTTGTGATTTCACGCATTTCTTTACTACCTCTGAAAACAAATTCGGAACCTCTTTTCTCTATTTCAAACATCATATTTATTATTCCTATTGTGAAACGTATTAATCAAAATAATATTAATAATTCCAGGCCCTCAAATACTGGAGATTCCGCACGTTACTATTGCCTCTATCGAATCCTGCAACAAAACAGATTCTAGAAGATGAATCGACACATTGCGACATATACCCGACACCAACTCGACAAGACTTGGATCAACTTACCGATGGATTCCTTAAAATGACTGAATTATACTTTAATAAGGTCAAAAGGCCTAACAAGCAACGGGTTTGTATACTTCAATACGTTAATCGATAATAATAATCGAGTAAATAATAAATCGATTCGTTAAAATTCAGGTGAATGTTACCCTAAATTGATTCTAGTACAATTTAAAGCTTCAATTTGTTGATTCTTTTTGCATTCAAAAAGTAGTGAACTGATTTTTTTTCTTTATGAATTTGTCATTCTTTATTCAAGTTTTTTTATTTTTTCAATTTCCTTTATAAACTTCTAGGAAGATAGTTAATTTATTCATACTTTGTATATACATTTGTACACATTTGCTTTTGTTGTTATAAATATTAAATAGGATCCACGATAGCATGTGTATTAAATTGCACATACATCACGTAGTTAGATTTGCACCGCATGTATTTTAGTTTTGCACAATCTTCTAAATATACCTAATTTAAAAAATAATAGCTTGAACTAGGTTTGAAATAATTGAATATTAATTATTAATAAAATTGTCGCTCAAACACGAAATTTGTATGAGAATTAATGTTAGTAGCATGTTTATACACAGTATATTTGTATGATGTATATTTACATTAAACGTGACCGTGTATGTGTATGTATGTCGCATGAAAATTTTTATTTTTATGTTGCACTCAATTTTAACTGTAATTTCTTGTTTGAGCCGATCGCATGTACATAACACTAAAACAAAAAAAATGTGGAGATTACAGAACCGAAAATATTGTAATTCAATAGTTACACTCGAGCCTCTTTCATATTTTATACACGTATGAAAGAGCACGATCAATATACATGTCGTATTATTCTCTTTGATTGTCTCTTTATATCTATATATCTCTTTATATCTATATGTGTGAAAGAACATCACATACACAGACGAATGCGTTCTGTGCTCTTCATCGGGCGATATTCAGTAGAAAACAGAAAGATAAGATAGATATACTTTTTTTTATATTTCACATTATATAATAGAGCAGGATAACGGCGATCAACACAAATCTGTGTTCTTTGTCGCGCGATATAAAGTTGAAAATTGAATACGGTCAGTATAATGCCTCGAGACATCGAGCTCTCAATACGGTTGTTGGGGGTGTGAGGTCGATGAGGCGACAGTTGACGGCGTACCGGTGGAAGGCGAATTTGTCAAGTTATTTTGTAAACTTGTTGAGTAGCAACTCGACGTAGGAACGTGCAGATGAGTGTCGAGTTCCAAGATGAACGTGTCGAGTTGCGAGATGAAGGTGTTGTTGGAGATGAACAATATGAACATGTCGAGTTGTAATGTGGAGATGAAGTGGTCGAGTGTCCGTTGTGGTGCAGGTGGTGTGCGGCGGCGCGTCGGACGCGGCGCTCACGCGGCGCCGACACTCCACATCGATCCTCACTAGAAGCGCCCAGGTACAACACACTCGCGGACAGAACCTGCGCATCACATTACATTATATTCACATTTTTAAATATTCCTCGTTGATTCAATTTATTTATATTTAGTGCCTATAGTTCTTTCGTTTTTTCCCAATTTATAGTATTCTAGGTTTGACGTACAGACTGACAGAGACTTTTTGTTTTACCTGTGTATCTTTATTCTTTAATATAATTTAGTAAAAAATAAAAGTCTCGAAGTGTAAATAATTGTTCGTTTAATCGGAAACTTACGACCATTCTGCATATCGCCATAAACATTTATTCTTTTATATCAAACATGTAAACTAATGTAACGGTTATAGTAATGTCTTTGAAAGTATTCAAAACCATATCAATACAGAACACACGCAAACAAAACAAAATTATAAATAGTAAATGGACTTTAATTACAGTTAATAAAGTTCAATTTTCTTTATCATTACAAAACGCACTTCGACTAAGTTTGAAGAGTACATTATTTAACCGTTACACCAAACAGCATAAAAAGAAAATGTGTCTCAGGAGCTGCATTTACACCGGAATAATCAAGATATTAATGAAATATACTTGAATAAGGTTGTAATGATATCAACACTCGGCCATTTATTAACTCACCGGTTTAATACAATAACTCGAACTAAAACTTTTCTTTAAAATTTATTTTTCTGTGGCAAATTTAATGCACCATTTTTCATTGGCTCTATGACAAGGGTTTTGTAACAATTCAATTTTCTATAAAGGTCTCTGCCCATTGTACTGTATCATACTTAGACCGTAACGGGTATTTGTCAAGTGAAAGCCAAAGAATTTATTGAGGCAAATTTTCTGTATGAATATTATATTTAATTTATGAACTAAAACACGGTAAATAAAACTATTTAAAGGTTGTCATTGGTCATTGATGTAATTTATTACTAAGATAGAATTAATGATTTAATTATATGATGTCTTTTCTTTACTTCTCGCACTCGTTCAAATTCTATTTCAGATTTTCCGTTTTCTTTTTCAGTCCTCTTCATTCTGCTCGTTTTTGAACATACCTTCAAAGAACTCAATTTTATAATTAGTTTATTGCATGTAAAATTATCTAACAATTAAAATAAATCTAAGAAGTAAGTTTAATAAAGTGTGCAAAGCTCGAGTTACGCTCATGCTGATGAGTGATGACCCTTATGGTCTTAGTATGGTCTGGTATTTGGGCTGAGACCCTTAACATTGAGGAGTGGCGTTTGACATTTTTGATAACTATTAGGACTAATCGTATAACTTAAGTTGAAATACTAATATCAATAGTGCCGGACGTAATTTTATAGATAACAGTGCAGTAATTACGAGCCTCAAGCTGGTGGTGACTTCCAATCTTCAGAGCCTAACGTAAAACGCACATTATTATTTGCAATATTATAAACTATACACCCCTATTTTGAAAATATGGGACTTATTAAAATCAGAATATCTGTAGCAGTAACTGAATCCATATATCCAATAAAAATATCAAAAATGATAGTCGATTACTTATCTTTAAAAAATACAAAATAAAAGCGGCACAAAAGACGGCACACTAGCTATCAAGTATTCTGTGACGGCTCGGGTCGATGACCGCGCTCAGCTGTGTATCTCAGCGTTCGGTGTAGAATAACAATAAAATTCGGCGGGATTTTGAAAATCTTTGACTTATCATAACTTTTTAAATAAAAGCAAAAGAAAAAAACTAACTTCACTATTATATTGTCACCCGTCGTTTACATTAGCTGTGAGATAAGGTATCGCAATTTCAAAATAAGGGTGTATAACTTCAAATCGAAAAATATAAAATTCAATAATCGAACAACATTTTTCATTCAAAATAATACAATTTTATGATTTCTATTCGAAGTTGTTGCATTAAAAGTAGTATATTAAATGAGAGAGAGACCTCGTGGTTTGCAACATGCGTATTATATATTTGCACTGCTTATTATAAAATTATGCAAATGACAAAATGCACGAAATGCACTCCAATAATGTGACATATTGTTTGCTCGCTTCTTTTGTTAATTTCAATAATTGTTTACAAGTAATGTTAAAATGTAGATGTTAATATTACTATTTCATTTCAAATACAATGTGTGCAATAATCATTTTAAAATATGACTATTTAATATTCAAAAACAAAAAAATATGTTATAAATGCGTGTTGGTTTATGAGCGCGTACGCATTATTGCACGCTCTGTATGACGTAATGTGATATCGTATTAAAGTGTAATTCATTACAGTATTGTTTATACCTATTGAATGTTGTGTGTGGTGTATCAGGGTGGTGTGTCGAGCTCTCCGTTCAGAGAGCGCGTTGGAAGCACCAGACTACCCGACCGTCCTCGATTCAGGATCGAAACTATGTCAGTAATATAACGTTGATATACGTTTTTGCGGTGTTTACCAAGCTTTTTGAGTCAACTCACTACTTGTGAACTAAAGGCTATCAATTAAGTAATGTTTTGCTTTTATTGCAAGTCGAAAATGGGCTTCAAATTCCAATAAAGGTTTGAAAAACTTTTTTATTCTGCGTACCATTTCTTTAAAATTAAATAAAACCTATCTATTTTGATCAAAACACAATCTTTAAGAAAGCCTTAATTCATAATTAGCTGGTTGAAGAGCGGTGCCATTACTAACTGCACGTGGTCTCATAACTGAGTGTACCTTATAATTTGAATTAAACCATTTTATAGGTTAAACTCAGGTACTTGTAAGGTTATTACTTGATTTCAAGAGTAATAGATGTTTCTAGAAAATCATCACAGTTTTTTTTCTAGAAATTATTTTATAATATTTTGTAAAATGTACTTATTATTATTTTGTTATCAGTAATAGCCATTCATTACAAGCTTTGGTTGCATGGTTGTCGCATGTTGTCTATACGCTTGTAGTTTCGTTTCAGCATCATCATTATAAAGTAGTTTTGTAGTAATTTTGTTTCCATAGATTATAAAACTAGTGTTATCGTTCATTCAATTATATTTATAACTTAACTGATTCAAATAAAACGATACTGAATAATGATGAATCTATTTTTTCCAGATTAATATTTTGATTTCATTTTGTATATTATGCTACTAAACGACTGAGAATGCTTTACCTGGCCTATCTATTCAGTTGCTATTCTTATTCTTTATGAATGTTTCATTGCAGCAAGTTTCACCTACTAAGTCACTAAATAGTAGTTACGGCAACAAGTGAGTATGGCTGGCTCGCTCATTATATTACATATTGTGATTATATTGAATCGTCTCGAGATTTGTGAAGATTTAAGAGCCTTAACTTCTCGATGCCAACTTGAATTTGGTACTCGGGTGAACTCTAAGTATCGGTAATACAGTATAATTCAATAATGATTCAATATAATCACTATTTTTTTTATATACTTATCACCTACTTATATCACGTACTTTTATATAAATTAAATGTTTGCTTGCAAGTTTTGCATTGGCGGAGTTTGCTTATTCAAGTTTGTTTATTCATAATAATATTTATTGTACGAGTATTAAAATATTGTTGACTCTTGAACTATAAAATTAATAGAATGCTATGGTATGGTAAAATTAAATATGGCGGGTATTTTTATCATATTTTGACAGTTGAATGTCGATAAATCGCTATATCATATCGCGTTTTCGAAGTCATGCTAGCCCGGCAGATCTTCCACTAACTCTTATATCGATAGCTTTAAATTATATTGCTTTAAAAATAAACTATTTGAAGTGTCAATAATATGGTTAATACAAAGGGTTTTGTTCAGAATATACTGAAGTTTGTTTATTTACTTGATTTCTAATGTTATAGGGCAGCCGCTAAAAATGCAGTTTTGGAAAGGACGCAGTCGCAAACAGGAGAAAGCGATGACACTTATGATGATGGGTGAGAAAGATTATATTAAACTAGCGGCGCCCCGCGGTTTCACCCGTATAGTTCCCGTTCCCGTAGGAATATGGGGATAAAATTATGCTAAAACCCTTCCCACTGAATCACTCTATCTATTAAAACAAACCGCAAAATCCGTTGCATAGTTTTAAAGATCTAAGCATACATAGGGACAGAAAGCAACTTTGTTTTATACTATGTAGTGATTAAATAGAGCAATTTAGAATTCATCTTGATTAAGCCGATCAAAATTAGCACATTTAGCACTTCGTCCGAATGATCATCCCATTTCTTATTGGGGTTTGCATGTTAGTTTAACTAGATTTAGCAGAATGGCTATATTTTAGGTTAATCGTATATATCTACCCTTAGATTCTTTTGTCTTGTCACTTAACTTTCTCTTTGTTTACCTTCACAGAATTGTACACTTAGTAAAAATGCTAAAAAATGTTTGTGAGACATATAGTTTGTCAGATAAACCGTAAAAAATATTTCAATCCCTTTTTCCAAGATGGCGGCCGTTGGACAAGAGTTGCAACCTCACAAACTTGGATTTAACTTTAAACTGACCGCCTCTTGACATCTCAAAAATAAAATTGCGTCTTTGAAATGACTTTTTCTTTGATTGAAAGATTTAACGGACTATTAATCATTTCAGCGTACTAGAACCTAAGCTAAAAGCGAACGCGTCACTATCGGAGATCGTCGAACGCATGCGTCACCCTCAAGTAGGCGTTGGGTTCTTACAACAAACTGTCAGTCTTCCATCGCACACGTTCGTCTCAATATACGCCATACATTGGCTCCAAGCTAACATGGAAGGAATGACCTGTGAAAAGGCCACTACGACCATGGAGGTAGGGAATGAACCATTTTTATAAAGGATTTTTAAGTTTCGAAAATTGAATTTAGTTATTTTAGTTTCCCTAATGAGCTGGGATCTAGGACCCAGTGCGACTGGATCACAATGAAGTTAAATCGCGGTTATTTTAGTTCACAAACTAAGACGCATTTTAGTTGCCCAAATAACCTAGGTACTTATTTAATTTTATTGCATTAATATTTCAGAAACTATTGAAAGAGAAAATGATATGTCACGCATCCGGTGATACAAGCAAACGGTTCGTCGTAGGATACTACATGTATCACATACTACCGCTGAAGAAAGATAAAGGTAACTTTGTATTCTAATTTCAAAGACATAGAACCATATCCCAACTGTTTGGTTTACTCACGTTAGGTTCTTCAAAGCATTTCGAAACACTACATTTTAATGACGTCACTGAAATATATAAGGTCTAGCGCTAACCGTGACAAATTAAAAAAAAAATGCCTAATATAACTATGCCTAATTTCAGCGCAATCTGTTTAGTAGTTTGACCTGTATGTAGGTCGCAATTTACATAGGTTAAAAGCTACAGATGCAAACTTTCTTCTCATCTTTATCGTGTATTATAGATTTAACAGACTACGTAAAGCCACTGGGCGATCTCCAAAGCTTCGAGAACGAGTGGATGGAAGTAGAAGTGTTGGGGCCGCGGTCGCCGCTGCCGCCGGCGGTGACGGCGGGCGCCGTGCACATCGCCGGCTCCACGCCCGTCACCGACCACACGGGCGTGCCCGCCTTCCTCTGTCACAACATCGACTCCGATTACATGCAGCTGGATAGCGATAGTGATTGTGAGTACATTACGTACACACACCCTCACACATTCACACATGCGCGCACACACACACACAAGGCTTTGAGAACGGATAGATGAAAGTAGAAGTGTTTTTGTATGCGTAATTACTATAATGTAACCACGTCACGTTCGTCACCCAAACATGGTTGATGTTCCACGAGCATGAAGCGTTTCGCGTCCACCTTCATCATGCGAACAGCGTTTGTAGTCCCTGCCAGCGTCACCAGCGTCTCTATTCCCTGAAACTGGGTAACTCGTAAGTCACGAGTAAATCAGTATCTTCTAAACGACCATGCTCTATCTTAGAAAATTAAAGAAAATACGCCTAAAACAACGTAAATCAACAGTTTTACTTAATAAAAAGTCCATTAAAACAACTTATTTTACAAATTAAGATGTTTGTGTAGGTTAATAAACATTGAAATGTTTGTGTACAGTACCATTATACAAGAACACCCACCTAGACATAGACGTGAACAACAAGAGTGATCGTATCGAGTGGGGCCACGCGCGCTACCAGGCCACCTTCCGCCCGGACCAGGCCTACGAGATGTGCATACAGTGGGCCGTCGCCAGCGGGAATATTGTCGCTGATTTGGTGATTGTTACAAAGATATTTTTATTATTTCTATGTTAACATTATAATAGTAATATAAACAGTTCCTGTCTTATTTGCGTTGCATTTTTAGTCTGGTTTAACAAAACCTGGTAAGTATTTGACACCTTGTCAGTCAAATCTGTCACTTTAGTCTTTTGACAGTATTCAAAATTATGCTGTCGAATTTGATAAGCGAAACGAAAACGAAAACACGAAAACTACTGAACGGGTTTCAAAAAGTCCTTACTTTTTTAACACATTCTCAGCGAATAACATAGGCTATATTTTATCCCATATTAGTTTTAATAATACTGTTCTTATACAATTCCAGATATTCGGCTGGGCCCGTAAAGCCCAGAATTGCCGTTTACAAATGGTGCCTATTCCGGCGGATCCTTTAGCGTTACCATTCACGTCTAAATCGGACCCTTTAAGAGGCCCAATTTATGTGCCTCTTAACGAAGAACCACTGCTCATGAATAAGACTGCTTTGTTTGAAGGTACAGTATAGAATAGTTTCCCCTCACTCAGCAAATCTTGGTTTCTAGAGAAAATAGTTCATAATTAAATTAGAATATAATTAATAATTACCTACCTACCTTTAATAATCAATTTTTTTTTTCTTCAACAAAATGCATACAATGTTTAGAACAACATTCATGTAAAGACTGACTTCCAAAATACCCTTACTAATTTGGATGTCAGAGTTTTTTGTTTTGTTACTCTTAGTTTCTGGGCAATAAAATAAATTACGTACATATTTATTATTTTATCAACAACAGGTTTCCCAGAAGACACTTGGCTTGAGCGACTATTCCTATTCCAAGAAGCTATCGTAGGAAGATTTGGGTTCATCAAATGTACTGTAGAAAGCACATCACACGAGTCGGGTGTCGGTGATCATCTCTACGTGCATGTTACCGGCAACATGTTTATATTGATACCGACGACTGTCAAATCGGAGCAGAAAGCGTTGAGAACAAGACCCGTCAATAAACCGTTGAATGCTAGCAGGTTTGTACTGTAGATATTGAATAATGGACTTTATTTTGATGTTGCTAAAGTTTAATTTACTTTATGAATGATAATTAAATCTTAGCAACAGGCAGAACATTACAATTAAAAATCTAAAATGTTGGCGAATCAATGTGAGCGATTGGTTCTGAGAAAATAGGAAGAGTAGAGAAATAGGTCTCAAAAATATTGTTTATAAAATATAATTCCTTACATTTATGTTGCTCTTTTAAATTGTTAAAGGTATCCAGTACATTTGGAAGCAGCACCGAGCCCACACGAAGGTTACATTACTAGACACGTTAGCGGTAAAAACAAAGACGATTATGATAACAACAGACGGGTAAGTGTATCAAATACGTACAGTCAGATCATCTAAACTCAGGACTTTTGTCGGCTGAGTACAGTATTGAAAATGAATCAAAATATTCCATTGAAGACAACATTCAATATATTATTATAAATAGGATAATAAAGTTCTTTACATACTTAACTAATTACAATTTAAGCAATGGTTACACAAGCCCCTGCATGTCTATTCTGCCAGTATCATCTCATCAGTGAGACAAAGGTCTTTTCCCTGCAGCGCGGGATCCTATTGATCTATATTAATTCTTGTTTTACTTTCAGATGGGTTTCCTTTGGTCTTGGAATCACATGATATCAAAGAAATGGAAATGGTCTCAGATCCCAGCCACTGGCGATGAAACATTCCAAATGAGAATGCTTAGGGATTTCAAACATTTTTGCGCTAACCAAGAACAAAGACTCAGTCAATTCTGGGATCAGTGTTGGGAAATAAAGGAAAACGCGAATGGTATAACATGTTAAGTTTGTAATTATTTTTTTATGTAATAAAGTCAAATGATAAGCCAAAATATTGTAATTATTAAAGTTATTATTGATAAACTGTTGTTTTGATTCAAAAATACCCTCATAAGTATATTAGTAATTTATCAGTCAATCACTCCTTATCATATTGAGCAGTTGACCGCTAACTAGGTCATCTGGACTGGACATCAGAAACTACATGCACACAATAATTCTAAAAATATAACTTGGAACAATTGCTCTTCTAAGCATTTTCTGGCTATTGATTGTTCAGACCCATAATGTTACTAATTAATTTGAAATAATACTAGCCATTTCTAGACAGTGACAATATAATATTCTATGCTCATGGACAGACATGTTTTTGTAATGACTGGTACAAAATTCATAGTTATTCCTGATATTGTGACAATGTAGAGAAAACATTAATCTTCCAATATCATCAACTACCCGTTCCCCATGGTTTCACCCGCGTAGTTCCCGCTCCCGTGGGAATTTCGGGATAAACTATCCTATGCCTATGTTCTTCCTCAGACCATAAGCTACCCTTGTACCAAATTTCAAGTCAATCGGTTCAGTAGTTTAGCCGTAAAGAGGTAACAGACAGAGTTACTTTCGTAACATTTATAATTAAGTAATGATAGATAAATAAAACAAATAATTATGGAAGAATGATTTATTGCTTAAGTAACCAAATTAGTATAAGAATGTTTTACAAAATATGTCATTCAATTTATATCAAAAATCTATGAGGAGTCTGGAATCATAATTTATAGACAATACTTTCTAACAAAATACTCTTTACGTATCCATACACAATGGAAGGCACAACACTATTATATTGTTATATTAATACAAATGCATTTACAACTCCTCACAGATACTTTGAACTTACAAATCCATCTCTAAATTTCAAAATCAGTCGTTACCATTATCACATACACATCAACATTGAAATCTACTTTTAACATTTCTTACTGAAATGAAAATACATAATATAAGATATTATATATTTTTATTATATAACTATAATAAAAAAAATACATGCAACATAATTATTAATGCACCTACTTTTTCTAAATAAAAGAGAATATTTGTTCTAAAAATGGCAATTCTGTGTATTATCATAATATTATGTGTAAAATTAAATTAGTGCTAGACAAGACATTGGTGGCTTAGCATTATATTTGGTAGAAGACAATGCATTTCAGCTAGTACCTAACAACAATACACAGAAATAGGCTTTATATTGTTAATTATTATGATGAGTGATATGCAATCATTTTAGTAGGTAATTAGAACTTACATTATTTTGGAATTCAATAAGAAATACAACATTAATAATTAAGCCAAAAATAAGTACACACAAAACATAATATTTTAGTATCACAATTTGGACATGATAAATGTCTAAATGCTAATGAGATTATTATAAATTTGAGCATGTTTTTTATTCGAATAAAGCATTAAATTTATTTTGTGCATATTATAATACTAATAATTTCGCAATATTAATAACATTGTTATCTTATCATAAAATACAATTGTGACGTTATCAAGTCTCCATATAAGTATTGCTTATCAAGTGCTAATTTCATATGTAACTAAAACTGTTTTTTAACAAATACCTACTACATACTAGACAGAAGATCATAGATTTATATTATTAAGATTTTTCTATTATATTTGTTCATTATGAATTGGCAGTCTGTTGCATTTATTCTTGTTGGCAGTGACTTTATAGTTTACATTATTTCATACCATCAAACTATTTCTAGGAAATAAAAATTGATACAGGTTTAGTGTATGTAAATATTGCAGATAAATTCAGGTAAAAACCTTCTATGTGACTATTAAAACAAAAATACAACACATTTCCACTGCTGTTTGCATTGAAACAAAATTAACTAAAACATACACAATGCAATAATGTAAAAAATGCTACTGGTATAAAAAAATAAACAACATTTTATATTATTGCAAACATTAATCTATAAATGGTAAAAAAGTTACCATTAGACTTGATATTTATGAAACAAAAGAAAGAGGAAACAAATGTAATTATTTTTTACCAAACACCAGAAGGCGGGTGAGCATGGTAGTAACACATGGCACTTGTTTCTGTTGATGCATGGTCGGCATGTCTGGAGTGTTTGACTCATAGTCCAGAGCCACTCTCTGACACACAAAAGTAAGAAGTGTCAATATATCTCTCTCAGTACCAGCGTAACGCAACTCTTCACACAGGGCTTGCATAAACCAAGAACCACGAGTTGTGTTCCTCCAGGAGTAGAAACCAGGCACAGTGGAGTACACAATCAAAAAGTCCGCATGAATAGGAATTCTATATGTAGAAGTAGAACCATCAGTCTCAGTTCGATTAGACAAAGTAATGCCACCATCCAATTTGTCTCCTTGACAAGCTTGTATAAAGAAGAGCTTAGGTTTCCCCGCCAATGTTGGACATTTATCAGCAGTGAAATAGTACCACAGATTGTCTGGTTTGTAATGGGTGTCCTTAGCGTACAACATACCAAGTTCACCGTGAGTGAGCACAGCTATGAGCAGACAGTCATTGTCTGAATGATCCATCTCAGAAGTCTGAACAATATATTTGTTGATGTCCTCCGATTTTAAATTGTGCAATATAGTTACTCGGAATCCCAGTCCTCTCAGAACCTTAGCGAGGGTGTCGCAATCTACGTTGGTCCCCGTACGTGACTTCAAACTATGAATATCGAAATGCTCATGGTTGAAAATGATGGCCATACCTCGGTGCTTGTGGTTCATATTGTAATACGGTGCATTCCTGTCCACAGGCATTCTTGCAGTGATACGATTGTGCGATGAATCGTGACCACCCCATGCGTCTCCTTCATCGCCACCGCCATTAGGTCTTTGTTCTTTTTCCTCATGACCATTGTTTTGCTTAGGCTCTTCTTCCGACATTATTATTTTTTCTACAGATCAGGAGATAAATATAATATATATTTTTATGTAATACCGTTTATTTTAAATATTAAAGCTGATGCGTTATAGAAATTACGTACACAAATCAATTGATTAGAATTAATTATCAAAAAAGATTTCAATTCAACAAATCAATTCGCAGTTTCATGAAAAATTGATTGATTTGATAGATACAAAATACAAATAGACATCAAATTCAAATGACTCACTCCACTCACAGATCAAACAAACATCAATCCATCCAACAAACTGAACGAACATTACTAATTACTGACAAACTTCACCAAACAAAGAATGGAAATTAGGGTTGCCACTGCAATTACATCACCTATTTCTGTCGGATCTAGTCGGGTCGGGTCCCAATTTTGTTGGATATGGCTGATATACAGCGTCGACCAAACATGGTCGACGCTGTTTATCAGCGTGCTGGTAAACATCCGAAACGATACGTACATTTTTTTAATTATGAATGCAAAAACACTTTATTTATTTAACTATTATTTCTTCTATTTATAAGGTATGTTAAAAAAAGTTAGATACTTACATAATGTCTTTATTTAAAATCATTATTTTAGCTACAAAATGCAAATGCACAAAAAATACATCAAAATAATCTTTCTAAAACAATATCGTTATGGGGTATGTATAATAATTAGTGCACATAAATCTAATAGATCTCACTTGTCATTCATACAAAATCAATTATTATTATAATGCTAACAATTGGTCAAATAATTATTACATCTATGTCACATTTAAAACACCTGTTAACGATTCCAAATATGTATATTTACTAGCTAATTAACTGTATAAATCTGGTATATGTAATGGACGGATAAAAAATAAGATAAAATAAGTTTACTCCTACCTAAATATCTCTGGACGGTATATTTATATTAATAGATTACAACTAATAATAAGTAAAAAAAAATATTATACATATTTAAGAAAAATATTTATGCGATTGAGATTCAAACATAAATTGATTACAAAATTATACTTAAAATATTAGTTTTAAAAATATTGTTATGTTAAATATGAAAATTCCACATAAGGCACTTTTAAAATATGTGTGTATTATAAATAATCTTTTGAACTAAATAACCAGTAGTTGCTAGCCTGCAATAATGAATGTAAAGTTAATGAATACACTATTTATACATCTTTATACTCTTATCTAATTAATTATTGAAGTGGTGCCCATATTCTATTTAGAAATTGTAGTTTGTTGGTAATCTGTACAATATTATTGAATGTGGGCTCTCAACGAACACATTTTTTTTTTAATCTTCAATTCCCAAACCTTATTTAATCCATTTAATAAGTCACACTTGGAAGTCTTATAGAGTTCAGTTAGAAACTTACATATAATTGACAAATAAACTTAAAACTATTGCGCCAACAGTAAACATTACTGGCTTATTGATGCTGCTGCCACTCTGCAAACAAAGATTTTGATTAATAACTAGAAATTGAGCTGTCCTAATCAGGTTTTAGTTCTTTGCAATAAATCGACCAACTTATGACTAATTTCAAACATCTTATTAATTAAGACCTGATGAAAATGTGAAAATTATTATCTAAGCTACTTCAAGCGTTTAACTTTAAAATGTATATAGGAAAATAATTACTTTGCTACTTACAATAACATAGTAATTGCATCTATCTCCCAAACAACAATCGGAGCATATCCAGTCTTGATACCAAATGTGAGTGCACAGAGGCATGTTCCGCTGTCTCGTGATCGCGCATTCAGTTTTATTAGAACATCTCTTCGATATGTAATATTGCTTCTTGGCGCCTTGAGACCAGTAGGGCATAGTACCCCATTTTATTTCAGTCAAACAAACATCCTGACCATAATCACAAGTTTTAATACTTTTGACACATTTTTCGTTGTTGTCCTCTTGATTTTCACATACGTAACATTCCAGACTTGATACTGAAATTGAATAAAAGCTTTAAACCTACCGACTTGAGTCTAAAAGGAAGTCTGAACAAGATTGTTTGTATGTATACAACTTACCTTTATCAAATACAGCTAGCAGAATTAATATCGTAAGGCACTTGTATTTCGAAATATACATTGTTTTGTTGCTATTAGACTGCCTCTAATGAAACTTTTAATTCACGGTCGGAATGTAAAAATAAAAACGCCGTTTTGTTTGCTATTTTCGGTTACAAAAATCTGATCTGACATGCATGAATGAAATGACAGGTGTAGCGCCCCGCCCACTGAACTCTTTTTTTTAATTTTCACCCTGGTAGGCGAGCTAAGATTTATGCTATACTGCCTTGTTTTCAAATGTTATATCAGTCACGTCAAATTAAAAAGAGTGATTATTTATTTCTATGCAAGGAAACTTATTTGGCGGGAAAGTTAAAAATTAATAGGCTTCCATGTGTGAATTTACATTCATTATTCCTCTAAAATTTGTTTAGCTCAAAATTTAGCAAGGCTGAATGAAATCTTTATTTTTTTGACACTTTTATTACACTTAAGCATACACTACATCATCTCATTATAGTTAATGACCCCTAAGGTCGAAACTTGGTACCTAATGTTTACGATACCATCGTTGCTAAGGTTACTCTAGATAGAGTTAACAACTTAGGTAGTGAATCGAAGACCTATATAAGTAGTTCAAAATTACTCTTTTGCTTGCTTTCATCGATTATAATAATTCTGTTAAAATAGATACAATGTCTTTATTTAAAGTAAAACATTGGTGGTCAAATAATAAACTACAAAATGAAGATTATTTACCAGGTTTACAAAACGCAAACTGTCTAAAAGTAGATAAATTTAATTCACATAGCGATAGCGACTGTATTTTGGTGGCAAAAGGTCCTTGTTTAACTATATACAAACCAAATCCAGACCAGGATGTGTCGCATACTCTTTTCGAGATCGAACTTGGTGATGTGATATTACAGGTCGATACCGGGAAGTTTATATCGTAAGTAGGGTATTATTGAATTTATAATTAAGCATAGAGTCTACAACTCATTATAGTATTAATCAATACGTACATACTTACTATTGAGAAACAGTAATTTCCTGCCGATATAAACAAACCCTATACTTACTGTTAAGAATTTAGTCTACTCGCTCAGTGATTAAGTAACAGTACAGACAGAATTCATTTCCCTGTTTTGGTTTTAGGTTCCGTTCATCTCTATAAGTAACCTTTTATTTTAACTCTCACCTTTTTAATTACAGAGGCCTAGACGACCGTCAAATTATTGTATTACATCCCAACAGTTATTCAATATACACGCTGAAGTCTAAAGAAGGTCACACTGATGCAGGTACTTTCTTACTTAAAAGTAAAAAAAATAACTATAGTAAGTACTTATATTTTTATTATAGTCATGGAACTCGTAGCAATCGTAGCATCAACCATGGGACTCGTAGCATCAGTCACAGGTCTCGTAGCATCAGTCACAAGACTCGTAGCATTAGTCACAGGACTCGTAGCATCAGTCCTGGTTGTCGTAGCATCATGTCACGGGCCTCGTAGCATACAGACCGGTCTGGTAATAAAAGATAAGGTCTACCTTATCTTTTATTTGACACATGCAGGTACTTAATTCCTACATTTATGTTTTTAATTTCAGGCGATCAAAACCAGCTATTATCACAAGTTAAACACAGCTTTACTCGTAAAGCTGAAAGTGTGACTTGTGGTCCCTTTGGTAACATAAAGACGAGAGACCTCATATGTATTCAGGGAATTGACGGTAGTTTAAGTTTCTTCGATCAAGACACATTTCTCTTTATGTGCATTTTTGCCGATATTATCATTCCAGCACCAATTTGCTATATAAAAAACTGTGATTCGTTTATAATTTGTAAATCAACATGGATTATGGAAATTTTTAGGTAAGTTAGATAAAAAGTTATTGAAAAGTTCTTTCTTTATATTTCACTATATGTAATTAAGTTTTTTTATATTAATAAAATAAAATGTTATAGTTATCAACAACTAAGAGAATTTAGCGAACTTACTATAAGACAAAATAAAAACAACATACCACAATGGACTTACAACGCAGGCGAAGAGATAACACAAATTCAAGTTATTCAGGTTTGTTAAGAAATAGGTACATTTCAAATAATAATGATTTCAGTTCCCGCTAAACACATTAAAAGTACATATCTTAATTTTTTTAGACCAGCAATAATTTCTCAAGTTTACTAATACTTGGCGAGAGACATCTATATTGTTTCCAAGACAATGGCTTGATGAAATTCTTATTAAAATTTGAATACATGCCCATCTGCTTTTATGCATATCTCATTGGGTGGTATTATGGTAAGCTTTTTCCCGAAGAATTCAAATAGTATTCACATATTATATTTCAAAATACATTATGCTAATAAATAAATACATTTTTAGAGCCCGCAGCAAGATTAATTGTAATGGTAGCTTCAGACGACAGTAAGCTATTTATATATGAAGGAGCATCCTTACTTTGGTGCTGTGACTTGCTATCGGTCCCTATATCCATATCCAGATGTTTCCTAAAAACATTACCAGGAGGCATTGTGACTTTATCAAACACTGGCACTGTAAATATCAGTTATTTGGGCACAGAACCTGATTTGAATGGAAACGTTACGCCTATGGTAAACGATGTTGTTGATCCAGAAAAAATACAAGCAGAATTAGAAGCGGTAGAGGAATCTTTGCAGAAGATTTTGGAAAACAAAGAAGGTAAGATATTGAAAAAGATTGAGTGGCAGAAAACTACGCACAAACTCACTCACACACCCAGATAAACATTTTTGGATTACACACACATTCACTTCGCACGCAAATCAAACCAACTTTTTGCTTGACAGAATATCATGGTGACTATTCTAGATCACCCATTATTATTCTTCCAACAGATAACAACTGGTCAAACATAGAACAAGTGCTGAAAATAAAAGCCGAGGTCGGTAAACCGGTACAAAACATATTTCAAGAAACTTCTACGGCTAACGACGAATCTATTCATTTATTAAGGTGCCCTGTCATCGTCATACTAACCTGCGAAGACCCGAAACAGATTCAAAGCATACAAGTTACGTACATTTGTCGCCCACCTTTTGAATGTTCAGATTACACTATGTGCTTAGACGAAGTCAACGGTACAGAAATTATAGAAACACAAATATTTCTGTCAAGCGAATCTGATATCTCTGACGCTAATATTAAGATATTGTTTACTGTAACTGAATCGACTGGTAAAATAGTCATGTTGGAAATGAAGGTTGCGCTGCCGTTAAGTCTTTATTGTTCAATAAGTAATGTTCCTAGTGATGGCAAAATAAAGATGTATGTTGAAGGAAATCAACCGTGTATTGAGTTCGCGAATATTTTTACAGGTATTTTTAAACTTTCTGTTTTTCTCATAGAATAATATATTGTTTTTTGCTTTTAATATAAGAATGTAAATTTTTAGATTTCACAGATGAAGAACTTGTTAAAAATGAGGATCCTCCAAGTACTGTAGCTTTCACATACAGATCATCAATGAAAAATATTGTATTCAAAAAGATGTCCAACTCATACATAATTGAAGCCGACGATTTTACGGAATTCACACCAATTTTAGACTACTTTATGTGCCATCTTTCTGACCATTATAAGAGGATGGGTGTTAAAGACTTCAAATGCTCTTTAAAGTATGACAAAGACCTTGTAAAACAAGTGACGGTGAAATTTTTGAGAAGTATCGAAAGTCACGCTAAGGAACGTATCAAGTTGAAAATGTTGGATGTGAGTTTAATTGGAACATTCTAGCAAGTTTTCTTTTCAATCTATACTAATATTATAAAGAGGAAAGATTTGTTTGTTTGTAATGAATAGGCTCCGAAACTACTGGACCGATTTCAAAAATTCGTTCACTAATGGAAAGCTATTTTATCAGTGCGTGACATAGGCTATATTTTATCCCCGTAATCCCACGGGAACGAGAACTACGCGGGTGAAACCGCGGGGAGCTACTAGTTTGTAAATAAATTTGTCATTTTTTAGGAAGAACTTTGTACTCTTCAAAGACAATTTTTAGTAGTCCAAAAGCGATTATTAGTACAATACGGATCTTCACCACCAGGCAACTGTGATCCATTGGAATTTTTAATGAGAGACACTCACACAAGAATAACGAAAGCTGTTCACGACATCATTAAGTGTAAGGAAAATGTTTGCAGGTATACAATTTTGTTTCAAAATATCAATTTATTCATTTTTATATTAATAATTTGATAAATTTATTATGTTAATAAATGAAAAATTGCCATAAAAATTACAGGGCTGGTAACACAATGACTTCAATCGGATTTTTCATAATATACTTATTGAGGCAAACAGCAAAAGACGATTTCAAAATAAAAGTAATTGAAGAAATGTTAACATTGACTTCATTATATGAGCACTATCAAGTAAGTATTATAAATAAAATGCTTTTTTATAAACATACCGTGTATAAAACATTTAATTATATTCAAAGGAATGGGAAGAAGCTGTTGCTCAAGCATTGACATACATTCTAAAAACTGTATTTAAAAAAACTGAGAAAGACAAGGAAAAATTGGCTCCTGTGCAAGATCAAGCAATATTATCACAAATAAACTTGAAGCGATTCATGAAGCAATTACGTATTGTATTAGACAAAATATTCAATGAATACGACACAGGAAACATTGAACAAGTGAACAATATTACACGAATCGAAGAAATGGTTGAAGTGTTATAAACATTACTTATATAAATAAACTATTTCACCAACAACAACAGCTTTATTCCATTAGTTAAGAACACTTGGATTATAAATAATATTATTATTGTAATTATAAAAGTCCTTACTGCTAAGCGACGTGTAGTAGTGAATATAAAACGAGGTTTAGGTACAGCAGATGTACCAAGATCAAGAGATACTTGTCGCGTACTCGTCATTTCTTCTTAGCATCCTTTAACCCAGCGCCGGCGTTGAACTTGAAGAAAATAATGTCACCGTCTTCAACGACGTAATTTCGGCCTGGAATTGAAATAATTAGATTAATTAAACTTATGTTTATTCTGATGGCAACTCGGAAAGTGTCATGGTGGTATTAAGTCTGTTTAATCCCACCCACATACGTAATAGATTCTCGGAGAAGGAATAGGTGTAACATAACGCATTTTGAATTTCGAAACAAGCTATATTTGAAAACATGTATTGCTTCGAATCAGAACACAAATCCAGGATCTCTATCATCCAGAACGTCTCAAGTAACGTTAATTTATTGGTGACAAAACAAATTTCAAAAAGTTAGGGGCAAAATCTTAAAATGGCAACAAATTCGCAAAAGGGCTAATTCTCAAAATGGCCAACTGTCAATAGTAAACTTACCTTGTTGTCTGTATTTGCCAGCTGATTTGCAAGCGGCTTCCGAGCCTTCCTCCTTGAAGTCTTTGTAATGCATCACTTCAGCCATTATGAATCCCTTCTCGAAGTCGGTGTGGATCCTCCCGGCAGCTTGCGGGGCTTTGGTGCCTTTCTGTCGATTAAACAAATTACATTTCATTTTTTGATAAGAAACTGCTTGCAAATCTGGATATGTACTTACTGCTACTTAATTTGAAGTTTTGTTCATAATATTAATAGATCACTGTATTTTGATGATAGTCTAGTTGAAAATTAAGTCTGTCAAATATTTTAAATGATATACTGTCGTACGAGAATCGAACTCACATGAATATAAGTGTCAACAAGTCTCGTTTTATAAAGTACATGTTTTTTATGCATAGGGTGTTCGATTTTGTTTTCTTTAGTGTAGACAGCACCCTGTATATTATAAAGAAAATGAAAATAAACATACCTGAATAGTCCAAGCTTTAACTTCGTCCGGTCCTGCAGTGAAGAAGTATTCCAATTGAAGAGCCTTGTAGCCTTGTACGATTATTTTGTCCAGTGCACTGGAAATTAAATGTTAAACTCAAAAATCATTTATCCAGTTTGGACCTCAAAAAAGTTCTTATGACGTCACTGAATCCACCACTGATTCGGAAAAACTATTTTATATTTTAACTATCAATCAATTAATGTTATTACTTTGTTAAAATAGTAAATATTTGACGCCATCATCAAGACTATACATCCCGACTTTTGGATTTAATCACATTCAATTTAAAATGCCTTATTTATTTATTACTTACTATCCTTACCTAGTAACATTATTTTCTTTCAAGAACGCCTGTCTTTCCTCCGGGTCCATGTCAAGTAGTTTACTTTCAAACACTCCCGAGAACGGGATCAATGGCGCACCGGGATCGTTTTTGTCGATCCATTCCTTTAATTTTGGCAACCTACACAGAAAATATGTAAATAAATTTTAGCCCTCAAACGTTTAATAATCCTACTAATATTATAAAGCCGAATATTCGTGAGTGTGGATGTTTAGATAAAAAATAAATAAATAAAACGGGATAAGGTCCCACGCGGGTAAAACCGCGGCGCACAGCTAGTGTATAATATAAAAATATAGTATCGTCCTCTGCTCTGGGCTGTGGAAGTCTGATGACAGTCGCTCTACGTAAATTCCCCAAATCTGCTTAAACTGGAAATCGACTCCATTAGAAATGGGGTAAAGGTTCTGAAGAAGAAGATAGATTTTTTTCCATAGCTTTAACAGTATGTTAGAATATGTACAAACCATTTGTTCTTCTTTCTAGTGTAGTCTTTTTCTGACAAGTTAACTAGATACAAAGCGGGCTTGGATGTAAGGAACAGGTATTTGTTGAGGACTTCAATCTGAAAGGTATAAAAATTACTTTAAGATAGTGCAAACTTTTATAAATCGTTAAATTGGGATTATCGTATTTTTTTTAATATCTCAAATATAATAATAAATACATAATCAAACCAAATAACCAAACCAGTAATCAAACAGTTTGTATCATTAATATTTTTGAAGAAATGATTTTAATTATTACTTACATCTGCAGCACTCCAATCACCAAAACGTATATGTTTCTTTTCATCAACTAACACTGTCTTGATTTTCATTAGGGAATCCTGAAATAAATATACATTAACATATTATTGAGAACATGTCTTACAATTAAATGTTTTGCAATATCACCAAACTTACAGAAGTAGGCTTAAATTCCCCTCCATTATAGAAAAATATTCAAATAGACTTTAAACTCGAAAATTGTAAGTTAAAATCTTTCAAAAACCAACAACTAACTTGGAAAACAAGTACTTACATATTCAGGCTTGAGTTTCTTTTCCCCGCCGCGGTTAACGACTCTATCAAGTTTTTCAATATTGGTCAGTAATTGTTCCTCATCTTTCAATCGAAGCTCTTCACCGATTGTTTCTAAATCACGGACTGGGTTTACATCACCGTCAACGTGGATCACATCTTCATCATCAAATGCACCTGCAGAAATGATTACATTTTTAAATGCTAGTTCTAAGCTCGTTCTGGAAGCATCTTAGCCTTAGATACAGATTTTTAACAAGTATTAAACCCTTATACAAATATGACATTTATATGGTATCTGAAAAGTACCGCCTTCTAGGTTGTGAACTTGTGATATTCAGATGGCAGTGGCTCCACATAAAATATTGTCATTGCGTCAAATCTGGTTAAACTTAAAAACACCTCAGCCCCAGTAAGATCGATACAGGACAGAAGATTGGAAGAGGAAGAAAATGCAGGTATTGTAAAACATTCTAAAATTAAACTTACGGCATAAATTGAATATGGCGTCACAAGCTTTGATGTGCGAAAGAAAAGCATTTCCGAGACCTTGACCTTCAGCGGCGCCACGAACGAGGCCAGCGATATCGACGACGTTCAGAAATGCCGGCACTTTGCTGGAATATATATATTTCTTATTACATTATGTCCCTACATTTTTAGATATTGATGTATTACGAAAGAATATGAATTGCTAACCTGACGGGCTTGTGGTACTCGCACAGGTAATCAAACCTCTGATCCGGTACGGGTACCCTACGTGCTGAAACAAATGAAAACTGTTAAATTATTTGCATAACACGCACTATACCAATATGTAGATTTATTTACCTTTGACATGATAAGTTATCTTACGAGATGATAATTATACTTTGTATTCTGAACAAATAACTTTATTAATAATAAAATAAAATTAACATTACATTTACGTATCGTGGTTAATAATAACAATGGATGGTCTACTTTCAGAGGCAGTAGATGACGACTTGTTCGTTTTCCCAGAACTGGAGGCGGAACAGCATTTGGGATACGTCGCAAACGGATTATCCATTGATCTCAAGAATAAACCAATATCGTTTATAAGTTTACATCTAGCGTCAAATGTTTTAAAAGCTTTTAAATATTTAGGTAACGCATAATCTTTAGTTCGTGGATTATGGGTTTTTAGATACAAAGCTATGTATAACAATGCTGATAACTGAAAATCAAGGCCCGGATATTTAGGTCTAAGCACGTTGACAGAACAACACGCCTCAGTAATAATGTTTCCCACTGTTTGCTCAAGGTATCCTATATTAGGCAATTTCTGCAGAGCAACTTGCGGAAAACAATGAATATGTTTAAATACTGTTATATCAGCGTACATAACAGGTTTAGCTAGAAATTTTGCTAGACATTTTTCACCACAAAACATATATGTGGTACCTTTAAAATTTACAGCAAATTTATTTGATCCACGGACTATTTTTTGTGATGGAAGATTTTCAGCATAAGTTACAATACATACGCCATTTTCGTAAACAAGATTTTTGTCGACAACTTTTACTATCGCTGGAATTTCTGGAATATTGACTTTCTGATTTTTCAAATAGAGATGTGGATTTTTTAATACTTTTGTCAAATGTTGTGAACAAATCCAGTAAAATTTATCCTGATATTGAACTATACCTTGTCTGTCATTTGGATAACTACTGTGTTTTAGTATGTTCTTACTAAGGCAAACTGGACAAACATTTTTATAATCGGACATTCTTTTTTGAAATATTTCATTTGAAATACCCATCACGTCTGCACGTACAATATTATTTTCATTTTGCACATTAATCAAATAATTATGAACCTTAGGTAGGAAGATATTAATCATACGAAGAGCATTTTTTGAACATTGCCACTTTGAATCATTTCCATTTATTGGATAAATATTCTGAATATCATTATTAATCCAATCTCTGATTTTGCTACTCGTTTCTTTCCATTTTATAAATCGTTGTTCAATCAATGGCGATGAATATGGAGGAGTATTCTTCAATATATCTTTATATATTTCATTTTGTGAATTTTCCAATACGTAATTCATATTAGAAGAGATATCAAATATAATATTTGGATAGATACCCATTTTGCATAGCTCCATAGCTTCCATAGATGATTCGGGAAATCCGTCTAAGACGTATCCGTACGTCATCACTCGATGATCAAACGTAATATTTTGCACAGCTTTTAATACATTGTAAGTATCGACGCACTCTCCTGAACGAATTGAAGTATCAATTATAGAGGCAAGTTCGGTCCAATGCAAGTTTTCTAACGTATAACGGATTGCAATTCCCCTTGAGATGCACATTAAACCATATTTTTTAGCTATTTTCGCAGTTAATGAACTTTTGCCCGATTTCGGCGGACCAATAATGCTTATTCTCAGAGGATATTCTATAAAGTTGGTTATATTAGAACTGAGAATGTATTTTAGTGGGTTATTCCTAAATTTTGTGACGCTCTCTTTTCCACATATAAAATAAATATAAGCCCGATGACATATCGGATAAACATTTCCTCTTTTTTTATATAAATTGTACGCATTGGTAATAATCTCAGGGTTTTCGTATATATTTACGGGACACATACGGTTAAATTTGCTTAATAAATAAAATCCTCCTGAAATCAAAAGTTCAGCAATATCCAAACTGATTATATATGTTTGTTCAAATAATGACTCGGATCTATTTCTATACTTTGTTAATTTTGGTAGTGCACTCCTAATAACTTTATTGACTGATTTCATTCCATTAACAGAAACTACTTTCACTCTTTGCTCTAGTAAAACATCTTTTAAGCCTTGAATATTTTCATCGTCAATCTCGTATATACTTTCTATTCTTGAATCAATATTCTCACGCACTTCTTCAGCTTTAGGCCACTCAGTGGCATCAACCGGCTCTGGATATTCTTCTATCGCTGTTTGATAATGTTTAAACAAATTTTGATCTATACTTGAAGCTCCAGAAGGATGAGAATCCATTATAACACTATCAGTCTGTGACAGCCTTTTTTCGGGTTCGATATTCCATTCGAACATATTTTCCAGAATATCGTCAACAATAAGTTTAGGTACCACATTTTTTGTGATAATATTCAACCATTCATTTTTCTGTAATTCAATTTTTTGTCTAGCCATTTCTTTTGCTTTGGTCAATTGTATTTTCCATGTCTTAAACATTTTATTAGATAAACGTTGAAGGGATGTGTCTGAGCTCCCTTCTAATTCAATAACCAAATCGGGTATACAAAAAGTTGTTACCATATCTTCTACATCAGTAGGAAGTCTTGGGTAACCATCTAAAATGAAACCCTTAGATACAAATGGTTCTTGAAACCATAACTTAATAATCAATTGTTGCATTAAAGGAGGTACTATTTGGCTCCCAGTTTCAAAGTAGTTGTATACCATACGTCGTAGTTCAGTTTCGTTGGATAAAATATCTGAAATCAAATTTTCATTGTCTTCACCCATTTGAAACTCTACAACAGCTTCATCATTTATGGCAGTATCTGTGAATGGATTTTCGTAACGACGTCCGACTTTTTTAAAATGTCTGGGAATCAAATTATTGTTAATAAACTCCGAAAAATCTATACACATTAAACCAAGTTCCTTTGCCAATAATTGTGAGATTGTCGTTTTTCCGCTTCCAATAGCACCTATGACGCATATACGCAATGGTGGTAGTTTTTTAAATGGCACATTATTTGAGAGGTAATTATTAATATCTTGCTGGAAGATCTGTAAACATTCTTCTTTACAAAAATTATATAAATTATTATCATATTTTAGGCTAAACTCAGATTTGCCCTCCCACAAAACTCCGTGATCATAATAAGCGATTGGGCAGTAGATGTTAGTTTCACATAATTTAACAGGATTATTGTATGTCACCATGTCTTTTGGAATTTCAATTTCTTCGTCATCTTGTTCGTCTCCCCCTCCTTCTTCGTTAATTTCAAATGTAATAAAATAACCTTTTCTTATTCTTTGTAAAACAGCTTCAACCAGTTGAATATCAGTTTTGGTATCTAGTTCTACATCTATATAACATTTAGACTTTTCTTCCAGTTTTATTTTGACTGTATCCAAATTTTCTTTGCATTTTTCAAAACCTTCCACAACTGCAGCTGCGTCGGGCGTTTTTATATCTTCTTCACTTTCCTTCTCCAACGATTTATCAATTAGATCGTTGATAATTTTATTAGCATCTTCTTCTCTTGTTAAGGATGTTTTTTTAAACTTTATTAATGGATCATTTGCCAACATATATCTTTCTTGATGATTTTTAGTATATTTATGAATAGTCGTATAATAAACCCACAAATCATCAGTCATTTCTTTATTTTCAATCAGAGCTACTGTATAATCAGGTAAATAATTATTTTCAACCAAAATACTCCAGAACTCTGGATCAGTCGGAAATCCATCAATTATGAATTTTCCATACTTATATTCACCGGCTGTTGAAGCTTTGTAGTTGGAGTCAATTTTTGATAGTAATTTTGTTATGTCATTCATCATTTCCTCTACCGTAGGTTCCATTTCCTTTCTTAGGTCATTGCTGTCAATATAAGCCTCGATAGCTGCCGTCACATCTTTATCACCCATGATAGGCAATGCAGGTTTATTAATAGGTGTCTTTATATTTGCTGGCGCATATTCAGACATAACATTAAAATCAAGTGCTTTTTTACACAATGCTAAATTATCTAATATTGGAAGATATGATAGTTCCCGTTTGTGATTTTCGTACAAATAAATTAACTCGTCATTCGCTTCTTCTTCCGGTGGGATTTCTTCTTCCATCTCGAAAATTTTTTCTACATCAATAGGTTTTTCTCCCTCACTAGGTTTTTGTACCTCAGTAGACTTTTTTTCAACGACTTCGGTAGTTACACCTGCGCTAATTTCAAAGGCTTCAACTGAACCAGCTTCAGTGCTTTCTGGTGAAGGTTCCTTAACGGCTTTTAATGCCCTATCTCTCAAAAATTGGTCTCTCATTTCCTGTCGCAATCTCACTTTTTCAATATATTCTAAATAATCACGATAAATTAGAATATACTTTTTAAGTTTATTGATCACCATTTGACACCATATCTTTAATTCTGACATCCTTGCAGACTCACTAATTTCCCATTGGGCAAGTCGAGCATCTTCAATAGTGGCTATGATTTCTGACAAAATTCTTTTAGCATAAACATCATATTTGTCTCGTGCTCTTTTTTCATACAATTTATCATATGTTATAAGTGGAACATCAAATATCCAAGAAAGACATTCGGAAATCAAAGTTTTACCCGAGGATTTCGTTCCAGTAACAATAATTCTGCATGTAGGTTCTAAATATTTCAATTTCAAGTATGGACGTGGGTTTCTACAAAATGTAACCATAGCATCTAAAGAAGAAAGTAAATAAATATGTTTAAAAAGTGATACCGCTAATTTTGGCTTTCCTATACAAGACTTCCCATACTTTAATTCAACTGGACATCTGTTAAACCACAAGGATGGATATCTTTTAAATGATAAAACTCCTTCATTAATTCCATTCATTTCTTCTATGTTTTTCCAAAACTCTTCCATATCTTCTGGAGGCTCCTCGAGGTACATGGGCTCTGGTATAAGTACTGGTTTTATAGACAAAAAATTCAATCTTTCTGATATATTATGCATCATCTGATGTGTTGTCTGTCGGCCATCGACCCTTATTATATATTTAGGTTCATAGTCTTTTAATTTATTTTCAATAAATGGTAAAACATCATTTTTATAATTACATATTTGATCGACAGACTTATGTTTGAAATTCATTGGTTGTCTACAATTGTATTTAAAATTAAATGTGTGAGTTTCAATAGGGCTGACATAATCAGATGTGTTGTACTTTAGAGGCCATTTTACTTCAGATATTGGAGTTGTAACAAACGGATTAATAACATGGCTGGCAGACTTGTAATTAATATATTTCTGGCTTTTCTTTGTTTGTAAGTCTTTATCAGGGCATGATATATAAATAATTATATCTGGTTTCATTTCTAAATTGAAAATGGCTTCTAATTGTCGTATTATGGCTTCTTTCCGAGTAATGTAATGAATTTTTTGAGGATGTATCAAATTGGAAGCAGTATTGAGTAGAAATTTAGGTAGTTCCACTTTAATTTCCTCTTCTTCTTCAGGTAACTCCTCAGGTTGTGATTCCTCCTCTTCTTCTACTACCGCCTCTTCCTCACCGCCCATTTTCGAGGCTGAACTAACACTACTAGGACCAACATCTTTGGCATTTTTAGGCTTTTTCTTTAAATTACGAATTGTCTCAAACAATAGATCATCTATTTCCTCCAAAGCCTCTTCACCCCACAACGGTTGTATGAGACATTTTGGATCTCTGGTATTTGAAACTATGGGAAAACCAGATATGACATACCCTCTATGACTAATTGCCGGTGAAGCCATTTTCACTTGGAGTAGTTTTAAAATAGTATCAAATTGAACTTTTTTGTAGTTCTTCATGTTGAAATGAATACATTTGCCAGTAGAACTTTGTTGATCAATTTCATCTGCAAGTATATTTTTTGGGCAAATATGTACACAATTAAGTTTTTTTGAGATAGCTTCACCTAGACTATAGGCTCCAGCTCCTGGTTTGCTTAATATTAGGTAGCATGTTGGTTTTGAATTCAGATGTATTTCTTGGGCATCAATATCAGCCCATGCATCAAAGTAATCAGTTTTAGTTGGGAGTGGAGACGCAGTGTTATTCAATCCTACAATAACTGTAGCCAATGATCTTTTCCTATGGATATCATCAACATATCCTTTAGGGTTTATTATGTCCGTTTTAGCATTATATATTACTCCTTTCTCAACTTCAACACCACTTAAATCATTTGTATCAATCAAATCTACGTTTTTATGTATTTCATATTCTATCATGGTAAATAAGTATTATTTAAACAATAAAAATAATGAATGTATTTCTATTGATAAAATTATTATTTTAATGACATTAGAATTCACACTTCATGACAACATGGATTTAAACAAAAAGGTTGTAAATCTCTATGACTAATAATTTAAAATAAGTTTCTATTAACTTATCTATACTAATATTATAAAGAGGAAAGATTTGTTTTTTTGTTTGTTTGTAATGAATAGGCTCCGAAACTACTGGACCGATTTCAAAAATTCTTTCACCTTTGGAAAGCTACATTATCCCCGAGTAACATAGGCTATATTATATTAAAAAAAAAAATAGGGATCCTTACTAAAACTCCAATAATGTAACATAAGGTGTAAAAAAAAGACCTGAAAAATTCCTTACGTCGCGTGCGCTGCGAAAACTATTGATGATAGAACAAAATCATTTACTACGACTTTGCAGAACTCATCATTATCTACAAAAAGTATCGCGACAACATATGTCTAAATATTATAGTTGTCACAGTAAGCAGTTTTTTATTCTAAAATATTAATTTAAATATATACCGCCTCTTGAAAAGGCTCTTCATTTGTACCTTGGTATTAATCCTTATCAAAATAAATTACTTTATATTCAAGACGGCTTTAATACCTTTTTATAACTTTTTGAATTATTCAATTCGGACATTTCATTCGGAAGATATCACGAGTTTAAAAATGCAAGTATTAGAAAAAAGTCGCGTGGTTGTCGCTCACCGCGCTCAGCTAGCCAGCATGCGATGTAGGCTCCATGTAAGCGTCACTGGGGTATGGGGGGGGAGTGATTGTATGATTTTATCTTGAAAAAATTTTGAATTCGCTTTATATTCGTTTCGTAGGTATCTGATGATAAATATTATATTTTAATGTAACTATTCAAACTGCTTATAGTAGTATTTTATTTCCTGTTCAAAATTTAAGCAAAAATTTAGTAAAAGGTAGTTTTCTAAACCCATATTTTTAATTTTCTTTCAATAAGTACCTACTACTTACCTGATAATAAATATTATATTTTAATTATTCAAAAAGATTAGTACTTCATATAGTATAGTATACTTCATATATAGTTGAGTTGAGACTTTCTAAACATAGTTAAAACAAAGTTATAAAAAGGTATTAAAGCCGTCTTGAATATAAAGTAATTTATTTTGATAAGGATTAATACCAAGGTACAAATGAAGAGCCTTTTCAAGAGGCGGCATATATAAATTAATATTTTAGAATAAAAAACTGCTTACTGTGACAATTTAAAAATAAAAAAATACAAAAAAACATTAATAAAAAATATGAATAAAAAAATTCATAAAAAAAAATTCAAACTTCCTTTATAATTTTACTATTTTTTTGAAACCCGATGCAAAAAAAAGGGGGTATGTGTGTATGTACCCGTGCGAAGCAGGGGCGGGCCGCTAGTTCTAAATAAATGTACTGAAGAATATATTATTTAAATCACCAGCTAATTGGAATACTAGATGCTTGGAAAAAATAAAATAAGTTAAAGCCAGTTCTATTATCACAGTCGACGAAAACAAAATAAACATTTAACTATTTGAGATTATTCAGTAAGTATAGGTAAAATATGGTCTAATGGGTTTTCATAATTCTTTCTTACTTTTCATTATATATTTACTAGGTTCAAAAAGTAATTTATTAAATGTTTCCTAATTATTTTATCTGTACTGGGTAGACTGGTAAATAGTCCTTACTAGCATTAAGACCTTCCTTTACAAATTGTTTCGGTGGTAACCACAGGTGGAAATTGAATAAGAAAATATTTCACTCATAAAAAAATCAAAATAAATGATATTAGAGATACTTATTTTCATTGGGATCGATGGTGCAGAATGGGAAGTTTTCAGCAGCCGCTTGACTCTTAGTCAGCACATTGAAGAATGTAGACTTGCCGACATTGGGGACACCGACAATACCCACTTTTAAGTTGGTGCCAACTCTTCCAATGAGCGGTTTCTTTTCGGGTTCTTCCACTTTCTTAGGAGGCATCCTAAAAACAAACACAAACTTAATAATTCTGCCTAATTGAACAAGTAATTTAATATTTTTGCTAACCTCACAGCAGAAACAAAACATACCTGAAGTGCTTCTAGCAGTAAGCAAAGATGTTTTTCACTGTAAAAAGAAATATTTTTCTTTGAACAAATTTTCAATATTATTAAATAATTGAAAACAAATCGTAATATAATTTAGTAGAAAATACAAACGTGTCTTGAAAGCCGTAGCTACTAGCTAGCACAGATGGGCCGGATTGGGCCGACGGAACGGACGTCCCATCCCGGCCCGGCACTTTCCAACAAATTGACATTGACATAAAAACTCTTATTGTCAATGTCAAAAATGAAATTACAAAATATTTTTACTTCCTCCAAAACATGACGCGTTATTTATTTTTTATCAAACATTATAAAAAATTTATTAATTTATTTTTGATCAAATTAAAAGGTTTAATGCATTTTACTTTACACCAAAGTTGAAAATCTCAGACAACCCCACAATAATAAAGTTGTAAACAAACATGTCCTTGTCAAACAAACATGATTGATGTAGAAATTCAAGAATTCGATTTTTCTTCTAAAAATAACTTTTATGGTTAGCTAAATACCCGGCAAAATCTTTTATGCTTATGTTAAGCAAAGTATAAAAAAACTCTACATCCATGGTTCAGCTAAATACACTCCATATTTTTTGAGTTTTATTCTATTTTCATAAAATTTACAATTCAACGAAACATTGAAAACTTCCTTATTTAAAATATTTCTAATATTAATATACTGCCTACTGCCTAAGAGCTAATGAAATATTGTAAACCTTTGGGATTATTTAAATAAACAAAATTAAGTAAATATTAGATTTTATTAATAAATTATTCAATTGATATATAATAAACATTTTAATTAACTAGGACACTGCTTGCCATGGTAGAGTCATTGGTGCTGGATTCTGAAGATAAGACATCACCACAGCAGAAATTGAAAGCATGAAGGAACTTACAATCTGTAACAAAAACAAAATGATGAATAGTTTAAATAAACAATTATTTAATATTTAAGAAACTGTAGAATGAGATAGATACATAAGTGAAAGAGTGACAAAAAAATTTTATATTAATTATCAGACTGTATGTCCCATTGCTGGGCAAAGGCCCCATTCTATCCCTTCCTTCCTTCCAGACAGCTCGGTCTCGGCTTTGGTTTACAATCATTAATTTTTGTTAATTCCAAAGGAATGTAACACCAAAATTTAATACCAAAATTGGTTCAGCTATTCTTTTTTTAGACAGAATAAACAGAAGAGCATAATAGATAAAACATACATATATTACCTATTTCATATATACTTACCATTGTTATTTCTTGTTGAGGATAAAAAATATTTATTGGGATAATTGAGTTACAAACCTGTTTAGTGTCATCAGATACTCGAGAGTTAGCAAAACTTATGCTTGAACAGAACACAGCGGTCCAGGCACACCACTTCAGACGCATCATAAGGCCACACATTGAGAACACCATCCCTGTGATAGACAATCAATTATGAGACCAGCTTCTTCTATGTGGATTGGATTTGAGATGACTAACATACATTATTTAAACTTTGAGACTATTGTATGAAGGATAGACAGTAAAATGTGATGTTTGATTTAGAAATGTTTTTAATATGCAGTCAAGGTTTTGAATATGAAAATAACCTCGACAGTATAGAGATTACTTAACTGTGTAGTTACTACCAGGAAAACATAAAATATTAATAAAAATTACCAAGTATGTTCATGTAATCAGTAGTAAGGTCCTCGGCTGGAGCTGATGATGGTGGAGGAGGCTTGTACCTACGTTCCCTGTCTGCTCTACGAGGATCTGAAGTTAATTGCATCTGAAACACAAAATGATCAACTCTATTTCTATACACAAATTATGAACTAATCACTAACTATTTCTTTTCACCTAAGAACAAATTACAATCAAGATGATTCAGCAAGTTGAGTTAAAGTTAATTTACCTTTTGGGGTTTTACTACAGGCCCACAAATAATTGAAACTTAGTATTTGAGATCCCAATCGCAATGGAATCACAGGTGTACTGTGATTTTACAACTTTATGTGAGACTATGATATTACACACAGAATATTTATTTAAGGCTTATTAGCTAGAATATTGTAGTAATAAATAAAATATGTAAATCAAGGCCTCAAGTCAAGGTATGCAAAGAGAATTGGATTTTCATTTCAGTAAGTTTTCGTAATTTTCGTGTGACCCAGACAGTCAGACAGACGTCCCGGACTGATGACACGTTGACATCATGACATATGACTTTGACATTAGATAAATGATGACAAATGACATTGACATTCTTTATAGCAAAAAAAATTGTCAGTTTCTCAAAAGGAGGGTCGAGGAAAGAGTATCCAATCAAAAACATAAATGTGAAATGAGAACCAAGTTCAATATTATGATTTGCCTTGCCTTGGTTGTTGACTGCAACGACAAAAGAAGTGTGATCTATATGGGTGCCAAGTTCAATGGTCAGTCCTGAAATTTATTTTTATGTAAGAGTATAACGTAAGTATCATATCTTCTTATAACATAAGATAATGTATTGTAGCCTAAGGTCTGATTAGGTATTTTCTACCATGAGAGATGATGCTCCGGACCTCTACCCTCCATAGCTCCAGATATTGCTGAAAATGAAACTTACATATAGGTGCCGCTGGGTAGCACTGACGCATGTAAAAGCTGTAAAAGTCGTTAAGAAATAAACGGTACAATTTGATTGCCAGTAGCTGGGCTGGGTCCCTTAGAGTAAAAATGTTTTTTGCTGGTTCTACACCGGCCGATCCACCGCGCTCCGATCGTGTGAGGCAGCAACGCGATCCAAATGTATCAGGATCATCCAGTGTGGATGCGGCTAATTAGATTGACCAATAGAATCGGTTACAATCTGCTTCTGACTCCTCCTTTCGCAGATGAATATTTATTTTTTTAATTATAGAGGTGCCAAAAAAGTTATACTTACCTAAGTCCATATTATAATGCTTATTTTAAGTAGTTTATTTTGGATCGTACCATATTTCTTCCTAAATAAGTAAGTATGTAACGCATTTTATGTTCCGTGCTAACGCTGTAGGGTATTACTTAGTCTTCTTCTTTTCGTGTCAGTGGTTTCGGCCATGAATCTATTTTTTTTCAGCCCAGAATTTTGCTACGGCGATTGCAGCAATGTTAGCATCATTTAGTTAGAGCCCGCAAAAGTCTAACATTTGACTAAGGGCCGATTTTTCCATCGCCAGATAACTTTTATTCGACGAATAAAATTGACGTTTGACAGATTTTGTATGCAATAACTGTCAAAATTTCAAAGTTATTCGTCGAATAAAGTTATCTGGCGATGGAAAAATCAGCCCTTAACCAAACATGTCTTTCTTAGCACCCTCTTGGTTGTGTTGTGTGTACCTAAAAGTCTGAAAACATACTTATTACTAACAATCCTCCAAATTGATTTGGGTCAGCTGAAAACCGACCCCACATGACCAAGTTGACCTAGGTTTTCAGACATTGTGTCGCGAAGTAATAGGTAGGTACTAAGTTACTAAGTATAAACAAGTGTATAAATATTCCTAAATATCTCTTTGAGGTAGCTACTTACTGTATGTTTCTACTCATGTGTAAATTGCACCTATTAGGTATATAAAGTAGGTAGGTAGTTTAGTCGATTTTGTTTTCGTTTGTTGTAATTGGTAGTGAGTGAGTGACCCTACCTGTTACAATTGCTACTTACTATGCTAAAGTTTAGGTATTATATTTTACGGATTCGATCCTTAACAGTTGACGTGGGTTGAACGGATCTTTGACAAAGCTAACGAAATTAGGTCATGTAACTTACCTTCCTCAAATTATATGCTTGTAGGCATTTAATTCAGTTAGCTACTTAAAGTTATGTACTTAGGTATGTCATTTTTCAGTGTTACATTGTACCTGTATGTAAAGTGTGGTAAAGTATAAGAGGTACCTACCTATCTAATATTATGGTGTCTTATACACCTAAACGCACCTAGGTACCTATATACCCATCTACCTAATATATCAGTAGGTATAGTGCCTAATACCTTCGCATCAACGGATAATGGTCAAAATATGTTAATTCTTCGACTTAAATGGCTTTAAAAGAATGGAAATGTTTTGAGGCTTTTGAGTAAGCGAGGCGCGGAAGAAGCGCGATTGGTCAGCTGGTCGGCGCACGCCCACCGCCTGCGGCTCGCATGCCGCACGCCTCGTCCGGCCATTTACATGTGAAATCTGAAATAATACTCCTTTATACATAACGAATAAATACAAATATAATGCCCTAAAGCATGCGAACGGACTAAAGTGAATTAAATCAATCTTTCTCTCACATATTGTTGCAATGGTTTTTAGACACGCCATCTAGCGGTGAGTAGCATCGCAAGATTGGTCTTTTAAAATACTGAAATGAATTTTACAATGTGCACATTATTTTTTGTCCTGGATATTTATCCACACATATTATTACTTATACATAATTGGTGTTCTATAGTCCCAGAAAGTTTTCACTTCAGTTAATGTAGCCATCGAAATACCTATCTACCTTTACGGTCTACTAAGGTAGACCATAAGTGTAGATGTACCATTGCGGATAAACTATAAGTATAGGTTTTTTCTATTTAGAGGTGGAATACTACCACTGTAGCGATTCAGTCGGGCAAGAGAAAATGCTCGACAATCGCGGAATACAATGTTCGCATCACCTTTGTTCTTTATTTACTTAAAAACCTTCTTAGACTCCGCCCTAATCGATGTTATAAACTTAAAAGAAACTCAACACTGACAATAAAATGTTAAAAAAATGTTAGTAAATACCTTAACCAAAAAGTATTTTAGCTGGTTAACTGGGAGACCAAATCTGAGTCTCTTTAAGAGGGCTGGAGTTTTCCATACAAACGTAGTCACTTCCCGTGTTTCCTCCCTGGATAAAGCCTCTAGAGCAAACATTTTTTCATAAAGTGTGGATCTGCTATGGCCATGTCCTTTTTTTCAATATCCTAATAATAAAGAAGATATGACATATTTTCTCATCTCCATACAAAATTAAAAAGTGACATAACTTCTTTATTATTGATATAAAAAAAGAGGGACATGGCCAAAGCAGATCCACACTTTGTGAAAAAAAATGTATGGAGCTTTCCATACAAACGTATGAAAAGCTCCAGCCCGACACCCCTCTTAAGTCACAAGTGAATAGGTTTGAGACCTTTTAGGCGTGCAGACTCCATCTTAGGGTGTATCAGGCGAGTTGCAGACAAGAAGACACTGAGACAAGTGAAAGCCTAATAAAAAAAACAGTTTTCAGTAACCTACTTTTAGGAAAATCAATATTGTAGCTAATCGATAACTTAGACCAAAGTTTATCTAATTACGTAGGAAGGAAATAGTACCGCGGAAAGAGCTTTATCTTCTTAAATACAGGTAGGTACAAATATTTAAGTGGTTATACTTACCTTATTACTCAGGATATTTGTGAGTCACGTCTCTAAATAAAAAGAATTATGATTCCCAATTTTATAATTTCCAAATAATTCGTATCATAATAACCTCGGATTCATTCAAAGATGGTTCTCGCAAAATTAAGTCAAATTATGAGGCCAACCTAATTTTATTAGCGATTCCAGTTAATACACGTCATTACGATGTGAACATCGAAGAAAAACAATGCATGGGTGTTATTTAGTTAAGATATTTATTATTTAAATCGGCTCCGTAAGTATAGGCGAGAGCGGCTGGTAATTTGGTAATCAGTAGTTTATAGCTGGACAAGGTCAAAGAGACAAGATTAAGAGGTACCTAACCTAAGTATACCTATTGCCGTTCCAGTTAAAGGCTAATAGACTTATGTAGACTTGTGTAACGTTATATAAAATGTATATTATTAGCCATGTTATATTGGTCGTTAGAGGATCGTATTTAGATTAAACTTTAGTAAATGCCGTTACAAAAATTTAAGACCCAAAATGTTAGGGTTGTTGCATACATAACGTACACTATTGAGAAGTGTCAAGGTGTCAAAAAGTGTCACGTGCGGACTTTACGTTCGAATCTTAGAGGGCGGAGTTCTAATTGTAACAATGGGAGTCCTGGAGAGTCTAAGGATCTATAATTCTAGGGCGAAAGCTCGACTTCCGGGGACTGCTGCGAGGCAAATTGCCGAAGAAAGGGTGCCGTGAGCCGCCATTGTCAACCGATTCCAACGAATAAAACACAGTTAAAAATGTGTAGCCGATAGGCCCTTTGTCCCGTTACGCACTCCTTAATTATGTGGAACAGTGAAAGGGTCATATTTTCTATTAAATTTACACAATTGGAATACATGGTGTTCTCTTTTTACAAGTATTTTGTTACTTTAGACATCAAAATACGCTTTTAAGTTGTTATGTCGGTAAGTATAATGTTTTGACGGTTAAGTAGTAATAATTAATTATTCGGTTAATTGTCTTTTATGTAATTTTACTCACCTAAGAATAAATAAGAAACACTCCTTAATTAAAGTAACTCATATACTTACAAGCTTCTTTAGGGACATGGATTTAGGAATTTTATTCATAAAAAAATAAAAAATGTAACCAAAAAAGCTGTAGGTAAGTAGGTTAAAGCACACAATAAAGCACTAGAATTTCCATTAAAGCTAAGAACTAAATTATATTTTTGTCTTCAAGACTTCGTCGGCAATACTTTGTGCTCACAAATGTTCTTAACTTCGTTAGCAAACAGACACATTTAGTAACATCCTGTAGGAGCGGAGCGGTTCGCCCGTGGTGCGCCTCCATTGTGCCCTCATGAGCAGATTACTATAATCATTGCGCACGTAATGTGGTAAATGATAAGGTCTGCTCTAGTGCTCAAAACATATGCTATTGTGGCTCATTCGTCACGGCTGTGCACCAAACGGGTACCAACCTTGTTTTGTGCAAACAACCCTTAAATTGATATTCCTTCTGTAATGTTATTAAGTATAATATAACGATATTGACCAGTTTATCAGTTGCTTAGGTCAAGTGTATTTCTTTATTATCAAGTGTGACTTCAATTCAAGTACTCACCTATCGAACCAGAACAATAAGTACAATAATTTAAAAGTATCACAGTTAGATAGGTATCTAATTGATCAGCGAAATTAAATCGAATCTTAGCAAAACGATGTAATGGAGTAGCATGATGTTAACCATACAAATAACACAGGTAGAGGTAGGCTTAAGAGTGAGAAAGAATTCTACATAGTTTTATTCCAAATTGTAAAAAGTCCTTGTAAACCTCCCTTTGACGGCGGGTTATCGAATAAAATTAAGTAGTACCGTAGTATCAGAGCAAACTTTACACAGCAAACTGTGTTTTTAAGTTTTAGTTAAAAATCTTGTGTCGTCTCGTCACGGACACATCAGTCATGTGGTCTGTAGTTCTTCATATTCAAGCCTCGAGAGTCCTTCATATTTTGCTATTCACTGCGTACCTATAGTTTCCGATTTCGTCTATCACGCTCAGATTAAAAATTCACCCTGTACCTTTACCCAAATACTTATATGAAAGTAATGACAGGAACAGATTGACTTCTTATTCTGTTTAATAAATAAAAGATATTCCATAATAGGTATGTACTTATATAATTTGTCATAACATGAGTACCTACTTACATAAAACAGTTACATACTCGTATAGATTCAAACACATACAGAAAACAGGCAATAAAAAACAACCAACAACCTATATATAGGCAAGTAAGTACCTATAATTGCTCATCTAACTACTGTAAATAGGCAGGCAATCATCTCGAGCCAGTCTTATGGTATCTAACAGTTCTAACCTCCCTAGAAAATCGTTCCAATCAATTCTAATTACAATATGGTATGATTTCTAATGGTAGACCTCGTTCTGTAGCTCTAGGGTCTGGTCTTATCTTACTTTGTATTCAGTACTTTACCTAACCATTAAACTCAGTTATGTAGTAAATAAGTAGGTAAATGATTAAGGTTTTATAGCATCTGGGTTAATCTTTAGGTAATCTAGAGATCTTTATTGGTATAATTTTATCGGTTGAAACTTTTCATCATGATAATATAATTACTTACTTATTTACTTATAAACGAACTAACCTTTAAATTAATAGAATTACAACTTAAAGACATCCAAAATTATTTATACACCCTTATTTTGAAATTGCGATACCTTATCTCACAGCTAATGTAAACGACGGGTGACAATATAATAGTGAAGTTAGTTTTTTTCTTTTGCTTTTATCTAAAAAGTTATGATAAGTCAAAGATTTTCAAAATCCCGCCGAATTTTATTGTTATTCTACACCGAACGCTGCGATACACAGCTGAGCGCGGTCATCGACCCGAGCCGTCACAGAATACTTGATAGCTAGTGTGCCGTCTGGTAATACGACATTTATTTTGTATTTTTTAAAGATAAGTAATCGACTATCATTTTTGATATTTTTATTGGATATATGGATTCAGTTACTGCTACAGATATTCTGATTTTAATAAGTCCCATATTTTCAAAATAGGGGTGTATAACTAGTAAAAATATATTATACTTATGCCTTCCGTCAGACACATCACACGGTTGAGAGAGTGGTCGTTTATTTTGTGCTTTTTACGAATGACGAGAGTATTTTCTTCTCCATTAATGTTTCATTTACAATATTAAATATGATATCACTATCGATACCGAACGGCCCAAATGGTAGAAACATAGAGTGGTCATGCCGAACTGAAAAACTAAGGTTTTCTATTACCATTACAATACAAAGTAAATATTTTGTGTGATACACAATATAAGTATCTCAATTTGGATGTGTGTATGAATGTGTGCTTATTTATTATCCTAAATGTAAACAATAAACTTATTTTGGAGTCAGTTGCTATTGTATGAAGTCGATAGAGTGAATCATTGATTTATCCTAAGTTTTTTTATCTTAACTCTAGTCGACTCTACCAAGGAAATATTCAATATTCTGGTAGATATTTAAAGCAGAAAGCGCACATAGATCAATCGGCAAGGATCGCCTCATTATTCAACATATAGATACAAGTACATACTACAGTCTGTTCTGCGGTCTGTCATTATTACAAATGGGAGCAAATTGCGCACATCTAACGCACAACCGATAATGCCGCGAAAGCGTGCCCTCTATTCGACTGTATGCTAATGAAGAGAAGTCATCATTGAATAACTTATGTCAAATAGTTACCTACCTACGCTCTAATGTATTTTTGTGTTAGTGGTATTTCCTCATCTCACATTGAACATCGCAAAATATAAAACCGTAGATAAAAGCTTGAAATAATAAAAATGTTCCCTTTATGTAGGTTTCGGTGGCATGTTCAAGTTGTGTTGGTTTCAAATGTAAGCTTAGAGAAGCTTTTCAGTGCCCTAACTCTTCAGGCGTTTAGGTAAAAATCGTCTTTATTTTATTCATAACCGAGAAATTTCTCTATGGGCTGTTTTTTTTAATTTTGCAGTTTGGCGTCAATTGCAACCTAGAGCTTTACTTGTCATGTTCTACTATATGACTGCTGTTTTCATGTAGTAACATTTTAATAAAATCAGTTTCAGTAAAATAAAACTTCTTTTACCATACAACCACATCTCATGCATCTTTTGTGTGCTTGTGTATTTAATTGTCCTAATGATTCGTTGATATCTATATGTAGGTAAGTATTTAGATATCAAAAAGGCCAGTTGCTGCAATTTACCTGTCTCTGTATGTACAACTTAATCAATGCTTGCATGTAGGTGAAGGAAGAAACCTAACAATTCTTATTCATTAAAGAAAATCATCTAATTGTCACCCAACTCTTGTGGTAATTTGCGTAATTACCAACTAATGCCCTTGGTGTAACTACTTGTTATGTATGCATGTAAATTCATTCATATGCCGACAATAGATGTTGTCTATGTAAGTATAATAAAAATAATTTTCTTTAGCCAAAATCACAGAATTCGGAATACTCTATGGCTAAAATACATAAAAGATTGTCAGTTTCTTGTAGCCGTACTTATTGGGTTTGTTTTTTGTTTTTAGTAGAATATAATCCTATCGCTACAAACATAATGAAAAGCAAGTAACATAAGGTACTTGAACGATATTGAATAGTCATTTCAATTATATGATTTTGATATCGAACAGTATCATAAATTAGGCTTAGGCTTCGCTTATAAATGAACGAAGTAAGGTTAACTTTAAGTGGAAAATTTTCATTGATTTGAGTGTTAAGTAAGTATCAAGTATTGTACTTATATGGTTTTGAACAATTTGTAAAAACATATTTTGTACCGTTAAGTACCTACTTATTTACTAAGTATTAGATAGTATGTATACCATGTATCTACCTATCGCAGGTATTCTAGGACCTCATATAACAGAGGAATTACTCGCTCCACAGCGCACTATAACAAGCGAAATGACAACAAAAATGATGAAAATTATTTTTAATCGCGTCCAATTGGCGTGGAGCTAACCACAGGGTAACATTGGTCCAGTGTTAGCCAACCGTGACTTTAATTAAACGGTAGCTACGCTGTCCTCCTGTGTGCGTTCCTCTAACTATGGCCACTGCCTAGATTGGTGAAGTGATGTATTTTGGTCTCATCTCCATATTCAATACTAGTTTAGGTTGAAATTCAGTTTTATGTATTTCCAAAATTACACATGTGACATGTGTCATTTACCTGAAACATATATGCTGATAGATTTTTGACCAAAACCGTAGTTGATTTTGTATAGATAAGTACACAAATACTTATTGCACAATACCACAAACAAATTCTTATTTTAATATTCAGAATTGCAACACAAAGTAATTTGAAACACTTGACTTGAAACACGATTAAATTAAAATTTACCTCCCATTGATCCTATTGCTAACATTATCATGTTTAACTGTCTTGACTCAACATAATAACTGGCTACTGAAATATTTCAGTCCACTTACGGTAATTTCTCGCATTAAGCCACTATCGCGTGTATAATTACGTTATAGTTGAAACAATACGAAATAATAAAATGGTATCGGGCGTAGGCCATTTGCATTTCCGTCGGATTGGTACGGGTTTTCCTTTCTGGCAGTAGTGGAGCGCTGGTGTTAGAGAGAGAGGGCGGCGAGGTCTCGCCCCTCGTTTCAGTTCAGCTTGAAATTATTATTTTGATTACGTTTAATTTGCATACGGTCGGCGGAGCGGCCGCCTCGGGGCTCGCTCGCCGACCGGCGTCGTTACGACCCCTGTACTTTTCTGTAATGTTTTCGCCATTTTCAACAAAATTCCACACAAATCATATAATTTCAGGTATCATCATGGTTATTACGAAGAAGCGCCCGTGGTGTTCATACCACCGTAATAGGTCGGTCAATGCTCAAATTCTTGATAACTACGAGTAATCGCCATAGAACCTGCCTCGGCAGGCTTAATGATCCGATGTCTTCAATTATTGGTAATATCAGACTCTTAAACGTTCTTAGGAAGCCGTCTGGCAGGTCCCGACGGATGGAGTACTGCTTATTTATTCCTAAGGTCAAATTAATTCAATACCTAAGTGCTAGCGCGCTTTATTCAAATTAAGGATGACGGAATAATTTAGCTTTTGTGTATATATTTTTTATAGAAATTTGTAAGAGATCGGATCAGAGATAAGAGATTTAAGTCATGGATATATGTGTCGTTAGGTATTTATTAATATATGTATTATTTAAAATGCGACTACCGTGCGGCGCGCACGCATTGGCGCCGGTCGGCCCAATAGCCGGCTGGGACCACGCCTACTTACACGAGCAACTTATTTTGCTTTGTTCCTCTATACACCGTCAACGTTAATATTTGTGCTAACTACTTTTGTATTAGTTGTTCAAAATACAAAAAAATTGTATTACAGTAAGGCATCCTAAAAGTCGTATCAACACTGGCATTTTGTAAAAATAGAGTACCTTAAATATATCGCTCTCGTAACCAGAAAAATACTAGGTTATTGTGATTAGCAAACAGTAAGAAATACTCATCATCATCATCATCAGCTCATATAATGTCCCCACCGAGGGGCACGAGCCTACCCTGAATTAGGGTGATTAGGCATTAGTCAACCACGCTGGCCAAGTGCGGGTTGGTCGACTTCACACACCACCTTAGAATTTCTTCCCAGGTGTGTGCAGGTTTCCTCACGATGTTTTCCTTCACCGTAAGAGCGTCGAAATTAACGTACATATGAATTCGTAAATTGAAAACACATTGGTACGTGGCGGGACTGGCGGGGTTCGAACCAGGCACCTTCCGATCGGAAGTCAACGGCCTCATTCCCTGCACCACCGACGCTCTCTAATAAAAAAAGAAATACTCAAATAAAAAAAAATAATACAACTACCCGCAACTAAACCAAACTAAACCAAACTCTACCGTGTTGTCCGTGTTACTCTACCGTCATTTACGTCACAGAAGATATAGTTGCAGAATCACAAATATGTAAAGTTTGGGAACAAATGGTACTTAACTAACCTAAAATTTCTTACAGTTGAGGCGACATCAATATCCATACTATAACGGTTAGACTTGGAGAAATCTTAAAGAAATGATGAAAAAAAAAAACGGAGTGAATTTCGCAGGTGAAACTAAGAAACTCATATAAGTAGGTACTTTATTATGTGTTTCTAATTAAAATAACGGGGTATAGCTAAGTAAGTTACAAAAATATTTTAGGTAAATTACTTACCTACACTTAAGTATAATTTAAGTTTTTCCCAAAGTTCCAGCTAAATAAGTACTAAGTATTTAAAATTGGTAAAACTGCGTAAATTGTGGGATGCGTCTAGTTGCACCTATTTGGTACAAAAATAAAAGTTAAACGGTTCACAAATATAAGGTTTACCCAAGTATCTTATGTAAGTTGAGTACTTATCGGTGAGAGTACTTATTTCTGACTTCCTTCTCCAGTTATTAATTATATTTTTCTAATTAGTTGGTGTAAGTATAGATTACTTTGAGTGTGTTAAAGCCGCCCGTCTTAACAGTTTTCTTCAAGTTTTCTTTTGACGTTTCTCTGCTCAAGATAGAGTAAGTACCTTTCAATTAATAACTGTAGTCTAGAGGTACTTATGATGAACTTTGTTAACTTATACCAATATAAACACAAGTAAAAGTATTGTACTTGTAAACTTTTCGCTTTTAGACCTCTACAGATTGATTTTGTATAGAGTCACCAAGTTTTCTGTGCCGGCGGCCAAAAGTGATTGTCATTTTGACTCCAATGTCATTTGTATACATTTTCAATAAACTGACAACCAAAAGATGCGATCACAGCGACGCTGTCACCGGCACAGAAAACTTGGTGACTCTATACGCGCTACAATTTTTCTTTTTAATCAACTATCAGAGTTTTGATTTATACTTACTTAATAGTACTGTTGATGATGTTAATATAACATAGAGGTAGAGGACATAGAGGGTTTAATGTGCCATCCGAAGCATGGGAACGCAATAAATATCTACTCTTCGTAATATCCTAATTAGATGTAGAGCCTGTAGGTATCTACTGAAAATAAAATTGTAGAGAATCTACAGTACATTCTTAGGTTTACTATTGTTACAAAGAATAAATTAAGCAAAATTAATAAAGGAGTGCGAAATTACCAGTAAAAAATCTTAATAATCATTCAATAACAAAATTCCAATAACATTATAATAAAAAGCACATGACCGAATATTATGATAGCAAAGACAATCAGGCACTCAATAGCTCTAAGCTATGTCTACATTAGGATTTTCATTTTGATATCCGGGACATATTGAGGTGGACATAATGACATAATGCTAGCCCGCGGCGTGGCTCGGTCTGGCTTCGTTCGATCACTGTGATTACGAGAGCGGTGAGCGTAGCGGGCAGCGGAGCGGATTATGCAAATTGAAATGTACCTACGGGCCTGTACTTATTGTAAGCCACCTGACCTCAGCCGTGATAAAGATACATTTAGGTATACAGATTACTAAGTTAGTAAGACTAGATTTCTTTGCAAGCGATTTTAGTCTGAAGATTTATCTTTTAATCTGCTAAATATGCTTAAAGGTGTTGTAGAGTATATTGTGTGCTTTATACAAAGATATTAGCTGTGACCCGCGATTTTGAGCCTATAAATTCCAATTCTGTAAGGTTTTCGGGTTAAAAAAGTACTTATTCTATGTTCTAGGTATTCATATAAGGAATGTTTTTGCTAAATTTTATATAAATCAGTTCAGTGGCTTTTACGTGAAAGAGTACGTCCAATACATCCCCATCCTTCGCAATCCAACTTTCGCAATAATACAATTTTTTTTTCAAAACTTAACGTTTGATTTTGCTAAAATAATCTAAAAAGTACCTACCTACTAACTTTATGATAGATATCAACATCTGGATGTATATAAACTAGTACCTAAGATATAAATACTTAAATACCTAACTGTACGTAGGTACAGTTACTGCCTACAAGTACTAACATAAATTAATATCTATGAGAATTTTTTAAAGCCGCAGAGGCGTCGAAAGTCAGTTATTAACATCGTTCAAACTACACATTTCCTTTTTTAAATGATAGTTACAACTACAAGCCGTGGAAAAACGTTTAAATGTAATTGATTTATTAAAATTTCACTTCGATATTCAAATGTGTCACAACATACTTCGAATAAAAATGCAATTTCCAACACAAAACAGTTATAATATCTATTCATAATGATATAATGGCTTTTGATATTCTAGCTATGGGAGTTTTTTTTGCTTTGTCCTCTACTGTGCTTATGTAATGGTTGGTTTGTCGAAGATTATAGGCTGGGTGTTTGCAGTGATACCTGTATTTCCGTGGGACTTATAACGGCAAACCTTTAACAAAAGACCTGGTTGATTGTATCCAATACTACTCTACCATTTTCCGAGTGGAAAATGACAAAGAAGCGGTCATTCGATAATTTTTGCAAAATGCCGTTTGAAGTTAGCTTTATCGATCGTGAAATTGCAAATAACGTAAATTATTTAATACGTTGAGCGGAAAAATAGAACTGTTGGGTTAGCATAGTGCCTGCTCTAATTTTCAAAGGAAGTAACATAGGAAATCATGACATTACTGCGATATATTTTCATTCTTTTTAAAGCTTTTCCTTACTTTTTTAGAGTTAAAATCCCACGTCAGAGATTTAGTAGGGTCGATAACATTAGACCAATTTTTATGACTGACTTTTTGTAGCAATAGTACTTACTTTTCAATAAGTATTATTGCAATAAGTACTTACGTTCTATTTTACTCGTACAACAAATCGGGCATCGATTATCGAACGTGGGCGAGCAGCCTATTGTATCTACATTCCTACTTACAAATAAAATCAAAAGAAACACAGCAATTCTAATTATAGAAACCATCATAATTTTGTTAGTAAATTGATTGATGAGGCAATCTATGATCTCAATGGAAAGAGAGAGAGTCTACAAACATATCTTTTGGAAATAATGACGGGGTACGACCAACCGCATCAAAGTAAATGCGACATAAAACTTTATTTTATTACCTCTAATTGACTCAAATTTAACAAAAGATTGTCTCATAATTTTAGTATTTTTTTGGGAAATAATGACCTAGTTTATGTTGTCAACTCGTAGATTAAAGAACACCTGTTTTAGATATAATAGGTAATCACAATTGAAGGAAGGAACTCATTTCAGTTCCTATTATTTAAAGGTTTCAATTGCCATCATAAACTTAATAGCGAGTTTAACAGACGATAGGTGTGTTAGTCTCTCACGAATTTATACAATTTGAATGAATAGACTAACTAATTCAGTCTTGGAAAAAAAATTACGCCCTCATATAGGACTAAGTACTGGTACTGGTTAAATTCCTACTAATCCCTACTAATATTATTAAATGCGAAATAACTCTGTCTGTCTGTTACCTTTTCACGGCTAAACTACTGAACCGATTGACTTGAAATTTGGAACAGGGGTAGCTTATGATCCGGGAAAGAACATAGGCTATGTTTTATTCCGAAATTCCCACGGGAACGGGAACTACGCGGGTGAAACGGGGCGCTGCTAAGTATACATATTGATAAGATACCACCTAAGTTTTATTTTTCTAATAGGAAGGAGGGTGAAGGTCCTAATAAAACGCCTAATGTAGAGTCAGCTTTACCTACAATAGAAAATCTACCTAGAGTATTAAAAATCTGTTTATTACTGAACAATCCATTCCTCGTGAGATTTGAATAGGTATATCACGCTTCTCTTAGATACTCATTAAGTTTAACTACCTATTTACTAGGCATCCAAATTAATTTAAATACATATTACTATGAATGGAACCCTTCACGATACGGAAAGCTTTAATAAATTTAATTCTACTCACCGCTAGATGGCAGCAACAGTTTACTTATTTATTTTTTATGAATAAGTAATACCTTACTTTGGTAATACCTTTTGATAAATTAAAATTTACTTAGGACACATTGTTAATATTTTCAATAAATTAAAAAAGTTTTATATTTTTATGGAATACTGTTAATTTAAGAAAAACCTACGTCTAAGTAAAACAACATAATAACAATAAGTATTACCAATCACAATCAACCGGAGTTCAGAATCACTAACAAAACATAATCACCAATCATATCATTACAAACTAACAGTCTAACTATTACAATTCAATTCAAGCTGTAATTATAGAAAATTACAAATACAATCAACATTATTGCGTATTCATTAGTCTCTAATATCGCGCATTATTATTTAATTACACTGTTTTTCATATTGGGCGTGTACTCTCGTGAACAAAATTGTAAAAATATAAAAGAAACATTCGTTATGGCTCCTCCTTCTACGAATTTGTATTCAGAACATCACATCGTGTTTGTAGCGGAACTTAACTGTGGACGAACATGCGATCGATCAGATATACATAATGCCATAAATAATAAACGTTTTGTATATAATGCGTAATGGTCTGATTGCTGGTTTGTCCTATTTTCATACATTATGGTATATAGAAGTATCGTCCTGTAAGATCCTACTGCGGAGCAAACAACTTTTGATGAGGAGGAATGGAGGAAGGAATAGATGTATTTAAGTAATCATCACCTTTGTCAAATGATATTTTTTTGTTTTTTTTTATATTTTGGTTTAATTGAATAAGTGAATGATCGTGTGCATAGTTTCTGATACCCTAGATACAAGTTTCGAACTTGTTAGGGGTCAGTTACTATAATGAGATGTAGTGAATGATTATGTTAAGTATGTTATGTTATGTTAAATTAGTTTTAATTCACCTAATAGGTTGGACACACTATTGGAAGGTTACTACATTTTATTTTTGTTTTAAATAACCCATATCGAGACAGAAAGACAGAAGAGAAATTTGGAAAACGACATCACGCGAGAATTACACCAAGTCACAATTAGTGATGAAAATGATGAGAAGATAAATGATGTTCAGGCCTATTTAATAATTCATACCATGAACCTTCGTCTTGTAGGATTATTCATAGTAACTTAAACGGTTACTTACATAGCTGTTGAAATACTAGAATATTTATAAAATCAATAATTATTAAGTACATAATCTAAGCAAAAAACACAAAACATCTCTACGACATTTAAATTCAACACAAGTATGCTCACGTTTCACTTCACTACATTTTTTATTTGTAAACCAAATGGTTTGATATTTAAAAATAATTATTAATAAAAGTTTTCTGCACCCGATCAACCATAAATTGTTTAATAAGCAGGTTGGTAACACGATGAAACTTTTTGTAATAATAATCATTTAAAATGTTATGTGCAATAGAAGATCGTGTTAAAGATTAGTACATGATAACTATTACTGCTTTTTGCTGCCATAACTCGTAGGAGAACCTCTCAAATAGGTAAGTACATCTATGTTTCATTTAAGAATGACCACCATTTAAAGAACATATTTGCCCAAGTTAATTAAAATCTGACAAGCTGTTGAGCATGATCGAATCATAAACATCCAAACATAATATCACGTTTAATAAGTAGATAGCTACTTTTAGTAATAAAGATCACCTACTTTGAACAAAATTGCCACAATATAATCCGTCTTCGATCAACGTATTTGAAAAGAGTTGGCGAAAAACATTTAATATTTTCATTCCATACCGAATATGGAATATAGGAAACTTTGTTCTTATATTCTTATCTTACTTTAACTATCGATTGTAGGTTTGTTACAAAATGATATCTCCCATCTGGTAGTTGGCTCTGTTCTGCCACGTGGATAAGCACAATGAGGAGCCTCCAAGGGGCGTTGGAGGCGTCTCCATCCCGCCTCGGCGATTGTGTCCTACATCCTCTTTATAAACAGTTCCTTCACGCTTTTTATCCGTTTTAAGTAGCCCCTGACGTGACCAAACGTATTATTGAATGAAATTAAATATCAAATTAATGTTTTGTGATATTTTTAAGGTCATGACATTTATTTTGTAAGTACCTGTAATTTAATGTACTTGAACATCTTGACTTTTTGATATAATGTGATGATATTTTATTGCCACATTATTGATGGTTCGTTGAGATTTTCGGTGTGCTTAAGATTCGCCTTGGTTTTACAATAATACTTAAGTTTAGTCGTAAAATTTGCTATTTTTTGTGTTATTAGTGTACCCAAATCCAGTGCGCGTCAGACAATCGATCGTAAGTTTGCAACAAAGTGGATGCGACGTCATCATGTACAACACGATGTTGAATCGTTCCCGCAATAAAACCGTGCTCGTATTTTACAGTTCCATAAATAATGGTCAATATGTCGAGCGGCATTGTCATTCCTGACAAATTGCAGATCTCACTTGCCGCCACATTGTTGGCTACTGCGCGAGAGATTCTTTTGTCACCTACCCGCACAATACTTCCCGAATCTACCCAACTTTTGTCACCTATCATTTTCACTTCGGTCTTTACACACAGAATCAGTTTTATTATGTCTTGCGGGTCACAAGAGGCGTCTTCACAATTTTATATTATGATGAATGTGAATTTTTGTTTTGCATTGTTATTTGCTAAGGCCGATAAATGTTTGCTTTGTGTATTGTTGTCGAGATGAATATTTGAAAAAATGCCTATAAAAATATTTGTCGGCTTGCAAATAAAATATTTGGGATTGGAACGGCTTTCTTTTTAAATTTTAATATAGGTACCTACGAATCTAGTGTGTAAGTTTTTTGTACATATTTTAACAAAGGAAGATAAGCTTACTATTCAGTGTACCTATTAAGTAGAACTCTACTTACAAATAGAAGTGAATGTTATCATGTAGGTAATAAGTACACCAATGTATTAGATAAGTATAACGCGCTGACCGTTTGCGGGTTGGTCAATGAGAATTTCTTTAACTTGTGGTTTATACATAAATCTGCGGTTAAGCTATAACTCTCTTATTGGTATTACGTTTCCTAATAACTGTTTATTTATATACGTGCAGGTATTTAGAATATAGATTAGATACGTTTCTCTCAACCCAGCTAATCAGTGTTTCCACGAAGTTAGTTGTAATTAATTGCTCTCTAATTTGTAAAATACTAGCGGCGCCCCGCGGTTTCACCCACGTAGTTCCCGTTCCCGTAAGAATAATAGATAAAATTATGCTAAAAACCTTTACACTGAATCACTCTATCTATTAAAACAAACCGCATCAAAATTCGTTGCGTAGTTTTAAAAATCTAAGTAATTAGTTTTAAAGATCTAGGCATACATTGGGACATAAGGACATAGGGACAAAGAAAGCGGTTTTGTTTCATACTATATGTAGTGATTAAATAGTACCTTTACTTTGTAAATTATTCATACTTAGCGACTATCTAAGTTGAGAAAATTGCAAAGAAAGGTTAAGATATTTTCTGAGAAACCATATTTGCTCGGTAAGTACTTATTTGCCGAGCATTATTTTATTTTCATTAAGGCGTGAACCGTAGCCCTGACACTCCTTCAAAACTCACGCATATTTGCTTTAAAATTGAATTGCACAATAACATAAACTGACAACGGCTTAAAATTACTGTAAAAGTGAAATAAACCCTTCTCATCCCCTGCCATTAAGAGATGATGTAGCGATACTTTGCGCGGACGCAACTGCGATTTCGCGCTACCTACAATTTGTTAAATTCGACATACATGACTAACAGTATTAAAATTTACTCTACGTACGAATATATAAAGTATAATTTGGAATGTAAGTGTATCGATACAGAAGTACAATATAAAGTAACCGTGACGGGTGAATAGAGCATAAAAAACGCATAAATCAAAGTCAAAAAGGCATAGAGAATGGGCAAAGCGGTCGCGGGTAGTTTGTCACCAGCTGTTCTTGCGATTCAGATCCATACAAAAAATTATTCCAATGTTCCCATCAATAATAAGGGTAATTTTCGGCATTTTGTCACATTAGTGAGACGTATTTGAACTATTGTTGTTTATTATTAGGAGAAATTATGTTATTGTGTTCATCAGCCATGATATTATAGGCATTAAACATATTTTATTACGATTTTATAACGTGTTTTAACGTATCCAATCTGAAAAGTTAATTAACTGTTTTATAGACGCGTATTTGATGGCGAAACTTTTTTGTTCCGTTTTATAGAAAAATAAATGATTTTGATTCGTTTGAAAAAGCTTGACTCTACATTGGTTCTACGTGAGATCTGGATAACTAATTGATATTGCGAGTCATAAGGTCTCGTCTTGCCAACATTCTACATGAAAATATTTTTGGTGGGATACTTATCTATTTATTAATGTCTTTATTTTGAGTCAAAAGTAGTCTTACACGTTCATAAAAGCTGGTAGACTTAAGCAAGACCTAGATCTCTTAGCTCAGAGCGTGTTTTAGGATCTCCTTAAAAATATTCGACTACCTCTTATATTCTCCAAATAAATGACAGCTTTAAGTTTGATATCCTTTAAAATATAGTATTGTACATAAAATAGCGCTATTTCTTACTTGTTATTAAATTTAAAACTCTAGTTAAGCTAATAAACCTACCAAAACATCTCAAAACTCAATTAACGTTTGACGCGTCAAATATAAACACAGCGAACGTCAAATCATCTGCAATTACAAATACCTCTAATAATAGAGTCATTAATACAAAACTATATAAAATTTGCTATAATTTGATCAAACGACACATGTGTGTTGTAGTAGGTACGGAGGTAAGTATACCTACCAGGTTATTAGTAGAGTGAAGAGTCGATTGTGGTTTCAGCTTGACGTATCCAAGTACCATCTGCCTCCCCCTAATTACATACTACGCTCCCAACCCGACCGCTACTGGCTTTTGTTATTTTTACCCACGTTTAATTTTTTAAAAGGTAATTACGCAAGAATAAAGAAATAAGAAAGTAAGCCACACAATAAGAACGGTAGAAAGTTTGCGTTTCGGTCGATATCTGCTGTTCTGTTGTCAAACTGCCGTGAAATTGGTAGTTTTGTTTCTAACCGCAGTTTTATTAACTGACTATGAGTTCCTTTTTTAAAATAAAATTTGTTTTATTAAATATTAGTCATAGAAAATTTATAAACGCGTCAATAAGCGTGAATACTTAGTACAATACAAACGGAAAATTTCAATTATCGCTTCATAATAAAATGCCAGTCTAATTACTACTGACAAATTACTTCTAAATATTTATTAAAAGTATAATAATAATATTGTATTACACTTAATTACTTTAACTTAACACTATCAATCCTATCGCGTTTCATGAATACTTGTAACGAACTTCTTCTACTCCATACTAGATGTCGCTACTGTTATGTTTGATAAATGTAGAAAATATTCATTGTATTTAAAATAATTAGTAATCCGTTTCATTATTTAATATAAAATACTAGCAGCGCCCCGTGGTTTTACTTGCGTAGTTCCCATACCCGTGGGAATACAGGGATAAACTATAGTGCTATAAACCTCACGGAGCCCGAGACCTTTCCAACGAATGCAAAACCGTGGAAATCGGTTCGTGCGTTCTGGAGTTATAGCGTCAGGAAGGAAAACCCGACTTATTTTTATATAGTCGTAGTAGATTAATTGAAATTGTGCCTGTAGGTATTTATTATCAGCACGCTTCAAAAGAAGACAAATTTGGATAAGCTAAAAGCTTTCGAAGCTATACTCGCTGATTTTCCCTATATTTTAGTACATTACAAAAATATTGGATGTATAAAATTAACTGATTAAGATACTTAGAAAAGAGGTTTTATTTAAAAAACTAATTTGCCAATGATAAAAATAAATAAAGCAACGCAAAGTAATTTCCGAAATAAATTCACTTAGATACTGTTTGTTTTAGTCCAAACTTTTGAACTACTTACCACTTTCATGTGCAAAAGACGTCATGGAGAATTAGATTAATCTATTGGATTTTTTGTCGAACAGTTTTTTGTCGTTTAACTTCATAATTTTAGCTGCTCACACATTTGTAACTACGTTCGATGATTAGCCCTTATAGAACACGTAACTTACTAAAACTATGCCGATAACGACCCATATATTTGTAATTTACAACTTTTTTGTATTTAAGTACAATACCTGAAATATCCAAGTAGGCAATTCTCATATTAACTATAAGAAGTAAAATATTTTTCTCATATAACATACTTACCTCCTAAGAAGTTATTAATACATAAAACAATGCATAAAGCATATTAATCAAAGCGTTAATTCGATCAAACCAAGGGGGTTCTTTCTCAGTAACCATTGTTCAGTACATGTCCAAACATTTTATCAACTGACGTGTTGGGTGTTCTCAACCGATATAATTTAATTTATTTATTTAAAAACCACCAATTAACAGAATAAGAGGAAAGCGACCGACCGTAAAAACGTGAGCAAAATACGTTTATTTATTATTTTCCGTATTGTGTGGAACTAGGAACAAAAACTGGGCGTCGACGGTGACAATGGACCACCATTATTCGATAAAACAATAAACCGCTTTATTAAAAAGACATTCAATTAATTTATTTTATTCATATTTTATTTTCACCGACCGATTCTAAACAAAAGTGTTCAATACAGTCCCAACAGATAGGAGGACAATGGGAAAGCTTTAGATTTATTAATAAACGTTGAATTTCAGTTTATGTTTTATTTCTTGCTGAATAATATTTCTTTAGGTTAAGGGCCTATTTCACGAACTTCAAGTAAAGTTACTCACCAAGTGAAGGTAATTTTGTCTCTCTCTTACTTTATATCAAGTGACAAAGACAAAACTTGTGAGTTGGTACTCGGAAATTTACTTGAAGTGAAATAGGCCCTAAGTATAATAATAACGTATAAGAACGTTCATATCGTAATAATGATATTTAGAATTTTACCTTTACTGCTTAGGTAGCAGTTACTTCTTACTAGTACTTAGAATGTGCTTTACTTTAGATCTACCTTACCTATATGTGCTGTCTTATATGTTATAAATGATTTTATCTGCAATAACATGAAAGCTTAGTTTTCAGTATATTCTTTTTAAGCTACCAAAATATATTTTCACATATTCCTAATGAATAGTAGTGGGCGGTGTCAAGCCACACAAACAGCTGAGCTATTCACGGAATGTTTGAACAATGCGGGCACCGCGCCATCTGTCGACGCGTTATTGAGACATTTTTGCGAAATAGCGCTGTAATTATGCACTTCCGTATCCGGCGGCGCGTGCGCACACGTAATCCGCCCACCGCGTTTTGAAATATGAAATCTAACACTTACTTTGGGTTATACTGTTGCAAATTCTGATGCAGCTGCAGGGTGTACCCAAGTTACATTGAAGGCTTTTACATTGATTTATCTATTTATCATTATCATTAAAGCCGTAAAATAAGATGTACCTAAAAATACAGTATATATTACATTCTCAAGGAATTGAATATTCTCTATCACTCACCACTCATCTACTCACCAATTTTAAGAGTTCCATAGACAGCATATTATTATTAGGTATATCAAAATCTTATATAAAACAACTAAATAGTTTAACATAAACGATAAATTACCTAGAATCGAGAATTCGTTGTCAATCGCGTATCTTTTTGTTTATAAATTTACCTTATTTTACTCAGTAACCATATTAAGCTCTTGCATGCTCTTCAAGCTACAGGAAGCGATCACATCATCGCTTTAAACTGAAAAATTTGTGGTTCGTTGCGAAGAATTCACATAAATTAATTAAAGGTCCCGACACCGCATAGTTTTGTGATTTATCTTTTTGACAGAATGTTACATTTTTTGTTCTGCCACACGACAGTTTAGGTGTCACATAACTACTTAATTGTTATAGCATGTGGTCTTCATAGTTATAATGATATTAAGTTTCTACGCTACATTTACTTTCGTATAGTTTACTTTTATTTGCGAAGTCAATATAATTCGATTTTCGCTTTTAGAGCTTACCATGAGAGACTAACTGCTGTTCCCAATATTCGGTCTATCTATGATCTAGCTGGTCAACGGATACAAAACTCTGCATATCTTTCAAAAATGTATGTAAATTTACAAATTATACAGAGTTTTGTATCCGACGACAAGCAAGATCAAAGACATACTTATCGAATGTTGAGAACGGGCATAAGACAAACTACCACCAAAACCCGATAACCTACCTAGAGAGTAAAATGATTGTATAATATAACACTTTTTGGCTCTATTCGCCTTAGTACGTTTGTGTTTGTCAGTATTTTATAATATAAAAATATCTTCACCATCATATACCAAAGTGGTTCTATACTACTGACTTATGTAATAGACGAATACCTATCAAGACACTCACTGTCTTTTGATTGGTGAACATTTGCCGACACGCGCTTTCTCCTACAATACAAAGCTGATATTTGCATACACTTTGTCATTCACGTCACCTCCATTGCCTCATTTTCTATTCCGTTTATATTCGCCGAATGTGTACGATAATGACATTCGTAGTCTTTCCGACTTTCCTTCAAAAGTTAATGATGTGTGCGCAATGTAACTACTAGTGAATACATAATGTATTCGCCTATTTTGTTTCATATAATATTCCTAAATGTTTCTTTTAAATTTTTTTTACGTAGGTATTGAATTTATAGTCACTTTTATAACAGACCTTATAAAAATGGTCATGTTGGTCCTACACATATGGAAACAGAAAGCAGTCAGTCTCTTTTACTAGATACCAAATCAATTTTCTTGGAGTTTATAAAAATGTGCTATAACAAATAAGTAGCTAAATAAACAAATTACTGACTCATCGTACTATAATCCATTGAAAAACATTTGTTTATTAGTTGATACCAAATTAGCATCAACAAACAAAGAAGGCAGATGAATTCAAAACATCAAAAGAGCAAAATAAAGGAGAAACTAATAAAGTGACGCAATCCGAGATTGCTTTAATACTTATGTCCCCAACGAGGGCCGATTGAAATGCTCCCCTATGCACCCTCCAAATCACAGAGCACAGTTTTCATTTTACTCAATAGAATCGTTAATTTGCATCGTCTTTGTTAATGTTGGGTTCAAAATGAATCGAAATGTGACTTAATTTGCTTTAAAAATATCTGCTTAGTGATCAGTTTTTCCTTTGACGTTATAGTCTTAATTAAAGTATTATATATTTGGGAGCAATATTCCAAGTTTATTTCTGTTTAATTGTAGCTAAAGCTCTATAGTAATTATCCATTTCAGTATGAAAGTATTTTATTTCATAGAAATAAATATAGTTGCTAGGTAAACTTTTATCTGGAATGGGGGTGAACATACATATCTAGATTTTATCATCGCCCAAGATGCGAGAAAATAATCTGATACTATAGTCCCATTGTAAAAGTAGAAAATACGCAAGACCGAGTAAATATTTTCACTACAACATTCTCAGATGATATCAAAGTCGAGTGTCAAATCCAACGCCCTAAAAGTTTATTGGCGGCATCCTTCTCTCCTCACTTTTATTAACCAGTGTTTGATCTCTGTCTGACGCACGAGGAAATAGATAAATTGTTTGTTTTCCTCGTGACGACAAACAGTGTCTTTTATGGGAACCCTTTTGGAAAGGCTACATTTGCGAGAGGGTTTTATTTAGTTTTTCTCAGTTTTTTTTCTTACAATTTTTCTTGAAATGTTCTAAAGTATTGACTTTTCTTTGCCCTTGGTACTTTTGATATTGCTGTTAATATTTGCCATATGATACATTTTAACCCTTACTACGTTTTATTTTCTGCATATACTCGTAATAACAAAAATGCTACGTTAATTAAGTGTTAATACAATTAATTATAGATATCAACATCCGAGGAACAGATTCATCAAAGTGACTCTCAAAACGATTAACGTTGTCATTTGAGCGGAACATTAAATGTGAACGAGTCAAGTGAAGGGTTGTTTTCATTTCCGTGATTAGTGCGTGTCGTTTGGTTGAGATTTATCACCTCCGAGAACGCGAGAGTCAAATAGCGTCAAAATTAAATGGCGGAATGACGGTGTGGCTTATGGCGGATACGCCACTGTTTGACGAAGTACGACACTAAATTAAAACATTTTAACTTGACAGTGTCTGTCACGGTTATGCTAAGCGTGTTTTAACGGAGATTTGCCCTAAAGAGAACAGGGACATGAGTAGGGTTGTTTAAAATGCATATTGATTTTTAAGTAATAAAAATGTTTAAATAATTCTCTCGTTAAACTCGGAATCAAAGTTATATTAAAAGATTACTACCTTCAATATTTTGAATATAATTTTGAAGAAAATGTAAAACAAAATATAACCACGACAAAAATCCGTTTAAGTGTTTTATTTCAATGTGTAGTGTTCGTGTAAATCAAAGATATCAATAAAGTTATATAAGTTTTAAGTATTCGAATATTCGATAATTACCTGCTTGAGTCGAGCTTTCCTCATTTCTTTCAGAGTATATCGTTAGTTACATGTTTAAAGAAAGTAAATGGTCATAATAAATAATTAATTGACATGCTTTCTAGTTCCAGATATCGTGGTCAAAATCAAAACATCAGCATAAATCTCATGTCATACCTACATAGGTACAACAGATAAACATATTACGAAATTGTAATTTTGTAAAAACTGGTACCAAGAGATTACGATTTTATTACTAGGTGGTGGAAAAAAGAAAAGACAAAAACTAATCAATAAATTAACGACTCTATTCAAAGTTTTCAACCAGTTGGCAAGAATTGTTTTATGCTTATGACACTCGTTGACAGTTTCTACAGACGTGTCGTCTCTCCTAAAACAAAAAACAAATGAAACAAATATTCGTGTCCTTTGTTTCGTTAAATAAAATTAGAAATATGAAAAAACCATTGACTTATTTTAAGACAGACATTACTCGCTGAGTTTGATGTTTCTTAACAACCAGAGAGGCAGTTTATTTTGATTTTTGCGTTCGCGAAATTTGTTCCCGCTTTTGTGCTTCGACGTTTCCTTTCTTATATTGAAGTATGGCAGATTAATGTGAGTTCGAAGAAGTCCATATTACTTCTGAAGGGGGTCTAAACCATGTGATTTACTGCGACCAAGCTATACAGTTAAAAAGTTGTAAACTGCCTGTGTTTCCGCCGGTCGGTCCAAGCAACAATGTACGACCTGTCTTAACTTAGGTTTCAACATATTGCTTACTTTCTTTGCTCTCGTTTGAGCGACAGATGGTTATGTTCGATATTAAATGGAAATTTAAATAAATTGAAATGAAAAGGTAGGAACTTTAGGTCACGTAAAGTTAAAAAAGATTAAGGCAAGTTTTGACTTGGGATGCTCATGTCTTGTCAATAGTTAAATAACTATAATATTATAGATTATTATGTGGACTTGTAATGTTACTATGGATTAACATAAATTTAATTTAATATTCAGAGGACTCTAAAACATCTACGTCATCTTTTTTATTTGAATATGATTTTATAGTACACACATAAAAACTATCGACACTACCATTGAGTCATTCATAAGTTCATATTTCAGTTCTTGGAAGGTCGTCACACGTGCTGACTGCGGTGTCTTTGTACCAACTGAGGATGTCACGATTTATGACCAAGTATTAATCATTGCTCGTTAATTAGTCTACTTTGTATAAATATATTTAAAATAGGTACTTACTAAGTTTTTTTTTTATATTGTAAACAAAGTTTATGACAACACTGTTCATTTCCAACGTTTCTAAAATCTTTTCTCTACAAAATTCAGACATAATTTTCAAAGAAAACTTTGAAATACCACCCACTTGTTAGTTGACATCTTTCTCGACAGTGAAACCGCGTTATTGCTCACTATCTTTAGTAATATATTTTATGGCCTCTCAAATACCCTCCACTTTCAAATCTAAGCACACAGAACTTGGCAATAATGTTTTCAAAGTAGGTGGCTTAAGAAATAGCGCGTGTAATGTATTCCTTTGAAGTGTGCCATCTTTGTCATATTCTGACGTATACTACATAGAGGAGAGAGTACATTTCGGTACATTAACTTGGACTTAGACTTGTCACATAGGATATTTTATACTATGTAACGTACCTGGGTTTTATCCTACGGAAGGAAACATAATAAATTGATGGTGACATCCGTTGCTGTGCAATAACCGGTTTGTTATGTACCTCTATTATTATGGAAAACTACGTACAAGTTATGACTATTTGTACACATGTATGTTCATATGTATACATACATATAGAGGTATATTTTATCTTCGAATTACTAATTTTTATTATTATTGTTCAACTGGATTAAAGTCTTACATGACTCTTAATTTATTCAATTAAGTTCGTGTGGTAATGGTTGGGTTTAAAAAAGAAAATTAAGAAAATGACAAAGAAACACAGCTTTCAATTTACTAAGGATCTCTTTACTCTATTTGTTTGAATTGTTTTTGTTTAAATTACTATGATTTATTATAATATTGTTAGTGTATAAACTTACGTACAAAAACTGTTACATTTTCTTGTTGAATCATAAAAAAAAATGTGATAACCGAATTGAACTTTTTGCCAAGAAATAACATATTAGGAAGACCCGTCGCGTACCAAACTGCAAATGGGGAACGCAGACGACTGGAATATAAAACAGTTAACGAGACCTCCCTAACGTCGCACGCTCAATCGGTTTATGGATAATTCTCTTTAGGGACAATAAATCTGTATTTCATTCGGAATAGGGATTTAATTTGATTACTTGTAGGTCTACACCGATAACAGCCCGGATTATAAGATTACAGAGGTCAACCGACGTGATTAATTATATAATATTCGGTTTAATCTGATACGAGGATGTTGGCGGTAAATTCAATTATGATTCGCTCGAGCTTCGTTATCTTACGTATCGATTAATGTTTTGTATTCTTGTTTAGTAAGTACAAAGTCGATGAGAAACATTGATGAATAGTCGTATTATAAAAGTTGATTAAAATTGAAATGCTAATATGAATGTGGTGAGTGGTGTTAGTGAGCTTTACGTGTGTTATTAAGGATCCAGTGTTGGTTTTTAATTATAACAGTCTGTTGACTGAATTACAAATAGTTTTAATTATTACTTATTGCTATCTTTCTATCAATGGTATTGAGTATAGGGAGTCGTAGTATGAGCCTGTACTTAGGTCGATTGATGGTTGAAATTGTTGATATTCATAGTTTGTTTTCCATGGATTTAGTTTCAGTGAGTATAAAAGTAACCTATGATTGAATTTTCAATTAAGTATAATTTTGTGTGCCCTTTCATAATTTGTGGTTTAGTAGCAACATTTCCACACATCAAAGTGTTAATTAACCAATGTTGATGAAATCATATCAAAATATAGATTTCTTTACAACTCTTTCTACAACTTAATATTATACTTACCAAAGTATATATTCGATATTCTCACCTGTAGTATTTATCCAAAAAAATCAATACGTACTTACAGGCAGTTGCCTAAAGCAGAAAAAGTTATAACTAAGTAGTCAAACTATGTTTTATTTCACAAAACTTTTTATAGTCATCTCATCATAATTCAAACCATAATTGTACTCGTTGTAAACTCTGAAGAAATAGAGACATCATCGTGACAGTGTCTGGTGAGGACCACCGCCACAATCATTAATAAACCGTTGATTAACCTAGGCCTGATGGAGTCGCAGTGAAGATGAGTTCGGTTTTTACGGCACGAGCGAAGGCCACCCGCCGCGCCAAGCACCGACTTACCCTCATTATTTGCGGTTTCAATTCACTTTTTACGTCGCCCTCTTTGCACAGCTCCGATTAAATGTCGTAATCAGTGTTTAGATTTTATGGTAAAGTTTACTCTATTACAACGTTATAGAGTCGAATGGAACTTTTCTTTATATTTCTTCTTTCTTTATCTTTTTTCTTATAGATCTGTTAAAGTTTATGTTTATTTACTGATGTAATTTATTTGCGTTTGTGATGATTAAATATTTGTCGTGTTGTGAGATGGTGAGGATAATGTGTTTTGTGTCTTATTAGTTTTCTGCCATTAAACTCATCCGCCATTAATTCTATCTACCAATTAGACCGTTGATGTTTTATTGATTTCTTTGATTTACACTAACGTAAGACATTTAAATCAAACTACCTAAGTACTTACAAACGAATAAATTCGGCGGTTTTTAAATACATAAGTATTAGTAGATTATAGATAGATACACATCTGATGTAGGGTGAAGAAAATATTTAGTGTTTTTTAATCAAACTTAAACTAGTATGACACGTTACTGTACAATTTTCATTCTTGTAAAATATTATCATTAGTAGTTTTGCATTTGATATCAAAAAAGTAAGTTTTTAGGGCTCCAACAGTTCTCAACAGTTTGTCAAAGAACTCCAGTTTGTCAGATAACTTTTAAAGTTAAAAATTGGTAACTAACGAAACTTTGAGTAGGTACTATAATTTAGTATTTAATTTTAATTTCATGAGTGATACTTAATAGAAAGAGTTCTCAAAAACGATTCAGCAGTTCTGTATTTATTATTTCTTTAATAAAACCTAGTACTTACAAATAATGGTTTTATCATGTTTCAAATTGTTTACTTAAGTGTACCTACATTTTAAAATTAGGAGTACTTTAATCAACACTTAAACTTAGATGTATGAATGAATATAGGTGTGTTTAGGATTAAAATAATCATAAAATACATCCACTTGGAAAAAATATATTTCAATTTTTAAAAAATCAATTTTAGGCATTTTTGATTCGCACAATTTTGTACAATTATACATTACATAATATTTCTAGTTTAATATATATTTATTTTGTCTTTAAGCTGACAATTTTGTGACGTAAAAATCTATTTGTATTAAATTAAAAACATGTAACTTAGTAGTTTAATAGGATCCAGTAAATATTTTATAAATTAAATATCATCACAAGTTTTATAATCACGAATATGAAACTTGGCTTGCAGTAATTGTTACACACCTTAACACTATCCGATTCTAATAAATTTAATACAAGGAACACAATATCTTGTGTTTACAACTGTGTTGAGATATTACAATGTTTCGGAGATACTCTACCTAATACTTTGGTGATCATTATAAACATAACTTACTTTAAAATATTGAACCCTAATTACATTTTTCCTGTCCAGGGTTTGAATGCATCGTTTAATTTCGGACGTATAAATTAAAATTCGTAGATTACACGTTTTGTGATGATGAAATTGATGTTAAGTACAATTCAATAAATTATGATATTATTCAGCAATTTTGGACTAAAACAGTGATACTACTTAACCTATTTAACATACGTTCTCTAGTAATAATAATATGAGATAATTATTTTTAATAATATCTATACTGTACAACACTTATAGTCTCACAACAAATACACAAGAAACGCTTGGTGCGCCTCGATGTCCATAATTTCATTAATTACAGATTAGACTTTATGATACAATGTATTGATATGTGGTATGTACAGAGGAGTCAGAGGAGAGTGCGGCGGGAGAGCGCGGCGCGGAGGGCGCGCGTTATCACAGGAGCGGCGCGGGCGCGGGCGCGGGCGCGAGCGCGGGGTAGTGCAGCACTGGCCCGGGCGCGGGCACGCCGAGCGCCGCGCGCTCCCGTCACACGAGCGCGCTCGGCTTCACGTCCAGCGGGTGCTCCGGCGACCGCCCGCCGCCCCCGCCCTCACCCTGACTATTCTCCTCCGAGTCAGAGCACGAATCCGAGCTCCCTTTCTTGCCTCCGTTGTGAGTCTTCACATGCTTCGCTAGGTGGTCTGAACGCATAAATCTTTTGTTGCATACCGGACACGCAAATCTCTTCTCACCGGTGTGAGTGCGCAAATGCCGTTGAAGTTCATCCGATCGAGTGAACCGTTTGCCACAGAACAACCAGTTACAAACGAATGGCCGTTCACCTGTGTGCCAGCGAAGATGCGCTTTTAGATGTGAGGTTTTTCCATATACTTTGCCACATCCGGGTATGTGACAACTGTGGATGTTTTTCTTTCTAAGATGTGCTCCGGCGGGTCCTAACCGCTCTGCTTCTTGACAGTTGGGGCAGTCGCAAGTAGCTCGGCCGGCGTACCGGCGCTGCGAACGAGGGGAGGGTGCCTGTGCTGGTGGTGCGGGGGATCCAGGGGCATGTAAACCGAATGATCCCTGCGTCGGCAGGACGGACTTGTAGGCGTCTTGTAACAAATGCGGTGCAGGTGGTAGAAGGTGAGCACCACCTGATAATGAATGTGTCAGTTGCGAGTAGTCTTGACCCGCATAATTTGCCATTTGCCCTCCGACGTCCAACCAACCGCTGTGCACGTCCCACCAGGTGCCTCCAACTGCACCAACCCCGCTCATTTCAGCTGCTTTCAAAGCACCACTACCACCTCCACCGCCAACATTGAAAGGCCACGATTCATAAGGATGCCGTGAGTACATAGATCCAAGACTGGCACTGGATTCACTTTTACCGAGAAGTTGGTCACCCGATGAGGGGAAGTAGAGATCGTTTCCGTAGGAGGGTGCGGCTGCGCACGATGTAGGCGCGCGTGCGTAGGGCGTGCAGGCCGATGGCTGGGATCGCGGTGTGGCGGTGGCGCCAGGAGGCGAGTGCGCACCCGGGCTTTTCTTCCATGGATGAAAGCCCTTGCCGACAGCGGCGTCCGCCAGCGGAGGAGGAGATTTGCTCGACAACTTATTACACTGCGCCGCCAGCATCGCCAAAGGCGTGCCGCGTAAGCTCGGGTGTTCCTGGAAAGACAGAAAATAAATAGTTAATTATTTTGAACGAAAAAAGGACAATAATTCTTATTCGAGTTTAATTATGGATCCGTGTTTAGACCGTGAGAATAAGCTTGAAATGTCAAATCAGATTTATAGCCTAATTTATATGTGAAGTGATGCGGTTGTGTTCAGCGCCCGGAGCGTTTTGAGCTGGTATAAATAAATTATGAGCAGTTTACAGGTGGCGTATTTACAATTAGCCGTCGCGGTGACAGCTCCCGACGCTACCGCTCGCCACACGAGGGATGTCCTAATTAATAAATCCTGTACGGGGCGTCACTATATTATAAAAGTTTATTTTAGACTAGACGAAAGATACATATTATTGACCCAAATATCAGTTAATATGATGTTGTTTTACATAATAATGTGAGATAAAACTCGTTATGGAAATGTAATAAATGTGGTTGTTCATTTTACAGTATTAAATAAAGGTGAGTGTATAAGAACATCCGGCCGGATATTTCACCCCAATGTGAGATACAATAGCTCGATAAAAAAGTTCCATTGTACTCAATAATAAAATCCGGGGATCACATGCGAGAGGAAACAGGAGGGGTGCGGGGTATCGCCACGCCCCTTTATATTGTGATTGGCGCAGCTGTTGCGCGTAATGCACACCAACCCTTATATTTTTTTGGGAAAATAAAAGTCTCCTGATTTTCTATAATCACATAAAACATGATTAAAAAGTTGTTCAACAAATTCATTCCAACATAAACTATTGGTAATACACTACAGATATTAATTTTCAAATAGTTCTGTCATTAGTACTTTCCTTGAAACTAAACAGCTTTTATGTTCCAATGAAGACAGATATAATAGTGGCATACAAGTCGTTATTATTTCCTAGTGGATGTACGTAGAGCGGCGGTATTCTAGCAAATAGAAATAATGGGGCGGGCCGAGCCACTATCGCGAACAGATCTACAGCCGAGTAGTAAATATGGCTGCGCTCTCAATTAACCCAACGACAATTACAATTACCATAAAAAAATAATAAAAAGCAGTCAAATTGCCGCGGCAGGCACTTATGTCGCGACTATGACCACTCTACCTCACATTTCTCAGAATTATTATTCATCTAAATTATACATTCTGTTATGTCTTTGAATTTAGTTGACGAAATTACTATTCAATGTTCATTTGTTTGACTACATATGTATAACATTATTACACTCATTCAAACTTCATGACCTATTATGAAAATTCAATGCTAAAATGCTAATGAAATAAATAAGTATATTTAAACACAACTAAACAATAATGACGAACAATAAAATTGATTATCCGTTTAAGTTTAATATGTCACATGGTCAAAAGAATCATAAAATCGACACCGTGCTCATCAAAAGCTATTCCGGAGCAATTTAAAGATATTAGGCGAGGTGAGTGGTAGGAGTGAGATGGCGGTGCCGACGCTGAAATCATAATTACCCTAGGCATTATGCTCCATTTGGGTGCAGGCCGAAACAGAGTGATATCGGGCTGGTAATTGGCCGTCAACTCGGGTCGGCGGCGGCCACGAGATTGGATCAGCGTAGGTGACGCCCGAGCCGACTCGCCGGCGCCATCGCCATGCACCCAGAGCCGGTATTAAACAAAGTTGATGCTCTTTTCCTTGTCAAAAAATGACGAAGATCTTATGTCGTAAAAAATAAGAGAGATGAAATAAAACGTGATTACCCAATGTGAGCACGAAATTGTAGTATCGCAGGTCAGGTAGAGACGCCGCGATACCTTACGAATTACGTTACGGAGTTACAAAAAACTATTGTTGTGTTGTCTTGTAACAGGTGGTGTCAAAGTCAAAGTCAAGTCAAAAATTCTTTATTCAGTTAAGACCTCAATGAGGCACTTATGAACGTCAGAATTGATTCTACCACCGATTCGGAATTACATCAGCCGAGAAGAATCGGCAAGAAACTCGGGCTGGTATTTTTTTTTAAATAAAATTAAATACAAATGTCACTTATAACTAATGTCAACAATAAAAAACATGTCAAAAGGTATATAAAAAAAAAAATCTATAAATATAGAAGTAAAATAATGATATAGGTCAAAAACTAAAAATAGCATACTGAGGTTGCGTGTGCAGAAATTTAATGCCAAACCTCCCGGTCATTAATGTAGTCAGTAACCTTATAGTATGCTTTGCTTATAAGAATGTTTTTAACGTGTGATCGGAACCTTCCATCAGTGAGCCCAGTCACTTCCCGGGGGATTTTATTATAAAATTGAATACATCTATAGATGAAGGACTTTTTAGTCCTAGCTAACCTACATCCTGAGATGGCGATTTTATGCCTATTCCTAGTATTAAAATTATGAAAATCGCCATTAACTTTAAAATTAATACGATGTTTCCGGGCATACAATATATTTTCAAAAATGTACAAAGAAGGAACAGTAAGAATCTGAAATGTTTTAAAACGTTCCCTTAATGACTCTTGCGACCCCAAATTATAAATAGCCCGAATTGCTCGTTTTTGTAATATAAATACTGAATCTAAATCCGCGGCACACCCCCACAGTAAAATGCCATAAAACAAAATACTGTGAAAGTAAGCAAAATAAACAATTCTTGCCGTTCCTACATCTGTTAGTTCCCTAATTTTACGAACAGCATACGCAGCAGAACTCAGCCTCCCTGAAAGACCGTCAATGTGGGATCCCCATTGTAACTTAGAATCTAACACTATTCCTAGAAACTTGGTACTACTTTCTATTTTAAGTTTCGTTCCTTCCAAAAAAACATTGGATTCAATGGCTCGGACATTGGGTAGCGAAAATTTAATACACTTAGTTTTAGACGCATTGAGGAGCAAATTATTGGCAGAAAACCAGTCCGAAACTAGAGCCAAACACCTATTTACTTCTACCAAATCCTTATCCTTCCTATTCACTTTAAATAACAAAGAAGTATCATCTGCGAATAAAACCATATTACATAGGTCATCCATCATATAAGGGAGGTCGTTAATATACGACAAGAACAGGAATGGACCTAAAATTGAGCCCTGCGGCACGCCCATTTCTAGCAATGATCCCTTTGATAAAACATCGTTGATCTTAACCTTCTGTTGCCGACCTCCTAGATACGATTTGACAAGACCTAGAGCAGGACCCCGAATACCATAACAGTCAAGTTTAGAAAGCAGCGTCGAGTGATCAACGCAGTCGAAAGCTTTCGAAAGGTCGCAAAATACACCTAGAGCATCATGTGAATCTTCCCATGCGTCAAAGATGTGAGTCAAAAGTTTAGTCCCAGCGTCCGTAGTCGACTTGCCCTTCGTAAAACCAAACTGATTTTTATGTAGTATATTGTGGTCACTAAAGTGAGAAAGTAACTGGTCTAGTATGATCTTTTCGAAAATCTTGCTAAGAGCAGGAAGAAGGTGGGAAGAGGTGTCTCGCAAATCATTGATACTTATTAGATAGGAGTTGAATTAATAAAATATACTTGATAAAAACTTATAGCTAGATGAGTGTTATGATTCATGACTTATAAAGATTCAAAAATATACTACAAATGTATAGGTAGATGATCGAATCTTATGTTCCTTGTAAATAAATAAGGCCCACAATATGACAAAGAGCAGATCATAAATATTATTTGAAAGTAGATATTGGTCATGTCTTCAAAATTGCTTTAATAATTGCATTCCACATTCTAGGTCACTTATCAAGTTCAATAGTTTTTGCCACGAGTAATCAAACGAGATAGTTATTGAGCTTTTTAATTTAAAAACAATAAATCAATTGTTTATCGATAGGAGGTGTAATTGCGATGAGTGAAATTAGTGTTAGGAAGGTCACAGACGATGGCGATGTTGCTAAAATGGCATCGCAGATTGGTTGATATCAAATTATGTACCAAAATGATGATGAACTAAAATGAATATTCAAGCGAAACGCTTATCTCCAACATGTTATTAAGATGATCGTGAAGTCGTTACAAACTAAATTGTGTTTCATAAAATTCGTAACTATACTTAATATTTTTCGACAAACACGTTATGTGGAAATTATTAGTCTAATCATCGATTTAATATGAAGATTCAATGTTAAGATATTATTATTAAATATTTTTAAAGATTTATATGAATTATGTATGTATTAGGAAAAGACAAGTTTTGTGGGGTCGACAGATTTTGCAATCAGTGTTTTTTTTTTAATTGGAATACATAAACTTAATAAACCATTTTATACAAATTACCGTAAACACATACGAATATAAAAACATTAAATTAAAAATTTTAAAAACCCCCAACACAATTACTTTCAAACCACCATAACTTTTAAACGGATTAACCGATTTTCATCAAACATGTCTAAGAACACTCGCACGTAAGTAAAACTAAATTGAAATCGGTTCATTCGTTTGGGAGCTATGATGCCACAGACAGACAGACACACACACACACACACACACACACAGACACGTCAAACTTATAACACCCCTCTTTTTGCGTCGGGGGTTAAAAATGACTACAACAAAAATGTTCGTTTAAATACATTTATGAGATATACGAGTATTTCAATACATAAGTAGTTTGAAAACAGAACCATTTTAAAATGTTAATATTATGAACTTATTAACTGGCATAAAAGGTTTGTATATTTAATGTCATTCTAGTTGATTGGCATAATCCAGAAGCAAATTGCTAATAGATAATTGGACAATTACGGAATTATCGAGTTAATTCCGAGTGAAACTTTACCCTGGGCGAGGGTCTTATAACACCACCCTCCACCACCCTTTGTTTTATGCCTATACCTATTTATATATTTAATTTAATACCGTTTTGTGCCTACGCCTATTTTTATATTTAATTGAATACTTACTGAGGCATTGTTTGTTGCTTGCAGTTAATAATATCTATGGTTACGATGGGTACTTAACATAACATAACATAACATAATCATTCACTACATCATCTTATTATAGTAACTGACCCCTAACTAAGCTTGTAGCTTGTATCTAGGGTATCAGAAACTACGCACGCACTCATTCACACACACACCCAGACCGAGACAAACATTTGTGGTTCACACAAATATTTACCCCGCACGGGAATCGAACCCGCAACCTTACTTATTAGAAGTTAAGTCGATTAGAGTGAAAGTTAAACATATTGATAGCTGTTGTGTTTGAAAACAAATCCTAAATTTGAAAGATACGTAATTAGATACTTGGATAAAAATACTTATAGAGAAATAAAATGTTAGCGGAATTCTAACCCTAAACGTTTAGCCTGAACTAGATACGTTTTATTACGCCATAGGATAAAATTTTAGTGTAAAAAAAATCCATAATCGTTGAATACCATATAGGTTTTACTAGGAATAGCTCCCGTAAAATAAAATGGTATACCTATAATAAATATTTCATTGATATTAAAATAAAATAAAATAATACAAAATGAATTGTAAACCTTACTGATACTATTAAAATAAATTATTAATATCAGAATTGCTTTCACAAATTACTAATAAAACTTTATCAAGAACTTTATTGCATATCAAAGCAATATATCCGATTATGTAATCGAATTACGCTGTAATCGGATTACGATATTATTCAGTGGTAGTTGTGGTTAATTACCATCACTAGTCACCGGATCCTGGCGACACTCGATGCTAAAGGGGGAACTATCGATTTGCTGCCCCCGAGCCTGTTTACAGATTAATTGACATTTTAATGAAGCTTCACCATTAAAAGTTTTATTACCGTTCTTTAAAAGGGGCAATAAAAGTCAGCTTTAAATTGCACTCTGATAGACAAATAGAACTGATTAATATTGTTCGATTTATCGATTATTCGAAACATTATTGATGAATAGAATTGCGAGATACTGTTTATGTTTTATAAAATATACAAAGTGAACTTTTACTTCTTTAACAAAGTGCAATTTATCGCAAATTGCTACTCTCTAAAAATCTAGAAGTTTCGATCAAAATACACCGACTGTGGTTACGTTACGAGGGCATATCGAGACATCGAGGCAGGATAATTTTCAATATTGTTTTAATAAACTTTGATGTTTTAAACGTAAAAGTAGTGTCACACTTTTTCCCTTTTTCCCTGAATTACATATTAGAGTGGACTCGACCAAAAAATTCAAATCAGTGGATATTTTCTTCAACATAACTTTCGGTTTATAAGTACCTTCATACTCATTGAACGATTTTAGATTTTTGAATTTAAACTTTCAGTAGGACACGAAACTGATATAAAAGTAGTAAATTTATTCCCATTTCATAGCAATCAAAAGCTATTTACTACTGTGTATTAAAGTAACGGCCGAAATGACTTTACCTACCTGTGTCGTAACAACTTATGGATTAAGTAAAAGATAATGACCCCAAAACATTATTTCTACATTAACGGGCGACGCACACGTACGCTGTACTCTCTTCTATGTGTGAAACCCACATTGTTACATAATTAATGCTAATTAAGACTATATCATGTTCAATATTCTTGTTACCATAAAATTTTATGACACCCAAAGGCCACTTTATGTTAAATATTGGCCATTTAATACTTTCATAGGCGTCTAGATAAAATATTAGAGTATTTCGATATTAATATTTTTATAGAATAAATTCAATTGAATATACGACTGTTGACTGACTGACTGTAATTGAATTAAAGTATTAAAATAACTTTTTTTTACTTGTTAAATGTACGAAGTTAGCTAAAAATAGATGTCGAAATAGTGAGAGGGGTACGTTCATCATTCGGTTTGTGATCAGAAGCGTGAAACCGCGACTGTTTAACTTAGGTCATTAGGGCGCTTCACGGAGCCAAATGGTCGATTCGAAGCAAATTATTTATTTAAATGTAAATTATCGCTTGTCCCACAACGATTGCTCGTTTCACCCGCTACTAGCACGCATATGCCTTTAATTTGACCGCCATAAGTTGTAAACTTGAGAACCGTCCGCTTTTTGTACAGATTCAAATTGTCATGGTACAATGGAAATTGGTGACGTTTCATTAGAAATTGTTATTTGAACACATGTTTGTTCAATCTGTGTTGGATCCAGACTAATTTTCTTTAAGTAATAGTAACAGAAGCCACTCTTAATTAGAATCTACGTGACCGCATTTTGCTTAGCTTTTTTTAGTTTCCTACATAAAAAGTTAATCTTAGCTAACAAAAAAATTTCATGCAAATTGATAGACTTTTTGGATAGATGAATTTATTGATCTAAGTACAATAGCTCACTTTTCACTCATGGATCTTCATGCCCAAAATTTTATTCACTGAATCAAATACTTCAAAACGTCATCCTCATAACCTCATAACGTATTCGATAAGCCGATAAAATGGTGTGGTAATGTGTTGAACAAGCGCTACGCCTCTCAAAAAGTCCTAGCCTGGGGCTGAACGGGTTTGTCCAAAACTTTCCAACTTAGGACCAGATTAGGCCACATTAAGAATATGATGTAATGAAATTATCTGTTATTTTATTATGGAAATAATAATAACCTGACGGGATTATAAAATATTATGGTGAAGATAACATAGTTTGCACGACTTTTTGATATTATAGTAAAAACTGTAAAAAGTGCATGGATTTTTATGGTACATTTTTATGGTATGAGTAGCCAAAACCTTTCCATGGCATTTGACATAGATTTCAGATAAGTGACAATATTTTTTTCGCTCATGGGCGACATAATTTGATTTCTCTTTTGGACAAGATTGTCTTCTCTGAGGATTTTCTCAAACCACTCAAAACGTGATTGGACAGCGCATCAAAAATCAAAACAGATCTGAATTTATCAACCAATATTTTGCGTGATGGAATTTAGTCGAAAATTTCAAAATGACGGCCGACCTTCGTTCGCTGTGTTCAGATATAATAGTTGCACCAATTTGAGGAACCAGTTCCACATGGAATAAAAAACGACCGACGAACGAATGGAAACAAGGGACTCCCTTCTCTGACGCCTTTGTTCTCATTGTAACATCACAAAGGAGCAAAAAGAACGGCAAAACATATTCAATATTCATATGTTATTGCTGATTTGTAAATCTTTTATTAAAGTATCGAAATTATGACTAAATTTTGAACTAAATTGCTCATAAATCAATACTACCGACTGTCTACTAGTTTTTTTTCTTTTATTAAAATAATAAAGCATTGACTTTAAAGTATAAGTTATTTATTTTGTTAACATTTAAAATGTTTTCTGATAAAACATTTATAAGAATAATTCTACGAATGAAACGGCAATAAATTATACTAACAAAGTCGCCATTCCATTAAGGGTAAAAAAATCTGTGAACAAAGTGATGTGAGTGTTACTGGTCCAAGGTCACATTCGTTGCAACTCCTACAAGGATACGAGCTCGTTGCGTGCGTCTGCGAAGATTTGGCCGTCGGCTTCGTGTCTCTCAACAGACAGTTCCAAGAAAAAGTCGTTAAACTCACGTATTTTTGGTAGCAACTTAATGCCAGTAATTTCCACTGAAATTATTATAATTAGCTCCATTTATACGATAGTAACAAACAAATAAAATGCTCGGAACACATCGCCCGAGGCCTGCCACTCAGTTGTTTTTCCATTATTCGTTTTGATTTATCTGTAGATTTCAAATAATTATGTAATCTGGCAACTTAATTGAACTTCTTGACAAATGTACGTACGTACTCTTTTGTATGAACTACACAAAAGCTGTATTGTTCGAAATGAATATTTTATTACGACATCAATTAAAATTCGTAGATAATAATATGAAAATATGGTAAAATGCGACATTTCCAGTAAAACCACAGCGACACATGTCAATACAATAGGACAAGTGGCAATTACCGTACGTCATCCGTTACACAGTGCATTCAAACCGACGACAAACTATTTCAATGGATGCTACTACGTAATTTTCTACACTCCTGTTTCACATTTTTTTCATTTTACTAATTGAACCGCGTAGAATATTAATTGCTGAGAAAATTACCGCCGCGAAAGCCCCGAGGGCCTAAACCACAAAGTCTCAACGCACGTAGAGCAGTCGACTCAGAAAAAAGAACAATTAAATTGTACTCCACCTATGCACACAAGTTTTTACAGTCGAAGAGTTTCTAATAAATTATCATTTCGACCATTTTTCTTTTCCTCAACGAGAATGATATCATGATAAATATCTTTTAATTTGGTCTTTTGGCCAGGTAATTATAATAATTACACATCCGACCTTTGAGTAACAATGAACCAAATGTATAAATGAATATATATGGGCTGAACGTATTGATGAACATGACCAGTGCGTGGAAGGTCGCGCTCATTGTATGCGTCCCGGCTCAATATCACCATTATCAAACGTAATAGTATCAATAATAGAGATTATAACATTCCAACACTTATTGGGAACAATAGCAACAATTAGGTAATAAAACAAAATACTGTAATTTTAGCGTCACGTAAATAGTTGGCGCGGAACAATTGAAGAGATAGCGAACGATCATAAGGCGTTGAGTGTTCGATCGTCACGTAGTGGGACGCCCGCGCCCGCGCGGCGCAAGAACAAAGCCGAGGTAACAGACAATTGAACGCACAACGGCACAAAAAGTCCCATAATTCAATTTGCATCCCGCTAGATGAGCGCAAAGTGTAATCGTCGAGAAGTGTGGGTACGGTTAAAGCCGCGGGCGGTGACTCGGTGAGAACGGCTTTCGCCACTTTTCAACACTTCTTCGAATCGATTAGATTGCTGTTTTCTTTCGTGATTTCAAACATTAACTTCATGTTAATTTTGTCACGACGATTTTTGTTTTGTTAATGACTTAATGTATTCCTTAATGTTTATATTAATGAAGCTTTTAAAGTTTTCTAAATTGTGTTATTATTGTCTAGATAGACGTACTAAACTGTTGTGTAGTGTGAGAAGCTACTTTACTTAGTTGTTTAAGAAATATTCATCTTAGAAATGTGAATTTGATGAAAATGACATTCTGAATGAACTGAACAGATGAAGAAAGAAAGTCATGAAATTGTATTGTATTATAATTTCAACTATCACAATTCACTTACATTATATAACCCCAATTATATTCCCTGTTACACAATTAAAAAAAACGAATCAGACATCGTACCATTCAATATCCGTATTCAATAAGGGCATGACATCACAGATATATCCAATCATTGTTTACAGCGAGCTAAAGGTGTGTATTACAAAACATTGTCGTATCTGGTATCGATATGTAACATGTCGACAGGCGAGTCCGCGAAGTGACTCGTGCATTATTATGATAATGAAGGCGGAGTAGATCGTATCGGAGTTATCCGTTGAACACAATTGAATTAGCATAGAGCCGCGTTGGAGACGGCGGGCGGTCGAAGCCACGCGACCACCAAACCGACTCAACAGTCCCTTATGTCTGGACCTCTATACGTACTCACTGATGGAACATTTCTCTTAGTACAGGAAGTAAAGTAGATCTTACATTCAAATGGAGGTCCAATATTAATCAATACTATTGCATATCAGTTACATTACAAGACTATTCTATTGTCATTTGATGCGCTGCTCATGTGACTACATTATTTTATATGGTACCTACTTATATTAAATTTTTGACAGTTTGGCTGACTGACTTATCAAAAACAACAAATCTTCAAACATATCTAATAGACTATGTTAGTAATCATAGAGGACCAACAAAATAGTATCAGAACTACTATTTATGTAAGAAAAAGGAACTAAAACAAAAGAAAACTTCACCCAAAACAAAGTAAGTACTAAGTACTGTTTGTCTAGACGATAAAAGTCAGAGAGTGAACAATCAGGGACAGACGGGTGTTTGTGGGACCGTCAAGTATTCATGGAGACGGTTTCGAGAGAGGCCGTGATAAATGGTCTGGGGGGCTAATGGAGTGCGACCCTCCTCAACAGTACTTAGCGGGATTTTAAAGGAATACTGGTAGCTTTAATATGGGAGTATGCGTAGTATTGCGTGAAATACTTAGTTGTAATCTGAAATTCAAGGCTTCGAAAAATTGATCTGGCTATATACCTATTTATGGTTTTGTTATTTCTACTTTCAATTTTTTTTGTTTCCATAGCCTACCAATAATTTATGCAAAGTAAGCCATACAAAGATTATTTTTTTATTTTCAAGTAACATGAGCATTACATTAAATAAAACCACGTTTTCGTCCGACCAAAAATATATCCAACATGTTGTGAAGTTATCTAAACAATAAGTATGATCTTTAAGTGTGTTTTCCAAAACATCACAGCACACAGAATTTATCAACTAAATGTAAGGGGCTACTGCAAAAAGCTAACTTTCATAAGGGTCAACATCCTCTCAAAAGAACCCTCTTTAAAGGACATCCAAATTCATGGCAGATCTATTCTCTCGAGTGCGTTTTATGGCCGCAACACAAGACGCATTTTGTTTAAACTGACTGAATTGCGGGACAAATTGCAACCGGAAAATTTACACTTAAAAGCCGGATGCTGATGCAAACAGTTGCAATTTCCTATACTATATCTTGTAATGACGTAATCGTAATGCGACGCGTAAGTGCAGTGTTAGCTAATGCAAATAGATTTATGGTAAGTATTGTGCATTATCCTAGCCTATTCCCATTAAATGGATTGTGAAATAAAAGTATTTTTATAGTTACAATTGTAATGAGGTATAACAAAACATTAGTTATTTATTGGTCGATTCTTCAAACTCAACACTTGTCCGAAGAAATGACAGTCACTGTGTTATAAACAGCCTGTTGTTATGTTAAAGTGATAACTGCGATTTGGTGCTGGATATGAATGGCGCTATCTGTGTCGCAGCACTCCAGGGGGCGCCGGAGCACGCGGCGCCGCGCCGGGGGGCGACCGCTCGATCCTATCCGTACCTTCTCTACCTCTGGTTAAGTGTTAAATTAATTGTCGGCCACACGCACCTCTCTCAAACACGAGAGCTCCAAAAGTGCCGCATCAGTTTCATATTTCAACGCACCCGATGTTGACATTAGAACAATGAGCTCGCCGCTCCTTTAAACTTTTTATAGCTAGTAGAAGGCATTAATTAGTGGTGCATCTTCTAAAATAACGTTCGAGGTGAGATCATCAGGTATTGACAGCGGGCGCGCAATGACGGTGACGAGTGCCGCGCGGCCGGGCGGCGCCTCTGGCCCGGTGACTTGCACCTCGCCTTCATTACGTGCCTCCGACCTGCTCGCACCACTAACAAGCCGGGCTAATGCCATGAGTTGCGAAAATATAAACTAATCCAATACCACTCACAACTCATCAAACAATTATCATCCCTTTCATGGGCTTCCTAAGGTTCAGAATACGTTGCATCACTTTGAAACCAGAAGCTGACTAGAACGATTTCGATGACATTAATGACTTCCAAATCGGCCGATATTTTAAAATGTCGGGGGATTTTGTATTAGTTACTTTAGTAGAGGGTTCCGCTGAGATTTCCATTATACGGGGGCGGTAACAACAAAGGCGCAGAGGTCTCTTTGAGAGTAATCATTGACGATGATTGAGGCGGCAATTTGATAGATAATGTTTGGATAGTTTGAAATCATGTTCATACAGTAATCTTCTTTTGGCGGTTTTAATCAAAATTGCACCTCGACATTTTGTGCTGGGTGAGAACTGTTATAAGTTTTATGTAAGTACTTGACTTGATGAACCTTGATCACCTGTTAGATTTACTTGACAGTTGATTACGATATAATTTATAATATTATAAATAAAAATAAGTGTTTCAGCTGGAAAGTATATAAATAATATGAGTAATAGTTTGTTTATTGCACGTCGTTAAGCAGTGTAGCCCGCATGACATGCGATGGCAACAACAAATAAATAATTGTCAACCCTATTTACCTGGCCGTGTAATGTATATTTTTAACGACTTCTCACATTTGGTTGGACAGTGAACCTATGAAAGATAATGACTATTACGTTTTATTTATATTTCTTGTTATTCTTTGTAACCTTTTTTGCATACTATGTAGGTATTACACATTAACAAAAAGTAGTGTATGATCAAGTTCTCACACTATCCCCATAAATAAAATCAACACTAGAAATATCAACATCTCATACGCAACCATTATTTACTGTCAACAATTATCCTACCGTTAGTCAGTAAATTAACATTTATAATAAGTAACAAGCAATATTAAAAGGTCATTTGTGGTTGCGGCAGGAAACATTGCAGTTGGCTTGTGGTTGGACCGTTTTTGTACAATCGCTATGTGTGGCTAATATAATGCCACTTTTAATAAACCGCGACGGGTGGTTGACCTAGTGAGTAATTGCCGTATCTACTGTTAATGGCCGCTAACTTAGCCAAACACGACATCTTTAAAACTTTCTTTGAAGTTTCTGAAAAGTAACTTTGCTGTACCTATTTAGTTTTAATTTTGAATGACCTAAAATGATGTAAAAGAGTTATTTTATTGTAAACACTTGTAAGTGATCAATTTTTCACACTTTCCAGTCCAGACTGGGTTCATTTCAACCGCACTTAATCCAACATCAAAAGTTGGTTCGTTAAAGAGACAGAACGAAAACTGATTTGTCTAAACACTGAGCAATTAAACAGGAATTGAACCGCAAAACCGTAATAAAGTCAAGACAAAAGTGTTCAATACGAAACAATTAAGTGGCACAACATAATAAATCGCAAATAACTCGCTCACTGACAGATTCGCAGTTCATTAACGTTACTGTTTTAGGGTAAAACGAGCCATGCCCGTCGACAAGTAATGTATGACTAACATCGTTAAATTTGTCGCCAACCAGACTACGCGGTGATGGATGTCTGCTACATAAATAACTTGAGATTTGGGAGCGCTTGAAAATTATTTGATGATATATTTTATCATTTTCTTTGAGATACAAATGGGTGGTCATAAAATGTTGAAATAATGCAATTGACAATTCGAAATAAAGGAATAACCTAAAGTTTACCAAAAAATATTTTGTTCTACCAATTATGTCCCGGGTTTGCACTGGTCTAATTTTCCCGTAGATTTTCCAAAATTTTCTTTCACATAAATGGATTATGTGAAAGAAAATTTTGGAAAATCTACGGTCCTGACTTAAACGAAGAAAACAAAAATATTTTTCCAATTTACTTTGTCTATAACAAGGAAAATAAGGATTCATTAGATAAGTATATAAAATTTATGAAAAGTGAAAATGTTTTTTTTATTATATAACTGGTCTTTATGTAGATGTTTTGAAGACATTTTTTGATAAGCTTTTAGTATTTTGTAAGAAAGAGCTTGAGAAAAAATTTTAAAACTATAAAATGCATAAGGCCTTTGCAAAGAAAATCTTGGTGAAATAGTTTACAAAGTAGATACGTTGAAATATGTATTTGTGTAGATATATCTACAATTTATGAACACATCCCTAACATAGATGCATCTAACTAAACCAAAGTTTACTTAATAATTTACACGAAGTGCGTTTAATGGACGCATAGAATGCGTAAAACGTTGCGCGTACGCAGTAAATATAAATCTGGACAGCTTCATTTACATACCTTTTGTCAATGAACGGGTTGAACGCGATAAAAAAGAATTATGATAGGGTGACGCCGCTACTGAGACAGGACAACATATTTTTTTCTAAATTAGATCATCCGGAGAGAATGTTGATTAATGTTTATTTTTAGACAAACATGGAGCTAATTGTCACCGCTTTATAACCGTTAAAATAATAATTAATTTAATCTTTTATTTTCTTGTATTTTATAATGGAATGGATTTTAATGTTCAAAATTCAACAAATATCTACCTATTAAAGCAAACACTCAACATAAGTGGTGAAGATCTTAAAAGTTTAAGTGCTAATCCGCTGCGTAAACTTTAGCACAAAAGAACTTGGCTATCTAAAATGACAGATCTTGAAACGTCATTGTGTGAACGTATTAGGTAATGTCATTTGTGTCACAGTGACAGCATTTAGAAGATTTGTCAATTTTAGTGCAGAGCTCGATGACAAAGCAGCACCTTAATCCCCACAACAGCCATTTAGTGACATTACAAATAAAAGTTTGTCTGTGGGTCGCAGTTCCGACAGAGTGACACAAAGGCCATTGACGGGACTTCACGCTGGGCCCGCTGTGAATGGACCACGCCAAAAAAATCTATTAGACACGCATAATAGTCGGACGTATGGCGAGCGAGATGAAAGTGTGTGATATGGGTGAAATAATAAAAGATTTGAAGTATTGTTTGTTTGTTAATACTTTAATCTTAGTAAGTGGTCGTGATTGAAAAATAGAAATGTTTCGATAGTGTTTTTTTTGTTCATAAATCTAAAATTAATTGAAATTATTCTATCATAGCTAAGTATATTTTTATTATTTTTTCTCTTTAAGTACTTATCAGCTGTCGGTAAAGTTATGTAAAGTATTTTGTATAGGACCTGGCTAGGTTTATAATACTAGAAAATATTTAAATAATATAAGATATATGTGGGTTGAAAAAAAAAGATATATGTGTACTACATACTCTGTATCAATAAAAATAAAACATTATTTTAACACACAAATATTTTCTTTTATGAAGATAATTCATACAACAAAGATAAAAGCTTCATGAAATCGAATCTGTCAAATTGAACGGGACATCCGATTCGATTTGAATTGTTTTCCCAATTTGTTCTCTATGACAAATATTTTGAGAGGGAAGATTGATAGCGCCAGGAAACAATAGGGATTGGAAACGGAAGAGTTTTGAACAAATAACGTGATTGAATACCGTTCAATTGAATTTGTATTGCAACAATTGATTCGCCGACGGGTGGTGTAGCGGCGCTATGATTTATGTCAAGAGATGCTAGGTTTTATTTTAATAAAATTTTAGTATTGTAAATACTAGATAATAAGCCTGTTCTATACATTAAACGACGTGAGTCTTTAATATTATTTTTTATTTAATAAATTAGATATAAATGTAGAGTTCGAGAGAAAATCTTTAATATTTGAAAGCCCGTTCACTAAGTATATTATTTTAGGTCTAAGTATGTTTTATTTCTAGTATACTTAGCTACGAATAAACTTTCAATATTATTCCGAAACTTACATTGAAAGAAAATTGTATAGAATTTTTCTTTTTGTATTAACATTTAATACAACTCTTTCTCTACTCAATTATTTCACCCATTTAAATTCATTCGATAAAACCGATATAGAAAAAGTAAATTCTAGGCCAAGTAATTAATAGGTTTATTTTCATTAAAAAATAAAATTATTTAAAAAAAGAAACAAAATAAAGTCTTATCTAATAAAAAAGACTTACAATAGTTTTATTGGGCGGCGGCGCCGGTAGGGGCGCGTACATATCTGTTATCATATCTACACTGGAACACTATACGCACATGTCAGAAAACTGATTAAAAAAACAATAACAATATTAGCGTGGTGTCACTAGGTACGGCGCGGGCGCGCAGTGCACATAACTGACGTGAGACGAGACAAGCGAGTCGAGCGGGCGAGCGCGGGGCGAGCGAGGGGCAAGCGAGGCCTCCGGGAGGGGGGCGACAGTTACGGGCGGGGCGAGTGCCAATCCCAACCTCTCTCGGCCCGCCCACGCCGGCCCGCCCGCAAGGTCGCGGGGCGGGCGTATTGATCGCACGCGCGCACCAACATCCTCCATTTTATTTCGGCTGGCCCGATTTGCATAAACTTTTTGTTTCAAATTGTACTTGCTTTCTATGTCTTTGTGGGTCTTTTGGTAGGGTTTTGGGCTTCGTTGTTTTTAAAGTTTTTTATGTTTCTTAGGTTCTACTGTTACTCATTTTTAACAGTATAAGTACTTAGTATTAGATCTTTAACTTAAAATTTTAACTTCATCTAGGTATATAAAAAATAAAGAAAAATTCGTAGGCTCATAGCTATATTTTCCTGTTTAAATAAAACTACTATTGTATACCTACAAACAAATGTTAGTATTTATTACAGATACTAAAATGTACATTTAAGACATAAGTACTTAAATAAGGAATTTTCCCCTTAAACGAAATTCATTTCGACTTATTTAAATAGAACACTTAAAATAATAATATTTCTTTTGCCGACGTTAGCCGATATTATATCAAATTTAACAGCCAACAAGGTGCCACAATCTAATAAAATAAAACATAATTCCAGACAAAAAACGCCATAAACAGGCTCTAATAATTTGTGATGGGACATAAAAAGGTAACATAAAGGTATAACTTTGAAGAAAAAATATGATTGCACCCTTCCGCACCCCTGAGTTCCGAAGCGCTAACATTCTCAGAGAAACGTCGCTTTAAGAATAGCTTAAGCGGTTAATAGTTTTATGACACGCATAACACGAATTACTGGGATTTAGGTGAAGTGTACCTTATTGTGTTGTGTCAAGGTTTAAGGTTGAAGTTTGGGGGGTCCGGAAATGACAGTCGCGAGGCATTACAGCGACATTAGACAGGGGTGCCATCGGGTTTATACTGGTAAAATATTGAAAATACGCGGCGAGACGGTCGAGGGGTTAACTGGGCGTGGCGGTGATAACGAAATAAAAATCCTCTCGGCCGCTCACAGGCGACCGTGCGAACTCGCCTTAATGCAATAAACATTTTAATTTGAACACGAATCTCACGCTGAGATGTGAAATTACGGCGCGAGGGCGGCGTGCGCAAAGAAATCAAATTACAGGAAAATTTCACATTTTTATGTACCTATCTAATGTCATATGTGTAAGGTTCTTTCGGTTTATGTTGGGTATCACGTCTAATGCTTGTAGATTTTACATAATTCAAGTAGTTACTTATGTAGTTTTGTAAAAGATAGACGACTGGACCATTTAACATTAAAAGAAGCAGTTAGCACCTAGTGCTACTTTAAATGGAGTGCTTTTTGCATTTTCTAGGTGAAACTTATCTGGTAACTTATCTGATTTTGATAAGAATTAAACCTTCCAGTAACATTAGCTTGTAAATACGTCCTACTGCCTGTGCCCCGCGGCTTTACTCGCATAGTTCCCGATCCCGTGGGAATTTTGGGATAAAAAGTATTCTATATGTTATTCCTAGTTCTAAAGGTACCAAATTTCATATAAATCCATTCAGTAATTTTTGCGTGAAAAAGGAACAAAATTCACACATCCACACTCACAGATATTCGGTTTTATAATATTAGTAAGTAGGATTATGTCGACGCTGATCTTTAGGCGTATTTTCTTATTTCTTAACAAGGTATATTTATGAGAAAACATGTATTTATATAGAAGACATCAACGCGTTATTTGTAATCAAAAATAAGACATCAAATCAAACAAATATGTTTTTCTTTTGTATAAAGAAGAAAAAACTGAAGGTTATTATGATTTTAATTATATGTCTTTATTTATTTATTGCTTTTCAGAAAAAAAACGACTTATTGAAGTTATCGAGAGGTCAATTAGGTTAATCAAAGAGGTACAAGTTAATGTCAAAATAAAGGTTTTTTTAATTTTATTATCTTAATGTTATTACCCTGGATAAAACAATAATATAACAACCTAGGAGACTTATATTTATTTATATTATATTTCAGCCAAGAATCGAATGTAGGTTCTCCGTCTTAAACGGCTTTACATAGAAGGAAATAAATAATGTTATTTGTGTATTAAGTTCCCTTAAACTTTCTTTTTTTAAACATTATATTTTCATAATCGATCTTTTGTATAGATCTACAGATATCTCCACTCTACTCTATTTACAAAGTTTTTCTTATAAAACGTCATAAACATCACACATCATCGATAAAACCTCAAACCTAGTGTTGTATGCGCCGTGTACGTGCCAAATAAGATTACTCATTGAGTACACGTCGCCTTCCGTCGATAGCCGGGAAATGGACGGAAGTGACCGACGCCGGGTTGCATCAACCACTCCAACACATCACTACGGGTTTATACGAGTAGTTGGATATAACTGTTTGTAGACAAACGAACGTTTAGGTTGAGTTAAATATACTTACGTACTTATTCTTTAAATAGCGAAAATATAAATTCAATTATATAAGTTATTAAAATTTAAGGTAGTAGTTGTAACTGAACAATCTAGGACATGTTTTAGACTTTTTATATGTGTTTCCGTAGATTTTTGAAAATGCTGTTTTACTTAAACTTTACCTCAACAATTACTGACACAAAAAAGGTTAGAAATTTTGAGGTTCATCCAGCTGGATTCTCCTGTTATGCATGCAAACATGCATGATATAGTAAATAGAAATCAATTCCCTGGTTGATAGATGAAAAAGTGGGGGATAACATAACATAACATAATCTTTCACTCCATCATCTCATTACAGTAACTGACCCCTAACTAAGTTCGTAACTTGTATCAGAAACTACGCATACTCTCATTCACACACACACCCAGACCGAGATAAACATTTATGGTGACAAATATCCACCCGGCACGGGAATCGAACCCGAAACCTTACGGATGGCAGTCCGGCATGGTGACCACTCTGCCATCGAGGTCGTCGTAAAACATTAAACATTCCGTTTCAGCCAGTTTTCTCTTAGTAAAATAACAACATTTACTATGAATGATTGTAAAAATCCAATAAGTAACTACACAAAACAAAATAAATATGTTTGTCTCAATCTCAATCTGGGGGCACGGCAGTGCCCCCCGCCAAGTCGAGCGCGAAGCAAACACTGCCGTACCATCCTTTACAGGAACCCTTTCGCCGCATTTTCAGGCCCCTATTTGAGAACCTCTGGATAAACCCAGAGCACAGAAATTTTCGTCATCCAGTAAGCTATACAATCACATACTTAAAATAAAATTTCAAGTCTGTAGGTCATTTAGTTCCGAAGTTAAGCGAATGCAAAGTTTCGTATTTAAGACACTCACTCACTCACTCACTCACTCATGATCATCAAAATAGAACTAGTACTTCCCATAAACCTAGAGAGCTGAAATTTGGTACAGAGTTAGGGTTTAATGGCCACATAAAGGGAAAACTATAAAAACTAGGATAATCGAACGGGAACGGGAATTATACAGGAACGGGAACGGGAATTGTAACTCAAGAACTGATTTGGCTGGAAATTGGTGGGGAGGTAGCTTAGAACCAGGAAAAGGACAAAGAATAACTTTAATCCCGAAATTCCCACGGGATTGGGAACGGGAATTTAAAAATCAAGAACGGCTGAATTGATTTGGCTGAAAATTGGTGGGGTGGTAGCTTAGAACCAGGAAAAGGACGTAGGATACCTTTAATCCCGAAATTCCCACGGGATTGGGAACGGGAATTTATAACTCAAGAACGGCTCAACTGATTTGGCTGAAAATTGGTGAAGTGGTAGCTTAGAACCAGGAAAAGGACGTAGGATACCTTTAATCTCGAAATTCCCACGGGATTGGGAACGGGAATTTATAACTCAAGAACGGCTCAACTGATTTGGCTGAAAATTGGTGGGGAGGTAGCTTAAAACCTTGAAAGGAACATAGAATACTTTTAATCCCGAAATTCCCACGGGATTGGGAACGGGAATTTATAGCTCAAGAACGGCTGAATTGATTTGGCTGAAAATTGGTGGGGAGGTAGCTTAGAATCAGGAGAAGCACATAGGATACTTTTTATCCCGAAATTCCCACGGAAACGTGAACGGGAACTACGCGGGTGAAATTGCGGGGCGCTTAGTAATAAAATACTACTCCTAAAAAGAAAAAAATGTGTCAAATAAGAAAATCTAATAAAAAAAACAATATAAACACGTTTCAACAAAAATAAATGAAATCCCACCAAAAACATTCTGTAAAAAACTAGCCAAGTCTCGATGGAGCTGCTTGTTTATCTCTAAAAAGTAATGAAATCTAGACAAAGTCGTGCCAAGTGTAAGGTTCCTTACTGCGATTTCTTTATTATTATAGTTATTGTTGTGTGACTTGGCCGTTGAACATTGTTTAAAACGTTAGTAGTGGGTACAAGTCAATTTTGTTTACACGTAATGTTGTAACATTATTAAAATACGCAGCTTTATCAAGCCTACAATTGACTGGATATTGAATCAACGTTTTTCAAGTGGCAATTTTCTATCGTCAATGGGTAGTGGTTCTGGCGACAGATTGGTGCAATAGTGTCATGGAGCACCTAGTTTTGTACCCTTGTGTACAGCTGTGTACTTGTGTACAGTGTATCCTTCAACGGCCAAGTCACACAACATTAACTATAATAATAAAGAAATCGCAGTAAGGAACCTTACACTTGGCACGACTTTGTCTAGATTTCATCACTTTTTAGAGATAAACAAGCAGCTTCATCGAGACTTGGCTAGTTTTTTACAGAATGTTTTTGGTGGGATTACTTTGTCAGTTCTAACATTACGTGAAGTCACTGAAAACTGAACTGAAATAAACAACTTGTATAAAAGTTTAAGTAATTTGAGTAGGCAAAAGATAATAATTTCTACAATTGAAGGAAATATTTGAATATTATTTAATGTAATTTTCAACAAACTATCTTCATCTACTTTTCTTTCTGCTTAGAAAATAAGGAAAACAGTAGAAAGAGAAGTATTTGCGAATGTAAAATAAATCGTATTAAACTTTTTCCAAAATATATCGATACAACACATGAGTACATGACATGGAGTCTTATTCGGCCACACGCGGGCCCTACACTGCGCCCGCGGCGTCGTTCGTTCGCGTTCTCAATGCACATTGTGAGTGTAGTACACTGTACGCCATTATTCAACGATAGCCTTTTCAATTGCACATTCAATCGATATTTGTACAAACAAACTTCTATTCGATAGAAACCGCAACGGGCCGACGATAACGAATAATGATATTGTGTAAGATGCAATGAAATTCGGACAGACATCTATGTTTTCTAATTTTCATCAATATTATTTTGAACAATATACGGTTTGTGAAACTTTGATCAATGTTTTCATGTTTCATTTAACTATAGGCACTTTTGATGTTAGATAGTGTTAGCCTATAAGTTAAAGGCCTATCTCTCATCGATGATATTACTGTGAGAAGGTTCTACCTACTTTACGGGTTTTCACATGAAAATGTAAAGGGCATTTCTGTTGCAACACTTCACAGTGCACCGCGCATATATATGAGCTCAAGAAACTACAATTGAAAAAGTCAAAAATATTTTATAAAAAAAACAAGATTAATTCGGTGAAAATATTTTAAGTTGTATGGTAATATTGCAACAATGTGTGTGCTTGCGCCGTTGTAGTCACGTGTTACCTCGCACGCGCGCCCAGCCCGTGTCGAATCCATCACCCGCGCCTCTCAACTCGCACAATAGCCGTGATCCGTCGATCGCCACACAGCCACACTCAACCGACGACAAATCATAATAAATTACCGATACCGATTTCGTCATTCGGTATTCGTTCCGATATAATTTCCCAACTCCGTGCCGGAAAATCGTAAAGCGCAGCCGCACCACCGAATCATTAAGAAATTACAGGTAATAAATTAGAATTATTGCACACTATAATATGCCTAAGATTGCGTTTAATAGAAACAAAATAACTGTGTTTTAGTTAGATGCTATCAAAATAGAAGCTGTCAACGGCTGACGGTAAAGGAAGCTTTCATCATCACTAATGGAACGAGTTTTTAAGGATAATAACAGGTCAGGTAACAGGTGCTTATTATATACGAGATATATAGATACATATATATAATAAAACGTAGTACTTACTAAGATCTTCATGTCCTTGTGATCCGCGGACACGGAGTCGATACTAACCTGGAAATAACGAAAACAATATTAGATTTATTACTAATACAAAACACAAATTAAATAAATTCATTCATTTCCACTTCCATAACAGACACCCACCCCAAAAGCAATATTTATATCCGTCAACAAATTGCCTTAAAATTTAATAAGACGGACTAATGTTTCCTATTTCCCATCAGTCGACACGTAAAAAAATATATTAGAAAGTGTCTAAAAAGTTAATATCATAAGTCGGGACGGGCATACACGAGCGAATTTAATTTGGAGCTTTTTTAATTACGACTGGAGATTCGTTTGGTGCGGGCTGGTTTCGGCGCCAAGCGGCCGCCAGCCCTGTAATTATGGGCCCCGTAATTGCGAGGCCCCAACACTGTGAACCCCCCTTACTCTCCCTGCTGCCTAGCATTTGATCTAACTGAAACGAGAGTACTGTCCTTTATTTTTATTTGCTTTAATAAAAAGTCGTATAAAATCTTTGGGAATTAGAATATAAAGCCCTAAATACTAATCTAAGTCTAGCTATATCAGAATCTGTTGAGTATAACCGTAGAATACTGAACAAAGCGTTTCCCAAATGGAATTAAAAGGGTTAAAGCATTATAACAAGCCAAGAAATACAACAAAAGCATAAAGAAAGCCACGAATTGGCGACGAAAAGCCTGCATATCGCGACGAAACCACGGGCGGTGTTTGTACGGCACAATCACGTCGTAATCACACCAATTAAATATTTTTATTCCCATTCTACCTTTGTTCGACCAGAGGTGTGCCATTGTTGGCTCATTTCTGTTTAAATGTCTTTTGTTTGGCCGAACACGAGTGTCGGAACAAACATTTTTTTTCTGCTAATATTCGATCTTGCTTATTTGGATGTAATTGATTTAATTAGACATATTATTTGGAGGCAAGATTTCGGATACGAATTTTATTACTCTTTGTGTTTTTTTATTCAAGTTATTTTATGTTATTTTTAATTATAGAGGAACGGAAACATTTTCAAGAACATAATACCTATTTATTAGGTATTACATCTGTGAAAAAACTTTTACAAGTTAATTTGTACAACAACAATGCAATAATACGTAACATAATACACGGAGTGTAATATTAGTTTTTAACTTAGTATAATTTATTTAATAGTTTTGTAAGTTACAATTATATGTAGTTAGGGCAGTTCTAAATATTTTTTAAATATAATTTTACTACTGTAAAATTAATGTTTAGTTCTGAAATGTACTGTAAAATATGGTTTAAATAGAGCTGAGCTGAGTTTTTATTTTAGTACTGGCTAACTAATTGTTTCATGATAAATATAATTTTATTTGTTATTTGATAAAACTTAATAAGAAAAAAATGTGTTCACAAATTCACAAATTTAATTAATAATATAAGTAAAAGTAAATAAAATAATATAAGAATTTGTGTTAATTTGCTTTTTTTCACCCATTTCATTTTCAAGTTTTTGAAAAATACATCTTTAAATGAAATTACACACTTAGTTAAAATTATAGAATTCATTTTTACGGATTGAAGTTAATCTTAAATAAAAATCTAGTTGTATTTAAAAACGGATAATTAAGTAATATTACAAATTAAAATTCATTCCGTTAAACAACTTGAAATAATTGAATATTTATTTTAGAAAATGGTACTTAAGGACAAAATATTTTACAAATAAATACATTAAATTTTATAATTTACCTCATTGAAGTAGTGGTTGTTAACATTATGATTAACGGGATGCGACTCCCCGTGCTGTGGATAATACGCGCAATTCATCCCATACGATTCTAATAGGACTTTATCACTGTAATGTCACAACACACGCGAGACAAAAAAATTCGTGAAAATTCCTCGGAGCAATTATCTCGTAACGAATCGATGCGGCGAACGGATCTCGCCTACTAATTGTAGGGTCGAGGTTTCGTGAGCTGGTTTTTCTAACTCGCTCGCACATTTGGCGTCTCGCTCCCCGGTCGCGTGGTGGTTGCGTTTGTTTACGCGCGGGGCGGCGCGAGTGACGCAGGGCGGCGGCGGGCGGCGGTAGGGCGGCGCTCACCTCACACACCTCGCACTAACGCACTTTTTACAATAACATTCTACTTTATTGCAAACCCCATAAAAATAAAGTATTAAAGGACTGTGAAAATAGAACAATAGGTACGGTACGCAGAGGTGTAGTTTTACCATCAGATGGTAATAAATGTTTCCGGTTCATAATAAAGAATATTGGATCGTTACCCCTGTAACTATTATGAGGAATTGGTCCATTTTTTACCGTCCCAATCTGTGCGGGGGCGGATACGGCTCGTATGACAGGATACGCTTTCCTTATAAATACTATTGATATCACGCGAATGGTCACGTTACTCTAACAGATGTTCAGTTTAATGAGATTTGAACGAACATGGTACAATGTAATAAATTACAGTGTTTTTACAAAACATAGTCAATTCCAGGTAAGTAAGTTCGTAAGTATGTTTAACATTATTGGCATTAGCAAAGATAGAGAACGAAATCACGGTTACAATAGCCTTCGACGTAAAAATAAAACAATTACTTTTTAAGAAGGTGAGTGCAAAAAACAAAAACAAACAACTACTTAGGCCTAAAAAAACAAAAAAGAGAAAGCTATTTTTTATTTTAAACCAATTTGCATGATTCACTTTCATCAATTGGCACAATGTCACAGCAAATGAACCGTTAGTCATCAAATGTAGATATCCCACGATAGAGCCGAGTGTTTCGTACAAAATATAGAATAACATGTGCAAATGATAGTGATTAGAGCGGGCGGGTGTGCGCGCGACGCGTGCTGTGTAATTATTATAATCTGTGCGATTCTTGGCCGCGCGCCGCTGTGACGTACTTGACTTACTGTTGTTCCATTGTACTGTGCCACCATTCATACTTACTCAATGAGTTTTTACTAAATACGTTACATAAAACTATGTTAAAAGTGGTTACAAGTACAGGGTTAAGGCTTTTCCTTCACGGTTTTAGCATATTGAGTAGGCAAAGAAAGTCACTAGAAGTCACGAAGCAGAGTCAAGTGAGAGCCATTATATGAATGTGAGATTACCAATGAGTTGGATAATAAAAAGACATCATGGGAATGCGAGTGTTTCCTTCTGTAACCATAACAGTGAACGAAGAAGATATGACTGGAATTAAGTAGGTCATGTAAATTCTCGACAAGATTTTCAAATGTGGAACTTGTGTTACATACGAACTCATAATTTACAATCTTATCTTCAACCATACACTGTACTCGTTACAGTAACACATTTCCCAGTACTAGTTACTGTATAATTTAGGCCGTGTTCGCACAATGCGACGCGTGCGCATCTGGTGCGATCCGCCCAAACGCCGCCCCTCCCCGCCCAGCCACCTAGGACCCGGGATCGAATTGCAATCACATCACAAATAGACCTTCCATTATTGTTCCGTTCCTTTCATTTATTGTCCCAAATAACTGTTATTTAGTTTATTATTACATTTTTGTTACACAGTAGGAGGACTTTGCGAACTTATTCGGAAAATTTATTCAAATCTAATTTATTTGCTATGTTTTGCTACCATAGGAGAGGGGTGATAAGTATATGTATGGAATTTTCATTTATTACACATTTATTTTATTAACCATTAATAATATCGTAAAGACGATCGATTTTTCAATAATATGTATTTATAATTGACCAGCACAGCAAAATCAGCCCGTTCAGGTTTCGCACAGATTCCTATTTTCCCGTAAAATTTTCATCAACGAATACAATAAAACGAACCAACTTGTTCAATCGTTCTCAAATTATGACGCAATCGGAAAATAAAGATTAATTATATTCAAATAGATACCTAATTTGCTTTAAAAACAATAACAAAATAAAAATCCACATTTTCAAAATTAGAATCACATTCTCTTTCATAATACTAGTACATCACAGATACTTTACTTAAACATTACTAAGTAACTAACGAAATCAAAGAAGAAACAATATTCGTAGCCTCCATATCATTGTTGTCGGCATGTTGCGTTAGTAACATACATTACAATAGCTAGTACGTATGGGTGTCGCACTTTCTATGAACTTGCATTGTGCAATATCTGCGAAGGGGGTGAGCGCGTCCGGTCGCAATCTTACACCGACTTCCTGCGCTCGTGTGTCGAGTTTCACTGATAGTTCACTATGACATGTTTAAGTATGTCATTTTAGTACGAGGATTTAGTAAAATTAGTATTCAATGTATAGTTATTGCTATTAAGGGCCGATTTTTCCATCGCCAGATAACTTTATTCGAGGAATAACTTTGAAATTTTGACAGTTATTTCATACAAAATCTGTCAAACGTCAATTTTATTCATTGAATAAAAGTTATGGCGATGGAAAAATCGGCCCTTAGTCTAACAAAAGAGCGACAAATTAACCTAAGTTCGTCCTAGCATTAGGGACAGACAGTATAATTGTGAACATAGCAAGCAAAGATAGTAAATTAACTCATATATTTCTAGTAACAGATTTTGTTAGAAGTTTCGGGTACCATGTAAAGTGATCATTGAAAAATAATGTATGACAACTATATTTTATGATAACACTCTAGTCTGATGGTACTTAGGTATCCAAAGTTACCATGCATATTTGATAACATTCTTTCAGCTGGATAAAAATAAAATATTTTTTGATATCCTGTACGTAACACGATAACCACATAATCGGTTCTCAAATATTTCCGTACTTCAAACATTTATTCTATAATACATCATAATAATGTCTATCCTCGTTTAATCTCTGGATTACTATCAAAAACATTGTCGAAATCTCATTGAAAACACGTGTGATTCCTTTCATACACGTCCTCATTGTTGTCAGAGCTTAGCTCCATTCATTGTGTTCATTCAATGATCTGATTCAAAGCAGGAACATTCGATGACAGTTTCCTATGCAAAATTTCGCGTAATCCCGGAATAAAGGCGGCCATTTGAATGTTTCCGTTGCTCTCTATAGGAGCGATCGAACACAAGTGTCTGCGAACAATAAATATAGCCTCGTCATACCCAGAGCTCACTTGACGGATACATTTAGATGTCTACACGACACTGTTTACGAATATAATAGGATTATACTTGTAGAATATATTGTTGTGATATATTAAAATTGTTGAATGCTCACTTTGAAAAGATAATATTGATACAAAATATTGGAAGATGGTGAGAATTAGGTTCTCTACCTACTGGATTCTCAAGTGGGTAATATTGGCATTCTACATATAAGTGGACTTGACATATCTAAATATTAAATGATTTGATTTATTATCGAAATCTAACTTACAAGAGAGCGCATTTACAACTCTCTGTTCGAGGGTTTAATTAAATGCAACAAGTACAAACAGTGAAGGAACTGAAACTCAAATACCTACACAAAAATATGCAAACATAAAATGACTAATTTGTATTGTAATTCATGACAACGAAGCGCATACATTGTGGCGTGCTTTTGCCCGCACCGCGCGCCGCGTTGGCTGGGCTCGGCCGCTCGGCATGACACCGACGCGCCGCGACGTGCCAAACAACAAAATAAACCACGGTACCCGTGTAATAATGGTGTTTCCACACTGTAGCAATAACTACATAATAGTCGAGTGCTTTTACGAGCTTTTGTGAGCATGTCGAAGCTCCTACTTCGCGTTTTTGTGATGAACACCACTCGCGCTGACACCACTTTATGACTCTGAGCATATATTATTGAAAACTTTGAGTGTCAACGCAGGATTCTTTGTTTGAAAATGGATCATAAATTTGAGTATCGTTTGTGGTTTCATCGTGTACTTTTATAAATAAATTGTGTTGCTTTCAGTTAGATATGTTATTTCTTCTAAGATTTGTTTACTTGTATTTGAGATTGTTAAAATATAGATTAATTTATTAACATGACTTATTTTGCATTAAACGACTGGTAATTTAAATTTTCTTTGCAACTAGATATACAGTAATTAAATGCTTGAGTTGAATCCCAACTACCTTTTATAAAGTCCGAGCAGGTTGTTGTGTTGTAGCGCAACTATTAAGTGAAATATTTTTCCTATTAATTAAAAATGTTAGCGATACCAAATAATTATAAGCTACAACTCTATGTTGAAAAATTATTATAATCTACTTGTGTAGTTTAATTAACAATTTAGTACCGCTTTAGTCACGAATCTTAAAAGCTATTTATTTAATTTCAGAAATAAATTAAACTTGGTTTGAGATTTTATCTTAACTAATAAATATTAACGTCGAGTCTACATTGATCGGAACGCCATTAATATTTGTCAAAATTGCGTTATTATCATACTCAAGTATCAATTATTTATTCCAAACTGTATACATTTTTGAATATACTTAATTTAATAGTTGCACATTTTCACATCAAGAATTATTTAAATGAATAAACTCTAACTGTTTATATCTTTTATTTTAGAATTGATTAAAAAGGTTTCTATTGACGCATGAATAGATTAAAAAATAATAATTACAGAAAGTCAACGCGAGCGTAAAGCACGAGCTAGTTGAACTAAAAATTCAAGTATGTAGAGAATTAATAATACCTTGGAGATTACATTTAATCGATTGTAGCGTGTATGAAACTATGTCTAAGCTTACACAAACGCGTGGCTTTGCTTCGTTGTTGAGATAAAATTAATTGCAGCTATTAAACCGCGAAACTCTGAGGAAGACTTCATTAATTTCTCGCTACATACACCGCCTACAACATTCCAAAGATATAACCGACGATAGATTTATTAATTATATTAAACGTTATTCTAAAAACGTTTCGTTTCATTATTCATACATTTAACATAGCTGATAAACATTAAATTTAGTAACAACAAATTCAATTAATTTGGTTATCTTTTTACGAGCCAATTTTGTTTTTTGATAATGTAATTTCGTGAGATTATTATCATTAAATTATGTTACGTAGAATACTACATACTTAGTATGGTACCATTTACCGAACTGATAATGTTCCGAATGAATTAGCGTTGGATAGTCACGGGGCAAGTTAAAGACAACTGCATTGCAGTCACCCGACATCAGGTGAGTTCAGAGGTTCAGAGGGTCCAGTTAGGGGGGTAGTGTGGGGTGGAGGGGAGGGTTCGATAGCAATAAATCAAGATATTATCTTGGCGAGCATTACCGCGCGTTCAAGGGTTGTGTTACCTCGGACCTCGGTGGACTTCACGCACCTACTATCTACCTTACTGTCAGTACCTACGGGGTTTCAAATAAAATGGAATAAAACTTGAAATGAAGAATGTCTGAGTAACAAAATGTAACGTTCAAAGTTAAACCAGATGTTACGTATTAATAGTCGCAACCTGTAAAACCTTAATTCAGGGTAAGGTTTCTATCTGATTAGAATAGACGGAATGACCACGCTGATGAACGACTTCAAACAAATCTAATAAACTTCATAACTCTTGTTATTTTGAGAATGTTTATGTCATTTATCATTTTGATCATATAATGTTATAATTACTAACAGTAATAATTGTTTTCTGTAGCTAAAATTATTGAAACTAACATTTAATTATGATTAATTCAGACTTTAGAAGAAACATTTGAAATAAATTTTAACATTTATTTTATTTAATTTCTCTCGGGCCGTAGTGATAAATTTAAATCTTGCCGTTTTAAAAGCAATAATCAATGACGCTACAATGTATGATTACACACTTAGAGGTATAATTTTAAAGCCATTAATTAAAATTCAACTAAAGATGGAAACAACGATGTTGGAGAGAATCACAAATCAAAGGTAAGTCGGCGATGGCCGGGGGCTCATAAATCAGAGGCGCGCTTAGGCCTTCTTAGCGTTTCTAGATAGAGATTTATCCCTTAATAACATGTTGTTTTTGAGTAAATCAACCGCCGAATTATCCAGTAGAGTAACGATGATGAATCGATCATGCTGCCGATCTTCATAGAACAATACTTAAACCGCATTCAGCAAACAAAGTCGTGGGATTAGTGAGAATTGTAACCTTTATGAAAACTTACATATCTAATGGTGTTATATTGTATGCACATGTAAATGCCAAGATTCGCAATTAATTATCGCTTATTTTGTCCTTTATGCAGCATCGTGCAATAATAATAGGTAAGTAGGTATCTAATTGCTATGGTAAGATTTGTTTTTCCTACAGTAGGAAATACAAATTCCTACTGAAAATAATGTTCAGTATGAATCCTACAGAAAATACAGAGAGACAACTAGCAAAGTGTGTTTTCAAATTCTTCTTATTACATACCTAGACTGACACTTACTTAAAGTTCTTGTTTAAATCAAGACATTTAAAAGCCATGAATAAGATCAAATTAACATACCAATATTTAAGGAAATATTATAGTATTGAGTGTTTCCATTGAAACACACACTTATACCACCATCAGTACCTAACCGGTATCTAAAACATGTTTATAAAACCGCGTTTCCCATACTATAGGCAACTAATAGAAAAATTATCAGCTATACCTTGGCGCGTATTTACGGTGAAATAATTTAAAAATGATCATTATGTTAGAACAAAGTATTAAGAACTGGTTCCAATATTGTTGCTTCACCGCGATCAACACGAATCTCATCTGACGATCCATCTGTTCAACGATTAACTTTAATTAAACTCTATCTTTAATTAAAGTTACATGCGCCGGTCGCGGTGCGAGCATTTCATAAAAATAAAATACGATTGTACACCTAGGAAGTCTTTATTAAGATTGCGATTGCAAAGAGGCGGGGCCGTCCACTTGTACGAGAATTTGAATAATCGGCACATTACAAGTTAGCATTATTATGTAGACGGTCAAATATACCGCAATTCAACGTATAATTATGTACAGCAACATATCCGACTAACAAAATATTTCGCGTTAACATCTACGAGCGGCGGATTTTCAGTTTATAGGTGCTATTTTACCACTCATTTTTACACATTAATTACAATTTATAAAATTTAATTATACACCTGTTCGCTAGTTAAAAATCTTAATTTGACGGTCAAGTATAACGGACTCATCAAGTTTGTATAAAAACATTGAATGCAATTATTGGAACAAAAAATGCAATAAAACATATATGACCATACATAAAGATGCAATGATTGTTATTTTAAACTTAAACCACAACAGCTTTAGAAGAACCAATGAGAAACAGAGAAAAAATATTTTTGTCGGGACAAATCTAGTAGTTACAATATTCATTTTGTTGTGGACAGTTTCAAATAAGATGCCATAGACTCTTAAGATGTGATCACAAATAATGTGTTAAGCTAAACCCGAAGAGTTTGCATACGTACACAACGCACCGGCCATATTTCAACTATAATGATAGCGAGCGAGCGTGATAATAATTATTATTACTATGATCCACATCTGCTATTATTTTATAATTGAGGCTTTTGGGCGAAACCCTACAATTATAAGGAGAGCCTGGAGCTACATCGAACAACATGCAACGAGGTGAACAAGTTTTTGCTCCGCTCCCAAAATTATGATATATTTTACTAAAACACATTCCAACAATCGCATACTTGGGGGTTATTACGGAAATTTACACGTCTTTAAAGTGATTACCGTCGGAGTGCGTCTCGGAACATTGTCCGGGTGATATCGATCTAAGAACATTATTTGCGGTCGGTGGCTCGGTGCTACATTTCGAGAGACGGCTGCGATCATTCGATTAACCCTCCAAATATTAATCGGCCTACAATCTATACGCCGTAATCCCTCGAGTCCTTAGAACGTCGAGTTCATTATTTATTATGAATATTAGTCAATTTTTATTTAGTCGAAAAAAGCGAGCAGCGACGTACGGCGGGACGAGCGGCCGCCTGCAATTAACTGAGCCAACCCTGTAATTATGGACAGTAAATTTCTGGACGCGTCCTGACCGCGTCCGCGGCTATATTGTTCTATCTGAGCTTATTGAGGATTAGCTCACCACCAACAGACGCATGTGGTCACCGCCATTATTCTTAATGTTGTTTTGTAGACGATATTGCATTTTTATTGGAATTAAGGCTTGTTGTGGACAGTGAAGTATCGATAATGAACACGAATTATAATAAAGTACTGTTTTTACTTAATATTTGTTTGTTTAAAAATTCATCCAGAAATTGATAAATACGAAATATTTTTGATTTATTGTAGTGTGCATTAAACTAGCTACTAACACGCTGTTCCCAGATACATAGTGGGTATCAGAAAAAAACCTTTGAAAGTTAATTACATGTGGGCTCTATCTCGGTCTGGAATCGCAGCAGTGACTTGTAATTGAGTTTCCTATTTAAATAATTTAGATTCGACTTCGGTCCGATCCGATCTGATATACATAAAATATATGATAATTATAGATATTTTATTACTTTAATAACCACCATGAATGTGTAGGCGAATGATAATGGATGTCCTTGAATAATAAACGTGATGTTAGATGTCATTTTCGTCATATCTATTTGTGATCATAATATCATGACAGGATATAGTATCAATATAAAAGTCTAAGCATGTTGATCTTTGACCTGTATTCATTCACAATTAGACTCGTGGCATGTCGGTGTCGTGTCGTGGTTTGGAGACACAATGGGATTGCCGTCATGACTCGGCGGAATGTTCTACCATTCATGCTCTTTGAGATAGTACCACTACTGATTTCTTTAAGTAATATAATTGGATTTGATTTTCAAAATTTACGCTTATTATTTTAGTTCCCGATAAAACAATAAATTTACAACTAAAACAAAACGTATTTTTTATAATTTTGTATTTTAATTTTTCGAAAAATAAACGTTATACTCATTTTAAAGCTCTCTCCAATAAATAACATTCAATTTCTTATGTTAGAAAAATACAGCAGTCAATGAACTCAATTATGCAAATGTGAGTGAGACACATTACATGTGAGTAATTACTGTTGTTTTAAAACATGTTGAGTTTATAAGCAACACACAGTTTCCGCTTCAAAAATATGAATTAAAAAATGTTCTAGTTTATGCGTCATCGTCATCAGTTCTCAAGCACATTATCGTGTAGAGAGAATAATCTCAAGCATTTTAATTTCGTTCCTTATTTAAAAATCGTAAATAGAAAAAAAAATTAAAGATTTCCATCGCACAGAGAGCAAAATATGAAAACATTTTCATTACGTTCCTAATTTAAAAATCATACAGTGAGAATACAGTCAGTGTATGATACGTTCTAAAAACAAAATTTAAATAATCTTAAACGTGATACGACGTTCTTAATATAAAATTTAAAAATAAAGACAATTATGAATTGAAAAGTGGACCAATAAGGGCACGTTACAAACATGGGCCCGCACGAATGGCGACCTGCGACCCGCGATTTGCATACAATGTGGGCACGCGTGGGCGACTCCGGCGCATTCCTATAGAGCACTACACGTGCTGTAATACTTGATCTATATGTACTGTACACATGTTTACTTTTATTTTTATTGTATTCTAAAGATGTTCATCCGTTCAAACAGGTTTATATTGTTTTGTAAAAAATAATGCAAGTTTTTTTATTGAATATACATAAACTGACAAAGGCTTTTAATAACAGTCTACTTATTATAATATAATGTTTTGCTTAATAATATTTGTTTTCATAAGTATATCAATGCGAGTACATACTAATAAAGTAAACGACTGACTTTGCAATTTATTGAATAAAAAAATGTTCCGGGTAACTTCTTTCCTTTCATGGACGTAAAAAAGAAAACGTTAGGCAAATTTTCTTTACAGGTTTTTATTATGTTCATTTAAGGTACCTAGACCTAACTTAGGATAAGCATTAGTAAAAAATACCACTTATACGTAGGATTTGGGGGAGAACTTTGCCCAGAAGTGGGACGATTCAGGTTATTAAAAAATAAATAAATACGTAGTTATCCTATAACACTGTTAGACATATACGCGCACTTACAATAACAAAAGTTACAACACTACAATGTACTGAAACCGATCTCAATGGCATGTTTATTTTAATCAACAATTTGTCAAGATGCAGTCCAAAGTTGTTTAGCCAAATCCAACCTTATTACATGCTACTTAGTATTGAAGTTTCTTTGACAACTACTGCAAGATTTATAGCGTTAGTTGGTGGCTAACACACTGTCACAGAATCACGCGCTTCTGATTAATGATGTCGCGTTGTTTGGTACGCAAACTTTGTATCATTGTTTGTATAGGCTACAACTATTACTTACATATAAACAAACTAGTAGCTCCCCGCGGTTTCACCCGCGTAGTTCCCGTTCCCGTGAGATTATGGGGATAAAATATAGCCGATGTCACGCACTGATAAATTAGCTATCCATTAGTGAAAGAATTTTTGAATTCGGTCTAGTAGTTTCGGAGCCTATTCATTACAAACAAACAAATCTTTCCTCTTTATAATATTAGTATAGATAAAAGAATATAATTAATAGAAAAAAAAATCCCTAATTCCTTTATGAATAAGAGGGTAAGTGTACGAATTTCATCCGAATTCGTTCAGTCGTTTGAGCGTCGACCATCAAAACATACAATAACTCTCATCTTTAAGTAAAATTTGTGATGGTAAAAACAAATAAACAAACATACAAAAAAATCTGCAAATAACATTAATAAAAAACATAAGTGTAAAACTAAAATGCAAATGCTAAGTGCGTAACATCCCTAACCAGCCGGTTCCCAGAGGGTGAGTGCATCCCGCTGACCGCATTACGACAACCCCCTGCACCCCCGGGAACTATTTATCAAATGATCATTTGATTTTCTTGTGTTTGATCACTGAACACATTACAATTTGCAACAGCTACTTCGGAGTAGCTTCACTTGGTTATTTAAAAAAAAATAGTTTATATTTTGTTTCTGTTGAAGTATGATTGTGTGCCACACCAAAAAAAAAAAAAAAAGTATGATTGTCATGACAGTGTTTTATTTATTTTAGGATATCGTACTACGCGCAGAAAACCATAGAGAGGTCTTATAACGGAAAACTGCCCTCCTAAGAGAATTATTTTCCGTTGAGCTTTTCCTAATATTCTGAATAGGTTTTTGCAAGAGTAACGCAGGTCAATGGATTTGTATTAAGAAAAGATTTTTTTTCATAACTCATTAAATATAGCAAATGCAATACATAGTAGAATAAGTAACTACCATCACGTACCTAAAATAAACCTAAACAATTTAAACCTAAACCAGAATTGAACCCCAGACTGTTGTGTTGCCAGCACCCCTACGCAGACTGAGATGTCACCCTCGCCCTCTTCGCTGAGGATATGTCTTATAAAATACGATCTGTTTTGATTGTGGCCTGGGGCACAAATCAATTAGGAGCCCCTCGGCCCCCCGCGGCGCGGCGCGACACCCAAACCAGTGGCTCGTTTTATGACACATCTCACAACGAACCGAAAAGCGATTCATTAACATTCACAAACTTTATTAGTACCAATTGTCGAGACCGCTTTACGGCCGTAATCTTCATTGATTGGAATGGATATTTGTTATACAGAATTGGTTTATAGTTCGGTAGTCGGAATTATACTCGTAAACGTGTTGAATGTTGATACACCGTGAATAAAGGTCGGCTCTACTCGATCTACTAAACATATCTATTTATTTTAATACATAAATTATGTCAAAAAGGTTACAATAAGTAACAGATGGATTTAATTCAACAGCACTACGAGTTACTTCTACATGATTGATCTATAAAATTTTACGATTGGTAATAAATCGATGCAAATTTTAATTTAATCAACAAATCGTTACCGCATTTCTATAAATTAAAATTAACAAGCTTATATCAATTTGCTGTGATTTAAATCATAAATGTGTAGTTATTCGAAACGTTAAACATGAGGTTTTAAAATGGGGTCACAGCACTTCATGTAAGTTTATTAAGTAAGTACATAAATTGATATCATTTTCGGTGATCGATTTTATTGGATGGTTGCGGCATGTTTATGAACCGATAACTTACGTACAGGTACACGACCGCATTATTAACTGTATCGATTTACTATTAATCTTCCATTTAATATAAATTCTAATATAGAAAATAATGACGTAATAGAGGCCGCCGGCGACAGGGTCGATTCCCACGCCGGCCCGCGGACAATCTTAACTTTTTTAATATGAAAAATAAATTAAGTTTCGGGTAACACCGACCCGATTCCTGACCCGCTTCTTCGCAATATTTTTAAAAGCTATTACAAATACATTTATATTACCACACAAAAAAGCTCTCGAGCAATTTTCGCCACATAATGAGGCCATTATGGGGAATTTTGTTTTACCAACATAATAACACCGCCTTTTATTCGGGCTATCCTCCCCGTAAAGGACTTTGTGTTTTAAAGGACAATATTATTCCGGACTTGATGAGATTTTCGTGCTAAAATTTTAAAACTAAATTGCGGTCATTATGTATTTAACGAGGATTAGTGCGAGTGAGGTCAAATAGGGCATTCATTTTGTTTGTCATTAACGTTCTTGGTACTAATAACAATAAAATTGACCAATCTTTGTTCATAACTACTATAAGTATTTTTAGCAATAAAAAGTTTCATGTAATTAAAGTTACCGAAATTAATCGTGGGTACCCGAAAACTGCAAAATACTGAAACAATGAACCTATTACTACCAACGTCCTTTGATATATTTAAAAGTCAAAAGCAATTGTTTATTGAAACCTGTTAATCAAAAATTAATATTAAATCAACTCTTTGTTCATGGTTACATAATAAAATGGCGCGGTAACTGGAGCCATTACTGCTCGAGAGAGGCTGAACCTCGAAATAATATCTGATATCGTAACCACAATTACGTGACACGTGACGAACAGAGCATCAACAGATTAATTTAATTTTTATATCGAAACTATAATTATTGTTGTGAGTCGGGGTCACCTATTTGAACTTAAGGCCGGTGGATTGAGTTTATTTTGGCACGTCATAAAGTGGTTGTAGAGGCATGGTGCGCGGGCGCAGCGCCCATACCTCGCTCCCGACATTATCCTTGTAATTGGTGATTTTGTGCAATTTATGGCGATTCTCGCAATTTACGAGCAGCGGACAAGCGGGCGACGCGACCGCTTCCAAGACCGATCTGTAGCGAAATTGAGCCAGAGTTTCAATTAAAATTTTATGTTCAACAAATTACCTGCCAATTATATCCCATTAAGCTAAACCTTTCTTAAAATTATTAACTATTTTCACATAGATAATATAGGTGCGCATATTGACTGTAATAAGTGTTTTAACTCTAGTTGTACTCCATTTACGAGGTAAATGAACCGCATGATCTTTAAATAGTTATTCCGGTCATACGTAAGGTAGATGTCCTCATTATCAAGCGACACGAGATGCAGAGAATATTGGGATCGATTAAATTTTTGATGGAATAATTGTTTGTAAATTACTTTACGATAATATAATGTGGCCCTTGAGCAATAAATTGCACGTAATTTTGTCGAGTAGGCAGAGATCGCCGACATGTTGCGTAGGGCTAAAATAAATATTTTGAATAAATTATGCGCACTTTTATCTCATAAGATAGCCGAATGATTAAATGTCAATATAAATTGCTTAATTTTTTACTTATTGTAGTTTTATTTATTTACAATAATTTGTGCATAGTAATTTTGCTTACTTAGATAATTTTAAAATGGTCAGAAAATTTAAAGAAAATTTACGATATTATTCATAAAGTGCATATAGCACATACTTAAGCTTACACACTTTCTGGAAACCCCAAAAATAATAAATTATTTTGAATTTCGAATTTCAATGGAGGTTAAAAAAGTGTTATTTGTACCTCATATGATACTCATTAATCGATGACATTTTAATTTATTAATTACCCCATTATTTACGGCCCCACATACGTCCACATATACCGTAATGAATTTACGACTAAAACAATAGTAGTTGTGAGACAAATCTCGACATTAAGGCGTCTCGGATTGAAAATAGCCGCGGCCAGAAATCCACCGGTCTTATGACAGCGCGGCCGATATTTATGTCGCTGGGCCCCGCCCACCGCCGTGGCTCCATTCAGCCTGTTTGTATTTATTTCGTGCCTATTTATTTGTATTTGCCTTCGGTTTTGAATAATGCATGAGCGAAGCGTTTCCGCCGTGTGTAGGCAGCGTGACGCCGTGTAGCTCTTGGCGCGCGACCCTACACGCTGCTTCGCCACTTTTTACTACAATACTGTAATCGATGTTATTCTTGACTTATCAGCAGTATTTTTTGTGTGTACTTACTCATATGCTTTACTATTATGCCAAGAAATTATTCAGTAATCTGTACTGCTATCACTAATAAAGTCAGATGCAAAATAAAATATGATAGCGTCAAAAATATAAGACACTGTAAAAAGCTCGTTTAGAAAGAGGCTGTAACTAAAACAACAGTCTTTATCCAAATATCTAAAGTTAAAGATATATATCGTAATATAAACAAAACGAAGTAACTAACAACCAAAGAAATGAGGCACAGAATCGTTTCTAGCATTCGTTCTCACAGAGTTAATTAACATAGGGTGGGAATAACAAAATTAATTATCGATAAGAGCATTCGATTCGTGGATGCGTTCGTTTATTATTTGTTGGGTAAATCACGGGTATCGCCGCGGTATCGATTGGCCCCGCCCTCGCGCGATTCACCAGCGACAATCGGACCTACACATATCGATATAATGTAACTTCACTCCGATTACTTATAAATGTTATCTTCACTCCGATTAAATACTGGTAAAGCACAAATGAATGTCGTATATTAACTGCTTGACGTTGTGGTTGACGTGGTCAAATGGAAGCGTAGAACTAGAATTTTTGGCTATCGGAAATATTGAAATAGGAATTAGTCTTATTAGTTTTTCTAAATACAATCTATTACTGTGGCTCTACTACCCATAATGATTGTTGACGATGTTTGTACGAACGGAACTTATAGTTTAAGTTGTAGTCCGAAGCATTTTTATTGTTAGCATTTATTTATTTATAACATTAAAGAAAAAATATAGTTGAATATGTTTCCCAAGCAATAAAGAAGCAATTAATATCACCCTGATACTCACCTGGAACTGTAATAAAGTGTAAAAACATTTGTTTGTTTTTGTATTAAATTATATACAAAGTAAAATATTACATGCTCATAAAGTAAATAATAAATTACACAATAAATCAACAATAACATTAACAATAATGCGAGACCGTACATAAAACCATATATCAGTCTGCACACGACATCAAAACTGTTCATAAGTACTCGATTACCGCTATATAATAAACTTATGTAAAGATATAATACCTTCAATTATTCATTGACAACATGCAATTGTTGCTTTACTTATAATTACTGGTTGGTTAGCGTTGAGAGGTTGCCACACTTTACGAAATCTATCAGTGATTACTTAGATGGAACGGAATTGAACATTTCCACACAATACAACGATTATACTAGTATTAGTTTGTGTAGAATTTTATTTGCCTTTTGTTGCTTGATTTTCATTAATAATTTACGCATTATTAACTAGAGAAAGAAGTGGAGAAAAAGATGGAATTTCTAATAAAGACTACACATAATATAATTATGTAAGTACTTACATAGTTAACCCAGCTATGCCCCGTAGTTTTCAATGCTGCTGTATTTTCCTTAACGTAACGATTTTCCAAAGTAACGAGCTTAACAAAAATAATTCTTCAAATCGAATTAGTAGTTGCAGAGATTAGCGCATTCAAACAAACTCTAGTTCTTATAATGTCAGTATAAATACAAATTATGGTTTATTATAATTTATAATATGTATTTAGTCGTTTAAACGCGTATAAATTACTTTTTTGATGTTTAATTTAAGTGTATAAATCGCATGATGCCTCCAATCGACCTGAAGACGATCATTTGTCTCTGACACTGATTGTTCACACGTAAACAATAGCTGTGTTTTGTGAAGTAATAACCGCAAATTACTTCAACACTTCGATTTTTTATACACAAGTTGTTACAAGGTATCTAAAGTTTAAACATTATATCTGGTATTAAATAGTTTTTTAATATTTGAAGGCACAATGGTAGAGCAGTAAATATGCTGGACTGGTAAGCAAATGTTCAAAAAAGCAAAGCAAGTGTTGTTAAATTGCGGGTTCTATTTTTCTGCGAAATACATATTTAACGAATTCGATGAATTGGGCTATCTTGGTTTTTGTATACCTACTTATATCCAACTACGTCTCATTTATGACAAAATTCTTTTTCTTTAATTTCATCCAAATAGAGCTTGCTCTACCACTGATATTAAAGAGTTTTACTGTAGCAAAAATATAAAACACAATTCAATTGACATTATTTAATTTGTACTATTCTATCAAACCAAGACACCTAAAAACAAAAGCCACTCCACATGTGAAAAACAAAAGGAACATTTCAGAGACTTTCTCTCAATATACATACTAAATACATAGGCTCTTAAGTACCTTGAACCCTTGGCCGTTAAGCAGAGGGGTTGCCATGACGACGATACTGTCTTTCGGATCGCTACCTCTCTTCAGTTTATGTGTTCATTAAGTGGTCTCACTTATTTATATCCCCACAGGCTATTGTTACTCTGGGGTAAATTAGGCAGTTCTTTGTCTTTGTTTGACTGAGTCTCTTCTCTGGTTGGGGTGAAGTAGGGATATAATTTGTTTCCGCAACTGCATTGGGCGTTATTTCTTCGATGGATGATGTTTATGGGTTTAGGTGGATATGTTTATAGATTTACTGTACAAGTACTTAATTTTATTCGATCAATAATCAGAGTAACACCTAGGAGATCTAGTGTAGAGTAGAGATATCTAACATGCGTATTTGCCAAAAGGTTGCCTAAGGTCCAATTCCTAAGTCGTGTATAACATGTTGGCTATTTTCCAAACATGACACGGGTATTGGGTCACCAACACGGGTCAGACAATTGCGGGTACACTTATTCTTTCTCACTGAACTCATATCATGAGTGAAAGAGAGGCTTTCCAGTTTCCATTACAGGAAAAAATATTTTACAGATACCCTACATTAGTTAAAAACTACATACATCTGATTGGGTAAGTACGAAAACGAAATGATTGGATATTTACATTTGAAGACAGAACTATAAATCTAAAATTGGAGCACAAGACTAATTGAAAAGTCAAATGTTATCGTTTTTTGTGTTCAAGATGTGGATGTGGAGTGCAACTGTCACAAATGTATGATTAACGTATGATGTGGCTCACATTCCTGTGAAGCGTCCGCCTGTTACAAGTTCATAGCATTTAAATTTAGCGCGGCGCGTGCCATACGCGGCGTCTCCGGGCGATGCGCGGGCTGCGGGGAGCGGGTGATGCTGGGCGGGGCCCTCTACCATCACTCAAGTGACGAAAATTGACGGAAAATGGGCGGACACCGGTTGGCCGCGACATCATCAATTACCGCGTCCCGACGGTCACCGGTGCACTCGACGCCGTCGCCAACAGAATGCATACCTAATGTCCTTCTTAAGATGCCATTATTAACGCTCGACTTAATCCGTCACCCGCGACTTTCATACTCAAAATAGACTACCGATCGTTTGTATTGAACCGCACTAGATTGGAGATAAACCTTTCAGCATTTCATTACACTGACTCCCGGAAGACGCATAGTAGCTGGACGCACGTTCCCCGCAATCTTGTCGATAACTCGGACAAGGATTATTGAGATGCAATCTAGACGCCATCGATCGTCCGATAATTCGATCTAACTGCGCCCGCCGTTGCACAACCACTCATCAGATGCAGGCTCAGATGCGCCATGATACCTTTATTAAATGGTAGCCACTATCTAAGAAGAAGCTTGCTTTTAGGATTCCCATATTTCACCAATTTATATCGGTTTCGTAAGGAGGTTTTTATACAAAACAAGAATTAGAAAGCCTAAATTAATGAAAACACTTAGACTGGATGTTTACATATATTTTCTCGAGAACGCTAACGCAGGAAGCCACAAGTAGTGCGAATGCTCGACGATCGATTTTGAAAATTGCCCATAATTAGTATGTAGGTATCTCACTCGTCCGGGCGACTGTTCGTTTAAACTGGGAACTGAACCACAGAGTACAGTATTCCAGTAGCATTTACCGAGTAACGGCAAGCGAAGGCGACGGACACAAATTGCCGGAGGAGCTGCCACTACACAAATTGTAGTTAAAGGTTCGCCAGAGAGATCGATTGTTCCCTCCGAGAGTTACCCGCGGCCCCACAAAATCTTTGTTTATTCTTACTACCTCAAACCACATTTTTCATTTGAGTGTTGTTTTTAAGCGTCTCCGTTCCATTGCATACTTGTACTTATATCATAATTATTGTACCGAAATGCCCGCTTACATTTTCTACAAACAACAGCGTTATTACACCCACATCTGTAGTCGTGGCGGTTTTATTGATGTGGCTTTGTACGAGCCCATTAATATCGAACCTGACACCTTTGGGCCAGCATAATCGACTTGATAATTTTAACGTGATATCGATTTGAAAAATGTTTCACAAATCGTTTCGTAACTTGTATAGAATAACGAGACTATTATATAAAGTTCTATAGATCTAAATTGCAAATAGTGCATGTGCCCTTGAGGTTAGTTAAGACAGGCGTCTTGTGGTCGCGCTTGTGAATAATTTATATCGAATCTAGATAATTTCTTGTCTTGTAGGTATTAGTATCGGGAGTCACGTCCGAGACATTTGATCGAGTAACAAGAAGTGCGGTGTTTGAGCATGCAACGAGCCGGGTAGGTAAAGTAATGTTGGGGTAATTACGCAGGCATTATCGGGTGACCCCATATTGCGGTTGCCCGCTACGGAGTTGAGTAGTCGCCGCCGGCCAACTCTTTAATGGACACAATACGGCTAAATATACATGAATGATGACAGGCAAAATGTCTCTTGTAATGCATTTCAAATAGTGCTTTAACTGACAAATGTTACTCTAACACCCTAACATTATGAACACTTTTACTTACACCATTGTGATTTGCATCAATCATGTCCATTATTTGAATTATTTTCAACTAAAATTGCTCAATCCACTTATAGAAAGCATTTTCTTGCTAAAATACCCTCATAACTAGTGAGTATTTAACTGGAACAGGTTATAGCCTAAGTGTGCACTATTCTAACTTCTTAAAACTACTTCCAATTTGCGGGTTTTACAAGAACCAAGTTTATAATGATTCCAATAAACCATAGAATTACCGTATTATTATTAATGAACCACGATGTCTAATTTAAACAGGAATTATTTGTTTAGAATAGGATGAAATTAAGTTGCGTTTACGTGGGTGAAACTCGTGTGGGCGATCATTAGAATACAAACGCGAAATGTCAAAAGTGAATAGATAGTGATGGTGGAGCGTAGTGCGAGCCGCGTCAGAGGGACGCCGAGGACTTTGATGTCTCAATTAGTAACGCGAGCGGGTAATTGTGGCGAAAATTAATTCGCGTTAGAGGGAGCTTCCATTTACAAGGGCCAACGTTAACGAATGAAGCTCAATTTTACTTCATTTTCACTCGAAATCAGAGAACATTCAGTTTATTCAATGCGACGTTTTGTTGCTCATTATACATTCTTGTTTTTTGTATGCAGACTTTATGTTATATTATTTTAATATTTGTTTAAATTCGAGTCAACACGAATGCATTAGCACAAATTATCCGGAAGTGACTAGACGTGACCGTGTAATGTATTTCACACCAAGAACGTCCAGCGAGAAGCCTTAATAAACCTATTATAGTTCATTACCTAATGCAGACCGGAAAGAGAATATTACTCGCTCATCATAAGACCACAACTTCCCCTTGAATGCATTTCACATGTTTGTCGAAAAAAGGCAACGTCCGTCGATAACGGCTTTATCGGTGAGGGTGTAAGAGTTGGTTTTTTAATGTGTGGTGAAAATGAAAACGCGGACCTATTTGCGGTGGTATGATGAATGGCTGCCGGTCATTCTCCGCTCACCCCCATTGTGCTTGTCACACCATATGGCTGATTTGTATTTCAAAACGTAGGGGTATCCACCATTGTTTGTTTTGTGGCATTTCGTAACTGTTGCACGACTCATAGGTAACATATTTACATTGTATTTTCACAAGTATTAAACTCTCGTAAACCTGTAAAGTTTGAAAGAACTCAAACGCTGAAAGAAGGGGGACGCACAATGTAGATGGAAGTGGAATGCAATAAAAGTCACATTAAGTCAAGAGCAAAGACCTTCGCGTCGTCACAAGACGAGTGGATTGAATTTATCTGCGGCGGGAACACGCCGCAAATTCTTCAATTTAGATGTTGGCAAATTGACTGTGTGCTCTTGTTACTAATACTCACTACCTACTTATACTTTGATTCACACGTACCGTGTACGTTTCCATCGAACATTATTTTATACAGAAAACTTTCCCACAATTAAAAATACTTATATATTTTCTATAAATCTTTATGAGTAAGTATATGAAACGTCAATTATTTCACACTGCTTTGAATATTACATGATATGTAGAAAGCACTAAAGACACGCCTCAGGTAATTTTCCTATGTTAAAAGATTTTAATTGTCGACCAATTAGATATGTTTCATGTCATACTGAAGCTTATTTCAGGTGTTATTTGATTAAAAATTTAAAGTCAGACAATTAAGTTTCCACTGTTCCAAGCCAACGGATAATTTGAATCATGTACGTGATATAGAAGACATTGAATTTTAAAGACACAGCCCTCTATAATCATGGATAATAATTCAACCGAACAAATAGGGCAAAGGATATAATTACACACTAACAGATTTAATTAAAGCTAGTTATAGGAAAGGTGTTCACTTTCACGCGTACGAAGCGACAACTTGGAAATCTTAGAACTTACACGGCTATTCTACATAAGTGCCGCTTTAAGTACTGTTTCAATAGTCGACTTTCGAACAATTAATATAAACTACATGTTATTTTAGCTAATACTAGTGTATTACTACAACTTTAAAAAATATATTTTTTGAGCTAGCACGTCATATATCATCAGCACATGTTGTGTTCGTATCTACAATAAATCAAAAATTTTAGTTTGTAATTAAAAACACGGTTTCAGGTAAGGTTTTAGATCAGAACTCCATAATTATGTTTCTTAGATGAATCACCGTTGATTAGATCCAAACGGAGAGTTTACGTTTTCAAGCCTACGTCTGTTTGGATGCAGATGTTTGAAATATAATTGCCTCTACACAATAATTACCCTTTCACGAACTAACAACGTTCCAAAATAATATTTAATATAGCAATTTACAGTTTATATAAGTAATAAATTAACGAATATTCTTTATCGTACGATGTCCATAAATCAATATAAGATATCCACGTCCAAATTGTTTTTCGCACGTCCTTATGAACGCGATTATAGTAAAATTATAATAATTGTGCGCAACATAATTACGTGATGTAATATAAGGCCAACGATATATAGCCTCAATTTGAATTTATGTAAAATATCGCGCAATAAATTTACATTTTATAAGTTGCCCTCACGGACGACGTGGGCGCGCTGTATCTCTGTTTAGAATCAAAAGCGCGTATCTGCAAATTATTCTTATCTAGCTGCGATTGACGGCCCCTCAAGACTTCGATTTCAAAACTATTTTAACGTAAATTGACAATGTTTCTGTAAACAAGTTCTATGTTTTGCTTGTTCATTTCATAATTCTTGTTAGGTGTCAACATCTAAAATGTATGTTTTATTTTTTCTTCGCACATTTTAAAGTGATATCTTATGCGAGTATATCAGAATTTGAAAGAGCACGTTTAAACAAAACAATAAACTTTACCGGCGTAAAACATTCTCAGTATGATAATGCTTAATTCTTGACATACATAATGCAAGCCTGAGGCGAGTCGGCCGACACTATGTCTAATAAATTTATGGACGTCCATTTTCATGTTGATCGGAGCTCGAAATTATAATCGTCGCGCTTGGGGCGCGGCGCGTGAGTCGCGTGACGTTTGCGCGGCTCAAACCGACGCAACGCACTCTACGACATCTTGACAACTAGCTTTATGTTCCTGGACTATTGAAAATAGATTTGGTCATGAAATAAATAGCACACAAGACCTTGCGCTGATTGAAATTTGTAAGTACTTTTTTGATATCGTTTGTCAGTTTTACTTCCCTCTTTATTTCTATAAACGAATTATATTAAATTCGTTCTATATTATTCAATTTATTGCACATTTTCGATGTTATGCTAAGACGAGTGAAATTATGTGTGTAGAAATAACGCAGGTACAGGACAGGGCAATTTTAATATTTACCTCAGAATAAGTCTGACGTGGTCAGCTGTTTATGAACCGGTAGCCAACATGATACGCATTTAAAAGAAGCCAAGTACAGTCCTTGTTTTCAAACGCAATTAGCTCACTATTTTATTTATTTTTAAATTAAGTAAGGGTTTACGTTTTAAGTATATAACTGCCTAACTACCCACACATTTGCACATTACTAGCTTCAGTTACTTATGCAAAGACAAGCAATTTTATTCACAATTATTAGAATTAGAATTCAGTTTTAGTATTTTAAAGGTACTCAAATACTTATAATAAGAATTGTTAATTATTTTTTATGTATGTCTTTAGTTAATAACAAAAGTTATCTACACTAATGTTATATTAAGGTAGAGTTTGTTTGCGCTGATTTCTAACTAAAAACCGTTTTGTTTATTTTTGCATGAGAAAGTCCGTGTATTGAGGAATGTATCATCGTGGTACCGAAGAAAACAAATCAGCCGATCATTTACTAAGGTGAAAACGCAAGGTATACTTATCATTGTTTCTATTATCTTATTAATATATTTAAAAGAAAGACGAACACGTCGTTCTCGAGTTATAAATAGTGTAACTAACAAGTTACACTATTTATAACTCGAGAACGGCTGAACTGATTTGGCTGAAAATTGGTGGGGAGGTAGCTAAGAAACAGGAGAAAGATATAGGATAAGGACATAGGATATGACATAGGATATTTTTATCCCGAAATCCCACGGGAACGGGAACCACGTGAGAGAAACCGCGGGACACAGCTAGTAGAATACTAGACTCTACTAAAATTCTTTGAGTTAGGTATTAATTGTATATATGGGAGAACATAATTATGTAGTAATTACTTAGTATGTTTTCTGTCCCTACACATACAACTATGTAGTAAATAGTATATTATTTAAGTACTTAGTAAGAAGTATACTTTTCAGTTTATCTTCATTGATATTTCTCGTTCACATGTTCTCACGGATCGGGATTCCAATAAAAAGTACGACAACAGCCATTGAAGAGTGGGGGACAAAAAGTGCGAATATTAATGTCAAAGTAAGGAAACAGTTTGCGGGGTTAAATGACGTGGAAACTTCGGAGTGAGAACATGGCGATGGTTGAGTAAAGACGATACAAAAAATATTGACGTACATACCTCCGAAAGATTAAAACTGAATTGAAATAAACAAATACATTTTTGCTTGCTCTTAAGTATCGTGAGTATTAAAGAAGAACGAAGGATATTATATGTCTAATTATTTTCTTGATATCTTGTAATTATTTATTTGAATAGTCAAGTCGAGAAATTCTTGTTGTCGAACTCGTAAAGGACTCTTACTATTTTTCTATTTAGTATTTTCCTTTTAGAGTTTATATGTGTAGCACGTACTTAGTAAACATCTAAACATACAGATTTACTACATAATTAATAATTAAAATAAACAGCTTAACTAATAAAAACAATAATTAACTCGCCAATAAGTAGACAAGCAAGCAAAACACCACTAAAACCGATGTTATTATATTACAATCTGTGTACAACAAGTTAAGCATTATAGGTACACCTAACCGTTCGTAGTTTACTCTGAGTTTATAACAATAATTACATATAATACGGGCAACATTGTCCGTAATGTTATGAACAAAGGCGGCGACTGCGTGCGCGCCTGCGCATCGAGCGCGGCTGTCATGTGTCGAGTAGAACTAACTGCCTGATACTGAGATAACACAGATTGTTATCGACAAGATGATACTACCAATTATAACACGGAAAATGTGTTGGCGAAAACTAATGCCACCTACAGATTAGTTCATATTGACTTATTAAAAACAAGCTGGAAACTGTACACAAAATGACTGTCTTTTTGTATTTTGTTAGACAACCTATTGAGTAGAATGACCTACTTATCTATGTTATGTTATATAGGATTTTCTACAAACCATATTCATATTAAGTCTATCTATAAGTATATATAGAACTTTTCCGTTACTGAGTGACGTACTGCCTGACACACAACGCACAGCCGAAACTACTGGACCCTGATTCTCTAAACTATTAAGCTGTAATAATGCTACTCAGATGTTTTTAATATCAACATTATGGCCGTTTTTTTGACATTTGTTGTCATTTTGGTATTCCCTTATTGAAAACTACTCCGCTGACTCAATGGCTCCATAAAACTTAGATGGTTGTCATGGAAACAGTATTCTGATGATATTTATTTGAATTTTGATATGCAACAAAGACACGATAGTCATATGAATAAATTTTAGGAGAATACCAAATTTCTGACCCTCTCGTAATGGTGCCTCAATATCAACATTTTGTCTGATTAATAATGTCAAATTGCAGACTTAGGCCCCTGGTTGTAGTGAGCTGAAATTTGGCACGTGTGTTTGTTGTGGGGAGTAGGCTACCACTAAGAGAGGATTTTTGGAAATAAAAAAAATTGAGAAAAACCTAAAATCGGCCGGAAGTCATTATTCCACGCGGACGAAGTCGCGCGCAAAAGCTAGTGTTATATATGATTCTACAAATCATAATGTTTACAACCCATATTTAAATTAAATGTCTTTAAAAAGTCTTCTAGAGATTTATATGTGATGCAAATAGATACAACGTTGTACTTTATACTTTCCATTTGGACACGTGCTCTTCCAGTACTGAGGGAAGTGAACAAAACAAACTGCCAGTTTATGGTAATGTCACCATTTATACCGGAAAATATGCAACGACAAAGCGACTTGTTCAGGAAATGAACCACTCCGAACGAACACAGATTTATCTTTTTTACTACAATACTCAGTGGGGTGAAAAAATACACACAATGGTCATCGCGGCGTGTTTCTCAACTGTTCACTTTTATTAGTCAAAAGTTTGGGATAAATCTCTTTATTACTAGGTACTAAACTTATTTTACTTGAGTATTATTGAAAACGAGATATACCCATTTTAGATAAGTATTCAGTTTAAAGTTTTATCTGCCTCTCACTTATGGAAAAGGCTTTTGGAAAGAAAACTTTAACTATTTAATTAAAACTTAAATATACTAAGTTATTTTCTCTTTGTAACTACTAAAAATAGTTATAGAATGTTTCTGGGGGAGATTATTCGGAAAAATCCACTGTGCAGAGCAGGTGCCGGTCGCTAATTTACTGTTAAGTTACACCAATGGAATATAAAATGGAGGCCAGTTTTAGTATTTATTCAAAAGTTGTGTTAAAGTAAACACATAAAGAGAATTTTGAATTTGAATTCAAGCAAGATCATTTTGTATAAATGACGCATCAATATAAGAAAACTTACAAACAAAATCTTTCGCAAAACCCTTTTCCTTTAACAAAGATCCAATACATCTAATTATACAAAATTTGAGATCCAATCATGAATGATAAAACTCCCTTAATTCTGCCTCGTGATGCGTATTCGTAACCAGATTGGAATGGTAAATGTCAGATTCTCACTTATCGATGATATCACGGGGAGGAATATTTTATACTAAGCATATTACAATAATGAATAGTGATCAGCTAACTGGGTCACGATTGTGCACTCTGCAACTTGCAGTCTATTATTTACCGAGTCTGTAGGTATTTTAACAGTAAAGTTGAACCATGAAATTGGACAATCAATTTTATTACAATAAATGATAGAGTAATATGTAGGTACCGACTAATGCAAAGATTGACCGAGACGTTGACCTCATTTGAGTTCCTGATCGGATTTGATATTGATATTGCAGTTGTTATTGTCTTAATATTATTAAATTGTCTTAAGCTGTTATGGACTGAAAAAGATAAAGATTTTTATGATTTGTTAGCGGAATATTGTATAAATTTAATAGTTATTTATGGTACAAGCGAGGTAAGTTGGTGATTACTTCCGAGGCACTATTGAGGCCCGAGCCGTCAGGCGAGGGTCTGAAGATAGCCGAGGTAGTAATCATCAATACACCGCGTGTACCATACAACGTTTTTCAACACATTTGCGAAGAAATTATCATTTTTCGCTAATAAATAATCAGTTTTTTCTATTCGCGCGCATCCAACACTACAATGGTGATCAGCCAAAGACTAAAAGAATATATTTATTAAAAAAAAATCGAATGAATGAATGAATGGAATCGACCATAGACCTACCAAAAGTAAGGCAACATAGTTGAAGTTTGTTTTTAAAATGTATGGACACGTTTTTTTTGGTATCGAAACTATTTTAAAACTAAACAATTTAAAAAAAAAATCTATGACTCACTAGTGAATCAAGCGAGTCATTATTCAACTGTTTTTGCACAAATAAGAGCCCCTTTATGAGCAAGTGTGTTGAAAAAACAATTTTATTTGGCCACTACGTCATTTATAAAATGCATTGATATCTATATATATACTCTAAGATAAAATGCATTTCAAAATACAATTCTGGTACTAAAAGTCTCTGAGCTATGCCACATTCAGACTGACAATTGTTTTCTTGTTTTGGACGTGGAAATGTATAAGAATTCTTTGTTAACTTCAGAACCCACACAAGACTTCGTAATTCTTCTACGAGTATATATTAAATTGCACATAATAAAGGTAAAATAAATATATGAATCTCATAAAACAAAAAGAAACAACAAAGATCAGTTACCTGAATGAGTTATACTTATATATTTTTAAAACCCAGTATCATATAATAAGATCTCAGATATAATGAGCAAATTAATTGGATTGTAAATGGTATCCATATTGAATTAACAAATATACCGGTTCAACACAAAGTTTATTTAAGCAAAAGTATTTTTTGATAAATTGCCAATGTTTATTCAAATCAAAATTTAAGAGACAATTTGTCAAATTTATTTTCTGGTTTCCATATTTATGAGTACGGTTTATTAGTTAGACACTATTTCATAGTAAAATTTAACTATATTTTAATATTCTAATTTATGAAATGATCAATATTTATATATTTGCAATCACATACTCGATAACAGCTTAAAATATTTTGATTTTAGTTGCAATTTAGTGTTATTACGAGGCCAAACTACCCTGAGTTTGGCCTCGTAATAACACTAAATTGTATCATATTAACCTAAGATATTCATATTCTTTGTTTTCAACTAGCAGCGCCCCGTGGTTTCACCCTCGTTGTACCCGCTCTTGTGAGAATGCGGGGATAAAATTATGCTAAAACCTCTTAAACGACTCTATCTATTAAAAAAACCGCTTCAAAATCTCGATGATGGTGAAATAGGCCCTAACTGTGCAATTAACTTATTATTTTAATACATAGAACCAATGATTATATTTATAGTACCTGTTAAAAAGTGTATCATAAAATATTATTCCCATATTATATTTTTGTTTATCAACTCACCATCTAACTTAATTAATTCATGTTAATGAAGTAATTATGTCTAATTTGCATTGTTAATTTTTAAAATCAGCATAGAAAATATTTATTTCTATATTTATATTAAAATACCATCTTTACCAGCATTTCTTCTTAATTTCAGTTTAATTAACTGTGAATATTTAAATCATACTATAACTGTGTAAAATATAGTGTGTAACTATGTTTAAATTATAGTAACTTAATTAAAATATAGTGATTTTTCTGACATAAAATTAAAAGTTTAATTTAAAAGAAGAAGAAAGCAAGAAAATATAAACTGGGCTTGGTCTTTGTATCTAACTGTACTACACCGTTGCTCCTTCTCTTATATTTTTAAAGAAATAAAACTAATCCGATTATTATGATTAACGGGATATTTACCATGTATATCATACAAATTTGAGTGCTAATAACCATGATAACTATATAAAACTAATCCGTATGAATTTCAGTAAAATAACATCATAACATTGTGTAAATCTCCCCCTTTTATTTGTTAAAACTTTGTATTTGTTCGTGTATATGTGACAGCATGTAATAGGTTTATTAGTTACTCATTTTTTCCTACTTATTTTGTTAAGAGAACTGTTTGCTTTCCTAGTAAATAAAAAATAAAATAAAATAACTAAAACACAATATCGAAATCAATTTCAGTCGCAAAACTTGTGCACTGCAGGACGAAACTACCAATACGTACTTAGTAGGTTTACGAGTATATTAGACATTTGAAGCAGTATTACCAGTATTTATTGCTCAATAAAACGCACCAGTTAATTAATTATCGAGTTCAATTTAACTGCATTATTTATGCCATTATATTAATGTCATAACTTCACTGCACCACTTGCAATTTGCCAATTGTATTAAACGCATACAGGATGCCTTTACAAGCGCCAACTCTGCTATTATACAGCGTTTGAAGTGCTTATTTGTTAACACTGAAAATGATTCAACTTGGAATCCTTCCACCTGCCTTATTATAGTCACAATGTCTAAATAAAATTGCTTATTAATTGAACAAGATATTTCAAAATATTTTTTGCACCTAATTTGTATTGGTAACAAGACGTTGTCAAACTTATTATTGTAATTATATTCCACCTTCTAGTTAAGATAAGATAAATATTAACGAAATTAAAAGTACAACAAGTCTTGTGCCATAACAAGTGAATTAATAAGTATATGTACGGTACGTGTATACACTTATACATAATAATATTCTGACAAACTAAATGAATCATCAATACAAACCCCAAATAAACTAAAATTAACACCCGTGGTTAGCACAGTGAAGGCATGCGAGTTCCTTCTAAAATTCAATCTCTACGAATGATAAAAAAGGGAAAGAGTTTGTAGGATGATGTCATTTTTAAAGAAAATGCTGTGTAAATTTGTATTGAGCCATTATCTTTAAAATAATGGGGCCACTGTAACAAAGTGAAGCCTCAGGCTATGTCTGTTTACAAATATTTTTCCTAAAGTTTGTAAACGAATTGCAACTATCAGGTAACCAAATACATTGTAATCAAATTGCGTATAATTAAATAAAAAGTAACGACAATTTATTTATTTATCAACAAAGTTCGTTTACATTACGTAGCGTTACCACTTAATTGTCCTTATTATTGCTCTAGTCACGTATTTAAGAAATGAATAGTTTTCAGGGTAGATGCAGTTGGTTGCAAATGTCAATGGTGCCCGGAGCGGCATGCGCACGCACACGATGTGTTCGCTATTAATGCGAAATAACTATAATTTAGGCGAATTGCCACTACTCCCCAGCGTTTGGCGTTTAACCGCCAGCCTCTGGAAAGGCGACGGAAGCCTGTCACAGGCGCAATTACAGTACCGAGAATCGGCATTAGTTCAAACTATTTATGTATGTAAAATAAGAGCAACCTCTCGTACGGGGAAACGGCGATTGCACGCATCGCTCATTAAGCACTTTAGAGCAATTTGAGGAGAGGAGAAAAAGTCGGACGAGACGCGGCACAACATCGCGTGGTCAATTAAAATGTTGCCGCGCACGGCTGCCGAGTGCCACTCCGGCTTCGACCAACGGTACACTCGCGCACAAAACAGCGAAATAACACACTCCACTTGGTCGGAATTGCTCGCATCCTCTGCTATCTAATTGAGGATACTTGTCAGCCGCTGCCGACGTGCAGATATTAGCGGAGAGTTAGACAACTAGACTAACAGGTTGACACTCCATTTTAATGTCCACCTATTGCTGGATACTCCGTCGCAACCCTATAATTCATTCTAAGTTCATTTCTCGGTGCACCATGATATTCATTTCATCGTAATTAACTGTATTTTATAAGTGATATTTTCTGTCTTTCTTTGAAAAGTTATAATTAACATTTCTACCGCTCTTTTAATGCTAAAATATATGTAATTGACTTAGGTCATTATATTTACTTAAACATGGTAAGGAAGTCTTTTTAAATGATTCATATTCAATTTCCAGTGGTGTGAAATACCAAATAAATACATATAGATCTCAAAAAGGCTTATATTAAAAATGTCCGCTATCATTATTGTGCTTAATAGTACTTTCATTCTCGAAAACAATGAGTTCTGTGCTCATTCGTGAGCCGCTCATTTACCTGTCTATAGTTTGAGCAAGTCATCTTGGTAGCTTTATAAAACAAATACTCATGGCTCGATTTATTTCACTCGGCTAGGCGATGCAGCATGACTCGCAACTTGAGCGAGATGTAGGGAGTCGCCGCCTACGCACAAATCTCAGGCACTCATATTAAGAAACTGTCCCTGAATTTGAGATTAAAGTTACTGAATTTCAGAATTAATTTCCATCTTCTTTTATTACTTTCAATCGTAGTTTTTTCTCGGTAATATTTTTTATTTTGTATAGGTATATGTTCAATCCATAAAACTAATGTAACTTAAGTATCAATAAGAGCAATCAAAGGACAAACACACAAAGGACGAGATATAAATAATAGTAAAACCACAAGTTTTATTTATTGATATGATAGTATTGTAATATCACTTCACGTTCTAAGTTTGATAAATTGGATAGGACTAAGTAATTGACGAATAACGACCCTTTCTAAAGAAATTAACTACGAACTAAAATTAAACGAATGAACACTTGAAACCACAAAGAGACAAAAGTAAATGTAAAACACGAACATAGTTACGTAGAGCTAATTGTACCTGTCCCAGCGCGCATCAATCACACTGCGCACGAAACAACGAAAACACTGTTAGTTTTGCCGCCGATTTATTAATTACATTCTCACAAAAAACTTACACACGACGCCGAAAAGCATAAATTTCTTCCTTTTTCACCGCACAAAGGGCCCGGCGCCCTACAATATAAAGCTAAACAGATTAGCCCGGCCCGACACGGCCGTCGCCGCATAATTTTTGGCGCCACTAGTCCTTGCCTCTAGATTAAACTAATATGAAAAGGAAATTGAGTAGAAAATGGACGAAGGTTTTGTGTCATTAAGAATTGGTTACGCAGCCCGAAAGTGGCGGCGCGACCTTTATTTATTTGACTTCATTTAATTGAATTAACATTTTAGTAATTTTATGAATTGCCGATAATGTTACGGAACTAAATTAAATGACTGTTTTCAGGTAATAACAATAACCTTTATATGAAAGATATTGCTTCATAAATATATTTATCGTCTACAGATACCATTTTGTTTATATTTAATGATCAAAACATTACATTAATATTTTTTGTTTAGTTCCCTTTCAAATTTATTGATTATAGACTTTATTAATTGTGGTCATTTCTAACAATTTTCTTTTGTAAACTTTATAGGCAATTAAAATTGACTGAAAGAGCTTCTGTGTTATTTAATTAAAGCGTTTAATATTGTTTTATTACACCGTATCGATCAATGCTAATAGATTCATACTGTTATATAAGTAAGTTATTCAAAGGCATAAAAACGTATAAAGTGTCCTCGCGAGGTACGTTGTAGTGCGGGTCATTTTGTGGCGCGCGGCGTGGGGGCGGCCGTCATGAATAGTAATAGAGGTTAGGACTCCGGGGAGCCGAGTTCGCAGTCTCTGTTAGTAATACGCCGCTTATGGTCCGTGCTAAATCGACAATACCCAAGGGTCACCCTCCGCGCTGACTAACAAACCGTTTCATAGAACAGATTATTTGGAAACGTTTGTTCTACAAATTAGTTTATAAAGCGTGAAATGTTATAATAGAACTTGGCTTTCTTTTAAGGCAATTTGTTTTTTAACCATTCCACTAATGATCTGATTGATTGAAAGGAGCTCCTTTACAAACGCAAACCAATACTTAATTGTACACCTTATAACTGCTTGATAGCAGGTGGGTTATCTTTATATAGATATTGGTTTGGTTTGTTTTCGTTAAGTTGCAACTGTTAGTAAAATTATACAGGTAGAAGAATCAGCTGTTCGATGCGGAACCTAAGCATACAGGTTGCGTTGTTAGTAAGCATAGTGTGGAGGTGAGTTTGTTTGGTGTCGTGGGGAGCCGGGCGGGTGGTGGCGGTGACTCACATTCATGAGCAGGTCCGGTGAGGAGGTGCCCTTGCCGCTCATGTCGGTCTCGGCGCATGTCCCAGAGTCACAACACTCGCGAGGCGCGGCGCAGGCGGCGCGGCGCGGGCGGTCTGCGGCCGCGACTGCCGCACGAGCCGGCCCCCACCGCTCGCGAGCCCCCACCGCTACCGGCTGCCTTATTTCTCACTATAATTTGCGTGCTGTTCGTTTTTTACCATTATTACTCCCTCGTTTTGTTTTACGTATTATCGAGTGCATCCCGCTCGCTCCGTCCGCCATGCGCGCCGAGCACCGCCCAGATAATAGCCGCGCGCAATTACGCGCCGCGAGAGCCGATGTCGCCACCTCGGGAACCAGTAGCGACATCTACCGGCGAGGGGCGAGACTACACGTGATACTGAACTTTCAGCATTTCAGGCTCACTTGATTTACTAAAGTATAAAGTGAACTAACAAGTTTAAGTTAAATCTCTGGTTTTAGTTTACTTACTAGAGGCTATAGAAGTAACCTTTAGACACACAATAAGGATTCTAATATAACATAATAGGAGGTAGACAGTTTTATAAATATTTTTAAAATAGTCCTCTGTTTTGCAAAGACACTAATTGTAGATTAGGATGAAACCTATTATTAATTTACTTCTCGTTCAACTAATACTTCAAAATTACCAATCGTAGATATTTTTATAATAAACCAGTTTTGTCAAAAATTAATACAGTTCCTGTTTAATACTTAATACTTATCAATTTTATTATCACTACATAGTATAAAACAAAGTCGCTTTCTCTGTCCCTATGTCCCTATGTATGCTTAGATCTTTAAAACTACGAAACGGATTTTGATGCGGTTTGTTTTAATAGATACAGTGATTCAGTGGGAAGGTTTTTAGCATAATTTTATCCCCATATTCTTACGGGAACGGGAACTACGCGGGTGAAACCGCGGGGTGCCGCTAGTTGTCTATAAAGTTACGAACTGTATTGTTTTCTTAGAACTTAACTTTTTACTGTATTTTAATCTTAAACTCATCATCATCATCCCAATCTTAACTTAGTCTGTCTCCACTCTGTCATCATCAACTGAACCTAAAATAGGTTCGTCACCTGTGTGTTGTATGTTTAATTTGAAAATTTGTTGAACTATTTTTGTGATAGCTTTCTGATCTTATTATGTGACTCGAGATTAGTCTCTTGAATTACAGTCATATATTATTTTGTCAAAATAATACTAAAGTGGAGTATTTGTTAATTAGTAAGAATATCTTAGAAAATCTCTGAAAATTATTGACTGGTTTTTAAGATTATTTTCTTAACTGCTATAAAATTTTACGATATTCTTATAAAATTAATATTTACAAGGGTTAAGCCGTGAGACACAACCTATTAACAACCTATTTTCAGATAATATTTTTAAGGACTTAAATTATAAGTTGTATTATTGGACTTGAATATTCGATATTCAACATCTGACTAATTGAATAAAATATTTATAAAATTGTACGAAATTAAACTGAGAAAGACATACACACATCAAAAGTGTCTAGGGATCAACATATATTTTTGCAATAACTTTTCTATGTATCGGTCTTGTCTCCGTGTGGTGCAGCGATACCGTCCTCCATGGCGCTCAGCCACGGTACCAGTGCTTCGGAACGTGTCCAAAGTCGACTGATAACACTCTGACTTGTATTCAGAGCTAAAGCCACAGTACGTTGCCGGGAACCAGCTTCTATCATTCCCACGGCTCTGAGCATTTCTTCCCTGCTTAAATGACGTCGCCGCTCCATAATAACGTTGGTTTTAATCAGTAGTAGGGAAACAGTAGCACTAATAATGTCTTCAATGCGTTGTATGTTTTTATAGGGAAAATATTGACAGCTGATTTTCATCTTTTACTCGAATTTGATTCACAGTTCCTGATTCAAATTATGAAATGCACCAAAAAGGATCCATATAAATTTATAAAATCATAAATTTATTACAAAGCCACATCTCAATCTCAAGAAATCCGCATAAAAATGCTTGATCCCTAGACACTTTTGATGTGTGTAAACGCGTTCATCGTAGTATCAGCCGTAGCACTCCGTAGGAGAACCGTAGCTCGTAGTTACGTAGTGTTTACTTACTTTTAAATAATTACGTTTATTTTAATAAATATGTTTGTTATTTATTGCTCTTAAATTAAAATATGGATCATGTTTATTAAAAGTGTTTTTAAAAATAAGTAAATTACGTTTCAATGTTTTTGTTTAGATATTAATAGATACATAATATTACATGGTTAGGTTTATTTATTTTATTTGAAATTTAAATTTACTTAGTTGATTCTATTTTAGTTTCACAACATAAATTTATAATGGCTACCTTTCTACATAAGTCAATATTAAAATTATGTGATATTGAAAACTTGTAAATAAAATACATTAATAGTTTTGTATTAAAATTTATTTCTTACTTTAAAGAACATATTCTATTACAAATACAAAGGCACTTTACAAATCGATTGTACATCTATCATATAGACATCACAATTAAGAGGTAACTTAAAACAATCATTACATGCAACATTTAACCAAACAAATGAGTTTAATATCACTTTAACCAGTATAACTACATCGGTATAACTACACTGTATAAATACATCGGTATAACTACACCATACAACTACACCGGTATAACTACATCGGTACAACTACACCGGTATAACTGTACCGTTATAACTACAGCATATAACTACACCGGTATAACTACACTGTATACCTACATCGGTATAACTATACTGGCATAACTACATCGGTACAACTACACTGTATAACTACACCGTATGGTCCATAAAAGTCCCGATTAAGTATAAAATTGTTTCACTGTCCTAGCGCAACTGGAGGCATGTTGTAATGGCCTTGGAACACGTAGTTATCTTTAGTCGCGCATTGATAAGCACTCATTGGCGCGGAGTACTGTTGGTACATCCTATGGTCCCTCACTGGTCGCGGGTAGAGACCGTCCTGCCTCATCTCAGGGTACCAACTCGTCATCACACCACTACCAAACATTTGACCACTATTGTAACTTGACATAACTGGACCAGGAGCCACGGAACCGTAGTTCAGAGAAACTGGAGGCTTGGAGGTGCTGGTAAATGGAACTGTTCCATAGTTGATACTTCCAACGGATGAAGTAGAAACAGGCGCTTGAGTTACTGGTGGAGTTTCAATCTTCTCTTCAACTGTCTTAGGAGATTCTTCTTTTTCCTCCTCTTTAGATTTCTTGTTCTTGCGAGAAACATTCGCGTGAGTCTTCACATGTTTAGCTAAATGGTCCGACCGCATAAACCGCTTAGTACACAGCTGACACGCGAATCGTTTCTCTCCAGTATGAGTGCGGAGATGACGTTGCAGTTCATCTGATCTTGTAAAGCGTTTACCACAGAACAGCCAGTTGCAAACAAACGGCCTTTCTCCCGTATGCCAGCGGAGATGAGCTTTCAAATGTGAGGTTTTGCCGTAAACTTTGCCGCAACCAGGGACGTGGCAAACATGTTCTCGTTTGGCGCCGTCTTTGCCGTAGTTTGGTCCGAAACCGGCAGCTTCTGTGAGGCAGTTGGGGCAGCGGCACTTGGCACAGCGACGTTGGAGTTCGCGCGTTTCTTCTGCTGGTGCGGGAGGCCAGTATGGGGCGTACTGCGGGTATGAGGGGATCTCACGCCACGCGCCGCCGCACCACGCGCCCGAGGACGCACTGCTGCAGGAGGAGAGGTCCGACGCGGGAGATATGGCGTCACCGCGACCGTAACCGCAGCCGTAACCGCTCATCATGTTCATCATCTGTAACAAATTATTTGTAAATAAATAACTGCACATCACTTTACATTTAAGACTAGGTATTGTCTTCCGATGAATTTGAGAATCACTTGTTAATATTTTAAAACTGTAACACAAATTACTTAACAAGCCGAAAGTTAACAAAAAATAAATTAATAAAGATGTCAATTTAAGTAAAATGACATTAAATGCAACATATTAAAGTAGTTAGTGGGCGGGCGGACGGACCTGTTGCGCGGGCGGCTCCACGTACTGCATTTCCTGTGTTGTTGGTGACAACGTAGCGACGATACTTTCAACTGGATAATTACAGGGCGGCGCACCGCTCACGCCGAGACGTTTTTAATAACTGGCTTGGGATAGACGTAACGAGCGGTTGTCACCTCGCCCCGCGCCCCGCCCGAGGCGCGCACGCACCCCCCGCGCTGCCCCGGCGCAGCCTCCGACACACCCCACCCCATCGTGAATTATGACTATACCAGTTTCGACAGAACGGGAAAGCCGAGAGCGAGACGCCACCACATCTCATACTCTCCACGACCTATTGTTTACATTCGCTCGCTCTATTACATTTGGGTATCATAATCATTTTGTCATTATTGCCGTGACATGTTTTATTTGATCAATGTTAATGAAAGAAACGTGTTCGATGGTATCATCCAACATAGTTTAGTTTTTGTTGCTATAAAGCTAATAATGATTTATAATGTGTTTTTTTGTGTATTAAGTACATGTATTTAAATACCTCTTACTACTTAAATGTAATTTAATGCCTAAGTAATTACCAGACTAAGTAAGTTCCTATGTACAACATTTAACATAAAGTTGTTAGAGATTTGGTACTATGAAACTACGTTCTATGTAACTAATTTATTTTCATAATAATTAACTGATATCTAATTAATACGGCGTCTCTCCGAAAGCCCATCTCTTCAAAGTTTGTTATAAAGTAGGTGGATAACTTTTCTGTTTGTGGGCAATCGTCCGCTTAATGTATTTAATTTTTTCTCTATTTCGGTCGGCAGTTCGCGGCAGACGCATGATTTATGCATATTCGACCGAAGCCAAACCTTTAATTACACGTTGTTAAAATATGGCAGTTTGTTAAATCGTTCCCAGTGCTTTTGTTTTATTAAACACCGCTCACCGCTCTCTCTAAGTCAAGTTCCCTTTTCTCCACCCAAATCTTTTGTTTTTAATTCCCATTATTTTTGGTTATTTGATTATCTCACGAGTAAAATTAAACTTTTTTATTTGGTATAAAAATTAAATAATCATATAAGTAATTTATTTAAAAATAATTCGTGAATGAAAATAATCAAATAAAGTTTGTTAATAATCCACTGTGTTGCTTCCAGTGAAATTTCTATTTCTCCATTTGAAGAGTTTCCACTTTTCCAGATAATTTTTTCAGACGTAACAAGATATTAAATATACGGAGACAGTTGTTTTGCATGGGACCCATCATCCAATATATAAAAAAATTATCGGTTTGTATGATGCGTAATTTTAAATTATATTTAAACGACATTGCACTTATAATCGTACATACAATTTTAAAAGAAATTAATGTAAGATACTCAATTAAACTAAAATTTGACAGTAAAATTACAGTGGGTATCTGTTATTTTTGCTTCTCACCATCTACAATAATTACAATTACGTTGACAGCTACTTGTTCAATAAAAATCAAAGGAACCTTTCTACGAAACGATGCTACTGTTAGTTACAAAAAGTTCTATTATCACTTGCATACTCAGTAACCTGTCGACATGTTTACAATATGGTAGAACAAAAGCATGTCACTGCAGGACAGTTTGGCCTCTTTGGTGACGGATAAGACGGCTACTGTGAGCGGCGGCGTCACAAAGCCCACATGCGGACGACAATGTTAGCTACTAATGTCCTATGATCGGTCTACAGCGCCATAAATCTTAGTGGACATTCGACAACGTTTCTTAGTTTTTGTGAAGGAACTAAAAAAAGCCAAGGTATTTCTGTTGTAAAGCGTCGTACGAAATAATTCGACGCTGCGTTTTCTTTTGCAGTAAAGAAAGGTAGTGTGCTAAAAAGATGTTGAAAAGAATGGGTGATAATTTGATAGGCATAATGATGATTACCGGGATTTCATTTCTTGGATAACACAATACAGATTTGATACATTTTGTAATAACAAGCAGGCAGTTTTTCTGCAATTAGACCTCTCTTATTTTAGGTCTTTGTACATGCTGTGTTGTGATACGTTTATAAACTCAACAAATGTGCAGTAAAATTTCAATTTTACGAAAGTACAAAACCTTTTTTGTTTTCTTCCTACTTCCGTTATTATTCCGAGATATTTCTAATCAACCAATATCGAAAGCTTAAAATCTAAACGAAAAAAGATGGAACAAATACATCCGAATAGACTCAAATATATTGCAAATATTCCGCTTCATATTTCCTTTAATCGTCCCGGATATTTTACTAATTACAGGTTTCTTATATCGTGGGCGGGTAATTGGTTCTATCGCACGTTGTCCTTCACTTCCTGTCCTTTGGGTGCTCAATGGAAACTTACGAGCATTGAGAACTGTTCAAAGTACCGGCTTAACGTATCAAGTTGCACTTATTGAGCAGCCAACGCGGCACCCACGATGACGTAGGTACGCATAAAGCCGATGCAATCTGATGTGCATATTCTGAAGCCGGTGAAAAACGTGGGAATAATCCTTTTAATATTTTACTTCACGCTAAGAAAATAAAAGATTTTGAGGTTTGGCGAGTGGAATCAAATTCTCAGGTAGAGAATTATCAAATAAAAGTGAAGGGTTTTATATTATTTTAGTTTAATAATAAATATGATCAAAATGATATGATGTGAATACTTATTTAGCTAACAAGCATTGGTTTTCAACGTGTCTAGTCTAGGTAGATACAAAACAACTTAGGTACAAGACTAATACTGGAAAAAAACTTTCAAAACAATAACTTTTTTTTCTTGCAAATCTAAGTTCCAGATTTACATGTATAAAAAATATAAAGTTTGAAAGTTACCTAAACAAGTTTGTAAAATATAAGTAGCTGAAAGTAGGTATATTTACAATACGAAAAATGTAATGTTTTTCCTTGGTTTTTCCACATCATGGTTCGGTTCTACAACTTAAGTACATCTGCAGTCTTACCTGCGATATATGTTTTTTGCGGATGGCCATTTGGCCATTTCCTGAATGCCAAATTTCAGCGCAATCCTTTCAATTGCTTGACGTGTTGATAGATCAGTGAGTCTGAAACAGATGCCTTTTATAAAGTAGTAGGTAGTTGGAGACACAAATAAAGAGTTAAAAAAAATACGAGCAACATTAGATCGTTAAAAATTTTGCACAGAATCCTAAAAAACACCAAAATATAAAATTACTTCCCATAAAGCTTTGCGCTGTTTGATTTTTTAATGAAACGTGATATTTGTCAAAAAAAAGTTACAACTTAATCGCGATTAGACATTGTATTGGTATTGTATCGGAGCGGATGAATCTGTTATCTGATCGGAATTCCGCCCGATTTATATTATATTCTAGTGATTCTAAAGGAGTGAACGGCGGTCGATGTTCATTGTTGAATGTAACAAGATCACTCTAAAGTACCTGTTGTTCACAATGAGACACTAGCTGCTTCCAGATTGCCTTGTCAAGCCATTGAAATTGGCTACTCTATTGTGTAATTCGGTAGTTGAGTGGGAACGTAGGATTTGTTTTTTTGGATGGAATCGTACTTGACTTTGTTCTTAGCACTTGTCTCGTAGCTTGCTCTAAGCTTGTTGATGCCTACTTAATCGTGCATGGGTACATGGTAATCACTTTCTTCAAGTTCATTCAGCGCATAGTCGCGATCTTTTTTTTAGCGACCCTAATTATAATCATTCTTTACACCATCACTTTATGTGCCTCCCTATTTGACCCCTTACTAAGTTCGTAAATTATATCTAGGGTATTAAAAACCACGCACACACTCATTCACACACACACCCAGACCGAGATAAACATTTATGGTCAAATATTCACCCAGCACGGGAATCGAACCCGCAACCTTACGGATGGCAGTCCCCCATGGCATGGTGAACCTACAACTTTTAGCTTATTTTGCTCCCATATGTAGTTTTAGTTTTTTTAGTAAAAAATAATTGGTAGATTATGTAAAATATCTTAATGATGGGTGTCTCTTTAAGTTCATGAACATCTCCGTTCTTTGGAGTGCACTATCGAACCATCGGTTCAACCAATTGGGTTACCTAAGTTTTGCATTTAAAATTGTAACAACATGTTCAAGAAACAACAATAAAAGTCAATATCAATATTGGCGAGAAATTATAACAAAGTCCGTTAATAGTAAAGTGTCCCTCAAAGATACAGACACAAAAAAACATGTGGATTGGATAGTAGGTAAAGAAATTCTGCGTATTGAGGCGCCCTGTGGAGCCGCGGCGCTTCTCAAACGGCCCGCCTTTCGGCCCGTGACAGCCGAAATTACACTACATCACAGAACATTGTAAAAACCATCTCTAGACCAGTTTGTTTTACACAACAAGTCATATGGAACGATATCATGGTGTCACATTTTTGACGCCGGGTCCCAATTTACTTTTTTTTTCTTGCTATAGGTAGAATCAGATATGAACTAGCGTATTTTTTATTTACGAATCCTAGATTGTTTGAGGAAAGGCTTTGCGTGATATTTTTAATATTATGAACGTACATTGTATACTGTATGTAGATCACAGTTGCGAAAATGATTCATTGTTTAGGGTTCGGTTGAAGCCAAAACTATGAGCAACGGTAATGTTTTTTATTAGTTAAAATGGTTTTGTTTCAAAGATAATCTACAAATAAAAATAATGCGCTTTTCCTTCTTACCTACGACTCAAGATATTAAACAATGTCGCTTGAAAGATCTCGATACTCATGTTTGTTTCTCAGAAAGGTTTTGTCTTTTAAGGTGAAACCATACTTAGTATAGGATAAAAAAAAACAAAAATGAAGGCTTCGAAAAATTTATTACACCACACTTCACAACACATACATTTGTACAAATCACGTTCACATTATACATAAAATGGCTTCTCAGCTTAGATCGAGGAATGTCAATCATTACAGGGGATGAAGAGTAAAAAACAACGGAAAACTTCGAAGGCTTAGTTATTAAGATATGAAATAAAAATGAAATGGTTTTGAACAATAAAATTATAAGATAAGTCTTCATTTGGAAGGAAATAAATCGGATATGAATATCGCCAAAGTGCTTAGTTTAATTCTTGGCATTGTATGTTTGCGGGTCTACTACGCAAATCCACACAATGTTCGTCGACTATTATTATCCGATACCACAATAGGTATGAACAATGGACATCAAATATACATAGTATTTTTACACGGTTATTCCCATTTCATAGCCGGATCAAATATATTTAATTTCAGTATATTTTACATACTTGTATGATTATACATAATGCAATAAACAAAGGCCAAATTTAATTTAAAAACGACCTTAATGTAGTTGTAATAACTCACACTTTTATATATTTAATGAATAATAAGATAGGTAGTTTCAATTATACATAGAAAAAAACTTATTATAACTCTTTCTTTTAAAGTGTTTGAGATCTTGAACTGTTTGTAAAACATTTATTTCATTTACGGAAATATAATATATTGACTTTTTGTAGGTTCTTAGAAAGTTTTAGTAAAAACTCGTTTGTATCCAAAATTGTTTAAAAGACCATTTTAAGAGGTTCTTTGTTTCTTAGTTAGGTTGATAAAGGTTTAAGTACTATTAACTATTTTTAAGAACTATTTGTGACCTATATTTTCAGTAACTTAGGGTCCATTTCACGACCTTCAAGTAAAGTTGCTCACTAAGTAAAGGTTTTGTTTCTTTCTTACTTTATGCCAAAGACAAAACATGTGAGTAGCTTCTCGGAACGTTACTTGAAGATGGTGAAATAGGCCCTTAGTCTGTTTTTAACGCGAAGGAACATATTACGGAACGAAATAAAACGTGGTCCCAAAAAACGGTCATATATTTTGAAATGTATGAACAAGCTGAGAAAAGACAGATAAAGTAAATGACTGTAGAATATTTGATAAGAAATATTTCCCTCATAAAAATTTAATTAAAAATTCTTAATATTAATGAAAAGTAATAACTGGAAGTAATGGATGGATAGATAATAAAAAATAAAATATTGCCAACTCAGTGCATTCATACCTCATATAATAATAATACAACTCAATATAAAATTGAATTTTAATTTAAACCTTAAAATATTAAATGACGTAATTTTTACTTATCGAACGAGCGTGGAAGATATTTATATAAAACTTCAATAATTATAAAATTATTTTTAAAAATTATATATTTTTTCGGGTAGAGTAATGATATTAAGTCTCACTATAATAAGTTTGGGCTTATCACTTAAGAACGCCTACATAACCCCTTTAAAATAATTTAAACCGAGGTTTACCTGCTTTGTTTAAAATTGTTATATAAAGTCTATCGAAATAGTCGATATTCGATTAGAATACTCGACTATATTTCTATCTCGACCGACTCGACTAACAAATCGGATGGCTTTGCCGATTTGTTAAGCGATTTATAAGTATAACATGGGACGAATGATATGAAAAACGTTAATAGAATAAAAGTTACGGCAGACATCTATGAATAATATACATAAGTAATTCGGAATTTAATGATTTATATGAAAAACTAAATGCTTATGGCTAATTATACGGTTTTAATATTGAAAATATTACAATTAACTGATAACAGTTTGATCATTAATTAACCGTTTGATGTGCAATAATTGTGTGCGTAGGTTCAACGTGATTTTACCCTATTTTTATTACATTTAGTTATTCATATAAAACATTTGAAATCAATATATAAAATAATATATAATCAGTACAATCACAGAGGTAGAGATAATAACAAATAATATGACGGGGACTGTCCTTGGATGCATTTTTAGTGTTATACAGGGATAGTCGCCGGATTGTGCATCCTTTACACAAGATTAAATATGTCAAAGGGCGTGTGTTGACTTTGGCCCCATACTAGCCTTCCAAAAAACCGGGACTCCTTAACAGCCCCGTGAAGGGAAAAGACAAATAATATTATAACATAAATAATAAATATATAAAGTAATTATGTATTACTAGTATTGAGATTACATTAGAATTACACTCTCAAATAAGTTATTTTAATTATTTTACAGTTAAAAATTGTATTTTTAAATTATAATAATATATAAAAGTGAAAATTTTAATGAACAATTTGTTTATACAGGCAGGTCTTACGCTAAATTGACTGTCCTAATTTTGTTAGCGTTTATAACTCGTCTCTTAGGAGAGTGTATCTGTTTTTGGACGGCGCTAACTTCTTGAACGTTGATTCTGGTGGAGTGGTCACTTTAACGTCAGATTTAGAGTCTATTTGAGCCGGATCTGGACCGTAGTGGAACTCTCTGGAAAATAATAAAAATATTTAGATTTACTAATATTAAAAAACTAAATTGTTTGCTTGGTTAAACGTGCTAATTTTAAGCTGCGTCTACGCTAGAAGAGCGGAGCACAAATTCGTGTAGTGTGGACGAACTTTCAAGCATCGAACGGATGCGCTTTTGAATTAATCTTTGCTCGGCTCGAGCTCGACTCATGTTTGGCTTGTGCTTGTTTCATCTAGCGTAGATGCACCTTTAGTAGGTGCTGGTTCGAATAACAAATCCTTTTAATTTTGCCACGAAGTCAATATAGACTTAATATAATACAAAATAAGTATCGGCCTCTAAAACTAAACTACATGACAATATGCCTCTCTTTCATTGATACAGAGAGAAGAAAAACAACAACAAAAATGTTTTTACATTCATGGCCGATTTTTCTATCGCCAGATAACTTTTATTCAAGGAATAAAATTGGCGTTTGACAGTATGAAATAACTGTCAAAATTTCATAATAATTCCTCGAAAGTTTTTCCATCGCCGAAAGTTATCTGGCGATGGAAAAATCCGCCCTTAATGATATAACGAGAGATCAAGACGAAAGCAATTTTTAAGAGGTTTTTTTGTCGTACTACTGACTGTTATTCACAATATGTAGTTCTAGCCGTGACAAATGTAATATGTATGTCAAATATATAAAATTACTTCACATTTAACAAATGCAACGTAACAAACATAAATGCATTTATTCCGGTCGAAACGCTCGTTACTTATTTCTTATCTTATCGTGAACTAATAAATCAGATAAAAATATCTGAACGAGAATTGCAATTAATTTGCGCAAATAACACAGTTTTTAGTTTATTTACGTTCATAGCAATTAAAATATTTAACTACACGTTATGTAATAACGTATGTATTTTTTTATTATTTTGTTCTTTTCGGAACATGGCTCTGTTTTCAGCTCACCAACACCCGTGGAACAAGCATATTAAGTGCGAAATTATTATTTGTATTAATAATTCTAGGACATTATATAAATAGGCATAAACATCACGCTTCTTCTTCTTCACGTTTAGAAAGGCAAAAATTTAAACATTGCATTTGGACGTTCTTATACATATTTCAAACATCTTCCACATATTTTGTGACTCTTCAATGTATAGATTACGATTTTTCACACATAGATTAATAATATAAATATTAGAAAATCAAACATACCTATGCAATTTCCCAGAATACAGATCTTGTAGGAACTGCTTCAGTTTACCAGGTATTTCCATGTCCTTGTAGTCGGGGAACAGGTACATGTGTCTGAAGGAATCGATGGCGATGAGAGGGAGGTCGCTCACGGACTTGCCGAGGTGGTGGAGAGGATGCTCGAACCGCACGCCGTCAGCGGTCAGGAAGTTTATGTTTTCTGGAATATAAGAAATGTGTTTGAATAAAAGTATGTTTATTGAAATTGTATATTGAAGAAAAAAGAAACGTTTATTCAGAATGTATGATAAAGTTATAATTATCTGACTTGTTAACGACCTAGTGGTGTAGTGACCCTGTCAACGATACCAAATTATGGGTATGGGTTCGATTCTCGTTCAAACATTTATGTGTGCAATGAACATGTCTATTTATCTGTGTCTGGGAGAATTCTATCTATTTAAATATTTACAAAAAAAGTTAAGTTTAAAAAAATAGTGCTTAATTGGTTTTATAGTAGCTATTAATAGATTTTCAACAGCTGAGGTAAGTAATTGCCGTGGGTCAATTACAAAATATGTCGTAACAAACCGGTACACTAACTCTTTATTATTATGTGTTCATATTGTAGGACACTTGCGCGTAATAAATGCATGACGTATGACGTAGTAGGTATGTCCATAAAATTCGATACGATTATAAAAATACTTAGACGTCTCATATAAGTTTATAGTGGTCATACAACAATGATTCGTCACGATTACAATAAATTAGTCGTCAATTACATTAACTTTTTCTTTGCGTGTCGACTCATATTTTTGAGGACCAAAACTCGGCCACCGATATGGCACTATCAGTGGCTTTGTAAAGGTCCTCGCGTGTGCAGGTGTAGGAACACGCACGGCAAGTTAGGAGATGGACCATTGTTAATTAATTACATTAAATGTATTTATGTCGAGAATTGTCTATACTATACTAATTTTATAAAGAGGAAAGTTAAAAATATTTCTCTGAACTTCTTCTTTCCCGAACCTTTATCCCATGTCGATTCGGGGTCGGTTTTCAGTTTAACTACCCTCTCTAATTACGGGTAAAAATATCTCTTAACTACTGAACTTCACTACATAGTATAAAACAAAGTTGCTTTCTCTGTACCTATATCCTTATGTCCCTATGTATGCTTAGATCTTTAAAACTACGCAACGGATTTTGATGCGGTTTGTTTTAATAGATAGAGTGATTCAGTGGGAAGGTTTTTAGCATAATTTTATCCCCATATTCCTACGGGAACGGGAACTACGCGGGTGAAACCGCGGGGCGCGTCGCTAGTATTTCATAAATTCTCTAAGTATAGATTAGATTCAAAATATAGATTATCAGAAACATGATAGTAATCGTTCTTGTGATAAACATGACACAAAAGTGAATCATAAAATAAGTATTACTACTTAAAATTGCACATTACAAATGTACTATTGACAAAGCAAAACATCTTATTGTTCTTTTTACTATATACAATAGGTACATAACAAAACTTGTTTACATAAATATGTACTAAATAAATATGTAGTTACTAGGTCCTAGTAAAATCAATTCAATCCAATATTATCAGTTATTGCTACAATTTTCCTTATTGAGAATTTGGTTATATGTAATAAAATATGTATTATATCTTACAGAGATAAAAATGAGAGATAAAATTGTTGTTAATATAATGTAAATATAAATATGTCCTTGGGGAAAACCATTGTCGAGGAAATGCAAAATGATTATAATATCGTCAATTTGTTTATATTTAAAAATGTTAATTTGTAATCGCTAAGATTTTTGATATTTTATCAATGTTATGTTGTGTGAAAGCATAAAAATCGCAGTTGCAAGATATAAAATATTGATATCTAATCTACCAAATCTTTTTAAATCAAAAAGCTCACTTCATTTATAATACTAAGGGCCTATTTCACCATCTTCAAGTAACGTTCCGAGTACTTACTCACATGTTTTGTTTTTGTCACTTTATATAAAGTAAGAAAGAGACAAAACTAACTTTACTTGGTGGGTAAACTAACTTTACTTACTTGAAGGTCGTGAAATAGGCCCTAATTCTCATAACAAAAACTAGGAACATTCTCATATATTTATAGATCAATTTATAATCTTCAATATAAGTAAATAAAACTTACGTTTCTCAGACTGCAATTCCATAGAAATGATCTCTTTATATCTCTTCACACTTTCACTGTCAGTTGGATGATGGAACAGGATTAGGAACGGCAATCCTTCTTCGGTCAACTCCTCGGCGTTCTCGAAGGTGATCTCGCGGACTAGAGGTATACATTTGGCTTGCACCCAGCTGTACAGTTCGTCGAAGTTTAACAAAGAACCCGTGAATGTTTCATCTGGTTCGGGTGACGTTTTGGTGTCTGTACGGAATACTACTATTGGCTGGCCTGTAATTTATGTAATATATGTGTTAGAAGCGTGTTGCTTTATTTTGATTTCTTTTGAAAAAGATTAATTTATAACTTTGTTTAACGGTATTTAAATCAAAGGTAAACTGTATGGAATTAACAAAAAATAAGGAAAAATATGAACTAATAAAACAAGTTGCTTGACATCCAGCGATATATGTTACAAATAGCGTTAGCAGTCTTATCGGAATAATATACGTAATTATGATTCACAATTAGAAACTTATCAAAAATTTAATAACAAACTGAATTAAATTTTGTTTCTTAAATATGTATCAAATTAATTGTTATTTTTTAAATTAAAATCAAGAAGTTTATTTATAAATAATGGTAATATGCAATGTTAACAGAATTTTTGATTTTGTTGTTTCAATCATATAGAGATGATCGAATACATATGTTATATTATTTTCTGTACGGAGAGTTTGAGTCATGCCATATAAACTAATCAAGAAGATAGCTATGACACTTCAAAACTCATGAAGCTAAGGAAAGGATAAACTACTATTTGATGGTGGTTAGCTAAGACCTGCCCGATCACCCTAATGGAGGGTGCACTTGTACGCTTCAGTGTGGTCATATATAAACTGATGATGATGATAATTACACTTTACCTGGAGGATGCATCTGCTGTGAAGCATCACCGAATCCAACATGGAATATACATTCATCCTTCAAGTTAGCAGCGACTCGTCTCAGTGTTGCGTACTCCGTCTGATCCCGTCTATCCATGTACCCGATGATATGTCTCTTCTCATTACTAAGTTTTTGTAGCTCAGTCAATGAGCCAAATGTCAAAATAGGATCAACTAACTGTTTCTTGATGAATTCTGCGATGGCTTCTACAGATCTTTGGCCTGGAATTTAGGTTTAAAGGTATAAGTTAATGATGCCAGAAGTGTTGAGTAAAAAATGCTGAACTATCTACTATGAAAATATATAAGTATAATGTGGTTGAAGAAGCCGTTACCGTGGATTCTTTTAATAATTTACAAAATAACAAGGTTGTTGTTTTAAGTTTGTTGAGCTCAGAGAGATTTAAATATTATTTAAACTAACACCAAATATAGATTATTCTGAAGAAATCATGACAAATTATCATTTTATTTATCATTTTTGTGAGTTTGGCTAATAATGTTCATGAAAAATAGAAATAAAATTAGAAAGTACATCAAATAAAGATTTGTAGTGAGAAAGCTCAATTGAACCAAAATCTAAACTAGAGCATTGTGTGCACTGGGAATGAGATCATAATAAGCAAATAGAATTAGTCATTTTTGTCTAACTTAAGAATGATCACTAACATTAACATTTTTTATACAAAAACATAAAAATATTATGATAAGTCAATCAGTACCAGTTAAGAGGTTTATTTACATACATTATTATATCATCTTTATGTGTCTTATCATTCTTTAATTATCAAACAAAATACTAAACAAAAGAATAACAAAACTGTTCATTATTATTGTTTTAAAAATAGATTTTGGCCAATTCTAATTACATATTAAATAACATTTAACACTTATTAATTGAATGGCTTATAACCAGCAATGCTTTAGACTCTGCTGCTGAAATAATATGCATATTTCAGCTGAAATGTATAATTCAGTGATTTCAGTAATACAAGTTGAATCACATTACCTAATCATAACTTGTTATTAATATTCTTTAAATTGTTTATTAATTTAATATCTATTAATTAATAGTTATAATTAGAACAATGAGTCTCTCAATTGTTTTAAATAAGAAGTATTTTTTGTATTTAACATTCTTTGGCAAAATAATAAGTGATTGAATGAATTTATTTATAATATTAGAATGATTTATAAAATATTTGTATGTATATTATCTACAATAAGCCAACTGGTCGTCCTAGACCTTAGACTAGTTGGCCTTGAGAAAAATAAGCCACAAACATATGATTCTGGACTTGTTTTTTATTATAATTTTATGTTACTTTCTTTTTATTTTAAATAAGACTGATACTTATTAGCATTAAATACTTCCTGTTCATACTGTTTTTGTTCAAATTATTAAAGAAATAAATAAACAATTGTTATCTTAATCCTTAAGATATGAGAAAGGTTATTAAAAGGTTGTGATTTTGCTGAAGATTTTGTTGCATAAATACAATAACTTTAGATAGACAATGTGTACAAGCATTGACCTTTTAAACTTTCTATTTGATTGATGACTCATGAATTGAACTTTTGGTACAGAGTAAATAGAAATCTTTGATCAGAATACAATAGCAGTTGTAACCAGATACAAGAGTAGTGTGTGTCTTTATATTTACCTCTATATTCCTTCTTCGCTGGCATTCCATTGACAAACAACTTCAATGTGGGATATTTAGTTATATGGAACCTTGTTGCTACCGCCGCCTCCTTGTCACAGTCTACTTTACCCATAACTACTTTGCCAGTGTCGTAGCCGGCCTTAGTCACTTCATCAGCAGCATCATCGAAGATAGGCATCAACATGTTACTGAACTTACACCAGTCAGCATAGAAGTTCAGGAAAACTATCTCATTTGATGCTGAAAATGATGATTTATTCTTTTAATAACAAATCTCTCGTGCATAAGATATTATGTACATTAAAATAATCAAAGTAATTGCCGTATAAGCATAATACAGAAAACGCCGCGTAGGTATTTAATTAACTCACCTAATACCATGTCTATATTACTTTGAGTGATTTGTACCGCACCGCTATCGGTCGGATTGTAAAAACTGTGGCACAACTGAAACAATAACAAGTAAGGTGTAAGTACATCAATTACTTATGCGGTAATTCACCATAAAATCAACAATGAGCCCGCTTTCTTCGAACAACTCACGACCAAAGTGCCACATTCAACCAAAGAATTTATAAAATAATTTATGCTTACCAAAACAAGTATACATGCTGTAAATTTATAGTTGAACAATTTTTGATTACGCCAATTCATTATATTTAGAAAAGGCAGCCGAATTAAGATTATAAAGAGTAATGGTTCGGAATAAAATATGAGTGACGATTACTGCAAGCAAAGCAGGCAAGCAGGCGGCAGGCTGACACTGACGGACGCGACTACGTGAGAGAGAACCGTCAAAAGTGAGACGCGAGCGCGAACATTATTGACATCACCAAATGCCGTCACGTCACGTCACGTCACAACACAACAATTCCGTCAACAATGAACAATGTTCGAGATTCGGCCATTCGGCCGAAGTTACTGGGACTTTCTAGACCAGCGTTTCTCAAAGTGTGCTCCGCGGAACCCTAGGGTTCCACGATGCTCCTGTAAGGGGACCTCCTCCAGGACATTTGATAATATTTATTTTATTTTATCTAAACATATTTGTTTTGATGTTTTTTGGTACGGGCGGAACCCTTCGTGCGCGAGTCGGACTCTACTTACGGCCGGTTTTATGCGTTTTTTACATCATTGCTTAAAAGACTGTGAATCAGCCAATAACTTCCGATTGTTCCTACCACAGATAAAATATCAAACCAGAAAGTGACATTGCTTAGTGACGTTGACGTGACTATACTTCCAAATTCCACACTAGGGATGTGATCTAACGATCAAAAATTATATTCCATTCATTTCGAAGGAATCGATTCTCAAAATAGCATCAACGTTGTCGATATTATAAACAAACTTATTTTTTTATTATAAAAGCAATTCTAATAATGAATGTACGTAAAATAAAGGTTGGAGCAGGTTCATTAATAAAATATAAATATTCCAGTAGTTACTAATTAGGAAATCAGTTAAGTAAATAAATAATGTCACATCTCATAATGCAATGATGAAATTAAAATATCTGAGAAATTGTGGAATGCCAAAACGTTGCTCACTTAGAATATTATGTTAAACAATTGAATATCCTATCCTATCTACAATACTATAAATTATAACAACCCATTGCTTAATTAATCTTATTAATTATCGATTTTCATTGTTGATATATCGATGATCTTACCTAGCCTGCTGCGCCCTGCACTTTCAATGCGTGAAAAATTACAACAAAATTGAATTGAACACAGCTTGAATTAAAATATTTCGAAAGAGAAATTTTTGTTGAATATTTGGATTTCTTGTTTGAATTGGGGTCTAAAAGTTCAACGTGAAATCAAAATTATCTATTAGAATTTCAAAGATTGTCTAAATGGAGGGAGTCCTATGGAAATGGACAAATTATTGGAATGGTAAAATAATCCATTTAGGCAAAACATATTGCAAGTGAAAGGCTGTTGAATAATAACATTAAACTATTAAATAATTGCAGGTTGGCAAACCAGATGGTTCGTACTAGAAAACGGAATATTTTCTTATTATAAATCTCAAGAAGAAGTCAACCAGGGTTGTAAAGGTTCTGTTAAAGTTTCAGTGTGCCAGATAAATGGTGAGCAATATTTTTTTTTATTTACTGAAATTATTCGAATAATATTATAATTTCCGTTAACCCAATTTACGTATTAACTGTTTTATTTTTGATAAACATAGTAAGTAGTAAGATAAGAATAATTTGTTGTTATCTAAAGTTTATTTATTACTGTTTCCAGTGAACCACATAGATAACACGCGACTAGACTTAGTTATTCCTGGCCAACAACACATGTACCTCAGAGCTCCGTCACCTCAGGACAGACAGAAATGGCTTGTGGCACTCGGAAGTGCAAAGGCTTGTGTTGACTCCAAAGCAGATTTAAAAGGTAAACAAATATTATTTTTAATATTTCGTAGATTGAGTATTATTGCTAGATTTCCATTATAATTCCATCATTGTGTTTAATTTACACAATATATGTATATCCTACTAATATTATAAAGCCAAATGTTTGCGAGTGTGGATGTTTGTTCCTCTTTCATGCAAAAACTAGATTTTAATGAAATTTGGTACAGATGTTCCTTATACCTAGGAATAACACATAGGATACTTTTTATCCCAAAATTCCCACAGGATAAGGTTCCACACAGGTAAAATAAACTATACTAAATAATGAGTTTCTAATAGTTATACCTACCTTGGATTTTTCCAACTACTTTATGGAGTCACTAGTTGCTTTCTCTTAGTTGAATCCTAAAATTTGATTATCATTTAAATTCCAGTGTTAGAAGATCCAAACTCACTGAGCCATAAGAGATCCGAGTTGAGATTGTACTGTGATCTGATGATGCAACAAGTTCATGCCGTTAAAAGTGCAGCTACAGCGGAAGGCGGTCCTGAAGTACAGGTAAATAATTATCATAGTGCTAAGACTATAATCTTTCTATTAGTACTAATAAAACTTTTTAATTAAAGTAATTTATTTTGATTTCAAAAGTTTATTTAACACTAGCAGCGCCCCGCGGTTTTATCCCCGTAGGAATACGAGGATATAATATAGCCTTCCTCCATAAATGGGCTATCTAACACCAAAAGATTTTTTCAAATCGGACCAGTACTTCCTGAGATTAGCGCGTTCAACCAAACTCTTCCGATTTATAGTATTAGTAGATTGAAACAACTATAGTCAGCCACAAAATACAGGCCCTCACTGGGCTTTGCTTGTAAGGGATATATGTTAGAGAAATGCATTTCATTTCAAATCAGTTAATTAGAAGGTATATTTAAATTAACTCTGTAATCTCTCAGTTAATTAAAATATGTTAAAATACTGTCAGCCATTATAAAGAAACAAGTAGAAATGTTGTCTGTAATTTTGATGCCATCTAATCTTATCTATGTGTATGGCAAGCATTTTTCAAGAAATAATGAAGATAAAATATAGTTATGATATTGTATGCCACTAGCTACATCTATCTTTATGTACTAGCTGTGTCCCTTGGTTTTAACCACATTGTTTTATTTGGCCAGTAGCTTGAAATGACCAAACTCAAATTGTACTAATAGTATCTGATATAAGTGATCAAGTTGTTTATAATATTAGTTTGAATAATAAACATCATCTTTTATTTAAATATTTTTCAGAAAATAGATGATGCTTCAAGTCTTCTGACAGCTACCTGTGATACATTCATCAGAACACTCGAAGATATAATGAAGTTGACCAACAATTCAGGAACCCCGGCGTATGAAATGCCAATCCCAAATCTTACGGCATCTAAAAATAACGGTAACAAAACACCGAAACAAAGTATAAGTAGATCTATATCTCAAGAAAACAGATGAAATAAAATCTGTTAATATACATTTAATTAAAAGTAAAAGTCATAATAAACATTTATATCCTACATTCCTAAATTGTTCTTTGTTTAATCAGGGAAGTAGTTGTGATTTTTGTAAATAGTAATTAAAAATATGTTCTATTTTATTTTTTTAAATTGTATAAGTATCTTATATCTATAAAATGTTATTGAACTGCTTTGTTTTTGTCATGTGTATAATCATTAGCTGTCTACAGTAAATGTAGTGTTTAAAAAAATTAAGTGTAGCACTATAATCTTGTAGTCAATTTATGTGAATTACAAAATATCCAAGCTTTCGGCAAATATTCCTGTGATATTTCATATTAAACATATTTTACGATGCATATATGTATTTGCAATTTAACTAGACTTTTTGGTACATACCTACATAATATATTAGAAAATAATAATATCAATCAATTGTACTTAGAATATGTTATTTGAGATATAATGTTCATTAATTAAAAAACTAATTGAAATTACTTTTTGTAATTAGTAATTAGATAAGCCTAAAGGTACCTTGGATTTAAATTAAGAACTGAAATACCAAATTGAAATTACGTAACGGAAATACATTCCATTACTTAACAGAATTGATATACTTACAAATAAAACAATATATAAATACAAAAACATGTTTTACTTAATATGCATACACAATCTTAACAAATGTTTACCACAATGGTTCTCCAAATCTTGAAATATTCTTTTCTTGAGCATCTAATTCAATTCCCATTTTCTTTCTCATGTAGAAAATAGTACAGTCTCTGTTGGTGCATAGGACTTCTTCATGCAAGCTTCCTTGGCACCTCTGACATTCAGTCCATAGTCTAGAAAACTTTTCTTGTAGCTGTCTCAATTTAAATACTTCTGTTATGTATAATTGACCTTCTTTGTCATTGCAATGGTCACATAGAGCTTTTTTAGTATCATTGGGCATTTTAGCTTTACACCCAATACATTTTTCAGTTTTCTTAGTAAATGCAGCTAAAGCACCGACTTTAGAGGTCACCATAGCTTGTGTTCTAGTATGTTCTCCTTTTAGCAGAAGTGATTCAGCTTTATCACCAAGAATGGGTTCAAATATTCTCAAAAGAGGCTTTGACAATTGGTTTTCTAGGTAATGTTTAAAATCTATGGGAACACTATTCTCCAAAACATAAATAGGGTCTTCTGCTTTCATATAAGCTGGTGTATTCTTTGTTGCACAGCATAATACATAAGGGACTCTGTCACCTAGTTTCGGAGCTGTCCCTGCATCACGTTTTTTCATCTTGTTTGCCAATTCCACATGGGCTTGTTTAGCTGCATAATCGTTTTTAGTAAGCTCTTTTGTGATTACTAGTTGCGAAATATCAATTCTATTACATAGTAAATCAGCAATTATTTGTTTAGCATAGTTCACAGCACCATCAGGATCTCTATCAATTAGTAACTTTTGTAAGCATGTACTCATCATGTTAGAAACCAGGGGACAGTTATCTCTTCTAACAGTCTCAATACCTTTGCAGTCCATTTTATCATATTTATCTGGTCTAGTGAAATAAAGACCAGCATATCTCTTTTTGTTGATGAGTAAATAAGGATAATAAACTTTTTCAAATTCCAATTTAATTGGTTTAACAAACTTGGTAGTCACAAAGTCAGCTGCTTCTCTACCTAGTTCCATACTTTCCTCAAGTGTCTTTACTCCAAATTTGACCATCACTGAGTCAGTATCGCCATAGATTACCATAGCATCTTCTTTGTAACCATTTGCTTTTGTATATTTCTTTTCTACTTCTGACTTTGTGAACTCTATCATAGTTCTTCCATAAGCAGTAACACTGCCTGAAATTTCTAGGCAAGGTAACTTCCCCACCTGTGCTCCTGTAAATCCATATACTGAATTTGCACTAATTTTCAGAGCAAGCTGTCTACCATCCAGCACTGAACGTTTGAATGGATCTTTTTCTTCTTTCAGATCAGCTTTAGCCTTTTTCCTAGCAGCTAATAGAGATTCAAGGATTTCAGGTAGCAAACCTTTCCTTACATTTGATTTGACAAACATATTCTTTGAAGGTGTTATTGTGACATCATCATTGCTCAATTCTAATTTTCCTTGCATGTTTGGAGGTACTAAAGTGGTGTAGCATAGATTGTGAGCCATCATGATACTAGGATATAGAGAAGCAAAATCCAATGTTGATATAGGATCTGCATAGTACCCTTTCTTGGGTTCAATCACAGTTGCACCTTCAAATTGGTCATCTGACCCTTGACCATGGTAAGCTGGCATTAAATATCCAGCATCTTTTGCTTTTCTTAGGAGTTGACTGACTACTTTTATTTGTTGGCCTCTTGTGAGTAAACATAATAATGGGACTCCAGTGACTCTTGCCATTTCCATGTAGTTTATTATACACATTAGTTTATTTAAAAGCTTTAATGGTAAGTAAGCATCTTTGAGACAGTACATTGCCAATCTCCTTCTAGTTTGTTCACTTTCGTTTTGTAAGTCTGCAATAATACTGTGGTGAACATCTTCCTTCTGTTCTTGTAGGAAGTGATAACTGACTGCATTTAAAGTGTATGATCGAAGTTTGTAATCTCTCACCAGTACCAGGAGCAAATCAAATGGAACTCTCCCTTCAAAGTTAATGCTCTTATTTTCTCTACGGCCCATTTGCTTTGATTGCAGTACTGAATCTTTTATAACAGACCTAATGTTTTTAATTCTTCCCAAAAAGTCAAAATTATTGACTTTTAAATGTTTTGCCCGATTAATTAGATAAGGCCAATCAAAATTACTTATGTTATACCCTGTTATTATGTCAGGATCTAATTCACGGAAGAAGTCTGACCATTTTGCTAACATTTCAGATTCAGACTGAAAACTGAATACTTGAGATCCAACTATAGGTGCGCAAGTGTTTAGAGTAAATACATTTCTCACATAAGGTTCAGTCTCTCCCTGTCTAATGACCATTGATGCAATTTGTATAACAGGGTCATGATTTGGCTCTGGAAAGATACCTTTCCTTCCAGCACATTCTATATCAAAACTAAGAATTCTAAACGGAGCAACTTTAGACCATTCCCCTTCAGGAGCATGAGCTATAAATGCATTCCAAGCAACATCTACTTCAATTTGACATCTTGATTCACAACTTATTTGAGAATTCCTCGATCTCAATGACCATTTGTTTGCGGGTAATTCAATCCAACTGCAACCAACTACTGATGTATCAACCATAAAGCGAATATCAAAATCTATATTAGTTTCATAAAAGGCTGGGTCATTCAGACAAAATGAGTGAGGTTGCCTTTCAATTATACGCTTCGATGCAGCTATGAGTTTAGGTAATGCTACAGATACCTTAGCAAAAGTTATATCATCATCACCTTTGTAATACATAATAGACTTTGCTTTCATAAGCCTTACTTCGAGAACAGCCTCTTTAATACTATCCTTATTAGACCGCAAGTCTTCAAGAATTGCTTTATTCAAATTGGTTTTCATCTCATTGCATGTAGATTCAGTGAAGTTTAATGGAACAGTTACATAGAAATAAGGTGTAAATCCATGTACATGACAACAAATGGAATTTCCCTCCATATTAATGCCGTACATTCTCATTATAGGGACAGGGGCTAGTTGTGATCCAGGCATACCTTGCATTGGTTGTCCATTGTAGTGATCTATATCAAGCTGTTGAAACACAAGCTTGTCTGTTTTGGGATTGAGGTCTGGGGGAGGCGGCCGGGACCATTTCATATTGGTTGCTTGATTTTCAGGCCCTTCTCCGAACACGTATTGTGTGTCAAACTCACCCGTATCCATTTCTGCCAAATGGTCTTCAAAACTGCACGGCACTTCATTGTCATCGTCATCTTCATGAGATTTAAACCTTTTTGGTGGAGGCCCTTTAGGTTGATTGCGTTTATTACTCATTGTTCTTGCTTCTCTTTAATTATTATTATAAAATAACCGCAATTTCTGTAAGAAAACAATAATTTGGATGAATAAGATTGGCAATACTAAAGTTCAGTATTTCATTCCATTCTTGTATTAAAAATAAGTACCTACCAACTGATTTCTGTTATACAATGAAATTTAATCTACATAGAAAAGAGGAAAACAACTTTTACTGTTAATAATTATTAAGAAAGATTTAATTTTCACGATTTTATGTTACGGTACCGCAGTTAACCGCGCTACGAAAATAAACATTTGGCGCGAAAACCATTGAAAATAAATCAAAGTCATTGTCAACTTGTCAAAATATCGGTTAACGTTAACGTCAAGAAACGTAAACGTTAAACTTGTTGACCATGGAATTTAGTCTGTGGTCTGGGTTTTCGAATGATTTGACAGTGAAGGTATAAATTATTTCATCTACAAACTTTAAATGAAATCTTAGTATTCGAAAAAGATTTGAAATAATAAAAAAATATTTCAAGCAGATAGTGAACTCTCCAGTTTTTAGAAAATATTCGAGACTTATCAGTTTACTCATTACTTGGATATTATACGGGGAGAGATTAGTATCGGAAAACTGTGGGGCACATTATTACACACACCCTCTACACACATCTGCTGAAATCTTACTTTTCTCTATTCTGTTGTTGAAATGATATTTTAGTATTAGGTATTACTATTATAGTCCTTTTACTTCTTTGCAGTTTTGGTAAATCATCATACGATCGTAGCTTTGGAACGGAAGAACTGATTTTTATTTATTTGTTAAGAAAAAAAACACGCTGTTTACTAGTTAAAGGGGGTGGAAAAGGAGATAAATAACGTTAGCCCCTCGGAGGACATTTTTTCTCTTATTCTCATTTAAGTACCTATATAATAAGAATTCGGTGTAAATGCTACAAGGCATTAAAAATATCGAGACGAATTGAGAATCGCCTCTTTTTTTAAGTAGGTTAATAAGGCTTTGGCAAAGTTAGATAGACGACAGGATTCAAAATGTCTTTATAAATTCGTGTACCCATTGTACACATTAGGAAGATAGATAACACTCACCAGTTTAGGGTTTCAATTAATTATTGCAATTGAGTTCTCACATCAATTTATGTCCGCAATGAGTCTGGTCCTAGGTCTGGCCTAATCAAACACCCGATGGTGTTAGCAACAATGTCTAAAAGTAAGTAGGTATAGTTATTAATTTACTCACGTTAATTATTTTAATTATTAACCCACTTAGTACGTATACCGTATTTACCATAAGATAAAGTAGGATATAATTATGACTAGCAACTTTTCCAAGAAAAACGCCATCCTACCTATGTAAGCTTGTTTTATAAGTATATAAAGTTTATTTAACTTTTGATATCGATGGAAACTTCTAGAAGTGATAGTGATAGGACAAAAGCCGTTGGTATCTAAATGTATGTACTTACCTTTGTGAGTAGGTGCCTATATCACTTGGATAGGACTAAAGAGACCAAGTACCTACATCGCGGGTAGATACTATGTTATCTATCATCACACTGGCGGAGTACGACGTAAATCACTCATCGCTGCGACATTGGTTCTCTTCTCAGTACCGATAATTGAATAAACTACTTCATTATTACTGAGCAATAAAATTGAACAAGATACGATTGTTTTATTTTACGAGCTTTACCAGATGCATTGCCTTGCGTCTATGTTTTAAGCTTTTGTTATTACCTTATGACATATCTACTCATACCTAAATAATGAAATGATTTAAATAAGTATAATGGGTACTAGTATGATAAATTAACTAAATGCATGAGGAACATTGCGGTTAAATATTATTAATACACCACTAGCCCCGTCTCCCAATAATCACATCTAAGTAGAAGTTCCTTTTTAAAGAATAATTTAATAATTACCAAGTAGGTACGTAAGGTAATTATTTCTAGAAAGTATTTTTTGCCATATCGATAAACCCAGTTACCTTCATTTAAGATGTAAAATAAAGCATCAAACATCTAAACATTAGATAGGAACAGTCTATTTAACGAGAAGATCAAGTTTCATAGAATTGAAAGCATGCATTGAGCTGTCGTTTTTATTGCACTCGTATTAGCCGTCCTATTCACATGAAGTGAAGCGGAATGGACTGGTGACGTGGTGACTGAGCGGATCGCAATGCAGCTATGAAGCTGAGGACAGAGATATCTTATCTTCGGAATGTGCCATCCCTCAGCGCCATGGGTTGCCACTTAACGCCATGCCGCAAAAGGAAACTTTTGTTACTTAAAATCAATAACTCTTATCTATATCGCTTTGTGAGTATATATAACGGTCGTGTGACGGTATTGTTAAAGATATTGTAAACTTGAGTCATTAATCTTTGATGATGGTCTAAAATGTTGGTTCTTGTAAGTAACATTCAGCGTTAGTTTGTGAATTTATTCTTGATTCTTGAACCTGTTTAGTAATAGGTATTAAGAATCAGATTATTTTGATAAATCCAAATATGATTAAACGAAAACTAAAGAGCACATTACACACGGTATAAAGAGGAAGGTATCAAATTAGCCAATTCCACTTACTAGTACCTAAGTACTTGGTATAAATAATTTCGAATGATAAATTCTTCTAGAAACAGAGTGGTCAGTTGTCAACTAGGTATAAAGTCCATACGCCTGTCCTGCATCAATCAATTATTTTGTAAATAAAATGAACAAAAGTTTACATAAATGAAGTAGCAATTTTAATGGACCTAAAAAGTTAATGAAAACACGAGTACAAGCTACCTTCGTACGAACGAATTGCATTGTAATTTGTTTATTATTTCTACTTAATAGCTTCTGCAAAAAAATGAACAAGTAATACGTATAAATGTATGTATTAAATTACTGAGTTTTTAAACGTTAAGATAATGCCATGCGACGAGTCACAGCACACATGCGGCTCCACCCGAATTGATGAATTAACTTGACCTAAATTAAATATTCTCTGTGAAATAAGATCGCGTTATCGCACAATGTCAATGAAAAACAATAATAAAATAATTATCTGTTGGTGCATTCGACCGTCGACTTGCAACGAGGGCAACGCACTTTACGAGGGTAAATCGATTTGTGTTTTCTCATCAAAATGAGTTGTTTGTCTTCTGCACCATTATCTGTTCAGATAATTTACTCTATAGAACGTTTAATTATAGTTTTTGGACGAATTATAAGCCCCATTCATAAAGAAAATTATATAACAGATAACATAAATCAGTAGTAAATGATATTTAATATTTAATTAATGTACCTACTTAAATGATAATCTTTTGAAATAAGTAAGTAGGAAGAAGACCATCAACAAAGATAAATAACAATGTAAACTTAATAAAAACAACATTCCTACAAGGATCTCTATCATAAAGATTGTTTTAATTGTAAAAAAAGCAAATAGCTTAAAAATAATAATACAAATAGATAATAGTTTGTAGAAGTATATAGTAGTCTTTACATATTAATTTGAACTTTAATAAATAATTCTGTGTACAATAATACAAATTAATTATACTATAAAATATTGCTTTCATATTAAGTATGTTTCTTATTATACGTAAGTATAAACGAAATGCAATAAACAACGGAATATTATTAGCCCTATTTTCGCCCTCGTGATTTGATGTGGTCCAAACGATAACCCCATGTTTCTATTTGATATCTTCGTAATTTGCCGGATGTATTTAGATAATGTTCCATTTCGTGTTGTATGGTAAGGACACCCACAGTGCGTAAATTGGTATGATAAATGATATAGTAGTATATTTTGCTTGTAATTGTCTTAGTTTTACGATATTCTAAACAATTTATTAGTGTTTAGTGTAAGTGGTTGCTCTATAACTAAAGGTTAGGGTCTTGGGGGAGTTAGCAAAAGTAGCAATTTTGTGTCTAGGGGACTTAGACAGCTGTTGTTGTGGTGTCTTATAGTTTATTAGCTGTGTCCTGCGTGTGTGCGTGTGTTTTCACCCTCATTGATATAAACTGTCCTAGTTTATTGATCTTTCCATTTGTAAAAACTGTATCAAAATTCGTGGCGTGATTTGGAAGAAGTTAGCGAGCAACCGAGCACCAAATCATCACGAAACAAAAAGAGATAAAAGAAACAATTTAACCTAATAATTTATATAGGTAGTTAAAAAAATTTGATCTCATAAAGGAAATGACAGACATTTAAATGTGTGGTTATCAAGTAAATGAGTATTGACAGAAAAGTATCAGCGATATATGTTCTAACCCTTGGCCTTTTATCGGAGTCGTTTAATAATGTAACCGAGGCGTAACATTTCAATGAGATCCAACGATTACTGTAACTAAAGAACAAAAAATTAAACTAATTTTTGTTAATCTTAAAAATGAAATGTCAAAGCTGAACTGTTTGACGGTATTACATTAAGTACTTCTTCTAAGATGTATAAAACATTTTATCAGTACATAGTCTAAATATAATTCTCTATTCTTCTTCTAGTTGTATTCTATCCTCGATGACAAAGTATCGGAATATTTCCGACGTACCGTGACGTCATACGCAAGCGTGATGTTGAGCTTTCAGAGTGCTATTGAAATGACATGAAAATCTAATAAATATTGCATGAAAAGCTACTTGTGTGATGCAAATAGATAATTCTGATAAGGTCTGTAAATATAGATCTACTGGCACAGACTTAGAAGCGATTAATGGCGTGTTTTGTGAAGTGTGATAGCGTAGGCGTTGTCAATGTATTTAGACTGGGTATATGTGGTCGTGCGTCAATTTGCTCAACTTTATCACCGGATTGTCGTCACTGCGAGGGGCATGGGAGATGTACAGTGGCGGACTTGAACTCTTTGATAATTATACAATACAAAATAATTTCGACGTATCAGATGCCTCTTGTGGCAAATGTATAGGCAAAGGCGAGTAGGTACTAGGTACCGGGTTCGATTCATGGGTCGAAGCACATTTACTATTTCCCAAACAAAGTCCGGTAAGTGTTATTTATCAAAGCTCACTAATAGAAGAGGATACTGTTACTTTTTTGATAATTTTCTATCGAAAGAATTTTATATCGTTCTTACTAAGTTTTAGAGTTCCAGCTTAAAGATATGCTAATTTTATTCTAATTAATTAAGGCATTTTTATTAGTTAAAAGTATTTGCTTTAAAAAAAATCCAAATAAACTGAATACGTCTGACATTAAAAACCCTCTTGTGCGTTATCTAGATTATGGTATATTAATAATACAGTTGTATAATAATGTTTGGCATATAATGTGACGTCATTACATTCAGAACTGACCAGTGTGTAATGAATAAACATTTGCTTTCATAAATATAACGCTAGACGCAAACGTTGCGATTTGCGATATTTGTTGTGACTACATGGGAATTCTCATTTAGTATTTTATAATTTATATAGAACTAGTTGTTCCTTCCCCGCGTAGTTTCCGTTTTTGCTGGACCTTTGGATATTTTGGGATTTCTTGTTGATATTATGATTTTTATATTTATCACTAAGTTGTAGTAGTATGAAAAGGAAAGTTACTCTTTCTTGTGAAAATCTTAACAGGCAACAAACGCAAATTGAGCTCGCCTGGTGATAATGCCTATTCCTCCTTACTGTTCTTTGATTCGTAGCATTAGTTGCATGATTTAATGCTTCAGTAGCCTGTTTCGTAGCATCATTCGTTTGATTTGTAACATCAGTGATTGTTTCGTAGCACCAGTCACTTGTTTTGTAGAGACTGCTTATTTCGTAGCATTTGTCGCTTGATTCGTAGACTGAGTAACCGAGAACCAAGTATTATTTGATTTTAGATTTATCAAACCGACTCCTGAAGTAACTCGGTAAAGTATTTTATATGAAATTCTTTTCATGAACATTGTACCGGGTGTTTAGTAGTGAGTTAGCCAAACGTTATGGGCGTGTAAGTGCTTATTTGGGAAATTCAATTTGGCCGAAAATTTTCTAGGTGTTAATATAAAAAAATGACAAATAAGCGATTTTTGAAAAAAAAAAACAAATTTCGTGTACTTAAGTTCTATAACTTTTTTTAACTCTCAAGGTGCAAGGTTCAACTCCCAAGTTGCCAAGTTCAACTCCCAGGTTGCCAAGTTCAACTCGCAAATTTCCTAGTTCAACTCCCAGATTGCCAAGTTCAACTGCTTGGTAGCCAAGTTCTACTCCCAAATTGCCAAGTTCAACTCCCAGGTTGCCAAGTTCTACTACCAAATCGTCAAGTTCAACTCCCAGGTTGCCAAGTTCAACTCCCAGGTTGCCAAGTTCTACTCCCAAATTGCCAAGTTCAACTCCCAGGTTGCCAAGTTCAACTCCCAAATTGCCAAGTTCAACTCCCAGGTTGCCAAGTTCTACTACCAAATCGTCAAGTTCAACTCCCAGGTTGCCAAGTTCAACTCCCAGGTTGCCAAGTTCTACTCCCAAATTGCCAAGTTCAACTCCCAGGTTGCCAAGTTCAACTCCCAAATTGCCAAGTTCAACTCCCAGGTTGCCAAGTTCTACTCCCAAATTGCCAAGTTCAACTCCCAGGTTGCCAAGTTCAACTCCCAAATTGCCAAGTTCAACTCCCAGGTTACCAAGTTCTTCTCCCAAATTGCCAAGTTCAACTCCCAGGTTGCCAAGTTCTACTCCCAAATTGCCAAGTTCAACTCCCAGGTTGCCAAGTTCAACTCCCAAATTGCCAAGTTCAACTCCGAAATTGCCAAGTTCTACTCCCAAATTGCCAAGTTCAACTCCCAGGTTGCCAAGTTCAACTCCCAAATTACCAAGTTCAACTCCCAAATTGCCAAGTTCAACTCCCAGGTTGCCAAGTTCAACTCCCAAATTGCCAAGTTTAACTCCTAAGTTGCTAAGTACAACTCCCAAGTTGCCAAGTTCAACTACAAAGTTGCCAAGTTCAACTCCTATATTGCGAAGTTCAAATCTCAAGTTGCCAAGGTCAACTTTCAAGTTGTCAAGTTCTAATTTCAAGTTGCCAAGTTCAACTCCCATGTTGCCAAGTTTTAATCTCAGGTTGCCAAGTTCAATTTTCAAATTGCCAAGTTCAAATTTCAAGTTGCCAAATTCAATTACCAAGTTGCCAAGTTCCCCCCTATTTTGACCAAGTATTTATCAATTATATTAAGTTATTCGACCAACTACGATTACTTAAAAACACCGAGTATCATCAAAGCCTCATCAGCAAGCATAAAAAAACGACTACTCGCAACTATGTATAATAAGCTTTATTACATAAGTATGTGAATCATAATAGGTATTGAATACTCATTGGACTTGGTTATATTAAGCCAATTAAAATATCAATAAATATAAATTAGGTACCATAACGTTGCGGTTAACCTATTCAAATTTAAACTCCAATAATTTTATGTAAACAATATGATTAGTTCCTTGTTCGTAAGTACTTACTAAAGTTATAGAGGTAATTACTTTACGAGTACTTATTAAAATACTTATTCAAATTAAGTACAATTTTGAATAATCCTATAGGCTAAGTGCTTTTAATTTTATGTTTTGTCAGTGAAGAACCTAATACCTACAATAGAAGTAAAATTGAGGTTACCTTACCTAGCTCGTTAGGTAGGTTTAACTTTGTTCATTTTTAAAAGTTTTGGTTTACTCTCTAACAAACACTTTAGACTACACACACATACTAATTACCTAATTAGATTATAAATATACTTACTTTAGATATTAAAAAAATGTCATTTTTCGTACTCATATTAACAAAATATGACATTCTTAATATTTGTGGGTATTTTACACTAATCCTCTGTCCGTTAACTCGATAAAGCTATGAATAAAGATAGCCTTCGTCGTATAGGTATCATCAAGTTAATTAATTCCTTTGGTGCAGGTTTAATTAAAACAACTACTAACATTATCGCCGGTACAAGGATAGCGAAACGATTTTACATAATTTACCTATACGTAACAACTATTCAAGATCCGATTTATATGAAAATCGTCTTGTATAAAGGTGATAATAGAGACTTCGTTAATCTTTATAGTTCATAATGCAATCGGTTGAAGGTTGAAAATATTGAAACAAATAGTCTATTTATACAAAATGTAGTTGTAATATATTTTTATTTATTGATCGTAAACGTAAAAAGTATACATAGAAATCACATTATTCTTCTAAATGGATCAAGAGGTTTAATGGGCTATCAATTACTTTGATCATAAAATGAAATTATTATTAAGAGTGTCAATTTAATTACTCATTTTGTCGTTTAGACTAAGCAACATCTATTTCGGGCTCGGAATTTGTTTACTGCGTTTTTACATCACGTTTATACCTCATGTAATAGGTATGTAACTAAGTTTCTAATAACATTTTGTGACTAATAAACTAACAAAACTGCCCTTTCTGCTACCTAGTGCACATAGGAACAGTCCTATATGCAGATATTCAGTGGCAGAAGGGGAATTAGTGGCGTATGAATTTTAGTTTCTATTCAAGGCATAGAACCCAAAAATCATACGAGGTCAGAAAAAATATGAGTTAGTAAGTAAATAAACACTAAGTAAATTGAACATTATTTATTAAATTAGAACACAATTTAAAAATACAATAAATACTTAGTTGAACTAAGTAAGTGTATCTTTATCTCTATCAGACTGATAAAATACCTTTTCCTAGTCGTATCTGAATGCAATATGTACTTAGTATAAATTTCAATGATGTAATTAATAAATTACTATGAATGATCGATTGTCGACAGATACAAGAACTGATTAAGGAAAAAAGGTTGATTAACCGTTGCATTGTTCTGATATGATATAGACGTAATTTAAAATTATTGCATTCATATGACATCACGTCATCGATGCATTGAAAATCGCATCAGTAGCAGTTAATGGCTGTCTATCAAGCCAAGTAAAATGATCCCGAACAATTGAAACGTATCAAGGCTCGACATCAATTATAGGTTGACAGACAGGCAAGCGGTGAGGTTAATAGGGCCAATCAGCCCTTCAGCGCGCTCGCTAATGAGGCGAACTTCAATTTTTATTTGCTTACATAACACATGTACTTATCTACTGATTTATTTGATTTACAAGTCGTGGTTTTTAATGTTAGGAAGATGTTTAACCTCAAAAATGTAAAATTGGCCAGTACAAAATATGTTAAAAGTTTTATTTCAACATTGTACCTACTATTAGGTTTGTATTTCGAAAATATTTAAAACCTTGTTAGTACTATTTCTTAACATTTAATTGACAGTAGTACAGGTATATAAATCCTAATTATAAACATGTTAATAATTGAAATAATAAATTAGTTCCGATAACTCAAAACGAGTAGCTACAAAGATAAAGTAATGTTTTGCCACCTGCGTCTTATTTACGACTGTTATTTCTCGTAAGTATACATTATTATTTACTACTTAAATCAACACCAAAACATTTTATATCAAAAATATATTAATTTAATTCCACTACACAGTTACAGAATTCAATTATAAACTTTAGATATCCATGTTGTGTCAATAACGAGGTAATAATTTCTGTTTTATCTGTTTCTATAAATTTACTTTTTCTGCTGTCAATTTAAGCGGCCACTTAAAATTAAATCTTAATATCGAAATATTTAGGTGGTTTGTTTTAATAATATTATTCTAGTATAGTTTATCAATCTGGGTTCAAACAATGTACCTTTAAGTAGGGCATCCCCAATTTGTACATGCGATGAGGTCAAGACTTTGAGCGATAATTAAAGAAATAAACACACTCATTCATTGTTATTAGCATTTTGATGTTGTTGTATCGAAACACTAATTAGAACATGCACTTAATGATGAAGAGATGTTTTATTTACTTATCTCTAGATACATCGTTCAATATAAGTACTTCATCTCAACTCAAGAATTCTAAGATCAATCCCTCTGATAACTAATAGCATCCATAAATAATAATAGTTAAGTCAAAATAATACTTTTTTAAATATATTATTTCAAGTACTTATACTTGCCATTTATAGCAATTTATGAGAGACATACCCAATTGCCCATTCATTATATTATGACAGTCATCATGTCTAGTCAGAACAAACGATAACCAAATTGTCCCTGCATCAAAACGACTCCGTCTATAAACGTATTCTCTAATACAAGTTTAATTTAAAAGAATGCCATTTAGTACTCAAATGCACATAACAATTCATTATCCGACACCATAAAAAATTAAATAGTCTTGCAGCAAAATTAATGGAGCCGATATTTCATCGTAGTTTGACCTATATAAAGAGTAATAAATAAAGTTGTAAAAAGAGGCTTTCGCGGCCATGACAGGCAAATGGAACTGAGCCAATATGATTTTTCTTAACAAAAATGAAGGATCCATAAAACATATTACTATTTTCCATCTAAAATATGTTGTAAGAGGGGAAAATTTCGTTATTTCTGTATAAGCTTTCGCAAATTCCATTAAACTTGGTGACTGGAATAAATTTTACGCTCTTTCTTGTTGCTATATCGTTCTGTTTTACTTATCTTATTTTTATTATACAGTTAAGTTATGTAGATTATAACATAACACATAATAAAATATAAGTAGACACCCAATTCTAGTTTTGAGGTTTATTTTTGTCTGTACCACTTAACAACCATCAGCTAAACAGGTCTTGTTCAAGAATGGTTAACAGTAAACAAACTCATTGATGTTGCCGTTAAAATAATGTGTGCATAATAAAACCTTCATGGTTGCGAGACAAAGAAATGGGCGTCCAGAAAAAAGAAGCTCATCAGTATGCGATGACCGTATGTGGTTTATAAAAAATCTGATGCTGCAAATATACAAAGGCGCATCCCGCTCATTCCTTGGACCGCGAGCGAGGTACCGCCTACACAACAGGGTTGCCAGCTTTCAGCGCAATTTGCTACGATTTTCTTTATTCTCAAATATGTTGTGGTGACTATAATCACAATTTACAATGTCCCCTTAATATTATTTATTGTTATTTACATTGAATTTTGGTATGGCAAATATTAAAATTCATTTTGTATTTTTAATTTGTTCACGTGACTTTTTTAATCAGGTTTAGTGCCTTTTTTAGCAATACACATTTTCAATGTTTTGAAACCCACCCAGTGTCATGCAGAGAGTGAATCAGTGTGATGATTAACCACATAGTACGGTGACCGACCTAATATGGATCGGTATGTCGCATGCATGTCAGTCGTGATCTATAAAAATTAAATGTGAATAGAACATTTTCTTAAAAACATGGCGTCATAACTAAGAAGGTACAAATAGTATTATGTGCTCGTAAATTTTTAAAGTTACGGTTATTAGACAACCCTATATTTGTTCAAATTGCAAATAATAAAAAAGTTATTTATTGAAAAACTTTTCTTAAACGCTGTCGGGTACAAACAAATAGATCGACATAAAGTTATAGTGTGTCATGGGTGTAATCGTAATGGTTTGTTATTTGTTTGGTGTCAGTTTCCAAATAGGTAGGCTCGTCGCATAGTCTGGGAGCGATAATATCCCGCCGCGCCGCCACGACGCCTAAGGCTTCGTCATTAAGAAAATACACTTCACATTAACTGAATGAAACCGAGGGGCGCCCACGCACTGTACACAATAAGACAAAAGCTCTTAAAATGGTATCTGTATACACTTATATGGCATTGTATTGTACTTGCCTTTTTATACCAACACTGTGTTCAGAATTAATAACGTGTGCAAGTACGCGAATAAATGATATTGCCGTGTTATTAGAGTTACTGGGAACATATTGAATATTCTACTGTTGTAGGATTTAATGCAGGCTAAACGATTGTAACGATGTTTTTAATTGATACAATTAGGGATCCTGATGGCGACCGGTGGTGTCGCAAATTCACATGTTTCGGTTTGCGCGTGATCACGGCTTCGATGTGAACTGAATAACTTAATGTTAATAACATTTATGCTATTTTTTACTGCTTTTTAAAAACGATTCTTGTACTTCATTAGTCATATGTGCAAATAGTATTATGAATACCATGATATTAAGTTGCTTAGGCTAGTATGTCTACTAAGTTGCTATATATGCTATATACTACTAAAATTCGCGATAAATATGCATTTAGGAAAACTAATGTTAAACTGTTATTTTTAAAACTACAAAAATAGATCCATAAAATATAAATTTGTAATCAAAACACATTAAGTAGCAGCTATTTTTATAAACTAATTGAAAACTAATTTAGTATGTATATCCTAAGTGTAAATAAATATGTAAAGGCTATCAATAGTCTGTCTTAGGGCCGATTTTTCCATCGCCAGATAACTTTTATTCGACGAATAAAATTGACGTTTGACAGATTTTGTATGAAATAACTGTCAAAATTTCAAAGTTATTCGTCGAATAAAGTTATCTGGCGATGGAAAAATCGGCCCTTAGTAAAGTCTGTCAGTCTGTTTAAATTTCGCGAATCAGATTCAATTTACGTATTTTGAAAATTATGTATCCAAAGCTTTTAAGGGGTATTTTTAGCTGATGACGACAAAGGTTCAGAGCATTTTGTAAAATATGATTTATTAAAGGTTTGACGAGTTTAATTTTCACAAAATATGTACCTATTTAAAAGCTATAGAAAACTAAAATCACTACTGTACTCATAGCATTACGAGGAGAGCCGCGTTGCCAGTCTATAACCAGTCTCATTAATATAATTATTGTACTATTTTTGCGATAATTTAAAATTTTATCGTCAGTTTAAGTCTGATTTAGTAATTAAATGACGATAATTATAGTAGTTCAATTTAAGTATATCAACATAAACGGCCGGATGTGATAAATTGACGGGGATCTGTTTAACATAGTTTCCGTAAACATTATAATATATTATTAATTGTATATATTATTAGTACATAATATACAATAATCGGTGTGCTACTGAAACATTTATATTTAATACTAAGTATATTTAAAGTATGGTATCTGTAAAGGTCATTCCATTTGTAATGTTTGTTCCGATAATATTTTAATCATTTATTAATTACTTAATTCATTTTACAAGGCGAATTCATGATGTTACAATCTACTTATGGGTTTGTTACACATAACAATCGTTAGGGCTTTAGAGTATCCTATCCTAGTTATCCTTTTTGTAAGACTGAAACCTTCCTTGGTAACTAAATAAGTAAACAAGACATCATTTACAAGAGTATGAAATTGTAAAAAAAAACATGTTACAAATTATAATTTATTAATTCGCAACACTATGTCAGCACCTTTATTTGTTACTGAAGTGTAAAAACTTCTGTTAGGCAATGTACTTACGTAGTGTCATTAGTTTTGAAGGATTATTATAAGTAGGCAAATGACCCAATATAAGCTGACTAGCTGGTGACAGGAGTATAAGTAAATACCTGCTAGTTACTCACCGTAAACTAATGATCGCTAGCTTACAACACTGTTTAGTAACTGTTTTATAATCTGTGTACTATCTTACAACATGCTCGTATTTAGTTTGGTGTATTAGTTTATTAATTAAAATAGGATATGTTTTAGTAACGTTACAGTATATATTTTTCTCATTATCAATAAACTTAATAAAAATAACATTCAAGTACAATCGCAAAATGACTCCTCCTTTTTTCTTCTTTTTTTCCCTGTGACTTGTCCCTGTGTGTGGATTTTGAAGTTCATGTGAACTTGCGTCCATTTTTGCTGTATACCCGCAGTTTTCACCCAGTTATTTTTTTCCTCGGGTAAGAGTATGATAATAATTTTCCTACCCATCTATTTGCCTATTTTCCTTGGTTTTCCGAAGAATTTTTCGTTTCGAATCGGTATCGTTCCTGTTATCAGCGCGTAAACCAATCAAACTGCAGCTTTATAATTATTAGTATCGATATAGCTGGATACTAACAGACCTGTATTTTATTTGTGTTTCCGTAATCAGACCGGAAAGGTCTGGTTTTTGCGATATTTTTCTAATCCAACAGTTACACTTTTGAGGGCTCTAACTGTAACCAATGTTAATGATTTAGTTTGGCAACCAGGATCGACGGCTTATTTCCTCCGGTATAGACCGAGCTTAGTATTTTGTATTCTATGACAAGTAACATTTTCATGCTTTTTAATATCAGTTTTTAGACCTAATTAATTAGATTCGTTCATGTAACATGTATGTTTCTTATACGGTCTACTAATGACAGGTAATAAAGATGGCATAACAAAGTAATTATGTTTTAATATAAAATATTGTTAGTACGAATGCGTACCTATTAGGTACATGCGACTATTGTATTGGCGCCATAAAAATATTTTATTTTCCATAATTATACTTCGCTGACGCCGAGTGTATATCATGTTTTTTTCATTATGTATGTTTTTCTAGTGCATTTGCTTGTTTGAGACTGAGTGCTTTTATTATTAGACTTAACAACGGATATCCTACTAATATTATAAATACGAAAGTTTGTATGTTTGTGAGTTCGGATGTTTGCTACTCTTTCACGCAAAAACTACTGTATCGATTAAGATTAAATATGGTACAGATGTTCCTTATAACTAGGAATAACACATAGGATACTTTTTATCGCGAAATTCCCATGAAATTGGGATTAACGCGAGCAAAACCGCGGGGTGCAGAGAGATCATTACTATTTCTTAATGATCCCTTTTAAACTAATTTTGTTTGAGGACTCTATTAGATTTTAATGTCATGCCATAAAATAATTGATTGTAAATATTATGATGATATAATAAACATACTCTACTACATATTTGTCCGATTATGCTAATTGATTTAATCTATGATGCGCTAAGGCATATTCCTGTGCGAGAATTTTCTTTGGGATTATAAACCCCCATGTACAACGAACCTATATACAACGAACAAAATCCATAGTTTCTTTTCGAATATTTTATGAATCTTAATTTATTTTCATTAGGCAAGTTTTTCTAAACTTTGATATGATTTAAATACATTTTCACATTAATTAATTATTTATTACTTATATAAACTTTGGTACAGTGGTTCAATGAGTAACTAGAGCAAGTCTCAACACGATCTGTAGGTTAACATTAGATCTAGAATACTGTAAGTGACGACGATAACCTCATTTCGGCTTTGTAATTTATTTGATCAGTAATTTTCCATACCTACGCCAATTAAAGTATTTTTATTGTCCAAACAAATTAAAATTAAATAGGCTAAAAACATAATAATTAATATACAGTTTTACTCACATAATCATAGATAAATTAAAAATTTAAAAATCCCCGACACAATTACTTTCAAACCCCCATAACTTTTAAACGGGTCAACCGATTTTCATCAAACATGTCTAAGAACACTCGCACGTGAGTCCCCTTTAATACAAAAAAAACTAAACTGAAATCGGTTCATCCGTTCGGGAGCCACAGACAGACAGATACACACACACACAGACACGTCAAACTTATAACACCCCTCTTTTTGCATGGTGGGTTAAAAAACAAAAGAACACAAAACACAAAAGTTACACAAAAAGTTTTGGTTCTTTGATGGAAGTAGGAAGAGATGTGAATGGAAGCAGTCACAATAACATTATAGAGAGTTAAGTAAAGCGTTGACATCGAAAACAAACTTAAGTTCATGATACCTTGTTCAAAACCTAGTTTTTCTTTAAGAGCTAAATCAATTTAATCCTACCTATATAAACGGTAACATAAGTCATACGAAACGACCCTGTCTACACTTATAGGATTTAGTAATCAACATTAGTCAATAATTTAAAGTAATTACGATTGCAGAAATCAATACACTTAAAACAACCTTCGATTTAATTCAATAGTAAGTTAAGTTTATAGGTACAGTAACTAACAGCAAGTGACTAACTTACAGCTATTTTGTGGGGACAGAAACCGTTTAACGTTTTATTAGTGTTTAGATCACTGCTATGATTGTAATGAGTTTACAATAAAGTACAATACATATAATGAGTACTTACAGATTGGTTTTATTCCATTCTCTGTTAGGAAATATCCATGAAAATGTGGCTTCGAACATTTGTTTGTATTTTAGATAACACACTATATTTTTCCTTATACATGCTTTGCTTACATTCCATGCTGACAGGTGGACAATAAATAAAATGTATAAATCTGAAAAGCTTTGTCTTTGACCATTGTCGGCACCGAAAGTCACGTCTAAAGTCAATGGTGATGTAATTGCGTCCATTGCGAATAGAAACACATGGGTATTCGCCTGTTATTAGCCATTTCGTATGTGAGGCACATAACTATTTTTGTAAAACGACAATTTGAGGAATAAAACACATACAGTGTTTGAATCACTGAGATGCGGCCACCTGGCTGACTCCGGCGGTAACTTGGTGCTGAAATATAGACATTATTCGTATCGAGGACTTGTAGAGTCATCGGTTTGGCATGAAGAATCTCCATTACATCCGCTCCTCATTGAATGAACACTGAGTATTTTGATTGCATATGACTGTGAATCAGAATTGGATTGTTAATAGATTTATTATTAGTCAATCTTTGTTATAATTGTATTTGTTGGGATCTAGCAATTTCTTTATAAAAGAAGGGAGAGAACGCTCAAAATATAATAAAATTGCAATACTGTTATACAGAAGTTAATTTTTATTAACCCATTCAGTACTGTAGTGTTGTAGAATTTAATTGGTTTACCTAAATTAACGAGTACGTTACCTAAGTGTTAATTCAACCATTAAGCTAAGTCAACTTTGCCGTACGTTGCAATAAAGACTTATCTCCCACAACCCAGACTATTGAAAGTTTGGTCATGGCTGCGATAATATTTACAGAAACAAATACTCGTAGTCGTATGCATTATAACCTTTTAAATGTACGATAATCAAGTTTACTAAATGAAGCGTTTCATATCCATATATCTGATTAATAACAAAAATAAAAATATTAAAATTTACGCTTCACGCAAAAAGTGATCCCATTGATTGATTGATGCGATACAGGCAATTACAATTTATTTAATAATTTATAAGCTGTTGTATGGACAAGAAAATATAGTTTGCAGCGCGACTACGGTTGTTACTGGTTGATGTATTAGCATAAATAGTCTTTATAAGAAGCCGACGCGACTGGCGCCTTGTCGAGCCGATCACATTAGATAGAAACACGGGAAATTACATAGCTTGTTGAATTACTGCGAATAAACAACTAGTAGCTGGATAATTGTGCTCGTTTACCTATTTGAGATACCTACCTACATTAACAGGCTACATTTTAATCTACGAACAATTATTATATATTTCATACAATATTATATTGCTATACATATTATTACCTTAATTATTACGTAGCCAAGAAGTAATTACAGAGTATAGAGGTGTTTATTTTCCAATACAATTGCTTGTATCATATTTATGCATTAAATAAATGAACGTGGCTAAGTTAATTTGTCGAAACGACCGCGGGGTAAGGTTAATGATAGAAGTATCGCGGTAATTGATCGATTTATCTAAGCTGAGATTGAACAAAGGTGGTTGGCGCGGAGAACGTAATCAATCCGCCGTAGAATGGCATGTTTACGGTGGTTATTACGAGGTGTATTATCACTTTAGTTAGTAAATCACACCAGTCGATAATGTCAGATAATGATCTGTGTCTCGGGCGTCAAGTGTGAGTTGGGAAACCGCAACCTTTGCTGGCGCCGCGTCTCGGCGCTCACGCACACCGTGTGCGCATAACGTAAATATTATTAACCTGCTCTACAATTTATCTAATGCTCTATATTAACGAGTTCTAATGTAATATACAACTATATTAGGTCATATTTTAAAATTGAAATTTGTAAATACTAATAAAATATATGAAAAAAGAGATACATTGCCTGGACATTCAGCTCGTTAAATGTACTTTGTGTAGGACTATAAATTTGAAAAAATGTGTCTAAAGTATGTAAGGAAGTTTAGTATCTATTCAACTGACAGTTTTGAAATTCTGAATTAACTTTAGAATCAGTTGTAAAAGAACATTGGTGTATTAGTTATTTACTTTCACACGTACCACACGTGTGTACTTAGAGTAAGTATACATATTATAATTTATAAGTAATGCTTGGACATTTATTATAAGGAACTGCGTGAAAATTATGTTTATGAAAACGAAGCTTCATTAAGAAGATAATTAAAAGTTAACAACAAACCATAAAATATTGACAATAACTAAAAATAAATACGTTGTAAATAACAAAGCGTACTGCGTTTGGTCGTGAATCATACACGTGATGGTACTATGCTTTTTCAAATGACATTTCTAGCTTCGGGTAAACTTTTATGAGTCATGTTTTCACGATAGTATCACAAAAATGGGACATTGAACTATATTACTGGCTGGTTATTCATATTAAAATAATAAAAATTTTTTGGTTATTCATATTTTTTTATTGGAAATTTGAAATCACGTTTGATTTTTTGTCTTTAACTTGCTTTTCATTCATTTCATTGTTGAATTTTAGAATTTTTCTATTGGAAATCTATAAATTTTGAATGTAAATAATTTTATTAACAATTTTGCTATTTATATTAAAAAATATTGGTTTGGATGATTCACAAAATAAGAGTCAATCATTCATTATCTTATCAGTATTAACGCATCATCAATAGATCTTTTCTTTTTAAAGATGATTTTTCCCGCTTTTCTGAGTCACTTGATTATAAATAACCAAAGTATATGACATGTACATATATGACATGTAATACAGTCATATCATTATACATACATGTTAATTTGTATAGTATGTGTGTATAGCATACAAAATTATTGGTTATCTTACAATTATGAAGTTGTTATATTGCAATTTATTATGCAATTGTAAGTTTAAAATTATTGACGTCATTTTAGTTTTCAATATTTATCAATTAGGTTACTGTTAAATATTTTATTGGATCGTCGATAATAAAATAAATATTTAATATTTAAATTGATAAGAAATATTTCAATTTAAATAAGTGATGAGTCACGATTCTTGAAAGTAAAAATATTTTCGAGGATTATAATAAAATTAACATAAATTTTACCTAACTAAATTTAGCTCTAAGTACCAACGGAACGGACTCGCACTTAACCACTTTTATTTCAAATATATGAATGAACTAATTTTTGGGTAGTATTTTAATAATTTTAATCCCTCTTCAAGATACGGTTCCATACGGCAATTAAACGCAAAAATATTTGTGCCAATTTTTTTAAGTAAGTTCCTTAGTTTCGTTAAAAACTAAATCTAAGTCCGATTTGTTATGGAAAAATTTCCTGAGGTTGGTTAATACTTTAGATTTTATCAATTTATTTGTTACATAATAAAATGATTAAAAAAAATTATATTCACATTTCCATTAGCGAAAAAGAAAAACAGTCGGAAAATTCATGAGCCGTTAATTGTATTAATTTAAAATATACAAAGAAAGAATTAAAAAAATTGTGATTAGGTTCTAGGTTCTTGTTAGGCTTTCTTACTTTATAACAATAGACAAATGTTTACCTAATTATAATAAAATTTTGTTTCATTTTTATTATTGTTCTACTTAATGGTCAGAATACTAAGAAATGCCACCCACATGAGACCATTTTACATTTTATATTAGATACATTTTAATTACCCATACTTTTCTATTTTAACCAGAATCTATCGTAAAATTATGACGTCATTGCGTGTGTTTACGATCAGTGTCAAAGTTTAGAATTTAATTTGACAAGATGATATAATGATTAACACCAAGAATAATGTATAGGATTCCATGTACTTAACTGTATACGTCAAATAGTTTTAATTTATTTATGTTAAAAGATTGTTTTGTCAAATGTTTTTTTTATAATAAAGTTAAAAATACATGGACAAGTTATATTTGTCTTATCTTTTGAAAGAAATGACAATAATAAGGTTTTATATCCAATTATTTTTTTATTATTTCTGTTACATTAAATGACTTACACTAATATGTAATGTTTTGTAACGTAACTAAGGCTGGTCAGGAATCTAGGCTAACTCGGTATGTATAAAATGACTTAACTGTGGTTAGTTGTCCTAATTGATGGAATAGATAACAGATTCTTAAAAAAATCTTGCTACATATTGCAAACGTTACGATTTCGTTATTTACATTACATACAATTATTACAAAATGCTTGTTGTTTTTAAGTTAAATTAATTAATAATTATCCTTTCAGTGTTGAATAATATTAGCTGTAGGCCGTAGTTATGCCTGCGTTACCGTAGTCCGTAGAAAATAAAAAAAATCATAGCTTATGCTACGTAGTGAAAATGAAAATGGAGCTTTCCATTAGTGAAAGAATTTTGAGAACTTTTAATTTTATTAATCACAAAAGAAAATATAAATATTTGCTCACAATTATTTCTTATTTTCTTCAATTATTTAATTAATTTCCAATCAATTGTAAGTGATTTTAGATGCAGGTAGAATAGAATAGTGAAGGGTGTGTACTGTGCAGTCGTGCAGTGCAGTGATGTTGTGTTGTGTGTGATGTTGGTTGTGTTGTGTTGCAGGTGTGATGTTGCGGGAGGCGGGAGGCTGGGTGCGCGGAACAGGTCGGAGGCACGCGCGCGGGGCAGTGCGCCGGTGCGCGGTGTCGCCGGCCACGCTCAGCCGACGGGCGCTCAGTGCACGCGCCTCGCCGCCGCCACCACACGCGTCCCCGACACACACCACACACACCCTCCGCTCACACTCACGACACACACACACTGTTTACACAGTGAACACTTCACACAGTGATTCGCGAGTGTTTTTTTAACAGTGCCGCGCTCACCATCATCTCAAAATTTAAGGTAATTTTTTTTATTAAATTAAATAGAAATAAGATAAATTATATTAAAAAATATACTGTTTGATGTATTAGAAAGTCACTTGCATGGCAACGAAACAAGTTAAAGCTATACACGTATCCACTGCAAGTACGCGAGGTACTCGAGTTGATGTAACCTCGTTAATATGTTGGGGCAAGTTAAATAAAGTCCGATTCTTAATTTACATTTACATATTTGGATAGATTTGAAATAAAATTCTAATGTGGACAAAACGGACGGTAATTTTATTTTTTGACGTCAACTTTATAAAGTTTAATTCAAATATTTGTAGTGGTTTGGTCGCAATGCACGCAATGTCGATGTTTGTTGTTATTATGCGGGAACATAGGTATGAGTATTGTGTAAATGATGTTAATATGACGGTACGTAGTATCTGGTTGGTACTACTAGTGTCTGTACGTCAACATGAATATAAACCAGTTAATGATGTGGTAACTCTTAATATGATATTCATCCACGGTGGAATAACTAACGCGCATATTGCTGCTTCGGTTATGTGAATGCCACTTATCATACTCGTCGAATAAATTTAGAAAGCTATCATCATAAATAAAATAATAATAATAAAATAATTTCAACACTAATTTTTCATTGTAACTTCAGATGAACTTTATGTCAAGGGAATAAGTCTATGTGTTGCAATGAAACAAGAAATATTTTTTTATTTCAATGGTTAGTTGCTTTAATTGAATTAATAAATTAATAAATATTATTAGTTCAATTTTTTTCCCTTAATATGCAATTAGGCCTATAATATCCTGTTAGGTATAATAAATATAAATTTAATTAATTCATCTCTCAATATTTTTTAATTGTTTACTAGGTATAAAACCTAGGTTTAACTAAGTATTCCTTACCTGGTTTTGCTTGTCCGACTTTTGTTTCCCAGTCATTTGTTGATTTCATAAAACTTTTCCTAACGGATGCCCACATTACACCGTTTAAAAACTTTCAAGTTTTGTAAGTTATTTAAAAGTTCCCAACTCATGATAAGGCAAATTTACACAGAACAAGACAGAAGTTATTCATCTATAACTTAATAAGCCTCCTTAAAGATTTGAGTTTTCCATACATTAAATTTAACCAATTTCATTTTTAGCCGTAGGAAAATTACAATGTTCATTTCATTACAATTATAATGAAGATAATGACAACAAACTTTATTCTAACTTTGAAAAATATTTGTAAACCTTAACAACTATTTGAGCTTACAAAGCTACTTTCAAGAGCTATCCCAGAGACTGTCAGAGACATTTTTATTTACTTTTTTGATAATTAAATCTCATATCCTTTACCCATTAGTAAACATTTTAAACAATATTTTTGTAAGCTTCTTGACGTTCAAAAGTGTTTCTATGAGGCCCCAATTGAATATATGTTTTTGAATTTGAATATAATAAATAAACCGGTTCAACAATTAGATTTATTTTTAATTTTAACCCTACTCTTTAATGTTGGTATTTTTCTGTTGAAATATTTACAATTAATGATCCAACTTACAATGGGTAAGAAAGCTTTAAGCTGTTTAAGCGGTTATACCAAAAATAAATAGCTTCTAAACGGAATTAGAAGCTTTTTATTTTTAGTCACTTTTATGTTAAAAAACAGGATCATTATGATTATGAGAAGTTCCTAATAGTTTTTGCTAATTAGAAGTTACATTTAATTGAGCTTAAATTTATATTTTTCTAATATATAAGTACTAATCCGTCATTGCGAGTCCCAAGCTCGTTGGCTTTTCCGGATAATTTCCTATATGGTTACGATTTATATATATATATATACCTTTACTTACCAATTTTTTTTTTGTGTCTATTTCTCATCACTAGTAATACATATTTTTATTCTATGAAAAATCTACTCCACAAAGGTTTGAACAAATAAGCATGATCTGTGACACATCATTAGACACAAAAGTCCTAAAATAGTATTGTACGGGTACAATTAATATTAGTAGGATTATCGTAGTATGGTTCAGTTTAAACAAAACTATGAGGGAAATGGTAGTAATAGTGAAAGATGACGCATCACCAGTGAAGGGACGAAGACGAACAGCCAGACAGATGGCAATAAACCCTGTTATTTATTCGTCTGGACTAGCCCTATGACGACACCCATGTTTCATCGTTTCAGCGAAAGATTCAATGAGTCAGCACCCATTCACAGCCGCATTAATACTTCCCGTACCTACTCATTCATTATTTATCACATAGCCGTAATGCTTAGTAGACTAGACATGTTATAATGAACACAACTGCAAAAACTGTATCCCTTCAATGCATCTGCCTCGAGAGGCAAGACAGGAAATCAGAAATGTCGTTTGAAAAATTAATTTCTTGTCGGATCATTCATTTATTACGTTTTTCTGAGAATAAATTAAAACCTCAATAATGGTATTGGTAATTATGTAATGCGGGAAAAGGTTCTGGTTTTTTATACATATTACAATAAAATTTAAAAGAAGTTTGAAAGTTAAGTGCTTATTAAAGATTAATTAAAAAGAGTTTGTTTTTCTGTAATTAATACGAGTATACGTACTTGTAGGTATATTGGTATGCTTTTCACGTGCAGAAAAGTAGAAACCCTTAATTGTCAACCTTTGAATATTTAAATAAAACTCAATTTAAATAAGTAATAAGGTACATGACATATGGCACAGTTAAGAAGCGATTTAACAATAAATGCCATGAGGATGTTTAAATTAATATAAAGTAAAACAATGATAACCTTTAACTGGCAGATAAAGCGAGAGCTGCTTGTCGCAATTTCTCTGTAAGAGTTTCTCACGGGATTAATTAAAGTTTACTTGAACACAGCCAATGATGACCGATCCTCGCCAATTACCAACAATAAAACACCATTTATTAGTCTAGTAAACGTTACAACGGTTATTTGAAAATTTAAGATTAACGACTCCATTTAAATCCGCAATAATGAAGGTATTTTCATTATATTACATTTAACAAGTAGTAATTTTCCGCAGACAACAATAGTTTCAAAATATAAAACGGATTTGCAAAATAAATGATTTCATGTTGTTCTAGACGGCGATAATAGTAGCAATCAATACGAAATCGGCTATCAGGATAACGTCACTGACATATTTGTTTAAAAATGTCTATGTAATACGTACTTGTATCTACAATCTTGTAATCGATGTAATCGTTAAAATATTCACTGTTTATCTACTCTTCAGTTCTTACTGACGATGGGGATACGATGAAAGGCTGATTGTGTTTTCAACAATCTGAATCAGGTTCTTGATATTATCATTGGATTCCTTTGTGATTATGAATTTATAAGTATTTACATACATATTTGTATTATGTAACCGGTGATAAATGGCAAAAGAAACAAGATTACTGTCAGTAATCATTCATTGGACATGGATACTTTTCATTAGCGAGTGTACTTATTTGTTAAGTTAATATAACATGTTTTTGTGCTTTTTAATATGTTTGTTATAATTGTGGTGACGTGGTTTTATTACATAATCTTCTTTCAAATGTATAGATACAAACTGTAGTAACAAATTGTCTATTTTGAAGAAAATATAACTTTAATTGGAACAGATGGGGTAATTAGTTTATTACGTAAAGTATAGATAGAAGGTAAAGAAATGCTTTTATCGAACAATAACATTATGAATTTAAGAACAGTGTTCATTCATTATATTTAATTACAACTTGAATGAATAGCCGGCGACCCTTGTTATCAGGAGTCACAGTGCCGAGTGGTGGTCGCACTCATTCCAACCTCATATGAACATAGCATATACTTGTACGTCACAACTCATTCCATTAAAAGAATATGTTTTTCTGGGAACTACGACAGTTGTACAAGCATTAATTCAAAGTCGTGACGTAGCGTCCTTCCGGTACGACATGCGTATTTTTTTATAATAAAAATATCATTTTTATTAAAGTTTTATCCGTCATTCATTATGTTCTTCCTTGAATCTTTTATTTTCCGCTACAGTTGCTTTTTAAAAGCCAAATATTTTTCCTTATTAGGTACTTACAACATTAACTGTCGCAAAAAGCATAAATTGCAGTATTATACGTAGTAACACTATGTATGTTTGTATTTATACAGTAGTTTGCTTTGTTTTCATTTTATTCATCCATGCATTTAATTAGGCATGTTTTCTCTTAATTAGAGTAAGAGACTTACAAGGTACAAAGGTCTTAACTTAATCTGTTAAGAAAAACGCGTCGCACACGTATTAAAATATTGGGCTAGTTAAACATATAAAGATAAAAGAATTTGTATGTGTAAATTGCGATCCGATATAAAAGACACGGTTAATTTGTGTTGCTGTGGCATTTTGTTCTTTAGTGTGTTGTGTTAAGAGTGCATGTTTGGTGTTGAAAGTGTCGATGGTGCGGTTGTTGGCGACAATCAGGCTGCGTGGGCACTATCGGCAGAGCGAACACGAGGTCGACCCGCTCACCCTGCTATCGCGAGTTGCAGACCGCGCCTCATTAACTCTATTAATAATTCATCTCATATCTCAACCCTATTGTTCTGCGCGTATATTTTCCATTCGTCACAAGCACCTCGTATGAATTCGATTACCTACAAGTCCTACAACATTGTCGTGAACCCGTTTGGTACCTTTCACATACATATGGGACTCTGTTTTGGGTTTCACGTACTGCCTGACATATTGCAAGTCATATCTGTCACTGTAAAGAAATGTACTTTTGAAAAAAGAATATTATTTTATTTAAATTAATGTGCGTTATTCTGCAACTTTTTGAGCACTGTTTCGGGACGCTTGAAAGCATCAATTAATTATTTTTAAATGTTTTGAACAAAAATATTTAATTACAATTATAATTGAAATAACAAGCATATTAAAATCGCAGTAATAATGTAATTTATGATGTTTTATCAGCAGTATTACAACCCAATTATAGCTCTATGTCACTGATTAGGATTTATTATTATTTTAATAGTTGTTATGGCCATTACGGCGTAGGAATTTGATAGAGAATTCTCTGCTTACTGAGTACAGTAAGTACATTGATATAATTCAACGTAAGAACAATAAATATTTTGTTTATTTGGTTATTTTAATATAGCGGAAACTTTAGAAGAGAATTTACTTTTTCTCTATACAAAACACATTATACATACATACCAGTACATCTATAGGTACATATAGGTAATGTTGTAATGAGATGCTAAGCGCAAAATTAGAGAGAGCTTACACCAAATTGGATAAGTAATACTTTTTTGTCCATGTACGTAAGTATATGTGAAAGAAACTATAGGAAAATGGTCCGAAAATTTCACCCGTAATTAGTAACGAAACAGTTTCTTGTAATTATTATCTTAAACCCCTTTTAAACCCTAAAAACTGTTAAAAAAGCTGATAAATTGAACACGTTATTAGCTAACAAAGTGTAATAAGGAATATGTATGTACACATATATACCTATTGTTGGCGACTGTTGCTAACCGATAACATACGTTTCAGTTATCGTCAATTACTGTAACCTCCAAACACTGGCATTCTCTCAGGTAGATTGTAGGCGTGGACGAGTGAGGGGCGTGACACCAACCCCCCCTGTGGATCAACCTACCTGCCTTCTACATACCCCCACCCTGCTACTCATACTTCCACTATTATTAAAATAATTCCACACAACAAAAAATGGATTCTAAGTAACACTTTTAAAACTTTCGCGAAACGAATTCATAGTTTTAATGTTTAATTAAAACAGATATTAATCGCGTAAAACAAGTGTTTGTGTATAGATTTTAAGCGTATTTTTTCCTTTTTGTGATGCGCAAAAGAAAACTTGTAAGTGTTTTGTTATCATTATTTTTTTCTATAAGCTTTTTAAACCCAATTCGCTTTTAAATTTACTGCTTTTCGATTACAGGTTACAGGACTGTAATAGTACAATATCAAATACTTAGTTCTTAATGCTGTAGTTATAGTATCGTTCGTTTACACCATCTTTGAGAAGTACGATCTTAATATAAATTCTAGTTCGATCGAACACAAATAATAAATTCCATGAATCCAATTTGCGTAAATTCGTGTGAGAATATTAACTATTTGCGTGTTAACTCACACGTCATACCTTGGACTCTACTGTGAAGATACTTATTATCTAATCACAAATAAGTATTTAAAAATATTTTTATTTTTCTCTATGATATGATATGAGGGTAAACATAATTAACATGTATTATACTTAATTAATAGGTAAACATATACTTAAAATAGAGTTCTAACAGCGGAAAAATGTCCGCTTATGAGTACTTACATAGTACATACCGTACTAATATTAGAAAAACATATTATACAAAAATATTATAACATAGACAAAGACATGTTCGATTATGAACCACTGTACTTAATTACCATTCAATGTGTGATGTTGAATGAGTTCAGTATATAAAACTATAAAAAATTAAGAAACGTTTGTCGTCGAACATTAGTTGATGTATTTATAGACACCATGAGGTAGTCCCTAATGTAATATGTCTGTACTCACTGCTACCTATGGGTACATGTTTACAGAGACTTAATGGACATGTTGTGTTCAACTCCGTTAATTTAATTATCCGTGTACGCCAGACGCTGGTCCACTGATCAACGACTGTCATTGTTTTTAACGCCACAATGAAATCTTTAATACATTCAGGTCAACTTGACCTTTTTGGATTAATTTTTGAGTCAATATTTGGAATTACTATAGTCAATATTTACAATACTATGATAATCAATTTTAACACTGGCACTAAAGGGAAAGTTGTGACGTATTTGAGATATGGTGATAGAGAGAATAAGCTAAATTAAATGAAAAATCTAACGAAGATATATTAAAGCAAGGACATGCAAAAAGGTTATTAAAACCAATTCAGACTAGAAACGGAGTGGTGATTAACCACCCTAAAGGTTCATAAAAAGCAGCATTATAAGCATAGGTAATTGAAGCAATATGAAAAGTAGACGGAAGACAAAGAAAAAGAAGGTCTCTTGACCTTATATAGACCACTTAAGGAAAATTAATGCATTGGACAAAGTAAAGTGTAAGCAGTTGCACTATTTAGGTGCCCTGACAACAGCACCTGCTCTTAATTTGAAAGTGTCCATTAAAAAGTTCTTCGAAAAATAAGTACGTATTTAAAAAGTTAAAACCGCATTTAAGTTCCTTAGACTAGTGTATCTTTTACAAGCTTTGTAATTAACCAACATTGTCAGTTATCCATTTCAATTAGCAAAACTATTAAATAAACCCATTATCAATGACTTAATTATTTGGCTTAAAGGCTTACTTCTGTGTTCACTGATAAAGCTGTATAATACTAATGAAATGATAAGCCAATTATAGGCGTAACCTGAGAAATTACAAGAACAAAATCATTAGAAAACGTATGTTTTTTATTTAAAATAAAATACCATACGCAGTCACGGATTAACCCTTAATCAAATTAAGCAATTGCTTAGAGCACCACATCTTGGGGCCCTTGGGGGGCACCAGAAAATACCAGAAAGGGCACCAGAAAACTTTTTAGTTGACATGGGTGGGGGGCCCCAGGGCCTTGAACATAGCGAGTGTTATTATAGCTGGGCTTTTTTTATTCCATCCCTGGGTGCCCAAAGGCTTGGATTGCTTAGGGTATTAAGTCTTAATCCCGTCACTGACCAAACGTTTAAAATCTTAACATCAAATCTACTAACCCATTTATTCAGTACATAAAAGTGAATTGTCTAGGTTAACTGTCTAACACAACCACAGCTGTGTAGATGTAGGTACAAGATTAATCTTAGATCTGCAAACAAATGTAATAGTGGATTCTCCTTTAATATTTGCCTTGAGATATCACAGGACAGCGGCACAGTGGTAATCTTTGTAATGAGATTATGAATTACACAAAGACTGAACTAGAATTAAATTACATTGTAGAATAATTTAACAGATAACTTGAATTATTTTCTTGTAATTGAATCTTTTCAATTATGTAACGTTTCTTGAGTTATGTTTTCAATTTCGTAAGCTTAAATTAATACTTAGTTGTTATGTAATCTTCTTTTAATACTAGTACTTATTAGTTTCTTACTAGTTATTTAACTTAAAAACTAGGAATTCTTGAATTTAAATTTATACAAGTAAACGGATCTAACGACTTGGATATTGTATCTAGATAAGATTTTTCTAATAAAACTTTAAACGTGTTGGTTCTGTATACTTAAAAGTGCACAAACATAAAAAATCTAATAGCAAACATTCGTCTTTAGTAGTTTAGAACTTGTATTCTAAACCCGAGAACCCGTGACTCCTTGCCTTGCGGCATGGTTACCGCTAAACCATGGAGGTCATCGATAGTAACACCTGTCGCATTGCGCTTGCTTGTTGATACTGTGGTCGACTGGTCGTGTGTTGGTAGATGCGCACACGTCAGCACGCTATTGGCGTATGAGTATGACCCTCTCCACAGAAGTGCACCCCAGTCCCGCGATCGTCGAACCTGCAGCGAAAAAACCTGATCTTGTTACTCTCCGCTTGTACAGTTAGTCGCGCATTAAGTAATCGGAGCCGAGAGCTACGAGATAATGTTGCGCACGCGTGAAATATATCCGAGCGTTTTTATTGCGACCGCGTTCCGCACTCGGACTGGTATGCGCGTGTCTTTACGCCGAAGAAATTCTGTCGACGAGTGGTTTGCCTCAAGCGACCTTGCGACTCCGCCCCCCGCATGCCCCGTGAAAGTAGGTGACGCACTCGTCCGCCTCGCTGGCACCCGTCTTCACATTCGCTCCAACAACGACGAGCGGCCGCGGCGAGCCCTACAACAAGCGATACATGCGCCTTTCTAAATGTACAACCTCTATAACTCACCTGTGGAAAATTATTTGGAACTTGTTGCAAGCTTTATGGCCGGCTCGGGCGTCTTATGAAAACGGCTCATTACAAGAACTGAAACTTTTTTTGAAATGTTAAAAATAGTCAAGTTGTATCACAATTGTGATGACCACTTTGGGTACTGAGAGAGCTAAATAAGGAATTATTATAAATAGATGCCCTTTGAGCTCTGTTTCATTTAATTGTATTTTAATATACACCAATGAGACATAAATAATTTCTGAATCACTTTAAAATATTTAATCATAAAAGTATTCATTCGTACTAGCATAGTGGAAATGTTTTAAATTAATCTGTCTCTAAGCTCTGCGCATCAAATAAATATCCTATAATCGTTTAAACTTTAAAATTAGAAGCGACAAACAACACGATTTTTTTTCTAGTTAAAGATTATCATAAGATCAATACATAAATATACTTAAATGTAAAATATATTGATACAAAGATATAAGTTGATAGAAGCGGAAGTTATAAATGTTCGCACGGCGTAAACATTTGACAAATCTGCGATAACCGATTTTCTTTGTAATATTTATCATTGGTATTACTCAACTTCGAGGAAATGCATTGTGAATATTGCCACATTGGATGTAACTGAACACATTTTAATCGAATGCTTAGCCATGGGTTCCAGGATTGCTCATTGCCCGTTCATATCTTCGCGGAATATGTTGCACCCTCAATTGTATTTAAACATAGTGACTTATTCGTAATTGTGACGAACAGCTGAATTAACCAGACGTCATGACTCCCGGTTTCCAAGTTAGTATTATATTTTTCATTGTTTATTATTTTATATATTTTCAATAAGTTGAAACGTAAAACTTTGACTCGAATTTAACCTAATAATAATGTACAAACAAAGTAGATAAATACCAAAACATTTAACAATATGTCATATAAGATAACAAGAGGTAATAAAGTAAGTTAATTAGTTAATAATTCAGTACAATCAAACGAGTTCAACTTTAGACAAACAATTCATTACAAAATGATCAATAGTTAGTAGTCGTTAATAACAATGCGAGTCGCGATAACATTAGAACTAATGTTAACTTTGTTACCTATGCCATATACTTTTTATCGGTTCTATTGTCCGTTTGGTATTTTCTCGATCAACAACGGGTTGATTGATATGTGGGACAAAAAATGTTACAATACCAGTAGCGGATGTACGGAGCGAAGCTACTGCTATCAGACACATCTTGAGAACTTTATGCCTCTCGACATTAATCTTCAGAAGGTATCTATCTATAAATTCATTTTTGTTTTAAGAAATGTATTAAAAATGTATTAGATACATCTAATAATATGCGAAATTATTAACAAAAACATTTCTGAACGCAAATATTTGAATATTTTTTCAAAGCAGGATTTTCCCAAATTGGCGCCAGCCTTTATTAAGGTACACATTACTTTTTTGTTATGTATTAACATTATTTTGTTAATTACCAATTACAGCAATACCGGTCCAGTTCCGCGTAACCGTGATATTTTAATTCCGTAACATTAATTGTATGAAAAACTTTTCAAATAAACTCTTTTGTAATTTTTAATGGTTTGTTAAAAATACATTAGTGAGGAGGATCTGAAACCGGAACTGTTTGTAATTGACAATCGAGCTTCTCTTTGGGAGTAACTATCGTTGGTTAATATGAAGCACTTTTTTGCTCCAATGTTATTATTAATGAATAAATGGTATAATGTATGTGAGTACTTGAGGTCAATGGACGAACGGAATGCTGTAAAAAGTGCTTTAAGGACATCAGTCTGACACTCTACTAACTGAGGCGATGTTTCACTGCTGGCTCTGCCTCGGGGTCATTAATTCTCTGATTAGCTTTGAATAAATAATTAGTATAATTCGTGGCCAATGCTCATTTTAGTTCGATAACATTTCGTGATTAAGTTTTGATTGTAATCAATTATTTTCATTTTGTTTGAATTATAAAAATATCGGTAAACTTGTGTTTGAATTTATTAGTACGTTAATGTTTTTGAACAGGATCAAAAGTTATTTCGTATTATGTATTTACCTGATTAGGTATTGGAACTACTAGTTAAATACTTGAACAATTCCAAGAAAATATATCTAGACTACGAGTATCTAAATATAAAATGACGTAAATAATTTTAAGAAAAATATAAGTTTATAGGTTCCTATGTTAATTTAAAGCTAATAAATATTTATCTTATTTTTTTCTATATATGTAAGTATTTTAGTGAATACCTATACAAAAAACAATTTATGAAATTCCGTTGTCTACTCGATGGTATATTTTTGGCAATCAGGTACCTACTTAGATTATACTTAACTAGCAGCGCTCCGCGGTAGTACTCGCGTAGTTCCCATTCCCGTTGGAATTCAGGGATAAAATATAGCCTATGACACTCAGGGATAATGCAGCTTTCCAATAGTGAAAGAATTTTTTAAATCGCACCTTTAGTTTCGGAGCCTATTCGTTACAAACAAACATACAAACAAACAATCAAATCTTTCCTCTATATAATATTAGTTTAGATGTGTGATAACTCTTAGGTCGAAAACGGTATATCCAGATATATTTCACTTGACTTTCATATAGGTAAAAGGTTGAAAAGATTGTTGCTATTGCTAACAACTGTTCTGTACATCATGAAGTCATGATACAATGAAACTATGCCCATCTACGCCATGATGTTACTTCGAGAAATTATTTATTAGAACTGACCTGTGTATCATAAGGGTTATAAGAATGTTGTAAATTTTTGAAATTCCAATCGTATCTTTACAACGGCTTACGGTAATAATGAAATCATAAACATTTAAATCACGTGTTATTGACGTGGACATGTAAATAAATACACACATTACAAGAATGTAAGAATGTCATTTTAAGAACTTTTTATTGCTTAATTTGTTATTTTTTCCTTATATTCAACGATAGATTAGGTACTTATATTAAAAAGCATTTAGAAGTAATGAAATTGTCAATATAAATGATTTATGTTACTTTTAAAACTTAATATATTTTATGGTTTGATATTTCAATTTAAACTTAATTTTCAACAAAAAATAATAACACCATGTATTTGAAAATGTTGGTGTTTATATATTGTAAAAACAACGCTAATTATTAAAGAAAATCGCTGGAAAATTCGTCGCTGATGAACAGATAGAAAATAGTTCTTTATTAAGATATAATTTCGTTGAATACAAAGTATAATATCTAAAACTTTCTCGTTATTATATGAATAAAATCTTATCGGAAAATGCTGATATCAGTCAATAACCTAAAAGAAAGTAAATTGGTAGTAATTTATTAGATAAATATCAAGATAATAATAGTGACGAATAATAAGTAATTTACAGTGAAATTAAAGTATTATATTATTCAATGTGAGATTTTTTTTTAAAATGGACACCATCGTCTTCCTGAACATAGGGTTTCAGCCCCATGCGCCATTACCTAATATTTGTGTGATTCACAATTGTTTTTCTATGTCTGTTTGTGTGTGTATGTATTGTGACTATTAAGTGTCTGCATACTTAGTTGTTATACCCCAGATACAATAATAAAAGTTAGTCAGGAATCAGTTGCTGCAAAAAGATGATTCTAATTCTACCTGTTAAAAAATTAGATGAGAGTTTTACTAATTAGGACCTTAACAATTCTCAATTGAGTTTAATTTTTCTTTTACTAATTTTCATCATAATTAATTTACACGATCGTAGGGAATTGAACTAAGTTTGATATTTTCAGTAAGTATGTAATTTTTGTCCTTAGGTGTTGCGCACGAGTGGCGTGGCGCGAGATTGTGATGCGAGGGCGGCGGGGCGGCAGGCGCAGGCGCCGCGACTAGCGACCATGCGGGGCCAGCGCGTCGCCGCCTGCCTGCTTGTTCTAGCCGCTGCACTCGCTGATATCGCATTAGCTTCCACTGACGTCATTAGTTTGAGTAAGTACTTGGAAATTTTGAGATTTTAATTATAGTATGACCATAAATAGAACTAGATTTGTTTTGGCATCTCATATACAGGGTGGCGCGATGATATGACTATAGAATGTAACCGATATACCTATGTGTTATACAAATACCTGCTTTATGTTTTAATTGGTTTATATTTTTCCTAGGAATTTCAGCAGGTTCATTTATTTTATATTGCCGTCGCCGCCCTGTATAACCCGAACTGTAAAGATAAAAAAATATTGTTTAATTAATATAGGAAAAAAAAAACGAAACTTATATTTTTACACATTATTAAACATCAACTCATCAACAAATATTCAATCACATACAGCGATCATGTAAACGTTATTTATTACACCGATAGTGTTATGAGTTTCATCGGTAGGTTGTTGAAGTTTCACAAGTCGTACAATCCCCTCAATAAAAGACACAACGGTTACTTTACCGGTTGCTCAAGTTGCCTCAGCGACAATTCTTCTGTTGCGAAACCATTCGGTCCGAGTTCCCACATAGATCACGCGTACGCTCTCAATCTCAATACTGTTTTGTTATTCTAAACATCTCGATATTAAAATCAACTATTTATTTATAAAAGTTAACTGTTATTATTATAGGAATGCGTACAGTCGTGTACATAACGTTGAACTTATGTATTTTCACTTTTTGACGTCAAATTGTGTTAAAGTACGATGCAGTGAAAATACTGGGTTTATATTAAAAATATTGGTATTTTATAATATATTTGAATATAATTATAAATCAGATTTTTATTTGTTTAGTTTTTTCCAATTCAGTTTTCCTCAAGTTTTGCTGCATGTCTTTACTTCCCAGAATTGGATCGTAATGGTGTTAGTGACACTATCAGAAAGTGTGTTTTTATTAGGAAAATAAATAGGTTCCATTCAGGGCTAGGAATATTGATTTTTGTCGAGACCAATGATGCAGTATTCATAATTGCTATTTCTTATAGATTTAAAAGTACCTATTAAAAATCTTCTTAATAAAAGTGCAACAAACCCATAGAAACAAAAGGTGAAAATGTAAAATTTATTTCTAATTCGCATTACTTTTTATTCGGCTAAATACACAAGACATTTATTTTCTTTGCTCAATAAAGAATCCTTGATGGTATAAAGAAATTCATAACGCTCATTATCCAATTACAATTCAAAGGGTACAAAATATTGGTTGATCAAGGCTTGCGTCTAATCAGACGCCTTTGAGTTTGTACAGCCAGCAACAAAATACCGATACCATTTTTGCGACTTTCCAAGAGCAAAATTTATTTTGCCATGACAATTAAGAGAAATGTGCTCGTATATGAAATTTAAAGGAAAAAAGGGAATATTTGAATATATTAATCCACTTTTCATATTTGCTGTACTACTGGGGTGATATTAATATGTTCACATAATTATATAATTATGTATATTTCGTGATAATATTAGTAGGATATTGACTGAGTTGTTTCCCAGCTATTGAGCACTGCTTTCTGCTCGATGTTTCATCCACATATAAAAAATGACACACGTTTACCTTAATTTGAAACAGAATTGCTATTTATAAAAAAATCTTTTCCTATATAAAAAAAAGATTTAAAAAAATCTACCTTTGTCTTATCGAAGCTTCGTTGAAATATCTTTTCCCTGAAACTATAATTAAATTTCTTGAAAGTGCTTAAAGTACCGTATGTACTATGTAGTTATTAGCATAATAATGTCGTCGTATTACGGATAATTTACTTTGTCTGGCTAATAGAGTAGATATATTAATTAAAAGTTGACTTGATAATGAAGTTGTTCTTCACTACGTTACATTTTCACTTCGTAGAAATAAAAAAAAAAACGCTTTTTTATAAGTTTTTACGTATATTTGAACTTATAGAATAACGTCGTCGTAGTAAAATTAAGATTTTTTTAATTTTAAATTAAAAAGAAAAGTATATTGATCCTATGAATTTATCGCGTCATTAACCTTGTATATAAAACTTTTATTTTTTTGTTACCATGTCTTATCTAAACTACATTTATAAGAGCTTTTAATAGGATTCTAAAGTCCTAAGGCTGAGGGGCAAAAAGTTCAATTACCTAGTATCGAAACCGCAATGATAAGCAAAAGAGGGCAGGGCAGGTACCTAAATGGATTTGGCATTAATAAATAATGGTTGTTTAAATTAATTGTCATCCTAACTAATCCTAACTAATATTATAAATGCGAAAGTAACTCTGTCTGTCTGTCTGTTACCTTTTCACGGCTAAACTACTGAACCGATTGACTTGGAATTTGGTACAGGGGTAGCTTATGGTCCGGGAAAGGACATAGGCTATGTTTTATCCCAAAATTCCTACAGGGACAGGAAGAACGCAGGTGAAACCGAGGGGCACAGCTAGTTGTGTATAATACTGATCATATTATTAGCACACTCGTAGTGTATTCATACAGGGTGGCGATGACATTAAAACAATAAATAAAACTGAAAGTGCCAGTTAATAGAAGTACTACATGCGATCACTTAGGTATAGCTTTATAGTATTTCTATGAACTGGCACTTCCATCGCTTTCATTTATTGTTATATTGTCCTCGCCATTCTGAATACTAATTGAATAATTGGCGAAACGTAATAGGGTGACGAGACATCTGTGAAATTGGTCTAATCGGTAGTTCGTCAAATTGTTTCTAATTATGAATTCTGTCAAGTATGCTGTCAATGTAAAGATGGCCATTAAGGAGTCAGTCGAAGTGATCAGTCCAGACATAAAACTGCTGTGGCTTCAAAAGTTTTAGGCCAACTAGATTTCCCCACTGGAATCTGGAATTGCTCTGCTGATTAACGACCATTTTTGGATAAACGCCAGTTCAACTGATCAGTTAAACTAACTGGGCACCTTACGAGCCTCAATCAAAAGCCTAAAACTAAAATCCAAAAAGTTCTTCAAACAAAAAACAATTGTGGCCAGACCATTACACATACAATATTGTAGTAACACATTATACTAATACAATAATATATATTCTATATCATAATCGGGAACAAGTGCCAAGTACGTGCTATGAAGGTCAAGTTCAGTGTCAAATTGGGCTTCCAGCTGTGCTGACATTGATGCACTATACAGGCTTATCTATCTAACCTTACGAGCATTCGTCTTATGCAAACGGTACTTAAGCGGACGAGTACAATCGTGATCAGAATTTAATTAGTAACTACTCTAATAATTAATTATTGAAAGGGAAAATTTCTTTGTTTGATAGTAGGGGTAATGTCTGTAATTAGAATTATTAGAATACTGATATTTTATCTTACTTACTAATGATACTTAGTTATAATGAAGTTACAAATTTTCATATTATTTTGATACCAATCGATTTACAAGAAATATTTTCAGATATAGATTTGTTACTTTTTGTGATTATTATAAATAGAGATAACGATCAAGTTATTTGTCATAGTCAATATTACAATGCAAATATTTTTATAAGTATGTAGTATCATTGGTAATAATTGAATCATATCATGTTAGAAATATATTGGCTTTAAGGTAACAAAATTAGTTCATTAGATAAAGTAAAGCCGTCAGCCAAACTTGCAAATATCGAAAAATCTTTCATCAGCATTTTTAACTGGTTAGAAAAACACAAATAAATTGAAACAACTTAATCCCTTAAAGAAACCACAGTAGTTTTCGAAAATCAATCTAATCAATAATTAGTTAGTGGCAAATGATAATACAGTGTAGGAAAACATATTTAGGAAACGCAGGTGTGTCCTGCGAAGAAAATTCTAAGGTTGTGTGTAAAGTCGACCAACCCGCACTTGGCCAGCGTGGTTGACAAAGGCCTAATTGAGGGTAGGCTCGAGCCCCTCGTTAAAGACAAAATATGAGCTAATAATAATTAATGAAGTGATATTCGTATTTCACAGTCATAAATAATATAAGTTACTTATCTCGACCATCAACTTCAAATGAATACGTTATAATTTTAACGTAACCAAATATTTGAGACTTTGCTCCTCAGATTTGCATACATTGACTAAAACCTACTTTTATATCAATAAAAAATAGGTATCATAGCTACTTATTTTATTTTTGTTAAGCATTTATAATAATAATCATAATGATTTTAAATTATATACACAATTTGACAATATAAATTACCTTTAAGAGATGTATAATTTACAATTCGTCGTTTTATTTATAAATTAGTTTACCTTGAAGTCCGCTAGTTGCTAAGAGACTTATGGAATGTAAATATATTAATATGGTAGTCCACAAACAACGCATAAAGAAGATCAGGCTTTGAAATAAAAATCTAATTTTAGATTCATACTTATATGCTTTTACTTTAATACGTAGATACTCTTTTTTGATAGTTTTCTCTGTATCATATAGTACAATTAAATAAGTATTTAATAAATAAATATATTGTGCAATAACAGTATTATATTTACGAGTATAAATGGGAAACAATTAATTATCTTTTATTGTTTTTTCTTATTCCGTTTGGTTTTGAACCTTGAACTTCAGGGTGTAATATAACATATTTACTTATATTTTGTAATCTCCTACGAAATATGTCTCAATACAAGTAACTAAGCCACATTAGATAATGCTTTGTAAGTGAAAGTTAGTTTTCCAGCGATTAAATCATTTGGAAATACTGTACAGTAAATTAAATTTGAGTTAAAATCTAAAATTTGAGTAAGAGTATGCATTGATGCATAAATTCTAAGGGTTGAATAGGAGGTTAGAAATGCATTTTCATTTTAAAAACTTTTCATATTTCTCAGTTATTCGGCAAAAATCACTATTACTCTGAAATTGTGCTTTTACACATTCACTTCATTTTACACCTAAAAAGCTTTTTTAAAAGAGAATGAGATTATTTAAGCAAATTCTTAAGTTATCATATCATGCAGGATTTAACGAATAACGAATATATTTCAGAATAAATCATATTAATGTCGCGAACAACTTAGAAATCGAGCTTTTACCTGATCTAAATGTAGAGAAAGGTAGTTCAATAAAGTTCAAAAAGTAATTTAATAAGAAATGAATTAAGGCATTTTCTATTCACAATATTTCAAAAAATAAACTGCTAAAATGTTCCTACTGTACAAGAGTTTTATCCAAGACAAGAATTTACTTAGTACATGTAATATTTACAATGCTAACTTGTCAATTTCCGTCATTGTAACAAAACAAATAAATCCAGCAGACTTTGCAGATCACGACAAATAACTATATTATTGTGTGTACTCAAAAGAGTAAACAGACATTACGGAATGTTATGTGTTCACTGATACAGACGAACTCATTAATTACCAAAATATCGAGGCAAGTCGCGAGTTTATCGTCGCGGCCGGCCGTGGCGCCCGTGGCTACGTAGTAAGAATGCGGATCTATGGATTTAAATCAAGGTAATACACCGATCAGCCGGCGACAGTGGATGCCGTCGTCGTAGAGACGAGCTGGCAAATAGGAAAAAATTTATAATAATACTCTTGCCTAAATAAATATGTGTATGGTATGATTTATATGTGCACTTTTTGTCAATAGTACTTGGTTGAGGTGTAATATCGTGACCAATGAGACTGGTTTTTTAACCTTTAGGTTTTAAAGATATGTATTATTTAATACATATTAGTATACATTATGATAAATGCAGTTGATAGTACTTAACTTGGTTATTCTTTAATGAATAGAGGGAAAACTGTTTTATTGAAAATTGTCAATCTCAAAATTTTCAAATGCATTTTCTACACTTATGTAACAAGTAAAAAGCGGAAAAGATACTAATTCAAATAATGCATACCGTTAAAATGTATTTTTTATAGCTCTCCAATTACATCGGAATTCGGCAAACGAAGGACGTCAACATTGATTGGGTAGTTATATCTATTAGTCGATTGGATAGTAAAGCTCGTACCTATTCAATTTGTATAGTAAACACGCCACAACATAAATATGGTAAATTTCCAATCACATTTAATATATTTTTTAATTTAACACGAAAGTTTAAATCGATTTTTCGATTATGATGTTAACCAATACTAAATTTGCATAAACTTGACTGCTCCGATTTCCTGGGCGTGTTTATTGACAATGGGATAATTTATAGGTAGCCAATCTCAAGTAGACTATAGATTGATATGCGCAATATTACTTTATTATACAAAACTAGTATTTTATATGTTTTATGTCGTTGTAAAATAGTTTAGGTCAGGTCAAGACATATTTTTAGATGGCTTCTCTCAGCGGGTATCTTATTAATCGTAGAATTTATTCTGAACGACATTATTAACCCCTAAACACTTTATTACGACTAAGATAAGAAAAAGGTCCGAACAAATTGGCTAGTAACTTGATGTTTGTGTAAAATGAACATGGAAAGTACTATTTTATTGGTAACTGGTTAACCGAGAGTGTATATAAAATGCGCATGTTTATATACATTACATTTTATTGGTATCTGTGAGATTACGTTGATCTTAGTGCACGTGCATTGGTTTGTGTGCAGGACGCTAGTTTCCCACGCAAGTTGCACAAACCGCAGCTCCGTGGTCAGTTGGCCACTCGCAATGCACGCATGAACCTTTGCGATCTTTATCATATTCACGCCGAAACACATTCAAATGCTATATTTAGATCTTATTAACGATCTAGTCACTGATATTATTGATTTATGCGTATTTGTAAAGTGCCTAGTTTATAAGGAGCTGCGTTTCAACATATGCGTTATTACTATAAAGTTAACGGTGATACAATATGGGTTTATAAAACATTTTTGAACATGGTATCTTCATACAACTTAAGTTCTTTATTCCTATTAGTACTCTAGATATACATATAAAAAGTTCTTGCTTTATCTCTACATTTCATAGTAAAATAATGATACTAAATATCCTATCTAATTTCATTAATATTTAGCGAAATATTCTGACAAACATGAAGATTATTTTCATGTTATAAAATGTATGAAACACTTATTAAGTTAAGTAAATATTTCTTCTAAAAAATAATGTGCTTTGTAATTTAAACTTTAACTTCTACTGGTCATTATGAGTGTAGTACTTCGATGGCATGTATTTATTCAAATGGTTAGAACATTTGGCACTTTTTAATACTAATATGGGATTATTAGTAACTTACATTATACCTGTACTTACCTAGAATTAGTATCTTTATACTCACTGGTGTACAATAAAGAACTTTTTGAGTAAAGAATGTTATTTTTTTTAGAATAATGTTGTTGAATGCAACACAAATTATTTTGAATAGTTTTTCAACCTTTAGTCCCTTCTCGGTCAAGTTAAGTAAAGCTTTATACACCCCTATTTTGAAAATATGGGACTTATTAAAATCAGAATATCTGTAGCAGTAACTGAATCCATATATCCAATAAAAATATCAAAAATGATAGTCGATTACTTATCTTTAAAAAATACCAAATAAATGTCGTATTACCAGACGGCACACTAGCTATCAAGTATTCTGTGACGGCTCGGGTCGATGACCGCGCTCAGCTGTGTATCGCAGCGTTCGGTGTAGAATAACAATAAAATTCGGCGGGATTTTGAAAATCTTTGACTGATCATAACTTTTTAAATAAAAGCAAAAGAAAAAAACTAACTTCACTATTATATTGTCACCCGTCGTTTACATTAGCTGTGAGATAAGGTATCGCAATTTCAAAATAAGGGTGTATATCATAAGAATACAATTATCTAGACATAAATTAAAACAAAGTAAATTATAATAAATACACGCAGAGATCTCAAATAAGAGAAGTTTAAATGTGGAAAAACTACCCACTTGCAATAGCAAGTGGGTAGTTTAGGAAAATTAGTTTTTTTAGGAAAATTCAAAAAGTTTTACGGAATTTTCTATGAAAAGCAAAAATAATACTTTTTTGACACGAAAATGTCTGTCGGTTGACTTTATTTCAAAACCTTCCCAGTAGCAGTAAGGTAGATAATAATTAATTGACTCACAATTACTCTTACTATAGTTTGTTAATACATATTTCTATTGCAGGAGGTCAGCGCGCCCCTTGCTCGAACGAAGGAGAACCCGTCAGACTCCAGGACTCCCGGTTGGAGCAGAACTGGAGTAGCTGTTTCCGTTGTATTTGCAAGGTAGGAAACAAACGCAATCAATTATATTAGTACTGTAACTTAAAGTTATAACTTCAAAACTATGAGGCCTAGGATAATACATTTTGGTGATTCTGGTAGATAACGGTATCCCTATCCCCCATATCCCGTTGGTCCACTACTTACGGGACACCCTGTGTAGCTCATGTGGCTCGATGCTCTACCCTGCGTTTTCACTCGCGTGTAAACCTTCCTCTTGATTCACTTGATGAAAACTACATTAAAATTAAAATGGCATTATGAATATTACGATAAACTAGGAGTAACAACGTTTTAAAATAAGTGTTTTCACAAGAATGAGAGATGAATAAGAAAATGTAAGAGAAAATATAAGTTTGTATATTAATAATAGTCTTAACTAAAACAAAATATTGAACTTTCCATAAGTCAATACATTTGCAACTTGACTATGCAAAATTAGCCGTTACGTTATTCATCCGCTAAGTAAATTGGGATCACATAGAGCCTACTTACATCATTCAACGATAATTTATAATAGTCATGAGATTTCGCTTTAAATACTCATTTAAATACTAAATCGGTAGTATTTCACTTTTATTAATCTTGTTTTTGATGGTTTTTATTATTATAAAATAGTTGTGGTTATTATAATTTGTCCATAACCAATGATAAAGCTATCACAGTGACGCAGACAGTAGGTGGTAGACGTACATTGTGACTCTAGACAAGCCTATTTGATTTATTAAAATTCCAAAGAATTCGTGTTTTGCATATATAAATCCTTGATTCGGTTTGATCACATTTACGGACATACCAAAACGAAGTTGATAAATTGTATTTATGTAGTGTAAAGGTCATGAAATATAAAAATTAAATACTATTACAACATTGCTATTTCGGATATAATGCGATGCGATGACTTTATGTTTTTCTACGAGTTTTTGGAGTCGAGTTATTTAGAGAAAAGAAAATATAAGACAGTACACGTTCAGCTTTTTAAGCACACATAACTAAGCTCATATAAATAAAGTGGCTTATTTAAATAGACTGTGAGTTTTATAGGTATGCATAATACATGTATGTATAATATCAAGCCAACTTTTTAAGGGCTATAAAATGTAACTCATGCGCATCGTAAAATTATATTTATGTTTATATACGGAAGTTTTTTTAAAGACAGTTGTAAACTTTGTTTTTAATATTAAGTTTAATAAGAGAAATAAAACATCGAATATCGTTAATTAAGATAAAGATTATGGTATTACTGGATGGTGTTATAATGCCCTTTAACTTTATATTAAGGCAGGGAATTTTCCGCTTCTAGACTTCAATTCGGGTTCTTTGTACTTACATAGTTCTTTCGAGTACGAATATTAACACTAAAACATCGCTTGACAACAACTTTTTATAATATCTATACAAGTACCAATTAATATGTGGGCCCATAAAATGGAGGTGTAAAACGATGTACGTACTGGAAAATAGTAATTGTCTCCCATAATAGACCGTTTGTATGCCAACGCGGTGTGACTGTCACAAAATCTATTTAACACTTTCCGAGTTTAGAATTATAATTCAAACTCGCGCGTGCGACGGGTTCACACCTAGACAATAACTATAATATAATTTAATTATCATACATCTCTTCTTGGAATTTCATAACTTTTGCTTTAAAATGCCGACCAGGCGGTTTTTAACCGTGGTTTTTCAAGTTATACGTAGTCGTAGGTGTGAGCTAACGTGTTACTAAGTTCTTTCTCGTTTAGACACTGCTTAATTTGGTGTTTATCTAAGTAATTTTGTTTCATTCTCGTTGGTATCATAAGTGCAGGCAGTCTATTATTTTTAAGTACGTAGTAAATTAATTTTATAGTACTGCTACCGGGTATATAATTTTAGGCACTTAATACCTATTTATGTCAGTAAATAAAGTCCTTATAAAATAACAAGAAAAATATGGCGCCGCAAAAGTTGCATGGTAACAGAAATATTTTCTTTCTTTCTAAGAAAAAGCTATATTTGCGCATATCCTTTGTTAATATGAATGTTGAATATAAAGATTTATTTTGGAAGGCATTCTTATTTAACATTTTGGGTATTATAATATTCATTTACAGTACAATGATAGACCTTTTTAATGGATGGTCTTTAAAAATAACTAAAGTAGCTTTTCTCCAACTGACTAGTTCTCTCAACTGTCTTCAACAGGTCATTGCAAGGTCAGTCACTGCACTAAACTTTGAACTGGTAGAGTAGTTGATTAACTGTAATTACTAGTTATAAACACGCGGTTAACTTGAAATAAACTTGACGTAAAGTAAAGAGTAGTGTGATTTTTTAAGTAAACTTTGAGTAGGTATAGTTATTTTTTTCCTTTTTTATAAGCGTGTTTTATGGATAAAGAAGAGAAACGAAATGAGAGAGAAAACATAGATTAACTATGCTCTTATTACTTCATATTGATTAATAAGAGGGATTAAGTAATACTTATATTAAAAAATACTTATAAGTACGTTATTATCCAGTATTTATCAGTACTTTACATAAACATGTCTGATAGTATATTGTGCTAATTGTTCGAAGTATGTATTTGTGACGTATCCAGTCGACGTCACAAGCAGAATAACCTGTTAGTTATAATTTAACGTTATATTTGCTTCGTGTGTACTGAGATTTTCTATCAATTTTCACATTCAAAGTAAGTGTTTATATTGTATTTGCACAATTATTATGATTTGAACTGCAAATATGGACAGGTGGTCAGTAATTTAGTAGTTATTTGCATAGCAATGGAAATTTTAGGGATAAATAAGGCAGTTTATTGTGGAGAAGTCTTAAAAATGTATCCCTCAATTTGCAATCAATATGCAAAAATGCATATAAATACGTTCAAACATTTATTTACGTAAGTATGTATAGTAATATTAATTCAAATAAAATATGAATTTAAAAAAGCATTACGTTTAAAATCTATGCTAATTCCATGTTATGCTAATCAAGTCAAATATTTTACTACTAAACTAAGAAAATAAGGATATTTGCGTGAAGAGTGCATGCGTTTGCGCAGGCTGCGGGCGCCCACGTCTCGGCAAAAACGATAGCCAATGCGGAACATAGCCGGCCACTGGCCAGGAATCCGGCGCAACTGTTCCTAGCATTCCATTATTATAAATACACATTCCTTACTTACATTTTTATGTATGACAATATTTAATTCATATACGATTGATTGAAATGTGAGTTGTGTATATATCTATACTAAAGACGGGTATAAAATATTGTTTGTTTGTTTTTTTTTAAACTACAGGTACGGTTTACGAAGTATATTTAAACATCAATCAAAGGGAACAGTTATCCCTAGGTAGAATGAAACAGAGAGATGCGACTAGTACAAATTAAATTTACAATGAAGTTTTGTTGTAACAAAGTTCTTAAAAAAATGTATACTTATTGTAAATACTTAAGTAAAATAAAAACTTATTTATGGGATAAATTAATTAAATAAATGCATCGACATTCGACATTATACATACACGTGGTCATAGTTGCATTCCATCGACCGAATTCACGGTCAAAAGCTAGTTTTATTGCTCAAAAACATTGCGTAGATACAGGTATCTGTGTAGTCTTTGACGTGCCTTCGCGACTCTGTGTATATCTGGGGGCACGGCAGTGCCCCCCGCCAAGTCGAGCGCGAAGCAAACACTGCCGTACCATCCTTTACAGGAACCCTTTCGCCGCATTTTCAGACCCCTATTTGACAACCTCTGGATAAGCCCAGAACGCTGAAATTTTCGTCATCCAGTAAGCTATACAATCACATACTTAAAATAAAATTTCAAGTCTGTAGGTCATTTAGTTCCCAAGTTAAGCGAAAGCAAAGTTTCGCATTTTAGACACTCACTCACTCACTCACTCACTCACTCACTCACTCACTCATGATCATCAAAATAGAACTAGTACTTCCCATGAACCTGGAGAGCTGAAATTTGGTACAGAGTTAGGGTTTAATGGCCACATAAAGGGAAAACTATAAAAACTAGGATAATCGAACGGGAACGGGAATTATACGGGAATGGGAACGGGAATTGTAACTCAAGAACGGCTGATCTGATTTGGCTGAAAATTGGTGGGGAGGTAGCTAAAACCAGGAAAAGGACATAGGATACTTTTAATCCCGAAATTCCCACGGGATTGGGAACGGGAATTAAAAAATCAAGAACGCCTGAATTGATTTGGCTGAAAATTGGTGGGGAGGTAGCTTAAAACCAGGAAAAGGACATAGGATACTTTTAATCCCGAAATTCCTACGGGATTGGAAACGGGAATTTAAAAATCAAGAACGCCTGAATTGATTTGGCTGAAAATTGGTGGGGAGGTAGCTTAAAACCAGGAAAAGGACATAGGATACTTTTAATCCCGAAATTCCCACGGGATTGGGAACGGGAATTTAAAAATCAAGAACGCCTGAATTGATTTGGCTGAAAATTGGTGGGGAGGTAGCTTAAAACCAGGAAAAGGACATAGGATACTTTTAATCCCGAAATTCCCACGGGATTGGGAACGAGAATTTAAAAATCAAGAACGGCTGAATTGATTTAGCTGAAAATTGGTGGGGAGGTAGCTTAGAACCAGGACAAGAATATAGAATACTTTAATCCCGAAAATCCCACGGGAATGGGAACGGGTATTTATTACTCAAGAACGGCTGAACTGATTTGGCTGAAAATTGGTGGGGAGATAGCTTAGAACCAGGAGAAGCACATAGAATACTTTTAATCCCGAAATTCCCACGGGATTGGGAACGGGAATTTATTACTCAAGAACGTCTGAATTGATTTGGCTGAAAATTGGTAGGGAGGTAGCTTTGAACTAGGAGAAGCACATAGAATACTTTTAATCCCGAAATTCCCACGGGAATGGGAACGGGAATTTATTACTCAAGAACGGCTGAACTGATTTGGCTGAAAATTGGTGGGGAGGTAGCTTAGAACCAGGAGAAGCACATGGAATACTTTTGATCCCGAAATTTCCACGGGAATGGGAACGGGAATTATAATTCTAAAACAGCTGAACTGATTTGGCTGACAATTTGTGGGGAGGTAGCTTAAAACTATTTATGTATAGATACTTTTTATCCCGAAATTCCCACTGAAACGCGAACGGGAACTACGCGGGTGAAACCGCGGGGCGCTTAATAATATAATACTACTCCTAAAAATAAGTGTGTCAAATAAGAAAATCTAATAAAATAAATCAATATAAACAAGTTTTAACAAAAAGAAATGAAATCCCACCAAAAACATTCTGTAAAAAAACTAGCCAAGTCTCGATGGAGCTGCTTGTTTATCTCTGAAAAGTAATGAAATCTAGACAAACTCGTGCCAAGTCTAAGGTTCCTTACTGCGATTTCTTTATTATTATAGTTAATGCTGGTGACTTGGCCGTTGAAGGGTACACATGTATGTACACAAGGGTACAAAACTAGGTGCTCCATGACGCTATTGTACCAATCTTAAAAAATCCAGAACCTATCCATTGACGATAGAAAATTTGCTTAATTATAGCCACTTGAAAAATGTTGATTCAATATCCAGTCAATTGTAGGCTTGATAAAGCTGCGTATTTTAATAATGTTATAACATTACGTGTAAACAAAATTGACATGTACCCACTACTAACCTTTTAAACAATGTTCAACGGCCAAGTCACACAACATTAACTATAATAATAAAGAAATCGCAGTAAGGAACCTTAGACTTGGCACGAGTCTGTCTAGATTTCATTACTTTTCAGAGATAAACAAGCAGCTCCATCGAGACTTGGCTAGTTTTTTTACAGAATGTTTTTGGTGGGATAATATATACTCGTAGTAGGTATGTACATATAAGTAACATGGTATTTCCCAGCCGATCTCACCTTGCCGGATGAGTTGCGCGGAATTCGAAAGCCCATCGCGAGATTTATCGTTTATTCTGTATTAAAATATACATTTGCCTACATAATGGACTTTTTTGTCGCGTGCCAAATAGCTTCTCTGGGATACCGTCTAGTATTTGATGGATTTTTTATTATTTATCAATCTTGTATGACAGATATTATATTTAATGAGATTTAACCTGTATTTAAAATGAATATTGTTTTTTATATAATACGTTGCTGTTTATTTATTGTGTAGTTGAACATGGAGAGTTAAGGGTGTCGTTTGCCTCTCGTTTTTGTGTAACTCGGTAGCCAGATGATAAGATCGGTTGGCTCCCGCGCACCGCTTACTTTAATGAGCCATGTCATTTATCGAGACGTCGATTATGTAGACAACTCTCATTCGAGCTTACTTCGAGATTTCTTTATTTCAACAAGTTATTGAACTTTGAAGTCTGAGCTCATCAATAATTTTAAACCTTTTTTTAAGTTACTTCTACAGTTGTTTTAAAAGTTATGTTTTGTTATTAAAAGTTTGGTTTTAATTGTTGGAATTTATTATTCCTGGTTCTATTTGGCAGTTCTATTATTTACAATTAATTCAGAATAGTAAAATTATTTAAATGTATTAAATAAGTCCGGTTTTAATCGACTTCTAATTAGGTATTTAGTGACAAAATCTAGGAAAGTATTCAGTACGATAAAAAACACTGTTTACCCGATGATCTTAAGTAAATTACTACCAATTTATGTAGGAAATACCTATATATCTACGTAACACCAACTTAAAAATAATAATTAAATTCGCAAGCAAATAAAAACATTAACTTAGATAATAATTTAACCAAAGATTATATATTTTTTCTTAAGCAGACAGTATTTAATGTAATGAGTTAACATACTACTTTATGCAATAGTTTAACAATCTAATTACAGCGCTGAATTATACTTCATGACATTAGAAAATATTATTACGTTACAAATTATTACCATAGCAATGTAATTATTTGTCGTACGAAGCCCGAGCAAGGATATGTATTAAAATATTTTTCAACCACTAACATCAAGTTTGGTTTTTGTACTAAAAATAGCCCGTTTCAAGTTAAGAAATTACGACTGACATTTTTAGTAGTTATCTATACTAATAATAGGTATCTATTTTAATAAAGTGAATATTGCGAAAATTCCGCGGCACGAAGTGTGCATAAATAAGACGACGTAGCTATAGTTTAATGATAGCCCTTAAGGCCTTCATGTCAATATAATTGAACGGTGCCCTGTAATTTCTAATGTGTGGAGTGACACGTCCTTCAAGCCACTTGATACTTGTTCTAAAATAGTAATTAACGTTACAAGAGTTATTCTACTCGATAAACTTACTGTATTTCGCGTTAACTACATTTAATGGAACGGAATTTTATACTCGTGTGCTACTAGAGTTTTTGTTTTGAAATATTTGTAGACTTTTATTGCAATTGTTCTCGTTTTCTCGAGAATGCTTTTAAAAACATGTAAATGATGTATTTTAGAATAATATTCACTTTATTAGTACGTGTTTTAATGTTATCCAAGATTTTGATACAAGTGCCATAAATAACAAAGATACTAATAAACTGCTACGTCAAGTATCTTTAATTCCTGCTATAAACGTACTCAATCCGGTTCGATGAAGGTATTCATAGTACTAACAGTATTGCTCATCATTTTAGTGCACGTACTATCTCAAACTGATTCATAATTTACATTAAATTATGAGTAATTCAATCAATTTACTTCTCAATTTGGTTTCAGTGCATAAAATTACGATATGATACAAGTACATAGGCTTATAAGATACGTAATGATACCCTATTGAGCTGCAAAAAAAATATACTTAGAAAATTAAACGCCACTTAATTTTCTTCACAAGAAACCGCTTGTTTTCTTATAGGTAGAGCAAAATGCTCAGAAGTTGTGCTATAGGCAATTATTATAGAGTTATAATTATTTAGTTACTGGTTATTTACGTAATCGGCTTCATTATTTTGACTATGAAGTGAGCTTCAGGCAGATGTGAAAGTGTGTTGGCGAGGGCTGGGCGGGCGGTGTGGCGTGGAGACTGGTGGTGGTACGCAGGTGCCGGCGAGGCCTTGCCGCGAGCGCGCGCCCGGTATGCGGTCGCACCGGTTCTTCTACGAGTACCAACACGTATTTTTTACCACATATCATTGTTGTTATATTTCGCTATCATGCAAAAAAATCAAAGTCAATTCAATTGCAAACTCTACCCGTCTTGATCCGCTATAGATATAAATAAACCATAAATATTTCGGTTCATAAACGTATTTATAATTATTTACAGTTAGGTGTTAGGTAAAACGCTGAGATTAATATCCTGTTAAAATTTTAGTTGGGGTATACTTATGACTCAGTTTCTGAGAATTTACAATAACAATTTCACGAAGATAACCTTATAAACGAACGTTAATACAATAAAACTAAAAGTATCAAGAACAGAAGTAAGTATACCTAACTATAACAGCTAATTAGTTGGAACATTAAAAGACGTATTCATTGTTAATATTGTGCGCCTTATACGTCTTAATTAAAACATTATATTGGTTACATTGGCACCATCGAGTAACATAATGGCGCGTGTCTAGCGCAAAAAAATCTTATAGATGGAAGGCGCCTGCGCCGGCGCAGCCTACATTCGGCCTTGCTCTGTTGCCGCCCCGGGATCGTTTACTCGCCTAGATACAATTACACTTTATTGCTAAAGAAATTTGTTGTTTTATTATACAACTAATGATTTATGTGTTTATGTTTATTTGATTACAAAATGTTCTTATTGCTTTATGTATCGGTTAAAAGGGTTAGTAAATTGAGATAACCTAGTCTAGCGGTTTGCCTTAAATTGTCGGCAAAGGCTTTGATGACATTAGTATCGAGATATTACACTAAGTATTATAATATACCTTCATCTTTGCAATATTGGTGCAAAAATATTAAGCGAAGAAACTTTCAAACTATAATTTATAATAATATTTTTATGACCACCTTCATGCATAAATCATCTTCAGAAATACGACAGTCTAAGTACACATAACTAGTTAAAGTCAAGTACTTTTCATAATTGTAAAGGAACTCTTCAATAATTTTCTAAAAACATTCTCCGAGTACCACGTCAATAGAGAATTCCAATGCAATTCAAAATGGCATTCCTTAACTAATGTATGTAGGTATTAGTTTGCAGAACACCGGACTAATAGATGCTTACATAAATTTAAACAAGAATCCTCCGAGTGGAGAGTCCCCGAGCAGTCTGTTCAACGCGACTCCATTATGTAAATTAAGAGATAAACATTTTAAATTAATGCTATCGACCACGTATAAAACGACCCATCCAGTATGTTTTCAATACATTCGATGTGATTAAAGTTAACTGATATTTTAGTAGATTTTTATGTTCCAAAAGATATAATTCCAATAATTATTTTATTAATTTTGACCTGACCTGTCTTATAGACAAGTTTTTTGAATAGTGTTACATAATTTGTGCGCAAAACAGTCGTTTAATAAAGTAAAACTAGTTACATGTGTCTGTGTAAGGTATCTTAGATCTAAATATAAATAAATATATGTATAAAGGTAGACTAAAATACAACTGAATATTGTTTGATAACCATCTCTGCTGACCTAGTTTGAGTTATAAGTAATAAAAATTAATTATATGACCATGACCTTAAAATAAATATAATATATACGAGAAAACTAGAGAGAATATATTTTTAAACTATATAATTTAATGTTATTCAATATTTAATTAAAATTTGTTTAGCAACTAACTAAAACGGAAGATAAGTTATTTGCAAAATTACACAATCTGGTTTCCTGGAAATATTGAAGTAACTTGATGCCCCGGTGTTTATCAATAACGGAAGTGGGATGTCGCCAAAAACCATGATATTGTGTACACTAGACGTGATTGATTCATTGTTATAATAATTAATTATATGACATTTAATTAATATAATGTAGTTCCGATTTTGAAAGTTGAGGGTACAACTATTAATTTCGAAACTTATACTAGAGCTTACAATTAGGATATTCAAGTATTTTTCTTTCAATTTATAACGTATCGATGAGGCTAGAAATATAAACCCTTGTTTTCGTATTTGAATTTAGAAAAGAAAAGTGTTTCTCCTCATATAAATACTAAAATGAAAACTTATCATCAAACCAAATAATAAAACTTACGTATAGATAAAACATAAATAACATGATACTAGGTTACCACGTTTAAATAATGATCCAATCGCAAAACTTTAAAAACCATCTCTGAAAAAGTATTCAAATTATTTAAATGATTCCTATCGTAATAGATAGAAAGATGATAAGTTAGATTTTATCTAAAGATAGAGACTGATTTGTTATCATATAAGATTACAAAAATGAATCATCAGCATTTTACTCATAAATAGTGCAATAGGTAAATTACTGTAATACTTTCAGATTTAAATATATAGTTTACTAGTAGTGCCCCGCAGTTTCACCCGCGTTCCCGTTCCCGTGGGAATTCGAGGATAAAATATGTCACGCACTGATAAATTACGTTTCCATTAGTGAAAGAAGTTTTGAAATCGGTTCAGTAGTTTCGGAGCCTATTCGTTACAAACTAACAATCAAATCTTTCCTCTTTATAATATTAGTGTAGACCTATATGACGTCAGTTATATCTGGAGGTGTGGTACTAAGTAGTGTCTGTTCTCTATCGTTCACATATACAACATAGTGAAAGGTTATGGATGTTATCTTGTACAATAATTATAATATTAAATTATATATTTTACTAGCTGTGCCCCGCGGTTTCACCCGCGTAGTTCCCGATCCCGTGGGAATTTCGGGATAAAACGTAGCCTATGTTCTTTTCCGGACCATAAGCTACCCTTGTACCAAATTTCAATTCAATCGGTTCAGTAGTTTAGCCGTGAAAAGGTAACAGACAGACAGATAGACAGACAGAGTTACTTTCGCATTTATAATATTAGTTAGGATTAGGATTAGTTAGGATAAAGTATTCCGTTTTTGGTGAGTCTGATTGTTGGCATTTCTTTGCTCATCTGCCAAGACAATTTCATGCTACTACATTATTCACACTATTATTTGCTACATTTAAGGATTTTTTTGCAGCCACAATAAATCGTAATATTACTCAACAAACCACAGCTTAATCGTGATTTGTAAGGTTAAGCAACTTCTGGTACCGACATTTAATGATAGGTGCCAGTTACCAAAGTAGCTTTAATTCCCATGAACATTTCCGAGCTTCATTAAGAAGCTGTTGGTCTGAGTTATTGAGTTATTGCAGTTGCGGGTAGTTCAACCCCCTGAGTCTCATTGTCAAGTACAAAGGACCCACATAAGGCAGGTGTAGTTGTAAACAGAAAACCAATATGCAAATATATTTTAGTAACAAACCACTTACATTTTAATAAAATTGGATTTAAGCATAGTTTATAAGAGATTGAGTAGACAAACCATATCACGCTGTGTAGTGTGGTGGTAAATGTTTTGTCTGTGATAAACATTCATATATTTCTTAACAAAACACAACGATAAGGTAACTTTGAACCTATGTTATCTTATTTATCGAATATTGTCTAACGATTTGTGTGTAACCGTTAATTTCTGTAGATACTCGAATAATTATGCATATCGAAAGATAAGGACCTTTCGAGGTTTATAACGAATGTTGTTTGAACAAGTAGTAATTATAAATCATTGATCCACTCCATTTAATTGCCATAACACTAAATCGATCGGAGAATCAATTTGTAAATTGAATAAAAATTATATTTTTAATACAAGGTTACAAGTGTGCCGATGGCCAGGTACCCTAATTTATCGAATCGTATTCTTTATAATCTGGTCTATTTTGTTGTACACATTAGCAAGTAATGGGCAGCCGACAGACTAACAGTTATTAACCGACATGTAACGTAAATAACAGTGAGTTCGAGGGTGATTTCAAAGAGAGCCGCATGTGAAATACGGTCGATGTATTGAAAAACAATAAACAACAAAGACTGGGTGACCTCGACTGGTTCCCCGTATACATTATTTAACTAAAAATTAGGAGGGCATATACATAACGTACATTAAACTAACGTCTTGGATGAAAATGCAATGGAAAATGTAGAACAAACGTTCAATACTTAAGCTTTTCCGTAAGTCTTAAGACTTTACAGTAAATTGAGCAAAATACTACATATATGAACCTTATCTTAAATCGAAGATCATAAACGAATTAAGAGACTATGAGAAAAGCAACTGTAATATTCAGGCACACGATGTTGAGTCAAAAATCTTATAGAAAAAAGCAGTTTCATCCTCACCAATTTTCCTGGTGGTTTTCCTTGTTTTTTCGTGATTTCTTTATTACTAGCCTAACCGGAATCGAGCTTTGTGCATTTGTAATTATTATAATAGAATGAACACTTAAGTATAAATATGTATTAAAATTGAATATAATTTAAGTCTTGTCCATCGACATGAAGAAGAAGAAGTAGAAGAAAATTGAATACCAGATAATAATCTTTTCAACACACTTGCTCATAAAGGGGCTCTTATTTGTGCAAAAACAGTTGAATAATGACACGCTTGATTCACTAGTGAGTCATAGATTTTTTTTTAAATTGTTTAGTTTTAAAAAAGTTTCGATGCAAAAAAAATCCTGTCCATACATTTTATAAACAAACTTCAACTATGTTGCCTTACTTTTGGTAGGTCTATGGTCGATTCCATTCATTCATTCATTCGATTTTTTTTAAATAAGTATATTCTTTTAGTTTTGGCCGATCACTATTGTTGTGTTGGATGCGCGCGAATAGAAAAACTGTTTATTTATTAGCGAAAAATGATAATTTCTTCGCAAATGTGTTGAAAAACGTTGTATGGTACACGCGTGTATTGATGATTACTATCCTCGGCTATTTTCAGACCCTCGCCTGACGGTTCGGGCCCCAATAGCGCCTCGGAAGTAATCACCAACTTACCTCGCTTGTACCATAAATAACTATTATGAAAACTCCAAAATGTTAAGCCCTTGATCTCTAGAATCTAGAAGTTCTATTCTACATCATAGACTCACATTCATAGTCGTGTGGGGTATCATGTCTTAAGTATTTTATTATATGTTTTGACATATTGTTATTAAAAATAATCTTAACTTTTATGAAATAATTATAAAATGAGATAAGAGTCAAGAATGAATAATAATAAATAACATTTAAATGGTTATTTGTTCATTAAGCCGCTTAACTATTTTAAAAATAAAATATCACGCACAGAAAGTCCAGTAGCTGATTTAATTCAGTATTATATTTCATAAATCGTTACCTAATTAATTTAGTAAAAACCAGTGCCTATTATCGTAAAAAGTATACAATTGATAAAATGGAAATAGGTAAATGAGATTAAACTATAATACTTTTATAGCTCTAATTGAAAAAATATACTTAGCAAACATAATGATTCACAAAATAAATATGTGACGTATTACTTAATAAACACTTTTTGAGATGGCTACACGTTGATAATCGTGTACACGTCACGATTGTAATATCTGATAAGAAAATATTTTAATAAAGACAATTGCTTGGAAACAAAGTCTAAAGATAACGCATTATAAAAGAAAAATAATTCGCTAATCTTATTAGTATTGATAAACCTATTAGGCATGCTAATCTTTTTAAGGGATTCAAACAAACATTGATAACGTCAAATTAAGAACTCAAGTTAGGAACAAAGATTCATTTTTATTTTTTAACTAGCAGCGCCCCGCTTTTTTACCCGCGTAGTACCCGCTCCCGTGAGAATGCGTAGCTCGTAGTATCATACAATCTCGGCACTATTCACCATCGTGTGTTAAAAAATTAAGCAACACCGCCATCTATTGGTAGGAAAGTTACAATAAAACATACGATTACTTATACACAATCCCATGGGCTTTCGGGATAAAAAGTATCCTATGTGTTATTCCTAGTTATAAGGAACATCTGAACCAAATTTAATCAAAATCGATACAGTAGTTTTTGCGTGAAAGTGGAACAAACATCCAAACTCACAAACATACAAACTTTCGCATTTATAATATTAGTAGGATTATGGTTAGCTCTTTAGGTTAACCAGATTTGGCAGAATGCCAATAAGTTGCGTGGAGCGGATGCCTCCAGAGCCCTGAGCGTTAGAAACTACTTATACTTTATAGTTAGTCTTTTGTTTAGGGGGTTCATAATTTTCGTCACAACTGTTAAAGATGATGTACTTAGTGAATGCTTATGTTATGTTATTAATTGGTATTACCGGGAAGCCACATCGGTAACGGGCATTCGTCTGAGATGACCGTATTGAACGTTCCAGAAATGATTTAAAGGTACACGTTGCAAATAAATAATCCAAGATAAACAGCGTTAGTTTATAAAGTAACATTTTGCTAATATTATTTAAATAAAACTACTTTTAAAAACTACTTTTTTAATATTAGTAATTAACGACACAGATTAACATGATTAACACATAACAAAATCACCTACTGCGCAAAGTGCTAGTACTAAATTATGTGATTCTCGTTGAAATATGTTTAATTCATATTAGATTAAAGTTTATATTAATAATTTTGATAAAGTGGCTTAGGTAATGAAAATAAACTATTATTAGGTTCAATAATATTATGTAATTTTCATTTATACAGCGATGTTTACCTATAATCCGATATTTCCAAGAAGTTAAGATTTTGTAGGCAAGTGTAATGACAGTAATTGGGATCCGCTTCAAAAAAGCTACCATAATATACACCCTTATTTTGAAATGATGGGACTTATTAAAATTAGAATATCTGTAGCAGTTACTGAATCCATATATCCAATAAAAATATCAAAAATTATAGTCAATTACTTATCTTTAAAAAATACTAAATAAATGTCGTATTACCAGACGGCACACTAGCTATCAAGTATTCTGTGACGGCTCGGGTCGATGACCGCGCTCAGCTGTGTATCGCAGCGTTCGCCGGTTGTTCAGTGTAGAATAACAATAAAATTCGGCGGATTTTGAAAAACTTTGACTTATCATAACTTTTTAAATAAAAGCAAATGAAAAAAACTAACTTCACTATTATATTGTCACCCGTCGTTTACATTAGCTGTGTGAATAAGTATCTCGAATTCAAAATAGGGGTGTATAATACAAAGAATGTTGCATTTGAAACTTATATAAATAAGATTTGACCCAAAATCTGAAAATGAGGTTTTTAATTTCAACTTTTCTTATTTCGGAACCTACGAGTAGGTATTAGTTATTTATGGTACAAGCGAGGTAAGTTGGTGATTACTTCCGAGGCGCTATTGAGCCGAGGAGAGTAATCATCAATACTCGCGTGTACCATACAACGTTTTTCAACACATTTGCGAAGAAATTATCATTTTTCGCTAATAAATAAACAGTTTTTCTATTCGCGCGTATCCAACACAACAATGGTGATCGCCAAAGACTAAAAGAATATACTTATTAAAAAAAAAATCGAATGAATGTATGAATGGAATCGACCATAGACCTACCAAAAGTAAGGCAACATAGTTGAAGTTTGTTTTTAAAATGTATGGACACCATTTTCTTGGTGTCGAAACTTTTTAAAAAACAAAGAAATTTAAAAAACAATCTATAACTCACTAGTGAATAAAACGTGTCATTATTCAACTGTTTTTGCACAAATAAGAGCCCCTTTATGAGCAAGTGTGTTGAAAAATAGTTTTTCCAGGAAGAATAATTAAAGTTTAAAACCAAATGTAGTGTATAAGATTCATAGAAAATGTATTATAATCCTAAAAATAAAGCCCTATTTGATGATAAATGTTTAAAAAGTACAGATTTTGTGCAAATATAAATCGCTTATTGATCACGTCTAACTGTTAGTTGCTAATAAGTTGATTGACTCCGATATTTGATATTAAATGTTGCTTTAAACGCCTACCTACTGTTCTTTGAAGGTTCTAAGAATTCCATGATTTTTATTTATACTAGACTTGGATACTATTAAATACTTTAATAGTTATTTATGGTACAAGCGAGGTAAGTTGGTGATTACTTCCGAGGCGCTATTGAGGCCCGAGCCGTCAGGCGAGGGTCAGAAGATAGCCGAGGATAGTAATCATCAATACACGCGTGTACCATACAACGTTTTTCAACACACTTGCGAAGAAATTATCATTTTTCGCTAATAAATAAACAGTTTTTCTATTCGCGCGCATCCAAGACAACAATGGTGATCGGCCAAAGACTAAAAAAATATAATAATTAAAAAAAAATCGAATGAATGAATGAATGGAATCGACCATAGACCTACCGAAAGTAAGGCAACATAGTTGAAGTTTGTTTTTAAAATGTATGGACACAATTTTTTTGGTATTGAAACTTTTTTAAAAACAAAGCAATTTAAAAATACAATCTATAACTCACTAGTGAATCAAGCGTGTCATTATTCAACTGTTTTTGCACAAATAAAAGCCCCTTTATGAGCAAGTGTGTTGAAAAATATTTAAAACTCATTAAAAATAACATTGGTTGGCAGACAATAGACTTCAGAAGCACGTTAGCTAAAGAGTTCCTAGAATAAGGAAGTATGCACTTGTTGGACAATTAAAGCCTCTTTAAAATAATTATTGTATCTAACTGTTAAAAATTCAGAGGAAAAGCCTATCAGATGACTGTTACTATGCTATACTATGCTACTTACCAACGTTATTTTCACAAAGTCTTCAAACATTAAGGAGACCAGTTTCCAAATCTTAGATTATTATAGTCTTACAGAACCCACGTTTACTCACACAATGAGTGTATGTTATATTTATAAAACAAATAGAGATTAAAAGCACTAAACGGAACGTAACAATATGATTAAAAATGTAACATGATATGACCTATTAATGTAAACTGTGAATAATTTGCCATAACTCCTAGATTTAATACTAACATAAAATTTATTACAGCGTGAATAATAAATAAAATTACAGCAAATCTAATTTTCTAGGTTTATATGTAAGTTTATGTTACAAGTAGATTAAGCAATAAAATACATATAATAATTTGCTATAAAATATTATTATTACAATATACGATCGATGTTTCGATCGTAATCTATTTTGATACACTTGTGAAGAAAAGTTATTGACATTTTCACACGGGCAGCACGTGCTTACGACGGAGTTTGAAACAAAGAGTCTTTATGCGTCTAATTGTTGAATGAGCAATACTTTTTATCTAAACTACCTATATTTATACTAATTAAATGGTACTGGTACGAACAAGTTGGAACACTTTTTAACGTAACATTTAACAACTTTAAACATGGCGCAAAAATAAATTCAAATCACGTCCATGTCTTTTCTTTGAGAGTTAATTTTTTATGAAATTTTGTTATTGATTAATTTAACAATATGCATTACAACTTCAATTATACATATTATTAGTCCGATGATCGATATTGAAAATTCAAAAACCATACTTACATCAAAATATTTGAAATATATTATTTACTTACTTATAATTTTCCTTATAACAAAATTACATAATTCGTTCCGATAGCTTTAAAAGGTAATTCACATACTTTAGTCCCAACAAAGGGTCTGCACCAGATAACAAATATAAATACTCAACGGTACTTTAAAGATTATTCTGTATGATGAATCACAAGTCTACTTCACAAAACCGCAAATACGTGCTAAGTGCATTATTGGTTTTAATTTTACGACTATTGTTACCGTCTGTTTGTTATTAACAAAAAAAACAAAAGAGTTTAGCGAAAATTATAATCTTCTAAAATTATATTAAAATCATAAACTAAAACATTTTTGGAGATGATTGTACTTCAGACTTGTATCGGAAATGCACTCTTTTAGTCGTTCGCCAAATGCAGTAAGATTTAGAGATCTTTTAAATAACACAACGAATTTTAATGCAGTTTTCCTTAAAATATAACTCAACAACATTTTCTTCATGATATGTAGATATTTCCTGATATAAAATGTTACGTATTTACTTGCCCTCACGTAAGAATAAACAAAGAATGAGGAAAATTATAAAGATAACTAATTCAATGACTACTGAAAAAAATTACGTAGAGTTGAGATAAAATAAAATTATAAACATACGTAGTCTATTTCTTCAAACATGCTGGACGATTAAAGACAATGAGATACTTTGTTAAGTTTTCCTATGTCAGTGAATGTCAATCGTTTACGAATTTTCTAATTCCACTTTAATTTAACAATCCTATACTTACTCTAACTAAAAGTAAAAAAGTTTACTAAGGAGTTAAAGCTTGCTTCATATTATTCGATCCTGTAGGAATTATGTGAAAGGACTTTTTGTGGATATAAGAACCATACCAAATTCCATCGCATCCCTCGATACTGTTAAACCAATTTTTCTAGCCGTTTTCGCGTGATGCGTCAACAACAAACATAGGGCATAAATTCTAAGCTGTTACTTTGGCTTAGAGCACTGTGTTTTTAATATTAATTATTTGGAATCCCTCAATTAATTATCCAAATTAATTTCGACAGAACGGGTTTGTGGAGTGCCGAAGTGGCGACGAGGAGTGCGGGCAGATGGACGACTGCGCGGTCGTGTTGCCCAGGGAAGGCTGCTGTGCCAAGTGCAAAGGCTGCTGGTACAACGGCACAGAGCACGCGTCGCATACCGAGTGGAACGAGGAAGGAAAGACCCTCCGCTGTGAGGCAGGAGTCGTCACTATCTCCAGAACAGAATGCTATGCTCCATGTGACAGACCGAAACATCAGCGGCATACGCATAACAACTGTCCTGTTTGTGAAGGTAACTACTAAATTATTTTACTCTTAGTAAAATTGACAAGGAATCAGAATTCTTATTTAAATCATGGCTTAATTACATACGTCAATATTTATTTGAATTCTTAATAATTAAGGTAAACTCAAATATTTTTCTTATTGTGCCATTACACATTTTTTATAGATTTTATTGATTGTAATCCAATTCGAAGTTTAAAACAATTAAACTCCAAATGACTCTGAACAATTCAATGGTCATTTCACGCTGTCTTTTCCCACAACTGATGATTACTGTTCTCGACGTATACCTATATAATTGCCGGCCGGGGCTGGCGCAGTCGTGTCTCGCGGTGCGCCCACCCAGATGCGCGAGAGCCCAACAAAAAAGAACAAACCACCATAATCCCTTATAAAAACAAACACAAGCCGCCACGCGAACTTAATAAAACCATAACAGCAAGCAATTTACCTCCGCCTCTAAACCTTAACAAGTTTATTAAATTCAATATCGAATAATAGTAATTTACAAGATGACGACTCTAAATCGCTTTTGAATGTTGCCGGCGCATTCCAAACTATCGTTTTATTGTCTGAGTTTATATTTTATTAATTACCCATGTAGCGGGCATGTCAAAATATGTTTAGAGCAGAGTCCCTCCCTATATTACACCTAGTTTGATATCTCTTAGTCGTAGTAAAATAATTTATTGTGTGGAGGTTTTTTTTGAACATTTTTTATTTAACATCCGCATATTGTCCGCGATTCACCCACGCACTGTACCAACAATGGCTAAACATAAGAAACAAGTGTTGCGCAGTAGCATGCCTTCAGACAAAGGACTGATCTGCCATTATAACCTGTCTCGTTTGCAGCTCCATAATCAGGTAGAGATGACTATTATATAAAACAACGGAGTGATTTAAACGATTGCCCATTAAAATTAGGTATAACTGAGATGAAGGTTAGTCAGTCACGAATCACTTTATGTACTGTATATTATGTTATGGACAGATACTGATATCTGTGAGTATATAGAAGCAAAGTATGTGTACATAAAGTGGCGCCTGAGAGTGCTTTATTGGTACCAAATAAATAAAGTTCATTTGCCATAAAATCTTGATGAACCAAGAACAGGCCGTAATATAACTAAAGCTATTTGTTGTCTGTATTGATAGCAGTTAATAAAAAGTTAATAACACTTTAACGTCTTTATTTTAAAGGGTAGAAAAATATTGCGAATCTTTATTTGCTGAATGGACCACCCAGTGTATATGTTCATGCGATTGACTCATTTGACGATTGTTTCTCGGCATTAGTGATTTCATCGGTTCCCAATACCATAACTGGAGACAAAGAGTTTTGACAACGGAATTAACTTATTATGCATCCACGGGGGTCCATTAAAATTATATATTTTTGTGGTCAGTCTCCCACGGAGTTGCGTCTCTATTATTGACCATAAATCAAAAAGTTAACAACCTACTTAAAAGGTTGGGGCGGGTGGGTTTTTGTGCGGTGGTCAAAGCGACCGACGACGCCGCGGCTGCGGGAACGCTCAGCTATACCTCCGATTGTTTGTTTTACGATCCCATCAGTGCATTAAGATTTTTTCTTTCCATTTCTTATTTCCTCACGATTCTCGTCTTATCATCGCGGGAATTCCTCTCCACATTAAATTGAATTATTACCAGTAGATGTTTGGTTAAGAAAAGTGAAGAACATTTTAGTATCGGTGTAGCTATGTATATGGGTAGCTACTTGTTGTAATGTTTAAGTAATTGATTAAGGCATAAGTTAGGGTTTGCGTTAAAAAAGTTCATATAAATTCTATGAACGTTCACATTGTCGCACGATATCGAGTATGCCGTGTCGAGGACCTGAGAAATTGAAATAATTATCCCGCGTGATGAATTGATTGCACGTGTACTGCTTGCGACGAACTACTTAAATGGAAATCTATTTATAAAGTTTCGTCGTAAGTGCTTCACATTATAAAGACAAATTTTGTCCACTTGCTTTGTGTACAAAAAAAATTGAAAAAGGAATAATGTAACAAACAAGATAAAAGAAACAAATCCATTAATAATATGGAGATTATTTTTGTCATGTACTTGTGGGCAACACATCAGTAAAATTGTGATGTGCGCGACTGTCTATGAATACGTAATGGGTTGCCTTCATAAGGACTGCCTACTTTGTGTAGTCATCTCTAGTTTTACGACAGACACTTGACTGTTTTCATTGTCACAATAATATGCGACGACGCGGCGGTCGACTCAAGTATCTATCGCATAAAATTGAAGGTCCGTGACTATTTAATGAAACCAATTCAATTCTAACGCACTCAATATGAATGTAAACACTCATAGTTACATGTTGAAGGAGATAGACATCTAACAATTACATGACAAAATCTTAAGATGCGATTATACTTAACAATTATGACGCATAAATGTTTGAGCTGTTGAAGCTGGGGAAAGGTTCGAGTTGAGTTCACTTTTATCACAATTGGATATAATCGAAGATAAGATGTTGCCACCAGGTGAGCACAGCGGTGGGCCTCCGTGTGCGGCCAGCGGACACTCATTTACTGCCCCTGATTGATTCATCGTCCATTCTCGCTAATTTATGGACTTTGCGCTTTTGTCGCAGCTCGACGCCGCCAGTCCTCATTCCTATCCAACAAACAATAGGCTTGCATTTTTGTTTTAAACTTTTACTGTTAATCTGCACAAATCCACTAAAGAAGCCCCTTTGTATTCTTTTTGTTTTTAATTACACATACGTATGGACCACGAATAAGCGCTTAAACGCTGCATTGTATTTAAAATTTAAATGAAACCGTGCATTGAATTTGCGAGGCTGACGTAATAAAAATTCCTCAAAGTAAGGTGTGCACAGCAGACTTATTGTCTGCTTTATTTGTGACAGATGACAGTGATCCACTTGTGAAGGTACTCTTAATGGTTTTAAATTAGTTTTTTTTTAAATATTGTTCTCAAAGTGGTACAGTTTGAGTCTTTTTAAGAAATTAATGGTGTAGGTTACACAATTATCTACAAATATAGGGGATATAAAATGCAATTTTGTCAGAAATTAATATTGAAAACTTGCAGACTTTGAAAGTCTCACATCACTTAACAAAATAAGTCTATAAGTACTTAATAGTACAAAAATGTACTTGTATTAATCTTTACCTGTTTAATTTCAGAATGCGTGATCAATGGCCAACGTGTATGGGAAGGCAGAGATGTCCGGATCCCCGAAGAGCCATGCCTCTCGTGCAGATGCGTGCGGGGAGCACTGTCGTGTGCCAAACGAGCGTGTCCCGTGCTGCCGTGCCCCAAGTCACAACAGTTTACCCCACAAGGAGAATGCTGTCCAAAATGTTCTCACCCAACTGCTGATAAAATTCTTCCCAGTAAGTAAAAGAAATATATTGTTCTTGTAATTGTAAGCGACGGCGAATAGTTGTTTAGGCTAAGTCTATTTTTCCAGTTTGAGCCCTTTGTGCGTAGTATATTTTGGTTTGGTTAAAATCAACTGAAGACTTTTTGAAATGAAATAAAAAGTTATTTGGATTTATTTGTTAATTATTATATTTATATTGATTAGTTATTTAGAAAACAATATTAAAGATAATAATTCATTTGCCTTAGTTTCAGGAAGCATGATCCACAAGCCGTGTATAATTGGTAAAGACTACCATTCACACAAGAGCGCGTTTCGGGTCGATCCGTGCACAGATTGTACGTGTATGAATGGAACAGCGGTGTGCATGAGGCACACGTGTCCCGTGCTGACATGTGGCGCGCGAGCGCTGCCCCCAGCACCTGGGAAATGCTGTCCAGAATGTCCCAAAGTTGAAGAAGCTAAGGCCGCCTGTATTGTAGGAAGGAAAACTTATGAGGTAAGTTAAGATCAGGTGATAAATGATAAATGTTTGTCAAGTGGTCAGATCATAATTTTAATTTTATTTCGTTCCAGGATGGGGAAACTTGGCAACTGGATGCTTGTAAATCTTGCGAGTGTCATGGAGGAGAACCAAGATGTGCCATGGAGAGATGCCCTACTCTAACATGCCCCTCTGACCAAACGATCCGCCAGTTACCTGGTCAATGCTGCCCGAAATGTGTGGATTTAGATGGAATATGCACAGTCTTTGGTGATCCTCACTACAAAACGTTTGATGGCAAATTCTACAGTTTTCAAGGATCCTGTAAATATCAGTTAGTATCCGATTGCGTCAACAACACGTTTTCGATTAGAATATCAAACGATGCTCGGAATACTTCGCATTCTTCATGGACTCGAACGGCAACTCTTCGTATAGGCGCTACCAAAGTCAATATGGGGAAAAAGATGCGCATCAAAGTCAATGGTAATCGGGTACAACTGCCACACACCGTCAGTGGTGTAGCGGACATAGTCCGAAGCAATGGGACTGTTCTGTTAAAGGCTAATATCGGTCTACAAATGTTGTGGGACGGTGACGGATTCTTAGAAGTGACTGTGTCAAGTGCTTATAAAGGAAAATTGTGCGGTTTGTGCGGTAATTTTAATTCAGTGGCTAGAGACGATATGAAAACACGTGATGGCAGGCTACTAAGTGATACTTGGAGATTCGGGTCGTCGTGGCGTGTCGGAGGAACAAGAGCCTGTACAAGGCGTCAAAGGCGACCAAATTTGAGTACGTCATACCGACAATTGAGGGTGACGAAAGCGCGAAGATTGTGTCGTGGGTTCGTGAATAACGATGCGTTCACAGATTGCGGGACTAAAGTGAACCCTCATCATTATCAGGAGGCTTGTGAGCTGGATGCTCGAAGTTGTTCAGGGACTAAGTGTCACTGTGCCGCGTATCGGGCTTATGCTCGGGAATGTTCGCGTGTCGGTGCGGAGCCTCGTGAATGGTCGCGCAGTACGTGGTGTGAGGGCCCGCCGCCCCCGTGGCTGGGCCGCGGTCACAAGGGCCAGCGTCGGCCACCTAAGAACAAGGACTCCGACCTATTAGACTTGAGAGCAATACCTAAGCCCATTGCGCGCTCTCGTCCACCGCCGCCTATATTGCATTAAATTGCTCGCGGAGTTACTTTTACTAGTCAAACAGCCAGTGTGGTGATGTGAGGTGAGGACATTAAATTTACTTAATTTAAAAAAAAATGGAATCATACTAAGTTAAAATACCTTTTTGAATACCATAATTTTACATCTTAATATTTTATTTTCAGAGTATTACAAGTATAATGCTACTGGCCTAATACGTAGCTGCAACTTAAAGACGCAGCCAGCTTTATGAGGAACGAAGATCTATCTACTAAACAGTATTCATAAAACTACTTCTAGTTAGGTAAAGGAAAATAATATTACTATTAAGAATATCTGTGTAGCTCAGGGTTGCCTGCATAAAAGTTTTAAGCTTTACGAAATAATATATACCTACATTAAATAAAACCTACCTACCATACAGATTACTATAAAAGATACCTATTTGTATGTCAAATCTCTATCATAAATATAATAATACGATATAAAAATATGTTAAATAAATTGCCTACTAAATAAGTAGAAACTTTAGTGGATATAACTGTAAATATTCAACGTAAAGTTCCTATTTAATTGTTTTTGAAATTGCTAGATTAATACGGTATAAGGTGCATGGCAATCTAGGAGTTCATTTTATGTTAAAAACTAATTTATTGCGTGTAACTACTGAACGTATTTTTTTAGTGTAATAATTATAATTGATTATTACATCCAAGTAAAAAACGTTCGGTAATACATAGTTCAAATTGAGATCTCATCTGTAGGTAGTTCTTTACGAAATCTTAGATAAATCTAGCTATCTGAAGCCAAGAAGCTAAAGAGTTTGTGAGGGACAAGCGTGTCAAACAGAAAATTAAAATAAGTTAGTTATTATGTTATAATGAAGACTCTAAAATGCTTAGTGTTGTTAATGTATTCGTTACCAATGAATTAATGATTTTGACTTCGAATAAGATTTAGCTAGAGAGTGTAATTTGATTGGGTTAACATTTTTGCTAAGTATTTATTTTAAGGCGCTTTGTAAAGAGTTACGGAGCGAACGTAGATATCGAATTTTCTTTCCAATTATATGTGCCATCAATATAGGGCTCTTTTTAAATATTTGTGATAGTTTTTTTTTATTTCAATGTTTGTATTTATACCAATTGTGGAAATATATTTTAACATTCGATTTTAATGCCTAGCTCTGATCATTGTACATTTTAATTTCATAACTAAGTATTTATGTATATTGTTAATTCATTTAAGAGTTATAATATAATTCCTGAATCCATTCCCAATCATTTATTCTAAGTTCTACTTATTTTGTATTAAGTATTAAGAGCGGTCTACGTTTTATGTAGGCTATTTAAGTTATTTATGGTTTTTTGGCATTACTTAAGTACTTACGATTATATTTTTGATATTTCCATATTCTTTTGGATAATGTAAACGAAGCAAGTGCTTATACAAAGGTGATGAAACGAAAACTTGCTCCTTCTTGAGGGCAAACAAACTCGATAATATAATATACAAGGCATGAATCAAATACTTACATGTTCTTTATGAATTAATAAAATGTAATTAAGTAGTTAAGAGTATACCATAATATGGAAATATTGAAAATATACAAAGGTTTCCTATACTTTACCAAATTTACAAATTTTCTAATTAATTTTATATCAATATTATTCAATATCGACATTATCATGAACACTCCAATTTTATCTGACTGATTTTAATTTTTCTACATTGTGTTGTTATTCGTGTTTCTTATTATTTAACTATTAAGATACTATTTTGCTTAATATGTAATTTGGCAAAGTTTTATATGTAGCCTTATTATAAGAAAGAAATTATTATTTAACGACATTTCCCACAAAATTGTATTTATTTTTAAACAAATGTCTCTGCGTGTCATATTGAAATGTGCATCTATTCTTGACACTTTATTATAAAAGCAACTAGCAGCGCCCCGCGGCTTCACCCGCGTAGTTCCCGTTCCCGTGGGAATTTTGGGATAAAAAGTATCCTATGTGTTATTCTGATGTATAAGCAAGATTATTGTAAAGTTTCATTAAAATCCATTCAGTAGTTTTTGCGTGAAAGAATAACAAACATCCATACATACAAACTTTCGCCTTTATAATATTAGTAGGATACATATACAAATATATAGTCTTCTTCTTCTTCTTTGCGTATCGACTCAAACCTTTGAGGACCAAAACTCGGCCACCGATATAGCGCTATCAGTGACCTTGTAAAGGTCCTCGCGTGTGCAGGTGTAGGGACACGCATGGCAAGTTCGACTCAACGGCCAATATATAATAAAGTTCTGTTAAAATATTTCAGATACGGCCTTAATAAAATCAGTGTAAAGAGCGCATAAATGCAATATGTTGGATTTATCAATGCAAAATTAGGTTCAGGCCTAGTACTAACTTGTTATAGTTATTATAAAACATATTTTAAGAACTAAAAATGATTACGATATAAAGTGTCAAGAATAAGATGATATTTGAAAATAATTGTGTAGTTTATTGTAAACATGATCAAACTACTTTGAGCGAACAAAGAATTAAGTAATAAACAATTATTATTATATTCGCAAAACGTATTTTTATTTACTGCTTTATGCCTTAAAATAAGAACATGCTAAATGAAATAGGCACATGTGAACATCATCGAAAGTAAAAATGAGTCATCAAATCACAGAAACTATTCAAATTTTCATTTAGATATAAAGGAAAGGGAACTTATTATATCCTACCTATGGACATCAATGCCGGTGAAACCGCAGCACATAGATAGTGAAAGCACAGTATAAGAACTACCATTAAATTAAAAAAATATGAAACCCCCAACACAATTACTTTCAAACCCCCATAACTTTTAAACGGGTCAACCGATTTTCATCAAACATGTTTAAGAACACTCACACGTAAGTTAAAATCGGTTCATACACACACACAGACACGTCAAACTACTATAACACCCCTCTTTTTGCGTCGGGGGTTAATAATAAGAAATGTGTGAAAAGGTGAAATCATCAGTCCTAAAGTAAAAATGTTAAAAATGCTACCCATTAAAGTTTAATAACATAACATAATAAAATATAGCCAAATAGTTTTTAATCAATTATTATAATTATTCCTTTGGGGCTTTTCTGCAAAGCATGCCGACTATAGATAATACTTAGTGATAGAATTTTCCAAATCGACAAAGTATAAGTATATATAAGTTCTTATTACGTTCTACTTCCAATTTTACAAAGTTCCTATACTATGTAAAAAAAAACTAGGCATCTCTTTGATGTATATTCTAAGAGGGGTAAGATGAATTGAGAAATAGTATGTATAGGTACACATATAAGACAATTGAAAGAAACCAACGCGTTGTCTTTTGTTTTATTTTTATCAGCATAAAATGTTTCAACCTATTACTCGTAGGTTCACTAGGTATACCTGCCTAGTGAGCTGAACAAACTACATACATATATAAATTATAATAAAATTTTTTACGGGATATTAACACGTACCTATAAGTCGAAACCCTCGACTTGGCCACCGGACGTGGCTGAAACTAGTCGAGGGTTTCGACTTATAGGTACGTGTTAATATCCCGGGGGGTTGGGGGGTTAGGCCGGTTGGATACACGCTTCAGCGTTGCGGTGTGAAGCTATTGGTGTCTACTGGCAAATCCAACCATCTAACGTCCACGTCGTACCCCCCGGGCAATGCTCTGTAGCCATACGGGCACCGCACTTAAACACTTACCCCGAGTCCTACAGAGTAGCCAATAGTGGTGGATGAACTAGCAGGCGTTGTAAGGGCCGCTTGCTCAACCAATAAATAGCACTTACCTGCGCCAGGACCTGCGCAGTTGATCGCCGTATGCAGGGATGACGGAGTCCTGGGGGGTTGAGCCGGAAGAGCGTCTGTTGTCGTTACGCTCCAAGGCAACACGCCCTCTTTGGTCTCGATTTCAGGCAAAACGGTACCTCCTCGAAGTAGCGAGCGGGGGGGAACGGTCCGGCGTCCCGTCAGAGGGCCGCTGCGAGGGGTGGGGGATGTCGGTGAAAGCCATGCTGAAGTGGCAAGGTGGGATGGAACAACTGGGGAACCCTGAACAAGTTCTCCAGCCACTCTCACTGCAGCCGCGGATGTCGCGCACGTAGCCGCTCCTCTGCTCCTATATCTACCTGGTAGTCCTAGCGTCCCTTTCGTCTTTTATACACGGAGGGCGCTCCCAACGTTGAGGGCTCCATGGCGGGTGGGAGGCTGGGTAGATGAAGTTTTTGTACTAATCAACCATGGATTTTCACAGGTTCGATAACGACAGTGTTAACACACCAAAACCAAGTGCGATGGCCGACAAACCGGAAATTGACACTACTAAACAAACACAAACCCAGATCGTACGTATGGATGAAGAGAAGGGGAAACCTGACTCGGAATCCGACGCACGATCACCATGTACCAGTCATTCCTTACAGGATGACACTGAACAGCGACGCATGGAAGTGCGTGAGCTTGAAACCTGGACGCTGGTGGCTCCGAAAAAGTCGACCAAACCGCCCCCTGAGGGGCGCGAGACTAAACCGAGAGCTCCAGCGCCCAATAAACAGGACAAACCCCTCACCCAGAAGGAAAGGAGAGGTCGTCAGAAGGTCCTACGCTCTCAAAGGGGGGCTGACAGACCAGCGTTGGGACTATCGAAGGTCCGGAAACCGTTCGGCAGGACGAGGAAAGGTGTCCCCGCCACCGGCGCAAGCCACGAACAGGCAGGGCACCCGATGATCGGAGCCCCGGACGGGGGGAAGACCCTCGATAGACCCACCGGGAAGTCCGGAAGTGTACCCAAGAGGGCTAGACTGGACGACACGATCTCTCCCAGGGGAAACCCGAAAAAGGCCAAGGTAGAGGGGTCAACAAACAGGCCAGGTGCGACGTACGCGGAGGCGACTGCATCGGCGGCGGAGTTGGTGTTGGCGGTCACCTTAGCGAACGGCGGGCATCTGAACGCGGAACAAGCAGAGCTAGTCGACGAGCTGGTAAGTGACGAGATGGTTGCCGCAGTCGACGAAGGCAAGAGGTGCCCTCAATACGTGGGCAAGCCCCTGCACTCGGACGGAGCCCTGAAGGTCTGGTGTCTAGACACCTTCTCGGCTGATTGGACACGCGAGGCCCTTGGCAGGCTGAAGCTACCAGACGGGCGTGGCCTGGAGGTGAAGCTCTTCTCAGAGCTAGAAAAGAAGATAAGATGCGCGCTTCACCTACCGGGCCACGTGAAGGACGTCCTGAAGATGGCCAAGCTCCTACTGGGACAAAACCCGTGGGCGGGGGTCTCTAAGTGGAGGATCCGGGCGGTCGACCTTCAGGAGAAGGACAAGTGCAAGAGCACCTTCGTCGTGATTGACGTGCCGGAGAAAGCCGCGAAGGCGATGGAGGAGAAGGGCCGGCGCCTCTTCTACAGGATGGGTACGGTATACGTGAGATTCCAGGGGCCCAAAGGCAGATTCCTGGACCACATTACCCAGACTGTGGGAGAGACGCCGGACCCGGCATCGGCTTCCCCGGCGCGTCCAAAAGGAACGGACGACACGGTCGAAGACACCGCGGAGCCAGGCACCAGCACTGGCAGGAACAGAGCCACCTCTGAGTGCGAGTCGGTAGGTTCGTCAACTGCCTTCGGGCTGACAGGCGACGACCTCCTTGACATCGGCCTCGAGGAACTGGACATCGGGCAGGGAGGAGCAAAACCATCTCAAGATGGCGCTCCCGATGTCTAACTGCCCCATCCTCCAGTGCAACCTTCACCACAGCATCACCGCGACGGCTCAACTCCGCAAGTGGATGAAGGTAACAAACAACGCCATCGTGCTAATCCAGGAGCCGTGGGTTAGAGGTGGCCTTATACAAGGTCTCTCCAATCTGGAGGGTAAGTTATTCTTTAGTAATGAACCTAATAACCGCACCTGTATTCTCGCCTCCCGCGATATACAGGCACATGTACTAACAGACTTCTGTTCCAGAGATCTCTGTGCTATAAAACTCGAAAATCAAGAAACGCATGTCGCGGGTCTGGTTTTTGCTTCAATCTACATGCCGGAGGCCGACGAGCCACCACCACATGACATGACAAGACTGATCTCGCACTGTGAGGCAGAGAAACTCGAACTAATAATCGGAACAGACTCCAATGCACATCACCAATTATGGGGAATGACAAACAACAACGCTAGAGGTAACAAACTCGTTGACTACTTGTTCACTACTAACCTTAACATTTTAAACAAGGGGTCCACACCAACTTTTGTGAACAAAAGAAGTAGGACAATCATCGACCTAACCCTAGCAACAAACAAGGCCGCCAACATGATCGCAGACTGGCATGTGTCTGACGAAGTCTCATGTTCGGACCACAGGTACATACGTTATAACATACAGGTGAGTATTGATCCAACCCCACCTATAAGGAACCCGCGGAAAACTGACAAAACTGCGTACAGATCCGCTCTCGAACATAGACTACAAGCACATGACGAGGTGGGTATCCCACCAAACAAACGTCAAATAGAACAACAGGTAACAGAGATAACGGCTGCTGTTATCCAGAGCTATCATGACTCTTGTCCACTCAACAGCGGACGCCAACCCAAGGAGGATGAATGGTGGGGCCCTCAACTTGAGAGGGCCCGACGCAAGGTAAGATCACTTTTTAACCATGCCTACAACACCAGGAAGGACTCTGACTGGGATAACTACAAAGAGGCCCAAGCCACATACAAACGACTAATACGGTACTGGAAACCAGCATCCTGGAGGAATTTCTGCTCCAGCATTGCCAATAATACACAGGCCAGTCGGGTCAGGAAAATCCTAGCCAAGGATAGTTCAAATAAGCTTGGCTACGTTAAAAGACCCGACGGCACACTAACAAACTCCACCACGGAAACAATGAGCATCCTACTTCAAACCCACTTTCCGGGCAGCACAATTATCGACTGTCATGTCTGGGAAGACGAGGCTCATACTGACCCGAGCGAGACCTGTTGGACCACCGCACGTACAGTAGCCGCACCTGACAAGGTAAGATGGGCCATAAACAGTTTCAAGTCTTTCAAATCCCCCGGCATGGACAACATCATACCTGCCCTTTTGAAATGGGGACTTGAGCAACTACTGAACCGCCTAACGGCCATCTTTCAAGCATGCCTTGCCTTCAAATACGTCCCTCTTGCCTGGAGGGAGGTTAAGGTGATTTTTATACCCAAACCCGGCAAAGGCGACTATACAGAAGCCAAAGCTTTCCGGCCCATTAGCCTAACATCCTTCCTACTCAAGGCCCTGGAAAGACTATGCGACCGACACTTAAGGGATGAAATTCTCCCTAAAAAACCACTGCATGCCCAACAGCATGCATACACAACTGGGAGATCAACGGACTCAGCTCTTCACTCAGTTGTAAGCAAAATCGAAGAATCGATAAGCACCAAAGGCTCATGCCTCGGGACCTTCATTGACATCGAAGGCGCCTTTGACAGAACTAACTTCAACAGTATAAACAGGACACTAAGTGAACACAACGTAAATCCTGCCATAACTGGATGGATAAGCAACATGCTCAAGCAAAGAATCATCAGATTCAATGACAGAGACACCACCAGTGCTCTGGTAGCTAGAGGATGTCCCCAAGGAGGAGTTCTCTCTCCCCTTCTATGGAACATGGTAGTCAATGGACTCATATCAAAACTAAATGACAACAGATACTTCACTGTGGGGTATGCTGATGACATTACTATACTGGTAAGTGGCATTGTCACCAGCACCATCTGCGAACTAACTCAAAACGCCCTAAAGATAGTTGAAAGGTGGTGCAAAGAATATGAACTGAGCGTGAACCCAACTAAGACGGAACTAGTAATGTTCACTCACAAGAGGACTCTGGGTCCGCACAAACTACCAAATCTTTTTGGCACGGAACTCCGAACAGCCCAAACTGTCAAATATCTGGGAGTCACTCTTGACAGTAAGCTGAACTGGAACCAGCACCTAGACAATACCGTCAATAAAGCAACAATCACTTTCTGGCAATGCAAACGAATGATTGGTAAAACATGGGGTCTATCGCCCAAGATTACATCATGGCTTTACACCACCATCATTAGACCTATTGCGAGCTACGGAGCCATAGTATGGTGGCCGAAAGCGAAACAAACAACAGGCAAATCAAAACTACAAAAGGTACAAAGACTAGCTTGTCTTGCCATGACAGGGAGCATGAGAACCACTCCCACTGCAGCCTTGGAAGTTCTTTTAAACCTCCCACCATTACACCTTTTCATAATACAAGAAGCCGCAGCCACCGCGCAGAGGCTACGAATCAACCAATGCTGGACCAGCACCAGGGGGATACACACGACGATACTCAGCGAGACAATTGAGGTTTATCCACTGACAGTGGCGCCGAGTGACACTATCCCCAAACAATACAGCTTTGATAAGAAATACAGGATAGCTCTCGACGAATACGTTACCCTGAAAACAATACACAAAGAACTGAGCATTTACACGGACGGTTCCAAAACAAACCAAGGGTCAGGAGCGGGTGTTTTCTCCGAGGATCTCAACATACATATCTCTGCCCCCCTTGGCAAACTCAGCACTATCTTCCAGGCGGAATGTGTCGGCATCATCCTAGCATCGCTGGCCATTTCTGCCAGGCAGATCACAAACACAGGTATACGTATATACACAGACAGTATGTCTGTCTTACAAGCCCTGAACAGCACCACCTATGGATCGGGACTGATCCTGGAATGCCATACACGACTAAATTCGGTAAGTGTAAAAAATTCAGTCACCCTACAGTGGATAAAGGGTCACAGCAACTCACGGGGCAACGACGCAGCGGACCAGCTGGCCAGGGAGGGATCGGGAATGTGTGTCTTTGGACCTGAACCCATACTTCCTCTCCCTGGGGACTACGGCAAAACCCTGCTGCGTAAACGCACCCGGGACATGCATGAACAAGAGTGGTATGTCAACCCAGACTGCAAACAGAGTAAGTTAGCATTACCCACTCTAAATCCAAAACTAACTAGGAAAGTACTAAAACTGTCCAGACCCACGCTGCGTACGCTAACGGCGGCAATCACGGGTCATGGTCATTTTAATAAACATCTGTATACCCTAGGTATTACAGATAGTCCACTGTGCAGAGCCTGCCTCGAAGTGGATGAAACAGCTAGGCACATGCTACTTGAGTGTGAGCAGCTAGCAACATACAGACGGCTGCACCTCGGGTCGCCCAGCACAATCCAGGAAGTCACCAGAAACCTGAGGGGACTGATCAGCTTCCTGGAAGAATTGAACTGGTACTAGACGCCCACCTCACGCAAAATGGACGCAACTGAGCCGTCTAATTGCGGAGAAGAGCCTGTCAACAAGTAACAAGTAACAAGTATATCCCGTAAAAATATTATGTAATTATAAACAATGACGTACGTTTCGTTTAATAATACATATATAAAATCAATTAGGATTAAGTAGATGCTGCCAGTCCTGTGGTTATGGGTACAATTCCTGAGTAGAGCGATGCACGGTGCTTATTCATAGGGTAGTGATTAGAGATCCTACAGGAATCTGGATTATACTTTTCTAACTTCTTGTTTAATAATAATGTTGGAGTACCAGAAGGAAATCATAAACTAAAATGTTTGTTTTAATTGATAACCAATTTTTGATTGATTCGATAAAACTTCCTATTTTAAAACAATATAAGTAAGTATACTTATTATATATAAGTAAGTATACTTATTATATTGATTGATTTGATAAAAGTAATATGATATTAAAACTAAAGCGTTCTATAATTACAACTCGATTGGTGTTCTAGAGTACCTTAACCTGTCTCTAGCTCTAGTGTATTCGAACTGGCCCAACTCCAATTCAACTGAAATTCATGTCATCAAAATTATTTAGCACAATTTGGCGTCCACATTAAAAAAGAATCATTATATTTATCTTGGACCAAAAATCTAATATCTGGCTACAACTTACTAAATTTATTTTAGGATTCGTCAACAACTCGTACGCAAACATTTTCAGAATTAAAAGAGAAATAGTAGAATAAAAGTTTTATTAATAAGTAGATATAAACATTATTCGCAATCACACACATCAATTAAACAAAATATTATTTTTTACAATATACAAAATGTATTTTGAATGAACCAATGAGTGAGGTGTTCCATCTTATTGTTAAATTATAATGCTGGCTAATGTTCCCAAGAGTCAAAACGTTGAAGTATTGAAATGTAGAGATTCTTAAATTAAACATAAGTAGATATAAAAAAGCGTAGAAATATTATTATTATTATTTATTCTCCTGTCATCATCTCCATGAATTCTGAAACAACGAACAATAACATGATATAAAGTTGAAATAAATTATAAATAAAATATAGGGTGGGCGTGCTCGCAACCGAGAACCAACACATTTTAATATTACACAAATTATAAATAGGTTAAGAAAACGATACAGAAATAAACACAAGTCAACATCAGAGCCGTATTGTTGGAAGTAAATATTTTTATATATTTCACATAAACGTCACGATAGAACATGTTAATAGTGAATTATAAAAACAATTAAGAGAAGAAAAGATTTGTATAACTATTAATAAAATCAAAACAATAGCATTAAAGATTTTTATTGGAACAATAAAGTATAACCCTATAAATCTAATTCAGTAAAACTGTTCTAAATATACGAGTATCTAATAATTTTAAAATACTAACTATCAAATGGAAATATTTATTACAATTTCATTCCACGAAACACTAGTTCTAGGAAATATTCATATCTTTTATATACTTTGAAAAAATCTTGGCTACAAATTGTTATTTTCTCAGAATTATACATAAAATAGGTTGACAACATGACACAATAAATAATAATATTACGATACACGTAGAGTCAGATTTCGAATATGAAATATATTTTTGAAAAGACGTCGATTTATTTATTTGTAACTGTAGTAAGAAAAGAGCTTAGAAAAAACTTCAACAAGGCTTAGTGTATCTATTAGTAAATAGAATGATTGCGACCTGTCACCCTGTTTTGTCCCCTTATGGTAGCAGATCGTGAAAAAGTTTGATAAGTTCCCATATAGGGAAGAGTTCAAAGTTTATTCCTTCCTTAACTTTTTACTGTCCCCTTATTACATAGGGCAAACAAGTAGAAGACTGATGAAACTTTTTATTTCTGTTTCTCTAGTACGAGTATAAGATAAGCTATTTAGATAGTAAGTATTATGGAATTGTATTATTGAATTAGGAAAGAAAATAGTTCAGTGCTTATACTTAGGCTGGTTGACTATTTGATCAGCCTAGTATAAGCACTAGATACTATCCTATAATGGAATTGAGACACAAATTATAACATAACATAATCATTCACTACATCATCTTATTATAGTAACTGACTTCTAAGTTCGAAGCTTGTATCTAGGGTATCAGAGTATACACACACCCTCATTCCCACATACAAATTAGTTGGTATTTTGGTTGTACTGACCATCAAAGTCAACGGTGCCGCTGCCGTCTGTGTCGATCTCCTGGATGAGGCCGTCGAGTTCATCGTCTGTGAGCTGCTCGTCCAACTCCCGGAGGATCTCGCGCAGGCTCGACGTGGGAATGTAACCGTTGCCTGGACATTACGAACAATATTCATTCATATACGCTATTTAATTTAGGTGGTTAAATGAAAGAATCTTGACGATTGTCGCATTTTTCACACATGAAGTTCCATTCGCACCCCAATCTTTTTATTTCAATTTATAATGTTCGCGTTAACGAAATTGATACATAGGGTATCTGTAAGTTGTCGATACACTTATTCTAATTATTTTACTGATGATATTGTGTATTGCGACAATTAAAATATATAGCATCTAGTGTGACAATCTTGGAAGATATATAAATTGTTATATAAGATCTGCTTACCTTCTTTGTCGTAAAGTCTGAAAGCTTCCCTAAGTTCCTTTTGCATGGCTTCAGCATCTTCTTCTACGATGAATTTGGCAGCCAAGGTTACAAACTCGGGGAATTCAAGACGACCAGACTCTGAAAGAACATAGCAATAAGATTAGCAAGGTTTTAGAGCATTAATAGGTTTTACAGTCTTTTTGGTTAAGGCTTTTAGGTATTGCTTCTAGAATATGCATGGTTAAGAAGATATTAAACTTACTGTCGGCATCAACTTCTTCGATGAGTTCTTCCAAGATCTTCTTATTGAAGGGCTGCCCCATCATCCTTAGGATGTCTGCCACGAAGTCGCAGGGGATACTGCCCGAGCGGTTGTGGTCGAAGCCATCGAAAGCTTTTCTGAGGACTGGAACAAACCACAAGTACTATTAACAATCTAAGATTACGTAATGGAACTTGAAATTGAACTTTGCGTACCGTCAATGTTTAACGTGGTCATTTTGACTATTTAAGTGGAAACTTTGTAGTTTTAGGAAGAGCCCTAAACCGATGTTGCACTAGCAATAAAAAGAGCTAAACTGATCGTTGGACGGGTTAGGTTCGGATTAGGACAGTTCAATGCACTGAGGTGCACTGGCAGTGCGAATATTGTGCAATGTATCTATTTCGGTGCAGCAACGTGGTGCATCGGCTCGTCTCCCGGCGTCGCGTGGCGCATCGCTCCAATGTGGGTCACAGATAAATAACATAAACAACAATGTGCCTACTTAATTTACTGATATCACCCGATATCGCATGTTTTATAAAAATACATCCTATACGTATATGAAATTATAACTGCATTCTTACAACCATTCGATATGATAATAATTATCGGGTTTATAATAGTTTTTTGTAGAAATAAGTACTTAACCTTTAATGGGATTAGCTTTAATGTTAGAAATATTTAATTGATACAATATTGATATAAAACTAGATACCTAGTTTAAGATATTAGTTATTTGTTTGTTGTGATCAAAAGTGGTTCCAAAACACACTCATCCTTCAGCGTGTAGTTCTCAATGAACCTAAAAGTAGGGCGATGCAGACGCAAACCATGGAAATGGTCGGCGTCTCCATGTCTGTTTATAAATAGAGTTCCGTTTCTATGTTTAATGAAACATGTTATTTCGTAACTCCAAAACGCTCCGCCATGGGATGTGATTGAACTCTCTATTCGCGACTCCGATGTCTGAGTAAGCCGATGACTAAACGACGATCATAAAATTATCATTTTAGTTCCTCTCATTTCAGATTTCAGACATAGGAATAACGAATTTGCGTCATAATTTTCCTTAAAATAAAATCAAATCATAAATTTATTTACGTAAAGAAATAAACTCTTTCTAGTTTTAATGACTCGGGTGATAGGCACACGTTGAATTAATTTTTCACTCATATTAAATTTAACGATTATTATTCTTTTGATCTTTCGTGACAGGCAAAAAATAACAAAATTTATTAAATTATTTTTATGATAAATTCGATTTAGGTGAATGAATAATGCCAATTTATGAAACTTAGAAAAAATAGCATAAGTACTTTGTCATATTAAAACACTTTTTAAAGATTAGCTTTTCTATGCGACACGGTGTAATGTCATAGCGTGTGATAACTTCCGCTGATGAAAACATAAACACTTCCGTTGTACAGTGTTTAGCTGCATCATATACATCAGCTCGATACGACACATTACTTTTCGAGGTTCCTTCATTATTTTGCGGACGCCGCAAACTATTATACCGACAATTACAGTCAAGGATTCAAAAAAAGATTTAATACAAAGATAACTCTCATTACTAGTTTTTTTTTCACTCTCAAGATATCTGTCGGGGTTACAACATATTGCAGCTGTTCCATGATATTTTGGCAAGAAAATAGTTTTAAAAAATTGAATTTATTTTTGCCGGACTGTTCGTGTTGTTAATTTAATCGTCAAGACATCTTGGCAGTTGTCTCAGAGTTCCATGAGCTTTATTACATTTTTTCTAGAGTTCAGCCGTGTAATAATTAAATACCTAATAATGTATTTATGTAATGATTTGAGGGGTAACGGTGTTGTGGAAAATTATAATAACATTTTGTTTATTTCATAATACTTTGTCTAAATAATAGTGACTTAAGTATTTAAATTAATGCAATTGCTGATAATAATATTATTTTTGTTTTTTTTAACTGTAAGTAAATTTTTTCGAGTGGTCCCAAAATACTACTCAAAAATAATATAAATTTAAAAGGTGTAAATTAGGACCGCGGTCCCGGTCCTGAAAGTCCCACGACCCAACTAAATACAACTTGAAAAATATTTATGAGATCAAAGGTATTGCTTCTTTGATTCTGCCGGGACGTTGACACTGTCTATGTGAATTGTTATGTTAGGATAGTGAAGATCAATTTCTTGAATATTTCATTTGAATAATATGATTCATTTTTTAATGCTTCATTTCTAAATTTCATATGTACTCCACACGGATTAAACACCGGACTAATAACAGATATACATTATGTACACATGGCACGTAGTAATGCAATCAATCAGCTAAAACCAGCTTTACTACATGGTTTAAATATAGAATGTTACAGCGAGCGTGAAAATGAAATAGTAGCGCAACTCCGTCAAAGGACTGATGAGCCTATTAAAATGGCCACACGCAATTAGCAAACAATTTACGGAACATTTTCGCTTGCGATATGACTATTACTTGAGACGAATAATTTAAACCTCTTGGCAAGTAACAGTTGTAAAGTACATACAATTTTGCGCTATATTTTATGTGGGTTATTCAAATATTTAAGCTTCGGTGGGTGGCTCACTGACAAATAACTAACGTCTTGAAATTGCCAGAAATATTGCTAAACATTTAACAAATGTTTGACTGGGCCCGTTTGTTATCATTTACGTCAATTCGTATTTGAATTGTAAATAATTTAATGTATAAAAAACAAACTAGAATTATTTGTTTGAACGGACAAGATCTTAAGAAATACTCATTAGGCAAATAACTGCCTAATGAATGAGGAGGTAACTGCCCATTGGCGCATACTATTCCACCATTATTGTCTCATAGTTATTTATTGAAAAGCTTCCGTAAGTAATTTAATGAAACGATAATGGTTTATTTTTTAAATATATTTTAAATTGTCAAATATATCTATTGTAAAGTTATATGTTTGATTATAATTTCTACTATGTCAGTTTTGCGGCGATTTTATTCAGTATTTGTTTTATAAACATATTCTAAACAGGCACATAAATATTGGTTCAGGTCTAATTAAAGATTGAGGTCAAGTACAAGTTCTAGATACGTTTCGATGTGCAATATAAAAACGTACTGTACGTAACTGTATTAAAAACGTATTTGTAATCGTTTGCTACCACAGAAATAGGGCTGCGAATAAACTTTACACGGCAGCGATGGCGGGCGTGGTGGTGTAGCGAACTGTAAACTCATGAATTACTCATCGTTTGTATTTAGAAACATCAATAATAACGGTTTACAAAATTATGCCAGAGTTCGGGGAAATCTGTTCCGTTTTATAGCTTTGAATGTTCAAGCTTCATTGAAATAAAAGAACATTTTCGTATTCTTAGTTTTCTCAAAATCAATTGATTTATTGTATTGATTTATTAGTTAAGTAAAATTGCTACCGTGATCGTTGATAATGTTTTAGACAACCTGAAAAATATAACAAAAACATTCTCGTCTTCAAGTAAACATCCAATAACATTGCATATTGGAAAATATAAAACTGATTTCTGGATTATGTCTGGAAACAATTTCCTATTTTACATGTAAACATAACATTATACAATTTGGTCTATTATTATAAAATACTGATGTAATGACTCAACACTATTATTGACGGGAATGCAGCTATTCTTGCGGCTATTTCCTCGAACTATGTTTATAAATCTAGATGTTTTAGCACATATAAGATTGCAATATGTATTTACGAAACATATGTATTTACGAAACAGAGTGAAAATCAAAAAGGCACCTGTAATTATTACTTTACCATCTTTATGCAACAAAATAATAAACTAGTTTATTTATCAATATATTTATCTAAAAAATCATTTACACATTTAATAAAAGTAAAACATTTTAATGATCATTTTACTCCGCTACATTTCAGCATCTAAAAATTGTTTACGATGTCCATGAAGGTTAATGAGGGAGATTATGTTTAATGAGTAATCAGATAATCTAGTGTTTTTTTCATTATCAATATGGAACATCACTAGAAACAATGATGTGCTGTATTCCACGGTGTATTGGCAGTCAGCCAAGCGAGTTGCCACGCGGTGTGCCCGCCTTTACCTACCACCGCCCGCCCAAACATACACGATAAAAGTTTCCGTTTTCATATACATTTTACATCATTGTTGATATTGAATATAACTTATTTCATATAACGAGCTAAATATAAAGATCTGGATTACTTCTTACGTTTTATTTGGAATATGTTTCGTTTGGGGTGTGAGAATTAGGTCGGTAGTCATTTTGCAAAGTTTTACGGAGATTAATGTAAATCTCTAACGAAGTTTTTTTTGTTTTTATAGAGTTACAAGCTGTTTTCCGCGGTTTTACTCGCGTAATCAGTTTAGTTTACATAACATTAGATTATAGATGTACCTACTCAATTTTAAAAGCTCTGATAAACTTTCGCGAGATTTTTATTCGAACCTCGTGACAAGGGTCAGTGTAATTTGATTGAAAAGATTAGATGCTAATTATAAATATACTATAAAATAGTTATTTATGGTACAAGCGAGGTAAGTTGGTGATTACTTCCGAAGCGCTATTGAGGCCCGAGCCGTCAGGCGAGGGTCAGAAGATAGCCGAGGTAGTAATCATCAATACACCGCGTGTACCATACAACGTTTTTCAACACACTTGCGAAGAAATTAATAATAAAATATCATTTTTCGCTAATAAATAAACAGTTTTTCTATTCGCACGCATCTAACACAACAATGGTGATCGGCCATAGATTAAAAGAATATACTTATTAAAAAAAATAATCGAATGAATGGAATCGACCATAGACCTACCAAAAGTAAGGAAACATAGTTGAAGTTTGTTTTTAAAATGTATGGACACGATTTTTTTTGGTATCGAAACTTTTTTAAAACTAAACAATTTAAAAAAAATCTATAACTCACTAGTGAATCAAGCGTGTCATTATTCAACTGGTTTTGCACAAATAAGAGCCCCTTTATGAGCAAGTGTGTTGAAAAAACTATAATTTGACTTATTTTGTTTTAAGAAACGAAAGAGTTATAACAAAATTATAGTTCCCTTTTTTATTAAGTCAGCCTCATTGTGCAAGTTGGATTCAAGCCAATCTTGAATTTTCTTGTAAACATAACAGAATTTAATGAGAGTTTAAAATATTTTCACATTAAAAATATATATAATTAATGTACACACATCAAAAGTGTCTAGGGATCAACATATATTTTTGCAATAACTTTTCTCCTGATTGATATTAATTAAAATTTTCTTTAAGGATTCATCAAATAAAGTGTTTTCGTTTGTCACAGTAACGATAAACCAAGTCACCTTTGCATTAATAAAGAAATTTGCCATTTTCCTAATAAAGGGATTTTTGACATTTGAACCACTAACATTAAAGTTCGAAAAAAAGACTGAAATAACAGTTTTCTTTAAAATTTTATTGGGTAACTTAAACAATTAATAATCCGTGTTTCTACCGCGAACACTAACAACACAAGAACATCGGTTTGGCATACTCAAAATGAGTTCATCCAAATCACGCTGTGGAATGGCCGCCCATGTTCGTTGCAACAACAAAAAAAGGTCTTCTTGCGACTGGATACCCTCCATATTCGGCAGAGCTCTTCTCTGTAGCATATCCCATGCATGCTCAATCGGGTTCAAGTCTGGCGACTGAGCAGGCCAGGGCAGGACATTGATGTTAGCTGCGGCGAGAGTCTGTCTTACAACTCTTGCGGTGTGCGGTCGTGCATTATCATGCATTAACTGAAATAAGGGACCGATTTGCACTTGTAGAGGAACGATGACGTCTGATACAATCGTCTCAGCATAAATTTGAGCGTTGAGGTTGCCTCTGATCCAAATCAACTCAGTTCTTCCGCCGATCCAAATACCCGCCCATACCATGATGGTTCCACCACTATAAGGATGGACTTCCTGGCAGGATTTTAATCGCTGTTGGCGTCCAGGGGTTCTCCAGTGTCGTATACGTCTTGTATCCGGTCTCATACCAAAACGAGACTCATCAGAAAAGCACACGAAACGCCATTGTTCTTCTGCCCAATTTCTGTGTTCAAGAGCCCATTGATATCGAATCCTACGATTGTGCATTGCTATAGGTGGTACCCGTAGCGGTCTTCGGGAATGAAGGTTCACTTCATGCAAGCGGTTTCTGACTGTTTGGTCGCTAATTAAGTTCCCTGAAGAGTGATGAAGCCGCACGGCTAACATCATGGCGGTTATTGTTGGAGCTCTTCGAGTTAAGATTTGAATGTATCGGTCTTGTCTCCGTGTGGTGCAGCGATACCGTCCTCCATGGCGCTCAGCCACGGTACCAGTGCTTCGGTAACGTGTCCAAAGTCGACTGATAACACTCTGACTTGTATTCAGAGCTAAAGCCACAGTACGTTGCCGGGAACCAGCTTCTATCATTCCCACGGCTCTGAGCATTTCTTCCCTGCTTAAATGACGTCGCCGCTCCATAATAACGTTGGTTTTAATCAGTAGTAGGGAAACAGTAGCACTATAATGTCTTCAATGCGTTGTATGTTTTTATAGGGAAAATATTGACAGCTGATTTTCATCTTTTACTCGAATTTGATTCACAGTTCCTGATTCAAATTATGAAATGCACCAAAAAGGATCCATATAAATTTATAAAATCATAAATTTATTACAAAGCCACATCTCAATCTCAAGAAATCCGCATAAAAATGCTTGATCCCTAGACACTTTTGATGTGTGTATTTGTACGAAATATATTTTTCATTAAAATCTTCAGTGAGGTTTTAAAAATGTTTAGCTGTTTTTTTATTTTCAAGGTATACGCAACTTAATGAAGCAGTTCAGACGTACTTACTAAATGCATGTTGTTTTAAAAACTTTTACAAAAAAAAATAAGTTTGAAAGGGTATTGAAAAAGAAATGCTGAATCTTTGCTGAAAGCTCTTTAAACTAAAGAAATATTTTTCCGAATACATCTAAGTAGTAAAAAGTTTGAATCGAGGTGTTTTGTGAAAAATGTTTGCGTTTGAAACGTAATAAAAAATTGATTGTCCCTAAATACCTATATTTAGATATAAATATACTTACAGTAAGATATAGAATACTTTTATTCTATACCTAATGACAAAAGGTGACTTTCTATTGTGAAAAATGTTTGCGTTTGAAACGTAATAAAAAATTGATTGTCCCTAAATACCTATATTTAGATATAAATATACTTACAGTAAGATATAGAATACTTTTATTCTATACCTAATGACAAAAGGTGACTTTCTATAGTTGAATCTTTATCTTATGAATGAGATCAATATTTTTTCAACACACTTGCTCATAAAGGGGCTCTTATTTGTGCAAAAACAGTTGAATAATGACGCGTTTTATTCACTAGTAAGTTATAGATTGTTTTTAAATTGTTTTCATTTAAAAAAAGTTTCGATACCAAAAAAATTGTGTCCATACATTTTAAAAACAAACTTCAACTATGTTTCCTTACTTTTGGTAGGTCTATGGTCGATTCCATTCATTCATTCATTCGCTTTTTTTTTTAATAAGTATATTCTTTTAGTCTTTGGCCGATCACCATTGTTGTGTTGGATGCGCGCGAATAGAAAAACTGTTTATTTATTAGCGAAAAATGATAATTTCTTCGCAAATGTGTTGAAAAACGTTGTATGGTACACGCGTGTATTGATGATTACTATCCTCGGCTATTTTCAGACCCTCGCCTGACGGTTCGGGCCCCAATAGCGCCTCGGAAGTAATCACCAACTTACCTCGCTTGTACCATAAATAACTATTAATTCGTACCTACTAAGTTTAAAACTTTATAAGTTAAAATACTCACCGGCAATTTGTTCTGCGGGCAGTTCATCGGCCTGAAATATTAAAAACATATGTTAAAAAATTGAATATCACATAACGGTTACATCTGAAGTAAAAGAAAATAAAGTGTATTTAAACATAATAAGCAATATCTACTATAAGTTCAAAACATATTGATAACTTTCAATTTTTTTTTTTGTATCTAACTGTACTAATTTCATCAGTGGAAAATAGGCTTTTGCCTTGCAGTGACCCTTATAGGTCAATATTTACATCTTTTTAAATTGAACAAAGACTAATAAGTGTTTATTAACTTAATTTCTGTATAAATTTTGTCATCTAAAGTTAAGACTGTCTGTTAGACACCAGGGGATACCTTTTTATGACCAAGTGTCTCTATACATATCTTTTTCTTCATTTATACATCTTTGAAGAAGAGTTTACGTTTCTTTGACAGTCCCGAAAGGACAATTAAATTATCGTAATCGTCAAATAGTACGAAGTAAATAATATAAAAGGACTATTAGTAGTTTATTAGTTTCAGTGAAAATATGTAATAACAGATAACTGTTTTATATTACGACTTAACCGTGTTTCTAGGCTAAGTCTAGCTATACAAATCTCATAAGATTTATGTTATGTCAAGAAATATTTACTACACGAACATTCATATAACATGAAAACATTTCAGTCGCAAAAGTGAGTGTTTCTGAATAACTGTAGTATAATAAATTTATTTTATGTGCAATTGAAACTAAAATAGAATCATTGGTCTTACGTACTTCGTGCCGGTGGATTCGAAGCCGGCAAACGTCATCCAAGATTCTAAGTTTTATAGCATTTTTTATTATTACTAAAAGTATTTTATATATCAGCTTGTATTTTATGTCCAATGGTGAATATTGCAAACGGGCATTTATTGTATCCCAATAAACCCGAACAATATTTTATGGTCAATTTTTTAGATGGATATTTGCTATTTTGTTTATGGTATTGATTATCGGTTGAATATAGTTGAGGATACACTTACTGTTTATTATCAGTAAACAAAAATTAGTTGTATTACAATAACAACCCAATATTAAATGCAAAAATATGATTTTAATTAAGCGGGTAGTCTTTCAAATCTCTCTAGTTTAGGTTAAGATAAGATAATTATATTGTAATTAATATCATTTAATTTCACTTTTAGTTACTTTTTAATAAAAAAATATTGAGTAAATACTACTCTAACAAGATAGTTAACATTGTACAAATATGTTTTGTTTTAAGTACCTATATTGAGAAAACGAAAATATTTTATTATAAATCCACAAAATTATTCGTATTAATTAGTTATCACAATTTTGTTTATTCTCTAATTTAGAAGCAACAGAATGTTGAAGAATTGCAATTTGAAAATCAGTCAGATTTTAGAATGTATAATATTGATGTAAAAACTAATAACTAATTGTTTAGTTCTGGTTAAACTACAAGCAACGCAAATTGGACATGGGATAATTGTTCATATAAAGGAGAAATCTCACTCAACTTTTTTGTTTAAAGCTCCTATTTAAAGCTAGCAAAGTTTACATGCTGATCAATTCTCCATTTTGACATCATATCACTGATTGTTCTATTTTTTTAACAAAAAATATTTAATATTTTCGTTGAATTTTGTTTGAGTTTCGGTTGAGTTTTAAAATGCTACGAGTATTAGGAAAAATAAAGAAAAGCGTGTAAAATCCGTTTAAAAAACAAAACACCGTCTAAACGGTTTGTCGCGTCTGTTGTCACGTCAATCAGCGGGTTCGTTAATCATCGTTATAGATTAGTGAGAGCACATAATGACAGCACCTGCGACCGTCCATTTGACGCCTCACGTTAGTACTCCTAACAATGTCTGTCGACTCATTCATTAATCTTTTAGTTAAGTGCAAACTCTTGTAAAAGAAATCATTTAAAAACTACAAGTGTTGTTATAGCATTAGTCGAAGACACCTACCCAGTCTTCAGTGTCCAAAACCATCTTTGAAATCACTAGTTAACACTGTGAGACGCACAACACGACTGGCGGAGAGTCCGATGTTTCCAGCGTTCAGGGTTATTTTCTGCTTCTTCACGATAGTCTGGCCTTTCAGATACTTTCATATATAACGGGCGGGGGGTCCGGCGGGGTGGCGGGGGGTGCACGGCCCCTTGCTCCAAGTCCTCCCCGGCTTCCTGCGCTTGCGCCGACCAATCGCGTGAGCCTCAAACGGCAGGATGCTAAAGTATTTTTAGTAGAAACGTGGTTCGGCAAAACGTAAACAAGCGGTGCGTGCGTTGCCGAGAGCGACCAACCGTCCCGCCCGCCCCGAGTCACCTCGCCGCCGCCGCCCGCCCGCCCGTCTCTACCGTGACCCTAGATTTCGCTGTCATAATGTGAATAATTAGAATTTTAAAGTTGTTTGTGTATGTAGGCTTTTTATGATGATGATGTAAGGGATCAACAGAAAGATTTAATAGTTTATTTTACGCGAAGCCATTAACAGTTTTATCGTGCGCGCTACGGATAAAGTTTAATTTAATATATGACAGATTAACTCGAAATTATTACGGATAGTAAACTATTTTTTAACCAGTTAACATAGTTTTCTCAAAACCATTTCTATAAATATCATGCTTATATTAATTTATTCATATACTTATTATAAAGATCGTATAATATTATGCGCCTAACTAGGTTTATTTTATCACAAATTACGTAGACTACGCCTAAAGCATTAGCTTTGCTACATTATACTTCCGCACAAGACTACTTGAAATCGAATCTGCACCTTACCTCTATTTAGAATTTTAGAAAACCATTTCGATACGCTATAAAAAATTTGATGATGACCATTTGATTTTTTATCGGATTGTATACTTTTGTACCCAACTTACTCGCTACTATAAATAATAAATTACTACAAATATAAATAATCTTACCCTACATGATAAAAAATAAAATGTATGTAATTACCTGCGTTCATATAAACAAATCAATAAAATCTCCTTAAGAGAGGAGGACAAACAGACACGGTTGTAGGTACTTTTCAATTAGGTACCTATAAGTACTTATTTTATACCATAGATCAATACTATAATTATATTAGTTAAAATTATAGATGAGATCGATTGCAGAGGTATCTTTAGCATTGTACCTGGCTTTTGCAAGTTCTAAATTATATCAGGTTACTTCATCAGCATAATTTTTGGCTATATCTATCTACTTATATTACGAGTTTAGAGATGCAGCAGAGTGGCTCTGTTAGTAATTGCATTAATCTATTGTTCTGTCGCTCTAGGTATTGTTGCAGCAATAAATCTTAAATATACTCCACCTTACGGCAGAAAATAAAATAGGGCTTTTATAAAATTACTATATTGGTACAAAAACAAAGACCCATTTTCGCGAAGCTTACAAAAGAAAGTAGGTCTTTGGCATGAATTTAAAAACAAATTAAAATTCAAACGTCACTTGTTTCGGTTTTTCAGTACTTGCGTACTCAACAACCTACTCAATGTTTTGCACTAAAAATAAAAATAAAATATTTATATAAGAAAATAAACTGTGAATAAGAAGTTTTTAATCAATCACCGAACCTCACTCAATGTTGCATCGAAAAAATATGGCGCCAAATGCCGAATTGGCACAGATCACAAATCCTTTATCAGGACATTGCCCTGTCTGCCATTGTTTGAAAATAACAATATTATTGTGAAAATGTCGTTCTTTCCCAAATTTAACTATATTTAAACATGTAAACATGTCAATCGTGTTAACGGATATAGTCAAGTGTTGTTTACACTTGTCTTTTTAAACGATAATTATGTAAAAAATAATATTTTTATTGCTAACATGGAAAATTTTCCGCCTATCCTTACTGACTGATTTATTTACACAAAGCCCACACTACTGGAACTAGGGTTGTAAAAGTTTTGATATGAGTTCTATAAATATTATCACCTACAATAAACGTCTGGTGAATTATGATATGATAGAGTTGTTGGAAAATCGAGTTAGGCAGAGAAAAAAAAACCGAAAGTTTTAATTAAAATCAATAATAGATATAATTTATAAGTATTTATATAGTAAAAAACATCTTTCCCTTTTCTTAATTCGTAAAGCGATTAAAACCAATTTTCACTGTGAATTAATTATACATATTTAAGTAATTAAGTTTTATTTATTAGTAAGTACTTACTTTACGTTTTAAAGGAACTTTCGAGATCTGCTTATATTAATGTAGGACAATACTTAGTTAAAAAGAGTTCGAAACCTAGTATCGCCCAAAAGTACATAAATAATGTCTGTAGCAGACAGATACGTTACATCCATAGCAAATAATTTATTGCCGCGCGTCTAAAAATAACAAAAACAAAACAATAAACTATGGAGTTCCAAATTGTGTATGTAGCAGACAAATTTATGTTTTGTTTTTGCTAATAGTCCCATTTACTTTTGTAATAATAAGAATTTGTCAATTAATAATATTCTTGAGAAAAACATGAAGAAATATTTGAATGAACATGAAATGTTAAATACTTAGTTAATTTAGAAAATCTACCTGAATTAATTCGGCGATTGCAAAGCTTTTTAAATTGTAAAATGATAAATAATGTTTAACTGACTACTTACGAGTACTACAATGTTTTATACTTATGATATTTGAAACCTGAATTCACTGGTAATGGGTGTGTGCCAATACAAATGTATATGACAGTAAATCAATCTAGTTTTTATGAGTACTGGAAAACTCGAGACAAACTATTTTCAGAAACAGTTATTAACTCCACAGTTCGTAAAATAATATGAATTGAGGGCGGTGCACCTTATCATTTTCATTTGAATTATTTCGTTGCAATATTGCAAATACTTTCGCTCATAAATTACGCATTGTGATACTCTCCGCTTGTAACCCCATCCATTAAAATATAACCGAGTCATACACTAGAGAAACATTATTTTTTGATTATATTTTTATACATTATTGCATCGGTCAAATATTTAGAACATTTTAAAAAGTTGGTAACCCGTTACGAAACATTGTTTCTTATTATTCTAATTGTCAGTAAATTCTTCTACAATTATCTGAATAGGTAGTTTAGGTAACAGATAGATAGAAAATCGTATGAAAAGACTTTCAGTTAGATACCCTTGAGCTAGAGCTTTAGAGCTTCACCAATTTTAACTATTAAGTACTTCTTCGTATACGAGTATATAAAATTGTCGTGTCACAATGTTCTTTCCCGTACTCCTCCGAAACGGCTTGACCGATTCTCATGAAATTTTGTGAGCATATACAGTAGGTCTGAGAATCGGCCAACATCTATTTTCATCCTGAAATTCCCACGGGAACGGGAACTACGCGTGTGAAACCGCGGGGCACAGCTAGTATAATATAAAAAGATATAAGTACTTAAACTAATTTTAATATTTTATTTAAATAAAACATTGCATCATAGACTAGCAACATTATCTATTTACGCCACGTTACAGATGAATTCTTTCGACATCTGAAATAACATGCTAAGATTGATTACAAAAATACGTTACTTAAAATCCCTAATGTATACAATCGGCCCACGCAATTCTAGTCCCATCTTGTTTATTCCACGTCTGGGAGTGATATTTTTCAGCGTAAAATAACGGTTCTGAACTTGCAGTTATTGCGAGTTTTATTGTGTATGCGATTCGGAGTTTTATCTCGTACAGTTGGTTGCTGTGTTTCGGAACACAAATAGAATATACTTAAACAACAGAGCGTCAACAAATCTGTAGGCGCAATGAATAAAACAGATATTTTGTAAATTATAATTACACGTTCTGTTATAATGAATGTTCTAGTTTTAGGAATCTCGGGTATTTTCCGTTGTTTCCGGAATTTAAGAGTTAATAATGTAAATAGGTACCGAGCAATTCTCGAGAATGTTTCTGTTTTATTGTAAATTAACAGGCAGATTCTGTTTTATTTTAAAAAAATGTTATGGTAGCAAAAATGTAATAAATACACACATCAAAAGTGTCTAGGGATCAAGCATTTTTATGCGGATTTCTTGAGATTGAGATGTGGCTTTGTAATAAATTTATGATTTTATAAATTTATATGGATCCTTTTTGGTGCATTTCATAATTTGAATCAGGAACTGTGAATCAAATTCGAGTAAAAGATGAAAATCAGCTGTCAATATTTTCCCTATAAAAACATACAACGCATTGAAGACATTATAGTGCTACTGTTTCCCTACTACTGATTAAAACCAACGTTATTATGGAGCGGCGACGTCATTTAAGCAGGGAAGAAATGCTCAGAGCCGTGGGAATGATAGAAGCTGGTTCCCGGCAACGTACTGTGGCTTTAGCTCTGAATACAAGTCAGAGTGTTATCAGTCGACTTTGGACACGTTACCGAAGCACTGGTACCGTGGCTGAGCGCCATGGAGGACGGTATCGCTGCACCACACGGAGACAAGACCGATACATTCAAATCTTAACTCGAAGAGCTCCAACAATAACCGCCATGATGTTAGCCGTGCGGCTTCATCACTCTTCAGGGAACTTAATTAGCGACCAAACAGTCAGAAACCGCTTGCATGAAGTGAACCTTCATTCCCGAAGACCGCTACGGGTACCACCTATAGCAATGCACAATCGTAGGATTCGATATCAATGGGCTCTTGAACACAGAAATTGGGCAGAAGAACAATGGCGTTTCGTGTGCTTTTCTGATGAGTCTCGTTTTGGTATGAGACCGGATACAAGACGTATACGACACTGGAGAACCCCTGGACGCCAACAGCGATTAAAATCCTGCCAGGAAGTCCATCCTTATAGTGGTGGAACCATCATGGTATGGGCGGGTATTTGGATCGGCGGAAGAACTGAGTTGATTTGGATCAGAGGCAACCTCAACGCTCAAATTTATGCTGAGACGATTGTATCAGATGTCATCGTTCCTCTACAAGTGCAAATCGGTCCCTTATTTCAGTTAATGCATGATAATGCACGACCGCACACCGCAAGAGTTGTAAGACAGACTCTCGCCGCAGCTAACATCAATGTCCTGCCCTGGCCTGCTCAGTCGCCAGACTTGAACCCGATTGAGCATGCATGGGATATGCTACAGAGAAGAGCTCTGCCGAATATGGAGGGTATCCAGTCGCAAGAAGACCTTTTTTTGTTGTTGCAACGAACATGGGCGGCCATTCCACAGCGTGATTTGGATGAACTCATTTTGAGTATGCCAAACCGATGTTCTTGTGTTGTTAGTGTTCGCGGTAGAAACACGGATTATTAATTGTTTAAGTTACCCAATAAAATTTTAAAGAAAACTGTTATTTCAGTCTTTTTTTCGAACTTTAATGTTAGTGGTTCAAATGTCAAAAATCCCTTTATTAGGAAAATGGCAAATTTCTTTATTAATGCAAAGGTGACTTGGTTTATCGTTACTGTGACAAACGAAAACACTTTATTTGATGAATCCTTAAAGAAAATTTTAATTAATATCAATCAGGAGAAAAGTTATTGCAAAAATATATGTTGATCCCTAGACACTTTTGATGTGTGTATTTCTGATTATTTTTTATGAAACTATCAGCTGTTTGTTGTTTACCCCGCAATGTCACCCACGTAATTCCATTATAATGATAAAAATATTAAGTACATATTATTAAAAAGAGTATAGGTAATAGGTAGGTACTTTTCTGTACCCCTTTATACACCCCTATTTTGAAAATATGGGACTTATTAAAATCAGAATATCTGTAGCAGTAACTGAATCCATATATCCAATAAAAATATCAAAAATGATAGTCGATTACTTATCTTTAAAAAATACAAAATAAATGTCGTATTACCAGACGGCACACTAGCTATCGAGTATTCTGTGACGGCTCGGGTCGATGACCGCGCTCAGCTGTGTATCGCAGCGTTCGCCTGTTGTTCGTTGTAGAATAACAATAAAATTCGGCGGGATTTTGAAAATCTTTGACATATCATAACTTTTTAAATAAAAGCAAAAGAAAAAAACTAACTTCACTATTATATTGTCACCCGTGGTTTAAATTAGCTGTGAGATAAGGTATCGCAATTTCAAAATAAGGGTGTATAAAGGTGACGAGGAAGATTAATATAATATACAAAAATCGTCATAATACCATCAACTTATGAACTTCCAGGTTAGAACTTCAATTAGAACTTAATCATAGTCTCTCGGTCACCATAGTTATTTCGAACTACTACCAAGTATTAAACTACCTGGTTTTGGAAATCGGTAGAGATAGACTGGCTGTTCGTGCAAGGCTGAAAGTGCAAGACCGGTAGTGCAAGACTGGTAGTGCAAGACTGGCAGTATAAGACTGGTAGTGTAAGACTGGTAGTGCAAGACTAGTAGTGTAAGACTGGCAGTGCAAGACCGGAAGTGCAACAATGGTAGTGCAAGACTGGTAGAGTAAGACTGGTGGTGTAAGACTGGTAGTGCAAGACTGCTGGAGCAAGACTAGTAGTGTAAGACTGGCAGTGCAAGACCGGAAGTGCAACAATGGTAGTGCAAGACTGGTAGAGTAAGACTGGTGGTGTAAGACTGGTAGTGCAAGACTGCTGGAGCAAGACTGGTAGTGCAAGATTGGTAGTGCAAGACTAATAGTGCAATACTAGTAGTGTAGGACTGGTTGTGCAAGACTGGTGCAATGGACCACCATTGCAGTTACCAGTCTTGCACCAGCAAGACTGGTAGTGAAGACTGGTAGAGCAAGACTGGTAGTGCAAGACTGATAGTGCAATACTAGTAGTGCCAGATTGGTAGTGCAAGACTGGTAGTGCAAGACCGGTAGTGCAAGACTGGTAGTGCAAGATTGGTAGTGTAAGACTGGTAGTGTAAAAGTGGTAGTGCAACAATGATAGTGAAAGACTGGTAGAGTAAGACTGGTAGTGCAAGACTGGTAGTGCCAGATTGGTAGTGCAAGACTGGTAGTGCAAGACCGGTAGTGCAAAACCGGTAGTTCAAAACCAGTAGTGCAAGACTGGTAGTGCAAGATTGGTAGTGTAAGACTGGTAGTGTAAAAATGGTAGTGCAACAATGATAGTGAAAGACTGGTAGAGTAAGACTGGTAGTGCAAGACCGGCAGTGCAAGACCGGTAGTGCAAGACTGGTAATGCCAGATTGGTAGTGCAAGACTGGTAGTGCAAGACCGGTAGTGCAAAACCGGTAGTTCAAGACCAGTAGTGCAAGACCGGTAGTGCAAGACTGGTAGTGCAAGACTGGTAGTGCAAGACTGGTAGTGCAAGACTGGTAGAGCAAGACTGCAAGACTGGTAGTGCAAGACTGGAAGTGCAAGACTGGAAGTGCAAGACTGGTAGTGCAAGACTGGTAGTGCAAGACTGGAAGTGGAAGACTGGTAGTGCAAAACCGGTAGTGCAAGACCAGTAGTGCAAGACTGGTAGTGCAAGACTGGTAGTGCAAGACTGGAAGTGCAAGACTGGAAGTGCAAGACTGGTAGTGCAAGACTGGAAGTGCAAGACTGGTAGTGCAAGACTGGTAGTGCAAGACTGGTAGTGAAGAGTGGTAGTGCAAGGTTGGTAGTGCAAGACTGGTAGTGCAAGACTGGTAGTGCAAGACTGGTAGTGCAAGACTGGTAGTGCAAGACTGGTAGTGCAAGACTAAAAAAATAACATCCACATCCGGTTAATAATTCTTGATGAAATATAATATTATCTATGGTCAAGCTACAACTCTACCAATGTCACAGACAATGACAATTTAATTATGTGACTTTGACTGACCGTATGTCTGAACAATCTGTCACTCATCCCATTTCTCATTCACCATTGACATATAACATGGACGGGGCATACCTACGAAAAAAACGTGTATACCTATACTTCACTGAGAGCGAAAAATGGCGGCTAATAGTGCAGTCCCTATCGATATGTCTGAAAAATAACATCGATAATAGATTGTAAGTATGTTTTCTTACTTTGATTAATTTTAAGTTTTATAAATAGGTCTTACTGTAAAAGAACATTATAGATAGTTTGTAAAATATAGCTTGATCATTGTGACATACAGAGTGGCCCAAATAGAACGCTCAGTAAGGGGAAGTATAAAACTATAAGATATACAAAGATTTGTTTTTAGGATCCATGTCCTCGATTTTAGTAAAAAAAAAGTGCATTCATAGATTTAGAAAAAAAAACTATTACTCTCTTTGAGAATCGAACCCGGAAATTTTTAAAAATTTAATGTTCATTATTTTAAACTAGAAATGGATTGTGTACATCTTTAGCAGTAAGTAAATGTTACTAAGAAACATCATATCTAAATTCATTAAAATGCATTGTTTTTAAATGAAATAGTTTGGTACAAAACTCGCCAAGACATCATTAAAGTTCCTTCCCAGTTAATATCCCATTTCAACACAAATTCACCATTTCAAGATACAAAATGCAATAGTTTGTATATACGGCCGTTCGTTCTAGTTACAAATAATTAAAAATATTTTTTTCAAAACTTCCGGGTTCGATTCCTTTAGTGAGTTATAGTATTTTTCTAAATCTTTGAATGCAATTTTCATTTTAACTAAAATGGATGACATGGTTCCTAAGAACAAATCTTTGTATCTCTTATAGTTTTATACTTCCCCCCACTGACTGTTTTATTTGGGCCACCCTATATATCAAACTTTTATTCATTATACTCTAGTTGCCGGGATATAAAAATGACGATAGAAATTATCGACGTTTCGTACTATAATCGATACTGATGTAACATTTAATTGGGTTTTATTTAATTACAAACGTTAGGCATTCAATTAAACGAATATTTCAATATGAATACAGATATTCTCAAGAGCAAACCTCAAATCCATGGTTTCTTATGGTATACTACATGAGAATCTGAAAATTGGACTTTATATACTTACTCACTATTATTTAAGATCATATATGCACAAAATGTAAATAAAGTTTATGAAATAAAAATAAACACCAAAATTAAAACGTACTTGAATAAGTGTTTAAATAACGTTTTATTTAAAATATCGATAGTTTATAGTCTGTGGTCACGATGTTTCATTGCCCATCACTAAGTAAGTTGTAAATCCTTTTGTTATAGCTAGAAAATAATATGGCGAATATGGCCACGAGTAGGTATTTCAATGAGACTAAGAATGACAGATGGCTATTATAGTAACTGTCAGAAATACTGTTGTCCTTTTTCCCTTACGCAAAATTATGAACGTTAAAAAGAGACGGCTATATTTTTATAACTTTGGCGTCGATAAGCCTCATACTTCTATAACTATTTTTTCTATAGTCAAACATGCGATGTCCATGTTATATGTCAATGTCATTCACTCACTTTTGTTTTTGTTTTGTAATTTGTTGTGGTTTTGTAAATTCTGTATTGTTTTTACCATTTTTATTACAATAAACAAATTATGAATCAAAATAATATTATTTCTATCTGATTATATTCGTAAATTACTGATCCAGACACACATAATTCCTCAAATTAAAATATGGACGGGTATGCTGTTATATCTTTTGTCGGAGAAGGCTCTTTTGGACGAGTTTTTAAAGCTAAACATAAGGAAACAGACGCTATTGTAGCTCTTAAAGTTATAAGAAAGGTATTTACAATTATATAAAATATTAAATTAAGTATATTGTGTGTGAATGTGTGTGTGCATAATTTCTGATACCCTAGATACAAGTGTCAAACTTAGGGTATGTTGTTATAATGTGATGATGTAGTGGATGAGTAATTTATTACATTTCAATAACCATAATGTTAATTTTGCATAATTTTGTTTATAGAAAGGACGCTCATCAAAAGACTTGAAGAATTTGAAACAAGAATGCGACATTCAGAGGCAATTGAAACATCCTAATATCATAAGGATGATAGATAGTTTCGATACAGAATCGGAGCTTGTAGTAGTCACAGAATATGCTGAGAAAGAACTTCATAGTATACTGGCGAAAGAAGGTTGTTTGAATGAAGATCAAGTTAAGAAAATAACATGGGACCTTGTATCAGCTCTTTACTATTTACATTCTCATCGAGTACTTCATAGGTAATGTATTTAAAATAACCAGCAGCTAATATAATAAGCAGGTATTTTATAAAAACCTTAGTTTTAATATTCTTATTAATACTAACTTGAATAAAGAAATTAATTATTATCATACCTAGTATTCATTTATCTGATTTACACTACATTGAAATAAATATAAATTGCTTTTTTTAGCGATATTTTTTCTTTTACATTTGTGATTTTAATGAAAAAAATATTTTTCCATTCAAATTATTTTTTTACAAATATCCTATTGTCACTAAAAGCCATAACTAGTATTTAAAATTGTATTTTATTATTATTTCAGAGATCTGAAACCACAAAATGTTCTGCTAGACAGTTCAGGTCGAGCTAAGTTATGCGACTTTGGTCTTGCAAGAATAATGACAAACGCTACTCACATTCTTACATCCATCAAAGGAACGCCACTTTATATGGCACCTGAGTTGATTGAAGAAAAACCTTATGACCATCAGGTTTGTTAAAAATACTTGTTGAGTTAGTAAGTTAGTAGTTGGGTTAGTAAGTTTTTCCTATACCCTCCATTACTTTACTTTACATTAACTTTTACAACATTACTTACAACATCCCAACTGAATATAATTTTATGTAAGTAAAACTTTGGGACACTGCAAGTATACAAATATTGTTCACGGATTGATATCGGATTTGAAACATCCTTACTAATATTATAATGCGAAAGTAACTGTGTCTGTAACCAATTACCCAGGGATAGGGAACTATGCAGGTAAAACCATGGGCACAGCTAGTATATGAATAATTGTGATGTAATATTTCCTTTCTAGGCAGACTTATGGTCCCTAGGCTGTATAGTGTATGAGCTGATGGCCGGTCAGCCGCCATTTTGCACAATGTCCATATGGCAACTGGTTCGCATGATAAGACACAAGCCGGTCCAATGGCCGAGTTTTATCAGTATGGAGGCTAGGTCCTTCTTACAGGTAATTCTTTTTAATTTACACTCTTCTTCTTTGCATGTCGACTCACATTTTTGGGGACCAGAACTCAACTACTGACAAGGCACTATCAGTAGCCTTGTAAAGGTCCATTTACACTCTATTGAGTTAAAGAAAAAGCATAAAGCTTAAATTTATTAGATATTTTTTAATGAAAGTTACCTACTTACTACTTACCTATATACATATTTTTTGGGATTCGTCAAAAATATTTGCCATAAACTTTTAACAAATCTTTGGATTTACCTCTTATATGTATATTGCATCAACCAATAAACAGTTGAAGACTTGTTATAATAGATAATACATTCTTTATCAAATAATATTTCCAGGGTTTGCTCCACAAAGATCCAATAAAAAGAATGAGTTGGCCAGAGATACTAGAACACCCATTTGTCAATGGTCATGTGCTGATCCTTCCAGAGGATGTTCAAAGTGAATCTCCTTTCACAATGCCGTTAACACACAGCCAACAAGAAGCTAAGCAACTTCAGAGGGATAAAATTAGTAATAGTTCTAGGTAATATCATAACTTTATTTTAAAAAGCTCATATTGTAATAACTTTGTTTGTTAGGAACACTTTCACATAATAACTACTTAATTTATCATCATTTAGTTTTTATGCACTTTGATTAGGGTACAGAAAAAAAAATGGCAGACTATTTACCCCAAAAATCCTAAGGGATCAGTAAAATTAAATATTACGCTGTAGCTCTTCATATTGCTAGCAAATATTGATCTAGCAATATGACTCTACATGCAGTAACTTAAACCATAACCAAACTTATAAACTATTCCAGAACAGCAAAAGCAGAGCCAGAACCTATAAAACAGGAGCCTAAACAACACGATTTGCGTAATGCGCGCGTGATGCAAGGATTGGAATGCGTATTAATGTCCGACGATGACAGTGTAAGAGCTACTAGCGCTTTTAGCGTCAGAGACAGCCTCAAAACAGATGATGAAGACCAAGCGAATCTCATAACAGCTGCCAACGCTAAACTACTCCGCCACGAGTATAACGTATTGAACCATTCCAATTTAGTTGTATGTAATCTAGAAAACAACATGGCACAACTCATGGCAGCTAACAAGCAACATGCAGACAATAATGTTAAGAAAATGGACAAGATTGATGAAGAAAAACATGTAGCTGACAAATTGACAGATGATGATAAAATCAAAACTGTCAATGTCAAAAAAGAAAGTCCTGAAGTGAAACAGAAAGTTAAATCAGTTGATACAGCATCTCATAGTTTAGAGAACCCTAAAAGTTCAACTAAATGCAGTAGTGATGTTAGCTCGGGTCTCAGTAAAAGTGTACCTCCATCTTACAAACAGAAGTTACTACAATTCTCTAGAGATAAACTAAGATTTGGTAGCGGAGGTAATAGATTAACTAGGAGTATCAAAAGATCTTTTCACTTTAGCAAAAGTTGGGAGAAAAATAAAGGTGATGCTCAAAGAAGGACCAGTGAGCCTACTGTGGAGATACCGAGCATTATAGATAATACAGAGAAGTGTTCTAAGGAAGACAAGGACGAAGATACTGAAAAGAGTGAGATAATAGATGAAGTCTGTGATGAGAAAGAGATAGCGGATAATGATAAGGTTATGAAAACGGATGAAAATAGTGAAGGTAAATACCTTAATTGCATCTTTAAATTAAATATTTTTGTGCTATAAATATTAATAAAAGACTTGTTTGTTGCTATTTACAGGAAAGGAGCCATCGTCAATAGAACTAGAAGAATGGGAAGCATTTTTAAATTCAAACATAAATGAAGTAATGAATGGGGATGTGGAATCTCTGACTCAACTCAATATGGTAATTATTTTTATTCTGTTTTTTGTAGACAGTGATTTAATATGGATCAAACAAGCTATAAGGGAATGGTAATATGCAAACTCGTAAATTTTTGCGCGATGCTTCGTTTTTCAAAATAATTAGAACAAGACAGCGCTGACTGAGTATAAATAGTTTGAAACCCATTTCACACTCACATTATTAGATCAAAAACTGTTACGCGTAGTAAGCAGTCCAGAAAATCAAACCTTGGTTAAACCAAAAACGATCGACTTGGGATAAATGTTCAGAAAATCATTTTTTGAAAACTAAGTTACACTTAATACAATACATACTTCTAACTCACAGCGTTGCTGCACATTATGCTCGTGAATCATGACGCCATTTAATTCCCCTTGAGTTCCCCCTCTCAGCCTCCCTTTACATTACTACTCATGCGTCAATGCGTCCTGACGTCACTATCCAGGTGTCACTTTCCCCCTTGAGTCCCCTCACAGCCGCCCTCTACATTACTGCTCTCCACTCATGCCGTGCGCCCGCAGGTGGTGATGGTGGCGGGCGTGGTGTGGCGCGCGGCGCGCGGCGCGGGCGGCGCGGTGTGCGGCGCGGTGGCGGCGCTGCTGGCGCTGCCCGCGCTCGACCACACGCTGCCGCGACACACGCTGCTCAACATACAGGACGTATGTACTGACAACATTCACTGTATGGTAGTTAATTTCAATTGTATAGCAGCGCTGAGTAGCCTTGGGCCGTGTGCGTAGCGTGCGCGGCAGTGGGCCGTGCCCTAATGATAGTCGCTAACGAAGCTATTATACGGATTGCCACAGGAAAGTTTCAATCTACCTTCCTAACACCGAGATATGGAACCTACACTGAGGGTCCTAAAACAATATTTTATAATTCCCTGCTTAGACTTAAAAAAAATCTTTTGCTTGTTACGGCAGTCAACCGAACATATTTGATATAATTATCGGAGCTGCTTGGTCCCTCCAAACAAACATATACAAATACAAATTTACATGAAGTTAATAAAAATGTTTCATACTGGCACTTTAGGTGTACCTCGAAGCAAAAGTGGTATACAACTTCGCTGCCGCTATTAACACACTCATGAAGAACTGTAAAGATACTGACGACGGACTTGATGACAGGTAATTCTACTAATATTATAAAGGCGAAAGTTTGTATGTATGGATGTTTGTTACTCTTTCACGCAAAAACTACTGAATGGATTTTAATGAAACTTTACAATAATCTTGCTTATACATCAGAATAACACATAGGATACTTTTTATCCCAAAATTCCCACGGGAACGGGAACTACGCGGGTGAAGCCGCGGGGCGCTGCTAGTTACATATAATAAAGTGATTTAAATACTTTTCTTATTTATTTACGCTAGACCTTTAGAAGACCTCATTACATGTACTTTATGAAAACTTCATCATCATAAAAAAAGTCTCATAGAAACTTTCCTATCACACTTGAACACAAAGTTATTTTTAAATATGGAATAAAGATTATACACCTTAAGATAATACGTCAAAAAAGTCTACAAGGTAACCAATAAGGTCATTATGTCCATATTATCCATAGACTCCAAGGCGTGGGTCGTATGATAGAAGTCTGTGCCTGGCTGTGCGTGCGCTCGTGCCGCGCCGTGCGGCAGCTGGCCGCCGCGCTCGCCGCACACGCCGCCTGCCCTGTCTTCACTCGACTTCTTATGATGCGTAAGTTGATATAATTTTTAGACCCATTCGTTTTGTAGCCAAAACAAAGTCGACAAAGACTTACATAATCGCACTATGGTTCGCTGAAATACTATGTTAAAATATTATAAAGTTACTAAGTTAGAAATAATTCACATCATACAAATTTCAAGGGCCTTGATTCAGGGTAGGTTCGAGTCGAGTCCCTTTGGATATACCCCTCATCGAGGGCCTTTAGCCAACATGTAGCTTTCATATAATGTGAGAGATGATTATGATGTATGTAAACAACAGCATGATATTGGAGGTTGAGACCACCAACTGACATTTAACTAATCGTGATGATTATTATCTTTTCTTCATCACTACCAATATCATCATTTAGCCTTTAACATAGTGAGAAATTATATGCCTATATAATATACATAAAACTGTAATACATAGGTACTTAATACTTATTCTTACCACAATAAATAGAATAAAATAAAAACATAAAGCGAATTTCATTTTAAGAATCAACAACAATTACTAACAATTAATTTTCTTCATGTTAAATAATTACACATTTATTATACTTACTTAATTATTTTATAGAAATAATTAAACATTATCATAATTAATATAATTAAACTTATCTATTTTCGTATACAATAAAAAAAATATCATGTGTTGATCTCATAAATCAACACATATTCTGAGAAAAACATTGTTTTAAACAATTTATGTTTCCTTATTGTTATTTTATTTTGACGCAAAATGCATTTAATATTCTCGTGTTTGTTCACACTTCGTATAAATGTAAAATCACGGTCCAAAGGTTATTGAAAACAATCTTTGAAATGGACAATTATTTTGAGAGTTTCATCAAAATAAATTCGACCTAGTAAACTGAGCTATTGTAAAGTATGGACGTGACATAATAGCAGAAGATAAAATGCTGTATAAGCATTCCTCAACATTGCTTACTAAAGATATTCTCCGAGTATGCCTACTTCGGCCAGACAGATGAAAATTGCAAGCTAGCCGTCGCCAAGTCTGAACAAACTGCTGACTTTTTTCAATAAAAATATTTTAGAAAAAAGCCTACTTGAATTGCTGATCTTTCACCTGCGGTAAAAACTGTCTAGTACATGATTCATTATGGAAGTATTGCTTAATTGTTATTGTGTATCTATTGTAGTGATGAGATCATTAGGTACAAAGATCTATTGACTTTGTTCCTTTGTTTAGTGGCTTGTTTCTTTGTAAAGGTATCAATACCAAAGTAATACAAAGTTTACTAGATTTATTTACTTTAGTAGTGTTAGTCATGTTTTCTTTGTGAAATAAAAAAGTAAAGTACATAAACGTTTCCACCAGTAATATCCCACGGCTTAGCAACAGTCTCTTTTACTGATGATATTAGTACAGTAAGTAGGTATTGTCGTAATCACCACGTATGACCAACGCGTGTTGGTGATCACAGACTGGAAACATGTCTGGATAAACATGGTGTCTATAGCCCAGTTTTACCCATGCATTCCCGTTATTGCTGTTCCAGTTTAAAGTCAGTTTAAAAAGAATTTTCTGTCTCTGTAAGAAAGCCAATTACACAAACACAATTATCATATTTATAATACTAATATCTTCTGTTCCAGATTCGAAATCACCACGAATAGTCCTGAACATAATCGGTTTACTGATCACCATTCTACAAGACTTGCCCGAGCATGCAGACGTTGTTGAAAAGATACTCTTTGAAGACAAAAAGTTCAATTTCATATGTCTTTTGGAACAACCAAGTGACGCTTTAAAGATGAGAGTGTGTATATTAATAAGCTTATTGTGTACATTTTCGTGTACTGCCTTCTGTGTAGCGATGGAGACTAAGTGGACTAAGAAAGAGAGTGATTGTTTAGAAGCCTTACATACTCATTGTAATGTTACTTTGAGCAGAGCTGCGAAATTAGCGACAAAGGAACTGAGCAATATGCCTTTTTATGCTACTTAATAATCTTCTACTGAATGCAAAGAAATTAAATTGATATACTCGTACTTACGCTTCATTAGCAATAAATACAGTAAGTTATATTTTTACTTAACATGCCTTGGCGGACTAGTAAATGTGTACTAAATAGTGGGTTCGATTCCTGGGACATGCAATGAATGTTTGCTATTTACCATACATTGAGCGCGTTTGGAATATCTTCGATTCCTACTCACTGTACAAATGTAACCAGAGAGATAGGGAAAGTTCATATCTGACGGAACATGCGTCGCGTATTATTGGTCGCGTAACGCTAGAACAGACAAATGTATAGAAAAACTCTTAACCGTAACATATAATCGGTTGAGTGTGAACGGTCAAGTGTTTTTCTATACATTTGCCTGTTCTGGCGTTACGCGACCGATAATACGCGACGCATGTACCGTCAGATATGAACCTTTCCATAGGCTTAAAATTCTTAATCTTATGTGTTTTAAGAATTTTCAACCATCTGAACTGAAAATTAAATCTGTTTAAGTAATTAAGAAAAATATTCCATGTTATCTTTAAAACATTTTTATAAACATTTACTTAATTAAAAATAAGATAAGTTTATCTTGAATAATATACGCACCAATTTTATACGCACAATTTTTTAAGTAAGTACAACTTTTAATAAATGTTAATTGTCTTAGGGCATTTCACGATCTTCTAGTAAAGTTTCGAGTAGGATACTCACCAAGTAAAGTGAGTTTTGTCTCTTTCTTGCTTTATGTGAAGTGACAAAGACAAAACTTGTGAGTAACTATCCGATACTTTTTATGCAACTGGTGAAACAGGCCCTTAGTCATTATATAATCGTTGTTTATAATATTAATATTATGTACTGCCTCCCATACATTGGGCTTAGCTATTTCAGGTTGTGATATTTATTCTCCAATAAATGCTATATAAAGTTAAGACTTTCTCAAATCGAATCTGTAGTCTGAGATTAGCGCGTTCATACAAACAAACTGTGCCTTTTTTAATATATTATGTAGATTATTTCGATCATTTTTAATGAAAGCTTTTTACTGAGGAAATATATGTGCTTTATGGTGCTTAGAAATATTATTTTAGAGATATTTTCTGCAAAATATTGTTAAATTTTTACATTTTATTTGTAAACGAATCTCATTTTTTAACGTTATTCTAATTGAATTGAACAAGCAATTGTATCCTATAATAAGTGCCATAAATATGTACAATAAAACTATTATACTTATTTTATAACGTGTTTATTTTTATTATACCAGATTCTCCTTATACATTAATGGAATTAACGTAAATAAAGGACCCAGCTATTAAATGTAATACCGCCTTATTTGCGGTTTATTCTGGTTTAGCACTAAACCAGGTTTTATAATCTGATTGTTCAATTTTGAATACTGTCAAAGGACTAAAGTGATAAATTTGACTGACAGGTGTCAAATACTTAAACCGAGTTTTGTTAAACTAGGTTTAAAATTTAACAAAATTATGACGATATTAGTGTTTAACTCAACATAGGTGCGTTTCCACTGACGCGGTGCTGTGCGGATTAGAGCGGAGCGGATCAAGTTGGCCAATTACAGTAATCGAAATCTTTCGGAGACGTCGAGCAGCGTCAGTGGGAACGCTCTCTAAAAATAAAATTTATGATGAAGTTGTTACAATATCCTGCACTATGCGGGACCATGCATTTAGTGGGTTTTATCGGTTTCTATAGCCTAATAAGAATAGTTAATTATTTATAGTAGGTACCTATACAAAATGGAAAACCTCATCAATTCTATTTCTACGGTAATTCCCATTGATGATTGGTTTATAAAATAGGTATAAAATACAGGCAACGAGGTAAATGATAGATTTCATTTACAAGTTGCATAGTCTCGTCCATGTTTGACATTCAGGTGGGAAAGTCCCTTAGGCCGTGTGCCAAGTCTACGGTGCACACCGAGGCGCCGCGCCGCGCCACGGCACACCGTGCGCGGCGTCATGACCGGTAGTAACCATCATTTTTAATTTTAACCCTATACCTAGTCCTCCTTTGACTTGTTCCAGAGAACGGGGCGTATTTCCACTAGCGAAATCTAAAAGTTTGCCATTTTATGTAAATAAAAATAAATCGTGCGTAGTATGCAACATCAAAACACTAGCGAACGGTGCGCCGGCACGCCACGCCGTGCACGGCGATGGCGCCGCACGTTCTGCCGGTGGTGGCGCCGCGCCGTGCCATCCCACGGCGGCCGGCGCCGCGCCGTGGACATGGGGCCACGGCCTCAGCCATAAGGGTACGTTTCCCCGCGTGTGCGTGGCGGTGAAAACGCGCCCTAATGCAAGGAACCAAAGTAAAAAAAGACGTAAGTAAGTATTTATTTATTTCCTTAATTTAAGTATGTACCTAAGTACTTATTTTAAACTGTCCATCTGACGACTCATAGTACAAGTATAGTACCTACCTGACCCCGGATACAAAATCAGAAATGAACCACATTAACCACTTATTACGAATTCAACGTTTCATACAAATTAAAATTCAGTAACTGAATTTAGGTATCAATTGAATTCCGGACGCGTATACGTGTACGACATTCAAACAACCACAATTAGACCACTACCTACCTCAAAAGTCAACGAACTCTGATTATTTATAAACAACAGGTAATTCAATATTGGTTGTAATTGTGCATTTGTATGAAGATCAAAGACCTGTCCGTGTCGTAAATTGTTGGCGTTAAACGTTGCATTTCATGGCGAGTTACATAAGAGGTGATCGGCCGGCCTCGAGGCGCGCGTTCACCGACACTAAATGCACCTAAAATCACTGATAATACTCGTATTATACTAGACATTCGATAACTCGTCCCGGTCGAATGTCGAGATGATCGCATTCGCGCGTCATTTAAGTTCAACCGTGGTTCAACTAATGTCGCATTTGATTATGGATTGGTCAATTATCTGTTAATTTATTAGATACTTTATCCGTTAATACCGAATTTTATTGAGAAAACCTTACTGAAGGATCAGTAAGATTTTCCTTTGAAAAGGATTTCAAAGTTTAAAGTCAAAGTCAAAAATCCACGCCTGGACAGTTGGACGATAAAAAATATTTCTACTTACTTATACATACTTGGGTAGGTACTTACTATTTAAAGAATAAACTAGAATTATTTAAATTATTATTGAAATAATTAAATAAAGAAAATCTTAAATTATACACAAATTAAGATTTTCGTCTTTATTATTTTCTTGCCTTTACAGAACTGGTTTTTTCTTCAACAGTTTATCCGTTGATTCTGCATATAAAATTATTTTTATGGAAAGATACTGATAAATTTTAACTCTTCATAACCTTGTGTGGTCATTAACATTTGGGAGGAATATACCTACTATGTACCTATAGTATTACTAAGGTGATATTTCTAACGTTGGTACTTAAGTATAAGTACTAAAACACAGTACCTTCTGTGTTATATTTTCTACTACACCTACCTAAGTACCGAACAGATACATTGTATGCACTTATAGTGGTAATACGGGTGCTAATTATTCAGGAACAATTGCGGCTGACGTCAATGCAGCAATGGAATGAGACAGGCCCACTTATAGCTCATAGACACAATTGCCATTAATTTATCTATGCACGAATTGATGAATGGAAAATCTGAATGAATGTTTACACTAGCACAGATAGGATGAAATAAACTTCCTCATGTATTGAATATAACTTTCTATAACTTTTTCCTTGTTTAAAAACAGAAAGTTGAACAGTTAACTATGTTTTATTTAAGAATGTCTAATTTCACTGATTGACTAAAAATCTTAATCTAGACTTGAATATATTGTCTAAATATCTTGTTTTTATGGAATAAGCCGACTATATCTAATCGATCAATGAGATAAGTACCTATAGGTAGTACAGAAAAAAATATTTTCTAGAATCGACTTGCAATAAGGAAGGAAAATTAACAACGAAAATATTCCACGATAAGTCAGCTAGATATTTATTCTAATACAGCATTTTTATATTTTTTTTTTAATACATATATTTGATATTTTAAGTAAATAATGTGTCTAAGCTAAGTATAAGTACGTGATTTTATGCATATTATAAAATTATAAATATTAAACAAATAATTAATTAGGACGAGCGAAGTGAAGCCCTTCTTATTCAACAATTTATGCTGCAGTTTTATAGTAGTACCTAAGTATATTTTACGGTAAAACTAGAACACTTAGAGATATTTAATAAAATATGTATTATTAAATAATATTAGTTTGTAAATGAAATAAAAAGAGGTTTCTACAATTTGTATGTCGCGGGCAAAATGTAATGTAAAAATCTAGCGAGCCCCACCTTTGTGGTCTTTCTACACTTATAGCTAGTATGTTATAAAACAAGCATTTTTAATTGGTAAATGTACAAATTAATGACTAGGTATAACATTGTCTATTTCAATAATAAAAATATGATTTATTGCGTTTTAAAAATAATCAATATATTATTTGTTCCCAAAATACCGAGATTACTTATCTACGCGATATTTTGTTCACAAACTGTTTATCTACCTCCTTATTCTGTGAAAATTAACAACGTATATTTTTGACAATTATTCGGTCATTTCAAAAAGTTGTGCTGTGCCTTCCACATATAGTTTTTGTTTCAAGTGGAAAGTTTTTTAAAGTGGTTTGAAAAGTGAAGTGAAATCGTTTTTATTTAATATTTGACGATTAATTAGCGATATATTTTATTAACCTAGTTCGATAACGGTCTACGTGTTCGCAATTACCTCTATTTTGTTAAAAATAATTTATTATCTTTTTACTTGTTAATATTATATAAATAATGGCTTTGGAAGACTGTGATGAAACTAAAACATTAGGAGGAAACTCGAAATATGCATCTGCCTAACGGGAAATCCCCAAAACTTACATAATATTTTTTCTATTGCTTTCCATTTTTATGACGTGCTTAGTTTCATAACATTCCATTATGCCTAGTCCTTTTTTAGAACAATTAAGTAGGCTAGTTATATCAATCTTGATTATAAAACATTATCGCGAGGTTACCGTTCTATCGACCGATAACTACCTACATACATTTCAATCAAAAATTTCGTATGAGCATTCGATGTTGATTCGAGATCGAGCGAGTTCGTCGACCTCGCGTATTCACTGTACCATTGGGTCATGAGTATTTTGACAACGAACCGCGGAAATTATCTAATCGGCACACGGCCGCGAGGACGGCGGGTCGACGACACTTGCCTCGGACACACACCGACGAAAGTGAAATGAGAGATTGAACACTGAACCAGCTGTACGTAGTTAACTGTCCGAACTCGGGTGACCGAATTTGTTCATTGACTGCGGGCCCGTGTGGGTGACCACCAACCACCACCCACAACGGGCATTTGTTCTACATTTTTATTAAGATTTCCTTCTAACCAATTGTTTGATTATGAACAAGTGACTAATTACTTTAATGCCGGCTATTAGGCACAAAAACAACAGTTAGTTTCAGAATTTATTTGCATCGTGGTTCCCGTTAGCAGAGTCGATCGGTTAACGGATTTACTCTTTCTTTAAAATTCAAAATATTTTTAATATTTTTAAGTGGGTAGTTTAAAATAACACATTTGAATTTTTGACCTTTCTCAACATGACATTTCTGCCACATATTTGTAGATCAAGGTAAAATATAAATGATAATATTTATGGTGAAACTCTTAAAAGGATATGCTACGGTCGTAGCACTGTCGTAGCATCAAGCTACGAGGTGATTCCCGATTCTGGGAAATGTACATTTTGTCTGAAAAATTTAATATTAAACTTAATATTTCATTACCACATGATACATCTGAAAATATTTCGTATTAAATATAGTATGTAGAACAATATATAAAGTGATATTTATTAATTGCCAATTGGGTTAAAGAACATTTCCCTTAACTTTCTTCAAAGTTTTACATTATATTCGCTAGATTTATTACGCACTTAACAATATGAGCCCAAACAAACGCGCAAAATCATCGGAATTAATCAGTTACTTATATAACTAAAATATTCTTTAAAATTGACTATAATTTTATGTATAAGCAATCGAATTAAGCAAGATGATATCTTAACTATCCAATCTATATTTAAGTGTATTCTTAATTACATAAATACTACATTAATAGTTTATATTATTCCAAATTGGTAATAAATATATCCTAAAATAGTCAACGGGTTATTGACCCCATCAATAAAGTTTATCTATAGATGTTAACGATAATAGATTAGCGAAGATTGATGTCCTACATTCGATGGACTAGTTAAAAAAATATTATTAGGCATTTTACAGATACGCAACTAGAAATGATTTGTTTAATATTGCATAGTGGCAGTATGTATTGGTTATGTGTTCAATATTTTGTAATCGTTAAATAAAGTTAAGTGTTGGTCATTTTAAGTACCTTTCAACGTAGATCTTTAATCTTAAAACTTATCGTGTATCTCGATTATATATCGTTCGATTGTCATCATACGATTTGAAAAAAAACTACCTATAACAATAAAAAAAGTCATATTTCCCTTGCTTTGGTCACGTCATAACTTCGGAAAGACTGAAACATATTACCTAGATAATTTATTGTTATATTCGTTACTGTCAGGACAAGATTTGAGTAAAAGAAAATTTTGGAAAATCCTCGTGATATTGGACCCGTGCAACGGCAGGGCGAATCGTTATATTTTTATATCTAAAAGTATATTTTCTAAGAAAACTTTCTTAGTTTCTCAGATCACCTAGGTATATGCCTGACACGAAAGTACTCTATATCTTGGGGAAATGTAGAGGTAGTTAATTATTTTAACAACAGTTATGTATCATTTCTTTTAAATACTTGCGAAATTATTTACACCTCATTTTTATACAAATATTCTCTGTAAAGGTAATGCGAAATTTAGTTTTCTACATCTACACTAATATTATAAAGAGGAAAGATTTGATTGTTTGTTTGTAACGAATAGGCACCAAAACTACTGAACTGATTTCAAAAATTCTTTCACTAATGGAAAGCTAATTTATCAGTGCGTGACATAGGCTATATTTTATCCCCGTATTCCCACGAGAACGGGAACTACGCGGGTGAAACCGTGGGGCGCTACTAGTTATGAATAAAATAAATGTTGTATTTCGAATCTTTTTTGTTCGACTGAGGGCTTCTTATCATACACATATGTAAGTGCGTCAAACGTCATCCATAATGCAGTAGTAGGTTTTCCTAATAGGAAGAGAGTGCATTGAACTTTAAGTCTGTTTATTAAAGGTAAATAAACCTGTAGTATAATCACACTGTAAAGTAACAAATATTATGAATAAAAAATCTATCATAATATTCAAACTTCATGTAATTTCTATTTATGTTTTAATTGTTTAATAATTTAATTAATTTATAAGATAAATATTACAACATAATAAAGAAAAATGTCTAATTAATTGTTTTCCAATTAGTTTAGCAAAAGGTCAAAAACCTTTTCTAATTGTTAATCGTTTAATTGAGTATTAAAAAATAATTAGTAGTTCAAAGTGTGATACACATTGTTTGAATTTTATTAAGTTAATATTTTAGAAATTTAATTAGGTATCTAATATAGTTTACTATCAAATAATAATTAAGTTGACCTTTCTCCTTGAAAAGAAAAAGTACTTACCTATTTTCTCGTGCAAATCGGTACACAACAGGTACAAGTGTTTTTTTATATTGATTTCTTCAAGAAAATATACTTTTTTTTTCATAATTTAGGGTAAGTTCGCCGGTTCGCGTCCACTTTAAGGATCTCCCTTTAAAAATAAGTGAACTAACACACCAATTAAACGAATAGACATTGCCGCTAATACCTCAATGTATAAGGAGCACACACGCATGGATAAAAGGTCCGCGCGACAAACCAATCCCGTAAAAAAAAAAATTAAATCTGACTGGTCATCAAGGGAGAGCGTTTTTGCGGGATTTTTAGAAAACAAGTAGTGTGCAGCGGCGCGTTCGATGGTAAGTTTTTAATAGTTTTATGTGAATTTTAGGATACATAGCTGTTTCTAGACTTTAATAATGAAAAAAGGAATAATATTAATTATGAATTTGCTAATGTTTTTCATATTTAACAAATAAAATAAGGTGGACGCGAATTGCTACATCGAATATACAAAATTTCCAGTTTGCGTCCGCAATGGACGCAAACTAGACCTACAGGTGATAATAGTAAACCAAATTGCGTCCACTATTTTCGTTTAATAAATACTATTGACTTGCTATATAATTATAATTTAAAATGTATTAATTATTCATATATTCATTTATTTTGTTATATTTTAAGTTTTTACAATATAAAATATTTTATTACTGTATTTTTTTTATGAAGACTATGTGTTTATAATAATTTTTTTAAATGAAATGCGTAATATCTTTCGTTTTTTTTTCTAAATAGAAAAATATCTCTCTCTCTCTTCTTGTCTCCAAAGAACTCATCTTAAATAAGAGTTCTTCGGAGACATGAAAGAAAAAGTACATACACAGAAGACAAGTTAAAGAAAGCGTTAAATTAATTTCGTGAGAAGATTAAATCGATAAGATACATATGTAAGTATACCTGGAGCCCGGGGACAAATTCTCGCTGACTTCGACGGAGTTTTTCATCAGATCGGCCTTAAAATAAACATGCAAAAGACGAAAACCATGTCGAATGTTCATATTGCGCTGAATTCTATTCTGAAGTTGATGGCGATGAATTTATCTACCTAGCACAAACAGTCCAATTAGGTAAGTCAAGAAAATGGTCAATCATCGAATCTAACTCGGCTGGGCAGTGTTCGGGAAATTACGAAGCGTCTTCTCGTCCAAAACACCTTAGTTCCTAAGAACGAAAGTCTTCAATCAGTGCGTGTTACCAGCGATGACCAACAGAACTGAGACGTGGTCTCTTACTATGGCCTAATCATAAATCTCAGAATTACTCAGCGTGCTTTGAAATGGAGAGGGCTATGTTTGGCGTTTCCCTGCGTGATCGTATCCGCAACGAGGTGATACGCAGGAGAACGAAGGTAGTGAATAGTATATAGTGCCTCAAGAACGTTACCTAGACCGATAGACGAATCAGATCTCATTTTTTTAAGTGGTGATTTTAGTCATAATAATGTTTTTAATAATAATAATATCTATTCAATATTTATATTATTAAAGAAATTGTTAAAATACAATCTTTCTTTACAAATTCATATAAATATCACCCCTTTATTCCTTTACTAAGCTAGTGGACGCAAACCGGTTCATAGGTGGACGCGATTTGGATTTTTTGGACGCAAACCGGCGAAAACGGCTATTTCTGATATTTCTCTATTTAACAAAAAAACCAAAGATATATTTAACAAAAGTCGACCAACCCGCACTTGGCCAGCGTGGTTGACTAAGGCCTAATCACCCTAATTCAGGGTAGGCTCGTGCCCCTCGGTGGGGACATTATATGAGCTGATGATGATGATATTTAACAAAACTAAAAGTTAATCTTAAAATAGACTATATAACGAACATATTAAATATTTTTCTACATAGAAATGAGTGCTGGGATATTTTTATAATCGCCGTCAAACTCGCCAACTGCACTAAATGGACGCGAACCGGCGAACTTACCCTAAATAGTTTTTCAATGAACAACACATCAATTGAATATATCAATGCTGTGTATCATAATTTTATTCCTAGATAGAATTTAGAATTAAAGTGCAAATAATCAACAACGTTTATATTTTACACACATATGCATATAAAACATTGGTTAAAAATCTCGATAGGTAATAAACGTTATACAGTAATATTAAAATGCACGCTTGCATGTTGTGATCTATTCTTTTCTATCTAACACTAACAATAATGCTGATTAAACTTCCCAGTATTAGAAGCTATTCAAAGTGCATACATCCGATCATTGACTGCTAGTTCAAGTCCTTTGACTTGTTTACTAGTAATTATAGATTACAAAACAAAACACAAACACATGGGTGTATAGTATAAGCTTCAAATTACGGTGCATCAGAGCGGTTCATTGCCATCGACCGGGTCGCCGACCGATAGCTTTAATTACTATTATAGTAAAATTATATTAATCAACCAATGCTTTACTAGCATTTCCAATAACAAGCCAATATACGCTTTATGTTATCGACAATAGAGTCCGATTGATAAATACATAAAGCACAATCATTCATTTGCGGAGTGAACACGTCAGTCAATCGGCAGGCGTCCTTGCGAGCACATTGAACCCGGAACACTATCTCACGATAAAGGCCAATAAACTATTATCCAATCTTGATCGCTGCTTATATAAGTCCTTGGCGAGATAATGAGGTGACCTTCATGGTCAATGACCTAATTTGTTGACATATTTACCTATTCCGAGTTGATGCGTGCCTATAGGTACAACCTACCTATGATTTTATATTCCTATATGACTTACAAAACAGTAAACAGTCGTAAATGTGAGATAAGCACACACGTTATGTAACGCAAATTACGAGGAGTTACATAAAAGTATTATGAGTTTAATAATAATTCAGGGATTTCTCATTTTTATTTCCGAAAGTCGACTCGCGATATACCTATTACATTTTGAACATAAAATACTATGTTCGCAATTACATAATTTACGCGTATATTTATGGTATAAGTACGTAATATATAAGCGAACGTATTTAAATTTAAAGAGGAACAGGTATTTTATTAACTACTTTAAATAATAATTAAACACTTATATTTTTACACTTATAAGCTCTTTTTGACAAAAACACATTTGTTTATAACTTCTACTTGAAGTTTAAACAATTTAATAACTGTGTGACAATAATTACTAATATTTTATATTATTGCTATGCTACAAATTATGTTAATAAAACCTGCGACAATCATAACTAGATAAGATCGACTACCAACTTCGATTTTGATAAATAAAATATTTATTAAATAATGCACAAAATTACCTTTAAGTAAAAGCATAATTGATTAGCACATGTAATGCAGGTAGAATATAGGTGAAGTATACTGTTGTTATCGGTCAATATCAAGCAAGTTAGATAATAAAGTACGGCAATCAGATATAACAAATGTGACGCCACAGAACTCGTATCTCACCATTATATATATAAACAACAGTCTTCCGAAGATCATTTAGATTATAATATTGCAAACCTACATTTGTCATTCTTAAATCGTGTTAAATTGCAATCAAAATAAAAAAATACTTATATTTATCGATAATTGTAATATTAACTTCTATTTTTATTGTAAAATTAAAGCTTTTTAAAGCTATTTTTTATAACTTTATTAATTTTGTTTTTGTGCATAGTTAAGTGGCCAGTATGGACGAAATACTGGACCAGCTTATGAAGATAATTAATACATTAAACATAAGTATACGCGATTTGAAATATGTGCTTATAACTATGCTACTAGTGTGGTTGATTTTGAATGAAATTTCACTTATACGAAGACTACCACCTGGTAAGTTACCTTCTGTCATTTATCAATTATAAACTTTTTATGAATCGTTCGTAGAAATATGTACGTGCATCCAAAATTGTCCCTACAGTTCGGATTTGAACCGACGATTACCGAATCATGGCACTGTCCTTATCCATTGTTTCAAACATTTACTTGAACTACCATTTACCAAAGCCATGCATAGTGGTTGAAAATTTTGTATGCTAAATCTAGCCACACGGTAGCGTGTCAAGCCAAGTTCAAACCAAGAAAGAATTATTATATTTATGGCAGCCATTAGTGATATCTATGGGAAACAACATCAGTTGTTAAAAGTTAACGTTCATGGTTGGAAAATTATGTAATAGTAATTTGAAGTATACATATAATCTGCCTGTGTGTGAAACGCTATAAAAATATTCTCAAACGTTCCCAAAGTTTTAACATTTGCCCAAAATTAATTTATTCAATCGTTTGCCTTTAATTAACTCCATTAATGTAAAGAAAACCTTATTCTCTTACAGTTTAATTGTTTGAATCTGGAACACAAATGAGTCGTTAAAATTTAGAACGTTTGTTTAATTTATTAAATTGAACCAAAATTTAATTTTACTAGATTAATTTTATTTTGTTTCGATAATTGAAAAGATTCAAATTATATTCCTATTATGAATATTTACGAGTAATATATAAAATATTTCTTTAGGACCATGGGGCCTTCCGTTCTTGGGATACCTGCCGTTCATGAAAGGGAATCCCCATTCATGGTATATGAAGAAGTCAGATCAATATGGCAATTTATTTTCTGTCAAAATGGGAAGCAATTTGGTTGTTTGCGTCGGATCTTCGAAGATGTTGAAGGATCTTTTCTATCGTGCTGATTCAACTGCCCGCCCTAACACTCCATTGAATAATTTGCTGGGCGGATTAGGTTAGTATAGATATTCTTTCATATAGGAATAGATACTCCAATATTATGAGAATAACATAAGTCTGTATAAGGAAAAAAATACTTAACTTTTAAAAATGTTTTATGTTGTTAAGCGCATAATTTTGCCACTAAAGAAAATAATTTCCCTATTTTCTTCGGATTTTTCTGCGTAACCAATATCTGAAAATTAGTTAATTATTTTTATAGTTATATTTTTATTCAGTTTTCATAAAATTGTTGTGGTTAACTTTTATATGACGTTATTTTCATATTTTTAGGTATTGTACTGAGTCAAGATGCCTTGTGGAAGAGACAACGTCTGTTTATACACGAAAAACTTCGCGCGCTGGGGGTCAAGCTTTGTGCCAATCAACGCTTTGAGAAATTTATACATGTAAGGGATACTGATTGAACAAATAAACATTGAAATAGAATTACGACGGTAAACTTTAAGTTAGTTTACGGATAGCGTCTTTTTATTTAGGAAATACAAATTCACACACAATACAAACATTCTTTGCTTAAATTGAAAGGAAATTCAAATCTGTATTAAAGTACGTACGTACGTACGTAAGTACTTATTACTCACATTTAATACAGAGACCGTATCTATGTAGGTACGTATGACATAACTTTGCTTTAAGTCCAATCACAACTATCATAAATATCAATATCTTTTTTTAATTCGTACAGTTGGAAATTGAAGAACTTTTCCAAAAGCTAGAGAAAAGCGATGGCGAGCCCCTTGATCCAATGATTGTGTTTGGAAGGCACATGCACAACGTCATCCTGCAGCTGATGATGAGCTACCGCTTTGAAGAGAACGACGAAGAGTTCACCAAGTTCAACGAAAAGGTTACGAGAGGAATGAAACTGTATGGAGCTGTGCATTTTGGAGAACATGTGAAGCATTATTTGGTACGAAACTTCTCTGTTTTCAGTTATTACGAGAATAAACTGACTTATTGACACAGAAATACTGCAGTATCGCAGTTAAAATTCTCGCAAGTTATTGCTTACTACAGACCTCAAAAGTAATGTGTATTATTAATAAATGATCCTCTTTAAAATACTTGTACATAGATTTTTTATACGTTATGATTTCCACAGAAACTACCCGGAAAGAAAGCAGTTATAAAAGAAATAAAGAAAAACTTGGAAGATATCAGCAAGTTCCATCTCGACTTTTTGGAACTCCGTAAGAAAAAACGTCAAGAGGCGATCTCTTGGGAAGAGCCGGCTGACCTTTTGGACCATTACTTGGATAGAATTGAACTGGAGAAAAAGCGCAAGGACGAAGAAGACTTTGTCTCCATATTCCCTAAAACTGATCCAGGTTTGTAAATATAATTTATCGATACACACAGGGTCCAGTAGAAATCAGGGAGGTGCATTTCATGAAAATATTATTTCTTATTGATTGGTGTTTAAGGCCTAATTGCCCTAATACAGGGTAGGCTCGAGCCCCTCGGTATGAACATTCATTCATAAACTGATGATGATGATTAAATTCACTTGCTTGCGACCCCTCTCGGCTCATTCGTAAATAAAAATAATCAGACTGTTGACTAAACTGCATTAAACCAATTACACCTTTTGAAATAAAGATCATTTTATAATCAGAAAAGCAAATCGTGCAAGTGATGAATGACCTGTTCTCCGCTGGGATGGAAACCTCTCGTACCTCCATCATCTGGTGCCTGGTGATGATGATGAAAGAACCCGAAGAGGCTGATAAGATTCGCAAGGAGCTGCAGAAGGTGGTGCAGCCAGGGCAGATGGTGACCTTGGAACATAGACACAAGTTGTCCTACATCGAGGCAGCGATCTTTGAAACGATGCGTCTTGTATCTGTTGTGCCTTTGGGAACTACTCACGTTAACACCAAGTAAGTTAAAAATCTTTGAATAAAAACATAAAAAATAACCGATCCCATCTCGTTTTGCTGTGTCTGTAGATTTCATATTATTAGAGTACTCGTTACAAAATCTTTTTTCTCTCGTTACAGCACATGGAGAATAAACAACTTCGTGATTCCTGCTGGCTCCCACATTATACCATTGATCAATAAAATGAACGTGGACCCGGAAACCTTCCCTGACCCCTACAAGTTCAAGCCAGAACGATTCCTGAAGAACAAGCAAGCACAATTACCGGACTACTACACCCAATTCGGTGTCGGCCAACGTATGTGTCTCGGACTTCAATTGGCGAGAATGGAACTTTTCCTATTCTTCGCTAATTTGATGAATAACTTCGAGTTTTTCATGCCTGAGGGTATAGAAATACCATCTTTGCAAGGAGTACTGGGTACCACACACGCTCCCTTACCCTTCGACATTTGTTTCAAGAAATTGAAACAGATTTAATTCATTACATCATGTAATCCTTTTTCCATTTATATTTTTCATACTTTTGACATTATATTTCTTGAATTGATTTTTTTGTGTATGTAACAGGCTACTCGAAACTACATAACATCTGATTTTACGTTATCTATGCTTACTAACGAATATTTTTCAAAGTTTCGAAGAAGCCTGAATTTTAGTTAAGATGTGGCTTATGCCAACTTATGACATTTCTTGTATTGTGTTTTAATTTTTGTACTCTGTCTTTTATTTGTGTAATGAGGCTACTCGAATTGACCTTTTTAATAGCTTAAGATCTTAATATACATTAGTTTGACTATAATACTTTCATAATCTTTTTCTACAAGAACGATCAGATTCATAGCACAAGAGTTTGATTTAGAAATACATGTACGCTTTCATAATATACTACAGTATCAATGAAATATATTGTCATACATAACTACTTCTGTCTCTTGGACTATATTTGCAATAATTTAATTTTGAAACCTAGTATTATAGTTGTGTGAACGTATATTAGAAAAAAACATTACCTGCACATTTATGCAGTATTGTCATCGAAGCCTTTTCTTTTTGTCTTTGTCTTAGATGTAAGCTTTAATTGTGTCTTTTTTGCGTTGCTCGTTTTGAGCAGTTAGTTGTAAGTTCTATATTGTGACATTTGTCATTTTATGTTTTGTGGTAAGCCTTCGCAGCGCCGGTCAGCCTTTATAGGCCTCATTCCATAGAATAAGGATCACGACATGAGAATCTCTCTGGGATCCATGCCTCATTCTATCAGGTTGGAGCGATCAACCATATCCATGACCCAGTGATCTTGTTATTGCAAAACTAGCTAGTGTCCAGCTGTAACGGTTTTAGTTTTTTGACGCCACCCTCGTCTTCACATAGCTCAAACACTCCTTCCATTTTAACTCAAAGGCCGACGCTGCACCCTCGAGGCCTTATATTTTTTGTGTTAGATTGTAGTTACTAAGATTACGATTAATTGTAAACCGCCTAATGATTGTTCCTTTATTAATTAATACCAGTTTGTGTCTACTTAATTAATTATAACGAAATAATGTATTTCAATTATGTTTTAAGATGATAATCACAAATTTTTCTTTACTGACAATGAATTTCCGCTAATTATATGAATGATAATAATGTCTATTGACTATGATGATGATTTTATAATAATTTTACTCCTAACATTGGATCGTAATCTTTTAGACTGATAAGAATTCTAGGTTTAGTTATCTTGCTTCAATTTATAACTCGCTTTCAATAAATGCTTAATTTCGTATTTTGTTATTTTTATTTATTCTAGGTTTAATCATAACCAACTAAGAAATAATTCAAACCTCAATCTGAAAATTATTCTGATTAGTTTCATGCTCTTTAATTTGCAAGCCCTATCACGTACTTAAATTGAACATTAAAAAAGATAAAAACAAACAAAATAATATAAAAATAAAATTATTTATAGTAAATAAATACAAGTATTTATAATAAATACATGGCATATGCGTAAATATGCAAGTGCAATTATACTGGTAGCTAAAAAAAAGAAAACAAAAGCTTTTAAATATGGAAACTTTCCAATGTTTATCGACGATACAGCCCTCTTTTCATCCGATAACCTTGAACCTACCCTGGCCTTCATTCTTCTTTGTTATATAAGTGTGAAATATACTTTTGCCCCCGACATCCATCGTTTATTTATGAACGCATTCGTTGGTTTAAGGCAGCTGTACTTATTCGTACTACATCCACAATTCTACATACATATCATATAACAAAAACAATCCTTTATAGCAGTCTATAAATTTAAAAAAAACCATAGATATACATCGTGACTGAATAAAAGGTAAGTACGTATAAAAACATACATACAGACGGATTGCGAACCTCCTTCTATATTGGAGTCGTTTAAAAATAAATGCCAAATGCTCGAACCCATGTGGATATAATTTAAAAGTACCAGCATATAGGTACTACATTCAATTCAACTCCATTCAATTGAAATACTATTGAACTCTTACATAATAGCATTTAAATAAGGGAAGAAATAATAGACGTATTATATAATCCCAGCTCGTGATTATGACAAAACTTGTTGTCCCTTTTATGATATTGACCTCGAGATTATAAAGTAGGCATTCAAAGGTCGGAAGGGAGAAGCTATTCAGTTCAGTGTTCTTAATCAACGATATATGACCTCAACAAGTTCAAGGCCATAAGCCGTGGACTCACTAATGCGATTTATTTTGTTAAATATATTAATGTGCGCAGTAGTAACTTTTTATCTTATTTTTAGAATATCGTACGCACTATAGCTTGCACTCTCGCCGCTCGGTAAAATTTTGCATAGTACATAGGTACCTGTTAAGAAGGAGTGCAGAGTACAAAATATTTATAATAAAAAGGTTTCAGAAATTCATTAAATTAAGATATACTTAGTATTTTGTTTAGGATTATACTGACAGTGGTAAACAAATCACGCAGTATCGTAGACACTAACCGCACCGGTGATTCAACTAGGACTGTTCTCAAGAGGAACTGGAAAATCTAATCCGTAACGTCAACGATAGACCGATTTCTATTTGATAGATCTCTCAAGCAAGTACATGATCTTGGATATGACCTAGATCAACGCAGGTAATAAAACCTTCCTTGTGCTTTTAAATAGATACTAATTTTCTTCACTATCACATAAATCATGTAAATCTGAAAGTTATAAAAAATATTTTAAGTGTTAAACTTGAAAGTGTGTATAGTTTTATTGTTCTCTACTTATTTATTCTTAGGACATAGGCAAGAACTTGTAGCAGAGTTCTGGCTAATTCAAAATTAATTAGTTCGCCCATATTACTATATGGGCGAACTAATTAGGTAGAACACGTCTAAGTCTATCTATTACAGATAGATACAAAAATCTAAATATATTATTATTTATTTATTTATAAAATCGCGTCACTATACTACGACGCGATGTCGCAAACATAACACTAATAACCTAATTCGCTTCAATGAAACCTCACCTTAAGTTCTCCACGTGTAAGCCGCTATGCGAACCTGAGCGTCAAGGCTGAAGGGACATGATTGTGGCAGTTGCGTCTGCGCATCGGTTTTAATCACCGCCATTTATTCATCTAGATCCTTGATATTTGCCAAACTCAATTGACATTTAAAGGGGTTCATGAATAGCCTATCAAATTCGTTCACGGTCTTTTGTAACATGAATCGAAAATGTCTCTTTGTTTACAAGGTAATATTAACAATGGTTCTTTTAATTAATAGGTATCTAGTAAGTAGGTTTGTTTACACAGGACTTTGGTACACAACAGAGTAATTAGGTAACTTATATTTGCGCATTAATTTAAGTTATTTTTAACTTTATATTAAAAGCATACCAAAGATTTTAATTTAGCAATAATTTTATTCTTTGTAAGACAGATGTTGATTAATTAAAGTTAGGCACAGTCAGAAATATAATTGAATGTTTTTGCCTTGAGACAAGGAATAATATTATCATTGTTCTCAATTTTTATCTTATTTAAGTTATGAAAGCGTGTAAAATTAGATGATGGTAATGACCTTACGCACAGTTACGAAATGTTACACAATCGATACAGAGTGCTGCCGAAAACTTATTTAAATTAAATGTGATTCTGCGGTTTCAGAGATCGAAATGATAAATTAATATTTCGATAAGTAGTTACATAATTTTATCCTTTGGTATTTTTTGCTTTTTAATTTGATTAGATCACAGTTGTATTTTTTATTATTTCCTAATAGCTGCGTCTCATTACTAATGTAAGCAGCACTACGGCGCCGTCATATTTGAATCAGTCTTGTCTATCGATACGTAGAAGAAGAAGTATTACGAAACAAATTTTCCCGTTTTTCACAGTTTTCTTTTGAAAAAACGTGATTTAAAAGAAACTAACTAAGAAACAGTAATGTTATTACTAGGTTCTAATATAGGTACTTTTGAAAGCCAAAGGTTCTTCACAGTTCACTACTGCAAAACCTGAACATTTACTCAAACATAACTAATTATTTTACCATCATATTCAATCACCTAGACAAAGGTATATTTTCTGATTATGTAAATGCATCTAAACACTATGTATTCGAAACCAGTTGTTTACGGAGTGCATAAAGTTGCGCAAAGCATGACATCATGAGGATAATGATGAACAGAATTAACCTTGACATTAAGCGGTCATTGTGGCGTTGTTGCGATCTTATGTAATCTAATGATGACAGGAAATGCACTTCCCGACAACACTGTGTGCATATCCATGACATTGTCTAGTTAGCCTTGCGAGTTTTCAATGACAACTCCACACTATTCTAGGCAGATCTTTGACATGTATAACTACATACTTGTATTTGTTTGTTCGTGTGCCTGCTCTAATCAATGTATCATTACTTTAAAAGTATGACCGTCCATATATCTATGTATGTAGGTACCAACAAAATTCCGTACGTCATTAATCGTCCAAAGATTGTTTTTGCGTGAGGTCTTTTTAATCCTGTTTTTCTACTACTACTAATTTACCGATAAAAATCTTATTTAAATTATGTTATATATAGTATAGACTGTATATACTTACCTTGAAAGGTCGTCGTAACTACACAATGTTATATTTTATAGCTAGTCTGATCCTATAGCGCTCTAGACACGTGAATAGAATCGTTAATAATTTATTTATCTGAATACAATTAAACTTTGTCTTGTTTGTTTGTTGAGTGTTCTTGTTTGAAGGATTTAGTTTACATTATTTACTTAGTTATATGTTTTGAATAGAATCAATCTTTATGAACTTTTGGCGAACTTTGATTTAACCCCTAGCGAAATGTTTCTGTCTGTGACTTTGTCGTTCTTAAAGCAATGCACTGTTTTTTTTCTAGAAAGGTGACCTTAGCTAAAATTAAAATTTCGGCGTCCGGGTTTTTTATTTTTTATTTAGACTAGGTTATAAGAATAGGTCATGCATAAAAAGTTGCCTGCATTGATCAAAACTTGTGACAAAAGGTGAGACAGAGGTGAATTACGCTGTTAAAATCACGAATTGTATTCGGAATTCAGACGTTAAAAAAGCTTATATTATAACTAATAAAATATATATTATTCAATAGAGGATAGATGTAGACGTAACCTCTTTGATATTCAATGTTCTTCATGCCTAACTTTTTATAATGTTGCTAGGTACACAGGTACGTCTTTTCTAATAGTCACGGCTTCACTAGTTACGCAAAAAGTTGTTTTGTAAACAACACAAATCTACGACGAATTCAATGGAAAGCTTTTGATAACAAAAAAAAACTTTTTATTTACATGATGTCATAGGAAATCGCATGGAATTAGCAAGTCATGAATACGAAAGTTATCATTCTGTAGAGACTCGACTGTTTGTATTAATGATGATTTGGTAATGCGTATAAAAAGCATGATTTCAGTGACGCAAAAAGATACTTATATTAGAATTTCTTATATAATTTAATTTTAATTATGTGCTTTGCGCTGTTTTTTCTTGCTTTAGTTATACAAATCCATCTATACTAATAATAAAACAGTAGAACCACCGTGTCTGTACATTAAATAAATTTACCTAAACCTGATAGGGGGGGATAAAAGAAGGTCAAAGGAACACAAAAAATCAATTTTCGACTTTCTTTCCTGTCTGTCTGTCTATCTGTCTGTCTGTCTGTCTGTTCACGATAATCTCAGAAAGTACTGAACGGATTTTCATGGCGTTTCCACATATGGATTAAGCTTAATCTGGCGCAATATATAGGCTTTGTTTCATCTTATTTGGATAACGAAAAGAAAAGTTATCAATAAAAATCTATTTTGTTGTTTTGAATTTAATAAACAATACTCCGCCCGCGACATCGCTTGGGTAATATCCGTTTATATCACGCAAGTTACCATCTTAGTTAGTTCTAAGTTATTGAGATATTCTTTAAAATTCAGGAGGAATCGTAGTCTTTGTTGTTCTTCGGTCCTCTGATTTCAATAAAAAAAATATTTATCAACACTTCGCTTCCTTTTGACGAGAAAACATTGCTGACAAAAATATGTACCACATTTTGGATTTTGTATAATAATATTTCATAGATATCAAATTTGACAGAATATAGAATACTTCAATATCGAACGCTTAAAGGGCATATGCACATAGCGGATTTTCACGCAATCGAAACTTTTGTGAACAAGCAAAAAAAATAGTATAGACGGAATATTAAAGTGCAGTGTACGTACGTACTATGTTAAAGAAACATCAACAGAGTGTCTTTCTCTTAATAAAAAACAATAAGAAAACTGCTGATGGATGCATTATTAACATGAATATTTTATTAAATAGTTTAAGTTAAATTAAAATAACTTATTAGCCTTTTAGGAAAATGCATTCAAAATTTTCGCCTCAGCCAGGACTTGAACCCGGAACCATGCTGAATCGTAGCACCGCTCTATCCAATTGAGCTACCGAGGAGATTAGATCGTAATATACTGAAGTTCTCAAAATGGTGCATCAGATATCAAAAAAATATCTACAGCGCCGTCAAGGTATCAATAAACAAAATAGTTTTTGGCTACTGCTGCCATAACTACACAATTCAGCTAATGTCAAAGTAGGTAAACTTAAAACAACACGATGGAGATTGGTCATTAAATTTTTTTATCGAGTATAATCCTTCACGGTATCTACGTGAGAGTGAAAAATAGGCAGTGTGCAAAGGTCCTAAAATTTATGATATTCTTTACACAAAAAGGTTGGCAGTATTGAGTTTTAAATATATAGGTGCATTCAACCTTCTTTTTGTTAAATCAAGCAAATATTGTGATATCCATCCATAAATACACACATCAAAAGTGTCTAGGGATCAACATATATTTTTGCAATAACTTTTCTCCTGATTGATATTAATTAAAATTTTCTTTAAGGATTCATCAAATAAAGTGTTTTCGTTTGTCACAGTAACGATAAACCAAGTCACCTTTGCATTAATAAAGAAATTTGCCATTTTCCTAATAAAGGGATTTTTGACATTTGAACCACTAACATTAAAGTTCGAAAAAAAGACTGAAATAACAGTTTTCTTTAAAATTTTATTGGGTAACTTAAACAATTAATAATCCGTGTTTCTACCGCGAACACTAACAACACAAGAACATCGGTTTGGCATACTCAAAATGAGTTCATCCAAATCACGCTGTGGAATAGCCGCCCATGTTCGTTGCAACAACAAAAAAAGGTCTTCTTGCGACTGGATACCCTCCATATTCGGCAGAGCTCTTCTCTGTAGCATATCCCATGCATGCTCAATCGGGTTCAAGTCTGGCGACTGAGCAGGCCAGGGCAGGACATTGATGTTAGCTGCGGCGAGAGTCTGTCTTACAACTCTTGCGGTGTGCGGTCGTGCATTATCATGCATTAACTGAAATAAGGGACCGATTTGCACTTGTAGAGGAACGATGACGTCTGATACAATCGTCTCAGCATAAATTTGAGCGTTGAGGTTGCCTCTGATCCAAATCAACTCAGTTCTTCCGCCGATCCAAATACCCGCCCATACCATGATGGTTCCACCACTATAAGGATGGACTTCCTGGCAGGATTTTAATCGCTGTTGGCGTCCAGGGGTTCTCCAGTGTCGTATACGTCTTGTATCCGGTCTCATACCAAAACGAGACTCATCAGAAAAGCACACGAAACGCCATTGTTCTTCTGCCCAATTTCTGTGTTCAAGAGCCCATTGATATCGAATCCTACGATTGTGCATTGCTATAGGTGGTACCCGTAGCGGTCTTCGGGAATGAAGGTTAACTTCATGCAAGCGGTTTATGACTGTTTGGTCGCTAATTAAGTTCCCTGAAGAGTGATGAAGCCGCACGGCTAACATCATGGCGGTTATTGTTGGAGCTCTTCGAGTTAAGATTTGAATGTATCGGTCTTGTCTCCGTGTGGTGCAGCGATACCGTCCTCCATGGCGCTCAGCCACGGTACCAGTGCTTCGGTAACGTGTCCAAAGTCGACTGATAACACTCTGACTTGTATTCAGAGCTAAAGCCACAGTACGTTGCCGGGAACCAGCTTCTATCATTCCCACGGCTCTGAGCATTTCTTCCCTGCTTAAATGACGTCGCCGCTCCATAATAACGTTGGTTTTAATCAGTAGTAGGGAAACAGTAGCACTAATAATGTCTTCAATGCGTTGTATGTTTTTATAGGGAAAATATTGACAGCTGATTTTCATCTTTTACTCGAATTTGATTCACAGTTCCTGATTCAAATTATGAAATGCACCAAAAAGGATCCATATAAATTTATAAAATCATAAATTTATTACAAAGCCACATCTCAATCTCAAGAAATCCGCATAAAAATGCTTGATCCCTAGACACTTTTGATGTGTGTACTTTGGGACAAAAAATAAAAAAATAAATGCTTTTAAATTATTGTTCACTGTCTTTGTGTGCTTGCATCATGTACAAAACTTTGTTATATGATAGTTCATATTCAAAGAATTTCTCTATAAACTACATAGATGGTTTTGCCTTCTGGGGCTAACATAAATAAATAAATTACTGACCCGTGAGCAGGCCACATATAGTTGGCCATGCTAAAAACAATTAGACCTTAGGTGTCGATACCAGCGGCCTTTAGTGTCTAACCCTGGGATTTATTTATCGTCATAGCAAAGCACGGGAATTGGGTGCGCTTGAATTGGAATGGAAAATTGTTAGGGATGAGTGGTATTCTTTGTATCAAGACGGTTTCCTCGACACCACAACCGGTTAACATTTCTGCCTCAATTATGTTAGGTTCTAGATTTATCACCTTTAATCGAGTACCATTGCACAGTTTAGGACTTAAATTACGAATAAGAATTATAGACATACTAGCTGGACCCCGCGGTTTCACACGTGTAGTTCCCGTTACATTGTGACACAAGAATTTTATATACACCCTTATTTTGAAATGATGGGATTTATTAAAATCAGAATATCTGTAGCAGTAACTGAATCCATATATCCAATAAAAATATCAAAAATGATAGTCAATTACTTATCTTTAAAAAATACTAAATAAATGTCGTATTACCAGACGGCACACTAGCTATCAAGTGTTCAGCGACGGCTCGGGTCGATGACCGCACTTAGCTGTGTATCGCAGCGTTCGCCTGTTGTTCGGTGTACAATAACAATAAAATTCGGCGGGATTTTGAAAAACTTAGACTTATCATAACTTTTTAAATAAAAGCAAAAGAAAAAAACTAACTTAACTATTATATTGTCACCCGTCGTTTACATTAGCTGTGTGATTAAGTATCTCGAATTCAAAATAGGGGTGCATAAGATATTTTTTATTATAGAAAAATAATTGTTTTTTAGTAATGATTACATATGATTTAAATAATTTCAACATCCGGTATAGAATTTGTTTGATTACATAGAGTCTTCATGGAGTATAACTTTGAAAAAGTCAACTAGGTACGTGAAATAAATAAACCAATTTCCACGCGGACGAAGTCGCTGGCATCAGCTAGTCACATATATGATAAAAACACATTATGTATTTGTAATACGAATATGCATGGTAAACTTTTCATGCGGGGATGGTAGAATAAATCCGAAACTAAGTATATTAGAATAGCAAATAAAACTTACAGATCTTTACTAAATTACTCGTTTAATTACAGTTATTTACGAAAACACTTACATATGGAAATAAAACTACGGATTAACGTCAAAAAACTACAAAGTTAATCCGTGTAAAGTAGTTTTATTTGTCTTTAAGTGAATACCAAGCATTTAAGCTTTGCAAATTTAATTGATATTATTATTTCTTGTTCATCTTAAATACTGTTCCTGTTATTTCTTTATACAAAGTTTCTTATTTGAATGTTTACTCATTTGAGAACGTCGACAGTTAAAGGACCTTGTAACTTCTAGTTGTGACAAACAAACACTTTTTTCTTCTTGTTTTTACACGCATTTTCTTCCGAGTCACTAATTGGTGGAATAAATTCGAGATCATTTAGAACGTTTCACTGTAGGAAACATATAAAAAATTATGTTGTTTACTATTTTTTGTACGCCCTACTTATACTACGTTTGATTTAATAAAAAATAAGTCTCGTAGAAATATTATTATTAGAGATATGTTATGATTTTAAAGGTGTACCTTTATAATATGTAACTTGCTCAATGTCCAAGACTAGAAATAATAAAATTGGTATAGACAAATATGTTTGAACTTTAGAGACAAACCGACGTGTCATTAAATTTGTTATTTTTTTCTTATTCATGTATTTTATTGCTTAGCAAGATAGAACATATTGAACGATGATCAAAGTTTATTCTGCATCAAAATTCTCCTTGAGTAATAACAGAAGGACGAAGTAATTCAGTTCGAATTCCATTTCATAATAAATCGAAACTTATTTCTCAATACAAATTAAATGTTGAATTAGGTATTGATTTTTTCCTTCTATATTTAAATAAGACTAATTCCTAAAAACAATTTTATTCGTATTTTACTATTTCCGAAAATCGAATCACATTTCTTACTAAACATAAATTAAATATGAATTATACAAATATTCCTTTGAACATTTTCGAACAAGCGCCTCCATACAGTTTTTTTTATTTAATATGACATCATTTCTATTATTACAGCATAAATATAAGAGGTAGTAACTTGTTCGACAAACAATATGAATAACGTAAATTTGTAGCCTCCGGCCAATATTTTGTATAAGCTATTGCTCTTTCCAAAACCGGCGATGTGGTATTTACATATTAGGTACTTGTAACTGAAACTGAGACCTGAGGGAGGTAACAAAGTAACATGTATTTTCTTGGTAATAAAATACTTGATACAATTGAGTAAAAACAGTACGTAACACTATATGTATACTTAAGGTACATCACTTAGAATTTTTATATTGTAACAACTTATTAGATTATTTTATAGTTCAAAAGTTTAAAATTGTACGTTCCTATTCAGCATAAAAATCTAACAGTATCAAAATAGTAACGAAAAACATCTAAATTTACTCTGAATTCACGAAAATCCAAAACAGTAAAAACATACGTAGGTGTTGGCGCGTAATTCCCATATTGCGTCGCTATAAAAATATCATGAGATGAATCGTGTAAGGATATCAGTGAAAGTAATAAAAAATTAAAGCAACAATACAGGCTCATTGGCGAAAGCTTTTACTTTTTATTATTACGAGTTTTGGTGATCAGCCGGGTCAAGGCCGGCGCCTCGCCAATTGCTCGCAAAAAGCCGATTGGCGCCGCGAGCAATATTATTTTTGGGCGGAACCAATAAATTGTCTGTTACATTATAATATTCATTAAATACATGCGTGATTAACTAATTTAACATTATTTTTTGTTCTCGACAGCCCACTTTTCTTGTTATTTATGCCTCTTATTATTTAAAATACGTTACAAATGAATTATTATGCTTTTTGGTGTGATGTAATTTTGTTTCTAGATTTATAATAGGTAAGAGTGGATACCTATTTATAGAAAATTATCTATTAATTTTTATTACACCGTCTGCGTGTGTAAAAGGATATTTAAAATGTTAAAAATTTTACAAATACCTACAGAATTTTCTACAAGTCATATCAGAATTTGAATAATTCATCGATTACAAAGAAATAATTTTGCTCCTGCCGTCACGATCGCTAGAAAATCTCACCAAATGGAAATAGTCCACGTTTTTAGGACTGGTTCCTGTCGAAAACAAGTTTAATTTACGACATTGTTTTCTGCGTCCACTACGCAGGTGTCACCGTCTTCTGATTTACCTTTATGTCTGAGCATTCGGAGAATCCTGTGCTATTTCGTCGCCATTACAATCGTCTATCTAACAGTCTGGTTTAGACTGCCCAGTTCGTTCATCTGTTGAAAAACACGTGAAACACATTTATATTTTATTTATTAGTTACTATTATAAGGCTCCGTATTCATTAAGACCGAAAATTTTTCCATGTAATAAATTTTATCATGGAATATTTAATGTTATTCTAAGATTTCATATTCATTAGTAATTTTACAAAACTCAAGGCTCATAGTTTTAAATATTAGTTAATGTTTTATGTACTTAACATTACCATGTTGTACTTGGTTCAATTTAAAGTGTTTACACAGGATAAGTGTGTTTTAAAAATTTCAAAATTATTCATTTACATAGTAAGTAAGTAATGTGGGGTTTTAATGTATTGCCAAAAATGAGTGCGGCGCCGTACCACCCTTGACCTGTGAGGAGTTGCGCAATCAGCATTGGTGATCAAACACAAGGTTACCTTTGCAAATTGCCCATCTTTCCTTGCCAAAATAAACGTACTCGGTTGTACCATTACATGAATTTGGTTGTTTATTCATTGTTTAATCCGGTCGCAGTGAAACGCTCCCTTAGAATATTCATTTATGTTTTGTACGCACCGAATGATAAACTGTGTTTTACAATACTTTTTTTGGATTGGCTTTTTGATAGGCTATACATTCTTAATAGGAACAGGTTTGTTATATCAACTAAGTATTATTTTATTTTTATTTTGTATGTTTACATATAAAAATATTATTTTACAAACATGGCTTGTCGTTGAGTTCACTAACATTGACGTGAACTCAAAACAGTGGGAACTACTATAGACAGTTTTAGATATTACATTTTTAATACTAGGTACACATTATTTCGGAGATTATCCCAATTATCTAAGATTGTGTTGAGTACGGAATAATTAAGTTATATTTATCATCTTCAGTTTAAATATATGTAAGTATGTCATTGCCATAATTTAAAGTAAAAAAATATATAATTTAACTCATATCTATATAGGTTGTGACTGAATGTGAAAGAGAACTGACCTTTATCGACGTCAATAAAGTCAATCTTATCAAAAAATTACTGGTATAAACAAAAAATCAATAAGCCTCATGTTTAAAAAAACAGTTTTTATCAGACAATCATTTACGTAACGCACTTATCGATACAACTATTGCAATCCATTGACCAGTATCAATTAATTATCACTGACATAGAGGGCACCTTTGCGATAATATTTTTGGCAATTATAAAAAAACAAACGCTAGGTCACCTTGATAAACGAATCGAATCGCACTACTCCAAGTGGCGGTAATTAGTTGTACAACTAGGTTAATTGACACGTGATTCCCGTGTTTGTCATAGTTCCAAACAAATCTGCTAATTGATATTAACTAAAATTAGCAGGAAAATACTATAAATATTACGCTGAGCTATTCATAAATGACAAATCTATGATCTAAATTAATAGCTGAAGAGAATATTTTCTTATTCTCAGGATCTACGGGTTTGAATTGAAAATTATTTGAGTGTTTGATAGCCTATTTACTGAGAAAGGCTAAAGGTAATATAACTTCACGCTACAACCAATAGAAGGAGTTAAAGTGGTTTAAACCGTTTGTCGCAGATAGTCTATAAGTTTATATAAAAACATTAAAAAAAATATTTCTGTTGTATTTGTAATAGTCAGGATAATATTTGTGAGAAAGTTTTAAAAACATTTAGTAAAATCTACTGCAATATTGAACGCGTGCGCGGTTTTAGGTCTCTTGTTTAAAATAAATAGACTGATAAAAAATACATTAGTGTATTAACTGGAATGTACTTGTGAATTTATTTTGATGATCTTTGACTTGTATATGAATGACTTTTGAAAACAGTTGTGTTTTCATGTTAAATGTTTTGATCACGCGATGTAATTCTATCATCATGAGCCTAGCATGATGTGTTAGAAGACTGCTTATCTTTATATTAAAAACATCACTTATTACAACATATCATTATGGCTGGATATCACGCTTAAAATTTTGTTATTTGCAATAGGTTGTGATATATTATAATTACCTATGATTAATTAGTTTTAGATGTTGTTTTAGTGAGTAAACTAATGGGTTTTATTAACCTGTAAATTAAAAGGAAAGGTCTGCTCATGTTTTACAAACAATTATAAACTATCGCCTTATTATTTAGAGGTAATTTGTATTAGGAACGCAGTTTGCTATACTTACGAGTTGTACATTTATTATGCACATGTGTATTATGTATTTACATATGTAGAGATACTACTAGGTACACAGTAGTATCAGCATCTTAACCAATATACTTAGATGTATATAAAATACATATTTAATGACAAATTAAAGTGTGTTGACAAAGTTTTACGTTCCTCGCACTTGTCCCCTTTCTGTTATCAAAAAGGTCATTCTGCATGGCTTCATGTTGCCAAATTATCACCTTGAGTGTAATCCTATTATCTGACACATAACATGACTTTTACAAGGTTGTTACATTCGCAGTGTTATATCAGCTGGTCTACTCGTGACGTTCATTCCGATTTATTTGTGTTGGAATTATTGTTCTTCGTCTTTAGTATGATACTGGCACAAGAAAAAAAAAATATCAGTACTTCTTGTTGTACTAACGTTAAAAACTGTCGTTACGGGTAATTAAAGTCCTCAAAGTCCTAAATTTGGTTCAACTAAAATTTCATATTGCCTTCTGGGTTGTGAAGGCTTTCGCTCCACGAAAACAAGTCATTTCACAAAATATAGTAAAACTAAAATCGACCACAAATTAGAAGTGGGATGAAGATTCGGAAAAAGAAGAAGAGTTCATATTTAAGTTTTAATAGTACGAACGAGAAGAGAACGATTTCACTTCTAAATCGGTATTGGAATCGTATTATGATTAGATTAAAATTCAAGAACCCTACAGCATCTACGAGTATAGATAGTAAGTATGAAGAATTTTAAACATATTTTTATTCAATACTATTAGTCACTTGAATTAAAAAACAATATTTAATTTCATAATTACAGACTTGAACTTGTCCAAATATAAAATATAGTCTTTTTACTCATTCATAAGATAAATCATGTTTTAGGTACTATGTTCATATAAATTATACAAGTAACTGATAAGTTATTTACTAAGAAATGTAACATGTTTGCTTATGTAACTGGTTTGTTTACTCTAAGTTTTGTTAAGATAATTTGATGAAAAATATATATTTTGTTACATGATCGCGGTACAAAGTGGAGTTGTTCGGCCTGTTTACAAATACCATAGCTACAGGATATGATTCAACATTCGTGGGTTTTGTTTTACGCCATCCTAGGGATTTTAGTTTAGCCAATTCATGATTCATTCAACTTTATGTAGTACAAAGGTTTATTGACATATTATGAGTAATTTAATATTATTGTATTTTAAATACTCCCATTAATAAGTACTTTGAGTCAATGAACTTTTATGTAATAGTAATACGAATACCTACATTGTAATGACGTATGTATGTGTAGTATCTAATGTTGTTTACAACAAAAAAAACGATAAATTAATCGAGACTTTATTGTGAAATGGAATAATGACGTAAGGGAATGGAATCTTATCTGTGCTTAAAATACATTAAAATTTTAATTAGCTATGTAGATATCGGTTGAAGAGTCTTAAAAAGTTTTCTGAAATTTGCGAGAATTCTGATGTAATGTCTCCCATTTTTACGTAACTTCGTTATTTGTGATAATATGTTTTCTTTTTAATTAAGAGCAACTTTTTAACAGCTTTTATCATACTAACATTTAATTTTTAACACGATCGTGAGGTATATTTATTAAGTTATACAACCTTCATAAGTGCTTAATTTAAAACCTAAATTAAATAAATAATAACAAACAACAAAACAGAGAAACATCTGAAACAAACGTTCAAGTGAATAAACACTTGTAGGAAGCATTGAGACGCGGATACTGAATGAAGTACAAATGCGCAATAGACCATCGGGAAGTGCAATAAATTTAATTCAGGTAGCCGCCACTTATCCAGTCCTAGACGACACACAATTGCTCGTAACCACTCCATTGAGGGCATAGAGTTCACGGTCACATCATAGGAACAAGATGTTGTTTGTCGGCAACTATTGACATAAATCTTAATATATCGCCTATTAAATAATAATTAACATACTATTCACGGTCTCCGTAGTAAAATTTATATTAATATATATACTTGTTAATGCGTCACTGTTTTTATGGTATTATTTAAATTAAAGTACTATTACGAATATTTTGACGTGAGTAATATAGTGCCTACTTTGAAATAGTTTGGTAGAATTATTAATAACTAATTTGTAATCAAATTTAGATAAAGGTACTTAAACTGCCAGATCCGTAAGCGTGAACAGACGGGTATAAAAAGAACATTTTACAAATACATTTATAGACATCTTTGTTTAAGTTTTTTTGACCAGGTATTCTGTAAATAAAACTAAAGTGAAAACCACCCTAAAAACTTTCTACAAACCAAAAACATTGACCCTTGGTATTTGAAACTTCAGTAAATAATCAAACAACGTAGTCGTTAGACCGGCGGGTTTACCCACGTAATTCCCGTTTCCCTCGGGTTTTCCCTGAACCACCCCAGTTTTGTTTATTCTCTGTGAACAAACTCTAACGAACAAAACATAAAAGAAATTGTTCAATTCGCCAGAGACATATTGAAGTGTCTGTACGAAATAGATTTTCAAGTTATAATTTCTTCAATTCCGTGAAAATTTCGGAATAGATAAGACAATATATGTAGATATATATTATGTTCTTTATAAACCGAAAAATTATCATATTTCTATCCCAAAATTTCCATAGGATTGCTTATTACGGGTAAAAGCATGGCGCTGAATATAAACTTATATTTTTAACGAAAAAGAAACCCCATAACTGTTAGATGATAGATCAAAATCAAAGATCAAAAACACATCATCAACTTCATACTTTCTGCAACTCAATTAGTTCTTAACCAGTCATTCAAAATCCGGGCTTAGTGAAAGAACTCTTCAAAGGTTTCCCCTATTTCTATTTTTAGCGTCGGCCGAGATTCGACACCACTACACTGTCCTATTTTCTTTTCAAAATGTTGCCTATTACTCTCGAGCCACTGCTTTTCCACTTCATAACTTTGAATCTACTCTTAATTAAAGCCACTGCTTCACACGTTTGCTTTCATGATGATAACAACTTCTTCTTTTAATCAAAAAGTGTGCTCAAGTGAGTACCCATATCTAACGAAACCATGAAAAAATCTCTACATTATCACTCAATATAAACACTCTTATTTGAACCCCCAATTTATGGTTTGGCTGTTCGCTATGTTGATTATGATCACTTTGCCATTTGCATACGTAATATCTATTTATTTTCTTACTTATACCAGTATTACATATAATGTTAGAGGAGATTTGGTTTCAGTAAACGCTATATAGGTACTTAGTTTAATATGTATGTTCTTAGTCGTAAACATAGGTACACTTGACTACATACTTTACATAGTTACATTACATAATGGAAACTCACATGCGATGTTCAAGTGATTGTTAATTTGATCCAACGACCAGTTTCATGGAATGTCTCCAGTTACTACTACCTGAGCTTCCTCTTTATGTAGTATTGAAACTGAAGACTTTTGTTTGTATTTATTTATTTACTTACTATAGATTATGTAGTATTAACTCAATTAACACAATTATCTAGTTAAGTAGAAGGACAGGAGCTTTAAATTAGAGAGGTTTAATTACAGAAAGCTTCACAATTACATGTAAAAGTAAACAGTAAATATAGTTAACTTGGGATCTCAGCCCAAAAAGTTAACGCTCAAAATTTGAAATTTCCAAATATTTTTTAGTCATTTCAATAAGGAATTTAGCATGTTATCTATAGTTAAAGCTATAAAGGTGTATGTATAACATGTCTATGCTAACATTTGTTTTATCGTTATTTTTATCCGACTGTCATTCAGTGTTAGTTTTTGCAAATATACCTAATTTAGTAATACATTGTTGTATTATGAAACGAGTCCAATATCGGAATTCCCACTGAATCCGGGACTTGATTGTGTTGATGTAACACGTGATTTCATACCATTGTGGTTAAAGATTTCAAAATAAACATTTTCATTTACATTTCATACGTATACTTAAAGAAGTGAGAGTTTTTATTACCCGAACCAACGTTTTTAATAATATTACAAAAGCTAGCCATTTAATGTGATATTACGTAATTGAAACCTTTAATATTAATAACAAAACATTCTTCGAAACTGCGAACCCATAAAATACGACTAAAGGTCCGGGATGAATAGTCTATGTCCTTCATCTCCGTATAATCTACCTACCTTACAAATTACTATTAGTTTAATTAAACGAATTATAATGAAATCAAATTAATTTCTTTGATTTATGCACTACACAATTTAGCTACGCGGTTTGTTGCCCTCTAATTTCGAGGTTTGAATTTTTACTTTACGTTACCTTTTTACTAATTACAGGAATTTGCTGCAATATGATCAGAGGATAATATTTCCTAAACCCCGAAAAAAAAACAATCGTTATGATTAAAGTACCCACGGCTACCATAACTTAATCCAGAGGAAGCCATATTTTACATCCGAAAAACAGCTAAATCTATTATTCTCCAGATTTATGTAACGACAAAACGTTAGGGCGTTACAATATACCATTGATAATATAAGTATTATGACGGAAGTTAATTCAAGACAGAAGATATATCATAAAAACCGAACAAATATCCGTATTATGATTTAACAAATATGTTTTTTCTAAAATGATCAGGGTCGGTTTGTGAACCCGGCAATATGAGTGATCCACAGCGGAACAGAATGATTTTCGCGTTACGCAATAACAATGTCGGTTCCAAGGTCTTCGTGTAATCAATGATATGTAAATAATGTTTGGATCCATGTATCATTGTTGTTTGTGACATGTACTCGTATGACTACTTAGGTATAGGAACATACAACGTGCTTATAGGTATATATTAAGTGAGACATGCGAGTACAATAGGTATACGTTAAACCTGATTGATATTGTTTACGAAATTATGTTCGTATTTTATATAAGTTATAGGTCTGTAGTTATTACTGAAAATGTATCTAAGTTTTACCTACGGAGTACAATAGGTAGACGTTAAACCTGATTAATAACATTGTTTACGAAATTATGTTCGTATTTTATATAAGTTATACTGTATTATAAGGTCTGTAGTTATTACTGAAAATGTATCTAAGTTTTACCTACGGAGTACAATAGGTAGACGTTAAACCTGATTAATAACATTGTTTACGAAATTATGTTCGTATTTTATATAAGTTATACTGTATTATAAGGTCTGTAGTTATTACTGAAAATGTATCTAAGTTTTACCTACGGAGTACAATAGGTAGACGTTAAACCTGATTAATAACATTGTTTACGAAATTATGTTCGTATTTTATATAAGTAATACTGTATTATAAGGTCTGTAGTTATATCTGAAAATGTATCTAAGTTTTACATGCGAGATTACCACTATTACTGATACTGTAAGATTTCTGATTGTCTGGTTTTCTTAAACTTTAAACTTCGGCAATTCTAAGTTTTTAAGACCGTTATACAGAGTCGAAAGAAAAATATAAAAACCAAGTACATACACTGAAATATAACCGTTCCAAAGAAAAGCTTCGAAAAATAAAACACAAGTAATAAAGTTAAGTTCAGTTTAGGACGACCGTAGTTGTAAAAAGTATTTTTATACTTATATGAAAAACTTTTAATTACTTCATAGAAAACCTAACTCTCATATTATACCTAATAAAATGAACAAATAAATATAGGTAACACCTGAATCTTGTAATATGAAACGTTATACTATTCGTACATAGAACGATTCTATACGCTATATACCCACATAAGCTACCGCGCTAGCGTAATATACTCATACATAATGTTGTATACATATGATTAGTTTTTGTATAGGTATACTATAAAAGGAATATACAATGTATTAGCTTTGTTATTTTTGTAACATTGTAAGAAATATATTAGATTGTATGTGTCCTGAAGTTTTGCTAGCGTCCATCCAGATTCCTATTTAGGTTTTTGGTTTCGAAGTCTTGTATGGAGAAGAAAATAAAAAAATGTTTTAATTGAGTTGTACAGGGAAGATATTAAAAAAATATTGTTCATATCCGATCTTGTGGAAATTTCGGGATTAAACATAGCTTATGTCCTTCCCCGTACCATAAGCTACCCTGTACCAATTTTATGTTAGCAAAGCTTATGTGAAATTTCGTTACTACTTTCTCAGAGACTGACAAGAAATTGAAATTTTAACTTGAACTTGAATAAAAACATTTTATTTACATAATTGGAGATCCACACATAAAATGACGTGGGTTAGAGCAAGTTATTATTAAAAATACGATAAGAGATGTTTCATTGGTTTTTCTTAAATAAAGATAACATTTCTCCTAAATATGATGATTTCATAATATTATCTATCTTACTTTACATTATGAAATCGTACAATTTTATTAGTTTTACTTACAAATCATAACTAAGTACTTAATTTAATATCTACTACTAGTGGCCCGCCCCGGCCTCGCACGGGTCCAAGTTTCCCGTTTATTTTTCCAGTTTTTTTTACATAAGAACCTTCTCTTAGCCAAATCGATCTAGCCGTTTTCAAGTTATGGCGTGACAACGGGAAACGGGTTTCATTTTTATATATATAGATATTACTACTACAATGTCCATTGTTAAAGCTTCCTTATATGATCTTACAACTTAGATAAGTACATGAAGTTTCTTTTTTATCTATAAGATAAAATTAAAAAAGAAATAACAAAAGATAAGCAAGAAGTGCAACGAATCAATTTACTTAAATCCTTAATTTTTGCAACGCAATAAGAATCATTAAGTGGGTTATCAAAATGACCTACGAATTGCGTCGTTGATAGTTTTATTGAATGACGTCACGGGTCATGCGCGTAACAACAATAGATAATCATTAAATTGGGAATTAGTTACAACACAACGTATACAATCCTCTGACAATATTAGTCGAATTCGAACAAATATTCTGTATTCTACGAACAGTTGTCCAACCAACAAAGCCAATCGGAATACGGAAAGCATTAGACCAACTGCAGCAATGCCTTCGCCCTATCTCATACCTACTAAAGGCGTGATAACTGTGCCGTAATACCTTTCAGGGAAGTAAAGGTCTGATATAATTACAAGACTTTGTATATTAGTTTATGTGGTTGGTGGGCACGTAATCTTACTTCTGACAAGAGTTCCTTAAAGCAAATCCCTTAGGAGGGCGTGCGGCCGCTTATGCAACGAGTTTATCGATTGGTTGCGTTTGCGCTGCACTCACTACAATCTAAACGGGTCGATAACCCCGGCCATTCACGCAAAATACGTAGATTTGGAAACTATTATGACCAAATGAGCAGCTGCATGCAAACCGACTGACATCCTTGCCCTTTCCCTTACAATGCATTGCCTTCCGCTCGGAGCGATACACAGCTCTTATCGGTTAGCCTTTCACATAGTTTCATCATTGATAGCTAAATTACAACTCTTGTTACGCAATCACGTTATATTATAGTGTTATTTTCGTTGGATTTTGTAAACAGTACCGCAGGCAAAAGATATAAGCTGATTAAACGGTCATCATAATTGTATACAAATGAAGATATCCCACACGAAAACATTCTTTATCTTCACGTAAAAGTGAAAAACATCGGTAAGTTGATGTGTAAACTACTTTTGAATGAATATGTTATGTTTGTTTGTTATGTAAGTGGTATTGTAATGTAACATGAGGAACGTTTCGGATTACGTGGCATCGCAATCCCGGGAAGACATTATGATTTCGTCACGGCCCGAAATGGCCGCGACACTGCGCATTACTTCCAGGTAGAGACATGTGAAACTTGTGAGACTACACTTATAATTCAATTAATAGTAATCATAAAATTAATACCTACCTGTTATCAGAGAAATGAAGAATGCTATTACACATATATAAAATACACATTTCTATGTAGGTACTTACTACATATATTGGGTATATAATTATGTCAACAGTCAAGTGTAAATTGAGCTTAAAATATACACATAAGTACATACATGTAGTAACTTGTTTCATTATTAAGATATCTTCGTGCACATAATGTACACCGTTTATTTCAACTTCATAAATATAAATTCAAATCCATTAAATTCTTAATTAAGTGACGAAACGCTGAAACCTTTTAAAAAGGCGGCGTCAGTATGACCCTTCGTACGTTACAGACATTTGATAGCGAGTGTTACAACTTACTCGTAAATCTATATATTTTTATGGCTTCATACACAAAATAAAACTAAGCAATGTTTTGTCAAGTACCTACCTAATCGCGTCATCAATCGTAACATTTTTATTAGTGCAGTAGACCTTTAAAAGTACGAGTACCTATATCTACTTCATTGTTCTGTTTTCTTCTATACGAACGTTATTTCAAGACCTGAAAATGACCTCTAAATGAAATTCTATGTTTAAACTAGACAAACTGTAAATAAAGGAAAAGTCCCCCATCTCTGGAAAAGTTGTATGAATTGTGAACAACAAGACGATTAAGTCAGAGGGCATCAGCTATGTAATTAAATTTTGTTGTCGGCCCGCTTTAATCATATCGGAAAATAACTTGATAATCAACAAACGGTTTAATCACTTACTTAATATATTATATCATAATAATAATAAGCATTTGGATATTCGCAGGATTGTGTATGCTTTTCACAAGATTAAATATGTTACAGGGCTTCCGTGTGTTTGCCTTTGGCCCCATACAAGCCTTCCAAGAGACCGGAATCCCTAATAGTCCTGTGAAAGGAAAAAAAAAGTATAATCTTTAATAGTAATCTTTACCGCAAAACAATAGTTTATCTTCCATAATTTCAGCTTATAATAAACAATGTTATTCAAATCGAAAGCGAAGGCGTGGTCATTATTATCTCTATATTAAAATAATAATAACAAGAGATAACATAAACAAAACAATATTTAAGTAATAATTTGAAAACCACACACAGCCACAATTGAAAAATAAGACTTCAGAAAATATGATATTTTAATTATGTCCAACTAAAAATACTCGTATATACGAGGATACTATAATTTAGTTGTATTAAGTGATATAGTAATTGTTGCAAATATTTACTCTGGCGTGTTATCTGGGAATGGTAGTATGTTATTAATTAATTTTCTCTTATTTTTATAATTACTACAGGCGGACGGACACGCAATTGCCCAGTGCCGTAGGGCCTACATTATCTTCCGTGTTATCACCCTGACGGACGATTGTAAGGTATTGGTGTCACCCAGTTTAGCTCTGAAGGTCGCTGATAAACATTTTTTTATTATTATAATAATTGTATGATCATCAAATGTTAGGAAGCATTCCGATCTCCGTGTCAGGGACAGTTAGATATCTCATATCACAGCCTAATTAAAAGAAACACAAAAAGACAAATTTAAAAATTCTGATATTAATTTTGTGTAAAAATTAGAACATTACATTTTTATCTCAAGAATCTTATGTACGGACAAAGAACTCCCATTTTTTATATTAGTAAAATTTTCATATCTTAAAACAGATGACTTTGCAAAATTTAAAGTATCGATCAAAATCTTAAGATTACGAGTACATCCAAAATAATAAAAAAAACTGACTAAAGAAAATTAAAATATGTGCATAACAACAAAAAAAATATTATTGTTAGAATTTGTTGAATAGACAATTTGTAAAACGCTTGATCTACAATTGCAAGATTGAGTATATCGGGGTTATAAGTTTTTAAGGTAATCTTATTTTTTTTTATCAAATGTTAAATTAAAGAAATATAACTGTATTAAATTACTTTTTATGTAACTAAAATTACTAACATAAAATGGGCCTAGCAATGAGACATTTAATTTTAATGACTACGACTTTAATCTAAATTAGTCACTACACATGCTTTTTGCGACATATGTGAATTTTATTACAGTGAAGTTCAATTTAAAGGTACTAACATTCGAATATTTCATTAAATAATAAAATTGTATGAACTTTATAAATATAGTTTCATTTAATATACAATTATAACTAGTCATACTTAAAATATTCCAACTATGACGACTATAATAACCGCAAATGACTTCTTGGTACAAATTAATTGACAATTTATTTTATGTTTGTCATTGGTGTTGTTTGGAAAATCCCCGTTCTCCTTTACAAGTAAGTGAGTACGTTTGTTTTGACTTTCTCGCATTTGCGGCGCCTACAAAGAAATGATGACGAAACAAATCACAGTAATCGAGATCACGTAGAAATACACACATTTTAATATTATAATCTAAGTAGGACGCGCACGCTTTTTGCCTAATTTCACTTTAATACATATATTAATTGCACAATCGTTGTGTTGTAGGTTTGTGACATAACAACAGGTGCCTATCAACATTACTAACTTTTAATATCTAGTTCGAACCAGTATCCGATTTAGGTCTAGTTTAAGTGACGTAAAAACAATTTTATTCGAATATAAGTAATATATGTAATTTGCCTTCTGCATACATGACTCCATATCATGTATTTATTCTAAGTTTATTATAAATAAGATTATAGCAGTAAGCTTTCCTCAATAAATAAATAAATAAATATAAGTTTAAAGCAAATACACTACGACATGAGTGGGTTCTACTCATGTGCTACGATCTTTAATTTATTATACATATTAACAGTTTCTTATGTTTAAGTTTTAAAATTTGAATAAGATACTTTAGTCTTCTTCTGGCATTTATGATTGACTCAACGCACAGCCGGTAATTAAGGTATACCTTATTGTCTGTGACTTACATAATAGTTACAACTAGCAACGCTAAAGATACTAGTTTTGAAAAAGGATTAGATTTATTTTCATACTAACTAGTATGAAAAACCTATATTTTTTATGAAGAGTCTTTTTCCGAACCGTTACCCCATCTATTTGGGGTCGGTTTTCAGTTTAACCAGAATTGGCGGAATGTCAGTATTTAACGTGAAGCGACTGCCATCAGACCTTCACAACCCGGTTAAACCAAATGTTAGACTTTTGAGGTCTCTAACTACCCGTAACGACTGTCAATGATGTTAGTATGACAGCATTTTTATGATAGAGTAATTAAAATTTTACGAAAAACTCACATAAAATATAGCATAAAACAAAGTGAAAACTTGATCAAACCGCTGATTTTCGCACAAAAAAACACATTTACAATTACATCTACAACCTACGTCAATAGTACTGCATGTGTTCCTTCAATTGTTTTATTTGCGATTACAGCTGAAATTCGCGGGTAAATTAATGTCAAGGAGGTTTAAATGACAATTGAGGATAACCAAACATACGTATAGACATCTGTCCACTGACGTTTCGTCCTATTGTCACCGACGACAATGACCCAATTTACATTCATAACATTGATAAATAATTACAACACTTTTACTTTTATATTATCATACAATTACACTGATTTATGTAATGGAACAAATGAGTTTACATATGAAAATATTTTCGCTTGTTTTCTTTATAAATTGTGCCAAATGTTGTACTCAATATTGGTCTGCTATACTCCGTCGGAATGTCTCACTAGTAAAGATTAATCAACCCCGCGACCCTTATGAATTCGTCTTTTAATAACACATTAACCATCTTATTAATAAATAAGGAATATTTTTTCCCTTTGTATAATAAGAATCACTCTTTAGAATAAACTAAAAACGTTGATTTCATTTATGGCGTTGTTCTTACTCGTTAACTATTTAAGAGGGGTTAAGTTTACCATTAACTACCTAATTGATATTTGACAAGAAATATTAACTATCAACAAGATGTTTCATAGTTAAATTAATAGTTAAGTAGACAAGTCATAAACGACTCCGAAGTTATAGTAACTAAATTATAGTTGTAAAAGACATCAACGCGTTACATTTACAGAAATAATTTAAATTACACATTTTGATATCCGCTTGCAGATAAAAATTATTAGAATAATTCCTTCAAAACTAATATAATATAAATGATATAAGAAATATCTGTTCAGGTACTTAATTGTATAGTAATCATGTATTTTTCCGATAAACATTTTTCCATACATTTATTATAATTCAACAAGGAAGACTTTTAATTATTTATAACTTTATCATTGAATTGGATATATATCCATATTAATTTTGGATACAAAGCATTATATTAAAATTTTATACATACATCAAAAGAATTAGATATTCTGTACAATTTTATATAGGAAATATGATTTCGTATCATTGGATTAATTTAGGTCAATGTGAAACGGTTATCATTGTAATTTTTGGTCTTTTTGACATAATTAATGGTTATGATATCATAGTCAGTAATAATAGATAATGAATAAATGTAGATTATACACCTACTATGTTTTATTACCGCATTGTGCCCCGCCTTTTTAACCGTCGCAGTCTACTGTATAAACTTAAATTAATTAAAATTGATATTATTAAATATCGAGATGAATAGGACATTCACCTGACAGTAAAGGCTAAATCTAAATATATGTATAATATATTTACAAGTGGTTTTACTCGCATTAAAATTAAACAATAAACCTTCCTCTGCAATATATCGATGAAAACCGCATTAAAACCGACCAATAAGTACCTACTCAAATGACTTATGTTTAATTGATGCTATTCACTTGCACTTGCTTTCCTAACTCGAGATCCTGTGTTCAATTGCTGGATCGTGCGATGAATGTTTACTTTATTTCAAACAGCTATAATATGTAATCACGGATATCAAGATATGGTATGGTAATTGATAGTAATGGTCATAAAATCCTATATATAAAAAGAGGTATAGAAGTCTTTTTGCCTTGCAGTAACATCTTAGAGACCAATACATTACTTATTCCATATCGAATGCATCATTGATTATTATTTAAAGGCGTACCATGTTTTCGTATATTATTTAATCTATGCACGTGCTATCATATATTTTGGAATATGTCTTACGAGCGTCAAGGTTAAGTATTATCAATTCAAAATGGATTCAATAACCTCATGTTTATACAAAACAGATCAAGACTATTTTCTATGTACATTCTGATAAGAGATTACATAAGCAAGTCCGATTGTTGACTTGATATCAATACAGACACTTTGAATTTTAATATGGATTGATGTGTATCTGATAGTGAAGGTATAATAGTGCGTAGTTTAAAATTTGTATCAGATAAGGGTATTGTTTCGATGAAATGGCAGGTTATTATATTTTTTTGTTTTATTTGACGTATTTAATTTATTCTTCTTCTTCTTTCGCGGCCACAAAAAGGATAGACCTATAACAAAATATTCCCGAACCAAAATACGACTACGCCTATTTAATTTATTGATGCTGTATTAACAACCTAGTTAGTACTGCAACGGCCAATATCTAATTGTATTATTAATTTTAATAACATGTGTAGTAAAGTGTTGTTTATTTATTTTTAAATTGTATAATGAGCATAGCAATTTAGAATAGATTCTGGTAACCCTAATCTAACATAGTAATACCGATAGGAAACGCGATAAACAAACGTAGCTCTATAAATTGGAGCTGTATCGATAAAAGGGACGGTCATTGATCTCTTGGCCCAATAAGGTGCGTTTACACTAGGCGACTGGCAGTTGATTCCGATTGCTCAATGAAATCATAATATACACTAATCAAATTGCTTTAATCGCTTACGACATGGAGCTGTATGAATAAAAAGTTTGAGATTTTACTTGTAAAATGTTGCATTTGACGGACATGTCGAACAGTTGTGACTTCATTAATTGGAGCTTACATGTTTATATTCAATTTTACGACTACTTCAAATAATTATATTGATAAGTTTATATCAAAAGAAAGTATTTATATGGCTTTAAATATTTATATTATCGTTTCAGCTTCAATTAAGAAACAAAGCAACTTTTATTTGAAAAATCGCCTAGTGTAATCTATGCATTAATCTTGTATTTTTTGCGTCTGGATGTAGAAGCGGTGCATAACTTCGTTTGATTTGTGGCTAAAGAAAGACTATTTATCTTAGGAGCAGACAACAATGAAAACGTTTTCTATATAGGAACATACATAATGTATTTAGCCGAACTATGCCGCCGTGTTTCGCGCTTTCTGTGGAAGTGATTTAACGTTTAGGCTTATTTAATTAATAAGAAACTTTTTGTAGAAGTTATTGGCAATTTTTATGATGTAGATTGTTCTTAATATAAATTAAATTCTAAATTTCTATTTGATTTGTTTTTTTTAACAAACTATATATTATAAGAATTGTATTTTCAGAATGTACTCGTATCTTTCGTAAAATATACATACATATAAGTAACTACTAAGAGAAAATCGACCGGTTTTGTTAGTAAATGAATTCATTTATTTGCAAAAGGTATTAACAGAATCGTAACGTGTAAAGTATCAAATTTCGTTCCATGTTTTAACAGTTTTCGATCTGAGTTTTATGTGTTTGAACTTAATGTTTTACAGAATTATGTTTTTTATTTTCATCACCTTTGGTATCTTTTTCTAAACACCAAAGTATTTTTATATATAATCAAAACAATTTGTGAAAATAACATGGGTTCACAAAAATGTGTTTAATTTTATATTGAACTTATAAAAACTTCTATGATAACAAAACATTTAAATAAACAAGTTATGTTCTCGATAGTCCGTATATAGTATAGAGTTGCTTGACCACTCTGAATGCAATATACTCTTAATTGATTTCCTATTCTTACCTTATTATTATTTACAATATTATATTACATGTTAAAGTGTTAATTATCGTAGAAAAAAGTGAATGAACTGTAAAACACTTGTTTTATTAAATTATTGGACACAGTTAAGCGGAACTAGTCAGGAAATTAAGTTAATGTTCGATCAATCAATTACTTTTTATATTTGGTTGAAAGCCGAGAATATAAACTTTATGATGGGTAGTTAAATTTATAAAATTCACTAACGGACTGTTCCACTCACTCGGTGCGGCCTCGTTCCTTACAATTGCAGGATCATTGAGGCTTCGCGACTCGAATTCAACTGTAGTAGTTGTTTTAAAACTGTTTTTTAACATAAACATACTTAGTTAAAGAGTTAAGTTACATTCTTTTACATAGAAACGCACTAAAAGCAAAGTTTATTAAGATTACAACCTTTGGCCTTACAAAATTAAATGCAGATGAATATTTTATTGTACAAAACTATTGTTTATCAGTGACCACCCATTTATATAAGATTTGTGAATGTTTTAAAACAACAGTGTCTGTTAGAGGTCGGAGCTCGTTGCGCCAAGGTTTTGAGTATCGAGTCGTTGACCTGGAGCCACCTTGCTGTCGTAACTTGAGCAATTCATAATCTTATCATCTGCATGCAGTCCGCCGCGGCCTCGTCCGCCCCTCATCCTTCGCCGAATTTCAACGCCCACATTACCATCAATTTAAGGTCAAATTTAGGAACGTTACCAATAGAATAGGTGATAAACCTACTCGGTATTTCATCAAGAAATAGTGTTAGGATATTTTTTTTAGATTATATGAAAAATTTATTTGAAACATTTACAACAGTTAAACATTTTTATAAGGATTACATTTTTATAATGTTCACACACTAATGTAATGTTGATTTTAAACATTTTAATTATTTTTCACAGCTAAGGTGAAAAATGTTAATTGTGTAAAATAAAAAACAGTATATATATTTATTTCTTAAATTTACGCTAACGCTACTAGTACTTCTAGTAGAAATGAAACTATGTTAAAGGATTTTTATCTTAGTTACTAGTTTATTTTTAGATGTGTTTCTTAAATTGTCTTTCGAATATTTCTTATCAGTCGTTCAGTTAAGTATTTGTTGCAACTTTGTAATACGCTTTCATAACTAAGATTTTTGTTTTAATATACTTATCATATGTGTTTAAGAAATCACTTTAATGAACTTGGAGATAACTAAATAAATATTTAATTTTAAAATAATTATGCAACTTATTTTATTATTAATTTAGCACAAATATTGTGTTTCATATTGTAAATGTATTTATTTTATCAGTCCAAAATGGCTATCGTAAGTTCAACGAGAACTTTGTGACGCACTAGTCGCGTTCATGAATTTAAAACAGATAAATGATGATCGTTATTATTTATTAAATAAAAAGAAATGTGTTATAAAAAAATAAATAATATATCCAGATCAACTCACATAAATTGAAATACGTTGTTGAAGTGTCAGAGAGCAAGCAGTGAACATACAAATGGTGAAAATGTATGGTGCCTACGGGTGCTACGTCGTAGCGCGGCACAGCGCTCGGAAAAGCGGTGGAGAGAGGTGCCGGTGGGATGTTACCGGCGCACGCGCCACCCAACGCTGTATTTATTCGCAAGGCCACGCCAGCGGCGCGCCAGTGCGCACACGTCGCTCGCACGCGATATACAATATTATCGTCCGCCGCGTTGCAAAGCCGATAAACGTTCGCGCACTAATGAACTAATGTTACGTTCACTTCGCATTTAAATATACTAAATATTCGTTGATAAATAAAATAAAAATAACCATGATAACAATGCTCTCAAATTCAAAATTGTTGTGGGGACTATGGTATGTGTTGAACTATTGTGGCACGCGAATATCGCTGCCCCTAGTGATAACTGCCGGCGCCGCTCTGATGGCGCTTCGCCTGGTGCGGCTGATGCATGAGATGCGCAAGCTGCCGCCAGGTCCCTGGGGCCCGCCCGTCGTCGGCTACCTTCCCTTCCTCGGAGTCCGGCACAAGACCTTCCTGGAGCTGGCGCGCAATTACGGTGCTCTCTTCTCGGCAAGACTCGGAAACCAACTCACAATCGTGCTCAGTGACTACAAACTCATCAGAGAAGCTTTCCGCCGCGAAGAGTTTACCGGCCGCCCCAGCACTCCGTTGATGCATACATTGGATGGTCTCGGTAAGTTTCATTAAATATTTTAGTGCATTTATTCACCATATTTTTTTTAATCGATACTAAAATGAAAATCTAAAAATAGTTCCCAATATTTAAAGAAATAAAATTCAAATAAATAATTAAAATTCATTAGCCGGTGAATGTAGTAAAATGCACATGTTGATGTGGGCGGCACGCGCGGCCCTCCCGTCGGGTGCGCGCGCGCCGCCCACTGCACTCGAGCCCTCGCTAACGCCTCCCTCTTTACGCAGGCATCATCAACAGCGAGGGCCGCCTTTGGAAGAGCCAACGCCGCTTCTTACACGACAAACTCCGCGAGTTCGGCATGACTTACATGGGAAACGGCAAGAAAATTATGGAAGGAAGAATTAAGGTTAGTTTTATCAAATTACAATAAAATATGGTATTCTCCACTATTATTACAAATTAAATTTTATTCCTGATTAAAATTTCGATTGAAATCTAAACATATTTTTTTTATTGTGTATAGAATGAAGTTCATGAACTAATGGCAAACCTGCACCGGTCGGAGGGCGCGGCGATAGATGCAAATCCTCTGCTCGCGTTGGGCGTGTCCAATGTTATTTGCGGAATCACTATGTCGGTGCGCTTCAGCCACGGGGACGCCCGCTTCGAAAGACTCAACAATCTCATCGAAGAAGGGATGCGTCTCTTCGGAGAGGTTCACTACGGAGAATATATTCCTCTTTACAATGTAAGCACCACACTATTTAATTTTTTATAATTTTTTATGTATATTTTTATCCGAACCAAAATTTAACATAATATGTTTTTATTCAGTACCTGCCCGGAAAAGCTCAAGCTCAAGAAAAAGTTGCTAAAAATCGCGAAGAAATGTTTGAGTTCTACCAAACCTTGATTGACGAACATCGTGAAACATTGAACCTGGACAATGCCAGAGACCTTATCGATGTTTACCTTATTGAGATTGAGAAGGCGAAGATGGAAGGCAGAGAGGGAGAACTCTTCGAGGGCAGAGATCACGGTAAGAATTACATTCAAAATTAAAAGAATTTTTAAGTTAATACTTTAATTTATTTACTAAAAAGGTCATTTTAGTCGAATAAAACTAATTAGGTTCTTTTATTTTAGAACTCCAAATAAAACAAATCCTTGGCGACTTATTCTCCGCGGGAATGGAAACTATCAAATCTTCCTTATTATGGATGATTGTATTCATGCTCAGAAACCCCGATGTTAAGAGACGAGTTCAAGAAGAAATTGACACAGTAATCGGCAGAGACCGTTTACCTACCATTGAAGACATGCCAAACCTTCCTTACACTGAAACTACAATATTGGAAACCCTACGCATGTCAAGCATTGTTCCTCTAGCTACGACACACTCGCCAACAAGGTAAATATCTGTTATATTGAGAAAAAAAAAATCTTGACCTCTAAAATGTAATTAATTGAATGAATATAAATTTTATAAGATTGGTCTAACTCCAAATTTTCTTTTAACAGAGATGTCCACCTAAACGGCTACAAGATCCCAGCTGGTTCCCAAGTAGTTCCTCTCATCAACTGCGTTCACATGGACCCTAACCTCTGGGACGAGCCAAACAAATTCAACCCGGGCAGGTTCATTGACGAAACTGGAAAAATCCGTCGTCCCGAGTTCTTCATGCCATTCGGCGTGGGGCGGCGGATGTGCCTGGGCGACGTGCTGGCGCGCATGGAAATGTTCATGTTCTTCGCGTGCATGATGCACCAGTTCGACGTGCAGGTGGGCGCGGGGGAGGCGCCGCCCTCGCTCGAGGGCACCGTGGGCGCCACCATCGCGCCGCAAGCGTTCCGCGTGCGGTTCGTGCCGCGCGCCGCCCCGCCGCCGCCGCCCGCCGACCACCCGCACCTGCGTCACGTCGGCGCACACTAAATGCGCCCGCGCATCTCACCCGACACACACCCACCAGTATTTTATGATCACTCGTTTTAGAGCGCATCGATCACCGTATATTTAAGTCATTAATGTTAAGTGACACATCGCCGACGCGATGGTCGAGGCTGTGCATAAAGTGTTCAATTAAAATAATAACAAAAAATTTAGATGTACTAAAATTCCCATCGTTGAGATTATGAATTTTGTATAAGTTTGCAGTATTAGAATTCATGATTAATATGACATCATCAAAATGGTTGACAAATCACACCGTTCTTATAGTTTGTTAGGTTAAGACGTACCATGTAAGCTGTAGTACCAAAATAATGTTAGAATTAAACAATTATTTATTAGTAGGGTTTCACTTGCGAGAGTGTTGTCTGTTGTGTGTGATCTCATGATTGTTGCGTTACACGTAGGTAGGATAGTTTTATATGTAACAACAAGTGTTCATTTAATTTATATAGTGTTATGATACATGTACCTATCGGGAGAAATTAACATTCCATGGTAGCGTAAACCAGCAACTAGTCTAGTGCGATACTATCGGTAAATAGATATTACCTAAAGTAGGATTTGATATAGTTTACCTAAACAATGTTATTGTTTGCAACCAAGTTGCTATTGTACTGATGTTCAGTTAATTAAGTCTGTTAGCTTGCAGCTCCATAATATTGTCTAACACCATTAGAACTAAGCATGTAAATAAGTAATATTAATGAATTAGTATCACACTGTTTTTAAATCTGAGTTATTTACAGTAATCACGAATAAAAATACATGATAAATATTTCAGCATTTTCATTTACTACACAGAACATTTACCTTACATCAACTATGTTCCCTAAAAGTTACAATAGAATAAATTATAAACGAGAACAGAATAAATAATAATAACAAGGAAAACGTGAATAAAATATACGTACTAAATAATACACAAAATCAGATAAATACGACTACATTACTACTTCAATTCGTAGTATATCAATCTGTAAGATCAAACTGCAGTGTACAAATACCAAATATATTTTCACCTAACAACATTTGAGAAAGTTCACTCAGAATATTTAAAGACATCACTACCAAGGGAAGGTACTAGAGGTTTTACAGTGAAACACTTGAATATTTAGATGACAATCTCTCAGAATAATAAGGTAACACACGACATAAACATTACGTACATAGTACCTACGTATCTACATAATACTAGTGCATAGCAAATATCACGATGTATTTGCACATAGGGTGAATGACCGACACATAATATTCCATTACTTATCAATGGTGTTACCAGCCAATGCAATTTACTATGATTCATATTATGGATTTTTGTTCGGAATTTCCTAATGAATGTTCACGTACCTTTCCAATACACTTTTGAATTAATAATAACAGGTGGAAAATTTCAATATTTTATCTTTAAAATTTGAATTTTGATATGTTTGTGTGCATATCAAAATGAGAGTTGTAAACAAAGTTGTAGTTTGCATTTGTAGGTTAGTTTTGAAGATTCTTTGAATAAATTAATAGTGATTTGTGTATGATAATTCGATTATTAAAAAGTTTTTTATTGGAAAACTTTAAATATATAGGTAGAGATTAAAATACAGAACCTTGGGTTAAGGCACCAATGTCAATTCGCAGTATTAAGGAGTTAGTCAATTACCAAAGTAGTCAACTAGAGTCGTCCCAAATAATAAAGAGCAGATAATTGATTTATTTTTCTATGCCAATTCAATGTTACTAATTAAATGCATCTTTAAAATAATATAGCAAAATCAAAGTAAACAGACCTTGGAATATTATAATACGTTTAAATTAATTGCTGTTATTCTCACTAAAAGCTAGTCAACAACTTAACCAAATGGAAGATTTTCGCTATTTTTTATTATTGTTCGTTGTTATAAACTTAGGGCTGGAAAAAGCCAAAGGTAAAACCCTAGGGAAAGGGAATCACCCGGGGAAAATTATCGACAGCCCTCACCTTCCTTTACGATTAAGTATTTTTCTTGGAAGTATTATTTACTTACTAATGTTTTTAGTTATATTGTTTTTTTTTTCTATAAATAAGTAGATAATGTTTTTATTACCAGCATTTTTTTGAGACTTTTCACTCTCACAATTACTTTCATTTACATAAAGCATTTAATTTCTTGAAGCTGATCTCGATCTTATATCACATACAAGTCAATATATTAAATAATTTTAATTATTATAAACATTATCGCTTATATAACGGCCAGTGATTGTGACTATGTAATTGAATAAAGCAAACGAACTAGTTATCATATCACTCACAGATTTTATAACCATTATATAATTTTAAAGTTTATCTGAATCGTTTAAGTTATAACGTAGTTATATTTCATTACAATCTACTTAAAAACCCACTTTACCACGTGGATTCACTCGCATAACTATCCCGATCTCATATAAACCGCCCCTGGAACAAAAAGAATTGATGAATTTTATAGCTGTATTCGGATTTTACCAAGTTTTAAAATACTTTTAAATTTTATTCGTATAAACATTTATTATACTATACCGACCGACCTTTAAAACTGCAGTTCAAACGCCTCTCTCACTGCTGCAAACTAGAAAAAAAAGACAAAAAAGAAAATCAAATCTTAAAAATCGAAAGTAAATACATATAATAGAATAAAACTAAACAATATTGATGGTCAACAAGTTATTGAGTTGGAGACAAAAAGGCGAGGTCCTAGGTGGTTCGACCGACGGCGGGCGGCGATGTGAAGGTCGGTCAGCGGCCGCACTACTCTTATCTCACCAATCGTTACGATCTACTAATGCACAAACACACGACCACGTGCCGCTCGTTTCAATATTATGAGACGCAATTACGCGCACATGTAACTAATGTATTAAAGCTTTATATACATACTAGTACTAACGTGAATTCAAATTTGAATTCTGTGAGCCGGACGCTGGGTATTGAAATGGCAACTACTACTGCTTAATTCTAAGATATTAGCTCGCGATTCGTGTTTTTTTTAATATTTTATTTTATATTACATAGTTTTTGGACACTACATATTAAGGCAATTACATATGTCAATTGGCCTTTTTGAAAACCTTTTTACTCTGGAATCTTTATCAAAAGAAATTCAGAAAAATATATGTTAATCTACATCATATGGACCGTCATGCCTTGTTCTTAAAATTATTAAAAAGTAATTTGAAATATCTGAAATAAATACGCTAAGTTCCCTCTGTTTCCGTAGTAAAAACCTTTTTTCTTAAAAACTATCAGACACTGATTTTTATAGAACTCCTACTTAAGTAATTAGATTCGCTGTTGAAATTACATGTTTTACATTTTATATTAATATTGTACCACAGACATCATTTTTTTATTTGTGCTTAGGTTTTTGCCACGACTTTAATCGGTTTATTTCGATAAAGATCATAACTCGATTAATGAATGCTGTATTTAAAATAACCTTTTACCTACTTGGTTTTATCCGTCACATATTGAATTTGTCTTGCGTCTCTACATTTTTTAAGCTTTTAGGGAGTAACAACCAAAAGCTTAACCCCAATAAAGTCTGGAATAATCATATTCATATGAGTTGGTTAAATAAGCAGGTGTATAAAGGAAATGATCAATTCTAAAGTAAAATGAAAGTTCTGGATAAAAACTTTCTTCTACAACTTTATAGTAAGTCCACAATTTTTTTTAAGTTAGTCTGTAAAAAGGTTCCGTTAAAATTGAACTTGCTATAGAGCCATATGTATAAGTAAATCCATCCTAGGCTTTCAATAAATCCTTATAAAAAGTTTTTAAAATGTAACTAATGCGATAATGACTTTATTTCTTTCTTATTATTAACGCTTTTACAACTTTACCACACAACCAATGTACTTTAGTAAATGATATTTTCATCCCAGCATCACCATTTAGAACCATTTAGATCAGTAGATACTTGACGAATACGGTTAAAAACCTCAGGGTATTACTTGTTTCAACTAAAATTACGAATAAAAACTTCGGTATCAGTTATTAAACCATTAAAGTTCACCCACATAACAAGCTAAGTGATCGCTGTTAAGGACACCAACCTGTCCATATTTAGAGAACTCTACTTAATTCACTTACTCTCAAAGTATCTACGTTAGATTGTTTCAATACAAACTACATTGTAAATCAAATTTATTTTGAAAATAATTATTATTTACAAACCAATTATTATGTACCAAACGGTCTGTTTAATAGATTTTTACGCAGTAAAAAAGTCGTGCAATCCAAAGCCGGAATATGTTTCAAAATCAAAATCGATGTATTACTATCATCGGCGATTTCGTTGCAAAACAGATTAATGGACACGTATCTACTATAAAAAGTAATACATCTTCAGTATATTAAACAAATACAATTCGAAAGAGTTTCTGTAGAGTTTTACTTAGATGAAAACCACGAAAACTCTTTGTAGTACCAGAGGAAATGATACACACGAAAAATATATACTTAACTGTCGTTTCTTTAGTACGGTTCGCGTCGTATAGGAGATAGCGTACAGTTATCCTGTGAAGTGTAGTGCTACTGACACAATGCAAGGTTAACTTGAGGTAGACGCCCGTGCACTCGCATCCGAACCACTTAAAACAACATTTAACATAATCGTTTCCAACTTCGAACAGGATAAAACGTAACAAGAATCCGTTTTCTCTGTCTCTATTCAACTTTTACTTCAAACTGATTCATAAAACCTTGAATATTTCACCTTCATTTGTGCTCTACGCTAAACTTTAAATTTTATTTTTATTAATTTATAAATAATTTTGACAACATAAGTGACCCCGGGCAGGTGCATGACGGTATGACGTCAAGGAATAGTTGATTAAATGTCAATAATATAATCCCGTTGAAGTCAAATGATTATTATTATGTCGAAGGAATTTCTAATGAGGTACTCGCTCCCGTCAATGAGACATGGAGTAGGCCCTATCGGATGGGCAGTCGTATCTATGGGTTCTAAACGAGCGTGTCGGCGGCCGCTGGATAGGTCGTCCACTCCATCCCGGGCCACTGTACTGGCCGGATTCTTTTTATTTTTTGTTGGCTAGTGCGCACGCACCGGTACATGCGTAAGTCTAGAATTCTCGTATCCCATGCATTCGTCCTCCTTCTTTTATTTTTAATTTGTGCAAAAGTGGTGGTCGACCAGTCGCGGCATGGGTCAACGTATTCGAGGCTCTTACCCCTTGTTTGCAGCTGTTGCACAATAGTCTCGAGAAATTCCTAGAATATTGTTTCTCTCCGATCATCAAGTTATTTATAGTTACCTTTAAACAGGAAAACTTAGAACGGGCGGCTAAAAATAAAATAAGTATCTAAGGATTTTTATGCTCCGTAAATAGTTCTCGGTCTTTCTTTCGGTCTTTTACGTAATAATATGGTACTATTACACCTGTCTTTTAAGAGAGTTATATTTATTATCGTACAGAATAAATAGAGGAATTACATAGGAATAGATCATTAAGATTAAAACTCGAATCGTTCATGTTAGATTGTCTTCAACCGATCATCAATGTCAAAGATCAATGCGTTTATCGAACTCAGGAGTTTGACTTCGATTTATTAAATGTTAATTAACGATCTCCTGTGGCACAAACAGTCGTAAACAATGATTAAAACTACAACTACAATAGGTTCAAACAATGTGATCTGTTTTCTTCGCGTAATCTCTGCAATACTATTTATGGAATTTCCGTGAACTGTGGAATTACTTAGACATTTGTTGCTTATTGTGTGCTTTGGAATAAGCTTACGTATGTCATTTGTTTACAATGTTCGTCGAGTTGTAGCATTTAAATGGTGATTTCGTCATATTTGTCTTTTGGTGGTAAACAGAGATCACGCAACATCATTTACAGGCGTCGGATAAGTGGAAATAGCTAGTACTCGTACATTTGTGCGTACAGTGCAAACAAAGAACAGTAAGGTAGGTATTGGAGCGAGTGCCGGCGATCGAGTCGGATCACTCGCGGCCAGCGCAGCGGTCCATCGATGTCCTTGCATTCTTCAAAGGAATAGCAGAATGTTACCGGTTCAATGACCCTTGACAATGTGAAGGGATCTCGCTCTTGGGCCATGAGGTGTGGCTTTACGTAATGGAACTAATCGTGAGGGTCGACACCGTTTGGCGGTCGCTGATTAGATTGCATTGTTTACATACGCTTTGTATGCTACACTATTTATAATTATTCAAATCAGCTTATATTTTATTACTACCTATTGACGTCCCGAGGCAAGGGTGCAGTTTTCACGAGGATTTTCGATAATTGCACACACGCATCCTATTCTGAAATTTGCGTCTAATGTTATGCACTTCCATTCGGTATTGGATTTTCAACTTGAATCATACACTCCAAATTTCTTATAAATCATAATGAAACAAAAAATATGATACATATTTAAATAAAAAAATCCGAATATTCTTTATATTCAGTTTTCTTAAATTTTCTCCGCTCTCAACTAATGGACATTCCTTTCAAACGGCCAAAATTTTTCAATTTCTTTGAAAAGGTATTCAAAGCCATTGAAAAATGCGTTTCTGTCTCTTCCCTTTTAAGTCTATACACTGTAATGGACAGGGAAATTATTCATTCAGGAAGGAAGGCGGTACAATGGTCGCATTTATTAATAACGTTTGGTGCCAGTATAAATTAAAATAATATACTTAAGTAACTTTTTTGTTAATGTTATTTCTCATCAGAACAGGTTCAGCCCCAAACTCTTCCATTTCATATTTGACTCCATATTCCGATATAATTCTAGGAAGAGTCCATAAAATGCGGATGCAGTTGATTAAAACTGAACAACAATCGTATTTATTATTAATCCCATTAGTATTGACAGGATCGTTCAATGCTTAACAAGTCATGTAGAGGCGTCGCAGTATGAATAAATATGAATGTATTGAGGTCGAATCTTATGCACTGTTTATATACCTGCATGTACAAGGAGAGTTGTGACTCGAGATGTTAAACGGAGCGCAATATTTGGAGAGTAAATTAAACTTTCAATGCTTACCTAAAGTTGGTCAAAATACCTTCTTTTTGCTTAACCTCGTTAATGAGAAAGTAAAGTTTATTTACAACAAAGGTAGCCTCTTCCATTTATAAATTAATGGGTTTTAATACTAAGTTGAGTACTAATATTCACAAAATGAAAGCAACTGTGAAATTTTCTTCTAAAAGCGTAAAATTCGAGTAATTATTTTCAACATTTCAACATACTGACCCAACAGTAGATGCGAGTACTAAAGTTAAAACCACTTAAAATGTTAAGTACCGTCAAAAATTCAAAAGTCGGAATGGCAAAGGGCGAGTCGTTTCGCCGCCATGTTTACAAACAAAGAGATCAACGCTCTGGAAGTAGGTTAGAGCAGGCAGCGTGCGCTTGCGTCTGCGCGCGGCCGCCTCTCGCCTTGTTGCGCGGGTCGTGGTCACACCGACCCAAACACTTTTTAATTATTAATAACGTTTAATTATCATATTTAATAATGGCAACTGAATGTTTGCCTAGCTATTAGATGCTTATATTTTTTTTATGATTGCTTAAGTAACTGCAATGGTTTTTGGTCTATTACCTCTACCATTATATTTTTGTTACCTTTTAAATATGAAATCAATTTCATAAAAATAACATGCGTTTTCTAAGTTAGCAAAACCTTTTTTTAAACTTGAGTCAATAAGAAAAAAGCGATATGTTAATACAAACGTATATTTATTAAGTACTTTTTTTAAATGAATTTTATAAAAAATACCCACCACAAGAAACTTCTATCGATCGTTTCTAAATATATCAATAAAATGTAGTAAAAGGCCAACATGTTATAGCAAACAAACCGCTTCATTAAACGAGTACCTTATAAATCTCGGCGTGTAGCAGATAGTTATACATCTCTCAGTAACAATACAAGTTGGCCCAGTAACACCATTTCTCCGTGCAACACAATATCATGACCATACCAAGTTAAGTTTAGGGAAGGCGAAAATCGTGCGGTTGCACCGGAGAAATTGTTACAATGGCCTCTCGCGAACGCGCCGGAAGAAAGTTCCTAGGTATTTGCATAGCGTTGTCGGTTGTACCGCCGCGGCCGATCCCGCCGATGGCCCACAAAGACATGACTCACTATTTATTGTTGCAAACCCATTTCCTCGGGTGCATGAACCAAAGCTCGACTGCACCGGCCTACGGGCTGACACACTTCGCCTGCTCCGAAAGTTTCACCGATAGAGAAACTCACAATATCTAATAGCACCAACATCCGTCTATGCAGATTTCCAGAGCAAGCCTTCACTCTGACCTAAATATCATACTTACAGAGCAAATAACACGTGGTTACATTTCATATCTGAGGGCACGTCTACTTCGATATTTTCTCGTTATGGACGTTTCTATGTTACATTGTAATTTATTTCACATTTATGACCGCCATATAGGACGGTTGTATTATATTACGACGACATTGAAATTAATATTGCATCCTGTGATTATAGCGAAGATAAAAAGTGTGGGCATGTAATGATTGTTAAAGTAAAGTAGGTCAGAGTTCAACGATTATAATTATAGATATCTATAAAAATAGCCATAACGACTCGTTTTCATTTCAATTTAAATGATAGGCGACAAGAAATACGTACTGGTGTTACGTTAGAAAGCGTAGGCATTTCACCATAAAGCCTAGAAAGTGTATACAAGAAGAAAGTGAAGAACTAGGGGAAAAAAGTGCAATGTGAGTGCATGGGAAGCGGGAATGCGAAGCGACGCCTCTAAACAATACCAGCTCGCTCCGAATCCACATAGTTTCCAGTTCCATAAACATCACTTTTTCCCCCTAGATGAAACCGTTGCATTAGCTTGCACACCTTTCTCGTTCAACACACGTTTGCCTAGTTCTTATATCAATGTACTCATTTTTACTTTCTTTTCCGTTCGCTCTTATTCGTTTATTTCTTCACTAACCACATTAGGTATACGATAAACAGATTTATGAGTGCTTGTCTCGGAGTGAAATAGAAATTTTCCTTCCTTTGTTGCATCTTATCATTATAAAATGAGATGCAATTATTGTGATTTCCACTTATTGAATTTAATCAAATGAATTGCTTCAGGCAATATTAAGCGCTACTACATCTATTACTAATTCTTCTCCTGAATTTAAAAAGACGTATTATTACGTATTCACTTTAGTTTTTAATATTTGCTGTCTGAAAGAAATGAAGTCAGTACCTGATATAAAGGTTATATATAGTTACATCATTCGATTGTAAAGTAAACTAGTTTATTTTGAACTACATTTGCACAACGTACCTAATAGCGATCTCATTTTAAAAACGTTTAAACTTTGTCTATATTTCCTCATATATATATTATTTTATTTACTTATATTTTATAGAATTTTAAATAACTTTAGAAATATACGTTTTACACATATTAACGTGCAAGTTTGTTGATAAACATCTACTGAAAACTTTAAGAATGTTCCGGTGCGTTCGATTAAACGAGGAAAACGTGTGTTTTTTCTAGCCTGAAAGTGAAAATCTCGCATTGTTCGATCATACAAATCAGTACGTGCATGTTGAGGCATAGCCACGCATAGCAGCTACGCATCACTAGCACATGCCACGGAGATCAAACACGATATGCCACTGTTTATTTTCTTTCCAACGCGATCCCGACTCAGACGGATATAGGTGGTTAAGTGAACGGACATTCTCATATTTTACACTTGATAGTGTAATGACAGTTTCTTGTGTCAGTTCCGTGGAATAGTTTGGATGGCCACATGCGAGATGAATGTTGGAGAAAACAATCATAATGAATACATGCACGCAGTTCAATATTGCGATAATAAAATAAATGTGGTTTAAAACGTAATTCAGTGTTAGTTTCTTTGATTTACGAGTAAGTATTGAAATAAAACTAGTTTATAATAATTGTAAATGTATTTTAATTTAAAAAGTAATCGTACAACACAAATGAATATGCCTACGTATTTAAACGTATAAAAATGTAACCGCAAATTTAAAACCAATCATTTTAAGAGTGCATTACTTACTTACACTTCATTTATTTTTAGGTAGGTATGTCAAATTATAATATAATAACTTTTAGTGGACACATTATTTGCGCACAGTAGAGTTTTAAACAATCATCAACAAAAACTTCTTTTTTTTTGCATGACAAAAAGTTTCTTTATTTTTTTTTATGAAAAACATTCTGCAAACTAAAGACATGCCTTGTTAGCTAGACAGCAACAAACAGATGCACATAGTAACAGTAGGTGTCACCTGTGAGTGCGTCACATGCATGTGCTTGGGAAAGCCACAGCCACTAACGTTGAGAGAAAGAGTGTGAAGAGAGATGGGCATTTCTCTGCGAGGTCAACGCGCTCGGTGTACTGTCGCTGATTGTGCCCCAATTGCCCGATGTGGGTCTAGGCCGGCGTTCGTCGACCCCGGTGACACACTTAGCGGCGCCCGCGCAGCCGCGCTGTGCTTTCACGCCCCACGCGACGCACGGTGGGGTGATGCACGGAAAGCTGAGAAAAGTTGCCGGTGCACGCGCTATGAGGTATTGTACGAGAGGGGCTATGATGGTTTTGTACTATTGACTACTGTAGTATGGACTTGTTGGTTATGATATGGTTTTAATATTTAGTTGGTTAAATACTTTTTAAAGATTTTAAGGGTTTTCTTTTTAAAAAAATATAAAATAAATATTTAAAAATGTTTAAGTATTGAAATATGTTAGCGAAATTCATAAAAGAATTGAAAATTTGTTTAAAAATAAGATGTATTCAGAAAATGAATTACAATTCATTGGAAATTGTAAATACAATAAAACCCATTCGAGTTATAAGTACAGTCTGTATAATTAAAACTAATAATTGGCAGTCAATTAGAATCTTTCGAAACAATGGACACTTAAAAGTAACGACCAGTGGTCAATGGGTGACGACGAAGTTGCTTGAATTAAATCGAACATTTCGATAATTACTTAAATAAAAACGTTTGTTTTTGATTGTTTGTATGCTTTTAATATAAAAAAATTAAACCTATTGTAATTCGTCTATTAAAAATGTCTATGAAGATTTGTTTCAAGTTAAACAATTATTGAGAAAGTTTCAAAAGTATAATATATTACTTGTACTTATTTGCAAATCTCATACAACACTTCTCGTTAATAAAAACAAAATACCGTCAAATCTATTTGTACTAAAAGCCTTCTTCATATAGATTTAAGATAATAGTTTGAAAGAAGAGCATTCTTTTTGGCATGCAACTTCTGACTGACTGACCATTCATAAATTGCGCATCTGAAACCACCAAAACTGTCTAGAAAATTGGTACGAAGTGAAGTAAGGGAAGTGAAATAGCGACTACAAGTTTCATTCAAAATCCTTTATTACAGAAATAAAATGTATTTACTTATATAAGTACTTACTTATACATATTATATGATAGAATAACAAAGATGGTTATTTATAATTTTAAATAACTCACGTGCCATGTTATCTAATGCAGGCTTACATCAATGTCGGTGTTTATGTCATATTACGTAGGTTGTAGTTTATTATCAGAGTGTACAATATCAAGAAGCAAGGACAATTCATGACCATTGGTTACGGTAAATTGTTATTGTAAAATGAAGTCAGACGTTTTAATTAGTATCTAATGCTACAATGGATCTGTGTTTCATTTAATTATGAATTTGTTTATGTTTTTCTAAATAATATAGTGAAAGTTACAATTTTAACTTTATGTAAGTTGTTTTTGTTTAAATTGAGAAACTCTTAATTGTATAAGGGCCTATTTCACGACCTTCAAGTAAAGTTAGTTTTGTCTCTTTCTTACTTTATATCAAGTGACAAAGGCAAAACATGTTGAGTAGCTACTCGAAACGTTACTTGAAGATGGTGAAATAGGCCCTAAGGCACCTATAGTTAACTACTAAATGAGGACTAGGAGACAAAGCTCGGCTAGATAAAACTAGAGTAAACTAATTTTCACAAAAATTGAATCTAGCAACAATTATATTTATAAATACACAGAATAATCTACCACTTACATTGAAATGAAATTAAAGTTGTTTTCAAACACGTTGTTACAATAAATAGATATACTCGTTATATTGGCGGTTTAATTACAAATCATATGAGCTCAAACTCGGGCATGCTAATAGCCACTGTTTTACTGCCTACCTCCTGGCTTTTGATGAACTCCGAGACACCGAATTATAGTTTTGCCGTCCTAATTATACACAGACAAAGTCTCACTTCGATAAGATAATCAGAAGTAGGTTATTATTCCTAATATTTCATTACACTGTTACTAAGTTTAAAGTTAAACTAATAGCGTGTTAATTAATTACGTTTTCAATTTGAATCAGTACTTAAATGCTTTGTTTGTAAAAAAGTTGGAAATTCGTAATTTATCGGACAACAATTGTAATCTTGTGAGATAGACCGGACGCGATACGAACAGTCTTATAAAACAATACCCAACCGTTTCATTATCACAGCAAGATAAGAAAAATATGCAATTATAAAAATATTATTTAACATAAGCGTAATGAATTGTAATCATTAAAATTTTATAGATCATAGATTTGTATACAATAGACAATGAACCATTAGGTTGTGTGAGACATAAAATTACTTTTGTTGCGTCATAATGATAGTTAAAAGGGGCCTTGAGATATGCACTTGTCACTTATTGCGTTTAGACCTTGTCCGAACACATTAAAATATTATGTTCGCGGTGTCGCAGTGTCGCCCGCATTGTGATTACAAATCATACTGTTTATTGCTCAGCTATTTACGGTATCGGGTTGACAAAAATGAGCAGTTCGTAAACACTGTTTCGATACATTCGTATGAATGAAAATGTTCATCCATTCATAGATTCTCCATACAAAGTAAATAAATTCGTAGAACGGAATAAAAAATGTTCTGGTGTTTGCACTCTGAGATGTTGTGTACTCGTATGTAACTGTAGTAGGTATGTATATTTTACAGAACTAGGATCAACACTGTAACTACTATTTGACGTCTCATAGTAGAAGTCAGCAAGCTCGTACGTCATAAATTGATTCCCTTTAGTGTTATGTCACACAAAGGACAAGCTGAAAAAGAAAAAAGCTTCGTTACACAAATACGCGTTATATCGATTTGCGGTTTTATGTTCACCCACAATTTTAACTCTTAATACAGTTACTAAACACAGTTCCATAATTATCATATACAGTTGGGTTACGCTAATTTACTTACATGTGTATAATTATGATAATTCGTTAAGGAAAATGTTTCGTTAAAATGTTTATTCATTCTGATACAACAAAACGTTGAATTAAGTCATAAATAAGGATTACTTGTAAATCCTAACCTACCCTAATTTATTATCTGTCCACAAATCACTGCCTTAAATAATGAGATTTTTTGTAAGTTCATTACCCTCTATTAATCTAAACATCTGGTTTTAAAGACTTTGTATTCACAAATCTTGCAAAAAGCGAGTTTAAAATTAAACTTTATTATAAAAACAAAATCATCAAAGCGTATGATGACAAATTGGAATCCTCATTTTTTATCACCTACCTTCATTGTAATTTGAAGGTCTTAGTTTTTGTGTGGTTAGTAGCAATGAACGTTCTCAAGTATATGAAACGAGTCGAATTGTTCCTTTTGGGAATGCAGCTCAATTAAGCGCAGTGGGCCAACGAATGGGACTAATGAATAACTATAGGTAGTTAATACTATAGACGTTTGTTGCTCGTTAGCTCATTGGAGAGAACAAGGCTAGGTGTGATCTAGAGCAAGGTCATAATAAACGAAGTCTTTGAGTGATAGCGTGACCTCTACGTACATTATCGCCTCTAGATTACAAACTTGTGGTGTTACGATTGCATATTTACAAACAAACCTCACTCTCTATATACATTTGTTTATTTGTTGTGCTGAAAATAATTTACAGAACTGAAATTCATGAAGCAATGAAAGGTAATTTAAATTTTTGAAAGATAGTGATTTATTAAATGTCATTATTCTTGTTCGTTGTTCACTCTCAGTTTCGTAGTTAATTAAGCCAAAAGAAAGTTTAAAAAATGACAGTAATAAACGCCTAATATTAGAAAAAAATTGGATGTGCCTATAAGTAATACGCAGCTTTCCTAAGTTTCTGCATTAAAAGCTCAAAAACTTCAGTCAATAAAGTTGCAACATTAACAAAAAATATTGTAGCGTTTCGTAGAAGTATGTGTGTTTTAAATAACGGTTTTGCAAAAGCTCTATTTGTTCAGTCCTTTGCCAAATTTACTCAACATTTTATTACTGTTAAGTAAAAATATGTTTTAAAGAAATTTTCAAACAAAGTCAGCATATAAAACTTGTATTTAATAACAAGGGACTGTGGGAAATATACGGGCAAATAGGTTAATTATTAATAGCATCACACGTGATAATGGGTTCACGTGATCATCGGTTATCTAACGTTATAACATTGTTAAGGACGCCTCGGTAATATGGGTCAATGTCAATCATAATGCAACAATGAAAATCATTGTTATTTGCGACATTATAAAACTATGCAAATTTAAATTTATTGAATGAAAATTATGAAAACCAAAGCTTGCAAGACCTTTATAAAATACGCTTCCACTTATACTACCTATTTAAAATGCGGAAAAGCTCTTCTGTAAAAAGCTATTTAAGTTATTGATAATATTAATTCCCATAAAAGTAACAGAAACTTCCGAATTCAAAAATAAAACTTTATGAAGGGAGGTTTATTGTGAAATATGGAAATTTTTCAGGAAATTGTGTATTTAATAAAAGGGTTTATCTTAGTAAGTATATATATTTATTTGGTCCCTCGGCAATTTAATTTAAATTACGTATTTTCTAAATACCTTCTGTACCATAACAAAAATGGCCTTTAAAACCTCTCTAATATAATAAATATTCAATGAGTTTTTGACTGCGACGACGAAAAATTTCCATTCAAATTTCACTCCACTTATAAAATACTTAACGCTATACTTTTCGAGCCAATATTTTTATCCTCTAATATATCTATAAGTAATATAATACTCGTAATATAGTAAAGATTCGATATTTTGTTTGTATTAAATAGGGTGCAAAACTACCAATGTTTAATTTACATTGGACTTTCGTGAATTTTAAATTAAATACATTTAATATCACATACTTTTAAAAATGGCCTTTAAAACCAGTCTATCATACTCAATGAGATTTGGCTGTGACAGCGAAAAAAATCCATTGAAATTTTACTCAAGTGATACTTCAGTCTACGTCTCTCTTTACGAGCCAACGTTAAAAGATAAAAGTTTTTCGTAAAACTAAAGCTGCTACATGCAGTTAGATAAAATAAAATTATAACCCCGACAAACATCCGTTATAGTAGTTTAATTTCAGCTGCTAGATATAGTTGGAAATTACGACAGCAGGTGTAAAATTAACTTCACAGAATCAAGGTAGCGTTCCTACAACCTGTCCTGTCCAGACACATATTCTAGAGTCCGTCCATCTTGGAAGCATGCCGATGATGTCATCAAGGATGTTGCTATGCGAACGTAAGGGCAAAGCCACGAAGACAAGACATAAGGAAAATAGTAAACTATATTTTTTATTGTGGACTATAAATACCTCTCACTGTAAACGTATTATTAAAAGTGAACCAACAAAGCATTTACGAGTTTTGTATGTATAACTATGTAGTATACAAAACTTAGTTTCAAACATAAATTCGACAAATAATAAATAATTTAATATCGTTAACACTTCAATCAATGAATAGTATGTTTGTTATTGAAAACATATCATTAAAATGTAATCTACGCTCGAAGCCACTTGTTTATTACAAAATACTAATACACAAAGACCCGTTATAATCGGTAACCTTTCTATCTTTATTAGCATCGGAGCATCAAAACATTAGATTAAAGAAAATGATGGCTTTACGGAGTCCATGACCTACGATAACACAATCTGATCTTGCAAACAAATCCGATTAATGCAATTTTCCTGTTGTTTGAACCAAGATAGTAGTATAAGTACATCCGAGACACCATGCGTCAGACGAAAAAAAACTGATAAATTACACACATTTTTCATTCATCCTTACGAATGGAACTACGTCAGAATGAGTCACATATATTTTTAGTTTTATCCCTATGCCTTTAATCATGACGCACACGTACAATTTTTTACATAGGTTAAAATACCCATACTATGGATATAGTAACAGAAACTTGGCAAACATCAGTTTAATTTCATGTATGGTCTTGAACTTTTAAAATATTCTTCATTTACTTATTATATTTTGTAGAATAAGCAAATCAAAAATAAGCAATTAAAAAAAAGCTTGGAAAATGTTTTTACTAACAAACTTTTGTTTTTGAAGTGAAAACTTCTTTAGCGGCGCTGAGCACTTTTTTTGTATGGGTAAAAACTTTCAAACTCGCGTCAGGGTCACGTGATGCTGATCGAAAAAGCGTAAGATTGTCATATTTGTGTACGATAGCGCAATAAATAAACATTGTATTCTACCTCATAAATGATAGTACTTTTATACTTATAATTAAACACAACGTTAATATTGAAGTTTTCACTTCTGCCGGCACTCCCGGAGTGCTAACTTTTTTTTTTTTCATTTCATTAAAAGCTTTTGTTTTATTCAGATATAGGTTCTCGGATGTGACTTTTTTCTAATTGACTATGTGGGTCACGATTTCCATGATATGTTTTCCTTAAACATATTACGTTTGGGTATAAGGAAAACATAATGCAATCAAGCAAAAGTGACTGAAATAAGTTCACCTCTCTGGGGGTGGTTTATGAAAAAAGAAAAATACGAAAACAAGGCAGTAGCTTCAATTACCGCTTGACTGGGTTCCTTGATAGTTTAAATTCCATTATCAGCTCATATATGTGCCAACCGAGGGGCTCGAGCCTACCCTGGATAGACCTTAGTCGATTTTAATGGCTAAGTGCGGGTTGATCGATTTCACACGCAACCCTAGAATTTACTCGCAGGTGCGTGAGGTCTAAAGTACTAAGTACGTCATCCACGGTCTTTATAGTTTAGATTGACTAACTTATATAGTTTTTATAGTTATCATGGTTATTAGCACTCAAAATATTGTGGTTAACGGGATATTTACCATGTTCTTATATTATTTTTTTCATGGCGCTTGCAACAGTGTCGAAATATCGGAAACTCGAAATAAATAATATAAGTACATAATAAATATCCCGTTAATCATAATAATTTCAGTCAAGTATATATGTATATTAATTGAACGTATAACATAAAGTGCATAATCGTTATCTTCATAATAACATAACATGTTTGTTTGTGTTGTTATTATGTTATGTTAACTAAACCTTATTCAGCTATTTTGTTATCCATGGGAATGTAAACAGATATGTACGTATCATTGTAAACATTATAATTAGTATTATCAGTAATTGAATAACAAACAACACTCATTTGTGACTAGATTAGCATTCACAATTAAGTCTATGCAGTTCTTGAAACATTTATAGATGACCATAATTAGATGACCTCCTGATAGTGTACGCATGTTTTTTTTATTTGAGATTTATTAATAGGTTTTAATGATATGGTATTTTAATTGTTTTTTAATGGCTGTTAATAGTAACACATAATACTGAATAGTAATTAAGTGATATTTCTGAATAGAAATCATTTTCTTTGATATTCTCGAAAGGGTATTAGAAAAGTCGGAAAAGATATAATCAACGAGATCACGTCTCGGCCCATCCGGTAACAACTAACATTACCTGTGAGTACCTTCTAATATAATAAGCCGGCTTTTTCCTCGGAAAACTAATGAAGCATTAGTCTTGGAAAGCTTGCAAGCGGTGGAAATAGATATAGTACCGTAGACAACAAAGGCACATCAAAGTATTGGTAATTGTGTTTAACTATAATTTAAAATTCTCTATTTAATTATATATTTCTTTCTTATACCGGGCGTCCCCCTTGTTTTACCTACATTATGGACGAATATACATACGGAAGTCTTTATTCATAGGGTACTGAACTTTATGACAATATATCTTAATTAAGAAATTGGGGTGCGGAAAAATGCGTACAAGTAATTAGGAGAGTAAAGGGATACTTAAGGGAATATGTCTTAATTAATTGATGGAGTGCGGGAAAACTGCTTACAAGTAGAGGGGTGTAGAAGAGGATATGTAAGGGAACAACTTTGAGATGTATAGGTGCGAACAAACAAAATGGCCATGTTCTAAATTGATTCCGGGAAAACATACAATCAAAAAAATGTTCTCAATTGCCTCTATTCTTGAAGTTGGTTAATAAAAACCTTTGTTGTTTTTTTTGCCATACTATAAAATAATAAAACGAGACGTTAATAGTAAGATTTCCATTTTGAATTCCAATTTCAAATGTCAGAAGCTACCTTTAAAGAGATATTGTTAAGAGTTGATGCGTGATCGTGTCGAGTTCGATGCAATTGTGTGTCCCATTTCCATGGCGCCCCCTGAGCCCCGTACCAAGGCACCGATTGCGCCGCACTATCTCGTCTCGTGGAAACTGTGTCACGTCTCTTAGTAAAAGTACTTTCTTCTGGCCGCTTTCGGAAACTCGTCTAGAACAAACTTCCTCGGTATAGTAACCTTGTACGATGTGACATAAGGTGTTCGCTTGCGCGTGTACTATAATTAGAACTCTCGGTCGGTTATAGCCGTTCTGAGAAACAGCAATCGATACTCAACAGTCCCGCCTCGACTTACAATCGTGAGAAATAAAGCTCATTTATAACAACTACTGACTAAGCAATAAACTGAGTGTTCCGTTGAAGTCTTCGGTGAATGTAACTAACCGGAGTTAACGCTACAATGTTGTATTGTAACAACTCTATTGTATTATTTGTAGGGCGAACTTGTTATTGTAATAATACAGTTCACTTATAAATACATTACATGTATTGTTGTTTATTACTTTAATGAAGTATCTGGTATAACTATGTGATTATGAATGACAATGCAAAAGCAAAAATTCTAAAAAAAAACTTAGGTACTATCAAGATCGGATCGAAGAATGAAAAATATTATACATCCTCTATTTTTAAGTTACATAAGAGTAGATGTCGGTATAATATCTATTGATCCGTTCGAGATAAAAATGACACGGTTTGATCGATCACTATGAGAGATAGGACAATATTATTATAATATTTTCATTAAAAATATTTTTACGCTATTCACTTTGCGACGGCGATTACAACTGCCGAGTTGTGGACGCCGTAACAAAGCAGGAAAAAGGGCACCCATCTCTATTAAGGCAGTGTCAGACGTTGCTTAACCGTTTACTTTGAACTTTAATTTCCAATAAATAAGAGTCTAATGTATTAAAGACGTTCTAATGATTAGAGTATACATCAAACTTACTAAAACATGTCACGAACGTACTCGAAGACAACCGACCACGTCCTACTCAAGTATCTAAGGGGTTCGTGTGCCAATCGATCTGACTCTTTATAATAGAATCGATTATTCATACCAATGCACATGCTAACTAATTTGTCTTCTATCATTGCTATTGTTATAAAATAATAAATTTATTAATAAAAAAGAAATTCCTAGATTCCTGTTCATTATAATAAACACAGAGCAAGGAATCTCCACCGCTATCAGTCTTCTATCGGAGATTCCGTCTTCAGCATTTTACATAATCTTATCAACAAATACAGTTATTTTCATTAGCATAAATGAATTCATTAATTTTCATTAGTAATGAATTTTCTTTCTCCACCAGACGAAAACTAAATCTTGTTAAAATTTTAAAAGAAAAATAGATCGAGAAGTGGTTTTAGTGCACCACGGAGGAATTTAATGGAGAATCTTAAATGATGTCTAGACAGGGTGGATTCTAAAGTATCAGGAGACCAGACGTCTGACTTTGAAAGTAAAACGTGTCTACATATGCATTGCTTTGAATTTTAGAAAAGTAAATAACTTACACTAGTGGCAAAGGTATTACTACCGTAATAGATGACATTGTTTTTCATCATGCGACACTCAATTAATATCGCGTGACGATTCCACACATAAAATACAGTTTCCAAACTATTTTCATGGCCAGTTATAGTGATTAACAAAAAGTTATTATTTTATTGCAAACAAAAACTTTTTACTATTATATTACTTTTATCCCTTGTTCCTCAGGAATAACTTATTAATATTATAAAATCTGATTAAAATAATAAATAATAATAAACTTCAGTACATATCTAATCTATCTGATTGCAACGATAAAACCAGTACAAAAACTATGGCTAGTATATAAAGATTACTTAAATATTTTTTCTGTAAGTTACATACCAGTCAAGCCAAGACAAACAATCAGAATTGTCTTTGCAGACAGGATACCAAATACAATAGTTGTAGTTGAACAATTAATGGAATAAAACTTTGAGTTAACCAGGTTAAAATACACAAAGGTCCCGAACTAGAAAGGTCTAATTGCGGAAAACTGTTCGTTTACAAGTAGGTTGTTACAATGGAGCTAAACTTAATGCCTTCGTAAAGTAAAAGCTGCAAAATACACAGACAAAAAGAACTCTTAAAATACGGTATCTTTTCTGGCAACAAATGTAGACAATTTTAAAACTTAATACAATTTAGATATTACGCATCGATAAAAGAGAGACAAATTGAACATTTAAACTTTGGTCCTTAAAAGACGTTAAGCGATTGTCGCAGTGTACGAATACAGTTAAGTAATTCGTTTTAACACCGATTTTGTATTGTTATAATGTTTAACATGTGAAAAATAAAATTAAACCGGGTATTCGTCAGTATAAATAAGGTACTTTTAATCGTCAGTATAAATAAGGTTTTTAATGAAACGAATCAATACATCTAGCTACGATATCTAGATATCTCAATATCTGCTCGTGTCAGGTACAATAATATTAAATTCGTACTCATAATCTGATTTTTACTCTTATCTTTTAAAAAAATGCAGTTTTTTTATGAATTTTGGTACAAAAAGCTTTTTCATCGTTGAAATTCATTCATCATTATGTTATTGCATATATACGTTCGAAAAAAATGAAGAAACAAAAACAATACTAGGCTCCGAATAGATTTCTCTCAAGAGATGTAACAAAAGGCCCGTTATTCGAGACCTCATAAAAATGTTCCCCGAAAATTTGGTTGTTTTTATGAGTCTGGAATCGCACAAAGAGAAGTTTAACTGTTTCGCTATAAAGAACTTTCCTTTATATTGGCACGTTCGGCAATGTTTCTTCCGCACACGTGTTTAATTAGGGCAGGACTCAGTATAAAACGACACGTCGCCTATAACTGTAAACTATCAAATACTAAGCATAAACATACAGTACTTACTAACTGTTATGTTTTAATCAAACAGGAGCATGAGTCTACGAAGAATTATTACTTTGTAATTTGGTTACACTAGACATACAATAACACAATGTGGTTAATACATTTCTGTTATCATTTAAGTAATTTAAATAAACAATGATATTGATTAATAGATGTTATTAATTAATTAACTACGCATAAATTAGAGAAATGAAATGGCATAGAATAGGTACTATTTTATTTATAATTCTTTAATAGAAACTGTATTGATAGTCTCAGATATGAGACCTTTGTCATGCTACCGATTCGTGTAGTTAATACCATTATTTAATTATCTAATTTATTGGTTAAATTCTACATTTATGAGACAAGTTTGTATCTTTGAACCTGTCTCAATTTCACTAACATAAAAACTACTGCATCGAATGAAATTTTGTAAAGTCGTAAAGGCAGGAATAGCACGTAATAGATACCTTTTACCCCAGATTCCCAAGGGATTTTTCCAAGAGGTCTCTGTTCATAATTTTCTACGTGTAGTTTTTTCCCTTAAAATAAACTTGTTGTATTAAGATATAGAGTTTATGTAGAGTTCAATATAACAAAATGTTTAATCATGTGATTGCATTTTTTTGTTTATTTGGCTAAAAAGTAACTTCCAAAAGAACTGTAGTTTCGGATTTTCTAATAGAATTTATACAGAATACTACTATATTAAGTTAATTTGATACTATTTTCAATTATCATATAATTGATGGTTATAACAATAAGGAATTTGTAAAAAAATGTAATGAGACATAATAGACGAAACAAACAAACTGTAAATGTGTATCATTATCATTATTAACGTCAGAACCAATAAGGCTTCCTGACAAGTGGGCCGTGTAAGCTCGTTTGCTGAAGTCGTAATCAATATGTATTGTGGTTGTACGGTTGCGCGCGCGCAGACTCCGCGGCGAAATTCGCCGCTCTCGCCCACTGATCTACATTTCACCTCCAATATGGGTCGATAACTGCCCACGCTCAGCCCCTCCGACACAGGGCATTCACCTCGCCATTCCAAATCATTGTTCGCCAAATGTAAAGCGTTGCCACTACTGGTAGGGGTCAACGAACCCGCACTTGGTACGGCTGCTGTCAGTCTTCTCTGAACGACACTCGACACGACACCATCACCTAACACAAACATCCTCACTCCATACGTAAGCATTCAACAGATATCGCAATAAATGGCTTTAAACTAAATTATCACTGTAATTTCGCATACCTGTTTTAAATTGCCTCAATTGATTTTGATTACAGTTGGTCTAGAAATAGATTTCTTTTAAAAATACGAAGAAAGAAGTGTATAAGAAGTAACCTGCAAAATGCTTTGTGGAGCCCTCTAACTCATGATAATAGTACAGTGGGAAGGAATAGGCATTATCACTACATTTGCCCAATGCATGCTGGTGCTCTCAAATCCGAACCATCTTAAAAGCCCACGAAGAAAGAAGTACGTATGATTTTAATGAATTTAAAATGTAAGTAAAGAGTCCTAACTGTTTCATGTAACCCCTTTTCAATAACGTTTTTCCAAACTTAAAGTGCATTATGAAAGACATTTAAAATGGACCACATTATGGTGCGTGCGTGCGTAATAATCATATTTTGTTACTGTAAAGATTATTGATCATTTGTAAAAGATTTTACACACTTAGCTAATATGTAGAAATGCATAAATAACAGTCATTTATGCTTTAAAAATTTAGCGCAACCAAAATTTTACCACATCGGCATTTCTCTTTAAAACGCTTGACTAATCGGTAGAGCCCGTAGAAATTTATTTATCACGGAGATATACTTAATTATTTTAATTGCTGTAATACCGGTTGATGGTTAATAACCATCCTATTAAGGACATCAAATTGACAAAATACTGACTTTCTAGTATTTTGCCGATGGAACGTAGATAACTAACCAAATATTTGAGCGCAAGGAAAGTGGCGCGCTGAACGGCCGTGCGCGCACTCTGCCCAAAGTGTCACGTTGAACTCTTACATAAGGACTCAGTATGCTTTCGAAAAATATTATCGGGAATTTATGTTTTTTTTAACCAAACAATGCTTTTTTTGCTTCAATAAAGACTAAAGAAAGTTGCTCATTACGCATACAACCAAAGCCGTTTTGGGAAGATATTAACCGCATTGACTCTTTGATTCCATATTTATCGCGATCTACAATTAAGAACTGGTTGCACAGCTATGTTTGATTTTTTACATATAAACATAGGTGTTCTTTTTTTCTATTTCTTAAATTCTAATTGCAATAGTTGTGGAGCATTTAAAATGTAATTAAAATTGGATTTTAGTTGTTTAAACGTATATATATGAAGCGAAGTGAGTTGAAGTAGCCGGGGGCGATATGCTGGGCATGTTGGGCACAGCTCGGACAGGTTGTCCGGTGGCCCAAGGAGAAACATCGGTTGCTCTACATTCGTAGTTCGGAGCCGATGACTCCTCGTGACCGTGTCCTCCTTTACGAGTGCTTTATCTCACCGAATTTCTCTCTTCTGTTCCGCATCATCACGAACAAAAAGTCGAGACCCGTTCGGTGGAAACGCGGCCTAGTTGCACAGAACTTGCCCACATAGCAATACGAATGCTTTACACAAACGCGAGTGGTTTCGCAGTTACTGGTGCTAATTGATGCTAAAAGGAACAAAACATATTGTACTGAATTTTGAAAACAATATCAACAAAGTTGTATTACTGTACCAAGGAAGTACAACTGGTACAGCAATCACTTCCACATCTGGACATTATATGCTTTAAGATTATTTCCTGCAGATTATGTTCCAAGTTTTGTTAGTCAAGTGAGATCAAAAGATATTAAAAAATATTTGTAAATGGTAAAACAGTAGACTTTTTCATCGAGTTCGTAATTTTATATTGGTTTCGTTACTCTTATAAATGCGTATATACGCATTTGCTAAAATAATACACCTACTACATTAGTAAATAGTACCTATATACTTTCCACTTAATCAATCCAATCAAGTACATAAAAATATGCAATATAAACTTTACATTAAAAATAACAAAACATTAAAAATAAACATGAAATCAAATCAAATGCTCTCAATTATTAAGATAAATAATTGAGAAACCTACTATCAAATTATAGTTATAATAGTTAAGCAATCATTGCTACATAATTATATTTTTAAATACATCGATTATTTGTAACCAAAGCGTACCGTCATCATCGATCGCAGTCGAAAATCTTATCGATAAAGTAAGTAAAAGGGCTCTAAATCACATAATAAATACCATTTAAAATAATAATAAAATAAACTAAATGTAAGATCAATTGTGTATGCATGAGATAAGTGCATTACCGACGTGTGCGCATGCACCGATCAGCTAAATATCGCGCGCGGCCTCAGCACTCACAAACGGCCTTTGCAGTTCGGCCCGGTCGACGACCCGACTAGGGTCGATGACCGGACCCGCATTTAGTTTTCACTTTCGTTCACTAAGGATAACTGTACCATATACGTCACGTACATACCCACGGTATCATCCGCCACTACACTCGTAATGCTCCCAAAATCCTAATATAAACACAATAGCGCGTGCGAATTTGTAATTTTTGGTCGCAACTAGGTTGAGCACCTAGCAACATCACGCATGCGTGCAAACCTAAACAGTTTATTACAATTCACGGCACAGGGCGCTAGAGCATAAAGTCTCAGTTTGAGTACCTAACTACTCAACTAAAATTAATATGTGAGTGAGTACAAAATTAAATTAACATATTTTAAATGTTAATCAATTATCGACGAATGGTAGAACTACGGAGTCACCTGCCTAGAAGGTTATTGCACTAATGATTACGAGTGTCGCAACGCGAGCCGGGCGGCGGGCGTTGGACCGGTGTCCTTTTGATGCATTTTGGTTACAATTAGGTAATTTGGTAAGTTGGTGGGAGAATGGCCCCTCACCACCTCGAAGGCGCGGTGCGTGGGGTTGTGGGTTCGGTGGTTGCGCAACCAGCGGTCGTCGACTCGGTTATGTCAGCGGTTTACGTAAGCGTCACCTCGCAACGCTCTCGGGGCAGGCGGCAGGCGGCAGGCGCTCGCGTTTCGCACTTCTCGCGGACTATTTGCGGACGACGAGGCTAGTTAGCGCTTCGCCACTGCAAAACTCAGACATCTACACATTACATTGTACTGCACTCCCTTTGACAACGCATCGCTAACTCCATTAGTCAACAAGTGGTAACTGCAATCGACAATAACCAACTTACTTATCCAGGAGTACTATGATTAAGGTACCAACTAAAGTACTAGCCATGGCAAAGTCTATATCTTAAAAGATTTTCTAGTTTTTTAAATTTTAAACTTACAAGGGTTACATACCGGAATACCTAATTGCTCCATTAAAACTAGAAACTAACAATACATCTATTATTAAAAATTAGCAACAAAAAACTCTCAGACTTGCAGATACACTCTCAAAAATTACGTAAGTTGAACAGTCTGTAATTAAGTCTAACCTATCATGAACCGATACTGTTAACATCATAACGTTCATTGTAATAGGTTTTTAGAAGCGGGTGTGCCCCGGAGGAATAATTATACATTGTTGCAGCTAGCGGAGAAGGGGCTGGAACGGTTGCGTCAGCAACGGAGAGTGGCTGGACTCAACACACAAGGTTGCAGAGGTTCAATGCTCTAGAAATACCTACGACATCGGACCTCGGACAACCGTAGTTCGCGGGTGCTGTGCGTGCGCTCACGCCGCCCGCGCCCCGCCGCGCCCGCGCCTATCCTTCCTGCGCTCTACGCGCCGGCACAACGACTACGCTCGTAGACAGCCCGCTACTCAATCTTCATCTGCCAACTACATCTACCAATACAATAAGTAATTAAGAATTATCGACTTCGATTCTCGTTTCAATATATTTTACCCGTCAATTGTGATGGACGCAAATATGATAAAGTTCTATTATCTTTTTCGCGGCAAGAAACATTTCATTGTTGTTACTGAACAGTTATAATAATATTTAAAAGTATTATTAAACTAGTTTGTTGTACATGATGACAGTTTTGTTTTAACGGTACACGCTGCTTTGTGGTGTAACCTTCAAAAGAGAGAACGTGGCGTTCGTAAGCACGTCCAATGTGCCAACTCTTTTTGTGTAGTGGTTTCGCAATTTTTTTATACTTAAATAATTTTGCCTTCGACCTTTGTAAGACGCCCAATTCAGGCTGATTGGTATTCCTGTAGCAGAGACGGCGACGTGTGATTTTTCGTAACTCGTGGTTGAGCGCAACAGAGCATGACGTGACTATCATGCCGCTGCCGTCGTCACTACAACTATTTGGAAATAATCGCACAGAAACAAAGCTTACACCAGTAAATCTACCAATAAAGTATACATTTCGTCAGAAAAGAAAATTACTGAATTCTCCTATTTAAAAATGTAAACTTTCGATACTCGCTAAAAGTTGCTAAAATACTGTATAAGTAGTAAGTTGCATCCTCCTGAAAAACCTATTTTAAATTAAATCGATTATCCTTTAAAATGCGTTTCAAATAAATGAACTGCTGCACTGCATTATTGAACATTGATATTGCTATTTAGATGTAGAATTATAATTTGGTAAATGCAGCCTTGTTCGTTGCTAGTTAGTATATTATCAGTACCTAACATTTCTGGCTTCATTGTTTCCTTTTTTAAAGCACCGTTACGACAGTGTCAACAATTTCTCCGTTCACTTCTTTGCTTATTCTGATTACAAGAAGCCGTAGAAAGCGTCACATTGCTTATACAACCTAACATCACGCTTTATCGGAACTGCCGGTTTAATTCGTTTAACCAATTTTGCTAATTGGCGATTACAACTCTGAGTTGAGTTCAACGACCCCGTTTGCCCGATTGATGTAAATGCAAAATAGTTTTGTTGGATGTTGGCAACCGAGGGTGGGAAATCGAGAGGTTGTGCGCGGTGCACGGTTAGTGAATATTCAAGATGATCTTATGGATTGAGTGTTGGTCGTAGCAGCTTCATGAATACAACAATGTTGTTGCAGGAAGGACCGCGGGTGTCGCCCGAGTGCTGTACTCGGTACCGGAACGATTGCAACGCAGCCTTTCACGCACTTAATTTGGCAGGACCCCCTTCTCGCCTCGCCTCGCCCCAACACTGAGAGAAAGTAGCTAGCCTACGCAATGGTAAGGTCGATGACCGTACTCGAAAATGCTTACTTCTGACAAAAGTGACACATTAACTGCGTGCATTTCATATTCAGTATGTGTGGTCAGTTTCTTGCACGGATGTTGAATGGCCTGCGCGATTAGGTCAGGTGGTGCAAAGTATCTATTGTTACAGAGAAATATCAAATCACGTACGCTACCTGTGTATTACTATCGATCTTCTGAATGCTAAAGTTCGAATGAGATTTAATAAATATGCAAATGTTACAAAGTTATGAGCCATGTATGAAACTTAGCATAAAACCGAGTACATATTGGGTGCGTATAAGGTTGAAGAGCAGTACATAAATGGCAGCGTTTAGTTACCATCAATTAACATTTTCATTCATCTTCATGAATCTTATCTTGAAATCTAAGGAGATTTCAGTTTAGTTTACATTTCAAAATTAGCAAATCAGTTTCTTATAGACATCAATCATCTATTGAACATCTAACTGCATCACAAAACTACCTTTATATTTAATTACCTTATTGTCTAAGACCGTCTAGTAGAGAAACACAAAGGTATGTAGTACTTTAATATAAATTCAATCAGATAACCAAGGGCTCGGCCTAAATCTGGACATGATCAGGGTCATCAGCAAAAAAAGTAACCGTATTATAAAACATAACTGAATAATGCTCTACTATTCTACTAAACGTATAGCAACACAGCATACCTTGAGGCCACATCGAATTAATAACATCAAACTGTGCATTTAACAGTCGAAGATCTACTCTAATTCTATTGTTAAAGTTAAAAATAAACGATCCATCCACTTAACATACATTTCACTTGACAACCAAATGTAGGTAACATCTAATGAATTCAACACATTCCTAATTTTATTCATATACGGTTTGTAAGACAAAACTTAATTGCTTAACGCTCAGTAGTTTAGTTACGTTTACTTAAGATGACTTGTTATGTCGATCATTAATACATGCAACTACGCAGTTCAGCATCGCATCGAGTGTAGTGATTATTTGTCGCTTTAAGTCGAATGAGAAATAAGATGTCCGATAGTCCGGTCCGATAGCTACTTGGACGTCAAGTGTTAGTGACGGCGACCAACACCCGCGTGCTAGCACGTGCTATGGAAAATCACAGAAAACAAGGACACGATGCAATGGTTCATTCAACCGAACGTTATTATTCAACAAACGCACTGTGATGAAACTACGCAGATCTTCATTATTATTAACAAAGACCACTGTTTCGAAATATTGGACCACGCGTCCTACGAGTACGTAGGGCTCACGTACGGAGCCCTACGACATGAAGATAACGTACCGACGACCATCGCAATAAAACCTGCGATGTCATGTTCCCTGAATACGAGATGATTGATGAAAACGTTGCGTGTTGCTACACAGACGCTGAACAACGGTGAATTTCAATAAGCTAGAAAGCATTGAAACTTCACAGTGACGTAAGTTTCATTGTTGCGTGGGATAACTTAATTCTTGTGGTTTTATTTATCAATTTGATATTTTTATAGGATTGTTATCGATGTTGATAAACGATTAGATTGTAATACTAGTTATCACTGCTTCAGTTACAGCAGCCATTTTGATGTAGGCGTCATCGTAGTTTTAATAATATATTTTTTATTTGTTAAACATAATTTATTTAATAAACTTAAAATTTTCCTATTATTAATAATACAGGTACTTATCCACTTAAAATACCGTCTACATATTAACGTTTTAATTTATACAAATAGGATAAAGTTTGAAAAAACACGCTGCCCAGAAATGAACGAGAGCAAGTTTAGAGACAATCGTTGATATACAAAAATATACGTCCTTTCAAATTGAAGTCTATTCATTGATCAACCTTTTTTTTATTTTACAGCGGCCTGACAACAATTGTTACGTGTGAATTCTCACTGTAAAGCCAAGGTCTCACTGATAATTTTACAAATAAATATGGAGGAATAGGTGTATTGTATTATCACGCCTACTAATTGCGTGTTGGTGATCTCAAATTCTAACCATGTTTGAAAGATAAAAATAAAGCAAGCATTCATCGCTCGACCCAGGAATCTAACTCAAAATTGAAATCGAAATAAATAAGAAATCGATATTCAAAAAACATAATTTTAGGCATGAAATTATAATTGCGTAATTGATTAAAATATTTATAAGTTAAGCTCCTTTCAATAATGACTTCATCGAGTTTGGGACATGACTTGTCCCGCGCCTCATTATTTCGTAATTTGCTAATAAATTATTATTAGTTGCGACTATGAAATTATACTTAATTATATTTATAATATTATGAAATATTCGAATATTTTAGTTGGACATTTTGTTAGTTCACAGTTTCACAACGGTGATGTAGGTAACCTAAGTAATAAACTTAACCTTTCACAAGAATAGATGGATTGTTTGATCAAAGCTTTACTTAATGGTTGCTTAGTTGCTCAAGATCTGTGGAGTTGACTGATCACTGGTAATAATGGTGTTTACCCAAAATTTATTATTTATTAAACGTATACATGATAGGACTTTATGTGGAGTAACTTTATTACTATCCCTATAACTAGGTTTCATGATAACTATTTTGATAGTAATTTATGCCTCTACCTTCTCATAGTACTAAAATAATAATGATAGAAAGGCCTTTCTCTACAAGTTGTAAATAAAGCCTTTGTATGTAATACCATTAAATGTGATTTATCAAAAAGGAAACAAAAAAATAGATCCATTTATAATTTTTAAAAGCGTAGTAAAATTTAATTTATAGATAATTAACTAAAACCCCCGTTGATGTCTTTTATACGGTTGCCAAAATAATTATTTTCAAAAACGCATTAGAATTAAAATATTTTGGTTTTACATAAATACTTATTACTTGTATTTTCTAAACACTAAAACGTCTCTATTTATCGAAGTTTTCTATTACGCTACTCAAATATTTTTTTTTTTGCAAAAAGAAGAAAATATTAAATTAAAAGTTTTCGTGTGTTGTACGGAGAATGTCGATTTAACTGTTAACGAAATGCGACATGAAAGTTCCGTTACAATATTTCAGATATCAGTTACCAAATTCTTTGTATCAGTCACGGGGATTTCGCATAGCAACAACACATAGATACGTAATACCTGCGTTTATTTTGGGCTAACGTAATCAGTAGGATTGGGTTTATCGAAACCTATTTTCTATATTAAAAAAAGTCGTGTTATTTTCACCTAACTACAACAACAGTTGGTCTGATTTTACAAATGTCGTTTATAACTAGGATAGGATACTGTTTATCCTGAAATTCTAATGGGAATCATGCCAGTGAAACCGCGAGGCACGGCTTGTCTGTATACTTACCCATAAAAATGTATCCCCGCTTCCCTTGGTCACCCTATCACTTGACACACCCTATGACTTTATCAATTTTGATTAAATTTTATATGGGCATACTAAAAACCCTGAAGATAAATGTAGGCTATATTTTTATTCTGATTTTCCCACAGGATAAATTTTGCCGCGAACAAAATCGCGAAATCGCGGGGTGCAGCTAGCTAACAATAAAAAAACTGTAAGTATAAGAGAAATCTAAACAAGACAACCCTAACTAAATACGTAGTTAGTATGCACCTCGCGGTACCAAACGTAGCCAAATCCAATGTGTATGATGGTGTAAGTGCGTGAGTGAAGTTGTAATGGACCAGGGTTCGTTTGCCTACGAAAGCGAAAGTGTTGCGTTCAGTGGGACAACGACCGGCTCGCTCCTGGCAATCCTCGCGGCTTCCTGCAAATGATACATCGACAGGCTTCGTCACTATCGCTCGGTTGAACCCGCCGCGGGCGAATAAGTAAGCCTCTCACGTAACGAATAGGTAATAGACAAGTAATTTTTCACGACTGAATGTATTAGAATATGTTTTGATATTAATATAGATTATGTTGTTGTTGTATCTATCAGGGCAAATGGACTTCGTTGTGGTATTTTTACGAGACGCCTTTTTTATTTCAGATACAGAATCTATATACGTAATTGAATTTTATCAGACTAATGTTTGTACTATTACAAATAGATATTGAAGAAAAAACTGATATTGTCTATTCTATTGTATGGCTGCCTTCATTCGTCTTATCATCTTCGTCGGGAAAACGCGGGGACTACGAGGCCTAGCATAGCATACAAATTTTAAAGTTAATAACCAAACAAGTTAAAAAAATGTCTTCCCAATAGTTTATAATTTACAATTATAAAGTAAAGATAAGTACTTATGTCTTTATGTAATGTACAAATAAATTATTTAATACACACAATACAAGCTAAAATTATATAAGACAACGTTATTATGTTAATCAGACAAAGACCGACTTTATATTTTAAAAGAAAACAATACTTTCCGTCATATTTTAATATTCTGTGAAATTACGTTGTATCAAGAACTGACCTACCTTTATAAATAAATGCCGTAACGTATTATGTTAATAAAATAAAATAATTAAGTCAATAAACATTCTTAATTAGCACTTTAAATTATAATACCTAACCTACCAAATAAAGCTTCTAACATTTTTTCGAAAAAATATTTCATGAATAATTTTCTAATGTGCGTGCGACCCTATACTTAAAACAAAATTATTATAATAGAATAATAATAACTAATAAATACTTCACAACTTCGCATTATGAATAGTACCTACTTCGTATTAACAGGCGGTAGACATTCATAAATCACACCATAACGCACATACCAAAAATACAAGACATTTTCTAACTCAGCGCTAAACAAACAAGAGTTATTAATAAACCTTTAGGGAACGTATAACTGAACATTTTATTTAAGTGTTATGAGATTTGTAGTCACATTTTCGATCTTGCGTATGTACATTTTCAAAGTTAAAATTAAGTACTATGTTTTGTAAAGCAACCTCAGGAACGCTTGGGCGGGCGGGAAACTCGTCCGAAGGTCGAAAGAAATTTCATGCTGTGCTAAGTCACAAAAATAACTTTGTATAATAGGTACCAACCAAAACGGTGTGGTTCAAGTTTTTTGTCATTATCACATTATTTGATAGCTAATAAATGGATTATATGGAATCTCGATTCTTTATTGTTATCTTGGACATCGATTTCTAGCGCAATAAAACTTACTATTATTATGTAGAAAACTGTGTTAGATTTAATAAATATCTTAAACAACATTTCTTTTAGGAAAAATATTTCATTAGTACCTTTACCTACACGAGACAACATACTACCAATGTCTACTCAACTTTGTAAAGAAAGCTTAATTTAAAAGAATCCTTTTAAAATTATAATAGCAATGTTTGGTTAGAAAACTGGAGAAATAACAGGCGTTGCATTTATAAGAGTATCAAAACTAAGTAATAAGTAAGTAGGTACATACTTACATAAAAATATCTAAGTATTCCATAACTTATAAACTAGGGAGAGGAGATAATTACCTATAAAAGTGTATATTCAAAAGTATTTGAATAAAATGCAAGTTCCAAATATTCTAATACTCACATAAGTACTTATTTTAAACTTTACCAAATATCAACCTATCGTGAGTATCGACGAAATAGGTAGTTAAACTTTTAAAACGATGCCCAATTACTCAACCATCTGATCTAATGTGCTTAACTTTTATGGCTTGCATTGCAGTTACGTCATACTTGTACCTTTTCTTGTTTACAATGCCCTCATCAAAACAAATATTATGAATACTATAGGTATGATGAGTGTAATTGTAGCGAGTTGTTTAGTTAGTAGTAAGTAGTGACGCACTCGGTTAGTTTGTTTTGGTGCATTGTTCAAATTTCCGCGGTACCAGTGGAGACAGCTAGTCGCGTACATGTCTGGAGAGCGCAATCGTTACCAAGTCACGTCTGTCTGCATCAGGGAGCATGCGCAGTCGTTGCGAGGAGGCGTGCGATCGTTCGACCGAGTTGGGCACGAAGTGACGAGGCCCGAGGAGCGAGGAGCGGCAGTGCACAGCGGCTGCGAATGGAAGCCGCGCCGCGCCGCGCCGCCCGCACCCGCAGTCCTCCCGCCGCGCCGGCTCTGTGCGCTCCTCACTCACCAACCGCAACATGGTGAGTCATACATAAGTGCGAATCTATTCATTTGTGACGGCATTTAATCATTGCACCCACCGAGACTAAATTAAATCAAAACGACCTACTTTGTTTATATCTACGTCATCTCATCATACTACCTAAATTAATCGTAACAGACTAGACAGAGTTTTAAGAGATACCTATCAGAGCGCAAAACCTACCTGCTTCAACGTAGATAAGTAGGTAAATTGTAAATCAACATATTATAAGAAATCTAGTTTGCGTTCTGACGATGAAGGTCAAATTATAGCGGATACGCATTATACCTTTAAAATTATAAATATTTCAGGTAATGGACAACCGCATGAATGATGAACTTGAAAATGAACAAAACTCCTCAATTTTTATAACAAATTACCAAAATGGAGAAGTCGTAAATTATTCTCTCGTATTAATTAAAGGCTTCATAACTAGAGGGAATGCTAACAATCAAGATAAACTACTTTGTACAGTAAAAAATGAGGGAGATCAGACCAAATCGCAATGGAATGTTCATAATGGCGAATTTAAAGTGTTAATTGAATTAAAAAGGGGTTTAAATGTTGTTGAACTCCATTATACAGAACAACAAAGAAGAACTTTATTATTGGACTACACACCCAGGAAAACTAATCTCAGAGTAACTCCTGTGTACATCATATGCCAAGGTCACGATGGTTGCTTCCAAAGTCCACCGGAAATAGAAAACTCAATTGAAAGTGCATGCGCCCGAATTGCAGTTGGCTGTAAACTCATTCAGAGCGTCACAGCTGAGAAACTATTTGAAAGTGGCGTGGGAAGAAAAACATTTCAGCTTGAACACGAAGTAAATGCGAAAAGGCCAGAATGTATAGTTTTCAGAAGTGGTCTAAATGTAAACAAAGCCAGAAAAATGTCGCAAGCAGATCTTTGGTCACATTTTGGAAGAGAATTAATGCTGTCTGACCTAGGAAGTAATGACAGAAAATTTTTAGCTTTTATATCGTGCACGCGATTCAAAGGGACTGATATCGATAAACCTATGTCACACGATGAAATTGTTTCTATCACGGAAGCTTATGCGGCACTTGGTGGAGGTGGATTAGCCCTATTCGGTACAGCATGTTTATACACTTGGCCAACAACCATTGAAGAGATAATTCCAAAATTTTTAGACACTACACCAGTAAATACAAGAAGATTCATGGATGATAGTGGCTACAGAGGAACTCTGGGTGCATGTTTCGCAACAACTTTGGGTTCTGTTTTTCACGAACTAGGACACACATTTGACCTTGGACATACAAAGGACGGAATCATGGGTAGAGGTTTTGATAACATAGATAGAGTTTTTCTAGTGGGAGAAAAAAGGTCAGCTTTGGTTAAAGATAACATGAATAATTTCAACGGTAAACCAGTACAACATTCCACAGTTTCTCTTCAACGTAACATAAGTGTCACAATGAATGTCGCAGAACCACTACGTGTTTTGGGTCCAAGAAGTAAAACAACGTTAGGAAATTTTGCTTCGATGTCAAAATCAGACATTGTTAGAAGGAGTCCAAATGTAACCCCAATAACCAGACCATCTAGTGTTTACTCAAGTATGACAAACAAATTTTCTGATTCCAAGAAGAATTTAAACAAAACAAACGGAAATGACTCTGTTTATTGGACAAGAAACTGTGCAGTACTGCTGTCTTATCACCGATGGTTTAATAACGAATTTGGCAGGGAGAGGCAAGCTATAACGAGATATCTCAAGTTTGATAAAAATAGAATGTTGATAATATCTACAGCTGGTATCAGAATAGTAGAAGTGAGAGACGAGTCAAACGGAATGGTGTTGGATTCTTATGAATTCACTAATCCATTACCAGAAAAGCGATTTTTAGTTCCATTCACATTTTCACCCAAAACGAAAGTCTTAACAATTGTAGTAGAAGATGATTTAGGAAATGTTTTGAAACAAACATTTTCTTACTGAAGAGAAGATGGTAACTTAGTGACAATAAAGTGAAATTTTAACAAAGGAAGTTTAACGAAAGTATTAATAAAGACAATTAAATAAGGATATATAAATAAGTTATGTAATACCTACCAACTTAGTTTATGAAGTGTCTGAATAAAAAACATTAATTTTAAATTAAGAACAAAAAAGTTACATTTTTTTTATGAAGAATGTTGGCAACTCAGTGTGTCTGCCTAAAAAAAATATTGACATGACAGTGACAATTCAAATTAATGCCAGTTTGAGATTTTTCAGATTTTCACTTCAGAAGATAAAGTTGTAATTCAGTCCGATATTTTTCAGTTTTCAATAAAATGAATATTAAAAATAAATGTTGTGGAAATTATAAAATTACTACGTATGTGATACATCTAATATAGATTAAGGACTTTATTTAATTGAACCACGAAACACTTGTAAATACGAATTGTGCGTAAAAATGGCATGCTCATCAGATAATAAAAATGAAAATATATTTTTCTTAAACATCAAAGCTTTTCCATCTGTAGTTAATGGACGAATAAATATAGTCGAGTTCTTGGAAGCGTCGACTGATTTAGTAGCTGTAGTAGGTGAGTTAAAAATATAATTTAAATATTTACTAAATAACAGTATATTTTCCTTAATTTGTGTATGTATGTTTTACCCACTTAAATTTGATAATTACAGATCGCCTTGGAACTGCGTTTGCCCCTGTGAAGTATGACATGCAAGGAAATATTGATGTATGTACTTTTAAATTCATTGTTTTTTTATTATATTAACATGCGAGTGTTGTTTGCTGTTGTAATAAAATAGAATCCAAAATTGTTTACACTATAATAAACATGAAAATTACTTTTTCAATGACTGAGTGTGTGATGAAATAGCACAAGTATAAAAGTTCGTTCCTGGCCCATTAAATAAATTTCCTTGCCATTGTAACTCCCATTTTAGTAATATAATAACATTGAAATAAAACACTTAAACGGATTTTTGTCGTGGTTATATTTTGTTTTACATTTTCTGACGTTTCGGATTCTTTACAGAACCCGTGATCACAGAAGACTAAGATGGAAGACGTCTGTACAAAGTAATGTAAAAAGATTTTGTACAGACGTCGACGACGATTACATTACTTTGTACAGACGTCTTCCATCTTAGTCTTCTGTGATCATGGGATCTGTAAAGAATCCGAAACATCAGAAAATGTAAAACAAAATATAACCATGACAAAAATCCGTTTAAGTGTTTTATTTCAATGTGTAGTGTTCGTGTAAATCAAAGATATCAAAATATAATAACATTTAAATAAGTATTTATTTCTTTTCAGAAAATACGTAAGCACTTTAAATATGATGATGATTCTTGTTTACTCGAACTGATGCTCGAAGAGTTGGCTGATGGAAAGGTTTTAGTTACGGAAGGCGTTTTATGGCTTAACAGGTTTGTTAACAATTTTGATTTAAAAGAAGAAAATAATATAAAAAAAAATAGTTAAACTTTAAAATAAAAGAAGAAAACATTACATGTAAAAAAATTAAAGTAAACCAATTTGGATTTACATTCTAATAAAATTGTGAATTTTGTTTATTATTCTTTCACACCATAATAATTCACTGATGATCATGTATAGCTGACATTAGATGATTAGGATTATAGGAATTAATATATGACACTTTATCCCAAAATTCCTGCATAAACACTAGAAATGGGAATCCTGAAACCATAGAGCACAGTGACTTTCAAGCTAATAATGATATGTATATAGACAGAGAAGTAACTTACTCTTAGTATTAATTTTAATAAGTGTATTAATCAACATTTCTTCTTGTGTTTCAGAGCAATACTATTTTTTGAACTGGCTTTCCTGGAGATATTACGTCACCTCAAATCTAATAACCACAATGTAAGCATGAAAAAAATATTCACAACAGCATATGAAGGTTCTGTTAAGAAATATCACAACTGGGTCACACAGCAATTATTTACTGTAAGTTTAATTTACTTCATTTTACTGGTAATTCATAAGAGTGTTTTTAAAAATAGTTTTGAAGCACTTTCGGAAACAAATATTATTCAAATATCACCTATTAGTATATTAGGCCCATAGTACTGACATAGTTGTGAAAGTACTCAAGTTCCGGATAATTATATACTCTATTCTAATACACTATATTCTGTCTCTACTCTTCTACCTACTATAACCTTTGGAATTTCAAAAACTTTGTCTTTATTGTTTTCAGTTTATCTGCAAAATGTCACCATCTCTACCACAAATTATGAAATCATTAGAAATCCAAGAGGAAAATGTTAAAGAATTTGAAATGAAATTAGAAAATCTTAATATAACTTTACATTTGAATAGGAGCAAAATTGAGGACTTTTTCAGAGACCACAATCCAACGCAGCTAAAGTTATAGAAGGTAAAAAATTATATGGAAAGTATTTTTTAAAATGTGATAGTCAGATAGTGATTTAGTTTCATAAAAAAATTAAATGTAAGTAAGTAGTTTATTGGGGTGATATGGGCTGTATTAGTGCTTTTTCACGTTCACTTGCGCATTCCCATATAAATTATGACGTGCAAGTATGTACTGGGGAAAGTAGCATTCTATGTGAACAAGCACTAATCTTATTAAATATTCTAGAATTTGAAACAGTATTTTGTGTTGTACTTGTAAGTGGGTGTTGATTGTGATCCCATCCAACTAAATTCACGTCACTAGTGCAATAGATGGAGATTGGACACACTTTCGATCGCCAGACTATAGTCGCTTGTATTATAAATAGAAATAATTTAAATTCAAACGTGAATTTTCAGTTCTTGAAATATTATATTATGTGATAGCTTTATCAATCAAATTCGCCCTGAGGCTCTTATTGATTATATTTTTCAATTCAAAATATACTATTTACTTATATACAAACAAAGAATACCAAATATAAATGTGCATTTCAATACCTAAGATTAGAGTACATTAACAAGCATAATATTTACATTATTTATTCAATGGATGTTGATTTATTTCTGCCATACAAAATATTTTATTAATTTATGTTGTCATGGTGGCATTAGGTGAATAAAACTGTCAGTTTCAATTCAATTATAGTATGTAACGCTAATTTACAAAATAGAACTTCATATTAACTATGTTTTTCTTTCGCTATGTATAATATTAAGTGCTATGATTAAAAATGTTAAGATTTATTTTTAATCAAAACCAAATTGTAGTGTTATTCAATAATGATATCTTTTCAAATTAAGTCCCTCTCACTAATAGACCATCAAAACTCCAATAGGTTTTTGGGCACAAAGAAATTTAAGAATTAAGTACTTACTTATAATAATTTCAAATACAAATTATTGGTTTAATTGTATTATTTAAAGTATTTCTTCAATATAAACACACATAGTAATACTGATGGCATACATTATTCATGGTTAGAAAGTAACATATAATTGACTGGCTTATTTTATAGTTATTATTATTTTTAATTTAATATATTTCTTAGCTCTATATCTTTTGTAAGTATCTAGGAGATAGCAGATAGTTTTATTTTATTCTTTCTGTATTATTATTTCTTGTTCTAATTACTGACTTCTGTGTTCGATTTGACTCCTCTGTAAAGTATCCAGTGCCTTCAAATGTATCAGTACAGAAATAAAAATGTATTCATTACATAATATGTTTTATTGAGAAATTATATTTGATACCGGATCGCCAGTATGTAATATAGGGCAGTTTTAATGTAGTTGTAAAATTCTTACAGCCTTACTAATAAAAAATATCCACTGTGTATATTCTTGATATAACGAATTATTAATATCCTTCACACTCGTTATATCAAGAATATACACAGTGGGTATTTTTTATTACTAAGGCTGTTATAATTTATGTGATAAGATAACTTATTTCTATAATGCATAATTTCTTGTGTTAATTTATTATTACATAATAATTTTAAATTATTTATGAGTATGGTATTACATATTATATTTTATTGATAGATGATATTTAAAGAGTAACCAAAGCTTTTGCTTTACACATGCAATTTTAAATTGATGCCTAAATTGTAATTGTGAGTGTTTGAATGTTGTATGACAACAAAATAAATTCTTTTGTGTACTTATTCACATTCGTTTTATTTGCACCTTGTAGAACAATAGGTATCCCATTTTTAATATAATAATATGTTCTTTCATGATGGTTACATTCACATCCACATCAAATTTTCATGAGATTATTCTCTCAATTTTATTATTTCCTATCCTAACAATTTAATTAATCTTAGAAACACTATGTGACAAATATATACTTTTAGCAACATCGGAAGCTTCTTTCAATACTATGAAACCAAAAATTACTTCTACTATAGTTGTTGACCAAAGTATTGCATGAAGAGTCAACTCTGTAGGAGTGCTCAACAAATAGGGATTAAATAGAAAGAAGCTTAGTAATGGGAGCTGCATTAATATTGAAAGCATCAAGAACCCAGCTAGCTCCGGAACCTGTAAAATAGATAGTGTTTGATTTAGTTGATATGGTGACATGATTTAGGTAAGTAAGGTAAGTTACTTATAATTAAGTAAATACTTAAGTAATTAGTAGATAGATAATACAGATAACAGAAAATGAGGGACCTACATACTAGTGGAACTACTTAAATTAAAATAAGTAAGTAATATAATTATGTACATAACGAAGTTTATTTACTTACTCTATTAGATAAGTTTCCATAGTAACCCAAATATATTCTAGCAGCTTCTATGATTATTAAAAGTGTGAAAACTGTAATAGATAGATATTTGGTCAAATGACCTAAAACATCCACCTGAAATTAAAAATAGCTTTAATACCATAAACTTATTGTACAATGTTTGTTAAGATATGAATAATTAATTTACCTTTTTCACTAAAAAGAAACCGACTACAACTAACCATACTAGATAAGTGTAAAAATTAAAATATAGACACTTTTGTAAACGTAACGTATTTTTATATTTCATCTTCGATTTGAAACGGTAGGATAGGATGGCAATTTGTAGGACTTTCAAACAAACTGCCAGTGTTGTGATTATATTCTCTTTGCTCCTTTGCTACCAGTGCCAGCCAACATAATATTTTTTCGAATAACGTAACCTAGGTAACGAAGATTGATAAACAAAAGTAAGTAATTATTTTTTAACTGTTCTGTGGTTTAATTAATATTAATTAATAAAACAATCTCTAATCCATGTTTCAAATAAGTAAATTTTGTTTTTATAATAGTTTAAGTTCTTTCCAACAAACACTTTTTTAACCTTGACCTGACTGAAATAATTAAGATATCGAATATATACTAATATTTAACAAATAGAACTTGAATTTTAAATTATTGGCGCGCTCTCTAATTTTTTTTATTATAGTGAGTGACGTCTGATGTCGACAGATTAAAAATCAGCTCTTGACCGTCTTCCACAGACTTAACTAATCTAAAACTAATCACTTTGAGTATCCAACGCCCATTATTAATATTCAATCTTAATCCTTTGAAGATAACACGATTGAGCTTGAAGATTTATTTCTTGAAGAATTGAAGTATAAAAAAAATAAAACTAAAGGTATTAGAAAAACGTATAAGTATTAGTATATTTTTTATTCAAAAAACCTTTATGCTCATTAATAAAACTATTAACTAGGGGACTTTAAACCCTACAACTCCAACGGACACTACCTATAACATCATCTCATCTAGATTTATTAATATATGGCCCATGATGATGATGATGATGATTGGCTTGGTGTCATCATCAGATTCAAGTGACAGTGGTGTGACAGTGACATATTGGCGTATATTGACGTAGGACAGGACAGTCAGCTCTGAGTGAGGAGTTTCTGACAGCTGGCCTAAGTTACTATTTTAGGTTAGGAATATTTTAATTAAAATAATAACCAAATAATATATTCAATAATAGCTGTATGTACCTCACTGAAACAATCAATGAATTGAAGAAATAGTACAAGAGCGTCTTTTCCTGTTTCGCAGCACAACACATTCAAGATGATAAATGTACTCCAAAAATGTTTTGGTAAGATTCATAATAAAATTAATAGATCTAAACGTTTGTATGTTATTAACATATTTCCATAATAAATTTCTGTTTTAGGTTTACTAAGAATCGAAGGAGTTCAAATAACTTCTGTCGCTGGTATCAAATATTTTCCTCCACCAAAAAATTATGATCGTAAGTTTAATGCCTATTAACCTATAGAATTAATTTATTATTGGTTCTATTTATGTTATGTTTATATTATATGTACTTGAATATCAAGTCCTGAATAATAAAGTGTATGTTTATTACAAGTATTTGCTGTAATAATGGACTCGAGGAGGAACGTTGTGCCTAAAAAAATGAAATGTAAATTCCAGACATTGAGATACCTGACCGACAAAGATTACGTGTCTATGACAAAGTGCCAGCTTACCCACCAAATCTAAAACCGCCAAAAATGCAAAAAAGGTTGCGCTACATGAGAGGGCCTGAGATGTTACATACAAAATTGCAGCTACAGCAGTATGGTATTGTTGTAAGTTGTTCAAGTCATTTTTTTATTAATTTAAGTATAAAAATAATAAAATACAATCCTCCTAGCTCATAATTTAACCCATATAATCCCCTTATCTGTGGATTCATAACTTATAGAAATTATAATATGAGAAAATATATCCTATCTTTAGCTATGTGCAAAAGTTATGTTGTGATAGTTTAATGAACAAACCCTACATGTTATCATTATTATATTACAACTAATTAATATTATAATGTGTAAGTGAATATTGTACTCATAATTAATATTATTTACGTTTAAAATCTTTTGTTCATACTATATTTGTTTAATTATGGTTCCAGGCTACTGGTGGAGGTAGAATGAGGTTTGAGCACTTTGAGATGGCTCGTCTCACTGTTGCTAGACATTTGAACCAGAAGATCATGTTTGCTATTTGGAGGATTGACCCTCCATGGCAACCAGTTACTAAGAAAGGACAGGGTCAGCGAATGGGAGGAGGGAAAGGTGCAATAGATCATTACGTAACTCCCATCAAAGCGGGAAGGATCATTCTAGAAGTTGGTGGGAAATGTGAATATGCTGAGGTAAGATGGCTTTTCTTATTGTTCATTGTATTTAGTTTCTTCTATTAAGGTACTATCATGTCATCCATAGTTTTACCTTTTTTTGTGATCCTGACTGCCTGAGTGGTGAGATTGTAGCCTTTAGTCTTCAGCATTGTACACTATTTACCAGAAGAATTTTGGGCTAAATACCTTAAATATGGTGATGAGTTGAACTTAATTTATACCTATTCATTATACTTATATGTTTATTTATGTTAAAACTGTTTTTCATACTTTTATATCATTACTAGATGTGCCCCTCGGTTTTACCCGCGCGAAACCTTATCCCGTGGGAATTTAGGGATAAAATGAGTATCCTTTGTTACTCCTTACTACATCAGCTACCTGCCAATAAAAGTTCCGTCAAACAGCCGGAACAAACAGAACAGACACTTTAATTTTATTTATTAGTGTATATTATATCCAAATTATTCATATTACAGGTGCACAATATGTTAAGAATAATAGCAGAAAGATTACCATTCAAGGCAGAGGCTGTGTCCCATGGCATCATGCAATACAACGCTAGAAAGGAAAAGTGGTTGGAAGAGAACAACCAGAATTACTATACAATGAAGTATATCATACAAAATAATATGGGAGGTTGCCATAAAATGCTCTCACCAAGCGATCATAAATGGTACGGAAAATATGTGTAAATGTTGCTATATAATGTCATGTTTTTATTAGTAGTATTTGAATAGAAATAGTCATTATTATTTATGTGTTTTCTTTTGACATTTAAAACTATTAGTCCGATCCCGGTTTAGCATAGAGACTAGAATGTATAGACAGATGGACATAATTACTTACACATCTTATGGTATTATTTCCTTTTGTAAAGTTCTCAGTAGCTTGATATACCTACACTGTTTAGTAATAATATAGCCATGGAAAGTTTTCAAAATCGAAATAGGGTATGAAATAAAACAATGGATATTTTGATGGTTTTTAATGGTAGTTATATTTTTAAATTTGACATTTCATGAAAGGATTGTCGTGATAAGCCTCAGTTTGCATACATGTATAAACCTTGTAGCAATAATTTATAAACTCCTTTCTTATAATTAATGCATAAACTCAACAAAAACAAATGTGTCTTATATAGTAACAAACACTACAGCATATAATAGTACTTAGGACCTTATGACTCATCCCTAACCTAACGACGAAAGCCAAACACTATAATTTTGTTTATAATAATGCAATTTGTTAACAAATCTTGTACTTCAGATTGTGAATTAGATTGTCCAAATTGCCCTTATTCCTCGTAGTGTTTCTGATATATTATCTATAATACATAATTAGGATCACACCAATACACATTACTAGACCAAAACATTTACTATAGTGTACTTTTTAACAGACAATTGATATCATGTGCAACGCTACGTTTTTTATGAAGCGTTTTAATATATTTCTACCACATTTATTTCTCTATATTCTGCTTTGTCAACTCCACATAGTACCTATAAATTATATAACGTCATAACAATATTTACAAAGCCTAAAACACTAACTTACAATAAATGCAATTTACATTTTTAATAAATAAATAGTGTTTACAATATCATACAAGCGCTAGGATTTATATATGATATGGCATTTTATTAAATTGACTGCATTACAATAAAACTATTACGCAGTCGTATTCCATAGTCTACACATTTAGTTGATACTTATCAAGTGACGTCATATTGTATAATTTAATGCAGTGCATTATATTTGTCTTAAAATATTGAATTTCACATTAACCTGAATGCTTAGAAATTGTGCTAGCAATGCGTATATATTTGAGCAAAACAATTAGCTCTGGTTAAATTACGTACAGTATATAAGTACATGACTAGTTCCGAACTTATTCTACGATCTTATTCTATACACTTAGACACTGGCATACTGCAGTCTTAAATAGCCTATTGTTTGTTACATAAACCAGACCAGAATGTTTCCTGCGCCCTAATTTACAAAATAAATTAATTACATTTATTTATTACTTTGCATACACAAGGATATTAGCTAAGCTATAAGTTAAGTTAAAAGTGAGGTAGCGTTTTTACCTTCTAGTGGAAAAATATGTACATATCTAAGAAAAATGTTGCTTGTTGTCAGTATTTATTTGGTATTTAACGTTAGCATTAACTATTACTGTTAGGGTTCGCGTGGAGGTACTCATTGTTCACTTTGTAATAAGATATTAGACCGTAGTTAGAGGAAACATGTCGCCAACGATTCATAGATATTTCAAGGAGAATATTTTAATATAATTTATTTATAATAACATTCATTGACATAGATACTTAATTATGAGTATTATAATGTACTACATGCACACAGTAGATCTATAATATAGGTACTTTATATATGTGCAGCTTTGTAGTTGACTAGAGTATATAATGTTTAACGATAATATTACTTATATGTATAAAACAGTTACATTTATATAGATATTATTTCGATATCGATCACTGCAAGGATCCCACATTAGACACATATTGTTATCTACGGAGGATAATACATTGACTTAACGACATTATTCGTACGCTTCGCTCAAATGCTCCAACAAGAATGTTAATTGTCTTTTCATGAAATTGTTTTTGTGAGCGATGGAGTCGCAAAGCATTTTGGTGGGTGCGACTACGTAATCGTTGTTAACGTTCTCGTAAATGTGCGCGTCGTTTGAATACAAGTTGTTATTGTGTGCGTCAACAGTACTATCCTCGACACCCGCGCCGGCGCCTCCGGCCGCGGACGTATCACTGTATTCCTCGATTGGAGGAGCTTTGGTGATATGCTGATATTTAAACGTAGACAATATCTGCCGGATCTTTGCAATGATCTGCTCTACTCAGGCGTTCGATTCCTGCGAAACAATTTTAAATAGAATCAGATTTTGAACTACCGGACAGGTCGGTTAGAAGTGAACGTTCTAGTGCTAGTGACAACAGATAGCTGCTCGGCTACGTTAATGGAAAGTTAATGAGTGGTTAGAGATCGGTGAGTGGAATGTGGCAGATGCGAACACCCGAAATATTATCAAAGTGAACACTAATAGGTACTCGTAAAATGAAACTTAACATTACATCGCGAGTTAATACTGTACGGCGTCTCGTATAAAACGTATAAAACATTAATCTAGATTTAAATGCATAAATATTAGGCTACATTCATAAGATAGAGTCGGAACGTGACATCGAGATAGTGAGTCGTCGCGAGGAAGCGAGTCAGCAACATCTAGACTAGAAGCGGTGGGTGCGGCTTTATACCTTGAGGTTGTGGAAATAGTGCATGATCTGATCGTAGTCCATGTGCAGGTCGTCGAGCGCCAGCTCGGCGGCGGGCGGCGCGGGCGGCGCGGGCGGCGCGTCGCGCGCGCGGGAGAACATCGGGTTGCCCACGATCGTCGCGCGCTTCACCTCCAGGGGACAGCTCTCTGTACCGACACATACATTTGAACATCGGCCACGCCCACCGCGAGGCACTTAGATTTTACTATTACTAGAGACTTTTAGGGACCTCTTAAGAACTTGGTTTACTCAAACGCTTCAAGGGCGTAAACACTGAGCAAATAAATATTTTGACTTTGACTGATTTACCACAGCTCTTCAAGGACTGGGAACTGGTTTTACATAGTTAGGTACTAGTAACGAGTCCTTACCTTTGTTCTGGCCAACTGCATCGATGAAATCTCCTTTAGGTTCTTTGGATCTCTTATGCCTCATCTGTACTTCTGGTAGACCTGGAAAAGATATCAAAGTCATTAGAATTGATACTTAGATCTTTTAAAGCACGCATCGAATTTTAATGCAGTTTCAGCAACAGATAGTGATTCAAGAAGAAACTTATAAGCGTACAAACGCGGGTGTAACAGCGGAGTACAACTAGTGAATTCCAACTAAATACTACAGTATAAAATAGTCATTAAATACTGACCGATCCCAGAGTCGTGCATGTAGTCGGGGCTGTCGGGCTTGGCGAAGGTCCGTCGCGCGTCTGCGGCTCTGTCGAGGCCGACGATCTCGCGGTAGTCCTTGTTCTCCATGATGAGCGGCGCGTCGTGGTCGAAGGCGAACAGGCGCGCGCAGTCCTCGTCGCCCGTCAGCCGCTCCACCGGGTCCTCGAACGACCCGCCGCCGCCGCACGGGTTGGAATCGCGTTTACTGTACTCTTTTATGTCTCGGCTCGATATGTACGGGGCTTCGGTTTTGTTTAGATCAATAACTCTGGAACAAAAGTAGCACAATGTTTTGATATTATCATCCTAATGACGTCCTAGTAGTGGTGTAGTTGGTAGAGAGTACGCCTTGTCATTGACATGTTACGGGGCCGCTCTAGACAAACATTTGTGTATGTGTGTGAACATCTCTGTTTAGTCTGGGATTTTTTCTAAGTATCAACAACTTATTACAAAAACGTATACATGTTCATCTGTTCTCTACAAGAATTCAAAACTGGAATCCTAACAGAGCACATCTAATAAACACTTCTAAAATTAATTGATAGCAATACCTGTCTGTACGGCGGGCATTCTCAGGGGACCGTTTGGTGTGCTCGTGGTCGCGGTCGTGTTTCTTGTGGTTCCGGGAGTGGCTGCGACGAGATGGAGGCATGACGGTCTCCGGCAAAATCTGAAATACACACAAATAATAAGTACTAGAAGCTTCTTATATTTTAACTAAGTTGTGTAGATTTTCTATGTTTGCCTTTGACGTTTATTGTTTCAAGGACCTTATAATTTATAAGGTCCCAAACGGCTTCCCCTTATGAGGGAGTTATTGCTCGGAAAATATATAATTTGACCATTGACCATTGCCCGGGGTGCGCCGGACGCATGCGCCGCTCGAAGAGACTCCATGCGTGTATGATAATTGTTCTTTTATTTTATTATTAAACGAAACGTGCGAAATATTCATTACAGAATTACGGGATCTTTACATGTCCTCGACTAGTATCAGCCACATTCGGCGGCCTTCATCAGGAGGATGAGTGCAATGCGCCCGCGACGGCGTCTCGTTCTGCACTGACTCTGTTCTTTTATTATTTTAAAAAGATAAAAACTAGCCCTTACTTTGTTGTTCCGTGGCGGCACAGGCACGTGTGTCGGCGGCGTGGCGGACGCGTTGCGATGGGGCGGCACGGGGGGCCGGTAGTCGTCGCTGTTAGCCTCGCCCCTGAACACCCAATGTAGGAAATTATACCCTCATTATTTAACACACACACATTTACTAAGCCCTATGTACAAGCAATTACTACATGTGAATCTAGGTAATAAAAAAACTTGATAGAGTTTATTGGTATTTTTTCCATTTCAGTGGCGAAATTACACGTTTATCGCCAAAAGGCTATTCAAATATAGTGTATGTATGCCGCACTTGCATACTTCATACACTTTTATAAATATAAAAACAGTATCTTTTCATTCTAAAATCTGCTCTATAACTTCTACTAGGCCTGGATAAACTTTTTCCAATCCCTATCAATTACACTTTGAAATACGAGCATAAACACAAAAAGCTCTACAAAAAACAAAGCAAGTTACTTACTGCCAATGTCCGTCTCCAGATTGCGTACGAGTGTGCCTCGACGATTTCTTGCAGTAAGTTGTCGAATCAATCACTTTATCGCGCTTATCATTTTGTGAGGGTAGTTCGATAGAGTTCGGGTTATCGAAGCTGGTGACCATTACGTTGCCGTTCTCCTTAATAGCGTCGTCTGGGTCCGCGTAGTTATAGTTCAGAGGGTTGGCTGTGATGCGCATCTCTTTGCTGTTGTCGTTTGGCGGTTGAACTGAGTTGCGATTGGCTGGCACTCTGTTGCCGTTGCGTTCGATTGTTGCGCGACCTGTGATGTCAGAAATGAGTTGTTAAAGAAAGAGTAGAGTATTGAATAAGCCTATTCCTCATTGTACTAATTACAGGGTTGCCCAAATAGATTGGTTATTAAGAGTAAGTCTCAAACTATAAGACATACAAAGAATCTTAGGAACCATGTCTTCGATTATAGTAAAAACGAAAACTGCATTCATAGATTTTAACAAAGGTATAAAGAACTCAGTAGAAATTCAAATTCAGAAATTTGAAAAATAAACCTTATCTACATTTCTATATAGATATCGATTTTGTAGATCTTAACCAGTCAATTTTATTATGAAACATATCTAAAACTATTCTCCATAATGTAATGTCCCTTACCTAACCACACCCAATCATGAGCATTAGTAGTAGATTCTCTAGAAGGTTTCTCCCTCGCCAGTCCTAATGTAGTACCAACTAGTCCAGCCACTTGTAACCGTCCTCCCTCGGCGACGGCCGCCGTCATCTTGCGACCCCCACCTATTGTGGTTTCAGCTGTTGCCGGCTTTAGACGAGACGCGTATACTACGCACGATACTACGAACACCTGGAAGTGGATTTGTTATTAGTTTTGATGGGTATTGAGATGTTGTTTGTATAGAATTTGAATACTATGACAGGCTATCTGATGATTAACTAACAATTAATCAGTAATGTTGCGTGTACTTACCAAAATTGCAAAGCAGAATGCTCCAAGTAAGACGTACATTCCTGAAAAAGAAACATTAAATATATTTATATTTCTTTTAAAATAGAACCCCCAGAACACATATCAGACGAATATAAGTTCTCATCTCGAAGGCAAAATTTATCTTAAAAACAAAATATATAGAAGTCCATCATTGCCGTCCTTATTAAAAAATGCTTCAATTAGTAAATCATTACTTCTAAAAGTTTGAATAGTTTTTTTATGTTCTTACCGATTTCAACAGCCGTCATGTGCGCTACTTGATGTCTAGTTTGATGCGGCGCGTTGTTGCGGAATATTGAGTTGTAATGTTGGGCCTGCACTGTCGGTTCGTGGTTGTTCTCGTCCTTGAATGGTGATAAACCTAAAAAAAATCAAAATGTTGTTTACTTGTTTCCACCAACTTTTTAGGATTTAAGTATTTTTCTACTTAAAAAAAAGTCGAGCAAGAATAAGCTGTACATTATATATGAGCGAAATAAAAAAATAAGATTACTCTCATGTCTTACAAGGAAGTAGGAAGTGAAGTGACCGCTTTAGACAGAAACAAGGGGCTTTCATCGGTAGAGCAATGTTCTTAAATTGACAGAAAACATTTTGCCTCAAGACTAACAATTGAGTTACCTTTACATTTCCTTGAGAACGACTGAACTACATTGGAAATCATTTTTGCTCTGTCCTTTATGTTCAAAACAAAGTTCGTATAGAAGAAAATTTCGAAAATACTTATACCGGAAAATAAGACCCATGGCAGAACCAGAACAGCCCGGTTAAAGAAAACATAAATAACCTTAAGTTTTTTAACCCTCACCTTTGAGCACGTCTCCCAAATCCGCCAGCCCAGTCCGTAACCCCCCGCGCGCCATGATGTCGTCATTCTGCGGCGTGTCGGGTCGCTGCGGCGCATCGGCCCCGCTGAAGTCCACGTCCACAGACGCGGCGGCGGTCGCGAGTGCGCCCGGAATGTTCTTTATATTGGCCGGAGTTTTCGTATCGCCTTTACCAGGGAGAGCTACACGTCGTAGTGGGCCTGACCGACACTGGTCCGGCGTTAGCAGGGTTACGCGAAGTAATTCGCCGCTACCTGCGTCAGGAGAAACCATATAGTGATTGACCACTTAGGTTGACTTAGTTCTTAACTTAAGTAATCTCTATATTGTTTTTGTAAAGCTATTGAATTAAGCTATTAGAATTTTATTTTATTGACCTTTAATTAGGCTTAGTATTAATAATACATGTACCTATAATACATGTACCTACTTATCTAGGGTTTTAGAAACTAAGTAGATGGGCTCTTTTTCGCAATTAAAAGTTTTGTCAAAATAGATAATTATCTATATCGATTCTTAGACCAAAGTTACCATCGATTTAATTGTCAAAGAAACAATTATTCGTACATACCTTCACCAACAGCAATAACTCGCGGATGTTTGGACGCCAACATGGGTGCAAACGCCACCACTTCAGGGTCAAGGCTCTCGACCAACAAGAAGTAATCAGTCACTGCTACGTCACGAAGGGCTGTTCGGCTGCCATCGGAAAACTCTAGGTCTATGTCGAGTAAACCTTCCTGTAATAACAATTATTCCAATTTAGTATAAATAATGTTCCTCTCTATTGGCTGTTAAGAGAAAAACATTGTAAATTAACCAGGCCGCACATCGAAGCATCAAAATGTTTCAGCAACAATTATTGCCTACATACATTTATAAAATATAGTAGCTCCCCGCGGTTTCACCTGCGTAGTTCCCGTTCCCGTGGGATTACGGGGATAAAGTATAGCCTATGTCACGCACTGAAAAATTAGCTTTCCATTAGTGAAAGAATTTTTGAAATCGGTCCAGTAGTTTCGGAGCATATTCATTACAAACAAACAAACAAACAATCAAATCTTTCCTCTTTATAATATTAGTATAGATGCATCAAGAAGCTAATGTCTTGTGTATTCGTACCATGTAGATAAATGTATGGGGACAATAATTGTTGCTTAAAACATTTTGAGGCTTCGGTGTGCGTTCTAGTTTACACAACATTACACAAATACAAACCTGGTATTGCGCCGTAAGTCTACGTGTAACAGTAGTTTCCGATACATATCCGTTTTCAATAGCATTGTCGGGTGATATATTCAGTTGAAGACCAGATATAACTCTCACTAGTAGCCGAGATATCGATACTTTGTCGTTTACAACGCGAACTTCACGGAGGCCTATTACTCGACCTACAAAAAACAAAAATTATAGTAAGAAATCTCGGTACCATTATGTTCCATTTCCTTAAAGAATTGGCATAAGAACTCACCAGTAATTGGCGATAGTACTTGCACTTCCGTCCTTCCAGTGCTTCGCCCTTGTAACACTCGTCCACGCAAAGAGGCGATGCGCGGGTCCGCTACTCTCATCAACGACATCACCAGCTCAGTCACCTTGAGCCACGTCCGACGGGACACAAAGTACGACACGCGACCAGAGTCATGATCCTTCGCTAGGAACCGCGCGTAAACCTAAATAACAAACACATTCTTAGTCTAGTCTACAAGATACGAGATAAAAGCAAGTTCAGACAGTACTAAATATGCAAAACATTAACCAAACAAAAGCTCAAACTTGGAGATAATTTCATTCAATTGAATGCAAAAACGTTATCAAATATCTTGTACCAATCGGTACTTATCTTGTCTTACTGTTTCGATACAATATTGAAACTGCTTTCCAAAGTAGCATAAAATGAATCATTGTAAATTCATGAAACTGTATCTGAAGTGGAACAATGAATATGCAGATACGAACCTCGACGTTGCTCTGCTGGTACCGCAGCCTGCACGAGCGCTGTTCGGAGAGCGAGTTGGAGGCGTCTGGCCTGGCACCGCCCCACCCCCGCGCAGATAATGATCGCTTCAATCTGTCTTTTGTATTCGCATCATCGGATACTTTCCAACCTGTACATAATAACACCCATGATACTTATCACCCTAGAAATAAAGCCCCTTTTCGAATCCCACGCGCGCCACCCACATGAACCCCGATACATGTGCGGGACACAGGGATAAAAATAGATCAGTACTTGGGGGTTGTTGGGTGAATTTACGGTAACGACACAATATTGGACAATAACTTCGTCAGCAATGATAGGAATGTGGTCGTGATTGTTATCTATTGTGTTGTGTGGACTCACATGTTTCACTATCTATACTTCGACAATTTGGCAATTTCACAGGATACAGACAAATGCGATTGAGCGTTCATTGAATTGATAAATGTTATGAACATTTCGCCACATGTTCATATCCTTTGAATGAACAATTATAGAGAACTTATTCGATTGTTAGGAAAACTTATTGCTATTTTTATAAATTATTGACAATTCTATACATACACATATATTTCTGAGAGAAAATATTGGTTTTTGTTTGTAATGAAACTCAAAAGCTGGGCCGATCTACAAAATTTTGACCTTGATTATTCTACGGGGACATGGATAAAATCACGGCAAACTGTTAGTAACTAATTAAATATATGTAAATACAAGTACATATATACATGCGAAGACCAATTAAAAGTTTCCACAGACAATAATGGATGTGGAACGTAAGTACCTATAGGTACCATTAAAAGTTCTTCAACACAAATACTCGTTCAAAAAGATATAAGTATCAATTAGATAACAAAGAGTCTCTGAAAAAAGAGATTGTCCTTTTACCTACATAATGTTTCTTGTGACACTCCGGGGATTTTAAACAAGCTAACAAATAGCAAAGACCCGTCAAGCCTTTCCAACAGGGGAATATAAAACTTAGTTTGTTACCGTGTGAATTCGTATGAACATAATTGACTAAAAGGAGTCTTTTGAGTTGGTGAATTAATTTAAAGACTTTGTTCTCGAGCCGAGATGGAAAAATAATACGTGTTAAGTATTTATTTATTTAAATTGAAAAGTTGAACCAGTTACATTAATTCATTAATTGAATCCAATACAAAAATAAAATTGAATAAGTATCTCTCAAACAAAATACATTTTATATAAAAAACTATTTCTTGTCGCGATTTTAATTTTGTTTTGCATTTCTGAGGTAAAAAACGCGTTAGCATAAATAATTCAAACAATACTGTAAAAGAAAAATTAACTGCAGAACTAAAAATATTCAACTTTATAACGAACTAAAGAGATATCTAGAAGAAAACTTCTCAAGACCGAGAGAGTTCTCTAGCATATAGAATAAAAATGATTATTTATGAAGTCTACTAAGTAAATTCGGGCACGGAGCCAACGGGTACCTAAAATTCATACACTTGGACTATCTACAAAAAATCTTCATTGTTTTTATCTCAAGCAACATTTAATATGGTTTCTTATTATTATCTAAGATTTTTATTAAGAAAATGTATTATGTCGGTCTTATTTTAGTGAATGTTTTTATTATGGTAATTTATTATAATTACATTCTATTAATAATATTGAGGTAATTATGTTTGTGATATTTAGTTGAGATTAGATACAAAAATCACATAAAATATGTAGGTACTTACACGATTTTAAAATCGAGCAATAAAAAGCTATTCTATTTCATCAAAGTTTCATGATTTAGAAGTGTAAGTAGTATAAACCTCTATTACCTGTCTTCATAGTGACGAATATAAGACTCGTATCTATTAATTCATTGTGTGTTAGGTTGCCCGCAAAACAGGATTATCCCAGTGCGGGGGTTGAAAATAATCTATAAGACGTACGTGGGCACTCCTTTTGGCAAAGAAACTACTTACGTAAATTGGTATTCATTAATACTCATAGGATCAACGCACAGCCCAAACCACTGGACGGATCGGGCTGAAATTTGGGATGCGGGTAGATGTTATGACGTAGGCATCCGCTAAGAAAGGATTCTCACGGGATTATGATATACGCGAGTGAAACCGCGGTGAACATTGTACATTAAAATTCATTAAAAAGAAAATGTGATATCGAAATCTCGACCACTAATACCTCTATAAACCATATAAGCTATGTAAGGAAAACAGGATGTACATCATTATTAAAAATTAAACATTTCCTCAATAAAATTACTTCAAATTGAAAGCCGGTACTATGATTGCGAAATTGTGATTAAATTTTATGATTCGTTTCCTTTAATATTATTCTCTGTGGAAACATAAACCGGATTTGTTTCAATATTTTGTTATAAAGTATAACACCGAATAGCAATTTTCTAATATCTATAAATTCTATTCATAATAAGCACAATATTAATACATAATTGGTGGTTGACGAGTTATTGATACTTTAAAGCGACTTGGTTACCTTTCAGCGAGAAACTAGCATTAATTTCAACGTAGGCAGTAAAACAGTTTACCTAAATGGTACCTACCTGTATTAAAGTTATTTCATAAATTATCCTTTAAAGTCAATCTAGGCACCATTGTAAATAATTATTTGAATTAATATGCTTAATACTTGTAGGCCGTTATACTTTTGAAATGTGGCCATTTAACTTGTAGAATTCTTCACATCCATAATGATCAAACCTATGTTACACTGACTTGAGTATTTATTATGTACATATTATATTCTTTTTAATATTATTTTAATGTAATTATGTAACTCAGTCAAAGAAAAGGTGTTTACGTGATATAATAAAGCAATAAGGGTGGAAACGAACCCAACATCCGCCTACGTGTTGATAAACAAAATTATGCATAATATCAGTAACTGTGACATTTTGTTTACTTACTGTACGTACGTTAATAGACTACATACTTAATTGAAAAACATGGTGTCATTCATGTAAATAAAAATACTTAAACGAAGTTTTGGTGAAATAGATTTAATTTGTTTTACATTATATTACACCAGAGTCTTCAGTGACCACGAATTGCTAAACGCCAGAAATGCCAAACATAATTTAAAACTGCGAATTTGATTTGAACTGTAAATGAAATGTAAACATATCCTATTTCAGATTTTTACCCTCATCAGAATAAAAGAGTGAAAACGTGGATAAACTATATCGTTGTTATTCCTTGTTTACGAGATGATATAAAAACAAATACAAAACTCACCTTTAATCTGCGACAGTCGGTTATCATCCACGTCGATTTCTAGCGGGTATTCGGGCATCCAGACAGTGAATCGGGCGAGGCCGGTGTATGTGCCGTATTTGACGATCACAGAGGCATTGGAAGAGCCACGTATTTCCGAACCGTCTACGTACACGGAACTGCATGATGATGATACCTTGGGAGAAGGAGTTGTTTTTTAGTGATAAGTAGTAGGGGTGTTATAAGTTTAAAGTGTATGTATATCTGTGGCTTTACAGTTTATACATTTTAAACAGAGGATCAGTTTTGAATGAGTTCTTTTTATTATAAGGTGATATGAGTGCATGAGGGTCTTGGTTTTCTTTATTCAGATATAGAGATATTATAATATCTACTCTACATACAGCGCCGTCTCGAGTTCAATCAAATGCCACCTGAGAGAATATTTTCAATCTAGATATAACTTAGAATGAAATAGTTTTCTTTGCAAAACTTGGATCTAAAAAGCCTATATGTAAGCTTGCTTCGACTAACTGTCTTACAACTTAAATAAATGATGTCCTTATTTGGTTTATATTGAAATTTTGATTAGACAAGTTTCGATTCAATTCAAGTCAATTAAAACATGTTTACGTAATAAACATAAATATAATTTAAAATAGAACCTGACTAATATATTGGTTGCATAAACACAAAATTGTTCGCATACATTTTAGCGAAACGTCAACGTGAAAGCGGTTAGGAGATATTAATAGGCAGCTTTAGCTGGTCTAATGGTATTTCCGTTCGAAGGCAAAGTCAATCAATTAAGTGTATTACTCTGGAGCTCGATGTTAAAAGGGAAACTCATTATTAAATAAACTACTTTTAATACTTAAAGAGACAGGAAAAAGTTTAGATTGGCCATTACGGCAGCCATTAATACTCGTGTAACATACTAAATCAATCACTCCATCATCTTCATATAGCAATTCACTACTACTAACTAGTTTATTACCTGTAAGTACCTGCAACCTGCATCTAGGAATTCTAGGGAGACTCACACACACATTGACACATACTCACACACACACACACTGACACATACTCACATACACACACATACATATTCATTCATACACATCTAGATCAAGACAATCATTTTTAGAGACTTAATACACTCCTATAAACATTTTAATAGACAATATGAATACTTAATTAACAAGTTACCTTCAGCACACTCTCATCCTCAGAATGACAGGAGCTTTGTAAAGTGACATCAGCGACTTGACCAGCCTGTGACACAATCAGCACCTTCATAGCTTGAGACACTTGACGCCCTGTCAGTACTGCTGTGTTTAGCACTTCCCAGTTCTGTCAGAGGAGATGTTAGGTTAGATATTTTGTTAGATTAGCTATAGGATCTAAATAGAGAAATTAGACATATTACTTGTATTGTAGTTCATTCTATAAACACTATTAAAAATATATGAGTTCCCTTAGCTTTCCGTTCGTAAACTTCGCAAGCGGTATCACGTTCTGAATTTTAGAAAAAAATCTGTTACACAAGTCATTTTTGATTTCTAGCTGAATTGCGACATAAAAACTTTTATAGATGGATTTTCATAAAAATCATCTTGCTTTTCTAAGTTTAGTGATTGAATTTCTGAAAATTTTTCGTTAGTGCTTCGCTTCGTTATAAAAGGAATCAGCATGAAGATTTTACGGCCTTCGTCTAATGGCACTTGGCTAAACTACAGGTAGTTTATGCTTTATGATCAATCAATCAGTAAAATCTGAATACTACGTAAATGTGCATTTGTAATTATATATCAGAAGAACCGAGTATTCTAAACAAATTAATTATAATGTATGTGTTTCTACAAATGTGTAGGTATTTATATCTATAAAATTAGAACAATTCCGTATACAATGCACGTGAACGTATAATCGCTAACAATGTGGTTTTGAACAGTTCAGCTTCGGCGCCTTTAATTAGAATAGCGCTGCTATAAATTAATCTCAAGCGAGATTAGTTTAACTAAACGGATTATACAACACCGAGGCATTATTACGGCGAACCAAATATTGCTTGCACAATGCACTTCATCACTCATGTCTAGATAAATTGGTTTAATCATCCAGTCTGTATATGGGAGCGCCCATCCGTCAGTAAACGGATATGAGGAGGCCTGCCTCGCCTCGGGCGCAGGTTAATATCGCTTCGCTAATATTGAGATAAACTAATTGCTTTATAAATATCAGTCTAACTTCATTAGTGTGTCGGCTCGGGCCCGCACACGACGCCGCATGTAAATTACTCCCTTCAATTTAACTATTTAACCAATTGTTCTTTCCGTATGTTAGTTTCCGTTCAAGTGATCAATTTCAATTGCTTCATTAAAGCTTGTTTGATCTACAATTAAGTTGAAATAACTTGATAACTTTTTGGTGATTGAACTTAAGTGCACTCTTGAGTTTAGATTAAATCAACGACAACATGTAATCGTTGGATTATTTAATAATAATAAACTGTCAAAACTAAAAATAATAGTTGTTTGAAAGTAATTAAATAATTAAGATAATTAATTGATACTCTATATGCGTTCGTAGATAATACTTCGTCGTTTGGCAGCTGGTGTGGGCGGTGCCCGTATTCTAAAGCCTCCATTAGCCGGCGATAAAGCTCCCATTACACCACTTCATTCATGCTAAGAGTGCACCATTAGACGGTAATCTCGACGATTTGTTGCGATCACGTCCGTTCCCCACATTATAATACCTTACTACAACTATTATGTAAAAACACGAACCGAAATTTTTATATTCATTTACAATACAAATCATTGCTTACATAGCACATTTTACAGTCCAATTCGCAGACAATAGTCGACCGTAGAAACGATTTAACCTCGTAAAACCTTTGAAACTTAATAAAGATATCGTTACAGCAATAAAAGGGAACTCTCGTTGGTTTCATTAATTACTTAGAAAATACCTTTTGGTTAATTTATAGCGGCAATCGATGTCTCAATAAATTGTTGATTTCGAGCACCTTCATTATAACTTAGTGGGTGTCGGAGATAGTAATCAGAATTAGCATTTCTCTCCCATTCAGATAACAGATAAAATCTTATTCTTGGAACATTTAAAGTTCTATACGCTTAATAAATAATGCAAAGAAGGTGTACCCGTACTTTAATAAAATGGGTATTATACCTTACAGATCCCAACTAAATGTAAATATTTGTCAGCTTACCTTAGATATTGGCAATACAGCTTGTATGTCATCTTTTTCTATATCAAGTCTTGTATTAACCCTGTGCTCATGAGGAGGTTCTTCGGTTGTCGAGACTGTGTTGGCTGCAGACGAGAGTTTGGCGGACCAGCTGAGTCGGGCTGTGCCCCTCCCTGATTCACCCTCGGAACCTTCAGCGTCTCCTTCGCTCTCTGCTCCTACTTCTACCAGCCAAGTTAAGACTTCTTCCCATCCAGGGCCACCAGCCCCAGTTTCTTCGACATCCCTTCGAAAAAAAATTCATGGGTGTTTATTTGGTTTAAGCCTCTAAATCAAATTAATTTACAAATACAGTCATATAAGTATACGGGTACATTACGATTTAAATAAAATTTAAACAGTGCAAACTTTGCTACAGAAATTTGCCTTCTGTAAACGCTTCTTGAATCAACAACAACGAATTCCCAAATTACAATTAAAACAATCATTAATGCGTTCCAACGTTACGATAATTTTAAGTATACATCTAGTTAACGATAAATTAACCTTTCCGAAAAGCTTTCAAAGGTCGTGGGTTGTAAGGGTGAGCGTAAAGGGGAATGGAGTCACAATAAATCAATAATTCACGTAGGCAGCCTCGCTACACTGGCGATATATAAAACGTCATTTTCCAATAAAACTACACAATTTTGTTAACAGATTGGGGCTATCAGAGTTGAGATGTGAATTTTCATTATAGGTACGCGCAATTTCTGCGCCCCGATTTATAGCTCTCAGCAAATGTAAAGTGGTCGTGAGCGAAATTGTGAACAAATCCCAACCAAGGAAATGAGAAAGGGACTTTATTTCATTATGAAATACACCGAATAAGAAATATGTTTTCATTTCCACGAGTACGAAACTTATACAATAGAATATTAGGTACCCTGTCTTTGTATAGGAAGTAGATATTAGTTCATTTCGAATAGGGACGTGACGTAAGTAGTATTGTGTGTAGCATACAAAATAGGTAGATGATATTACGACTGAATAGAACAATGATCCAGTTTGTCTTATTTATCGAGTTTGTATTAACAAGGAGGGCTGTTGTGGCGCTGTGTTATATAGATTTTCCTCTTTTGTTGATTATCAGTCTTGTTTGAATAGCATTGTCGGGAGTAGTTACGTTAACCCACTTACGATAGTGTCGCGAAACGAAAATGACCCGAGGGCACAGTAGAGAAAATAGAAATGAATCCCGTAAATCCGCTCTGCAAAGTACTGTCCGTGCGAGGCGGGCGCTCTGTTGGAAACCACCGCTATATCTCTGACTACTAGATTGCAATCTAGTTTTATATTCAAAAACAAAATAACTTTGCATATTCAGTTAGAAATTTATTTTCGTGCTCAACCACACCAATCGAATAGTCAGCACAGGTTTCCAATATCGCAGTCAGTAATAACTTTTTCCAATAATGGTACATAGTGAATAATCGGATTACCTATTTTTGTTGAGAAATACGAAACTGTACAGTAGGCAAGTTTATTCTATAACGGTGTGTAAAACTATATATTTTGGAGCCAACATTTCGTAGTATTGTTCCGTTTTCTTTGTTGACATGTACGAGTACTTTTCCTTTTAAGGGAAAAGAACGCGACAATCGCGATCGCAAGATACGATATCGTAAACCTACTTGCCCTACTTGATGGGTTTTTTAATGGAAACATTTTGTTGCTTTGGTTTATTATTCTATAAAATAATGATACTTACGAATCAAAATCATCGTCGTCCCGTAATGGTTGTTCCAATCTTGTGGCTGTGACTGTTGCGGCTCGTGGCTTCACTTCTGCTGTGACAGCCCATCTCGAATTAGCTGCTGTCACACTGACTAGCCGCAGTCCAGATTTAACTTTCATCCTGATGAAACCGTAATTAAATTTATTATTTGAATCTACGATTCCCTCAATAAACAATGTAGCCACATCAAGTTACGTAGCCCATATAAAATAGAACGAAAAGATGCATTTCCGAAGCTTTAACTCTCACGGCTAAATTGTCGCACGTTAGAGCTATTCCAGAATTTATTCTACTGGGAAGCGAAGACGTTATAAATTTCCATTTAGGCACATGCGGCGTTATACCCGGGCGTTCGCCATAGAAGCGGCTACGCGCGCCTCGTAAAGTCGTAACTCAAAAGTGGAAACAGACACATGTATCTATGAAGTTCGGGAGCAGGTGGCGCAGATAATGTATGGAACGATATCGAGATTCCTAGCAGTACAATAAAATAACTTTACTAACGGAAAATAAACGTGCGATGCCTCCGTGACAAAGTAGAGCAATCGTTTCGAGGTCTGATCAATGATGTCTATTAAATACGGTCGGAAATCGATATTGTTGTTACTCGACTACTAGTTATTGCTGGTCTTTAAAGTAAATTAAATTATTTAACACTGAAATACACTCCACATTTCACTTTTATAACGACGATAAAACTTATCGGTAGATTTACCAACTTTACCAAATGTTTGTATTTTACAGTCACGCGATATTCTTTCCTTGGAGACCGACCAAATTTCTTTGTTTTGATTTTTGTATAAAGTTTAATTTTCACCCGTAGTAAACTGCAGGTAACAAAGAATAATGTTTTACAGTAGCAATGAATTAAGTTAACGGTCAAAGTACTGCAAGCTGGCCATTTCAAATTACGGTCCTAATTTATGCTTAACTTGGTACGTTGTGCTACATCACAAAGCTACGACCACCTCCTAGGTGCAAATGTAACAAAGAGTGGGAAATTCCGCAGGTTGCTCTAGGCCAGCGCATTTGTTATGGGCACGTACGAGGGACGTTTATCAAAAATTTGTGCAAGGTATTCTTTGAAGTACCTTTTCGCAAATAGCTTTGTGAGCAGCTGTTATTTATTGTAATGCTGTGGGGAGCAGTTACTGGGGTGAACAACTTACTAAATGACTTCATAATTGGCTATTTTAATAATGATTTGTTTAGTTTTGTGAGTTGAATATTTAAAATATAATTGGTGCCTTAGAATGATTAATGATGTTTGTATTATTGTTTTCTCTTTTGTTTAATTAAAAGCTTGTTTACGCCACTATATTTAACTAACTTTATTTTTCTCCATCCATCAAAAGGTTGCCTGGGAGATCACTGTCAACGATAAGGCCCATGGGGTAACGTTACTAACACGTTTCACCAAGCTTTTTGTTTTTAATATTTATTTTATTCTTGTTTTTTATTTGTTAGTTACGTAAAATTTTAGTCACTAACTACTTACGTATTTTTATGCATTTAGAATTTCCTTAAAACCTAACTAGAAAACAAAGAAGTAGATACTGTGTGAATTCAGTGCTTAAACAACTTCCCATTGCAGGTTTTATAAAACCCGCCATGTATGTAATGTATATGATGTTTGTGCAATGTAATAAAATCTCATTTCTAGTTATAAAATGGTTAAAGTTTTAATTGGTGCATTGAGGTTACTAGTGGCGACATCCAAAACTCTAAAATGTTCCGCAGTTCAGTAGGGCTCTTACATGAAAACGTTAACATACCTACTTGGCGAGTGTCTCATTTATTTTCAATCCAAAGTGCCATTTAAAACTCGTCAAGGGTTTGAAAGAGGTCATTATTTTTCTTTGCATAGTAATTTTCATTTTGCATCCGTTTAAAACGGTAAGTTTAGTGTCATCACTTGACTATGTAAACAACGTTTCGAGCACGTTTTAAGTACAACATCCTACGCAAAATAGATACGTTGACACGCAATAAACCAGTCGAGTCGTATTGATTCTATGATGTTCCGAACAGAGATGTTGAAAATCATTTGGTAGTTGACATCTAGTGGCTCATACAGGCGGCGGCGGCGCGTCGTTTCTCTCGATGCCACTCCGTACCGCTATGTCAGACCTGAACACTGCATGGGCGGTCACAAATGTCAATTGCTTCATTTCACACTACGGAGTGCGGAGACATATTGATATTTTACGTTAAAATTTATTCGTATTTACACAATGTATTATTACTTACAAGTGTAAAAACCAATATTTATTATAATTAAGTACTTATATATTTGCTGACTTACCTGATAACAACGTGACCGATGTTGTGGCTGGCATCTCGACGTACGACGAAAGGTAGATGTAATCGGGAGTGTGGATATAAAGGTGCTCGAGGCAGCAACAAAGCGGCGTCACCAGCCCGCGCTTCTCGGTATCCAGCGCGAGCACCTGCCAGTGTAACAGAACCAAGTGGCCAAGCTGGTTGTACCGAAACACGGCCACAGGCATCTTCTCCAGTTTCACTACTGCTTGCCTCCGCTGCACTGTATGCAAGTTTCACTGTCCTAGGGGGCCGTTTTCCTTTTCCATCCGCTGGCCACCATGCAGCTGGAACTGTTAATTCTGCTAAACATGCTCCTTCTTCACCTTCAGGGCCACATGTTGCCGTCAAAGTTCTTGTACCGAGCGTTGCATGTAATGTAATACATACTCTTCGCGGTCGTGCTACAGACCGACGAGCTCCTCCTTCGCCCCCAGTATGGAAAAGTACTCGCAATACAGGAGCATCTCGTGGCAACTCACGAAAGACAAGATGTGCAGACACATCAAGTCTATGAGCAGTTGCATCTTGTAATTCCGTAAGTGATGCATTCCTTTTCGGAGGTTCTAACGGATCTGGTACCGCATAACGCGCCGGCACAGTTTGTTTCGTAGAAAAGGGCCCGTACGTAGCACGCACTGAGGCCGGCGCAGATCCTTGTAGGACCGTAAATCGATCTAGAGATAAGAGGGCGCCGGGTAAAGCCGTGCCCATAGGCTCGGGAGGCGGACCCTGTCCATTCCACCTAGCGGTATGTTTCAAAAAGAAACCGCTATCTTTATTCTCGAAATGAACTTCAACTGCAATCACTGCTCCTGTAACAATAAATAAAAGCTTGTTAGTGATGTCACGAATCATTTATAGCCATACGTAACTCGCTTACAATTTTGAGTGAATGTTTTTATTTTACTATTTTAACAAGAGATAAAAGGGTGTCCAACCACGAATATCTGGCAGTGTTCCAATCGTATGCGTGCCTTGTAAGATGTCAATTCACCCTGTTTTGTTTGTAAACAGAAAGATATTTTTAAATTGATCAATGTATTTATATAACTGAGTGTTAATTGGAATTCATTCATGCATATGAAAATGCCTTTCATAATAAATTATTGTCGGTCGTCGGCTCAGAAAAGCGTCATCAAAAAGGCGCGGGTTGTTATAAGAAACAGTAAAATATTTAATGAAAAAATAAATAAGTAAGATTAGTGTGAGAGCGAGAGTGGGTGTTCTCGGTATGACGGATGGGCGCGCGTCACGCGTGCTAAGGCCTCGTCTCGTTTATTGGGTCAGGATTTGTGTCACGTTCTGTTGTACGAGCCCTCTCGTGGAATTCATTATGTCCTATTTATAAGGCTTAGTGGTAGGTCCTTTATAAAATATTTTGTTTCTTATGTTATTGAGCTGTAAGATGTATTTGGCCCATAAAGCCGTTGCGTGATCTAATAAATCTATAGAGGGATTGGATAAAGCCCCGATGAATACATTTAAATAAAATAAAACCATACATTTGTACATTCATTGTAATACAAATCCGAAAGCATTAAGCGTAATGCCCTCGTGCTGTAGGAAGCAATTGCCTCATTTGCAAGGAAACGCCATTGTTCTAGCACCCCATCTATATGAAGTAGGTGGGTAATATAAACTTGGTACACTTATAACAGAAATATTTGGATTGTTTTACATAAATATGCTTTATTATGTTAATATTATAAATATTTTATTAAAATCCAAAAATACGTATACATATCCAGATAATCCAGTGTAAACTTCTCTTTATAATTACAACATATTTATTTCATGCGCGTTTGTTTGCTAATTAAATTAAACTTTAATTAATTAAATACTGTTATGAACCCTTGTTTTATTCGCGTATAAAAACAGGAAATATAGTTACGTTTATGTAGAGACAATAGTGAACTACTAAAATTCTCGTAGTAAGTCTAGTTTAAGTTAGTAACTAGAATTAGTCATATCAAATACAAAAACACATACAAATACTTTATCTTTACGAGTTTAACTAAAAGAAACATCAAGGGACCATTCATTTTAAAAGTACCTCATATACAACAATCTATGAAGTTAATAAATCGAAAAGCAATCTTGTGATTTTCAATAAGTCTTATTTCGTATCGAGCGAATTTCCAACACTTTAATTTCCCTCGGAACGTAGTTGTGGCGGTTACAAAAAGATAAGTTTTGAATTGATATCGCGTTTCTAGATCGCACCCTCGATTGCTCGACGGGGAGGCGCGGGGTGTAATAACTACCACAATAGTAAATCTTTAGAAAGAAACCACTCACATCGCACCCAGTGATCGAGACTCTTTTATGTCAATTTTCTTTTAAAAGAATTTTCTTTTCATTATGTTTCCTTTGTTATATCTGTTGCCGAGCATTGTGGGCTGTATTATGATGAAATGTAGCGTTAACACTTATTCATGTAGGAATAAACTTTCATTGTCATCGAAGTTAAAGGTATAGGTAATATGTAAAATTTTAGGTCCATCAGTGTAAGATCGTACCCAACTGGTTACTCAATTGAGGCGAAAATTTAAAAAGGAGCTACCTTTTTATTTTAGGAATTCTAAGTCCACACTATAAAAATCATAAAGATAAGTTAAATAAAAGTTTTAATTACAGATCTATTAAAAATACTTCAAGCACTTTATTAAGACCTAATAAAGCACAATATCTAGATATACACACATCAAAAGTGTCTAGGGATCAACATATATTTTTGCAATAACTTTTCTCCTGATTGATATTAATTAAAATTTTCTTTAAGGATTCATCAAATAAAGTGTTTTCGTTTGTCACAGTAACGATAAACCAAGTCACCTTTGCATTAATAAAGAAATTTGCCATTTTCCTAATAAAGGGATTTTTGACATTTGAACCACTAACATTAAAGTTCGAAAAAAAGACTGAAATAACAGTTTTCTTTAAAATTTTATTGGGTAACTTAAACAATTAATAATCCGTGTTTCTACCGCGAACACTAACAACACAAGAACATCGGTTTGGCATACTCAAAATGAGTTCATCCAAATCACGCTGTGGAATGGCCGCCCATGTTCGTTGCAACAACAAAAAAAGGTCTTCTTGCGACTGGATACCCTCCATATTCGGCAGAGCTCTTCTCTGTAGCATATCCCATGCATGCTCAATCGGGTTCAAGTCTGGCGACTGAGCAGGCCAGGGCAGGACATTGATGTTAGCTGCGGCGAGAGTCTGTCTTACAACTCTTGCGGTGTGCGGTCGTGCATTATCATGCATTAACTGAAATAAGGGACCGATTTGCACTTGTAGAGGAACGATGACGTCTGATACAATCGTCTCAGCATAAATTTGAGCGTTGAGGTTGCCTCTGATCCAAATCAACTCAGTTCTTCCGCCGATCCAAATACCCGCCCATACCATGATGGTTCCACCACTATAAGGATGGACTTCCTGGCAGGATTTTAATCGCTGTTGGCGTCCAGGGGTTCTCCAGTGTCGTATACGTCTTGTATCCGGTCTCATACCAAAACGAGACTCATCAGAAAAGCACACGAAACGCCATTGTTCTTCTGCCCAATTTCTGTGTTCAAGAGCCCATTGATATCGAATCCTACGATTGTGCATTGCTATAGGTGGTACCCGTAGCGGTCTTCGGGAATGAAGGTTCACTTCATGCAAGCGGTTTCTGACTGTTTGGTCGCTAATTAAGTTCCCTGAAGAGTGATGAAGCCGCACGGCTAACATCATGGCGGTTATTGTTGGAGCTCTTCGAGTTAAGATTTGAATGTATCGGTCTTGTCTCCGTGTGGTGCAGCGATACCGTCCTCCATGGCGCTCAGCCACGGTACCAGTGCTTCGGTAACGTGTCCAAAGTCGACTGATAACACTCTGACTTGTATTCAGAGCTAAAGCCACAGTACGTTGCCGGGAACCAGCTTCTATCATTCCCACGGCTCTGAGCATTTCTTCCCTGCTTAAATGACGTCGCCGCTCCATAATAACGTTGGTTTTAATCAGTAGTAGGGAAACAGTAGCACTAATAATGTCTTCAATGCGTTGTATGTTTTTATAGGGAAAATATTGACAGCTGATTTTCATCTTTTACTCGAATTTGATTCACAGTTCCTGATTCAAATTATGAAATGCACCAAAAAGGATCCATATAAATTTATAAAATCATAAATTTATTACAAAGCCACATCTCAATCTCAAGAAATCCGCATAAAAATGCTTGATCCCTAGACACTTTTGATGTGTGTAGATCCAAAGACCAACAGACGTAGGCAATAATGTATCCTACTCTAATAATGGGTAAATATTTGTCCATTTGTAATGGCGTGTCGCCGATGGCAATTTGACGTCATTCCGTAGCCAACAATCATTTACATAAATGTTTCAGTGTACACATTTGTGATATCTACTTAACTCCGATTTATTGACAAACAAACAGGCCAGTTCATTACGAACTTATTATAAAGATATCAGCTACGATAGGCTACGTGAAAACTCGTTAAGAATCGTTTAAAAGTAACTTTGAATTTTCTTGATTTTTCCCGGCTTTAAAACCGAGATTCGCAAAATCCGTCCCCATTTTTGAGCTTAGCAATTTTTTTTTTAATGAATTCATACTAAAATGCGATGTCATCAAATTCCTTTGTAAAAAAATCTGTGTAGGTATTCCTACCTATATTAAAACAAAACATCATAGTATTAAATATTCTTTAAGCAAAACCGATCTAAATTGCCTCTAAAATTTGTATGAAACGACAATAAACTGAAAAAATTGAGGTAAGGGTAGGTTGCGTAAAAAGTAATGGTTCACCCTCCGACCAAGAAGGGTGGACTGCTAAATAAATTTGTGTTTGCTTTATCAATTTTACACAGCGAAAATTGAAATAAATATTTTGGGGCCACGGTTTGAATTACTCGTGTGAATGAACGCCATAATATATTTATCTAGGTTATGTACACATAAAGATAAATGTTATTCATTATTTATAAACCTTATACCTACCTGGATGTACTGAGTTCCATTATTAGTTCTAACAACGTAAGTTTGCTATATTTTTTCAAGCATAAATAACGCGTATTTCTATCTATACTGTGCCAATATTATCTGTGAGAAATTATTTTTTCTCTGCATAAGTGATATCATAGGCAATATCTTCCTTTATTTTTTACTTATTCGTTACTTTATAATTACACTTAAAGTTATTGCAATACTAATCAACAAGGTTTTAAAAAGGTAAAATTTTACGTAAGTAAATACATTACCGCGATTTTACGAACCTATACAGTGGCAATTAGGATTATCTTGACTAACACTCTACAACTCCTATTTTATCATACTAAAAGAACATTTACGGCTTTACAGCGCATTTTCAGTTCGAAATTTATAACATATTGAACCATGTTTCTATTACTAGATAAAATGAGCTTTGAAATTTATACTGTGAAGCAGTATTGTCGCGGTAAAGCCACGTGAAAAATGTGTTCAATAAAACACCTTCGTAAGCTTTTTGTTGCGGTTTTTATTTTCACCGTCAAAGTTATCTGTTACGTCACGTAGGTTTTGTAGTGTAGAACGAAAATGTACGACCAAGGTTTAAAATAACATATTTGTGAATTATTTGCGTACTTACAATGATGTTCAAATATCGTTTTTTTGTCTCAATACGCTATTATGTATCATCAGTGAGAGAGAGAAGCTTACGCCTTGCAGTGAGATCTTACTTATTTTAAAACACAAAACATGAATTTAATTTAGTAATGTGTTCATGTACATTAAAACAGTAACATACTATATGCACTTTATGACTCAAAGCTTAATTGAACAAACTGATCGTATGAGCCGCGCCAAAATATCCAAAAAGGAAAAGAAAAAATCAACCAATTTATTAATCTGAAAGTGTAGCGACCAGACAAGAATGCGCTACCAGCACATACGTAACTTATTACACGTCTTCAGCGAATTCCTGGAACACGCCTGACTCATACAACGACATAATTTAATGGAGCTCGATATAGCACCAGGAATCTGTCAACTGAACTATGGTAATAACACGAACACACTCGTGGAACACGACCGGTGCATCTCCGGACTACGGGTGATTAAATAGCGGGGCTTACGTAGTATAAACTGGCTTCAGGCTAATGTAAACTCGTAGATATATTGTCCATTCCATACTTCGTGGAACTATTCAGATACCGAGATTTATTACACAACAAAACTATTATTTTGTGTAAGACAATTTGAAAATTTCTATCTAAAAATATCGTTAATATTAAGTTACCCATCCATAGAAAACTATCTCGTTAGTTACTCAAAACGACCTTTGAGAGACGTCAGCCTCTCATATAGTGCTTCACTCAAGAGCTCACTTAAAAGCTCCAACCCATAGTAACTATATCCTATCTAGATGATTTTCCTCTCTGTCATATAAACACACGTACACAGAAACCATACAAGTATCTTGTTTTCGTCCCCCAAGGAAATCTAGTCGAATTGGTAATTTTTCGCTCTTAAATATTTTGTAACATGTTGTCGTTTATTACTATGGATTTAGGAATGAGAGTGGCCTTATGTGAGACAAAGAAGGGACAACATTAACCCAATTAGTGTGGACTTCTTAATTAGTGAGTGCATTATATTTAACACTGTTAGAAACGTTATGTAACTCTGGGTTAAGTTTACAAGTTCATACTTTAAAGGTGTTTCTGTGTAGAACAGATTAAGTGTAATTAGTACGAGGAACCATTCACAGTTTATTACACAAGTTTAACAAATCGCTGTGTATCCTGCCATGAGACAGATCGCCTCCGCACATTCCTGCCTTGTTTACAATATATCTTCCCGTTCCGTGAGACCAGACTTTGGAGCGCTTTTCCCTTCTATTGTTAACGACTTGGGTAGGCTTTAACATTATGTTGGTTTAAATCTGAAAAGCTTTACAGTACCACGCTATTTAAGAATGATGTTGTTACTGACTTTTGTTTTACTTACAAAACTCAAGTAATTGTCCTACAATATGATTTTATACTAACTAGACCGATAAAGCATTCGTTTTACATCTTTAAGTAACATAATTGTATCCGAATATCTAATACCATTACACGCATACTTACAATTCTTTATTGTTCAATCATTTATCGTTGAATTTCCAATATAACATTTAAGAACATAAGTCAAATAACAATAGATATGGAAATAAACCGATTTACACGAATAATCGTGCTGCGGTGATAAATCGTATTTCGGGATGGCAGATATTTTAAATCACCCGATAAACGCAGGACTTTACTTTTGGTGTTCCGCTTCTCGATAAACACAAATGGATTTATTTTCATTATTCTGCATTGTAAATTTCGAAGTTCAAAATGAATCGCAGTATGCTCCAATAATTTTGTATTTTATGAAACTTACCGTTGAAATACTTGCCTGTATTTATTGCATATATCACGTAAATCCTTATCAAGCACGATTGCAAACGCTTATTATCATTTGACCACCTGTGTTGAATTGTTTACAAATGTTATGACATCGGTTATTTGATTTAAATTTGCATACATAATGTAATACGATTAGTTTTAGCATATTCCGTAGCTTTATTTAGTCGGTTAGGAAGTCAAATAAACGAAAAGCTTGTTTATAAACAGACTTGTATGTTTACAGAATTGAATTTGTAAAAGAAGTCAACAATTACTTAAAGCGGTTGTTAGCTTTGGAGTAATTAGTATCGGAGTCGAGTGGTGGGTGCGGCGGCGGTTGTGTGCCGACAGTCGCATCCCCCCGCGACTTAACAATAACACTTGTCGCACCCATCTATATGCAAATAAAGGCGCCGGGCCAACCCTTGATCTTTGTTTGCGTATCCCTCATTTGTCTACTTTGTGGCTTGTTAAATAACACGAGGTTGCCATTAAAAATATGGGCACGGGTTTCGAGCGTCGTTACACTGAATGCGAGTTCTGTACTTCAACTTGGGATCGTTATTAACTCGCCGCCTGTTCTGTATCACAAATGTGAGTCCTTTCGGTAATTTAATTTGACCAGAAAATAGGGCCGAAACCTCGGCTACAGTACATCGCAATCTTCTTTGTGAAGACACAGATTTTTGAGACAAAATAAAACCTTATAGAAATATCGTGATCATAACAAATCGCCTGGATACGGGTGGAACAAGTCAATTCGAGGGGTAACGAGGTTCGAAGTTATAAAACGCGGGAAAATAGGATTAGATAGGATAAAAAGCTATTGCCTGACGGAGACCGCTGGCTCTTTTGTTCAAGAAAAATGTAAATTGAACGGAGACTTGTCGCATCGCATACAAGACTGACAATGCTTCACATTTCTCGAGCTAACATTGTTTACATTCACATTATTCCCGCTATGTGTTACGTGATCTCACCGACCGGGAAAATATAAGTTTATTTCTTTACTTATATTGCAGCAACATACGTGAGGGTGACACCACTTGGAAATTTCTAGAAGTTGTGAGTTTTGTATGTGACATAACTTATGTATAGTTGTATTATATAAATCAAGTCACAGTCACAGCAACTATACTACAAACGACACATAATTTAAAACACTGCAGTATTTGGGACTCTAACGTGTTCTATTTACAGTTCAAACTTCAGTAACTAAGTATGTGGACGTTCCGTAGTTTCCAGCAGTAATCATAACGCTACTGCTGCAAACAGTGAAGTAAACTCTGCAAGCTCGACAGGTAGGAAGCCTAAATTCCGTTAGGGGCGAGACAAACTAATTTAACTTCGACGTTACCTGAACATACGTTAGCAGAGCAGTTTGCTTTAGTTACATTTATTAAATTAAATCTATTTTCATACAATTTTATCTCACACACGTAGCCTTTGTCATGTTCATTGAGAGCTCCAAATTTCTATCATGTGACGGAAAATGAATTGTCAGTACCTATATGAAACTAAGTTTATCGTAACATAAAGGAACACATGTATTAATTACAAAGAATCAAACGTCATTATGTGTAAATCCTACTAAATAAGAACTAGGTAAATAAGTTCAGCTATTCATACAGCACACAATGGTCAGAACTTATTACATTTATCTCGATCAACAATTGTCCACTGTAACTAATTGAGTAGTTACTTTACTCTTGTTGAATGGAGTCATATTTCTGTTCTCAGTGAGATACGATATCAACTTACAAATTACAATGAACCACGATAAACTATACCGACCTCTTGTGGCTGCTTCAAAGGGTTTGCTTGTTTAATTTATGAATTAGAGGCACTTGTATACACAAAAATGTACCGTTGTTGTTCTGACAACTATGAAATATAAATTGTATTAAGTATTTTATTTTAAGGTTTATTCGGTCAGTGAAATTGTAATCGTGACCAATTGCAGTATGTAACGTGGAGCCCTGCTGAGCCGTCGGCGCACACTCAGCGGGGTGTCGCGCGTCCCTCTATGTACCATCATCACAGGCCATAACGTACCGTCACTCAAATACTACTAACCCATCATAGTTTTTATTACATTAATATAAAGTTCAAATTCACCCTATAACATTCCCTGACATTACAATCTTGACCTTTACTGGTATCTACCGACGTTTTATTCGTTTATATATTGGCCACAATGAGACAGGTTGATTGTAAAGTACGAGATTACATTATGATTATTTTATTGGTCGTATAACACGCCGGCAATGTTTCGGTCTGTATGTGCTGTCATAAATAAAAGTAATAATTGTACCAAACATAAAACAATACAATTGAATCGCTGTTACATTTGAATATGCTATCGACTTATTGATCTCACTCCCACACAAATATTTTTCAAAGAATATTACCTCTATTTATGTATTAGGCGGTACATTACTAACAAAACTTACATCACGATAACACGAGCGAGCGATTTATAAATTCTTGGAAAAACTGACTGAAAAATTTCTCCCCATGAAGTCGGTATTTGATGTTAAAGGAAAAACTAAAAATTCATTTTTAAAATAACTTCCCTACTACGAAAATACTGTTCATTTCAAGTGGAAACGAACTAAGTTTTTTCAAGTACTTAATGTTTTAACGGTTTTATTATACGTTTTCGGAACAAGAAAAGAAAGAAAAGTTTTTAATTTTTCGTGCGCGTTTCATCAGTGCAACATACATTTGCGGTGTACCTCAGACGGTAGGTCGACACAATACGAAGCAAGATGCAAGTGATGCACTCTCTTTGCTTTCAGAGATATTGTCGCACCTGTAGGTATTCCAAGTTTACAGTTTACAAAGACGCGGCACCTACAACAGTATATATTTACATATCAACTCTGATAATCGCAATCACGGAGAAACTCTTAGTCTTCACCTTTCAACTTGCATTTCCTTAATTAACTTTGGCGTGCTACTTTAGCAAGTCATACAGACTTGCCAGTTAGCAAAGTTACTTAACTTTAACTCTCTCCCAACAGACTGTTTTTCTTAAATCACATTAAGGGTCAAGTTTTTGTTTAAATTAGGTACTTAAGTATTTATAATTCTAAATTAAACTTTGTGGATTTAGTAACGAAAATACTGATACTGCGTCAAGATAAATATTTCGAGACCTTGGTGTCTGCCAAGGGGAAGTTTTTTTAATACGGGCAATGTATGGTTGCTATTTTCCAAAAATCGAATTTGGGATCACCAAAATGCAAAGGCACATAACGTAATTATAGCCTTCCCACTTTTGTTAATATCGTCATCGAAAGAAAAGCTTTTATGTTATGTATTGGGCTTACAAACGAAAATACCTCGAAGGCGAACATATTATATTGAAATATATTTGATATTTTATTATTATCACATGATAAAATATCCAATAAATATATTATACACTCGTATAACACAAATTCGCCCACGAAAATATCACATATAATACTTATTTTTATACATGTACCTTCCTATTGTTAACTGGGTACCAATTTACCTACAATTGCTCAGACATATCGATCAACTACTTAATAATCTCTAATAATATCCAATTGACTCATAACATTGATATTTGGTGATTGAGAGCCTTATTCAATCGAAAACAATAAAGTATTGTATTTAAATATACTTGTTCTCAATTGGATAAATGAATATGTACTTGACAATGTGATACTAATTAAGACCTTTATATAAAAGTATCACAAATTAACGAATGAAGGATTGTGGGCAGTATCTTATACAATTAAGACATAAGGAATGTATTTTTTTAATTAATCTGTATGTTCCCACTGCTGGGCACAGCTCTCTTTCAGCTGCTACCATATTTTAGCTAGGTCTTTCCAATATTTAAGATTAAATAACTTTCAAAGCTTTTGATGTAAGTAGGAATAGTACATACGCTTTTCTAAATTACGATGGGGTCCAAAAACATCTGTAATTACGTTGGCAAAACTATAGGCCAAAGCTAGAATATAGAATAAATTAGAAAGCTGCAATATCATCGTATATTAATATATCATTTTATTCGTTTACAATTAAAACAACTATTTGGCTATGACATAATAATATCACGCAAAATAAAATTACTGTCACAAACTGTTATATAACCAGTTAATAAAAATCTTATACTGACACAAAAAACCACGAACTTGTCATTTATTTGAGCCCGAGCTCTAAGCAACACAAGTACTGCCTTGTCGTGATAAAGAAGGAATTCACTTCGTACCGCCTTTCAATAGATCTAGAGCTTTGTCGTTTATTGAGCAAAGGAAATAATTGGCGATTTTCAGATTTGCGATTCTTTTTTCAGGGAAACGTATTAAATAAATAAGTAAATAAATTCGAGGCGAGCTTCTTCGCTGTGATTCTTGGAACTTTCTAGTGAATCACCGGTTCCGATCGAGGTTTTCCTTTGGTAGAGCAACTCTTTGAGGAGACTCGCTGTGTGCTCGAGTGCACATCTCGATTGCTCGAACTGTAATTTAATTAAGCTGAGAACGTATTAGAGATGCCGGGAAAGTAAACTGGAACTTCGCTTCGAGTCTCACGACACGGGCTGGAATATGAAAATACTTACTGAGATTTTTTGAGAGAAAATTGTAATGAGCTTCCTCGAGCACTATTCAGATAAGTTTTAATTTACCTATCTTTTATTATTTGAAATGGTTTTTTATGTTAAAGTTTTGTTTGCCTTTCTTGCTTTTGTATGGGTGTTGTTGGAGAACTAGAAAGTTTGTAACTTATACGAAAATACAATTATAATCTGTGGTAAACAGAGTTGTTATTATTGTTATCTCAATCACGGTTTCACTTTTTTTACAAAGGTATACTTTAATAATATTTGTTTGCCCTGATAATGAAAAAGCAACGAAAGCTTTTAAGAATCCTTCGGGAGTGCTAAATAACCGATTCCCATTGGAATGAAACCACAAGCAAAATTATAGTCAAACTATATTTGAAACTTCCCAATTTACAAAATAAGCTTAGTAATTAAGCTCTTTAATAACTAAAACATATAACAAATGTCCCGGGAAATATATGATTTAATTTACATAATTGCTTTGTTTGTAGCCTTTATAATACGAAGGCAAGTTAATCGGTTTATCGGGGCTTTGCATGGACCGCACGATTTTTGGGATGGGATTTGTTTGTACATGTCGTTTAATAATAACAATCACGCAGATCAAAGCACTTTATTAATCCCTATTACATGTCTTAATTTATTTATCGTTATAGGTACCTACATTTATAAAGATATAAATGAAAATGTGTGTACTTGTTGCCCAGCTTGCTATAAGAAATTATGTTTCCATCTAATCCCTTTGTCCCTTCATAAGCTTTATTAAACGTTACTTGGCTAAAATCAACGATAATGAGCAGGTGGGTCGTTATTGGCACGTATTACAAGTAGTAGTTATTGTGGTTCAATAATCCTTTGAACTTGCTGAAAGCCAGCGGGTACTAATTAGGACCATTTACGGCTTCACAAGCTACGTGGGACTCATTTAGAAATGGGGATATTCAATAGATAGGCCACCGTGGATTTATAAGTGTACTGACACGCAAAAATCTTTTCAATTTTTTTAATTAAAATTTAAAGACTCTTTTGTCTTGGCGTGATTAATGGACTTCGGTCTAGGGTCAACTAAGTATGTTACTTTCGATGTGGGCGGTTACTGGTTTTAATTTATCGGCATCGGCAAAAATTAGGCAATGACAAATAATTCGATTTGTGTGTAAAATCAATTAGATTTTATTTTCGATCGCAGATCTTACAAATGCGACTATTAACATAAAATTTAATAACGTTTAGGTTCTGGTGAATAATTCATTTTTTCTTCATTTCTAGCGAGGTGGACCTGAAGCGGTCGGCATTGGTGGAATTTTCTTATAGCACCAGCACGGGGAGTGCTCGTAGCCGGCACTCGGCACGGGGACTATTTGCATAACCGGACGTGTCACGAATAATATGGAAATGACCTCGACGCCCCTAGGAAAGCACGGCTGCATCACGACCTGTGACTGCCTAGATATTGCTTCGATTTACAATGCTATCTCCATGATGGTAAACATACGTGATGCTGTTAAAGCCGAGCGAAATCCTTTAAAGTAATAGTCTAATAACATGCAAACATATTTTTAGCAAGTATTATTAAGACAACGGCTAAGTAAATTAAATATGTCTCTTCCTAGTTTGTTAATCTTTAAACTCTTTCCAATGTGCTAATGACTTAGTCTAATGACACAAGGTTGACAGCGCAATTTCAATTAATTATCTCTTTCCCTTGTTGGCAGATAAATGAGCCTCGAGGGCGTCGTCTGCAGTGGAAACTTTACCACACACCCAAGCCCGTTCGCGGCTTCATGGCCTTAACTTTTGAATAATGTATCCTTTCAATGGTTTTTGCTGGAAAAGCCAAATAAAGCTGACTTTCCACGGGATTTAAACAAGTACGGGCGAAAATATATACAAATACATTATTGGAATATCACGGAGCCTTTGCCTAAAACCTAACTGAATGTTTAATAGAAAACGTAGAAGTTCGTGAAACGTACAAATCTTAAGCGAGCACTCTCTCAGTGTTCGTGATATGTCCGTCGGTGAGCTGGCAACCGGCAGCCGGCAGGCAGTTCCCGGGCGAACAATGACTTCAGCGGGTCGAACTCAATTTCACGCGTGATTTGTGCACTTTTATTTCATTTCCACTTCGACTGAACTGCTGTCGGAACAAGCTGAGATTGCAAGACTAGATTTATATCGGAGCACTTACCAAGTGTTTGAGTCTAAAGTTTTAGAATTTGGAGAATGTTTCGCTTTTTATCCACTTTGTTCTTAACTGTTATTTGTGAGTAACTTTAAAAGAAGAAACATTGAATTTTGTGTCGAATACTCGTACTATACGATAAACAAAATGTTATTTATAAAAGTGGTGTGGTGTATGTTGACAAACAGCGAGTTGTGTAGCAACATCTTGCGGTTCATGGTAAAGTCGAGTCGACAACTTGATATATTGGTCTTCTTTGTGAGGGGTCTGGGTCTGGGTAAACACACGCAACCCAAGCGTAGCCAGATAACGTTCTTCAGCGGAGGCTACTAAATTATTTTTATCTTCGAGTTGCGCGAGCAACTCGCACTTATCTGAACTTGCACAAATTTAAAGGGACTTGTTTATAGGGTTTTCCCCATTTTGTTGAATAGAAACAAACAATTATTTTATTTAGGCAACTGTTATCCCTGCTTTTCTTTAATATTTATTTGAATGAAACAAATACATAATGGAAATCTGTAAGTATTCATAAAACATTAGCTAACGTACGTATGTAATCTGTATCAATACATGCGTAACGATAAAATTTTCAAAATATCGTAAATGAAGGGTGAAAACGCAAGCTTTTTTAACCGACTTCCAAAAAAACAGGAGGAGGTTCTCTATTCGACGTGTATATTTTTTTTTTTTTTTTTGTGTGTTTGTTACGCGATTTCTTTGTAATCATGAATGGAGCATTTTAAAATTCTTGTTTCATTAGAAAGCGGATATTCGCGAAGTGGTCCCATGTCAAGGAAATCAGGATCTGATGATGGGATCCAGGAAAAATCGAGGAAAAACCCGCAACAATGTAGGCTGGGGTGTCGATTGACATTATTAAAAGTAAAACTACCTGTGACCCGTGGTTTTGCTCGCGATATTCTTGATACCATAAGAATTTCTGGATGAAATTTTTTTGGCTGTATTCTTTCGTATTTAAATCAAATGCTGTTCACAATTCATGGGTTTTAGATATAAAAATGTCCCGTTTTTTAATTCGTTAACACACACTGAAATAAACCCGAACCTAAAACATTTTTTAAAAATGTTTTTTTATCCTATTATAGCTACCTATTACACATATATCTTCAGAGCGTTTTCTTAAAACTTTTCGTAGAAATATATATTTAGATTTACAAACAAACACTGCACCAGATTAGATTGTATATATTATTTTAATTAATAAATAGACAGTATAAACGTCATCCTCTATTTTCGTTTTTATTTTGACTTTGGTTAATTTTCTAAAAAGTTCTTATACCTTTGTGGTTATAAAGAAGTTTTGTAATAAAATGATGGTTTAGTTGGGATGATGAAGTTAAAAAGAAGTAATAAAATGCAGGGTTGTGTTAGATTATGAATCATGAGTAACATCAGCTCATGGGACAGGATTCAAGCGGTACCCGTTGAGGTTGAACTGCTCGACACTTATAGAGCAGCGAAAAAATCCCTGCAAGAGGCTATTGCCCTCACAACTCTCGCGGCAATCGTTAGAAACGACCTCTCCTTGCCAAATGTAGTCTCTGCTATGGTGAGCGAGGAGAGGTCTTGGATTGGAGTGTCCACCTTTTGTGAGGTCGTACTCTCGCAAAAAAAAGCTGCGGAGAGAGAGCGCGAAGCCCTCTCCATTAATACTATCCGCAGCAGAAGGTTGGGCAGACGGAAGCGGGACTACCACTTTGTCCTGCAACCGCCATACGCCCGACCTGCGGCAGTGATCCCCGGGGGGAAATCCACTGCCGTCATATAGGCCTCAAGGTGGCGCGCGGTACTTTCGGAAGGTGTTAACTCAACATCTGTCGCCTAGAGCTACATTCTAGCTCAGAGGAGAAACCCTTAACAGGGTAGAGACGCTGTCCGGGATCGTAGTAGCGTGCATCCGCGTTTCTTCCGGTTTCGGCCATAAGCGCAGAGGTGGCACACCAAGGGGTTTTAGTCGGTAAGCGCGTCGCCGCTCTATCTTTGCGGCGCGGAGTCCGACATACCCCGTCGTTCCCCTGGACAGAGGAAAGACGTAAAGTCTTCCTCCCACAAAAAAAAATTCAAGTGATCCACGAGTCAAAAGCTCTTCTGGAGGAAAATTTAAGCGTATTTTGTAGAAGGAGACTTGCTTCCCACTAAAAAATTTAAAATAAAGTTAATTTAAAAAAATAAAAAACCGACTTCAGCACTAAAAAGTAAGAAAATAATTTAAAATAAACGATATTATTAATACATATTTACAATTTATAATTAGTTACTTTTGAAGTCGGTGACAGCCAAAGCCTTCATTAATATTATAGGCGCGTCTCGTGCTATCTTATAAGGAAAAAAACTATCCTGGGCTGGCACTGACTCCAAAAGTTACTAATTATAAATTGTAAATATGTATTAATAATATCGTTTATTTTAAATTATTTTCTTACTTTTTAGTGCTGAAGTCGGTTTTTTATTTTTTTAAATTAACTTTATTTCAATACATTATGCTCGTCAACAGTGCGTATGCACGACAGAAAATGCTGTGTAGAGCGATAAAAAAGCCATTGACGATACCGGGACATGGAGGGGTTTCTTAAATGACGGGAGGAGTACAGGGTAATGCGATAAAAACTGCGGACGGCTGTCTAGGTGCTTTCCAACGAGAAAAAGAATGGTATGTTGGGTCTGAGTGCCGACGAGCGTGAAATTTGATTGACGTCTTGGAGACATTGTACCAAGATGACGCCGTCGTCTGTAAACTTAACTACTGCGAAATATTCACATATACTTTTACAGCTGGCTATAAACTCCGTAGAATAAAATCGATAACGACCACGCGCCGTCATTAAGTTTATTCATCCGCATAAAACAGACAATAGGTAGTCTTTTCCAATGTTAGGGACACCTAGTTTCAGTTAGGATTACCTACCTTTCCGGAAAACGGATCAAATAAGGGGCTTAAAGTAGGTAAAATATTCAACACCAGGGAATTTCAGGGTATTCCGGCCAAATTTTATGTCCGCTTGGATCTAAAGAACTTACGTGATCTTGATAAAAATGATTATGTTGATATGACGATATTATACCTGAAACAAATAAAAACGTTGATCAGGAATATGTTGGTTTTACGATTTTTTATATAGACTAAGGTTCATTAAGTTCTTTTACATTTTTTTGTTTAAAGAAATAACCTTCCTCAATAAGTATTAGTGGTCAGCATTTGTAAAGTGAAAACCATCGTGTCTATTCTACAAAAAAGATTTTAAATTTAACAATGTAATAGTTTAAAGTGCGAAATATTTCCACAAATCACGTCTATCAAGCTGTTCGATCTGTTGCCGCAGTTTCAGACGTAGGACGATGCCCTGTCCATTATGCAAATGGAGGCTCTGTGCAACTGTCGTATTTAGCCGGTCTATTCACGGCTACAACCAAACAGAATGCAAGCGCAACTTTGATCTCGTAAATAAATTAAAAAAACTTTTGTTTACATACAAACGAACCAGACAATGGAAAACCATATTTTCTATCGTGTTACTCGCACACTCGGTTCGCAAATAACTTTCTTTATCATGTTGCCTTTGTACACAATTGGTGTGCAGTTGCAGATTCGTGTGAAATTCAACTTGTTTTTGTTGAGCTTTGAGTAAACTTTCCAAAAAATCTCATCCACAAATGTTTTCCTTAAATCTCCAACAAACATTACCATGTAAGAACATATTTCAATTATATCATAAATATATTCGGGGAAAACACATCAAAAACACTCAAAGCTATAAAAATGTTATTAGAATCAGTGAACAGTTCGATCCCCCCTGGGCGCGGCTGTTTTATAAAGGAGAGCGACATGCGCCGACAAGTGTTTTGATGTTATCAAGCTAATGTGTGCCGTCATGATCGATACTGCCCTGTCACAGCGAAATATTTTCTTGCTCCGCTTATTTCGACTCTTCGATGTTTACACGAGACATTGATCTTTTTGCTATTGACACAAAAAGTCTTTGTAATACTTTTAACGAAATACATTGCTTGAGAACTTTTTCTCCTTGTACCTATTCATGTTTGTTTAGAGAGAACATAATCTATAGTTCAACGTGTTGACTTGTTCTGATGTACTCGAAACTAGTCGCATTATTCCCACGATCTCCCGCTACGGATGTTTAAAACATAAGCACGTGTATCGCATCCAGTTTTCTATTCTCTGACTTTGTTATTGTTACAAACCCGAAGTATTACGTTGGAAAAAAGGCAGGTCTTAGTTAAACCCTCGAAGATTTCTTAAAAACATTTTTAAAGTAATTCACAGTCAAGGTCTTAAGTTAAACGACTGAATTACGTGTTGAGTGTATATTAAGTCTAAGTAATTTAAGTATATTGTTTCTTCGAATAATGCTTGGATTGTAATTTTATTAACATTTCAAAGAAGAACTGAACTTACTGCTAGATTTTTTTCTGAACAACGTGTACAATTTTATGAGATAATAGGTTTCTTTTTATACGCGTGGATATTAAACCCGTAATGGATTTTCCAAAAGATAAAACATTTAATATCATTTTGTTGGAAAGGAAAGGTCACTCTTTATTACTATCTACATTGATACGTAGAGATTATATGAACCATGGTATGTTATTCGGGTCATCCGTTCTCTATTTGTACTTTTGGAAAACTAAATAAAATAGTTTACAAGGGTTACTCCCGATGGACGCTACACCCTTGTTACGGTTATGTGACTGGAACTCTCTTCGCTATTACTCTTGTTCAAATTGAAAATAACAACAAGATAAGTATTATAAAAACAATATAAAATATAAAACTATTCTTAGCCACAATCACGGCACGTCTTTCTAAATTAATAAATTCTACAAAGTTATTTTTAGCTTCCCTTTGCAAAGAAAACTCAATACTTTTCCGTGGCGTTCAAGAAGCTCACTCAAATATACAATATTAAGTTCCCACGCATAAAATTTTACGTTCTTTTCTTATTTTACAATGAATGGTGGTAATAAACGTGGACTTTGCTTATTTTGTAATTTCGTCATTGTGAAAATTTATTCAACTCCATCTAAGAGCTTTTGTGCTTAGCGAAATAAAAGAACAAATTCAATTTACGGGCACAAACAACCTTTTGTCGGTCAATTTACTGGCGATAGTTCTTAGAAATGTAACTCATATTAAACGATACTCATATAACATAAGTATTTGGAGTGAGTTCAAGTTTGTCCGCAGTACCTATGGAGGCGAAGACAGCAATTCCGTCGTTGTCACGTACCTACACCCGAGGAAACTTTATGAGAAAACTTTAATTGGAAAATACTCCTATTCCACTCGACTTTATAGAAATTTTCTCTAGAAACAGACTTTTATTACTTATAGTGGCTACATTGAAACAAGATGGGACTAATGAGAGATAATTTTTCAATAAAATAAATAAGTTTTCCTTAAATGATCGTTCAATTGAAAATAAAACTATTACTTTATATCTGAGAAAAAAAATACGAAACTGTAATGTACAACTACAGACACATTATAATAGAAAGTAGCAACATTTGAATAAGTATGTATTTATATTTCTATTCACATTCACCATAACAAATGGTAAACCAGATGTCAATACAATGTTTACATTGGTGTTGCGCCCGTATGTTGTTCGTTAAAAGTTAACACTATTCAATGTTTGCGGAGTTACGGAAATCATATTTCAAAGAGGCGAGTAGGAAGGCACCATCTGTACAGTGGTCGTCCTCAATAATGCAGGCCTCCCTGTATAACGAGGTCGAATAGAGATACCCAACGAGTACCGCACGGGCGTAAGCTCCTTCGTTTGCTATGCTAATTGGCCGGATAAGCTGCCAACACATACCCGACTGTGTAATTAGAAATCTCTAGAAAAATAGTAAATTTTGTTCACGCCGTATACATAATTTAACAGGTAACTGATTTATATGCAAGAAAAATTACTGAACAAACTTCAAAGTGGTACCACCGCGTACCAAGCTGAACGACAATATTTTTATGGATTTATTTTTCTTTCGGTTAGTTATAAATTATTGTTTTAATTTCACAGTTTTATTGTTTTTAATTTAATTTTGTTTGAAAAACAACTAAAAATAAAACCAAGTTTTTATTGACTTAGCTGCGGTTCTGCAAATGAAAATCCGCGGTCCCATGGTTAAATATTATTTGTGAGAAATTTCTGATGTAAGTACCTACCTACATTTTAAAAATAACTTTTCCTGAATAATATTTTCAATTGGTTTACGAAGAGCTCGTGGATAACCAATATCAATTGCACTTTACGCGTGAATCGCAATACGAGAGAGGTGAGAATAAACGTTGAAATGTAATTTTAATGTATTTCAGAAGCCATAACAAATTAAAACTGTCTTCGTAGTGTCAACCTATAAATTAGTTTAAGGCACACAAGAGAGATCTACTATTCAATCTGTTGGAGTCGTTGAGGGCCATCGTAGTTAGGGCGATGTCTAAACACAAAGTTTGTCTAGCAAGACTAATTGAAGGCGTGCGCTATCTTCACCATCTACCATTAATTAGTGGTTTATCTGTTTGCTTATCCTAACGCCAAGATCGCGAGTATCACGACGGACACTTTTATCATCAAACTTAATGATAATATAACAAAATGAATGTTCAAAGTTTTGCATAGTAACATTTCTGTTAGCGAAGCAGATAGTAGAAATTTTAATAATGAAATAGTTGTAACTGATAGTGTTTAATACTCAGTAAAGAAAGCATATTTATGAGTGAAAGTAGTTATGATATAATAAATGGATCATTGGATGGCAGTTGACTACCACTGTCTCTGGAAATGAATATGCAACATGTTGGATTTTATTCCATACATATTAATCTAAAAATATATTATGTACTTATATATTTTGGCTAATAAATATTCGATAAAGGCACTCTAATTATACTCCCTATAGCGTTGTGCAATTTCACGTATACTTAATCAGTTTAGATATAATACAGTCGTATTTGCAAAACAGAAACAGGTGTGTCGAACCTCAATTGGTTGTGACACAACGTCGACATCATTTAATATCGAATTTATTAACTTAAAATCACGATAAGTTCAATAGCATTTGGTCAAGAAGTGGTTTAAATTATGAACGTAGAATTTCTCACCAACATTTTTGGAATCACTGCTCAAAGGTTATTGTTATTTTATTTCCTATAGTAAAATAAACACAATATTTTCAGCATCTACTTATGCAGGTAGATGTTTGAACGAAGTAGGTACAATTTATTCAAAGGCTCGGCACCCGGGGAATACCGGACTGGACAAAGGTTGGAATTGCTTTTATAAAAGAGAATCTCAAAAAACGTATTCAATTTTTAAATAACAAAGGTCGGTCGATGCTAACAAAAACGGAAACTAAGTCGGTAATATAATGAACATAAAGAAAGGGATTTACAGGGAAACGTTGGCAAATATGGATAAAATGTAATTAAGGTATATAAACCTCTTTCGGCTGAAATTTCGGATAGAGTAATGATATCATATTTTCGGTTATAAAAAGTACTTAAATATTATAGACCGTCGTTATTACAGTGCGTTGAGCATGATTTAACATAAAGCGGGATAGACTGTGTAAAAGCGTATCAAAGTTTAATTGGAAATGTCTTCTTCTAAAATTGATAGGCGCCTCACGAAGTTTAGCCAATTTGCTTTGGGAATTTGAGAACCACTTCAAATTCCATTTCCGCGTTCTCTGCACTCCTTCAAATTTTCAGCCGAGATACAATAAAAGATTTTCATAAATAAATAATATTTCGGTAACATAAATCTCTGCCCGTCTTTATTTAAATCCGGTAGAAATCAGTATTAATTTGTAAAAGTATCAAGTTTAAAAGAGCCAACTAATGAAAATGTCGTGTGTATTTCAAATAAAGTACATTACTACACCATTTAGTTAGTTGGTTATGGAAACACGGTCCATCGCCTGAGCAACCGAGTGCATCGAAGTAGTGGAGTGGTGCTTCAAAACGCATTAGCATTACTCGCCTGATGAACCTTATGCATATTGTATGCTTCTACGGACTTATTTATTCTGTGGTACGAAAGAGAAAGAGACATAAAGAGCGCCTTCAACTGGCCCCGGTGTTTTTACCGGACACCAAGGTAAATGTTAGCTTTGCTCTCCACCTGTTCACAAGTCAAATAAAGGTGACGCAATTATAAATTCATTACAAAAATTCTTGTCTTCGCTACGACTCGAGAGGATTATGTCGCATTTGCATTTATTTTAATTGTATATTTTATTATTATTACTTTACGATGTTAAATATTTTTGAACTGGTTTAAATAATTATTTTTATTAATATTAATTTGTATTTAAATATGTACTGTTTTTATACAAACATTGATGTGAACCCGGTTTTGTTGATATTAAAGACAATCTTCGACACCAAAGAAAAACTTCGATGAGTTTGGTTGTAATATTTTCAATGGCTTTTTGAAGCTCTAGTTGGAAAAAAAATCAAACTTGCTGGGAATTAGAATCTTTTAATTAACTATTATATTATCCAGACTAAACAATCCTAATTCAACAACAGTCTAGACATGATTCGGCGAAAAAGCCGATCTTTTAGAACTCCTATTTACCATATAGATAATACATTAGCTTAAATAAATAGGCAGAAATATATATAAACAGCAGAACAAACAAAAGTTTATTACGTGTATTTGATTACATTAGTTTTCCAAATGTTAGCTTCAAATATTAATAGAATGTAAACATTATTATTTTGTGAAACTTTTAGTTGAAAATGTTGAAATTCTCGGAAACTAATCGAATTTATGATAACATGTTTACGTACAAATGTTGATTTTGTTTTCTATATTATTTACTTACAAATAAGTTATTACCTTAGTACAAATAAAGCTTCGAAGGATAATGGAATAATTTAGTAGTAGCCGTAATATCGATTGTTATTACAACTAAGTATAAAAAGATTATTTAAATAATGAATGAAGAATATCTGCTAGAATTGACATTTTCTTTAAAAGGTTTTTCGATTGGTTGATTAGTATTGTGTTACGATCTCATCTAGCCACTCGAGTTGATATCTCTGTGTACATTTGAAACCCAATTTGAATATTCATTGTTCTATCGAAATGCTCCAATTAGCAGGACCGATATTAATTAGTGTTCTCTCGAGTGAAAAATCGTATCGACTGAGGACTCCGAGAATAGAATTGCGAATAAATGTATTAGTTAGACATGAAGCGGTGCGGGCACGTCGCTCGACTATCCCGGAAGATAAGTTTTATTACATTCCTAACACAAGGGAGGAATTACTGTGGTCCTCCTCTACGTGCCAGGTCAAATATTGCCTTCTCCAAGTTTACGGGTCTTTCTGTGACAATGACCCATTATGTATACAATGTTACATATTTATCAACAGTTACTTTGTCAAAAATCTCATCTAGAAAGCAGAGGGACAATGTTTGTTGGAATATCGGTAATTTCCTGTTGCAACCGAAGATTTTAATCAGAGATACTGATTAAATCTCAGTCAGTAAGTAGGTATGTTTCGAAATGTAAAACTCCACGGCAGAGCAACGGCGTCTCTCTTAGGTACTGATAATATTTCGTAAAATAAGAAGGAATAGACTAACGCACGATGGTGATCCCAAATACAACCCATATTGAGAAGCAAATAATGGTCGTTTTATCTAAGGAATTGAGTCTGTGACCTTCAGCTCGATAGCTAAGTGTATAGCCATAGTGTTATAGAGCTAATAAACTGTTCAATTTAGATGACTAAATAATGATACGGTCAGAACCCTATATTTTATGGGGTAACTAACTATCCCAATAAAGATAAATACAGGTTAATGAAGATACGAGTTCATCTTGGGTTCAAGCGGTTATCAATTTATGCATTAACTAAATCTAATATTTTACGGTCGAACAATTTATTTCGTATTATTTTATATTTAAAGCGAAGACAAATGTTTTATTCATGAATAATAAACCACAAGACATTGATCTTAGGGCCGTCGTTGACCCACTAAGAGCTGGGTTCTCAAGAGGAGGAGTCCCTTTCTAAGGAATTTGTTCATTAATATTTATGACCGGAAAATTATCATTAAAACATATTTTGATCCCAAATGTAGCCTCATCAATTGTAACTGCGAAATTAACATATTCCTTTACTTGAGAAAAAAGAAATTCTTGCTGGATTTATCTTTATGTAACAAACACGATCCGGCTTGCGAAATACTTGTACATTATCTAATTACGTACTTACGTTCATTCTTATTGTACAATTCGCTTATTACTTTAATTTTTGTTTTAACACCTAGCGGTATAGATTAACCAGTTAAAATTACATATCATCTAAAAGATTGACGGGTTATTTGGTTCTTAAGCTTCATTATTGCTTTTTAAAGCTATTATACAAAATTATTTATCCTTAAGGCGTATTCTTTACAGACCACTTAATATAAACCAGTTTCGCTTATCTGTAAGTTTTAGGTCGTAAAACCGTATTAATGAGTAACTAAGTGCACTTCATCCAATTTGCCAGGCACATAACAAGTGTTGAAATCCAAATATTTATCGTCAGTTCCCAAGCACATGCAGGCCGACCGTTGACCCTGCATTTGCGTTGAGAATGTGTCTGCTGGTTGCGCCCGCGCACCCGGCTAGGGACACTCCAATCAACTACAGGTTCTCGATAGCAACTTGAGACGCTATGCTTATAGTTCAACTTGATTTGATAGTAAACACTAATAAAATTGTAGTTAAGTTTCTGAAGTAGATTTTAAGTAAACGATAAAATACAGAGGCGTAAAACGTATTTGAGTCAAGATAGAATGACGAGCATAAAATATATGCGAACCTATTTGTATACACGAAGTCATGTTTCACAGCCCCAAAAACAAATAGAAGGAAAATAAAATAAGTCAAGGTACTTGATTCGTACACAACTCAGCATACTAACGAAACAATATCGATCTGTCAGCGTTTACGCAACCAGCCGACCGGTAGGTTCTCTTGTTTCACCACTTCATAGGAAACGATCTCACTGAGTGCGAACTACCTCCTGCTCCAATGTAAACATCTTATAATAAAACTGGGTCGCTATAAATGTGTCCAGCATGTGAAATTTAATTAGTATATGAACGACCAGTTGCATTTCGTCTAATGAATGTTGACGCAATATAAATCATGATAAAGTACCCGTTAGGGAATATAATACATACATGCATCAATCGTAACTAAAATGAACATTGAAAAGCAAAACTAACAATGTGTGAGAAGATATCCCATAGAGAGTATTAATTATAATCGTTTACACCGTTCATTAGGCTTCAATTGAAGCAGTTTTTATAACATTTGCGATGAGTGCGAACGTTTTATGTTTCAATAAACTAAATTGTTCACTTTTTAAATTTAACGACTACATGTTAAATATTCATAAACAAATGTGTAAAGGTAACTGTTATTTTGTTTTAACAGGATTTGTTTAACAGCCTATAAAGCCCTTATAAAGTACATCAATCTTTTTTTAACACGTTAATAAAACGATTCAGCTAAAGCAATGGTTTTGTTCGGCTCAGAACTAAATTACTCAAGAATAAAACAAAAAAAGTTCTTTCAATAAAATCTTGTACCCAATAAACGTACTTACGATTTTTCATCTTTTTTAAGCTTTTGATAACTTGACTTTCATTTTTGCCCGTACCTTTTCTAAGTAATGGCAGACAGTTTTTTCTGTACCCTTTTGGAGGCAATATTAATTTAATATCGTGATGTGATATTACTAAGTAATTTACTGAGTGGCCATCGATGTCACTGGAGAGTAATTGATTACCTACTCTACTCTACTCACACATAAATACTATTCCATCCTGTTCGAGTGTAATTTAAACTACTGGTTGTTGCCCGGGGCTTCGCTTACGTAACTTGTGAAGCCTTGGTTATTTAAGAGTTCGAGGCCTTCATAAAATATTTAACATCAAAGTATCTTTTTAGTAATATTCGACAGTAGTTGACCGCTTTTTTTGCCCATTCTGGCCTCCTTTTAACCCCACTAGAAGTGCTTAATATTAAATCCTTTCTTATACACTTAGGCTTAGTGGAATTAGCTCAAGTTAGAAGACTTTGTTTTAAATGAGACTTCGTGATTAATCACTCATAAATCATTCTGACAGTTCAGACAGAAAATAAATAACCAAAACAGATTGGAGGATTATAGTTTTATGGTTCTTAATATGACATAATACTACGGGATAGAAAATAATACGTATTTTAATAAGTATTTTAATAGATTATAAATTACTATTCGATCGAACTGAGACTGAAACTGAGAGACACGAGATAAGCCGTAGATATACAATACACACAGGACAGGATTACGTATGAGTTTTATGTTTAGATCGGAAACACGACGAACGTAAAACAATTTACTTTTTATGATCACGCGAGCGGGTCAGCGATTCGTTGTGGGTTCGTATAAATTTAATTAAATGTCAACGCGGGCGATGCACTAAAGCGCCGAATGCAATGGATTAATATCAGAGCTCACTCAAATAGACAGGCACTCATACCGAGTCCACTTATTCAGCTTCCATTTACTCCGCGCACCATTACTATGCGTAGAACAACACGAATATCAGTTATGTAAATTCAATTGTGTAATTTGATTCCTATGCGCTACTGCAAAGGTTTTAAACGGGGTAAGCTAAAAGAGATTATGCTGATCTCACATTATATGGGTAAATTCGAATAGTGCTGTTCAAACTATGAAAATAAGTTGTTTGTATCGCATGTTAATTTTGAGTTTAGCTATTTTTGAATTTCAAAAGCTATTGAAATGAAAGTTTGGATAATATTACTTGAAGCCGATTGGTTATATTGGATTTAATTTATGTATAACAAAGAAATATAGACCAAACAAATGAATATATTGACAGTTTATTTTAAACTATCTCTTATAGTAGAAAATGCATAAACTAAAATGTAAGTACATCACTACATTGGGATCCAGAAGCAACAAAAATAATTTTGAATGGTCCTTGACGGCAATGAAAGGGTACCCATTATTAATATCGAGTTAAAAAGGGCTCTACCTGAAGAGCTCTCAATATTAGGCCGCTCCATTATGAGATGCTCGTAATGACGGGCGCCTTATGTTACGTCCCGTTCTTTTCTCGCGTTAATATTGTTAGACCGTAATGCTTTTAGGAATCTTGATTAAGACATCCTCCTTCGAATGTTATGTTCTGTTAATAAGACATTAAAGCTAAATTACAGCTACGTTTCTAATTATACCCCAAGATTAAGAGATAATTCAGAGATCAACCGATGACGTTCTCATATGAAAGTAAAACAGTAATTACGATCAAAGGTTTCATCTTATTAGTTCTCAGCACACAGAGTTCTCGAGTTGACTGGCAGAGTTTGTAAGTTAGTCAAAGAAGTTTCAGAATAATCAACATCTACAAAGTTTTGAAACACATCACAGAGATAGAGTTGTCACAAAATAAATATAAGTTTGTAACTAAATTCTGCGAAGTAGTAAATATCTTAAACGTAATTTTACAAGTTCTACGTTTTGCCTTTACCTGCGATATTAAAATTTCGAAAAGTTTGGTCAGCATTTTAAGAGAGTTATTTGAAAAGGACTGCTGAGTTGCGATTTTTAATCAGACACGATTATAAGGCACTTTTTATGTTAAATCAAGTGGAAATCAACTTCAGAAAACCTGCAGATATCAATGGACCTAAAAATAGAGTATTCTTTGTACAAAAATGGAAGAAATTCGGAATAAAAAGGCCGAAAATAAAGTCGGTAGCTTAGTGTTAATCCTGCGGCAGCTTCCGAGCTCGCGTGTGGGTGAGGCATCAGTTCCAATTGATTGAGCACCCGTTGAACTGAGCCAGTTAATCACGGTTACACGCCGTATTGCCTCATTATTGGTATATTGTTATGTGTGCTCTACTAACAGCTAGCTTAACCCGTGATACAAACAAACGTATTATCGACTTAGGATTTTTAATGTTCTTTTTATAAATAACTAGTAGCTCCCCGCGGTTTCACCCGCGTAGTTCCCGTTCCCGTGGGATTACGGGGATAAAATATAGCCTATGTCACGCACTGATAAATTAGCTTTCCATTAGTGAAAGAATTTTTGAAATCGGTCCAGTAGTTTCGGAGCCTATTCATTACAAACAAACAAATCTTTCCTCTTTATAATATTAGTATAGACATGATTCAAACCAATATTTATTTTAATCTTGTGCTGTACACACCAAACTCTCCAAGTTGTCCGACCTAATCAAAACCGAAGTTTGCAGAAAATAGTGTCAAAAGTTTGTCTAGTGCAAGCGCTCCGGGACAAACTTGACGCTCCAGACTGTGAATTGTTCCCAAGAAATATCCCCAGTTTAAATAACGCTTAACTCTGTAGAACATATTGTTGTATGAAGTATTTATAACTGGATTCAAAACTACCTTTAGCTCGAAAACGTAATCGAAACAACGTAATAAGTATTATTATATTATAGCTATTAGCTACTATTGCTTTTGATCTTGAATTACTTATAGGTAAGTAGTTAACGAAAAAAGACAAAAAATATTGTGTTTCAAATTCGGAAATTCTAAACATCTGCAAAATTAGGCAAAGAAAGACGTGACGATTATCTTTAACAGGCTCGGAACGCAGAAGAGCAATTTGACGACCCTAATTAAGGCTCGGTAGAGACGGCTCCAAGCAGTTGCGAGTGTCGAAAGTGTCGAGCTTATGCGACAAATATAAACGGAGGAATAAAGGCATTTTCTTAAATAATACAAATGAAATGACATCATCAACGCATTGTCTGGAGAGCGAAGGCAAAGTAGCAGTCGAATATAGTCTCGTAAGTTTACGGTCCCCTTCCATGGGCGTCTCGGCGTCGACAGTGAATGGCTCGGCTAGACGCTAGACGGCGCGGCACCGTACTCTACTAATTCTACTACATTGAAGCTGGGCTACTGCTTTACAATTAAGACGTACGAGTATGTTTCTTTTTAGAACATTTTGAAGAATAGTGAGTGATGTCCAAACTTACGAATAATGTTCAATCAGGAATAATGATCGTTCAATAACAAAGGTTATAAATAAAAAAATATGTTTTAAATTATGATTCGTCTGGATTACTAACTATACTTATCCATTATATGGAGTACTTAGTTGAGTTTTTATTTGAGACTTAAAACTCTTTATAATAAAAGAAAAAGTACATTAGCTAAGTACTTTATTTCTAGACTCGAGACTATTGAATTAATTCATGGATCTAAATCATTAAACACAATTGAACAACTTTAAATTCATGTAAAAACTCAATAAGCACTAATACTGTTTTTAAACTTGTATTTTTAGGAATTCAAGAAATTCTGTTGGATTATTAGTATTGCCCTTGGAGGTCGAACGGTCAAAAGGTTGAACAGGCGCGGTTATACAAGTATTAGTTTAAGCATTAGTGTTCTGTAAACCGAAAAGTTCCACTAATAGTGAAACCGCAACCACCATTTGACCTGTTTTTGCCTTTGGCTACAATGGACGCCAACGCCATATTACAAATTCGACTGTAGCAAACCTTGCTAATTACTAAAGCTGGTAAATTCGCAATTACATTTTCACACCAAATGTTGTAATTATGTTTACCATATATTTTCGTTTCATATTTAATCCGACATTTCAGTCGGTATGTTGTTTATCCCGCATTTAACACGTTTCTTTTGAAAATTGGGTATTACTATTCATTCAATGATATTTAGATTAGTTTTTCCAAAGTTCTTGAATTTATGTAAATCCTACAAAAACGTTGAAAGTTTGTGAAGGAGGTTGGATAGATGTTTGTTATTTCTTCACGCAAAAACAACAGTTCTAGATAAAATTTGGAACAGATGTGCCATAATATAAATGGCATTTAAATATGATTGGACAAAAAATCCACTTAGGAGAAAATCGTGGGCTCTGTTTGTTGAATAACTACATATGAAACTAGAATGTGTTTTAAATCTCGCTAATACTAATAATAGGTTGAAAATATTCTCAAGAACAACTCAATTACAACTAAAACAAAAGCTAGACGAGACGAAGCAGAAAGTCACCTAGAAATATTCCCAATTCAATTATAGAAATAAGTTAATTTTACGTAAAATACTTTTAGTTGGTTAATATTTGATAGTAGATATCGATTTCGTCTCACGACCTACATGTTTACTTCAACGACCTACAGTGACTTTGCAGAGATCTAAAGTTTTAACAAAAATAAAATACTAGCAGTAAATTCTTGTTAGTAATAGTGTTTTAAAGTAACGCCATTAGAACCCATTTGTTATAAAACTTTCAGCTGAACACGTAAGGTGGCAATTCATTTCGAATCAGTGAGTTAAATAAAACAAATAGAAATAAACAGTCGTTTAGGAGTTTTTTCAATAACACAATTGTCTTAGTTTTTAGTGTCCGATTACACGGTTTTGTCTACGTCTTCAAGTTTTTACTAATGTCAAGGGAATTTTGGGACAAAAGTATTCTATATGTCTTTATCATGCTCCTCAGTCCTACTACTTCCATTATATTTATTTTTAATTACAGAAGACGGACAAACTGGTTGGTATATGCTTAGACCCATGTGGTTTTCTAATTAAACTTATTCCGCAAAATTTTCTTTATATAGCTTTGTTGTGATTTCTCTCTTTTACTTGAAATTAAATCTAAAAGCTTTATACAAATAAAGTAAATTAAAGTTGGCTCCGCACAGCCGCTATATTGTGCTCAGCTGCAAAGGAGTATTTCATTCTTCATTTATTAAATCTAAAAACAAAGTCTGAATGAAAATATTTTGCCGACCTAGTATTTTTCTTATAACTGACTCTGGGTCCCGAGCATCATATGAGGTTTAAAAGCTAATTAGTTTTTTAAAAAGGCTGGGTTTAATTCCTCCTTGTATGAAGGTACATTCTTTGTAAATTCAAAAACATTAGAAAGCTAGAACTAGCACTATACTCGAATACAAACTTATGTTACTACGGCAGTTAACTCTATTGATAAATCATCAGATGTTGAATCGAATTGTATATTGCTTGTAAGAACATTATGCCTCGTAGATGCTTATAGATTTATGGGCATATGTGACGTTTTCTCAATATAGGCAATAGTTGTAAATAACATAGAATCGAATGCCATTGATGCAATAACCGAGTACGCTTGGTCACAGTCACAATAGATGAATAACGTGCCTATTCAATCGATAGATGAATGTATCGGTAACAAAAGATGCTGTTTTATGTTACGGCGTCTCTTTCGCCTCACACACGTAGGAGACCACATATGCACGTCATATATAAATCAATATAGGTATGGATATTTCGTCATGAGATTATCGATAAGCGTATCTACTAGATAATCTTGATATGCGTATTTTTACTACTTAAATTAGGTAACAGTATCGACCATCAAATGAATATAAGTAGCAGGTATCTTTGTTAAAAAGTATCATGAACTCCACCATTGTAAAAGCAGTGATTATATACGCGAACACGGCATACATAAAAGGCTAAGTTATCCGACTTTTGACATCTTTCGAAGAAGAAAATAACAAGTTTAACTTCACCGCCCAACTTTTGCTGTTTTCGACACACGCGATATTAAAGTTAATCAGTCATTATTTCCATATTACATTGCATGTAAATCATAATTTAAAGGTACTTTTACTGTTAACCAATCGTGCAGAATTATTGTAATGTAAGTAACAAGTTCGAAAAAAACTTTTTCCTAACATTTTAAGTTATCATTGTATCATGGTAAAATATAAATTCAATCAACCAATAGATTTATTTATCTTCTTCTTTCTATAATAATTGATTGAGAAAGTTTACCGATCGTCTCCTTTGTGACGGCGTTTAACCTCAGCTGGTGTTGATAGATTCAACTTAATTTTTCCCCTGAAAACAAGTTTAGCAACAGTGCGTGTCTTGAATGGTGGGCGCAAGTCGTTAACTTTGGCGGGGTTATAAATCTCGTGAATGGCCAACTTTAGCGGCGTCCGCTAGCCGAGACTCCCACAAACTGACGCTTCAAAGCGATATCAAAGGGAATTTAATTGCTTACTCGACCAGAGTTTACAAACATTAAAATTTAAATATTCATCCTTTTTATGATGATGATAATTACAAACTGAGACTGGTAAGCTTGCTAAAGCTGCACTTTATTAAATTTAAAGGCAAATTAAGACCGTCGTAACTAAGTTTATTTATACAAAACACTCATTAAAAATAATAATTATTATTATTTGGTAAATGTTATAATAAGAAATAGATCAATGTTGCCCAATGTTGTTATGGTATGGTTTTCTTTGCTGTTCTTTACAAACACTAGATACTATAGACTACATATACACAAATGAGAAACATGTGTTAAACAAAATTTACAACAACAAACTACAACTATTACCGAAATATGAAACAGGCAAAACAATGCACAAATACTTTACAGTTTAAGCTCGGAAGTTGAGTGTTCTATCCGTAATATGCATTCATAAACTGAAGCACATGGCATCCTAATATTAAGGTCTTCAGCTATAAATTGTGAAAATGGAAGTACACGGTAGCACCAAGTGAGTGGAGCGGCAAAACAGCTTCGAAAAGATTAATGGCCTTAAAATTGCATCGCAACATAGCAATAAAAGCAAACTAGTAGATGCACAAAATGCTCTGTTTTATCACTAACACATGAAACAGGAATTCGTGGCATTTCACTAGAATTAAACACCAACGAATTTTAAAGATTTCCTAGTTGACTCTTTCCTGGAAATGTGTACGTACGAATAGTGCACGAGTTATGTTATTTGCCTAATTCCAACGTGCAAAGAGAGACCCATATACAGCGCATGCATTTTAGATGTGGCTTCTGGTTTATTATACAAAGGAGCGAAATTCTGAAATACCACTATTAAAGCTAGGAAAGGATAATATGGAAATACAACGTAATGAAATAAACTCTCAAACCAGGCAAGGTAATACTGAGTACCGGGTAACGAAACAATATTCACATAGTGTTGTATTCATTTGTAAACAACATTTTCTGAAGAACTACTAGGAATATCTGCAAAGGAAAACGTTCCATAATACTACTACATTAAAATCTGTAATCTATTGCGTACTAAAATGAAACAGTTAACAATTCAACGCCATTTCAATATCCAACAACAAATTTTGTAATTACTAGAAATGTTTCCGCCGCGTTACATGGATCGTGAATCGTAACGTTTCCACTAATTGAAAATCCCGTCACCAAACCGCATTGAGATACTCTGACGGAGAAACTCCTGGCGTGAAGTAATTCAACTAGGTTCCTGTTTGAACTTTGATAATTGATTTAAAATAGCTTTTTTTCTTACTTATATTAAAATTCTTACTGAAGCTTCCGCAGTTTGTTGGTGCATGTGCTTCCTAAGTTGTAGGTAGGTTCGATTCTTAGACACATATGTATATCAATATATACAAGATTTTATTGTTAATAATATGGTTTGAGTTTTGAAATTACCAACACGCATTAAGCTAGATTTGTCTTGATTAGTGAGGTGGATGTAATTGAGCAAATTTTAGAAATTATTTAATATTTTGCTTACATCCTTTGAGTAAATGTTTAGTACAAAAAGGAAAAATAAAAGAAACTCGATACCACTTCGAATGATCGCCAATAAAAGGAGTTAGAAATTGTAGGAAACGTGGATTCGGTCTATTACGAACACGAAATCCCTCCCAATTAGTCCGTCCTATTACCAGGATATAGGAGTTTGGTAGCTTTATTGGAGGCAACTTGATTGGCTCTACGATACTTTAAGGTGGTTATAGAGAGTATGAATCCTTTGGAGAAAATAAAAACCGGCCAAGTGCGAGTCGGACTTGCGCACCGAGGGTTCCGTACAAACCTGCAAGGTTTACAAAGTTCGTTCATTACGACAATCGAGTCATAACTATGGTATTTTTATTAAGTATTTGATATGAATTTCAACTTGATAGCTCTACGCGTTCATGAGGAAAAAAGTAATAAGTTTATATTTATTAAAAAATATATATTTTGTAATGTAACTAAAAATTTAAGGTTTTCGGAATTTTTCCTTTATGTGTGCTATAAAACGTTGCTTCATGCCAAATTTCAAGATTCTAGGTCGACTGGAAGTACCCTTTAGGTTTTGATTCCCTTGCGAGTACTTGCGAGTTTCAAAATATGCAGCTTAAATTGCTGTTTCTTTTGATTGCGTTGACATAGAAGTTTGATTTTGTTACAGCTTAAAGGTATTATAGACCTGAGTATTTGGTATGAATTTCAATTTAATACCTCTACGCGTTTATGAGGAAATGGGTAGTAAGGTTAAAATTATTAAAAAAAATATATTATGTGATGTAACTAAAAATTTATGGTTTTCGTAATTTTTCCTTTATCTATGCTATAAGACGTTGCTTCGTACCAAATTTCAAGATTCTGAGTTCACGGGAAGCACCCTGTAGGTTTTGATTCCCTTGCAAGTGTCGAAAATTTGCGGCATAAACGGCTGTATCTTTTGATTGCGTTGGCTTAGAAGTTTGATTTTTTCACAGCTTCAAGGGACAATAGACCTGAGTAATTGATATAAATTTCAGCTTCATACCTCCACGCGTTCCTGAGAAAAAGGGTCTTGACAGACGGACGGACGGACGGACAGACGGACAACAAAGTGATCCTATAAGGGTTCCGTTTTTTCCTTTTGAGGTACGGAACCCTAAAAATAAACCAATAAATGTATTTTTTTTTCTTTCTTCTTTTTAATTAGTGGAAATGTTTGGGGAAGACTTTTGCCAAACTCTGGACGACGTAGGTTGAAAATTAATTAGTGCCAAGACATGCGTTTATCAATATGTAGGTTATTAGATTAATTTATTTAGGTGCTGTCAGTTTCAATGTCATGTCAATTTAATGAAATAATTTCCTTTAAAAAAGTAGCTGTGGTTTGATAAAGGTAAAGGGACCTTTAGGTAGGGCGTTTTGAATAGGAGTATTAATAAATATTGTATTTTACCTACTCGTATAAGCTTTAAGATTATTGTCCATTACAAAAGCTTATGTATATTTGACCTCAAATAATGGGTAAACGTTTTATAGCAAATGAAGTAATCTAATCTTCCATTTTCTTTGTTGTTGCCAGTAGATAACTCGCGAAACAGGAAAATATTATGAAGTTATGTTGAAAACGCTCGCGGGTCAAACAACTTGTGTGAAACGCGACAAAACATATATTCTAATATACAATTCTGAGGGAAATAAGGGAGAAATAACTTTATAACATTAAATTTATTACAAGGAAAACCGCGCGATGGCTGTAAAACATACAGCGAAGTTCTGCCTAGGTATTATTTTTTCTCTTTATAACTTACTATAAATTTTTAAACAAATTTTTACTACTTTACGACTTCTATAAATTATATTTTATACGTTCGTTTGGTACTAAAACGTTTGAAAAACGAATGTAACTCATACTCTTTCATATCCAGTTAAGTTATAACCAGCACCAACCCTGTGCAATCATAGCATCAACTATCACTATGATTATCTGCTAAAAATAAAGAAAATGTTAAGTGCAGCGGATAACGATCATTATTTATGCTGATTATACGACATGATTTCCAACTACAAGTCCTAGGCAAGTAACCGAGACTCTTAGTCTAGTTATCAAAACCTGCTCTCAAGTAATTATGTGCTTCTAGAAAGAAACTTTAGTACTAAAAATAAGTTCTCTTAAGTTAAATACGAAGTGAAACTGATCCACGAACGCGTATAGTTAGTAATCACTTTAATTTAATTTGTAAAATGGGTCACACGGTTATCACACGTCAATAAACGGCTCGTATCTCGACAGATACGTAAAGCAGGAGAATTTCGCTAGACTTGTTAAATACAAGTACGTACTCAGATCATAAACATTTTACTGTCATTTTATCTCAATAATAAAATGTATCGCAAACCTTTGGCATAAAAGTTAATGAGCTTTAATAAGGCGTAGGATTCTGTTACTTTGTAATTGTATAATTAACTGATATTTCGAATTAACTGGAAAAACATTTTTAGCCTAGAAGTTTCTAGAATTATTTTAATATTTAGACAAATTTTTGGTGAAATTTTATTTCATATCGTAAAGTTTTTTGGATAAAACCAGCTGGCTCCCAAATTTCATTGTTTGCATAGACATTTAAACCCATATTATATTGTCTCAACCTATATAACTACAAACTATATAGATAAAGGATGTAAGAAACGACGTACGTTACTAATTAAAATTGGACACACTTTAATTTGTATGTATGAACGTTAGGCTAGACAATAGATCATTAAACATTTTATTGCGTCAACTTAAATGAACTACATATTGATGAATGAATACCTTTTGATTGACATCAATAAATATGAATTGATATACATTAAGATCGGTATGCGTTTATGGAAGCGCCAGCTTGACGCAACAGGAATTTTAATAATTGACTCATACAATCCCATAACCAAGGTCCTGGGTATTACTAATATTACGATGAATTTTATTCCTTGCTCTGCATACAAAATTGTATGATAATTTTAACCATCCAAAAGATCAACAATGGTATGTTTTATTCGTCGTAAAGAATGATTGAAATTGTAATATGTACTTCAAAATAATAGAGAACGAAGCTCACACCCAAATAGATAAAGACATAAGTACGCGAATAGCTACCGAAGTCTAAACAAATTGGTCCAATTCGCAATGACTTCGCCGGATCGATATCTAGATAAACAACTTGGGGACACTCGGGGTGGGGTACCGACCCCTCTATACTCTTGAGGACGCAGATGCCCATGCATGCTCCCGAACAAACTTACAATATCGAATGTATAATCTACTCCCTTGACGCAAACAGACTGCACATTAAAACATACTACAATCAGCTTAAATTCTTTTGTTAGCTTAAAGGACGCCTAAAAGAGCGGCATTATGGTAATGTTATCTCCTAATAACAGTAAACGAAATGAAATTTGTGTTTTTAGAACGATTATTGCTTAATCTTATAATTTGTTCTTCAATAGAAAAGACTTAACAGTGTGTGATGTGTTTGCGGCTTATTGTAGAAGCGGAAAAATAAAAATGTAATGTACATTTTAAGTCAAAACACATGGCCCGCGGTATTTTGTCGGAGTAATAATCCTCTGTGATGTGGCGCCAACGGAACTGGCGCGACAATGTGGGACATATACTGTCACCTTTGGCCCGGCTCGGATTGCATCAATGCACAATATAAACTACAAATGATAACTTTACTATACTTTCATTGAGAAATGTTTATAGTTTGTATAGGCGTATAAATCAACACATTTTACAATGTATAATGACGTTTTTATATTAAAATTTATTGCGTGTATCAAAACTGGCTCTATAATTTATTATTTGGGTCACATTTTGTCAAAAAGTTTGCTTTTAAGTTTATCTGTAAAAGAGTTTTTCAGAAAAAACGCGACTTTTAAAAAGGACACACCTACGAAAGTACACATAAAGTGTAGATATCAAAATATAAAGCAAACAGATCACAATTATTGAGATGAAAATTTGAATGAATCTTCAAACAGAAATAATTGAGGGAAACATGAAACCATTTTCCTTCTAATCAAACTCTCAACGGAATTACTCCGAGAAATACCTTCAAAAGACTGTGAGACAGGCGTTACTGAGGCCAAAGAGTTTCAGGTTACGTTTCAGATCAGATAGCTTACGTGCCTACCGCATTATGTGGCTTCATGAGCCACCGCAAATCGGCTACCCCGAGGTTATTTACGAGAATTACACTACCTTTTATTTTAAGTTTATAAAACGTACTACATGAAAGGTACTGGGGAACTGATTATAATGTTATTCTGTACTGATACGGGTAGCTTAGATTCATCTAGAATAAGTGATTTAAGTTTTTTCTAAAGTTGAAGTACTGGCGGTTAAGTTAACAGAGAATAGAACAATGTGGTATATGTTCTAAGTATAATCTCATAGTCAAAACGGGTCGATAAGTCGTGCTTAAAATAAATGTAACAAAGACTGGCAGAGTGTCGGGCACGCTTAAAATGCTTTCCATGTTTCGATTCGTCCGGCGTTGACCGGAGCCCGCAGTCCGGAAGTAAGACATGGAACTCTAATCACTTGCGCTTATCTCCAATCAAATGTTTGTTACCTATTTTACATTTCCTTCTATTATTGTGTGTGGGAAACTTTGCGTTAGCTCTAGTAACTTAATCACCTTATGTAGTTACCTAAGTATTTAATATAATATTATTTTTATTTTTAAAAGTTACCTCATTAGTATCTTTTTAATAATTTGTTTTCTTCGGTATACAATTTCTGAGAATCCTATAACAAACTTCGATATTACTTGAGATACAAAAAAAATGTTAGAGCTTTTTTGTACAGAATTGAATGTAGGTGGGCATGCTACAAATATTTTTTCTCTAAATGAGGAAGATAAGATTAAAATCATTTAATTATACAACTTAGAGCGATTACTGCTCATTGTAATAATAACCATCACGAATATTAAAAGCTAGCATGTCAAAATATCATTAATTTCACTTTATAAACAGGATGTTAGTGACTTTGAAATGTGAGATCATTTAGTGATAAGTCCTTTACAAATACAGTTTACGATTCTATTATTAATCTCTGTTACGTATAGCATTACGGCACTTATGCATTGATTTTACGACTGCGTTAGCTAACCTCGGCGCTAGTAACTTGTTTAACGTATTTGCTATTGAATAAGGTTATTCTACAAGATCAATTTTAATATTTCAATTATTTAACTGTCGTAAAGTTTATTAGGATTTTGATTAATTGATTTTTTTAAATGAAATTCACATACGAATATTGCTACATACTTTTATTTTTATAAAATATATTTTTTATGTTTTTAAATTAGTTAACGTCAACCGAGCAGTACTATAAAGTTAATTTAAAAAAATAAGAAACCGACTTCAGCACTAAAAAGTAAGAAAATAATTTAAAATAAACGATATTATTAATACATATTTACAATTTATAATTAGTTACTTTTGAAGTCAGTGCCAGCCCAGGATAGTTTTTTTTCCTTATAAGATAGCACGAGACGCGCCTATAATATTAATGAAGGCTTTGGCTGTCACCGACTTCAAAAGTAACTAATTATAAATTGTAAATATGTATTAATAATATCGTTTATTTTAAATTATTTTCTTACTTTTTAGTGCTGAAGTCGGTTTCTTATTTTTTTAAATTAACTTTATTTTATATTTTTTAGTGGGAAGCAAGTCTCCTTCTACAAAAGACGCTTAAATTTTCCTCCAGAAGAGCTTTTGACTCGTGGATCACTTGAATCCTTTTTTTGTGGGAGGAAGACTTTACGTCTTTCCTCTGTCCAGGGGAACGACGGGGTATGTCGGACTCCGCGCCGCAAAGATAGAGCGGCGACGCGCTTACCGACTAAAACCCCTTGGTGTGCCACCTCTGTGCTTATGGCCGAAACCGGAAGAAACGCGGCTGCACGCTACTACGATCCCGGACAGCGCCTCTACCCTGTTAAGGGTTTCTCCTCCGAGTTAGAATGTAGCTCTAGGCGACAGATGTTGAGTTACCCCCTTCCGAAAGTACCGCGCGCCACCTCGAGGCCTATATGGCGGCAGTGGATCTCCCCTCGGGGAATACTGCCGCAGGTCGGGCGTATGGCGGTTGCAGGACAAAGTGGTAGTCCCGCCTCCGTCTGCCCAATCTTCTGCTGCGGATAATGTTAGTGGAGAGGGCTTCGCGCTCTCTCGTACGACCTCACAAAAGGTGGACACTACAATCCAAGACCTCTCCTCGCTCACCATAGCAGAGACTACATTTGGCAAGGAGAGCTCGTTTCCCACGATTGCCGCGAGAGTTGCGAGGGCAATAGCCTCTTGCAGGGATTTTTTCGCTGCTCTATAAGTGTCGAGCAGTTCAACCTCAACGGGTACCGCTTGAATCCTGTCCCATGAGCTGATGTTACTCATGATTCATAATCTAACACAACCCTGCATTTTATTACTTCTTTTTAACTTCATCATCCCAATATGTCCCAATTAAACCATCATTTTATTACAAAACTTCTTTATAACCACAAAGGCATAAGAACTTTTTAGAAAATTAACCAAAGTCAAAATAAAAACGAAAATAGAGGATGACGTTTATACTGTCTATTTATTAATTAAAATAATATATACAATCTAATCTGGTGCAGTGTTTGTTTGTAATATCTAAATATATTTTTTTATTTAAAGTTTAATAAAAACGCTCTGAAGATATATGTGTAATAGGTACCTATAATAGTATAAACTTTTTTTTTTTTATATGTTGTAATTTCGGCTTTATTTCAGTGTGTGTTAACGAATTAAAAAACAGGACATTTTTATATCTAAAACCCATGAATTGTGAACAGCATTTGATTTAAATACGAAAAAATACAGCCAAAAAATTTTCATCCAGAAATTCTTATGGTATCAAGAATATCGCGAGCAAAACCACGGGTCACAGGTAGTTTTACATTTAATAATGTCAATCGACACCCCAGCCTACATTGTTGCGGGTTTTTCCTCGATTTTTCTGGATCCCATCATCAGATCCTGATTCCCTTGACATGGGACCACTTCGCGAATATCCGCTTTCTAATGAAACAAGAATTTTAAAATGCTCCATTCATGATTACAAAGAAATCGCGTAACAAACACACAAAAAAAAAAAATATACACGTCGAATAGAGAACCTCCTCCTGTTTTTTTGGAAGTCGGTTAAAAATACATATACATGTCAAAATACTGTTTTGTACAAAAAATGAAACACGATAACGTTTTTTAAAGTCATTGTTATGAAACATAAATTCATACTGTACAATACCATTCAAACTTTAGCTGAGAGAAGTATGCAAAAAGTGAGCGTGATTCGGCATAACGTAACTAATGGATGCCCCGAGGATGACTCATGTATCCCTCATGTCACTATAATAAGCCAGACGGATTTTATAAAGCCACGGGTTAGATTAGAACCGTTACTTAGGGTCCAAGTAATGATTGTGAGCAGTAAATGAAACCATTTACTCTACAAGTTTAATACTTAATTGCTGGATTTAATAGCACCAAATTATACCTATCCAAAAGTTAGAACATTAAATATTGTACTCATATTTTAAATGCCAGTCTGTTTTTCACTTTTACAGTAAATCAGCTGAAGGTTTCTTAATCTTTGCTAGGTGATAGTATATATACCGGTGTAGAAGACTCTAGATTTCTTTTCAACATTTAAAAGTTCCAAAGAAAGCACGACACAGCAGAATACCACACGTACAAAACCGCGGTTGGAATGCTCATTCAGAATATTATACACATACTAAGTTAAATATTTATTCAACTTCTACATTGCTTGAGCTTTTAAATTCAACGAATATCTGTCCAACAATAAATTGTTCATGCATAACAAATTAACTTATAAACCATAAACAAACATTTAAAAAACATGAGATGCCCAAATAAATTAAATTAATCATGAAACATAACAAGTTAGGGCGATGGTAATATTTATAATGAGATTACGAAATAAATAGGGATTTGGAAAGCGCATAACACGGATTCCCGTTGCGTAAACAACAATTCAAAGTTCTAAGCACATATGCGCACTTCATAAATCTCATGTCAGATGGGTAAAGGCGAGTTTGTATCATAAATACGGCGGGTATGTGTGTCAAAACATGGGGACTAGGGCGTTCTCTCCCCGACCTGATGTTGACGGTCCGGGCTATGCTTAGCGAGATAATGAAAAAAAAAAGATTTATGATCTTCTGTAATCAAATTTTATTACCCCCTACGCGACCCCTTACGAGTTACGCCATACTGGATCCACGCATCGATTTGTTGTAAGTACAATGTCACTAAAGTCCTATGAACTAAATAACGAACGTTGCCAAATCCAGAATCATTTGGTTAGCTTCTATTTATGATGTCAAAGAGTAAATTAAAACATAAATGTATGAGCAAATCGTAGCCAAGTTTCTCCGGCCAAAGGGGTCGCGAGTCGCATTTCCATAAAGTTTCCAGCACGGAATGTGGTGTTTGCAATATAGCAGGCAATAATATAGCTATTCGTACGCAACGTGGAATAATACTTGTGGGGTGCCCCCGTCCACCCCACCATGGATCTGTCCTTCACCTCTTTGACCCAATTATGTAGACTTTATTGCTTTTTAAACCTTTGGTCACACATAACGTTACGGATTTTTTTAAATATCAGTATTCAGTATACGGCTATTGATCTTGAACTTATTGCTCATAAGGTTAAAAGGTCGTTATTATTTCTATGAAGCGTTGGCTATCAAGTTAGCTACACACATCAAAAGTGTCTAGGGATCAAGCATTTTTATGCGGATTTCTTGAGATTGAGATGTGGCTTTGTAATAAATTTATGATTTTATAAATTTATATGGATCCTTTTTGGTGCATTTCATAATTTGAATCAGGAACTGTGAATCAAATTCGAGTAAAAGATGAAAATCAGCTGTCAATATTTTCCCTATAAAAACATACAACGCATTGAAGACATTATTAGTGCTACTGTTTCCCTACTACTGATTAAAACCAACGTTATTATGGAGCGGCGACGTCATTTAAGCAGGGAAGAAATGCTCAGAGCCGTGGGAATGATAGAAGCTGGTTCCCGGCAACGTACTGTGGCTTTAGCTCTGAATACAAGTCAGAGTGTTATCAGTCCACTTTGGACACGTTACCGAAGCACTGGTACCGTGGCTGAGCGCCATAGAGGACGGTATCGCTGCACCACACGGAGACAAGACCGATACATTCAAATCTTAACTCGAAGAGCTCCAACAATAACCGCCATGATGTTAGCCGTGCGGCTTCATCACTCTTCAGGGAACTTAATTAGCGACCAAACAGTCAGAAACCGCTTGCATGAAGTGAACCTTCATTCCCGAAGACCGCTACGGGTACCACCTATAGCAATGCACAATCGTAGGATTCGATATCAATGGGCTCTTGAACACAGAAATTGGGCAGAAGAACAATGGCGTTTCGTGTGCTTTTCTGATGAGTCTCGTTTTGGTATGAGACCGGATACAAGACGTATACGACACTGGAGAACCCCTGGACGCCAACAGCGATTAAAATCCTGCCAGGAAGTCCATCCTTATAGTGGTGGAACCATCATGGTATGGGCGGGTATTTGGATCGGCGGAAGAACTGAGTTGATTTGGATCAGAGGCAACCTCAACGCTCAAATTTATGCTGAGACGATTGTATCAGACGTCATCGTTCCTCTACAAGTGCAAATCGGTCCCTTATTTCAGTTAATGCATGATAATGCACGACCGCACACCGCAAGAGTTGTAAGACAGACTCTCGCCGCAGCTAACATCAATGTCCTGCCCTGGCCTGCTCAGTCGCCAGACTTGAACCCGATTGAGCATGCATGGGATATGCTACAGAGAAGAGCTCTGCCGAATATGGAGGGTATCCAGTCGCAAGAAGACCTTTTTTTGTTGTTGCAACGAACATGGGCGGCCATTCCACAGCGTGATTTGGATGAACTCATTTTGAGTATGCCAAACCGATGTTCTTGTGTTGTTAGTGTTCGCGGTAGAAACACGGATTATTAATTGTTTAAGTTACCCAAAAATTTTTTAAAGAAAACTGTTATTTCAGTCTTTTTTTCGAACTTTAATGTTAGTGGTTCAAATGTCAAAAATCCCTTTATTAGGAAAATGGCAAATTTCTTTATTAATGCAAAGGTGACTTGGTTTATCGTTACTGTGACAAACGAAAACACTTTATTTGATGAATCCTTAAAGAAAATTTTAATTAATATCAATCAGGAGAAAAGTTATTGCAAAAATATATGTTGATCCCTAGACACTTTTGATGTGTGTAATTATAACTTTTTAAATACTCAAAGTATAAAGTTCTCGTCCTCAAAATTAATTTATCAATAAACTTTACTATCTCAATAGTTTGTAAACTGCAGCCTGCGACCGCCAAATTAACCAAACGTATAACGTTGTGAAATTTATCAACAATCGTTCGATTCATAATGGCATTGCCCCCAAGCAATGTATCTGGCTAAGGTCGTACTGTGTTTGCTATGCAAAATATATGCCAACAAACATAAAGAATTTCAAATCTCACTAGACTCCCGAAATAATGTCGTAAAATACACCTAAAACCTGACTTTAATTAGTCCTATAAAACCTTAAATGAGACACAGAATGCCACAAATGGGCATTGTATAAAGTAAAGCATGGACATTAATTAGTAATTCAACTAAGCCTCTCTTAGGGTGCTCTATGATTATCGTTTACTTGGCACACGTGCCGAGCACCGCGCAACCCTCATGCTTTCCAAGGTCGATAATTATAGCCCGACTACTTTATGCTTTTGTTCATTTCACATTGTTCTTTTGGTTTATTTTTGTAACTTGTTTTTCTTTGTTCTGCCGGAATATGCCGTGCAAACCTTTCGAGAATATCCTGATAGATAGGCTCATAACATACAAGATATATCATTAAGTATTTGTTAGCAATAAGTACACACACGGCATCCTTCCCGTAAAGGAAAGAATGAAGATTATTTTCTTTGTAGATACCTATATTGATTAAGCAGGTTTCATTTTTCTTGTCCATTTTTGGTGTGGTTTATACCGGTTTCGGTATCATACTTGTTTTGGAAAAAGGTATCTCGTTCGTCTTTCTATAGCACGATTGGAATTCCAATTACTATATAGCTTTATACTCATTATGGACTGCAAAACTATAAATTGGTATTTGTAATTTACATTTTTAAATCGAACACATATTCCCACTTGCACAATTAGATACCATCGCGCTTGAAGCACATTATGAATCGTACGTAGACAAAATCAGTTTGGCGACCCAGTAAAGTGCCACAGGGGAAATTGCTTGCACACTCGTCAGATATTACGATACGTGATAGTTAATTTCAGATAATAATGCCGAATAAAATTGTTGCCATGCTGTATAAAATACCCAGGGGACTTAATATGTTGTATGGAACTAATATTATGCTAAAGTATGGTTTAAATATTGCATATTAATGAAATTGTTCCAGAATATCCAACTTTTGTAAATATATCAATGGAATTTTGTAAGTAAGTACTTATAACGTAGTATAGCACATAAATCCTTCATCTTTGGTTTTTGGGTCACCGTCCCACTGATAACAGCAAGGAATCAATGAAAGGAAGCAACAAAGAATTTTATCACGACTCTAATAAATGTAAGTATGTTAGTCATCTTGAGTTATGTTCGAAAACAGAATACATGCTTTGCTTCACCCAAAGGAATTAAACTCAGCGTGTCATTTTAGTCAATATTTTATGTCGAAAAAATGAATTTATTTTACAACTTTCTTACACGCGTTTTTTCTTTGGAAGCTTTCCCTTGTTCTCCTTCATAAGCGGCAAAAATAAAGGAACTTTTGTAATATGTTTATTTATACTGAATACGAGATATTTTCTCACGGCCCTAGTGGACCTTCAGGGAAATTTAAAAACATCTAATTTACACTTGGGAAATCTCAACGAGAATGTTGCGAAAATTTTACGTCCAATGTGTTTTTTCTTTGTTAATTTGGTCGTTTTTAATGTTTTTTTCTTACGGAAACTGTAGATAAATCATCAGATAATCAACTCACAACTTTTTAATGATAAGGCTAGATTAGCGCTACGAAAAATACATTCAATCAGAAGTGCAGATATGATCAATTATGGTGTAAATGTTAACTTTACTGAACTGCCAAAACTAAATAATAAGTATGAAACAAAATAAACCTTAACGTACTAACTCAACAAATGTAACTGAACTACACGACATTCCACAGTTTATTATTCATTAAACAGTGAAGCACAACATCGTGAACGACAACGTAATCAGAAACTCCATAAATAAAAGTGGCGACCTTTGAATTGCAGCGAGTCGCGCGGGCGCAGCCGCTTGCACCCAACCAGTGTAAATACACACACAGCGACCAAAAGCGAGATGAAAGCCGGCGCCCGACCACTTATCGACTCCCTACACCCGTTTTGATTATGCCTTCCCTGTCAGCATCCCAAAATAGACGTAAACAAACGGAATTCTTTCACACATACAGTTCACGGAACTGATACTCAATGTAAATAAGCAGTATCATAGTTTGGGAATATGAAACATTTGAGATTTAAAATGTATTAGTCATACGTAAGAAAATTTTGGAGATCCATGGGAAAATTTTGACCATAAGAAGTCAGGGCGAGTAGCTTATTTATAATACAATCGACAGATGGATCTGTCAGAATATATTACTATTGGAACCTGAGACCGGATTACAAAAAAATGTTTTACTTTAAAAAGCCCTCGAAAAAATCTGGGTAGAGGACCAGGTGCGCTCCGTATCCGTATCGACATTTTGTACAGAAAAAATAAAAACTCCAAACTCGCAACAATATTACACGAGACTTATAATAACTTAAAAGCTCTGGGATGTTAGGGAACTAAGTTTTAATCTTTCTGTACGCTATAGCTAAACCGATAGCTTTAAGTTTTAAAGACACCAGTTAGTAGAGCGAGCTTTCCGGATTGTAGTTTCACGGTGGAGTAGAGATGACAAGTGAATAATAAAATATCGATAACTTTCCGAATCTGTATAAATAAAAATCGATTGTGGCAAATCTGTGTATATGTTTTTGGCTATATTGATCAGGATAAGATTTTAACGGGTGAATGAAATTATTAATTAGCGACCTGAAGCTGTAAAGTTAACCTTCGATTTTTTCATTTTCTACGCAATATAATATTCTTTATAAATTATTCTTAAAGGCGGATGTCTAAAAGAGAATTCAATACAAGCATCAGTAGATTGATGAGGGTAAGAAAGTCTTGTCTTTTTTTGCAACTTCCGCGTTTTTTGTCCGGAAAACTTTGTGATTTATCAAAATTTATTTGAAGTACGGTTTGGGCGATGGGCCGTTGGAGGCAGTGAAAGCAAATTATAGCGCTTACAGAGTTCAGCAACAAAAAATAGAGGATTTTTAAGTGCCCTGTTTCAAGCTTAACCTGAGTACTTTTCATAAAGGAGATTTGTATAATTTGTGTTTAAAAATGTAGAGCTTTAAAAAATATGAAGAGTTTTAGATACCTATTTGTTAGTAATGAACCTAGTTATTTAGTTATAGTATTTTTTAGCTTCTGATCAGATCAGATAAAGGGCATTTTCCAAAATGTTCAATTATAAGATTAACAGTTAGTAAGGACTGTGTGACGATGGCGATTAAGTTTAAGGTGATCGTGTTAGTTGAAGGTTTATCCTAGATTTTAATAGAAAACATGTACATTTAAAACTAAACATCAGTGGGATAAAATTTAAAACCAAAATAAAAAATGAACGGGGAATCTACCAATAAATATTCCATTAAAGAATCGAATAAAAGGGTAAAACGAACCGAGCAAGAATTGAATTGTTATTGGCAAATTGCAATTCGTCGGTTTGAAACCAATGTTACAATATGGGTAGGATTTTTCCAATATCGCTTCTAGTGCAGATATTTTGGTGCAGAGATTGAGCGATTTTATTTTAACAAAACATGCGAATGGACCGGTCATGTTTAGTTTCTACCTGCATTAAACACCTGTCGCTGTTATAAAAGCCTTAATCCCTACAGCGCGTACGTTTGTACATAATAATACGCAACGACGGTTTAGAGAGAAAATCTCTATTGTATAAATAGAGATTTTCTCTCTAAACCGTCGTTGCTGATATTTTTATGCGGCATATTTTGTATAAAAGATTCTTGACATTGAATTACCGAGAACATTAAACAAGTATACTTATTATAATTAATATGCCGCATCATATCCAATCGAACAAAGCGGAATCGATTCCTATAGATGATACCGGCAGATGTCCGGCGAACAATAGCATTGCTTTCGTCGATTGTGTACTACGAATACCTACCTATAATTATTATTATACTAGCAGTATCTAATTCTGTGCCGTTTTCCAAACGATAATAATGGTTGTGCCTACGCAAAGTTAACGAGTGAAATTCATTCTCAGAGAAGAATAACAAGACAAAAATTCCACTTGTTAAGACCGACAATTGGTAATTTAAATAAAAAAAATATTAGTAGAACCACAATTGTTTGTAGAAAGGAGTTCGCACGCAAAAAATGCCCCTTTCTTTCAATCCATCCCATTTGTTCTGCTTGTCGCATGGGACGAGGGTCTTTTGGCAGTGTTATAACTTATTTTTGAAGAAATTTGATGTATAGAGCTGCAGGAGAATTATTAAAAACCAAAAGTACAGCTACGTATAACAAAACAGAAAATATATAATAACGGACAAATTTTACTAAATTAATATTCAGAAAAGCCAAATAGATGAATGGATACTGATATATTTTTTATCAACAAACTATAATTTAAACTTCTACTAACGAAAAATAAAATGCGATGGTAAACATAAAGTGGATATACATGTTTATCTACAAAAACAAGTTGGAGCCGGCATGCCCTGTGAAGTAGAGAAGTATAGAGCTTTCAATTACTACTATAAACCAAAGTTAAGATAAGTTTTCATGCATTTTACCTGTCAGAAGGAGCAGCAATGTCAAACGCCGCATCTTGATCTTCGTTTTCTGGGTCTGCTGCGATATTTAAGCGCGCGTCTCCGTTAAAGCCATCGTCAACAGTTCTGTCAGGGTTAGACCAATGTTTACGCGACTCAGCTGACGACTTATTAGCCAATTAATCACACACTCGCGCACTGCGGGATCCGCACGCTGCAGTGTCAACGGCCACGAGCTTACGAGAAAAACCAGACACTCGGCGAAAGCTGTCCAGGTGACTTCAGAACGGATTTGTCTATTTAAACGGTGTATTTGCGACAACTATTCATTCATGATGCGAGATTCCGATCGGTTTAAGTGAACGGTGGCTACCCTCTGTGATGAAAACATGTCACATGGTTCGAGCGTGGAGAAAAAGATCGGGCAGGCGCGATCGTAGCGCTCGGCGGCTGACTCGCGAGTTGCGTGAGTAGGCCGAAGCGCGCGGCGGGGGACGCGACCGCCACGCCTGCGCACCGCTCCCGCACCGCACCACCTCCAGTATTGACCGACGACGCCTCCTTCCTACATTTCACATCCTTAACTAGCTACTACGAATTCTCCTTTGAAAAATCCCCTAATTCCATGCCCTTCGATTGAGATAGGACACGTCTATTACCCAAGAAAATAGGGACACCCATATCATAAACTTTTATTATTAACATAAAATTTTTGTTAAACGTTAATGAATATGCTAACTTACATAATGTCTTTTGGCCTAGGAGGTGCCTACCTCTTGAAATAAGAGGGTTGGAACATTTTACTCGCTAACTGTTCGAAGTATGTTTCACAAGTTATGCAATCAAAATTCAAAGGATGAGAGGAGGAGAAAAGTGTAGGTAGGAACGGAATGTTATCGGAACATTTTAAACTTGGAGCAAATAGATCCGAGTTCGCATCAACTAATTAACTAACTAACATTCTTACATTATACTCGAATTAATTTGCGATATTTAAAATATTTATTTCTTGGTCATTTAGGGCTCTACATATTTTTATAAAAGCTTTTTAATTTTGCCGCTTATAAAACCCGTAATTATTAAACCCGACATGTAAAATGAAAATATTATGCTAATGCTAGAATTATATATTATTTCTAGATAAAGAACTTTACTGAAAAATCATACGTGATTTTATTACAGAGGTCTGTGATCCTAATGACCTTTTAAGTAAACAATTAACATACTTTAAGTGAAAATAAATTAACATATAGTGCTCTACATGTGCTCTATACCGAATAATATAATTCATATGAATATCCAAGTAAAGTCTAGACAGCTATATTTATTTAAGTCCGATATATTTGCTCTTAGACTTAAGTATAAAATCTTATACGAGGTTTATAAATAAGGCAAACTGGAGCACTAGACACCAGCACTAAGAAATCAATTGACCGATATCCGTCAGTTTTGTAGGCTTTGGAAGTAACTGCGGACTACATACGCAGCTTGTGACGTCAATTTGTTGGCAAGATAAAGTACTGAGCCGCAGAACACAAAACAACTTGGAGAAAAAGGCTTGACGGTAAATAAAAGAGTAAACTTTTAATGTCCCGCCGTATAAATGTCTCCTTTTTTAGATTAGTACGTCTAATTAAAGAAGTTTAATTGGTTTGTACCGTTGTTCCTGTTTAGAATAAACAGTAGAAACTAATCAATATTGTAATTTATGGTTTAAACTTGAAACTAGAAGTGAATAAATGATTCCCGAAAGGTATTATAGTAACTTGGTGATGACAATTTTTTAAAGTTCATCGATATTTTGTTTCGTAATTAAGAATATGTGCACACAATACCTTTAAAAAGCTTTATATGACAAGAATTAATTAAGTACTTATACAGGGTGTCCGGGCATCGATATCGATTACTTTAAGGGGATAAATATGGTCGGACCCTGTATATTGTAACGATTTCTTGCCAATAAATAAAAATACATATTATCCGCAACGGTTCAAATTAAAATGTTTTAATTAATTTGATTAATAAGAATGTTAATTATCAGTAGGAATGTGTAATATTGTAAAGATAAATCTGAACATACAAGATTGTTAATTTAAGCAAGACTTTCTCAAAGGTAATTTACACAAAGTGTGCACGCAGGTTAACAAAGTGCTATTACGATCCAGGAAGAAATGAAGTACCGTGTGCTCTCTCATGTATTATTCCACAAAATGAGTCCAGGTACTGTCAAGGAAAAAAATATTTTTTTATCTCATTTCTTCTGTACATAAAGTCTTGTACTGAAATAATACAACGATGATATAAAGCTTAAAGTAGTATTAGGGTATACTAAGATAATACAAAATAAAGGTTATCTCTGTAGATGCCCTTTATTAGTTTTAATGCTTAGATAGTATTAAATACCCTATGTAAACATGGGTTATTGTAAAGTATACAAGTACATTATGTGTGTAGGTTTATAAGATATACATCACTAATAAAATAAATCACTAGTAATGTTAGATCAAAGGACTATTTTTCGCTGACGATATTTGTAATCACCATATTATTTTTAACGCAAAATGGACGCAACTGAGCCGTCTAATTGCGGAGAAGAGCCTGTCAACAATCACCATATTTAACTAATGAGTATCATAAGGCTTATATGCTTTGCAGGACTTACGAATCGAACTCGAGAGCCCCGGCTTGATGCTCTTGCCTCATAAGGCATTACCTAGGAATTACTTTATGATAATAAATCATAATTAAAAACGCTTTTTCTACTTATCAATGTTAATTAAAACGTACCTAGCAAAAAGTTAAGAACACTTTAAAACTTTCGCAAACTTAATTCGTAGTTGTATTAAAACTCTAGACATTTTTTTTATATTTTTATAGCTACCCGTGTTTAAAAATATTTAATTTTAATTATTTTTTGAACAACTTTGAACGGAAATTACAAAATAATTTTAAACGAAATATTGATTTTAATTTATTAAAGACATTTTGAGTAAAAAGACATTATGTGTAGTTTTCTTCATGACTGAATGAATAGCTGACGATAAACAATATGAAGCAATTGATATGATATCAAGTAGATATTAAAATATTACTTATATTCATTCTCATACCGTACTTGTATCAATTTCCGTCAAAATTACACGGAGTCCATTGAATTATGTATCGTCAGTAATCATTATTCATATCTGTGCAAAAAATTAAATGGTTCAGATATCAGAAAGTAATGCAAATTTTATTTAAAATGTGATTAAATAATTGAATTGGTAAATATTGGTCGAATTACTGGAAAGAGTGAAATATTACTGTCGGTATTTAAATAATTATTGGTCGATTGCCAAGTACTTAAAAGGGTAACAGATTTTTGAATTAATGTAAGTATTCCAATTATCGCTACCTCAGATTTATTTTTTAAAATTAGTACGTACATAATGGATAATGGCCAAGCGAGGAGAATAGACCTATTCCTCCGTAAAAAATCTTTCATTAGGACTGGAAGCCTGTGCGCGACAGTGAGACCTTATATGTTATTTTTATACACTTTTTCTATCATATCAATGACTATAAGGCTTAAAAAATGAGTAAAGTTACTTACAAATATATTCTCTATTAGTGAATAATCTAAATGCAAGCGATTATAGCCTTTATGGTGGTTACAATGTTTATTCCCTGTTTGTACATGCAGGTTACAAGTACAACTGTTAGGCAGGTATTACTTGATGGTTAGACGGTATTGTAAAGCGTATATACGAGTATGAATGTATCGAATGGGATTGATATGACGGTACCAAATTGGACGAAATGGATCAAAAGGTAGGCTGTATGTCATATACATGTCAATATGTGACTGTTTAGAAAGTGTACTAGGTATATAGGTATAGGCTAAGTGTATAGGCGTATGTTCTATAGCAAGATTAATACTAAAACTTGTGAGACCTACCTTTCGTTATGTAAGTGATATTACAAGGCTTTATATCCAAAAATCTAAGGAACTATGGATTTTTATCCATAGATTTTCATCAAGAGTACATAAAGTACTTACTTTTTGTCAACCTATAGTGTCCCACTGCTGGGCAAAGGTCTCATAAAGTACTAAGTATCGAAAAAAAATTTAAGAATTAAGAAGGAAAAGCTATTGTCAATGAAGAGACGAAAAAGAAAAAGACGTGTGTGTACTGTGTACTTAATATCGAAACTTGAGTACTGTCTCATTATACGTACAAATAAATAAAATACATACTTATACAATCAATACGCCAGAATAAATCTAAATTGATATTGGATATGTTGTGATAATCTCTGTTATTAATAGCGAACTTCCACATTCATTCGCTGGATTATTGCGCCTCAATCCGGTTTTACTAAACAGCTTTTTACTACGTACGCATTGTTAACGCTCTAACGCCTGCATAAAACGTACTTGCAATATTAAACTGAACCGGGTTTATCTCCGTACGTTTAATGAACCGAATAATACCTATTTATTGTGCGTAAACATGTTTTGATACGTTAATACATTGATTAAAGTTTAATTGTATTTTGGATACAACTAAATGTTTGTTAGTGTAAGGGCCTATTTCACCATTTTCAAGTAACGTTCCGAGTAAGTATACACATGTTTTGTCTTTGTCATTTGACATAAAGTGAGAAAGGGACAACACTCACTTTACTTGGTGAGTAATTTTAGTTGAAGGTCTTGAAATAGTCTCTAAGAATATCTAGACCGCTGATATCAAGTACTGATATCTAGGGGCGCTTCCAAAGAATGCTACTCGACTAAATGCCAATCTCGCAGGAATTTTGGGACAAAATGTATGTAGCTTATGTTTTATTCCTAGTTATCCTTATATCCCTTTGGTCGTAATCCATTTGTCGTCGTCCATCATAAATAAGTTCATAATATATTGTAGTCTTTGGTTCTAGAATGACCCTTATGTTTTCGTGGCTTATTACAACGAAAACAAAACGTCGCATCTTTCATCTTTATAATATAAATAAAGATCTAACATAAAAATATGTTATTGGTTGACTAACGCATGATGTTACCTCTTTTGTAAGCTCCTTGAAGTTCATAAGTGCTTCTTTGGGGCTTAAACTGAATAAATGATTTTAGGTTTCCGTACCCAAAAGGTAAAAACGGAACCAAAAGGAACAAATTAATGAGACTTCGCTGTCCGTCCATCCATCCGTCTGTCACCTGGCTGTATCTCAAGAACGGTGATAGCTACACAGTTGATTTTTTTACAGATGATGTATTTCAATTGCCACTATAACAACAAATATATAAAAAAAAAAATTAAGGGGGCTCTATACTTTTTTTGGTACGAAACCCTTCGTGAGCGAGTCCGACTCGCACTTGGCCGGTTTTTACTTATATACTTGTTAAATAATATAAAAACGAGGCCATTGCAGTAGTAAATATATCGAGATTTCGTTTTGTGGTTTGAGTAAGGGAGCAGTGGTCAATCGTCTCGGTTTCATGTTATGTGAACCACTCTACTCTATTACTAGGGCAGCCTTGACTTGACGTCACCTCGAGGAGTTGGCTATCTTCTGACCCAACTTTACAATTCAATCAAAATAATACAATTAAGTGTTCATCAAATTTCGAAAATATTTAATTAGGTGTGCTAGGAAAAGGTGCAACTAGTTTCTAAAAAATGTCTTGATATTAAACTTCTCACACCAATTGATAATATTACGATTAGGTTTCGGAATATTTAATTATTTTATGTTGTGTTAGCATTAACAAATAGAAAAAAATCGTTATTTTGTGATAATAGATAGCGGATACTTTCTTTCTGTAAGTTGTATAGAACGAAATTATTAATCTGTATAATAGTTTATTAACCGTCTCCCAACGATCAACATAAACCAAAACTATAATGAGCGTTATCTTCAAATAAGCACAAGATTCACGAACGTAAATAAGTACTAAAAACGTTTTAGACAATACCTAATCCTAAACACTAAAACCAGTTTAAATCGATGTAATTAGACCTAACTCGTCAACAAAAGGGTTAATTATCTAAATCTTACAATAAAGGGTCGCTTTGTTCATTGTTATTTAAAATAATTACTTTAGTGACATTGTAATTTTAAGGATTAATGTTAAACAGTTAGGAGGAGTCAATGCACGTACGCAGTTGACTGTGGCCAGACAAATGGTACCATTTACAGGGAACAATTTAACGTTGGAACTCCAATTACGTTTAGAACGAGCTAAATTGACACAATAGAACCTAACTAACACCTTACTAATTGCTGATATTAGGCTTGATGGGGAATTCGCTATGTAAATATAACAATTAGATGATATCTATCACCGATTCGCAGCAACTATTTGGTAGGTATTTATCTTATTTGGGTTATAAATGTGAAAATGTGTTTATTTGTTTATGTACGTACTATAATTGCGACGAAGTGATATATTGTTTTATGGCGATAAAATTAGTAGTGGCTTTTGTTATCTTGAACATCTACCGATTTTTAAAGAGTTTTCTACGTCTACGTCCTACTAATATTATAAAGCCGAATGTTTGTAAGTGTGGATGTATGGATTGTTCCTCTTTCAAAACTACTGAATTGATTTTAATGAAATTTGGTACAAATGTTCCTCATACCTATGAATAACACATAGGACTTTTTATCCCAAAATTCCCATGGGATAAGGTTCCACGCGGGTAAAACCGCGGGACACAGATAGTAATTTAAATTTCGAAAAAATAACTTACGCGTAGGTAGTACCGTGTATGCGACGTTTTTCAGTCATAACTTTCGCAAGTATATTAGAAATCTCAAGTCTAGAGAACATTCCGCAAACTAAGTAGGTAACTCTTGAAAACATACTCGATCCACGATAGAATAAAGTTCAAGAAGAAACACTATTAAACTACCTATGTGGTACTAATACAACATTATACTAAGAAAGAAAACAAGTTCATTTCAAATAAAAACTACTTATATTCATCTACATTAGTAACACATTATAATTACATTACAACTACTAAAAAGGTCTTAAAACATACTAAGTGGCTTCTCCCGCCATTTTGTCCAATGTTATTTTCCTCCATGCTTGTATGAGTTGTTTTCGAATTTCGAATGCGATCACTGCTGTTGCCATGCCAGTGTTTAAGCTGTCAACTCCTTGACTAAGAGGAATGTTTAGTCGAAGACCATTTTTTTTTGTAGCCAATCTGAGAAGTAAATGTTTATATTAGAGAAAAAAAGGTAGCATTACATATTAATGTTTTGAAATCTAGCTACAGGTTACAGTTATGTGGACTGTTATGTCAATGTCAGTCTTGTTTTAAAAAAAGGGGTGGATAAATTCCAATTAATTTAGTAATATTTTTTTGTTGTTACATACATTCATTGGGTGTAAAGCACTTGTTGTTGTAACACACTGAGGCGAAAAATTAAACTAACTGATCTAAATGCTTAGTTTTATTTATTTTACTCTTTAGTCAAATTTTTTTTCAATAGAACATCAAAGGAATCTTACAACATTTTACTCTTATTGTTTCATTTATATTGGTCAAAAAGAGTATTTAAATAAAGCCAATTGAATTGAGAATCTCCTTTTTAAAGTCAATTAAAAATATAGTATCATAAACCACTTACGCATAACTCTCATCACTAATCCCTTCAGTTTCACCTCCCACTACTAGTGTTATATGCTGTAATGTCGAGAATTCAACACTATAATAAGGTAGGACTGGAACTTGCATATCAATCTCATCAGTGCTCGTAGATTCATAGATCTGAGTGTTGCTATCGGCAATAAATATTGATGTGTCTGGTTGTAGCATTTTGTGTAACTCAGGCCAGTCTAGTGAATGATGTATGGGCATTCTGAAGTGAGCGCCGGCTCCGCTTCTTATTACTTTCGGATCCCAAACGTCTACACATCCTGAATGAAGAAGATTATGATTATTATTTTTAGAATTAATTGGTAGGTATATGTCAAGAAGTAGTGTTTTATTAGGATTTTTTTGTTTCCACAATTTAATAATAAAATATGTGTAATGTATTTAATAAAAGATACCGTTATAATCGTCGGAAATTTGCGTAAATTGCGTGCGAATACCAAGACGGAATGATAACAGACTATGGTATGATATCCAAATTGATTAAAATAATGTTTCTTTATGAACAAACTAGCAGCATCTTGAGGTTTCACCCGCATGGTTCCCGTTCCCGTGGGAATATGGGGATAAAATATAGCCTATGTTACTCAGGGTGAATGTAGCTTTCTAATGGTGAAAGAATATTTTGAATCGGTTCAGCAGTATCGGAGCCTATTTGTTACAAACAAACAAATCTTTTCTCTTTTTAATATTAGTGTACAATGTACACTACTTATTTTTATATGTATGTTTTAAAACAATCATAGTAAAATAATGATGTTATTAACATTTAATATCAAAGAATTAATTTTATTTATGTTTTTTGTTAGATATTTACCTTTAGTGAGCATTACTCTGGCACAGCCAGCTCCGACCGCAGCTCGTAGTATAGCTCCTAAGTTACCCGGTATCCTTATATTGTCACACACCAGGTCTAGTGGTAACGGATTTTGTGATTTGATAACTTCAGGATTTGGTGTTTCAAATATACCTGAAATAAAAATGTAATTTAAGTAATAAAAACTTGATGATGATCTCATTCCGATCTTATAATAGAAGCTGCAAAGGATAAGGAGAGTTGGACATGTTTGGAAACCTTTGCCCAGTAGTGGAGCAATATGGGTTGACAAAAAAATGTATAGACGAAGACAATTTAATATTAATCACTAACTTTTATATCTGTTTGATATTATTTCTACAACTATAAATTAGGACACAATTTAAACGAATATTTCCATTTTAAAATTCAATTAACTAAAATGCTTCAGGACTTACCAAATATACCAGATGAAGTTTCTACATCAGAAAACAATGCCATTTCTTTGTAAGGCATTTTGAAGAACAATACTCCAGTTTTGGGCAGAAATGGCCTCAAATGATTCAGATCTTCTTGCCGACTAAATATAACATACTGGAGGTTACATTTGGCTTGAAGACCGTCAGCAATGAGACGCCACCCTTCCACCAAAGTCTGACTGACACGCATCCTCTCCTTCTTAGACTTTAGTTTTACTAGCAGAGAACTGGAAATATTTAAATAGACATTATACAATTATTTCATTTGTAAAATGTAAGTAATGAAGTAGATTAAAAAGTGGTTGATTATGTTATATGATAATGTGGATAAGAAGGTATATCCACATATCAGGATTACAAGTTTATTAAAATTAATTTACCTAACCCTTCCATCATTTTCCTTCAATTTCTCGTAAATAATTTCACCATTGTCATCGAAAATTTTCTTCTGACTCAAGTAAAACTTCCGTTTCGATATCAATTCCTCCTTTTTTGTTTTAGTAGTCTTTGTTTTCTTTTCAGTAGCAATAGGTTCTTCTGCTATGGCAGGCTTTTCTGGCGATGGTTTAGGTTTAGTTTGCTTAACTACTTCAGGGTTTTGACGTTTATTCAAAACTTCCGAACCTAAATCTATTATTTTCTCCTTTTTAAGTTGAGGTTTTTCTAAAGGGTCTAAAGGCAATAAAACTTTTGCAGGATTTCTATGCATCCATCTTCCGTAACACCGGGCATGGTTGACCACTGAAGGTTTCTGATATTTTACAAGACTTATGATGTTGTACAATTTTCGAGACATTATGGAGAGTAGCGTTTTTGCTGTTACAGTTACCTTTTTGTAACGTTAATGTATTTTAAATGAATATTAATCTTTTCAACTCAACATATTACTTTAACTATAACCTCAAATTCTGAAACCACAACATAAAATTTTGTTATGACAACTTGACAAGACAAGTTTGATTGCGATGAGATGACACGTGACAGTTTGTATTTTGAATCTAAAGGTTGCCAACTGATGTCCAGAAAAGTGTGAGTTTAATTACATATATGTGTCACTAGATGGCGATGCAGCATGCAAAACTTGATGAGAAAATGAATATGTAAAAAATAGTAAAGTTTGCTCATTATAAATTAGATCAAATAAGTAATTTATTAGATAATATTTATTATGTAATAGGGCCATTAAAAGTTTCAAAATGAGTGGTTAAATTTTACAAACTATAATTACAGTGCCACTGTGCGCCACTGTGTTCAATGCCAGTATTGTCACTGTATAGAAAATACCACGAAATGAATTAACTTTTTAACACAGCATGTCGGCTAAGTATTTTCCAAGATTGCAAAATGATGTTTACAATGAACTCTCAAGAGTCAAAGTTAGTTTTTAAGTTTTAGTTCTTCAAAACGCCACCGCCATCTTATACTTGTGGCACTGTTTACTATCAAGCCAACGCAGTCGTGAAACAACGGGGACCGCCACCGTTGGTTTCCATGAAACAGAGAACTAGGCATCTCTTTCTCATGTATTGCCATTACATTTTAACTTGCTTTAATATAGGCAAAAAATAATCGTTTAATTTGACTAACGCAATCTATTAAATATTCAATGCTTTATTATATCGTTAGAAACCTAATTATATTGTTTCAAAACATTACACACAAACAAAGATAGACTATAGTGCTCTCAGTACCATACTTATGTAAATAAATAAAAACACAAAAATGGTATTTTATACATTTATTATTAAATACATATAGTGAAATAAATAAGTCATAGATTTGGATAGTGCACACGCAGTATTATTGCGGTCCAGACTGTACACCCTTTGCTAACCCGTCTCACTACACCGTCTAACTTGTATTTCATTTAAATCTGCTTGCTCCTCTGTCAATTAAAAATAATCTGAAAAAAAAAAGAAGTTATCTTTACTTACTTATGTAAAGTTTGACAAGCTGTAGGTTTTCCCCCCAATAATCCTTTTATGTTAATCAAATATAAGTAAATGTTTCTCTTGGGCGGGAATCGAACTCGTAACCTTCGGCATAACAGGGTCACCACCAAATACACCACTGTAGTCTTTGACTCGGTCGTCAATCAAGAATTGTTATTGGGTATTTCACGAACTTCGATAAGTTATATAAATTCACCTTTACCTTTTGTCAAAAAATATTATTTTAAGCCACAGTATGTTGTTTTTTTATTTTGTGCTTTTGACAATAAAAGTATTTTTATTTATTTAAATCATTACAAACGGTATTAATTTTTATTATTTACTTACTTACCTAATTTACTGTAATGAAAAATATGTCGAGAATTTAACTAAGAACTGACAACACAAACCTGTAACAGTCGAAATCCATATGTGTATTTAGTTTTAAGGAAATAAAGTGACCAGCTGCTTACTTTTTTCTATAATCCATTAGTCATCCTTTAGAATAGTATGTGGGGCATCACTTTAACATGCTTTTAGATTATTTAATATTTTAAATTTATAAATAAAGATTTAAAACACGGAGCACTTGATACTAAAGACACTGACAATAAATAAATGCCATTTTGACATTGTCACCGAGTTTCCAATTTCTGCCGTTTCACGGGAGCAGCGGTCAAGCGGTAGGCTTTTCGTAGACAACTGTCCAACTGGCATTCAGAACAGTTTTCACTTTCCAGTCTATGTCAAGTTGTTTTGTTTTATTTCTACTATAATCTGTGGTAAAATTATCGAAGAAAATCGACGTACCGTTTGCCGTCAGGCTTCAATCAGCTGAAATAATTTTGTGAATGCGTAGAATCTTGTGTTTATTTTTAACAACGTACAAAACTCGTGTGTTGTAACAACATGGCAACAGGAGTAAAACCTCGTGATGAAGATTCTCAACTGACTAGGTCAGATCTTGAGAACATACAGGATGCCTTGAAGCAAAAGAAATTTCGAGATCTACTCGCCGAGTACTGTGAAGAGGTACGTGACCCGGCTAACCAAGCGCTCTATCAAAAAGAAATGACCCAACTCGAGAAGGAACGCGGTTACGATGTTACATTTATCAATCCGAAAGGGGGTTATGTTATAAAAACAAGTGTCGCCGGCGACAGAAAAGCGTTTATAAACATTTGCAGTAACGAGAACGTAGAAAAACCTTCTTATAAAGTTCAAGAAGTTGATGGGAAAAGAGGCATGAATTGGAATATTCCTTACACTATTATCCCTCCTCGGGAAGATTTCAACCGTAATAAGGAGCGTTGTATAATTTACGATGTAGTTTTCCATCCTGATACTCTGCGAATGACAGAGGTTAACAAACAATTCCGGGAGATGGTTAACAAAACCGCTTTCGAAGGATTGCAGAAAACTTATAACATTCATTTGGATAGCAACAATTTCCGCTTTCCTAAGTCTCATTATAAAGGTATGACCATACCGGCAGTGATAAGAAAAGAGGACCCCAATTACAAACCACCAACTGATGAAGAATGTGAAGACTTAACACCAGACATGATGGAAAAGCTTTACCCTCAAAGAAACTATTCAGAACAAGCAAAACCAGATGAACCCAAGAAGCAAAATAATGATGCAACACAATGTAAGAGAAGGAGTGTGAAAACAAATAATGAGTTCATTCATAAAACTGATGACCACTACACTATACCTAAGTATATTATTAAACAGCAAAAAAATGTAGACTTACAAGAATTCACTTATCATAAAGAAAGTAAACAATATTCCGCCATACCCAGTCAAATAGTTATTGAAATCAACTTGCCTTTACTTTCCTCTACCAGTGATTGTGTACTTGATGTACAAGAGAAATTCCTTAGTTTAGTATCAGAAAAGCCTGCAAAGTATAAACTGAACATCCCCCTTCCTTATTCTGTGAATGATGAGTGTGGGAATGCAAAGTTTGACAAATCAAAACATAAGCTCATAGTAACATTACCAGTAATCAGAAAAGATCTCAGTGATAACCACAACACATTGAAAGTAGACAGCGGTGTTGAGAGTGAAGAAAATTCCGGATCACAAAGTGAAGAGGAAAGAGAACAACCCCGTGAATTGGTTGTGGAATTGTCGTCTACTGATAATACAAATTCAACCCCCCTACCTGATACCACCCCTACCGATACTAATGATACATTCTTCGATAATTCCTTAGGTTACATATTTCCTTCCTACACATACAATGTCCTGGATGACATTGTAGCATTTACTTTCCATGTTAAAAACACAGAACCGGATTCTGTTCAAGTAAAAAATGAAGGCAACAAAATCTCATTGAAGTTTACTTCAATTGGATCTGGATTTGTTCCCGTACATTATGCAGCAGTCATAGAGTTTGATGATAATGTTATATTTGAGAACACTACGGGAGAAGCTTGGGACAACAATGTGATACTTCAACTCGAAATTTCTGGTGACATACCACAAAAATTCAACATTGGTTTGAACGATACAATGACTTGTGAGTATCTTGACGAGTCTCAAGTCAAAAAGACAAGTAAAAAGGTTGAGGAAGAAGTCCAAGAGTTGACTGAAGATATTGCTCCACTTGTCGAGGTTACAAACTTGGGTAGCGAGACTAATATTGTGGTGTCATCCAATCATGATGAAGATGATGATGATGATGATGAAGATGATGACAGTCTCGAATCACCAACATCAATGGACAGAGACATTGTATGGACTGAAACTAATACGGAGAATAGTGCAAACAGCATCCTTCGGAAACCCATTTCTATGATGCGTAGCTACTCTGAGTCCAGTGCGGGCATTGCTTCTTCAATGGACTACATAAGCTCCGACTGCATCCCCGAGGAATCAAGCTTGAAAAAGACTGTTAGGTTTAATGATGTTATTTCAAAACAATTTTATAGGTAATTCATCAGTCTGTATTATTATTTATTTTTGACATATCTTATCTTAGTAGGTTAACATTCAATGTATAATTTTTTGTATAAAATTCTCGAATATAAACATGAAAGAGATAATATGTTAATAAGGATGATTTTGTTCAGAATAGCTATGACTATGATAATGTTTATATTAGTTGTCATAACAACATTTTATCAATAGAAAATTATCTATTGATTATTAAACAATTATGCATTGAGAATTCTAATCAAGTGGTAGAGTTACATTCATTTACACTGTACCTAACTAAGTATAAAGTAGGTACATAACTGATTGTCTTATCTCTCGTATTACGTCCGAGATTATCATGGTCACGTCTTTACGAAGCGATAAATTTGTAAACAAACATAATATTTTTCCATACTATCGTCTCATATAACATGTTATAAAGCAGTTTCAAGTTTTATGTTAATTTTATGGAGATTAGTAATTGAAATGTGTAAAATAAAACAATGTTTTCAATAATTACAGGTACAATTCGTCTATCGAAGGTCAGAAAAAGAAAAATCAACGCAAGAAGAGTAAAAAACGTAATTTAGAACGGAGAAAGAGCGAAAGTGAAGCTGAGGAAGATGCTATACATTCAAATCAGGTAAAAACGTCTCTATTACTTGAGAATTAAGTACGAAATATATAAGTAGCATTCTCAGATAAATGAGTGAGGTATTTAACTCCAAAAGAATTTTCCAATTTGTACCACTAGTTCCTGAAATTAGCGTGTTCAACCAAACAAGCTATAGATAGATAAATTAGTGTAAAAAATATAAACTAACAATAACAAAAATTACACAACAACATAATCTATAGATAGGAGCATAAACAGGCTAATATCATTGACCTATATAAAATAACGTCGACCTCGTATTATTATTAGCTAATCTTATTATCAGCAATAATTTAAACTATGTAGAGAAAATATGACTGTATTGTTTGCGTATTGTAAACAACGCAGTGACGTAAAATGTTTTTGTTACGTAACAGTAAACAACATTATGTCTTCAATTGAATAAACACGTCAAGGTGTTCTAGATTATTGGCCCATTACCAGTGCAATGAAGCGTTATTTGTCACTATTATAAGTTTATAACGTACTAGCAGTGCCCCGCGGTTTCACCCGCGTGGTTCCCGTTCCCGTGGGAATACGGGGATAAAATATAGCCTATGTTATTCAGGGTGAATGTAGCTTTCTAATGGTGAAAGAGTTATTGAAATCGGTTGAGTAGTTTCGGAGCCTATTCGTTACATACAAACAAACAAACAATCAAACAAATCTTTCCTCTTTATAATATTAGTATAGATAATATTTTTTGCCATTATCATAGTTCAGTAAAAAAAATCCTCGAGCCCTTTGGTGGGTCATACTCATATCCATGGGGATATAAATGAGCTGATTATAACGAAGATGATATTTTTTTACAGATATCAAAACAAAAATTGAAGTCTGTGCTCAAACAACGTCGTGACAGCGGCCTAGCGGACACTTCGGACGCAGAAGGAGAATGCAAAAATACGCCAGAAGAATCGTCGTTCACCAACGGAAATGATTCGAACGTAAACAAACAAAAGTCAATACTTAACATTGTCGACAAAGACATACAAATAGATGATTCTGAACCTGAAATATGGGAAACAAACACTGAAAAGACTAACGATAGGAAACCCGATAAAGTAACGTGTGATAACATAAAACACAACACTGATCTCTATAACCCCGACAGGTTAAATAAAGGCCAATATCTGGAGGTTTCCTTCAAAAACGATCTCATATTTGATTTGGATATGTGAGCTATGCCATATATTATTTGTGATTCCTTTTGAGTAACATAGATGAGTTAATTTTAGTATTAGATTTTTGTGTAGATTTTATTATTAATTTAATGTTTTAGTATTTTTTGTCTTGTAATGTTCCTTCCACAGTCATGATTAATTATAGTATTATATTAGATTTTATTTGCTATGTTTATGGCAATAGTTTTAAAGTAAATTACTAACATCCAGTGTTATATTAATAAATTGGTGTTCTAATTTTAATTGGATGTAAAAGTTAGGCACGATAAATGTTGTGTGAATGTTAGCACATTGTATTAGAGTATGTAGCAGAATATGTCTGTATGAAATGTATTTGTAAATCATTGGTTTTACGTGAATTTGAGACAACATTGTAATGCAAAATCGCTCATAGAGACAATATTAATTAGTTGAATGGTATTTATGGTACAAATTAGATTATATCAACATTGTATGTATGACGTTAAGGACTGCAGGCCTACCTCTAGTTGATAGTGGATTGCACAGCAAACACATGGTAGACAGCTAGGTGACAAGACTCCGATCCACTCAATTATTGAATGTTTACCATGCAACACTTTTATACATGCTGTGTAATACTACACGCACTTTGTTAACTATATTGCTGTATGTTTTAATCATTTTTCGTAAATGTTTTTTAATCATGTTAACGTTAAAATCAACGAATATTTTATTAAAATCAAGCATACGTGCCTTTATATTTTACAATAAATTTACCAGTGTATATTTTAGTCATACGACTCGATATTTTTAAACTTCAAGTAAGAAAAAGAATGAAATGTTTGCGCATGAAAACCTTAGCAAAATATATTAAAAAAAAATCGAGTTTGTTCAGACAACTGTTTTATTATTAAACGAAACGTACGTCATCGTATATAATTATTTAACAGAACGGGATGTTTGTACGTACTTATTAAAGTCGAAATCCTCGACTAGTTTCAGCCACGTCCGGTGGCCTTCATCAGGAGGAGTGCGATTATTAAGTACGTACAAACATCCCGTTCTGTTAAATAACTAACTGTTGTCATAAACCAAGCATTTTTTTAATAAATAAGTGTCTTATTGAGTTATGTTTGATGTAAAATTCACTAAAGATTCATTATTGATGATTTCTGAATAAATGATAATAAATAAATAGATTTGCCTTTCAATTCAATGAGACAAACATTATTATATTTGTATTTATTTATTATTTGTCTTATAATTTTACAAGTTCAACTCTAAAGTGGGTAACTGAGTAGTAGTCCATTTATTAGTTACATTCTAAGGGTTAATTCTTTCTTGAATTCGTAACTATATTTTTTTAATTGGCCGCCATATTCGATATAGAACGACGTTAATTTTTATTAGTTGTATTGTTTTCGGCTATCAAACATTTTAATTGATACCCCTAGCATACGTGAAAAATATAAATCGCCATTATGCAGCGGTGGCCAGCGGCTGGTCGGCTGCCGTGGCCATGCATTATCTCAATCAAACATTGGAAAGTGGGTGAAATTCACTTGCAATATAAGGAATATTGCAAGTGAATTTCACCGAGACCAACAAACAAAATTAAAGTTTACAATAAATTATATTAAGCAGTTCCACAAACACAGAAGTTCTTAAAAAAAATACGCCTATAAGAGAATCGTCGTCGTGTCTTAGTAAATAAGACAGCTTCAGCTAGATTAAAGAAATGTATAGTAACCGCACATAGTACTAACTGCTGCACAAGTGCACAACCCTTTAGTCGAATTTGTATCTACGCTGACAGCCCGTTGAATGGAAAATTCATCCCCAAAGTTCCGGTGGAAATTCAATTTGTAACAGTTCAGTTTGCGGTTTTAAAGGTCTAGTTTTATAAACCTTTTAAAACCATTGTAACGTGTTGAATTTTGTTTGAATACACTTTTTATTTGAAATTATACACTTACTAAATTATATAAAAAATAAAAAAAAACCCCAACACAATTACTTTCAAACCCCCATAACTTTTAAACGGGTTAACCAATTTTCATCAAACATGTCTAAGAACACTCGCACGTAAGTCCCCTTAAAATCGGTTCATCCGTTCGGGAGCTATGATGCCACAGACAGACAGATACACACACACACAGACACGTCAAACTTATCACACCCCTCTTTTTGCGTCGGGGGTTAATAAAACATACCTATTGCTAATGGTCTCTTCCGGCAGAACCTATACTTACTTTCTTTACAATCGATTAGTATAAAACGCTCGATTGCCCACCAAAATATTCAAACTGGAATGCTTCCGATATTTCCATAAATTTAATTAAACCAAACGTTAAATGGCAAACTCAATAATGGTAGGATATCGATTTTAACTACGCCTTCGCAGGTAACGGTAATTACAGTCCATTATTTTTAAGTGTTTGAATATAAAATGAACCTAGGCATAAACACACGAGCGGTACTTTAAAGTCAAGAGGTCTTAAGGTAAATATCTTGAACAAGAAGTTTTCACTCAATTCTTTAATAAAAATACCGTAATCGTCCTTCATTCTAAATTTTAAGGCACGTTTTTATTAAAATACTAAACATGATTTCAGTTTAAAAACTTCTGTGTGATGCTGCTGATTCGTACATAACTAACGAAATACCTATAGAACAAACCACTCCCCTCCTAAATGCCATGACTTGTAGCATCAATCACGGGACCCGTAGCGTCTGTTATGGAATTCGTAGCATCAGTCTCAGGACTTGTAACGTCGGTCACAAGACTCGCGTTTCAGTCTCCAAACTCGTAGCATCAGTCTTGGGATTCGTAGCATCAGTCTCGAGACTCGTAGCGTCAGTCATGGGACTCGTAGCGTCAGTTATGAGACTCGAAGCATCAGTCTCGTGACTCGTAGCGTCTGTCGCGAGACTCGTAGCATCAGTCTTGGGACTCGTGGCGTCAGTCATGGGACTCGTGGCGTCTGTTAATTGACTCGTGGCGTCAGCCATGGGACTCGTGGCGTCAGTAAAAAGACTCGTAGCGTCAGTCATGGAACTCGTAGCGTCAGTCATGGGACTCGAAGCATCAGTCACGAAACTCGTAGCAGCAGTCTCGAGGCTCTTAGTGTCAGGTATGCTATACTCGTAGTGTCAGTTATGAGACACGTAGCATCAGTTCCGTGACTGACGCTTCGAGTCCCGAGACTGATGCTACGAGTCTCGTGACTGACGCTACGTGTACCGTAACTGATGCTACGAGTCCCATGACTGACGCTACGAGTCCCGAGACTGGTGCTACGACTCCCGTGACTGACGCTACGAGTCCCACGACTGACGCTACTAGTCTCGTGACTGACGCAACGAGTCCCATGACTGACGCTACGAGTCCCATGACTGATGCTACAAGTCTCGGGACTGACGCTATGAGTCTCGTGACTGACGCTACGAGTCTCGTGACTGACGCTACAAGTCGCGAGACTGATGCTACGAGATTCGTCACTGACGCTACGAGTCTCGTGACTGACGCTACGAATCTCGTGACTGACGCTACGAATCTCGAGACTGATGCTACGAGTCTCGTGACTGACGCTACGTGTACCGTAACTGATGCTACGAGTCCCATGACTGACGCTACGAGTCTCGTGACTGACGCTACGAGTCTCGTGACTGACGCTACGAGTCTCGAGACTGACGCTACGAGTCCCGTGACTGACGCTACGAGTCTCGTGACTGACGCTACGAGTCGCGAGACTGACGCTACGAGTCCCGAGACTGATGCTAGGAGATTCGTGACTGACGCTACGAGTCTCGTGACTGACGCTACGAGTCTCGTGACTGACGCTACGAGTCCCGTGACTGACGCTACGAGGCCCGGGACTGATGCTACGAGTCCCGTGACTGACGCTACGAGTCCCACGACTGACGCTACGTGTCTCGTGACTGACGCTTCGAGTCTAGTGACTGACGCTACGAGTCGCGAGACTGACGCTACGAGTCCTGAGACTGATGCTACGAGATTCGTGACTGACGTTACGAGTCTCGTGACTGACGCTACGAGACTCGTGACTGACGCTACGAGTCCCGTGACTGACACTACGAGTCCCGGGACTGACGCTACGAGTCTCGAGACTGATGCTACGAGTCCCGTGACTGACGTTATGAGTCCCACGACTGACGCTACGAGTCTCGTGACTGACGCTTCGAGTCTCGTGACTGACGCTACGAGTCTCGTGACTGACGCTACGAGTCTCGTGACTTACGCTACGAGTCTCGTGACTGACGCTACGAGTCCCTTGACTGACGCTACGAGTCCCATGACTGATGCTACGAGTCTCGGGACTGACGCTTCGAGTCTCGGGACTGACGCTACGAGTCCCAAATCTGATGCTACGAGTCTTCTGACTGACGCTACGAGTCTCGTGACTGACGCTACGAGTCTCGTGACTGATGCTACGAGTCTCGGGACTGACGCTACGAGTCTAGGGACTGACGCTACGAGTCATAGCTGATGCTATGAGTCCCATGACTTATGCTACGAGTCTCATGAAAAACTGATGTTTTGGTACTCGTAGCATCAGTTTTGGTATTCGTAGCATCAGTCATGGGACTCGTAGCGTTAGTTATAAGACTCGTGGCGTCAGTCACGAGACTCTTAGCATCAGATTTGGGTATCGTAGCTTGAACCATGGGACTTTTCGAACCAGAGTCCGGACTCGTAGCAACAGTCATGGGCCTCGTTCCGTCAGTGTTGGGCCTCGTAGCATTAGAAAAGGCACTCGTAGCGTCAGTCATATTTTTAATTTTTCCAGATCAGACAGAGAACTAAAGTCACCGACATAGCTCAAAGAATTAGCTGTCTGAAGTGGCAGTGGCTGGCCACATCTGTAGGAGAACCGATGGCCGTTGGAGCAGACGAGTTCTCGAGTGGAGACCGCGGCTCGGCAAACGAAGTGTAGGACGTCCTGTGGCTAGGTGGAGCGATGATCTGTGCAGGGTAGCCGGGAGAGAGTGGATGCGACGTGCCGCCAACAGGGCACATTGGCGCGAATTGGGAGAGGCCTATGTCCAACAGTGGACTAATACAGGCTGTTGATGATACTTACAACACAAAATCCGTTGTTATTGGAAGTTCGTGTCACGTGTTGTTCAAAATTGCAGCCAAAATTCAAAATTGTAGGCAAAATTGGATATTGCATTCAAAATTGAAAAAAGCAGCCAAAATTGAAAATAGCAGCCAAAATTATAAATGGCATCCAAAATTGAAATTTGCAGCCAAAATTCAAAATTGCAGCCAAAATTCAAAAAAGCAGCCAAAATTATAAATGGCAGCCAAAATTAAAAAAAGCAGCCGAAATTATAAATGGCAGCCAAAATTAAAAAAAGCAGCCAAAATTATAAATGACAGCCAAAATTGAAATTTCCACCCAAAATTCAAAATTGCAGCCAAAAATTCAAAATTGCAGCCAAAATTGACAGTAGCAGCCAAAATTGAAAGTAGCAGCCAAAATTATAAATGGCATCCAAAATTGAAATTTGCAGCCAAAATTCAAAATTGCAGCCCAAATTCCAAATTTCGGCCTTGGCCTCTGGCCTGGTCATCTGGCAAAAATCGAAAAAAGCAGCCAAAATCTAAAATAGAAGCCAAAATTATAAATAGTAGCAAAATTATAATTTTGGCTGCTTTTTTGAATTTTGGCTTCAATTTTGAATTTTGGCTGCAATTTAGAATTTTGGCTGCAAATTTAAATTTTGCCTACAATTTTGAATTTTGGCTGCTATTTTTAATTTTGGCTGCCACAAATAATTTTGGCTGTATTTTAAAATTTTGGCTGCCATCTATAATTTTGGCTGCAAATTTCAATTTTGGATGCCATTTATAATTTTGGCTGCAATTTTGAATTTTGGCTGTTATTTTAATTTTGGCTGCAAATTTCAATTTTACCTACAATTTTGAATTTTGGCTGCAAATTTTAATTTTGGATGCCATTTATAATTTTGGCTGCAATTTTGAATTTTGGCTGCTTTTTTCAATTTTGTTTGCCATTTATAATTTTGGCTGCTTTTTTCAATTTTGGCAGTTTTTTTTAATTTTGGCTGCAATTTTCAATTTTGGCTGTATTTTTAAATTTTGGCTCCCATTTATTATTTTGGCTGCCATTTTAAATTTTAGCTGCTTTTTTCAATTTTGGCTGCTTTTTTGAATTTCGGCTGCAATTTTGAATTTTGGCTGCAAATTTTAATTTTGTTTGCCATTTATAATTTTGGCTGCTGTTTTCAATTTTGGCTGCCATTTATAATTTTGGCTGTTTTTTTTCAATTTTGGCTGCCATTTATAAATTTGGCTGCTATTTTCAATTTTGGCTGATATTTTAATTTTGGCTGCATATTTCAGGGATCCTATCATCAACAAATTAAAACCCAAAGCACGTCCAACAACTGCAAGATCGCAAGATACTGTCAGTTCTGTATGCGTGAATAGGAACGTTTCAAACTGAAGGAAAAATTTTGTATTGATTTTAAAGTGCATTGTAATTTATTTTATTAAAAAAATTATATAAAAAATAATTCCAGACCGAGTTTCTTGCAGATTCTTCTCGGCTGATATATATCCGAATCTGTGGTAAATTCACAATGTATTTAAAATTATATTCAAAATATTGAAGGTAGTAAACTTTTTTACATTACTTTGTACAGACGTCTTCCATCTTAGTCTTCTGTGATCACGGGTTTTGTAAAGAATCCGAAACGTCAGAAAATGTAAAACAAAATACAACCACGACAAAAATCCGTTTAAGTGTTTTATTTCAATGCATATTTCAATTTTGCCTGCAATTTTGAATTTTGGCTACAATTTTGAATTTTGGATGCCATTTATAATATTGGCTGCAATTTTGAATTTTGGATGCAAATTTTAATTTTGGATGCCATTTATAATATTGGCTGCAATTTTGAATTTTGGCTGCAAATTTCAATTTTGTTTGCCATTTATAATTTTGGCTGCTATTTTCAATTTTGGCTGTTATTTTAATTTTGGCTGCAAATTTCAATTTTACCTACAATTTTGAATTTTGGCTTCAATTTTGAATTTTGGCTGCAATTTTGAATTTTGGCTGCAAATTTTAATTTTGGATGCCATTTATAATTTTGGCTGAAATTTTGAATTTTGGCTGCAAAAAAAAACAATTTTGTTTGCCATTTATAATTTTGGCTGCTGTTTTCAATTTTGGCTGCCATTTATAATTTTGGCTGCTTTTTTCAATTTTGGCTGCCGTTTATAATTTATATATAATTTTCAATTTTGGCTGGTATTTTAATTTTGGCTGCAAATTTCAATTTTACCTACAATTTTGAATTTTGGCTTCAATTTTGAATTTTGGCTGCAATTTTGAATTTTGGCTGCAAATTTAAATTTTGCCTACAATTTTGAATTTTGGCTGCTATTTTTAATTTTGGCTGCCACAAATAATTTTGGCTGTATCTTAAAATTTTGGCTGCCATCTATAATTTTGGCTGCCATTTTCAATTTTGGCTGCTTTTTTTAATTTTGGCTGCAATTTTGAATTTTGGCTGCAAATTTCAATTTTAGATGCCATTTATAATTTTGGCTGCAATTTTGAATTTCGGCTGCAAATTTCAATTTTGTTTGCCATTTATAATTTTGGCTGCTGTTTTCAATTTTGGCTGCTGTTTATAATTTTGGCTGCTTTTTTTCAATTTTGGCTACCATTTATTATTTTGGCTGCTATTTTCAATTTTGCCTGTTATTTTAATTTTGACTGCAAATTTCAGTTTTGCCTGCAATTTTGAATTTTGGCTTCAATTTTGAATTTTGGCTGCAAATTTCAATTTTGGCTGCAAATTTGAATTTTGGCTGCAAATTTCAATTTTGGATGCCATTTTCAATTTGGGCTGGTATTTTAATTTTGGTTGCAAACTTCAATTTTACCTACAATTTCGAATTTTGGCTTCAACTTTGAATTTTTTGGCTGCAAATTTTAATTTAGGATGCGATTTATACTTTTGGCTGGAATTTTGAATTTTGGCTGCTATTTATAATTTTGGCTGCTATTTTCAATTTTGGCTGGTATTTTAATTTTGGCTGCAAATTTCAATTTTACCTAGAATTTTGAATTTTGGCTTCAATTTTGAATTTTGGCTGCAATTTTGAATTTCGGCTGCAAATTTCAATTTTGTTTGCCGTTTATAATTTGCAGCCAAAAAGCTGCAAATTTTAATTTAGGATGCCATTTATACTTTTGGCTGGAATTTTGAATTTTGGCTGCCATTTATAATTTTGGCTGCTATTTTCAATTTTGGCTGGTATTTTAATTTTGGCTGCAAATTTCAATTTTACCTAGAATTTTGAATTTTGGCTTCAATTTTGAATTTTGGCTGCAATTTTGAATTTCGGCTGCAAATTTCAATTTTGTTTGCCGTTTATAATTTGCAGCCAAAAAGCTGCAAATTTTAATTTAGGATGCCATTTATACTTTTGGCTGGAATTTTGAATTTTGGCTGCCATTTATAATTTTGGCTGCTATTTTCAATTTTGGCTGGTATTTTAATTTTGGCTGCAAATTTCAATTTTACCTAGAATTTTGAATTTTGGCTTCAATTTTGAATTTTGGCTGCAATTTTGAATTTCGGCTGCAAATTTCAATTTTGTTTGCCGTTTATAATTTTGGCTGCTGTTTTCAATTTTGGCTGCCATTTATAATTGTGGCTGCTTTTTTTCAATTATGGCTACCATTTATAATTTTGGCTGCTTTTTTCAATTTTGCCTGTTATTTTAATTTTGACTGCAAATTTCAATTTTACCTACAATTTTGAATTATTGCTTCAATTTTGAATTTTGGCTGCAATTTTGAATTATGGCTGCAAATTTCAATTATGCCTACAATTTTGAATTTTGGCTGCTATTTTTAATTTTGGCTGCAAATTTCAATTTTGGCTGCCACAAATAATTTTGGCTGTATTTTTAAATTTTGGCTGCCATTTATAATTTTGGCTGCCATTTTCAATTTTGGCTGCTTTTTTTAATTTTGGCTGCAATTTTGAATTTTGGCTGCAAATTTCAATTTTGGCTGCCACAAATAATTTTGGCTGTATTTTTAAATTTTTGCTACCATTTTAAATTTTTGCAGCTTTTTTTAATTTTGGCTGCAATTTTGAATTTTGGCTGCAAATTTCAATTTTGGATGCCATTTTCAATTTTGGCTGGTATTTTAATTTTGGCTGCAAATTTCAATTTTACCTACAATTTTGAATTTTGGCTGCAATTTTGAATTTTGGCCACAAATTTCAATTTTGCCTACAATTTTGAATTTTGGCTGCTTTTTTAGATTTTGGCTGCTAGTTTCGATTTTGGCCAGATGCTAAGGCCAGAGGCCAAGGCCAAAATTTGGAATTTTGGCTATTTTCAATTTTGGCTGCTTTTTTCAAATTTGGCTGCAATATGCAATTTTGCCTACAATTTTGAATTTTGGCTGCAATTTTTAATTTTGGCTGCAATGTTGAATTTTGGCTGCAATTTTGAATTTTGGCTGCAAAATTCAATTTTGCCTACAATTTTGTGTTATGGCTGCTATTTTCGATTTTGGCTGCCATTTTCAATTTTGGCCAGAGGCCAGAGGCCAAGGCAAAATTCAAAATTGGAGGCAAAATTGCATATTGCAGCCAAAATTGAAAATAGCAGCCAAAATTCAAAATTGTAGGCAAAATTGAAATTTGCAGCCAAAATTCAAAATTTTACCTACAAGCCAACCTCCATGGGCCAAGGCCAAAATTTGGAATTTTTGCTGCAAATTTCAATTTTGCCTACAATTTGGAATTTCGTCTGCAATTTTTAATTTTGGCTACAATTTTCAATTTTGGCCACTATTATCAATTTTGGGAGCAATTTTTAAATTTGGCTGCTGTTTTTCAATTTAGGAGATTCCATTGATTTTGACTGCAATTTTCAATTTTGGTTACAAATTTCAATTTAATGTGTAAATAGCCCATCTTGTGTTCGTATAAATTCTGAGTTTAACTGATGATAATAGTGAGATTATCTTGTAGGTTGTTAGTTTTATAATCAAGTAACACTCTCAGAAACGTGTGTAAAATGCATTTGTTTAAAATAATACAAATTTTACCATGTGCCTGAGGTACGTACTTTCAAACTTCAGATCTCTACTAAATAATCTGTGAACCATCAGTTAGTCAGGCCGAAGCCTTTTACATACTTTTATATACATACTAGCTGTGCCCCGCGGTTTCACACGCGTAGTTCCCGTTCCCGTTCCCGAGGGAATTTCGGGATAAAAAGTATCCTATGTCCTTTTCCTGGTTCTTATCTACCTCCCCACCAATTTTCAGCCAAATCGGTCCAGCCGTTCTTGAGTTATAAGTGGCGTAACTAACACGACTTTCTTTTATACAGGGTGTCACGTAAGTAGTGGACCAACGGGATGTGGGGGATAGGGGAGACCGTCACCTACCAGAATCACCAAAATTTTTTGTCCTAGGCCTCATAGTTTTGAAGTTATAACGTTTTTTAGTAAGTAGGTGAAATTATCGTACCATGTGCACATTTTTCTTAATTCTACAAAATCTATTACTTATTTTGATGTTATTTTTATTCAAGAGCGTTAAGAATACATAGGTTTTTCTAATTTAAATCATTTTTTAGTGTAGTTATCATTAACATTAAAATTAATCAACAAAACAAGTGCAATTGTTAAATTTCAAAATACTCTAAGTGGTATTTGAGCTGAGCTGGTGTAAAAAAAATGTATTGTAGTCTTGTGGCACTTTATTTTAAAAACATCTACATATCATAAGGATTACAAAAACGTACGATACGTTCCTTTAACCTTTTAATATCTAACACCTGAAAGTTATCACCGTCTGGCTGCAAGGAATGTAGCGAACGAAAAACATACTTAAATGACTTTAAATAAAAGCTTTTTATTGCAAGATTGATTGTGCTTTTTATAATAAGTTTATTTATGTATCGTTTAAATGGAAATTAAGTAATTTTTTATTTCTTTTTCTAAACACTTTCACTCCACACTTAGGTACCTACGTAATTATATACTTACCTAAAAGCTACTTGTACTTCATTGTCCACCATTTTTGGAAACTTCTATAAAAAATTTAGTTACAAATCAACGTTGTGCTCCTCTAGTTACACGCATGAATAAAGTTACAGCTAGAAATGTTTAGTCATTTACTCATACAAGTCGTACACAAAAGTATATTTTCTTTATAAACAATTCAAGCTTCTACATAATATAAACATTGCCATTATGGTAAAAGCTCACGTCTCATCATACATATTTATAGAAATATTTTTTAAAAGAAGGGAACAGTTCTTTATTCCGTATATTTATTATGAATTGATACTAAGCAATGTGAAACATTGCGAGCAATGTGACAGTGTAAATAGATCAAACTCGTTTGTGTACACAAAGCGCTTTGGTGGGCTTTGACTTTTTACACGAACACGGCACCACAAAAAGTAGGGTCATCGTTCTATTTCATGATTTATTTGAGTGAATTCTAAAGTGAACGGTTGAATAATTTAAGGGTTTTATTCAATTCAATAAAGAATTCTAGTCTAGCTATTTGAAATTGTAAGAAGTCTAATAAAACAATTGCGAGCTAAAAAACTATGGACACCTACAAAGATTAAAGAATTTAATTCGAAAGCAAAACTTTGGCAATTACGAGTATAATCACAGCACAACGCGATAGATTTAATTAAGCAAGTCTTGAACCGTGATAGATTGTTTTTAAAGATGTCAACAGAATTATAAAGCCTGAAATGAAACGCAGGAGAAGTAATCCAGAAGTCAACGGCACGGTATTGTGGTGGCTATAACAATGCAGTGATTAATGGTATGAAGAAGCACAGAAACCCTACACAGAATCTCGTTAACGGTCAAATGTTAATATCAATTCTCAACCTTACGACAAAGCTTCAAAGTTGATTATCGAAACACACAGCTTCAGAAGATATTACGCGTTAAGATGATTACTGAATGCAATCTCACAGCTCTACCTACTAACCTAGATCTACAAGAGGTTGGTTACAAGTAATTTGTGCCTACTGAGATAATTTACTTGAATTAATTCCACCTGCTTGATTTTAATGTTTTTTCCTCTTTATTATGATAAAGGAAAAACAAATAGGTAAGTACACCCTTATCAGAACCCTTGTTATAACATCTCATAAGTAATTACCTATTATTTTTATTAGAAATTGTTTTCGTTCGTACCTATACTAATAGATTTGTAAATGTGTAACTGACTAACTAAAAGATACTAAATATTATTGTTATTTACCATGAAAATATAAAACAAATTATCAGAAATATGTAGGTTACTTTTTATATTGTAAAATAGATGCGAATCCTAAATCTTTGTGCCTAACTTCGCGAACCATTTGGCTTGTCTTTCACTTGTCTCTATGGTTCCGATCAATTGGGATTTGTCAGTATTAATCCCACCAAAAACATTCTGTAAAAAACTAGCCAAGTCTCGATGGAGCTGCTTGTTTATCACTAAAAAGTAATGAAATCTAGACAAACTCGTGCCAAGTTTAAGGTTCCTTACCGCGATTTCTTTCTTATTATAGTTAATGTTGTGTGACTTGGCCGTTGAAGGGTACACATGTACTCAAGAGTACAAAACTAGGTGCTCCATGACACTATTGCACCAATCTGTCGCCAGAACCGCTACCCATTGACGATAGAAAATTGCCACTTGAAAAACGTTGATTCAATATCCAGTCAATTGTAGGCTCGATAAAGCTGCGTATTTTAATAATGTTGTAACATTACGTGTAAACTAAATTGACTTGTACCCACTACTAACCTTATAAACAATGTTCAACGGCCAAGTCACACAACATTAACTATAATAAGAAAGAAATCGCGGTAAGGAACCTTAAACTTGGCACGAGTTTGTCTAGATTTCATTACTTTTTAGTGATAAACAAGCAGCTCCATCGAGACTTGGCTAGTTTTTTACAGAATGTTTTTGGTGGGATTTCATTTATTTTTGTTGAAACGTGTTTATATTAATTTATTTTTTTAGATTTTCTTATTTGACACATTTTTTTTCTTTTTAGGAGTAGTATTTTATTATTAAGTGCCCCGCGGTTTCACCCGCGTAGTTCCCGTTCGCATTTCTGTGGGAATTTCGGGATAAAAAGTATCCTATGTGCTTTTCCTGGTTCTAAGCTACCTCCCCACCGATTTTCAGCCAAATCAATTCAGCCGTTCTTGAGTTATAAATTCCCGTTCCCAATCCCGTGGGAATTTCGGAATTAAAAGTATTCTATGTTCTTCTCCTGGTTTTAAGCTACCTTCCCACCAATTTTCAGCCAAATCAATTCAGCCATTCTTGAGTTATAAATTCCCGTTCCCATTCCCGTGGGAATTTCGGGATCAAAAGTATTCTATGTTCTTCTCCTGGTTTTAAGCTACCTCCCCACCAATTTTCAGCCAAATCGTTTCAGTCATTCTTGAGTTATAAATTCCCGTTCCCATTCCCGTGGGAATTTCTGGATCAAACGCTATATTCTTCTCCTGGTTCTAAGCTACCTCCCCACCAATTTTCAGCCAAATCATTTTAGCCTTTCTTGAGTTATAAATTCCCGTTCCCATTCCCGTGGGAATTTCGGGATCAAAAGTATTCTATATTCTTCTCCTGGTTCTAAGCTACCTCCCCACCAATTTTCAGCCAAATCATTTCAGCCATTCTTGAGTTATAAATTCCCGTTCCCATTCCCGTGGGAATTTCGGAATCAAAAGTATTCTATATTCTTCTTCTGGTCTAAGCTACCTCCCCACCAATTTTCAGCCAAATCAATTTAGCCATTCTTGATTTTTAAATTTCCGTTCCCAATCCCGTGGGAATTTCGGGATTAAAGGTATCCTATGTCCGTTTCCTGGTTCTAAGCTACCTCACCACCAATTTTCAGCCAAATCAGTTCAGCCGTTCTTGAGTTACAATTCCCGTTCCCGTTCCCTTATAATTCCCGTTCCCGTTCGATTATCCTAGTTTTTATAGTTTTCCCTTTATGTGGCCATTAAACCCTAACTCTGTACCAAATTTCAGCTCTCTATGTTTATGGGAAGTACTAGTTCTATTTTGATGATCATGAGTGAGTGAGTGAGTGAGTGAGTGAGTGAGTGAGTGTCTGTCATAAATACGAAACTTTGCATTCGCTTAACTTCGGATCTAAATGACCTACAGACTTGAAATTTTATTTTAAGTATGTGATTGTATAGCTTACTGGTTGACGAAAATTTCAGCTTTCTGGGCTTATCCAGAGGTTGTCAAATAGGGGCCTGAAAATGCGGCGAAATGGTTCCTGTAAAGGATGGTACGGCAGTGTGTGCTTCGCGCTCGACTTGGCGGGGGGCACTGCCGTGCCCCCAGATACTCTTATCGGCAGAGTATTGGGTCCATTACTGTTTTGGTAATGGAAATCGATACGTTCACAATCTTGTGGAGAGCCTTTATCGAGGCCCATTTAAACACTTGTGGTGACGCCCGGGTTCTACTCACTTGCAAAGCTTTGGGATTTGGGATACACAAGACCTCTGTGATGTAAATTGAATTGTGCTTTAATGAAACACCATCAATAAAAGCCATATAAAAGCCTTTGGCAATTGTTTTTAAAAACAGATTTGTTTTTAAATATTATTCTATCAATTTATTGTGGTATCAAGTTTATTAACTAACATTTTGGTTAGGCTATTATATGTACTTTGTCTTATAGTTATCTATTTGAAATGCTAAACGATCGAATCTGTTTTCACAGTTTCTTTAGAAAATGTTTATAAGACCTACGTTAGTTTGATTTTCATACGAGAATTAGTGGTGGAAACCCGTGGGAAAACTATTTTATAACGAGTAAAATATAACTTTAGCATAATATGTTTCCAAAACTATAGAACGAATGAGTAATGTAGTTAAGTTAACACAGTATTCCAATAAATTGATAGATTTATACGTACATAGGTCCCGTACTCGTAAAACTAACTAAATTCACTGAGACAGGTTTACTGATGCGCATAATATGTGGTAATACCTTAAATTTAACTTCCATTTAACTGGTAGGGTTTTATATCGTCCCTGCGGAACATTTACGATCAACCAACTGCGGCGTCCCAATATTGAAATGGTAATTGAGAATAAAAACGTAGGTTTTCAAGTCTATTAAAGATGTAGAATACTCTAGAAAATGTTTAGCGAAATAAAGACATGAAGCATTTTTTTATAAAAATATGATCCTACTTTTTAATAATTAACTGGTAACTGGTATGGTACTGTATGTATAGTATCCATTCAGTTTTATTCGCCCGTTTCTCTTCTTTAATTAAGTAGATATACATTTTAAGATTATTGCGGTTTAATTATTTTCTGTAACTTTTTGGTACTTCATTTGTTTTTCAATTTGGAATACTTTATCTATGTTCTATAAGAATTTCTTTTTTCTGTCTGTATTCCATTATCAAGCCTGAAATCAACTTGCGTCTAAAAACAACCTAGTAACATCGAAAAAGTACCAGCCTACATCATACAATACGCACGTATAATTTGTGGTTAACGTTATAAAAACCATTTTCAGTATTATACGTCTCTGACAATGAAGGGCCTTAGTAACAAATAATAAAGTAAAAGATATAAGTAATACGAAAACATATTAGAAACATAAGCAGTCTGTATACCGACTGTATTCCGAGTACTCCATAAACCTTCAAATAATAATCTTTATTTTTTGTTATCTCATACTTCAATATAAAAAATTGGTTCGTAACAACAAAGCAAAATTAGAAAATAATATTTTGATAAGGTTTTGGGCGTTTTGTAGCGGGTAGCGAGGTTTTCTTTATACCCGAGTTAAGCCATCTGGTCATCATGAAACCGAGGAACAAAAATAAACGTTCTTAGACCTAAGCTTTAGCCTTAGAAGTGTTAAGTAAACAATCTACGGTATATAATAAAGTCAAGGAATTTATTTATCGCTAGTTTTATGCGGCGGTTTTGTCTGTATTATTCTATTGGATTTTTAGATGTAGCGTTAAACCATCGGAGGTCAGTATGTAATGTATCGATACTCACTTACTTACACACACTTATATTAAGTATAAGCATTAAGTAAGTACCATAGTTTTTAAGTTCGGGATCGAGTGACGAGACGAGCGATGGTCACCTGATGGTAAGCAACACTACTACTGCGCTCATCACCCCGAGACGAGTCTCGTGTGCTCAGTATTTTTAATGATTATACTCGTATTACCCGTTAATTTTATAAAAAATATTGAGATATTGTTAGAATAATCAAGTAGTTCTTAGTTTTTGTTCTGAAGATGTGACAATTTTGACGACCTCGATGGCAGAGTGGTCACCATGCCGGACTGCCATCCGTAAGGTTGCGAGTTCGATTCCCGTGCGGGGTGAATATTTCTGTGAACCACAAATGTTTGTCTTGGTCTGGGTGTGTGTGTGAATGAGTGTGTAGGTAGTTTCTAATACCCTAGATACAAGTTTCGAACTTAGAGGTCAGTTACTATAATGAGATGATGTAAGTATGTACTTAGTGATGTTTATCATAGACAATCAGAACTAATTTAAACCTACGTATAAAATTTTACCTTCAATGCCTTCCATCTTAGCAATTTACAATTAACGGTTTCCACTAATAAACCGAGAATTGACTTAATAGTAAAATACAGCTAGGTATGTATAGAAATATGATTTCCAATTACGATCACACAAGGAAGACGAGAATCACTTATAATTTGGCACAAACTATTGGGAGTATCGAAATTCGATGCGGACGAAAGTTACGAACCGTTCAGGGTCGACATTTGATATAGATTGGTATCGGAAAAAACTGTAATAAATATTTAAGTAGTAAATTTACCTTGATTACCAACACTTATTGGGCAAACGTGGTGATTAGAGCTTTTTCTGCTCATTGGACTAATATCATCAAAGAGAAAGACCTTTGGCCTGCAGTACCAGTGGAATCTTACAGGCCGATATTGTTATCCGAAAGTAAAGTTGGTAGGTAAATATAAAATATCCGTGAAAAGTATCAAGACAACGCTTTCAGACGAGCACCACTATATCTCTAAACGCTTAACGCGAAGTTTACTAGAACACTAAATTATGTAGCGATGAAGGCTTTCAGTTGTTAAAGGAAATGAAGATTGGTGGTGGGTCTGGAGACGGTAATGAGGATGTAAATTGTAGTGTGTGAGGTGCGCGGGCGGGGGTATCCCGGGCCGCCCAACCTGTAGCGTATCTGTTGCGCCGCCCGCCCGTCGCAGCCCTGCCCGTGGCAGTCGACGAGATCGCGCCGCGCCCGCCGCCGTCATCTCCGCGATCCCGCTCTTACCATAAACATCTACTTTTCCGCTCCAAAACACGTGTTAATAATAATAATATCATTTGAAAATTCCGCCAAAGTGAACTCAATTTTATTCGAACGAAATAAGTAAATTTTTTCGGTTTATTTTTATTCGAACGGATATATTTTCTCAGTTAACTTTTTTGTGTTATTTATTTATACTGTGCACTAACAGCTGGATCATTGTGTTTTTTTGGATTTGTTTTAAACGGTTATTTATAAAAGCTTTGCTTGGAAGGTGAGTTGTGACTTTTTGAATTAAATTTTAGATGATGTAAAGTCGATTATTATTTTACGGGTAATTTTAATGCCATTCTGTTTATAGAGGTATCACGGTAAATTTAAAATTTGACTCGCTGCTGGAAATATTCAAAATATTGTTAACATTCGGACATTATAACAGAATTTACTATTAATATTTTAAAGTGAAAGTAAATCACCGAGTTTTTTGAAAAATATATATTTTACTAACAGCTACATACACGAAGATAAAATTCGAGTTAAAGAAATAGAGAAAATAAAAGGTTTAAAGGGAGAAAGAGTTCTTAATAGTGGTTAAGTAGATATTATATTATCTACCATAATATTTTATGTGCATTTTTTAGTATATGGTATGGTTATGGATAGATGTTTTATGTGTGGGGCACTATTTTACAAAATAATGATACCGTAATAAAATAGATAATTGAGAATTTGGAAATCAAAATGAAATCTTATTTATTTATTTATACTTACTGAAGAAAACCAACAGCTATGACAAACATATACATACCTATAGATACAGAGATAACAACAGTTAGCCAATTACAGGTTTTCACGAATAGAGTTAGAAAATACTTATGATTAATATTTGACCTAATTTGGTTCCTTTTTGAGAACTATTTCAGGTTTAATGAAACATGTTAGTTTTATCTATGACAGAGCCTAGAAACGTGTATGGTGGGTGGATGGGGAGATTAGATATTATCCCCGTGAAATATGTATAGATACAGTTTTAGAGATAAAAATGTTGTACATTTTTGTAGATACCTAAATAAGCACATATGTATTAGTCTTAATCACACCGTACCATATAATGGGTAGGTATTAAATAAAACGAACAGGAATTTCACACAGATTTTGTTCAATAAGCTTCGGTTATCTCCTGTCAATGACATGATCATGTTTCAATTACTTGATATTCGAAAATGGACCAACATTCAGTCCCTTAGTCCCGCATGACGTCACACTCTAACCACTATTTACATTTACACAATAGAAACCTTTTTCAAAGCCCCTACGGATTTCACGCCTCCAATTTGAGTGTTATTCTCCCAAAGTAAAGAATGGGAAACTTGATTAATAGATTTAGGAGAGAACTATCAGCTGTTCTACAAGTTTTATTTACGATTTAGTTTTTTGTAGTTTGATGTAATCCATATGTTCTTTACTACTTTTAATATATTTTACGGATAAAGTAGTCAAAGATTAGTGGGTTGCACAATGAAATATTGCATGTTATGGATTGTTTTACATTTTAACTGTTCGTCTAGATACAAGTTTGGAACTTAGGAGTCAGTTACTATAATGAGATGATATGTAGTGAATTATTATAATTATTAGTTATGCTATGTCTAGTCGCCCACCTCAAAATGAAAATCCTTACAAAAATTGATTAATTTTAAATCGATGCCTTTTTTTATTCCACTGAATCCGCAATCAATATGAGTATTCAAATTGTTACTATTCCCAATCACTGAGCGAATGACGTTATCTGCGATAAGCATTATTATCTATAGGTAGATAGGTAGATCGATAATAGTTAATGTAATCCGAGTCGAAATAACTTATTTCTTATTAACAAATATGCTATTTCATTGACTTCATATTATAAAGATTTATTTCATATTATAAATTAACAGATTGATCCCGCTTTTAGTTGTCTTTATCTTCTTTACTATACATAGTTACGTATTTTATTTCAGTATAGTGTAAAACTATTGTGAAGTGAAGTGTAGTGCGTAGCGTGTAGTGTTGTGTAGAAGTTGGTATCTAATCCCAATGGCCGGGCCAGGCCGACAGCGCTAGATCGATCGCCCGCTTCGGCTCAGCTAACGACGTAAGTGCACTCTGTATTTACAATTCCACTTGCATATGTGCATGTTTATTTTTATCAATCACATTTTATGCTTGATACTTCACACACATCACATTATGATCAAGAAAGAATTTAAAATTACACGCTCTTGTTTTATGCTTGTTACTCATAAGTGGGTAGTTACTGCAATTAGACATTTCTGATTTGGGTCTTTTGTGCATGCTGCGATATATTTTTGTTAAGACTTCTGGGAACTGGACCACAAATACAGTGGTTTGAATGCAGAAAAACTGTTTTATCACTAGCAGTTTAATAAGTTTACCAAAACGTATTGGACAGTGATTATGGCCAAACCTTCCCACTGTACTAACAAAATTCCTGTAAAAGTGGTGTAAGTATGCTTATGTAAACGATTATAATTCAATTGTGATATTTTAGTATCGTGCGTAAAAAAGCGATTTTATAATAATAAAAACCCGTAGCAGATTAATGTAGAGTTTGCAGAGTATGTTAGAAAGCTGCATTTTATGTAAATAGAGACTACATACTTATTATATAGGTATATATTGTAATTTTGTTTTTAATTTTAAGTATTTCTGCACTAACGCTTTAGGAAATAGCCTGTAATGTTAGTGTATATGTGTGTAAATAAATAAATAAATATTCTGTAAGAAAAGAAAATTAATTTAATCTTCACTCCGAAGAAAAATAATTCACTGAAAATAATACATATTCAAAATTCCAATTGATCCATTGAAATGTTACATGTTTTAGGCCTTACCTTGCGTTTCTTAGAGGACGCAATTTTATTTTTTTGACGTGTAGGGGGGGTAAGTGTAAAGCTAAAATCAAGTTTGTGGGGTCGCCACCCTTGTCCCACGGCCGCCATCTTGAAAATAGGGGTTGAAACGGTTTTTACGATATATCTCTTAAACTATGGTAATAATAATGATCCTGAAGACTGGGGCTGGAAAAAGTGTGGAAAATTATTGATGCCAGTGCAGAGCTCTAAACCTCCAGCACCCCCTGAGCTTCTAAAATTGATCTTTTGCAAATGCAAAGGAAACTGTGGAGCGATGTGTGGATGTCGAAAAGCAGGGCTAAAATGTTCCGCAGTGTGCTTCCATTGTTCTGGAGAGACTTGCAGCAACGTAATGGAACTCTCAGAATTAATAAATGAAAATGACTTTGATGATGAACCGCCGACATTGACACCGCTTCCTTCTACAGTTCTCCCACGGATATTTGATTCAGAAAACCGATCAGATGCTGAGCCGCAGCCTGGTCCATCGAAAAGACCGAGGACGGAGTAGTTCAAATTTATAAAATCACCGTGGGGATACCACGTAAAAAAAAACGCGCCTCCAGACTCTACTAATATCTCTATTAATAACATTGCAAAATTACTAATTAAAAGAATTATAATAACAAAATAAAAATAACTGATGACACATTATTAGTACCCACGTATAAAATATGTATAGTTAAGAGTACTGAAAAATAGTAGGTACTCACTTCGGAGCGCTGTAAAACCTTAGCTATTGACTTAATGAAAAAATGTTGCATATAAAAGTTGTCGAAAAAACGATCTGCGAAAATGTTCTGATATCGTTTTTTCGTAAAATGATAAAAAAAAGTTATATCGAAAAATATTTTTTTTTTCTCGAATTTCTGAACATTTTCACTTATAACTTTTTTATTTATAAATTACTGGACCAAAGTTATAGAGAATTTAATTTGCAACAAAAAACGTTAAAAATTTTTTTTTATCAGATAAATAGTTTAAGAGATATATCGTAAAAACCGTTTCAACCCCTATTTTCAAGATGGCGGCCGTGGGACAAGGGTGGCGACCCCACAAACTTGATTTTAGCTTTACACTTACCCCCCCTACACATCAAAAAAATAAAATTGCGTCCTCTAAGAAACGCAACCCCAAATGTAACTTTTCAATGGATCAAATACGAAAAGCTTTAAGGTAAGGAAGAAAATAGAAGCAATATAAATAATTGCTTATCATGGAAAATTTCAAATTTCGTTCACAAAATAATTTATATTAATATTGGATTTAAAGTTAAGTAAGTGCCTGTTTTGATATAAATGATGACGATCAGAGTTTCTTCGGGATAAGTAAGAGTAAGTACTTCAGTTAACTGCCGTGACGTTATATAATCATGAACCCTGATATATAAGCCCGTATTACTTTTTACGACATCAAAATCTATTCATTTGTGTTCAGAAAATCTCGTCGTACGATAAACATATTTCAAAATTTTAATAAAATATGTTTGCTATTATATTACATTACTATATTAAAAATTTCTGTACATGTACTTTACGTAGTACACGTTTTTAATTATATGCCTATTTATTTTTAATATTTGCTAATAGGAAAACATGTTTGCATCAAAATTTTGATTTGATTAGGTAAATATTACATAGTGAAAATATTTGTTCATTCATTTCATATTTACGCTTTACGCTAGTAAATTATCCTTGTAATAAATTACAACTATTCTAAATTCTATTTACCTTAATAGATCAGGTGAATAATATTCAATATAGATAGTTACATATGAAGGAAGGTTATTAAAACAACAGGTAAGTAAACTTGGCAAATATTCAAACGTATAATTGTCTTCTGTTTCTCTTTAATCAAAAAAGTTTATCTATAAATTAACCCTGTTTGTTTAAAACAAATCGCGGTTACTGACACAAAAATACATTGAAAGAAACGCCGGATTATAGCAGTATGTATAATATTTATTTACGCTATACACAGTCGGCGGATGGATACGTATATCCTAGTTGTAAATCATTAATTCAGATATAACTAGATCGATTTTCTGTTTACATGTTTATATTACGAACAAGCTTTGATATGGCGTCTAAATTTTCCAAAGTAGGTACATAGATTTATATAGAATTTGACTGAGTTTGAATGTATTCGTTCGTTTTTCGTTTTCATATTACGTACAGCAAAACTGCAACATTTTCTTCAAAATTGTGTGCGAAGTCACCATCGAACACACCGGGTGCCGACAAAATTGAATATTTGGATTTGCGTCGCTGACCGAACAGTTGCAATAAAATTATGAATTTTCTTTCTCTTTTTTGCAAAACTCTATAATCTGTGTCCATCATCTTTCTCACCCATTTTTATAAGCTCTACTTTATACTGGCGAAACTTACATAAGGTCTTTGTAAAATTTGATTTATATTTGTAATTATTTTTTACACGTTAAATTGGTTAAAGTAATGAAAATAATCTTTGCTATTTGGTCAGCAAAATTCAAAATAATTGAATGATGTTCAGTCTAATCCTGAATAGACTAATTTAACACTATCAACTATACCTAATTTACGGAATTCGTATTATCTAATTAAGGTGTGTTCATTATAATTAATTATATCATCGTATCCATGTTATCTGCTGCATTTAAAGTAGGAGTGGTTATCAAATATCAATACCGTTCTATATTATTATCGTTACAAGCGCATTTTTATAGATTACTAGCGACCCGCCCCGGCTTCGCACGGGTCCAATTTTCACGTTGATTTTCCAGATTTTTTTACATAAGAACCTTCTACAGAGTATAAAAAATTGCCAAATCGGTCTACCCGTTCTCAAGTTATAGCGTCAGGAAGGAAAACCCGACTTATTTTTATATAGTAGATTTGTGATTCAAGGAGGATATGAAAACCAGACATCCGATTGCTGTATTATATTTTGACTTTGAATTTGGAACTGCAGACTAATTAAAAAAAGTATTGTAATCCATTTTCATTGGTATATTTTGTGAATTGAATTGCAGGACAAAAGAATCCCCAATTAATCGGAGTTTATTCGCCTTTGAGATGCCATTGTGGGGCCTTTGCTCTACCTTTGTGAGTGAGTCTTTGGCCTTTTCTTTTCTTACTACATTGATCAATAGTTATTTATGGTACAAGCGAGGTAAGTTGCTGATTACTTCCGAGGCGCTATTGAGGCCCGAGCCGTCAGGCGAGGGTTTGAAGATAGCCGAGGATAGTAATCATTAATACTCGCGTGTACCATACAACGTTTTTCAACACATTTTTCGCTAATAAATAAACAGTTTTTCTATTCGCGCGCATCCAACACAACAATGGTGATCGGCCATAGATTAAAATAATATACTTATTAAAAAAAAATCGAATGAATGAATGAATGGAATCGACCATAGACCTACCAAAAGTAAGGCAACATAGTTGAAGTTTGTTTTTAAAATGTATGGACACGATTTTTTTTGGTATCGAAACTTTTTTAAAACTAATCAATTTAAAAAAAATCTATAACTCACTAGTGAATCAAGCGCGTCATTATTCAACTGTTTTTGCACAAATAAGAGCCCCTTTATGAGCAAGTGTGTTGAAAAAAATATTATGGAGGCATAGCAATAATCGCCACGCTAGCCATGTGTTAATATCTATAATAATTCGATATTTGAATAGCAAACGCAATTAGCACGACCCAAATTCAAGCGAAATACTTAAAAATCTTTAAAAATATTGTTAAATAATTTTATGACTTTTAATATTCTATAAATAGTTAAGATAACTTTTTATTTAAAAAAAAAAAACAAAACTTACGTATAACGAATAATTATTTCTGTACTTTATATATATTTTAAACGTCAAGTTAACAAGAGTTATTTTAGGATTGTCGTTAAATCACGGTTTCATTTTGTTAATACAATCCCCGAACAAGTTGTCAGAGTTGCCAGGTTAAGCATAATTAAAATAAATAAAATATACGGGTAACATTCTCATTTCGGAGGTAAATTTTCTGAGCAATTATTGGAGAATTAATTTAGACGCTTACATTGTCATGGAAACATTATGATAAAACCTTTGTTTGGTGTCTTCGGAATATTTTAATGAGTTTGCCGGATGTAGGTCACATCACGTCATATGTGCGTATTGTGCGTTTTACGTAAAATATTTTTTTTTGAATGAATATTCTTTTTATGGCTTGTGACTCAGTGAAATTACTTTTGCAGGAACTTGCATGAATGCAGATGTGATAAATTCATAGTTCTGCTAGGCTAGCATGACTTCGAAAACGCAATAGATACAGCGATTTATTGACATCCAACTGTCTAAATTTGATAAAAATGCCCGCCATATTTAATTTTACCGGGTCCATATTGGCTCACCTAAAGTTCTTTACCCGAAAATGTTTTTCCTAACTATTTGTAGTCCGAATGATCATTCTTCCTAAAATTTTTCATCCTAAAGTTTTAATTCATACTATTTGTAGTGCTACCGACGATGCTCATAACACTGATGTGTCCGAAAATTTTAATTACTAACATCATTAATGTAAATATATTTAAACTCCTACTGTTTTTTATCATAACGCTTTTATCCCTAAACATACTTACCATAATATTTTCACTCATGCTCAGAAAGAAACATTTACCAAGTGTAATAAAAAATATATACGGGTAGAAGATGATATTTATAGTTTTAATGATTATTATACGACTCGTTTACGGTTATGCTTATGGCCTGGGAGTTTACCATAACCATAACTAAAGGACCAATTCGGTTCTGGCACTTCGCCGGCCGCTGCCGCGGCGCGCTCGCTACGCTCGCTCGGCTCGTGCGTTGGGGTCACAGTTCTAACATAACCTAAACCAATAATTAGGAATAGGACCGATTCGTTACTGGAACTTGACTGATTGGAGCAGGACTCTGGTTTTGCTCGCTCGGCTCGTGCGTTATATGTTATACCTACATGTTATGTAAAAACAAAGTTACGAAAAATTTATGTATATGATATTGATTATAATAAATAAAAATAAATCTAAACAAAAAAGATATGACTTTGAATAATAGTATGAACGATGGTTATGTTGAGAAAATATAGGAAAACAAATGTTTCGGAATTAAAACATTAGTGACAAAGATTTTAGGAGTTGCGATTGTTAGGATAAAAAATGTTAGGAAGAAAATTTTCGGATTTCCAATTATCGGAGTTGAAATTTTAGGTGAACTTTGGCGCACCCAATTTTACCACATGATTAATTTTATGACATTTGGTCAAGCTCGCGAAATCGATATAGCTATTTATTGACATCCAACTGTCAAAATATAATAAATATAGCCGCCATATTAAATTTTATCAAATTGTACTACACCATAGTCATTTGGTCATGCTCGCGAAATCGATATTATTTCGTGGTGTCTATAGCATTTATCACGCACAGTCATGCTAGGCAGGCTGGTGTAGTTTTTATAGTTATCATGGTTATTAACATCGATTTTTTTCAAAACTCGGTATTTCTTTCGGTTTCTACTAGACTATGTCAAATTAATTGGTTCTTAATATTTAAAGAAAATGATTTGAATATTTGAAACACTTTTCAACCTAAATCAAGGATAAAGTTCCCGCTGTTTTGTTACAACCAATAATATCAGCTTCTTGCAAGGTTTTCTACTTAGCTCGGTGAAGTTTTATAGTTCTTTCTTTTATTAAATTTATTATGACGAGTAAGTAGTATGAGGTTTCTTCATTCAAACATCCACTTTGAGGGAATATACTTACTTAATTGAATTGTTTTCTCTTATACTTATACTAGCTGTGCCCCACGGTTTCACCCGCGTAGTTACCGATCCCGTGGGAATTTCGGGATAAAACGCCTAAGTAGCCTATGTTCTTTCCCGAACCATAAGCTACCCCTGTACCAAATTTCAAGTCAATCGGTTCATTAGTTTAGCCGTGAAAAGGTAACAGACAGACAGACATTAGGATGGCTCATGTAGCATGTTTTTGAACTGATTATATTTGTCATTTTTTTACTTCTCAAATTACATACAATTTATCATACGTAGGTATATTCTTAACCTGCCGTAGTAGAAATCCCCCTCGGGATCCTACGGTACCCCAATGTAACGTGGATGGAAGTCGCTGTGTTTTTAGTGGGTAGGCCCAGCCCTTCTGGGAGAGCCCTACATGCCCCGTGGGTCCTCCCAATATCGGCTCACGGTGGTTTGCAGTTCTATGCATTTTCACTGCGTTAAAAAAAAAAAAGGTATATTCTTAACCTGCTTCTCTCTCGTTTTACCTACTTATCAAAGAACACTACAGTACAAGGACTATTTCTATCAAAATTATTCATTAAAACACTTATCTTAAGGAATAAATTTATGTAAGTAAATACTTACGTAAGGTATTCCTTGACAGGATTACGATGACGAGCCATTAAGCTGAGCCTGCAGACTATGCGCCCTCCGTAATAGATATACGTTCACACTTTGTTACACTAAATCAAATTCTGTCTCTCTTTTCCGAACCTTTATCCCATGTCTATTTGAGGTCGGTTTTCAGTTTAACCAGATTTGGCGGAATGTCAGTATTTTACGTGAAGCGACTGCCATCAGACCTTCACAACCCAGAGGGCTATACGACATTCTTTGGTTAAACGTTAGACTTTTGAGGGCTCTAACTACCCGTAACGAACTGTCGATGATGTTAGTACGACAGCCGGGACCGACGGCTTTACGTGCCCTCCGAAGCACGACTAAATCAAATTCTGTAAATTACATAAATGTTAGAAAATACATAAATAAAAATCTACTATATCAACTTATATCTAAAAACGTATCTATACACTTGGCCAAAAGTAAACAAAAAATCTTATAGGTAAGTACTACAAAAAAACTTCTAAGTATATAATAAAACACATAACTTCCTTTTCTGATCATTTAATATACTTAGTATACTCGTATATGCAACAGCAAATGGTACTCTATATATAATATTGCTTCCAAAAAAGTAAGTCAATTAAACTTTAATAAGCCATATCGTGAATATTGTTCAGTATTCTGGCACTGCGCCAAACCGCGGCACCGAACTCTTCTAATTAATAGGAATCCTATAAAAATGGGTCAGATTAATGCCAATGCACGCCCGTCTGCATTTCCTTTATTCAAATCTCGATTTGTATGGATTCCTATTGAGCTTTAGTATGTCATTCCGTATTTTATATGTAGACCTGCCATTTTTAAGCATACATTCTCACCACATTCAATACATTTTTACAACTACTTAGCTGTAACCCTATAGATCTACTAAAAAATCTTAGGTCAATGTGTGGCCCGCATTATTTCTATTTTTCAGCTGTGGGAATTTAGAGACAAAAGCTGTATATGCTTCTTTCTCCAATATGCTTCGACACCTTTAGTTTTCGCCAGAAGTATGTAATAGTTCTAGTTTTTGCGTGTCTCGTGTACAAAACATACAGTAGGTACCTACACTACACTATTTTTCTAAAAACTGTTGTTTTGATTTCTATTACTCTGTCACATGAGTAGAGAATCTAATCATGTGACTATAATATATCGTTCATAATATTCCATATTCTTCTCTTTAATATCTTAAAAGGACTTTATCGTTAGTATGCATGCATAGATTAGTCCTTGAACTAATTAAAATCTCAGCGTTATAGTGATTCATATATCACACAAGTATCTAAATTGATGTAGTCTTAAGATTATCACGATTACACTAATCATCCTAATGAAATATTACTCAGATAACACACGCTTGAGTTTACATTGTAATCCATGTGTAAAATACTTAGATGGTATATTAAATAATTGATTCAACTATATATAATCTTAAGGGCGTCCTTTTGAGTCAGTATATTAATTACTTACTATACTAACCTACTGTGTATTATTTATTATTCATATGTTTTATGAACACCTTAGCGATATCAGATTAATTACTGTACTTAACTAAGATTTAGATTATTATAAAGTATGAGTATACTTATTAGGTAAATGTAGTCGGATATAGCCTCGATTATATCCGGTGGAAAGTAAAATAACTTAATATACTTGGGGCAAAATACAGCTTCTGTTATAATATAACTCCATCCATATCATTACTTAAATTGTAATTTTGTAAAATCTACCACAAATATTGATTAGAATTAGATGAATATGATACACAATCAAAAGATAAAAGAAACTACAGGAATTTTCTGTTGAGAGCCTATCCTGTCTTTTTGTACCACTATCCTAATCCCGAGAAAACGGATTTAAAGCGGGGTTTCACTGTACTTAATGTTCCAGTTAATCCAGAAAGTTGTAGTAAGTATATTAATAAACTACCAGAACAAGCTGCCCTGTGCCGCTATTTATTTACAGCAACAATATTAATTAATGTTTAAATTTAAACCTTTAACGATATTAATACACCGCAGAGCCCAGCCGAGTCACGGCAGCTGTTCCGATGTCTAACAATATTTAGGTAAACAGCTTAGCTTACGTAAATAACTGTGTCGCCGGCAAAAGTTAGCTCTGGAACCTAAACTTTAATTAAACTCAATTGTTGTACTTAGCATTACTCTGAAATTATCAAACCCAAATAAACGCGACCGGATTTCTCTTTAATTAAGTAATTCTATTTGATTCCTTTGAAGGAAACCCTCACGAGAATTTTAGAGCCGAGCGGATAACAACCGCTCAATACTAAGCCATAAGGCTTTATATATTTTATACAGTTTTCCTAAGTGGCACTGGGAAACATTCGCCGGCAACCATAAAATCGTTACTAAAGTTACCCTCAAGTTGAATCCAGATAAGCGCAACAGTTGCGACCAACGATATATTGCAATAAATAGGAAAACTGGAACTTGGCCAACGTGTGACCATTTTACTGATAACACGCTATATCTATCATCGTTGTTAATTTTATTAGTTTATTCACCTTCTAACCAAATATATCTTCAAAAGACATCCGTGTCGTTTGTATTTCACACGTTTCGTGGAACAAGCCACAGGCGGTCGGATCCAAAACGCACCACGAGATGCTCTGTTTAAAAACTGAGTGATTTCCGAACGCAATAAATGTGTTTAGAATGTTGTTAAACCGCTATATATTTACAAGAGTTTGTTTTTTTTAACAGATGTAATTTGTTCTAGATTTTATTTTTAGAATGGAAAATGTTATATCGGAAAGTATCAAAACATTACACAAAAAGGTATTACTGTATTTGTATTCGGCAATCACTTAAGTCTTAAGGGCCACTTTGTCCCTGTATTTATCGATGCGTAAAATAACAAAAGGAAAAAGCGCCTGTAAAAAATATTAACACAAACCTGCCATCAAACTGCGAAGGGTTTATATCGGCCATTACTTGGTTATATTGCTATAGCAAACCCGCGTTTATCACGCTTTGAGTGGGAAAATATTTCACTCGATGCCCTGTCTAGCTGTGACTGCGAGCGACCCGAGCCTGATGGAGGCCATGTGGTAAATTTAGCTTAATTAATTTCCAAATAAAGAAATAAAAACGAGAACCCTCACCCCGAAATCTATGGATTTTTCACGAACCAATTTCATTTCAAATGCGAACAGTGTACCGGTTTAAATATTCTTTTGATGGATTTGTGACACGAAAAGAACCATTTTTAAATTTCAATAGAACCAAATTGATAGCTCTTGTTCGTATTTTTTTTTTCAAACCGTAAAAAGGGTCGCCTTAATAATAATATCATATTCAAAAAAGGGTTTCGTGATATAAAGTATGGGAGTTGATACGTAAGATCAAAGTTACGTAATTTGTTAAAATGATACGAACAACATTAGCTGTGAGCGTTGGGGAGTTAAAGTACTTTAATAAAATTTATACTTGGTTATAAATTACGTAACTATTTTGAAAAGATAACTTATGTACTCTTTAAATCTACGGTTTAAATAACTGACATATTTGAGGCAACTAAGTTACAAGTATTTCTTAGTGCTTTGCTTGCGCTATGTTTATTCAAGTAGCTTTCATATTTCCTGCATTCATAATACCAGTACAAACTTGTGTTTGAGAGGAATATCTGCATCTCAACAGCTCAGTGAGCTGTTATTCAAGCAAGCGCCTCACATGGACACGATAAAGGATTTATATTCCCATTCAAATACAATATAAAGGTTATTAGATTCCATAAACAATGTTCAAGGGGTGAGCGTAAAGAAATCATAATATCTATAGAAGACTTTATAAGATCTTTATTGATTTTAGCCTGTTATATCGTTACTTTATTTAAGACAAATATTTTAAGGAACACGGTTTATTTCTATTCTTACATTTCATTCTCCATTTACTAATGTTAAACATTATAGTTAAAAAAAATTACCCGAAATTTTGTAAAGAGCATGGATATTTCAATGAATAGTGTTTCATTAAAACAAATAACAAAACTTAATATTGAACATAATTTATCGTTTCCTAAGATAACGTATATTAATATTTAGTTCTTGACTTCAAAGGGCCTTTAATGTGCCTAAATTCTCCAATAAGGTCGGTGATAATTCATTTTAAACAGCCAAGTTAGTCTATTTAACAATGTCTTCCCTTCGTTAGCTAAGTATTTGTGAAAATAAAATTAATGGTTGGAAATATAGCGAGTTGAATAACATTTTCCTGTTATTCTCCTTAGACAAATTGTACTCAATATAATATAGGTATATCATACGAGCATTTCGTTGATAACTAAAGAACATCGATGTGATAGAAAGTTGTGATATCGCAAACATTACAATAACGAGGTACTGCAATAATGATGCGGGCGTCGTATCGAGACGAAAATAGGTCAATACGTTATATTCGAAACACGATTTAACTTTTTCTTCGAGTTTTTATTCTGACGGTGTACTAGAAAGCTGAAGGAATATTGTTTGTAAAGTATGATAAGTTATGTTGAAGTAATAAGTTTCCTGACTTCCAAGTGTTAGTTGTGTCGTAAAGATAAGTTAAGCACATCGTTTTTTTCACTCTCAGCTTCGGCTAAGGACCTTTTTTATTCTTATTTTATCTTCTTATATTTCCTAGCCTTTGTCCTAGGTCGTTAACTTTACCAGATTAAGTGATTTTGTTTATTACGCTTTTTTTCAGACTTGATCTTAAGTATTTGAAATGGCTTAAACATTTTTCAAAAAGCATTTAAGTTTTTATCATGAGTATTAAGTACATAGTCTGCCTTTTAGATGATTTCGGAAAAGATACCTTACCTTATAGGTAAACAAAAAATGATAATATGAAAATAATTATATCTAAACGTACCTACATAGATTGTTTAACAAGGTCTAAATTAGTAGACGTTAATTAAAACACTGATAAGAAACTGCCCGCTTTGCAGAGTTTTGTATGGAATTGAGCTCCCTTGAACTGCGAGACTCGCTAATTGTTATACTTTTGCCGATTAATGAAATCTCAAGTTTATTTACTACCTTTTTGTACTAAATATTGTATTCATATTTTTGAATGATCACAAAATCATAGGTACAGAATATTATTTAAAAGTATAAAGACGCTAGTTTGATATTTGTAGCAAAAATTGAGGCGTAGCACAAAAGTCGTCGTAGCAAAAAGATTTTTCGATGTTTTTATATATTTACTAGCTGCGCCCCGCGGTTTCACACGCGTAGTTCCCGTTCCCGTTCCCGTGGGAATTTCGGGATGAAAAATAGATGTTGGCCGATTCTCAGACCTACTGAATATGCTCACAAAATTTCATGAGAATCGGTCAAGCCGTTTCGGAGGAATATGGCAACGAAAACTGTGACACGAGAATTTTATATATAAGATTTATGTTTGCATATTTATGAAAATAATTTATAACTTACTAGCAGCGCCCCGCAGTTTCACCCGAGTAGTTCCCACTCCCGTAAGAATGCGGGGTTAAATTATATTAAAAAACTTCCTCTTGAATCACTCTAACTATTAAAGAAAACTGCATCAAAATCCGTTGCGTAGTTTTAAAGATCTAATCATACCCACATGGGAACAGAAAAGGACGACGACTTTGTTTTATACTATGTATGTACGTTAGATTGTAGACAAAATAATGAATATTGAGCATGTCAATCAATGTTAACCTTTGTAGGCTGACTTTGTAGCACTGCACAAATCAACAGCCACAACATTCGAGTTGAACACGAATGTTTACTCTCTGTATCTGACTATTCCATTATCTCTTAATCCTATACAACCATAAACCTTTGATGTGAGGAGGTGACAATAGATCCTGTCACCCTGTAATGATGCTGGCATTTTGAAACTCTCCGGCCTTGTGATTGGCTAAAATAGCAACAGCAAACATCTAAATGTCCACAATAATGTAAACTATAACAGATTCACATTTGAACAGTGCTATAAAATGTTTTACGATCACGTGAACGGTGAAACCGAACTATTGAACATTTTACTTTCATTACTTATTACAAAGTATTTAATTTTGGTGGTCTATACTATAAAATAACTTCAACGGCTGATTCATCAAGGTGAAGCCGAAATTACCGGGCCGTGAAATTTCCCTTCCGGGACTTTTATTCTGTAGATTAGCACTATTATAAGTGGATAGCCTTTGCTTAACAGTCGTTGACAGGGCAGCACGTAGTTGCTCCTTTCAATTGGTGGTCTCATGGTGGTTTCATGGTCATATAGATGCATATTTCTAAAGCTAAAAAAACACGAATAAAAGGATTTTTACATACAACGAAGTTTGTTATTGGACAAGGGTACAAGGGTTGTCTTATTATTGTAATGTTCTTACATTACAATAATAAGACAACCCTTTTCCAATCCCATCAAAATATCTCGCGTCAAGGGTTAGGCAGGGGTCAAAGAAAGCGTTATAACTTAAGTAACCCTTTGTCTGTCAGTTATGGCGTTAGTTCGGTGCCGAAACAAATGAACTGTTCAAAGACTTAGAAACAATAAAGTTTCCGAATTTATTTCGTAATAAATTAAGCGTTTAATTATTTAGACGAACGTGGATAGAGTTTGAAAAAGCTTGTTACTATGTTACTGTACCTATATTTAATATAGACTGTACTAGTCTGTTTGTGTGTGTTTCCTATTGTGACTTTGTTGTAAATTCATAAATATGAACTTAAATTATTTGCGCTAGTGCTTATGTCACCCTTTTTGGTGCTCTGCTGGACAAAACTCCCTTAAACATTTCTAACTAATATATCTATCCTTCGCAGCCCCCATCTACTTCATTCAAGAAGACAAAACGACTCAAAAACATTTTTATATAATTTGTGGTGTTTTATTAACCGTACTTCACGAAAAATATACAAGGTTCATGTTTTTCTCCATCTAAATCCTGGCTTTCCAGTAGAGTCAGTGCAAGCCATCGTGAAACAATATTGAATCTACGGGAAATAAGATACTAATGTTCTATTTCGATTTGTCCGTAATCCATACCATTTCGCTGGAAACATTCTCTATTTCTGTTATGACGTCAAATGTTACACATAAAAAAATATTATTATGACGTAGATTTGTTTAAGAAAAAAAAAAAATTCGTAGGTGTATGTACTTCAGATACAATTTTCATTTCTCTTAAATAAAAGTAAAATAAAATCTTTCAACAAATTTTAAATAACTCAATAGAAATTTTGAACTTTAACTTTTCCTCAGAGAGAACTTTTGTTTCATTATGTAATTTCCTTTGCTGGTTTGCTAAATATTTTTCTCGATCTTTTAACTAATAGGATGAGAAGACGACCTTCCTTAACAAATCTATAAAGGTCATGAAGTTTTTTAACGTTTGTTTGTTTAAAAAATATTGGTTTAGTAATATGATTCCTTATCATCTAAAATATGTAAATCACCATGCTTTCTTTCACAACATTATGTAATAATAAAATTGTTCATCAATATCTAGGTCAGAGGATTTATTTTATGCAGCATAAATTATGTTTAAGTAATTATATCTACTCGTACATAAATGTTAATGGAGATAAGTTAAACATAATCCACAACTTATCATTAATGTCATAATCAATTGGCTTTAAACATATCATTTACTGTCGATTAATTAACATCGCCAATTAATTCAAATATCAATGGCGCTCATAATTATAACAATAACTAGTTTTCCAGATTATTTTTCAATATTTATATTGAACTCGATTAATTTCTGCCATCCATAATATAGTTAAATTATTTATGCGAAATATCTTGACAGGGAACGTGAAAATAGCGTACGTCTAAAATGGACATAAATATTTCACAAGTAAATTGAAACAGGATTTGAATGGGGTCAGCGGGAAGGAGGTGGTCGAAACCGTCGCTTGAATTGTTAACTGTTCCACAAGTACCGCCGACCTTTATAATTACTTATTTCTTTTTTGTTCCAAGTGCTCACATTATACAGCCAATAATTACAGAGTCATTATGGATAATAATTCAACAAAATAATATGGTAAATATTGTTAAACGAAATGTAAGTAAGTACATGAAAAAAGAACTGAACTTATACTTACATATATCGCATTGTAAAAAGTTGTTGAAATAAGCTCGTTCAAACTAACATCTCTTTATTATAGGTATTACAACTTACATTTAGGTAACATCAATATTTTTTATTTAATACTCTTAAATCATACTTTTCTGAATAAATAATGTCAGTATAATAAACTTTATATCAATACTAGGCACGATCATTATAAAGTTGTAAAATGGTTTTCCAGCTGCCAAAAGTCTTTAATGATTTTATTGGTATTAAATGTAGCAGAAACAGTTGAGGCTCAATACTCCGGCCGGCCACAATTTATTAATTTTAATAAGGCCGGTATCGTGAGTTTCGAAGGCCACTTCTGATTTCTATTCACCATTTGTAAATAGCGTCTGACCGAGATGGTTGAACGAGATTCAATGAACTCCTTACATTTCAATATTCATAATAACGACTTGTCAACTCCACTAGAAACTCAAACAAATGTCGGTGTGCATGCTGCCGGTTATGGAAAAACTTTTGACAATTTCAAACTCTATACAACGCCTGTCAAACAATACGATTTCAAATTATTTTCTGTCGACTTAAGCAATAAGTAATGTTTAGAAAATTATCGAAGCTTATTTTATAACAACAAAAAACATTTTTAATTAAACTGTTTGTGATGTTTCACAAAGAAACCCCGAAAAGAAATATCCGTCTATAGAACTACTCGTAATCTCGAGATCGTCGTTCCATTTTCTTTATCTCCCAGAATAGTCGATGACAAAATCCCAGTTTTCATTGATTGTAACTCAATCTCGATATTGGCTGATGGAGAGCTCTATAATTAGGTAATCGAACTAGAAGGACATTGATCCGTTTGGTCACTCGCTCTGCCGTAGTTGGCGGGAGATAAGTACCTAGTTAATACACGCCAAATCAGATAACTATTGATTTCGCGCGCTCTCTACAAACGTGTGCCTAGTTATCCCTTCATATTAACTTCAGTATTTTGGAACTCGGTAAAATTAACTACGTAACTCATTATACCTGGAAAACATTTTCTACAGTGGAATGAAGAAATATAATTAGAATGTACAGATTCAATAAAAGTACCCGCAGTATAAGCAAACCTTTGTCAAACCGTTGCACTACACTGACTAATCAATTTGAATTTCAAATTAATGCTCAGCCTTGCCTTATCTTACCGTGTGTTTACATAATGCAGAAACTTCAATAACGTAACTATCTTTCCGCATGACATACACAGTAAATTGATGAAAAACACAAAATGAAAAAGAATACTTCAAACAATACCCGTGTCACTGAGTCGACATCGTTCGCAATATCACGGTTACACGTGAAAATATATTGTGTGCACAGCATATTATTTGTGTGCAGAGCAGAGCGGGCTTTGTAAACCGTCAGGTTTTTATTTATGGATTTTTCTAGGACAGATATTTATTTCTACTAGGAAAAAACATAAAAATTAAAAGAAAACTCGAAAGAAAAGTCATAAAGGAAAATAAATAAATCCGGTAAGTGCGATGTAAACAACAAACAGTCACATTATTTCTGTTTTCTTAAAGTTTTGCAATATACTGTCGAGTATTTAATCACAACAGAAACACTCAAAACTTGAAATACCTTTCGCATAAAATGTCAAAGCAACAAACATTTCCTGCGAAACTTTGTAGTAGCATACTGCGAAGACAAAACAATGGATTTGAGCGAGAGTTGAATTTGCAAATGACTCTATAATTCTTATTTTGGGGGAAGAGAACACAAATAGCACTTCTGTCAAGAGATTTGCATAGAGAGCGTTCTCGCAGTTTGTGTAAGGGCTGTGAATGCTGTGTGGATAAATCGTCATTTCCGTGGCTCGACGGATTACTAAGTCACTTCCATATTTGACGCCTTGCAACCGGCTCAGCGTATAATGCTGAATACACAGGCGAGAACTGCATGCAGGCAATGGTTTCAATATTCATTTTCAATTGAGTTTTCTAAAGTGCCAATATGTTTTACTATGTATCGTAAAACGTCTCTTTCCTATTTTATAACAGTTTTTGACTTCTTATTTCTTTAAAATCGACGTGAAAATTGTCTTTAGGACGGGCGAATAAATTGGAAAAAAAAACTCAAATAACCGTAAATAATCCCAAACGATTTATGTAAGCTAATAACTAATACATATTCAGGTAATAACAATAAATTAATTAAACAAGTTCTAATAACACTCGTAAATTAACCGAAGAAATTAATAAGTTGCGTGAGTAGCAATATCTAAGTAATACTTAGTTAATGTACTTTTTCATAACTGCGTATTCATCGTACGAATACATTTTCTTCGTAATAATAATCGCAATCTAATGTAGTAAACGAGCAATTTATAAACATCAATTCAGTTCACAGATTATAAGATTTGAATAATACATATTTTAGTATTTGTTATCTTAAAGCAGGCGAAGTTTACAAAAGGTCTCTCACTGAATAACTTAGCTTAATGGATGAAAAGATTTCTAAGAGCAATAGCGAAAAGGTACCTAATAAATTTATGAAAACTAATTAAACAATTATAAAGTGTTAAAGTTGGAATCAAACTTATCTACTAACCGAAGATTTATTTAATACTAGCAGCGCCCCGCGGCTTCACCCGCGTAGTTCCCGTTCCCGTGGGAATTTTGGGATAAAAAGTATCCTATGTGTTATTCTGATGTATAAGCAAGATTATTGTAAAGTTTCATTAAAATCCATTCAGTAGTTTTTGCGTGAAAGAGTAACAAACATCCATACATACAAACTTTCGCCTTTATAATATTAGTAGGATATGCTTAGTTTAAACCTTAGCAGTATTTATAATACAGGTTTATTTTAAATTATATTTTTTTTTTACATTTACGTTAAGAAGTATTTATTTCCCATAGTACCTTTTTCATTACAAAAAAGAGAAAAGAGAAAAAATAAAAATTTAAATAACCCCCAACACAATTACTTTCAAACCCCTATAACTTTTAAATGGGTCAACCGATTTTCATCAAACATGTCTAAGAACACTCGCACGTAAGTCCCTTTTAAAACAAATAAAACTTAATAGAAATCGCTTCATCCGTTCGGGAGCTATGGTGCCACAGACAGACAGACAGACAGACACACACACACACACACACACGTCAAACTTATAACACCCCTCTTTTTGTGTCGGGGGTTAAAAACAGTTGGTTTACTAAAAAAATGTATATATCACAAAAATAACCCAAAGATAGATAATATCTAAGTATCAAATACTGCCCACTAAAACTACAATACAATACAAATCAATTAAAAATTTTTGTAACATTCGAAGGCCAACCTTAACTTTCAAAATATTTCTAAACAGTCTTGTATTACAATTTACGTACGGTTTATGTAGATACTCGTACAGCTCGTACTGTACCTACGTACCAACGCTTGGCAACCCAAAATAAATCTCAGCAATTACGTTAACACAAACATTTCACTTATAACACAGAATAAATTTCTCTAGTGTTCTGACAAAGTGATGAAATGATACGATACGGTAAACATATTCAAAGCTTTTAAGTTAATTTTGTCGTGTGATAACATTTAGGCTTAAATGTATGAATATTTGGTTCTGAAAGTTGTTTCTTATTTATTATGTTTTAATTTAAAGATACTTACAAAAGTCTGCCAATGTAGAAAGAAATTGGAATACTTATCTATAAAAATCTGTTTTTGATCATTTAGCATAAGAAAATATAACTAATTCAAACAAAACTATGAAATTTTAATATTTATAACGTATGCAAGCTAACGTTACCTCAGTCCTTATTTTAGCATTTATATTAAAAATTAACATTCCCTTAATCATCTACATGCTTTGAAAGCATTTTAATGCTTTTGACCCTTTTTTTGGTAAAACACATCTCTCGTGTAACCTACTTTTTAAATATAAATTAAAAACACATTATAGGACTACCGCTTACTTACTTACTGCGACTACTTTATACATATAAAGATTTGTAATAATTTTAATAAGAGTATAACATAACATAATCATTCACTACATCATCTCATTATAGTAACTGACCCCAACTAACAACTACTGTTCGTGACTTGTATCTCGACTCGACTTGTATCTTGTATATTCATCATCGCTTTCCCAATTGCAGTAGTTGATTTTGAACGTAGCCATGTCGCGTTTAAGGGGCTCTGAGATGCTAAATGCCCGTTTTCGGAAGACTGGTTATGATATTTCCACTATTAGTACAAAACTATTTTATGTATTATATGCAACTTTGATTCTTTAACTAAACTTGACCCGCACCGAAACACGATAGCATTACATTTTCTCGATACATTTTCAATTTGAAAATTGTGCTTTTAAAATTTGTTTTTGCGGTCTACGTAAAAAGTATAAGAGCTGGTACCACGAAACTTGTCTTTGAAACGCAACATTGGTCGGCCGACATCTTGTATATTAGGGTATCAGAAACTACGCACACACTCATTTACACACATATACAAAAAGGCATTAGCTTTTGCTACAAATACGAGTATTCCTATTTGATTCCAAATTGTTTGTAGCTCCATGGACGAACGCGCAAATCCCAGGAATTTCTAATCCGATTTGAAAAAATATGTTTGTACTGGATAGCCTGTTTCCGAGAAAGCCTATATATAGGCTATATCTCGTATCAGCGTATAAAACTGATGGTAGAGTTAGTATTACATAGATATGAGTATACATAAACATATATACTTGGAATGTTATAAATAAATAAGTACTTACATATTACTTAAGCATTTTATTGCGATTCGACACTTCATGTTCAAATCAAATCGTATCATAGACAAACGAAAAATTAAGATAAATTGTCTAAGATATTCTCATTACAGAAGTTCATTTTTCTTGGTAAATTCGTTAATACAACTTGTAGAAGTGCAAAAATTACAGTTCAAATGAGCAATTAATGAAAGTATTTGTAAGCAAAATGCAACGGAGAGAGAAAATAATGAGATTTGTTTGTTTGGCATCCACCGGGTTTGTTTGAGATTCTAACTATTTTAAACTTTATTTGCAAAATACCGTTAATTTCGAACGCTATTTGTAAAACTAAAGATTACAGTGTAACTGTTTGGAGAGCATTTATTTAGTTAATTGCTGAAACATTTTGTTTTTCTTCGTGAAATGGTTTGCTTTTCATACATTTATAATGTTAAAATGATAACAAATACTTTGCTTTGTGTAAACTTACTTGTTAACTGGGTAAATAAATAAATAAATTATCTTACAAAATGAGCAAAACTAATATTGTAGCCATGTCTAGTTTACTTTCCTCATTTCTAAATAAACATATTTATCAATCCTTCTATCATATTACTGTCTACTTCTTACTTTAAGAAGTTACCTCGCATAGGAATCGAAACCGCAACCCGTTGTACGGCAGACCAGCATAGCGAATACTTACTCTGCCTCTGATCATAAAACAATCAATATACGAGTATGTTTGTATGTACAAATTAAACAAAGAGTTTTAATTGGAACCCTAACAAAACAATATATAGGAGAATTGTCACGTAAATAAGTCCGAAACCAAACATTAATACGAGTACAATCGCATATACGTGGTTAATTCGTGATAAAATTGGGAGCTGAAAGGTTGGGCCCACAAATCTTGGTCAGGATATTGGGACACGTAATGGTCGCACAATCGATCGAGGTCGCTCTCATGGTCTCCCAGAACCCAACAACTTGTTGGTGAACTTTTGTGGGACAATGGGTCACTAAACTTCAAGAAAATACTCGTATATTTGTCAATTACTTAGTTTAAGTGCTGTTTGGTTAATGATCATTATCTTCATGGACACTGCAAAAGACATAAATTATAATTAGAAAACAATTAAAAATGTTGTGTAATTGCCTTTCTAGTGACTTTTTATAGCAATATAATAAAATAATCGTTTCTTAATAATAAGTAAGTATCATAATTTTTGCGTAAGTAATTCCTTTTTTCATATAGTAGCATCTCCTACAGAAATTTTTTGAGTTGTTTTTATTAAATTCTACGTAAAAAATACTCCACATTTGGTGAAAACATATTACATCTAATGCATACGGCCTGTTAAGGTCTCATGAGTCGCTAGATGAATGTTACTCTTGCTCAAGATATACCTAAGTTATCTAACCTAATGGCAGACATAAACTTCACTGTGACCTCCCAAATGTAAAGAAAAAGTTATAAATTTATTAAAAATTCAGCAACAATATGAATGAGTATTTTTATACCAAACATTACATAAAGGTTCAATAATAATCGTGTTATTAACACCTCAACACTCCAACATTTCTAAAGAACACAAGTGGACTTAAACTTGTAACAAAGTTGTTAAGTTTTAATACTCGTAGGTGTAGACCTTCTGTTTACACAATATTTATTCTAATGTTGGTACAATGAAGATCTATTTTCGTACTAAATACTCTTTAGAAAAGTATAATGTATTGTTTCAGGTGTCTCGTTTCACATTTCATCGTTTGTGGTGGAATTTTATTTATTCTTGACAATTCTTCAAGTTTTTATGTAACAAATGCCACATTTGTGGGTAAACACCAAATTCTTTTTACGTTTTTAGACGCTTATCGAAGTGCGAGATGTTAAGCTATGTCTGGCTCCATCTTAAAAGTGATGGGTGGTCATTTGTTTTATTTGAATCCTTACAACTTTAACTTTTACCGTGTTTAATAACTAAACCTTAAAATAATGATTAATCTAATATATAAAATTCTCGTGTCACAGTTTTCGTTGCCATACTCCTCCGAAACGGCTTGACCGATTCTCATGAAATTTTGTGAGCATATTCAGTAGGTCTGAGAATCGGCCAACATCTATTTTGCATCCCGAAATTCCTACGGGAACGGGAACGGGAACTACGCGTGTGAAACCGTGGGGCGCAGCTAGTAAAAATATAAAATTAGGTACTTATATAATTCATCTATTATCACTAAACGCTTATAAAAAACAATTATTTCCAGTAAACATCATATAAATGACAAAAGCTTTTCAACAAAAATAAGAATTAGTCCCAATTAGCGACACAGCTCCAATTTCCACAAAAATATCAGAAAACAATATTATTTAACGATATTTATGAAACTATATTTAGATTTCCAATCTAGCATTATTGGAAAAACCTGGTTATTGACTTATTTTACTAAACCAACGATTTATCTTCGCTGTTATTTAGCACAAATCATCTCTTCAACACTACATTTCGGGTTTTTACATGTACATTCTACATACATCAAATATACTATTAATTTGGGTGTAGATTAGGTGCTGTCAAGATGTACTGATACTTCAATGAGATCAAAGGAGTAAATAGATGGAGCGAGCACAAAGAGTATCGATTTTGTATACAGTAGGTAGCAGTTGGATGCCTTAAAATAAGGCATGACATGGTATGACGACTCGAGTGGGAATGTGGTCACCATGACAAACTGACTATACGGGACAAACTTTACATATGGGGTTGCAGGTTCAATGTACTAGAAAAAACTTGTGTAACTCATATTTTATCTTGATCGATGTGTATGTGTACTTAGAGCTTAGTTACTATTTTATTTAGTCCGAATTACTGGACGACTAGACACTTCGTAGTTACTAAGTAAGTATATTAATATGATACGAATACTTAATTGGTAATCTATTCTAGACTTATTTAAATAATCTTCAATCTGTAAAAGAATTAAGCTTGCAAATAATATTTTAATTGATTTAACAATTTATTTTCTGAAACTAGGAATAATTCTGCATTAACAGTGTAAAATGAACTGTCAAAACAACGTTATGATCTTGAGGAACTGTTAATTGATTGGGAAATTGTTCCGTTATCTCAGCGGTAACTTGACCTATTGAACTGAGCTAACTCGATTGTAATCAGTCAGCTCATAGATAACCTTGTTTTATACTATTACAATAATGTAATTATTGATTTAGCTGCTATAGATTATAACATTATTTAAATAATTATAACTATAGATTGATGTTTGTTTGTAACTCTAAGCAAAAAGTAATACAGCTTTATTCGTGTTTGCGTGAAACGTTTTGTATTTTTTTTATTATTATCTTAATTTATCATCAATAGTATAATCTACCTTATTATCATTAATAGTATAGTGTAGCATATAGAGTACTTTTATGATTTTTTAAGGAATATTAAAAGAACGGGTAAAGCAAAAACGTAGTAAGTAACTTGAATATTATTACCAACATAAATATTATTTGGAAATCTTTATACATTGCTCATCTCTACATATAGTTTGGGTTTATTGCGGTACTATCAAGTGTTAGGCTTTTGAGAGCTCTACCAGTCTGAAATACCTGTCAACGATGCTAGTACGACAACCGAGACCGTCTTAACATGTCTGCCGAAGCAACGAAATGTTTCTGAATTTAAAAATCACAGATAAAGTGTTCATGGGGTACTAACCACAAAATTTCTGTTGTACGAACATAAAATTGTTTTAGGGAAAAAATTTAATGGTATTAGTGAAAACAAATCGCCGTTATTTAATTCGATCTTAAAGTATCGTAGAAAGTATCTTAATGTGCGCTTCAAATTTCCATGTTACAAGTGCTGAATATCATAAAATACTTACGTTGTTATTATCAAATTCTTCTATATATTATATAATCTTACACTCTCCATGATGTATGAGTTCAATGATGTTCAAATATTATTATAATTTTAATGAAGACTTAATTAACACGAAACACATGTTTGTCCCAATTTACACAGAACGTGTTGAAAACTAAGAACGTTGGCATTCAAGGATATGTTTACATTGATCTAGAATCAACAATGGCTAACAATTGTTATGAAACGTTAAGAACTATTTTTACTGATACACGTGCTGAGCTGTAGGAAGTTACACCTTCGCATTCCGCGGCAAACCTGATTTCTATTAACAAAGTATTGTTTTATTGCACTTCCCTTCAGGGAGTCTGTTTGTGTTGTGTGGTTTCCTTATAGACATTTAATTTAGACATAAAAAGCACATTTATACTCTGAATTAGTATCTAAATAACCAGCCAGGTAGTTTTCCAATACTGAAAAGATTCCAATCAGTATTTTTTCTAAAGAATTACCTTTGAAAACGGAGAAAAAAAGGCGCAATTTCTATAAATATTACCTGAATAATACCTATTATAACTTGATATTTCTTAATATAGACGCCCAAACGTTGGTTTCCACGGTTTCGAGAACAAATTAGAAAGATTCAGAGGAAAAAGATTATAATCTATAAATATTTCATATGAAAATATCTATTCAATAATAGGAAGGAACTTAACAATTGCCTCACACCTCGTATCGTGTATAATTTCGTACTGAATAGAGGCGGAGTTCGCGGTACAGTGAGCAAGGGACGACACTGAAATACTGTTTTAAACATTTCCTTTGCTAACTTATACTTAGGTAAGGTTTACCGTCGACCATACAATTCATAGATTTCTTACATGTGTTATTATTATGGAGTAGGTGTATCCTAGGTTAGGTTTTAGTTTTTGCTAGTCAAATGGAAATTTCAGGATAAATATTAGGTAGGTACCTAATAAGTCTTTTTGTCATGATTGGTATCTGGTAAACTACCTGAGTTTTGTGCATACTTACTTTCACATCCATTTAGTAAATAAAAATAAAATAAAATTTAGTAAAAGTTATTTGTTATTTCCACATTAAACATGTACCAAAATAAAAAAGAAATAATAATAGATACTTTTCGAGTCTAAGCCAAAATTAGATTAGGTAATTACTTACACAACAAGATAAACGCGCATTTAATTTACCGATCAAAACAATTGAATAAATATCTGCTTAAGTTCGACATCTGTTTTATTATATTCACATTAATATAATTTTAATAAAGGAAGCAATACAACTCTATTCGTAACCTTTGTCTGTGGTACTTCCATTATCCGGGTTGTGGATACCCGTCCGTTTGTATTTAGGATACTTGATTACTTTTCACATAATAATGTGTGTTTAGATACTGTGTGATGTGGAAATGTACCAGTCCAACCTGAAACAAAGTTATTTCATGTTATCTATACATATACTTATTTGCATGACTTATTTAACCCAAACTAAACGGACTAGGTAATGTAGGCTTCTTTTACAACGTAGGCAGGAGATACACTAGTATCTACAATAATTGAAATAATTTTTGGAAATTCAAACACTAAGGTGGTAAAAATGGTATGAATATTTATTACATACTAGCTGTGCCCCGCGGTTTCACCCACATAGTTCCCGTTCCCGTGGGAATATCGGGATAAAACGTAGCCTATGTTCTTTCCCGGACCATAAGCTACCCCTGTACCAAATTTCAAGTCAATCGGTTCAGTAGTTTAGCCGTGAAAAGGTAACAGACAGACAGACAGACAGAGTTACTTTCGCATTTATAATATTAGTTGGGATCAACATCTAGTCCTATATAAGTCAAGCTTTAAACGAATAGAATAATAACCAAGCTTTGAATTCCTAAAATTGAACACTCTGGGAGCCATCTAATCATGCGCTATTGCGAAATGAAGATTATCGTCAGCATAATAATTACGTAGATATTAAATTAACCAAATATAGAAGCTACGCGTCTATTCAGTTTTATAATATGTTCATTAAATGAATAATGTTTGTTTAATGCTACTCTCTCTTCCCGACTATGTATCCCACATGGTAGTGGGGTCAGCCTTCCATATTTTATTCCTCCCCTTCGCTCGATCCAAGACGTCTTCATCGGAGACCTTCAGAGACTCTCCACCTCGTCTTGGGTCTGTGTTGTTTAGTGCTACTACTAGTTATAAATGTGAAAGTTTGTATAGATGTATTGATGTTTGTTACTCTTTCTCATTAAAACCACTGAACCTATTTAGGTGAAATTTTGTACAGATGTTCTTTTTATACAGAGCTCATATATAATAATACATACAGTGGTGGTCACATAATTAAGAACGATTTGAAATTCCATATATTTTTTGTCTAAATCATTTCTTGTGTAGTTATTTATGGATTTTGGCAGTAACTATTTATGTTTTGAGATAGCTACGTGACTGGGGCAAATGGGATTAGGAATATAGAATTGAAAGGTCTACTATTTTTTTTACAAATTTCATTAGTTCTCTGTTGTAACGAGTTTAATGTACCAATGAAGCTGGACAAATAATTAAGAACGATTTATTAAACTGCTTAAAAGTTATTTTATATAAAACTGAGATTCAATAAATGATATTATTGTGAAAGTAAAATATCAATTTATTTTATTTTAACTAAAATTACTAGTTGGTAACATGTTTACGACTTTTAATTACTGATTTACCTATACCGGGCGACGACGCATTGACTCAATCAATTTTTGACATTTTGTAAGAGAAACAGAGTTCCATTCTTTTGGGAAAACATCATTAAAGCTCTCTTTAAATTACCATATTGTCCATTTAAAACTATTCTCTTGACTTCTCACCAAGAATGCTCGATTGGGTTTAGCTCTAGGCTGTTAGCTGGCCAATTTTAGACAGAAAATAATTGCAGTACGAGATATTCTTTAACGGTGCGCGCATTATGTTTTGGGTCATTGTTGTGCTGGAATGTTCAAATTGACCAAAAACCTAAAGGAACGTTTTCAGCTTGAAGGAACATAGCTTTTCCATTCTTTGTCTTAGAATTGATCCATGTTTTCTTGTGTCAGCTTCACAGCTTCAACGCCGTATTCAAAGTAGAATCCAAAAATTATATATTTCTTCAACATGCTTTAATGTCACTTTTGTGTATTTAAGGTTGAATGATTTATTCGGAAGATATTGTAAATTATGTTTTTCACCAGAAATCACTCTAATTTATATTTGTCTCGTCAGAAAATATATAATTTTCCACTGTCTTACTATCCAGTTTTCACACCTACTTGTAAGTGCCAGCCGGTATTGCCTACGGCATCGTTGCATGATGGGTATCTTCCTTGTTATTCTTCCGTGCAGCTTTCCTTGTACCAAAAACCTTCGTATAGTCCGTGCCGAGATTGTTGGAGGAGTTTTTTCTCCCAAAATATTCGTTTCTCAGCACATTAGACCATTTAAAATTATTTTCTTTTCCCAAACGAATGTTTTCGATCACCTCGACGTGATGACTTTCTAGGTACTGAACACACACCAACCATTTGAAGTAAGTCTGATATGTGGCAAAATGCTTCACAGCGTGAAAAATTATCGTTTTTGAGCATTGTAAAGTGTCAAATATCTTTTTATTCAAATTCTCCTCAGGAAGTTGTTCTATCATCTACCTTGTAGATTTGTCGAAACTTATATTTTTCTCCATATGAATTCATATGAAACAATCTCTTTTAAGACCTTTACGACACTAAATGGGATCTAAATTATACGAATAGTGACTTACAACCTCAAAGCTATGGAGTGTTCTTTATGTTAACTTGATTAAAAAAGTTAACTATTCAGCGTTCTTAATTATATGACCAGCCAGAACATACTAATATTAGGTTTAGATCTAATGTATAAAGTTTATCTTTTTATTTATTAGCCAATCGTGTGTATCAACTGATGTATTGAAAGTATGGAAATGTTTTAAGGTATCAAAAGAAATACATGCAATTAGTTATACATGCTATTTTGAAAAATTCGTTACGTTAAATAAGCGTTCTTAATTATATGACCACCACTGTATATGTATACGAGTATGTATATTATCCCAAAATTCCCACGGTATTTGGATTAACACGGGGGATCCGTTTAATTCCCAATACTTACCGAGTTAGTATCTATCTCCCGTTTTAGTATCTACTAAAATACAATTTATTTGAATTACCAAATCTTTTCCAAACATGGCTGGGTCTGAGATGTTTGCTGTAATGCTCATCACTTAGTCTCGAAAAGGTCGGACAGTGTGGTTATTTATTCAACGTCTTTATTGTCCCAAATAGTTTGGAAAATAACTTGGAAATGTAGCGAATTAGAAATAATTAACTATTTATCACAGATTTAAAAAATTAGTGGAAGGTTTTTGATTCAGTTGTATTATTTTTTCATGATTGTTACCTGATAACTAAGTAATTTATGAATCGATGTATTTTTTTAAAAGAAGTGATATAATTTCCGATTGGTACCACATTTGTCAGGCGGAATTTATTCTTCATTTTTTAAAATCATATTTTTTTATTTCAGTTCTGGCTTAAGACTATATTTTATGAGGCAGACTTTATAAAAATGAATTTATGACAATCATCGTATGTAATATTAATAATATACATATATTAAAAGATACCGTATTAAGTATTATATCACATACTGTTACAAAACAAGGTTCAGGATAATTAAATTACACGAAACATAACACACTTTATTTACAACAATTTAAAATAATAAATACTAAAGGTTAAAAGACTACACACAAGCCAATAACCTTTGTTCTGTTTACGTCAAGCAAAGTTTATTATCCTAAGAGATGTTCCTGGTTGAATTCAAGTACCTCGGCAGCCATACTTTATTAGCTATTTTTATTAATTTGATTTTCTAGCAATGACAAATTTAACTACATAAATAACCTTGATTGAATCTTAACGGAGGTTTTGCCCGCAGAAATCCAGATCCCTTAGGAGTTATGAGATAAAAGTATACGTATTACTCCTGGTTATAAGGAACATCTGTACCAAATTTCATCTAGATCGGTTCCACAGTTTTTGCGTGAAAATCCATCCATTCTCACAAACTTTCGCATGCAATATTAGTAGAATTTTCCCTACGTAGTATGCCAGCCCCATCATACACTGACCTATTTATAACTATTAATAAAATATATATTTTAAACTAAATTAGTCAAGCCTGCGTAGGGGTTACTTCATTAGATAACATATTCTATACTATATTCAACATGTAGGTATTACTTTTAGGAGATCTCAATGTGCCAACAAAATACATAAACTTACATACAAGCAAAACCCGATCTTAATAATCAACATAGTTTAGGCAAGTGTGGTGAAACTCCTGTGTTAAGCTTATAAGTTCTCCTCACTGTACAAATAAGACAGATACCTTTACCCTGCAGTTAGATCTTACAGGCCTACTTTACTTTTTTCTAAATTGAAAATTTGATCTAAATCGTTAGAATTTTCGAAATAAATCATATGTATTGATTTCTTTAATTTACACGAACACTACACATTGAAATAAAACACTTTTTTCACAGATTTTAGTCTACTGTGATCACGGGTTCTGTTAAGAATCCGAAACGTCAGAAAATGTGAAACATAATATAATCACGACAAAAGTTTAAAATAAAGTAACTTGCTCTCGTTGGTCAGTTTGTAGATATACTCGTATTTTGTTTTATTAGGAAATGGATTTAAATCGTATTTTCATCAATAAATAAAATAATTTAAGATTTATATGTATAATCAAATTTAACGTGGATGAAACCAGCCACCGAGGGGTACAGCTAGTGAACATATACACAACAATTGCTCGTATGATTTTATTAGATTATATATAAAAAGTTCAAATATGCTTGTGTGATCTCGTGTGTACGAGTATTACAAGGAATTTTCCTTGAAGGTGTTGTTCTACGATATCATTTATTGAATTTCCGATTCTGAATCCGTTTATTTGAGCGGTACGTGTTCATAATTGACGTTTCAGTCACTGAAAGAGCTTCTACAGTTATTGGGGCGCTCCGTTTTGATTACCGACTTTCATATTTCAATAACATATTTTCGTGCAGTCAATAAAATTATGTAATTACTCTTCAAAAGGATGTTCGTTTGCAAATATTTAATTTATATTACATTTGAAAATAAATGTTGGTTTATATAATATTCAGAAATTATAACATCATCCTTTTGACCAATGAGCATGAAAGTTAGTGACTCCTTTTATACTAACTTGTTTCTTTAAAGCCAAATATTATATTCTAAGAAGGCTTGATGAGATTTCTAAGAACTTTAGTAAATGTAGCTTACGTTTTTATTTGCTCAGTAGGTTTGTGAAAGAATTTGTGCGAAGTTTTCCGAACCTAGTAATGGGTCAATTGCTTTGAAGATAATAAAATAATTGAATATGCTATACAATGTTTCTTTAGTACATATAAATAAACTCTTATAAAGGGGTCGTATATTCAATATATCCCCATGTTTTATTAAATAAACAAAAAGGTTTTATATTAAAGCAAAACATATTCTATAGAAAAATATAAATCGCGAAATCTGTCAACCAGTAAAAAGGTTCTAAACGGCTGACCCACAATTTAAATCGATATTCCGAGTTCATTATCCATGCGAAAATTTTCATTATACCGTTCAATGACTTGACGAGGCGAAGTCGCTGGGAAAAGTAAATAATAAAGTTACTTACCTCGGAGGAAACATTAAGCAAAGCTCACAAAGCTAACGTCATGGGATTACAGCTCAAGACACAAGGAATTCGTATGGAATTACGGAGATATTACGACGTCGGCCCTGTAATCCAATCAGGGACTTCTAATCGCACTCATCATACATATCATTTTACTTTTAATTAAATACCAAACTTCAATTACACAGATTACTAATTGTTCTACCGTTCACAACGAATATTAATTTCACTTGGATTACACAAAACAAAAACATGATATTTTGTAAAATATTTGTAAATGGAAAACTTAATTCGATATTCGCGAGTTTAATATTTACATAATTAAGGTCGGAAATTCCTTGATTACATTAATTTGGTTTTCGCATTATGGACTGTAAACAGTGCCGACATGACATGCAATTTGCATCTCATTCCATAGAGGAATCGCAGCACAACAGTATACTTAGAACGACCGTATTATTATAATTGACAATGGACGTATTTCCGCCTGATTAATTAAAATACGTGCTTCAACAAATTCAATTATGGAATCTCAATTGATGCTTGGAATTTATTGGTTTAAACCGCAGCTGTAATCCAGGTTTATGCTTTGTTATTTGTCAAATTAGTACATGAACTGTATCGGAGTTTAATTGGACTAATTAGTATGTTAAATAATTAGTATTATATTGCTATAATATAATTATAACATGACTCGTTTCATGTTGTGTTTAACTATTGATAGTAACTACTCTATTAATTTAACCTGAAATCATTACCAAGAATATTTTAACCATTAAAAATAAAACATAAGTAATTTATTGTTCGCGTTCACAAGTATTCAGTTAATAGTTTTTAGCGAATAGTTTTCGCAGTAAACCTAGAGTTTACACGTTACAATTGGAGCCAAATAGCGGACTATAAAATGTAACATTCAGAAGTCATGTGAAATATCTTAATTTTAGTTAGTTGACACAATTAATTTCCACGTCTAGTGCAGCGGAGAGTTGACAAATACTCGTGCTTAGTTACTGTATGGATAGTTACGGAATGGCTATGAATTTCACAAAGTTGAGTTAATTAGAGGCAGACGTCTAAAACTAACTATGACTAATTTACCGTTTCATGTTTCATTCTCAGTGAATCTGTCGCGTTTAATTGAATTTTGCTGAGATTTGCTTCAAAGGACAGTCTTTAGAAATTATTTCATGAATATTACGAGTACAGTTATGAGGCGTTCTATTAGCGTAATTACAGATAAGTACTATCATTTCCTGTTTAGTCTTTTAAACTAGTATTTCTTATTGCCTGCCAACATAATCACATTTTCTGTCTAACACACTGTTTATTCCTACAACAAAGAATTCCTACGCAAAATCATTATTCTAGACCCATTTTTTTAGTTTTATACACTTAATTTCGATAATTCCTAATTCACAAAGAATAATCTCCAAAAATCTATCACGAACACAACTTAGGACCAGATCATAAGTTACGTGTGGAAATTTCTTTTTTTAAATACTAATGTTCTCGAAGCTAAATTGTAGGAGAAGACAGGGATATGTCATCAGCGGCGTAATTTCCGCAGACAGACAGGTCTCCCCTCATTGACAAGGAAATTAGGTTTATAAATAGTCAAAAATGTAACTAACATACTAACAAGTACATCAACAATGATACTATAAATATTTTGGTAAACAATAATGAGTATAGATAATATTAACAAGAAGAATTGTGTGTTTGGTTAAACGTGATAATCTCGAGAGCTACTGATTCGAACTGAAAAATGTGGTGCTAGATAGCCCAATTATGGAGGGATAAGGGGTATTACTAAAGTAATAAGTAATGAACGTAATTCACACGCCAGGGACATCATGATCATTGTAATGATGACATTATGTCATCATCCAACGAATGATTGAGATTCATTCAATACATAACATTCACACTGCACAAGCTTAAGAAAGAAAATAAAACAAAAACAATTTTATTCGTAAATGTTTGAAAAAACAAGTTAGGGTGTAAATCGTTTCAATCAGGCTCAGTGCTAATGGATTAATAAAAAAAAGATTCGTTTGTATGTTTGTAAAAACGAGTTATTTATTAGAAAGGTTGTCGTTTCTTTCATTATTTCGTGGTATTACATAGCACACAGAAGAAATCGCTTCCGGTCACTGAAGCCAAATCGATTCTGATGAAATTCGATTTGGAGATACCTTGAAGGTCGAGTTGTATAATATGCCATTCTTTTAAGGGGATGAAAATGAAGGTGTTTATCATCATAGAATAAAATTAGCTAATACTATATCTATCAAATTTCTCTACTGATATTTGATGGACTTGACAAAAACATATGAACTCCTAGAGCTTTTGCCCTGCAGTGATTTCATAGTCTGATACTTTCTTATGGTTACTTTTTTACGTTTTACCCAACTAAAATCTATTCGAGCATATATATTTTTTTGATTTAGTAAGCACTACACATTGAAATTAGTTAATACTTTTGTACAAAAACAACAAAATCAAATATTAAAACATGTGTATACCGTAGTTAAGCCCCCAGTAATGGTGGGTGTTCGTATGAGTAGGGCTCAGAGGTACAATACGTTCCATCTCCACGAGAAGACAAGACAAATAATATTATGCGAGCAACAAAATAAGAACACGATACATTACTTCTAATTACAATGAGAAAGGTGAGAATACTTAGAAATTTATATTCATTTTTATATTGCTATATCCATTACGTCTAGAGACCACTTGGTTTTATTGTTATTTGTCTCAAACATTTCGTAGATATTAACTGAATAATAATGTATTTAATCACAATTAATGACTGCGGAAAATGAGAGTTCTACGAAATGTGTACTAATATAAATTTATTATCTATCGTGAAGCTATACTGTTATTGTTATTATATAATTTATCTGCGCTGATGTAAAAGAAGCCGAGCTTTAAAGTGAGTTTATAATAAATCATGTTGGAAAATATATGTGAAGCTGTAAAACCACTCCAATTTATTTATATCAGTCGCATTCATTTCAATCCTCTGTATTGTATAACCAATTGCGAACGTTTTTGAGTGCCTACGTTTTTTTTCTTTTAATTAAGCTTCGTGTTTGTATTGTTTAATACGTTCCTTTGAAACAATATGTTTTTATCAATTAACACGATTGGATAACTTTTCCTTTATTGGAAAACTGTTGTATTAGCTTATATACTATTAACTAGCCGTGCCCCGTGCAGCAAAACAAAGCCCGGTAACAAACTGTACGTGTGTCCAATTTTGATCTAAATCCGTTTAGCCGTTTGGGCGTAGACGTAACAAACATGCACAAACTTTCGCCTTTATATGTTTTCAAGCTTTTTAATATGAAAACACATTTAGTTAGGGGTTAGTTACTGTAATGAGATGATGTAGTGAATGATTAAAAAAAAAAGTGACGACCTCGATGGCAGAGTGGTCACCATGCCGGACTACCATCCGTCAGGTTGCGGGTTCGATTCCCGTGCGGGGTAAATATTTGTGTTATCCACAAATGTTTGTCTCGGTCTGGGTGTGTGTGAATGAGTGTGTGCGTAGTTTCTGATACCCTAGATTAGTTAGGGGTCAGTTACTGTAATGAGATGATGTAGTGAATGATTACATATAAGAAACCCTATGTAGTAACCTACCTTTTTAATTCCAACAAACTTTTGTTATCAATGAAACCGAATATAATACAAATACCATTTCTAATTTTATCTAACTTTTCTTTCATTCCAACTCATCACCTTTTTACATTGTACGCCATTCATGTTTGCATTGATCTTTCTGAATCCAGTTCCTACTTGCTATGCGAACGAAATTAACCGCCCACACTGTGTCGGTAGCCAGCCTACACTTCCTCGTTTAGGTCTTGGTTATTAGGTACTAACACTAGGTATAAGCTAGGAATATCTAACTTAGCAGCAAACCGCCGTTTCACTCGCGTAGTTTCCGTGGTTTAACGTGAGTAAAATATAGCCTTTGACACTCACAATTAATGTACCTCTTGTTGATAATAGTATTGATGTAGCTTGGTGGTAGTTCTGTCCAGTGGTTAGCAAAAGCTATCGAACTAAGAATTAAAGATTGCTGGTTGACTATACCTATTTATAGTAACAAGTTAGTAACTCACATTTTTTAAGGAAATTATATTATCTTAACTTTATTAGCCATGCTTACATAACAAATAATTTATGAAGACATTAATTAAAAAGAAACACTTTGTACGACTTAATTAACACCACAAATTGGCCTTAAAAAGATACCTACTCGTCTCTAAAAGACACGCTTATATCGAAACATTTTGTAATTTCATAAAGTCTGTAACAGAATGATTTACGTAGTACCATCAAAGGACTAATTAACATGATTGATTTAATAATACGCGAATAAGGAATATTAAATACGATATATTTTGTATAAAATAATATATCTATTTATGTAGGTAGATATGTATTTTGTGTAACTTATTGACAAAGCTTTTCAATGTTTGATTATCCAACCGTTCCAGTGTCGTGCATTTTTTCGAATGTATCTTTATAATAAAATTGGTACCTATCTATATATGTACACATTATTTTTATTTTTCTTAATCGAATTTTTCGTCGAAGTTCTTTTAAAGCTTTTATGCTAAGCGTTGTTGAGCGTATTCTTAAAAAAGTTGAACCGATTTGGCTATTCTTTACAATCTGGAAATATGATATTGTTGACAGGACTTCGTTTCTTTAATCCCTAAGTTTTTATAACTTCCTGGTCACCAATTCTTTTTTCATAAGGTAACTGAAAATTTAGAGAAAAACAAAATTGATTACCAGTTTTTAAACGTTTATAACAGGAAGGTAAATAAATTTTGGAACTAACAACATTTTCTCACAATTACCTCCTCACGTTTCTAGATAGAAGGTATCAAAATAATAACAACGTGTCCCATATACAACGATAATAAATTACAGAGACCATTATAATGGTTTTATGTATGGAGTTATTGCTTTGGCTAACCTGCAAAATCAACACAACTTGTTTATGTCAATCTGAAGAAAGCGGATACCAGAAAGGGCGTAAGACCGCCTTGGAAAACCATTAATTCATATTTACTGTAGCTATATTATTTATGGTACATAAAAACTTTATGACAAGATGGAAAGACTGCAGGCATTATACTAACGTCGCTCTGTTTATGAGTCACCTCAAATAGCGTTTATAATTAAATACGTAGAATGATTTACACTTGGTTAAGGGAATATGAACATCGAGGTCATATATATTACCGTTTTAATAAAGTTACATAATATATGAAACCTTTCAAGTGGCTCATTATTTTCAGGCATTTAATAACAACCATATAATGTACTTTCATTTGACTTTTATAAGTTATTTATAATTTAAATTAAATAATAAAAAGCGTTTCATATTACACTTTTTAACCGAGGTACATAACTTACATAACCATATTTTTTCAAAAGGGCTGAGGTAGATTGCAAAATGCTTTTAGGTAGACAGTTTTCCGTAACTAAACCCTCCATTCTGTATCCCTTGTACGTGCTACTATATTTTTGTTAAACTTTAGCTTAGAAAAATTAAATAAATACTTAGGAATAAGTAAATCTATTCTTAATTTTATTATCTACTAGCTGTGACCCGCGTAGTTCCCGATCCCGTGGGAATTTCGGGATAAAACATAGCCTATGTTCTTTCCCGGATCATAAGCTACCCCTGTACAAAATTTCAAGTCAATCGGTTCAGCAGTTTAGCCGTGAAAAGGTAACAGACAGTCAGACAGAGTTACTTTCGCATTTATAATATTAGTAGGGATTTTAATTGACGTATTCCTTGTATGTAAATCAAATCAATTTATTTAAGAGTTTTAGTAAATAAGTTGTAGAGCTTCTTATTTTTTTACAAGAAAGAAACAGCCTGTAAGTATATTTAGGTAAACATTTATTTTATTAATTTTCAAATATACTACGAATCTTCCAATTTATAACCGTACCAATTAGTAATATGTTTTACTACCGTAATTGAAATTAATTCATCAAACCACACACCACAGGACTGTATTACACTTGACCATTCAATGGTTAAGTGTTAATTATATTATCACAGCCATTAAATCTTATTAATTAACATGTTATATTGTTATAACTTTAGTTTTGTGCAGCAGCTTTTTATGGTTTTTGATGTGAATTTATTTTTCCTAATTATACAGTAGATAATTTAGGGTACCACTATGTTTTTTATAATAAAATTAATTTCAGAAGCCAAAGATGTATACTGAACCGATCATTCATTACTTAATTATAATTATGTCGATATTAGCTAGTTTTCCTCAAGTTCTCATCTTAATGAGATGAAGCCATAAAAATATTATATTCAATCATATTTTTTTCATTATAAATAACATGGAGATTTCTGATGCTGATGTATACAATAAAAAGTCAAAATAAGAATCGAGTTTTTTCGTGTCATGACCTACTTCGCGAAATTAAATAATTTATTTCGACAAAGAACTTTGTAAATGAAAAATAAGCTTAAGTTTAAACCATAAATCGGTGAGATGAAGTGTTCTTTGCAGGATAAGGTTTGATAAGATCTTAGAAAAATACAATAGGAAATGTTTAAAAGTCAAATTAGGAAGACAGTGAGTTAATCAGGGTACCGTAAAATATTGGACAAGATAAAAACGGATTCAGAACTGTTTGTTTGGCATATATAATATCAGAAATATGGTAATACGATAGTGATTATTTAAGAAAAATATATTTATACAACAGCGCTGCCCCGCGATTTCACCCAAAATCTCAACCCCGCGGGAAAGGTGTGAAAATTTCTATTAAGTATTATTTTTACGTGAAAAAGTAACATCCATCCATACAAATATTGCGGTTAAAAGGAGGATTATAAGCAATCAAAATTACATTATGGTAATGGTACAAGAATATTGAAATCTTTTTCTAAAACAATCGTAAATATTCACTCTCAAATTTTGACGAATTAATTCCTATATTTACAAGCTTTTATTTAACTTGCAATGTTTGTATGTTTGTTTAGGTCGTTTGCAACTGAATTAAAATATTGAGTTAAATTGAACTGAAATTCATGTTTACACTTTGAGTAATGTCATTAAAAAACTATTATGGCGAACTCCCAAAGATGGCGGACTAGATTTTTATGCACCCCCATTATTATGTACGTTTCTTTTATTACTATTATTTTAATTCATTATAAACAGGTAAATATTATAATAACGGAATTGAGCAATCCTTTCCTTGAGAGTCTCAGGGCGGACGCTCAGTATTCCGAGCTCTAGCTCGAGTAAAGTAAAACCTCACAAAACCATAAGATTCAATAAATATTTTGGAATTGAACTTAAATACAGTCGTTAATACTAACCGTATACCTTACCGGTACAACCTTTTAAAGCTCTAGACAAAAATATCACTGCATGAGGCTGCTAAGGTCTAATTGCGACGAAATTACAATTTCCAAACATAGTAACAATACTTAGCAAAGATCTATCTATCCTATATAACTATCATTTTAGTGTGTTGTGTTTATATGTATTATTGTGAGCTTTTTTATGTGTAACATATGTTTTGTTCCTGTAGGTGTTGTGAGGTGAGCGCGGCGCGCGCGGTGCGAGGGGATGCCCGTGCGCAAGGGGCTGCTCGCGCCCCAGAACACATTCCTCGATACCATCGCCACACGCTTCGATGGCACACGTGAGTATAACCATATCTGTGTAATGAGTACCTGATACATGTAATAGATCTAGAGGAAACACTGTAGGTATATCTAAAAGTATTGTATTGTACTCGTATGTAAGTACGTTCGGAAGACCACGCAGGCGAAGTTACGAATACACTTGGTAATTAGAACACTGATCGGAATCAAAAAGATTCGGCAGGATAAATGTATTAATACATTATGATGATATTATTACAATGAGGTGAAATACAAACCTAGGCGTAGTTAGCATGATCGTGTATATACAAGACTCAGATATCGATTGGCAGTCTTGGCACGCAGTTGCATATGCCACTAGACAGTCGAAGTTCATTTAAATAGATAAGTCTTTATGCCCACAATCAAAAACTACTACAACCAAACGGTATTACACATTAAAATGAAACTACTTTCAAGTTTCTGACGTTTGCAAACGATATTGCCGCAACTCTGTCGATTTGAAGTATATTTCCCGGGTAAAAAACGTAGATACCATTAAAAAATAGCCAGTTTCTTGCCGATTCGTCTCAATTAATGAAATCCTTTAACGTTTGCAGAAAGAAGGTACAACCCTGTCGTAATATTTGTTCTCTTAATTGTTTATCAATTATTTGTAAGTGCTTCTCTAAGCCTCAAGGCCCAATTGAATGAATGATTTAGAATTTGAATATCGAATAATAAATGAATGTTTAAATCATACCTAGTACTACATAGGTACCTACATTTAAACGTCGAATCATTTCCCTAGTTCTAAAATTACAATTTATAAGCTGTTCGCCGCCTTCGGTACATTTTCAGTGAAATTGATTGATAAGGTTATTAAATTATTGCCGGGTACAGACGTGACAGAAAGCTGGATCCGAACACGGGTTCGAATCAGGAGGGGCCGTGTTTCACCCCGGCGGATAATATCGAAGTTATAACGACGGCTTTAAATAGAGTAATAAAATAATTCGGTTGCTTCAAATGAATTTTGATGATGTTACTTTAGTTGTATAAAACAGTTGTTAATAATGGTTTTAGTGAAAAGTTTTACTTAGTAAACGAATTTAGATACGCCCTGGGGGTTTGTATGTGCAACTGTCTGCCGAGTTGAGAATTTTGGGTTGGCTTTATTCCTAGTGTGGCTATAGTACAAAACATTACTTACTTACTTACTTACTTATGTGCATAGATGTAATGTTTGAGATTACCGACTATTCATTAGGGAAGTGTGGTAATTATGTCTGTTCCCCTCTTAGTTAGTTATTTTTTAACGAGAGAGAGCCTTTTGACCTGCTGTGGAAGCCTAGGTTAAGTACAAGATTTTGGTAATAAATTAACTTTAGAAATGTTCAAACTTAGACATAAATTTATATTATGTTAATGAAGAAATATTTTCGGTAGAGATTTTATCCAGTGGGTCATGGCGGTATTTGTTGCAATCATTTTATCATTTTTCCTTGTCACAACCAACAGGCAGGGGTCCGGATTCCATAACATATTGGTTTAGACGCGTTAATCTTATGATATGACACATGGTCACATAAAAACGGTACATAATATGGTTGATCTATACTAATATTATAAAGAGGAAAGATTTGTTTGTTTGTTTGTTTGTAACGAATAGGCTCCGAAACTACTGAACCGATTTCAATAATTCTTTCACCATTAGAAAGCTACATTCACCCTGAATAACATAGGCTATATTTTGTCCCCGTATTCCCACGGGAACGGGAACCACGCGGGTGAAACCGCGGGGCACAGTTAGTATTGAATAAAAAATGTGTCAGAGAGTAATCCATTAAACAAATGACACAAGGCTACTAATAAAAAACAAATTGTTTATAAATATAAAACTCATAAATTGTGTAACTTCAAGCGATATATGTTTTGTAACTTTAGAAGCGACTGTCAGCGTATTGCTAAAAATACATATATTTAATAGTTCTAAAATATTGAAAAATAGTTTACAATTCACACTGCGGATTATATTGTATAGTCAACAACTAAATGTCAGATGGGCTAATTTATCGAGTAAGGTTCTAGGCTATAAAGCATGAGCTAACGACTCATAGGAACGGAGTTAACGTGGGTTACATCGCGGGACACAGTTATAATTAACACGTCCATAAATAAATAGGTAAGTCTTTTCGGTTTCGGCACTAAATTGTTTTAAAAAGTTTTAGTAATATTTAGTTCAGTAAACTCTTCTATCCAATCGTTGATATTTTATGTTATCAATAGATTTTCCCGGTAATCCACCAACTGGGATGATGAAGATTAATGTCAGTTTCGTTTCAAGGCCATGATTCGGTCTCATCCTTTATATTTTATTTTATTAATAAGTTAAAAGTGAATCAAAAGTAGTATTTATAAAGGATTAAAATGTTTCTTTTTCTCAAATAAATCTTACTATTTTTTATTAACCGTGTAAACTCAGTTATTACAGAACATTCTGTAAATAGTACTACAAACGCGTTAAATTGACGTATATACAAGCAAAAGAAAAGCAAAGATAATATAAATAATTGTACAAACAATATTAATTACGCAAAGATTGTTTGCAGTCCTCTAATTTCCGTTAATAATCTTCTGTTAATTAATGTGCGGGCTAATCTATAAATGAGTAACAATTTTAAACAAAGCGAAGCAAACAATACAGCATCATTAATAAGTTTAATGTTCGTAAATTTGGTCTCGACACTGAAATCCGGGCTGAAGTATGAGGTCCGCAGGTGTGAAATACAGTTTACAGAGGGAATAAAAAATGCTCAAACCCTCACATTAGTGAAACAGCCTCGTTTGTACCCACTTGTGCACCTACTAATGACGTTACATTTTACGTGACTTTGTACAACTGTAGACCATTTTTTCTGTTTATTTAGCCAGTCGCAATAACATTCGGTGACCTCAAAACTGTAGTATTTATTATAGACAAAAACAGTCGACATTCATGAATACGAGGCCCGTACTGTATTTATTTACATTTGAATCTAGCTGGTTTCACACAATAATAATAATATTATGGTTGTTGCTTAAATAAACATGGAATCTTAATTTGTAATGTTTTGAGGGAAATTATGAAACTCAATCATACTAATTACGTCAACATGTTAGTTTTAAAATAAATTATCTTTAAATAAATAATCAACTGCGCTATCATTCATTTTCTAAAAGAAAATAAATTGCAGACGCTACATCGATGTCTTCATTTCATTAATCCTCCATAACTCTTACTAGATTTTGTATTTTGAGTTTTATTGAACTTCGAGATTATAAATGATCGATGAAGTGAATCGATAAGTTCATTGTCTTTCATCTTAATCATTGTTGATTTAAAATATCGAGACACTGGTGGATACAGAACTGGCAAAAAAGGGTCATATATATGGATTATAATTGTGTCTTTAAAAGTGTAATGCGTAATTAAAACTATATCAGGTACACTTAAAAAATTGTCACATAAGAACTCAGCTACTTTTGGGACGTGTCTTACGTTCCTTAGCCTTAGAATACATCGAGGTAACACCAGTGTCGATGTCGCAAGTATCTGAAACCAAAAACGCATTATTTAATAAGAGCACCACAATCAAAAATATCAACCGTGACCATACATATCGCTTTGAAACTTGATATAAGAATCTGAAATATCGATAAAGATTTCTTCAACACCACAGATTCTATAAAATGAAATTCAGTTTATAAACTTTGTAACATGTTACACGAATTGTAGAAATACCTCCTTAAACAAACATAAGGCTTCGTTCTTAAATACTTACCTGCTCCGCAAACTCGTAAAATAAACTTTGGACCCATCAAAGTTTGTAAATAAGTTAAGGCGTAGAGTACACACGGGCTTACATTGAAACTTATCCACGTATACGAGTACATACTAGTATAATATGATCTACATATGACAAAATTGTAACAAGCCGAGGTCTGTGCATGATTGCCATAGAAAAACGAACATGGAATATCTTTATTAGAGCAATAAGCTACTTATATACAATAGTATTTAGAAATGTGTCAGTCTGCCTGTCTGTAGGTACGTCTGTAATGAAATTTCCACCATATAGCTAGGAATTTATACTAAGTACTTACATACCTACCTAAAGTAAATGTTGTAAAGTCGTATTCCCTGAGTCTAGAAATAATATTTTGATCAAATAGGTACTAAGACTTGCGAATTCTAAAAGTAATTTTACCGTTTACTCCTATAGGGATTTATGAAGAATTACTCTCCCGATAAAGCTGAAACATTCTTTCAAGATGTTAAAAAAGCAATAAAATCGTGTTTGCCTACCCCCGAGGATTAGTAGTCAGTCTAGGGGCTCCTTTTAAACGTGTTCATTTCTTTGATCCTGATTTTAAATTTGTTAATTAAATGTTTTACCAAAGTATCTTTTACAGTTGTTATCTTATGAAAACATTGTTTTAAGGAATTGATATATCTCTTTTTGAAACTTCATCTGTATAAAGATACAATCATCATATTTTATCAAATCATCCCACGTTAGCTAAAATACTCATTCTGGCCCAAGTCCTGTATTCTGAACGAACATTATCCATGACAACCCAATACCGAACTAGGTGACCATGTACGTATTGGAAAACGTGGATAAATGTATCGGCCTGTTGGTTTCCAATGTCGGGCAAATGCAAATCCTGTATGGCTTCAGGTTCTATCCGAAAATCTATCTATGGATACCAATCCTATAAAGAGACACAGTTCGTTTGAAAGCGTAAATCTCAAGACCAGTCAAAAAATTGAATTAAAAAATATGTTCGCGTTAGGTAGTGAAACAAGCTGATATGAGTGTCTGTTACATAAGTTACGCCACGATCGCACTAAATAGATACTTTATCTCATTGAAGTGCGTAATTTGATTACACATTAAGTGTATCGATTTAAATCGGCGCCAGTTCCAATTAACCGTTATTTTGGTCACAGCGCCGGCGCATTGACCGTACACCATAAGATTTAAAATTAGCCGCGAATCCGCAAGTGCATGCGCAGTCATGACCGCACTAAACTTATTTCTAGCTTCCAAAATGAAATAGAACATTAATGACGTCTTCGAGAATAGTACTTAAATGTAATTTAGTGATAATAACTTCATTGTTTAGCCTCAATTTTCGTTTCACAACTTTGAATATAGAGGTTAATGATTCATACCCACGTTAAAAGTAAATGAACCAAATCTAAGTAGTCATTTTATTAATGCTCCGATACATGAACGAAACACTTCGCTTTACATACTCACAGCTCGATTGTTTCATACAATAATGAATGAAACTGTTGAGAATCTGTTGGGAAATTTCATAATATATAATATAATGAAGTAAGCGATGATTTATGAAGATTCCACTTGAAGAGCAGAATAGTAACTAGAGATTCTAAATCCTAAGTTTTCCCTTGGGTATGTAAGAAGAAGAAGTCTAAGCAGCTTCGTATATTAGGACATGTTATTTTGTACATTAGATTTTTCATGAGTGAGTTAAATTGAATGATTCAAAGAAAAAGGTTTATTTTCCATGTTATGACTTATAGTACTAGTAGTATGTATGTATAGTAGTATATATAGTACTTGCATAAAATTTCATTGAGATAATATACAATAATATAGGCATAGTATATAGCATACAACATACTGTATTTCTTGAATACAGAAAAAGGGTATAACATTCTACAAAATAGTTACAATATCCACCAAATATCGTAACTCATGAGAATGTCAGAGTATTCTTATTTATTGTGGGTATGTATTCGGTCACGGTGATTCCATTCAAAACGTTTTTAGCGTATAAAAGGTTTGAGTATATATCACTGGTTCGGCATTTCGGGGACATTAATTTAAAACTTTGCATCAAGTCTTAGGTTAAAGCCCTTTCGAAAATATTTCATTTTAATAAATTGGAATCACAGTTGATAGTGCAGAAAATGTTCATAACATGGTAAGAGTATTAATATTACATTTTTACTTTGAACTAATTCAAACTATATTTATGAAGATTTTAACCTTTTACGAGAGACATAAACCAATACAGTTATTTAATCTGTAACATATCACCGTCATAAAAGTCGTAAGTCTATTAAATCCGCGTGTCCACTGTGTTCAATAGCAGCCTCAAAGTCAGAGCTAATAAAAGTTTTAAAAGATCAAAGTGTAACCGTTTCTATTTTAAGAATGTCTCACATGGAATAGAATCCCAACTTGGACCGGTATTGAGGTGTATACACACTGTGTAAACACTAGACATATCTGAGGCGGCTTTCCACCGTAAACGGTTATAAAAGAGAACCGCTATATACAGAATTTCAGTAACATTTACTCGAAGGTTTATGGGAATATTATACAAGAAATGTTTCACGGGAAATATAGTTTGATTCAGAGTTTTGTCGGAGACAGTCAGAATGATTGTATCAAATTATCAAGATGAAGGACGAGCTCTGCCCTTTTCTTATTGCTCAGGGGAGTACGTTCAGCCAACCGTTATTAAACGAATCCCTCATAGCATATTACATTACTATTTTAACAAAGTTTTGATCTTTGTCACTTGGTTTCAAGAAATTTGTCGTGATTACTTTGTAACTTCCAATGTTTTTCCGAGGTCCTAATCTAAACAGCTTCCACGGTATTCAAATAATCCATTTAAATTTGTTTATTAAATAACTTTGGTTTGGGACGAAGTTTTATTAAATTAGTTTTAAATTTCATAATGAGATTACAGTCAACAAGGTCCTAATCGACATCCAATCCCATTAGAAGTGGGAGCAAATAAAATGACATTGAGATAGGAAAGCGCAAACAAAACTATTGTTGTGTACGAGTAGAAAATACTTAGGTGACACAAAAGGTAAGATGTATTATGTTTTAAAGTGAGATGTTAAGAATTAATCGGCTCTACGGAGCCCGGAGAAGATGTGTATCTCGCGAAAGTAATTGTTTACAGATTACAATGGCCTCAATTCCGCTGTTTCCGAATTAAATTCTACGCAATTTTAAAGCGTAAACTAAAATAAGCCGAGACTTGTTTGTGAGCCATTATTTTGTTCACAGAAATTCAGAATCATTATGCAATTTGGGCCTCGAAAAGGCAATGAACGTCAAAGAGCTTACAAAATGAAATAAGACTTGAATTTAATTAATTAAAAAAAGACACTTAACTAGTCATAAAATGAATATTAAAGAACTAAATTTACAGCACGATGTGACTATATAGCCCTCCGAGGTTTTACCCGCCGCGTACCTAAATCCCAATTCCGTGGGAATGTCGGAATATACATTTATAAGGTATATTATGTATGGTTTTCCTGGTTTTAACGAACATCTGAACCAATACAGATAATAAAAGGGTTAGCCAAACGGTTCAGTAGATTTTACGTGATGGAGTAACAAACATCCATCAACACATCTTTACAAACTTTCGTCTATATAATATCCGTAGAATATAAATTCGTAGAATATTATCAGTGTTTAAATAAGAAACAAACTAAGTTTAAATGAGTTCAAATCATAAGAATTGTGGCCAGTAAGTACCTATTCTTAATTCTATCGCTATTCGAACAGGTATTTTAATTAAAATAGCTTTGTTGAAAGCGGAAAGTTTATACAGAGTTTGACGTGGGATTTCAGACTACGAAAACAACCAATCGCTGAGAAACAATTTATACAAACTTTTACAAATAAACTAAGTAAACAATAACTGGTTATTGCGTCACAGAGTTAATTTAATTACCAACAGAACGAGAAATAATTCAACCTGACTGTAGAGTCACGTAGAGTGCTGTACACAAACACATAGTGACATGAAATGGAGAAAACATGTTCTTTTTTCGAATTGTTCTAAAATTTTATTAACATTGCAAGATTTTATGACGCATTTGAGTGATTTATGAAGAAATGTATAAGATTTACGCCTGGATTACTCGGGCTTCGTAGCAAATGCTTAGTACTTATATACCTACCTAACATAATTTAATAGACAAGTAGATATATTATTATAGTTCAGTTTTATCTAATATTCTTTTATCTAATAAATCTTGATTTCTTTTAAAAATATATCTAAAAAGTCCTAAAGAAAGTGTTTTATCCATAATGTTCTAGCGTGACTTTACAATTTTTCAGTTTTTTCCAACTCATTGCGTCTAGTTTTATCTAATGTACCTTTTTTGGGACAAATCTTTTCAATATACTGTGTAATGATGAGTTTCTAAACTTTATAAATTATATTATATTTACCGATGAATCAAACCGTTTTTATCATAAAATATTATATTACTATCTGATACCTATATATAGTAAACCGTAGTCGGTATACTAACTGATCCATCAAATGAATTTAATAAATTCTGTTTTCAATTTATTTATTTACTAAGCAAACAAAATACGGTTTTCATTTATGAAATATTAATAATTAATTTTACTCAACAATCATTTTCTATAGAGCGAGCGTACATGAAAATTTTGCACAAGTTCGTATTTATCCAATGAATGTTAATTCAGTAAAACAAAGTTTTAGGTAATAATGGAGAAACAAAAATAAACGTAAACTTTGTTATTGAATTGGATATGAAACTAAAACTATTATTAATATTTGGATTGTAATCAGTTTCTGTTACATATATGAAGGTTATTATAGGTTACGTTTGAACATGTATAAATAACAAAAGGGCGTGTTCTCATCCAATAAGTTTCCAGCAAATTTGTGAAGCAAACTTACAGTGAAGTGAGTTTCGTGACTCGGAATAAGGTTTGAGTGTTTATCCGCTCAGACGAAGTACACCGAGCAATACGGAGACCTGGCTACGTAAATATGAAGGGAAGGCGAACTCTCGCTCGTAACTCCCTCATCAATCTTGGTTTTTTGCAAACGTATCAAGTTTCGCGGCCGCCTAAGCTGAATCTGACGACCAAAATTAATGTTTGCAATATTTCATATGAAATCGACACAAAAGTTTCACCTTTTTCATTCCCTGGCGGTAATATTAGTTTGATGTATATGACCATCGTCTTTATAACATATTGGCGTGATTTGTTCTTATTTTGCTAGGTCTAAAACGTTTTAGTTAAGTTTTTTTTACTTTGATTCGTGTTCATATTCCCTGAGCAACGTATTACGTTATAACACGTATTTATGGGTAAGTATTTATTATAATGAAATGGTAGTTGTAATGTTGTTATAGAATCTGTAGTCGGGTGTGGTGTTAGGTATAGTAGGTGAAGTTTTGCGATTAAACGCTCAGTTTAACCGGGAACGATGCGAGTGGGAGATGGGAGAGGTCCGGGGCCGGGACGGGGCCGGGGCGGGCCGGACAACGAACGTGAACCGAGACCAATCAAAACTTTAGCTTCTATAGTTACTACCGCTTCTATTGTTATACGGAAGATAATACATAAACCAACAATAATATATCTAAGATATCTTTTCTACATTCAATATTTTACAATCTCTTCTTAACGTTTAATGTTTTATGAAAAGAAATATTTTATTGTCTCTGAGAGTGATGTAAGTATGGTGTCTCAAAATTTTGTACTCAGTAACATATTATCAATACATAAACTTTAACAATGCCAGTTTCTAAACGTTTAACGCATACTTATATTAGGTAGAGCTTGGATGAATAAATCTCTCTTTACATTGTATGAAACAAAGTCGCTCCCGTTATTTTGTAAGATCTTGTAAATTTTACTACATCGTATTTTAATGCAGTTTTTCGAATAGATAAAGTGGTTCAAGAGCACTTAATACTACGTGGTACGTACCTAAATAAATTAATAAACTATGACAATACATATTATTCAAACACGTTATTCACGTAACAACTAAATACAAATACAATATGATTATTTAAGTTGTATTTTTGAAGGACAAACTCATCTCTCCGTTAACAGTTTCAAAGGTAACGAATGTATGAAATTCATAACGAAGTAGGTCCCGGATTTTAGACAAAGGGACGGAAGCTTGTATTAAAAGAATACGTAAATATTTAATACAAATGCTTTCCTGTACACATTATAATAAACATATACGACCTTTTTGGGTATATCCCCCATAAATTCTCTTAATTAAGCTGCTTATGTAGTACTGTATCAACTGTTAGACACAATTAATAGTCCGGTGCTGTAATTTCCTACATACCTATTTTACCATTGGAAATTGTATATTCTTGCGAACAATGATTTGCGAGAATATTGTCATTTATTCCATAAAATATAGGATAATATAATATGTAATATGTTTGTCACAAAAAACGAAATCTAATCAAGCTACCTACATATATTTCTCAGTCGTGTTTTACTAATTCACGACATAGCCAGGGGCATGTTTCACGGATATTCCAACTTACCCTTTAACTACATAAAATATCTATATCACTAGTGTAACTGTAGCGTGTTGAAACTCCAACATTTAACTCGAGAAAGTCGACAACAGTCGAGTGTAAAACTCAATTTATACTCGGTAATGTTACACTACATACTAATCTGTTGTTATATTCGTAAAGCTGTCAAATGGGATCTGTTGTTGAACTGATTCTAAATTATTTGATTAAAATCGTCTGGAATAAGATTTAGTTTGGTAAATTCCCACAAGTTGCTTTGTAAATGTATTGTGTCGAGATTAACAACATTATTGTAACTTATTAATTCCATATTCTTGGTTTGGATTGTATTGTGTGTTGTATTTGTTATTGATGATACACAAACAGCGAAAAAAAAAAAAAAAACTTTTTATTGGAAAACTTATATCTTATAGTTATACATATAAAGAGATGTTTGGGTGCACATAGTTAGTCTTCTTAACCCCTCCAACTAAGCTAATAACGCTTTTGTCTGGAGTGTTGGAATTGGTGGGGTATCGAATTCACGACCTCTTAATCGATAGGCTAGGTAGCTTCAACCACATACGGCTGGAATAAGATAGATTCGGTAACGTCTTTCCGCACTGTTATTGAGTACGTAATAACGTTAATAGAGACAAAATTAAAAATAAATAATTTGTTCACAGACAGCAACTTCGTGTTGGGCAATGCTCAAGTCCCATCGTACCCGATCGTGTACTGCTCTGACGGATTCTGCGAGCTGACAGGATGGGCGCGCGCTCACATCATGCAGAAGGGATGCGCGTGCAAGTTCCTACACGGAGTCGACACCAGGGACGAACATCGCAAGGAAATCGACGCAGCACTCGACTCCAAACACGAACTCAAACTTGAACTTATATTTTATAAGAAAAATGGTAAGGCATCAATTTTAATTTGTTTTGTTGTACTTAGCTTTCCTTTTCTTACTTTTCCTCTCGTCTTTGGGTTAGTTGTTTCCTGTTTCTTATGGGAATAAAATTTTTGTACGTAAAATACCTATATTCTTTTGTGAGATGCAATGATTTTTTCAGTCAACAAACAATTATACTTACTTCCATTTTTAGTCACTAATGGGTTTAACTGTAAAAACCATTATGAATAAAAATTTATATATTTAGTTACTTTGCTTTTTTCGTAATATTTTTTTTCATCTTTATAATGTCAATAGGTGCCTAGCTGCTGATATAAGTTCGCAAATGTACCTACAATAGTTTATATAATAACATTGAGTTTAAAACTATTTATCAGACAGGAGATGAAGGGTCGCTTCAACATGGCACTACTATTACTCTATTAAGAAACTTGGACTTCCAAAGTTTAATTTAAAGCCAAATTGGATAAACGGACAATGTATACATAAATAACTATAGTAACGTTATAACTAAATGTGTACGAAATGTTTGGGACTTCGTATCGACATCATTTTGGCCTTTGATCAATCGGTTCCCTATCCCGAATTTCCGTAATCTGAATCCAATAGCAGATAATAATATACCTGAATATGCGAAATGTCATCGCCTTACATGCTCCTTATTCTACACAAGGAATAAGCAAACTCAAATATTTATACCGAAAGGTACAAAAAATGAACCCTTCTTAGAAATATACATACCTACCTGACTCTAGAAATAATATTAATATCGAAACATATTGAAAAGACCCTTTTTCTTAAAAGCATTTTAACAAGGAATTTCCACTATCCTATACTTTTTAACTTGTTCATTGGAAACAGTTTTTCGTATGTGTAAGAACAAACTTAAAAAGTATTCAATTAAGGATTTCTGAAAGTTTTTTTAATGAAGCTTCTTATAATAAAGTAGGCTTTTAAGAGTAAATTCAATATAAAACCAACGTTCTAAACCAGCGATTTTCAAAGTGTGCTCCGCGGAACCCTAGAGTTCCGCGATGCACCTGTAAGGGTTCCGCAAGAATTTAGAAAAAAAACAAAACACCCCTCTCTGGTCGACCGTACTGATAAGGCGCGGGTAGCAGCAGCGTCTTTAGTTCCTAGCGTATGTCATTTTATCATTCCGATTATACATAACTACCTACTTATTACCCGTAATTGTAACGTACTATGATTACAATATGTATAACAAATTAAATAAACTACACACACCGGGAAAATTAGAAGAACGTTAGTTCATTTGTGGCAATTTCAAATTTTTCGTTATAATATTGCTTTAGTTTTATGATTAAGTATTTAAATATTTTATAAGTAAATGAAATTTTTTAATAATAAACTTGTTTAATGGAAAAAAATAAGATTGAAATTTTAAGTAAGAAGTACTTCTTATATGAATATTACAAAACTAAAGATTTTTTAAGGTCAAAAGTGTGGCCTCATGTCTGGTGATCTCGCTGGTCAGTCGATTGGGGTAATTTCCACTTTAGCTAAATCCGTTATCATGCATAAAACAAAACCGTCGTCCATAAACGGGGCAAAAGGCATTTCATGGGGTTCCAAGACATCGGTTATGTATCGCTGTGCGGTCAAGGATCCATTTTAATCTGACCTTAGTCTGACCTCTGGTTCTGACCTTAGTCTGACCTTTGGCTCTGACCTTAACTGACCTCTGCCTCTGACCTTGGTCTGACCTCTGGCTCTGACCTTAGTCTGACCTTTGGCTCTGACCTTAACTGACCTCTGGCTCTGATCTTCGTCTGACCTCTGGCTCTGTCCTTAGTCTGACCTGTAGCTCTGACCTTAACTGACCTTAGGCTAACCTCTGGCTCTGACCTTAGACTGAACTCTGGCTCTGACCTTAGACTGACCTCTGGCTCTGACCTTAGTCTGACCTCTGGCTCTGACCTTAGTCTGACCTCTGGCTCTGACCTTAGTCCGACCTCTGGCTCTGACCTTAGTCTGACCTCTGGCTCTGACCTTAGTCTGACCTCTGGCTCTGACCTTAGTTTGACCTCTGGCTCTGACCTTAGTTTGACCTCTGGCTCTGACCTTAACTGACCTTAGGCTAACCTCTGGCTCTGACCTTAGACTGAACTCTGGCTCTGACCTTAGACTGACCTCTGGCTCTGACCTTAGTCTGACCTCTTACTCTGACCTTAGACTGAACTCTGGCTCTGACCTTAGACTGACCTCTGGCTCTGACCATGAGCTGACCTCTGGCTCTGACCTTAGTCTGACCTTAGTCTGACCTCTGGCTCTGACCTTAGTCTGACCTCTGGCTCTGGCCTTAGTCTGACCTCTGGCTCTGACCTTAGTCCGACCTCTGGCTCTGACCTTAGACTGACCTCCGGCTCTGACCTTAGGCCGACCTCTGGCTCTGACCTTGAGCTGACCTCTGGCTCTGATCTTAGTCTGACCTCTGGCTCTGGCCTTAGTCTGACCTCTGGCTCTGACCTTAGTCTGACCTTTGGCTCTGACCTGACCCGACTGACCCGACTGACCCGACTGACCCGACTGACCCGACTGACCCGACTGACCCGACTGACCCGACTGACCCGACTGACCCGACTGACCCGACTGACCCGACTGACCCGACTGACCCTACTGACCCGACTGACCCGACTGACACGACTGACCCGACTGACCCGACTGACCCGACTGACCCGACTGACCCGACTGACCCGACTGACCCGACTGACCCGACTGACCCGACTGACCCGACTGACCCGACTGACCCGACTGACCCGACTGACCCGACTGACCCGACTGTCCCGACTGACCCGACTGACCCGACTGACCCGACTGACACGACTGACCCGAATGACCCGACTGACCCGACTGACCACCTTCCCAATCTGACCAACTTCCCCATACGTCACGACACGCCGTAAAATATCAATCTTATTTTTTTCCATTAAACAAGTTTATTATTAAAAAATTTCATACACAGAATATTCAAATACTCAGTCATAGAAATAAAACAATATTATAACAAAAATCCGAAAATTTTCACAAATGAACTAACGTTCCTCTAATTTTTCCGGTGTGTACTTCAAATAGGGTTCCATCAAGTATATCGCTTCCCAAAAGGGTTCCGTTACCAAAAAAGATTGAGAACCACTGTATCTAAACCTAAGAAACACAAGCCATTGTTGACGTCAAACCTGCCAGGTGAAACAATGTGTTTCAATACCCAATACCTGGCTGCGTGATTACTTTAGCGGTAGATTATTCGTTAAAACACTAACAACCCGTAAGGTGAAACCTCGTCGTATGAGCACAAATCTCACCGTAGAGGATCAACTCTATAATTAGCGCTATCGATTTATTTCGTTATTGTTTAAGCTATTTATAATACTAACCTCAATTGAATGAGTGATTAAATACATAATACGTATTTTATATGGAAACAACTAACAGCTCATCAAAACCATTCATGATTCAATTTTCAAAATTTATCGGATAAATCTGTCGCAACTCAAAAAATTGGCCATAAAGAAACTTATGACTTTAACAATAAAAAAATCTATAAATAATATCTATACTTACCGGGAACAATTTGATTATATAGATACTCGCTGAATATATTTACCCAGAAGGAGTTTTATTTACTTAGCTAATGGTTACCTACTCTGTCTGTGAGCAAACATTCTCCTTTTATTTTAATCAAGCTTTGCACATGGAAAAGTATAGGGACTTACGTATTCCTTTTTAGTTCCCAAGTTTCATTATTCAAGTTAAATCGAAAAAAGAATACTTACAAACGTAAACTTCACCCTTCCGCATACATACCTATATCCAATTTAATGAGTACCAATCCTATTTTTAAAAGATTAAAGCGATATCAAAAATACCAAAATGTCAATGATATTTTCGAGCGCAAAGCTTTGAAAACATCGTCCATGCCACAATCGTAAACAAAAACCAATAAGAAGTTTACGATTTCATTCGACAAAATTAAACTTTTACAAGCACCCAGCTGTTCGTCGTCACCAAGCGTTTACTGCCTCTAACAACGACCTACTACCCAGTATTAAGAGGCGGTACTTTAAAATAATGCTCGTATAACATTTGAGACTCCATTCGAACTTATGATTAAATAAGTACCTCTTCCTTTAATCTGCCATGCGTAATCGATGGACCCATTTGTGTTTCAAAGCGCTTTATATTCATTCAATTTGCAGGCACTCCGTTTTGGTGTTTGCTCGACATCGTTCCAATCAAAAATGAGAAAAGAGAAGTGGTTTTATTCCTTGCATCGTTCAAGGATATTACTAATACCAAGATGGCCGCCATGAACACTAATGAGGACTTCGACAGCGGTAAGTACCTTTCTAAAGACACTTGAGACAAAGAAAATGCAAGCAAAAAATATATATAAAGTAAAATGTGCCTCGAGGCGAGGCGGTCGAGACGGACTTATTAAATAAGCTATTGTTATAACGATGTTTACAGTTACTTTACGTTTGTTATTTATAACCGAGCACGTTGTTTTAGTGCTATAGGTACACCCATAATATTGATAGCTTTAGCGAGCTCTGAGCTCCCTTAGCTCTCCCGGTTCTCCCATAGCGAGTTGCGAGCATCACCGCACGGTAACGTTCCTTCGACTGTAATTTGTATCATAATGCCCATATTTAGAGTTGTTCGAATTAGTCCGTAGGTAGATAGGCAACTTAGTTATAGTAGTAATAGTATATACTTACGATGTAGTATACAACATAATTCAATCTCATAGTCCGAACCCTAGTCAAACACATGACTATTATAACTTATGAAAGCAGCTTTGTTTGCAAAGGACCATGAAAATAGGCGGAGGATGTAAAACTTTAATGAGGGCAACATGACTCTGGCTTTAGAATTATATAAAGGTACACACACCCTCGGCCCTGTAAACAACTTCTCGTCTAGAAACACTGTTACTAGAGACATCCCAGTTTACGTACATGTACAACCTTGCTAGATGTTTCCATTTCAATTCAATCACGAACCTGTTAATATATACCTATGTACACTCTATTTTGAAACTCGACACTTTTTTGTAATGTAACTTTGCCATTTTATATGATCTGTACACAATATTGTTAGTGAAACACGTTGTTAATGTACTTGTAATATTGTATTTTCTATGTACTTACCTGTTTAAATATTAAGCTTAAACCACCCTGTGTTTATAAATGGCATTAAAATTATAAGATTTCAATCATGTCGCCAGTTATTTGTTTTCGTCTTTTTTTCTGTCTTTTCACTATTGTTATGTCAATTCACAATTTTATTCAGTATTTTGTCGACTTTTATTTCTTGAATATGTTCCGAAATATTCTATTATAAATAAATTACTTAATATAATTTTATTCTGATTTTTGAGCATGTTTAAGCATGTCTTTTCGAAATTCAGTAGCTAGGGTACTTTAAAATTACTGCACAATTTTGTTTATCTTATCTCTTCTAATCGATTTACAAATAAACTCTGTAATGAAGCATGCACATTCAATTTCATATTCATATAAAAATCTAAAATTACCTAAACCAATATTATTAACGAGACTTATTTTGACTACAAAATTAATTAAACCCGCAGTAGATTATCTTTCGATGTTTAACGGAGTATAAAATTGGCGTACTTTATTTAGGACAACGTTCGCTACCATAATTAATTAGGGCACATAATTAAAGATTTTTTAAATCGTTTCCCTGATGATAAATGTTTTTCATTATTATTATAGTTTAATTTCATAAACAATTACTTTTTATTGATTTTGTCGCTTCATGTTGCTTAAATATGACTGGTGACATTGTAAATGATACCGATTTGATAGAACTAAATTTCTCTTTTTATATAACATCTAAAAATCATAAATGCCTAATAATACTGACGCAGTTTATATAAATAATCCATATCTATCAATAATTGGTATCATTTTAACGAGTACGCTCACAAGATTTTCCACGTAATACATAACATAATCATGTAACATATTAATTGGTAAGATCTTCGATCTCAGACCAAGAATACATTTTCTTAGAAACGTCTGATTCCAGAATAACAAAAGATGTTTCTTTGTGATAGTTCACAATGACTTCAAGAGATTGCGGGTACTTAGTACGTTATAATGTAATATGTCGTTTGTGAAAGTTTTGTGGCGGCACTGCGTAGTGGCGTTTGGCGTAGGTATGTAATGTAGTGTGAGTAGTTGCGCGCGGCAGTAACAGTAACAGGGTGGTTTGTGCACGCAGGAGCCGCGGTGCGGCCGTCGGCTGGTGTGGTCACTCTAGCCTTATCCCCATTTGTACCCGCAGCGGCACTCTTGGGCGCCCGGTTCCGAGCTGAATCTAGTTGCCTACTTCCAGACCCCAATGGCAATCTTGACCCAGAAGCGCCCTCGCCCGCCAACATGGGCAGGAGGCGCTCCCGGGCGGTATTGTACCAGCTTTCAGGACACTATAAACCGGATAAAATGAAGACTAAATTAAAACTCAACAATGTAAGATAAACAACTTTGTTCTGTCTACGTAACTCGAGAGACTTTATTATTTATATACTTGCTTATTACAATATAAATTGTTATTTTTTGTTATAAACTTTTAGGGCTCGTGTTTACTCCAAGTAAATATTTTCAGAACCTCCTTCACTCATCAGACCCGCCGCTACCGGAATACAAAACCTCAGCCATAAAAAAGTCCAGATTTATAATATCGCATTACGGAGTTTTTAAAACGTTTTGGGACTGGCTGATTCTTATAGCCACATTTTACGTAGCGGTCGTGGTTCCGTATAACGCTAGTTTCGTAGATGAGGGTCACCCGAGAATCAGCGTCACCAGTGATGTAGTGGTCGAAGCTCTCTTCATTATCGGTACGTGTTCCGCCCCCGGCTCGCGTAATGTGCCGTCTATTTGTTGTGAACATGTTGGTTGTTTTCAGACATTGTCCTCAATTTCCGTACGACATTCGTGAGTAAAAAAGGCGAAGTAGTATCCGAATTCAAGCCGATTGCCGTTAATTACCTCCGGTCGTGGTTCGTGGTCGATCTTCTGGCCGCGCTGCCGTTTGACCTACTTTACGCGTCCGACGTGTACACCGGCGCGGTGAGTTTAAACCAACTAATTAATTAAAAGGTGTTTGTATTAATTACTGGTAACGTTAAAAGGTAACTTTCATTGTGGCACGTTGAATTATTATGTTTGTTAGTTACATGTGCAGTGTTACAGGAATCGACGCACGGGAACGTTCACTTAGTGAAATTGACAAGGTTGCTTAGGCTCGCCCGGCTGATGCAAAAGATGGATCGATACGCGCAGTACTCCGCGCTGATACTCACTCTTTTGATGCTCTCGTTCACATTGCTGGCGCACTGGCTCGCCTGCATCTGGTTCATTATCGCTGACAAGGAAATTGAAGTGCATAGGAATGAAAATTGGGATTTAGGTAACTTAATTCAACCTAAAATAAGCTTTCGAGATTATAACTAAGTGTAAAAAGTATGCCATTTCGAACAATGAACAAACAAAAGTTATTCTCTTCCAATTTAATAAAAAAATATATAATAATGTTGCCAAAATCAATAAACATAAAACAAATATTTCATTATAACAATGCATGCACCATATTATGCATTAAATTTTCAAACACGAAACGCAATATACCGAAAATATATTGGAAAACGTTGATAGCACGTAAACTATTTGAAGCACGATTGGTTTAGTAAAAGTATTTTTCATTTTATATTTGTATACCCTTGATACGAGATCAAGTGTATTTCACCAAACGAATATTTTCATTGTAAATGTTTGTAACACATACCTCTTTTGTAGTTCATGTTTTTAATATAAATTAATGTAATTAATAACTTGCAAAACTTTATGTTTAACAGTACTATGTACTTATGTAAAACAAAATTTAAAAACCCCCAACGTAATTAATATGAAACAAGGATTTACCTTCCTTAAAAAGAAATCCCTTTAAATATGGATAACGAGATTCTTTTTGCTCTCTGTGAAATCCAATAATTGGAAGTAGTCAAAATGAAAATAGAATTTAAGTACTTACCTTTTTTTCACGCTGGAGTAAGACATTGCTGTCTACCACCGGGAATCGAAGGGAATAAATATCCCGTTAGCTATCTGGGGCTCTCCCCGAAACTAGGATTTCCAGCTAAAACAATTAAATTAAAAATTTAAAAAACCCCCTACACAATTACTTTCAAACCCCCATAACTTTTAAACGGGTTAACCGATTTTCATCAAACATGTCCACGAACACTCGCACGTAAGTCCCCTTTAATACAAAAAAAACTAAATTGAAATCGATTCATCCGTTCGGGAGCTATGATGCCACAGACAGACAGATACACACACACACGCACACACAGACACGTCAAACTTATAACACCCCTCTTTTTGCGTCGGGGGTTAAGAACAAAATATAACGTAAATGACTAGTTTTAATAGTGTTACACACACGTAAGAATTATGGAAGTATCTTTGTTAACGCAACTGGGATTTGGACCAACGATCACGTAGAACTGAGGCAAGTTTTATAACCGAGGTATTCCTACGTATGTTCAAAAATTCAATGTTGGTTTGAAATTTTACTATATTGGCAATTGGTAAGAAAAATGCTACGTATGATTCAGTATAGAGGATATGTGCGAAAATTCTATTTGAGGTGAAAATTTTTAGATATGTAAGTACAATTTAAAAGTCAGAAATTTCCCCACTTTCATTCGACATTTACAGATAGACTATCAAAATTATGAGGCTTTAATTATTATGATTTTTATAAAGTGTAGACAATACATTGAGCGCTACGGTCAAACAAATGTACATAAAAAAGCCCACTACGAAAGCAATAGCCTCACTTTTGATTAAAAGGATAAGAAATAAAAATACAAAAAATAATGGTAGAAAAGCAATGAGAGAATATAATTCGCCTTCGATAATAATTTAATTATTGAACAACCAATAATTACGGATACTTATGTAAAATATTTATTAATATCAAATTCCTGGTAGTTTCATTAAACTTAAGCTGCTTATACAATGTTTCGGGAAAAGCACTTTAATGTAGCGAGGCCAGTTTAATAAAGAATCTCAATTATTAACAATAATTTAACACCGACATTCTGTGAACACATATTAATCCTTTCTGACAATTTCAGCTGTGCAGAGTTCACGATAGCTTTTGTTTTTCAAACAATGGATTTTTTACGCTCACGTAATATAATTTTAGTAGAGTACATCTACATGTCATTGTATTGTACGATCGTAAAAATATACTAGATTAACGGGATAAAATAAAACTGAAGGTTACTCTCCATATAATTTACTTTTACTATAAAATTTTTGATTAAAATTGAAAAAGTATAGATAAATAAAAAACCCAACGCGTATAAAAGTCTTAACGACTTTAGCCGAACGAAAATATTTTCCGACGCTAACCTCCATACTTTTGTCTATTTATAGCGTTCCCTTTTTATTTTAGCCTTTTGTAACAATAAATTCTCAAATAATAGTTAAATTTGCGAATCGTGGAATTTTAAATATTCTTTCTTGTTTGTTTACTTTTTCCAATTATCTTTCAAACTAGGCCGTTAATTAAAACAAAGATTTAATTAAAATTGTTAGCGCAGGTAGGGTATTAACCAAATAAACGACATTTATTATTAAGGTCGACGACCGTTTTTTTAACAAAGACAAAGTAAATATTTATACAATGAATCGATCTGTTTGAACTATCTCTTCAGCTAAATCAGCTTAAGGAACGTATCAACTATCAACTGTTTACAAACGTGTCTATAACTCAATAATTTAACCGATCTACGTGCTTCATGCGAATTTAATTGACTTTACATAATCTGTTGTTCAAATACAAACGAGGTCGCTGTACCCTATAGCCGAAATAAATCGATATTCATTTCAGGATGGATAAACAACCTCGCGGAAAGACTGAAGGTGCCAATTATCAATATATCGCACAGCGAGAGTTACGTCACAGCTTTGTATTTTACGTGTTCTTCATTAACCAGTGTTGGGTTTGGAAATGTGTCTGCGAACACACTCCCCGAGAAGATATTTAGTATCATCACTATGCTGATAGGAGGTAAGTTCAAAACCTTATAATGCCTTACGCTTAAACTTAGAAAAGCTATTTCCACCGCGAATAACTACTTCCAAGAATGTTACAAACTCGTTTCTCAGCTGTACTTAACTTGAGTATACTTATCTAAATACTTACAAATACTCATTAGCTGTTCTTTTGTGATACAAGAGGCATTATAGACTTGGATAATTGATCTCTTACTTTTGTTTCTTTCGGGAATAAGTACAATAAATGATTTAGATATTTTTTACCTTAGCTTTTTTGTATTATAAATTATATTATAATGTAAATACACATCATTATTTAGTTGTTTAAAGAGTACCATTCAATTAAATAAATAAAAATCTACTTGAGAAAAAAAGAAAATCAGACCACTTTTTCGTTAGGCTACAATAAAATTTTCCCACAACTTTTAAGTCAATAGTGTTCGGCGTGACAAAAGAAAACTCGATGTTCCCGCCCAAGCCCACAGACCCAACGATACTTAAAGACTCCAGCACCCATGAAAACCAAATGTTTTAAAGACCAACAGTTTGTTTTAAAGAGGCATCCATTTGGCAGGACATTAGCACCCAAGGGGCTATCTAAAAGCTTGGTAGTAGTCAAACTTATAAGGCTTATACTCGCATTGATTAACACTAATACTGTTAAAAGAAAATAAATATATCAGATACTTTATTAGGATTTCTAAATCGTTACATAAATAGGATAAACCTTTAAGATTTTATCCCGAACTCATTAAACATCATTTACGGGACAAAAGAAGATATAAATCGCCATTTTATTTGTGTGTCTAAAGATAGTATCATTCGGGTTTTTGTAATGTATTGTTAACCTGGGACGATCAGGAGATAAATGAATGAACAACACGTTTCAAGGGCTTGTGACAATTTATTACTTTACTTATTAAACCGTTTTATACAAATATTTACACTATGTGCGTGAATCATTAAGAAATAAATAGTGTAACTTTATGATTATTTTCATATACGAGTACATGTTAGTTCAGTTAGTATACCTACTTTAGTTATTGTAAAGACGTCTTATAAAAATATTTTCTTACTTTGTACCCGTGAATGTGAATCATAAAGAAATTGTATCTAGCCTAAATATGATTACTTTCATCTAAATGATAGTTCATTTAGTAATTAGGAAGGATCAGCGTTTACATGTTATTCAATATGATTTATTTGTTTATTTAGTTGTACCTGTTCTGGAAATTCTCGTTTTGTTTTTCATTCCATGGAAATTTTTGAATAACGGATATAGTACACGTAATAAAGTATTGGACTATTTCTGCTTTGCGTATAAAGTATACTTGTACCAATGTCCACCTAATTCGATGCAGCTGCTCTTGAGTTATAAATCTGACTTTCTTTTATAAATTTAAGATTAAGAGATTAGTACTTCGTGAAATTTTAAATATAACTTGTTTTGACCTATTTCTAGCACTAATGCACGCCGTTGTGTTCGGTAATGTGACAGCCATTATTCAAAGGATGTATTCGAGAAGGTCAATGTATCAAACAAAATGGAGAGATTTGAAGGACTTCTTGTCATTGAATCAAGTGCCAAAAGAATTAAAACAAAGAATGCAAGATTATTTCCAGACAATGTGGTCCCTCAACCACGGCATTGATATACATGAGGTAATTGTATATGTATGTACCTTTTTACGGACTAATAAGTAAGTTTTAGAGTTCATGTTTTTGTTTTAAAACCTTTTTTATTTAACTTTGTTCTTTTTTACTTTATTAGTTCGTATGTGTTTTATGTATGTACTTTATTTTGATAGAAGAAACATGAGTATTCTTCAAAATAAAGAAACAAAATTAAGCTCAAGGGTAGAACTCAGAATAGATCACTAAAACGTTGTTATGAGGCTTATCATTGAAACTATTAACCGTGCAGTAAAATAAATACGCGTCATTAGTTCGGCATGGGCCCTCAAATCGCAGATCGGGAGTCCGATATACCCCGCGCTTTGAAGTCCTCGCTGAACTCAGTTCAACTAAATGACTTGGAAACGAAATACAACGCGATAAAATTAATCTCTAGCTTTGCCTGTCACATTTTTCTGTTAAAAGATAAGCGTTTGTTACGAAACCCTTCTCTCCATAATGACATCGCTTATGACAAAGCCGTTAAAAGTTTTATTTTATTGTTTTTTTTAATGTTGATGAGTTTTTGTTACCTTTTTCTTTAAACGAAATATATTATTATTGTTGTAATCATTTTAAAAGCATGAAGTTGACGTAGCAATATAGAAGTGTATAATATTTTTAGACCCTGAAGGAGTTCCCAGAGGAGCTGAGAGGGGATGTTTCGTTACATTTGCATCGAGAGATCTTATCTCTTCCTATATTCGAGTCGGCCTCTCAGGGCTGCCTCAAGTTGTTATCGTTACATATCCGAAACAACTTCTGTGCGCCCGGTGAATATCTAGTGCACAAAGGGGACGCTTTAACCTACATTTACTACATATGCAACGGCTCTATGGAGGTCATGCAGAACGACATGGTCGTCGCCATTCTAGGTAAGCAATTACGGGGACATACGCGTCGATTCACCACCAGATACAAATCGTTTAACACTAACGAGCGTCCACTCAATTTATATTGATAACGGCCTGTCCATTAGCATTTCAGATCGGATTAACACGCCGGTCGACTAAAGTTTTTATGTTTTCATAACATTAAACTATTACATTATAAAATTTTAATCGAGCGATGCAATTGCAAGCACGTTTTTCATTTCATGTACACAAATAGGTTACAGCTGATAAACAATAGCGCGATGAGTTAGATTTATGAAAACGTATGTGCAGGAGACACTAATAAATGAATATCCCGAGCACGACGTAAACATTCATAAATCAAACAGAGCAATCTCAATGTACACGGTTAATCTGGAAAAACAATGAAAACTACGTACTCGTATCATTGCTTATCTAATAGGTATATCTATTTTTAAAAATATTATTTTTTAACGTTTGCGAATCACAGTTTGGTTTGGTATTTTTCCCATACAAGTACTTTTAGAAACACTTCATTTAAAATTTAATTAATACTGTAAGTTGACAATCGTTTAATAGGTAAAGGAGATTTGGTTGGATGCGATATGAATACCCATTTGCAAGCGTACAACGGCACTGGCACGTCCCAAGGTAATAATCCCGACGTCGTCGTCAAATCCAGCAGCGATGTGAAGGTACTTATTACGTATTCATTTCTTCGTTTAACCTTAATAACTAATATCTTCGGAGTACCCTGATGGATTTACATTTGCATAATTTGTACAGGCCCTGACGTATTGTGACTTGAAGTGTATACACATGGGTGGGCTAGCTGAGGTGCTACGACTGTACCCGGAGTACCAACAAGAGTTCATACACGATATACAGCACGACTTGACGTACAATCTCAGGGAGGGTTACGAAGCTGAGCTAGAGTTGGAAGGGAACGGACATACTTCACTGACATTACCATCGATTTCTGAAGACGATGAGAACGCTGGTGATGAACATGCTCCTTCACCTAAAAAACTTCCAACATCGAATACTAACAGTCCCCGACACCCAAAATTCAGGTAAGTTCAACTGCCCTCTCGATTTAAATAATTTCGAAACATTAATTAAAATCATTTTAAAATGCCTCCCTAGCTTCTGATACTTTAACTTTCCAAGCAATTAACAGTTCATAAACAAACAATGTTAAGATTCGGAATAGGAATTAAGGTAATGCCTTTTGAAATAAAGATCCGAATTGATATTTAAGATACCGGTTGTCAAGTGAAATTATTTAAAGTACCGTTAGTAAGGTTATATCATCTTTTTATACACCCCTATTTTAAAATGATGGGACTTATTAAAATCAGAATATCTGTAGCAGTAACTGAATCCATATATCCAATAAAAATATCAAAAATGATGGTCGATTACTTATCTTTAAAAAATACTAAATAAATGTCGTATTACCAGACGGCACACTAGCTATCAAGTATTCTGTGACGGCTCGGGTCGATGACCGCGCTCAGCTGTGTATCGCAGCGTTCGGTGTAGAATAACAATAAAATTCGGCGGGATTTTGAAAATCTTTGACTTATCATAATTTTTTAAATAAAAGCAACAGAAAAAAACTAACTTCACTATTATATTGTCACCCGTCGTTTACATTAGCTGTGAGATAAGGTATCGCAATTTCAAAATAAGGGTGTATACTCGCATAAAATTCTCGTGTCACAATGTTCGTTCCCGTACTCCTCCGAAACGGCTTGACCGATTCTCATGAAATTTTGTGAGCATATTCAGTAGGTCTGAGAATCGGCCAACATCTATTTTTCATCCCGAAATTCCCACGGGAACGGAAACTTCGCGTGTGAAACCGCGGGGCACAGCTAGTTTTAATATAAAAAAGTGCCTACTTAATGTTTATATCGATTATTTTCACTATTTTAATAAATCGTAACTTTTAAATTATTTAAACAGCAATCAACTGTCAAAGAAAACTTTTGTCATAAACTAAAACTACCTTAATCGACGTTCGATTAAAAGTTTCTTTAAAACTTATTTCAATGGAGTGTCTCGCCTAAAGGTGAATAAAAGCGATTCTAATTTACCAGGTCCAATATATTTGTCTGTGAGTAAGACTTTATTTATTAGTCTAAAGTGCTGTATTTATTACTCGAAGTCTTCTTTGAGAATAAAAGTAACTAATATTTTATTAATGTCTTTATAATATCCTACTAATATTATAAATGCGAAGGTTTGTATGTTTGGATGTTGGTGAGTTTGGATGTTTGTTCCACTTTTACGCAAAAACTACTGTATCGATTTTGATTAAATTTGGTACAGATGTTCCTTATAACTAGGAATAACACATAGGATACTTTTTATCCCGAAATTCCCATGGAATTGTGTATCGTATGTTTTATTGTAACTTTTTGTAGTCACAAATCCTACCAATAGATCATACTTAATATTTTAACACACGATGGTGAATTGTGCCAAGATTGTATGATACTACAAGCTACGCATTCCCACGGGAGCGGGTACTACGCGAGTAAAACCGCGGGGCACTGTTGTAGTTGTTATATGAATTATAGTATTTTTATTATTTCCTTATCCATTGTTATTATTGCCATCTTATCCTTTTATTACGAATCTCTAGGGTAAGCTTCGTGCAAGTTTTATCTGTCTTTGCAACATTCGCCTAATTCCGTAATTACTTTAGGCGATTTCTGGCTGTGAAGTCATCAATAGCTGGTTCGATTCTCGGGCAATGAAAATGTTTGTGTGATACACAAATGTTTATCTTTCTTTTGATGTGTGTATGATTGAGTGTGTGTAGCTTCTGATACACATGATAACCTAGATACGGTCCAACTGCTATGTCAAGGTAATAGAGTGATAAATAATGTGATTTATTTTTCAACAGACCAGACGGCCAACGCTTAACACATAAAGAGCTTCGAGAAAGAATAGAAAGGCAACGTTCAGTAGCAACTCCTAAGATGGCTAGAGCTGACTCTTTAGAAGGATTGAACTTAGAAATGCACAACACGAGGTCTTCAGTGGAGAGGCTTGACACACAAGTGTCGAGTTTACATCACGACGTCGCAACGCTTAGCATGGAGGTAATTTATTTAAAAACGTTACCTTTTTCAGCATTTTTAACCCTTTTTTTTATGGAAATGTTTTTATTTTTTTGCTCTCGTTTTTTAGAATCTCTTGGCCCTTGGGAAATGTTGTATTTTTAGAAACAGATATGTAGATGTACAATATGGGCGAAAGTAGGTAGCGATGTGTTACCTATATGTATGTATGTGTCCAGATATTTGTATTTATTTATAACACTTTCAAAATGTTTGTTACCAAATAAAGATGAAAATAACGAGATTACTTGTAACTGTAACGTATCAATGTCATTGGTTTTAACGTTTCAATCCGCACAATGATGTCATTAAATGACCCGCCGAACAAGGATTCGTTATTAAGATATGATATCATTGCGATAACCGCGGCAAAACACGCACGCGGTTATTTGTGTAAGCTTTTATGGTCATATCTATGATGTGACAAAATATTATTGTATCTAATTTAGTTGGTACTAGGCTCATTATCATTTCTATTTTGTATTTTTTTATCAGTCTATGGCAAAAGCTCTCAAAAGATTATTTCTTAATGATATTCGTTAAATTGTTCAATATTTTTACGCTTAATTCTCTACAAACTCTTTTTTTATTTGACTGTCAGGTGCGTAATGCGATACATGCTCTCCAAGAGATGACGGGCCCGTCGGGGTGGCACGCAGCACATTCCAACCCCAATCTCCAGTGGAATGCTCCTCCGAACCAACTGGCGAGGAGTTGTAGCCATCCACCTGATGTCTTCTATTGGGATCAGGTAACTCCTACTTCATTTTATTTTTAATTGTGAATCCTTTTTCCCACCACCCATTTTCTAAATTACGTTTTGAATAAGTAAACCTCTAACCCAAATATTTACATAATAGATTATATTTATTCTCACAAAGAAACTGTTTCACATTATACTTTGTAACTACCAAGTCTGAGAACTGGGAATCCTTAAGTTATTCAATTTCGTTCCACCTTCAGTAGAATTAACTTAGTTGTTTACGAAATTTCCGTCACTTAAAGTTGTTTGTTTTAACAGCAAGAGAGGCCTATAACTCCCGAACGGCCTAAGGTCCACAGGTGTACTCAAACGGAGCCGTTTTTACATTGCGTCACGCAGTACATCATTGAGCACCCGGCGACTGTGATGTTGCTGCTAGGTCTGGACCCGATGGCCAACCTCGCGCCAGTCATCGCACCGACAGTGGACTACTACGACACCCGAGGTCGACGACCGAGTGTACTCGAACAGATAGTGGAATCAGAGAACGGCAGTCAGACTCCGTCCAGTACCGAGAGCGAGAAATTTGACCCGCCTCAGTGTCTCACCGGGAGCGTGAAGGAATTAGACACTCAACCTGAATTGCAGACGTTACTCGGTAATGACACGAAAACTATTCTCAAGCGAAGCCGACACTCAGCCAGTGACATCAGCGAGGAGTCGGAGAGGCTTCTCACAAAGCCATCTCATCCAAGCACGCGGAGTCTCAAGTTCAATATAAACAGCTAATTCTACTACGTGCTCATTATTACGTATTTTTTCTAATATTTATAAGCGAAAACATTTTTAACGTTTTACTTTTCAACGAAACATTCTATCACTACTATTATAGATATACGATTACAATGAAGTTTTGTACATATCAATTTCAAATTGTACGAGTATGTTAGATTATATTGTGTTGAAAATTCTAGTCAATGTTGCGATACAGTGGAACGGTTAGTAACGAGAAGAATGAATGACATAACTAAGTAATTATAATTTTAATATCATATTTTCAAATTTTAGACGTTATAAGTGATCATGATCAGACACTTTTTCATAAATAATGTCCAATTTAATGCGTTATTTATACTTATATTAATAGGAACTCTATTTTGGGATGATAATATTTCTATAACATACCAGTGTTGGGTATGTATAGATATAAGACAATACTGGCACAATACTTTTTAAAACATAAAATTACGCACTTACTAGAGAAGAATAGATAAAAATAACTTCATTTGATAATCATGTAACATTTTGTAAGTAGATTTTGTAGATAATAAGCTAAAATCAAATACTTCCCTGATCTCAGATATTGTATAAAAATATCTTCCTGTTTTTACTTCCTCGTTTTCACGAGATATTTTTAAACCACACAAATCCAAATAACTTTTTATAATAATATAATTTATCTCTCTTGAGTTAAACTAATATGATGTGCCAAACTTTGGAAAAGTAATTTAATCAGAAAAATCTAAAGATAAATCACATATTAATTATATTTTTAATAGAAATAAATCAATGCCACTTTGTCGTGGATACTTTTTCTATAACACTTTTTTCATTAGGTATATCTATCGAAAATATCTACGTTCATTTTAATTTTTGCTAACGAAAATTTTTACCCGATAGTGTTTATCGACGTCTGCGGCCTGAGTCGCGCCAAATCTAATTATGATGAATAAATCTTAGCTTCAGACTTTCAGTTCCTTTCGTATTAGTTTTCTTGATATAGATTTTTTTATATAAGTGTTTGATTGAATGATATACAGTTTAAGAATTATTAAATTGTTCTTTTATAAAATAAGTACATTTATTTATAGTAGATCTAAGTATACTTGTGAAAAGTCAGACTATTTAATAAGAGGGATATAATGTAACAATAACAGTAACTTTTTACTTTTTAAGGGCACCGCCCACATACTTAATTTGATCCCTCACAAATCTTCTATTGTTGGTGGTCCCCCCGACGTGGTTGGCGGACGCTGATCGTGGCTTGTCCCTTAGAAACTGTCCCAAATTTCCGCTGTCTCAACACAAAGCCATTGAAAAATACCAAATTTTGGGTCCCTTCATCCTTTGAATAATAATAAAACTTTAAGGATATTATAATATTGATACTTATAGCACCGATCGATCAGCTCCTTGTTGTGATTTTAATATATAAATTATTTTATTGCGTACTTCGAGCAATTATAGTATTAAGTGTAGATTGTTAACATTTGTAAAAAAATATTAAATTATATTAAATCAGATACATATTATAATATTAAGCAATATTGTTGTCGTAGTGTATGTCCAAATGATTGTTGTATTTAAACCTTATTTTTGAATATAAAACATTAAATGTTTTCATAGCGACAGTTTAATACTTCATTTAAATCCTGAAAGTCGGGATTAGCCGTACAGGACACGATGTTTGTGTAACTAGTCATTATGCAAATGTATTCCCTAAGTTCCACAAATATTAATACCTAACTAACTCTGTAGTGAAACAGTCGTTTGTATAAATTATTTTTAGTATACAACAGTCTTAACGAGTCTGTTTTCCTTTAAAGTTTCATGTATTTATTTATTTAATAATGATAAAATTGTTATAAGAACGGAGACGCTTACTAGAATAATGTCGTGGTGTATTTGTATAAAGGCCAAGAATGTGATATGAGGTTAACACTTGCAGTGCCTAAATTCTCATTTTGTTTAATTTGTTTAATTAATCTGTATCTCTTTTTAATTAAATCTATTTTATTATACGTAATGAATGTATAAACATTATTGTATATAGATGGAACCTTATCTTGTAGTACAAAGTATTAGTTACTGTAAAGTTTAATAAAGACAAATGGATGTTGATATTTGTTTTATTTATATCATTAAGTATATAAAAAAATACCAATTGACAACATAATATCAAGTTAATATTATCAATTTATAACCCCGAGTACTGAGTATTTGTCCATGAAAATTTATACGGGTCCTCTTATAGAAAGGTGAGTACAAAAGAAAGGTTTTTAAATCCGACCCGTGACGTGGTGAAAAGAGCTTAAAGTCAAATCAAAATCCTTCATATTTGAAGATAAAGTCTATGAAAATTGTATAAAAACTTATAACATTTAGGTCCTATTTCACCATCTTAACGTTCCGAGTACGTACTCACAAGTTTTGTCTATGTCACTTGATATGAAGTAAGAAAGAGACAAAACTAACTTTACTTGAAGATTGTGAAATTGGCCCTTATAGTGGGATATATATTTTTATACTCAATTATGAACATAACGTGAAGACAAAGCTCTAGTTTAAGATATTTTAATATAATAATCAACTATTTAAATTCAAAAGATTTTGCTTACCTTCTTATAATATCCTTTTTGCATATTATTGTTGTAAAGAAAAGGTAAGTATCAAATTAACAAATAATGAATAAAATGTAGAAGAGAAACGAAGCTTATCTCGACTATCGACAGGCAGTAACGATCTGACTTCTCATTTTACTCAATAAACTTTTAACAGGTTCGTTCCACGTCCCGGCCCTTTGATCTCTGAGTCTGCAATCAATCAGGCCGAGTGTAAAATTAAATAACATTATAACTTTACATAGTCAATGACCTATATTTCAATATTATTATTTTATATAAATAATAAGAAGGGGCCTGCGTCTTTATCCTATTTATAGGCATTTTACATTGATATTATTTAGAATTCATCTATGTTACAGTCAAGGCTTTTAAAAAGTTAAACAAAAAGATATGGTAGTACACAAAATGACCGTAATTAGATAGGTTTAATTACGGAAAGTTCCCCACTTGCGATTACACATTAATCTACGCTTAAAGCTTAAATACACACATCAAAAGTGTCTAGGGATCAACATATATTTTTGCAATAACTTTTCTCCTGATTGATATTAATTAAAATTTTCTTTAAGGATTCATCAAATAAAGTGTTTTCGTTTGTCACAGTAACGATAAACCAAGTCACCTTTGCATTAATAAAGAAATTTGCCATTTTCCTAATAAAGGGATTTTTGACATTTGAACCACTAACATTAAAGTTCGAAAAAAAGACTGAAATAACAGTTTTCTTTAAAATTTTATTGGGTAACTTAAACAATTAATAATCCGTGTTTCTACCGCGAACACTAACAACACAAGAACATCGGTTTGGCATACTCAAAATGAGTTCATCCAAATCACGCTGTGGAATGGCCGCCCATGTTCGTTGCAACAACAAAAAAAGGTCTTCTTGCGACTGGATACCCTCCATATTCGGCAGAGCTCTTCTCTGTAGCATATCCCATGCATGCTCAATCGGGTTCAAGTCTGGCGACTGAGCAGGCCAGGGCAGGACATTGATGTTAGCTGCGGCGAGAGTCTGTCTTACAACTCTTGCGGTGTGCGGTCGTGCATTATCATGCATTAACTGAAATAAGGGACCGATTTGCACTTGTAGAGGAACGATGACGTCTGATACAATCGTCTCAGCATAAATTTGAGCGTTGAGGTTGCCTCTGATCCAAATCAACTCAGTTCTTCCGCCGATCCAAATACCCGCCCATACCATGATGGTTCCACCACTATAAGGATGGACTTCCTGGCAGGATTTTAATCGCTGTTGGCGTCCAGGGGTTCTCCAGTGTCGTATACGTCTTGTATCCGGTCTCATACCAAAACGAGACTCATCAGAAAAGCACACGAAACGCCATTGTTCTTCTGCCCAATTTCTGTGTTCAAGAGCCCATTGATATCGAATCCTACGATTGTGCATTGCTATAGGTGTTACCCGTAGCGGTCTTCGGGAATGAAGGTTCACTTCATGCAAGCGGTTTCTGACTGTTTGGTCGCTAATTAAGTTCCCTGAAGAGTGATGAAGCCGCACGGCTAACATCATGGCGGTTATTGTTGGAGCTCTTCGAGTTAAGATTTGAATGTATCGGTCTTGTCTCCGTGTGGTGCAGCGATACCGTCCTCCATGGCGCTCAGCCACGGTACCAGTGCTTCGGTAACGTGTCCAAAGTCGACTGATAACACTCTGACTTGTATTCAGAGCTAAAGCCACAGTACGTTGCCGGGAACCAGCTTCTATCATTCCCACGGCTCTGAGCATTTCTTCCCTGCTTAAATGACGTCGCCGCTCCATAATAACGTTGGTTTTAATCAGTAGTAGGGAAACAGTAGCACTAATAATGTCTTCAATGCGTTGTATGTTTTTATAGGGAAAATATTGACAGCTGATTTTCATCTTTTACTCGAATTTGATTCACAGTTCCTGATTCAAATTATGAAATGCACCAAAAAGGATCCATATAAATTTATAAAATCATAAATTTATTACAAAGCCACATCTCAATCTCAAGAAATCCGCATAAAAATGCTTGATCCCTAGACACTTTTGATGTGTGTACTTCTTAAGATTAATATCTAAAATATATTAAATTAAATATGAACTTTTCATTTGTAATTAATATTACAAATGAAAAGTTCATATTTAATTTAATACGATAAAATGTGACAAAAATCTGGACAGTTTTAATTTCTCCAATCCACTCTTAATAATTTAACTAATGTGACTTAAATCTTTTGAGTGATGAGTCTTAATTGTGATTTCGCTATACTAGCCAGTTTTATCCGTTATAATTTTGATGCCGAAGAATTTTGTGTTTTATAATATTATATTAATACGTAAATACAATGATCGATGAACGTATTGACATTAAGCAGGCAACCGACTACAAGTAACTACATATATAAATTGCACCAGAAACATTCATTTATCAACTTCACTATTCATAAAGGTATTCGCTTGATGCTGTTCGCATGCACTTTTAGTGGGAGCACCAAATAGCAGTCTGCGCTCGGTGTAATAAAGTAAGTAATGACGAAAATGTAGGTCGCGTAGTCAGGACCATTGATCTGCAAAACAACCAGAGATGTACATATAGCGTCATAAATTCTTCACCATAAAATAAGCGCACAGTGCGCCTAATTCGAAAGAATTTCGTCATGCATCTTTTTAGATTCAAACTGTCTCTTTCAACTTTAAATTATCCGTATAATGTTGAATTTTCAATAAAAAAGTTTAGAGTATAACGATAGTTTCATATGTAATAGAAGTTATTTGGTTGGGATAATACATCTTCTGCCTTATTTGCGTTGCATTTTTAGTCTGGTTTCAAAACCTGGTAAGCATTTGACACCTTGTCAGTCAAATCTGTCACTTTGACAGTATTCAAAATAGATTGTAAAATATTGTGTTAAACAAGACTAAAAATGCTACACAAATAAGGCAGCTTGGGTTTTTGTAAATCAATGGCCGGGACTCTATAATTTACCAGTGGCTGGTTAGCTGGAGAGTTCGCCCGGGAAATGATGCCGAGACTCACCTCAACCGCTCACATTTTACTGTAATACGTATACAATTAGTCATCTGACTTGTAATTTGATTAATTAAATACAATATAATTGCATATCATAGGTTATAGGGAGTAATATGTTGCGCTAATTAGAAATGTGTCGCACGAATTTGTAATTAATGGGTCAACGTCAATCTTAATTTTCTTTACTTTGTTCTGAAAACAAAATCCAAATTGGTAGGTTTTTAAGGCATGACCTAGGCAAAAAGGGAATTATTTAAGTCTCAAAAATTTGGTACACATGTATAGTATAAGTAATCTTCGCTATCACTAAGAAATTCTCAATCCTGCATACAATGTTAAAAAAATCTAGATGCAAAGAGTGTACTCGCAGTCAGACGTACCGACTAAAGTATTAAGACTTAAATCAGAAATGCAATGCAAATTAACTTGAGAAATGTAGAAGTACTATGTAGAAGTTACTTACTCAAAGTGTAGGTGTACCCGTAGTAACATAAGTTTTTAATTAATCTAAACGATGGCACTAAAACGTTAACAAAAACAAACATATTTTTACCACAATTGTCGGTACAAAGAAATGCAATGCAAATTAACTTGAGAAATGTAGAAGTACTATGTAGAAGTTACTTACTCAAAGTGTAGGTGTACCCGTAGTAACATAAGTTTTTAATTAATCTAAACGATGGCACTAAAACTTAATAACAAAAACAATCATAGGTACTTTTTACCACAATTGTCGGTACAAAATTGTTACACGCGAGTATTAAACATGCTTCATCATTGCTGTCGTATATTTTTATCATATTTATTTGAAATTATTACATTTCTTGGCGTCCTGTTTCCGCGAACATTCAATGACATCAAAACATATAAATGCGAGGAAACGAAAATGTACGGGAAGTTAATATACGTAATTATATAGAAGTACATATAAATATTTAATATACTTGTGTGTACAGTCAATTAATTTCTGATGACATAAATACGTTATATAAACGAAGTTATCAAAGGTATCGTACATGAAGAGTAAATTGACTTGTAATTTGTATGATTTGAGTGTTTATTTATTCACTAATTAAATTATTGGCAATGATTTGATGACATGTGTTTGAACATTATAGGTATTCGTAATCTAGTGGAATAATGAAGGTACCTAAAATACTTTTAATACGAAATTAAAATATGGTTTCTAAAGTTGAGTTTTGAGAGGAATGTCACTATAGTAATAAGTACAAATCGTGTTAAGAGGGAAGTAATGTGCCTATAAAAAGTAAAGCGCACCGTAAAAGTAATAAAATTATATCCGAAAGGGAGGCTTATTCTTAGCAACGTTTCATAATCAAGTGGCAGTATCCATAGCTGTTAGTAACTAGCCACTATATTATAATTAATATTGGTATCCCTTGAATAATTCCGTAGTTCCAAACTTCCAGATTATACCTCCAGAGAACCAATTTCTAGAAGAGATAATTTAATACACAAAGTTAGTACATACCTAATGCGGAGTTCATTAACCGGGCGTAGTCTGAACGTGTTGACTTTAATGTAATATACTTTCTTCGAAATCACGTAGTCACAAAAAGCTAGAAAGGATTTCTGTTGTTAATTAAATCAGTTCTAAAGTAAAGGAATAAATCTTTATTATTAAGTAAACCGCTCCGCAGTCTGAGGCCATAACGCTCTGAGATAACATTCTGATTATCCTAATACGAAATGTAAATGAGTTTTGAAATCATAACACGATATACTTCATGAGATCCATCAAAATTAACGCAAATGTCGTAATGTATTTGGATAATGAAAGTTATATTGTGGTGTGTTTCCATTAGGGATAATAAAATTAATTAACGCGATCTCTTTGAGGGTGCTCGTTATTCTTGTAGCTCTGGAAAAATGGTTCTTTTTTACACATTTTATTATTCATACAATAAACGGCGTTTTATTTTTGATAAACTCTACTCATAGGTTTTGTTACACAGAGTTTATCCTCTAAATAAGTACTACGAGGTCAAATTTTTGGTTTTATAATATGTAGTAGAAAATGTTTACGTAGATTAGATATATACAATAAAATTAATGCATAAATATGTTTGTAAACAAACTTGCAAACGAGTACCTTTGCTTGTTACCTTCAGCGCAGTTGGTGCGCTAAACTAGTGAAACGTAAAATGTAATTTGCCGTCGCTACGAGCGCTGAGCGTTACGAACGTAGCCACCGACCCATGCGCTACGGCGTAGTTGCTACGTTGTATTTTTATTTATCAAAAAGAAATCTAGTTTCGTTTACAGTCACAGTGATAATGAAAATAGATAAAATAAAATTTAAAATACAGAATGGAAATGCACTGTTTTCACAATTTACTTTGATTTCGAGTTCTCTTTGTGTCTAAGTGTATACAATTCTTAAGTTATTTGAAAAGTTTCTGTTTTACGCAGACTGAGGGTCTTATTACTTTTTCAATCTTATTTTGTTTCTGCTATTACTTAAAGAGACTTTATATATCAAAATAAGTACTTTATATTACTTTTTTTTCGTGTTTCCTTCATTATAATTCGACATTGCAAACTAGTAACATATAAGTATTCCTCAAAAATATTAAAAAATAACTTCACTTATGTACTCTTCAAACCGATAATACCCGAAAATGGACAAACAAAATATTCATTAAGAATAATTGCATAAATCAGTTTGACCACCAATTCATTAGCGGTTTATGCGTTATTGAAATGTACAAAAGTATTTCAACAAACGAATATTAATGTTTCGATGAAAAATAATCATTTCACTCGTATATTAACGTGTGGTTTCATTCATTCATTCATTGAATTTCAATGTAATTTACAGTCTTTTATTTGATTGCACGAACGTTGACCACAGATGATGAATATTTTTACAAAGTAACTAGGTATTGTTTTTCACTCAGTTATAATGTATATTTAATTAAACGAACTCCTTTTTTATTTTCACTTTGAACCCGTACCCGTACTAGTGAATATTATACTCGTAAATGAAAAAGAAACTCTGTTTATCACATTTCAATACAGCTGAACGCATATTAATTAAATCTTCTATTTTTTTTTTCATTGTTATTTGTTTTATAAAACTCTCCTTAGTCACGCTAAAACTTGAATACAGCTTGACTCTTAGGAATCCTTTTTTCATCGTTAACTCTTCCATCGTCCTCTTTAATATACTGTGCAACTATACTATCCCTCCATGAGTTGAGTTGCGGATTCGATTTCCGTACGTCTAATACCCTAGCTAGATATACAGCTAACGAACGTAATTATTAGGAGTCGGTTGCTTAATTAAAATGATTAATTAATTGTACTATTTCATGTGAATTGTATGCTTTACAAAACCAATTCTCGTGAAGATAACATTATTATGACATATAGGGTACAATGATTATGTCAAATGAATGTTCGATTTCAATCTGCTTGCTATAGCTAAGTACGCTTTATAACTGCAATACGTACATGTGGGTATGACACAATTTCCCGCCTCCCTGATATTGGCGTGCCAACATAAAACCAAGCAAAACGAATCGAGGTTGGAGCACCATTGTTGAATTGTGCATATCTATTCCCTACCACCCTATCTCCGCTGACACAAAGCTACAAAAGTATTTGAAATTCAAATTAGAAGATTCATGTAGGATTGAACGAACAGAGTTATCTCAAGTAAAATACTTTAGAGACAAAATACTTTTGTATTGTTTTGTAGTTGGTTTAAAGTGAAAGACTAATATTAAAGTTACCTAATATAGGTTTTTGGAGATCGATAGAGCCAAGTCATTTGTCGAAAAAGAGAGTGCCTGTAATAATAATATGAAGATTTCTGTAACTGTGCGGTCGAGACTACTTGGTTGATTTGGGGGCCGAATAAAATGATAGGTACTCATAATGTGAACGTGTTTATTGTACGGAGTCTGGGCTCTTAGTGTCTGAACTTACATGAATCGTGGTACTTATGTGTAGGTAACATAGTTTAAGTGTAACCCTAAGTGGCTACACTACATAACGTAAAGAAATATAAGTAGCCATGCCATGTGCCTACCGCAGTACTAATAAATAATATAATTTGTTTCTGCATGGAATAAGTACTTACATTATTTTCCTTTAAAATAAAAGAGTCAGTATTTCGTTATTTAAGGATAAAGCATACGAGTTTCCTACTTAGCTAAATAAATAATCTTAAAGAGCAACTGGGTTAGAAATGTACCTACTCAAACTGGATAAGTGGATCTTGTGTTGTAGAGAGGCAAAGGACATACACGATGAACAATAACATTCAGAAACAAGTTTTAGGTACACACAATATAATATACTGGAATATCATTTATTTATATCAAAATGTTCTATTCTAATTTTCATTAATTTCCAACAGCAAAAAATATAAGTAGGTACCTACTAATTGCATTTTCAAGTCTAAAAAGAGTTTGGTACACTGAAAAATAAAATAAAATTGAGAGGTTTAAAATATTAAAAGCGGTTAAACAAACATCGTTATCGGTTGAACGCTACAAAAAACTAAAAGAAAATAACATAAAAAAAAACTAGAGCACTTTATTCTGCTGGTGTAACATAGGTAAAGTGGAAATTACATTCCATTAATCTAGTAAAGCGATGGCCTCCCGTCGGCAGTTTACTGAAAATACTGTTAACACTACACGCTGTAGGCACCATACAATACAATACATATAACTATATATATAACTATATGTAGCGATATTGTGATCTTTCATTTTTATAATGGACAACACGGAAAATCTGTTTGCATTTATTATATTTATATTTGCACACTACACGCGTCAAACGTGTCTCTGTATTGGAAATATAATATTCGAGGCAATATTCAAATGGATATTACGTACGTAGATACGTTTTGGTGTGTTTTTAGATAAATTGTTTTTATGTGATATGGGATTGATTTTTATTTTTTGTAGCTTGTGTCTGATCCTGTTACAATATATTTTTGTGTTCGATCTCACACTGGTTTCAACATTTTAGTAAAGTCTAATATTTATTCTTGAATATCGTGTTTGATATGATATGACATAAGTACTTACATAGGTTTGTGTAAATAAAGGAATACCTAATAGTTTGAAACATAACATACTCGTATATTAGAATTCTTAAATGTGTGATACACTATCGCTACATAGTTTAAAACAAAGTCGCTTTCCCTGTCCCTATGTATGCTTAGATCTTTAAAACTACGCAACGGATTTTGATGCGGGTTATTTTAATAGATAGAGTGATTCAGTGTGAATGTTTTTAGCATAATTTTAATATGCCCCATATGCCCCATATGCCGGAAAAAAATATTTTTAGGGGAACGGGAACTACGCGGGTGAAACCGCGGGGCGCCGCTAGCAAATAATAAATGGGAGAATAATATGTAGGTACCTACTTATTAGTTTATTGAACTAACAAACTAAAAACATCATAATAAACGTCAACCTTTTTGAAAGTTAAACTAATTAATTTTGTACGATTTTGAGAGTGGTCAAATTATTAAAAGAATTTTAAATCGCGTGTACCTTGCTAAATTATTCATTGTAATTTTTAAGTTTTAACTAAGTATTTCAAAGTAACTGTAAGAAAAGTTGTAATTTACATTATACTTACATAAGTCAGAAGTCCCAAATTAAGTCGGTAGGTAGATACTTAACTTACATTACCTAACTATATCATTTGGGGCGCATTTGTAAAAGAAAATTAAAGCAATACTTTCTATACTTACTAACTTACTTTTTAGGGTTCCCTTCGTGCGCGAGTCCGACTCGCACTTGGCCGGTTTTTATCAAAGTAAACTTGCACTAAAGACATTGACGTAAAGACGTCCTTTTTCCAGCTTTACTTATATATTCTAAGTATTTCCATTTGTTCATATGGTTTATTGGTGTCAAATGCAAAGCAGACCTGAATATTAAATCTATCTATTTTGCATTATTATGCTATTAACCTTAATTACATTCAGACAAGCCAAGTTGGTGTGGTACCAAGTTTTCGCTTAATCTTTCTAATATTATAAATGCGAAAATAATTCTGTCTGTCTGTCACCTTTTCACGGTTAAACTACTTAACCGATTGAGTTGAAATTTAGTACAAGGGTAGCTTATGGTTCAGGAAATATAAGTCGAATGAAGAAAATTACGAATGTCACGAAAATTACAAAGTTTACAATAGTTACTAGAGTTACGAAAGTTACGAAGATAAATCTGCTGGGTGTTACGGCTAATCTTATGTTATAAAAAATAACTCAGGTTCTCTACCGGTTCAATAAAGTGACCTAAATAAAATCTTGCAAGTAATATCATGCATTCAAGTTGCCAACCGTCTCCTAACATCCTGTTATGTGACCATAGTACGTTGATAAGTGGCAACATTAGCGTCGAGCTGGTTCACGCCTCGTCATCTCAAGATTGATGTGTTTTGAAGCACCTACCAAATAAATAAGAACATAACGCTTGACAACTGACGCGTATTACATTAAAAAAGGAAATCGGTTACTGGATACGCTGCGTAGTTGTATAGTTTTGTTTTTGCATCCCTTGCATTTATGTTTGAGCAATGTTATATTATTTTAAAGCTCATTTCCAATACTCTTGTTCAATATTGCAATAAGTTCATGTTTTTATATAAAACATTCAGTTATTTATGATAAATTGTTGTTGAACAAATTAAATGAAAAGGTAGTTGACTGTCGCTACGATATTAGTGACTGACGCTACGAATTTAGTGACTACGACGATTTCGTATTAGACCGCATTAATAAATCTGACTTCCTTACTTATCAATATTAAGTAATAGCCATTTATTTATAGATTATTAATAGCTACTTTGTAGATATATAAGTATATAAATAATTAAGTAGGTATAACTCTCAGCTAACATAAGTAGCTTCGACTAAACAACATTCAATTAATAACATAGAACTTCCATTACCCCGGATTGACGCATGAGAGGTTACAAGGGTACTTGGCGCGCATTTTAATGTAAAGTTGCTGTCTTATTTATATTATAGGTTGAAAAGAAAACTCGATGAAACCGAGAAATGCTTCTACAGTTTTGTACCCACATATTATTCAAAAGCCCTAATAAAAACCTCACAAAGACCCAATCAAAGATCGAGATAACGAAGGTTCCTACTCAACCCGAGTTCTTTAATAAGCATCTTAAATTAAGAAAGACAATTTACCCAAAATATATTTTTGGTGCAAAATTAATGAGGAAGTTTTAAGCTTTATTATTTCGTAGTTGAATTTGGGTTAAACGCAAATCCTCTAAAATATCCGGACATCTAAAACTTCAATTTCACGCCACAAAAAGCGCTCTGATTTCACTTTGTACGAACAGATAAAAATAAACTACCCGATGGAATGAAATAAAGCTTACATTATATTCGGGTAGGTATAATGTCGGTGATGTTCTATTTACTCAGGTACATAGAATAATATGGTCAGGTACCTTTGTTTTATATGTATAATAAGTACCTCAATATTTTTAAGCATTTTATATTTTACATTATATCAAGGCAGTACTATGTACTTATTCTTATATTTCCGCTATAAGACCTCTATACTTTGGGTCCCTTGTGCGTGCTACGACAATATTTTTTGAGGATTCTAAGACTAGGCAGGGGTGGTACAGGGGTGGCAAGCATAGTTCCGTAAGTTGTTTTGAGAAAAGGATGGTAGAATTGTACTAGGACTTGGCGGAGACACTGCCGAGCCTCATTATCTCGGAAATCGCTGAACCGTTTTTGATGAAACTTTCACAACTAATGTTCATTCAATTTTTAGAACGGAAACAGGCTTTAAAGATAACGTGGCAAGAAAAAAAAACAGATTTAATTTTCAAATACTTACTACTTTATTTGTACATTTAACAAGAACGCCGAAACACAGATCTATATGATTTGAAAAGAACAAGTAGTGATTTATTTATTTTTTTGTTTGTACATACATTATGTACTATTTAGGTACTCGAACAGCTAACACACACTTTAAACGTATTCTACAACTATTTACATAGAACTTGTCTATGACATGTTTATTTAACGATATTATTATATTAACAACAATACTTATTTAGAGCCAAAAGTCTAATATTAAATATCTGAAATATACATATCTAGTTAAATTAAACTTTGTTGCAAAATATACAGACAGAAATACATCTACATTAATAATACATAAATATAACATTTTAACAATACATAAACAATTTATTTCATGTATTAATGTAAATAATAGATAAATTTTAGCATGCCAAACTAAAAACTTTTGGCAAGATTTTTTTTGTCAAATGTTTGTTCAAATAAAATACGTATTAATATGCAAAATAAAAAAATCATAATAAATAAATAACACATTTTTTCTCTTAAATTAGAAGAAGAATAAAGTGGTTACTCTTAGGTTCATTTTCGTATGTCAGCTTTGCACATGAAGGTAACAAATATTATCTCCATGGTACAAACAAAATGTGTGGAAAGGAGGGATAGGGGAGGGTATTATTAATTTCATAATTACAATAAGGATTTACATTAGCTGTACGTTTTTCTCTATTATTTAAATGTAGTGAAGTATGATAAACACAAGTAAACTTCAAAGTAGTTAACAAAAACCATACACAAAATTTATACCTCATCCATGCATACTGACATACAAAAATCAATGGAATGGTAGACATACAAACTATAAAATCATAATCATTCTATAATAGCTATTCTTTTTACTTGAAAGCCTCGAAAGTAATATAATCTAGCTAATCTACATACATTATGCCAATACATTAAATATTTACCTGTATTATTCAACATAAATAAATAAAAAAGATCTACACATTCCTATCAAATGTGGACATTTCATAAATGTTTTTGAATCATATTTTAATTATAATGATATATTTTCTTTAATATATTGATATACATAAGTCACTAATGTACTTATAACAATGAGAGCAACTGATTATAATACTTATAATATTTACTCATTAAGTAATCGTTTAAGTATTGTGCAAATCCATAGACTTTCATGATGGTTACTTTTTTTGTCTCCGGAGTGACACCAAACCTTTTTATTATAAATTCGTTGTATTTTAGAACTGAACCCAGTTTTGTTGATTGGCCGGTGTAGTTGGTTTTTGAGTAGGACCACTGGAATAAAAAAAAATAGTAAGTATATTTTTATTAAGAGCACTAAGAGAACTAAGTCTATATTATCATAATAGCGGAAAATTCGTAATAAGATTTCATCAACACTTAAACATCATCATAGAACTTAATTTTTTTAAATAACAACATCATAGGTTTTAAAAATAGAGACTTTTTTAGTTTGAAAAATCTGTCGTTTTGGGCAAGGTGACAATAGAACCCACCTCAATACTTCGCTTAAAATATGCATTAAAACTTATATAATAACATAACATTATTCACTACATCATTTCATTTTAGTAAATGACCCCTAACTAAGCTCGAAGCTTGTATCTAGGGTATCAGAAACTACGCACACACTCATTCACACACACACCGAGACCGAGGCCAACATAATAGCAATATTACCTGGCAGAACTAAAGTCTCCCCACTCAGCGTTGACAGCGGGTGGTGGTATAGCGGCCGAGGGCGAGGGCGCGTGCTGCGGCGACGGCGGGGGCGGCAAGCGGGAGCCGCCTGGAGGAGGGGGCAGCAGGCCACCGCCAGCGCCAGCGCCGAAACCGCGACGAGGCTTGTTGGAGTCATTGCCATCCTTTTTCTGCAATAATATTTAATAGTTTAAGATTTATTATCATCACCATCATTAGCTCATTTATGTCCCCATGGAGATAGGCATTAGCACTGTGGAAGGCTAGGTTGTAACTTGAGAGGTTTATGGGTTCACATATTTTATGTTGAATTATTATAGTAGTAGTGGCAGGGCCGGATTTAAACTCAATGCCGCTCCTGGGCACCAGAAAAAAGTCCGCCCTATTACTAGAATTTTTTTTTCACTTTCAAAAATTTTCCGCCCTAAAACATTTGCCGCCCTGGGCACTTGCCCCGACTGCCCCTAGTGTAAATCCACCGCTGAGTAGTGGCTATTCCACCTCACCATATTTACATATATCATCAGTGAAAGAGGACTTTGGTCTGCAGTAGGGTCTCACGCAGAAGTTTCACTTACTTTCACTATCAAATGACACATAAATTATTAAAAAGTATTACATAAACTAAAGTTTCCTTAGTTTGTGTGAATCATTAAGTTATCAATCAGATATTTTGATTACAAAAAAGATCAACACACACAAAGGACACCAATTTAGAAACTTACAAGTATTTAAAGAGAATTGTAAATAACTTACAGTAATCTTCATATTAATTTTGATTGTTTCTCCATCTTTAAATCCAAGATCAAGTTGTTGTGGCGGTGCCTGTTCTCCTTCCTGTTCTTTCCTGAGCCACTTGAAGTGGTCTTGAAGAGCAACATTGAGGTCAAAGGAATCTGACCTGTCACCAAAACCCAACCCAATGTAGGCACTTCGCCCTGGAACACAATCAACATTTATTATATCTATTGCACAATATATTACTATATTTTTATATAAAACTTCTAAAAACTCACCATTATCATCCTGAATCTTGAGAACAAAGTATCTGGAACTGTCCGTAACAGATTCAAGTGCAACTCCTGGGTATTTATCTATTGGGCATTTGGCAAACAGTTCTCCAGAAGCTTTGTCTTCCAGTTTCATTATTAATTCTTCACCCTTAGCTACCAATCTCATTCTGCCTGTCCATTGGGGTTCTTGTAAATTCCAGTCAGCAGCCCTAAAAACGCCCCCTTTTATTATTTATCAAACAACAAAATATACTCACACAATACATTCTCGATAAAATGCACACCTGTATCCTCTGTTGGATGTTTTCGGAGGGATTTTAAAAACAAATACCTCATTTTTAACTAAAAGTACGCTCTCATATGTATCCATAATTAGAGCGAAATAATTTAAAAATTTAAGTTTTAGAAAATAATTTTATGAAAAATAAAGTAGGACAAGTTGGTAGGTAGATGTAAAGATAGAATTTTGTTGTAACTTGAAAGAAAATTGTTGGTGGGTGTCACAGTGTTGACAGTTATCCATTATTGACGTCTTTGTAATCTGACAGATGACATTTCCACTCATGGACGTAAAGACCTGAATGATGAGAATGATGCCTTTTCAAAGGTACCTTTTTATAATTTCCGTTCAATCTGTCACTATCAGATCAGCTGAATTCAGCTGTCAAAAATTAATTTGACTTGTGCACATCTTGTACAGCTGAAAATCAAATTTGATTTCAAAATAAATTGGTGTTGATATAATAAACTTATTCTGTGTTTTGCTAATTAACAGTGTAATATAATTTCGTTACAATTCATATAATAAAAATAATCTCATAAATAATAGTTGCAAAAGAAAAGTACACTGTAAGTTCATTCTATTTACAATATAAACATACTTCTATCAAGACACTCGTTAAATTCTAGTTTTAAGTATTCAAATAGTAATTTATGGTAGATTTTAAAAACAAAATCTATGCATTATTGTGTATATTTTACAATATTGTACCACAACACATTCCATAAGAGTACATTAATATTAGAAAGGTTGGACAGATAAGTTAGCAATATGTTTTTTTTTTAACTAAAAATTCAAACACAAACAATGCCACAAACTATCATTACTAAATATAAAATTAAACTAGACATTATTGACCATCTTGCTAGTGCAAAATAATATGAAAAAGCTATATGTACAAATAATTCCATCTGTTTTCAGTATTTTTTGCCATATTTATGTCAATGTAAAAAAACTAACAAATTATTGAGTTAATCTTTTTTGGGTCCAATTTAACATTTTACTGTTTGAATTTTTTTGCAAAGGTTAAGGTACTTATAGATTGAGTAGGTACTCAATCTATAAGTACTAATATAATAAAAAAGAAAGGTTTTATTTAATTGTTTGTATTGAATAGGTTCCGCAACTACTGAACTAATTTGAAAAATATGTCACTGTTTTGAAATTATAATCCCTGGGTGACAGGCTATATTTTATCCTGGTATAACCACTGCCCCCGGAAAAGAGCACAGCACATTTTTACTAATAAGTATATGTTTCTGTTTCCCAGTTATTCGTGTAATAAAGAAATTACACCTAAGAAGAATAATGGCATACAATGTAAGTACAGATTTTTTTTAGATGTATTTATGTATTTAAATACATTATGTTTTAGATACTTTATGATACTAACATAATATTATTTATGTAGTAATAATAAGTTTCTTTGTTATACTTTCAAGTTTTAAATACTACTGATCCAATCATCATGATATTTAACACACATATTCTCAGGGTTATAGGATATTTTTCATCCCAAAAGTCCCATAGAAGTTAAAATAATTCAAGTAAAACCAGGGTGTTGATAGTTGCCCTTAATATCATACTTTTTGTACTGCAGATGTAGAGGATTTAATTCTCCTATTAGGCTAATTAGATGACATCATCTCTCAAACAGAATTCTTATTTACCATTGTCCATGGTATACTTTATACTTGACATGAAGCATGCACTAGGTGCGCTATGTAACGCTCGTTTGCCCTTTTTTATTAATTAGTTTTTGTTAATTAACAACGATACTAATAATAAAAAAAACACATACTAATAAAAAATATATTTAGGTAAGTATATTAAATAAATAGCGAATGCAATTTAATAAATAATAAAAAAGCCGTAACTTTAAACGAATTCGTAACATAATTATTGACCAAGTAAAGTCGCGGGGCAATAACACAACAAAATAAAAAGAAAACGCGCGGCCCGACCGCCTGCCGCGCTGACGCTACTAAAGACGCTATAGTCTGTGGCGTAAAGAATGAAACTTATTTTTTTCATCTTATATTTTTTATCTGTTACGCAAAGCAAGCAAGCTTAAGAAAATGGCGGACATGTGTACTATTGCCGTAAATAAGTTGCGTTGTTTTTTAGCTTTGAGAAACGTTTCAATACAATGCAAAATTGTTTAGTGAATTATAACTGTGTGCATTTTGATATAAACTTTAATTGTGTTGATAACGGAACAAGAATTATGTAAGAAGTGGGTGTTTCTAACGAAGATTGTCTACCAAACGGACATCGACACAAATGCATGAAAATGGGAGACACCTATTTGTTATTGTTTTTATCAGTAATCGTAAAGATATGTTGCTGTGCGAATGCTGAAAACTTCGAATGTCCGCAGAAATGTGATTGCCTGGAACTGTACGTCGATTGTTCAAAAAAGAATTTCATATCCGTGCCAAAAATTCCTAAGTGGGTGGAACAATTAGATCTCAGCCACAATAGACTGAACGAAAATGTTACGAATTCTTTCGACAAACTGTCGAATTTGAGAGAGTTAAAATTAGACAAAAACAACCTACACCATTTGCCTGCTCTTTTGAAACATGACCAGGTTCAGGAGATAAGTTTAAGCAGAAACAATATAGAGTCTTTGGAAACGGGCAAATATCCTGAGAATAATTCTATCAGAGTGTTAAATTTAAACAGTAACCAGATCAAATTAATTGAAGAGAATGCCTTGAACAATTTAACCAGTTTAGAAATACTCAAACTGAACAGAAATGAGATAAAGTCCTTACCTGCCCATTTATTCAAGCATCAAAGCAATTTACGTACATTAGAGTTAAATCACAACAAATTGACAAACATAACTGGACTGTTGTTCCAAGGGTTGTCCAACCTGACTACCTTGAAATTAAGATTTAATGCAATTGACAATTTAACAGATGGTGCCTTCTTCGGTTTTAAATCAATGAATTTATTGCAATTAGATCACAATAGAATTAAAAGTATATCCAAAGGATGGATGTATGGTCTGGAATCACTTGTTACATTATCACTGTCCAACAATTTGATATCTGAAATTGACTTTGGCAGCTGGGAACTGTGTACTAATCTGGAAGTTTTGAATTTATCACATAACATGTTGGTTAAAATTGAAGGGCGAACATTCCAACATCTAATCAATCTAAGAACACTGAACCTCAGTTACAACAAAATATCCTCAATCTCTCAGGAAGCTTTCAGTTATGTGGTACAACTGCAAACATTGTACATGAACAACAACAAAATATCTTGGACAGTTGAAGATATGTCTGGACCATTCTCTAAGTTACATAACTTAATGACTTTCAGTTTGGCTTCAAATCACATCAAATCTATAAACTCTAGAGCGTTTGAAGGTCTGGGCAACCTTTATGAATTAGATTTGAATGGAAACAATATAACTTCAATACAACAACATGCATTTGAATCTATGGCAAAATTAAGAAGGCTTCATTTGAACTCAACTGCCCTTCTATGTGACTGCAATATTCTTTGGATTGTGAAGTGGATCAAAGAAAAAGCTGAACATAAGTTGATCAATGCTAATTGTGCTTATCCAGCTGAAGTGACTGGTACATCTATCACAAAACTAAAGGAAGATAACTGTGGTGACTCTCCCAAACCAAAAGTTGTAGAACATCCCAAAACCCACCTTGCTATAAAGGGTCGTTCTGCCAACTTAATTTGTTCAGCCACATCAAACCCATTCAGCAATATGACTTTTACATGGAAAAAGAACAATGGTGTCATCAATAATCCAGTGGTATATCAAAATATCACTTTATCTGGCACTGGACATCCTCGTGCCACATCCGTGCTGGTTATTCCCAACGTCACTCATGCTGACTCAGGAAAATACCAGTGTGTTGTCAATAACAATTTTGGTACAACATATTCATCAAAAGCTAAAGTGAACATTGTAACATTTCCTCATTTCTCCAAAACACCAACTAATGTGACTGTGAAAACTGGTGAAACAGTAACCCTTAACTGTGCTGCTACGGGTGACCCACCACCAGAAATTTCCTGGAAGAAAGATGGTGGAAATGATTTCCCCGCTGCTAGAGAGAGGAGAATGAATGTGATGCCTACTGATCACCTGTTCTTCATTGTGAATGCTAAGACTACTGATATGGGTATCTACAGTTGTGCAGCTAAGAACCCAGCTGGAACCATCATAGCCAATTCATCACTAACAGTACTACAAGAACCATCTTTTGTGCGAGTGATGGAAAACAAAGAAGTTACCAGTGGTGATTCAGTAGTACTTCAGTGTATGATATCTGGTTCTCCTAAACCAGTATTGAAATGGTTCAAAGATGGTGTGCCAATAGCACCTTCTGATAGGCACTTCCTTACTGCTGATGACCAGCTTCTGATCATAATTGGGTCAGAGGCGAGTGATGCTGGTCAATATGAATGTGAGATTACCAATGAGTTGGGTACTAAAAAAGACATGACGGAGTTACGAGTGTTACCTCCTGTAGCCATTATGGTGAATGAAGAAGATATGACTGGAATCATTATCATAACAGTGGTGTGTTGTGCAGTTGGAACTTCAATTATCTGGGTGGTCATCATTTACCACACCAGAAGACGCATGGCAGGTGCCGTGCATACATTTCCCGCCGAAAGTATTAAAATGACACATGTAGTGCATAGTGAAAGTGAATCGCCTCAATTGTTCTCGGACAATTTATCTGAGCATTCTTCTTGCAAAGATAGTGGGACTGGTGATTCAGCTAAACAGACGAGCTTTGATGGTGTGCCTACCGATAGAAGTGAACCAGTTCACTTTGAAACTGCTGCAGGCCGGAGCTATTCTCCAGTGCCTGAAGCACATAAATTATTACCATCCTCTTTTAAGCCATCTATTCAAGTATGTGTAAATACATCGGTTACACCTGCTACTTACAGTTTTTCTAGTCACAGTAGTAATGTTTAGGTTCAATAAAAATATAATTTAAATTCTAGATTACCTTGAGTTCTTCTGCAATTTCACTAATTACACATTATTTTGCTATTAGTACATACCATCATTAAACTTGAAAATTTTGAATGGAATAGATGGCTTAAAACATGGATAGTTAACTTATGTACCTACTTGTATAAATAAAACAGAAGTTTCACAATTAATTTAATAAAATTACTAAATATTTGGCTACTAAACAATGTAGTCATCTACTTAAAATTGTAATTTCTAACAACAATTTTGTTTTATATTATACATTTTTATAAGTATTACTACTCACCTTATAATAGTTTTAATAAGTTACTATTGAAATAACAAAACCTTTAGTTTAAATGTTTAGCATAAGATTAAATAATGGAAATTGGAACAGGTTCATATTTATATGGAAACAATTTGAGACAATACACTTCCAATATGCTAATAATTGTAGTTAGTGAAAATGCACTGATAGATTTGATTGCTTAGTACAAAATAGAACAAACTTGCCAGTATTGGTTTTGATTTATAAGACTGAATGTCATTAAGTGTAAGTTAGTACAGTTATTGTTATTTTCGTATTAAAACATCTAGGCAATAATTTTAATACCTGTTATACATGTATACCTTATTGAAACTCAATGTATGAAATAAGTCATACTAATTTCAATATTTTGTGATTTAAATGACAGCTTGTACTATGCCTATTTCTTAGTATATTGTAAGATATAATATGGTAGGATATTTATGTATTATGTGGAACATACTGAGTAAATGTTGTTTGAAATGTATTTAATAAATTCAATATTACTGTCGAAAGATTTAACACAATAACATAAATTATATATGAATTAAGTTTTTGAGAATATAATAGTTGTGATGTCAGCCTAAATTACTTATGGATTGAAAGTGATTGTGAATTTGCCTTATACATTATATTTATATTGATTTATCTACCTCAATCAAAGCATACACAGTACTGAACATTTGCAAAATGTCATACACATAAATAATTGTTTCATTTTTCAATAGTTATAAAACATTTACAGAATAGGTTCACACCGTCTAATAATTATAATGACTTTATTACATATGTACTTTGTTTTGCAAATCAAAGATAAATGTAAGATAAGACACTTGATATATAGAGTATGATCTAGCATAAGGGTTAGCAGAACTATTAATATTATATTGTAATACAGAATGTTTTGAAACTCAGCTTTTTATATGTATTCTATGAAACTTAAGGTTGAATTATATGTAATTTAGTGTTAAAAAATGTGCACAATGTTATGTGTATCATAAAGGTAGAATGTGTCTTACAAAAATAATACATAGATAAAAAGAAAAATATTTCTTAAAGATATGTAATTTAAGATTCATAATGTTATATTGTACCTACATTTGAATTTAGGTGGTTCCTGTTTTAATTTTTACTTTGTTATTACTTCTATTTATTTACTTATGTTTAATTATTAAAAAAAATGTCTTTTTCAAGTTGCTTTATGCATTTTTATACAGAGGAAACAATAAATTGAACCAGTGAATAGGGTAAATGTTGCCTTGATTAACATTTTACTTATAAGCTAAGTATGTAATTTAATGTACAGAACTAGTTTATTTTTGCATAGAAAGTATGCAGTTTTGTATTGTTTATAAACTTACCTACTACATTGTAAATATGGTAGCTATTTATACATTATAGAATAAATTTGACAAAGATTTTATGGTCGTTTTAATCAAAATACACACACACTTATCAAAATAACACTTTCATAACATAACAACACTCTATCACAGATATTGGTACCTGTTACTACTCATTATAATCAATCCAGTTGATTATGAGTCTCATTCTTCTAGTCTAGTTGATCAGCGACTGTAGCGGCGAGATACTCTTTCTAAGAAACTATATACTTCATACAATTTCTTAACAAGAATACGTCGCCGCTAGGTGTCGCATCGCTCCCCTGCAGTGCAGCGTAGTGTACAGCGTTAAAGTAATTGACCCCTAACCACGTATGTTTATCACTTGTATCTAGGGTCTCAGAAACTACACACACCCAGACCGAGATAAACATACTTGATGCACAGAAATATTCACCCCGCACGGGAATCGAACCCGCAACCTTATGAATGGTCTGGCGTATAGTGACCACTACTCTGTCATCTAGGTCGTAATAATTACTTCATCATTTATTAGATAACTAATCTATTGTTTTAGCCTGGCTACGGACAACCTGGTTATGGCGCTCAACAGCCAGGACCGCAAGGTTTGGAGATGGGCCACGGACCTTATCCTTCAATCGGCGCCGGTGGTACTGTGTCGCCCCAAGTTCAGCAATGGTTTAGAGCCGTGGACAAAGATCAGTCTGGATTCATAACAGCACCAGAATTGAAGGCTGCGTTGGTAAACGCTCAAGGACAGACGTTTTCTGAAGTTGCTTGTAATCTGATGATTGGTTAGTACTCAGTTAGCTACATCTCTTTCTTTAATCACAAGAATAATGCTATTGACACAGTTGCCCGCTAGAGGGAGTGAGTGGTACCGCGAACGGAAGTCGACGAGTTTTAGTGCCTGTTTATCTCTTGAGTTTAGGACCCACTAACCAGACGTCTCCCATCGGCGTTGAGAGTTCCTGGTATACTCCTTTCAGTCCCAGCCAGGGGTATGCAGTTTAATGCATTTCTCCAACGGAAAAAGGGGGAGTAAGTGAGTAATGCTGGGCTAAGACTACCGGTGGAAACAGATTATGGTTGCTTGCTACCCCTTCTTTCTATGGGCCTGTCGATAAGTTGTAACTTCAACTATTACCTATTTAGTGCAACTAAGTAGATCAACTTACAAAGACTAATGTGTTTATTTATATGTACCTTTACCTTACCTATCGTTTACAGGCATGTTCGATAAAGATCGCTCGGGTCATATCAACGTCGAAGAGTTTGATAAACTTTACACCTACGTGAACCAATGGTTGACGGTCTTCAAAACATACGATTTGGACCAGTCTGGGTTCATTGATGAACAAGAACTTTCACAAGGTAAAAATGTGTCTATTTTTGTATTTAGTGAATATCAAAAAATAATGTTCATATGGAGGATCATACCGTGATAATAATAACTCGCTATTATTAATTAACCTACATAAAATTATAAGAGGGAGAAAGTATATAAGCTTGTGTGTATATTTGTTTCTCCTTCACCCTCGAAACTGTCGAACGAATTCGGTTGAAATTTGGCACGTATAAATAAAACAGAAGTTTATATTAGTTTATAGCTGGTATTCTGGATTAGCACATAGGTTACCTTTTATCTCAATTATCAATTATAACATTTTCCGGGTAAATCCATCTGGAAAAGCTTGTTTACGATTATGTACCTTAAATGTACTTATTAGTAATTTAAAAATATGTACCTACTTAAAAACATCTTATTTCTATTTCAGCCTTGTCACAAATGGGATTCCGTTTCTCACCAGAATTCATCAGCTTTTTAGCTAAACGCGGCAATTCGCAGGAGACAAAAATATCTGTTGATCATTTTATTGTTCTTTGTGTACAAATACAAAGATTCACTGAGGCCTTTAGAGTGAGAGATACTCAACAGAACGGAACTGTGACTATTGGTTTCGAAGATTTCCTGAATATAGCATTGAGCTGCTCTATATAAATATAAGGAATAAGAACAACTATTGTGTTCAAACAATTTCGCAAGCATTCAAGACTTCATGACGCACGGCATTGTTTGTCAGCAGTGATATTTGCATAAGTTTCTACGTTTGTAATGGTTAAGGATCTGAAGAATGATTTTTTATGCCCACCCGCTATTCAATCACAGTGTATTAGGTAAAGCTACTACCTCAGCTTTAAACAATTAATTTGAAGCATTTATTTTTTTAATGCAAATTGATATCAATTTACTATGGCAATAAATAATATATTAAATGTAATGATAAATACATGTATGACTTATGTTTCTTCTTATGGAGATGAAAATAAAAATATATATTTTTATTTAAAAATATTTATTTTCTTTAGTATAACAATTCATTTTGTTCCTCGAAATCCTTAGAACTCGATTGAGGCACCTGAAAATAATAAAAATAAAATTGGAAACAAAAAATACAATTTTACTCTCTTTTAAAATTACTAAAGAACTACAGATGAATTGAAGTTCTGGAAAAAATAGTAACATACATGAGCATAAAATGATACAAGATACATTTATATCGAAATCCCGGAAACTACTACCGCCTTATTTGCGTTGCATTTTTAGTCTGGTTTAGCACTAAACCAGGTTTTACAATCAATTTTGAATACTGTCAAAGTGACAGATTTGACTGACAAGGTGTCAAATGCTAACCAGGTTTTGTTAAACCAGACTAAAAATGCAACTCGAATAAGGCAGCTAGAGACTAAAATATAAAATTCATTAATACTCACTAGAACTAATCTTCCGTCTCAACGCCTCGGCCTTTTCTAATGAAAATACTACTTCTTGGAAGTTCTTTACAGCTGCTCTCATGTTCGTCTGATGTTCTGCACTATCAGGAGACCTATCATCCAACAAACTGTAGATGGTCGGTATCTTCTCCAATTCCATACTCCTTGCATTACTAGGCTTGAAGACCACAGACACTTTGCCTGTCTTAGGATGGATACTGAAGGGTGATTTCAACAAGTGATTGAATCCCTTTGTGACATTTACATCCAATCTTGGATAGCAGTACTGGATTTTTATTTCTTCTATCAAGTATCTTATTTTTCTGGTGTTTCCGTTCTGTAATTAGATATGTTATTTTGATTACTTAATTAAAAAAAAGAACACTGGATACACTATAATTTCTGAAACTAAAAAAAAATTGTTCCTAAGTAACACATAAAAATATTAGGGTGTTACCAGACCAATCGATCGATGGTAAAATGGAATAGTCGACGTCGATCGACGTTGATCGATGCCGTCGATCGATGATCGATCGATTGGTCTGGTAACACCCTTAAGTTTAGTTAAAATTAACATCAACAGTTGTGATCTTTTACTTACATCTCTACAATAAGTTTCATAAATATTTATGAAGGTGTTCCACCTCTCTAATGAAGATTCATTCATCTTTTCCAACACTTTTTCTGTTTGTGACCTCAATGATTCATCAGGTATCATTTTTAAAAACTTATTCAATCTTTCTGTTGTTGATATGAAACCTTGATCTTCTAATAATTCTTCAAAATATTTGTCAATTATTGTTAGAGCTCGTCTGAAAAAATAATAAGGTGATGATTAATCCTAACTATCCTCACTAATATTATAAATGCGAAAGTAACTCTGTCTGTCTGTCTGTTACCTTTTCACGGCTAAACTACTGAATCGATTGACTTGAAATTTGGTACAGGGGTAGCTTATGGTCCAGGAAAGAACATAGGATACTTTTTATCCCGAATTTCCCAAGGGAACGGGAACTACGCGGGTGAAACCGCGGGTGCTGCTAGTTTGAAATAAATTTGGGTTTGGATAATAAGTTAATTATGTTAAGAGATGGGAAAGAATTGCTTTTTGAAAGTTTCAAAACATTTGAATGGGTTAATTGACTTTAGGTTCATACAATAATAAAAATTACCTAAAAATGTGACTTTAAATAATTTGGCAAATAGGTACATAGTTTATAAAGAATTACACCTACCTAATACTAGAATGCAACAGATCATTAGTTAAATGCACTTTCTTATTCTGGTTGTCACCTCCAGTAATCAAACACAGGTAATCAGCAACAGCTCCTCGCCCGGGACTGTCCAGGGTTCGGGCCTCATAGTCAGACACCCAACAGTGAATACCTCTTCTTCCAGAGAATACCCAGAGTATACTTTGGAACCCAAAATCCTCTGGAATAGAAAAAAAAATATGTTTATTTAGTATTCATGTAAAAAATATACACATTTACCTTGATTTTTTATAAATAATGATTGGTTGAGTAATTAATGATGCATAAATATTTTTTATGAATAAACATAGCTAATATGTAACAATATTTCACTAGGATTAATTAAATAAACAACACATTATTATGAAATATCACACGTTATCAGAGGAAATATTTTTGGTTTTTAAATCATAAGAAAATAAAGAGAAAGGGGAATTTAAATTACCTTTCAAAGCCCTATCAATGATTTCACAAGCAATAACCATGAACTTCCAACATTTTTCACAAACTTTGGCCTCTTGGCAACATGTTCGGACCTCATCATAGTCTGTCAGATCAATATCAAATACCAATTCTCTTGATAAAACTACAGCATCATGTCTTCCTATTGATGGTCTGGAACAGATTAAAAATGTTGATTATTTTAAAGTAAGTAACTTGAAGCAATAATAATTGTATTTGAGATAATAATTATCAATACCTACTCTGCTTATGTATGCTACTAGATATAGGTTTCTCAAAAAACACATAAAAACTTCAATATTGTCTAAGAGACTTTTATAAGAAAAAACTTACAAATACTAGACAACATAGCTACATACTTTGTATTATACACAGCACCAATATCTAATTTATGTGGACATTTCTTCTGCAACAGTGTCTGAAGCTCCTTTTGATTACTTATCGACAAGTATCGTAAATATACATCATCAGCTAATGTGAATGATAACTCTCGATTGGATAGCGGCTGAGGAGCACTCCCACAGGCAAGCCACCTGCAGAATATACTTTGAGGGAATAGTCTCGTGTAATACAACGGTAACATATCCGATAGCAAGTTTTCATCATGACTGTCCACCTAAAATAAAGGTTTTGGAGTTAATTCGGTGAGAATAAGGTAAAAGTAGGTAAGTATATAGATAAATCAAAGCTAAAATAACATCGTCAGAGTAAACCTGAGAAGTAAACATACCATGTTGATGGTTTCAATATATCCTTTTGCAAACTTACACTGTTTGTAAGACTAAACTATTATATTTTTGATTAACTTTAATTGAACAGTAACTGTGTAACTTTATTAGTAATCATTAAAATAAAACTATTTACTTATGATAAAAAAGCAAAATCTGAAAAAAAACGCGCGTAATTTTTTCAATTCTTGTGTTTTTGGCTTCTGAAGGCATCAAGCCACAACTCCGCCAATTTCGAGTGTTTCGCTGCTAATACACATAAATTTTGGAGATGATCGGTAAGAATGCCGATGGTCGGTAATATTGAGGATATGTCCCGACTTATCGCTGCAGGATCAAATTTCTGAAAGGACAAACACAACATATAATAATACACATACATAAACTCACATATATATATATATATATACTGAACAAAAATACATAGATATAATACTAGAAAAGAGATAGAAGATGCATGCAATATTTACAGTTTAATTTGGTTAGTACTAACATATTTACATAGTATTTTACAGAATGGGGTATGTACAAGGGAAAGGAGACAGTTCATAGAAGTGGGACGAGGGATATCAGGGGGAAGGGTATCATAGAGTGATACTGATTGTTTAGGACAGTTGAAGAAGATATGCTCAATAGTGCCTTCATCCAAACCACATTCACATAGGGAGTGATCCCTGACCCGAATTTTGGCAAGAAAAACAGGGGAGCAAACATGGCCAAGACGTAGTCGACAAATGGTGGAAATAGTAGATTTGTCGAATCTACGGTATTTATAAAACCATGGTTTGACTGGAATGATCGGTTGGATATTCCCGTAGTGCTTGCCTTTCAAATTTTTGGACAATCGCCATTTGGATAACCAGGACTGATGTAGAAGGGATTTGGATAAGGAGCAAAGGTCTTGGGAGTGGACATTAAAATATTCGAGGCTACCTATTTGGCTTGCGTCTTTAGCACATGAATCAGCAGATTCATTGCCTAGGATTCCAGAGTGGCTCGGAATCCAAGCCAACACAATTTCAATTCCTAATTCATGGCATTCATACAGAGCTGCTCGAATTTTTAAAATGATAGGGAATTTGGACTTGGAACGGAATGGATTTGATTTTATGGCTAGGAGACAACTTCTGGAGTCAGACAGAATAATGGCTTGGGGAACAGTGTGCGATTTAACAAATAAAATGGCTTCCAGAATTGCAATTGCCTCTCCTGTAAAAACCGAGCAAGTAGAGGGGCACTTAAAGCTAAGAATTATATTGTGCCTTGGGATCCAGACTGCGGCACCTACCGGATTATCTCCGATTTTTGATGCATCTGTATAGACAGTCAGCCATCCCTCATACTCGGTGTTAATTTTATTATTAAAACACGTATTAGCACACATAGAATTTTTGTTTAAGCCAAAATCCAGCTTGATATTGGGTTGAAAAATAAGACACTTAAAATTTACCGCAAATAGAGGACAGGCTAGATTCTGGATGACAGGGTTAGGGAGGCGGGTGAAATTGTAAAATGAACGGAGGACACAAGGCAAGTTTTCTAAAGAAGAGTTGGATTGAATATTAAGTAGGGAGGTTAAATAATCTAGCTTACTAAGAAGGGGATGGCTAGAATTATAAATAATTTTTGAAATGAATCTATCCGACAAATATTGTCTACGCAGGGAGAGAGGGGGTTCTCCACTCTCTACCTGCATAGCATTTATAGGAGTAGACTTCATGGCACCTAGAATCACTCTCAAACATTTTGATTGGACTTTGTCTAGTTTTTCTAGGGCTGATTTATTGCACGGATCTAATAAGAAGGAGCCATAATCCATATGGCTACGGATTATGGCGTTGTATAGTAACTTTTGACTAAAAGGATGTGAACCCCACCATACACCAGAAAGAGAACGGAGAATACTAACATTCTTATCACATTTGGAAGAAATGTAATCACAATGAGGAGTCCCTGTCAATCGAGAATCCAGCCAGACACCTAGGAATTTGGAAGAGTTTTTGACAGGAATCTTTTCACTACCTATGTAAATATTTACCGACGGGACTATCCTTTTTTTTGTAAATACTACTACATTGCTTTTAGTAGCGGAAAGATTTAAGCCATGTGATTCTAGCCAGACGGATAAGTTTGATAAGGCTGTATTTAGATCGGAAGTGGCGTGTTCAATGGAATTTGAGGATTTGTACAGGGCTAGATCGTCTGCATATTGGAGGACATTACAAAAGGGTTCAGCAGCTTTTTCGAGGTCATAGGTGTAAATGGCGTATAGCAGAGGGCTCAGCACAGAACCCTGAGGCAAACCCTTCCAGATAGTTCTAGCAGGAAGACGGTTATTTTTGAATTTTATATAAATGGTTCTTTCTGTTAAAATATTGATGACGAAACGAATCATCTTTTCGGGAATACTCAGCTGGATGAGTTTTCTCCTGAGTACCGGAAGAAGGACGTTGTCATAAGCCGAAGTAATGTCTAAAAATACGCCAACAAGAGATTCTTTTTTTAAAAAGCTAATACGGACATCCGTTGTTAAAATACTAAGACTATCCAAAGTACTCATGCCTTTGCGGAATCCATACTGAGTCCTAGCCAACATTCCTTGACTCTCTACGAACCATTCCAATCTGTTTTTTATAATATGCTCTGTAATTTTGGATAGGACAGACGATAAAGCGATGGGTCTGTAACTACTTGGGTCCGAAGGGTCTTTACCTGGTTTCAGTATGGGGACAATGACTTGTGACTTCCAGGTATCTGGAATTACCCCAAAGTCAAAAAATCGGTTCAGAAGATTTAAGAATAGTTTCTTGGCTGTATCGGAAGAATGGATAAGGAATGAATAAGGAATACCATCTATTCCGGGAGACGAGTCAGTTAGGCCCTCAAGAGCTGATTCCAATTCATTAAACGTGATGGAGTTTGTTAGAATGTTATCAGCTGACGGTAGGTAAATGGGACATAGAGGGAAGGAATTTTGTGCAGGAACGTAAGGAGGGGCAAGTTTGTCCGCAAAGGAATCAATCCAAGAGTCCGGATCATTGCAAGTTAAATTTTCTGAGGTGCAAGAACCTCTATATCTTTTTATTTGTTTCCAAACGAGAGCAGACGGCGTCCTCGGAGAGAGGCTTTCACAGAAAGATTTCCAACCTTGTTTCTTTTTCTTTGACAGCGTTCTCCTGCTTCTTGCTGCATCTCGTTGGAATTGTAGATAATTAACTTGATTCATTGCAGAGTTGTAGGTAGCCTCGGATTGATTCCTTTTTTGAACAGCTGAGGAGCATTCGGGGTCCCACCAAGGGGTAGAAAGGAAAGATTTTTTATTGTTCTTAAGGGGGATGGATTCGTCAGCAGATAAAATTATTGATTGGATGAGCATTGAGTAGATTGACAAGACATTATGTTCCTCTAAATCAGGGAAATCTGAAATTTTGGTGTCTAAATTCGAGGAAAAAAGAGACCAATTAGCCCCAGATAGACGGTATTTAAAGGTAGGTGATGAGTTAGTGGGAGGGGATACTCTGGAAGGATGGGATATAATAATAGGGAAGTGATCACTTCCATAGGATAAGGGAAGGATTTTCCAGGTTAAGATTGAAGATAGAGAGGGAGAACATATAGTAAGGTCAACAGCGCTTTTAGGATTTTAGGAAGGGAGTACTCTGCGGGTAGGAGAGCCATCATTTAACACACATAGGTTAATTTCGTCAAAAATTTCTAAAAGGGAGTAGGCAAAAAGATCATTGTGACTGGAGCCCCATGATAGATGGTGAGCATTAAAATCCCCCATCACTATGATAGGAGGTGGGATGGAGGATATAACCATTAATATATCTGGGATCAGACAGGAATTAGGATGGGGTATGTAGATAGAAAGGAAGGATATATTGAACATTTTAACTGCAACTGCATTGAAGAGAGGGGAATGGGAGGGGAGAAGGATTTGAGAAAAGGGAGATGAACGTTTAACCAATAAGGCACTGCCTGCATAACCATCGGCTCTATCATCCCGAAGACAGGAGTATCCCGGCACCCTGAAAGGAGAGCCGGGAACTAACCAAGTCTCCGAGATGGCTAGGACCGATGGATTATGTTTATTAGTTAAGTGCAATAGTTCAGATTTCTTGGAACGAACACTTTTAGCGTTCCATTGGAGGAACGTTAAAGGAGCCATTGCAAAGACTTACTAATTGGGACAGTTTTTCGGCAACGTGGGACGGTAAATTGGAGTTGTTTTGTGAGATAATGGAAATGAGCATGGATAGGAGTAATTCTAATATGTTAGGATTTTGGAGAATGGGAGAGGATATTTCAGAAGTAGAGGAGGGTTGGGACAAGGCACAACCATTGGATTGGGAGGAACTAGGGGTGGACACAATAGACTGGTGAGCAAGTCTGTCATATGACTTACCCAATGGGGCTCTCTGTCGGGGTTCTAGGTAGACAGTTTTTTTATAGGAATGGGACTGTGATGGGGTAGAAGAGGATTGGGGAATGGAAGAGGGATATGGACGAGGCCGGCTTGGCTCAGAAGTTACTTCAGCGAATGATCTGGTGACTTTTGGGAAATGGGAGGAAGCTTCTTCATAGGAGATGCATTCGTTCGACATAAGGCTTTTAATAGACTTTTGTCTGTCTTGCTCAGGGCAACATCTGCTAGTAGCAAAATGTCTCCCCGAACAGAACAGACAAGAGGCTAGGGATTCTTCGATATTACAGCTATCTCCAGAGTGGGGTTGTGCACAGCGGTAACATCTTGCCTTGGAGCGGCACTGTGTTTTGATGTGGCCAAACCGGCAACAGTTTTGGCACTGAATTGTAGGGTATTGGTATACCTCTACGGGGAGGGAGTTGTAGCAGGAGTATATATAGGAAGGAAGCTGTTGACCTTGGAAAGTGACTACAACAGTTTGGGTAGGAATCCAAGACACTAAGTTAGTAGTGTTATCACGGCTTTTGCGGTTGAGTCGACGAGCTTTTAGAATCTGGCCACAGCCATTTGGTAGAACCACACCGCTTATAAACTCATCCATAGACCATTCGACTGGCACGTTACGAACTATACCCATACGTGAGATGTTGTAGGAGGGAATAGCGGCCTGGAGCTTGTTTTGTAGGAGGAGGGGATTGTCCAAAAATTTGTTAGCATCATCTGCCGTAACAAATGACACAGATATTTTGTTACGTCCAACTTGTTTTACACCGTCCGGGCAAACGTTTTTTACATTATTTTTAAATAACAATTGACCTAACTTTAATGGGCGGATAGTCGATCCTGCGGATGGGTCTGGTTCCGATCGTGAAACAATAACTATAAATGGTCCTTTATCCGATAGGCTATACTCCTTAACTCCAACAACAAGGATTGGGTGAATCCAAGTAGTTTGGATGGAGGCAGAGGCCATATCTGCATTGGTGATGGTCCTTTTGGCGTTAGAAGGGTCTACTGTCTCTAAACGTCGTTTTGGAGCAGAAACGGAGTCATGATTGGGGTCTGGGGGATCAGGGGGATCTGGAGGCACCACCTCCATTTTGAGGTTACAACAATTAACAGATAAACACTAATACACAATCACAAATAAATGGTTAGTACACTTACAGATAGTTTAAAACTGCAAAGATTCGCACATAAAACTGTATAATCCGAAACAAAAACTAAATAACACTATATTTGTCTCAAACACAAGTATTAGCAAACGAATCTCAAGCAAGAGTAAAAAAAACGCGCGTAAAACTTCCACTCCAGTTTGTTTGACAGACCGACCGGCGGCCAGCAGGCTGACTGACATTGACATTCATCATGTTATGTCACTGACGCTGACAGTCATTAATTGCTTGAGTGAGTCATTTCAGTACAGTTGGTAAAGATAGTCTATGGCTATATTCAAATATTAAAATAAATCTACCCTCATTTTCTTTTATACCTACAATAGATTGGCATAAATACCCAACAACAAAATTCCTTCTTGCTCAGTCTTCCGTTGAAGTTTAAACATAGTTGACGAAATATCTAAGCACCATATTTTATTTGAAATTGTATCTAGTAAATATGGATATAAACTTTGATAACACATTCTTGCTTATAATAAAAATATCATTGGGTTAGTATAAGTATCTTGTAGTTTCAATAACTTAGTATATTTTTATTTTATTAAGCTATCAATTTGTTGTTAAGCTACCTTGCTCTACATTTAAGTTACATTTAAACAAAGTACCGCCTAATATTGTCAGATTTATGCTACGTACAAATAATTTGGCTTTACCAATTAGTACTTTTATTTTCATTTTCAGGCATATTTACTGGAAGATTACAAAATGTATATGAGAGAATCTATGAATTATCAGCCAGCAATATTGAGAGGTTTTTGGAAAGACCAATGGTTTCAACATTAATTGCATCTTCAATCTTTGCGTTATTATTTGGGCTCACATGCCTTTCATTTATTGTATTAATTTCGGTGGCCTGCGTGTTGTGTGTAATCATATTAATAGAAGGTAAATATGATTACGTTTTAATTTAGGTAAAATCTAATATGAAAAATGTTATTATTCACAAAAATAATCTGGATTATACAATATTTTAATGAAATTCATTTCTGTTTCAGGATTGATTTTAAGCATTATTTTAATTTTGGTGATTGCTTCAACAATTTTATCTACAGGGGTAGTCATTATCGTGTATGGTTTAAAATCGACATGGCAGAGGAAAATGTTATGAGCTGGAAATATATTGACTTCTGATTAGCTTTAATGGTTAGCAAAAAATAATGTTATTAATTTTAAGACTTTTTTTTATATTATCAATTTAAATATTATCAATTTAGAAGTAGGTAAGTAAATAAATTATAAACCAAAATACGAAGATTATCAAGTAAAACAGTAAAACTGATAATGGTAAATGGAATTGGTGATGGTGACATTATTATTAATCCGAATTCAACATATTTTTAAGTTGAAAGTAATTAAGTACATATTTAAATGACTATAATATATACTGTAATTAATAATTTTAAAAATGTAAATATATAGATAATTTAATTGTGAATCATTAAAATAAATTATTTATTGCTATGTTTTATTTATAAAAATAGGCTATCCTTCATACTGTTGTTCAATTGTAAATCGTGACACGCCAAGTTTTTATTTATTTATAATAAGTAAGTACCTAAAAATAAATAATCATAATAAAATATTGCCGGATTAGTAGATGCTATAATGCCATACGTACATCCAAAAGTTACATAAATTAAAGGCGATCCGATCACACGATTACAAAAACCATTACAGTTGGTTTTATTATGAGTATGTATTCGTCTTTGTCTGTTTTTCAGTAATGTGATAGAAGCATATATAATATAGAATTTACTAAAACGCTTAAATAATGGTTATTTGTTGGTAAATCGAAGAGTTATGACATGGCCATCCACATGAGCCAAGTACGAGTCGTACTCGCACAATTTTTTTTTACACAGTTTTATTATCTGTATTATATTAGTCTATGTAGTCTATGGCGTATGACGCAGACCACAGATTATGTGTAGACTATAGTTAAATAGTGTTGTGTATAATGTAAAAAACAGACTATCGATAACTTAGAATTATTATTACATGATAGCATTTATGATATACACCCTTATTTTGAAATTGCGATACCTTATCTCACAGCTAATGTAAACGACGGGTGACAATATAATAGTGAAGTTAGTTTTTTTCTTTTGCTTTTATTTAAAAAGTTATGATAAGTCTAAGATTTTCAAAATCCCGCCGAATTTTATTGCTATTCTACACCGAACGCTGCGATACACAGCTGAGCGCGGTCATCGACCCGAGCCGTCACAGAATACTTGATAGCTAGTGTGCCGTCTGGTAATACGACATTTATTTTGTATTTTTTAAAGATAAGTAATCGACTATCATTTTTGATATTTTTATTGGATATATGGATTCAGTTACTGCTACAGATATTCTGATTTTAATTAGTCCCATATTTTCAAAATAGGGGTGTATATGTTTATAAAAATATTTTACTGAAATCAGAGAGAATCGGACATAGTTATTCCTTTACTGTTAACACATATAATAATTAATCTGTAATAAGTCAATTCTGACAAAATTTAATATATTTAACATATTGTACAAGTGTAAATCGAAGCAATAGTTTAATTTATTTATGGTTGACATTCCTGAGGCCAGAATTATCGATTGTCAAAAAGTATCGATAACGTAAATATTAATAATTTCACATCCCTAGCTAGCAGTTTAAAAAAAAGAGAGAGGTAAAGCGCAAGGCGCAAGTAGTGTTCAAAGAACAGAAATTGAGAAATATAAATAATTAGATTACAGGAATTTCAGATTTCATGTAAATAAACACTTTACAAATATTTGTTATTTACTATTGTGTTAAATTTCGTAATACATTTAACAGTTGGCAAACTTAAGTGGACGACGAGTGAAGTCATTATAATTTAGGAGAGCAAGGCCATAATTTTGTTGAAGATACAATAATGTGAAATCCGTGCAAATGTAAGTTTTGTATAAAATAATACTATACTAACTATAACTCTATTGTCTCATAATCTGATAGGATAATACGTACTATTCATAATACTTACTCAAATATCCAACCCCTTGAACTTTAGTGTACCATACAAGTTAATTCAATAGAGTTATTACTGATATTCTATTTATTACTTAAAACTACATCTATTTTCGTAAATAAATGGCTATTATGTGACCAAAATGTTGTAATACAAATTCGTAATCTAGGGTCATCAAAATCCTTTTCTTGGTCATCTATTCACGTTCATAACGCCCTAAGCTCTGATAAAGATAATTTATCATTGACTACATTTGGTAAATACATAATCTTTAAGTCATATGTGCCTATTGAATAGTTAAACTACAATTGTATTCTAGAATAGAAATTCTGCAGATAAAAACCTCCTGTATCACAAAAAAAAAAAGGTAGCACTCCGGGAGTTCCGGCAGAAGTGAAAACTTCAATATAAACGTTGTGTTTAATTATAAGTATAAAAGTACTATCATTTATGAGGTAGAATACAATGTTTATTTATTGTCAACTATTTACTACACAACAGTCAAGCAATCAGCTGTCACCATCCTTGGATACGCGTGGGACGCTGTACATAAACACACACGGTCATTCGCGCAAGCGCCCTGTGCCGCCTAAACAGAGCAGCACACTCAGGCACGGTAGAAAGAGTGGGAGATACTAGTTCCTCTCCCTTCCCCTCGATCTTACGCTTTTTCGATCAGCATCACGTGACCCTGACGCGAGTTTGAAAGTTTTTACCCATACAAAAAAAGTGCTCAGCGCCGCTAAAGAAGTTTTCACTTCAAAAAATACTTGACATTTAACATTTAAGTAAAATATCTTACAAGTAATATAAGTACAGAATTACAAATGTCCCTTACATTTTTGTCAAAATTGTTGCCAAATACTTGCCAGAGGTATTTCACAATCTAGTTGGATTGCTCATTCCTTTAGCATAATTTGTTATAAAAGCATTGATTTAGGCTGGTATTTTGTTAAATGACATTTAAAATTCATAAACTGCTATGCCCTAATTTAACAAAAGATACCAAATATTATTTCATTTGTCTTAAAATGAATATGAATTAAAAATGTATCACAATGCAGCTAATAAGTGTATAATGGATTCTGAAATATACATAATGTTATTGTTTTGTTAACTGTATTTAAGACAATAATAGCTAAATCGATTGTTCCATTAGACAAGGAATTTATTGCTTTTAAAATTTGCTGGTTAATGTAGTGTGAGACGGTTGTAATTACCAAAATGTGTTTATTTGTTCTATTTTCAAATTGAAACATGAGTAATTATTTGATGTATTTTTATACCGAGGTTATCAGAAGACTTGTGGAATTTTACTAACCCCTGATTGAACCATTAAAATATCATGATTTTTCTGAAAGAAACTAGTAGTATTTTAAAGTTAAAGTATGAAATCAGCAAATAATGAAATGATTTTATAGGTGACAATCATGATAAAATTATGACAACACTTTATACCAAGAGACCGTTTGATGACTCAATTGCTTGTATTTTTCCTGTTAAGTGTTAAGATACATGTTGTGTAGATTGTATAAAATTGACTTATGATAAAAAATTTAAAACTTTATTTCCAAATATTAAACTCTTTGCGCAGTAGTTGTGAGGCTGTTAACTTAAAAACAAGAGATGTCTGATATTGGGTTTTCTTTGAATAGTTTTAAAAAACCAAAATCTTTAGATGAGTATTTAAATTAAAACTGGCCATAATCCTTACTTACTCTCAAAAATTCTAGTTACCTGTTAATAAATGTAAGTAAATGTCTTATCCCCATTTTCTCTAACAATGTTAAGGTCAGACAAACATACACCTAAACAAAACTAGTGTGTACAAAATGAATAAGAAATTATTGTTTGTTGAAAACCTTATGTAACACTCAATTTCAATCAAATAATGTTTAGCTTTTGTTAACATGCAAAGGTCTTTGTTTTCATTTATAAGTACACTAGCAACGCCCCGCGGGTTCACCCGCGTAGTTCCCGTTCCCTTGGGAAATTTGGGATAAAAAGTATCCTATGTTCTTTCCCGGACCATAAGCTACCCCTGTACCAAATTTCAAGTCAATCGGTTCAGTAGTTTAGCCGTGAAAAGGTAACAGACAGACAGAGTTACTTTCGCATTTATAATATTAGTTAGGATTAGGATATAGATTCTATTTGCTTTTAGCTAAATTTCTGTGTATCCAATTGTTTTCTTAAAATACAAGTTTAATGACGCCATATTTCCCAATTACGTAAGATATTAACCCGTTACGTAGTACACTTGTGGTTACCATTATCCTGCTTACAAGTCAATTTTGTTTCATAAATTCATAACTGCAATACAACTGATGTAGTCAATACTCGGTAAACTAAGTTAATTAATTAAATATACTTACTATTAATAAAATTTAATAATAATTTGTCTCATTGTAGGTCTTTGAAGACTAAACACACAAAACGACATCACAATTGATCTTGTAAGTAATCTTTTTAATAAAATAACATAAACATATCTTTGTTTTATAATTCAGAATTTAAAATGTTTTCAAATAAACAAAACATTAGCTTGAAATTTGTTTGTCATCTCATCAGTTTAGGTAGTAAACGTTATTCTCTCGTTAATGCAAGGTCATGTTGTTTTTATTGTTTATACATAGTTTCAGTGTTTCTTAAGTCATACTTAGACTTCTGCTGCCTTATTAGTGTTGAAGGTCTCTTTGATTTAACGCTAATCCAGATTGTGAACTGTAACCCATCTCTCATTGAAGTTTTGAGATAACTTGGTTTAACTCTAGTTCTGAAACGCTAATATCGATAGCTTCAAAATTCAAAAGTAGCCTTAAACTTGAGACTGATAAATTCAAGTTCTGAAAAGCTTCTATCTATAACCATAATTTCAAATTTCAACACCAGCTTAAAACTGACTTTGTTAAACTAGGCATAAACCCTTGACGCTAATAATGATGTAGTTGATAATGATTATCAAATGTTGAATAATGTATAAAGCCTAACTCTAATAAGGCAGTAGTTGTTTTATGATACTCAAATATTATGTTATGATATTGTGTTGTTCTATATTCGGTTATATGATGTTGCGTGTTTTAGGGCAGTTCGTCAAGCTGGCGGCCCTCCAGGATGCGGTCCGCGCGCCCTCGCTAGCACCGCGCGTCACACGTAACGTCGCCACACTTACAGGTACTTTGGAGATAATTTAGTAATACATTAGTAGGGCCCTTACCCCCGAATAATATGTGCCAAACCCGTGGGAATTTCGCGTAAAAAAGTATTCGTCATTTTTCTTATCATACGACAGTTTTCTTTTCATAGAGAATAACTGTACCAAACTACGATTTTAACCGCTTAGCTCCCAATCCCGTAAAAATCGGGGATATTCGTTATATTTCACCTAAATCGGTCCAGTAGTTTTAGCTTGAAAGAGTTACAAACATTAATACAAACTTTTGCCTTTTGTAATATTAGTGTGATGTGTTTGCTTGTCCTCAACGGATGTACGAATTCTTGTGGTTAGTTGAGACACGTGAGAGCCAACAATTATGTTTTTTATTCCATTAATCTCCAAGGATAGTTAACGCGGATAAGACCATTGAGCGTAGCTAGTTATTAAGAATAGATTAACTATCTATTCAGTTTGATATTCTACCAATCATACCAAATAGTAGAATATTTAAATTCTGTAAAACAAATAGAATTTCGGTTATCACATTCAAATATTTAAGCAATCTAAAAGGATTAAATATTTGAATTGTGTTTATTGACTTTTGTTGCTCACTGTACCTGTATGATAGCGGAGTACGCATAAATGTTATGTACGTATTTAGGGAAGTAATTAATGTGTGTGAGTAATTGATGATTTGATGACACAGTTGGTTAAGTACTAATGCTTTTGTATTGTATATTCATTTTAGGTTTTATTGAACAAAGTTTTTGAATTGCTATGCATTGGATAAATCGTATGCAAATCGGTTTGATACTGCGGTCAATTGTTTAGTTAACTTCACGACAAAGATTTCGATAGTTGAAGCTTATAAAATAAACAATGCAAGGTTTTAAAGTAAAGGGTTTATGAATGGGGTGAAACCCGCGAGGTGTGATTGGCTGGTTGCCAGCCCGCGACTATTCTGGGTTGGGCGGGCGGCGCGCGAGCATTTTCAGTGTAACTCCGCGCTTACATTAAACCGCTCTCGCTCGCCAGCACTCTCGTACGCTAAATGCTTGGCGGACTCATTTATATAAACTTATATAATTTGCCTTTTCACAGACATTCCATATGATAAATACTCATTCAGTTAAAGTTGTTACAAACTTATTTTTCGTCTGTTGTGTTTATGTTGACAATTACTTTATAAATAATATGAACACAAACATTAATTTATCTTTTTATAAACAATTGATGATGTAATTATTCGTTTATTATATTTTTTGTCAGTTCATCTGCCACATCCAGCCTGAAAACTGAGAGATGAAAGGTATTAATGAGTTCTAAGTCTAACACTTCTTTAATGTTTGTAATGTGTCTTGTCCGTTTAATTAACATAATTTATTCATGTATGGAATGAAGAATATTCAAGTTTTCTTTATATGGTATTATGTGTCTGTGACTTGAGGTTTGTTGCAACATAGCGTAAGAAAGGTTATGTTATAACATTCAATAAACCTGTTGTAAAAAAACAATCGAAGTGGGTGACTAACCTATCAGTCAGGTTCACTATTCATATCCTCGCGATAACTAGTTTGTCGTGACACGGTTGTATTAGTAATGTTGTGAAGATTCATTCAACATTAACGAATCGATTATTACCTATTACTTTATGTTAGACTCCCGCGATGAAAGCCCGATACAAGTTATTTCTGATTGCCATAAACGATAATGAAGTAACAGCAACAAGATTAGAATTGAATTTATTTTTAATCAAAAGATCTAAATGCTTTCCGTCTAAACGTCACTGATAACGATATGTAATAAACGAAAGTGAATTGAATTGAAAGTGAATAACAACGCCCAGAAAAATGGCCAATATAAATACGATCTGTTGGGTCGAATGTTTCGGTTCTAGTGAGTAATTTGGATTCACTTATGTAATAATAAAGTATGTAGTTGGAAATTTTTGGACTGCAAGTTAACGCACATGTTCTCTACTCATACTCAGTAAACGGTCTACATACGAAATTTTAAATGTCAGCGGTGTATAACGATTTATGCGTGGGCGTTATATAATTTGATGGAAATTGTTGGTTATGGTCTCATAACAATCCGTAATTATTGTAGTTTTAGGCCTTTTTGCGATACAAGGTCGCATAGAGTAATTGCGTCAATGAATAGCGGGACAGCCCATCGTGTCGAGGTGACCCTGCTAGGGCATCGATGCCAACATATTGACGACATCCTTATTTTTATTGGTTATTCGAATGAGTACGACGACCGTGCCGCCTACACGTAATATCTGTTATGTGTTATGCGTGTGTAGTCGCGCGTCGCCTCTATTACATGGTTTTTTCAAACCTTTAACTTCCTTTGTTATTATATTTTTGGTTAGACTATAGATAGTATATATATTTGCCTTACCCAGCTGGATTAATAAAAAAGTCGTATCAGACTTTTTGACAGGAGATAACAGGTAATATGGTAACTGCAATAGTACGGTCCTCTTATGCAGTACTTGTCTAAGCTTAATAAACAATTTATGGCTGGCTATAAATTATAAAGGTATTGTTTAATTTTATAATATAAGCAATTAAGCAATAGTAATAAATTGGAAAGTACCCAGACTACGGAAATACTTACATTATGAGTCGAGTCGTTAATAAGTATTAAGAGTTTAATAAGAACCTATTACTTGGAAATCATTTTATTCCTAGTTCGCAATACAATTCTTATGTAAAGTATGTCTCGATATTGCTTTAAGTCACGTAGGTTGCTGTAGGATATAAAATCTCTCCACAGTATAAAGCAGTACTTGTTTTTATAAATTAGTCGCGGGTAATTTATATTTTATCACCATTTCTAAATCGTTAATGCAAGGCTGTTCCATCACATATGTAGGTACGAAGCTATCTTCGTTCACACGCTGATTTTGATAAATATTAGCATTTCTTATATTGATTAGAGACAGGTGTTTAAATTAATTAAATATGGTTATTATTATACAGTGAGAATGTTGTGGTTGTGGTTCATTGTTTGTCTCTATGGAGGTGATCCGAAGAGCAGACGGCAGACGGTCATTGTCAACGGTCGCAACTGATCAGTTTCGCCAACTGTTATCGGCATAATGACGTTATTTACGTTATCTCGACACCTATCTATACGCAAATTATATCGGTTGATTATAAGTGTTCGTTTTACAGTGCACGTCCGCACAAGTGTTGGTGAAAATTGTGTTATTTGTTTGTTGTGATGTGAACGCCTGTGGAAAGTTTATACAATAAGATTATATGGTGTAAATCTGGTAATAAAGTGATGGCCGGAAGGATACAACGGCCGCGGCCGCCGTGTCGTGATGAGTACAGTGAGAAGCGACAAGAACTGCTCAGATCATGGAGCGATGGTGAGTTAACCAGGCCCCACACCCTAGCAACAAAATGTTTCAAGCTACAATTATTGATCCCATTTTACCGAGAAGCAAATGTGTCTTGTGTGTGGTTGATACCCACACACAAGACACATTCGTATAGAGGCAATCATTGTTGCTTGAAACTTTTGTTGCCTGAAACATTTTTTGTTTTGTGTGTATGCCGCCAGGGTTATAAAGGAAACGTCTAAAGATTCAGTTCTCAACTGATTTATCTTCCAATCTTGATACAATATCCTTTGTTAACTTTGTTATTTACATTGATATACTTAGGTACTCGTAGTGGCTGTAAACAGAACGCTTAATTAGTTTTATCCATTGCTTTCTCTAGTAATAGGTACACTGTCGTTAAGTGAATGTAAATTGATGGAGATTCGTATCAGTTGCGTTTCGTTTTTAACTAAGTAGTTTGTTTGTATGTTTAAACGATAATTAAAGTTTGTGACTACTATAGTTGAAAGCTGATGTGTATTTATTCTAACAATATTTTATTCTAATAAATTGTATTGAAATTATTTTGTCATACATTTATTAGTGCTTAGGTTGTAAATCCTGTTTTTAAATAAGGAGTGCTTATTTTTATCTTAGAAATCTTAGATTAAGTGGGTTTTGATAAAGAACCTACTCAAGCAAGTCTGCCTCTGTAACATACAATAGGTATATTAATAAAATTTACTTATGGATCGTTTAATACCTTGTCTCAGTCTACAATCGTATAAGTAGAACTATTTTAATAAAATCCATCGTACTAAGTGCTAAATAGTGATATTATTGTAATAAGTTTATTTGTATTTTTTGTAAACATTCGATTTTAGTGCTTACGTTTAACGAAGATATAAATTTTGGATGTCATCCAAAATACAACGTTCTAAATTGAAATATACGTAATTATACCCAATATTTATTATTTAGATGTGACAGGCGTTGTTTTCAATGGCTGCTTTTCAAACGAATTGGAAGTAATTCTTACGTAAAATTCATTATTATTAAATAAAACGTAATTGAATACATAATCTTTTATTCAACTTGTTATCATTAATCACTCGAAACGAGTTATTGAAAAGGAGAATTGTTTTTAAAGAATAGTTGTCTCTGTAATTAAAGTAATTGACAGTTTTGCACATGCACATTATTATGCGATGTTTTAAATACTCACATAAAGGTAATAATCTTAACCGTCCTTTTGATTTCGGCGGGAAAAAATGAGTCCCTATTTCCCTTGGTCACACAATAATTTGAAAACGGATTGTACGTAACTGGATAATATTTGTTTTTACTTTTATTATTGACAGTAAAAGGTTTATTTGAAAGAAAATTTTGGAAAATACATGAGAAAATACAAAACCGCGCGGGGTCGGGCGAGTCGCTAGTACTTTACAAATGATTTGAAAATAAAATATTACTGAATAATTATATTAAACATTTGAATATTATAACTAGTATTATATATTATGAAAGCTGAAAATTTGCAATATTTAATATTTTTTTATCCATAAACTCATTGAGAATTATGAGAAAATTATGTCATAAGATAACTGAAAATTGTCAACTCGTCTATTGAATAGCATGATTGCATTGAGATGGTGTGAGAGTACTCTCAGAGTGCATGCCCCCAGTGACGCGGTCACCGGCGAGCCGCAAGGGGCGGGGGACTATCGATTCTGTCTGCTGTTTGCATACTAAATACGGAATGTAGACGCCCGGCGAAGCTGCTCTTGAACACAGACACTTTACTGCATTGCGCTCAAGTTCATGTACTCCTAACATTCCATGCACTTGTTGCGTTTTACATCTAATTATAGGAATTATTAGACACTAAATTACTTCTGTTTTTATGTTATGTCAATTAACTCTTTCCATTTTATGATGCGGTTAAAATATACAACTTTTCAACTCATCAATGTGTGTTTCTGTTTACATTTTGTTTTGTTTACTAACTGTATTAATATGTGGTTTATTAGTATTGTATTTATTGTTTTGTTAACAGAACTGTGCAGTAGCGAGGAGGTGCCAGAGGTAGAGATCGTGAGCCTCCTACAAGAACACATACCGAAGTACCGCTTGAGAGCTGACAGTCTTACGCAATTTGGAGGTAATTTTAAACGGTACTTTTGTTTATACATTTGAATGATAATTACTTGTACGATATTTTCAAATGATAATGAATCTTTGTTTAATTTGTAACGAGTAATATACTTCTTAACGAAATAACATAGAATATACTCTGATAGCAGTAGTAAATAAATTACTGTAGAAAGTTAATTAATTGCTAATATATAACATTAAGTATCTAAGCCTAGTAATGATTTCCAAAGTTAATGACTTTAAACACCTTGTAATTGTAAGTGCGTAGTTTTCCGTAAATATACCTCTCCAGTTTGGATCCTTCGTGCGTGATGTCCAACCAAATACATATTTGACTTTAATACCCTCTAACTACCAATAATTAATCCTTTGTTTTGCTTTTTTTGGATAAACCAAATAGACTCAACTACTTGTAACATCTACTCCATGTTGGTCGTACAAAAACCGAGACTGAAGGTTTAACGTACGCTCCCGAAGAGAAGTTTACACAAAGATTTCATTCATGTCGTCAGAAATAGAACCACGTGTTTTGAACTAACTTTAAAAAAGATTATCTTTTTGTTTGCTTTATGTTTTGTTGCGATTTTTTAATAACAACTGGATCGGATCATCGCTTTACTTTTAATGTAGTTTTGCAAGTAAAACAGGCTCATTGATGACTTCTTTTCAATCGCAATGAATATGCTTGTATGCTGTTTACATGCAAGCTTTTCCATCAAAAACGAGATTTCTTCCATCTATGCAGTTAGTAGCTAAATGTAATTATTATTGATCCCGTTCCGCGTATAGGAAGGCTGGTGTATATTATCAATATTATCATAGACAAAAGAACGTCAGTTAAAAAGTAAAAAAAACCATTTGTCATATCGAGAATGAAGGATAAAATTATGTTTGAAATTAAACAACTGGGTAAACATGAGGCATGGAGTATATGTATTTACATAATATAACTTCCACTGTTGATTTAGGATATGACTCGTAATATATCGAAATACTGGTGAAATATGAACCGTTATGAAAGTGTTTTTTGTGGTTACGTCTACGAAACACTTGGAAAATATGTTTTAAGAAAGGAACGAATATTGATAAAAGATGGCTTTTTTATTTACTTTGAGTAGAAAAATATCATTTCTCTTGGCTGATATGGGAAGAGGCGTTTAAATAGAGCATGTTTTATATTATTTTTTATTTGATAGTTGTATGTATCCGTGTTTCTAAAGTCTCCTGGTTCCGTGGGAACTTTGGTTATGGTAAAGTACGCAGGATCAAACTAGAGAGGACTAGTTTCTGAAAATTGCTCACTTCCAATACTTCTTTTTTACTGTAAACTTAATCAAACTATAGCTATCGAATTGATTTTGATGAAATCGGTTTAAGTTTAAGTTTAGATTTATTCTGATTATATAAACGCAGTACTTAAGTGTAAAGAACATAATTAAAACCAATTGTCAAAAATCAATTTTCTCAATATTGGGTTATTCATAATTCAATTGTTCAGTATCTAAGCTAGGTTGGTTTTTAACATGACCTTATAGTCTCGACCTTACGATTAATTGAACACTTTGTTATCATTATCAGCGAAAGGCACGACATGGCACCGATTATACGAAATAAACTAGTTTCTGTAAATAAAAAACTATCAAAGCACGGAACTTTAGTGACATATTGAATGTCTTTAACATTTTATATTCGTAGCGTATTGTAAATATTTCAACTGAAGCTATTCGATGAGACGTAAAAATGTTTTCAAATGAAATACTTTTATTTTGGAATGTCCTAGTTTTGTTTCGCGTTCGTAAATCACATGCACTAGGCCAATGTCCCAGAACTGGAGCACATACTATTTCTGTAGAGCTAGTACGTTATCTCACTAATTAAGGGTATGTGTATCGTCACGAGATAATTTGCATATTTATATTACAATTGTAGCGACTTATTGTCGAAGGTATTTATCAGTGTAATGTCAACATGAGTGTACTTGCTCGTTAAGTAGATACACTTGGACAGTGATCTAGTGTCTTGTCTTGTCTCCAAGTATCAATGTTAACGGCACCGGTAACATAGATGAGAGTACAGTTTTGATGACTTGACATCGTTACATTACCCAGCTACAGTTGCTTTTCTTTAAAACATTTACTGATAATTACGGAAAGTTTCCTCACTTCTTGTCTGACAACGTCTTTTAAAGACATGCAATATCTTTATTAGCAGTATTCCAAGTACGTTTTATATCGTTGATAGCTATTTTCTCTTCTAGTTGACTACGTTTTACTACTTTAGTTGGCCGCGTCTTCTATAGGTAATTTAATCGGAATTTGCATTTCAATTGATAGACCGCAAGTTTTTTGTTCGATTTAGATAGTGTAATTTGCGGCTGCGACATTAATGCAGTCGTTATTATTCAAATTGCAAATAAGATATTCTTATCACGTTGAATTATGTCAGAATTGTTTGTGTGGGCTAGATTTGCTTGGCAAAACAAATGTCTGATAATATGTGCCGCTGTTCCTTGCAAAACGTATACTTATCCGAAACAATGTTTCAATAATACTTAAATGATACTTAAAATATTTCTCCGAAATGTTCTTACATATTTACATTATGCCTTCTCAAGCAGAACATTGTGTTAAACGGGTCATTTTACACCAAAACCGAATACTATATTCGTTGTTCCTTTTCTGTAAGTGCTTGAGGCACAGTTTCCGGCGCTGGCGCCGCTTACACTCTATAAATAATGGTGTCTCATCGCACGAGTCATCGCCCGCCAGCATCGCACCGGCCGCAGCGGGGCTCTGATGCATACCATCTTGTCAACTTCAGCCCGCAATCCTAGAGAAATGGGCTCGTTAACAAACAACTTAATACGGAAACTAGATACATGAACGATTTTACTATAGAAAATTAAATAATCGTGTGTGACGTTACATAACACGAGAAAAACTTAAACGGCTTCTAAGTCTAGTTGTTATAAACGTCATTGTGTAACCCTGCAATAATTATGCTCGCTAATGTAGGCGCCGTTTATTGTTTAAGTGAAACATTTTACGATAATGAAATTGAAAGTATAATAATGTCCATTTTGATAGAGAATGTTGTAAAACTAGTACTGACAGTATTTGCATTGTGTAATTTCGAGGTGCGGTTGTAATGCCATCGAACTGGATACAAAGCGGTTCAGAACCGAGTGATTCACTTTACAAACGGTCTCGTCCCGTGACGTCATTATTACACAGGCCTCTGATCAATTTAGTTGTGCTACAACAATATCGCGTGCCCAATGTGTAATCCAATTCAAACTCGTTGAAATATCATGACATCATGGAAATATTCTCTTAAACGATTAAAAAAACGAATTCTTATTTTCAACGAATAATTGTATCGTTTGATAACAGTTATCAGAGTACACATAAGAAAATATTGTAAATATCGTTGCCAATTAAATTTAATGAACACTTTCGTAAGTTAACATATTACTATTAGCTAAGAAACATTATGTTACAGGTTACGAGAACCAGGACTGGTTTATCCCGTCGCCGGCGCTGCCACTTAGCCCCGAGGACCTCGCTCTAACGCCTGACCAGATCAGGGAAACGCTTAATTACTTCCGTGAGTATATTATACTTATACATATTTAAAACTGTCGTATTATAGAGGTAAAGTTTTCTTCTAGATTGGTGTTTAAGAAATTATATTTATAGATCTTATTAACTAAAATTCTTTATTATTATTATTTATTTCACTAGTAAGAAACCTAATTAGTATCTATAATTATTTATCAATCACTGTTAAGAATATTTCTTATCTCAATATTTCTACAAGATTACGATCAAATTCGATAAAGAGACGGGATACAAATAGCCAGTATTCATTGTAACATACACACACACGTTGAAATTATCTATGAAGGGCAATACGTGTTATCAATAACCGCCTACCTAGACGGAAACCAACCTTGAACTCTTGGGATCCTTATATTTAGACCTATTGCTACAGTAAATCGATATATTAATGTAATGGACGTACATATTCAGGTTATCGCGGTTATAAATACGATGAGTTCCCAATAAAAAATACGAATAATTTTGGAACCTTACATATTTAAAAGGGTTTGCAACTGCGTTGTTATATTTTCATTTATTTCGTGACATTAATAAAACTGTAAATAATAAGATAGTCTAAAACTAAAATATTTACAAATATAAACCAACTTTGTCAAAATTAAAATATTTTTATAAAGTTTGTAAGTAAATATTTATTTTCCAACGTCAATACCACAAGGAAAGTTGTTCGAGAACTTTCACGTTACTTGAAAGAGATTTATAACAGAATGAAATGAGATAAAATATTATAATTTATTCAACGTCAGTCACCGTTGATATTAAAACATTCATAATATTTCAAAATAATACACACATCAAAAGTGTCTAGGGATCAAGCATTTTTATGCGGATTTCTTGAGATTGAGATGTGGCTTTGTAATAAATTTATGATTTTATAAATTTATATGGATCCTTTTTGGTGCATTTCATAATTTGAATCAGGAACTGTGAATCAAATTCGAGTAAAAGATGAAAATCAGCTGTCAATATTTTCCCTATAAAAACATACAACGCATTGAAGACATTATTAGTGCTACTGTTTCCCTACTACTGATTAAAACCAACGTTATTATGGAGCGGCGACGTCATTTAAGCAGGGAAGAAATGCTCAGAGCCGTGGGAATGATAGAAGCTGGTTCCCGGCAACGTACTGTGGCTTTAGCTCTGAATACAAGTCAGAGTGTTATCAGTCGACTTTGGACACGTTACCGAAGCACTGGTACCGTGGCTGAGCGCCATGGAGGACGGTATCGCTGCACCACACGGAGACAAGACCGATACATTCAAATCTTAACTCGAAGAGCTCCAACAATAACCGCCATGATGTTAGCCGTGCGGCTTCATCACTCTTCAGGGAACTTAATTAGCGACCAAACAGTCAGAAACCGCTTGCATGAAGTGAACCTTCATTCCCGAAGACCGCTACGGGTACCACCTATAGCAATGCACAATCGTAGGATTCGATATCAATGGGCTCTTGAACACAGAAATTGGGCAGAAGAACAATGGCGTTTCGTGTGCTTTTCTGATGAGTCTCGTTTTGGTATGAGACCGGATACAAGACGTATACGACACTGGAGAACCCCTGGACGCCAACAGCGATTAAAATCCTGCCAGGAAGTCCATCCTTATAGTGGTGGAACCATCATGGTATGGGCGGGTATTTGGATCGGCGGAAGAACTGAGTTGATTTGGATCAGAGGCAACCTCAACGCTCAAATTTATGCTGAGACGATTGTATCAGACGTCATCGTTCCTCTACAAGTGCAAATCGGTCCCTTATTTCAGTTAATGCATGATAATGCACGACCGCACACCGCAAGAGTTGTAAGACAGACTCTCGCCGCAGCTAACATCAATGTCCTGCCCTGGCCTGCTCAGTCGCCAGACTTGAACCCGATTGAGCATGCATGGGATATGCTAAAGAGAAGAGCTCTGCCGAATATGGAGGGTATCCAGTCGCAAGAAGACCTTTTTTTGTTGTTGCAACGAACATGGGCGGCCATTCCACAGCGTGATTTGGATGAACTCATTTTGAGTATGCCAAACCGATGTTCTTGTGTTGTTAGTGTTCGCGGTAGAAACACGGATTATTAATTGTTTAAGTTACCCAATAAAATTTTAAAGAAAACTGTTATTTCAGTCTTTTTTTCGAACTTTAATGTTAGTGGTTCAAATGTCAAAAATCCCTTTATTAGGAAAATGGCAAATTTCTTTATTAATGCAAAGGTGACTTGGTTTATCGTTACTGTGACAAACGAAAACACTTTATTTGATGAATCCTTAAAGAAAATTTTAATTAATATCAATCAGGAGAAAAGTTATTGCAAAAATATATGTTGATCCCTAGACACTTTTGATGTGTGTAGTTCAATAAAGTAAGTTTTCTTGTAAATTGTTTTTACAATGAGACGTTTCTTGCTACAAAGTGACACTTTTTGCGTATTGATTCGAATATCCGTCCAACGGTTCATCATTTCGTTTATTTAATCGATGATGTTACTAAGATAAACAAAGGCAAGTCACAAAGCTACACACTTGATGTTAGTGGGTTCATGTATTTCTGTTACGACCGAGAATTATTAATATTATTAAGATTTAGAGTGACTACAACGATTAATGGTGGTAAGTTTTTCCAAAATGTTTATACGCTAGTCATAAGTGGAGTTTTCCCCAATTAGACCTCTTTTATTTGGATCCTTTGTGCTAGCTGCCATATTTCTTTGGTCAGACCTTTGAGAGCACTAACCTAACTAGTCTTTAAGATGGTCAAATGAAGTTGGTTCTACGAAAGAAAGACCATGAAACACTCATAAAATTAAAAGCCACTTTAGTACAATACAAATAATATTAATATTAATTTGTCTCTAGTGAATGAAAGGCTTTTAAAAGATTAAGATGTTCCAAATAAACATCATTAAAATATTTCTTAAATCAGGAAGCAGCACACTCATGTTATTTCTGTCAACACAAACCATAGATCAGAGAAGTTATTTTCTGTTATGTTTGGAATTCCAAAGGTTTATGATTCTCTAAGTTTATAAAACAAGGGTTTCAAGGTTTAATCGCCAGATGAATTAGTTAAGTAGATACTTCTTATAATGATAACCTTCATGGATAATTCAACTAAAAATACATTACTTGGTTTAATTATCTGTTTGATGACGTACCTCGTAAGGTTACTAATTATGATTCCAAAGTCTTTACCTACTACAGTATTTTCATATACATATTTATTTAGTCAATCCATCAATGCATAATATTATCTTTTTATTACGTTCACATTATTATCTTGGAAACTGATTAAAGTGCTTTGTTTGTATTTATCTTTGGAAAACCTAAAAAAAATATTTTATATAATAAAAAATCTACCTACTTAATCATATTTTCAAATTATGCACACTTTGTAATGTATATTTTTTACTTGCCCAAAATAACAAAACCTGTCATAAGCAAGTAAATTTTGAATAGTGTGTATGGAAATTTAATAACATTGAAAACGTCTCCGTTCCGTACATCATAAAGATGCTTTACAGGCATGCTTTACTCATTCAAATTACAATTTTGACAGGCGTTAAATTTTGAGCAATACTGTTGAAAATATAATAGCAATGTGGCATGTGAGCGTATAGCCGCATTGTTAGCGTAGGTGATGTACGAGTATTGGTGTATTGTGAGAGCGTGCCGATAAGTGGTGTGTGTGGTGCGCATGCGCGGGCAGAGCCGGCCACCAGTGCCGGTCGCGTCGGTAGCCACGCGGCACGCGTGTCCTTCCTAGACGCCACTCGGCCCGCGCCGCGCCGCGCCCCACGCCGATCGATACCTCGTGCGCTGAACGCACCGCGCATACACCCGCCCGACCTAAACATAGACTCGAAAGGTGCACCGTTGCACCCGAAACGAGCCAAACTTGTCACACGTGCCCTCCTCTCGCCGTCGGTCATAGCCGTCTCTACTACTGTGCTCCACATATTTAGTGTTTTTTCTATGATAAATCATACGATAATCATGATTAATTGCGCGATATAAGAGTATTTTAGATTCGATAAATGTTCATAAATATTTGGAACGATAAATTTAATCTTCCCTAAGATTGTCGAAGTTAGGCGCAAAACATAAATGGTGTATTGTCTTTGTCACCGTCTGCGTCATCGATCGAGGGTGGTTTTGGAGTGAGGGACGCGCACCGCGTTGGTGGCTGAAGCGACACCGCACCGCGCAACAGCTGTGAACCAGATCTGTTATCTTGACCGTGAGAGTATAATTATTATGTTCATTGTTGTACTTTCGATTTGTATAAATTAAATAGATAGCGTTTAATGCAGTTCTAAACAATATGTACAGTCGTCTGCATCCACACCATAGCTTTATTAATTGGTTCCATTTCTCCTGATGTCTACAAACAGCCATCTTGAAAAACAGGACATTTTTGCCGTGTTATGATTGAAAAAAAAAAAAACATTTCTCTCACCTTTGATACTGTTACTGGCTGTTAAATATATCTTAATGTGGGCGACTGTACTTACATAAAATTATATTAACAAATTATTAGTATTTATTTAAAGCTTCCAGTAAATCCAGCTTCGAAGAACTGATTTTGTTATGAAATACTTACAAGTACTAGTTTGTTTCCGCTTTTTAATTGAATCATGCCGGTAGCTAATTAGCTGCTTGTAATATTGAAATTTAAAATGTAAACAGGTGAATCTCTAAGCTTTAAATTGGTTAAAAGAATTGATTGTATGTAACATACTGTTTGTTGTAGGAGCGTGTTCAATGGGTCCTTAGTGATGCAACACTCGTTTTACTTGAATGTGTTACAACATCTTCTATTTTGCCTTCACTCGATCTAAATACATTAAATCTATTGTTGTATACTTTCATTTTCTCTGTAAATGTCTTGTATTGATTGTCCTTGGACGTGCAATCCCGTCGCTTGAATCCCGTCGCTTCATCCCATATGACAAAGTGCATAACATTAGGCAATTTGAATTTGGCATACACATTATGCCTGATTGCGTTAAAATTGGCACAAATTTATTTATTGTGCACACTTTTGCAATACTAATGCAATTTGGCTTCAATAAAGGAACGATTTACTTGGTAATTCTTCATTATTGTTGTGCAATTAAATCCTAAATACATATTGATTTCTAAAGCATAACATACCATGGACTTGTCAAATAGTCAGATGAGGCTCGCATAGTTAAGAAATTTAATTCCGGAATATAATGTTTTGTTTGTTCTCTTTCTTCCAAATTTCAGATATAAATTAGTTATTCTAAAATTAAATACAGTACGAGTAGTATTCTCTAGAAATATTTGTTTTACATCAGGAAATAAGGCATTTACTGCAATCGTCATGCTTAATGAATTGAACTATCAATTAGGTTACCTGAAAAGTAAAAAAGTAGTAAAATAGTGCAAGACTGATTGATGTTTTTTGTACTCAACGGATTGTTCCTTAACTATCCCTGGTTATAATTTGTAAAAGTCAACAATTTATATTATTTTTGAAATTCAGTCAATTTCCTATATTTTTTAAGACGTGGATTTTCATACTTGTATGATAACTCACTTATGGACATACTAGTAGTATATTTTCTTATTTGTTAAAATGGTATCCAAAATTCTTATACTCACCAAAACTAATTATAATACCCACTCTTAACAAAACATGCAGTCTATAAAAGGAGTTTAAATTTTAATTTTAAATAAACCTAAAAAAATTATTTTACAATTATCTTTCTACAGAAATCTGTTAAGATGTGAACCAAGATAATTTGAGTCACAACTAGTGAAAGGTTAAACAAAAACGGAGATAAAACATGTCGCGTACATAATTTATGCTCATGATCATGAATAAAAAAATATAAATCATATTTTGTACATGTTGCTTGCAATACAATTGGGCGGTATCAAGTAGTATGCGTGTTATTTAGTTTAGTTATCGGTATGGCATTGACGGAAGTGGTCGCTTGTCCGCGCGCTGACTACTTCGAAATCGTACTCGTATATGCCGTTTCGTGATCGCGCAATTCGCGTGCAAACTTCGTGCTGCAGACGCCTGCACTTGATCGTGAAAGTTTGTTACTGGCCTCAAACACTAGGACCGTTACTAAAAGAAATCGCCTTGTGCTTAGATAAAGGTTGTTTTGTACGTTTCAGCGGTTAATGATAATTTTATGTTTCTTACAGTAAAGTGTCGTGTCCGCTATAAGCCATTAATTTTTATTATCATGACATAAATAATTCCATTAGTGAAATACCGCAGTATCACAGTAGACGGATTCTGTGTGTGTACTATTTGTGTCCTAAGTATTCGTCTATCTAAGATCAGTAAACTATTTTTGGAGTGCGTGCGGAATACGGACAGGGTCGAAATTTCATCATTCGTTTTTAGTAACCCACTTTCGTTTATCGTTATGTTTATATGGTGCTGTGTTATTAACTTTGAAATTAATAAGATTTAGCTTCTGTCTTCATAAATAAACGATTGGTTAGATAATAAAGTAAATGCAATATGGAACACAAGTTCTTATAAGGTGCATAGTAATGTAGGACTGGTTTTTGTATCGCATTCCTAAAGCAGTTGCAAATCCTCTTATTTCGTGAGTGGATTGATAATAATTGTTACTCGGTCTAGTAACTTTACTACGAATACTAATGGTTACGCCTCAATGATTTCATACTACCTGCTTCAACATTATACTTAGATACTTATCGTTTAGATTTACTATGAGAAATATTGAAAATTATGTATCAGTAAACTATTGTGCCTTAATTCATTTTCAACAATGAAAAACAGTTTTCATAAACATAATATAACGATTCTGGAAACAGACCTTGAAAACAAAGTACATAATTATAATAAATATGAGATAAAAATATACTTACATGTTATTTTAATGCTTGATATTCAGTCTTAATAAAATTATTCCATTTTTACGTTTTCATGAATGATTGAAGCTTCAATTATTAAAATTGTACTGTTATTTGCTTTTTGTCGAGTAGTGAATAAAGCTGAACGAATTTCCGTGAAATTATAGTCGATTTAAATAAAAAGAAACAATACCTTATAAATAACAAAGTGCCATTATAAACTGATCGTACAAATATGAGTCCTGAGAGGTTAGCTTGTTGAACGTCAGACAGATGTGAATCACGTGCTGACTGCCGACCTTCGTTTCTTCGGCCCCGGTTATATACCTCTTTCTTTGAACGAGGAAACTTCTACACATTGTATAGGTACTACAGATGCTTAAGAGCAATGCCTCGTACACAATTACATTTTATTACAGTAATTTTAAAATAATTTTCCACAAAAAATATACTTAGTGTAGCATAAAACACTGAAATCATGACTTTTAAAGCGTACGTTTACATGCTTAAGTCATGCTAATAGTTAAAATAAACTTTTGTATCTATCTCGTGATTTAAAATTGACGTGTTATTGAATAACATTCATCCGAGGCCGCTGAGCAATCATGGCTAATGCCATGCTTTTTCTTTCATCGTTCTGACCATGAAAATATTTGCATTAAAATCCTATAAACTAACCGAATGATGACAATTATTTCTATGGAGACTGAGATCATACATATTTTTATTTATTTACTTATTGTAAAGTTATAATGGTCTATTGTTAGTTATTCTGAATCAACGAAGTAAATCCATTGTTTATCGATTACTGTTATTATTATGTTATCCTGTTATTAAAAGAAACTGGCCTGTGCGGAGGAAATAGTAGTCCTTCGGTCTTATTCCGTATTCAATGTCCCTTCAGGGTGCTCGCACTATTTGTGTCTAGATTCTTAACCACGTCTGGTTCGTGTTTCACACATTGTTGCAAATTTCATAAGAGAGTTAATTTAAACATCTCGCTTGACCACCCGAGCGTGTTGAGTTTTGTGCCCAACTGCTTTATCGTGTGTTTTAAACGTCAGTTATTTCATTAGGTACATCTTCGTATCGGTTTTGGCATGAGGTTGCGAACTTTGTGTTCTGTATGAGGAATTTCAAGACATAAGTTATTGTGCATTTAGGTGATTGTGAAATGGATCTGATGAAGCATATACTCAGTGCAGTTGAGTGGAGACATTATAATTAAGAACCGTGTAAGAGATATCTGTGAACAATAGAATAGTGGTGATTTGAGTGGAGGAGTAATAGCAGAGGTGGGGTGGACGGAACCGATGGTGTCGGTTTGGGCGCGTCACGGCCGAGGGGTGTACGGGCTCGGGCGCGGGGTGCGCGGAGGACTCGCGCGCCTCGCCGCCGCCCGGCTTTGATCGCGAGCTCTTCCAAGAGTTGAGCCACCTTCCCGACGCGGAACTTCGGGAGTGCCTCGGCGAATACCCAGACTTCCTCTACCACGTTGCGAGAGACAAATTCGGACGTCTATACTTTCGCGTCATCCGGACTTTGCTCCTCGATCGAGGTATGCCACGATCTAGATACGGCATCCACTGGCCTCTTCATCGCTACTTGCATAATGTCTACCTGTACCTTCATCATTGTGCTTCAACCGCTAGAATGAACACTCGCCTAGTGATCGTTCTCATTCCAGCAACGCTTATCGCATTTACTTCATTGTAATAACCAACACGGATCGCTTATCTACTAATTTAATATTTTAATAAACTAACCATGACCAACTTTGTTATGACATTCCGCCCAAATTTCATAAAATATTGTAGTTTCCACTAGTCATGCCACTCCTTTATATAACGTGACTGTTATGATTTACTTGTATACTTCCAACAGTATGTAGAACTTTCATAATAGGGATGAAGTGCAACGGTTTATTCAGGAAACGTACATTACAAAAACTGTGAAAGTTTTATTTTTATTGTATGAAAGACGTAACCACGAGCACAATCAATATCCGTTGTAATCGTAATGTTAGGTAATAGTGGGAAACCTGGCAAATCTACCGCATTCAATAGAACTATTATTATTACTAATGTTCCCATAAGTTTTTACTCTGGCAAGCAGTAGATTTGTCTCATACGTACGTAATAATATAATTATGTAGTAAATATAACAGTAATTTTATAACACTGTTTGGAATTTAATTGATGCAAATTCTCATTCATTTTAAGATGTCTTAATTGTGATAAGAGTAGTATTGTTTTAAAAATAGTGACTGGAATGCTGAACATCTTTTCAAAATGTACTGTGTTTATGGGTGGGTAATTTTTAACGTTCGTGATTGATCATATTTTAAACAAATATGTAACACAATTTATATAAAAAGCAAATATATGTAACAATGTTTGTCGATAACCATAAAAACATAATCACACATTATAAAGTAGATGCGTTGTCTTTTGTAATTGAGGTTTCCCACAAACATACACAATAGAACGGTTTGTTTTGCTTGTCCTCTGCAAAAGCGATGGTTGGGTCGGGATTGTTTAGCTTCGGAGCGTACTCCACATCAGTTTGTGACTCGATCAGGTTGTTCGCACCCGTATTTGTTGATTGTCACCTAATACACAGTACTAGGAAATCGTCGTGAGACCCGGGTCAATAATGTAACAGTGTTGTTTCACAAATTTGTAAACAATAAGTTCGATGAACGAGCTAGAGTTGAACCTGGATGACATCCTCCTTGGTATGAAAACATGTATTTTTATTTATTGCCCTAATCTACCGGTTCATACAAGTGATTGGTAAATAATTTAAAAGCTATTACCTACCTCCAGTATCTTATCAGCACTCGAGGCGACGACGGCCCTAAGAAATTGTATTCATGCTCAAGTGCTCCGTCGTAATCGTCGTTTTACGATATTTTGATTTGAGATCTTCCATTTGTTCAGTTTATTTGTCCATTGTCCACGATATTTATGGATCGTTTATTTGAATTTATTTATAAATGTGCGAGAAACTTACCAACGAATCGGTTCGGTTCTGTGTAAAAGGTTTCAGTGGCATCAACATGTTTACATCTAGCCGAAAGGCATTCAAACAAAAGTCTGATTACAATTATAACGGTTGGTGACTTTTTTTCATTAACTAAATGGAGTCATTAAACATTTAAATTTTGTTTAATGTTTTATAGTTTCACACGTTCGTATTAATTTGTATCAAAGTTTCATTTCAAGCACAGATTACTGTAAATTTTCTAATTGTGCTTTATTTTGCACTTTCATTGTTTTCACATGTCTCATATTTATAGGACACCTATTTACTTAACATTAGGTACAACATTGTTTGTTAACTGTAGGTGTTCATAAGGGTTCAATCGATTGCCATTGAAGCCCCCTATCGGCGTTTCGATCATTAATCATTTGAATTACACCTTGTATAAAATTGTATTCAAACGAACATGTCACAGTACCACCAAGGTACAGGTAATCTAAAATGGGGATCAATCGATTTCCAATAAAACCTTTGGAAGCCTCTTTAGACTTGCTTTGAAGAAGAACCACTCGTATTTACGTGTATAAATTTATACTTGGAGAGAATTTCTTGGAATTTGGATATTAATGTTTCGATAAAAACGTGGACGAACACGTTTTTATTGTCCGATATGTAATAAATATAATAATCTATGTACTCAATTAGTTTAATACATAAATAATTGAATGGTGGCGTCAATATTTCTTCTGATAAAAATGACATTAACATTTTTCTAATGTTTATTACATAATCATACAAATTGGATAGAAAAATAGTGTAGGATCTCTCTAATACATAACAAAATATACTCAAACTACTTATATTTATAGAAACATTTTTATCAAAAACTCTTTATTTTTGTTCCACTTTAAAATGAGGATGAAATGATGGATTGACTAAATAAATGATTTGATAAGATTAAATATTTAAATAACATGTTATAATTTGAAAATTTAATTCATTTCTTATAGGAAAACAATAATATTGGTTCATGATATCTCAACAGGCTTGCACTTCAGTGTTTCTGTTTACAAAGATATCACAAGCTCTCGTTTCATTCCAATCTTTTGTTCATATTGTGTACAAACAATCGTAGATTACACGATAAATGTTTGTTTTCAACAAACTGATAATAATTGAATTATTTACAGTTCTATGCAGCAACAGGGTGAGCCAAATGACAAAAACCTACAATGACATCGAAGCGGTAACACGGCTATTAGAAGAAGTAAGTTGACACTATAATAACACAATACATATTTGATTCATAAATTTTCCTTAAAAGCCTGATGAGTCAGCTCTTGTAAGTCAATATAAAATGCTGCCATTGGGGTCGGCTTGCTAATCCCCGCATTTTTTACAACTTTATGATATTTTCGTTAACTTATTTCGGTACTGTTTATATTTAAGAAATCGCTGTTATGATCCAGTTATCATCATATTTTATTTAACGCTTCATAAAGTTTACACCCTTTATGATTATTGATTATTTAGATTAGATTGGCTTCAACTCAAGAGTCTAATCCGTAATAGTTTAAAACCATGTATTTGCACTAAAACATGTCTCTGTTATTAAACTCCAATGTTATCAACATAGTGGTACTTGTCGTAGCGAACCTTGTTAAAGTCAATGAACCCTCTATCCATAGAAATACGTTCAACCAGTTCTTCCCACGATAGTCGAGATTTTCACATCTATGGATAACAGAACGTTTTTACAATTCATTTAATTTATAAGTACCAACAAATAACAATGAGAGGTTTCCGAAGGGCTTAAAGTTGGCCTTCAAGGTTCATCAATTTAGTAGTGATTATATAATTTTACAGTGAATTATTTGCTTGGCACACAGAAAGAAAAAGACTTGGAGTTGACAGCGCGTATCGGCAAGGAGCTGTTGACTGCCAACGGTCGGCTGGAGGCGCGAGTGAACTCGCTCGAGGGAGAGTTGAGGAGTGCGCGCGACCACATCACACAGCTCAGGCACGACCTCAACGCGAAATCTGATCTTCTACAGGTAATAGTGGTTACATTCAACCTAGATTTTGTTTGAAAGATACTACTTAATACTATTTTAGATGCTGTACAATTTAAGTAAGTACTAAAATGTCTTTAATAGTAAATTGTATAACTTATAACGATCGATACAATTAGTAATACATTTTGAGTTGCTACTTCGGAATCGATTCTAATACATTAGAATCAAAGTTTGTACATATGTATATAATATTGGCTATAGCTAAAGATCTTATCTTTATGTTATTGAGTAAACATTATTAACAAATATCGCCCAAGTACACAAGAAATAATTTTAATGTTTCCTTTAATAATAAAACATAATCTTTTGTCGCCATTCTAATAAGATATTAAAATTATGAACAGTACGATTCATATACATACGCGACATTCATGAATATAAATGATCAACGTAGTTGACCCCGAAGGATATGACGTCATCTTTAGTCAGTCTGCGAGTGAGGTATTACCAATCGGCATACTTTGTGGGACAATATGATTAATAAAATACGGTTAGGCAATATTATTCAATATAGATTTAGCTTTATACATTCCCGTCACGCCCACGATAAAGTGCATCGACATACATCAATGTTCGTCAAAGTCAATGACTTGCCATATAGAATAATATCAAAATAGAATTGGCACAATGTTTAGAACACCATTTAACGCGATTGTTCGCGCGGTATCAGTTTGATCTTGTTCGTCCTTGACCCAAAAAAAAAAAGTCGTGAACATGAACACCCTCTCAACTTGAAAACAGTTTTATGCTGACAAAAAGCTAGGTCAGTGGAGCAAAAACTGAAACTGTCCGATGAATATTATTTCTCATAACGAGATAACATTGTCTGGGTGCCTTATGTAATGTGATATGTATTATAAATGGTATGGCTGATTATGAAATTATATTATTAACTAACACATTGTGATGTTGGATTTCATTTGTATTATGAATACTTCGACATAATATAAGAATTCTATATGAAATGTGTTACTTAAATCGTAAGTTTTATTGTAGTTATAAAGCAAGTATGTGAGGTAACGGCACACCGACTTAGGGCGCATTAGTTTTCACAGCTAGGTGCATACCTGTATTATGTTACGATAGCCTATTGTCTGTCAGGCTCGGCTCAGTGATGTAACATGTAATTATCGATGTTTTACTTAACAATATTTGCACGTTAACGAGCGAAACACGCGTTTCGCCTGCAGTACTTACAAGCTAACTACTTTTTGTTGCAGAAGTTGATAACCTTAAATAAAGTAAGACTCATAATTTATTTTAAGGTCGCTTTGAGAGTTGATCTTCCTTAATGTATTTGGGAAAATAAAACCTCAAATTTAATCGTATTTTCCTTACAAGCAAATATAAGGTTAACGGGAAAGATTATACAGATGCCGCCAGTGAAGATAGAGATACTCCAAAAAGTACTACATAGTTTTAAATAAATTACATGACCTAGGAGACTAAATACTGAGTGTTGTTGTAAGTACGTGCTAATCAAAACTCAAGTATGACCCTGTAAAGTTTACTTTGGCTACATCAATCGTGAAAATTTAAAAAAGTCACCTGATTTTCTTGACCTGACAAGAAATGCAAAGGGTTTTGATGAACAATTTCACATTACATTGTTTAAGTTCTAATTTTCATTGGACGAATGTCTCAATAATCTTTTAATTTTGGCTCAATATCTTACTCTTCTTCACACCCATACAGGTGCTAACAAATGACACAGAGGAGAACAATTCCCCAACGGAGCAGGAGGCGCCGGGCGCGGTGGCGCTGCGCCGGCGGACCGGAGCCCTGGAGCGCGAGAACAGAGCACTGCGCGAAGAGGCGGCGAGGCTCGCAGCCGGCGCTGACTCCGCCGAGCTGGCTGAACAACAGCTGCTGCGGGACATCGCACATCAACTCGGTCAGTGCATACATATCTTAGTTAACTAGGCCGCACACCGAAGCAACAAAATGTTTCTAGAATCAATTTTTCCCTACAGGGAAAAAAGTGTCTTGTGTGTAAAGGCATGGGGGCAAATTATTGCTTGGAAACATTTCATGCTTCGATGTGCGACTAGGTTTAGGGTTGATCTACATTATAGCTGTAAATACACGCTGTAATGCTTGATTCAGACATCTGTAAAGCGAGAGCTGCGACGCAATACTGTCACGGTTGGAACTCTGGCTTTACCGATATGTTTGAATGGAGCTTTAGGACGGCTCCTACATACGTGATCCTCACGGAAACCGAATCAAAAAGGTTTGAATGAATTGATTGTGTTTACCGACCTTTGTTGCCAATTGTAGGAATAAAATCTGGTCAATTTCGTGACATCTTTGATTAGTAAAAACGTTGACATTGCTATTATTTTGCTCAAGTTTTGATACGAGAATCGAAGCTTGTTTATGCCCGTATCTGACAGAAATGTACTATAGCGTTCTCATTTTATTTACCCGCATGCATGTGATTAATATCTATGTATAAGGTAAACTAATAATAGTAAATGTTTTTATAAAAAAGTATTTTATAACTTTTACTTGTAATTGGCTACCACAAATACATTATTATAGATTAGAAAACGTAATCTAAGTATAATAAAAAGCTATATTTAAATTTTTGTGACGCATGTTGTATGAATTTATCAACAATATTATCATAGTTGTTGATAAAATTATGTCAATTAAAGGATATAGGTACATACTTACATGTATTATGGTATGATTTATGTGCGGAAAGGTGAAATCAGGATGTTTGAACTCGATTTTATTAAACTCCATTGTTCTTCATGTATACAAAGAAATTCTATTACTACTGCCATTTATTATTATAGTTATGAAACTAATTAATATGTAAACTAAATGGTTTATGCATATTATGTAACTTTCATTTATTTTATTGTTTATAATATCTAGAAAGATATACCTAACTCAAAATCGTCTATTAGATAATTTTTGAGAAGATTTGAGGTATTTTGTACCTTGACTATTTGATATGAACTTTGAATTTTTATTCTTTTCAATCTTATTAAGGGCCGATTTTTCCATCGCCAGATAACTTTATTCGACGAATAACTTTGAAATTTTGACAGTTATTCCATACAAAATCTGTCAAATGTCAATTTTATTCGTCGAATAAAAGTTATCTGGCGATGGAAAAATCGGCCCTTAATTAAATTTAAATCCTTTAATTGGTAATTCATAAGATTGCAAGTTTGCACTTAAATAAATTAATATTTTTTATAAATGGATATACGAAGTACATACTGTTAAAGACCGATGAATTTATCAATGAAGTGTTAAAATAGCCAATTACAAGTAAAAGCAAAGCAAGTATTGGTAATTTCTCCAGACCTGGCGCCATCAATATCTCACTAATGCAATCTTCTTATACAGTATGTTTCAAAGTAAATTATTTGTTTTATACGAATAGAGAATAACCAGTTTTGAAGTTGATTTAATGAAATAAAATCACGTTGTATTTTTAAGTTCCTTATCCAAACATTTTACTCTGTCCCGTACTCAAAAGCTTGACCGCGCGCGAGAGGGACGGACTGACTTGTCATGATAACTTTGATTTGCGATATCACGTTGAGTGACATTCGCCCGACACTAAGCGTGTATAAAACTCTATGTGTTGCTCGCGCCAGCTTTGGAGAAACTACCAATACAGAATAGCATATAAAGAAAGGCAAATAGAAAATATTTTTTGGTAAACAATACGCAGACATAGAAATCTATAAAAGTAGGTCATTAATTACTCATTACGAATTGTCTAGACCAGTACAAGTCAAACAATGAAAACAGATATTTTTATCATTTACACCAAGTATTATCAACGTACTTGAGAATTTATCGGTAAACTAATTATTTAAGATTGTATTTAGATAAGATTGGCGAAGAAATGAAGAAAGTGTCGGCTCGGTGGGACAAGGTGGCCTAGCAGTGTGTTTTCTAAGATTCACACCCTGTCAGACCATACTTGTTTCAACTTGCCTATTTACAACATTTTGGAGAAGTAAGAAGAAATGAAGACTTTATGTTTATAATTATAAGTTAGATAATCATAATAACTATGTCGCTGTGTCATGATACATTAGGTAGGAATTGAACAAGCGTCTATGGTATGAAGACTTTGTTTTTATAATAATGTGAATAGATAATCCTATATCGCAAATGGTTATGATGCCTTAGATAGGTCATTATGAAAATCTTAATATTGAATTTAAAGTCAGTGTGGGAAAATCCATTTGGGAATTTGTAGAAAGATAAGAGTCGAAATAAGTAGATAACTAATTGTCTGTTAAGTGGATCCGTCTGCATTTTGGTGATAATGATAATGAATATACAGCAAAAACCTGATAGGTCTTAATAATAGGAGGTATCAGAGGCCGATGTTTTTAGGAGTCTATACTCTGTGAGTGGTAGGAGGCTCCCAAAAACTCTTAAATACAATATTTTCCCGAGTATGTTTATCGTAAATCTATCTATTCTTTAAAGAGTTACAAAATAAGAAATATCACCCTGGATCTTTCTAGAAGGCGGTGTATTATAGCTATAGAGTATCTAAACAAATACTCAGATCTAAAAATTTTCATTACGGAGCATTCTTTTTACCTAAACAAATAATAATCAACTATAACATCTTTTTGGTGTTCTAAATATAGCAACAAATTACACAAATGTACCGTCTTATTTGTAAACACCAAATGTATTCGTGAATCATTGTTTTTCATTACGTTTATTAATAAATAGCGTTTGGTCCTAACATCGTGATTTATGAATCTTCAATTCTAAGGTCAATTGTTAATAGAGTTTATTTTCAGAAAGTATTTCCTGTATAAAGTATTTGTTTTCATTATCCAAGTTTTGTCGAGACGAGGTAGAAACATACGCATCCTATCGATTTTGTGTATCCTTGAACGCACGTCGTTTCGCAAGTTGCCTTGAACGCAATTTTACGAGGATTTGTCCTTGGTTAGCTGATCAATACTTTAAGAGCTACTGTGCAAAACTTCATGCAAAGACTACGCACTACATTACATCATGTATTTGTTGATGAAAATATACACATTTTGTTAATAAATAATGTACTTATGTAATTCTTAATATATAATACTTTAAGTTATTAATTTTTTTTCGTTTATAAATTATATGTGTATAGCAATAGTTAATTCCAGGTTATTTAATAGCTGCAGCTTATTGGTCTCCGACTCTAATCTTTTTCGCTCCGGGTTTTTTTCGTGATGTATTAACATACATGACAAAAAAAACTAGGAGTTAAAGAGATTTCACAAAATCTATGACTGCCTGATGTTTTTTCTTGATTTTTTAAAAGGGATGTGAGTGTGAAGTGTCTGTGTGTCCTTTATATATCTATATTGTTTGTTGTTGTTATACAGCGAGTGCGAACACAGAGGCTAGCGTGTTGGGTGCGGAGTTACTCGAAGAGAGACAACGTGCGGCAGATTTGCAGTACCAGCTCGATACAACCAACGCCAGGCTCGCTGCCAACGAAAGGAATTTCCAACAGGTAATATATTATTATATGAAAAACTGTGTTTAAAAATAATATACGTAACGTTGTTTTCAAAATATCACGTGTTGAATTATGATTTATGAATCATCTTTGCTGCTTAGTTAATCATTGAAATATGTTATAATAACGGCAATGATGTAATAATAAATGTAGCTCATTTTTAACCCCCGACGCAAAAAGAGGGGTGTTATAAAGTTTGACGTGTCTGTGTGTGTGTGTATATGTGTGTGTGTCTGTCTGTGGCACCATAGCTCCCGAACGGATGAACCGAAAGGGACTTACGTGCGAGTATTCTTAGACATGTTTGATGAAAATCGGTTGACCCGTTTAAAAGTAATGGGGGTTTGAAAGTAATTCTGTAATTGTGCTTGTAATAAGTATACATTTGATACTGGATCGATATTTTATAAATTAAGCTCGCGATAATTTTATTATCGTAATCAATGTCCTAAACTACGTAAACTCGATTTGTTAACTTAAACTGTCTGACCTTCGATTAAGTACTAAGCTTCTGAAAGCGGATCGTATAAAATGTTTACATAAATTGGATTAACACTTATCGATACCAACTTTAATACTTTCATGAGTTTTATTTTAGTAACCGTCTTACGTAACCGTTACGTAACGTTACGGGCAATAATAATAAGTTATGTATCGGTAGCTAATATTTTCCGTCTATTTTCAGCTGTCTGCAGAACACGAACATACGTTAAGGATATTAGAAATAACTAAAGATAATCAAAACGCACTCGCAGCTGAACTTGCCGATTACAAGGTTCGTATCACCTCGTTACATATGCTGCTTAATAATTAATTTAGATAAAAAAATACTTCACATTCCTTCGTTGATACTAAAATTCGATTAAAATTTTAATTACTCAAATATCGTTGAAATTGATTGGTTAATTAATTTTCTTTACTACATACACACACAAATATTATTATTATTAATTAATTCACTTAACAATTAAAAATGTATTTACAAAGTATCTACAAAAATATGACACAGGAATGCCTTATGTCATTAGAATGAATGATTACATTTTACTATTGATACTACGCTTCACTACACTAATATCATCAGTTAGTCAGAGACCCTTGCGTTATAGTGCGATCTTATAAGACAATAGATAGATAGATATACATTTTATTGTACAACTTACACCACATACGAAAGTACAAATACCAACTATAAGACAATACTTATGCATGTACGAATAAGTTTTTAACATTCTGATATTATTTGTTATGTTTTTTTAAAATAAGTTTAATTTATTTTATATTGCTACTTTTATGCTTTTTGAAAGCTTTCTTTGTGACCAAAATTAAATATAAGTAATTGAAATTTCTTTATATTTGTGTCAGTGAGGTGTGAAACATATGGTATGAATATGATTAAGATGATTTAAGGCATTATTCTACTACAGGAACGCTACGCCGAGATCGCGGCTCACTTGGCCGAGGCTCAAGAACAGTTGCGTCAGCTCCGTAAGCGCAATGAGCCGACTCGAGGCCTCATGCCCAGCGTGGCGGCCGCAGCGGGCCTGCTGCCCGCCAGCCTGCATCGGGAAATGCACTCGTCTATATACTCGGAGCTTAGTCTCGACTCGGGTATTGGGGATCCACTTGCACAGTAAGTATTTCACAAATGCCATTAAACTAAAGTAAAGTTTTAATTATTATTATTAATTTGAATAGTATAGAATAAGAACCCAAAAGTAATAAGTCCACTGTTTTTATGAATAAAAATAAATGTATATGTGTCATTGCCCAGAGACAATGGCACATCTCTTATCTGCATAATAGATAGTGGCTAAGTTCTGGTCCAAAACATATGCCAGACTATAAAAAGTCTGCTAGCATGTGCACCTTTCTATAGCACGGTCGTAATTCACATGAAATATCTTACGTTGACCTGTAGCTATCTATCTCTGTCGCACCTGCGTAAATTATAACGTGTCCCGCTCGCCAATGCATCCGTGCGAGCGGTACGATATTTCATGTGAATTACGCCGTGCTTTAGTCATGAGGTCTCAGGTCTCTTTGACACAATTCTAAACCCTACAAATCCACCTTCCTCAGCTCCAGCATGCAGAAAGTGTTCGAGACGGTGCAGTGCGCGTCGCGCTGGTCGACGGGCACGTCCGCGGCCGGCTCCGACGCGCCCGACGGCCCGCCCGTGCGACTGGCGCACGACATCGCAGACTCCTTCTTAGATGAAGTCTCCGATACCGAGTCGGATGATCTTTACCCGTATGTATTGGATTTAGAGCTGATTTTTCCATCGCCAGATAACTTTTATCGAAGAATAAAATTGACGTTTGAAATAACTGTCAAAATTATTCGTCAACCCTTAATGAACTAATGTTAATAGTATACCTCATCCAAGACAGAGACGAAGGTAGGCCTTGGGTGGGATACTACAGGTTAACTGTAACTGTTCAAAATAAATAATATGTCAAAATCCCGTGTCTGATCGTGTTGGGTGTTCAGTTTCACCAGATTTCACGGAATGTCAGTCTTTGGGTTCGATTCCCGTGCGATGTGTGTGTGTACGAATGAATGTGTGTTATGTACGGATAATAAACCTAGTTAGGGGTTCGTTGTTGTATGAAACTTGATTGATTATGGTTAATTGCCGTATATGGTATCTGAATAATTAAATACAAAATATCCGGATACTTATCACACGTCGCCATCTTATCATAATTACAAACTAGGAATAGCCGGTACATTGGTTACTTGATAAATTGAAAAATATTTGTTTATCATTATCAAGTATGAATGGAATCAATCAATAATATCTATGAAGAAAAGTAGGGTAGGAAAACATTTAGACAAAGATTATTTATTGCGAATAAAGATTGTACTACTAATGAACTAGTATACATGGTCAGCGTCAGCTAAAAGGTACCAACGCGAACATTACCTTTTATCTGACGCTGACTGTACATAGTTTATTAGTGCATAGAAATATTTGTCTTCTACCAATTACATTAGTTGGTCATCTTATTAACGTAATTAATTATGTGTTAGTGGCGGTACGGGCGTGGGCGTGCCGGGCGCGCCGGGCGCGGCGGAGCTGGCGGCGGCGCTCCGCCGCCTCACGCCGCAGGAGATCAACTCGCGCCGGGCCTCGCTCTCCGCCTCGCACGTGCTGCGACATCGCCGGTATACTGGTATGTTACAGCAAAATATGTTACAGTGGTTTGGTCAAAATCTATAGTCAGTTTCTATTGGTGATAGATTGAACCCGGCTGGTCACATGGATCCTAGATCCTATACCAAGCAAAAAATATCTTTAACCAATCAACATTTTGTTGTTTAATTGACTCATTTTGTATTTCCTGTAGATCGAGATTCGAGTGAAGAGAGTGCGGTGTGGGGAGCCGGCGTGGCGGGTGGGTTCGCCCGGTTCCGTCCGCCGCACAAACTGCAAATCGTGAAGCCGATGGAAGGATCACTAACGCTGCACACCTGGGCGCAACTCGCTAAACCTAACATGTCCGGTATGTGCTCCAGAACTAATATAGCACTATATTTATTTATGGTAAATTTTTGGGATTATTAATTTTTGATGGTTCTTCAGGTTTACTGGAGGAGCAGGAAGGAGTCGGTGTGAGAGGGTCGCGGTCGGCAGCCGCTCTCGGAATGCGCACATATCGACTGTCGGACGTGGAGGAGGACGACGACATGCTGCGCCTACCGCAATCCAACCACATCTACACGTTCACCAACAGGTAACCCTTTCATTAGCCGCATTTTTACTAGACAATATCGCTTCGCATGATTGTTTCTATTACGAGCCGAGCATGCACGCGTCTCGTCTGTCTATAAAGCGTGGACTGCATCGACAGCACGGTGCTGCACCCCAACGACGGCAGCGTGGCGGGCAGCAGCGTCAGCTCCGTGTGCTCCAGCGGCATGTCCAGCCTCGCCAGCAGCGTGCTGGGCAGCGCCTGGAGCTCGCGCCGCACGTCCGTGCGCTCGTCCGCCTGCGGCTCGCCCGTGCGCTCGCGCCGCGAGTCCGTGGTGGCGCCGCCGTCCCGGCCGCACTACTCGCCCACCGCCACGCCCGCCAACAGCCCGCTGCTGGGCTCGCCCGACCCGTCGCCGCCCGCCACCCCGCGGCCGGGCGAGGCGCCCTCGCTGCACGCGCTCATCGCGTCCGGCACGTCCATCCTGCGGCGGCGGCACCTGGGCGCCGGCTCGCCCGCCGGCGAGGGCTCGCCCGCGCCGCTCGCGCTGCAGACGCCGGGCTCGCTGTACACGGGGCTCGTGCACCGCAGCCCCATGGAGCAGCTCACGTGCCTCAAGCGCACGCTGCGCTCGCCCGCCGCGCCGCCCGCGCCGCCCGCGCACGACGCGCTCGGCGTGCCCGCGCCCGCCGGCGTCGGCGCGCTCGACAGCGGCGAGTGGAGTACACCGGAGGGCGCGGGGCGGCGTGGGCGCGCGCGGGCGCCGCGGCCGCGCGCCGACCTGGGCTCGGTGGGCGCGGCGCCGACGCCGGTGCACCAGTCGGCGCTGGGCACGCTCAGTTTGCTCTTCGGCCGCAAGGGCGGGCTGCTGTAGGCGCCCGCTGTGCCGTCTTTGTTTTTTAGATGTAGCTTTATCGATCGATCGTTCGATTTTATATCTTTTGACCTGATTTATTTGTAGTTGATTTTATTTAGTTAGTGGTTCGGTTGCATTTACCCGCCCCGCCGGAGCCGGTCGGGGCCCCTCTCCTATCGGTTCGTGTGAGCAGCTTTAAAGGGGCGTCCGGTCGTGGAGCGGTCTCCCGATTGTATCGCCGGTCTTAGACATTCCTTCCGATGGAAACTCGTTTCTGTGCTCCGCGACGTTTATTGAGAATAATAGTAGAGGTCAAAAAGAGGGAGATGTTTCCATCTCGCGCGAGATTCGAATGATTGTTAAACGAAACGAGTCGATCACACGAATTATATCAGTCGTATTTTATTTGATATTGATTGGATACTTATATTGCGGTTGTTGATACTTTTATATTTTGTAGCAAATTTACGAAATCATCATTCTATCGTTGAAGTCTGTAGTATTATTTGTAATATTTATTATAGATTAGTTTGTAGATAAACTAGTGAGACTTAATTTTAGTTTTTGTAGGTGCTTTTATTACAATTGATATAAAATCATTTCAAGTTTAATCTCATTATTGCGTTAGTACTGTTAAGCGTATTTGTTTAGTAATAAAATGTGTATTTGTGTCATTGTAAATAATCGAATTTCCATTAATTTAGCAGAGTACAAATTATTTATGTTTAATAATTTGAATAATGTGTAATTCATAATGAATGATAAGATATAAAATATTTTGTTTAATGATCAATATAATGATTCAAGTTTGCCAAATCACTGCATAGTAAATTGATAATTGGGTACACATAGAACTGCTCGGTGAATTAATGAATAGTTGTTACTAACATAGGGTCTGATTAAAATAATGGTGCATGCCATAGGATAAGTAGTGTTGAATTGATTAATATAAGCTTGAGTGTCTAACATTAGACGCTTTGTCAAGTGATGCTATTTCTTATTACAAACAAACACCAGTTCATAGTTTAATTTAATGTTCTTAGGTTATTGAAATTGGTGCTAGATAGTTTGTATTACACCAGTGATGTTTTCGTTGAACTGTTTGTATTTATAGTATTTTTGTGTTGCAATGTTTATATTGAATCAGGTTTTTCTTTTGTTTGTGACAGAACAAAATATAATCATGGTATGTATGAGCGAATGCAACATTAAGGCTGATAGGTGATGAGTGGATGGAATCAATCGTGTAACTGTATATTAGTATACATAATACATAAGTAATATGCAGTGAAGTAGGCACAAATTGTATTGATATAAGTAATAAGGGCAACTTGTTGAGATTTTGACGATTACGACAAAACGATTGTATATTAATAAATAAATCAGAAATATATAATTTATTCAATTAACTTGTTTTATTTCATTTTACTGCTTTAAGTATTTACCATCCTAGGAAAAAGATAAAAAATATACACACAACACTACAAGTATGAATGCTTGTAACTTGATTGATATATTTTGAACCCATGATACTGGTATGAATTTTAAAGTAAAGGCCTATAATGTGTTTAGCTAACAACATAGAAATCGCAGCCTAAAAAAAATCTATACGCTACCCATTACGCTCAACTATGGAGGGTAGAGGTCAGGAGAATCATCTTGAACATGAAAAAATCTCCACAAGAGATGACTCTCCTGATGCTACCCTGACCTCTACCCTCCATACGCTCTGCCAACTCCAAGACTGACGCTACGAGTCCCGTGACTGATGCTACAACATCAGTGACTGATGTTACGAGACCCAAGTGGTCCCAAGTCGCTTGGGGTTTGTCTGTCACACGCAAATCACCTGTGGCTTAAGATTTTTGTTTCCTCAGAATTACAATAGATGGCGCTATAAGTTACACGCCATCAAAGAGGTTGTATACGCGATTGAGTTTGCCAAAGCATTGTAGAAACGCTCATTTTTGTAGAAAAAGAGGGCACAAAGCAGTTAGTCATAAATCCAATAGATGGCAGATTTGTCTATAAAATGTGTAGTTTCTTTCTTTTTATCGAGTAATATTAGAAAAGAATTAAGTAAATATAATTAAATAACTCTTCCTTAGTGAAGTACAAAAGGAAATATATCGACACCACCGAAAGATTCGTAAAAAACCTTTGAAAAACTCATGGACTACAATTCTCTATGCTTTCGTTGCTATGGTTATTTTATTTCAATAACATCAAAACAATTTTTAACAACAGTTGTATTGTACTGTTTTGTTGATTATTAACAAACTAACGTAATTTAATAAATTGTGCCTAGTCAGCGATCAAAATGACGGAGCAAATGAAGTTCATCGTTAAAGAGCTAAATTCTGCTTTAGGCAGAAACTATGACTTGATAAAATTTGATGCCCTCAGTGAAAAACAACTTCTTCAGTTACTTGCGGATTTATTGGTAAACTTTAGTGCTGGGGAAAAGGTAAGAAGATTATCCATCCATCTATTTTACTTGGTATTTATTATTTACGCAGTACCTAAGTATGCTTTTTGAGTACCCACGGGTATAGTTACTTAGCAGAGGCGGATAGGTCAATATTATGTTGTTTCAGGTAAACTGTATGTACTTATGTATTTTAAAGTGGAATAATCGCCTGAAGCGATCCCTAAAATATATAGATTTCCTTTTAAACAATGAATATGTTAATTTAATACATTATTCAATACAATTGGGAAGCGTAGTGTTACAACAATCAAAACAGTCGTTATGCTGGGGGACTTTGCTTTAAGCTATTAGTGAAGAAAAATACTTCCTTGTACTTATTGTTTTTGTTCTAATAGTTGGATATAAATGAAGACGATACTGAAACGGTTTCTGTTCGTTTATTGGAAATGCTCGGCAGCGTCAAGTACAGACCGCCTGCTGGGGTAGAGCCGACGAGGTTTCGAACACAGCTGCTCGCAGGCGACTCTAGGACTATACACCACGTGATGCATTGGTTACTTACTAATAAAGACCAAGTTAAGAATACTGCTTATCTCGCTAAGTAAGTAGTACACACCTTTTTTTTTGTACTAATCTGAAGAAAACAATAAACAAGAATTTTATTTTTATTTATTTATTTTATTTTAAATCCTTTAACAAAATGTGGATTTACATCATAGATTTTTTGGTAAATATCGCTGTGTAACGTTACGTAACGGAAATTAGTTTTGAAGTTCCCCAATGTCAGATGCAGCATACAGAAATCAAATTCTATACATACCTACTTAAATTTATACGAATATTTGTACTTCAAGTTAGAACCTATTTTTCAATAGATCGTCTATTTTCTTATTTGGGACGTTCTCGCCAATCAAATAAAATATCCGGAATGTTTTCGGTCAATTCTTACTTACGTGTCTACTTAATTACCTAACTACAATATGTGCACATAAGTTTAGCAAGGGATATGAGCTAGTTAGGCTTCTTTTATCTTTGTAAACTTATGTGGAACTTGTAGACAGTGTAAACACGTGACCAATTAATAAATGTTCGTCTTGTTCTATGTTCTTCTTCTATTTGGGAATGTTTTTATCAAGTACCTATAAATCTATTGAGCTACTGTTCAACTAAAAGATTGGTAGCTATATTTAGATACTTACTAATTAAATATTTTTTTGTAGGTACTTAAAGTTACCAGACATACCTACCGATGTAGCACGCAATAACACAATTCAAGACCTTCTTGATTTATATCAAAATTTAATAGATGAATTCAAAGACGTCCACAAAAGGACTAGACTTTTACAGAAGGAAAACGCGTCTGAAATTATAAACGACATCAAAGAAATGGCAGTTGAAAGAGACATTGGTGAGTATTCGATAGATACCTAAGTGAAGTGCTTAACTTCGAACAACACTCATTAGCAAAACGTTTTGTCCATGTTAAATTCTTCTCAACTCCAAGTAATTATTACAAAGGTCTGACATGCAAATTAAAGTAGATGCTCACTTAAATTTTCAAACTTGTAATGACTTCGGGATGCGCCAGTCGAACGGTAATTATAAGCTCTGCGTGACTTGTATTTCAGTGATCAAAAGGTTAGAAAACGTCCAGTTGAACCTCGTCGACGTTACTAATAAGGAGGAACTTTTAAATGTTAGCAAGACTTTGAGACTTCAACAGGAGAAAGCTAAGGAACTGGAAAATCAGGTTTCATTGACTTCATGATTTTAATGTAAAATATAAATTACACATTTTGTTTATACTCATTAATTAAATTACTATTATTTATAGTACGAGACTCAACAATCGCAACTAAAATTGGCAACAGATCAGCTTAAAAGTTACCTTAATATAATTCACGGACAAAGTGCAACGCCTAAAAGCCCGAGTGACGTTTTAAAACACCTGCAAGAAGAAATTCAGGTTGGGAACAATTTATTTTTAAAGTGAGCTTGTTACATTGTCGTTTGAAGCATTCTCTCACCGAGTAGTTTCATTTCAGTTGAACAGTTACCTGGTTAAGGAGAAGCTGCCGCAGGAAAGTTCGCATTTGCAAAAAGAATTGAATATTATGCAGATGATTGCCTCGGAACAACACCCTACTCGAGCCGACCTACTTACTGTTCAAGATAAGGTAAGCCGTGAGACCGCGCGTAATTTGAGCCTGCTGTTTGAAACGTTACACCACCTGCTTCTTCATGGATATTGCTCGTCGATAGACAGCTTTCTTACATTTTTTATACAATACACACAAAAACTAAAAATACTTTTAACAAAGAATCAAATATCCTTTCTTTAGGATACCTTTAGCGAACTGAACCCTTATAATATAAGGACCTTTTATCCTTATTTTTAGCGTACTTATTGACAGTAAGTAAGTAGATGCTTTAACATGTTACTTTGTCGCGTGTATTAGATAGCTGTGGTAAATGGTGAGATGGAGCAGTTGGTACAAAAGAGACTGGCAACAGCTGGTCCTCAGGAAGATAAATTGGCGCCGTTCCGGCAACAAGCTGCTGTGATACGACGGAACAAAGAGGCGAGCGCTGGGCGTGTGCACGAACTGACAGCATCGCTCAAAGAGTACGAAGCTACTCTCGCTGACTTGCAATCACAGGTACTTAATGTATTAAAATAAAATAACTAAATTACACGTTGCTGAAAATAATTTTACTAGGACGAAAATAAAATGCGGAAAGAATCCGTTAGCGTAACGTTCCTACAAATAATAAGTAATAATGTTAATTAACGTTTGTATTTTTAGTCACGGTTTCCATGTTAATTATGACCAATTGTATGTGTGTATGTATGTCTATGTACTCGTAGGTACATATTTACGCACATGTAAGTGGGTTTAAAACAACATAACATTTTAATCTTGATATCTTGTCAAGTATGATTAACTCTAAACACGAGCAAGCAAAACAACAACGATGAAATTTTAACCACGAGTCACTTCCAAAACTCATGTACGTATTTTATGTTATAACAAAGTTACGCGTAAGTTAACTTTCTCCCGCACGATAAGCCGACCTCAAGCGGAAAGAAGTCACGTCTAATGTTATGTTGTCTTTGTCAAAACTCCCATGTTTGTTTTCGTTAGCACTATCCGATTTAAGATTCTTCCGCTCTCTCAAGTTATTAGAAGCTGAATCGGCAAAGGTTTTATTATACCACTTGCCTTTTAATATGTCTATTGGAATGCTTGAAATGCTCGCACGGAATCTTTCTCAGTTCGTTTTTGGAGATTATTATCTCTACAAGTTCAGTTTGTGACCGTACCTTAGTACTAAAAGTTGTAGTACCATCTTACTTAGTCGTAAAATGTAGAAGATAATGTCAATTTGAATTAAAAAGCGTCAAGCAATCTGATATTTATTTATGCACAAGTAATTTATAAAACAGCTCATAAAATTCCTCCATTGAAGCGATCCGTGGTGTCTGGGCTAACACATTAATTACAAGGGCAAATCATTAACAATTTTTGTCACCTGCGTTATAACCTTCTAAAATATTAGTTACCTGTCTCATATTTCGTATTTAATGAATGGCGTCATATAAATTGCTTTTTACACGCTTTTTATTAGCTTCACCTGTATGTTTGTATGTTTGTTTGTAACCGACTTCTTTGGGCGCTATTTTGACCCACTTTAAACGGCCAGATTTCGTTCAAACTTTGTAGATTTATTGAGGACCGATGACAATACACTAATTTGATAAAATTATTCCATTTTTCAATTTGCAAATTAAAAAAACAAGCTATTATAAATAATCCAAACTAAAAAGTAGAAAATAAATTATAGTTTAAAAAAACTAAAAAACACGCTTTTTATAGAAAACCGAACTAAAAAATAGAAAATAAAAAAAAGCGTGGGGTGCATGGTGTCAATATTTTAAAAAGCACCCCACGCTTTTTTTTATTTTCTATTTTTTAGTTCGGTTTTCTATAAAAAGCGTGTTTTTTAGTTTTTTTAAACTATAATTTATTATAATACCAAAACGTAGTATTTTTTGCAGGTGACTTTTATTTGAATAAATATTTCTTTGTAATGAGTTTCTATTCTTAAAATCGTCAATTCTATGAAAGTTTCGTTTCGCGATGGTATTTTATTCAGTTACTTACTATTTTTTCTAGATTGTAGATACTTACTATTACTATACATATTTACGTTACAATATTTGTTACAAGTGCCATAAATATTTAAAAATGAACTGGAGAGAGAAGGTGTCACTCGAAAATGTAACCCGTCATGAGAATCAGATAAAATATTTTTCTCGTTTCAAATAAATCGTTCATTACGTCGGCAGTGAAAGATTGAACTCAGATAATGCGCTTTTCCTCTGAGATTTATATCCAAGGAAATGCTATCTGATTTATTATAACGAATATTTGGTGCTTTTTCATTAAGTCGCCTGCTTTCACTGAGATTAATGGATCTTGATACCAAATAAAAAGCGATAAGGTATTTTGTAATACTATGAAGTTTAGAATGTTTCCTAAGTTGATGAATGAGCTCACAAGAGAACAATATTTTTAATAATAATTTAATAAAGAATAAAAGATATTGCTCAAATGAAAGCTGTTTATTTTTCTGGTATTGTTAACTTATCAGGTTAGGCAACTCCTGGGGGACACGGTTCTGAGAGGTGAAGAATTAAAGAAGTACGTTAATTCTCTGCGAACAAAGAGCACCGTATATAAAAGACAGAGAGCTAATCTCTCAACGTTCAAGGTGAGCGTTTCATTTTCACTATGACATTTTTTCAAATAAGAAAATATGATTGTTGATGACAGCCACGTAGATACTCTACAAAGTGAGTAGCTGGGACCTTTACGTAAGTCAAGTTATTATTGTCCATTTTTATTTTTGCTTGAGATTAATCTTCGACAAAAAGCCGTTTTAATATAAGGTAAAATGTTTTAATATTGGGTAGAAGTAAAGTTTCGGCCTGTAAAATTCCACTACAGGTCAAAGGCCTCTCTTTCTTATTGATGAATATTAGGTATTTCAGCGAAAAGAAATATCTAGTCACTCTTATATTGCCCGGCTCATCAATCAATCAAATACTTTCTTTAAATAGTTCATATCTGTGCCGTGGTATTATCAATTTTAAGTAGTTAACACAAATTTTTGATGGACAATGGAAAGGGCCATATGTATATTATGTCTATATAAGTATATTATGTCCAGCAGAGGATGGCTGACGATGATGATGATGATGACATAGCATTAAGTACTTGTTTTTTTATGATATTGTGTATATTTTTTAATAATAAAGGTTGAAGCCGGTATTCTCTCTCGGACCATCCAAATCATCAGCACTGCCGACCCTACAGTCGAGATGGCGTTGGTCAATCACAAGAAAACTAAAGTTGATGACGAGGAGTCTATGGAAAAAGATACAAACAAACCGGCGGAACTGGCGAAAAAATCTTTACACGATTTGTCACAGGTAATTATTGTTATGATTACTTACAAGGATATATTACTGTTGTTTTAGTTAATTGAATGTTGACGATCTTAGAGATGGTTTTTAGGTTACTTTCACACAAAAGAACGAAAATATAAGCAAGTCAAATCCTTTATTTTTCCTTTAGGTTTTAAAACATAACAAAAGATTTGACCAAAATCTGCACGGACACATTTATAAAATAATGAAATTGTCTGTCATCTTACGTTTAGTTAATAAAGCAATAAATCGTCTGTTTATTGTGTCTGTAGTTGGTGGCTCAAACAGCTCAAAAGTTGTCCCAAGTACGACAAGAGATTCAACCGCTTGCTGACAAAATCAAGCCCGTTAGAGAGGTCTTTCAAACAGTTCAACAACAATACGAACAAAAGAAGAGGGTTTACGAAGCGACCTCCATAAACATAACCTCGCAAATGGAACCTCTCAAAAATCAAGTTAAAGAGTTGACTGACCAACTGAACAGTAAGGAGGACGAATGGAAAAACTTGAGACAGAAAATAACAAAGGCGGAAAGTTTGCAAGAAGTCGTCATGTTTGAAATGAAAAACTCGATGCAATCGCCGCGGAAGCCGTCCAAGATGGAAGCGTTGAAGCAAAAAGTGGCCGACGTAGAGCTGATCGTTAAAAATTTGGAAGAAGTAAGTGTTTTAACTTTTTAATTTTGATTTTAAAATAAGTTGTTTAGTTTAGTTATAGGTTCATATGTTTTTTTTGACTAGGTATCATCTACACACCCAAACCAAGATCGATATTTTTAGATCAATTTTTTTTTCGTACTAGAATGAAACCCGCTGTTTATAACTAAGTTCCCAATTTTCAACGTTTATATTAAATGAAAACTACTTTTTTTAGGAGCAAAGGGCTATAAGTTCCCGTCAAGGAGTTGTTGAAGAGCAGACCAATCTATGGGAGAATGCATTACAACTGTTGAAATGTAAAATGCGTGCACGCATGCAGCCTGCCGCTAGACAGGGGCGTATGCACATCACACAACACTCACAGATGCTTACACTTACATAAATAGGTAGTTATGAAACTTGTTAATTAATAATTATACTTCTTTGGTCAAGTGAACTAAATGAATGAACATGTTTAAATAATCTGTACTTACGTATTTTGACATAAGTCATTAAACTATTTTGTATCGCATGTGGTTGCTATTTTTATAAACCGCTAACGATTCACTTACTCTCGGGTTTCATACAAGCTCAATTTTACCGGGAATTTTCCAAAAAAAACTCACTGAAACCTTTTTCTGACAATAACGAACGTAACAAAAAAAGTCAAATTTAGTTCAGTCGTTCTTATAGTTATGTCGTGACCGAGGGACATTGGGATTCATTTTTATTTATGTACTTACATATTTAAACATAGAACCATTTGATAAGTACACAAACATAATGTGTTACCATTAATTATAACTCACTATAATAATTCAGGCTTTGTGGGGGTGTGTGTAATTTCGTATGCAAATATAAACATTAGTGAATTAATTTGTCTTTGTATTACTTGTGCTGGTATTATTACCTTGTAGTTTTAAATCTAAGTATATGTATATTTAATTTATAATGATGTTATTATAATAACGAAAGAGTTTCAACGCAAAAACTACTGAATCAATATGCATACCCACATTATCAATGAATAACATAAGCTATGATTTCACTTAATTATTCTGCGGTAACTTGGATAAAACCGCGGTAAACAACTAGTTTCCTTAAAGCAAAACAGAATTATAATGATTTTTAAACAAAAATAATAAAATCTTAAAGTAGAATTCAAACAAAGACTCAAATAATGCAAGAATTTTTATGTTCTAAAAGATATGAAGACGCAATTGGTTTATCTGAGAAAATATTACGTTTAAGTCTAAGAATGAGTGCTCTAACGTTAGGTTCGCTTTTGGACTTGTAAATATATTGCTCCTTATTTTATCGCACTATCTGTTTACATTCAGAGCCGAGGCGCACCCCACAGATAAGAATCCATCCTCTTTTATTTTAATGCTCATTGTAAAACGTTTTTCTTGTATCTGCCAGTATATAGCTAACAAAATTTGAATGTTTTCGTTTATTTTCATACACCCATATCTTTATCCCCATTCAGGAAACATTACTTTGTGGAAGATACTTTATTTTTGTCACATAAAAGTTACTGAATACTCATAATTAAATATGAAAGGAAAATCTTTTGATATAAAATAATTTTCATGATATGTTAACTTGGAATGTCAGGCGTCGAGTAATAAAATAAATATTACATTAAATTAACATTGAAAATGGAGTGTATATTTAAATATTGCGTAATAAAGATCGTAAATATTAATAATATAATTAACCGGTTGAAAGCTATAACAGTGAGGATACACACATCATATGAATTAAATTTAGTTTGACTGATCTTTGAAATACTTATATTGATTTTATTTTAGGAGAGTGTTGAGTTATCATCCTGCTGGTCACGTCTCGGTGGCGGCAAACTATGGAATATTTGAATTTCAGATGAGCACCAATTTGAGTTGGAATCTCAATCGTACGAAGGGAACAAGTTTCTTATTCACTTGATGCTCACAATGTTTGGAACCCGTTGATGTAGTAGATACCGATCGACCGCGTTCACTTTGCTACCGACACACCGCAAAATGACATCAAAATTATCTCCTATTCAAATGTAGTTTGGGAACTGAATGTGTAATTGACTTTACAGATAAATTAACACGCATTGTACTCTACTAAACTGGTAAATTATTAAATTGGATTTGGAAATTTAGTCCTATGAATTTAAATAAAACTGATGTGTTTTAAAATTTTCAAATATGACTTCGGATTTTAGATCAGAATTGTATTAGTGTGCCTACTGTATTTACTTAGGTAAGTATATCTTACAGACTCATACATTACTACGAAATGTATAAATAATATAAAAAATAATGCTTTGCTCATGGTTTTTATAAAAAGAGATGACTCAATTCAAGCTATCAGCTTCAAATGACATTACCGTCGATTATTCCCAGATATTGTTGGTGTCCGCAGTTAATAAACGTGTTGCAAGATAGCTATAAAGGCGAGCTTGAGCCGGTCTCAAATTCAATTTGCTATTTTTAAATCTTGACATTTTATATGTTCCCCTACCTTTATTTGCGTGAAAGCTGGAGATATTACATTAGACACTCGCTGGCGTAATTAGATTCTTTGGAAGTGAATGTCAAAAGACATTGTCTATTCACCTTAAAAAGGTATATTAAATTATTGTTATGAAATTTACATAATTCCGTATTAAATTGTGAACAAGTAAGGAGTCATAGATACATGTATATGTAGCTTCGTAGAGAGTTTCCCAAAGTGGTTGTTTTGAAACAAGTCTTCCACTTCATGCTTCGGCATAACGAGAATATTATAATTTTGCCTACATATTCCAAGGGCGATGATATGATACGTAATTGTTTAAGTTACTGAATTTAAGTATGAACACAAACAGTAATTAGCGAACAACCGGTTAAAACATAATAATTAATATTTATTCTGCACAGTTTTGTGAAACGCCCGCTCGGTCTGTTTCTGGAAGTTTGAGAGGAAATTATACAACTTTTTGTCGTTAACATTTTAATTTATTTTAGTCCTGTCTCTAGCAGACCATAGGTACTATTATTAATGAATCAAACCACTACTTTTCTGGCTAAACTAATACGGTTCTTTTGAGGAGTGTGAATATAACAAAATGTTTAATAATATAAATTAGTGTGTGTAGTCTTACTACACTTATATGGTCCAACTTGCTCTACATAATCCTATGGGATAGTGTAAAAAATAGATATCGCGCGAGAATAGCTGCGGGTAATATTATAAACTATTCAAAAAATAAAAATCTAAAAACATGATCCAGTTGCAAACTAAATAATAAGCACAACTTTCAAGTAACTTTAATTCAAAGAAAATAATTGTATTGTAATCAATACTTTGAGAGTGATACTGTACCCGCTGCTTATTATTTTATTCAACTTTTAATTAAATAGCTATAAATGTATTTAATTGAAACGCAATCCCAGCTGTGTTATTAAACGAGAAATACAAATACGGGGCGAGGTAACAGAATTTATTACGCGTCTATCCCGGGCTGAGTTTACAGAATAACCAATTCAGTTGTCCTAAATTGATCTGGTTGGCGTATCTTTATAATGGGTTTATTCAGTCATACATCCAAATCTTATCATTGGTATCACAATGCGGGTACGCCAAACACACATCGACATTTTAGATTATACGTTCACATTGTTACTACAAAAAATACATTTTCTTGAGTAACAAAGTGAATGTGATGTTTAGATATAGGTTCCCTTACCATGATTGATTCAATTGATACAGCGACTTCAATACAAATCCGCTAACGAAGTTATCTCCTCTTCGGTTCTTTTATTCGACTTTGCATTTTGTTTACCTCAATGTAAATGTGAAATAACCAAAGAGCTATAAATATAAACCGAGATACAACTTTGTCCCAACATACAATTAATTTAGTCATACATTTATTTATTGTCTGTATATTTTGGTGTACACATTTTGTTTAAATATATTTTGCGATATTTCGTAGGTACTCTTCTACTTGCGATAGCGAGTAAAGTTTTATTTTGGTTCACAAACTCATTACTGAACTGTCAGCTGTACGAAGTGGGTGAACCAAGTTGAAATCAGGTCTTAAAGTTGTTGTAATGAGTGACAAGGACGAAGTTCGGCCCGTGTGTGATGGCCTGCGCCGAGCTTTGCGGTCGGCTACGGCGTGCCGCTACGCCGTTGCTACGAAACTGCTACAACTTCCTGCTACACAAAATTCTTTAAATAATTTAAATCATTCAAGCGCTACGAGTTGGTAAACAAAATTTTTATTTTATGTTCAGCGAAACTTTGCTGAAACTTTTTGCCCGTTTGGTAAGTTGAACCTCGTAAACCTAAGAATGCAAAGTTCTCGTTTGTTTATTTTTAATCTTCTTTGCAATTTGCAATCAGCAAAAAGGTTGTTAAAATCTTCAACATTGCGGATTAAAATCTGTACCATAAAGTCATGATAGTGATAAATAATTTGCTTCGACTTGAAGGCACAAAATTCCCCACAAAGAAGACTCATAAATTTATGATTTGAGTTGGCGTTTTCAGGACTTGAATATTACCACAGAGCGGCCGCATTGTTTGCTGTACGAACAATGAGAGATAATTACACGAGAAATTTAGACAAAGTCGTTGTCGTCACAATTCTGCTTAATTATATCTTGTAAACCTAATTTTTTGGTTTACAATATTCATGTACAAAGAGTATGTTACATTATTCGTTAACATGTTCGAGTACAAGGAAGACATAACATTATTTTGTAAAGGGTAGGTATTTCAAAACTTCTTTGTTTTTAATTATTCTTAAAACATTTTATCTTTATTCATAAAGTATCATATTACACGCCAGGGCGAATCCCTCTCTCACTAATGATATTAAGCATAAGCATTCACTACATCATCTTATTATAGTAACTGACCCCAAACTAAGTTCGAAACTTGTATCTAGGGTATCAGAAACTACGCACACACTCATTCACACACACACCCAGACCGAGACAAACATTTGTGGTTCACACAAACATTTACCCCGCACGGGAATCGAACCCGCAACCTTACGGATGGCAGTCCGGCATGGTGACCACTTTGCCATCGAGGTCGTCAAGAAGAATATTAGTACCGTTAAGAAGAATAAGGGTCATCATTACGTTGTCTAATGTGAGTTTTTAGATCTCAAATCCATGTTTAGAAATTTTTTATCACGCATTGCACAACTCAAATATCGAACCCTGGAACCCAAGTTTGACAAGTAGGTAAACATGCCACTACACTGTCGTGACGTTTGTTTACTACATACTGTACTCTAATAACAATTTCATGTTTTTATCATAATGAAAACATGTCATAAGTTACACAAAACAAATCCTTTGCTCATTAAAAACGTAATTAAGTTATTAATAAACAAAACAATACAATAACAAAATATCGAACATGTAACCGATACAAACTAGTTACAATACTCGTACTATATTGGATAGTAGATATTTTTGGTTTAGATACCTCAGACCACCCGTTGGATTAGTTGGCGTTACTCCAATGACATAAACAGAGGAAAAAATAAGAAAACAAACAATAAATAGTGTCTGTGACCGATCTCTCTGTGTCTGCCCTAATAAAACCAACTATCCCGTGGGAATTTTGGGATTAAAAGTAGCATATGTTTTATTCCTAGATATAAGGAAAATTTGTACCAAATTTCATTTAAATCGGTTTAATAGTTTTTACTTAAAAGATTAACAAACATCCATCTTTACAAACTTTCGCATTTATTATATTAGTGGTAGGATTGGAAAAGGAAAATAGAACGAGATATGTTTCGGCTCTGACACAACTGTACTGTATGTATAAACTTTAAATAGCAATAAAAAGTATTATATAAGCCGACCTAGTTGGAACTGCGAGATAAGCAAATACGCACACATGTGCACGCTGTATGTGTATTTTTTTATTTAGGAATGTCGTTCCTGCTTGTCCCACTTTAACATCGGTATTATATAATCTTTTTGAATGCCGTAATAAGAGAAAAGTTTGTAAGAGTTTGCTATTTTTATTTTTGTGAGCTCTCTATTTTGTTGCAAGATTTTTTTTAATGATCTTGATGAGATAATTCTTGGCATGTATTCTTTCTTAATAGTAATATAATTTTTTTCATATCGGATTAGTAGTTCTCAGCTTTAGCGTGTTCAAATTAAATAAAAATCTGTCTCTTAACAATATTAATAGTCACAGATATAACGCTCAACATTTTGCATAAAATTCTATTACAATAACCTTTTAAACCAATTCACGCTTGCCTGTTAAATTTGATGGTAAATAAACATTGTATTATTCCGTTAACGTAAATCGTTTCGAAAAACTAGATTAAAAAGCAAGCAGCTGATCCGGGGCGAGCGCCGCATGTGTCGCGGACCGTATTTAAGGGCTTACGGGGGGATCTCTAATTAAAGGTCCCTACTTAGTTCCCGGCACGTTTTTCCCTCGCCCCTCGCCTCTTTCAAACGATTCCTTTCAGTTTTTCAAAAGTCCAATACAATGGATATTCTGGATAACAGCTCAGAATGTCACCATTGTACTGTCTTCCAGGCTTGTTATCTACAGGAAACACGACAAAGGATAGACGCATCTGTTGAGCCTGAGATACGGCTCCTACCTTACATTCAAAAGAAATGAATCTACAATCCGATTTAATGTGTGAGTGTTAATAAAATACCTGGCGATAAATCCGTTGTTATCAAGTTTATACAATTTTTCAATGCCCCGTTAAATTTGGTCCGCTTTAAGTAACCGAATTGAGTCCTTGTCGAAGTTATAAAAGATAATTTAAGAGATAGATCGTCAAACCATAACAATTTTCTCATTTCTCGTAAGATATAAAAGTAAATGTAATGATTTCTAAATGCTGAGGTTGCGTGTGCTTCGCTATTATAGTTTGGGTCGCTTCACCTTGCCCGATACAGCTTAGGAGGCGATATGAACGAGCGAGTAATTTTGAGGCCGTGACCTTATCCAATGTCCGCTATCGTATACCATATCGATTATTTGCAATGGATTTTAGCTGAATTATCAATGAAGGACGAACTGCAGTAGCAATCATTTCTCCATAATAAAAAAATAAGTTGTATCAATGACAAAGGTTTCAAACAAGTTTAATAAAAGCTGCGAGAACATGATTTTGTCTTGATCACGATATGAATCGCCTTCACTCTGTGAAGTCATTTTATTATCCATTCGGCCGGAAGACAGTTCGTCCCTGTCATAGAGCGGAACCAGGAGCGATTCATCACGCGGTTGACAAGTGTCTATATTCCACTTCGGGTTGAATGATCTTTATTATCCAACGCTATGAGAACCTCCCGACATATTCCATTAAGGTTTCAAAATAATTACACCCTCATTTACTTATAATTGTGAACATGACATGTTACACAACTCGTTATGAACTCTTCAACTTTGTTAAAATAAGTTAATTAACACTGTACTGTGTTCAAATGAAAAATGAATTTCAGAACGCGGATAAAACATAAATTACGCTTGATTATGTATAAATGGACACAAATATCGTGGTAACGAAACAATTATCTACGTAGTAACTATTAATGGTTTAAAATTGTATAATGAAATAGTCTGTAAAAATAAAGTGCGATGAGTAGGCGTCTACTGGGTTGCTTATTATGCCTACTGTGAGGGTGGCGGCTCATTTGCTTCCCTCAATTAACTGCAATTAACGACGAGTGACGCGCCATTTGCCAAGCTCTCGCTCCAATAAAAAATATCCCGTATCCGTTACACTTCATTGTCTGTAGAAAACTAGATTATCATTAGTATTTAATTGAATAAAAAAACGCATAAGTACTCTACGAAAATACTTTTCGAGAACTGGCAAGTTAACGAACTTTGAAAGTCAACTTTCTTAAAACAGCACTTTGTTAAGTAGTGTTGCCTGTTCGAAATAAACGATATTGAATATATTTTTACTAAAAGAACATTTTCGTAGTAGCCGTCAGAAAGCATTTAGCTAAGATATTGTTTAGAGAATAATGGCAACAACAAAATGTTAAACGCAGTCGATCCTATCAGAATTATAGACTTCTCAACTCCGTTGTTAAAAGTAAACAAAATTAATATTATCTTAAAAAGTTTTGTCTACAAATACTTCGCATTGATAAAGATAAAGATCTGAGTAAAAATGTCTTTTAGAAATTTTGCGTTCGGCGTTATTTTGATAAGAAGTTTATTTAAATGGGATTACTTTCATAAAATTATTTAGATTAACGTAATCCTCAGTGCACTCTCGATTAAGTAATTTTGTTCGTCTCTTAAGAGCAGTTATAACATAATTATGGAAGTTTTAATTTATATGGATGTTATGTAAATAGAGATTTGTGTATACATCACAACTAAGGTGTTAATGTTTGGGGGCTTTAAGTAACGGGTGACACAAATTACCTACATGGCACGTATAGAATAATTCTCTCTAATTAAAATGGGGTGGAGTGTAGGCACGCATGGTTCTTCTTAAGCTAATAATCGCAAATTTGCTACGTTTTCGAGTCGTAAGCAGTTAAGTAGGCAATTCTCTTTACGTGTAAATGTTATCCTTAGTTTATTATTGTATACCTCCGCTTAGTAGGTACATTTAATTCAGGTATGCTTTGAATGGCAAGAGTAAAGCTTATAATAAAGAAAATTAAGATTAACATTTCATTATTTTGTGATTTATTTTACCATGGGTGCAAATAAGTAATTTACTAAGTAGTCAATTGCAAGAATTTTAATTATTCTCCGGCGTTCACGAGACAGATTCGCCCTTGCAGTATGATTGCTACTTGGCAAATACTTATAGCTAGTTTTTTTTATTGTCATAAATATGTATGTATTTTTACTCATACGATTTTCTCATACATTTGCACATAAAAATTCTAAACATGTGAATATCGATATTCTATAGAGAGCATAAAAAAATGTAGCTCATTATTGCTAAAATGTTGGTAAGTTGATGCCTAAGTAAGGTGAATAAGAGATATTGTCCAATTTGTACGGTAACAGTAGGCAATAGTAATGATGATGGAGATCGGGGGAGAGTGAGATGATCCATCCATCAGCGCTAACGAGGGGTACACACCGCGGGTTACCAAATCTTGTATCCGGCATCGATTTTCACTTGACATTTTCATTTGATAGCTCGGTTTTATACCGACTGTATGTATGTTGGTGGTTTCTCTAAGAGTCTTTATTAGTTGGAAGGTGCTTGTTTTCTTCGTGGCTGTTTTTGAAGATGGATTTTTGTTGTATTGATATTTTTGATTTACACAAACACTACACGGAAAATCTTTGAACATGGATCACGACACGAGATTCTCTCTAGTTTCTGCGGAAAAATAGCTATTTTTTTCTACACATTGAGATAAAACTGCGGTTTTTCGTCACGTTTTTAATTTTTGTTTTATATTTCTGTCGCAAGCAGCTAATAAGCAATTCTCACGTGTAAATGTTATTCCTAGTTTATGATTGTATTTTATATTACCTACCGGTGTTGGTGTCGTATATTACTTACACAGTAAGTTGAGATGTAGCTAACGTGTTTCTCAGTTGTCTGAACCACGACAAAATTCAGTTAAATTAGTTTTATTTCAATGTTCGTTTCCATTTTACGGAAAACGTACTCGATTGAAATGTTGGAACAAATATTTTTATAAACAGGAATACACAACGGGATTAGGAAAATCTGGAATCACTCAGGCAAAATTGTGAGGTACAGTTATAAGATATTATTAACGGTATAATCCTGCTTTTTGTATATTTGGAATTTTTCACATTCAATGTAACTGTTTTATCTGAATGTTTTAAAAACTTGAGATAACATCGAAATATCATTTTTGCTCTCTTATTTCTGGTTTAAATTCGTAAAAGGGAAATGCGATACTTTAAAAAACAGACAGTTTCGGCTTCGGCTCGCCTTTGATAAAACCTAAAATTGTAATTTTCTTTACATAATTACATATTACATATTTGAGATCACCAACTGCGGTAGTGATTACGTTTATTTCTTCTCACTGTACTATTCTAATCAACAGAGCAATAGAGCCTTTATCCTGCAGTGGGATCCTGAGGGCCAACGAGACCACTCACTTTTTTGATCAAATGAATATGGATAAAAATATAGTTAATGAGGTATATAAACGAATATTGATGACAAAAACCTAATAAAAATCATGAGTATGTATATCATACATTGTATTAATATCATTGGACATAACATTTAATGACTTGATTTATTACATTATCTTACCCGGCGTTCATTAAGTCTAAATAAAAGGTGTATGTCATCGAGATGAAGTAATATTGTTAGTAAATATCCGGTGACGTAGCTTTGTATCAACTAAATTCAATTAAGTCTTGGTTAATGGGGTCGGGGATGCGATATAAAACGTAAATACTTAGTACGTACCAGGATTGTTTGGTTATTGGGCCTAAATAGGTAGTATATAATGTCTGCTGTCAATATCGTCTAATGATTAATAACAGAACTGATACATTATATTCAAAAGGTAACATTTTTAACCACCGGCGCAAAAAGAGGGGTGTTATAAGTTTGACGTGTCCGTGTGTGTCTGTCTGTGGCATCATAGCTCCCGAACGGATCCCGGACTTACGTGCGAGTGTTCTTAGACATGTTTGATGAAAATCGGTTGACCCGTTTAAAAGTTATGGGGGTTTGAAAGTAACTGTGCTGGGGGTTTTTTAATTTTTTTAATTTAATGTTATTAGAGAATTAATAATACAATTTTAAAGATAATTAATAAAATAAAATAAAAAATGTTAATTAAGTACCTATTTTGTAGTGTGTACATTTATATAATTTTAAGATAATATTGTAAGAGTAAATTGTAGCAGCCCTCTAATTGCAATCACTCTTACAGGGTGTCACATGTACCTACGTAGAACATAACTTATGGTCTTTAAATAATATTGTTGTCATATGAAATTGAGAATTGCTTCCAATTTATAGAAATTCTCCATAGAAAACTGTCAATTTGTCTTTATTAGGAAATTAATCGCTTTGTTTTTCATATAAAGAAATGTCATTTTTTACAATATTAAAAATTAATCATAATAAGAGTCATTTTCCGATTCTCCAATCACCTTTCCAGCCTCGCAGGCACACCGTATTTATCTATTACTCATTCAATAGGTTATTATGATTCCGAAGCACAGTGGGTGCTCCCCATCGCCAAAGAGATTGCGGACGTGTATTGAATATCTGTTTCACTCACAAACCAAACGTCAGCTATAGGTTTCAGTTTGTCCCAATTTTGTAATGACGTCATTCGTTTTACTATCAATACCGATATCAACCCTTATAATTAGGCAATTTGTCTGCAATATGAGTAACAAATCACGGTTTGATTTATGGGTTTTTGGGTCGGCATTTTATATCTTCATTTCGTTTTATGATTAATATATTTTTTCTTGTGAATTAACAAACAATATCTACCTAATAGGTAGGGGTAGGTAATCTTCTGATATACAGGGTGGTGACGATAATATAACTATAAATAAAACCTCTGAAAGTGCTTGCTCTTACAAAAGACATATAAGTAATTATTTACTTAGACAAAATAAGTACATTTCAAGGTTTTTAAGGTATTTCTATGAGCTAGTAATTCAACGCTAAATTGAATATAAATCAATTTATCGTTGGTCTCCCTAAAACTTGAAAGGCAGCTTGACCGATTTGAATAAATTTACTCTGATACACGGGTGGTATAACACCTTAAGAGACCGGGATTATGCAAGGGTAAAACCACGGGGCTCAGATAGTGTTTCATAATTACGTGCAGACAGATTTTCTTGATATAAAGTTTTCCGAGTCATTTAACTTAATAGAGCGAAACATTAAAGTTGTTTCTGTAACGCTGACGTATTTATTTTATCTGTAACGATGCGTGTCTTGACAAGCCACATTTTAATTAGCCGATTTGTAATTCCAACTAGAGCGAGTTCGGTTGAGAGAATGCTCTCTCTGGCCTCTGATTGCGTTAGTATTCTGGGCTATTCATTTAGATGAAACACCGATTTGATTCTATACAATTTGTATTCATGAAGTTTGACTCGACTCCTTCGTGGTTAAGTTACACTAAACCGTATTAATATTTACCTGATGTGTTTTGTCTGGCCCGTTTCAAACCGAGCCAAAACTATGAACGAACCGCCCGGAACATTTCCTCGCCTTTCGGAATGTAATTTATGAATACATTTTCTATAATCCTTTGACGATGGGACGATAAATTGCAAGATCACTATGCAATATATCAAGATTAAAGTGATTATCTCACAGTATCAGCGGTATCAGTAATAAATTGATAAAAGGCTCGTATTTTATATCAATTTCATAGGTTTACCTACAGCCGTGTGTTATATAATATTAGAAAAGTAATTACAGTTATCTATCAGCATTGTGTGCCTGCTTATGGTTTTACGAAGTTTTATTAAAAATTAGTACTTATCCATAAATGTCATTAGAATAAAGTGAGAGATTTTAATACAATTTTAATTACTATAGAAAAGCTACAATTAAAATCATCTAAAATTGTTATATCATAATAACAATGTAGGTACTCGAGAGATTCTCTGTCCAATTATAATATTATTGGACCTTTTGCAATAGTTGTATTTACTAATTAATATAACGAAGCAAAGATTCTTTCTTTGAAAGTTAATCTCGAGAATCCGATTTGAAATATTAAATATTTATGTATTAGTTAGTCCGCTTATTGAAGAATTTATAAATCGGTAGGGCACAACTACAAATACACAGTTTATTAATATTCAAACAGTTATATGTTACCTTTATAAACACTGGACATCTTATTTGGCAGAAAATCTTAACATTCGTTACATGTTTTACGATTCAGTGACAAAACATTGTAATCAATTGCTTACCAATAAGGTCTGTGTTTTACGGTCGGATTTTAGAACCGAACGGCTCCTCAATAAAGCGACGATGATTACGGACCAGCAGTTTTTTAGACCTTTGTCTAGAGAGCACTAAAACGTAACTAATCAAGATACTAAAGTTCGTTTCGGCACGCAACTGGCTGACTTCATAAATATTAGCTTCTGGAATATGCTGAGTGGTGTGTGTCATCTCTATAAAAGACTTTTCATACCAATTTGTATATACAGGGTGTCCCGTAAGTAGTGGACCAACGGGATGTGGGGGATAGGGGAGACCGTTACCTACCAGAATCACTAAAATTTATTGTCCTAGGCCTCATAGTTTTGAAGTTATAACGTTTTTTAGTAAGTAGGTGAAATTATCGTACTATGTGCACATTTTTCTTAATTCTACAAAATCTGTTACTTATTTTGATGTTATTTTTATTCAAGGGCGTTAAGAATACATAGGTTTTTATAATTTAAATCATTTTTTAGTGTAGTTATCATTAACATTAAAATTAATCAACAAAACAAGTGCAATTGTTAAATTTCAAAATACTCTAAGTGGTATTTGAGCTGAGCTGGTGTAAAAAAAATGTATTGTAGCCTTGTGGCACTTTATTTTAAAAACATCTACATATCATAAGGATTACAAAAACGTATAACACTGTGGTTTCAAATGAGTAGTTTTTTATTTTAACTAATATCAACGTAAAAGGGAACTTTTGAGAGAAAACAAAAATTCATTGCTAATTATGGAAATTCGTTTATTACTCAATTTATTTTTACATTAAGGGTTCAAAATGCTTTTCTTTAGCTCTTGTGCATTAAAACATCTTCGTATAATGTCTTTTTGTAAACTTTTTTGGGCTGTTTGATGTTTTTTTATCAATTCAGCAACATGATTGAAATTTTGTGATAACTCTCTTTTTATCAGAAATATTTGTCTCATTAACTGCTTCTTTGAGGAAACCCCATAGAAAATAATCCAAAGGATTCAAGTCGGGAGATCGTGGCCTATTTCATGGCCGATCGCTGGCCATGAAATAGTACCTTCGCGTCCAAACCATCGATTTGAGAACGTCTCATTCAAAAATTCAGTCACTTACTGTGAATAGGGGGCAGGTTCCCCTTCGTACTGCAACCACATTCTCTCCCGCGCAGTTTCAGGCCTTATGCATAACCAACATCTTCGAATAAAGTTAAGAAGTACGCGAGAGTATGTGGTTCCGCGCAGTTTCAGGCCTTGTGTATAACCAACATCTTCGTTAAGTTACGAAGCACGTACCAATGTTGCAGTACGAAGGTGAACCTGCCCACTATTCACGGTAAGTGACTGAATTTTTGAATGAGACGTTCCCAAATCGATGGTTTGGACGCGAAGGTACTATTTCATGGCCAGCGATCGGCCATGAAATAGGCCACGATCTCCCGACTTGAATCCTTTGGATTATTTTCTATGGGGTTTCCTCAAAGAAGCAGTTAATGAGACAAATATTTCTGATAAAAAGAGAGTTATCACAAAATTTCAATCATGTTGCTGAATTGATAAAAAAACATCAAACAGCCCAAAAAAGTTTACAAAAAGACTTTATACGAAGATGTTTTAATGCACAAGAGCTAAAGAAAAGCATTTTGAACCCTTAATGTAAAAATAAATTGAGTAATAAACGAATTTCCATAATTAGCAATGAATTTTTGTTTTCTCTCAAAAGTCCCCTTTTACGTTGATATTAGTTAAAATAAAAAACTACTCATTTGAAACCACAGTGTTATACGTTTTTGTAATCCTTATGATATGTAGATGTTTTTAAAATAACGAGCCACAAGGCTACAATACATTTTTTTTACACCAGCTCAGCTCAAATACCACTTAGAGTATTTTGAAATTTAACAATTGCACTTGTTTTGTTGATTAATTTTAATGTTAATGATAACTACACTAAAAAATGATTTAAATTAGAAAAACCTATGTATTCTTAACGCCCTTGAATAAAAATAACATCAAAATAAGTAACAGATTTTGTAGAATTAAGAAAAATGTGCACATAGTACGATAATTTCACCTACTTACTAAAAAACGTTATAACTTCAAAACTATGAGGCCTAGGACAATAAATTTTGGTGATTCTGGTAGGTAACGGTCTCCCCTATCCTCCACATCCCGTTGGTCCACTACTAACGGGACACCCTGTATATTTTGTTCATCAACTTCGGAGTTTTTATGTCTGAGAATATGTAAAAGGATTTAAATAAACCCATAAAGCTTACATAAGCTTACATTGGACGAAATATTCTATGTGAATGTTATTCGTTACCGAATAAATTTAACGTACTTATGTAACTGTAAATTAAATTTTGATTAAATCATTTGTTCACACAATTGTCAAAGAATTAACAAAAACGGGATCAAAATTCAATCTATATGCATGAAGTAATATTCCTATTGAGTGTAAATTAAACTAGAATAGACATAGGACATGTGTAATGGACAATATTATGGGTAATAAACAGAGACTGTAATGTTAATAAAAGTATATTAAAGGTCGTAAACGTATCATGAAGCACCTACATTATGTATTTTCTGTCTCGTTAACGAAGTACGGGTTTAATAAGCAGTTTTGCAGCGTCCGAAAGTACGTTTCATACCTTTTTGTTTGTCGATTTTTGTGACCTTCTCCCGTCTAGAACATATAATATTTATGGACCTGATCAATAATTGAGATCGATTTGATTGACGTTAATTGCTTGCTCAGGTAGTCCATAGGAAAATATATTGTCATATCTCCTTGTTTACCCTCGTCTAATAACTGTAAGTACGTACCTCCATCTTTCTTATCTTACGTAAATAAGTCATTCATTTGTGTTTGTTTTCTTCGTGTTTCATATTTTTCTGTGATTTGTCTTTTGTTGTCATTTTACGACATCTTAAACAGAGAACAGAACAATCTTTATTGTACAAAAAATAACAAATACGTGTCGTTGACGGGGCTTTAGAAAAAAAGATTTAATTTGATTTGATTTGACAAGATTTAAGCGTCATTTTTAATGTTTTATTATGACCTTTTAAGACCTTTCAATTACCATAATATGTAGGTAAGTAATTCAAACCTAGTTATTTTCTTTTAATCAAAAATTTAGCATATAAGTACAGATTTTTAAAAAATAAATTTTACACTTATAATTCGTTAAAACCTATAATTTATTAAACCACGACTGTAATTCGTTTAAAGATTCTTTATTTCAATACTTTAGTATTGAAATAATAGCTATTTTAATGAAAGAAATAAATTGAAGACCTAAACAACACAAGTATGTACATTAATCAATCATAAAAGAGCTAGTTAGGTTGTCAATTTCTTTGTTACCGGTGAAACGATCATCATGTTACATGAAAACGAAGTTAGAAATATGTTGTTCGCTTCAAGCCACTAACGATGATAGACGTACTTAAAAGAGAATAGTTTGCATTTACCCTTTGCAAATGAAAATGACTATTGACTACTTTAACAAGTTTTAGTAGTTTTAATAACGCTATTTTAGTATTAACGTCGGTATATCAATGTCATGGTTGATGATAGTTTGTAAAAGGACGATCCAAAAAATCATAATTATTCAAAACAAAGCAATTGATTTATAACTATTAACCAACATCCCAATTTCATAAGGAAATTACTTCAGCGGGGACTTTGCCCTGCATCCTGTCAGCCCAGCACACTCGATCAAATCACTTATCAACCATTCCAAAAAAGCGTTAATGTGAATTGGTTCAGCAATTCTATTGCGACAATGTCACAATTTGCACCTCTAAACTTATTGCGTCGTTGCAAATGTTGCAATATTCCTTATATACTACAAAAGTAATCCAAGCATACGTTATTTAAGAAGGAAAAGTAGACTTGACTTGAGTAACACTACACGTTCGTGGATATAAGGAACCGCACGTTATGTTTAATAAAAATGCATGGTGTTGTATTTGTTCTCATCTGTACTAATGCAAGCGGAATGATGATGAAGCATCTCACACAATACAGCGACGTGTGAAAGCCGCACAAATTATTGTTGACACTCCTTTTTTATATTACAAGACCTACTTTTGCCTAACACAATTTTTTTGCCCGAGTTAAATTGTGCTGTGTTAGCAAAAATATTTTTTTGTTATATGTTTTAGAATATGTTTTATTGTTTTGTTTATTTACCTAATATTATGCCTATTTATCTATTAGTACTGATATTACAAGGTGTCAATTTTATTAATTTCAGGAATTACTGGTTTGATTCGAAAAATCATTTAATTTTAGATAGCTTATTCACTGTGAAACGCTACGGCCAATATGAGAGGATAGCAGTAGTAGTAATCAACCCGAGTAAAACCACTGAGTACGGTTATAGATACTAAGTTTATAAATACACAATCATATCTGTCCGTCTGGTTTGGCTTTCAATAAACAAAATGGTTGTAACATTTCGGTTGAAAGCCAATCAATTTGGTAATTAAGTAATGTGAACATAAAGTCAAAGAGCTTATATTTAAATGAATTGGTCAGTCGGAGTAATTGATAAATCCGTAAACGAATGGTGTTTAGTTTTTATTTGAAAGGGAGTATTGTTGATTAGCGGTCCCGCTGTCCATTACTGCGACAGGGTAAGCTCTGATAAACCTGATAAGTCCAATCAATGCTGTTCCTCTCCCAGCGCGGTCCAATTATCTTGCCCTCCCCTCTGAACAAATTTTCTCAGCTCCATTCTCCGAATCCGATAAGGGTTTTGTTTATTTTTACTTTTATATTTAAGGTATGTGTATCTAAATATTAGCAAAATAACGTTTACACTGAATTGCTGATGTCGTGCTTTGCGTAAATTTACATAAAATGTTCATTTTGTTTAGGGTAACACGGGCTTTATTTAATTACATGCGTCTATCTAAATCAGGACGAGTGATGTAGGGCGGGTAGGAAAGTAGAAAAATGTTCTACTTATGGTTGAAACGCAATGATTCTGCCTTTTTTGCTTGTTCAGACTTAATTAAATTCAATTTTTTTTTTTGTAAATTACGTTGTAAATCTTTTTGCGTAAAAAACAATTTGTGGTAGGTACTTATTTATACTTACTTAAGTATTTTTAGTAAATTTATGTGAATACAAAAAAGGGTCCATAAAAATTAAAAACATAATATAACAAACTTAACAAAATTTAAGTACTTACCTAAGGAAATTACTTACACAAAAAACATTATTGGTAATTACGCGCATGAATGACTGAAAAAATAACACTCAGTACATAAAATGAAATAATTAAATAAAGCTACTTAACTTTAAAATGTTTACCAATTCGGACGTTACGAATTTTTCAATTGAAAACGTGAATTTAATCAGTTTGTAGTTGTTTTATTCCAGTATTTTTCCTTTATTCGTATTTGATTTATTTATTCTTCAAATACACTCCAGTGAAGTACTCTTTATATAAGTATTATAGTTAAATTATTACTTTTAAGATATTATAACGAATATCTAAAGTAAATTTTAACTCGTTCAGTTCCCAATAGAGTGTTTAATTTTCATTATACCTTAAAATTGTATCAAGCCTCCGTTTATCTACCTTAATCCCGAGCTCTGAGAATAGCTAATAGAATACGAGTATTTCGACTCTCGAAAACAATAGTTACCAGATGTATTTATAAAGATATCAATGTTGAGAGGGATTTAGTATGCTAAGACTGAATCATTTTTAATTGATTTACTTAAGGTAATAAATAAGTTTTCAATTCAAATCAAAATAATTTATTCAGTTGAAGCTCCAAATAAACACTGATTAACGACTACTCAACGTAAAAGAGAGAACATAAGTATTTCATAATTAAATTAATATAGGAAAATAATGATATTTACCAATTTTCCGACAGGAATGTGCCTTCTTTCCGCTAGCAATTTGTGAATCCACCACCGATTTGGAAAATTCATCAACCGAGAATAATCAGCGGGGAACTGCGGTTGTTTTATGTAAACTTTTTTTAATAAAATACCCGAGTAGATTATATGATCACAAGAACATCCTTCATTATGAATCTCCGTCATTATACTGCGTAATGATCACAGGATCCGCTTGTTTCACAATACTTATTATCTTTAAACAGCGCTTCATCGCTGTTGACATCTTTTCTTTCATAAAATATTTTGACGTTGTTTAGTGTGTACTGTGTACCAATTTTTCGAGAAGATTGCTTTTTAAATTGATCATCGAGTCTCTTACACATTGCTATCAAAATTGCCTCTGTCTCATAAATAATGTATAATGTACCCGGACGGAATCAGTTAAGGCTTCATTTGAATAGTTTCACAGTGTTTCATGCGTTCCTCCCTTTGAATTTAATTACGTGTAGGATTGTTGTTGGCGTAGGTTCCCGCACCGCGCCGGTATTAACTCAAGGTTATAACTATTCATTCAAAATTAATAGAGTTTAACTTGGCTCTGTTAACTTTATATGAATTAGAGCCGAGAAACTAATTAAGATTTATTTGTTTACGGTTTAACGAATCAAATAGTAAAATTGGTACAACGTTTTGGGATGTATGTTGTACGTATTATATTGAAATAGTACTCAATATTTGAAGACGAAATAATAAATCAGATTTCATACTTGTCCCCTAGTACCTATTAAGTCAGTAGACTATTACTAAGCATACTTATACGTTTAAGAAATAAACGAAATACTTTCCCCGAATTCATGCGTTCGCTCGTTCCGAAATGGTTGTCAGGAACTTTTCCTATACCTATCGATTCTAAGGAAATTGATTCGAGAATATGACTTGAATAATTTACTTTTATCAAATACACAGAATTGTCTTTAATACAGGTAGGTATTCGTATTACATCAATTCTGGATACTGGTTTATTTTCATTAGTTCAATAAATTCGGTAAATATTACTAACATGTTCTGTAAACGGATTATCGAAACAAGACATGGTTGTTTCAAACTAAACTACCACGCAAAATCAAACAACGTGTTCGTGTATACGTAATATTAATAGCAAATAATATTTGATTATGTTTGTGGGTATAAATTGTATTTGTACCTTCTAAGACAGCGTTCCTACACTTGAACCGTTCATATGTGATATTCAGTGAGACGGATAGAGGAGGTGTGAGATACAGTGGGAGCATACAAAGCGCCGCCCTTTGCCACCATTAACCCGACTGCCGTCCATTAACTAATGGGTGGCCGTAATGGCGCGCTGAGCAAACACCTTCTTGGCTTAACTTAACATGCATTTAGTTCTCGGCTCTCAAGTTACCTCGCCCGTTGTTTAAAGTGTTCACTTAGCTTCAAACATGCCAATACCCTGATATTTTGGAACGTGGACACTTTAAAGGTACCACAATATTTACTTAACTTAAACCCACTCAGTCTAACTAGATCGTACTCTCCGAGTGCGGCTATACAAACTTTATACACGTGGTGGCGGGACGATGTCTGCTGACATTATCGATTGCTTAGATATTGAATAGGCTGCCGGATTTATAAAGGATCGTCTCGTAATTGAAAGCCATGTTTTTAACGTTTCAGTGTAGCTATACGAGTATAACGTCTGTAACGGATTTAAACCTGCTAACTTTTTGCTCGCGGCTTCGTTTGTGTGGTTTTCGGATATTCAGTTTTGAATGTGACAAACTATGAAACAGTTTTTGCATTTATAACTGAATTGCTCAGGGATTGAATTTTCAAATTCTTTCTGAACGTTCGGATCGGACGAAACCTAAAATGCCTTTTTTATGGTCCAAGCCTATAAGTGTAAAGAAATGAAGCTGGATATATTTTATTTTACGTTCAGTGGGAAACTGTTCGAGATCTAGTTTAAAAGAAATATCCAGGCAGAGAAGTTCCAGACTCATAATATAAGGAAACTATAGAAAGTCGCAGAGCTTTGATTACTTTCTGATGTTGGCCAGGTAATAGAACATCATAAAAGTAATTTCAAGTTATAGTTGAGCGTACGCTTTTCATGTCTCCGAGAAATTATATTTCTAAAGGTCCTTTCGTAGCCCCGAGCGGTGCGGTGCAGCGGTATAAATTGTTTAAGTGCAATGTTTTATGTTTTGAAACACAAAGGCAATAGAATGAGCAAAAGCCAAATCGAAGTTGTTCCGTAATTAAACATTTCCAGTGGCCTCTTTGTGTGCTCGGTATGAATTGTTAACGAGTAATTTCTTGCAACTGGTTCGCACTCGCCCTCGTCCAAAACTTAGTTCATGCAGCGAAGGTTTTTAGCGATTTATCGCAATTTCTACTTGACCAAGTTTCTGGAAATATCTTTGTTAGAAATAAAATCTTTGAGTCAACGGATACTGCGCTTAGTAAGATGTTTTATTCAATATCGTATGAGCATTCATTTTATTAGAGACGTTTTACGCGTCGTCCGTTCCTATTTCAAAGAGAGATATAATCCACCTTCCGGGTTCCCACTTTCCATTGATAAATGACACATGGCGACGAATTTTTTCGTCTAAAAGTAAAGTCCACTTTGCAAATTGCATCTTAAATATCAGGTTACTTGGTATTTTGTTTATTTATTGAGGAAAAACAAGCAACTAAATTATAAATGTTGACATTAAGCAATCGTATACTAATAGACTAACATTTTTTTGTGTTCACAGGTTGGTATTGTGTATTCAGGTGACTGCAAATATTGCACATTTCATCTTTTAACATATTTTCATGAACAGCTATAAATATAGAAATATAGAAACCTATTAATACATTTTCGCGCTAACGCTTCTCTACTCGCGTCTCCAGTAAGTACGTACGATGCGAACTCGCTTTGGCTTCACCCGCTCACAGCCAAGCACTACTTGAAACGACCCAGTTCAGGGGAAATGAAAATCTTACTCTTTCACAGGATTGATTACTTAACTTGATACATATAATTATATGAAAAGAGGTAGGATATTAGGAATTTGTGGTTATGAAAGATAACTTCAAATTTTGTGTTTTCATGTTATTAATTTTCGCTAAGTTTAGAAGGCCTATAAATTAGTACCCCTATCAAATTGTACTAAGTTAGAATACTTACAAAATGTATTCAGCATATTTCCAACAACCCTAAATATTAGAAGATCGAGTCTATAGAAGTTTGATTTTTATTGTCATTTTGTTCAATAGATAAGATTTGATCAAGGTACAAAAGGTGAGTGATAGTTATCAATCCATCAGTTGCAGTGACCTTGCGCCGTCACAGGGCCCGGCGGCTCCCGGCGCCGACATGTCACACTCACGGTGTCCGACCACCCGTGATAAACGATCCTCCCCTATTATTTACACTGTAGTGATCAATCACACCTTACCTGTTGCTACCCCATCGCAAAAATTTAATAGCTAACTTGTTAACCGTCCAACAAACTTACTGATTAGAAAATGTCAGCGAACTCGCACTCGGAGAATTTTAAATTAGTTCACCCAACTAAAGTAATAAGATTAAACTGTAAGTCTAGTCTAGTCTGTGTAATCTAAGACAGTGTGATCAATATTATAACTACAGGAACTTTAATGAATTCTCTCCAGTTTCTCTTACAATACCTATCTAAGTAGGTAATTACAATACCTCAATTTGAAACTTTCGACGTGGATACGTTCGGTGCACTCTCCTTCGATACATGCCACGTTATTACGGCTAATGCATTAAGGTACATCGTTTCTCAATATAGGAGCTTGCAAGGAGGCTGTCTAATAAATAACTTAGTAATATTACTAAATGTAGAATATAATATTATGATAGTGGGCTCACGAGGACAATTTTATGCTTAGTAATAATTTAATTAATGTACGTATTTAACGTACAGGTACGCGGCATAAACGTGATTAATTTAGCTATTACGGATTATCTTTATTTGTAGTCAAATCCGCAAATGGTGTTTTTAATCTCGCGAGTACTTACAATGAATAATGTTACCGACTTTGTCTACTTTTGGAACATAAATTAAGGGTTTATCTGAGCGATGATGTCATGTAGCAGTTACCCGTAGCCGTAGGTACCTATAAAGGCCTAATTCGTTAATAATTAGTTAAAATATTATGATTAAACTGTTGTCTTTGAAAATAAGGGCTTCTATATTGACGAGAATAGACGTTTATTGTCCTGTCAAGCAACAATCGTGAGGCGTTTATGAAACAATAGACGAGTTCATTAAATAATGTTAGGTAGATATTGAAAGGATCGACATCAATTGAGTTTGATGACAGAAAGGGTGTAATCAAAATATGGTTTATGAATATCCATTATTATGCTTATTTAAGATTAAAGTGAAGAGTGTAGTAAGTCTCTGCTAATCCTGTCATTCTTTACGTTTTTAACTCTATGCAAATTAGTAAAAAAAATATCTCAAATTTTAAGCAAGATCATGTACGTAAGAGCAGTGTAAAAGTCCATTGTCTTGTTAGGTATATTCTCAAAATGTATTGCTTGATTCTTGTATGTTATATGTTAATATTTAACACTGTCATACTTAATAAGTAAATAGGTACTATGTGGTAGATTCCATACTTATTTACCTATTGAGTTTATGAAAATGAAATTAATTAATCCTATTCATTTCGTTATAAACTCATTTCAACTGAACAGTTATTTATTACGAATCCTTTGATTTTACGCGTCTCAAATTATTGTTTGATATTTCAATCGTTAAAACCTTTTTGAGCGTTCACTTTTTGACAAACAGGGGTATAATATTTCATTGACATAGTAAATCGGAAATAAAAACAAGATACGTAACAATTGCTATTAAATCTTTCGTTATCTGAACATTACAGGAGATAGAGTTTTATCTCGAAATAGTTTTCAACTTTCAATTGGCAGTTTGCCACAGTTTAGATACTACCTACTACGGACAATCCCGACCCGAAACTATTATATTAATATGGGTTTTGTTCCTAACTTTGTTTTTGTTGACTACAATAAATACATTTTAAGAAGGGTAGAACTTTTTTTATAACATATATTCCTTTTGGAAACTTTTATATTTATTCGGCACCTATTTTATTCTTGAGTCTATAATAATATTGTGACGAAAATATAATAATAAATTAAACTGCTGTCGGTTCCTTAGGTTGTCACGGCTCCCTAGGTTGTCACAAAAGCATATAGATCAAATGAAATTTAGGATAAGTAATCTAAGAAAACTATAAGCGTTGAATCGAAGTGTTATTTGTAAGTGGAAAGAATACCTTATTAGGTTTATAATATGTTTATTCTACTTCTCCTCCTAACGTATTATTCTTTAAAAATATACGCTTGTGATTTTTCTGAGTTGCAGGTGTGTATAGGCGATGGCAATTACTTACCATGAGATGACTCTCTGCACGTCCTTGTCATAAAAAGGACCTCAATAATAAAAAATAATGAAGGAAAATATTTGTACTACATATACCTATATTACATTTATATTGTAGGGGTTGTAGTAACGTTTATTTCATAGAGTTTGAGAGTGAATAAAGCTCGAGGGTAAATTCGCTTACCGTTGGGATTTCTGCGGTAACCGCACACCGAACACATTTACTATCTAATATCCTCTTGACACGAGTACTTTTACAAATGTTTGCAAATATATGTTACAACATACATACATGTTAATGTTGATGAAAATTTTATTTTATTTACTAACTTAATTAAAGTTTTATAGAGGACTTTTGGGACTGGCTGACTAGATTGTAACCAAACTACCTATGCATAAGGTTCTAAAATTAAATAGGTTCCATTTATGAATTTTCAGAGTATTTGTGCTGAGTCAGTGCTTAGCTGGTCACTCTAAAATTTCTAAACGATTACTAGAAAGTTTTGCTATACAGATATATCTAATATATAAAATTCTCGTGTCACAGTTTTCGTTGCCATACTCCTCCGAAACGGCTTGACCGATTCTCATGAAATTTTGTGAGCATATTCAGTAGGTCTGAGAATCGGCCAACATCTATTTTTCATCCCGAAATTCCTACGGGAACGGGAACAACGCGTGTGAAACCGCGGGGCGCAGCTAGTAATAAATAAATACTTACAAGTTTCACTTTTTATCAGAATCTTATAATAGAGAATACCTATTTTCACTTTTTATCTGTTTTAGTTAGGTATCCCTTTTGTAGACTTAGCAATTTGATCGACCTCGGGGAAAACTGAGAAAGCACTTACTCAAGAAACTGTAGCTGTACCTACGAAGCGTTAATAAAATGAGAATTCATTTAAGAGTAGCCGAATTCGATAACATCAGTTTGATGTAGAGTACACCGGCCGTATCTTGTTTTATACCAAACAACATTGTCGCAGAAACACCGCCTCCTCCATTTTGTAAATGGGGCGGAAAGTTAAGTTCTTGTCCCATTTAGAACAGGCAAAGTGGTCTGAAAACAACTTAGGCACCACCACGCCGTCACTAAAGCTCAATATTGAACAATATACGATGAATAAACGACCGTGTTTGTATACGTGGTGGAGCACAAGTTGTTTGCCTGAAGCCTACCCCTGAAGTTTTGTGGTTATTACACCGAATCCAAACGAAGGGTATGGAAGGTGATTGATCACTTCTAGGCTCGGTAATAATTGCTTTGTTCTCGTTTGGCGAACGTCTGAACTCGTTTGCTTGTGAATTGTTAGCTGAAGATATACTTACCTATACGAGTATAACGAGAGTTCTGAAACGTAATTTCCTCAAGTCGTTTTTACTTACCGAGTTATGGTATTTAAAGAATTTACATCCACCGATCGTGGAGCGAAAATGAAATGTTTTATTTGGTACAAACCATAATTTTTCACCTAAGATGGGTATTCCAGGCACGGTTGGCAGCACTCATAAATTTTCCAGTGACTTTTACTCGAATGAAAATACTTTTTTATATTTTTATTTGAACAGCTTTGATAGCGAGAAGCATATACTTTTTATTTCGAAATCGTTCATGGTTTTAATAAAAACTCTCACTAATAAGTGAGAGTGGTGTTTTTTATTTATCTTGTACTTACATTTTAAAATACTAATCTATTTATTTTGTAGCAATTTTAAAAAGGATACAAATAAAAACAACAAACTGTATTTATAAACCTACAAATCTTAAATTCCAAATCAAATTACTAAGGGAGAGTTTGACATTTTTATTAAAGTCACAATTTTTCTCTATATTTCTGCTTCTTAATACATATCTCTATTTACTTCATTGTTTTCTCATGATTTTTTCGTTACATTGTCTAACACACGCCTCGTAAACTCGACCTCTGATATATTGGTCTCTTGTTTATTGTTACAACTGAGTATATTGAAGATATTATTACAAACCAAACATTCGCTATTGCCAAACAATAGCTAACGCAAGTAATTGGAAATCAAGTGGTTAGAGGCGCTTTGAGCCTGTTTATAGTGCAAGTTTGTAAATTTATTCGTTATCAGCGGTCCCCGCTGTTAAGGAATGGTGCTTCACTCGCCAACGAGCTATGTTTCCACTATAAAACTGTTCCATACTCTTAGAGGCGGATTACGAATGGCACAATAGAAGTAGCTTTTATTGTGAACCCAGCTTAGAGAATTAATGAGTCTTAACTCTGCACCATTCGCCAAGCGAAAACCAAGAGAGCGAAGCTTTTAGATAGCAAAAACATTCACGTGTATTTTCGCTCCGGATTAACCAATCAATGGTTTGATCATCTATAAAGCTCAGTATTGTAAAAGTTTTAATGGAATGCGTTTCGTTTTACGTCAAAAATAAACCTCAACTTTGGAATTGATTTATTAACGTGGACGTTTAAAAATATGGCTTTTATACCAATATGGCGTTATCTATATAGATATTTTTCAGAGATTGCTTTTAAAGCCTATATTAATTTGCATTTATAAATAAAGTGTGATTTGTGTTACTTTTGAAATGATAACATTTTTACAGACATTTCATCGCTTAAATGTAAGTAAAACGTAAATAACATAATTAAATTTAAACGGACCGTAAAAGTGATAATGAAATGTGCCGTTTATTCGGCAATGATAACATTAAATGACTAAACTTATCTCCCATGTAATAATAATAAAAAGGTTATTGTTCGTCCACAACGTAAGTATAAAGACAAGCAGAGAATCTAATGGCACATTAAAGATATGGACATTTTCATCGTTAAATTACACTCTGCGGGTTTATGGTCAACATTGTGACTACGTTCGAGTGGAAAACTTCGAGACCCTTGAAGAAAATTTAACGAACAAGTGGGGTGTTGAAATATTCCCAACACATTAGCATCCGAATGGAAGAGCCGATATTATAATGGTGAGACCGTTTGCTACAGGAAACATTACATCTCACTGACTTGTAAAGTTAGTATCCCGAGTCAGAGCCTATGGATACTTATTTTACTCCATGATTTTAAGATTTACGATAACTTACTTTGAAATTGTAAACTAAACCTCATTAGACGTCTAATGTTTTCTTCATCTAACTATGAGCTTAATCAGACTAAAAGCACGTCCGTAAATTCAATTATCGTTTCTTTAATTAAATCAATGAATATTAAATCAATTAAAAATAAAAGTAACGATATTCCATAATTTTATAATTAAGGTTTGAAAACATAATATCGGTACTTGATTCTTATAATATACTTATGAATCGTGACTTATTTTACCTTTGTCTAATTTTATGTTTAAGTGCGGTACGGTATTAAAAGAAAAGTAAAGTGGTGACCCCTATATACTTAACCGGAGCGCTCCATGCACAGTTGAACCATACTCCATAGCCGCGAGACTACTTGCAAAATGTGTCACATTTCTAGACCAAGTTTGAGTAGAGGTGCCAATATCCACTTACCATTTTGATGTCAATACACTATGAAGTTTTCCATCGCTCTAGGGAACCAAATACAGACCAAAAGTTTTCGGTAAAAGCTTACCTTTTGAGATAACCTTTTAAAAGTTTATTCTCAAAGGGTTGACATTTATCTTTATTCTACATTTACAATATCCATTCAACCATTATTCGAAACTGAAATAAAACGAACAAATAAAGAGAATTTGTGATTTATTAACTAGACAGGTTCCTTTATTTAACATTTATCACGTACAAAAAATAATGGGGTGTAAATATATCTCTGAAAAATGTAACAAGGTAACATAAGGTAATGGAACTAGACGAGGTCAGTCGGGGTGGGGAAGGGTGCACACTCGGGGCGGGGCGGGTCGAGTCAGGGGGCGGGGACGCGGCGGCGGCGCGCGCGCTTCCCGCACAGCAGCCGCTGGAACGCGTGCCGGAACTCCGGGCTGAACACCGTGTAGATGATCGGGTTCAGCGTCGAGTTGAAGTACCCCAGCCACAGCGAGAGCGACATTAGCACCGGGCTCACCTCGCAGTCGCACGTCGGCACCAGGATCGCTAACACGAAGAACGGAAGCCAGCACGCCACGAACGCGCCCGTTATTATTGCTAGCGTTTTTGCTGCTTTTCTCTCTCTTTTAGAATCTGCTGCTTCTTTAGGTTTTCTTCGAACTAATGTCGGATAATATGCAGCGGCGACGGCTCCGTAGCCCGTCGTCGGGGGGTCTGCTTCTAGGCCGTTGGCGCAAGATTGTTTCTCTGGGCTTGTGTTGTTCGAAGATACATTGGTGAAGCCCGTCGTAGTTGTTTCAGAAATGGTCGGTAACGGTCTACCGATTACTGCCACGACGGCGGCAGCAATACCTCCACTGCCGCCGGCCGCGACCAGTGCCCCACCGGCCGGCACGGGTGGGGGACCGACGCCACCTCTCGCTGTGGCGCCTCTTCGCCGTCGTATTCTTTTTCTGGCAGTTTGATAAATCCTCCAATAGAGTATTAGTATTATTAATACTGGCACGTAAAACGACGACGCGGTTGCGAAAATTTGATAGCCCACGTCCTGGCTCACGACGCAACGTAAGTCCTCAGAGACGCGGCGGTTCCAATCAGGATCCTTCCAACCCAACTGCGGGGCTATGCACACACCGATACTCACTGTCCACACACAGACGATCATTAATCCTGAGCGCCTCGGGGTACGCGAGTGAATGTAGTCAATATTTGTAACGGCACGATACCTGTGGACAAAGAAACATTTTATTAACACGTGACTGCCCAAGACATTTTTTATGTTCGGTACCATTATTAATGTAAGTAATTAATTTATCTTATTAATTACCTATCAAGTGCAATTGCGACCAGGTGCAAAATGGACGCTGTACAGCAAAGGACGTCGCCCGATGTCCACATGTCGCAGAGCTGCGGACCGAGGGTCCATCGCTGAGCGACTTCGTACACTGCCCCCAAGGGCATCACCAAACATGCTACTAGCAAGTCTGCTACCGCCAGCGACAGAATCAAGTGGTTAGCAGCACTGCGCAGGTGCCTCTCTAACAATATTGCAGCTATCACGAACACATTACCTGAAAACAGATAATAACCTCCTTGAAACATTGAATTGGAAAAACATTTGCGGTTGTTATTGGTGTTCGATAGTTATCTTGTTCCGAGATCAAAGAGATGTGCCCATCAATATAATGCCAAAGAATTGCGAGTAGAGCGAAATATGGTTTGCTCCACTATACGTCAGCGTGATAGTAATTGAACGGCCGCCGATCTGATAAAGTGTGCCGTAATACAGGACTTATGTCACAGATGGATCGATCTTGCAATAATAATGATGGAAGCGGAACCTTTTTGTTGATAAAGTAAACATGGGAAATTGAGGTAAAAGAAAAGTAAAAGTAAGGCATTATTAGAACATGTTTTGTGGGCAATATTTTTTTAAAATGGAGAAAATATTTTTTGAATACTGTACTATTAGTGAGAGTGGTAGGGAGTAAGCTTACCAACTACAGTAGCGAGAATAAGAAGGCCGAGGAGGACAGCCTTAGCGGCGGCGCGCACGAGCGCGGCGGGCGTGTCGAAGGGCGCGGACGCGTCCCACCAGGTCGCGTTGGGCACCGCCGTCACGTTCCACGGGCCGGGCTCCCACGCGGTGGCGTTCCACGTGAGGTTGTGCACTGGCAGCCGCAGGTACAGCGCCTCCCAGTCCACCGGCTCCTCCTCGTCCGCGCCCTCCATCCCCACTCACCGGGACTCCAACACACTTACTACACACAACAGATAATACTCTTAGGGCCTATTTCACCGTCTTCAAGTAGCGTTCCGAGTAACAACTCACAAGTTTTGTCTTTGTCACTTGATATAAAGTAATAAAGAGACCACACTCAGTTTACTTGGTGAGAAACGTTACTTGATATTCTTATTCATAAAAATAAAACCCCTGTGTTAAAGTAAAACCCCTTACTTTGTTACTAATAGTCTATTTTTGTATGAATAAAAATAAAATGGATGTGGTTTTACTATCCATAAAACGTTGAAAACGACTGAGGATTTGGAAAGAGTTAAAGTTAAATTCTAAAGTATTGAAAGTTAGAAGTTTAAAGTCGGGAGATAGAGGGGAGTGATATAACTAAAAGATAAAACTAAGACTAATAAATCGACAGCAGCCGACTATCTAGGCAATAAATATTAGAGAAGTTGTTAACTGAAGCTTCAAGTTTCACCTCCCGACTAATGAAACTAAACAGTTGTAATTGTAACATCGTTACTTTGCCTTTGTAGTATGTACTGGAAGGTCGAGTTCATTAGGAGGTATTGTATAAAGCTTTCTACTCACTGTTAGTGTCGTATTTTCGGAAGAGATAGCCGAGAACCCAATCCGCCATCATTATACTTATTTATTGTTCTCTCCAATCTGTGAACAACGATTTATAACTTAATTTATTTTCCATGTAACAAGATACGTTCGATTCAACTTCCTTTCATAACTAACGACGCTTTGCAACAATAGACGGTATAATAACTCTAAATACGTTTAATGTAAATCTATAAAGTTTGTAAAATCACAAATTGTTTACTAAATATTCTGGTAGCGACGAAGCAGTCTGGCTGGATCTTATTTCTGTGAAAATTCACGTTTCGATGTCTGCTATTGAATGTGTTATTGAGTTCACTGAACTAAAAATTAAATCTTAGTCTTAAGGTCGAAACTTTCAAAATAATGTAAACAGTTTCAAGGTGATACACCGTTGAATAATTACCAGTACATGAACAAAAGATGATACAAAACATGCGACTGCGACATGACTTGAATAGTTAAGTACCTAGTTAGTTCTTGCCTGGGATCAAAACAAATACGGATAATAAATATTGACTATCAAATAGACAGTCGCGTTTTCGTTATCCAGGCATGTGTGTATCCAGGCAATCTTCGTACGTGATACCCTAGACCAGCGGTTCTCAATCTTTTTTGGAGACGGAACCCTTTTGGAAAGCGATAAGCTTGATGGAACCCTATTTGAAGTACACACACCGGCAAAATTAGAGGAACGTTAGTTCATTTGGGAAAATTTTGGATTTTTTGTAATAATGTTGTTTTAGTTTTATGATTTTATTTGAATGTTTATGAATGATTTTTTTTTTATAATAAACTTGTTTAATGTAAATGAGTGAATTTCAACAAGTCCCCAAAAATCTTCATTTCCGTGGATTTTTTTGTTTTTAAGTTTTTTTCAAAAATAATTAGCGTTTATTATACTTCTTGATAATGTATGTATTCTTGCTTATTATCAAGCTGATTACTTAAAAAACTAACGAATAACACAAGTTTAAAAATTTCATGCCACGGCGATGAAACATGCGTGCACGGCAATGAAACAAGCGTCCACGGCAATGAAAGAACTGTCCCACGGTAATGAAAGAATCACCACGGAAATGAAAATCCATACATAAAACAATTTTTTTATATACTGACATGAGTATTATATTATCCTAACATACAATATACACCCCTATTTTGAAAATATGGGACTTATTAAAATCAGAATATCTGTAGCAGTAACTGAATCTATATATCCAATAAAAATATAAAAAATGATAGTCGATTACTTATCTTTAAAAAATACAAAATAAATGCCGTATTACCAGACTGCACACTAGCTATCAAGTATTCTGTGACGGCTCGGGTCGATGACCGCGCTCAGCTGTGTATCGCAGCGTTCGCCTGTTGTTCGTTGTAGAATAACAATAAAATTCGGCGGGATTTTGAAAAACTTTGACTTATCATAACTTTTTAAATAAAAGCAAAAGAAAAAAACTAACTTCACTATTATATTGTCACCCGTCGTTTACATTAGCTGTGAGATAAGGTATCGCAATTTCAAAAAAAGGGTGTATACACGCCTGTCTCCGAGAAGGAGAGGCATACTCCCCCAGACGGGTTATCTACGCCACATCGAATGATAATAATTGATCGAATTTCTTAATAAGATTAACATAAAACCCCTATGATATATGGCCTAAAGATTGGAAAGAATTGCTTTTGATCCCCCTGCTCAAGAAGGGGTCCACAAAATTACGTGCCTTATAAGCATGCTTTCATCATACGGTCTGCCTGTTAGTTTGTGTGGGTTTATATCGGACTTCTTGCAGGATCGATCAATACGGGTCGTTCTTGATGGATGCTCGTCCGATCAAATGGCGATTAATGCCGGTGTTCCCCAAGAGTTAGTACTCATTGCAACACTTTTCCTGTTGCATATCAATGATCTGCCAAAGCCCAAAACCTATGAGTATGGAAATGATTGCACAGTTGTAGAGAATTACATATCCATCCCGCGTGCTAGTGCGGCCGAGACACAGTATTTAAGAGAGGCTAGGTCAATCACACGAACTTTTCCCTTCGGGCAGTCACATGCCAGTAAGATTATGTTGCATATCATCCCGGATGAGCAGGCTGAAAAAGAGTTCCTTTTTCTATTTAACATCTATGGCGAATACTATAGGATATACGAAATATAAGTAGGAGAGTTCATCCGTGATCATGGCGCTTGCAACAGCGTTGAAATATCGGAAACTCGAAATATTTCAACGCTGTATAATCATAATAATTTGAGTGCTATATATATACCATATAACCATGATAACTATAGAAACTATATGAGTAGCAGAGCCTTAAAAGGGTGGGAGGGAGTCATTACTGTTGGCAAGAACAAGATCAGCAACCTTCGATATGCAGATGACACTACTTTGGTCGCATCCTCTGAGCACGAACTTGCTGAAATGTTCAGCAGAGTACGCAAAACCGAGACAGTAGGACTTTGGGTCAACAAGTCAAAGACAAAGGTTATGGTCACTGACCGAGCTGAACAGATCACACGCACAGGAGAATTGTCAGACCTGGAATTCATGAGCAAGTTTGTATACCTAGGCTGAACGATCAGTAATCAGAGAGGCTGCGAGAAAGAGATTCGAATTTGTAAGGAGATGGGCAAGCAATAAGCAAATGTTGATAATCTGGAATGTCCAAACCATCTCCAAACGTAACAAAGATGAGACTAATTAGATCTCAGGTATTCTCGATATTTCTATACGGCTGTGAGTCCTGGTCTATCCACGCGCTGTAGATCGAAAAAAGATTAAGGCTTTCGAGATGTGGTGCTGGAGAAGGATGCCACACATACCGTTAACAGCGAGACGTACGAATAAGTCTATTCTAGAACTACTTGACGTAAAAACAAGACTGTCTACGATATGTTACCTACGAGTCCTGACCTACTTTGGTCACATTTGGAGCTACAACGGTCATACAGCCTGGACAAGCTGGTTGTGGCGGGAGACCTACCCGACCTACCCGTTGGTCAAACCTGATCAAGGCAATAACAGGGCTCTTAATTACCAGCTCTGAGAAGAGCCGAAGACAGAGCGGAATGGAACGGCTGGTACACGACTCCATTACAGTGCATCAGAACGGACACGATCTTAAGAAAACGAGCTAGAAGGAGTACAGTAAAAACGAATGAGTTATTTACTGTACTTTACTGTACTTTTACTTAATTCTTTTGTCGTATTGCAGAGATATTACTTGACGAGTACTGTACTGTGAGTATTCGGTACTGACTGTATCACAGGTAAATATGTTTTCCTTGCCTAATCATACCATGGCGATGAAAATATAAGTCACGGAAATGAAAGACCTGGCCACGGCGATGAAAGTAATTTGTTTTAAAAGACACGGCAATGAAATTTTTTTCATTGCCGTGTCATTTTTTTCATTGCCATAGCAAATATTTGCTATGGAAACCACGGAAATGAAAGCATGGCGATGAGAAACGAGTCGAAAATTTAAAATTACATAAAATCTATTAGGTATCCTAAGAACGGGTTAGTCCCATTTTACTCCATTCCTTTGAAATCGAAAATGAAAAAATGCATACATGCAGTCCCAGTTTGCTCCAGAGAATAATATTAAAAATAATATATTATTTTTCATATCCCACTTTACTCCAATCGATACTTGAATAATTTTATTGATTTTTATTTTTATGTCCCAAGATACTCCAAAAAGAGAAGTACATTCGGATAGAAAAGTTAACAAAACATTTTATGCGGTTTATTCCAAATTCCAGGAAGATGCCGAAAATGGGAAATTTAAGTGCGATTAGTTCCCATTTCGGCACCCAGATATAATTTAATAAGAATTTCTTACTTCTAAAGTACAGTCCCGCCCATGAAACATATTACCTGTTTGGAGTGTTTGGTTTTCGTAAGAATTTGCGCGAATATGCTCTCCTGGTACTTCTAATAATAAATTCCAATATTTACTTTTGTGAATCAATTTAATAAAGTTTATTGTAAAGACCTCTTCTACATTTCTGTTCTCCTGGTAATTAAAATTGGTTATTATAAAATTTCTTGTACATAATGTTTATTTGAACAGAGCAATTTCGTTTATTTTTTGTTTGGCTGTACCACCCTCACCAGCAGTAGGACTATTTGTAGGTAAAACTCCTAATAACCCATGTTTGCCTGGTACTTTTGTCCACATAATACTGTTTTATGAACAATGATTCTACCGCAAGGTGTTATTTAACTTGAACATAGCATGTTATTGAGTTACAGTGTCACTCAAAAGGAAAGAAATGACATCTTAAATAGTCATCTTGATTTTAAAATAAACACAGAAAATATATCCTCTGATTTAATATTTCTATATTAGATAAATATGTGTTTACATTTAATATTTAATAACACGGCCTATGGGAAATCTATAACTTTGTATTATTTTTCTTTTTTATTTTTGCGTCTGACTGTATCTCATCCATAAGTGACATTACGCGTGGAGTAAAGTGAAACTGAAAGTATGGCAGTTCCAAATTTTGATAAACAAAAGTGTTTGACAGTTTGGAGTAAAATGAAACTTATTTTGAAATTTTAAAAAAAGAATATTTTTGATTGGAGTAACTTGGGACTTTTTGGTGGAGTAAAATGGGACTAACCCCTAAGAACTAAACAATTTACAAATAAACAGAAGAGTATGGGCATTCTATCAAATGCTCAATCAAGAGTATAAACTTGTTCAAATAGAAGTTATACCTATGCACGGCGATGAAAGAAAAAATGTCCAGTAACAAAAATGGGATACACTTACATTTATAGCTTGAAAATGCAGGCACGTGGACACGTCCTTCCACGTCGAGCACTGAGGCGGTACTATTGGGCAACGTTTAGCACACAGAGAAGGAGACGCAAGTCTTTAGTTGGAACAATATGTTTAAAAATGTTTTTGACATGGCGATGAAAGGAAGTTCTGGGACAAATGTTTTTCTAGTAACCATTCGTTGTATTGTTTAAATATTTGATTAAATGTATTCCGTAACAATACCTTTACTATCCAAGTATCAAATAAAACTAGGTTTTAATGTATTCAACCAATAGGTTTTCATCAAGGAGGTATAATACACATCAAGGTGAGTTGTGGACAGACACGGCGATGAAAGATTTCGAGGTTTAACATTTTTTTCTGGAGTACCTATTAATCCCAGTAATGAAATATTTAGTGCCTCACATAGGTGACTATTTCATCTAACAAAAAAAAAAGTTTTAAACATTATAACTATATTTTTTAGTACCGATTTCATAGTTGCCACGCAAATTTAGGCGCCGGGACATTCACTCAAATAATTAAGAAGAAGTTTTTACTTTTTAAGTGAATTTACAAAATTAACGAATTTACATAATTGCGGTGACTGTTTACGCTTATTCATGCTTCCGATGGTCCCATGGGGTAAATTCTACCACTCCTCAATCAAAGTCAATTTCAATTCGGAAACATTACTGGATAATCGTATCTTCCAATAAAGTCAATGTTATCGGCAGACGGGTTTTTGCGTGCGGAGGCGAGGACAAGGCAGAAATGCAACCAGCGCCATAGATGACCGGTTCATAATACAAACACGTCGTCAAATTGCTGTTCAGACCCGAAATCGCCTGGAAAAAGTGCGCAGTGTGTGTGAACGAACAGTGAGAAAATGAATTTGGTTTAAGGTCGTACATACCCGCCAAAGCCTCGAAGTGACACACCGAGTAGCTAGAATTTGCTCGTTTACTTCAAGGTGCATCGTCGTCGGAAGTAAACGCCTGACAAATTTACGTTTTGCGGATGACATCGACCTTTTTGCCCCAACAGCACAAGAACTGCAAGGAATGCTCCAAGAACTGAACACTGCAAGTCTTGAGGTTGGACTTCAAATGAATCGGCCAAATACACAAGTCATGTCTAATGGCACGAAACGTAGGGTAGTGGTAGATGAGCAGGAAATACAGTATGTAGATAGAATACATGTACTTGGGCCAGTAAGTGAGCTTGCAAAACAGACAAGAATCGAAGAAATCGATCGTCGCATCGATAACGCCTGGAAGAGCTACTGGTAAAGGACTAAAAATGGAAAGGCTACTGGAGAGAGCATATTAAAAGTGATTTACCGATAACCTTAAAACGGTGAGTAATCGACATGTGCATCCTGCCCGTCCTAACCTATGGTGCACAGACGTGGTCTCTGACCGAGGCCCAGAAGTCTAGGCTCAAGATATGCCAAAGGGCAATGGAACGCAGCATACTCCGATTCAAACGGATCGATAGTGCGTAACATCATGCTGCGTTCTCTTACCGGTATCACCGATGTTAGTAACAAAACTGCGAGGCTAAAGTCATGGGGGAATGGGCGAGTCATGTGAGTGCTGTATAGAGTCATAGAGGTATGCGCAAGCATTGGTGGGACGATCTTACTACCTTCGACAATAGCTGGTGGGAGACTGCGAAGGATATGGATAGTTGGAGATGTTTGGGGGAGACTTTTGCCCAGCAGTGGGACATGACAGGTTAGCAAAAAATTTAACATCAATACTGGATTGAAGTGTGGAGGCGAGTTTTGATCAGTGATGAATGTTGGTTTTATGTTAATTTCGTAGATGAAAAAGAAAAGATGTGCAGATTTCGAGGAGACCGTTATAACCAGACAAACTTCTCCGAAACTGCCGCTTATAGTGTAGATTCTGGTCTGGTATGGACCGTATGGGGTGGCATATGTTCAGGAGGACACATGGAGTTTGTCGTGATCTTAAATCTCAGATCCCTGACCGCACAGCGATACATAACCGATATCTTGTAACCCCATGAAATGCCTTTTGCTCCATTTATAGGCGACGGTTTTGTTTTAATTGATAACGCACGGATTCAGCTAAAGTGGTACGTAAGTACCTAAAAGTGGAAATTACGCAAATCGATTGGCCAGCGAGATCACCAGACATGAGTCCACACTTTAGGACCTTAAAAAAACTTTAGTTTTGTAAAATTACATACTTAAAATGTCAACCTTATTTTTTTCCAAGTTTATTATTAAAATCCATTCATAAAATATTTAATCATAAAAATAAAACAACATTATAACAAACAATCCGAAAGTTTCACAAATGAACTAACGTTCCTCTAATTTTGCCGAATGTGTGTAGTTTATTTAATTTGTTATACGTATTGTAATCTTAGTATGTTACAAATTACGGATAATAAGTTGGTACTTAGTTACGTATAATCGGAATGGTAAAATATCATACACTAGGAACTTAAACGCTGCTACCTACGCCTTGTCGACCAGAGATAGGTGTTTTTTTTCTAAATTCTCGCGGAACCCCTACAGGAGTGTCGTGGAACCCTAGGGTTCCGCGGAGCACACTTTGAGAAACGCTGCCCTAGACATAACAAAACGTTTATACTTATCCTAATAAACCTAAAGAGGGATCAACCGCTCTAATGAGATAGAGAGGTGTTTATTGTGTTATGAAATATGCCTTCTAGTTTCTCCTGCATTATTTCTCTTTCCTTTTGGAATCTCACACCCTTACTACAGCGATTAAAAAAAAACAAAATTCAAATCAGTCTGTTTTTAAATTTAAGCGAGACTAACGGACAGCAATTGTTTCTTTTTTGAATAATAAACGAACCTAATTATAATTTTAAAGATACCTTTAATAATCTCACATTCGATACATTCTAAGTTTGTAAAGGTATGCAAATAATAATCAATTCAATTGAATTATTTCAATCTGAATTCCAGTCAATAAAGATATGTTATCTATACATTTATTGTTCGAGTATAATCCGCAATTGGTTCGATATTGCAGTAGAATGCCAAGGTCTCTGCAATAGCATCCAGGTGTTTATACTTGCAGATGTTAACTCAACATCAATAAAAGCGATGAACTTTCTGAATCACCCGTATAATGTAGAGGCAATCAGTTGAAATGGAATAAGCAAGTTCACGGCTCTCGACGATCGAACTCCGCTAACTTTTGTTGTAGGTAAATAAATACTTACTTTTCTAGTTATTGCTGATTGGGGTTTATGTTTTCAATTTATATACAGAATTTGTACGAGAGGCACATATTATAACTAAACAGGTAATAAAGGTACTGAAAAGGCTTTCTTGGTAAATTTCTGCGAAATAAACAGCTTTCAATTAGGTAGAGTTTACATAAAACATTTCTTGAAGTGCGTAGTAATTAATGCAAAGTTTGTGATGTTCAGATGAAGATACGAAAATAGAGTAAACTTCAAACACAATTTGGAGGGTATACCTACTGTGTAAATTTCCGTTTTATTGTTATGTAAGCCTAAATTGTCTGCATTTAAATGATTAATTCCTTGTTGTGCTATTAATTGTCAGGACAAGGGTTGAAAGTAAATTATGGAAAACCAATGATCAAATTTCCACCGCACAAAACCGGGGTGGGTTTTAATATAAACCGATACGATTTATATACTATTAGGTAGTATATTATCTCATTGTAATGATAAACTATTGTTTTAGATAATAGGAGCACGTTACATACATATATTGTTTGCTATCAGGTGTTATTAATAGACCGTGATTGAATACAAGCCGCGCCATTCCTGATAATACACCGGCAATCAATTGACTTACCAGTGAGAATGCTATTGATACATTCTGCGCGTTCAAGTAATACAATCGTGGATTGATCGAATGACTAGGTCAGGTTTACAACTACTAGGCACGTTGTAAATGTTAATATTAGCGAACGTAATTCAATATCTTATAGATTCGAAGCGATTTATATCGGTATGTGGTTCGCGGTTAAACGGTTGTTTTGAGTCAATTTTGGATATTATACATTTGATCCTAAGGTAAAGCTGTATCTCTAATCTTTAAAGATTTTTGGGTTTTTAGATAAACGAATGTTGTCTTCATAGATATCACTAATGGTTGAGTTATTTTAGTGTATCTTTGCAGAATCCTTAATGGATTGCCATACTATAAATTGTAATTGTACTAGGTTTTACTTTTTAAGTTGACCTTTCCAAGAAATCGTGATCTTTCAAAAAAATAAACAGCGACGCTCGGTCCCTCAGGTACTCTAGATATTAACTTAGATACTGAATTGTATATTTTACATTACTAACGTTTTTCAATTCAAATAACATTAACTAATGAATGGAAACTACATAATAGGTTTAACTAAAAATAAAAGTGTTTATTCATAAGAAAATTACTTCCGCACTCGTGGCATTGAAAATATACCCACAAAAGTATGATGTTCCGTGCTTAAGGATATTATACAAACGATTGTCGTTAATTGCGCTAAATTAATCAATTACGACTTTACAAGCCATTCATTAATCATTATTAAATATGAAGGACATCGAAACAACAGTAAATCAAACATTTTTATTGCGTTTCCACTTAAGGAAAAGGTCATTAATCAAATTCATTCTGAAATCACCTTTAAAGTGATTTTTATACAACACCATTAGGAATTTCATTAGTGAAGTACTCTCGAGGAACGAGTTTTTTTTTAAAGTATTATTTTGTACTAAAAAGGTTTTGAAGAATCAAGTTGTTTGAAAGTTAAATGCACGATAGAGAGCCAACTTTGTAAATGTGTGGAGTAGTTCCCGTAGGCGTCATAAATAACCGGGACTCTATATCCTGTTCGAGATTTCAAGTTAGAAGGAAACACGCTCGGGAATCGATCTCGTGTCGAGTGCTTTAATTCGAGTTACATGACATGACGCAAATACAATTAATAAATGTTATACATAGACTACGTTATAGAATTGATGCTGACAGCGACATTATATTTTAATTCTTTTAAATGGGTTATCCGTACGATTTTAGCAGAATCCCTGGACTAAAATAAAATTAATATTATATAAGTAAAGTCTTGTTGGTTTACGGTTCACGGCAACGATTACTAGGATATTTCTGATTTGTTTTTCCTTTCTGAATAAAACAGTTTACAATACAGAAAAGAAGTATTACCAACCCTGAACGGACATAATTCCTTAAAAGGTATCGTTCACCGTTCATCCCAAAATTTTAAAGAGTTCTTTATGAAACCCTTTTATAAGTATTTAGTGAAAGAAAAAAATAGTATTAAAAGCCGAGGCCGGAAAGCCAGTCATAAATGGACGAAGATTTCATGTTGTGATTATAATATATCATCAATATAAAGTTAAATCACTACATAGTATAAAACAAAGTCGCTTTCTCTGTCCATATGTCCCTATGTATGCTTAGATCTTTAAAACTACGCAACGGATTTTGAAGTGGTTTATTTTAATAGATAGAGTAATTCAGTGGGAAGGCTTTCAACATAATTTTATCTCCATATTCCTACGGGAACGGGAACTACGCGGGTGAAACCGCGGGGCGCCGCTAGTATTCAATAATTGAATATAATATTTGTTTGAATAAATTGACTTTGTATCTCTTTAATCATAGTACCTAGTATAATAATAATCAAATATGTTAGCAAAAGTCTAAAGAAACCAAATTAATTAACTTTGTTTACCTATCTCATATTAATTTAATATTTATTTGAAATATAATATTTAAGTAAGTATATTTATTCAGGTCGTCCAATTAGAACCAGACTACGTACGGGTTCATGACGTAACTCGTGCGAGTCGGTTATTGGTCGAGGTATTATTAAGGAGGATTAAGACAAAAGGTAACAGTTTAATAAGTAAATCTATTAATAATGCATATCTATATTAAAAGCAACTTATAATTACAAGATTACGAGTTAATCTTCGGCACTCAACTGGTAAATATCAAATTATTCATGTAATGAAAGACCATCATTCAAATTTGATTAGATCATCCCGTGTTACATGTATAAGTGCGTACTTACATAAGTAATAATATTACGAGTGGTATGTTCGTTACTCGAGATTAAATTACATATGAACTGAACTAAGTATTTAATGTGAACAACTAGAATCGTCTCAAACGTCTTTGTGATGCAAACGAGTTATTATAGTACGAATGGGTGATAAGGTGAACACTTAACAGTGAGATAATGTACTATAATATTTATTAATAATGTCTTCAAGGCTGTAATATAATGCTAAACATTAACTATCTATAATTTACATAGCAATTGATCACTAAACAGACAGACTATAAATGTATCTATGTTATCAGAAACTGCGCACACATAATTTTAATTTGTTTCACAACATTTGGATCACACTTACTAAGTATATTACCTCGCACGGGAATCGAACCCACTGCGCCTTGTTTGACAGTCCGAATTAGCCTCAAAATACGTAGCAATAATATATTTAAGAGAATGAAACTTTATCCCGATATACCTAGGTCTTAAATCGGTATGAAGTCCAGCTTGCCTAGCATGACTGTGCGTGATAAATGATATAGACACCACGAAATAATATCGATTTCGCGAGCATGACCAAATGAAAATGGCGTAGTACATGCGTATTTATTATATTTTGACAGTTGGATGTCAATAAATAGCTATATCGATTTCGCGAGCATGACCAAATGTCATAAAATTAATCATGTGGTAAAATTAAATATGGCGGGCATTTTTATCAAATTTTGACAGTTGGATATCAATAAATCGCTGTATCTATCGTGTTTTCGAAGTAATGCTAGCCTAGCTGACAAATAAAAAGGTATTGAAAGGTTATGTGGAACTGTTCGTAAGTGAAATCCGGAGCACTTGATAGGTTTTTATAATTGTGTCATATGAAAACGAGATCAAAAATAAGTACTTTTCTCAGAATTCAAAGAATCTTCAATCTTCATACTCAATTTCATCGTATCGGATTAATCTCACGAGTGAGAGACAAAAGTACTTATAAGTAATTTAATATATCCATATAAAATATTATATATTGTTACATATTTTTCAAAAACAGTACTATCTATTCTATCTTTAAAGGTATTGTAATGTTAGAGCATGAGACATTTTAATCTGTAATTAACTCTCGTTAACACATGCCCGCTACAATACACTTTAAAAAGTTAGTACAGTAATACCCCGACTTACGCGAATTCGGAGTTACGCGGTTTTTCATTTTGACAAAATTCGAACGTGTTTTTTGTGGAAAAACATTCTTATTCCGTAAAATATTACTATGTAATATGACTACGTACGCAGTAGGTACATTTTATTAGTTAAAAGATAAAAAAAAAAGAGTCTACAGGTTGTACCCCGACTTACGTCTTACCTATCGCGTAAGTCCGGAGTATTACTGTATTTTAAACTATGTAATATTGAAGTGTCTGCTTGTAAAGTTAAAATAATTTATATATTAAGTCATGTTTCAAAGAAGTTAGTATAACGTAAGTAGCTTTTCCAATACATCACTGGATATTCGAAAAATATATTTCATTTATTTATATCTTATTTAAGTCCATATGTCTGTCCGTTTGTTCCGGTTAATCACCGTTTCGAAGAAACGAACACTAATCTTTGACTTTAACTGTCTGATAGCTGATCTTTTCATCCCGGATTTTATATTTTAGGACAGATATATCATTCTTAAATGTTTGCATGATTGAAAACGGTGAAATATATGCATTCAAAATATTTGTAAAATAAGGACATCCGTCAAAAGAAATTGCCTGAATTTGGCTATCATGGTTTGAGGTTTGACTACCACATACGTATTGATTATTTATTATTATAGCTTCAAATTGATAGCTAATTAGTTCGTTAAACCTATTGTATATCGTAGCTCTATTTACGTTTCTGCATTTGTGTCCGAACAATAGAAGCCACTTATGCAGTATGATGGAAGCATTCACCAACAATTGGCCGTCACAAATACGTGTTTATTTGTACTGTGTTTGTAGTGTATTGGTTAATTTCAACTAAAAGATGCGGTTCCGGGACTTCTCACTCAACTGCTGTTTGTTACCTTCCAAGAGATTCTGTTTGAAGTTGTATATTATTTATGTTCAGTTATTATAGAACAAAGTGGACTTCAAACGTTAATTTATTATGTATTTACAGCGCTTAAGTCTGCTTTATTTTATTAAATTCAATGTTGTTTGTAAATAATATTTCGGTTCAATTAGACAAAGCATAATCAAATAACAAGTAAGTAGGTAGATATCAAAATATGTTGATTAGTATGAATGGTATTGTACTTGTGGGCAGTTTTCCATAACCGACCCCTACAATTTGAGCCCTTTATGCTTTTGAGAGTTTTAATGACAGTCGATAATGTCAGTATGACATCCGAACCCTAATGTAAACTTGCCTTCCGAAACACGGAAACGGTCATTAAAATAATTAAGCAACTTCAGTAACGGCCACCCATCACTGTTATGACGACGAAAACGACTTTGCATCGAAAGTAATTTCAAAATTATTAAAATTACTTTATTAAGTATATGAATACATTGAAAGGAAGATGACAAACGCTTATTTTCCGATAAAATTAATGAGAATAATAAAATTTAATTGAAATCATAAAACTCTTCGAAATTGAGGAGCGACACTTAAAACGGTTGTTCGAACGTCTTATATCATTTAATTTGTTAAATCCCCGGAACCTATAAAAGGCAATTTAATCCAATATAAAATGAAACATCCATCAATAAAGCCATAAAGCCTTTCGGTGGCTGGCAACTATTTTCACGGCAAAACCACTCACCAACATTCATTTTATTCTCAGCGGGAATTATATCAGCCAATCACTCCAAATATTGTTATTAATATTATGCTTTTATTACCGCCAAAGGATGATGCGTAATAATAAACCTCAAATGGGTTTCATAATGGCGACCGCGGGAAGCTGATCGATGTAGATTCGATATATACCTTCATATACTTTATAAAAGCTTAGTTTAACACAGTTTTAATCGCTTGTTTTTCAGGGCATGCATTTTGTTTTTCTATAAAACACGTGGCGGTTGTGACGTGTTTCTCGCAGCGTATAAAATTGCAATTAGTGTGTGGTATGTGGGTATTGTGGGTGCGCTGATTCCCAGATTGCTTTGGGCGTGTGACGATGCATGCTAACACGATCGTGGTGTTGCCTCCACCGCATACCAACTCACTTTGCATACGATTATCGAGCTACGTATAAATTTTGAAACAAGTATGCATCTTAAGAATATGTGCACAATATTGAAACAATATTGCTTGTTCATAAAACTGTCGAGTCGGTGCTATGAAATTGGATATAAATTTGATAAATATGAATAAAAATCGAAGCGAAAGTTGGTGGTTTATCTCTTCAGGTTTATTTTCATAGCGAAGTTGGAATGAAAGATATTTTTTAGAAACATCCAAGTGAAAATTACACTCCTGCGATCCTGGGACGGATTATAATTGACATAGTTGACGTGTAACCGAACACAAAATTATTATTGATTTTAGTGTGTCGTCTTGAAAATGAAACTGAGTAGGATTTTGAAAGACATTCGTCAGAGCTCAAGCATTCCCTTTTTGACCTTTCAGAAAAGTTTTCATATTATCCTCCAAAGTTATTGCATGTTTCTTGTTTGAGGCTTAGACCCTATTTCACCATCTTCAAGTAACGTTCCGAGTACTTACTCACATTTTTTGTCTTTGTCACTTGATATAAAGTAAGAAAGATACAAAACTAACTTTACTTGGTGAGTAACTGTACCTTATTTCACGACCTTCAAGGTCGTGAAATAAGGCCCTTAGTCAAAAATACCTTACTTGCGTTACAATTCCGTGAAAGGTAAAAAATAGTACTTAGTATTTATTTGGTTCATGTTTATATAGGATACTGCCTTGGAGTCCTCGGAATACCCCAAAGTTTCAATAAAATCTGATCTATGGTTTAGGGACCGAAAGAACGTACATACATAGAAACATTGATCTCGTAGGTATAGATAATCCATTATTAGAAGCAAAAGCTCTCTCAAAAAAGGTATTCTGAACTCAATCAACAATCAAAGTTCAAGCCATGTTGATCTCAAACCTCTATTCATGTGCAAATCTGTCACCTTTGATGTTACATATAATAAAATTGCCTTTAATATTGGACTTAATCATAGAAAATGATCTGCTTTACTAAATGTATGATAAAGTATATTGAAGTAGAAAAATAAACTTGAGTTACACTATTAAAATTATCACGATATAATCACATTGTTAGGACGATGGCAGAGTGGTCACCATGCCGGACTGCCATCCGTAAGGTTGCAGGTTCGATTCCCGTGCGGTGTGAATATTAGTGTGTACCACAAATGTTTATCTCGGTCCGGGTGTGTGTGTGAATGAGTGTGTGCGTAGTTTCTGATACCCTAGATACAAGTTTCGAACTGAGTTAGGGATCACTTATAATAAGATGATATAGTGAATGAATGAATTGTTCTAATAACTATAAGCAGGATTTATTTTAAACGTGAATACTTGATACCATGTTGACATCGACCATCAACGAATATGCTTGAGTGAAATGTTGTCTAGCAAGCATCTGCATGCACCTAATTAGTTATTCCCTGAGCTGAGACAGTAATGGATTAAACCTCAGATTGCACTTGAACGTGGTTTAGTCACAGTTTAATGACAGTGCTTAAAAATAAATTGAAAATTACATTTTAAATTACGTGGTTTAAAGTACCTTTTACAATTTTGAAATGTATATACTTAGAAAATGAATAAAGAAAAGGCTAGATTTTATGTGGTCTAAATGTTTTTCGTGATAACTTAAATTATTTCTCTGAACTAGCACTAATCTAAATTACATGTCTTAAAAATCCTTTACAAAAGTATACATTTTATATACCTACTTAAGTATTAAGTATGCACAAATACATTAAACATTTTATAAGTGTGGCTTAAACTGATGGTATTAATATCATACCGCGGTTTCAGATTGTTGTGGAAATGGAATCACATTTTGATCGGCAGAGGTATTCACGCTTCACGTGCTCCATATTTTATATCTCGTATTTTAGTGACGTAACATGCGAGTAAATAGGTAACAATTCAATAGAATTTGGCTAAGAAAACCTTTGAGTTCCACTGACAATCTTGTTTAGGTACATTGTTAAGCCAACAAAAGGAATAACGAGTGTGTTATTGAAACAAAATGTTGGCATTGATACAAATGTGTGCAGTTAACCATTGGAGCGGTCAGGTCAGCCGGCGCATGACGGGAAGCGTACCGTCCAAGTCATTTGAGATGAACAAATGACATACGTGAGACAAACAAGCCATCCCGCGACCCTTTATTCTCTGTTTACATTCAAAGACGACGGACGGACGGACATCTTGTACTAATATCTAAAGTTAAACTCAAACAGTAGACTACTTTGTTATACAATATTACGCACGAAAAGGAAGTTACACAAAACAGTTTTACAACGGAATGAAAGTAAACATGGAATCTTTTCCATTTTTAATTGATAGAAATGACTAAATAAGGACCACTCATAAATAACAAAAGTAATTAACCCAAACGAGGATTTTCTTTTCAAATTTCTTTCAAATTGGATTAACCTTTACGTAAAAGTAACAAACAGACTTGACATTTATATTGCCTATTAGAGTCGAGACCAAATTAAGAACATCCTCTAGATGATCCGTAAATAAATATTATTTTTGTGGGAAATTGAAAGCAAAAAGAAAAACAAAATAAGCATATAATATTGTATCAATGCTGAATACGGTATTATCGAATTACAGTCCACGTAAATTACTGACATTCAGTCCGATATACCGATAAATCTGGTTAACTAAACACGAACCCAATTAGAAATGGAATATAATCGAGGAAGAAAAAGAAATGTTTAAATTACTAAAACCATATAACCAACTATAAGTGCTCTATTGTATCTGTTCCAGACACCATTGAAAAGGAAGCACTAGATAATTATTCTTTGTTGCCAACACAAAGCATGAACTTCAAATACGGCTCGCGTTATAAAATTCTAATCAAAAGATATAATATTCAGTTGTAAAAATATGTACACATGAATGTTTGTACAAAGGGGTAAAATAACATCTTTTATGTTGGGAAGGGGCGGAATGCCTCGCTCATCCGGTGTCGCTGTGGTGGAGGAAATCTGTTTCCGACCCCAGTCAGCCTACAATATGAACTCACCCGATAACGGCTCAGTTTAAATCCATTTAATATTCACTCTAATAATAGATATGTTTGGAATGAAACTGGTCGGAGGTCAAACTTATCAGACACATATTTGTGCGAACTATTTTTAAAAACCGATAGACCAAATTGGTTTTTAATTACTTTCCAGATATCTGTTGGTGACGACAATCTTCTGATTACAAATTAATAGTTTTGTGCCCAAATTTTTCGTGTTTCTGTAAAAAAAAGTGAACGTAAATCTTAGCTTATGTTACTCATTGTTAATGTAGCTTTCCATTAGTAAAACAATTTGTGAATCAGTTCAGTAATTTTTGAGTTAATCCAATAATAGATTTGATTAGTAATTTCTTCTTAATATTATCGTATTATACAAGTATGCCAGTTAATTATAATTGATGATGGTCACCGGTAAACATTAATATTATAAATGCGACAATGTTATTAATGCGATTTAGTTTCCACATGATGGTAATTGCACTTTAATTCAAAATTTTATGCAGTATTTTGTAGTAAATATGAAACATCGGGTAATATATCTTAATTTTATATTCGTATTTGGAAAATAACACACAAATGTTATTATAGTACTTATTTCTCGAACCGAACCCGGAACTTCCGGAAAATTGCATTCATATAAATACTGGTATAGTCATACAAATAAATTTTACGAAATCCATTTCCAATACGTCCCTAATCTTTATAATCTAGTTTTAATTAAACTGACACATTTCAAGTTCAATTTAATTATAATTTAAATTTGAAAATTAAACATAGTTTCAGTGCAATTAAAATTTAATAAATGTACAACTAACAGAACGAAATAACGCTATGACATTCCACAAAAGTGTTTCACAAGTTATTTGTAAAATGCTTAAATTAATGTGTTTGTGGACTGCAACTGTAGGTACATATATTCGGGCGAAACGTTCAAAATTTCCGTGTTTTTCCTTTCAATAACGAACGTATCATTCCGAGTTAATTAAAAAGTTTTTTCACGGACGAAAAATATGGAGATACGGAGAGTTTCACGGAGAAACTGTACCTAGTGTTTACGTAGCGTTCACTACGGCCACTGTAGCCGAAGGACGCACCCAAGTCTATTGCAATATTGCGAAGAGAATGTTCAATATCGAATTTGTATTCAACAAACGATGCAGTTTTAATCAACTTCGTTACAATTTTGAAGTTATTGATGCAATTTCAATGGAACCAGTATTTCCAATTCCATTATTATTTATGTTTGATATATCTTTTGCATTTCTTCTTGAGGAAAAGAGATTCATTCATCAAATAATCGTACACATGTCATGCACCTTTCAACGTTAAGTGGTGAAGGAAAGACGATATGAAAATCTCGGAAATTATATTTTACGGTTAACCACACTTTTGGATTTTCCTGTTACATACTTATTTACGAGGTAAATAATAGGGATATGTGTAATAGGGAAATCCAAAAATAGATAGAAAAATGCTTTGTTGTTATTTTATTGTACGTACATTGATATAAAAAGCGTAAATATGTATAAAATAAGTAGGTAGGTACATAAATAAGTTGGTTATAATGTAAAATAAATTTCAACAAGAACCTTCTTATTATATTCAAAGTCTTAAAATACTTCAGTAGAATTGTTTTATAAGCAAGCTAATATTACAAAATGTACTGAAACATATTCGTGTGCTCACGATATTATGAATATATTATTACTGAATCAAGAAAATCCGTTTCAACCCTGTCAACGCCTCGGGAAACACACGACTGAGTTATGGAAACCTTTGTACACACGTGTGAGCCGCTGTGTTATATAATACGTCAGGATTATTTTACTCTATTACAATTTTCATAAAATATGTGTAGCTTTTTCTTACAAATAAAGTATGAAACAATTTCGTTTACGTAATAAACGAAAAATATAATACAACTTAAAAAAGTTAATTCAATGTTACCAACTATTACAATTATTTTATATTATCACCCTCAGTATGAAAACTCAAATTGAGCCGAAAGTTTCAATCACAAAGTTCACCTACTCGTTTGGGACTCGCATTACAAAGGATAGAAATTCAGTTTGCGAAGCCACACAACACCGGAAACCAACTGCTACGTTCACAACTTTAAAATTTGCAAATGTTTGTGATAGACCATTTATAAGCATAATACGAGTACCCTTTTTTGTTATAAGAAAAAATATCAATTTATAACCTTAGTTCGAAACGAACATAACTTTTTATTAGCAAAACTTTTAGAGGCGCGCTCGTGTGAAACCGTTTCAAGTAAAATCGAGTGGAATGAAATCAAGTGTAATTGAAAGTTAGTCGGTTTGGTTGACGTGTGTTGCCGAGTGTGTGTCGGGCACGCATCGTCGCGTCGCACGCACTCGGCTAGAAGCGGCGCGGGCGGCGGGCGGCGGGCGGCGCCCAAACCACTCCACCGCAGACTTTAGTAACACGATACCACTTGGGTGCTGCGCCGCACACACCACCGTTACTCACCAATCTTATATATTACCATATTGCTGTTCATTCCTTTTATTAGATGCATAATATTAGCAATGCTTGTTTGCATTTAAAAAAGCTATTTGGTTCCTAACCGAAATTAGTAAGAAAAAATATTACAATAAAATTAAGTAGAAAGGTGATTTATTATTTAAAATACAAAACCTAACATGATATCGTTAAAATCTTGCTTGTTAAAATAAGTTCACTTCAAAAGCAAATAAGAAAAGCGTAAGCAAAATGAATAGGCACGTAAGTATGTATACCTACTATAATGAGTCCGCACGACATGTTCCTACTAAGTAATATGAGAGAACCTCGTCTGTTATTATAACATGTCTTTAAAACTGTAATATAAAAGATAGCGGTGCAGTCATTTGAGTGGATATACAAATTCCAGCATGTGCAAATCGTGTGTATGACTTTGCGGTTTCATTTCATAAAATGAATGCGGGCCGTACGTTTATTTAAATTGCTTTATATTTCTTGATGTTTTTGTATTAATTACACATTAAACGTATCTCTTATATTCATTACATATTAACGTAAAATGAACTAAGTACTTTTCTTTCGTAATAATAAAATATTTCATTCAATCACGTGTCAAGTTCATAATGTGTACTGTACATATGATATGTGAAAATAGTCAGTATAATATCGCTTTTCCATCTGAAAATCTATTAAATATTGACAACCCTATTCGTATACATGAAAAAGGGAACAGAGATAGAATATTGTTCGGTTTTATTGTATTAGGGCTGCCAAGTAAGTTAAAAGGTTACTTTGAGAAGTATTTTACGCACACCACAACATACAATTTTGTGTGTCTAGTGCGGCTTCCATTAAACAAATCCAATATTGGAAAGCATATTTCTTTTAAGTTTGGTATCAATATGCCTCGAGACAAGGAGCATTATGTATTTCAATATAACGAGCTAAACTTAATCTGTTTTGTCTCACTCTGTCTGTTCAATAATAAAATATGTTTTAGTATTTGTGACAACCCTGAAGTAAAACACAAATAAGTATTGTACCGAAACGGGCTGGAATATTTTAAAGATTAACACAGTCAACCACAAATACAGCGAATGTGAGTGTATACTTTTGACTTGAGTACGTTACGTTCAGTAGCGAGTATTTCAACAATAGAGACTTTGCTCGTATGGAAATTATCTACACACCTTGTACATGTTTTATTTAATTATTCAAGAATTGGCTCACTAGGCGGTGTTGCCTGCTGTTAATGTAGGGTGATTACACGTCTGCCTTTTGGCTGGTTCGAGTAAGTGTCACGTAATGTGATCATAGGTTGAATTTTGTTGCCATGAATAAATTAGAATCTGAACAACGTGGTTACGGTAACGAGCGCATGTTTTTGTAACATAAATTGACATGTTTTTCGAATTCTTAGACTTTACGAGAATTCATACAATATGTCGAAAACAAGAACATAGAAACAAAATCTTCAGCTTTATTTATTACTAGCGGCGCCCCGCGGTTTCTACCGCGTAGTTCCCATTCCCGTAGGAATGTGGGGATAAAATTATGCTAAAAACCTTCCCACTGAATCACTCTATCTATTAAAACAAAGCGCATCAAAATCCGTTGCGTAGTTTTAAAGATCTAAGCATACATAGGGACATAAGCACATAGGGACAGAGAAAGCGGCTTTGTTTTATACTATGTAGTGACCAGTATTTCTTTGGTTGAACGCGCTAATCTCAGAAACCAATGCTTCGAATGGAATATGTTTAGTGTTAAATACATTATGTCTACAAAATCTATAAGTAGAGTACTTATGTAATATCTAATATCTCGTTACGACTAATAAGGGCAGAGCTCGAACACGGCCTAAACCGCGGGCATAGACGAGTACTATATGCTATCGCAAAACATAAAACAAATACCTAATAGATTAAGTTCTGGAATGAACCAGTACTTTCGATTTTATTTATTGTCATCATTCTCGTCTCCACCCTATACGTGTCTATGTGATTATATAGTTTCCACCCTTTCTTATCTACATACATTTGAATCTTGCTATATGGATTTATAGGTGGATGTGTGTGTAGATGTTTGTTACTCTTTCACTTAAACAGTGGTAAGTACAGGTTTTCATTTGGAAATTTTGGGATAAAAAGTATCTTGTGTTGTTCCTATTTTTTATCCCAAATTTTCCACCAGAATCAGTATTTAATGAGTAAATAAATAACACTACTCCCCAAATATATACTAACCGTGATTTTAATTTGAAAAATATGTCACAATTAAGTACAATGTCACTCTAAAATATCAAAATGCAAATCACCAACCTCCCCTAATTAATGCACAGCTGTTTATAGATTACATCATGATTACATCACCCTAATTGACAACGTTTTAAGCCTCTATTGTAAGTAAGTTTGCATGTCAAACCAACAGTTTCTAGGCTTAGTGTTGACACAAGTAGTGCCTGAAGCAAAGGTTTTAGATAAAGGTATACAATCGTCTAGTTTTCCTTTCTGTGTTTACTGTTTCCTCGGCTTACCCGACTTATATGTACACTTGTATCCCACATAGCTATGTACAAGCCTAGCTAGGCTTGTATGACGTATTGTTTTACTCTATTTCGTGTTGTACTTACTTAAGTGATTTCGAGACGACTTAAGGCTGTATGTACGAGTATTTCAATGTTTATCCCGAGATAAGTTTATTATTTGCAAAATAGATTACCGAATAAGTGTCGAATGTATATTATTTTCTTTGTATTGAGAAAATGTGCGATACAAATATATTACTGTCACTTTGGTCTTAGAGCGTTTAACTTAGATATATATTTTAGAAATGTTACAAAAATATATTCCAAACCTTTCTCAGAATCCTACTAATATTATAAAGCCGAATGTTTGTGAGTGTGGATGTTTGGATGTGAGGATGTTTGTTCCACTTTCACGCAAAAACTACTGAATGGATTTTAATAAAACTTTACAAAAATTAAGCTTATCAGAATAACACATAGGATACATTTTATCCCGAAATTCCCATGGGAACGGGAACTCCGCGAGTGCAACCGCGGGGCGCTGCTAGTATAGAATATAATTAAAATGAGTATATGTAGTAAAATTTCGGCTTACATTAAACGTTACATTTTCTAATAAAGTTACGAATATCTACACAACTCCACGGAGAACGAACCTAATATCAGTACGAAGACTTAAAATCTAAATAACGTAGTTTTCTTAGAATTTTAAGTACAGAATCTTAATTTAATTTACGTAATTAAAATTGATTACATTATATTTATTTTAACAAACGCCTATTGTCGGCTATAAAGCCTTACGACGACTTCTAGACATTAATTTAAGTACATCGTAAACTATTTGAAAGTCAATTCTTATATTTGTCAACATTTCTATTGTTATTATAATATCTACATTCAAGTAGTTCATACTAATTTAATTTTACGTTAATTTTTCAAAGACTTCTCGATACTTAATTGTGAAACAGATTGTAATTAAGCGATAAATTATTCATTAATTAAGATCTCCACTCGTCAGGTCGATACTTTTCTTTTCTTTTATAAATTACTAGCGGCGCCCCGCGGTTTCACCCGCATAGTTCCAGTTCCCGTAGGAATATGCTAAAAACCTTTCCACTGAATCACTCTATCTATTAAAACAAACCGCATCAAAATCCGTTGCGTAGTTTTAAAGATCTAAGCAAACATAGGGACAGAGAAAGCGACTTTGTTTTATACTATGTTGTGATTCAACATATTTTTTCATTTCATTTAAGTAAAATTGTTTTGACACTAGTTTTGTGCCAAGACAAATGTTGTTTAGTTTTATAAGCATACATCATCATTAATTCTTAATCTTGTTTATAATTAGAGAATTAGATGACTAAGTGCCTTACTAATTAGTTCTGTCTTTCCATCTTCACTTAGTAATTCTTTTAAAAATAAAGAAGTCTTCTATATTAATTCTACTACATTATACAGTTACGTTACGTAATATCATTTAATAAACCTATCTATCAAGTTACAATACGACAAAATCTAATAAAGGAAAATAATTGCGTTGTTAAAATTCATCATACAATATAATGAGATTGGACAGGTTCATCAATTTAAAGCGTTACATCTGGTCTCCGTCGTCGTAACATGCGGCCATTTCTACATCCATCAGAGTTTTCATTAAAACAAAATTAGGCGTGAGAATAGTCCCCGCTCCGGGCCACAGCTGTCGACGGCCGCCGCCTGATACCCGCACGTATGTCTGTTACCTCGCAGGTTGATGGTTAAACTAACCGCACCCATTTTCAATCAACGAACCGAATATTGTTTCGAAACTAACGTTTACAAACCACTATTCTCTCCTATCATATTATATCTAATAGAGATGGATACGGGAGTAGATGCGTGACATTCGATTTTCAAAATGGTATGCTTTAGATACCACGTGGAACGGCGTGTCGTCACTAAAGGAAAAAAGAGGCAACTAGGTATACTAATTGTATGCCTACTGCTAATTGGTCTAGTTTAAAAGTGCCTTTTGTTGAATATGACTCATCTACTTTTTTCCTATATTATCATTGATTTTCGTAATACAATCTGGACATACGCACATCAGAGTAAACATTTTCCAATGTAATCCAATAAACATCTAACACCATCAAAAGATCAGTCAACATCCGATAAAATTCCACAACAAAGGAAAACGTTCATGAAGTAAATAGAATTTTCTGGGCCAATGAGCAAAAAACGAGAGGGAAAAGGAATACACCGGGTGTCAAAAGCATTAATTTTTGATATTTGCTCCGGCTCGAAATACTTCTTGTAACTAATAAGTACAAATACAATAGTTATAAAACTTAATCCATTGAAACTCGAACTTGGTATTAGTGCAAAACTCTTGCAATTGAGGGGCAATAAATTGGGGAAATGTAATTTTAATCAAGAGTTTCGGGGTAACGAAAGGAGCAAACTCAATAAATCTGACGTCAGTTTTGGTACAATTGACTTTTAAAATATTATTCCTTTCAGTAACTAATGGTGTTTGTGGAAGATATAATCAAATAATTGTGACAGTAGTCACGATCGTGAACTTTTAAATTGAGTAGTATTATTCCTACGAATCATAAATCATATCCACGCACCGATTTACGGATAAATCTTTCAATCACAAGGAAATAAATCACTTGGTAGGTATATCACCCAGATTGATGAGAGATCAATGGCACTTCTGACGCTTCTTTTCAATAGTTAATTGTTTTGTTTTATAGCTTGATTGAGGCGATTAAACAGTTTTAAATCTTTGTTATTGGCACGAAATATAATTGGGCTTAGGAAAATTTTAAAGAAATAATTACAAACAATTACCTACAGTTACAAATTATAGATAAGTGTTTACTATTGTTATAGACTAGCTGTATTCCACGGATTGGGCAGCGTTGATATTCTAGCGTTGAATTTAAATTGCTTGGAAACTTAGCTACAACGATATAGATTTTGGCACCTCATCAATATGTGCATAATTATAGCGTGTGCAACCTGAATTTTCTATGAATATTTTCTTGATTCATACTTTTTAGAGTGTAGTCGTAGTAGTCGGGTTATGTTTAGTATTTGCACGTATTTTATTTTATCAAAAGTCTAACAAACAGACAGATCACCCGATAGTATGAGACTACTGTCACCCGTGCACTCAGGATAGTCTCAAGAGCATTTTTGACCTTTTTGGACTAACAGGGCATGAAGAGAAAGCGTTTTCATTTCAACGTACAAAATCCTTTGATTAGAAGAAGCTGTTTTATCCGTAATGTTTATTTCAACTTATCAAATGAATTCCTTTGCCACGTGCAATCGATAAGATTTAACAGGATCTAATCCATCAAACATATCTTTCGGAAACATCGTTATTTGGTGTTTGAAATGCATGACGAAAGCTAAACCGGCGTTAGTTTGGTGACAGAAGCAGACCACAACTATCAAACTTCCGCACCACAAGATGCCGTACCCGGAACGACACAAACTAAAATCAAACTCAATTTACATTTAAATAAGCATTCAGTTAATACGAACCATCAATAATAATTGTAAATTTAACTTCATTCAATTGAATCGATGTGAAATGGAACGCAAACTTGGAAGCGTTTGTTTCATTGCGTCAATCGGTATGGACCATTAGTGGAAGTAACTAACTGAAAATTGGTATTGTATTGCTGCTACGGTACCGTACTGTGTTTGGGTTTAAACTCAAGCGAGGGCGGTAAATGGAATTACGGAAATATGTGTGTTTAGTAAACCTTAAAAGAGTTAAATTTTGTTTAAAGAGAATAAAAATACTTCTTGGAAATGGGTTTTTTATGCAAATCCTGTTTAGCCCGTCCGTTAAAAGGTGGTTGTTGCAAATAAGTAGCTATAAAAGTCAGTTGTTACAGTATTCTCCGGGGTACTAACTTCGCAACCTACCATGTCGGTATGGACGTGAGTAATTTTTCTTTTAAGCCGACATTACCTTTAAAAATTCGTTTACCTAGCAAACTATTTACACAAAATGTATGTAACTGTAAAATTCTAAACAAAATGCAGAACATATTGTGGGCATTGTTCGACGTTCATGCATAATCCATAGTAGTTACGTGAGGACGTCCTCTTCAATGAATAATAATAGATTCACCTCCACCTCGCTGAGCCATTCAGACCACTGCACAACTTACTATAAACAGGTTTCCTTTTCACTTAATTAGAATATGAATGCAACAAACGTGTTCTCTAAACTCGTTTTGCTGACCTACACATTTTTATTACAGTAATTTTCATAATAGTGTTAGGAACGATGAAACAAGAACTAAATGTTAACTCGTAAAAGAATATGGTTCTTATCGGTCAAGTTTCGTTCATGAAAATTCATTGCTAGATATTGTGTTACTTTTAGTAAACAAATACTTAAAATTTACTAACAGCGTTGACAGTCGTTACGGGTAGTTGGAGCCCTCAAAAGTCTAACCGGGAAATGTCGCATCACGCACGAGGGACCAAATTAGAGAGGTCTAATTGCGGAAAACTACCCAGACCCACGTACTACATACAAACCATACACGTTCTAAACTTAAAATTGTTGCGGTTAGTTTTTACAAGTTAATGACAAGTCTAGCAAGCCTTTTTTATGTGTTAAACTAACACATATTTATAAGACATAGAAGGTTTCAGGGTTGAACTATATATGAAAACAATTAATTAGGATTTCAATCCATAGGATCAAAAAGTAAATTGAAGTAAGAAGGGATACGTCGGGATCAAAGTGAAAGCCAAACATGCGTAACCAAGTGCCAATTGTCAAGTTGATAGACACCTTATTTGAGAGTGAATACGTATCTCGGAAAATTCAACGTTAAGAAAACATTCTACATTCCCAGTTGTTTCGTTTCGTTTCGTTTCACAACCAAAACGCAATTCAAGAAAGTAAATTGAATTAACGCCACCGTATTTTATAAAGTTTGAAACCAGTTTCTACATTTTGCATTTCATTGAAATATTGCAAATTAAAATTAGTTTGCTTTGAACCGATAGAAATTCTTGAGAAATAGACTAACTCAAAGACGTTTTAGCTCAATAAAATTTCTTTAATTCATAGATTTGTAGATACTACAACATGAAATATTGAACATTAAATATTTTCAAAAATAAGTAATGTTAGTTTTAAAAAATCAACACTAATCTTCTTGGACGGTTTTATTCGAAAATATAAACTTTATTTCAGTTTTATTTATGGTAATTATTATAAGTTTTTACCTAATTATTATGTGTGATTTATTAAACGAAAAGTTAATGTTACTTTTATATTTTATATAGGTCTCAATTTGTATCTTTTTGTTCTGTATAATGGCGATGTATAAATAACTGTACCCGTGTTACAATCTAAGTGCTAATTTATTATTTAGGTACTAAAGTATGCTTCCTGGCAGGTCACAGATGAGATTTGTAAAAATGTTTAATACCAAAATTTTCATACATCTGTATCACAAATAGATATTGTGGATTTGAAGAAGTAGACGTGGGTACCTACGTACTTAATTTTCTAAAGAAGGAGTTAACTTAAAACATATAGGAAAATGATTCTATTTCCCATGACTTATATTAATAACATTCTTGTTTTCCCACTAGAATTAGAATTAACGCTGCAATAATCTTTAAATTACATTTATTTATTGAAACATAAAAATTGGTCGTTACAATAAATTCTACATCGGCTAATGGGATGGATTAATGGACGCAAAAAAACGCGGATGAAAATAAAATTAAATATTAGTACTGAGAAAACGAATTGATAGTGTGTGATTGTATTTATGTGTTTTACTTATCTATGTTATAATAATTTGTTCAATATTGCTAAATAAAGGTGATGGTTGACAGTGATGGTATCGCGGCGATATATTTTATTTTGTGAGAACACGACGTATACAAATAACACCATCAAGGTGATATATTGGAATACTCTGACCCTAAACATAGTATGTGTCAGAAGCTGCGCTCATAGCGACGGTAAGGAGGCGTTACAATAATAATTTATTTTTATGATACAGGAAATACTAGCGAAGGGTCAACATTGGATTCCCGAAGATGGCTCATTACTTAATATTATTAACTTAAGTAAGCACCCACTTTATTTTTATAGTCCTACTTAACTTTATTTATAACCAAGTAATTTCCGAACAATGTTTTTCTAAATTTAAATTTGAATACAAATGTTTGACAATTCATAACTTCATTCGTTCAATTTCTGTTTTGTTTCATTCCTTCAATAGATTGAAATAAAGGTTTTATTCAATTATACCTTAGTCTAGATTTGTGATTACTGCGACCTTAACTCAGGTACAATGACCGTTAACAATGTACTGCATATTTTGCCATTTAGTGATAATCCTTATCACTATCAGTCCATAGCTGGCTCTATGTAAAATAATAATAAACTTGATAAAAGATCCGAATAATCCCAAATCGAAAATAAAATAAAACGTTTTGTTATCAATTTTGTGTTGTTTCATTATTGGAACTGTATCTAACCTATAAATAGTGGAAATAATAAGTACACTCACTCATTATTTTTGGGAATTTGGTACACAGACTTTGTTGTTAATTAAAATAATGTATATTTTTAGCATAATGCTATTAAAAACAAAACGGTTTCATACATATGAATAAAATTGTTAATTATTTATTTATCAAAATAGGTTTTTCTGTTTTGATGGAGCAAAATTAAATACATTTGATGAATGATTATCTAAAAATCTATCAATAACATATTAAGAAACAATTCAAGTAGATGATATTAACATTTTAAAATCAACAGTGATGAAATGCGATATGGATTTAAAGTCATTGAAATAAAAAATGTTTATTCAAGTGTCAGAGATTGATGCTTTCATTGACTGTTTTGATAGAAATCAATCACAGCGACTATTAGATGTTTACAATAATAATAAATATTTAGATTTCGAAATTGAAACATGAGCGTGACTTGATTTAAAAGTAATTTTCCGGAACATAAAGATGAATGAAAATGTGTACTTAAAAATAAATGTAAATACCTCGTAAATGCAGATTGCGTGGTGCATCACCAGTGGACAAGCGTGCCGAGGTTACTACACGAATACTACGGTCCGTAGGCGGTCGGCAGGCCGTTTACCTCGTGTCGGCACTTATCACCACTATCAACTGTCAAGAGGGGTAACCAAAACTCATAAATCACCAAACGTCGGAGCGGAGAAAGCGGTGCGGTTATACGCGGAACGTGACAGTATTTGAGTGCGAACGCGTAGAATTTGTTTACGAGAGTGTAGTGTAGGGCGGGCGGCGCGCGCGACCACCGCGCTCGGCGCGCAACAGATAGTACGTAGCAGTAGCAGGGCAGAGCAGCGCTCGACCGCGCGCCACCGCCGCCGCCTGGGCTGCACGGCGCGCGCCACTACCCCGCACCCCGCACCGCGCCCCACACACACAGCCCCCGCCACGACCCCTCTGACGTCACCGAGCTCAAACCTCCCGAAATCCGAGCGAGCGTTCAAAGTCTTGCGCCCGCTACAGTTTTCCAATCTCATCTTAGTGTTCGGGTTCAACGGTACGATTGTGGCCACTTGATTCTGCTCGGATTATAGTTATATGCAAAGAATAATCGTAGGGATTTGTTCTCTTAGGTCGACGTCGAGCTTCTTCTGTACTTGGCAAACTTCGAATCAGAAATATTGGAAGGAATTTTCCTGCACTCGGCACCCGCTTTTTACACACCGAAAATTTGTAAAGCAATTTAAATGAAACATCATAAAAGTTTAAACGAATTACGTAAATAACTACAACCTTTGATTAAATAGCGTACATTGCGTACCTATATACTTATACCATGCCACACTAATTAGTAATTAGGCGTTGTTTACATATTCAACTGAAAGAGAATTTAATGAGCGTCGTGATCTAAATTAGGCGGGGTTTAATAAAAAGCCGTACGTACGGTCTTCATTTAGTCGTAATTCTACACTTTGATCTTAATTTGGTCAATAAATGACGAACAAAGCACGAATGTATTAACAAAGACCGTGTGTTTGTGACTGCGAGCAAGTGCTCGTAATTGTAACCGCCATTGTGAGACGTTTAATCCATTTAACAGTTTGTGACTGTCGAGATGTGAGACTTCTCTATTGTGACCAAAAATATTACTTCCGATGGGCAGCGGCGACTTCTCTCCTCTATGGCCTATATGCTTTGTAGTAAATTACTAACATTATATTAAATGTAAGCACTTTATTGTCAATTGGTCTTTAATCGCATCTATACAAAAAAAATGGTACTCGTCTGAATAAATACATTTGATGAGACTATAGTCATGTTATTTGTAAACTGTTCGAATATGTACCTATTTTCAATACCGTCTAATAATTCAATAGCATTTCACAAATCTAGGAATAAAGAGTTTTATCTCTTTATTGGAAAAGGATTACCTACTAACTTTATCCAATTATATTTCCGTTGTTCAAAGATTTTCTCATCAACCCCAATAAATCATTTAATTTTCAAACTCTGTGAGTTAAACTGGAAATGTTGAAAGTTAATGCTACGAAACAGTGGTTGCTTTAAATTTAAGATAACATAAATATCACAAACGCCCCCCCTGAGGCACTATGTATTTGAGTTGAGATAAAATAATAGTAGTTCGTTTGTAGTTCAATATTTGAATAACGTGTCCGTATTTTTATATAGGGTTCATTACAATATCTAACAGCTTTGTACAAAAAAACCTTTAGCATTTAAGAACTTCTCAACAATAAGTTAAGATAAAGTGTACACAAATGCAATACTCTACTTATTTTCATACTGTAATCCGATTATCCAACATTTGATCCATTGAAATGTTACATTTTTTAGGCCTTACCTTGCGTTTCTTAGAGGACGCATTTTTATTTTTTTGACGTGTAGGGGGGGTAAGTGTAAAGCTAAAATCAAGTTTGTGGGGTCGCCACCCTTGTCCCACGGCCGCCATCTTGAAAATAGGGGTTGAAACGGTTTTTACGATATATCTCTTAAACTATTTATCTGATTAAAAAAATTTTAACGTTTTTTGTTGCAAATTAAATTCTCTATAACTTTGGTCCAGTAATTTTTTGTCGTAAAACTATAAATAAAAAAGTTATAAGTGAAAATGTACAGAAATTCGAAGTACTAAGAGGAACTAGTATCTCCCACTCTTTCTACCGTGCCTGAGTGTGCTGCAGCGGTATCCTCGTAACAAATGTCATTGTGACATTGCGTAAAACTAATCGTGACCCGCGGTTTTGCTCGCGATATTCTTGATACCATAAGAATTTCTGGATGAAAATTTTTGGCTGTATACTTTGTTACTTAATTCTGTTAACAATTTATGGATTTTAGATGTAAAAAGGTCCAGTTTTAAAATTAATCAAGACACAGAAATAAACCTGAACCAATAAAAAAATTAAAAATACTTTTATATACTTATTATTGTCATGTCTTTTCCATTCACGGGACTATTAAGGAGTCCCGGTCTTTTGGAAGGCTAGTATGGGGCCAAAGCCAACACACGGAAGCCCTTTGACATATATAAGCGATTAAACAATGATTGGGCACGCATTTTTATTTAAGTATTAGTTTAATAAATCATATTCAGTAGTATCACACACGTTCAATTTGCGTACATAAATTAGCGTAACCATAATGCTGCACTGACGAAAGTGTTAACCAGCCGGCGTAATCGAATAATCACCCGTAACGGGAGCTAGTAAATCGATACCGAGCTTACATACTCGCATAGGATACCAGCATTCATATCGAACTGCCGGTTTATCTCGCAATGCATCACAAGCCACACAAGGATCTATCTATGCGGCTGTATGCAATGGATTATTGAATTTAATTTTGTTTCCCATTCAAGCACCATTCGCACGAAATCACGATAAATTTTATCTAGATTGTGAAATAAATTTGTTTGTAAGCTTTCATTATCGGTATTCATTATGGCATCGATGAGGCGCCCAGTGAAAGGGGTACGATGAAATTGACATTTTATAGGGTTTCGTACCGCGTTTCGGCACCGCGGCAATCCTATTACAGTACTGGAGAGATATAAATTGTTTTGGCACAATGAGGAGTGATGGATCTGAGTCAGACTGAGATCAAATAGAATCTGAAAAAAAATTGGTAAATGTTTGAGTGCAGAGGAAGGGCACGCGACCTTTAGCATTTTCCGTGTGATCCGCGAAAGGCTGGCGGCACAAAGCCCGCGCCGCGCGCCGTCTAGGGCCCGCGCCCGCCCCGCCCGCGCTCTTCTCCTGCCCGCTGAATAATTGAATTCGTACGTACATTGTAATTATTTACTGTGTTTTTGTACCATTATCTACGATCGTCGTACCACACCATTTGTTTTCGCGCAAAGTTTACAACAAGCGATACACCTTTGTGTGTTAAGCTCTGGTGTTACTTGTGTGACGGGGAGTTGCCTGCGTTGTTAATTAAAAATCCATTTCATTTACATACAATTGGCAAATGAGACGAATGAATACGAACAAATATTCAACTGCCCAAATTACCCACAGGAAAACTCTCGCGTTTGTGATTTAAACGTTTAATGTATTCAAAAAATACGGAAGCAACCCTTATAATTTTTGACGGAGTATAATTTTATGGTGATCGTAAACATGACGTAGGTACCAAAGACCGGTAATTGCGTTATATTAAATTGTTCGTGTGTCACAATATGTAGGCTCATAATCCTGTCATCCCTCCGGCGTCCATAAACTACAAATAAACATGGTTGGGGATGAGGTGGTTCAGCTTGATAAACTGTGACAAGGGAATCGACCAACTCAGCCAAATGACGTTAAGTTGCCAACTTGGGAATATTTAATGCAGAGCGATAATCTTCAAAAGTTATTGCACTGCCTGTATGAATTAAAATTTAATTTAATGTCTGAGCATATGATTCGTTAAGAAAGGTATCGTTCAATGACATGTCAATGCCCTCACTAGAAACTGAAAGGTAGATATTTTAAGTTACTCTCTATCTCAATTTTTTTAGCCATATTACCGTCTCCTGTCATCTACACTTTTAATTACAAATCTTTCCATAGCTAATTGTGTTGCACTTTTAATGGTGGATTAGGCCCACTAATTAATATTTAGCCCACTCTGAGAGGTAATAATGACATCTTCACTTAGTAATAGTTTAAGTACCCGTTAAACGTCTCTGAGTGCGGCTGTAAGTAAGTTTTCCGCAACGAAACATCTGTCGTTTGGCTACTTATTACTTTGTGAGTACTTACTGCCATATTTTTAGTTACATTATTATACTTTTGACGACTCTACCCGCAACGACTGTCGATAATGTTAGTTCGACAGCCGGGACGGGCCCATTGAAGCACAGAAAGTTCATAAAATAAAATGTCACTTCGGTAAATAAAAGAAGATTGTTCATAAAAATACATTCTTTTATTCTGTACACGCAAATAATAAAAAGTAAAATTAAATTCAATAAAATTCAGGTATATAAGCGAGCTTCACATTTAATAGATTTTTCTACCATACAATATAAGTATGTATGTTCTTATTACTACACATGTATGAAACTACATACATGTGTATGCATGTGTTCACAATGGGATTGCACATCAGCGGCGGTTTGATCGCGGACGGCAGTTATCTTGTTACATATGTACCGGGATCTCGGACCGTGACCGCAAATCATGATCAGCTGTCCGGTTAGCTAATTATTGCACATTGTTTGTACTACGACATGTGGCAATAAGGAAATTGGAATCAGCTACAACTTCGTCTATGTTTAATTTGGATGTGAACTAAAGTTACAGCTTGCAGGACATCACTGCAGAGGAAAGGTTTCTCTGTCATTGATGAAATATAATGAAACTAGAGTTCTGCTTCCAACTTCGTTCGTGGTTTTGTACTTATGTAAAAAACAGCTTGTAAGTCTTACTGTACTGTACAGCAAAGGCCCTCTCTCTCATGTTATTACTTAGTAAGAATAGTGAGGAAAGACACAATCACCATACTTGTCTAAGATCTAAGACACAGATCGGATTCTGTTTTAACTACTTATAAACCGAGATGGGTAGTTTTGTAACGATGATTGCAGTTATCCAATTTTGTGATTCATATTTACATGAAAAATAAAACCAAAGTACACACGTGACTGACACATTCAAATTCATCCTTTAATATCTTCAAAATGGTTAGTATGCATGATGTTACAACAAATAGTCAAAGACACCAAGTGACATGTTCTGCAAAACGAGTTTGTGGCGCAATACATTGTGTCGGACGTGACCTCGACATCCATCTTCCTTCGCAGAGTACTGCTTTCCAACGGACATGCATTTTACTAGGAAATTGCCATGCAAGGATTGCGCGCCATAAATATTCAAAATGCGGCGAACATAACAAACAAAATGGTAAATATTTTTCAAATGTTTCGATGAAATATTTTATGAAGTGTTTGTTGGCATTGTTTGTTTCAAAATGCTTTCATTTTACCTTTGAAGATTTGATTTAAAACTGTATAGACCTTCCTTTCTTTCGTTTTTCATCGTAACCAATAATATGGTTAGCATCTAAAACTAGTTCCAACCGAATGCTGACGTAACATAGGCGGTGATTGTTCACGAATGGAATAGAATAAATATAGTAGAACTCTGGAAATCCCCCTATCCAATCTAACTGAAAAGTATCTAACGAAAAGAGATTGGCATTGTATCGCTAGGCGTACAAATCCCCCAAATGAAGTTACGAGCAGCAGCATCAAGTAGTTTAGTTCCCGAGATTTCTCCACCCATTAATCTCAAAGTTAGTTTTCAAGATTTGCCTTCGGGCGTAGGTATATACGTTCACCATCAGAGCCAGAAGTATGCTTGAAACGGCAAAGTTTTAAATCAATCCCAAAGATTTCGACATTTTCGTAACAATCCAAATTATTTTCTTTTGTTGTTCGAGAGGGATTTCAACGCAAAACAGTTGGAATTACTTTTAAGTACAAATACTTGTAATTTGAAATTAATGGCGTTCAATAATATTTTTTATAACAGCCTGTTTTCAAACAATTGTTCATAGCTTAAGCTTTTAAATCGTTTGTTGTAGAGGAACTCCCTCCAAATAAGTTTGCAAATAATAACCACTTTTTATTATGAAACAAAGTACTTATTAACAGCAATGCTACGATATTACAACTGACTGAAATAAAAGTAAACAGACATTCACTGATAGCTCATAACAATTCGAAGCAGGCAAAGATATAAACGTTACTTTCGGCTACATTTTCCAAAACGATTATTTCGGTATATTTAAAAAAAATGGTGCACGTTTTGCGCCTAATAATAAAATTTTAGAACAAGTACAGACCTTTTTATAATATCTCCGTGAGGGAAGTAAGTAAGTACTTAGGTATTTATAGCTTGCCTTACTTACCCTAGTTACTTTATAAACGGATACAAAAGGTTTTTAAATTTTTTTTCAACATACTTGCTCATAAAGGGGCTCTTATTTGTGCAAAAACAGTTGAATAATGACACGCTTGATTCACTAGTGAGTTATAGATTGTTTTTTTAAATTGCTTTGTTTTTAAAAAAGTTTTAATACCAAAAAAAATGTGTCCATACATTTTAAAAACAAACTTCAACTATGTTGCCTTACTTTCGGTAGGTCTATGGTCGATTCCATTCATTCATTTATTCGATTTTTTTTTAATTAGTATTTTTTTTTAATCTATGGCCGATCACCATTGTTGTGTTGGATGCGCGCGAATAGAAAAACTGTTTATTTATTAGCGAAAAATTATAATTTCTTCGCAAATGTGTTGAAAAACGTTGTATGGTACACGCGTGTATTGATGATTACTATCCTCGGCTATCTTCAGACCCTCGACTGACGGCTCGGGCCTCAATAGCGCCTCGGAAGTAATCACCAACTTACCTCGCTTGTACCATAAATAACTATTATTTTATTTTTTTACAATTTTCTCAGGAATTAGGTACTATGCTTGTAGGTTATCTGTTTCAAAGTATTATACTCTTTTCAGATATAAGCACGGAAATGACTCATGCAATGCTTATAAGTAAATTCAATAATAATGAAATAATGACACCCCTTCTAATTTTGTAAGTGAAAGGTTGTATAAATGAAAACTTCTTTCCCAAGAAATGAAAGAATTGTTCGGATTTCATGCATAAAATCTGGTTTAAAGTTCATTGCCTAAATTAACACGTTTTATACCAAAGGTCCCAGAAAATCGAGAATATCTGTAAAGCTTCGAAGCACAGCTAGACTTGACATGACTTGACTTGGCAGTTTTATTTATATTATTTTCACTCTCCTTCAGATATTTCACAATTATTTATCCCTATTAAATCCTTATTGATTGAACATTGTAACTGACAGATGTCATTATTTAGGTAAGGATAGAACAAAATATAATAAAGAAATGGGATTCCACATGGGATCAAAGAAAACTTTGTTGTGTAACATGGAATCCAAATTATTGAAGCAATTTTATTTGAACATTCTAACATCGTTTGTGTTTGTTTTATTGTCTATTTAACCGGCATTTGAAGAATTTAGAAGTCTATATTAATTTGATAGCTAGTTTATTAGTTTTGTATAGTATTGGTAAATACTAATTAACGTCCGTATTGATTTTCAGGAAATCTTGCTGCTGTCATAATTTAAATATCGACTTTTTTTCGTTGATTGAAAGTGATGTAGGATTTATTTATGTAATTAATTAATCGCAAATCTAAAGTATCGACCTATAAAATTCTACTACAGACCAAATGCTTCACTCTCACTGATGATATTAGTACAGTCAGGAGGAATAACCGTAATAACCACGCTTATAGTTTATTAATAGACGCTGCAAATAGTAAACAAGTTCTCCATTACAACATCAACAAATAAAACTGTACAGATAAAACAAATACTTAGATTTAGTATCATTATAGTTTATTTTTTGTAAACGTAATTTAGATTTAATAGGCTTATACATATTTTGTTAACTGAGCTACAAAGCAGTAAGGAAAAGTCACTTAATAGATTAAAATGTTTTTTGCAATCTCCCAAATTGTTTTCTTCTATTGTACTATAAATCTATTCAAAAGCCATTGTTACTGTGTAAATAGAAGAATAGTTTCACAAAAATAATTTAACTTTGAAAGAACGTGTCTGGAAATTAATTAAAAGTCTTTCGTCTTTGAAAACTATTAACAACTTTGTCTTTACAATACAGATGCAATAAATTGAGTTATAGCCCCGTACAAGTCTGTTACACCTGCCTGTCTTTGTAATCTCATTTATATGACACTAGTGACCGGCCCTGACTCTGCACGGGTGCAGATTTTCGACGTTTTTTTTAGACATTTCATATTTTGTACTTGCATCGGCCAAATCAGTCAAGTCATTCTCAAGTAAACCAGTCTTGTATGTTTGTTTTTTTTTATGTGAAAATTGAGTGAAAAGTTATAGCTGCTAGAGAAGTATGGTAATTGGTTTGAACATGTGCTAGCTCGCATACACATGTGTTACTTACTTGAAAGTGGCTTTAAACAAGATATTATTTTACTATTAAAAGGAATTATATCATTTTAAAATGAAATAAATATAACGACAAAGTAGAACTTAGAAGCAAAGTTACACGTAACGTTAGGAAACAGTCATAAGTTCAGGTTTATTACTACGTACTGCGTTTGCTAGTTCGCTCGTAAACTAATTAAATATGATGAACTAAGTTGTAGCGCTTTACCGGCTGCGATAGATTAATAGGAATGTATTTAGGTTAGTCCTAGTCAAGTTATATGTGAATGAACATTGTAGTTGGTCAAAATCTGTTTCCTATTTGAAGTACGAGTACAGCAAAGTGGTAGAGTCTCACTGCGGCACTTTTAAAAACTATGGGGCAGGTACCTAATTGTAATGGTCTGATTATTTGATTGTAAAAAAATCAAGTTAGTATGTAAATAAATAAAGCATTTTACCGAACGAAAAAAGGAACGAGAGAAACGCGTGAGTGGAGTTTGCTGGTTTATTTGACATATCACTTACCGGAATACTGAAGAGCCAAATTAGTGAGACTCTACTGTAATCAAAATTTTCTTCAAAGATTTGTCATTACAAATATCAGTATCATGATACTTTAATACCAAACAGATCGCATATCTAAATGGGATTAAAGTTTGTCTTATTTTATTGGAACATTGAACAGCTATATATTTAGATTCTGGCTAACAATCCAGAAGTTCTTTCTTCCTAGAACTATTAAAGTTAGCCATGAGCTTCCGTCCACGTGTTCAAACGGTACGCCCCGCTTATTTCATTTTTTTCATACTTGCTGTTGAGAGAGAGAGAGAGACAAGAAATGCAAGAAATGTTATTTCTTGCATTTCTTGTCTCTCTCTCTCTCTCTCTCTCTCTCTCTCTGGCTATTGCATCCATTGTCGTCGAAAAAAATAAGAACATAGAGTGTCATGTACTTTGGTTTCATGATGATAATGTAGGATGATCGTGAACAACATGTGAACAACCAACCTGACTCTAAAGATTGATGTCACTTATGTATATAGATACTCGTACTTATAACAAAAACACTTAAGTATAAACATATAGATTTTTCGTAATGTCGTTCTTCACGTTTTTATTTACGTCTCTAATGTATCCCTGCTCCGTAGAGACAAGTAAGACGGGTGAAATAAAAATAACCGTGAAGCCATCCCGGCTTTATAAGTACAATATCAATTTAAAAGAGTAACAACAGATTGAATACATAAACACTTAGGAGCTTGAACATGATCTTCCCACGAACCCAGAGCAATTGAATTGTGTTACCCCCTAAGAACACTTACGAGAATGTCAGATTTATAAGAGGGTTCTACGGATACATATACATACTTACTTATACTATATACACATATAACTGGGAGTGTTTTCGGTCCAAACCAAATTAATTAAGGAACTGATAATACGTAAATTAAAGTGGATTAAGGTATTACTACACAATCGCTCGTCCCTTCAACGTTAAGTCTACGTCTACCTTTATTTGAACATGTGAGTGTAATTGTGTTTGTAGAATATTTACAAAGGATTTATACCCATTTTCTTCGAAAATAGTAAAGTAAATAAGTACGTGTTTACAAGGCTCTTATTTTAAACTAGATTTTCTATCATTATAATATAAGTACTTACTAGACTAAAACATAAAAGTATTTTCAAAGACGCATAATTTTGAACTCGATTTTCTTTTCAAACTGATCATTATAGTCCCAAGCATTTACATATTATTAATCATGACAAATATCTAGTTATAATTTAACATAGGCTTAACTATTCATAAGCTTCTTATTTATTTCGTACAGTACGAGTATAGATAGGTATCTATCTAGGTATACCGTAAGTCATTAAATATTGGTTTATCCCAATAATGATGACCTTTGTTATAATCTTCAATCAGATTCAAAACCTATTAATAGAATAATATGCTTGTTTATTGAATAATCTTGTATCATATTTTTCAACTAATGAGTATAAATCTGCCTTGATCCACCATTAACGAAGACTTACAACTCAAACTAATATTTATTTGAATAACATAAATAAGAGTTAGATAAAATGGGAACTACTGGCTTTTATCCGACTTTCCCTTGATATAGAGGTCGCAAATAAAAATAAAGATTATTTTTCCCCTTTGAAAAGGAAAATGTTGGTAACAGCATGTAAGTAGATTACAATGGCGGTCTGAGACGGCCGAGTTGACAGGGACCCCGCTCAGTCACATCGGCTTTGCTACCCGCTTAAGTTTAATAAAACATTATCTATAAGTAAATATGTACCTACAGTCCTACACCTTAACTTATCTACTATACCTTTAACCTTTTCCTTCATCCTATCCTTTGTTATAAAGGGATTACAATGAGTTATTTTATTTTCAGAAACAATAGCTTATTAATAACGTCATTACGGTACGAAAACGGTTCAATCTCCTCCGAAAATCGTTTCATCAATAGTTCTGTGATTGACACTTCAATCAATAGACGTTATTTATTTATTTTATTTTATTACATACCAACTACGCCAGCTATTGTTGTCAGATATAAAGATAATGGCTTTCACTAAACAATATAAAAGCTATAATTACTGGGCTATGACATTAACTGCTGAAACGCACGCAACGTTTCAATGGACCTTCGTACAGTCGTGTCGCTCGGCTGTGTTCGTTAACAAATTGAGGAACAAGATCATCAATTATGTCGTAATACTATAAAATAAAGCACAAACACAAATAAATTAAGCGAGCAATAATAATTCCAGGCAAAATAATCGATATTACAGAGCTCCGACCGGGCGCTTGCGAAGAGCAATCCCGGCAGACGAGAAATATCACAGACGATGAATATATTTGCAAATTAAAGGCTTTGCTAATAATTTTCCTTTAATAAAGTTATTAGTCTCCGTATTTAATAACAGCTGCATGTTTCCAGTTTATGGGTCGTAAGATTCTAATGTTTTACTGTAGTCTTGATGCAAACAAGACTTGGAATTATAAACACATGGGCTAGGTTTAAAATAACTGGGCGTGTATCAAGGGTTATACTTGTAGTTACCACACGTATTAAAGGAATTAAAAACTCATGTCGATGAATGGGTAAACTATTTTTAAGAAGAGTGGTGATAAAGTTTCTAGAAAAGAAAAGGAATACAATTTCTCTAAACATACAAATCTTTTTATAATATAATTCTAAACAAATCAATCGCAAATATCACATTGCTATTACAATAGAACTGACAAGCATTTAATATGATTACATTTATAAATTTAAGGTTCGTGACATATCTTTCGCACATTCAAACAATTTATTCAAATATGAGAAATACACATTGAAATAAGTAATTCAGTAAAGATAAAACACAAGCAAATGTATACGTTTATAGAGAGTTGGGTGGGTTTGTACTTATCGGGTCACACAAGGACGGTAGCGGTGAGAGTACATGCACAGACACACCTATGGGTACAAGTTTGGCTAACACTCACAGGGATTGTGGGTTTTAATTAATTGCACACATTGCTCACTCGCCACATTCACCCACCATTGTTTACAATGAAAAAATACCCGTGGATTAAACAATACAAACAGAACGACGCGAATATCCATGTAACGTGTCGAAACTTTGCTCCTCAGGATTAAGTGTTTCACAATTATCCTGTCATTTTTTGTTCTATTGTTTCTCAGGATTAAGTGAAACATTTTATTTATAACAATGCTTACCTAGGATTTGTTTTATAGTGGTTCACACTGGCCTCGGTAAGTAGTTTATTTTATTAAGAGCGCTGTCATGGTTCGGCATGGTCCTGGGTAAAAGTCACAGCCGAGGTGAAAATTTTGAATGTACATATGTGTTTTCAATGCTAGCCTATGTTATAATTGGTATATTTTACCGTTTTATTCATATGTAAAATTGCCATTATCTAGTAAAGACCGAACAAACTTTGGAAAAGTTGACTAAAATAGCATGACATTAGAAATTAGGGTAAGTGCACATTCGCAACGCAACATGATACGTCAAATACCACTCAATCGAAGCTAGGATACATAAAATTTGATTAGAAGGTACATAAAAGTCCATTAGGGCCATCGGCATCGGCTGAGAGAATGCCAGAGGTCGACCTCAGGAATCTACGCGTCCACACCGGTGAGTATATTGTCAAACTGTTGTTTATACCTGCTCTAGTAAACGTTACCACTATGTCCTTAATAGCATTGTTGAACAGTCTCTTCGTATTTGACTCAGAATAACTTTTTTTAAACATAATCGGTTCCTGCTGTCTTGTCTTTGATGGCAGAGTGGTCACCATGCCGGACTGCCATCCGTAAGGTAGCGGTTTCGCTTCCCGTGTGGGATGAATATTTGTGTGAACCACAAATGTTTATCTCGTTCTGGGTGTGTGTGTAGTTTCTGATACCCTAGATACAAGCTTCGAGCTTAGTTAGAGGTCAGTTACTATAATGAGATGATGTTGTGTAGTAAATGATTAATGATTTAAGGTACACCCATGGAAAATGTACATATTTTTAAGCGAGTAAAACCGTAGAGCACAGACAAAGTAATAATATTTCATAAACGGTTGTAATTAACACGATGACATGTGCTTGCCTCCAAAATCCTGTTCCTATCGTAACACTTAATTGCATGTAATGAAACATTAATTTCACACAAATCTAGAGCACGCGTGTGACTAACAATTGGAATATTTCAACGAGGATTCGGATCTCGTTAAAGTAATTATTCCGCGGCTTGCACTGGTGACTAATGATAATCGTGAGACGCATTACGATCCCTTTCGCTCGATCTAACTGCAGAAACAGACCGTACACTAACGCCACAAATCCTGGTCGCCAATGAACTTACTGAATAAATATCACGGCTGAGATTAAGACAACCTCTTCACTAATTTACTGCTATTTATCCTCAATGGTGGTGAAGTGTATGTGATTCAATGAAGAGTTTTGCTCTATTAGATCTTATAATTGTTATTTTCCTTAAACAAGGTTAAATGTAATACTAATACATAGGTTATCGAGTGGCTACGTCTACAAATACTAAGTACGAGTAAGTATATCAAAATATTTATGTAACTATGCCGTATGCTCCGCTCCTACTGATCGTAGCGTGATGTTAGTTGAATAACCTCGATAAATGCACAATCCTACTCTAAATTTTATAAGAATAAATAGTTCTAATAAATAGAAATAGTTCCTGCGATTAAAACCACGTCAAACCTAACAAAGAAACTCTTCTCCTTTATTATATAAATATAGATTTGATTTGAATATAAATTATTATCTCCAACTGTAACTATGCGTGTTTACAGCATGTTATTTCTTAAAATTTCGTACCTAACCAACACATATTTGACCTATGACTCTACTAACGATAGGATTTATTTATGTCTAAATAAGATATTATAATTATTTTGTAGAATTTTGCTAAAGAAAACGTGCAAGTTAAAAACAAAAGATAATAGTGATTAAGAGAGGTTGTCTTAAAGTAAACACGTTGCGGGGTTATCTGTAACCGTTCTTAATAAATTGGTTTTCTGTTTTCCGTGAACATTTCATTCGGTAACATTGAGCGGGTTGTACGAAATACTAGAAAATATTATCAAGTAAGTAATAAGACATTTTTATTTGTTTAATATAACTTCGCCATCTAACATTTGTTAGTTTAAATGTTAATTGACAGTTGACTAATTACCGCATTAGTATTATTAATATATAACATCCCATTCCCATAGCCCAGTCGTAGTTTTCCATATATTTGCAATTGTCCCAGCAGAACCGGGGACTGTCCTTGGATGCATTTTATAGTGTTATACAGGAATAGTCGCCGGTTTATGTATCCTTTACAAAAGATTATTATGTCAAAGGGCTTCTTGTGTGTTGGCTTTGGCCCCATACTAGCCTTCCAAAAGACTGGGACTCCTTAATAGTCCCGTGAGTAGGAAAATACTAAGTTTCATATTTTTTCACTGGCGTTTAATAATTATAATTAAATAAGGCTTTAAGTTTCACACATTTTTCATTATTTTTACTTAGCCATTATGGAATAGTTGAAATGTTAATGAACAGTTAACTAATCAGGTTTTAAAGTTAAAACATTTTTATGATTCTTTTAACCCAAGTTTTGTGTTAAGATAAAAATGAAGATTTAAAGTTAACGAAGATAAGGTTGCAATTCAAAAGTAACTTTAATTACAATAACTTATTTAAAACTTTTGATTACTTTAGCAATTTTGATTTATTTAGTATCAAACTAAGGGACTATTTCACCATCTTCAAGTAACGTTCCGAGTACCTACTCACAAGTTTTGTCTTTGTCATTTGATATAGAGTAAGAAAGAGACAAAACTAACTGTACTTGGTGAGTTACTTGAAGATCCTTAGTACTATAAAACCCCTAGATATTGGTAGAAATGTTGTCAATTTTGTATTCATATCACGCAGTCGGCCTATCGACAAAATACCACTGGATCTTTGGTTAAGACTAGTACGGACGAGGGATTGTTTTACAAATTTTACTTAAACCGGGGTTTATTCGATTCATGAATAAATCTATTCAATTGTGATAGAAAAGTTAGTATTTTTGTCTTCAATTTCTTTGGAAACTGTTAGTTAAATCTTATATATATAAAATTCTCGTGTCACAATGTTCGTTCCCGTACTTAACTACTAAACGGCTTGACCGATTCTCATGAAATTTTGTGAGCATATTCAGTAGGTCTGAGAATCGGCCAACATCTATTTTTCATCCCGAAATTTCCAGGGGACGGGAACGGGAACTACGTGTGAAACCGCGGGGCACAGCTAGTATTTGGTATAAATAAACTTTAAGTAACTAACCTTTTAGTAACTTTCCACCGTGTATCTGATGTATTTTAATGCGGTCTTGATCAATATAGCATAAGGAAAGAAAAAGACAGGATTATTTTTCTAACACTGAAGTTCCTAAAGGATCAGTATAAATAAAGGAATTACAGATACTAACAGCTTTAATGTTAGTACAATACCAATAAAAAAGTTTATACCTAAAACTCATTTAACACCAATACTTCATCATATATTATTTTTGAGTCTCCCCAAAGTGAAACGGTCAAGGGCTTTAATTCAAGTTACAAATATCGTTTGATTTAGGGTGGATTTAGGCGACAGATGTCCATAATGTTCCAAATTATATTTGAAACTAAAATCAATTTTAAAATCTGTCAAAGTTATTGGTTATATGAGAAATATTTGTTTACTCAAGGTACCTAAGTCACTTAATATATTTATGTACTTATAGTCCTTACTTAAACAAAGGTTGGAGCTTTAAAAAAACAACAAATAATATTACACCAGTGAAAAACGTAAAGCTAATGTTATTTTGAAGTTAGTTTTGATGAGAGAGTTAGATTTTTTTCCAAGAAGACAAAGCTTCTTTAAACCGTGGAAATTTTCAATGCATCGATATTTTTCAAATAAAATACTTAGTTAAGTAACATTTTATTTGAAAATATATTTAATTTGATGTATGTTTGTATGGTTTGGGTTTGTTTACAGCTATAAATACCCCATTTTATTTTTTACCTAAAAATTGTCGTTCACTCGTACTTTCATAATAGTGGAAGCAAAAGAGACGTGTGTGTAAAAATATGTAATTCCAAACGGATTTAGATGTTTTGTATGTATTGATTTTTATAGCACCATTTCTTTACGTAAATAAGTACTTCAATATTTCATGTGACATCATCTAGTATCTTTGTTTACGTAACTCGATGATAACCCGAATATTGTTCTGAACTTTATCTGAGCACTATTTAAGCTGTTAGGTATCGACCCGACACTTTAAATGACAATTTTAAAATAATATTACAACACTCGGTCCAATTTTCTCGTAGATTTTCCGTGATTTACTTTAAATATGTACAAAATTAGTTGTAGTAATCACTAACGAAAAAAATTGCCCGGAGTGGGCGGAAATCGTTTACGGGACGAGATTCCCTGGTGTGAGAAAAATAGTTATTATAAAAGGAAAACTTTTCAAAAGAGCTATTTTATGTTTTATAGAATTTATGACAAGGCTACGCGTCATTACGTCAGCTACTACGGCATCCCGCGCGGACAAAAGAACCCGTTCGGAGAGTGAGATCCTTAGCTCTGTGTTTTGATTAAACTAAATACTTATTCTAATAACTGTCAAAATATTGATAAGCTGCCTCTCTACGGGGTAGTACACAGCACTAACCAACTTCGGTACAAAGTCCGGTCCGTTGTTACATCGACCATCTATTTTCATTTATTCCCCAAAGTAGGAACTTTGTAGATAAATAGAAACACAAACTTTGAACGAATATTACTATGAATAGTTCGAAAACAAAAGTTACTCCTCTATAACTTTATTATTATTTTATGGAGTATTTACATCGTAACAGTTATGGACTGCAATCAAAAGCATCGTTTTATTATGAAATGCTTACATTTACTGTCGCATATCACTCTGGATTATTATTGTCAATAATAGATTATTTTTTACGTATACTAACATCCCGCCCGGCTTCACACGGGTCCAAATTACCGGTGGATTTTCGTCAAAATTTCTTTCACAAAAACCTTGTTATTGTCAAGACATGACAATAGCATAACAAAAAGAAACCAATTTGGTTCAGTTACTCTGAAGGTTTGCGTGGCCAAAAGTAATAGGGATTCATTTATAAATATACGTATTCTTATATTGACGGTTTTTAGGTTTAAGAAGGATAACAACTCGTAAAGCTCTCTATTTATTTATTATTAAAACATCTCTTCTCTTCACTTACGGATCACACAATTATTGAACATCTAAATTAAGTTTAAAACAACAGAATTCTTTAATAAGCCGAGATTCACATCGTTTTCCAATTATTATAAATCTGACAGAAATAGCTACATAGAGTATAACATGGCGGAAATACATACATATAGAGCAATGAAACACAAGAATTCTTCTTAATTTTGTCCTCAATAAATTCTAGAATGAAGGCTACCCTAATCCTGTGTGTGCTGGCGTGTGTGATGGCGGTGGCGTACGGCGGCCTGGTCTGCGGGTCCAGCTACTGCAAGCAGCACCCCTGCTCGGGTGCGGTGGCGCAGAGCAGCTGTCGTTCCCCGTCGGTGTACCGCGCTGAACACGCCGGCATGTGCGGGTGCTGTCCTGCCTGCGTTACGCTACTCAGTAATTATACAATTTTATATAATTATATAACTCAAAGGTGGTCTGACTGACTGACATAGTGATCTATCATCGTACAGCCCAAACCACTGGACGGATCGGACTGAAATTTGGCTTGCAGTCTCCCTATGAGAAAAGGGGGAATAACCCAAATTCTGCCGGAAATTATTCCAAATAAATTTGGTACAGGGGTAGCTTATGGTCCGGAGAAGGCTATGTTTTATCTCGAAATTCCCACGGAACCGAGAACTATGTGGGTAAAACCGGGGCACAGCCAGTTCTATATATCAGCAGGTATTGGCGATTTTACCATAGGTATAGTTTGGTTTTTTAAGTCACGACCTATTTCAAAATCGGATCAGTAGATCCAGAGATTACCACTACAATGTTGAACGATCTCAACACGCTGTGACCTATGGGAGAGTACGAATACGGTAAAACCGCGGGGCACTAGTTTAAGATATTTGTCATTTGCAAAACTCATAACAATCCACTGCTAATTGAATAATCAAAACAATTACAAAGCATTTTTACGAGAAGAAAATAATTAAAGCCAATTTAACGCCACTTACCAGACACGGCCCACTCACTCATTTCAAAAACATTTGTGTTTTTACCAAAAAGTTATAGAACAATAATTGCGCCTATTTAATATTCATTAAAACCACCAACTGTAAAAAATGTGCCATCCCTTCAAATCGTAAAACAGCGCAATTCGGAAGCTACAACTTGGTGTTAATGAATGGCATACTATGAAATTTAATTGAGGGAATACAGCCTTAACGCTTAAAAATCATATTTTATTTTGTTCTTATTTAAAATGTGTACAGCTTGAATGATGGTACAAATTTTGTTGAGGAAATTATAATAAGAAACAAAGAAGATTTTTTGATGAAACATACAAACAATACTGTAATTGAATGTAAAAATATAACTACACACATCAAAAGTGTCTAGGGATCAACATATATTTTTGCAATAACTTTTCTCCTGATTGATATTAATTAAAATTTTCTTTAAGGATTCATCAAATAAAGTGTTTTCGTTTGTCACAGTAACGATAAACCAAGTCACCTTTGCATTAATAAAGAAATTTGCCATTTTCCTAATAAAGGGATTTTTGACATTTGAACCACTAACATTAAAGTTCGAAAAAAAGACTGAAATAACAGTTTTCTTTAAAATTTTATTGGGTAACTTAAACAATTAATAATCCGTGTTTCTACCGCGAACACTAACAACACAAGAACATCGGTTTGGCATACTCAAAATGAGTTCATCCAAATCACGCTGTGGAATGGCCGCCCATGTTCGTTGCAACAACAAAAAAGGTCTTCTTGCGACTGGATACCCTCCATATTCGGCAGAGCTCTTCTCTGTAGCATATCCCATGCATGCTCAATCGGGTTCAAGTCTGGCGACTGAGCAGGCCAGGGCAGGACATTGATGTTAGCTGCGGCGAGAGTCTGTCTTACAACTCTTGCGGTGTGCGGTCGTGCATTATCATGCATTAACTGAAATAAGGGACCGATTTGCACTTGTAGAGGAACGATGACGTCTGATACAATCGTCTCAGCATAAATTTGAGCGTTGAGGTTGCCTCTGATCCAAATCAACTCAGTTCTTCCGCCGATCCAAATACCCGCCCATACCATGATGGTTCCACCACTATAAGGATGGACTTCCTGGCAGGATTTTAATCGCTGTTGGCGTCCAGGGGTTCTCCAGTGTCGTATACGTCTTGTATCCGGTCTCATACCAAAACGAGACTCATCAGAAAAGCACACGAAACGCCATTGTTCTTCTGCCCAATTTCTGTGTTCAAGAGCCCATTGATATCGAATCCTACGATTGTGCATTGCTATAGGTGGTACCCGTAGCGGTCTTCGGGAATGAAGGTTCACTTCATGCAAGCGGTTTCTGACTGTTTGGTCGCTAATTAAGTTCCCTGAAGAGTGATGAAGCCGCACGGCTAACATCATGGCGGTTATTGTTGGAGCTCTTCGAGTTAAGATTTGAATGTATCGGTCTTGTCTCCGTGTGGTGCAGCGATACCGTCCTCCATGGCGCTCAGCCACGGTACCAGTGCTTCGGTAACGTGTCCAAAGTCGACTGATAACACTCTGACTTGTATTCAGAGCTAAAGCCACAGTACGTTGCCGGGAACCAGCTTCTATCATTCCCACGGCTCTGAGCATTTCTTCCCTGCTTAAATGACGTCGCCGCTCCATAATAACGTTGGTTTTAATCAGTAGTAGGGAAACAGTAGCACTAATAATGTCTTCAATGCGTTGTATGTTTTTATAGGGAAAATATTGACAGCTGATTTTCATCTTTTACTCGAATTTGATTCACAGTTCCTGATTCAAATTATGAAATGCACCAAAAAGGATCCATATAAATTTATAAAATCATAAATTTATTACAAAGCCACATCTCAATCTCAAGAAATCCGCATAAAAATGCTTGATCCCTAGACACTTTTGATGTGTGTATGTATTATGCGCCTTTACATAATTAATTAGACATAAGCACCAACATAAAACCTATAAAATAAAAAGGCACGTTTTTATGAGCAGGCAATCAAGATTAAATGAGGATCCTTCCATTTTTAAAAACCTAAAAATTTTCCATTCTAAAGTTAATTACTTTGTATCGGTAAATATAATTACTATTGGTACTTCAATATACGTAAGTACTTATACGAAAAGGTTATAAAATTGCTTAGAGCCGTCAGCAAACACAAAGTTTTCCGATGGCGAACCAGTTATGGTATGAATTCTGTTTCACTGACAGATACTTTGATCAAACAAAAGATTACCAAACTTATACGAGTATTACTCAGAAACATGATTACTTGTATATAATTTTCTTTAATTAAAATTAACAAAGTTTTCAAACACGCAATTTTATAAACCGAAATTAACTTCATTCCGTAAATGGATATTGAATTTTACAGAAAATATTTAAGAAAGATTTTGAGTTTTGAACTTTTAATTGAATATGTGAACCAGGGTATTTGTTTTGTAAAATTAGTTATAGATTATTATTATAAGCTAGCAAAAACCCGTGGTTTCGCACGATCGCTACATACCAGTGGATGGATATTATACAATTGTCGTTCATACAAATCAAATTATGACAATTAGGAACAAGACAAAAAAATAAGCATTTCTATTCTCTAATAAAAAGAGACTGTTCTTAATTGGTTTGAATGAATTAATTGATTTTTATTTAATTAAATCTATTAAGATTGATTACTTACGAGTAACGGGGAAGATATTTATTTACAAAAAGAAACAGTTTCTACAAAAGAAGTAACTAATTTCTTACAAGTAAGAGACAAATAACGAAATTATATAAGTACTTAAGTATTTTTTAATAATTTCAGATGAAAACGCTGCCTGTAGGACTTACAGCAAAGAGCTTGGAGAGACCCCCTCAGCCGTGTGCCGTGAGCCTCTCATCTGCCTCAAAGGTGTCTGCACCAAAGTCAAGCCGAGGAAGTGAATTACGAATTCAATAAAACAATGAAATAAATATTAATTAATTTCACAATGCCTTTTAAAATTCAGCCCCAATACACGCATTATGGTAAATTTAATTTTAAATGACAATGCACGTATGTATTAATTTCGCAAATATTTTTAATTGCAAATGAATTACGATGCAGCACACAATGCTGCTTTTAAGCTGAACTTATTATTTTGCTATTAAGTATATACTTACTGAAATTCCTTTACTGAACCTAATTTACTAGACTTGTCAAAACAATTCATGCTACCCCTATACATCCTACTACGAGTACCTACCAGTAAAAGCGCATTAAAATTTGTCCCGTAAACCTTTGAAAAATCATCTTTCGCTATACCTATATAAAACGAAAATATTTCCAATTTTACTATTCTAGTTTCAGCTTTCAGCATTTCAAGCGTTGTGTAGTTTTTTCAGCGTAATGGACGAAAGCCATTTTGTTGAATCTCTACGCTCGGTGCTTCTATGTAAAGTGAATATTTCAATTTAGTTTTTCGGCTCATACCTTTGTACGTACATACACGCCACACTGATACCAATTTGAGCAATATTTACAATTCGTTGGTATCTAACTAACAATTTCGGATTTGAAATATTTTAAGCAAAATAAATATAGAAAAATATTTGTCTTTTTAATGAGAGCGCCTAACAATGTGTTGTTGTTTACATACTATGCGAAAGAATTAAAGGGACAAGGAAGAGAAAAGAGGAGCTATACAATAATATAATAAAGTGTTACCAACATAAAGTAACAGATAAGTTATACGTATGTTATTCGTATGTTTATACTAAAGGTAATTCATTGTCCAAGTTTGTCGATAATAGCATGTTTACGTATAAAGGTAGCGTGGATTTTGACGCATGGATTTTTTGTTTTTGTCATGACTCGTGACATGGGCAAAGGTAAATAGATTTTTTAGCAATTTCATACAAAATATCGTCTGACCTTTAAGTAATTCACGCGATCGGGGTCTGGATTTGACAGTGTATGTTATGAAACTTTTAAGATAGAAACACCTCTCAAAAACTCATAATATTAGGTGGAAAAGACATAATAGTCATGCTTATTGTGTATTGTTTTTCACATGTAAGAAACTACTACATACTACGCGTAGTAGGCAGTTTTTCTTACATAGCTACGAGTACATACAATGGTGCAAGGATGTATATGAGCAGACGGGTCAACTGAAGGTAAGTAGCTTCCGTCACTCCTGCCAGAATACAAGGAACGCAGTTGATGGCCTTTGAGGAATAAAAAGTTGTCAGAAAGAAAAGGAGACTGGTCAAGGGTTAGGGGGAGTGGGTTGGACCCGAACCTTACCCTCCGTGCGAAATGACAATATTTTGTGAGAGTGTAGTAATTCCCCGGCTAAGCCAGTTCATGTTCATACTGTAAGAATCACATACATTATGATCTTATTTGATATTTTATTAGAAAGATATAGGTATGGAAGTAATATGATGATTGATCTTTATAAAAGAACTTGAAGTGAAAACTGCAGGTTCTAAAATTGGGCAAAGAATATTCTATAAATAGTTTTTAGTCGAGACGTTGTCTGATGTATTTCACTGTCTGCTTTGGGAACTAAAAATAAAAGAATCAAGATAGTGTTAAACTAATGAACCGAGAAAAATCGGCCAAGTACCAGTCGGAATCGCATACTAAGTAAGTAGTATACTCATTATTATACTGTGACTCTGGCATACCTATCCCTACTACCGGCATCTTCCCTAGGTGGATTTTTTAGTGGTGGGTGTAAAAATCATGTTTGAAAAAACTTGTTTCATACCATTAAGCACCCAGCGCATGTAGTTATATTATTCATTTGATATTAAAACACCTAAGTACTCGTAGTTGTTCTTTAAACATCTGCTAAGTTGATTTATGGACACATTAGGGCTTTTTAACGCTCTTTTTTCTCGCTCGCCATAGTGTATGTGTTATGTTAGTGGCATAGAGAAGTTTTACTAGAGGTTGTTTGTTAATTATTTAAAACAATTTGTCCCTTACAAAAAACGTAAATCCGGAGCTGTAAATTGACATAAATTACAAATCTATTGGTTTAAACGTTAAACAAAAGGCGGGCGGGTAGTGAATAAAACTGAGTTATAAAGGAGAGAAAGCTGAGTAAAAGCACACAGCGAGCGGTGAGGTGATTCAAGAACAATGAACGCTCATAAACTTTTTATGGATTTTCATTCTTTACTGCGAGCCGTTCCGCCTCCACATTTGCGGCCCTGTTACTCTTTAACTAACAGATGGTGTTAATAACGACTATTAAGATGGAAATTATAAGAAAATATGGACTTTGTTGGAAGTCTTAATTAAGTTACTTTTACTTTAAACTACCTTACCGCACACCTGTAATTATACTGCACAAGTTATAATAAAGAATATAGATATTTAATCTAAAAATATATAGAGAATACCTATATCAAAAAATACAATACCCGTAACAAGAAAATAAACAAATCATTTTGGTTAGCAGATATATCATTCCAATACGATGCCTCCTATTTATTAGAAGCCACAAAACAATATTCACAAAATAAGACATAATAAATTGCAAATAATAAGAAATATGTCGAAATAATATCCATGGAACGAAGCCATTACTGTATGTCAATATTAATATGAGTAAATCCTGATGAATCAAATTGATATTTCCACGAACGATGAAAGTGTTCGCTGAAAGCTTTCCCAAATATCGGTATTTGATATATTTTTTATAACACCAACTGACAGATGAGGTATTTAATTAATCAAAACGCAAGATAAATAAAGATAGATATCGTTATAAAGTAATCTGTTTCGGTAGTGATTTTAAAGTACAAAGTTTATTTGATCTGCCATTTTCCACAAATATTTAAAAATACAAAGAAATACATTATCCCAGATATAATGGGCACATACTAATGTATTTATTTAATTTAAGCTGACTTATAAAGTAGGATATTATTAATACGTATAATTAAGCAATAAGTAAATAATATTTAACGTTCATTTCTATTTATGTCCAGGAACATTTTATGTTACTTATACTTACAGTGTTCTGTGAAAGGAAAGACAATAACTTTCTAGAAGTCGACATTATTTTCGTATTTTCTTCTGATTTTTCTCTAGGTATATTTATTACCTACCTACGCAAGTTTTTAAGTATAAACATCATTTTACGTAACGACCTATCAAATGAAATATTTACTACGGTTATTAAATAACATTGCCATGGAAGACAATTGTTGTTTTCAAATTCTATTTCGAAATCCAAAAATTTATTACTCTTTAATTTCGTAAAAAAATCTTGGCATCTATTTGCTTAAATCCTTTTAAATAAGTCTTTTTACTTTAAAGCTGTTAATTGCTGTAAATTCTAATATTGCGATGACAAAAACATAAGGTGCTTTACAACAAACATTTCAATAAAAAGATCGAAGCTTCATAAACTAAATAAGAACATTTTCATGATACGTTAGACTGCATTATCGGTGATAAAGCTCTTTTTATTATTCCTTTTATGTGTTAACAATAAACAACAAATCAAATATTCTAATTTATTTGTATTATAAAATTGTTTATGATGGAAATATTTGCGTTTGTTACTCTTTCACGATAGCTACTTGACCAATAATGATGAAATTTAATACTGATATTTCTAAATAAACTGTATCCACTTCCAACTACTAACTACGGTATCTTCGATACGTTCGATCTGATGGCAAAGTGGTCACCATGCCGGACTGCCATCCGTAAGGTTGCGGGTTCGATTCCCGTGCGGGGTGAATATTTGTGTGAACCACAAATGTTTGTCTAGGTCTGGGTGTGTGTGTGAATGGGTGTGAGCGTAGTTTCTGGTACCCTAGATACAAGCTCCAAGCTTGTATCTAGGGTACCAGAAGCTTTAGTTAGGGGTCAGTTACTATAATGAGATGTTGTAGTGAATGATTATGTTACTTGTGTTATATTATGTTATGATCTGGGGTTCGATTTCACACCACATCAAACTTTTGTTTCAAAATAATAGTTTAGTATTTCAACGATCAAACGTAGAAGAAATGGAAATATTAAAAAAGAACTATCGTAAATTATATTTTATTATACTAATAATAAAGCTACTATAAAATGTATTACATGACCTTTTTAAATATGTTTTATAAATAAATACATATCTCCAATTATCCATATATTCAGTGCCAAGGACAATACCTACTGCTGAGTACCTATATCAAAATGTTATATTATTTATCGTCTGAACTTGAAAAATTGGGTGATAAAACAGCTAGACATGTACATTTAATATAATTTGGTAGATACGTCTACTTAATTATTTATAGATAAATTCGGGAATCCGATTAGGAACATGTATCAATCACACGATAACCGATAGCCCAATCAGTAAGAAGGACAAATACTATCGGTCAATCACTTTTTTCTTTAATACAGATAAAAAAAACTCATTAACGGGTAGAAGATTAATATAATTGTTGTTTTCGCGTCAGTAGTAACATTTCGGTCGCGAAAACAACGTTACGCGTGCATCAAAATATTATCAACTTATCTTAGTATTGGGTACAATTAAACTTATCAATACCTTACATTGTATCGAACATAAATAAAAAGTGATTACTTTGTAAATAGTCATTTATCTTGTATATTTATAACGTAACATAAATCTGAAACAAATTAAAGAAAGTTTTAATTAAATGTCTGGGCCGTTTGTTCGAAGGTTTTTGTTCATATTTTATGTAAATTTGTGAGGTGTGTGCTTTTTACGGACCGTGTCTAACGCAGGCCGGTTGTAAACAGAAAATTAGGAATTATTTTGATGTTATCTAATGTTAAAAGTTCATTTATGGGTCAACCTTATGTTATCTCGAGCGTATACTTAAATTATCTGGTTCAGAGTGTGATTGTCCCTACGAGAGCGAGGGTACTTACTGATGCAGTAACAATATTAAATACTTAGTTTAATTAATTTCATTCATGATTTGTCGACTTCTATTTTAATAAGTTGTTGATTATTTATTAGTTAGTGGTTATTAATATTTGTGTTGAATATTGATTGTAATAAATATTGAAAATATGACTGTGATAATTGTTTGAATTTGGGAAAATTACAGGGTAAGCTAATTTTAAATATTCATATTTATTTTTGATAGTATTTAATCATTTGAATGTGTCAATTTTGGGAATTCCTACGTGTGTGAAACAATTCTTAAGTTTATAAATCCTAATGATACTTAATTATCAATATTAAAACATAGCATAACATAATCATTCACTACATCATCTCATTATAGTAACGGACCTCTAACTAAGCTCGAAGCTTAAAAAAAACATTTTTTCAACACACTTGCTCATAAAGGGGCTCTTATTTGTGCAAAAACAGTTGAATAATGACACGCTTGATTCACTAGTGAGTTATGGATTTTTTTTTAAATTGTTTAGTTTTAAAAAAGTTTCGATACCAAAAAAAATCGTGTCCACACATTTTAAAAACAAACTTCAACTATGTTGCCTTACTTTTGGTAGGTCTATGGTCGATTCCATTCATTCATTCATTCGATTTTTTTTAAATATTTATATTCTTTTAATTTATGGCCGAAAAATGATATTTTATTATGAATTTCTTCGCAAGTGTGTTGAAAAACGTTGTATGGTACACGCGTGTATTGATGATTACTATCCTCGGCTATCTTCAGACCCTCGCCTGACGGCTCGGGCCTCAATAGCGCCTCGGAAATAATCACCAACTTACCTCGCTTGTACCATAAATAAGTATTTTATGATTTTCTCCCCAGATCCTAAGTACTAAAATTACGCTTAACTTTTGTATTATACTCGTACACATGGATGATGAATGTCAAGTCACACTATACATAAACTATAATGCAATTTGAACGGAACTTCGCACAAGTTGAGATAAAATTGAATAAATAAATACCTAATAAATAATTACAATTACCTACTTACTTTTTATCCTAAAAAGAATGGTTCCCCAAAAAACATAACAAATGTTAACTATATTTATATAAGTAGATAAAACCGCGAGATACAAGCTGGTAAAATAAAGGATTTCAATTTTATTTATTGTTAATTAAATATGTACAATTAATATACCATGTAAGCATTTATACAACGATTCATAGGTACACAAAATATAACTAACCACTTGTGATAACAAACACCAATTTAGTTAATAATATAACGAGATAAAATACATTCATTAACTACAGGAAAATGGAGCACAACTACCTATTAATTAACACCAACTCTTGTTTCAAATTTCAGAGTCCGTCAAATAATTATGGAATCAAGTACGTTAAGAAATAGAATTAAGCAGAATATACAAAATGGTGGATCACATAATGAGGAGAAAAAAGAAGATTCGGAATTCAAACTTCGGGAAGCGCCATTGACAATTCTACTAACGGAATCACTGCATATACGTGCCATATACCATATATTTATAGTTATATTGTTAATGTTAATATGTGACACAGTTATATATGATCTAGTGGAAACTGGCAAGTGAGTACTTTATTTTATTGGTTGTAAGTTTGTAAAAATAGCTGTAAACAAGCTTCTTAAAGTATATAACTTATGAGTATCAATTAAATAGGGGTATTTAAACAGCATGTAAAAAGGCATGAAACGTTTCGACCTTTTTATTTTAAATTCTGGCGTTGAGACAAGTGCTATATCACATTATTAGATTATGAACTCCCATAATTCAAAAACTATCTAGCAAGATTGTAAATTGTCGATAAATTGTGGATATTTAGTACTGTATGGCTTACAATATATGTTACGTAAAACAGCGAAGCACATCTAGTTATTTAATATAAATCCTAACTAAATTTTAAACGTATGTGAAATCTCGTTTTCTGCCAAGTTCGTAGTCAATAAAAGCAATAACTTAAAATAGTTATTTGAAGCCTTCGATATAACCTATTTGGAAGCCATCAATATAATTTACTTTAATATTGGCTCGGATCTGGATGTGCAATAACTCTCGCGTAAAATACACAGATAATTCTGTCGTCTAGACGAACATACTGTGAGACCACTTGTAAACGTAAGCTTGGCTTGGTATGTTTCAGAATAAACGTCGGCCAATACACGGTGGTCAACGGCTTTGGTGACGTGAAACGTGGATTGAAACTTTGGTCGTTCTTGTTTTTGGTGGCGGTAACATTTTACCCGCTCCTACGAATATACGCTGCACTCGGAATACTTTTGAGGAAAAATGCAGGTGGGTTTTTATCCGATTCCATTTTTGTTCGAAACGAATGGAGCACACAATTTTATCGCTTATTTTTAGATGGGTTTTTCAAAGTAAAATGGAATACATTTGTTGAATTGCTTTTGAAAAAGTATAGGTATGTCACTAGATACGTAGTAGTAGTTTTCCTATACATGGTAGCTGCTAAATTTTATCACATTGACCAAGATAAAATTAGCATGACTAAGATTGCGACATTATATAAAACACTCAACTGCTGAACACGGCATCCTGACAAGATACAAATATGTCCTAAATTACATCTATATGTGATATTCCATTACACGTTTGCAAAAAATAACATCAATAATGCTTTAAATTCAGATTTGAACTGCGGTTAAATATTAAACACCGCTAAAGCTATACAATGCTACAATGTTAATGGGAAGCGCGCCAAAATTTATCTCTGCAGTTGTATGGTTAATAAAAACTAGACGATCGTTCGGCAGAGTGTAAAACGAACGCCAGACATTGCATGAGTACACAGGGACTCTTTAAGGGGAAAGCAATTGACCTTTACCAGTAATGAAAATATAAAATTCTTGGAAACGTTCGTCATTTAAAAATATTTCGCCACACACTCAGAAGTATTTTTGATTTCATACAGTTCACCAATTTCGTTATATTTTGTAAGTAGGTAGGTACGTGGTTATTTTTGAAATTCTTTTCACTTAGAAGTAATAAGCAATAGCTATATTGGAAAAGCTTCGAGCAAAGGGAATGTAATTGAAGAGGGGGAGGCTGCCCAATGTTACTTTCCTTGAGTACGCTCTGTTGGCCAGTCATGCCAAGTGGCATTCGCTTTCCGGAATCGCATGGAGTGGGTCTTTTGTAGCGACCAGCCGTGTTCTCGGCGCGCCTTCCAATTAGTCATTTGGTTAGCCGCACACATGTGACCCACTATTGAAAGCTTTGCATCAATGTACAAATTGTATTTTAGTCTAATTTTCTTAATTAAAGCGAAAACCAATTTAATAAACAACCCTTAGTTACTTCGAATGGAGTGACCAATAAGAATACGTTATAAATGGATGTACTTTTATGTATTGCTCACTGTATAGAATAAATTAATGTAAAAAGGTTGCGTATGTTTTGAAACACGTAGACTTATTTTCTTTTTCCGCTTCATATACCCAAAGTTTTTACAACCAAGTAGTAACAGTTTTCTCCTTTTACTTTTATAACTACATTGCTAAGTATCCTCGTTAAGTATTTCACAAGGTAATTGCTACGTTCCTCTGAATATTACATAACACGTCCTTTTTCTACTAACTCGGTTTATAGGACAACCCAGTCACAGTTTCGATATGACTTCCAATTAACCGGATCACTGAATTCAATACTCTGTCGTTCTGTTATTACTTTACCTTAAATATTTCGTATTTCATACAAGTACAGTAGGTCCAATTATATCACAACAACACACAAATAAGTTCTTCTAAGAATAAGTCTGCTTTTAGCTTTTAAATTAAGACTTTTTTTCTATTACTTCACCATAGTTTTTCATCAATTTTATCATGAAAGGGAAAATCATGAGTAAATTCCTAAAGAAACATTGAAACCCTATAAAATATGTACCGAGTTTGAATTACGGTTCGTTGAATAAATATAAAATGGAGTTAATATAAATATTAGTTTTATACATTACTGGTTTTCAGATAATGAATATTAACTTTTATAAATTTTACAAAGTTTTAATTAAAATTTGTCTTTTGTTGAACTGAAAATCGTGTTAAAAATTTCAACCCAATTTAAAGTCTAATCTAACGTAATCTAGATGTCGAAATTGTAGTCGTGTTTTGTGGTCCGACATTGTGTGGCAGATACTCCTATACTATTATTACGAATCTTGTCTGCGAGCAGATACTGAAAATATTTCTAAAATGCACACCGTATTTATTGAGTACTTTAGTGGTTACTCAAATCAACTGAATTTCACAGTATTTTAGAATTTATTTTGTCAATGCAGACACTAATACTGGATTCTAATTTGATTAAAAGTAACGTATACTTTTGAGCAGAATTTACCACAGATTCGGCTAGACCATAGATTACATTATACGTTAAATTATTGATATTTGAAGAGTAGAGTATATTGAAAACTGTTTTTATTTTGAAGCCTTTAGTTGGTGAAACGTGCCGATAGTCCATCATGCTAAAAGGCATTTTAAAACATAAAAGTGTGTTTGTGTATCGATGTCACTGTGCTATTTACGTAAAAAACTAGGCTTATTCCAATCTGTCCGCCAAGTAGTTCGATCATATAACTACTTGGACAAAAATATTCCAAATAGTCCGACAGTAGTAAAGTACAGTCAAATAAAAAAGAAATAACAAAATGGCTCTGTTCAAAATAAATTATGTTTTAAGAATTTTAACAATAATCTATTTTAAAATACCAGGAGAACAGAACTGTAGAGGAGGTATTTTCAATAAATAAACTTAGTTAAATTAATTCACAAAATTAAATAAAGTTATTGGTATTTCTATGGAGAATTATTATTAGAAGTACCAGGAAAGCATAACCTAAAGCGTTATTTTTTAAATAAAAACGTATTTATGTTTATTATTCATATAGGCTATAATATAATTCTAAGTATATCTCCTTCACCTTGATGCTTCTCTGGTACTTTCATTGCAAAAATCTTAAATAATGACTTCATTTCGATCTTTTATTTTAAGTGGTTCTTAAAAGAGGATTGATATATAATATTATAGGTTTTTATATGTATGTGAAATACCATAACGTGAATACTGGGCAAATATTTTTCCCACTTGAATGTACCGTAAAATTTACTGTCGGACTATTTGGAATATTTTTGTCCAAGTAGTTCGATGATCGAACTAATTGTCGGACAGATTGGAACAAGCCAAAAACTACAGGACAGATTAGATTGATTGTTTGGTAAAAACGAGTAAAACCCGTGTAACACTCTAACATTTTTTATTATAAAGCTAAATATTTTGTTTCATTGAATAACTAACAGCGCAGCAGCGTCATCTTCTGGTGGCGTGTTCGATCCCATACAAATCTGCGTTATCGTAAAGATAACTTTTCGATAACAAAACTCGCACTAGGCACATTCCCTATATACTCTATCTACAGATTTAAATTAAAAAGTTATATTATTTTAGTCTTGGATAACATTTGTCGAGAAAGGCTACGTCGCTACGACCAAATGGTAACGTAGCAGTAGTAAACATGAGAGAAACCGGGGGAAAACCAAACTATGCTTATTAATAATTTAATAATAATCACATACTGCCCGCAGGGCACCTTTGAGGCGGGGTGTCGGGGAGTAGCGACCCCGCGGACTTGACGCGCTCCCGGGGGAGGTCACCATTCCTCACCTCCGCTCGCCTTCACTGGCCGGCGGAGTGAACACTGACGAGGAACAGGTCCCCCACCTCCGTGCTTGCCTTCATTGGCCGGCCGGAGTGGAGCCCGCGAGAGCACTTTGGTGCTCGGAGAGTGAGAGGCGTTGCGTAAGTGGTGAGTTGGCTTAGCATGAAGCTGGACCCTCGGGCTCAGTGGATCGCGGTTTAAAACCCAGGGCGTCTGCTCCACTCTCAAAGCCGCTCGTTTCATGTTGCCCCCTTGTTGCGATTCGAGCGACTTGTTTGGGGGGCCCAGTTATAGAGCTGGCAAGTCTCCATCCGCCACTTCGTACATGTTTATAGCATTGTATCGGCGGGTGTCATAGTCCCCATAGTTCCCCAATATCCAGTCCATTAAACATCCCATTCCCATAACCCAGTCGTAGTTTTCCATATATTTGCAATAGTCCCAGCAGAACCGGGGACTGTCCTTGGATGCATTTTATAGTGTTATACAGGGATAGTCGCCGGATTGTGCATCCTTTACACAAGATTAAATATGTCAAAGGGCTTCCGTGTGTTGGCTTCGGCCCCATACTAGCCTTCCAAAAGACCGGGACTCTTTAATAGTCCCGTGAATGGAAAAGAAATCACATACTTAACTTTGCTACAATATATTTTCTATTTTATTTTTATTTTTATTTCTCGTAATAAGTACCTAACCTACTATTTTTTCTACTTTTGTTATAAGTTTAATAAATAATTCTACTTATTTCCTTTTTTCTTTTATTAAAAGGTCTCGCAAGAATTTGGAAGAATGTCGGGGTTATTGGCTTAATATCGGTTTACGGTCTGTTAATGTTTGTGCCGATCTGGGATCTGAAGAGAAAACATTTAGCAATCGGCTCCTCTGTGACCGTTACGTGTGAAATGGTGAGTATATAGTTAATATACTTCATATTATTTAGTACATTGTTCAGAATATAAGGTATCGGTCAATAAGATCTCATTGCAGAGCAAATACCTGTCTTACAATGACGTGATTAATTCAATGAAGAAATGTGTGTGATCATCACGTTTGCTTAGTACCTCTACCTATGCACATATTGGAGATCTAACATGCGTTCGCTCGAATTAGAAATCGCACCCAAGACACGTGCTTTAGCAGACGTATATTCCAATAAACCTCTCGAGAAGAGTCCTCCTATCTATATTTTAAGTAATTACTTAAATCTTTTCTTTTCCTCATTGAACAAACGTATTTAAGTAGGTTCTACCTTATCTAAACAAATCATTTAATTACTTATCGAACTTTGTAATACTTGATTTATTTATATGACTTTCACAAAACCCTTTTAAGATTATTAAAGATCTGAGACCCTTTCGAGAATCAACCATTAGTTAGTCGAGGGGTCTTAATCCGTATTATAAGTTCATAGTAACAATCTATAGGTCACCTATTACGATTAGGTAACTTATTCAGCGAAATTAAATTACGTATTTCATGTAAACACCCCTATGTCTAAAACGTTATCATTATTATTTCGGGTCGTATCTACCTTTGAGTCGAAACGTACCCTTATAATCTGATATTTGTAAATCAATGTGGGTGCTACCAGCCCATTCAGCCCACGAAATGGAACCAATTTCAATAAAACGATATCTTTCTTGCTTCATAAAATAGTCTACTTGTGACTAGGTTTTTACCTTTATTGTTTAATAATTGATTTGTGTTGAGTTGTTAGGTATTACTTACTTACTAACAAATACATTGTTCTTATTGAATGTGACATTAAAGGCTTCTTCAAATACATTTGTTTATTAGTCCATTTTAATATCAAGTCAATTTCTATGACCTAAATTATGGAATTGTAGAAAACGTACGTACGTATGTACTTACTTTTGTACAATATTATAACAGATTCGTATTTAGATAAATGGTACATTGTAATTAAAAGCAACCAAATGTTCCATAAAATGGTTGGGAGCTACACCAGAATGAATATGCACAAAACATTTAAAAGTATTGGGAAATAAAAGTCAAACAAAAAATATGGGATGGACCGGCGTTGAAAGTGAAATGTTACATAAATCACCTGAGAGAAACCCTTGTCATGGTTGGCAGCAGTAAATAACGACAGGCTCGGGCCGGGTGCCTGTGACGACACAGCCACGCGCCGAGCATTAGGGACCCTCCGTCGATGGGCCACGATCAGCTGCCGCCTGTGAGTGCCAGCCCTCACCCAATGACATTATCAATCTACCCATAACATGACACCTATTGAGAAACTTTCCTGACAGTCGATTCTAACTTCCAAACTGTCCAATTCGTACCTATCCGAAACACAGATCAAATTATATTTAGGTAGGTGTGACAAAGGATTATTCTGAATTCAATAGCAATGGAATATAATTCTATTAATAATTATATTACGAACAAAATCTCGTGTTCCTTATCGGTGTAAAGGAAAACATAAGCACTTTTTAGCCACCTTCATCAAAGTGGTTTACATGATTACGGCAATAATATGAACCGTATTTGTTTCCAACCGTAATCTCTTTTTAAACCACAAGGCTCTCCTGGATTACTACACGAAACATCGAATTTACCTTTTAAGGTAAAAACTGTGACGTTATTTACAATGTGGGTTTTTTAGGTCGAAAATACTATCGCGTAAAAATCCTCTGGGAAATTTATTTTCATACGTCTCCAAACTATCGATGCAGAGAATTTCCAGGTAGAGATACTTACTTGATTAACATAATATTGAATTAAGTGAACATGTGAATGCTGGAGAAGGTAAAATATGACTTTCGTAAGATTCTTTTGGATTTCGAACCCTAAGGGACCTACCCAAATACAAGGACCTGCTTGTTTAATTTAAAAGGGATTTGTTTCCTGCCTGTTTAGTCTTTCAAGACATTTTCAAGAGACGTCATGTTAATGAGAATTTCTACTTTTATCTCATCATTAAAAATAAGATATTGGGTACATTTCAATAATACTCGTATTATAAAAAAGTTTAATTAACACTGAGGAAGAAACCAGGAGATATTTTGTTGGATGAATTTTTAACTAATTCAAAAATGATACGAAGCGAGTTGACAAGTAAATGCGCTGTGAACGAACCCTAACTTTGTTTTAATTACAGTTTTGAAGGTCTTTAATATTATAAATGAAGTTAAGCCAAAGAATTTAATTTACTTTGTAGCTTACCTGTGAAAATAAACTTTCCTATTATATTTATACAAAATGAATCATTTTATATCGAATGTATATAAATAACTTTTACCTTTAACATTATACAAAACCGGCTTCATGTGTATCAATTTTAATTGGAGCTTAAAATAAAATAAGTTAACATGATTTATCAATGTTCGTTAAAGATATCATATTATTATAATGTTTATGTATTACATTTTTACTTCTCATTAACCTACCTACTGTTAATTATGCTGATATTTTTATTCGTAAAATATTTTTATTAACATTAATTATTATTTGTATAAGGGCTGATTTTTCCATCGCCAGATAACTTTATTCGACGAATAACTTTGAAATTTTGACAGTTATTTCATACAAAATCTGTCAAACGTCAATTTTATTCGTCGAATAAAAGTTATCTGGCGATGGAAAAATCGGCTCTTAGTTAAGTATGAGTATTTCGAGGGGAGGCATTTGTTCTACAGCGGGATCTATCTAAACCTTACTTTTGGCGTATTTCTCCTTATATTTAACCCTTATTTTCGTACATTTCAGTTTCGTTTAGGAATGAAAATTCACGCGGCGGCCATTGCATGCGGCCCACGTTGTTTCACCGGAAAGGAGCTGCCTTCCTTCAAACACTACCTTTATTTCTTGTTCGCCCCTACACTTCTGTACAGAGACCATTATCCCAGGTATTATTTCGGATAATTACTAGAACTAAGAACTCAAAATAACAACATTTGTATACAAAACTTTACCTTGATTCAGCCTAGGTAAGTCTAATTTTGGCTCTATTAAGCACTCTGCGCGCAGAAGAATGCCCAAGGGATTTTAGTGGATATTCCATCATCCTTCTAGTGGCGGTAAGTCCTACATACCCCGTCGCTTACAGAAGGAAAATATTTTCCTTAAAAAGGTAAGTATGTATGTATCTAAGGCTGATTTCATAGCTATAATACAAAAGAAAATCGGCATGCGGAGATACACGTAAGGTGCTAGGTAAAACATTGTTTCACAGCGATGTGGATTCTTTCGTACTGCGGAACCCGCTCCGCGTAGAGGCCGTCTTTCGTAGGTCTCGCGTAGCACGGGTGACAGGTTCGTAGTAACTTTCAGTAAAATTCTAAATTTCAATTGCCCCAACCTTAAATAGTTAGACTTTCTCAAGAGAAATAATATAGGTAGAGTATTAATAATATGAAATTAATAAATTATTTTAATAAGACCCAGTATTTCAAGTAAGTAAGTTGGTACGTAAACCCTCTAAAGATCAAATCTAAGTATCTATCTAAATACGTAGATACAAAGTCTAGTATAATCATCTGAACTATAGCTTCGAGTCTGACCTTTAAAACTGCATGAAGCATCAATTCAAACTTGTACGATTATAGTGTTGTTAGTAGAACTTTAATTTCAAATAAGTTCAGACACGAGTTGTTTGCAATTCCAAGTCGAGGAGTCTCTTAGTGTGCTGACATTTCTGAATACTCGACTACAAATTATACTTAATCGAAGTAAGTTTTATAATAGAGAGATTCGTATTTAACTGATACATTAAGGAGTCAGTATTCTTTAGAATTATAATAGTTCAGTCTTGTGAGATTTCAACGAAATTGTATTTTTTATGCAAGTAGCTCACTAAGTACTTAGTCTAGGTATAGGCAAAATATCGTAGCTTATGCTGTAAAAAGTGTGTGCACTCAAATTTTTTGTTAGTACAGTACATAACAAGTACATAAGGTCGAATGCTAAACATTCTGACATAAGGTAATTTATATATTTTTTATTTTGTCTACAGAACAAAGAACATAAGATGGAGCGTGGTAATGGGTCATTTTCTGGAAGTCGCTGCAATCATATTCTACAATGGTTTTCTTTGGGAAAGGTTCATATTACCTTATTGGTCGAACTACGGGAAGACTCCTAGCGTAAGTACCGGTGACAATGACCTGTAACTTTGTAACTAATTTAAATTCGGTAACTAGTTACTTGGTAACTGTGAATACTACACGGTGATAAACTTCTGTCCCCAATTAATGTCATAGGTGGGTACCTATGACATTAATTGGGGAATTTTGTTACAATATTCGCTAGTTAATTGTTATCAATTACCCATACCGAATATATTATATTCAAAGTAATTTCAACGATATTTACCTCAAAGCTACAGCTTTCACTAATTAATGGTTTAGGTATATAAACTATATTCTAATTAATAGCAATGTGTATTTTCTTGTTTCCACAAACAACAGAATAGGTAGGTAATGAGTAGTTAATTAATACTTACCTTTGTACAAGTAGTAATTACTTACACATTATTGAAATTATCGAGCATTTTAGATAGGTAGATATTATACGGTATAAGTTTGTCAATATGTACATAAGTATGAATGTTCTGTTTGTACACTACATGCAAAAACTACTGACCTTAAAAACCAGGTTTAGTTTGGGGTTAGAATAGTTTTATCCTCAAATTTTCATGGGATTGATCAAAACTGCAGGACAAAGCTAGGAGGAAAATATTAGATAGTTATATTAGGTATACGACTTATGAAAATATACGAGTATGAACTCATATCGTCCGGTGTCATTGCCATTACAATAATGTTTTTTAAGCTTTATCTCTCTAATTTATCTACTTAAGGAAAACAAATAATGTACCTAACTTATTATTTAAGTACTTAATTAATAATTTGTTGACTGTCTAAATTATAATAATCTTCTCGTTCTAATTAGAACGTGTAGGTATTTAGTTGTTTTGCAAGATAAATTTGGAACACGTATTGTTTTCGAGACAGTGCGTAATTACCTAAATATTGGTATTTTTAATTCAACATGGCGGCTAGCACAAAATGGCGAATGATATATTTCCAAATACGTATGGTACCAACAGAAAGGCTTTGATGAGCAAAACACATTCAATGAAGTGACGTAATTCTAAGTCTTGTCTTTTTTTTTATCTGTAACAGTCACATTTCATCGTATTGTGTGTTGTCTCTAAAAATAAGTGATAATCTTATGCTTGTTTTATTGTAGATTGAAGCGGGTACCGTAGTTCGTGGTATCTTCGCGTGCGTCCTGCCCGGAGTAATATCCTTCCTCTGTGGTTTCTATTGCGTTCTACACGCCTGGTGTAACGCGTTTGCAGAAATGATGAGATTCGGAGATAGACTATTTTATGAGGTAAGTGACTGTTGGTACTAAGTACGCTACTAAACGCCAACACTTTTAATGGAAATTGAGGAACCTTTTAGATGTTATTTGGAGAAAAATACTTATGTTCTTACCTAGTTAGGTATTATATGTAGTTGGTACTTAGTTATTAGTAGGTAGATACTTACGAACAACTTTTTATAAACAATCGTATCGTACATTATATCTCCTACGAAAGTATGATATTGTTTCATATGCCTATCCTACCTAATTATGATATAGTTTCTTCTGTTGCGGAGGATTAAGTTGATAAAAATGTAAATTTGTTAATTACAAATCAAAAATATCAATCGTATGTTATGATAACTATGATACTGGATAAAGTATTACGATTATCAACACACCTGCGTTTTAAATAAGTACTTAGGAATAGGTTAGCTATGAAAATACTTAGTAGTAAGTAGGTACCTACTAAATTGTTATTCAAAATCTAATAACTAGGCAAATACGAACTTAAAAAAGGGCGTTGAAATAAAAACCTAAATTCATGTATAAGTAAGTACTTAGGTACATCAATTATCACCAATATGTAGATACCTATTTACACGTAATGGCGAACCTGAGAACCCTTACAACAAAACAAAATAATAAATAGGACATACATAACATAGATAGATACCCAAATAAAACCGTTCTGTAGTGATGCGCCAAAGTGATAAGGAAAGGAAGGAAACATGTTTCCTTGTAAAACTAAGGACGTCAGTTACATATATTATAAGAAACCTTTTCTTTGCAGGAATGGTGGACGGTATCACAGTACTCTAGGTACTTCCGTCTGTGGAATCGAGTAGTCCATTCATGGCTCCGGGACCACATTTACATGCCTCTTGCTCCCTCCATGGGCAGACCTTTGGCAACATGGGCTGTGTTTTTTGTAAGTACTTAAATCTATAATCTAGTATGACTAAAATGTTTATAAAAATACCATATTCAGCATCTGAAAAAGATGAGGATACTACCATTTTTTATTTTATCATTAGCTATTTATCATTATTTTTTTCATTAGTTACCTCGCTATATGAGTAAATTTACCTGTGTTTTAAATGTAAGTATTTATTTATACAAATTGAAACAGAGGTATAATTAATAAGTACCTACCTATATACTTATACTTAGGTACATACTACAGATAAACATACTTACCTACATACGTATCTACTATTTAATGTTTCCCGTTAGGGTTATGCTTGCTTCCTTATTAAATTATTAATCATGACTCGGTAGAGAGCCGGGAACTCCGTATTTCATAAACCAATCTCATGGTTCATGCTTATATCGCAAACAATGACGTGGCATGAAACGGTAGACTTCACCAAATTACCTGCCAACGCCACGGACTAACGCTCAAACTCTATAAGCAGCTGAACTGCGTACCGGGCGTCTGACATGGAAAACAAATACAGCGCTCTTTTTTTTAAATCAAAACAGCATTTACCTCCACAAGATTGTTTTCCTTTTCCGCCGGGTGAAATTCTCTGCTATATAATATTATGTGACATTTACTTAATTGAAAAATATAGGAGAGGAATACCTTCTCTTATAAAGTCACTTAAAACTAAATTAGTTTGGAAAGTAACTAGGTACAACATGTCGGGCATGTCTATGCATAACATAAAAGAAAAAAATGCATCGTACTCCCGTTCTATTACGCAGAATATAGATTCGACTAGGAACTCATATGGAGTAAACCAAAATATTCCTATTAAGCGATACAATTATGTGATAACATCTATTTCTTTCCAGGTATCATCAGTAGCCCATGAGATCATTCTAGCGTTGTCATTTGGCTTCTTCTACCCAGTGCTGTTGATGCAGTTCGGAGTCTTTGGTCTGCTGTTGGTACCCGTGACAGCCAAGTTAGGGAAATGGTTCCCTAATGTATTCAATTTATTCCTATGGCTTGGATTCTTCGTTGGAAATGGTAAGACCTACATGTATATGCACTTACCTACTGGCAAGCGCTTTTAAATGACGTACCTAGGTGGGTAATGTAATGTAAAACCGTTGCGCCTATTTCAATTTTTAAAAGAGACCTTTCCCTAAATACCAATTAATAAAATTATCATGTTTTAATTAGGTAAGTATTACATATTTAGATAGTAATTTAGGAAAACTCCAAAAAAACGGAAATTGACGATACAGCCTCGTTCTAAAGGTAGTTTGATATTATAGATTCTACATAACTAAGCCCTTCCTTGTTTACCAAATTTAATCATAATCCGCTTATGGGGAGACAAGGTAATCAAACAAATTGACGTAGGTACTTTCGAATTCAAAATGTATGAAGAGAAAGGAGACATAATCTCATTTTATATTAAAAACAGATTAAGAGTGGCGATTGCCATTTCTTCACGCGATGAAATTAAAAATAACAAACGCAGCCATTAGCCACGCGTCTGTAAAAACAAACATCATTTGCATGTAGACACTAGACAGTGATCGTTAATTCGATTACATTTTCAAAATAAACTGTTCCCGATCGCACACAAAGGAAAATAAACACATTTCAATTGTTTATTTGTTCAAAAAACACACATTATGTTCCTCTATCAGTACATGATGAATAACTATCTACTAACTGCACTAAATACCTAGATATTATCATAAAGATATCGTTATACGAGTATAATACAGATATGTAGGTATATATTTCATATTAGATGCAAGATGAACAATGTTACCTAATAAGTAAAGTTATTTTTTACGAGGAACATTAAATTTGATAATTTCATGCAAAATATAATTAATTTTTAGGTACCTAATTATTAGTAAAATATAAAAATAATAAGCGATAAAAAATTACCTGTTTACCAAATTTTAATGAGTTTTTATTTTAAAATACTGTTTTTTGTACAGGAAAAAAATATCAGTAAAATATAAAAAAATATACTTAGTCAGAAATGATAAATACCATAACCTGCTATAGGATTATTATTGCAAATATTTAAAAACATTTTTTAATTAAACTATTTTTTTTCGTACAGGAATCTTATGGAGTTTGTATCCAATGGAGTACTTCGCTCGTCAAAACTGTCCTCCATCAGATAATGACAGTTTCTTCATACCAAAATCCTGGTCGTGTCCCGAAGTGATACTCAAACCAGATTGGAGCTTTCAAAATCCTTTGAACATGTTTTATTAACGAATACTTTATGTAAATTAAAATAAACATTTAGGTAAATCTTTAAGACATTTATTTAGTATTTATTGATGACAATTCGAATTTATTATTTTAATTCAAATGGTCTAAACTTAAATATCTATTTTTCTGTTTATCCATACATTGTTAATTATGATTAAGAACTGGGTCACACAAATAAAAAATAAGGAAATACAACTAATTGTTTTATTCATACAAAAAATACACAGTATATTTAATATTTAAACACCAATAGCGCTAAACATCATTATATTTAACTTCAAAAATAAAAAATACCAATTATCTTTAACTTTTCAAAATAATCATTAATTAAAAATAACTTTGTTTAAACTTTATGGCAACAGACTCTATCATAAACATAGATGAATAAAATCTCAAAAATATTGACTTATATTTAACCATAAACAACATAGTTTGGTACAATATCTTAACAAAATGAGGCACTATAAAATTGTAAATTATGGACTTACTGCATTGGCATCTATAGGAATGTTAATTGACCAAAAATCAACCTTATCAGCATCAAAATAAAGACCAGATCTAAATTGTTAATTTTAAATTTACTTATTTTTGGTTTTTAGGTAGAAAATTGGTATATCTTAAACCTTTTGTGTATTTTCACAGCCCTTACTGACTAACATTATATAACTAGTAGACAAACAATTATGACTACATATAGAATTATCCTCTAAAACTTTTTAATAATGAAATAATGCTAATTGTACCACTATCTTTGAGGAAAATGTGACAACCAAATATTAATTTTAGTAATACGTTTACAATAAAATTGGGTTATTCACAATTTTTAATTCATATCCAATAGAAGAAATCTTATTATTTGTTTAAGAAAAACCAGGTTGGCATTATAAAGAGGAAATTGTTACTTTCTCTATTTAACATTATGCTCTCCTAGTGCCATTTAATCATTTGAGATTATACCCTTAAAGTAACCCATAAAGTTCCTACACAATACAATTACAGTCTAAAGTGCAGTTCGATAATAATAAAAAGTATATTTAATGTGAACTTACAAAATAAATTCGTGAATTGAAAATACATTATAAAAAATATGAAATATTGAAAATTTTAATAAGTTTAAACGGCGGGTGTGCGGTCGAGGCCCTTGAACAGAGAACTTGACATCCTGAAAAAAACAACATCATTTAATCATATTTATTCATAACATAATAGACGAGAATTATAATTACATACAACATGCAATTATTAAACAAAGAACCACTCAATTACGATAACACAGTTTAAACAGTTACAACTGTGTATATCTTATTTATCTAACATCACCTATATACATAGGAAATAACATATCCCTTGAACAGAGAACTTGACATCCTGAAAAAAACAACATCATTTAATCATATTTATTCATAACATAATAGACGAGAATTATAATTACATACAACATGCAATTATTAAACAAAGAACCACTCAATTACGATAACACAGTTTAAACAGTTACAACTGTGTATATCTTATTTATCTAACATCACCTATATACATAGGAAATAACATATATTTGCATTACTTGATATGTCATGTTCAAGTAAATAACGCAGTGATATTGCATCAGATATAAGGTCAAAACTCACTTGTTTATCATGTGTTCGTAAATGAAGCTGGGTATAATTGTAATGTTTACAATATCAGGGCTGTCCTGGATCACTTTCGCAATTTCCTTGTTGCTCATTCCGACCACATTGATAGTGTTAACTTCGAGCAGATGATGGTCAGTCAATACTCCGTTACGAGCTGCGGATGAATCTTTCACCAGACCAACTATCCTTCCTTCTTTGAAATGGAAACCGACATGGCCTAGTGAATCCTTGTGCAGTGTGATTGTCCTCTCAAAAGGCCTGCAATTAACAATACAAGAAAATTACAATTCTATCACATATGGAAGACATGATACAAAATAGACTTTTGTATAAGTATTTAAATAAATCAATTCTAAAATATTTATGTATAAAAAATTGGAAATGCCCGAAAAAGAGACATGTTTTATCTTGTATACATTATTCTTCCAAAATTCTTACAAACTTACAAGAAACTAACCGTTTCAGTGTGTAAACTGTAAGTAAGGCAATCCATAAACTAATGAAATACTAGGTATTTGAAGTACATACCTGTCTCTAACAGCCATAACAATGCCATTAACGGAAGCTTTCTTCAAAATTGCATGGCACTTATCCATAGACATCCCAGCAAGTGTAACATTGTTGATCTCCAGCACCTGATCACCAAATCTCAGGCCTGCCAGCGCAGCGGGGCTGCCGGCAGCCACATGGCACACAAACACTCCATTGTTAACTGAATGTAGGCGGATTCCACATTTACCATGCTCGTCTTTACACAAAACAACCCTCCTTATAGCGTTGGTAACAGTAGCTTTCAACAGAGATGGAGACTTGTAAGACAATGGGGCCACAATATTACTCACCACACCAACGGGTTCCGCCTGGAAATTATTTACAAACTCATTAACACTATGTTACAATTCACAACATTTATGACTCACTGTTATTAATTTCTAGAATAAAGTAGGTCAACAGTTCTAGGACTAGGATAATGATAAAAAGTATTTATTATCAGTAAGAACTTACCCTTTGCACTTGATACTCGGGCATGTTACGCGCGATAACATCCGAGGAAAGTTCCAGCCCCATGTAGTATCCGAGGGTGGGGTAGACACTGGATGGTGCTGGTGCACTGGGCACCGCGGAGTACATCGGAGCACTAGGAACGGCAGGACCCGCTGATGGCGGTGGATAATGTATCGGTGGTGGAGCTTGATGCTGAGTTATCTGAGCCTTTGCCATCGTATCCATTTTCATATCCTCCAAAGACGGGTAGAGCGACATTTTGGCTGATTCACGCGTTATTCAGAACGTCCACAACTTAGAACAATCTATAATCAAATGGCAATTTTATTGATTTATACGGAATTACCAGGTATTATTTTTGCACAAATTAGGTGCCCAATTAGTCACCCAACGCAGAAAGGAAAACCACAAAATAAACAGGTACTTGGTTGTTGGTATCTTTATCCTTGTGGTCAAACAACTTTATACTTTATTTTTTTCACACTTCGTATCAGAATCGTTTGTATAAACTATATATATATAGACTAAACTTAAACCTCAACGAGCTCAATTATCTCATTCGACTTCCCATCCCAAAACTCACTCATTGATTTATGGCTACTGTAGAACCCGTAAAATTCATGAAAGGCCGAAATACTTAACCACTTGATTATATCAAATCGGCGGAATCAGCTCACAATTACCGAACAAAAAATAACTGTTTTAGTCATGTTTTAATTGGTTTTAAATTATGTTTTAAATGAAATACTGATTAGATAGCAATTTACAATTTTAATTTGACTTTTTTTTTCCTGTATCAACTGTGGCTAATATATAGTGTCAACTGTCAACTAAGATGCTGTGCTATCAATGTCAATGCTGTCAGTCAGTGTCATATATGATGTGATGAAGAGTTGTTTTGTTGCTGGAGTTGAATTGAATTTCGTTTTCAGAGTTTACGATAAATTAATTTTGATTCATAATAATTCAGATCTCATTAAAAACCTTGTTATGGTTACTATTTACTCAATATCTTTTCAACGGCTAAATTTGTGATATATAATATAAATACAGAAATGCAAACTGTGTCCAAACATCGGACTCCAAGGTAAACATCATAATCTAGATAATTACTGTAAAATTATTATTAAACCGAAAATATTTAATTTAAAAAACTACATTAATCATAATACACAAATTACTTTATTATTAAATTGATTACTTACGTATTTGCTTTCATCTAGTAAAGAAGAAAACCTATTAAACCTTTAATTTCTAAGATGCTAAAATTATTTTATTAATTTTCAGTCAATGTAGGGAATGGGAGAGACAACGCCGTTTGAAATTCAACCAAGCAATAGCTCAACTTGGTGATATAGTAAAAAACATTAACAAGGAATGTAATATAGACTGTGATTTAAATAAGGAAGGTGACAATGTGAAGTTTCCTAAAATAGAAATCGTACAAAAAGCCATCCTATGTTTGACTAAGTTTATTGAAGAGAAAACACAACTCAGTAAGTTTTGTTACGAGGTAAATGTATCTAAAAATATTTTGATAAAGAGAAAGTTTATTTTTGATGTTGCTAATGTCATCAATAGGACCCACTGATGGGCTCGAGCCTACCTTGAATTGGATGATTAGTCCTTTGTTGATAAATAATAAAAGTATAGCTGCAATATTATATACTTACCAAAAATATACATAAAAGAAAACATGTCCCTACCATATTCCTGCCAATTTTGGAAATAACTGTACAAATCTGATTTAAATAACTGATAGTCGAATTTATGTTGTAATGACATAGGTAACTTCGGTATAAAAAGGGGTAATAATATTAATATATTGTTTCAGAAACTGAAATATTAGCATTACAAGTAAAACTTGAAGGGTGTCAAAAGAGTCTAAGAAAAGATGCTTCCATTCAAGCTCATGTTAAATGTAAGTATAATAATATATCATTCAATTTAATTTAAAATTTATTTCTAAATACAGTTGAAGGTAACCCCCTGATAATTTGAATGTTGTTGTGCAGTGCAGTGTGGTACTAATAAATCCATGTAATACTATTTTTTTTTATTGAGCCTACATTGTTAAACTTAAATCACACTTCAGATGATAATGCTGTTGTTGTTTAGAAAATTTGAGTAAATATTTAATGATCTCCATATATTATATTGCTACTATCTTATCTAAATCAAGCATTTACTGTTCACAGATGATTATAAAGATGCTTCCACTCAAGTTCAAATAGAAGTTCATAAAAAAAACAAAAGTAAGTAATCTATGTTGCAGTAAAAGAGATATATAGATTTTTTTTTATATACCTTTTGACATATTTTTTTATTGTTGACATTAGTTATAAGTGAGATTTGTATAACATTTTATTTAAAAAAAAAATACTAGCCCGAGTTTCTTGCCGATTCTTCTCAACTGATTTAATTCCGAATTGGTGGTAGATTCAGCGACCTTCATAAGTGCCTCATTGAGGCCTTAATTGAATAAATGATTTTTGAATTGATTTGATTTGAGAGTATAGACATTTTGATTCATAATATGTATTTCATTGATTCATAACTTCAATTTCAGATGGAAAAATCGTTAAATTATTAATGATGAAGAAATCAAAAGAAAATGCTCCCGTTAAAATAAAAGAACTGGGGAAACCGAAATTGAATTATGAAAAGACTGCAATACAGAGGATACAGCCGAAACCCAACACAACTTTGCAGAATCTACCAAAATTACTACCTCTTTGTAAGCATTTGTAATATCAATTAATCTACTATTGCATTATTTTTTAGAATTGGCATAATTTGAGATGATTTTTATGAATGTTAATGGAAAAACATATTAGGACTTTGTTTTACCTCTAGATAATTATTTGTTTTTAATTCATATAGAAAAAAAAAACCAGAACACGTAAACAGACAGACACTTGTCTGTAGTCATCAATTTCATGTTTTCTTTTAAGGCTTTGATAGTCTGTAATATATATAGGCCTGCAAAGACGAAGTTTTCTTCCATATTTAATATCCCAAATATGACTTACGGCGTGAGAGAGATTATTGACCTATAGGTATTGAATTCACTTATGGTTTTATATTTACAGCTCAAGAAAACACCATTGTGGTTCTCCCCGCTGCTCCATACATATTTCCACATAGGCCACTTCTGTTTCCATCGGTACCTCCTGCAATTGTTCTCGTAGATCCCAATTTGCAAACATTAAATAAACCAGTACCTATTATAAGTAGAAATAATGGTGATATTACTAAAACTACTATGGTTAATATATTACCTATATCTGCGTATTCCCGTCCGTTATCAGCTAAACATAAGAAAAATAATGTAAGATTAAAAAGTGATACTAGCAAGAGACCGATTAAGAAAAGTAAACCTTCAGAAAAAGCTAAAGAACCAATAAAAGCTAATGAAAATCAACCTACATCCGAAGAAAAAGGGCATAAAAAAGACGAATGCAACATTCCACAAGCTGTAGATAAAAATAGTACGAAAGTTGCTTCTGATTCCTTAAAAACAACGGATATAACGAAACCTACCATAAATAAAACTGAACCATCTAAGCCAGATAATAATAATGTTAAACAAAATAGTTCAAATACATCTAATGTTAAAAAAGATACAGATTTAGCACTTAAAACCAATCAAGATAACAAACTCGTCAAAGAAAAATCACAAACCGCAAACTTACCTAAAAATACTAATAGCGAAACTACTCCCAAAATTGCTATCACTCCTACAACAACACAGTCGACAGATTGTGTCAAAACGAATGAAAATAATAATAAAATAAACAAATTTGTTCCTGAAAAACTCGTTGTCCAAGAAGATAAAGATCGAGAAAATAAATTACCTAACATATTAGATACGGCTCTTTGTGACAGTGCTGTCGATGGTGGCAACGCACGGCTTGAGTTAGCTGAAGAATTTTTGGCTGCTTCACCCACAGCAGCTTTCCTTATGTCCTTCCCGTTAGTAAGTGGGAATAGAGCTGATAGCCCCGCGGAAGAACCGCCAACTAACACACCTAATCATAAAGATTCCACTCAAAGACGTACCGATTTATTGCCACAACAACCATCTTCTAACATTCCTTATTATGAGAAATCTAATACAGCAGAGGCTAAATTGAAAATCGGCAAACCAGTAGTATCTACCTCGGAAACTAAGCAGAATGAGCATCATAAATTTGGAGATAATATTCCCAAATCAACGCACCCGAAAATTTCTAGTGCGACAACTGTGAGTGGTGGCACCCAAGAAAACCCCTTCCTCAATCTACCAATGCCTTCTATAATTTCAACCAGCTGTACTTTATCAGACACCGCATTTGGTTTAGATTTTGACTGTAATCTAAATAAACCAACAACCAACCAATCACCTTACGTAAGCAACAGTAATATTTTCTACAAAAACGATCCCTTCAGCACTGTCAAAAGCACAATATACAGCACTAGTAGCATCACTAATAACCACGAGTTCAATAGTTTAGGGCTATATCCGTGCGCAATGGAGAAATATACGTCGAAAAATAAACCAGAATATACGAATATGGATGATAATAATGTGATGAAAATTGGATCATCAAGATTGACATACGATATTGACTTAGGGTGGTCTCATAAAGGTTTCGATTTCGTAAATTGCACAACAACTGGAACAACTTTCAACAAAGATAACATTTTAACAACAGTATCATCGACTACTCCATTTTGTACGTCGTACAATCCGTTCAATCCCGAATTTCACGTACCGTTGGTATCAAATTCTAATAAAAAAGATATTGTTACTACAAAGTCTAATACGTCATTTGCCGACACAATTACCAGTTTTTATTCTCAATCTGCGTCATTGTGGACCGAGGAACCATTTTATACGAATCCAAATGTATCCAAAACAATTACAGCAAAACATCAAACTTATTTACCTTTAGATAACAACCACCCAACGAATGCAAAACTGAGTAGCAACAAGCAATATGGGGTTAAAGAAAATCCTGAAGCGAATATCGAAACGAATATAAAACCGAACAACTCGTTAAATCAACAGATGAATGAAAAGTACACAAAGAAATCTCCAAGTAAAATGCATATTAATTGGATGACATCTGAAATTAGACCCATGCAAAGCAACTATAACACGGCTCATATCGAAACGAAAGAACCACACAAACCGACGTATAACCATTTGGAACAAACTAAACGAATAGACCACAATGAAACAAACTCCTATTTTCCTATTTCTATGCACAATTTTACGTCACAAACAGCTCAAGAAGAATTCCAAGTATGGCCCTCTACCAGGCCGTTAGGAACTACAGAAATAAGTATAGAACCTCCACCTATTAACTTGCCGACATTAGTTGGTGATTTAGCGCTGGGACCACATGAGAAAAAGAAAACGACCGATATTACTAACAGGCCATTACCACCACAAGATTTACAAAATTGTAATAATTTCTTCTCCGTCACACAGCTCATGAATCGATCAAATGACCATGTTGCATCTAGATATCCACCTCAACCGGAGACTACTAAGTCTATGCCAATCAAACAAAACTCTTCACTTTACATCAACGATAATAATCGGAAAGCAATGACGTCGAGAGTGGAAAGTCACTTGCCCCAACCGTATGTCTTCAATGATCCCAAATTAAGTCATTCGTATGAAAATATGACTCAATTTTCTCAGAGCAAGACCAAATCGAATAGTAAAGTTGATAAAAATCCAAAACCTCATAAAAACAATTATTCTGCAGAGGCTTTATTGCGTGGAGGAAGTTGTTCGCAAAAACTGCAAGATAATAAATTTTTGATGCCATCACAAAGATATAACGATTTTAATACAACGCAAGATACGAGTGTAGCGCAAGTGTCTCATTTTCCACCTATCATAGATTACGGCGACAACAGTTATACTGGACAGCAGTTTTCGGGGACTTCTTTATACAATACGACAACTAATACTTTATCTAATTCGTTCTATTCCAACTTTATGCCCGGAAGTTCGAACTTGATGTCGGCCAATTATCCAAGTGGACCATTTACCGGCGAATTTATTGACTATAATCAATCGGCTGAATGTAATTACAATAACCATAAATACGAGGAACTTAAAATGAGGAACAACCCGCCAGTATTCCAAACAGATAAAGTGCCGCCTAATTACAAAAGTTCTCGAAGAGATTCTGCTGCGAAACATAAACTGGAGTGTTCTAAAAAGGACACAAATAAGAAATATCAGAGTAAAAGGTCCAAGTTGAATAATGATATTGAGGAGTGGAATGACCCTTCACACGCTCTATGGCAGAACAAAGGTTCGAGTAAGAGACACCCCAATTTGATGACGGAAGAAATACCTTTTCCGAACTATGTCGGGAATCAGATGTCTTCGCAGTACCAAGCGGACTTTTTCAACAGTCACCTGATGCCTTCAAACATGCAAGCCGTACCGCATAATGCAGACAGGTCACTTGCTAGTTTCCCAATAACTTCACGTGCTAATTTCAATCTCAGTACAATATTTCCGGAGATCGCAATGGTGAGTTCTAGTAATATCACTATCAAATGAAGCTAGTTCTAGAATGATCTAGAGTGCAATAATATTTATAAAAAAGGAAAGTATACCCAACTGTAGTTTATTATAAGTTAAGTTCATATTTGGTATTATTTATACACTTTTGAAGACCAAGTCACATTGTATTTCCAATTTAATATATCAAAATGTTAAACACAGTGAAGATTTTTATTGTTATTCCTTCTATTTTTTATACGTTTTTTATTTTACTATCATGGATATTCCTCTCTTCCCAATAATTTAATTAAGAAACTGAAGTTATTTATCAGTTACTTTTAACATTTATGCGAACAACTCACAAAATAAGCTGTAAGTATCAATTTATTACATCCTGTAAGCCGTGATACTAAACCTATATTTTAATGACAATAAAATACTGATGATCGGATTTCTATTCCGTTGTTTATGGCCGACTCTAACAAAATTTTCAGCGCAAGCAAAGATAACGACATGATTAATGAATACCCTTGACTATGTTGTTTTGTTTCGGAGCTAATCTTTTTCATTTAAGCATCTTTGTTTTGCCAAAGTTAATATCTAAGCTCTAGTAAATGAATAAAAATGAATCGCTGAATGTGTTGTTAAGAGCAAATTACGAGAAGGACTGACTCAAAACATATACTTACACTAAAGGATATTTAGAAGTGATATCTAAACTGTTTTTTCTCTAGGATTCATCAGCTATCGGTTTCGCTGCAAGGTATATATTTTTTCATTATAGATTTTTTTTCAATACTTATATGTATTATAGAAACCTATTAAATTAGTGTAGTTTATGACCAGATAGATAGTCAAGTATTTTGTTAATTTAGGAAATTGCTTCATCCGACTATAAAATTCCAAACAAGTTGATTACCATACATTTTCCTCATAATTTCAATGTTACGTGAAATTTCTGTGACCTTATTTAATGGTAGCAATATTAATTAGAGGTCAGATTCGTTAAAAGTTGAACATTCGTGTTTTTAATGGCCTTGGGTAGACAATGATAGTGATATGTAAAGTAGTTTTACGATCGACTAAACGTCTCATAATCCGAATTCGCGAAAGGAGGTTATCAAACCTCATGTTTGGTTGGTTGTAAAATATATTAGACCACGTTATACATAAGTACATATAATGTACGTATTTGTTGCATAATATTACATACTTAAAGTTTGTATCATGTGGGTATAACATCGAAGTGTAAGGAGCATGTTCTCCTTGACCGCACTGCCTTTATGTTATTCATTCATACCCGTTCATACAGCCTTAAGGATTTTGGTAAATTATGTTAATACTTGCATGCACCTAACAGGTACTCATACTAGGTATGTTTGCAATAGTTTTTCTAACTAAACTACATACTAAGAAAAGTTAGTATCTACGAGTAGGTACATGTAATTAAACTAACGACGAAGGTTTAAAATATTTTTTAAGTTAAGATCGAATTACATACCTATCTTTTTATTAAAATACTTAACTATAGTCGGAAATTCATGAAATTTTACAATAACGAATGTCCATTCAATATTTATTAATCAAACTTGTGAATAAATCAAACTTATGAAGAGTAGAGACTTGAATTTTGAGGGAAAGTGGAACATCGTATCTATTGTTAAAGCTTCATTCATAACATATCTATTACAATTAAATTATCATATAGTTACTTAAATAATATAGATAATCTCTAAACTGAGTCATAGAAAAGCTACGGTTGTGGAGTCTATGTGCCAACAGCCGTCAACTTTGCACGCATTTCACCAGTTTGGAACCACCAACGTTACGCGAAAGACGTGTGTGCGAATATTCTTAGCCGCGATCGCGACAAAACTTTTCACTATGGCGGGAAAACGTCAATAGCTCGTGAATACATTTATTTATTTATTTGTCCTCCTTTAAAATGAGGACCTTAGTGTAATATTAATTTAAAGTGATTGTTACTTAAAAAATACAAGATGAAGTTTTCTATATGGATTATTGTAAGTTTTCTAGTTACTTATTAGTTTTTTTTTAAATATTTTTTTTTGATGCATCAAATACTCAGTTATTTCATGTTTACCATAATTTAAAGAAAAAAGTTCATAATTAGTAAGGTTCACAGTAACATTTTGTTTCTGTTGACAGACTTATTTAGATACTTACTTATATTTTAGCGAACAAATAAATTATCGAAATCTGTTTACAGTCGTTACAGTTATTTAGCCGGATTTCAAAATCATCATAAGTAAATACATAAATAATAATAATGTTTTTTTACATAAGTAAAAATATATCCTCATATCATAAGTTACCTCCTTATGTAAATATTAAAATTAATACAAGTACTTGGATACAACCATAGCTAAAAAATATTCATCTAAGTATTTCCTTTTTCTCTTGAAAACGTAACAAAATAGGTTTTAGGTAAAACATATTTTAATTATCATATGAATGGGAAATGCCTTTAATTACATTATTTTATTTTTCTTAAATTCCAATTTAAATGCGACTACCCACAACTATTTATCTTGGTAATGGTTTCCAATTTTCCTATTAGGTACTGTTGTGTTTTAGAACTATTAAGGACTCAAAGAAAATAAATGAGTCCTAACTTTTTAATATAAAATTAAAATTATCAGAGGCTTGTTAATTAAGTTTAAAGACTATTTTCCTTTCTTGTTAGTAAACGCAAACAACAACAATAAATACTTACATAAATAAACTAGTAAGCACTTTAACATAATCTGTAGTTACAATAAAATAAGTAATAATTGTTTAATAGGTACATTTTTATCGCACACTATCGGATAAACAACAAAGCATCTAAATCAACTAAGGGCCAATTTTTCCATCGTCAGATAACTTTATTCAAGGAATAATTTTGAAATTTTGACAGTTATTCCATACAAAAACTGTCAAACGTCAATTTTATTCGTCGAATAAAAGTTATCTGGCGATGGAAAAATCGTCCCTAAGTTAATCTATCAACAAAACACCGATTTACGCAAAAAATGTTCTAAAAATAGACATAATTCCGTCAGTAACAGTGTAACAGTAGTCTATTACTAGACTTTTTTCTGTTTAATAATGATGGCCACGTTTCAGGAAACTGTCATCATTAAAGAATCATTCTTTGAACCTAAATGTTCTGGACTATAAATCACTATAGACATACCAAACGTGACGACTTTACTGGCATAGAAATTTACATTTAACACAATACGTATTCCTTTGTACTTTACTTAGTACTTTGTGTGTCTGCTTTCACTGCAAATCCTACTAACGTTATAAACCCGAATGTCTGTGAGTGTGGATGTTTGTTCCTCTTTCACGCAAAAACTACTGAATGAATTTTAATGAAATTTGGTACAGATGTTCCTCATACCTAGGAATAGCACTTTTTAATCCAATTTCCCACAGGATAAGGTTCCACGCGGGTAAAACCGCAGGGCACAGCTAGTATACGATATGTTACAGTGTGTGATGAGAATGTCCTTATTCTGGTCAAATTAATAGTCTAATTACATACAAAAAACTTTACTACTTTTAAATTAAAAATGCAGTATTAATTAATACGCGTGGTTGGTAATTAATTAAACTAATTAATTAAAATAACATGCAAAGATGTAGTTATCACAATACATATAAAGCTTAAACATTTTGTGACCAAGAATCTAGGCTATCTAGGCGTATAGACTCTATGAAAAGTCCTTATTATAGGTATAGAGCCTAGCTCGTGCATCATTTGATCTTTAAATTTTATTAACATGCATTAATAAATGCCTTCTGCAATAACAATTTTCACAATGATTGTATTTCTATTTCAACTGTATTAGAAGCGGTAAAACCTCGCAAGTACCGAGGCATTGACATAACTGTCTCAAAAATACAAATCTATTGCACCTAACCAGTATTTAACATACGTGCCACGACCTGTATTTAACTGACAACGTAACATGCGTTTACACTAATGGGGCGTGTTTGTCGATACCATTTTGAACCCTGAACGATGTTAACTAAGACATTAATATGTATTGAGTGCGCAAACATACGTTCAATAAACAAGAAGGTTGCGCGGGCGCACCCGCAGGCGACGGGATCAGGCAGACATTGTTTTTTGATGATGCGGGTACAATCGGTTGCGGGTCATTGCGCCATGCATACAAATGAAAGCTTTTTCTCGTGAATTATTGTGGTAACACGAATGTCAACTCGCTGGTTTGTATTCTATGTGACGATCCAACTGTTAATTAAAAATTGGGTTGCGAAATTAGACATTTGATTTTCGTGCCTATACCCAGATGAATAAGGGTCAAAGTAAGTAATTAATGTATGTTTATTACAATTAGGTAGGTACTTCTCTACGTAGGTACCTACTGCAGTAGTTGGATTAAAACTGAAGGTTTCTGAGTACAGTATTACCAATAATTATACAATAAGGCATATAATTTCCTCTAAAGTAATTTTAAATAATTTTCCTTAGTTATTTCTCGAGAATTTTAGTTTGCAAATGATGTTGGCATTAGCACGCGGTTTCTGGGGCCGTTGACGCTGTGACGTGACAACTTGAGGCATCAACAACTATGTCAATGCCAACGCTATCGCATATTCTTATCGACCTCTTCGATGTATCATGTATTGGAAAATAACATATTACTAACACTCTGTACAATAATTAAGTGCTACACATCATTAAGATATCGTAATTAGGTTACTAGTTGTGCCTACTTTGAATTGACAATAGAATATGTTATGCCCTAATAACGTTACAGCTATCCTACTAATATTATAAAGGCGAAAGTTTGTATGTATGGATGTTTGTTACTCTTTCACGCAAAAACTACTGAATGGATTTTAATGAAACTTTACAATAATCTTGCTTATACATCAGAATAACACATAGGATACTTTTTATCCCAAAATTCCCACGGGAACGGGAACTACGCGGGTGAAGCCGCGGGGCGCTGCTAGTAATAACATAACATAACCATTCACTACATCATCTCATTATAGTAACTGACCCCTAACTTAGCTTGAAGCTTGTATCTAGGGTATCAGAAACTACTATAATGTATACATAGACAGAATATATAAGGTTGCGGGTTCGATTCCCGTGCGGGGTGAATATTTGTGTGAACCACAAATGTTTGTCTCGGTCTGGGTGTGTGTGTGAATGAGTGTGTGCGTAGTTTCTGATACCCTAGATACAAGCAAGAGCTTAGTTAGGGGTCAGTCACTATAATGAGATGATGTAGTGAATGGTTATGTTATGTTATGTTATATAGAAGCGTTTAGGAAGTATGAACTTCAGTAAGAGAAGAAACATATAGATACATAGATCATTTAACGGTTATGCCGTTATTAATATTGAGAACTTATTTGGAACGTAAACAAGCTGTGATTAAACAAATTCCTCAACATTTTTTGACACCTTGCGCTAAAAACAAAATATTCCTTCCACTTTAGCAAAAATAACTTTTGTTATTGACTGTACCTATGGTAAAATTAAAAAACATAAATCTCCTAAACGTCAATTACTTCTAACAACGTTTGTTATGACACTGTACATAATGGATTAGTTATGTTCTACCTATCTGTTCTAGTTTGACTTAAGTAAACAACTACATTTTTACACACTTTTTTCTAAAAGTATTAGATATGCTCACCTAGTTGTTACACTTACTTGACATTTGAATATATGGTTTTCAATAATGTATCTACTCAGATAACCACCAACCCAACGATGGTAACAACTAAGTACTTACTAAACGTTCGAATATTTTTTAAATAGTTTAAACCATGTTCCCTCAGTCAGTATACTTTACGTACGCTTTTCATTTTATTACTCGTAGGATAATTTAACCTAAGCGATACCGAGGCAGGTAGTTAGCTAAGTATTTCACGGATACGTAGGTATGTGTTTTAATATCAATTTCCTACTTTTTAAACATAGCCACTATATAAATACTTACAATATCACTTACAAATTTTCTAACTGTACATAGAGATCGCTGATCTCTGGGTCACGATTCTCAAGTTATCGTAAAAATGCTTATGCAGTATGTACATAGGTACCTCGGTCATAAACACTGGTGGATCGTTTGTAGTAACAAGATAAATATAATAGTTATAGTAAAGTGACCAATTATTGTTGCACAAAAAAATCATCCTAATATTATAAAGACGAGAGTTTATTATTTATAGAGTTATAGATAAGTACACCCAGTTTAAGCTCCATGTGTTACTCGTAGTTTGTTACTCATTCGCGCCCAAACGGCTGAATGGATGTGAATGAATTTGGGACACATAACGTAGTTTTGAGCCTGGATTATCACATACAATATTTTTTATCTTGAAATTCCCGGGATCGGAATTTGAGTACTTAAAATCGCGGGCTCCAACTAGTGCTTCCATAATTTTTAACATGACTTAATTCGCAGACATTGTGATGAGTTCATCAAAATTCTTTCGTGGAAGAAAGTCCTATTTATGATACTACTGACTTAACCCGGTCATAGTTACATAAATATCTCCCACGGGTGCTATTTATAAGAACATTGTACAGAATGAGCCCTCCCGTCTAACGCTAGCTACAGCGCGTGCAGAATGTCTGCAAATGCGACATTTGTTTCGCAATATCACATGTGGACGTGATTCCGGGTCCCGTGACAAAACATACCCTCTCACACGTACCCACGTGTCGGTATATTATTTTATTGACACTGTAGGTTACATTGAACCGAGGTAATTGTCAAACAATTATAAGGTCGTCGTCCCTTTACTTTTCAACGTGTTTTAGCAATTAATATTGCTACACTTACTTGCTGTTTTAAAGGAACAGACAGACGAAAATATAGAGTTTCTTTACAGTATGTAGAGATTAGATAGTTAGATGTTTTTAAGAACAATATACTCGTTTTATACCTAAAACCTTTTCATTGTATCTATTAAAATCCTTATCATAGATATTCAGGAGGTCTTTATCCTTTATTGGAATCACTGCAATAAATGTAACTTATAAATAAATCTATTACCTATGTTTAGTTCAACATTTAAACTATCTAAAATTAACTGAAGTATACACATAACATACTCAGTTGCAAAATCTTGACCTAATCTATTGTGTGAATCTCCCAATCTGTTTTCAGCTCCAACTCCAATATAAATCTAAATTTAACGTTTTACAGTAAAACAACAGCTGCTACAGAAATGATGATCCACAAGCAGGTTTTATGATGATAACATTTCACTTTGTATAATAATATAACCCATATCAATGTATGTTATTCCGTTAAAATAAACATACATAAACAATGACGTAAAACGTGAACTCTACGCTAATTTGTCGATCAAGGTGAAGGCAGTACTAAACCAACTTTCACAAGAAACAAACTTTATATGATATTCCTTTTAAAATTAAGTACTCTTAGTAATCCAATAAACGTACTTACCAAACATGTTTTAATGATAATAACACTTAAGTAACTCTATACATTTATTTTTATGAATATGTATTGATATTTACAAGTACTTAAGAACATACTTTCAAACTTATTTTCCCGCAATTATACCTCTCTAATCTGGGTCCTATGAGCGTTGCTGCGATATTTTGTGTATACTTCGGTAAACCAAGTCTATGTATTAAATGTACATTATTAAAATAGATAAATGTGGACATAATAAACAAATTATTGTCTCTCCACTCCTCATTCATAATATCGTAGAATAAAGTGCCAACGTTCTACATAACAGTTATTTTAGAAAAAAAAAATACTTTTCTGAGGATGTGTAAATCTAATAAATTTTCCAGAGCATAAAGATATGTTTTATTTAACAAAATATTAAAATCAGAACATGATTATTTACTTTACTTTTGGAATAATAAATCATAAGCTTTATGGACATGATTTTATTTTTGTAGTAACTCTAATGCATGTACATAATAATAAAATCATCGATAAAATATATGGGTGACCCAAATATGTATTTATGTTTTCATCATATAAGACTTTGTATCATTCACTTCTCGCGGATATTGATAATCATTTGTTAAAATGTTTAGTATAGAGCAGAATATTAGGCTCATTTTTATAGAAAGATTTATATATAGCGGCTAAAGTATTAATTGACTTAAAAATAAGTACTTACAATGTAGCATTTAAGTATGTTGCTAAATCTCAATTTGCTTTATATTGCTAAAGCTCAAATTTGCGTATCAGGAAAATATTTGAAAAGAAAAACTTCATAAAAATAAAACCATAATATAGATGTCTCGTCCTATTACTAGACACCTAATTCTTCGTAATATTATGACAGACTGAGTGTTATGATCTAACTAGTTATTGGGTATAACAGACAAACGACCACAGGGGTTTCAGAGTGTGTGATAAACTGCTCCAGCTCTCGACACTTTACGAGCCAGCAATATTGGAAAAATCTTGGCCACACGTGCACTACCCGTTACACTACTGTGAACATTTTAAATTGGTACAGTTTAGCTTTTATTTGCCGAGCCTTATGATATATGTACCATTATCCGGATGGCAGTTTTTATTGCACAACACGATTTATGTGTGAAGTTTTGTTTAATTAAAAACACATACTTACCCATTAATTAACGAACTGTACTAAATGTTTGCTGATAAAAATAAACCTATCTCTAAAATGAACTTTTCATTGCTCACGTTTTACTCGACGTGCCGTACTTAGAAAATAAATATCTATAGAACACAATACGTATTACAAAGAACCTAATCAACGGAAAAATTTTACCCGCGCGAAGTGGAATGTATGATTCGGTACTATCATCAGTTTTTCAGTTTATTCATATATATTTTACATGCGAAAAGTGAAATATTTATACAAAAAAATGTGTTGTTCTTACTTTAGTTTTTTGTCCGCAGTATTATTGGAGTCGATACATATTGATCGGATTACTATGTAGTGCATATGGAGAAAAGTTCATTCTTGGATACCTCACCGGGTCGCAGCGACTACCGGGGGACTACAGCTACCAAAGACCGGGCAGAGTTATATCAGGTATGTACTACTTAGATATTTTACTATGTTTGATTATGTAGATATGTTGTTATTTTCATTGAGTTGTAGACTAAATAAAAGCGCATTCACAGCTTGACTACTGAACCGAAAATAATTAACTAATTACCTATATTCATAGAAGTATATTTTTGTTAAAAAAATATATGAATAAGTACTTTTTTAAAATAGGTTGGGAAATCAGTTTGCTACTAAATTCTTGACATCGTTAAAGCTTTTTCTCAATGCTCCTAAAATAATAGCCATTAGACAATAATATTAATGTAAAAAAAAGAAATTAGGAAAATCCTTAACTGTACGATCGTCATTTCTTTTACGTAGCAAAAGTAATTTTCTATACTTTAACAATAATGTGCTCCATTGAGCTGACGTTTTGTATTTGTAGCCGTCTCGTATATTTTGTAACGAAAGTATTGAACCGACGACGCGACGAACCGTTTTAACTTTGTCAAATGGTTGGGTAAATTATTGTAGAACTGCTTCCTTTAAGCTGATTATTTAATATTAGATATTTATTTTTACCTTTAAAATAGATCCGCAGGAATTTTGAAAAAAAGTCTACCTTCACACTATCACTATCACTACATATGTGGTATATGTATAACGGTTGATCCGGTTTGTTTTAATAGCTAAAAACCTTCCCACTGAATTCAGTGGGAAGGTTTTTAGCATAATTTTATCCCCATATTCCTACGGGAACGGGAAATACGCGGGTGAAACCGCGGGGCGCCGCTAGTATGCAATATACGTGGGTTATAAGGGACATATTTATCTTCTCCATTTATTATATTAAAAAAGTTCCAGTTACACTTGCAAGAAACATACTTACCTACAATCTGCATCCCAATAATCGGAATAGAGCAGAATTGTACACCTTGATTTTTCATAAACAAACATTGTAATTATCTACTAACAAGTTATGCAGACGTTATTTTGATCTAAATTCTAAACATAATGAAATACCAAAGTGTTTGTTTATATTAACACGAGTTAAAGCTGAATTACTGCCCACTAGATTGTAATATTATAAAACAACGCATTTAGCCACCTAGGTACCATACCTTACCTGGTATACCATAAATTTAGAACCTAGTCTACTCCTGTAAGACCTCATTGCACCTAACATATAATACCATAAATTTTGTAATCTTTAAGATTCCATTATAGGACAGAAACTTAGCCCACTGATAATATTAATACAGTGATGAGGATTAACAAAATTATCGCGCTTAACCATGCGGGTAACTCTTAATATAAAGTTTAAAGTAAAAAATGTGCCTAATTTGTCACAATGGTCAACAGGAGCGATCTCAATGGCAGTAGATGAAGTAAATGAAAAATTGCTGGGTCCGATGGGACATTCACTGGATTTCGTCGTAGCAGAAACATACGGACAAGAAGAAGTGTCGATAAGACAGGTACCTATATAACATCCTTTTTAACACTGGCACAAACACAGGAATGCTGAGTATGTATAAGTTTAACAAATATAAGTGGAAATTATAGCTCTGAAATAGCTGTACCGATTTTGATTAAGTTGTATATCGCGCGTTTTACTGATGCAAACTAGACGGAAAAATATCCAATCCACACTTTTGATCTAGTGCGTATCCATATAATGTAATTGGGCTATAGGTATACCTATAAAGTTAAAAAATAACAATGAGTAACAAAAAAAATCGACATATGTGGTAAGCCTTCTTTTCTTTCGTATCTGAAGTGGAGCCGAAAAACGGCTGCCAAAAGTAACATGTTTCCTACTTACCGGGAATTTACTTCACTCACATTCTTCACTCGTTTTTCATTCAGGTTATTTATCTGTTTTAACCATTAAAGCCAATACGTTTTTTTACATAATATTGTAAAGCTTGCTCTATTCCAATTTAGTACTTTCCAGAACGTTTTTCCAACTGGTTGCTAAATTACTTCAGGGTTGAATCCCGGTTGCTCGCCGCCCATTATTCTTTCACAGAACTTGAACACAGATTAAATTTGCAAAAAAATATACTAGATAAACTAATAATTAATTTAACCGAGTAAAATATTGTTCTGGAGTTGGTAGTTGTTTACAATTTTTTCCCTTTAGAAAGTTTAATGAAAAGTATGTTTTTTTAAAGTTAGTACTAACGTACATGTTAATAGTACTACTTACTGGTACTACATAAGTACTTACTTATTATTGTTATCGATAAAGAGATTCTAGTAATAAGACCTTTTATAAAGTCTCATGGTGATAAAATAAAAGTTCAAACCATGACAATAACACTTTTCGCAAAATGAACTTACCGTTTTTGGATATCCCTCTAAAATGGAGTCAATTACGGATGCGAACAGTAATGTGTCGGTCGTAAAATCTTATATGTGAGATGTGAGTGTTCTTCTCTGCTCTTTTAAAATCTATAAAACTCTTAAATATGCAATGAAACTATTAGTCAATTGTTAATAGACTCCTAATTATGAACGCAACAAAGTACCTAAAAATTTCAATTGAAAGCCGTTACCATAAACTTTAATTTTCATAAAGAACTTTGAACATTCTAATTTTAAAATATTCAAATTCAAATCGATTCGAAAATGCATCACCATTGGAATTGTAATTGGGTTGATGACGTCTATACAAGGAATCAGCGCGTGTCTAGTCCATTCAAGCATCTTATTAGTTTAATTCACTTGGCTCTTCATCTGCATTCGCATAATAAAAGATTATGCAACTGTTTTATTATATTGTACTTACTTATTACATGCAAATGCATTCAATTTATTTAAGAGTATTACAGAACAACGTAAAAGGATTGTATGTAAACGTAGAAAGCTAATTTAGGTCGTAACGTGACCACCCTCTGTGCGTAGCTTGTTCTTGTTAATGCATGGAATGGAAATTGTTGGGCTTAAGTGTGTCTCTCAAGGTTATTCAAATGATAAATGTAGCTTTCTCTTGAAGGCAATTACTGAAGTATATATAAAAACGTTAGAAAAATGTTGCTGTATAATAATTAAGTTTTATCTAAAGCACACAGTCATTGTAAGAGATTGATGGTGTCTTACTGATGCTCGTAAACCTTTGCTTGAGACTCAAGCCCCTGGGAGGGTGCATAAAACAAGGATCATAACTCTAGCGCTGTCACACGCCGTTACACAAAAAATCTTAGAGAGAATATCATTTTACATCCACCAACGTAGCAAATAATAATTTTTTCAACACACTTGCTCATAAAGGGGCTCTTATTTGTGCAAAAACAGTTGAATAATGACATGTTTTATTCACTAGTGAGTTATAGATTTTTTTTTTAAATTGCTTTGGTTTTAAAAAGTTTCAGTACCAAAAAAATTGTGTCCATACATTTTAAAAACAAACTTCAATTATGTTGCCTTACTTTTGGTAGGTCTATGGTCGATTCCATTCATTCATTCATTCGTTTTTTTTTTTTAATAATTATATTTTTTTAGTCTTTGGCCGATCACCATTGTTGTGTTGGATGCGCGCGAATAGAAAAACTGTTAATTTATTAGCGAAAAATGATATTTTATTATTAATTTCTTCGCAAGTGTGTTGAAAAACGTTGTATGGTACACGCGTGTATTGATGATTACTACCTCGGCTATCTTCTGACCCTCGCCTACGGCTCGGGCCTCAATAGCGCCTCGGAAGTAATCACCAACTTACCTCGCTTGTACCATAAATAACTATTATACCCGACTAGCTGTACTTTACTTGTTAAATTACCATTTCCATCTTGATTTTCCACATTTTCCTTTTCATTAACTATTTCTGTATTGAGGGGAGCAAAACAAGAAATAATTATCAAAATCTGTGGAGAAAATATCGAGTATTTGCGGTTGATTTTTATCAAAAGTGATCTCTAAATAAAATCTTGCCACAGCAAACATTTTAAATAGGTACTTAGGTAGGCTCTTAAGTAAAATGTTATGTTACACCTTACGGGCGATAACATTACTATTTATGAAACGTTTATAACACATTTGGAGTGAAAAGATTCAATAAATGAATCTGGATCAGCGATAACGACATCAGTGAACATCTTGAGGAAATTGGAAATTAAGTTAAATTCCCATTTTTATTATTGTAAAAGACTGCAGCGTTTACTAACTGCCTCCATTTATTATCGACACTCGAGTGTCCTCAATGATAAGTATTTACACAAACAAGTTGGTGTTCTACGGAGACAAAGAAAATGGAAATTCTTTAAAGTTAATTGTGCGATTACTTTTGTATTTGCCTGTTATTTGTTTTCCTAAAAGATATAGAGGTAATTAATTATAATGTGCATAAGTAAGTAAGTAATTATAGGTAACTATATACTTAAATAAATCAAGTCTAATGTCTGGATCAAAATGACCGATTCAGCGGAACTGTGTGATACTTCTATTTTTATTTTTATCGATAAGAGAATAAATTTCTTTGAACGGTAAAAATAAAAGCTATCCTCGACTAAGTATTATGACGCGAGAAAATATTTCATAATGAATCTCTATCACATTTCTCGTTGCACCGAGAAAGTTATGACTTAAAAATATAAGAAAATGTGGAAAGGCGTTATCTATTTTTATTTTTATCATTTGAGAATAAATCTTTAAAAGATTTACTTTTTTTTATCCGATATTGTTTGATATTTGATATTATTTCCTAACTTTTATCACAGCTTTCTAAATTATTTTATTTAGCCTTTATATGCATGCATGCATGTCATAAAACATACGGCCAAGAATTTTCAATATCCACTGTCGAGAAAATTATGCAAATATGTTCCATGTAGTGTGAAGTGGATCTTTATCGCAGGTGGCTGCGCTGTGGGCTGCCAATGTGTCTGCATTTATTGGACCGCAAGAGACGTGTGTGCACGAGGGACGCATGGCCGCAGCCTTCAACCTACCAATGATCAGCTACGTAAGTTACCCACATTGATGTATAAAACACCCCAGATATCTCATACATTCAGCGTCTAAAAATTGTCACCAAAAATTTAGCGCACAGTGCGCAGAGTGCTCATTTCAAACAGTCTTTTGCAATTTTAAATAATATAAGTCGCTTACGGTTGACTTGGTAATAAAATATTCTTGTGTGAGTACGAGTGATGAACTGTTGAGAGTTTGTAGACAGTTTCAAGTGTTAGATTTTTTTCGGGAATAATACATCTTTAATTTTTGTACATCAAGGTTTAGCCAACAAATCATAATAAGTACAATCAGCAACACATTCCATAGAATTACGTATAAGTACACATTTTTGCCGTGTCTCCACAAAAACTAAGGCCTACATTATGCGTGACATGAATAGGAATTAGACCTAGTTTCAATATTTTATAGATAGAGCGCTGTGTGGAAGTTTTTTGGCGAAGTATCACATACTTCACATTTTAGTTATAAATTGTTTAGTTTTGGACGTATTAAAGGCTTGTTTGAAATTATGACGCAAAAGATGGCTCGGGGCCAAATGGGCCTAAGGATTTGTGGTCTATGGGCTATTTGTCCATTCATTTGATAATGGTCAACTGACCCGAATCAGAGTATACCTACCATTTTATGACTATGTATGAACCTATATTTATATGTAAAACTATAATGCCGAAAACATATTAAATCATAGCATATGGACACTGAGCGGATCGTTAATTTTCAATAGATATAGTCACAGAGATTCATGATGGTTAATGCGCCGATATGTGGATAGTTATGGGAAACGCAATTAAGTACATTACATCGCATAACTTCAGCTAATGCATAATTAATCGATTAGTTGTCAAAATAACTCTATAAATTATTAGAATCGATTTCATATGATTACTGTGAACTAGACCAGACCAATTGTTTGGAGTACATACAAACATAAATACAAATGTTCTCTTTTTATATAAGTATATACTTAGCTATAAATATATTTCAATTTAACATAACAATAAGCTCGTTATCACGACCAATATACAATTATACATAGAATCTCATTAAAAAGGACGGTACAATCACAAAAGTCCATAATTATTATAATAACATTAATTTGGAACCCAGAAGCTTGAAAGATAAAACAAAATTACGTACAAATTATTTTGCGTAAAGTCATTGTTTTGTCGATTCGTTTAAATAAAATAAATATGACATGGTTATGGTTTACGAAAAGGTAGGTATTTTAATAGACTTAGGTGGCGACTCGACCACACAAAACTCGACCGACGGTCGAGTAGCCACCTTTTGAAAAAGTGTAGGCGTCAACTCGACCACTCGACCACACTTTTTTTGGACCAAGGTCGAGTAGCCACCTTTTGAAAAAAGGTGGGTGTCAACTCGACCACTCGACCACAGTTTTTTCGGCCGATGGTCGAGTCGACTACTCATCTGAACTGTTAGTTGTCTAGTCGACCAAAAACCCAACTTCGTTTTGGAACTTCAAAATAAAGGGTGATTTCATTTCATTCAATCAACTTCAAAACTGGTTATTCTATATTCGTATGAAACAAATCATTTATTTTGAAACATACTACATAAGAAAATTGCATTAGTGTGAGTATTTTAATGGCGCCAGGTCTGGAGAAAATGACAAATAACAGTTTCATTAACAGTCATTATATTTTATTTATAAACAGGAGGAGGTTCTCTATTCGATGTGAGGTGGGTGGACCATGGAAGGCCACGCTCCTTTGAAGGCCAACTATCAAAAAGTCGTAGTTATTGACATGTAAACACATATTCCTTCGGCTATACACTAAGATCCATCAAACTTAAGGCCACAGATGCGGCGGCGAGTCGCTCGCGCCGCTATTGTGGCAGTGCGATCTCACGCTTCGTAGACTCCGGTCGTCGACGTTACAATTGTTATTCGCGCGCACAGCAATACTTAAGTTTTCAGTTAGATAACCTATTATTATTTCATATTTTTTTACTGTGGATTGTCGTATAAGGATATGTTTATGGTACTAAAGAAAAAAAAAATTGTTTTGCCTCGATTTAAGTTAAAATATTGGTAGTGTTCCCAGGAAAGCCGATGGTTCCTTATAAGGCCAATAAAAAATTTGACGGTTGGCCTTGCTAGGGTACATGGGCTTACAAAGAACATGTACAAACCATGAACATATGAACAGTTACTTTTTAGTTATAAATACGTACCGTTACAGTTAAAACAATGTTTTATATTTATAATATTTTTATTTATAAGGGTTATTAAACTTTTTAACTCATATTGAATAGATATTTCTTTCTTAGGAACATTTTGGCCTTACAAAGAACGGACCCATAAGAAGGCCATTTGAGGTAAAAAAAAAAGTTTTTAATTTCATTATAATACGCGTTGGCAAGTTATTTGATGTCAATTTAATACTCATTACTACTGTTTTTAAATAATTTCCATTAATATATTCTTAGTTATACGATGGTGTTCAAGTAATGTTCGTTGAGTTTTTTATAAATGATAAAAATATATTGAGCATTTAATGTTTCGCTTAAATGAAAGAGCTTATTATGTAGTTTTAGTAAAAGCGAATATATTAATTGTTACAACTCTATTTTTAAGTTGAACGACTGATGTATAATATTGGCCTTGTTTGGAGCCGTGTTCCTTGCAAGGCCATTTGGAAGAGCTTAACAAAACTTAAGTTTCATAAATACTGATTAAAGCTAGGTTAAAAAAAAGTGATTTATATGGTACACAGTAAAACAAACTATTATTTGATAATTTGTTTTTTTCATTTATCCAGTTAATAAACGAATAAAAAGCGTTTACTCGTTAGAGTGGCCTTCCATGGTCCACCCACCTTGTATGTTTTTTTTTGTTACGCGATTTCTTTGTTATCATGTAATTTAAAGTTTTTTTTAATAAGTTCTGTCAAACTGCTATTTATTTTGTTTTCCTTCAATAGAGTTTCTTCCGTTCGCTTGAATATGTATCCTTGATTTCTCCACAAATTAGTACAATATTTGGCATAATTTTTAAGCGTTTTTAAAACTGCTATATTAGGTTTGTTTATTACAGTCCTGTTCAGTCTCGCATTCCATAAGATAGGTATAGTAAGAGAGCATCGGTGGTGTACTAATGTGACTTCCATTCGGGAACGGACTGGTGACTGACATACCAATGAGTTTTTGCCATTTTTAATACTAACATGTACTTAGGTTAAATCAACACTCTTACGGTGAAGGAACACATCGTAACATGTACAGGTTGCATACACCTGTGTATAATTTTTAAGTTTGTGTATGAGGTCGACCAACACGCAAAAGACGAGCTTGGTTGACTATATGTAAGCGTTATTCCACCCTAAATTCAGTCAAGTGAAATAACAGTTAGAACTTTCTGACTGAATTTAGTTACTGAATAATTTAGAACGTCCGAATTTAGTCAGGTGGATTAAGGCATTTAGGCCTGATCAGCTATCGAACATATCCTGAATGAAGGGTATTCAGGGTATGCTCAAGCTCCTCGGTAGAGAAGTACCTACTACTCGTATATAAGTTATATGAACTAATGATGAAGTTTAGTAATAAAACTAATTATCCCATTTGTTTGTCCAACAGTACTGCCGTGATGTTGCGAGCTCGAACAAGCGTGTGTACGCCACATTCGCCCGCACTCGCCCCTCGGACATCGACATATCGAGATCAGTGGTCGCAGTCCTCAAACACTTCAATTTCATGCATGTAAACAACTTGTTTTGTACATATTTTTATATAAGCTTTCTGCTATTTAATACTATCTGTGATTTACGCGTAAGTACTAACCCTCTAAGGATTTTAGAATAAAAAGTACTTATCATATGTGTAGTACATCTGTACCAAATTTAATTTAAATCGGCTCAGTTCTACGTGAAAGAATAACAAACTTTCATCCACACCCTCACGTATTAAGAATAGGAATACCTTGAAATCAATTTTTAAAAAAGTTGTATTGAAACCCACCCAGACATATTAATAATAGGAATAACTTGAATAATTTTTTTTACAAGTTGTACTGAAAAATCTTAATCTTTTATCGTGTACACAAGTAAGTAGGTACTTCAGATAACATTTTCTAGACAATTTTTGCATCCATGTCAATGCCGTAACATTTGCATCGAACAATTCTAATCTAATAGCTATTACCTTACCTAATGTCTTGGTAAATAGATGGTTATTACACGTTTAGTCAAAGTACTAGGGATTTACTTTACCTAAATATTTAAATGGTACAATTATTTAATTTTTTGCTACGAAGCATAATTTTACCCATCTACAGTGAAGTAAAAGGAATCTCTCATTTTTCTGATTAATTTTCATTCATATTTACAACGAAGCATAAAAGTTGACAAAGTATTCTTGTTAGCAAGTCGATGAATGATTAATTGGAAACGAACTGAACGCACGACCAACTCGTTTTAATTAAAGTGACTACTGAATACTAGGTGACGGGAAGTGACCTACGTCAGCGAGTGATTAATAAAATCCCTTGCTGAGAGGAGACTGATTAATTACTTTTCATGGCATAGTTACATATAAACATCAACAAGTTTTACTTTGTATTGTATGGGGAAGAGATATTAACTTAATTGGAGATATTTTGGGAAAATCGCGTTTTCTTACGAAAGACGCTTACGTAGATGAATTTAAAAAGTAAAACGTTATTTATATAAGTATATAAAGTACGATTATTAGAACAGTTTCCGGTATACTTACGTAAAATATATTTTATAAAAAAACACTTCTTCATTGTTAATATACATTCCATTTACCAACTTTGATTTTAACTTTTAACAAGCAAAAGATTCGTTAAAATGTTCTTCCTACATTTCAAGTCGATATTAACTTTGATTGATGACGTAAATTGTTTCAAACAAGTTCCACATACATACCTATTTTGAATATGTTCTGTTTCAGTACTACAACAATAAAGTTATACTATCGCTCCACTCACTCGGAAGTTTGATAATGTTTTATACGCCTATCAAAAGCTACAGCCATAAAGTTTCGCTTGTCTTGCGCAATTTTATTATTATAGATAAACACATAATAATTACATTACATATGTTATAAAAATATGTTTATTTTCAGGTAGGTTTTATATACCTAAAGGCTACAAATCATGACTTTTCCCGCTTAGCTTTGGCTATAATAGCGGCGGCTAGAGAGAAGCAAATATCTGTCCGTACGATACAAGTGTATAGACAACCTTATTATTACGAGAACAGGCGGGAAAACTTCACGCGGAACCCATTTCTGGATATCGTTAAGGACTCGTACAAAGATACACGCAGTAAGTACATTTATAACAACTGTTTATGTATGTACGCTGATTTAAATAACACAACTCTTATTTGCATACTTTTTGAATTTATCATGCTTTACGGCAGTAACATGGTTTACGTACAGTGGGATAATGAACGAATATGTTAAGTAATAACGAATATGTTAAGTATTTTGACATGCTTGTGTATGCATTTACATTTAAAATTAGAAAAGAAAAGTTAATAAAAGCTCTAAAATTTATTCCCTGTTTTACGGGATATATTATCTTGGTATGTCGAAATATAACTAAAAACTTCTCAACATATAGGAAAGAAATAAATTAATCTTACTCTACTTTGCTTCCAACTGTTTGCAAGCTTTGATCTTTTCAATACGCGACGTATTTTGATGCGGGCTTCATCAATATGTGATTGGACAAACCTTCTTCGGTTTGTGTCTACGTATAAAAAGGAATAAGTAGATCGATTTTTGTAATACGCAAATATTTTTTTTCGGTATAATATCAACCCTTTTTTATATCTATCTTTTGTATTTAATCTCTAATCTTTTAGTTAGAGTTTTATCAAAATATCAATCTACTTATTATAATAAAGATTTTGTTACAAAGAGACCCAACTAAACTAAACTGTCGCGGACCCAGCTCATGTCCGATTCAAATTTCGTTCCTAGAAAATTGAAATTCTCCAGTTTACAATACCGGAATAAAAGTTTATTTTAAATCGAACTCGTTCTAACCGAAACCGTTTTAGGTTTCAAATAGAAAATACTTTTTTTCCACTTTGTGCATAATACTGGTCGCGAAATGAAAAGGTTTTTCATTTGCTTCGACACATTTTAAAGTTAGACATTTTAAAAGCGATGCTATCAAACCAATCAGCCGTGTATTGGTTTTCTACGAACAGCAGAGTTCCGTACTATTACTATACTACAACTTATTTAAAATATGGTGTGGTGTGTGTGTGCGTAGTTTCTGATACCCTAGCCTAGATACAAGTTTCGAACTTAGGGGTCAGTTACTATAATAAGTGGATATAGTGAATGATTACGATATGTTATATTTGTGAATGCTGCCTTTATCTTTATATCCTGTATCTTTATATGCCTTTAACTTTTACCTAAAATAAATACATAACCCATCCACAGATTTTTAAGTATTTTGTAGGTACATTTAAGTAAAATTAATTATATATCTATCAGTGCGGCAATGGCTCTGATCAAAGATAAAATCATTCTAGTAATTTATATTACAAAAAATGAAATTAATGTTTTTATAAACAAAACTGTATTTGATTGATCTCTACTATTTGATATTTGGGTTGTTTACGCCGCCGGGTGTACATTAGGAAAAATTTACTAAATGTTTGAAGTAAATTATTCTCTTTTCGCAGTTTACGTTTGCGTCGGATACTACCACGATCACATCGGATTGATGTTGGCATTAGACACATTACAATTGCTGGATTCTGGTGAGTTTTACTTGGGTTGTTATATACCTACTAATATTATACTCGTAAATGCGCAAGTAACTCTATCTATTACACTTTCACGCATAAACCAACGAACCTATTTAGATTTTTGGTACAGAGATAATAGACTAAATATTAGGATAGAGCAGGTTATTTTATCCCCAATATCCCACGGGATAAAGGACAGGTAAAACCGCTAGGCGCCGCTATTATCTCATAAAACATTTCTAGGCGTAAAGGTCGGATTCTCGTAACAAAAGTTCGCATCGTTACGACATCATAACGATGCCAATATGTAGTTTTGTTATAAGAGATCTACTTTGACATTCATATACACACTAGCAGCGCCGTTTTACCCCCGTATTTACCGTTCCCGTAGGAATACGGGGATAAAATATAGCCTATAGCCTACCTCGATAAATGGACTATCTAACACGAAAGAATTTTTCAAATCGGACCAGTAGTTCCTGAGATTAGCGCGTTCAACCAAACAAACAAACTCTTCCGCTTTATAATATTAGTATAGATTCATTTAGGTTTATACTCGAGTTAGATACCAATGTATAATGGACGTAATTTATAAATTAACCAACTAGATTAAACTGTCTATAAATTGTAAACCGCACTGCTTACAATAAAATGTATACAATATGTTGGTATCATTCTAATCCGTAAATCCGTAGAATTTAATACGTTAGATTGTAAACAGACCATAATTTATCGAAAGTTTACAAGCTCGTTAATTAGTTTATATACTATCGGTATTCACAATCAAACTATACATACATCACTATAAAATTATAGCCTTAAAACCTTTTTCTGCACATACCTTAGCACTTACATATATTTTTCGAAACAAAGATCTTTTCTTATAATCATAATTTACGAAAGTATCCACATAGAAGACATAAAACTTTATTTGGAACATATTAACTTAAATCCCATATTTAATCATTTTAAATCTAGACAAAGTTGAAAATTTTAAATGTAGTGAACGTGGCACCATATATCGTCGGTCTAGCTTTCCGGATGAAAGGAACGATTACGTGTATGATTTCCATAAGCTCTTTGATATATTTGTCTAGATCTTCGCCATTGTTGGCCCGACAATATCCCATTATACGAGGGGTGTTTTTGAGAGCCCCATTCACGCCATTTCATGCGAATGAATACCGCAGAATATTTTGTACAAACGCTATTAAATAATTTCGTTTGGGATTTTCCCCTTTGTTTCTAAGTGAAAGGGATTTGTTAGTATTAAGTGTTTAATCCTATTATGAATTACTTAAATAATAATATTTGTTTATTTTCGTGTCTGCAGTGCATTTAGAGATGTTAAATATAGATGTTAAATATACAGACTTTATAATCTATATCATTATATAAAAGGCTTTGTCCTGAATGACTGATGGATCAACGCACAGCCTAAACCGCTCATCGTAGAGACCTGAAACTTGGAGGGTGTGTTATTTGTATTACGTAGGCGTCCGATAAGAAGGGATTTTTGAAAATTCCTCCTCTAAAGGGGTGAAAAGGGGTTGCAAAGTTTGTATGGGACAACGTGATTCCTCGGTCTGATTAAGTTCAAACTTGGCATAAATGTTCTTCAAAAAGATTAATTAAATATGTGATACTCATTTTTCTTAAAAACATCACCTAAAATGATTAAAAAGGGGTAAAAAGTTATTTTGGGGTTGATTTGCGTCGAAATTGATATCAATACTCCTTTGACATGTGTTTCAATTTGTAATTTGACAGCTGAATGTCAAAATGGCGGACTAAAAGAAAATGACGGAAAATGAGGCAGCGTATCATAACTATATGTAAATAAAAAAATACCGTATTTTTACTTATTAATAGATATTTATCAATATTCTTCACCCCGTATTATAAATCTAGACATTAATTTAAATAACTATTTCAAATATCAAATCTGTAGGTGAAGTAGTTTTTTCATAAAATGTACCACCAAATTGTTGCGTTACAAGGGCTTCGCTTTGCTCGCCCTAATTAGATATTTTACTCATAATTTGATTTCTGCTTATCATATCTTCAGACATCTTCGATCTAAAATATTATTATACGAAAATTATTATTCATGTGCGATTTATCGATTTTAGCTTTATGGTATGAAATTAGTTAAGTCGAGCAGGGTTTTTTGATAACTAAATCACCCACTTATTATAGATACATAGATTCGCTTAATTACAATCCAGAATCTTTCTAGATTTTTTCGCAGAATCTAAATCACTTTCTAATATAGTAGAACGCCGATTAACCGAACCGCCGATTAACCGAATCGCCAATCGCCAATCCGAATCCGTCCTAAGTTACTATGCAATGTACCTCTATTAATTGTTGTGATTTATTATATTTTGTATTTTCGTCAAGGCCCGCTGGCATTGCAACTTAAATATAAATAAATAAAATAAAATAACTTACTCTGATCGAGATGTTTAAGTGAGCTATAGATAATGTAGAACTGTGTTTGTTAAAATTGTTATAGTTTATTCAATGTGTGGCATCGTTTTTAGAGTTCCGTTCCCAAAGGGTAAAAACGGAAACATATTACTTCGCTGTCCGACCGTCCGTCTGTCACCAGACTATCTCAAGAACCATGGACATTGGACGTATGGTATGAGAGAATGATGCATATTCAAGGTCAAGAACGGTGATAGCTAAAGCTACACTTGAAATTTTCACAGATGATGTATTTCTATTCTATTGCCGCTATAGGAAAAAATACATAAAATAAAATAAATATTTAAGCGGGGCTTCTCAATACAACAAACGTGTTTTTTTGTCGTTTTTGATACGGAAAAATTCGTGCGCGAGTCCAGCTATGTGCAGTCTATGTGCGATAATCCGAATCGACCCCGGTCCCAATTAATTCAGATAATCAGCATTCTACTGAATATGTATTGTGTTATGAAACGCCGACTCTTCCGAAGAAAAGATGAAAAAATGGGATGGTAGTGGTAGTGGGGTAGAAGGGGTAGTGGCGTGGAAGTGGAGTGGAGTGGTGTGGATGCAGGATAGGCGTTGAAGTGGTAGAGATGGGGAAATGGGATTAGTGTGGATGTAGGACGGTGAGATGTAGAGCGTCGGTGGCGTAGGGGTTAAGGCCTTTGACTTTCGATCGGAAGGTGCCTGGTTGGAAACCCACCACGTACCAATGTGTTTTAAATCATCATTACATCCTCTCCCCTCGGACTTCTGCGGCGTGCAGACGTGTTTTACGGAGATCCGCAACCACATTTATTGAATATGTTTTATTAAAAATAAAGTAACAATAATGAGTTTTAAAAATTAAGAGTGCATAATCAAGTTAAAGGTTAGTGTGCCTCTTCCATTTTTGAACGAGTGTATGGCGAGCTCACTCAGTAAGTGACATTTTTATTCATCTCGCGAAGAAATAAAATAAAGCGTCCGAGCAGCTACGCGTTTCGCTGTGCACTATTGCATTGCAGCCGCTCACACGCATTCCACTGTTATCTGTGATCTCGGTGGGGCTCGGCGATCTTCGCTTCGCATCGTTCGTACAACACATGCTTATCCTGCCTGTAACTTACTGCACGCTCACAGCTACGCATCATAATGCTTCGACGTTCGCCACCTCCCTCCGTGTCCCCCTCAGTCCCCGTGCAAGGCAAAATGGATGTTAAGACAAGTAAAAAACAAACTTCACAGCCTGATTTTTCTGTGAACGATCCTAACATCACCATGCGGAAAAGAAAGGGGGAGGAGTGTTCAAAATCCGACCTAATGGAGATGTTTACTGCCTTCACTAAAGAACAGGAATCACGTTTTGATAGATTAACAGAAACAGTACAAAATGGCATACGGACTAATACTGAACAAAACAACGAAATTAGAAAATCTATCGACTTTCTTAGTGCTAAGTACGATGAGATGCTGACAAAAATAAATTCGTTGGAAAAGGAACGTGAATCAGACAAAAAATATATTCAAACTTTAGAACTAAAAATTAATTTATTGGAGCGAAACCAACGGAACTCGTGCATTGAATTACGTAATTTACCTATAAAACAAAAGGAAACAAAAGAAGACCTGATTACCTATGTACAAAAGGTTGGCGCAGTGGTGGACGTACCAGTACAAGCATCGGATATTCGTGACATATATCGAATTAACACGCATAATAAAATGAATAAAAACATTATTGTAGACTTGTCAAATGTTGTACTTAAGGAAAAAATTATATCATCCACACGAAGTTTCAATAAATTAAATCAAAATAATAAGTTATCAACTTCCCACCTACGTATCGAAGGTTCGCGTCAACCTATATTCATGTCCGAACATCTGTCATCACATTCAAAAAAGTTGTTTTATCTAGCGAGAGATTTTGCAAAGGGTAATAACTACCGATATTGTTGGACATCCCGCGGTACTGTTTACTTAAGAAAAATGGATGGTTCCGATTTGATTAAAATTAACAACGAAAATGATTTGGATTCATTAACAAAGAAATAACTCATTCCTTTGTTGCTTTATACTCATGTTTACTTAATTACTTACTTGCATAGTTATATTACTACTAGAATAGTTAGGAACTACTTACTTGTTTTTTCTTATAATGTTATTAACAGATAATTATTTTATACTAAACACTTACACACACACTACTTTTTACACGTATACACCTCTTTATACTGATAACAATTATTACATACAACGTACATTCAAGATTTCAAACGATCTCAGTCTCTTATATACAATATTTTTAATAAACCGGATTTTTTACACTGTCCTATTGTTATATTTATTATATTGGCAAATGGAACTGCTTTTCGATACCGTTGAAAGCGTAAGGTATTATTTGTTTATGTTACGCGTTGCGATTACTTTTAATTTAGAAATATTATTTAGTTTTATTTATGATCTCTTTATAATTGTGTTCATATACTTTACTTTTTAACAATTATGTTAAGTGATTTAAATTTACTTAATAATTTGGATGAATATAAAATATCGGAGTCGTATTTATGTGAACCTGAATCTTGTCAACCTATAATAAAGGATACAAGTTGTTATTTAAAAATACTACAACAAAATATTCGCAGCGTATATAAAAATTGGGATAATTTCTGTACACTTTTAAATAGATTACAATTTCAATGTGATATAATAATTTTGTCTGAATGTTGGCTGGCGCAAGCTCACAATGTACCTTCATTATCAAATTATATTTATTGCACTACGTCTAGGCATTTTAACAAAAGTGATGGAGTTATTGTTTATTGTAAAGAATACTTAAACTGTACAATGGAAGAAATTCAAATTTCAGAAGCAAATTGTATACTTATAAAGATAAATCTTGACACTGTTATTTTGGCGATTTATAGACCACCGTCTTTTAAAAACATTGAAAGTTTTGTTTTGTCACTGGCAATTACTATTTCAGAGCTGTCATTTTTTAAGAGTATTTTAATTATAGGTGATATTAATATTAATATTATTGAATTAACCTCGGAAAGTCAATATTACCTTAATACTCTGGCATACTATGGACTGATACAAGCACACAATCTGCCAACGAGGCAAGGAAGTTGTCTAGATCATATTATTATCAAATCCAAATTGCCTTCTTTGACTTTTATCTTAAATACAGCGGTTACTGATCACGAATCCACATTATTTTGTTTAAAAATAGTAAATAAAATCTCTCTTAATTTAAATAAATATAAACATATTACTAACTTTGAAAATATCTTTGAAAGTGCTAAACAAACTGACTTTTCAATTATTAATGACATTAAAGACCTTAACTTAGCTACTAATACTCTTATTAACATGCTTCAAAACATCATCACAAAAAATACTCTCAAGATAAAATTGCCTAGAAGTAAATTGACCATTAAACCGTGGATTACCGTAGGTCTCCTTAGATGTATTAGAAATAGAGACAGAATGCACTCAAAACTTAAAAAGGAGCCAAATAATGAATGTCTTAAAATCACATATAAAAGGTACAGGAATTATTGCAATAACATATTAAAAAACTGTAAGCGTACGTATGAAAGAAATGAGCTTGCGGCAGCTAAAGGTAACACCAAAAAACTATGGAGCACTCTAAACAACATTGTTAATCTGAAAAAAAATAAAGTAGGAGCTCGCGAACTGCTTCATTCTGAATCGAGCCCTGAAGTGTCTTTAAATAATATAAACGCCTTTTTTGCTAATATTGGCTCTGATTTAGCAATCAAAATTCATAAACCGCCAAATAAAACACACTTATGTTACCTTAATCAGAATAATAATGTAAATTCATTTGCTTTATTTTACACGGATTGCTACGAAGTGGAGGGTTTTATTAAAACTCTAAAATCAGATAGTCAAGGTTGGGATGGGATCTCAGCAAAGGTCCTAAAATCATGCAGTAAATATATTTCTGCTACTCTTGTTGATCTTTTTAATAGATGCTTAAAAGAATGTGTTTTCCCACTTGCTTTTAAACGATCAGTAGTTGTACCAGTCTTTAAGAATGGAAAGAGAGATTGTGTCAACAACTATAGACCTATATCTATATTACCCGTGCTATCAAAAATTTTGGAAAAAATCATTAATACAAGAGTTATAAATTATCTTGAAAATAATCGACTACTTGCAAATACCCAGTTTGGATTTAGGTCAGGAAAATCCACTGATGAAGCAATTCATGCTTTTGTTAATTTTGTCGTAAATAAACTTAATAACAAGCAAAAATGCCTCACCATCTTCTTAGATCTAGCAAAAGCTTTTGACACAGTCTCTCTTCCCATCCTTTTATCTAAACTAGAACAGTTAGGTATCCGAGATCGCCAGTTAGATTTGATCAAAGATTATGTTTCTAACCGTACCCAGAGTGTCAAAATTGGTGATTTTATCAGTGGCGAACTACCCATTAAATTTGGCGTGCCTCAAGGGAGTATTATAGGTCCAACCTTGTTTCTTGCTTATATAAATGACCTATGTAATTTAAAACTAGATAATTGTCAGGTCTTCTCTTATGCAGATGATACTGCCCTAACATTTTATGGTGATACTTGGGATGATGTTAATGTGGCTGCTCAAAACGGTTTCAATGAGGTGTGCACGTGGTTAGCTGTCAACTCCTTAACCCTTAACGCAAGTAAAACTAAATATTTAATGTTCTCACTCCGTAAAATTGACGTCAATCTTAATATTACGGCACATTCCTGTCTTGACAGTACTGTTTGCGATTGTCCCGAAATTGCCAGAGTTGAGAACATTAGGTATTTAGGGGTTGTAGTAGATAGCCACTTGAACTTTGCAGAACATATCAAATCCGTTACAAACAGGACAAGAAAGCTTAGTTACATATTCAAACTGCTTCGCCATGTTGCTGATAAGGAGACACTTCATATTGTATACACTTCTCTTGCTCAATCTATTCTGTCGTATTGTATTACATCTTGGGGAGGATCGTCTAAGTCGTTCATGCTACAAGTTGAAAGAGCTCAGAGATTAATTTTAAAAATTTGTCATTTTAAGCCACAACTTTTTCCTACGGTTGAACTATACAAGTTAACCAGAGTTCTCACAGTAAGGCAACTATATATTTTAAACACAATAGTTAGACAACACCGTTCTATATACTTTACTGTGGGACATAGAAGAATAGATAAGAGACGAGATTTCATGGTCTGTAAAGAACAACCCTCTCCTACATCTTTTGGCCAAAAATTCTTTGCTTTCCAAGGACCTAGGCTTTATAATTTAGCTAACAAATGCCACTCTATTTTTCCTATGTCAAGAAACGTTTGTAAAAGAGTGATTACGGAATGGCTCCTGAATTTAAATTATGAAGAGACTGAAAATCTAATACGAATAGTTTCATAAATATCCATAATTAACATAAATATATACATACACACTGCCACATTAACTCACCCACGCATGCACACATACACACACACATACATACACATTCACACACAAAAACTCACGCACGCGTACACACACACACACACACACACACTCACAAACACACATACACTCACACAAACACACACATACTGACACACGCCATTTTTACTATTACTTTCCTGTTGTGTTTGAAAAGAAAGTCATTGTAATAGTTAATTTAATAGATAAGTACTTTCTTTTATACCTAAGTAAGATTTTTCAAAATTGATTTGTTTACCTTTATTAATGTAATAATAAAAATCTTTTGCTCTCAATATACTTTCAAATATTATTGTTATTAATTGAGGGAGACCAGGAGATCCATAACACAAGGTTTTACTTAGTTTGGACTCCTGTCCCTAGTCTTTGTGATACTATGTTTCTGATTATGTATTTGTATTGTTGGGAAATAAAGATATTTGTATTTGTATTTGTATTGTATTACCAGTTCATTGATCTCCCTACCGACCAGAAATAAGTAATGATGAGTGATGTGGGGAGTGGGGTGGAAGTGATATTACGGGGTCAGCATCTGCTACCTAAGGAGGGGCTAGGGCCTGTCCTGAATCATACCTAATAGGGGTATTTTAATTATGTAGGCACATCAAATATTAAAGTTTACCTAATTTATATGTCACTAGCGGCGCCCCGCGGTTTCACCCGCGTAGTTCCCGTTCCCGTAGGAATATGGGGATAAAATTATGCTAAAAACCTTCCCACTAAATCACACTATCTATTAAAATAAACCGCATCAAAATCCGTTGCGTAGTTTCAAAGATCTAAGCATACATAGGGACATCAGGACAGAGAAAGCGACTTCGTTTTATACTACATTATGTATTGATAACGAATAATATAGGCGTGTTTATTGTTTAATTTTAATCTCGACTGCCTGACCTACATATTGATTAAAGTTATTTTATTACATCGATATTTAGCGTTAGCCCAAAATAACTATTCTACGCGCACGAAGTCGCGGGGCAGAAGCTAGTATAATATATTTATAAAAGCTTTTCCAATCGCTTTATCCAATCCAATTTATATTTTTAAGTTTTGTTCTTAGTATGTCTTTAAACACAAAATTGTATTGAAATGAGTAATGGTTATATTACCTAATTGCCAATTGTATAATCAAATAAAGCAATCGTATCAATATATTAACTTGTAAATAACAAATACAGAGAACTTTAAATTTGAATTGTACAATAAAAATGAACTCTGTCGTATAAAGAAGCTTAGGTCTGAAATAGCTCGAATTCTCAAACGTAATATTGTAGCCAGTGAGCTACAATATTGAAAACTATTTGCAATATCTACACAAACGAACTGAAATTCTCGTATATTCTATTGAACTCTTTGACAGAGGGTACAATCGATCATGTAGTTTATTGTAAATGTATTTGTGGTATTCGTACGTTTAGCTATTTAGTTTTACTTTAACAATGTATAGATATTTAGTTTAGTAATACTAAGTATATATTGTGTGTTTCATTTATGGTAAGTATATATATTAAATTCTTTGAATTATTATAGTTTCTGTTCTTTTTGTGTTTTTAGGAATAAATTCAAAACCTACCTTACTATTTTTTTTTCACAGTTTTCATAAATAGATAAAGGGGTTAACAAATATATTGTCAACTAAATGTAAACACAGCTAAATTCAAAACTGAAACAGCTATTTTAAAAATGTTGAAACTCGGTTCAATATGAAAGTTTTAAATTGAGTTGAGGACTTGTTTCAGTTGAGGTTCACACAGATTTGAACTAAATCTAATCAAACTACGGACGATTAATCTTCGCCATTAGTTTGATATTCCGAGTTCCATTTGATAGTTTATAGTCTTTGGAACTAATTGTATAAATAGTATAGAATATTTCCTTAATGTCCACTTCCTGTGAGAGGTATTAAAAAAGGTTTTTTGATCCATAAATGTTAACCGAGACAAGTTTGAGTGTGTGTATGAATGTATGTGTATTATAATCAGAGTGATTTAATAAGTTATATAATTTAGAATTTAAAGCACATGTATTTTGTTACAAACAGGTCAATATGCAGCTATCGGAGTGGACGTTGAAAAGTACGAGAGCGACGAAGCAGTTCGGTACTTAGCTGGCCCTTTGCGTAAAGAGCCTGAAGCAAGAACCGTGAAAGCATTCCGCTCATACTTGGCAGTGGCACCCTCTCCTTCCCCTTCATACCCAGCGTTCTCCAAAGAAGTCAACAGAAGATTACAGATGCCACCATTTAACTTTACCAATCCACTTTTGGCGTTCGGCGGCGGAAAAGTCGTATGTACATTTGTTATCGCTTGTCGTGACTAAAAGTGGTCCGTCTACTTTCTAAATTACATGTGTTGAATTTAGTTAACTAGTTAATTGATACAAATACTTATCGCACGTTACCTTCATACTGTTTCTCGGATGTTATTGATACCTAAATATGCAATTTAAATCGAAAACTGCAATAACATTTTAACGATAACAAGCGTCCTTAAACTCTACGATTACCAATTAAATATGAATTTAATAAGAGTAAATAACCTTGTTAAGTCCATTAAAATTGTTTGTCACATTAGAAATACAATTTCGGAAAGCAACATTGAATGTTTTACTCGAAAATAAGTATTAATAACGGGACCATCTAAATTTATATTCGCATTGCCGAATTAATTGCAGTTTAAATTAAACCCTCGGTTGACACCCGCCGCATAGATCTCCGTACTAAAATAGAAACTGCAAAATTATGCACTAGTAGACTTTATTTCCTCTGTAATGTATAATTAAGTCTGCATCCTGAGAGTAATTCATTTAGCAGCGAGGAATGGCTCGTAAAGCCACGGGAAGCAAGGGTACGGGGTAATCTAATGACAAAAATCCAATTAGATTAGGACACGGAAAAGAGATTGTCTCAGGATTTCTTTTGCAGACCACACGGTCAGTTCATAATAATACTTATAAAGTAGGTTCGGTACATACTACTTAGACATTGTTTATCATTTACATTCATTATATTATATTAATTTTATACATTCCACTAAAATGTTTAACAGTAGATAAACAAACCTGTTAACATAAGATGCTCACGTCACCGCACTTGGCGTCAAGCCGTATCGTGCACAAATAATTAATGGAGTCAATTTCACTTGCAGTTCAGGTAAATCATTATGTCACCAACTGATACAATTTATGTATTTACTTTGGCGTGTTTCAGTTTCTAAATGTAATTTAAAGTCGATACTAATGTAAGTACATGAATGTATAAAGCTCTTCCATTCCTTCTTTTTACATTCGATAATTATTTTCAATATTTGACAGCTTATGACCACCATATCAATTTTAAGCTGACGTGAGAAGTCATCTTAAAATGAATTAGAAGTTACTAAAACATCAACTCCCGATAAAGTTTTCAAGTCTATATATTTTCTGGTTCTCGTATTCTCTAATTGTAAAATAAAACTTTAAATACGTGACATCGCGACTTTTTCCTGTTCCCACCATTAATCCTAATTGCGATTTTTAACTTTCGTGAGGAAGACATTTTTATTAGAGTTGGTTTTATGACTGCACATTGGAAGACTAACTATGAAGTTATTAGTGCTACTAAATGACTCTAGTCACGTCCGACTTTACTTTAAACACACCGACGTCGTAACTTTTCAGCGCTTTTCTAGAAGTCAGTCACATCACATCTGAATTTTGTAGCACATTTTTATGTTCTGCATTGTATAAATAATGGCGGTGTTTTTGTACATCTACACTGAAGGTTAAGTCACACGAGAGAGTTTATGAGCTTGGAATTTTTTAATAGTGACCGTTGATTTTAAAGAAAATGTGCGTTACTTTAAAAACTTTCTGCCTTACGTAAAATGTGGAACAAATTGTCATCTGCATTTTCAAACTACTTACCTCACTCAAATGGTACCGTAAGTTATAGATTTTTTTATACCCAAAAATACTGACAACATCACTAAATAGAACCCAGTTGAAAAATCTTTCGATATAAATACGTATTTAATTTACTTATATCAACATGCCTACATTGGTCATGATTCTTCGAGTTATACTTACATACTTTAGAAACCTAAAAGCATGTTTTGTATTTCTTTGAATTGGGTAGCGTGGTAGGTGGATTACATTTGTGTTATTAGAGAAAGACCCTTTTGTGGTATAGAACCCATATCAAATGAACTGTCACTTGAAACAATGAAGATTAAAAATAAAGAAACTAGATATTAGTGTCATTAAATCGCGTCATTGTTAGTTTTTTATTAACTTTCGAACTTATTGTAACCTCTGATTACTGAATAGCAAACACATGATAATAAAATACTTAATTAACAAGTTGAATATGAAAGAGATTAAGAGAAACAGTTAAGATAAGCTTAATGACCTAAGTACCACCTAGTAAAATAACTAACCATTAACTATATAATAACTTTCAAAAAAGTAAAAAAAAATACCCGCTGTAGACGAATACGGGCTGATGATGATGAAGCAAAATTGTATGTCTTTTTTAAAAGAAAAACTAACATATTGATGGTGTAATAGATCCCAGTGGAAGCAGCTTGGCTCCACGACTCGGTGTGGGTGTATGCGCGCGCGCTCGTGACAATACTGCAAGCCGGGGAGAACCCGAGAAATGGACGCATCATAGTGGATCTAATGAGGAACACTACTTATCATAGTGTTATGGGGTAAGTTTACACCATTTTTTTTCTTGTTTTTTAAACCTTAGTCCTAGCCTAAAAGAAACTTTACCCTTAGTCCCATTGATGGAGTTGATTTTAAGATTTAGCGTAACGTAATGACACTATTTTAAGTAAGTATAAGTAGATTTAGAGAAGGTAACTAACTAATTCGACATCCAGAAGGCTCTACCAGATATAACGATTACATTTTCTTGGTTAAAGATATTAATACTACAACGGACATAGACACTATGTTATGGTGTTTTTAGCACTTATCTAATCTGTATAAAACTGTTTTTGTTTTTATAATTATCTATGTTTTGTTTGGGTTTTTTCATTAACAATATTATCTTATCATTTGTTTTCACCTGTTCAGTATTATAATTAGTCACTATTATGAATTTCCTAAAGTCTCGGTCTCGCAAATCGTTTATTACGTTCTTCGGTATTGCCTTCATATCTAATCATGGTGAAAAATAAAATGGCTCATTCATCAATCTCAATTAAGTCATAATTCTTTTGTAAAATTGTTTGTGATTTTATTACCGGGAGTGACGTCCGTGAAACGGGATCCTATAATAACATTTTTGTACGCCAACGCTGTAGTTTATCTTTTAAAAAAGCGTCTAGACCCGTCTTAGCGTCCTAACCCGGCTTTTGCATGGGTGCAAATGTTTTGTAGATTTTCTTTTTTTTTTTGAACCCCAACATTCGTGTAATTATCGAGTAATGCGTGAAATAGCATTCGGATGTTTTTCTGTTCCAAAATGTACACAAATTTAGATGTTTTTTTATTTGATGTAAGTATATACTTAGGCCGGTTTTGATGACCGATGATCAATTATTTATTGTATCATCATCAACAACTGAGAGCTGTTGCTCTTGTCGATGTAACAGGTGCAACTCCCTCCGTCAGCCCCTATCTACGGCGGCCTCCTTCGCCAATTATTATTGTATGGTTAAAATAAATATACCTATCTACCTTTTATGCGTCTGTTTCCTTTATACGTCTCTACATAAACCTAGTATCAATCTCGTGATCCATCTTTCTAGCGTCTCTAGTACATAACATGACATATTTAGTACACATAAGTACTTATATTATAAAACCTATTTGTTTCGTCTAGTTACTGGATCCACATGGACGATAATGGCGACGCTGAAGGCAACTACACTCTGTTGTCCGTCGACCCCAGTAAACCTCCAGGACTGTACCCACTGGCCGTTCTACACAAATCAGAGCCGGTAAGTACCTAACCCTTTCTAATTACTTGGTCACTTTTAGTACAGACACACTAAAACACAAATAAAAGAGGTTTAAAGAGGTTGTTTAGATAATTTGATTAGTATATTTACCTTCACTCATTCATTTACTCAGCTACAAAATGTATACAAATTCTTCATAGACATTATCATTCAATCTTGTACAAAGATTTGATATAGGTACCTAAGTAAGTACTTAACTTCCCTTTGAATGTGAAACCAGAGATTAAATATTAAGTAGGTATTATCAGCGACGACGAAGCCTTTGATCCTATTTCACGTCGACAATAAAATAAATTCAACAAATGAATATGAAAGAAAACGAATGGTTTTTGAACTCCACAAACCGAGAAATTGGTTTTGGTCCTAAAATTAAAATCTCCCCTTTTATTCATTGCGTTAAATAAGTGCCGAGTGCCGTTTGGTCTAAAATAAATTGGGGTAAAGCCAACCGCGTAGATAATTGGGTTTCGTTCTTTATATCAAAAGTCAAGTTGAAACATTTCGCCGTAAACAGGAAGTTAATTTTAATAAACGATTGGAAATGGGCTTCGAAACTGTTTTAATTGTATCCAGTTTAGATTAGTCATAGGAACTCATGCATCTACTTTTTATGTTATTTTTTGTCTATGTCAATCCGGTGGTTCGAGAAATATAAAAATATTAATAAAATAGTACAGCTGAGTTCCGCTGTACTCGTATATAATCGTATGACCAGTATTGACGATTGATTTATCTCGGACTGATGAAGAATCTAAATTGATATTTTTTGGAACAGTAGCTTGTTTGGATGCAAAAATAATAAAATAAATGATTACTAACCTACTACTTACTAAATACATATGACCGCTTAGAAGATAGCAACCAAATATTACGATTGACGATTGATTTTTTTCCTCACAATTTTCGACTTTGAATTTACATGCATGTTTTTAAATGCCGTTGTATCGATAACCAATATTATTGATTTTGATATTGTATAATAGAATGAATAGCCTGCTCACGTCCAGCAAGCCATACTGAACGTGGTGAGAATACTTCGCGACGTTTAACTGTTTACCAGAATGGTTTACGTCACAATTGGCTTCAAAGATGCAGTTTGGTGCCAACAGTCGAGATAGGCCTCACATCACACAGTCCAAGGACCTTAATTATACTGGAACTAATAACTCTACGTAATTAGTTAATTTTATTATAATATAATATTTGTATTTACATACTTACGTATTTATGTGAATGCAAACAGGTGTTTTCAAGGAATTATACGCATAATTGAAATATTAGATGTTGCCAACTAAGTATGCATGTATGGAGTTAAAAATAAAAACCTAGATAGATAGGTACATTATTCTCTTTTTAAATTGTATAAAATGAATACTTACTTATAAGTCAACTTTGTTCAGACAATACTTTCATACACTCTGATGGACTATACACCCCTATTTTGAAAATATGGGACTTATTAAAATCAGAATATCTGTAGCAGTAACTGAATCCATATATCCAATAAAAATATCAAAAATGATAGTCGATTACTTATCTTTAAAAAATACCAAATAAATGTCGTATTACCAGACGGCACACTAGCTATCAAGTATTCTGTGACGGCTCGGGTCGATGACCGCGCTCAGCTGTGTATCGCAGCGTTCGGTATAGAATAACAATAAAATTCGGCGGGATTTTGAAAATCTTTGACTTATCATAACTTTTTAAATAAAAGGAAAAGAAAAAAACTAACTTCACTATTATATTGTCACCCGTCGTTTACATTAGCTGTGAGATAAGGTATCGCAATTTCAAAATAAGGGTGTATATGCTATATATGTATAATACTTATTTACACTTAGTTTATACTTTGTACAAACTTTGCTTAGATACTTTTACTTAATCTACTTTCGGTTGTTTAAGTTACACTGTACCTATTCGCTCTAAATTCTTCTAAGTGATAAATGACTGTACACACGCGCTGCATAGTTCGCGTAATGGTTTGTTCAAACATTACCTTAACATTTAAATACCAACATTGTTTTGAATTATGTTCCGTCTAAAATATATTCTTCCCATAACAGAGAATAAATTTCGTAAAATGGTCTTCCGTAATGTTAAACATTCAAAATTTAAATAAGAAGCACTTCTCCCCAATTCTTGTAAGTTCCATATATATGTTTCTTTATTTTTTTATACGCAGGAGGTGAGATATCTGCGGGAATTAAAATGGCCTGGTGGTCAAGCGCCCATGTCCGAACCACCTTGCGGATTCAGAGGCGAAAAGTGTGTCAGTAAGTACTTAACTTACCCTTATATTTCATTTAATTGCAGAAATTCGATAGATTTCTTTGATAGACATGTTTTATTTTGTTAAGCTACAAATAAAAGCCAAGCAAACCGTGTGTCTGAAAGGTTCCAGAGTACTCTTAATGTGTAACGTATGTCGATAGAATCAGCAAGCGGGCCGGACAGTCCATTAGGAGCGGTCGCCTTCGTTTTGTTTAGTGGCGAGCGGCGATCTAAAAAACTAATATGTACCTAGCAACAATGGCGGGCATTAAGCTCAAGTTTTGTAAGCAACTTAGAGAGGTCGGGTCTTGGTCGTAAAAGCAGTGTGATCGTAACGAGTGTGCGACAACCGATGTCGCCGGCCATCGGTCGCACGCGACGCCTGCTGGGCCGTCCCGACGCTAATGTCCCCGATATAACTAAACTACCCACACAGAACAATGCTTCGCCATATCACCAACACGAAAAAGGCTTTACACTACAACTTACGTTACAACACTCGAAGATTAACTTGAGTGCTCGCCCTGTTCTTAAGTATTAACTTTACAAGACTTGTGCAATTAATGGCCTTTTAATACTTAGTCGTTTTGATAATCTAGTAGAGGTCAAAGTTTAAATCAGTTTAATAGCATAAGATTTTGACTGATGGGTATATTTTAAAATATTGAGATCCCTAAAAATCATAGAAATAAACAAGCATGGCATGTAAGAATTGTGTAATCCGGAATTACGTTACAAATTGAATACAAATGCTGTATTAACAATTATTTCACATTCCGTCAGAGTTGCTTGTTAAAAGATGTAAGATATTTAGTTGACAAAGGGAAAGTTGCATTATAAAAATGGTACTCGTAAAGTCGGAGAATTTAATATTTAAATAGTATTAGATACATACTTATATAAACTTGTACATAGTAAAGCTGAGTAAAAACAACTATAATAAAAAATGTTACTAAACTAAATGTCGTTTCGTGTTCGTTAGTTGCAACCAGACGTAGTTTATGAGGGTTTAGTTAGGAAGTAGACAAGTAGGTAGTCGCCCTATCTAGACTCTAGATCTACGACTTTAAACTCTAGGATTAAGAAGTTCGGATTCCATTACAGATTAAAGTTTATTCAGTTAAAAAACAATCTTTGTTTTAATCTTTTGATTTACCGTAACTCATTTCTCATTCAACCATTAAGGTTGAATCAAGCTTTAATGGAATAAAGATTGAAATAAAAATATTACTAGAATATCAATATTATCAATAAGAAAGATCTTATTGAATTCAATCATAAATTAACTTTGTTTTTACTTCAAATTAATATAATATTTGAACTTACTCCTTCAATCAATTACAACTATTCGTTATTACAGTCGACTTGCCGTAACATAATTAATTACACTGTGCCTTCGGTATATTTTTCCGATATCTTTTGGCCCACACTTGTATGCTCTTTCTCACACATAAGTCCCTGTTCTGATATTAAGTAATTGATGTTATAGAATAACTCTCCAACACGAGAGGGAATAGTTATTATTAACAAACATGAGTTACGAGTTCGCTGCTAACATTTTTCCTCACTACAGACCCAATATATTACAATAAGTTTATGGACATATAACATTTCGGACTAAGTGGTCGTTTTTTTCATGTTATGTATTTATCTAAGTAGGTACGTATTAAACTTAGTTTTTACGAGAAAACTACTTCTTATTTATACTTATTTGACATCACGTTACTAGACTATATTACATACAAGTTTGTGAACAGACAAACAGCAGTACTATACCTAGTTTTAGATTGATATTTTAGCCCCATCAACTAAAAATAAAAATATTGGTTTAGAACCTTATACGTTTTTTTAGTAGTGTTTCATTCACTTAGGAATCTTGAAAGATTTATTTCTGCACGATCTTGAGCTCAAATCCTAGCTTAGAATGTAGTTACATATTTTGATATACTTAAGTAATATTATGATATCTTTCCATAGGTCACATAGGAGCATGGGCGCTAGGCGCCTCAGGCGGTACTCTAGTGATGCTTATACTAGCGGCACTAGCTCTGTACCGCGGGTGGAGATACGAACAAGAGCTAGATTCGCTTCTCTGGAAAATAGACTTCAGAGATCTGCATTTACCAGACGAAGAACAACAAGCCAACAAACTGAGTAGGTAAAACTAACTCATATATGTTGTATGCATGATCGCTTTTACTTCTATCATTATTTGTGAAATACACATTTGGTGTTTCCAAAGTTGTATTGGCTTTTCCGTGTTCGATATTTTAGTAAGAACAATACTTTGGTAAGTACTTACTTATAAAAAGTAAGTAAGTACTTAATATAGAGTGTCAATAAGACAATAATTGAAGGCGCAATAAGTGCTAGTTCATAGTAATACCGTTTATTTTATTTGATTTAAACGTTTTTTGATAGCATAAAGTAAGTAAGTACTCCTATCAAATTCTTCAATTGATTATTTTATGGTCGTCGCCACCCTGTACCTATGTCTTAGTTTTATACTTACTTCAGAATCATATAATAATGTACTTATCCTAAATATGTTAAAAAGACGATAATTTAATAGCCATCATTCAAATTATAATTTTGAATATCTTCTTACATAACCTAAGTAATAAACTTCGCTCATCGGATTGAAATTGTTCGGTGTCAAGATTATTACAATTTCCCTGAACCGAATGTTATGTTCAAACTTTACACGTGACGTCTATAATGTTAGGTAAATTCCTCTCATCACGAATTCGACGTGCTTAATTTAATGTTACTTTAAATTTAAGTGGAAACTTTATGAAACTAGTGTTTGTGTCGTGACGTGTCTTGTGAATAATACGGATATTATGACGATAATACAGTCGTACTATCTTCCACATACACAGATAATTAATCAATGAAAACATCCTATAAGTAATTTTATTACACCATCAATATTTGACAAATGGCACAGAGGTCAACATGCCTTCAAACGTTGTTGGGTTGTGGATTCAATTCCTGTATAAGGCAAATATTTGGGTGATCAATGATTATTGTATTTTTTCTGGGGACGTGAATGCATGAGTACGTTCTTGTATCTCTGATAGATAGATACGTATGAGGTATGAGTGACTATGTTCGTAGTTTCTGATACACTATATTTTAGTTATAACAAAACCCTAAACAAAATTGGTCAGAGCTGATATTTTCCAGCAAGATAGCAGCGCGGGGGGTATAGCCAACACTTCTAACGTGGTCAGTGAGAAGAACGGCGGCAGTACCGGCGGCGTCAGGTCCAGTCAGGTCTCCCTCAGTTCCAACCCTGACCTGGACTTTCGGTACTCGGCTATATTCACCGAAGTCGCCTTCTATAGAGGAAGATTGTTGGCAGTCAAACGCGTAAGGAGACATCACATCGATATTAGCAGGGAAATTAAGAAGGAACTTAAAATTGTAAGTTATTTTTTGTTGATATTCTTTCTAAGGCTAAGGTCGTTTTCATAACTGTAGTTATGGGAAACGGGTATACGTCATCCGTATGAGTTTTCATAGTGAAGACACAGGATTTCCCCTAGAATATCGTTTCTTTTTAATTGTTTAATACGGGATTCGCTCCGCGTAGAGCCTGTCAATCAGCTGTGACACCAATCTTAATTGAACTAAAGAGTATGAATTCGTAGATTAACAATTTACTAAATTATTTTTCATATTTTGTGACATAAATAACGCAAAGTAACAAATAAGAGCCAATTTCTGAATTACTTATATTTCTACAAAAAAAATACGCCACAGACAGAGCTATTAGGTATCTGTTTGCCGAAATCCTAAAATAGAACATATTTGCTCCTAAATCTATTAGGAGCAAAAGCTTTCACATACATTTATAAATGAAATATTCACTGTTATGTTATAAATATTCACTCAAGCCGCCAAACAAATAACATCCAATATGATTTGAAATATTACGGAATCAGAGACTAAAACAAATCACATAAGTAGCTACCAGAGTCATCCCACTTTCATAATATCGCAGGTACGGAATATAACTTATAGCAGTGTTTGCGTACCTGTGATAAATGAAGAGAAAATGAGGGGAATCAGTAAGCTTCCAAAACATTGTAATATTAGCATTTCTTGTTTCATTTCCGGGGTGAAAATATATTTGGCCTACACTTTGTATTATTTAAGATTATTATGCTAACGTAACGCGTTTATTTAAGTTACTTTATGTTTTATCTACGCTGCAAAAACCTACTTGGGTACTACATTATACACGATTACTGGTTAAGTCGACCTATACCCATCAAGGGCGTGTAGTTTACATCGTTTCTGACTGATTTCACCATGAAACACTCTACCCTCTAAACCTTACCGTTTTCGAGATATTTCAATTTATTTGTTTTTATAAAAATCACCGGATCTTCGGCTATAAGCTTAGATATTTTCAAATGCGTATGTCTTATTATTACTATTACTTGATTTTAACGTTTAAAATAAGGTGCTTTGTGACCCCAATAACCAATATTGTACCTAAAATGAATAAACAAGTAGTTGTAGACGATTAAAACTTATCTATCTATACACCCTTATTTTGAAATGATGGGACTTATTAAAATCAGAATATCTGTAGAAGTAACTAAATCCATATACTTATCTTAATTAAAACTTATTTTTAATAAGTATATTCTTTTAGTCTTTGGCCGATCACCATTGTTGTGTTGGATGCGCGCGAATAGAAAAACTGTTTATTTATTAGCGAAAAATGATAATTTCTTCGCAAATGTGTTGAAAAACGTTGTATGATACACGCGTGTATTGATGATTACTATCCTCGGCTATCTTCAGACCCTCGCCTGACGACTCGGGCCTCAATAGCGCCTCGGAAGTAATCACCAACTTACCTCGCTTGTACCATAAATAACTAATATTGGCCGGTAAACTTAAATTTAAGTAGAGTAATAATTAGTTTATATTGTGCTAATAATTTTATATATAAGATATGTATATCCCAGTTGGGTAGGACAGTTTATATAATACTAGCTGTGCCCCGCGGTTTCACACGCGTAGTTCCCGTTCCCGTTCCCGTGAGAATTTCGGGATAAAAAGCATTCTATGTCCTTTTCTCAGACCTACTGACATGAGAATCGGAAATCGGAGAGAATCAAGCCGTTTCGGAGGAGTACGGGAACGAACATTGTGACACGAGAATTTTATATATTTTTTATTATAGAATAATAATTGTTTTTTTAGTAATGATTACATATGATTAAAATATTTTAACATCCGGTAAAGAATTTGTTTGATTACATAGAGACTTTGAAAAAGTCAACTAGGTGACATAAATAAACCAACTTCCACGCGGACGAAGTCGCTGGCATCAGCTAGTAAAAAATAATACAAATCAGAAAGTTTATTTTTCGTTCAAGGATATCTAGAAAAATAATTATGGCACCTGTTTGGCAGATATGCCTAAAAATATCTACGTTTCATCAGCTATCCAACGAGGTATCTAGGGTTTTATCGAAACTTTGTACAATACATATAGTTTTATAGGCTACTGGGGAGAATAAATAAAACAATAGGTCAGCATACAGAGCAAGATACTAAACTTATTAAACTTTTAAGTTCTACACACACCATTTTTGAGTCTAAATTTCATGTTCGACATGTCGGCCCCTGCGTTGCACACGTCTTCGCATTCTTTTGCGAAGACCAGTTTTCACTACTCCCGTAGTTAATTTTGTTCTTATTTCATTGGCCGCATTAATGATTCTGTCTCTCAGTACTTCAATCGATGAAATTGGGTTGGGCTCACTGTACACGAGACTCTTCATGTGCACCCACACATAAAAATCCATGGGGATTAAGCCCGGACTTCTGTCTGGCCAGGGTATAGGCCCACCTCGTCCAATGCATTTGTTTGGATAATTTGTGTTAAGCCAATCTCTGATACTGTTCCTGAAATGGGCAGGGCAGCCATCACGCTGAAACCACATGTCTCAAATAAGATTGAGTGGCAATCTTCGAAAAAAAACATTTTGACTTTTCGACATTTTGATTTTTCGACGTTTTGATTTTCGACATTTTGATATTTCGACGTTTTGGTTTACGGCATCTTGATTTTTCGACGTTTTGATTTTCGGTGTTCTGAGTTTTCGAAATTTTGATTTTCGATATTTGGATTTTTCGACATTTTGATGTTTCGACGTTTTGATTTTCGGCATTTTGTTTTTTTGACGTTTTGATTTTCGGTGTTCTGATTTTTCGATATTTTGATTTTCGATATTCTGACTGTCGATTTTTTGATTTTCGACATTTTGATTTTTCGACGTTTTAATTTTCGACATTTTGATTTTCGGTGTTTTGATTTTTCGACGTTTTGATTTTCGATATTTTGATTTTCGACATTTTGATTTTCGGTGTTTTGATTTTCGACCTTTTTGATTTTCGGTGTTTTGATTTTTCGACGTTTTGATTTTCGACGTTTTGATTTTCTGCATTTTGATTTTTCGGCGTTTTGATTTTTCGACGTTTTGATTTTCGGTGTTTTGATTTTTCGATATTTTGATTTTCGGCGTTTTGATTTTCTGCATTTTGATTTTCGACATTTACATTTCGGTGTTTTGATTTTTCGAAATTTTGATTTTCGATATTTTGATGTTTGGACATATTTATTTTCGACATTCTGACTTTTCGACATTTTGATTTTCTGCATTTTGATTTTTCGGCGTTTTGATTTTCGGTGTTCTGATTTTTCGAAATTTTGATTTTCGATATTTTGATTTTTCAACGTTTTGATTTTCGGCATTTTGATGTTTCGACATTTTGATTTTCTGCATTTTGATTTTTCGGTGTTCTGATTTTTCAAAATTTTGATTTTCGATATTTTGATTTTTCTACATTTTGACTTTTCGATATTTTGATTTTTCAACGTTTTGATTTTCGGCATTTTGATGTTTCGATATTTAGAGTTTTCGACGTTTTGATGTTCGGTGTTTTGATTTTTCGAAATTTAGATTTTTGACGTTTTGATTTTCGACATTTTGATTTTTCGACGTTTTGATTTTCGACATTTTGATTTTTCGACGTTTTGACTTTTCGCCATTTTGATTTTTCGACGTTTCGATTTATGAAATTTCGATTTTAGATAATTAGATTTTTCGACATTTTGATTTTCGATATTTTGATGTCCCTATGTATGCTTAGATCTTTAAAACTACGCAACGGATTTTGATGCGGTTTTAATAGATAGAGTAATCACTCTAACCTTCCCACTGAATCCAGTGGGAAGGTTTTTAGGATAATTTTGTCCCCATATTCTTATGGTAACGGGAACTACGCGGGTGAAACCGCGGGGCGCCGCTAGTAATAATTAAACCACGATTATAACGAAGAAACAGTTTCTTAGTAACAAAATAATAAACAACACACATATGAATATAAGTTGCGTTAAACCCTTATTTCACATGTTTATACCTTAGTATTAAAAGCTTAGTCTTTTCGTATTGTTTTAAGATATAAGCGAAAGCGAATTAGTCTTAATAATCATTCACTCCATCATCTCATTACAGTTACTAACCCCTAAGTTCGAAGCTGGTATCTAGGGTATCAGAAACTACGCACACACTCATTCATACACACACCCAGACCGAGACAAACATTTTCGGTTCACACAAATATTCACCCCGCACGGGAATCCATCCCGCAACTTTTACGGATGGCAGTCCGGCATGGTGACCACTCTGCCATCGAGGTCGTCGTTATTGAGTTTACATTTTAATCGAGACATCATACAGTCACAATTTTTTTGTGATTTTTTAAAATGTAACACAAATACTAAGTTATTATTTAGTTTATGAATGTCCCAGTAATGGAAACTTATTGTAGGCACTTTTGCCACAAACAAATTTTCTCACGAAAAAATGGATGTTTTGCAGGTTTATTTTGTTTTTCTCGCAAGAAAAAACTGTATGAGTTTTAAAACGTTCTTTATCTCCTCCGGAGAAGTACCACACTCTCATTGGGGTCAATCAGGTTGTCTTGTGTGCTCCGTGACCAATCCACACTCGGCCAATCAATACTCGGATCAAACCCACCGAAGTACACGCACTCGCACAAAATGACGTCATTGATACATTCGTGGCTGACTCGGCTATAGCTCAACGTAGCTGAGCTGCGTGGCCGTGGACCGTGGGCGTAGCGTGCGTGGCGGTGAGTTCGCGGCTTAAGGGCTAATCGCTGATGATAGCTGATGAAACGTAGATATTTTTAGGCATATCTGCCAAACAGGTGCCATAATTTTTTTTCTAGATATCCTTAACGAAAAATAAACTTTCTGATTTGTATTAGTTTTTATAAGTTTTAATCGTCTATAACTACTTATTTATTCATTTTAGGTACAATATTTTGTTATTGGGGTCACAAAACACCTTATTTTAAACGTTAAAATCAAGTAATAGTAATAATAAGACATATGCATTTGAAAATATCTAAGCTTATAGCCGAAGATCCGGTGATTTTTGTAAAAACAAATAAATTGAAATATCTCGAAAACGGTAAGGTTTCACCATGAAACACCCTACCCTAAGGGTGTTTCATGGTGAAATCAGTCAGAAATGATGTAAACTACACGCCCTTGACGGGAATAGGTCGACTTAACCAGTAACCCTGTATAACGATAAATATGTATTATCTTTATTTAGTTTTTACGTCTTCTTTTTATAATAGGACGTGTTCAACTGAACTAAGTTCTCAGTGATGTTTATAAGTTTCTCAGAAATATTAGTTCCGGCCTGAAACTAACTTTTGCTGCACAGCCTATTGTTAATTTCAGAAGTGACAGAACATGGTTAGATATTCTGACCATCTTACTTAGACTTTAAGAGCTAAGATCTTAATTAGGTTGAACTCGCTCAATGTAGCGATAACTCTTCCAAAATTACAATTCATGAAAAGTCAACAGTCGATTCACTCTTGATATATCTTCATTGTGCACCGCTAAAACTATATTCTACGTCTACGATGGTATAATTATGTGAAATGCAACGCATTGTACCTGAAAACAAAGAGCGAACTCCAGAGAGTGGGAATAGTAAACGTTTCCCAAGTACAAAGTAAATAAACCCAGTTTACACAGGTGTGGATAAAACCTAACTTGAACTACGTCCAGACATTCTATTCCAATACGAGTAACTAGTTTTACATTTTATTTTTTCATTTAGTTTGTGTTGAAGTTTCTTGCGGTTGTTTACTACGATTTTCCACGAGACCAAAAAGGGTATCCTTAGCTTCGCTAGCTCAAAAATTTGGTTAGAATACCACCACGGATCAACGCTGTCGTAGGGTCACCACTCGAGGTGACAATTTACGCCTAAAGTTCAAAGTAATTAACGATTTAATTTCACAAGCAGGTAAACACGGTACCTTACTCCAAACCCATGTGTTGCGTGAAATAATTTTCCAATTAAATTCATGGGAAGTTCCTTCGCACGCTCCCACGTGTGCAAGAATTCCATTTCATTATTTGTTCTATCTCTGTTGGGAATTGACCTGTCAGTTCATGGAAGGTTAATTTATTACTGTTGTTTCGTGCAAACTAAAGTTTTTGCCCGACTGCAACAATACACGGAAGGAAGTATTAAGTGTAGCTACTTCACATCATTTTTATTTTTCGTCGTAGGCAAGCTTTATCAAGTAACTAGCTGTGCCATGTTTAGCCCTCGTCCTATACTTAGGTCTTAGCGTGATTGTCTCATCCCTTCATGATAAATTAAGTAACCAACACAAAATTAATTTTAAAAATAGTTTAGCCCGTTCCATTTTAAACAAGCTCTAAGTACAGCATCTTTAAAAGCTCGTATTAGATTAAAATAAAAATAAGATTTGAAGATTCAATGAGTTCTCACATCCAATTTCAACTAGGTACTCCAAATAACTTATATCACTAGTGTTAAATTTCATGTTTGTATGTTTCAGATGAGAGATCTACAACATGATAATGTCAATGGATTTGTGGGTGCATGCATTGAGCCGCCTAATGTATGCGCCTTATCCGAATACTGCACTAGAGGTAGTCTCAAGGTATATATTCTTAAATAAAGACGAGAGAAAGCTTTACTGAAGTTAGATTTTTGGTAAGAATTTATTAACTATTAATCATTCCTCGTTTCAGGATATACTAGAAAATGAGGATATAAAACTGGATAACATGTTCATTGCATCATTGGTTGGAGATATTATTAGGGTAAGCAAGACAAGTAACGCACGGTACTTACTTATTAAGTAATTGGTTAAGGAACATTTTTAACCAACTTCAAATAGAAGAAAAAAATGAGCTTTTACTTAATTTCGTTAGGTTTTTAAACTTAAAAATCCGTATACTTGTTTTTAAGCTTTTCTTATTTTCCAGGGTATGATATTTATTCACGAATCCCCGTTGCAATATCACGGGGCCTTGCGCCCTTCTAATTGCCTGGTGGACGCCCGCTGGGTGGTCAAACTGGCGGACTTTGGGCTCAAGGAGTTCAAAAGAGGCGAGCTGCCTCCATCTGACTCCATCGGGCTGCGGTCTTATATTGAAAGTAAGTTTAATATTAGAGCCTGCCCTTACAGTTACCATTGCGTCGTTTCACATTGTAAATGTACTTAGAGCGTGAGCTGTGGCAAGAGCTGTTCTGTTTGTACTTAACGTGAACTTTACAAATTGAAATCTGAAGATGTCATAACGAATAATGCCTTATCCAGAGTTGGTGTACATGTCCCCGGAGCTGCTCCGCGGGCGCGGGTGGGGCGCGGGGTGCGCGGCGTGGGGCGCGGGGTGGTGGGGCGCGGGCTCCGCCCCGGGCGACGTGTACGCGTTCGGCCTCGTGCTGTACGAGCTGCACACGCGCCGCGGGCCGTTCGGGCCCGACGCGCCGCCCGCGCCCGCGCTGCTCTCCGCCCTGGTCGAGCCAACACCGCCGCATTACAGGTAGGTACGTGTCACACTACTATTAGTACCACCAGTGACATACTAAACTTGACACTAACTACTTCTATTGAGGATATGCCGATATGTCCAGTAGTGGACGACTTCGGACTGATGATGATGAAAGACATAATATGCCTTTACTGAGCATTCCTACGGATTCCACACCACAGAGCAGGTCCTGTCCAGGTTTCATGATATTACCTACTAAGGCGAGGAGGGTCATGCATGTCAGCTGCGGTGAATCCATAGCTTTTGCTATTTATTAACCGATGTTTGTGTTACACGTTTCCCGTAGACCCCCACTGGACGTGCTGTCGGGCGGGTTCGACTGCGTGCGCGAGTGCTGCGCCGAGTGCTGGGCGGAGGACCCCGCCGCCCGGCCTGACTTCAAGGTCATACGGACCCGGCTACGACCGCTTAGGAAGGGGATGTGAGTGTTTCCACCAAATTTTAACGTAAAACTTTGCTAAATCATCGACAATCGTGACGTCACTTAATAGAGCCCTCTAAAGACTAACAAACAACATCGCAGCAGGTACGCACAAAGGACCCATATTAGAAGTAAACTAATTGCAGAGAACTACCTACCCATACTAACGAAAGCCTTATTTTATGTTATTTTATTACAAATTATTATTATTACGATAGTTTTTCTTATATCAAAGCTTGTTTCCAGGAAGCCGAATATATTCGACAACATGATAGCCATGATGGAGAAATATGCGAATAATCTGGAAGCTCTTGTGGACGAGCGGACGGATCAACTACAGGAGGAGAAAAAAAAGACTGGTAAGTATGTTCAATAACAGCTTCACTTTTACGGTGTTCTAATCTGATGGAATCTCTGAAAAGACTACACCGATTCCGATGGGACTTCATTCGCAGATAGCTAATATTATAAGGAGTACTTAAGCTAAATTTTTACCCCGTATTTTAGAACAGGAACTACGCGGGTGAATCCATGTGGTGCAGCTTGTATCGTATCACATAGTAATTGAATATTGATTCGGTCATTTTATAACCATAAAATCTTCAATAAGGTTGCGGGTTCGATTCCCGTGCGGGGAGAATATTTGTGTGAACCACAAATGTTTGTTTCGGTCTGAGTGTTTGTGTGTGAATGAGTGTTTGCGTAGTTTCTGATACCCTATCTAGCTACATACAAGATTGTGAATGAGTGTTTGCGTAGTTTCTGATACCCTATCTAGCTACATACAAGATTGGAACTTAGGGGTCAGTTACTATAATGACATGCTGTATAGTGAATGATAATGTTATGTTAATAATTCTGCCATTTAGATGCATTTTTTCTGCACATGACTTGTCAATTTGTAAGTAGATATGTATTTATGAGTGTTATTTATTCCAGAGGCGTTACTAGAGGAGATGCTGCCGGTGCCGGTGGCGGACCAATTGAAGCGCGGGCGGCGCGTGATGCCTGAGAGCTACGACTCCGTCACCATATACTTCAGTGATATAGTCGGGTTCACCGCCATGTCTGCTGAGAGCACGCCATTACAAGTAACGATGATTACACATCTTCACTACATAGTATAAAACAAAGTCGCTTTCTCTGTCCCCATGTACCTATGCTTAGATCTTTAAAACTACGCAACGGATTTTGACGCGGTTTGTTTTAATAGATAGTGATTCAGTGGGAAGGTTTTTAGCATAATTTTATCCCCATATTCCTACGGGAACGGGAACTACGCGGGTGAAACCGCGGGGCGCAGCTAGTCTTATATAAAAAAAACTCGTGTCACAGTTTTAGTAACCTTACTCCTCCCAAACGGCTTTACTGATTTTTACCAAATTTTATATGCATATTCAGTAGGTCTGAGAATAAGACGTAGGATACTTTTTATCCCGAAATTCCCACGGGAACGGGAACTACGCGAGTGAAACCGCGGGGCACAGCTAGTATTATTATATTCAACGTGTATCAACACTGACTTGGTACGAATCAGGGCGTAGAGATCATGTGGCTTAAGCGCTTCAGATCTAACTTCATATTTAAAATTAAAAGAAAACATCTATTTGTTTTGATGATGAATTTTTTTTGCAGGTAGTAGATTTTTTAAATGACCTTTACACATGTTTCGATTCAATATTGGAAAGCTTCGATGTGTACAAGGTGGAAACAATAGGAGATGCTTACATGGTGGTAAGTTTGGATTTCTATTATTAAATTGTAAATAGGTAAGTACCTAAACATTTTGTGACACAACATTCCTTCTTATAAATAAACCTAGTACCTATACGTATTTACCTTGCAATTTATTTCCATAGTTTACACTCCTCTATATTCAAATGCCAATTTTTCTCAAAGAACTGACTAAATCTAGAACACTTAAGTACCCACAATTTTCACACAACATGGTCTAACTGCGGAAAACGTTCCATCAAATTTCGTCATGTCCCTACAGATACGCTAGTACTCATCATTATACTGTGCCACAGGTGTCAGGGCTCCCGATCCGTAACGGTATAGTGCACGCGGGCGAGGTGGCGTCGATGGCTCTGGCACTCCTCTCCGCCACAAGGGCTTTCAGAGTACGACACCGCCCAGAACACCGGTTATTGCTCCGCGTTGGGATACATTCTGGTAATTATTATCATCATTTTATTCTTTGGCACGTTGTCATCTTAACACTACGTGCAATGCAAGATATACTTAGAAATAGCATGTTTTACATTACACGGCATTTTAGTGCATCGATGTTGGGTTTTCTGCATCCAGGTCCTACCCGAAATACGAATCAAAGTAGTATCTACTCGTCTATGAACATAAACGTACTAACATAGCGCCTTTCGTCGTATGAAAGCTAGCTATCCTAATATAATCGAATATTTCAGGACCAGTGTGTGCAGGCGTAGTTGGATTGAAGATGCCCCGGTATTGCCTTTTCGGCGACACGGTTAACACTGCCAGTCGATTTGAATCTACAGGAGCTCGTGAGTTTCATCTTTTTTATCTCATTTCATTTATAACACCTTTGTGTTATGTTACTTCTGAACAAATTTTTCAATTTAGTTTTATTTTTCAGCACTAAAAATTCACTGCAGTTCAGCTTGCAAGATATTACTCGATCAGTTAGGAGGATACATATTAGAAGAGCGCGGAATCGTATCTATGAAAGGGAAACGCGATCAGGTACTTGAATATTTCAATACTTTACGCGTGGAAATTGTGATTAGACAGATTAATAAGGGTATTTTGTATTAGGTTACTTATTGGCTTCGAGGCGAAGAGCCAGCGGCGGCGGCGGCGAGAGCGCGGCGACGAGCGCAGAGGGAAGACGTGCCACAAGAGAAACGGGGACAGAGAAGTTCACTCAAAACAAAGAATTGGAAGAACCAAGTAGGCGGTCTACATAGGTACGCATTTTTTAACGGAACTAAGATATAAGCCCACATAAATCAAACTTAAAAATAAAACTTTTCGTGGTTTCAGATGCTGTAGTTTGGAATCTCCAAAAAAGTTAAGATTTGCATCGGGCAATCATTTAGAATCTCATACGGACAGCGTTTTACATCATCGGAGCGATGAATATTTGATGGAAGTAAGTGTAGTTTGTTCTTGATATGTGCCATCATCTCAGCAGTAGAGCTAAATCTCTAAATCCCTAGTAGTTTGGTTGTGCACCGTGTAGTAACGTGTGTCCGCGTGCAGGTGGTGGGCGAGGCGCGCGGCGGCGCGCTGCTGGAGGCGCCGAGCCTGCGCCACGAGCACACGAGCGTGTCGTGCCCCATCATCGAGCACTCGGCGCCCGCGCCCGCGCCCGCCGCCTGCGACATCAAGCTCGTCGTCAACGGCTGCTCGCTGCCCGACGCCGACCCCGACGCCGCCGCCGGCGTGCCGCTGCTCGCGGACGCCAGCACCTAGTCAACGCCCGGGGGGGAACGCCCGGGCTCGTCCCCGCTATGTGATCTACGTCAGTATTAAATGAGACGAAACGTTCGATAGAAATTATTTAATAACATTAAACTCTTATTTCACAATTGACGGTAACATCGTTTTATTTTCACTTACACTTATTATTTACAGCGACCTTTCATATACACGTACATGTAGGGTAAAATATACAAGAGGGCGGGGGTCGATCAGACGGCGGACTCGCGGTCGAGCAGCGGCGGCGCGCGGCGCAGCGAGGCGGCCGAGTCGCGCGGCGCGCCGCCGAAGAAGCCGAGCAGCCACGAGCCCAGCGCGAACCGCGGCTGCTTGCGCTCGCCCTTCGGGTCCACGTTCTCGAGCGAGCGCCAGCGCTTGTAGTACTCGATGTAGTGGTCGGGCGGCTTGCGCGCGCGCGCCTTGCCCTGCGCCTCGCGCAGCAGCGGGCTGTGCTCCGTGCGCGCCAGCTCCTCCGCCGCGCCCACCACGGCGCACGCCAGCACGGGCTCGCACACGGTGGCCACGGGCGCGTCGGCGTCCAGCGAGCGCGCCGAGCGGCCGCGCGCCGCGCGCGCCGGCGCCAGCGCGTCCAGCGACCGCGCGCCGCGCAGCCCGCTCGCCGCGCGCGCCTCGCCCTCCGCCGAGCACGCCGTCGACGATGCGATCGAACTTAGTGCGTTTCTGGAATCGAAGACCGACAGCGTTAATATGTGCCCCGGACGTGTCCCGCCTTTTACCCTCGCCTCCCTCCGAGGTGCCCCTCACCTGGGCCTCGAGTTGGTGTCGGAGCGCATGCGGCGCTGCGCGGGCGGCGAGGCGGGCGCGGGCGCGGGCAGCGAGCAGCGCGACCCGCGGTTGCCGGGGTCGGTGGCGCTCGCTATTCTTTGTCTCACGCCTCCGCATCCTCCTGAAACAAGGGGAGAATATTTATTCCGATACGATTCAATATCGTGATTTCCAAAGCTAATTAATTATAAAATGCACGAACCGGAGAGCGAAGGATGTCGGGAGTCCGTCAGTCGGGGACTTCGTCGCGGGCGCCGGAACAGCGGCCGCTCCTCGCCCTCCACGGCTCTCTTCTGTATAGCTTTTTCTGTAGCGCTGACAAGCCAGTACGTTTGTAGCTGTAATACATTTAAACATTAAATTATAGCTCAATTAATAGCAAGGAACGCGAAATAAAACATGAAATCAAGTTAAAACCGACCTGTCCTTTCCCCTTGATGGGTATAGTCCCTCTCGGCTCGACTATGTACCCGCCGAGCTTATCAAGCGCCTGCTTGCAGCTGGGCGAGATGTGTATCCTGAGCGGCTCCCCGTTGGACTCCATGCGGCTGGCGGTGTTGACGGTGTCCCCGAACAGGCAGTAGCGCGGCATCGTCAGCCCCACCACGCCCGCCACCACCGCGCCTGGACATTACCACTTCATCATTATCGGAGCTGATGACTGATTTTGCATACCATTACACTAGTAAAAGGCTTCTTGTCCACAATTTGAAGATACAATTCTATTTTAGGCCAAATCCATTTTTTGCCGCTATCATTGATGGCTATACAGCCTCACGTAATAATATAACCATAACCGAAGAAATAAACTAACCAGTATGTATTCCTATTCTAAGTTTGAGTGTTTCGTTAGGCCGGTGTGATATTTTATGACTCTTGACTGCATTTAACAGTTCCAACGCCATCGATGCAATTTCTCCAACGTGTCTGTCGTTGTTTCGTATGGGAAGACCTGAAACCTGGAAATCAAGATTTGAAAGTTAATTATTTGCTTCCGCAAGTACGTTCGCAACCGGAAAGAAAAACCTTCGTCATATATCAAATTTATTCCTTTACATATTTAGTAATATAATAAGTACTTACCACCATATAAGCGTCGCCGATAGTTTCAACCTTATAGACGTCGTAGCCTCTTATAATCCTGTCGAACACTGTGTAAAGGTCGTTAAGGAAGTTGACGACTTGTAGCGGTGTGCTCTCTGCCGACATAGCGGTGAAGCCGACGATATCACTGAAGTATATGGTCACTGAATCGAAGGACTCCGGTTCGACTCCCTCTCCGGTAGTCAAACGACGGGCCACCGATCTGTAACAACACGTTACTGCGTTAAAAAACACCTAAAAACTATTTTAATGTCCAACTATAACTACAAAACTCTTTAATTTACATTACCGTCATGCCACACGCTACGAACTACAATTTGTCATTAGGTGCTGTGAATAGAAATATCTACTACTACAGTTGAAAAGGTATTACAATATTTTAATTTTAAAATGATACTACAACCCCTATCTACATGCTCATTCAATGCATACCTGAAAAAAATAAAAGTTTAAATTTTGTCAAATGTTATTTTTTATTCGCAGTTTTGTCACCAAAATCTATTAATGTAATAATAAATAACATTCTTTGACAAGTTAATGATACCTAAATTGACAAATGTGTGAAGATAGGTACATTAACTTGTGTTGAACTTATTGCTAAGCCAGAAAGATCCATCACCGAAGGAAGAGTGTCGGCACCACCACATGACAGAACCCAAGCAAGCTCTAACTACTCAAACGCTGTTAATGAACAAAGTGAATCACACTCGTCACAGAGCCGCGTGCGATGCGACACTGTGACGTCAACCTGCACCTGCAGTGTAAGGCAAATGATTTAACTACAATCACCAATAGGGAGTTAATTACCTCAATACATTTTCACGACATTTCTATAATCGATTCAACCTCCACATCTGGAAAGAACACAAGTACAACAAAGTGAATACATTATTTGTTTTTGATGAATGTACGACTGTTTTACACCAAGTCCATGTCGACAATACACAAGTTAGGACTAAACGTATAGTACGTTTACATTTCTAGGCAGATTTAGTAGGAACCTAGTTTCCAGTTTGGGAAGTTGATAAAATAAACTCATCAATAAATTTTCGAATACAATTACAATACCACCCTATTGGTAAACACATTTTTTTTCTAACCCTTCGAAAGTGTAAATAAAATAATGTGAGAGTCAAACTACCAATACAGTGTAACAAACACACCTATAATAGACACATACAATAATCTAATTCCATAGCGCAAAATTTACACACAAAAATAGCCCTTATCACGACAGTATAAGTGCTTAATCTAAGTACAGTATAAAATGCATTGACAAGACTTGGACCAAATGTAAAGCAGTACACACATCGCTGCGTCGCCGTCCAGGTATGTCATACATCTTGTTGTAATTGCGTCTTTGTGCTCACTTTAATACACCAACATTTAACAAAATAACCTTCAAATTAGTACATAAATAAATTAAGCGTTCCGCTTAAACTATACAATAAAATGTACACAGGTTATTGATAACATGTACATGCAATAAGTAAGGACCACCAAAGCGTTCACTTGCCTGTTCACTCGTTCTAGGGACACTGTTTGTAATGTATTTTAGGTACATAGTTTTATGAGGGTAGGTGAAACATTAGGGACACTTAGTGTGGTCATGTTCGGTTATATTTTACTGCAACAAGGTTTATATGTTTATATTATAAGAACAGGTAAACGGCGATACTTACTTAGGTAACATTCTATGCAGTAGGTCTTCAGTTTTCTGTTTCTCTTCTATCAACAATCTCGTTCTCTCATTGACTAGTTCTTCCAAATTGTTCGCATATTTCTCCATCATGTCCATCATTTGGTCCATTATGTTTCGAGACCTACAATCATTTGATAACTAAACTTAAAAAGTACTAATTTTTATCTGTTTTAAACAAAATACGAGTATACAAATTCTGTAAAACCGTCTTCATAAGCGCCCAAATAAAATACAAAATTTGTTCTACTTACTTGCCAGACTTGACTTTCTTGAGGCTTCTCCTAATGGTCGGGAAGTCCGGCCTGACGTTAGGATCCTCCGCCCAGCAGTCCTTCATACAAGCGATGACGTAATCCTCGGTGATTCCCTCCAGAGCCGAAGTATCGGGACGAAACACTTCCTCTCCATCTAACTTTGGTCTTTTAAGCCTGTCTATTATATCTGAAATATTAATAAAATAACACTTATATAGATTGTAATTTTCAAGAGCTTTTAAACTATCGCATATTCATAGAGATAATCAGCGGAGGTTTATGCTCAACAGGAATACGGAAATTAAAGGTCATTGGCTAGAGTAGTCAATAGTAGAAATGAAATTAAAGTCGATCAAAAAAAGGTAAAAAATAGACTACGCATTATAACATATCAAGTATGTAACCAACTATTGTCGTGGTCACCAAATTAACCACCCCTGCTGAGATAGTGAATATATAAATCGCTGTAACACTAACATTTCATGTAAGTAAATAACGATACCTTTGGGTTCCATAGCAGTTACGCCAAAAGGGCCTCTTCTGGCGATGATTTCGTATAAAATAATTCCAAATGCATAAACGTCTCCCTTTTGAGTACCTCCAACTGTGCCGTTAGGGTTGTCCAACTCTCTTAGAAGTTCTGGAGATTTCCACAATAAACCTAGAATTGTATTCATATAAATTTTATGGTAAAGATTATATTTTATTTGTATTAAAATGGTGTAGAACTAATAAATCTTCAACATTCACTATAACTCTTTCTCGTATTTCTCATAAAGAAACTAATATAATTTTTACCTCTATAATATTGATGTTCACCAATGAAGTCATTTTCAGCGCAGTACCTTAACTCATGAAGACCAAAATCTGTAACCTGAAAAAAACTTTATTTTAACTGTAATTGTCTTTTTGTTTGGTCAGTCAATTTCAATGTTCCAGAGCTAGTAGTACAACAAAGCCTACAAGATAACATTTCTGGCACCATTTGCCATGGCATTTTCAACTATATATTATGAAATCTAGGGTTGAGTTTAAATTGTAGTGTTATAGGCCGCAATAACCTTACTACGCAGGTTTACTTTGGGTCAAAAAGTTATGACTCTATTTCATACTCATACATCATTTCAATATCAAAACTATAAAAAATATGACCCCAAAACCATGTCAAAGAAAAATAAATAGAAATGTAACTCGTACAAACCTGTAACATCCATCTAGAAGTGACCACGCAATTTGAAGACTTTAGATTCCCATGGAATATCAACGGTGATGTATGTATGAACATCATACCCTGAGGACAATAAATAATAAATTTAATTCATGTTTTTCATAGAAACTTACATTATTTTACTTAATAAATTAATTCTTTACCTTTATGAGATCATTTATCAGTGATGATATAAACATTTTATCCAGTTTTATATCTTCGTTTTCAATTATGTCCTGAAATCAATATACAGTTACAAGATAAATTAGTTTGTGAGGTCGTCAGCAATGCACCTCGGAAATAGTATCCAATGAATCTTACAGCATGACCGTAATAAATGCGTAAGTTTGTAAGGATACTTGTTTCTACTAATTTGTAAGGATAGTTTGTTTTACGTGAACTGAATCTATTTACGATGCAATTTGGTAAATAGGTTCTCGATAACCAGAAATACTTATGGGATACAATTTATCCCAAAATCCCACGGAACTGGGTATTGCACGGGTAAAACCGCTGGTATAGCTAGTAATTATATAGGTAACATAAACAATATTGTAATCCAACTTACATACAAACTCCCTTTGGCACAGTAGTCGGTTACTAACAACACTCTCATTGGCTCGATGACTGCACCAATAAACGAGTTGAGATTGTCGTGACGCAACTCCCTCAGGAGACGCATCTCTTTCATCACTTCACGGGATATATCCTACAAAGAAGTAATATTTTAGGAATAACCATAATATATCTACAAAATCACATGAAATGGATTTAATTTTGTCAAAAACTATGTAGAATTAGTACATAATGGTGATGTGCATTGCATATTGTGCACTCACAAAGGATCCGAATTAGAGATTTGTGCGGAAAACTGCCCTCTCATGAGTACATAAGTAAATTAACTTATGTATCAGCCAGAAAAAGCATAACAAATCTCATTTTATGAACTGCAGAAATTAAGACCAAATGCATCCATAATGACAATGTGTTTGACATTGAATTATCTGCGATGTCCACTCCCGGGTTCTTCCTACGCAGTGCAATAACCACTTTGTAACTTGACACTATTGTTAAAAGCTAGCTATTATAATACAAACTACACAATGACAAAATAGTTTAGACGGGGAAGTGGCTGTAACTGCTTGGTAAAGAGTTCAAAAGAGTTCTTTCAATGATATTAATACAGTGATGAGATAGTAATCGTAATCTAACGTTATCTCCAAACTTGAAAAAGGAAAAGTATTTGTACAAACCTTTTTCTTAGAAAACTTCATCTCTTTAATTCTGACGACATTGCCCTTGTACTGAGCAGTGGTTGTGAATATTTGTGTACAACATTTACTTTCGCAAGATATGCCGCTGGCTAAACTTAGCTGTAACAAAAATTATGAAATATTTATAAATAGTTATAGTCAAGTTAGACATGCAACAACTCGAAAATAGCTAAAAAAAATGTGTTTTTTTGGCATTTATCTAGGAATGATTTCCTAAGAGAAACAGGATAATTCCTGTTTCCTCCTGCCATCCTTTAACAAGCCTTTTGAAAATTAGCCCCCCAATGGAGCCAAACTAGGGTTTAATCTCGGTACACAGTCGAAAAACAAATATCTTTCCAACTCACCTTACTTGGAGAACATATCAGTCCACTACCGAGATACCCGGCAATCTCCTGAGGATCAATTTTCCATAACAATCCTTCTATTTCTTGTTCTATCTTCCATTTCCTGTATATACTTATAGTAACGACTAAAGCACAGAACAATGTGACAGCTAAAGTTCCCGCGACTACTAGAGAAGTGATCTGTGAGTCGTCTTTCGGACATTTCTCGTTCAGAAATCCACAAGAAGGTTCGTCTTCTGGTTTGACACTGTCGGGCCAGTCGATCGGGAAGCGGGGATTCAATTTGTATTCCTGGCAAAACGTGTAACAATACATTATACAATATATGTATATTAATATTTCTTTTTGTTCTGTCTATTTTTATTTGCTTTGTATGTCATATACATATAGCAATAAATTCTTATGTATTTTCATTTATTATGGATACATTAAAGACAGGTAACTACAACACAGGCTTAATAGTAAATGTAAAAAATACTGAATATTCAAAATGTTCTAAAAATAGGCGTATGTTTACGGAAAACAGTACTTTATAATTGTATGGCTTGGTTTTAACATTAGTTGAGATCACATAATTTTATATTTAGAGTTCTGACAATGTTTTCCTTCTATGTATGTTATCTGTTCTAAATATAGTTTTACATTAATCTCTAACCAAACAGACATAAGTACCTATTAAAATACATTGTTTTTATATGTTTACTGTTATTTTATAATAACATACAAACAGTCTGTCATTAAGTATTTACTAATAATGATTGTAGGACTTTTTCTGTTATTATTTGAAGTGTCAATTTATTAAAATAAATTAGTATCAAGCAGCTTACCATTAGAAAATGAATAATTTTTCTTCTTCTAACATGAGAACTAAAACTACTGGATTGATTTAGCTGACATTTGGTACAGATGGACATAAGGATAAATTTTCACGGTATCGAGAAAAACTATGATATAACCCCGCGAGATGATGTAGTAAATAATAGATTATCTTCAAAAAGTAGATATGTATTGAAACTAACCGGAAACTCTCTGGAACTTTGATGAAAATGTCCAACCGGTATCATACTGTAGGTGCAGTTAATATCGCCATCGTTAAACTTGGTCGGTTTGAACGCCAGCACAGAGAAGTTACCCTCAGAATCAGCGCGCTCGTCCAAACGTATCGACATACCAGATATACCTACAAACACAAATACATAATTATATATTAGTTATTACACAACAAGAACGAAAATAGAGACTATTATGTTGACCTCTTTTAGATATGTTTACAGTATTTGAGGAAATTACGAAAGAAACGTTATTTTTAGAATTTGTTTATGTTATTCGCGAAACATACGCATAAATTACGTTTAAATGTTTATGATTTATTATCCAGATTTGGAAATAGTCGATAGCAAAACAAATTGACTTCAAAGGGCATAAGACTTAGGGCCTATTTCAAGTAAAGCTCCGAATACCTACTCACATGTTTTGTCTTTGTCACTTGATATAAAGTAAAAGAGACAAAACTAAATTTACTTGGTGAGTAACTTTACTTAAAGGTCTTGAAATAGGCCCTTAGTTTTAATAGTATCAAAGTATAAAAAAGACCCTTTTTACTCGTCCACCTACAATAGTGATTGATGCATCTTCAAATTCGAACTCGAATTTAATTGTAGAATGAGAAGTATGAACGCTGATGTTCCCATAAAAAGAATACTGAACAAAACTCCACTTACTCTTATACGGCGAGCTCTGTATCATTCTAGCGACAATTCTCGACCCGTTGGTGGCGACGCTCATCAACTTGTTGTAAGACAATGGTTCCTTCTGGTTCTGGGTTTCCTCTTTGATAAGGTCGTCCAAGGCTGTCGCGTATAGCTTGACAGAATCGTATAGATAGGCAGCGTATATTGATACAAACTGTGAAATGAAATAGATATCATTTAGCAGTGGTTAAAAGTTTGGCGATAAGAATTCAATTCTGCGACTGCAAGACCATTACTGGATTTGACCACTACTAACTAGGTAAGGTATTTGTTAAAAGACCATTTCAAAAATCAAGATTCAACCTTTTTCGACCTTGCTCTGAATAGGATGTACAAAAGTAAAATATGATAGTTTAATCAGAAGTAGTGGCTTCAAGAACTGGACACATCAGAAAATTCTTTTAGGAATAAGAACTCGTATTTACAAAAATACAGATACAATCATCTTATGTTTGACGACCTCGATGGCAGAGTGGTCACCATGCCGGACTGCCATCTGTAAGGTTGCGGGTTCGATTCCCGTGCGGGGTGAATATTTGTGTGAACCACAAATGTTTGTCTCGGTCTGGGTGTAGTTGTGAATGAGTGTGTGCGTAGTTTCTGGTACCCTAGATACAAGCTCCAAGCTTAGTTAGAGGTCAGTTACTATAATGAGATGATGTAGTGAATGATTATGTTAACGACTATACGAAAATTAAAGTATAAAAGGTACCTTATTAAATTGATTTCTAAACACGTCAGGTAAGTTGAAGGGCGGCAAAGCGTTGTATTTCCTAACTCTATTGGTGAACCCCTCGTAACTACTGGAAGGCTCCGACGACACCACAACTAGCAGTGATTGAGCTCGCTTCTTGAACTCCACCGTATTCGGGCATATTACTTTACTAGCTATTCGATCTTCTGTCTCTGAAATCGATAGAAAAATAAATGTAAACATCGGTCTTTGTTGGTAGGCGAGGAATAACATATAGTTAATCTACGTTTTCTCTCTTTCGTTTTCAAGAAAATACAAATGTTCGAAAGAGAGAAAAGATACTGTTCTTAATACTGTTGTACGAGTATTAAACAAGTATACATTTGAAGATAGTTGGGTTGATTCTTATGGCTGGATCTACCCTCGTTTTGAGCGCAAGTAATAATTGATAAGACGTTCAGATTTTAACAGTGCGTTTCATTATTGTAGTACAGAACATTGTAAAATATTATTCTACACTTATTATAACACTAATTTAATTTTAAAACATAGTTGAAACAAAAATGACTCACTTATAATATACTTGAGCGCATCCTTGGAGGAATACGTCATCATGTCTACGAATACGACCATGTACTCTCCTTTGGCGAACAGTTGTAGGGACTCCATTGCCGTCATCATGTCAATCAGGCCTGACGTCGATCCGAGGAAAACGTAAACTAGAATGACAAATTAAATAGGTTAGTTCATACCGCAATATTTTTTTGTAAATATAATACATCTTCTTCTTCCTTGCGTATCGACTGAAACCTTTGAGGACCAAAACTCGGCCACCGATATAGCGCTATTAGTGGCCTTGTAAAGGTACTCGCGTGTGCAGGTTTAGGGACACGCATGGCAAGTTAAAATATGGGCCATTGTTTAGGGAGAAATGCCACACTTAGAAATTATAGAACAAACCCAGACCAAGACGAACAGACATATCCATGCACACAAATTTATGCCTTGAATCGAACCCGTAACCTTCGGCATAGAAGCCAAAGTCACTATCAACTACACCACACAGTCGTTTATTATAGAATTACATTCATAAAATGCGTTTTGATGTTATATCTGCGTAATGGGTAATTCCAAATGCCATTAAATTTCATATCACTCAAAAGTTTGCATCGTAAAATAAACAGTAACTTGTAATTACATTTTTAATGTTGTACATGTGGCTAAACTGTTTCCTTATCAAAATATATAAAACTTTCCATCTTTTGAAAGTAGGTAATTCGGTTATATCGCATTCCATCGGCTAAGAAACTCTTTAAAGCTTTGGGATTAAAGGTAGCTTTAACCTCGAAATACAATCCACCTTGGTCTTAATATCTATTCAACTGTTATGTTATGAAAATAGTGACAAACAACTTTCTTATTTATAAGATTAGAAGGTATGATTGTGCCCAATGCCTAAGCGTGTCAAGAATCAAGAATATAGGTAGTTAGTAGAGAAAGAACATAGGTAGTTTGCTAAGAGAAAAAATGTTTTAATTGAATGTGTTCAAATAGTTTTGAGGCTGACCATTTCCAAATCTATGATCTACTTGTAAAAGGGCAGTTTTCCGTAACTATACTTCTCTAGTTTGGGTCCTTTGTGCGTATTAAAGTTCTAAGACCTACATAGGATGATATATCTACAAGTATAAACTACAATTCAATACTGTAAGTAAAAATGAAGATCTATCTATGACCTATGGGAACGATATAGTTACAAGAAGTTCAACCTTCAATGCATACTAATATATGTATAAATTTTTGTTTGGTTGATCGCGCTAATCTCAGGAACTTACTGGTCCGATTTGAAAAATCTTCCTTTCAGTGTTAGATAGCCCATTTATCGAGGAAGGCTATAGGCTATATTTTATCCCTGTATTCCCACGTGAATGGGAGCTACGGGGGTAAAACCGCGGGGCGGTGCTAGTACAGTAATCTAAGTTAACTTACTCCTCGTCCTATTCTTAGTGTCCTGTATGAACTGATACCAGAAGCCCGGCGCGCAGCAGGTCAGTTTCTCGGCACAGCACTTGAACGAGTCTATAACCGGCCGCTGATGGTTCACAGTCATATTGTTCTTCTTAGCGTGGTTCTCGAGTGTCAGCGCTACTGTCACCCACGATTCCTCGTACAGAATAGAAAACTTGTTCCATCTGTAGTACCGTAGTAATGATATCACAGATTTTGTAGCCTAGAAGAAGCGGAGAGATATGTTAAAGTACATATATCAATAAATTAAGAGACTTTTAAGAGTTTTTGAGAGTAATGTAAACAATGGTAATTACAATATAATAATAAAACAACAAAAGAAAGAGCTAGAAATGCTAATTTATATGACTACTTTAAGATTTAAAAAAAAAACATTATAGAGCACATGAAACTTAACGTATATTTCTGTAAGCTAGGTAACATTTTTAGTGATTTAATTTATTGTCATAATGTTTACGTCATTATTTCTATTTGTATTACCTGGGCCCCAGGAGGTTCCAGCCTCGCGAAATTCGGCAATGTCGATGTTTGGTAATCAGAACATCTCTGAAAACAAACAAATATTCTATAGTCCTATATACGAACTCTGAAACGATATTTTAAATAATACATAAAGTAACAAAATTAATAGTTCTCTAAATAATTTAAACTCATGAATAAAATGGTGGGTTGCCAATATTACTAAATAATTTTAGGTTTTAAGTATCCTATGTGCCATTCCTGGTTTTGGCACATATGTAAGTTGTACAAAATTTTAGTCCAGTAGTTATTTTGCGTAAAATAAGTGACAATCATACTAATCCATAAAACTTTCTTAAGATATTAAATATTGATTTGATTATCCAATTTTAGAAAATTAATAAGTAACAAAAATAAATTTGATGAACATTTATTTTTATACCATCCCAATCAACACAGCTAAGCTTAAATAAGTAACAAACATCGATACATCGTTACAAACTTTCACATTTGTACCATAAATAGACTTTTATGATTATGTTAATTATTTAAAAATAAAGTATAGAATCACATACATAAGAGATCATTGGTAAGTTTCTGGACTGTGCTATGATGGCTTCGGTTTGACAGCGGCCCTCCGGTCCGAAGAAAGCGACCACTCCTGCGCAGCTCATGTCTGTAAGCAATCTCGTCGCCACCACCGTGTCGAACGTGGTATCGTGCCATTCTAGCTGGATATCCACGTCGGGTAGGATATCTGTGCTGTTGTTTATCTATAGACAAATAATTAAATTTAATAAATTCAAGAATTTTTGATAGACTACCTTAAATTTCTTTCGACTATAATGACTTTGATAGTCTTCATAAAATTAAAGGAAACGGTCCAAAAATTAATATTTTTTTATTCTTCTAAAACCTAACATATACTAAAACTATTCTACTGAGAACTTCTGCTTAAGTTTACACTACTCCCTCTTGACAAAACCATCAACAATCGCTAACATAATATTGAATGGTTGGAAGAACTACATGAATTAATAAGAACGCTTAACCAGAGCATTCTGACGTCATTTAGATGTACATTAGAACTTGTACCTGCGTTTTTCACCTTAAGTTTCTGTGACTCTACCAACACATATATTTCCTTGACCGCATCACGCCCTAATTCAAATTTTGATGATTCATTATTATAATATCCTCAATTTACGTAGTTCAAATGTAAAATATACTATATCCTCCATACCCGATATTTCTTAAAAATGCCAACAAAATGCTTGTCGACATTCTCTTATGCCTATCGTGTCCGAGTAACTACTTGTTCACAGACGGTTACATACATTCGATATAGCATGCCTATAACAAGTAACCTACCTATATCTACGCAAAAAAGACGTTTATCATACAATTAGGAAGCAAAACTTGACCTACTTGCTATTTTAATAATGACGGGACTATTTATTTGCAAGATGCGCGCAAGCTGATAACAAACCAGATGTATTCCAACCATGATATGTTTAAAAAACTGAAACTTGTAACATTGATTTTTGTGTTGTCTTTTCTAATATCAAATCAACGCAAACGAGATAAACACATATTCATCATGTAACCGATGAAAATACTAAAAATAAACAGACACGCAGCCACCCACTTTGTATGTACCTTGTTCAACTTTAGTACATATTAAATCCAATTGTATTATGACCCGTATCCAAATCACGTTACCTTGGACGCGAGATTCACTCAACATTTTATATGTGGATATTATTTATTTTCGTTTACATTGCAATCAAAAAGTAGTGTCGATACATTTGCCTTCGAACTAAAAATAGCTACGGAAGTATGTACATATTATATTGTGCTGATCAAACAATTTTTATCATTCTTTCTGTCCGTATTATCATGTATATGCGCTTTAGTAAATCCTCCCATGTCACTACTCATTCATATATAATATTGAAACATAACAGATTAAACGTCAATGAATTAAATATATTGAATTTACCAGATCCAACCGGCACAGCTCGTGATTAGAGACATATACGTTATGGTATGCCATAACGCACGTTATTTATCAAGCACTTTATGATATAGCTAATGGAATGATTTATAGGCGAAAATAGAATATTTTATGAGTTACATTTCGAGTTTAGAAATACATTTGGCAAGTAAATTTCATGTGATACATACTTGAAGCCGTCTGCATCTAGCTCGGCATACCGAAAGCGGACGCGCGAATTACGGTAAATGAAGTTGTTGAAACGGATATCCTTTGCCAGTACCTTGGCCGGTGACAAAATTAAAAAACCATTTTAACATTGACCGTACCCGTAAACTCATAGCACATTCACAGACCCCATGTAATCCTGGTCAAGGTCCCACAAAGTACTCTCGCCGTCTGCGACAGTAACACATATCTAACTAGAACGATTGAGACCCTACAAAACACTTGACCCTTTCTAACTGCGCGTGAACGGGGACTTCATTTATTTTAACGATAGCTAACCGCGTGTAGCTAAGATGAATCGTCGCTTCATATATTGAGTCAGTCTGTAGTGTAAGTAGTTGTAGTGTAGAGAGAACTTGTAAACGTACCTCTTCGAGAGCAATAGTAAGGGCTCCAGAGATAGTGAGCCCTTGTCTGTCACGGAGGTCCCCGGTGAGCGCGGGAAGGTATCCCACAGTGATGTTGTACTTTTTGGCAACGACCGAAGGCCCGGCCAGTAGCCCCAGCGCCGCGAGCATCAATACCCGCGCGCCGGTCCACATGCCGCCGCCTTCACCGCAAAACGATCACCTAAAACCAATCATCACACATTAATAACTAAGAAAATTCCTTAACTCACTTAAGGTTCGATTGAACAGAAACCATGCCTCAGAAAAAGAACATAATTCAACAGGCTAGACTTATTTTTAGAGTTCCGTACCCAGAGGACCCTATTACTAAGGTTCCGCTGTTTTGTAATAGTTGTCTATCACTCTACGAGATGGCCAAGCCTCTTGAACTAAGAGTTAGGGTATGTAGAGTTACGGGTTAGAGATTTGGTTCTAATAGGTAAGTTCTTAACAATGAAAGCGTCTTAAGTTTGTGTTGAAGACGAAGGCTTATATTTGTCCTAAAGATAATTTATACGTAGATATCGTTCGGTGCACTCAGTCTTTCTAATATCTGAGTAAATATCTCTGTACTTTTAATGACTTTTGTCAGTAGCGTAACTACACGTTAGAAGCACGTGACAATTTCATTGAACGGAGTTTATTCACATCATAAAGAAGCTCAAGAAAAAAAATATTTTAGAGATCTTGATTGTTGCCTTGGTCAATCATAACACCAATGAAACTAACCCATGGCATTTCATCCCTTCTACCACTCTCTACTAAGGCCACTGTCTTTTGTAATACTTTGTCAAAGAACATTGTATATTAATAAATAAATAATTATAAAAATGATAAAATAAGCACAATGCAACATACACCAACCTAGTATTTAACCACACAAGATAAAAATAAACACTTGATAAAACTATGGGTGCTATTGTCCTGTGTCGATGTGATGATAAACTTGCAGTATGTAATGCTAATGATTCTAGGCATATCATAAAATATAATAGTTCTTTGTTTACATATAGAAATCATGTAACGGTGACATATGCAACGTTCTAATTAATCAATTAATTAGTTACGAGTGTATTGATTTACGCACATACTTCCATCCGTAGTTATATTTTATTTGCGAAAGTATAACATTGTCAGTCTGTTTATTTAGATTTCACGATTTTAAATAGTATGCACATAGTTAAATCTAAAATAATAACCAATATCAAGACTTTCCACAGCAAAACACAGCTAGCAATATGTTTTGTATAATTTATTCATATTTTTTCTATAAATAAATACATATCACACAACTTTAGGATTTATTCGTCTTGATTAACGCAAAAGATATTTATCTTATTATGCAAATCTGATCAATTTGGTTTTAACTATAAAATCGAAACTAAAATAACAATTTTCTGGTTTTAATTTCATGTTTGACTAGTATCTCGAGCTTTAATTTGCATTTATTCAATGAGTAACAGTTAAAACAACCTAAAAATAACGCATATCGTTGAAGAATATTACTGGACCCCTTTGTATAAACAACTCATCGGCCTAAAGAATCTTGCGTTGGTCAGACACTAAAGAAGCGCAACGATGGCGACAATAACTGCGTCTATTTCTGTAACTCAATAAAGGGAAGTCTTCCTGCAGCGTTTTCCGCCCTCAAATGTAGGAATTGCTTCCATGCTGACAACTAAGTAATTGGTCCGCAGTAGGCGACTGATTACATCAATTGTCCCGTTGTTTTGACAGTACAAACTTCGTCCAAGTATTTTATTTACTTGGAAACATTTTTACAGGGTAAGAATCAATTTGATTTAGTATGCACAAAAAATAAGGGATTTGCATAATAATATGCAGTCAGGAATTGATTTTCTTTCTTCTTTAGACTAATTCTTTTAGACTAATGCATAAACCAGAGTATTTTTTACGGGCAAGAGTGACGTTTATCACCAGCTAACCGTCACGTTTGTATCATCATTTATTTGCATAAAAATATTGTTTAATACAACAAAAAATGCAATTGTCACAGTAAACATAGTACTCATACGTGGTACAGATTCTATTTGGAATGTAGTTGCATATCAGAGATTATTCATGAAGTGAAGACCGCGATTACAAATACAAATGATATCTGGGTTGGTTCATGTTTGCCCCTAGAGTCAATAACCGCAGTTGGCCCTGTAGGCTCGGCAGACGGCAGTGGGCTCCACTGTTAGCACCTAGTCACCGTGCAGACCCGGGATCCGGGCTCACTGCTGTGTCACAACGAACCGACGCCGCATCATCTCGCCTTGAGATAACGTCAGCGATAACGCTCTCAAGAGTTATAAATAGAAATTAATAAAAAGGTAATGTGATTATGATTACTTCTCGCGGCTCGCATATTACAAATATTTACCATAAACGGACAAATAATATTTTGAGCCTACGTTGGTTGTAATCAACACACAGTAAAATCAACTTTGTACCGAATACGAGGTAATGTTATCCGAGCAACGTGTCTATTGACGAGTTATGACGACTTATTATCTGAGTAAACAAGAGAGAGAAAATGTTTTGCCTCAGTGCCTGCCGCATTTACTACTTTAGAGCCCGAAAAACATACGAATGAAGTTAAATTCTTGAGTTATGATTCAAGTATAATAAGCCTGATCTATACAGAGCATCGGTTAACGAATATCACAGTTACCTATAGTGTAACTTATAATAATATACTAATGAATATGGACGTTTTTGTGTTATATATACTTAAGTATCAAATCAATTTAAGCGAGATACACGTTAGACCTAAAATATTAGTCAGTCTAAGCATTTGCAATAGTCTTTAATCGGTCATATTATCTATGAAATACTCTGCTATATTAATATTGTATGTATTAAAGGAAAATAAAACAATAATTAGATAAAAAGGTACATTATAATATGTTTAAGTATAACATTAGAATATAGACGATAGGACGTTGAAACGTAACTTAATAAGTGCGTTTAGCAAGTGTAGCGAACGGAATAGTCCGTAAAGCTATCGATGTCATACCCGAGATGTTTGGTCTGCCACACCTAGCCGCACCTACCCCTAAGATAATAAAAATCGACCAGCCCACCTACTTGTTAGTACACCATCATACACTCCAAATTTATCTTTACAAACTTTTGTACGTTTAAAATATGGAATTCCCAGTTATGTCGAGCATGTATCTGCTATATCGGCCGGAAACATGGATTTAAATAATAAAGTATAGACACTTAAAATAAGATAAATAATAATATCACATATTCTTTATCTATCTTTATACGCACGAGACATACTTTATAGGTACCTAAGTTGGAACCTACTTATATAGTTTTATTCGTACTAAAGTACTTATTGCGACCACGAATGAATAAATACGAGCATACATTTTTATAACTATGTACTGATATCATATTTACTAACTGACCGCCCCGCGTTCAAATTATTTGTATCGCTATTAAGATCCTCGATGAAAACTAGATTTGTTTATATGTTCCTCAAGATAGAATCTATCCTTGACAAATTTCATTAAGACGCCTTTAGCTGATCAAACCGTATAGGTAGGTAAAAGTAACAGAAATAGTTTAGCATTTATAATATTATTATCTTCAACGGATACTTTGTTTACGATTCGATGTTATATTTAGTTTACATCATGCTCTTAGAAACACTAAAATTTTGTGATGAATGTTATTCTTTCCGTTCATAGAAATATGTACTTAATTCCTAAATGTAATAGGTACTTAACTTGAACGAAAGTCATGATGTTGGTTACTGATCACTGACCACTTGACCAGGCAGTTAGGTCATCTATATTTTTAGCTAATACCTAAATGAACATTTAGAAAGCTTGTGGTGATTTAATCAATAGATTTAATCGTATCAATTCCTAAATACTATTGGATATTTATGAACATTTGAGACCACCTACTGATATTGATTGTGTCCTTTAACTTTGTGTTCTATTTCACCTATTGCACCATATTTTTTTATTTAGTTCATTTTGATTTGAAGTACATAATATCCTGGCGAGCACTTTATGCTAACTCATAGCATAAAGTGCTTGGACCTAGGACAGTTTATTTGATAGTTTTAATTATGATTATTTGACATTGTCACCCAATAAATAATGACCTACTAGTGTAGGTATTCAAATAATATAATGCTCCAATATTTTTTGTCAGCCTTAGGCTTACAATATATGACAGGCTTCCAGTAAAGGACTTAGGAAAATAAAAGTTAGTTTTCATGAACTAGAGATTTACTCTGATAATACTGGACCAACAAAAAATAATATTTTAGTATAAATCTCTCATAGCTAACCCAGAAAGGCACATAGATTAGATTTGACTACTACAAATCTTTTGGCAAAAATAGGTACCACATTGGCAGGCCAACAGTTTTGGAGTCTAGTAGAGAACTTTATGCTAACATAATCTCAAATCAGTTTACTGCATTATACAGGTTTCACTAGGAGTTTTGTTCTTCTATATTGACAAAAGACAGAGATTGATAATGAGTAATTGAATGAATTATTTTGTCATTATTCAATACCATTTAATAAAATGGATTGGCTTCACCTCAGTTCATGCAAAATAAGATTTTGGAAATTAGGTACTTACTTCATTTAGAAATTCAATGATGAATAAGTTTTTAATCATATTTAACTTATATCAGGTAAACATTGTCTACAAAAGTTTTGACAAATTAAAACCTGACCCTAACATGATATGGTTCAAAGGTTTGGGTTAATAAACCTAAACAATTTCAAAACTAATTATGTATATACAACAGTACACTAAAGTACTGTCTGTTAGTATTTTAAAAGACTGTTTACATATTGCTATTATTTTTGTAATATTTTTTTTCTCCAAGTTTGGAGTATCACAACATCAAGACAATATAATAACATGTTTATTAAGTTTATACCTATGACATTACTACAAAAAAATATAGTTAGTATTTTATCATAAAAACAAAGTGTACTAAGATTAGGTTAAACTTTCGTCTATCCCAATTTAGTGAAAAGTATGGGTACCTAGTACAAGGTTTTATCTGTTTTTATATTATAAAACAGGGATTTCTCCTATTGTCTGAATACTATGCTTATTAAAAATATAGTGCATGCCAAGTCAATACATATCACTCCAAAAATGTTATACTACTAATAAAGCTCCCTGCCGTTTCACTCGCATAGTTTCCAATTCCGTAAGCGGGAATAGAATTATGCTTAAAACCTTCCTCTTGGATTGGAATTCTATGGCCGCAATATATTTTGATGGTATGCCGCATTTAAAATAGGTAGAATGATCATTCTACCTATCAAAATCCATAGCGTGGTTTAAAAGATCTAAGCACACATAGGGACATATAGCGGGAAGCAACTTAGTTTTATATGTAGTGAAGTGGCTAGCTCACCTGACAATCATTGTTTAACCATTTTGGGAATGGGCCACCATTGTTACAGTGGTGTGAAAATTTAGTTAAGACCAACTGGTCGGAAACATACATACCTCCCAAATAGAAACCACCTTAAAACATCAAGTCATTTCAGAAGAGTTGATTACAAATAATGTGGCTTTTTTATATTTAATATAGAATTTGATACACATTAACTTGGAAAACATTATTTGATTTAAGCACAATCAGGTATAGTAAGTATTCTTTGTGGAGGTTTTCTAAAACATAAGTATAATTAAAAAAAAAATACTTATAGGGAAAAACAGCAATCATAAAGGTGAACTGAGATTTACAGATAAGCAATAATAAAATTAATTACGGTAAATGAGCTTTGACGTAAATTAAGTAATCATTACATTGATAATAGTAGGTAAATTAATTAATTCACATTTTTTTAAATAAACATGAATAAATAAATTAACATTAAAAGTAAAAATTGATTGAAGCAGGTCACTCTTTAACATGTTTGTTAAATTTTAACGAGATATTGGACATTATTGTTTTCTTACTGGATTTTGTATTAATAAATTTAAGGAAACAATATAAAATAATCTCTAGCGTAACATTGTTTATTACTAAATGTACATTAAAATCACAGTCATACTTCAAACAGCAATGTGAGTACAGAGAGGAGATACAACCGCAACATGTTTACTTACCATGAATGTTTAATTATCCTGTATAAAATGTCTTTGTTTGCACTTCATAAACTCACATTTCAACAGTCTTGTTTTAAATTTGTAAATGTATGCACAATAATAGTTTTGAATCACACACTATATAAATATCTTATATTTACAAAGAAATCAAACAGTTATTCATTGCACTGTAGGTAGTTATACCTACATAGGTTGGTTTCTAAAAATACATCAACATGATAAAATGGTATGAATGTGTTAAACACAAGCTACACAATGATCACTAGCAAGGATTGAAAATCTGGCTGGATTATCTACTTGCAATGTATACAAGTCGTCAGTGGGTCGGTAGATAGGTTCATACCTATTTGTGATACTACATAAATGTTTATTATATGTAACTTTACATCAAAATGATAACTATTTTGTGAACAAATAAACTCAGGGCTTCACAAAGTAATGTAACAACACTAGATTGTAGGATTTATTAGATTGTATTTGAACCTATCGTATGATCACGAATTTACAATTATTTGTTGTTTTAATGCAAAACAGATAATTACGATGAAAGTTAACAAATAAATTTATTATGACTTTTAGAAAGTCATAGCTCAAATGGGTTTATTTTAACTTTCGATGAAATGTACAAGTTAAAATTCAAAGAAACACAACGAAAAATCACAAACACCTTGTTTTACTACTAACACTGCACTTCGTTTCGATATAATTTCATCTTCACTTCACTTGACATCAAAGAGAATTTTTGTTCAACCTACGTTTTACTTGATTTGATTGACATGACAAGAGCTCAAGACATGAAGACAAGCACAAAAAAGCGAAGCGAAGCAAAAGAAATACAAAAAGAACGAACAAAACATCGAAAGCGCAAAGAAACGAATGAACGAGTTTCGTGACTTTCGTGGTGAGTTTGGAGATTTGAAAACCATGGAATATAAAGGAGTTAGGTTTACAATGGGATTACAAATATTATAATAGTAATATGTAGATAAAAGTGTGGCTTTTAAAATTCTGCCTTTGGCCTGCACCATAAAGCCATCCTTTTAGTTCTACTCTTTAGTTCTCTCACTAAACGACGTTCTCTCGCGAAATATGCCGTAACGTCATTCTGCCTGTATTAGTTTTTATCTGTGGTCTATGAAAAAGAGCTGTCAGCTGTCGAAAGTTTTTGAAACTGACTGTGACAATGGAGACAGGTGTGACATTTTTTGTGACATTGACAGTGACATTTCCTTTTACGTGCGTGAGTGAATCATTGACATATAACATGGACATCACATGTTTGACTATAGAAAAAATAGTTATAGAAGTATGAGGCTTATCGACGCCAAAGTTATAAAAATATAGCCGTCTCTTTTTAACTTTCATAATTTTGCGTAAAGGAAAAAAGACAACAGTATTTCTGAAAGTTACTATAATAGCCACCTGCCATTCTTAGTCTCAATGAAATACCTACTTGCGGCCGTTAGCCATATTATTTTCTCGCTATAACAAAAGGATTAATCGACCTACTTAGTGATGGGCAATGGAACATCGTGACCACAGACTATAAACTATCGATATTTTAAATAAAACGTTATTTAAAATTTTATTCAAGTACGTTTTAATTTTGGTGTTTATTTTTATTTCATAAACTTTATTTACATTTTGTGCATATTTGATCTTAAATAATAGTGAGTAAGTATATAAAGTCCAATTTCTCAGATTCTCATGTAGTATACCATAAGAAACCATGGATTTGAGGTTTGCTCTTGAGAATATCTGTATTCATATTGAAATATTCGTTTAATTGAATGCATAACGTTTGTTATTAAATAAAACCCAATTAAATGTTACATCAGTATCGATTATAGTACGAAACGTCGATAATTTCTATCGACATTTTTATATCCCGGCAACTAGAGTATAAAGAATAAAAGTTTGATATATAGGATGGCCCAAATAAAACGGTCAGTGGGGGGAAGTATAAAACTATAAGAGATACAAAGATTTGTTCTTAGGATGTCATCGATTTTAGTTAAAATAAAAATTGCATTCAAAGATTTAGAAAAATACTATAAATCACTAAGGGAATCGAACCCGGAAGTTTTGAAAAAATATTTTTCATTATTTGTAACTAGAACGAACGGCCGTATATACAAACTATTGCATTTTGAATCTTGAAATAGTGAATTTGTGTTGAAATGGGATATTTGGCTATTTTTGGAACTTCAATGATGTCTTGGCGAGTTTTGTACCAAACTATTTCATATAATAACAATGCATTTTAATGAATTTAGATATTATGTTTCTTAGTAACATTTACTTACTGCTAAAGATATACACAATCCATTTCTAGTTTAAAATAATGAACATTAAAATTTTCAAAATTTCCGGGTTCGATTCTCAAAGAGAGTAATAGTTGTTGTATCTCTTATAGTTTTATACTTCCCCTTACTGAGCGTTCTATTTGGGCCACCCTGTATGTCACAATGATCAAGCTATATTTTACAAACTATCTATAATGTTCGTTTACAGTAAGACCTATTTATAAAACTTAAAATTAATCAAATTAAGAAAACATACTTACGATCTATTATCGATGTTATTTTTCAGACATATCGATAGGGACTGCACTATTAGCCGCCATTTTATGCTCTCAGTAAAGTATAGGTATACACGTTTTTTTCGTAGGTATGCACCGTCCATGTTTTATGTCAATGGAGTAAATGAATTCTATTGTATTGTTGCTTAACAACCAACATACAAAATATTCTACGACTTACTTTACTTTTGTTGAGAAATAATTAGAATTTGGTTTTTATAATTATCTCCTGGTTAAAACTACAATTAATTGACTACTGTTAAAGTGAATTGAATGGTTGGTGTTATATGTTAACATATTACTTTTTATTATCATCCTACAGCAAGACTTGGCAGTTCCGCACTGCAAAAATTCATCCCTATTACAAGTACTAAAGTAAGAAGTAAAAATGGGAAAGGGATTCAATAACTACATGTGTAAGAAGTTCTTTCATCCCGCTTCAAGAGACAATTTAAAAAGGGTAAGTATTCTATTATCATTATTCATCACCCATATGTAAGCTGATTAGCTAATGAACCACTGATTAATATTTTAGGTATGGATGGCTGAACAAAAAACCGAGGCATACAAGAAGAAGCAAGAAGAATTACGTGTGCAATATGAAAAAGAACAAGAGCTTCATGAAAATAAGTAAGTACATATATATAGGTACCTAAATGTTTAAGGAATTTTTAGTTTATTACTTCTAATTAATTTAACTAAAACTCGAATCTTCGTTTCAGGGCTCTGCTGAGTAAAGACAGTAAGGACAAATTGAGCTTGAATTTCATGTATGAACCTCCTCCTGGTGTTAAAAAAGAAAGGGAGCGAGAGGATAATGAGCCTGAGTACAAGTTTGAATGGCAACGCAAATATAATGCACCAAGAGAAAGTTACTGCAAAGGTGACAATGAAATCAGAGACCAACCGTTTGGGATTCTTGTCAGAAATGTCCGCTGCATCAAATGTCACAAATGGGGACATATAAACACAGGTATTGTTTACACATGAATATCAAATTATTTGTAGAAATGTAACATATTACACAAAATATTTGTACTTATACTGTTATGCAAACTTCAATGAACAACTATGCACTTACAAACACATGTGTTGTTCTTAATTGTGTGAATATAAACTTTGTTAAAAACATCAATAAAAAAAAATTGGTAATATTAATGTCATTCATTACCTTAATTTTTGACCATTTAAAATGTTGTTTTACAGACAAGGAGTGCACAATGTACACATTATCAATGAGTGAAGCCAGAGCTCTTCAAGCATCATCGTCTGCAGCAGCACCAGAAGATGATGAAGAAAAACCAGATATACCAACATTGATGCAACACATGAGAGACACTGGTCTTGTCATGAAGCCAGGAGCATTGCCATTAGCTGCCCCGAAGATTGAAGTGGATGATCCGTCTAACCTCACAGAAATGGACTTGATCAGTCAACTGACAAAGAAACAGAAGAAGAAATTATTAAAGTAAGTATACAATACATCATGTAATATATGCTTTAATTATAAGTCGAATAAGTACAACAACTTAGAATTAGTTTTTTATTTGTGTATAAAAACTAATTCCTTTTTGGTCTTTATTTCAGGAAACTTGAGAAAATGGAGAAGAAAAAAGATAAGAAGCACAAGAAAGACAAAAAGTCCAAACATTGAAACTTATTTGAATGAAGGATTAGTTCTTATTTTAATTATTATAATACCTGTCTTACAATTGTATGTAAACAAAATAATGCTGACAATGCATATCATCCACAACTAAATCCATTGTTATTTACTGTAAACAAGCCATGCCCTACAGTTTCACATGCATGATGATCATAGAGAATCAGGATAAAATAGGTCTTATATCCTATAAAACTTGATTTTGTCATTTATGTTTGAAAAGTTTATAAAAAGTTAATATTAATGATGATGTATGGGTTTAAGCATAAATTAAGATATTTTCCAATATATATAACTGAAACCTTTAACTCCTACCTTTTACTTGATATTCTTCTGTATCTTAGACTAAAAATATGTAAAACTATTAAAATAAATGTATGTCATGATAAACTATTTATTATTTTATGTCACACTATAACTATATACTTACATAAACTTAATACATAAAACAAACACAAAACACAACTTCTATTCTAATTACAAAATATCACAGAAATTGATTATTATACATTTTACACAGTACATGAGAATAATTTGTTGACATTAGAATAATATTTACAATACATAACAGTTGGTAGATAAACAAATATAAACTTAAAGATAATAGTATAATAATATGCTATGTGTGATGTATGTAGGAGGACATACATAGATAGATATCTGTTGTGATGTAGTATTATGCAATAGTAAATAGAGACCTACAGTAATATAATGTTTTGCTAGGCGATGTTACATAATTGAATTTTGACAGACTATACATACATTACTGCCACTATGCAGTCTGAAGTTTTTGGAATTACTTTATAGGGATTAATTTGACAAATCACTACTAACAAATATGTGGTTGGTAATATTATAGGATGAAATAAGATAATATGAATTATTCTTAAAAGAGAAAAGATATAGAGCCTGATTACAGGAAACTAAATGTTACTATCCACCTATATTTTAACATAAGTTTTTTCATCAATTTCTATGATATCTTGCCTATCATTTCTCTCCTTCCAATGCAAGTATAAAACACAACATGTTATTATAATTATAACAGCAGTCAGTACAAATACACTTTTGAGGATAACTTTGCTTGGAGTTACAAATAGTTGGGCTTTCCATTGAGAGGGATCACTAGGTGGAGCTGGTATTACAACTATTTGAGAGTTGGGAATGATTTGAGTCCAGCTTTTGTAATACCCTGACAATCCAACATTTAGTGTATCAACAAAGTTGGGAGTTCTATCAAGACCAAATATTGAGTATGGAAGTTGAAGAGCAAAGTAAGCTGATTGAGATAACTGAGCACACACTCCAGTTCTGTAGGTGCCTTCTTGAGACCAAGTGTTGTAACCAATCTTGGGGCCTGGCAAGTTTGTCCCTGAAAATGAAATACATTTAATTAATGGCATGTAACAAAATGTTATTTGTCTATGTTGAGGAAAACAAGTCTATGAACATACTCACCAAATGTGCCTTTCCTATTATACAAAGTTCTATTTATAAATGGCATCTTCTCATTAGTAAGTCCAGTAACAACAATAACTTTAATGAAATTTGTATCATATTCTTGTTCATTCCTAAATGAATGCATTGTGTACTGTTGTGTTGATTCATTCCTTTTAACATAAATAATGTCCAACACACCATCCATGTAGAAATCATAGAATGTTGCCATCACAACATCTTTACCAAAAGAGTCAAATATATCCCATTGGACTTGGAATGTTCTGTAAAACTTGCATCCTGGTAAATTGCATGGTGTATTGTGAAGCAAGAACACCTTTGTACTATTGCCACCTACAGGAGCAAGAGTCATTAGTATGTCTGGATACCCATCCATGTTGTAGTCCCCACTTCTCATAGTTATTGTGTCAAGATACAGTTCATTCTTAGGTGGGACAAAACGCCATAGAGTACCTTTACCATCATTGAAATCCACTTGCAGGTCATGCCACTGATGATTATCATATATCAATATAGTACTATTGACACAGTTTACATCATTACAAACAGGTACAACAAAAAAGAACTCTCCAGAAAGTGCAACATCAATAAATAGAGCTTGTCCATAAATGGCAGAGTGACCTATCAAGAGATTGATACTGTTGTTATATCTAAAATTATTATCAAAGTCACTAAGCCAAATCTCCACATCTGTAGTAGTTGTCACAAGAAGATCAGCAGCGTTGTCATCATTAACATCAAGGAATGAATGAGAATGTGGTAGTTTTATTTGTTTAAATGTTTCATCACCCATCTTTACTTCGGTTGGGGTAGTTCTACTTTTGTTAAACACCCAAAACACTCTTTTGTTTTGTGAATTCAAACTAAACAGATCCAAAATCATATCACGGTTGTAGTCCATAACTAGTGGCTGACCAATTGTAATAGCTTTTATGATTAATGCATCAGAACAATTCAAATTGTCATTTCCACCCCATAAGATTCTTACCTCTTGTAGCGTGGCATTGTCATATACAACTTCAGTAGTCAACATAATATCCATGTAAGCATCACCATCAAAGTCTCCAGGCACTACACTTGTAATAACAATATCACTAAAATTGCAAGCATATTGTGATGGTCTTAAAAATGGTTCTTTGTCATACGCCAAAAACACTTCAATCATTGAGGAATTTTTTACAACAAAGGCATCTGTTAACTCATCTGAATTGAAATCTCCGAATGCAGCAAGTACACCTTCATTTTTTTTACCAAAAGAATTTTCTGTCATATCAGTCGAAGCAAAACATTGTGCTATCAATGCACTAAGAATTACTGCTGTTATCATTTTGTAGCACTAAAAGTAGACTTATTGTTAACGTTAATTGCGATTAACTTCAATGCTCATGTTGGAGGTTTGGAAGATAGATAATAAGTCTTTGTCTTGTTTATATTTCGACAACAAAAATATTAATAAATAATCTGCGATCGATACGATTATTTACTTGACAGGATGACAGACAGACAGGCTGTCTGAGTGAGACAGCTGACCTGACAGCATGGCCTGACAGTCAACTTTTTTTGACACTTTTATAACAGATTACCCTCCATAAATGAAATTAAGTACTCTGTGGGCAGCAGTACTATATACTTGACTTGCTCTCAATGGCATTCATTCACTCATTCATTCGTAGTTCGGTAGAAAAAGATGGCGACATAGATATTTATTTCCCTGAAATAAATTATTTCATTTAAAACCAAATTTGAGTAATATTTTCAACCAAAAGAGTAATTTCTGAATAATTTAACCTACAATTATAATCATGGCGGACGGTGTTCAAATTTTGAGGCGTAATCGTCCAGGCTCAAAGGCAAAGGTTTTAACAGTATTTTCAAGCTTGATCTGTTTGTAAGTTGTAAATGTTATCAATACTGATAATACTTTTCTTTTTATTAGGACTTTTGTCGGTGGCCCGATGAACCTTTTGATGAGATGGACAGCACTTTAGCAGTGCAGCAATTTATACAACAGACTATTAGACGCGACCCTTCTAATCTTGAAGCTATATTGAAAATGCCTGAAGCTCAAGACGAAGGAGTTTGGAAGTATGAACATTTGCGGTAAGTTATTTTGAGTCAGTATGTACTCTTCATTTTTATTGGAATCATGTTATATGTTAAACAATAATTTTCAGACAATTCTGTATGGAGCTAAATGGATTGGCTGTGAGACTTCAAAGTGAATGCAAACCGGAGACTTGTACACAAATGACGGCTACAGAGCAGTGGATTTTCCTGTGCGCTGCCCATAAGACTCCTAAAGAATGTCCTGCTATTGATTACACCAGGCACACTTTAGATGGTGCAGCGTGTTTGCTCAACAGTAACAAATACTTTCCTAGCAGGTTATTATTTATTATCTATTTAATCAACTACAAATGTTGTTAATATCTTATATCCATTAATATTAATATGACTCCTTCATTTCAGAGTAAGCATCAAGGATTCATCTGTGGCTAAACTAGGATCTGTCTGCAGGAGAGTTTATAGAATATTTTCTCATGCATATTTCCACCATAGAGCTATCTTTGACGCATTTGAGAAAGAAACACATTTATGCAAAAGGTTTACTTATTTTGTTACAAAGTATTCAATTATATCAAAAGAAATACTTATTCTACCGAAGCTTGATGACGAAGCACCAATCACTCCGACTGTTGGTGAATCAGAGGCGTGAATGTGTCATGCAAGATGATTTGGTTTTGAACAATAATTCAGTGGTTAATATTAAGTTTCATTATGAATATATGAATATGATTTTTATTTGCAATTTTATTCATATTGTTGATGAAAAAGTACAGACAACAAATGTCTTAACATTATGCTATTGTAAAAATCTGATTATTCAAATCCTATTTGAGTAAGAAAGAAAACTTACAAACAGTCATTGTATTTAAGTATTGTAAACACAAAAAAGAACATCCTTCTTGATGTATGTATTTAACTTTGTTTTATTTATTTAAACTTTGACGAAATTTTAGTTGTCTATAAGAAATATATAAAAGTACCTATTTCTATGTTTAAATTATAAGGAAGTTTTGAGTTACTACATAAAAAAATATTTCAATACCTTATTTGTATGCATTTCATCTGTATTTTACTTGTAAGATTTATCTATTAATATTTCGCATTTTATTACATTAAGAAACTGGTTTAAATTCTTTTAAAAAAGACTTTTTCAGTAGAATTTAAATGTAATTTTCCATTTTGAATCTCATTCAGGTTACTTAGCTGTTTAGAGCAATTGCTGTTGATAAATGTAATAATCCTACTCCCTAATATTGTGACTAATAGTTGAGCATCCCATACATGTAAATTGGAAAATGGAGTTGCATTATGTTGTAAGAATCAATACCTACTATTGATTCCTCTTTACTGTGTATAAATACAGAGGTACAATGTATTTTATCTATGTGGTACCATTATGACCTGTCAAAACTAGGGCATAAGCTGTACCTATAAAATACTAATAAACTATTTATAATTCTATTGATTTTATTTCTCATAGTAGCTCTCTGCGGTTTCACCCGCGTAGTTCCCGGTTTACGGGGATAAAATATAGCCTATGTCACGCACTGATAAATTAGCTTTCCATTAGTGAAAGAATTTTTGAAATCGGTCCAGTAGTTTCGGAGCCTATTCATTACAAACAAACAAATCTTTCCTCTTTATAATATTAGTATAGATTACAACTCACCCTAGCATAGGTTAAGGACAATTTTCACTCATAAATCTTGTTAATACCAAAAATAAATCGCTGAATATGTGTAGCTGTAGCTACGAATCAATCAACTGATGCTATGAATCAATCAACTGACGCTACGGAGCAATCACCGATGCTACGTATCAATTATCTGACACTACGAAACAAATGAGTAATGCTATGAAACAAACGACTGATGCTACGAATCAAACGACTGATGCTACGAATCAAACGACTATGCTACGAATCAAACGACTGATGCTACGAATCAAACGACTGATGCTATGGAACTATCAGTGATGCTACGAATCACTTGACAGATGATACGAATCAATCAACTGATGCTACGAATCAAACTACTTATGCTACGAAGCAAGCGACCAAAGCTACGAATAAAAGACTAATTCTACGAATCATAAGACTGACGAAGCCGTCACTGACGCTGTTAAAACAATAACCGATGCTATGTATGTATGGAACTATTGATGCTACGAATTAATAACTGATGCTAGAAGTTAGAAATGCCCTGATAACTTGTTTTGGTAAAGGGTAATCTATAATATAAAAATGAATCGCAAACTGTGTTGGTAAGCGCATAACTCAACAACGCCTGGATCAATTTGACCAATTCTTTTTTTGTTGTGTTTGTTATTGTCAGGAGAAGGTTCTTATGTAAAAAAAATCTGGAAAATCAACGGGAAAATTGGACCCGTGCGAAGCCGGGGCGGACCGCTAGTAGTTTTATAAAGATACCATACTTGGCATATGTATGATGCTAAATTATTTAGCTATTTCCATTTAATATGTTTTTATATGGATTGTTTGTTAAACTTTTCCAAGGTGATTTTAGACAAATGAAGATCTGTAGACTTCTTAACATTTATTACACATAAAATAAAAATATTCTTAAATAACAATGATCACAATAGCTTAATTCTATTCTTTAGTTAGTACATTGAAGATAAGAAAATATTATTCCTGTAGTTTACAACATCAATATTTGAAGTTAAGTACATTTAGTAGCTCTTAAACGGGTTGTCTATGTTCATTCATTCATAGGTGGAAAGGAAGATGATTATCGCTTTTGGTTCTTATTTTTGTAATGCTTTTTTGACTTCTGAGCCTGATTGTGTTTCGGACTGCCAGTGAATTCAGTTTGCCAAAACTTCTTTCCATCCATAGATTGATATCTATAAAAATATAATATTTTTTATTAATATTGAATTAATAAACTTATAAATTTAATTGATGTAAAATAGAAAAATATCATACCCAAGTTGACTAGTATCAGCAATTTCATCTACCGACAACATAATATGAATTACAGGTATTTGACGTTTAACAACTAGTGTTTCCAATCCTTCCATTTTGGGTTCCCAATGTTCTTCGTCTCTAAAAATGTATTAAATTAAATTGATGACATATGAAAGATTTATATTAAAGATTATTTAATGAGATTAAATGATTTCTTTGATTTACACTAACAGATTCGATCATTAATGGACACATGGATAATACAAACTTTAATGGATTATTGATTGTGTGTCTTTTCTGTTATTTCTATCTACTGAATTTTTAAATGTATTCTACTCACGTTTTGTAAGTTAATCTAGTGATTTGATGCAAGCTTCCAGATTGCCTCTTAACAATTTCAGCGCAGGTTATAGCTTTAGGAATGGCTACTCCAGCCCCACTCCACACCATCACAGTCACAGCTTTGTCTTCTAAGAGGCCAATAGCATGTCCCAACAGATTTGGCATTTTACTGCCTCCTTTGACCTGCGAATGAATTATAACTTATAGCAATTACATACATAATTATGTTTAGTAAAGGTACATTAAAATTAAATCTAAAATAAATAGTAAATAGTCTAATACCAACCTGCATCCAGAGGAATCCTTCAGGCAAATCTTTGAATGGTAATTTGTTTCGATCCAATTCTTCATCAATATTTTTGCCTTTAATATAATTTTCCATTTTATTTGTTTTTTCAATATATGCGTGAGAATTGGTTTAAATATAATTTAGTAAATATTGGAAATAATATGTAACGAGTCCGAAATTATTTTCAAAACAATCAATAGTGACATGCATGACATGACACCCTGGCTAACAAGCCGGGTCTATTGATAGACGTCATGTTGCCACTACTGTCACCGTCAGTTGACAGCAGTACCAGAACTTTCCAACAACTATGTTCGGAACGGGAATCGAACCCGCAATCTAATTCTTCATAATATACATAGGTACTTAAATGCGAAATTTGTATGTTTGTGAGTTTGGATGTTTGTTACTCTTTCAAGCAAAAACTACTGTATCGATTTAGATTAAGTTTGGTACAGATGTTCCTTACAACTAAGAATAACAGATAGGATACTTTTTATTCCGAAATCCCCATGGGATTGGGATTCACGCGGGTAAAACTGAGGGCGCAGCTAGTACTTATATAAGTAGATCGTATCGTAGGTAATAAGTCAGTACATACTTTTGTTTGTGAAATGTTTCATAGAGGAATCATGTCTCTTTATGATGGATGAAGTATACTCGTATTTGCCTAATAAGGACCACGTTTTTGCAAAACCTCATAAATTTTATTTGAGAAGTACTTAGATTAATTTAAAAAACATCTAAAATGTAAAATTTAAGTACCTATATTTTAGGTAGAAACATTAACCAAAAACCATGCATCAAAGGTAAATTAACTGGGAAAAAAATGATTTTAAAAGCTTGTCAATGGACCTTATTATACACAGGTGATCTCAATAAGGGCCATTCCTATTCCGTAGATATTTCCGAAAGTACATTATTTTATGTTTTTATTTTAATTTTGGCCTATACTGTTTTAATTGTTTTTGTAATTTCAGATAGATTTTTCCAAAATTTTATGAGATCAATTCTCGTGATGGACCTTAAAAAGATTATAGAAATATTGATGGAGAATAATAAATTTTATTTATGTACATATTATGACAAAACATGTGGTTTTGGATTGTAAATTACTAATTTTAAATATAAAATAACATATTAGGGAACATTTTCATTCATTTGCCTTTGGGCCTTATTAAGTCTATAGAAACCACATTTTTCCGGTCAACAAAGGTCCGGTCCTTATTTGGTCACAAGGAGGTGGACCTTCTTAGGCACTTCGCCGTCGCGGAGAAAACTAATTAAAATTGTCAAAAAAAACAGTGCTTTTAATAACCTTACCTTCTTAATCCATGCCGAAATATTACTTGTTACTTTAAACTTGTAAAGTTCTTGAAAAAAACAAACATAAATACTTAAATAAGTCCATATATCACCAACAAATTTTATAAATTGACGTTCATGCGGCCTAAAACTTAAGTAATGCCCATGCACTTTTAATGAAAATTTTGTAATAAGATCGGGATTTTTGAAATGGTGGCCGTTAATTGGAACCGGCCCTTATTGGGCGGACATACCTTAGTCTTTACAGGATGACCCATATATTATGTAGGAACTTAGATCGCTCACTATGGAGAATGCTGAAGATATTCAAAGATCTGTTCTTTCTGAGAAACCATATCATAGATTTCAGTAAAAAGAAAAACTGCATTCATAGATTTAAAAACTCTCTACTCAGTACGGGAATCAAACCCAGAAGTCTTAAAAAGTAAACGTATAAGTACTTACCTATTATAGGTTTACCTACATTATTTCTAGATATCGATTAAGTATATGTATGTTTCAAGCATGAATACACCCTAGAACACGCTATTTAGTACTCAATAGTATATATACTGTGCTAGAACGTACGTAGGTACTTAAAATATTATATGATGCCCTCTCGATCTCCCAGGCACTTAATTATTGGGTAAGTATATTTACTTATTATTACTGTAGACTTAACCAAACCTACGACTTTATGAATGAAACACATTTTCTCTCTTTTTTATCTCGTCACCTGATGTAATCATGTAAGTAGTACAATACAAAACTACTTATTTGACCTTTGAATCTGTTTCATAATCAGGTAACAAGTACATAGGTTAGGTAGTAAAAGTTATTAAGCACCTAACTTAGATTGTTAGAGCTCTGAATTTTGGTAAGTACCTATAGGAATTGATTCGGAGACAATAGGGAAGTGATAAAAAATATATTTTTGCTATTACACGTATAAATAACCAAATTCGTAGATGTAAGTATTTACCTAGTTAATAAGTAGTTACGCATCCTATATGTAGTAGGATATAAACAAGAGCTCGTATTTGCGCCACAATTAAGATGAAAAGGTTATCTGTTGCGATATAAGAGTATAATTATTATTGTAAGTCATGGCTAAACAGTTATCAAGTTGTTATTTAGAACAGCGGTATTGTCGGTCCAATTTTAAAGAACTTATTTGTAAAAATGGCGATGTTACCTAAATTTTTATTATTTTTTGTGATTATCGTGGTAGTGAGAGCAAGAAACAGGAATATATTTGCTTTAGATGAACACTGGGTCTGTAATGTTAAGAATACGTGTCTAGAATGTCTACTGTTGCCTCACTGTTCGTGGTGTGAAACGGAAAATAAATGCTTCTCAAAAAAAATTAACGGAACCGATGTGTGTTCCGATAATGATACCATTAACCACAAAGATTACGGATGTAAGTTATTTTAACACTGTTAAAATTCATTTAATAAGTAATTTCGAAATAAGTAGATAGATAGTCATAGAAACTTATTTGAGATAAATGGGTGGGTTCGAATCCACATCCAAAACTTTTGCGTTTTTAATTAAGTACTTACTTACTTAGAAGTTTATTCACTTGTATACTTTCAGTCAGCTTCGAAGAAAATGCAGAATGTTCTTGCACAAAAGGGAATATGGAACAGAACTGTTACCCGCCAGGAATTACCGAGGGTCCAGTGTGTTCAGGCAGAGGACAGTGCGTTTGTGGCCAATGTGTTTGCGACCCTACTCCAGATTACGATAATCCTACTAAAGTAAGTAATAAGACCTTCTTATATTCAATTATGAAATACCCTCACTAACATTATCGATAAATCTCAATAGTCTAACCAAAAATATCGCTAGAAAAAATATCAGAGGATCCAAGACCCAAGTGAGAGTGGTCTAAGTAATTGCGGAAAACTGCTCATTGACCTTTCATAAAACAACATCATTTACTCCATCCTCATTTTATACAGGCTTAACCCCTAACTAGTTTTTAATGTAATCTTATAGATTAACAAAAACTGGGAAAATACTCATAGGTAAGTACATATTCTAAGATAAGTGAGGACTTATACTTAAATTCGTATGTTCTATTTTCAGTCTGTGATGGGTGAACATTGCGAATTCGACAATTTCTCCTGTGATGGTCCTAAATGCAATGAAGGCCCTTACTCGTTGAGTCAGCCCGTGGTCGTCGACGATGATGCGGACAATAGCGATAAATGAAGTTGTTATTTAGTAGGTATTTAACTTATATAATTATGTATTTAATCCAGTTAACCATTGAAGTTAGTGTATTCATTTATCTTAGGATTGGCAGGACAAACGTACCTATACTTATACCTACCTATATGTATCTAATTAGTTAAGCGTATAAAAAGTTCCTACAATTGTTAAGCTTTTTTATTTGATCATGTTTTATAAAAGTATTTCTATATTAAAACTCTATTATATTCCATAATTGTGTTTTAATTTCAAGTAAGAACCTATTCTTTAACTTTTACAGACGTCTACGATTAGAAACCAAACTTGTTTTTTGTAAATTAAAAGTTGTTTGAGTTTTAAACGAGAACGCTGAGATGAAAGAATGAATTGTTGGTAAAGGTTAGCCTCGCTCGCAAGACGATGAGGTTTTCAGAAGGATCGCTGGAGCGAGGAAACCGCGTCTCAATTAAGAAATTGATATGAGCCGAGCGTCTGTCGCGGATGGCTCATCGGTCTCGAGTGCCTGCCCGTTATGGTTACGCGAAATTAGATTTCAACGAGTCTATTTTTCTCTTCCACTACGGCTTCACCTTTTATTTCCTCGATATTTATTGAGCGTCTGCTTCGAGATGTCATAAAAATCTGTTGCTTGGGCGATGTTGGGCGTTTGTTGTGGGCGTATAAAGTAAGCTCTGATCGAACAATTAAAGGTCGTGCTATTTAAGTACTTTTGTTATTTCGTAGACAAATTGATAGACACACAATATAGGCAAGTATAGTAGCTAATAGGCATAACATTTTTGAGAACATGAGTTTAGTTTTACGTTAACTAGGAATTCGGTTAAACTAGAAACTACTACTTACTAACGCTACTATAACCTCCCTCAATATGTAAGTAAAAGGTAAGTACTTACATGAAATTTAATTGTAGATTCTACGTAAAAAAGTACTTACCTACCTACCTTTTAGGGTATGTCTCTACCCTACGAATATCTATAGCTCTTCCAAATTTAAGTATCGTACTTAACTTTCCAAGCCACATTATCGAGGCATTATTTAATAAAGTTTTAAATGAAATAAAAATGGTTACATTATTGAGTTTACGTTCAATAATTGTGTAGAAGCGGATGCGGAGCGCAGGCAGGCCGCGGCTCTATTCGATTAGGGAAGGAACGCCTAAATTGTTTTACTGTCTACAACTTGGGATACTTGGATCATTACACAAGGAAAATATATCACTAGGAGGTATTAGTTACTGAATAAAACGTTAAAACATGTTTAACCATGAATGTATTTTGGTATAAGTACATACTTACATAAATAATAGGCTGTGTGTAAAATCGTCACAGGATATGTAGAGACAGCATGTTCCTACGAACATGCTGAAATTAATAAATTAACTAGAGATATTTGAGTACAGTATACTAAAATATGTACTTGTTTAAGTAGATAATACATAAATTCACTGTTTTCAGTTATCACTTCTATGTGAATTTAAGTACTTACTTATATTAGCTATTAAATTAGTAAGTACTTAGATAATTACAAAACTTGAAAACAAATTCGAGTTAATACATTTTCTACATTCATAAGCATCGAATGAGACGACTATGTAGGCGTTATGTAGATGTAGAACTCATAGGGCTCGAGATCACACATAATAATATGACATTGGTATTCCGTAGTGAGGAAGAATGCGCGTTCCGACGTCGGGGCGGCGACTCCTTGGCGTGCCACGTCCAGGGTCGATACCGGCGACTAGCTATTCACATTTTGAAGATCCTTTGTTAAAAATATACTTCTCGAAAATACCTTTCAACCATATACCGATACTTTAAAATAGAAATGGATAGCTAGACCCGTTCATAGATTTTAAATTTGAGATATGCAAGAGCGGAAATTTATTTTGTATTTTTATTAAACACTGTGAAAGAGCTGTTGATGCTATCATATTAAAAAAAAAATGCATGGATTGAAATTAATGTAGGTTGGTATCAGTTGATTGAAATTAAGAACGTGTAAGTAAGTATAGAAAATTAAATAATCTATATAAAGTTAACGTTCAATGGTTTTTCAACATTGTTCTTTTTATAGGCTACTTAACAATACGTACTTTTTCGTAACTATGTATTTCGTGGGATCAAAATAGTACAGTCAACAGGTAGTTTTAACGATGAACTTAGAATTGAACGTACCGAACTAATGAATTAAGTACTTACTTAAAGTACCTACATATTATATGTTACTCGTGAATGTAAATTAGTATTAAATTACTTACTATAATTAATAGGTTACATTGGTAACATAATTGAGCCTAATCCTGATTATTATCATGTTGATGAGACTAAAGTTTTAGAAAATTCAGAAATATAATCAGATAGACATTGCAGTATTATAGGGTAGGTAGTACTCTTCAATAGCAGCATAGATAGACAATTTATTTGTCGTCGATATGTCAGACCCAGATCTAGCGGGGACAAACTGGGACATCTAAACCGGGCGGCAATTCTAAGTAACAATAATACAATAAGTACTTATTCTAAAAAGAATAGTACATATACATATATGTAAGTACATATTTTCTATATTATTTATTGGTTCGATTAACACATCTTAATTAATGATTCGTATGTAGATGATTTAACCGAATTTATTTCTATGATAAGTACATAAGTCTTAGTAGGTACATAAGTGTTGTCTTTGCAAGTTACATCTAGACTTAAGGACTATTCTGAATGTAATTATTCGCAACCTATTCTGAAGGAAGCGGAAATGAGAGATGTAATGTAAATAGCTACAAATTTCGTCGTAGCTGCTACGTAGTGCTAGGCTACAAAGTTAACTCACTCCACAAGTAGGAACTTAGCTGGAATTCCAAAACATCAGTGCCAAATTGAGGGTCAAAGATTTCGTATAATCTGGAGTTGAAGTGACAATATCTGCGGCTCAATCGCAATGAGGGTTGGCCTGATGAGATGAACTTTGAATATTCATGTGGTACTTGATTCCACTTCAAGAGGAAGGCGTTCCCTTTACGAATTTAGCCAGCGTTTCAATTATTTAAAACCATCTAAAACTGTGCCTATTTTTTGTAACCCTATCGCAATACTTTTACCTTCTATTTGTAACGTTTCCTGTCCAATCATCATTATAAACTACAATTGATTTTACAGAACTTTATTGAATACCTCTACCTCCCTCTTCCTATAAAATATAACACAAAGCCCTAATTGGTTATTAAAATACGCTAATTTGTCATCATAAAGATATGGTAAGTAAGTACATTATTTTTATTAAATAGACCATTACTTATTGGCTATTTACAGATGATGTTTTTGATAAAGTATGTACAGGTGAATTTCATTAAAGTTTACTTCTAAGTCACGAATCCCATATTTCACCAGACCTAAAATGTATTTGTTTTGTGACTGTAATTTGCATATGTCTGCCACGTAAACCTTACTTTCATTATTTACAAAATCAATTAGGTACTGTTCGTTAATCTCGTTAAAGCTCGAATATGGCTCGACCTTGGTTTGTTTTGTTCGAACTTATTTTATAACTCAAAACTGTTATCTATAAGTATGTATTTTATGGATTTTTAAACAATTCAATATGTGATCCGTGACGTGAACCACTCCAATATTCCCCTACTTATTAAAAAATCGTCTAATGCAGCTAAGAAGGTTACACTTAAAAAAATGGGAAAATCCCAAAGGGAAAGGGAATTACGCGACATTACCAGCGACTGTAGACTGTAAATTATAGAAAACTATTAAGTACTATTATTTTTTAGACGTTGTTAAAATATAAAATAAAATAGATACCTTAATCTAAAAATAGTATCAAATAAGGCCAACTAAGCTTTTTAAACTTAGCTATCGAAGACTTTTTTCTTCTTGTGCTAAAGTCGAATATCTACTTAGGAGTTAGAGGGAAGCGTTCAGCTGACGCAATGAAGTGGCGTTGAGGGCGGGCGGCGCGCAGCGGACGGCGACGTATCATTGGTCATGTGAATGGGGTCGCGATGTGCTCATGAGCGGCGCGACTAGCGGGCTGGGTAGCGATTTGGAAAAGAAAGAACATTACAATCATTTTGTAATATCATTTCATCGTTAAAGAATCCTCTATCATTTGATAGTGATGCAGCAAAAATGTGATTAATATTTAACACAGAATACCTCTTATGGGAAAACCACACCAGCTCACCACACCACATTCTCAGAGTGTCAGCGTGGACTTGTAACTGAAGTTACATTGTTTCGCGTGGTGAGTAACAGGTCCAGATTATGAGCTCCAACCCTGATAACGCACGGCGCTTCTGAGTTTTTTCAGACGTAAGTGGCCATGGGCGACTTTAGTTACTTCCATCTCAGGTGACGCGATTGCTCGTCATAAGTTCTCTCATATTTTTTAAGTAATATAAAAACAACATGTTATCTAAATACTTTTAAGAAGAAGCCTATTCAATATTTGAGAATATTTTTAAGTATAAACAAGTAAAAAATGAGAACAGTAAAAAATAAAACTGGAATGAATGCAAATATGTGCTTACCTATGTGTTTGAGTAAATAACTACATATTATTAAATCACACACAAATGTAGTGTAAGCAAAGAGTCAAACAGTAACATCTCATTAAAACTCGCTCCTCTTATGTTTTGCGACACAACCGCCATGATTTTTAAACGAAAGCCTTCTCGCACCCCGCGCAACTTCCGTCCTTCTCAACCATAGGACAGGCGTGCTGGTGGTCGTCGAGTCAGTCGGAGGCCGTCGCGACGTTCGCATCGCACACCAGTCACACATTACTTGTCATATTATAATATTAAAGTCTAACTATGGACGTCGAGGAGTTCCGCGTTAGGGGCAAAGAGATGGTCGATTATATTTGCACGTATATGAATACTTTGAATTCGCGGCGAGTGGTGCCGTCCGTTGAACCGGGATACCTTCGGAGTGAGCTGCCTTCGGAGGCCCCGCACTACCCTGAGCCATGGGACGACGTGATGGACGATGTCGAGAAGAAGATCATGCCAGGAGTGACCCACTGGCAGCACCCGCGGTTCCATGCCTACTTCCCAGCAGGAAACGCGTACCCCTCCATACTTGGAGACATGCTGTCGGCTGGTATTGGATGCATTGGATTTTCGTGGGTAGGTTCATTATTACAAGCTGTTAGTTCTTTTTCTTATAATTTCTGAACTCTAAAGTAAACTTACTACCGTTATCTATTACCACTTTATTTTTTTCTCCTGTTAACTTTGTTTTAATTATGACTTCGGAATTAAATTTTAATAACAAGAACGACCAATCACAACTATCCTATTATGCCAAAAGTAGTGCTACAGCTAAAATCTCTTACGTTTTCTTACTTTTATTTAACTTGCCCAGTTAGTAGGTATTTTTTAAGGTACCTAAGAACCTATGTGTGTGTCGTGCAACTGAATTTTATAAAAGTTATATCCTCCACCGACTGAGTTGAAATTTTCATACTCGATTAGTTCATCGGTATCTGTAAAAATGGTTCAAATTTTAAAAACTTGCATGCATGTATGTATAGAAGAGTGTTTTCTTGTTACATTCATTTTAGTTAAGTATAATAAAAATCCGTAAGAGATCTTAGGGTGAGATTTTTGTACATAAGGACAATTTTATTGCACAAGTTTACCTACCATTCGTACACCCCGCAATGTAACAAATGTAACTGTTCTTTGCCAATACGGTCATTGGATACACACGATCGATTTAATATGTTGATACGTTCCTACATAATTAGACGACGACACTGTCGATGATTGATCATCCCCTTAATAGCCAAATTTATCAATATTTGTTAACTATCAAGTTTCCCATCAGCCCTCATCCAAAGTATCGAAAATATCGTATGACATAATGTAAAAAATATCTTAATTTTTTTAGTAAATCGAACAAAAAAGAAAACAAAACCGTAAAGTTTGAAAGTTCATACTTTATTACCTATTTCACATTAGAAGTACATACTTACATGTAAATAAGTACTAATCAATATTAGTCGAGCCATTGTCGTAAAATAATTAATGTTGTAATCCATACAAAAGCAGCAGCAGCATGTTCTACTGACAATTTAATATTGTTTGCAATAAAATAATAAGTATTTCTAATTACTATACTACAATAAAGTGGAATAATAAAATTAAGTATTTAAATATTGATTGTAAGTAGGTACCTATTTTATCCATAAAAATATTGAACTTTATTTTCTTTTTTTAATCATAAGTACTTAGGTATTCTGTGTGGCCTTACTTAGTGCTCCCCATTACAAAATGTTTGTATGTTACTGGAAATTCTACCGCTAATATGTAATAGGGACAAAAAGTTTATGTTACAATCCATGGTTTTTTAAGATGGAATCGAAACATTGGTTTTAGCAAGTCAGTAAAAAAATTCAAAAACTAGAAACCCGTATAATATACATAAGTAGTTAAATGTATACAGGGTTATTGGTTAAGTCGACCTATTCCCGTCAAGGGCGTGTGGTTTACATCGTTTCCGACTGATTTCACCATGAAACACCCTACCCTAAACCTAACCGTTTAAGAGATATTTCAATTTATTTGTTTTTATAAAAATCACCGGATCTTCGGCTATAAGCTTGGATATTTTCAAATGCGCATGTCTTATTATTACTATTACTTGATTTTTACGTTTATAATAAGGTGCTTTGTGACCCCAATAACCAATATTGTACCTAAAATAAATAAATAAGTAGTTGTAGACGATTAAAACTTTTAAAAAATAATAACAATCGGAAAGTCTATTTTTCTTTCAAGGATATCTAGAAAAAAAGATATGGCACCTGTTTGGCAGATATGCCTAAAAATATCTACGTTTCATCGGCTATCCAACGAGCTATAACAACCTAGGGTTTTATCGAAATTTTGTACAAAACATGTAGTTTTATAGGCTACCGGGGAGGTTAAGTAAAACAATAGGTCAGCATACAGAACAAGTTACTAAACTTATTAAACTTTTAAGTACTACACACACCATTTTTGAGTCTAAATTTCATGTTCGGCATGTCGGCCCCTGCATTGCACACATCTTCGCATTATTTTGCGAAGACCAGTTTTCACTACACCAGTAGTTAATTTTGATCTTATTTCATTGGCCGCATTAATGATTCTGTCTCTCAGTACTTCAATTGATGAAATTGGGTTGGGCTCACTGTACACGAGACTCTTTATGTACCCCCACGCATAAAAATCCATGAGGGTTAAGTCCAGACTTCTGGCTGACCAGGATATGGGCCCACTTCGTCCAATCCATTTGTTTGGATAAAACTTCAGGGCAGCCATAATGCTGAAACCACATGTCTTGAATAAGATTGAGTGGCAAATCATCAAATAGGTCATTTAAGTCTTCTCGCAGGAAATTTTCATAGCTTTTCCCATTTAAATTGTCGGGGAGAAAGTAAGGCCCAATTGAATGATTGGAAATAATGCCCATCCACACATTCAGGTAAATCGATTGGATGAAGTGGGCCCATATCCTGGTCAGCCAGAAGTCTGGACTTAACCCTCATAGATTTTTATGCGTGGGGGTACATAAAGAGTCTCGTGTACAGTGAGCCCAACCCAACTTCATCAATTGAAGTACTGAGAGACAGAATCATTAATGCGGCCAATGAAATAAGATCAAAATTAACTACTGGTGTAGTGAAAACTGGTCTTCGCAAAATAATGCGAAGATGTGTGCAATGCAGGGGCCGACATGTCGAACATGAAATTTAGACTCAAAAATGGTGTGTGTAGTACTTAAAAGTTTAATAAGTTTAGTAACTTGTTCTGTATGCTGACCTATTGTTTTACTTAACCTCCCCGGTAGCCTATAAAACTACATGTTTTGTACAAAATTTCGATAAAACCCTAGGTTGTTATAGCTCGTTGGATAGCCGATGAAACGTAGATATTTTTAGGCATATCTGCCAAACAGGTGCCATATCTTTTTTTCTAGATATCCTTGTAAGAAAAATAAACTTTCCGATTGTTATTATTTTTTAAAAGTTTTAATCGTCTACAACTACTTATTTATTTATTTTAGGTACAATATTGGTTATTGGGGTCACAAAGCACCTTATTATAAACGTAAAAGTCAAGTAATAGTAATAACAAGACATGCGCATTTGAAAATATCCAAGCTTATAGCCGAAGATCCGGTGATTTTTATAAAAACAAATAAATTGAAATATCTCTTAAACGGTTAGGTTTAGGGTAGGGTGTTTCATGGTGAAATCAGTCGGAAACGATGTAAACTACACGCCCTTGACGGGAATAGGTCGACTTAACCAATAACCCTGTATACTTATTGGTTAATTAAAATCTTAAATACTTAATAGAACTGTGAACAATAAAGCAAAAGAAAAATAAAGCTAAGATACGAACACTGAAAAAGAACGCAGCTCAGCTAGGGTGACAAATCTACATCGAGCTGTGCTGCGCTGTACTGGGTGGAGCTGTGCTATGTTTCTGAAACTAGGTTATTTTGGGTTACACGCAGTTCACCCCATCGCACTTCACCCCGTTTTAATATTAAAATGATTAGTGAATTAGGTCACTGTTTTTAATAAGTACCGTCTACATAAAAAGTGCTTTATATTAAAAATCTATTTTTTTATCATCGATCACTTGATCAGTCAGTACCCCAGTAAAATTCAAAAATATAGGGAATACGTGAACTTCTAAGCTAATAAATGTGCTGCTTATGTTTTTACGATGGTAGACTGTTTAAAAAGTAATAGTTGATTATAACACTAGATTATGGAGTTTACCACTGGTATCCGAAATGTTTTAGCCTTTTTAATTTTATTAAAGGACTAGCTGTGCCCCACGGTTTCACCCACGTATATCACAATCCCGTGGGAATCCTTTCCTAGCGGATGCCTACGTCATTACATCTACCTGTATGCCAAATTTCAGCTCGATCCGTCCAGTGGTTTGGGCTATGCGTTGATAGATCACTATGTCAGTCAGTCAGTCACCTTTGAGTTAAGTATATACACCCTTATTTTGAAATTGCGATACCTTATCTCACAGCTAATGTAAACGACGGGTGACAATATAATAGTGAAGTTAGTTTTTTTCTTTTGCTTTTATTTAAAAAGTTATGATAAGTCAAAGATTTTCAAAATCCCGCCGAATTTTATTGTTATTCTACACCGAACGCTGCGATACACAGCTGAGCGCGGTCATCGACCCGAGCCGTCACAGAATACTTGATAGCTAGTGTGCCGTCTGGTAATACGACATTTATTTTGTATTTTTTAATGATAAGTAATCGACTATCATTTTTGATATTTTTATTGGATTCAGTTACTGCTACAGATATTCTGATTTTAATAAGCCCCATATTTTCAAAATAGGGGTGTATATTTAGATAAGGCATGATTTCATATGCTAAAAAACGAGACTGATTGTTCCAATGTTCCAGATTCTGCAATGTTTTCTTTTACCATTTATGCGATTTAATTTATACATCCCTATTTTGAAATTATGGGACTTATTAAAATCAGAATATCTGTAGCAGTAACTGAATTCATATATCCACTACTTATCTTTAAAAAATACTAAATAAATGCTGTATTACCGGCATATTAGACGGCACACTGGCTATCAAGTATTCTGTAACGGCTCGGGTCGATGAACGCGCTCAGCTACGTATCGCAGCGTTCGCCTGTTGTTCGGTGTAGAATAACAATAAAATTCGGCGGGATTTTGAAAAACTTTGACTTATCATAACTTTTTAAATAAAAACAATAGAAAAAAAACTAACTTCACTATTATTATCTAGTCATCATTAGAAAATGATGACTAGATTGTTTTATTTATGTTAAAATATTTTTATGGTTGATTTATATTAAAGAAAGTTTAGTCTTTTCTATATTTCTTTACTTTGGGTTGGCTGTTTAGTGTATAATAAATAATGTTCTTAATTATTCGAAAATAATGATGTACATAGATATTATTTAATTAGCTCCTGAAACTTAGAATAATAATTAATATTCTAAATATAATCTACAAATCAAATAAAGTCTTGTAATTCATATAAAGTAATTGGTAAAATTTTAATTAATATTACTTACTTAACTCTTTTCTTGGTGACGGTACTTTTAAGCTATACTGAGTTTAAATCGACATTAACTAATTCGGGGTGAAGTGCGACGGGGTGAACTGCGTACGGGGTGAACTGCGTATAAGCCGTTATTTTTACTCCAGACAGAGCGCAGCTTCACCCAGCGCAGCACAGCATGCTTTGATTGTATCCTCATTCAAATATATGGCGAGCGAGTTAACCAAACATAGCACAGCTCGACCCAGCGCAGCACAGCTCGATGTAGATTTGTCACCCTTACACTATTGTTCAAAAGTAGGTAATAGCGCAGATTTTCAGCTGAATTCAGGCGGTTGATGTCAATTGTTAAAGCTCGCAATTTCATACGCGTAGATACGCTTTTTTAATTTTATAAATTACTCGCGGCGCCCCGCGGTTTCACACGCGTAGTTCCCGTTCCTGTAGGAATATGGTAATAAAGTGATGCTAAAACCTTCCCACTGAATCCTATCTATTAAAACAAACCGCATCAAAATCCGTTGCGTAGTTTTAAAGATCTAAGGATACATAGGGACATAAGGACATAGGGATAGAGAAAGCGACTTTGTTTTATACCATGTAGTGATGCGGAGCTTTCTCAAAAATAACTATATTTTTCTTATACACGATCGATCTTTATTACCATCTTTATTAATTTTATTATATACTTATAATAAAATTAATAAAGATGGTATTAGTATAGTGGTGCAAATGAAGCTTTAAAAAAGCATTAAAAAATATTGGCATATTTATTTCAAACTTCTTTCAATAACCTTAACCTTATGTAAGTACTTATATACGACCTACTAAATAAAGCACTATCATAATTTCTCTATTTTACATTATTTATTACCACGCTAATGCTTATCGTATAGGCACAATTTCCAATCTGGAAATAATACAACTTCAATATAGAAAATCAACGATATAGAAATATGTAGTTGTTATCGCTAAATTATAACTAATGGAATAAATAAATTTCTACTAATATTACGTGAAAGTAAGGCTGGTTGTTTGTTACACATGCAAAAAGTACTGAACCGATTTAGAAATAACACATAGGAACTTTTTGTCTCAAAATTCCCATGTGATTGGGATTTATGCATGGGGCACAGTTAGTTATTTGATATAGATAGGTAATATAGATACTGTTCTCCAATGTTAATTCTAACGAATTCAAATTGGACAGCTACATAACAACCTATTCTAGCTTATTTATAAACAAATGTTTAAATCCCGAACGATTCGGCAGGTTCTATACAGGGTGACCCAAATAGAACGGTCAGTGGGAAGAAGTATAAAACTATAGGGTGATTCAATAAGAGGTACTTTTTTCAAAACTATAAAAATTACAAATAAACAAATTTATTGATTAATTATTCAAAAGCCATTCTTAACATTTAGTTTTTCAAGAATATCTTTTTTAAATTTTGTCTGTTCCTACGATTAACATGGTCGATTCTGCGGGTCCAATTTTGCAAAGATTTCAAGTGGTTTCAAGTTTTACAAATCTATGTTAAAAAAGTACCTCTTAATGAACCACCCTATATAAGAGATACAAAGATTTGTTCTTAGGAACCATGTCATCGATTTTAGTAAAAATAAAAACTGCATTCATAGATTTAGTACTCACTCCGAGAATCGAACCCGGATGTTTTAAAAAATGTAATGTTCATTATTTCTAACTAGAAATCGATTGCGTGTGTCTAAAGCAGTAAATATTACTGTAAATAGGTACCAGTCATAAGACCACTCTCCTTGTCAAACAAGGGGATAAAAAAAAATCGTTAAGCGTATGATTTTAAATTGCTTTTTAATTGAGTATTTTCTAAAATGACAAAACCGACTATCGTATCGTAAAATTATATTTTAATTTTCTTTCACAGGCTGCCAGTCCGGCTTGCACTGAATTAGAAATAATAATGTTAGATTGGATGGGTAAGTATAATTTCATATTGTTTTCAAATAAAGAACCATTATTCCACAAAGTCTGCATTGTTGGATGCTACATTCTTCAAACTCTTAGTCTGTTTATATGAAAAGTTCTTGGAATATGTTGTAAGGGTTATGAATTTTATTCACAGGCAAGGCCATCGGTCTACCGCCTGCCTTTTTAGCGCTCGAAGAAGGAAGCAAAGGAGGCGGTGTTATCAATGTAAGATCACTTTTACTATTGAAATGTAATATAAATAAATACATACTTAGGGGTATGTATCAAAATGTTAATTAATTTAATATTCATTTTATCTAGGGATCGGCCAGCGAATGTGTTTTGGTATCAATGCTGGCTGCAAGGGCCAACGGCATAAAACGTCTAAAAAATCAATTCCCGAATGTAGATGAAGGCCTATTGCTCTCAAAATTGATAGCATACTGTTCAAAGGAAGCCCACTCGTGTGTAGAGAAAGCTGCAATGATTTGCTTTGTCAAACTACGTATTTTACAACCTGATGAAAATGCATCACTACGCGGAGCTACGTTAAAAGAGGTGAGTCCCAATTTGCCCTTACACATTCATTCGAAAATAATTGGGCTCGAATTAGGTGCTGGAATATGCAATAGTTGAATTTTTAAACGAGGTGTGATTGAGGTGAAGTCACAGGGGTACGGAAGGGTGCAGATAATCGGGCGGTAATTGAAGAGGCAGCCACTAGGCGCGCGGGTAGAGTAGAGGCACGCCGGCGAAGCGACGCTGCCCCGCATTTAATGACTCTCCCGTGGATGCCGGAAATACGTTGCGAGCCGAGCGGTAATGGAGCCGCATTGTGTGCCACTTTCTATGCCGCAAATATTGAAATTTCACGATACGACCCTCTTACCACTGACCTTTTTAATTGCTTTTCGATTTTATGGAAATTTAAACTAAGCCGGTATCTAAATACTTATTTAGCTTTTTTTCAATAAAGATCTATTAAACTTTTTATTATTACTGAGGCTCCCGGTAGATTTTTTAATATGATATTTTTTAAAGGCAATGGAAGAAGATGAAGAGGCGGGGCGAGTGCCGTTTTTCGTAGCGACTACACTGGGCACTACATCGTGCTGCTCCTATGACAATCTGACGGAGATCGGTCCGGTGACCAAGAAGTTTCCTTGCGTGTGGCTCCATGTCGACGCCGCGTATGCTGGCAGCTCATTCCTGTGCCCCGAACACAAATATCGCCTGGCCGGGATCGAGTACGCTGATTCATTCAATACGAACACTAATAAACTGATGCTGACAAGTTTCGATTGTTCTTTGCTGTGGGTCACTAACCGATACTTGTTGACTTCCGCACTCGTAGTTGACCCACTTTATCTACAACATTGTTACGACAACACGGCCATCGATTATAGACACTGGGGAGTCCCATTAAGTCGCCGATTTAGATCGCTAAAACTGTGGTTTATGTTAAGGAGTTACGGCATTAGCGGTTTACAGAAATATGTCAGGAGACATTGTGAATTAGCGAAATACTTTGAGAAACTTGTAAGGAAAGATGATCGATTTCAAGTTTGCAATCAAGTTACGGTAAGGTTTAACTATTTTCAAATCCCCTTTTCAATTTTAGATTAAAGGATTGTCTGTCTGAGTATCATATGAATGTTAATCGTGCCTGTTTTTTGTAGTTGGGTTTGGTATGTTTCCGACTCGTGGGAGGCCCAGACGAGACCATGGTACAGGTGGACGATCTCAACAAGAAGCTGCTAACGAATATTAATGCTTCTGGTAAACTGCACATGGTACCGGCTTCGGTCAGGGATCGTTTCGTCATCAGATTCTGCGTAGTCCACCAACATGCTACTCGCGATGATATTGGTAATTGAACTTAAGACTTAAGTAAATTTTTTCAGAAAAACTCTATGTATGTTTAAAAGGCAACCGTTACTGACTGACAGACTGATTTATTTCAGTTCAAACCAATGAACGGACTGCGTTGAACCGTGCGTGGGGCACAGGTAGTATGATTATAAACTTTTGAATAAATGAGTTGATAATTTAATGATTACAGAAACTGCCTGGGAAATTATAACGGACTTCGCAACTGAACTTCTTGAAGGGCCTGATAAGGAACGGGTATGTTTATTTTTTATATTTCGTTGTAAATACTTCACAAAAGTATTACGTACAAATATTACGAGTAATCCAGTTCCTTTACACGCGTAAAATCAACAAGGTATGGTATTATACATATACTTACCTATATGTAGATGTGATTATATTATACTACTTAGGGCCTATTTCACCATCTTCAAGTAACGTTCCGAGTAGTCACTCACATGTTTTGTCTTTGTCACTTGATATAAAGTAAGAAAGAGACAAAGCTAACTTTACTTGGTGAGTACCTTTACTTGAAGGTCGTGAAATAGGCCCTAAGTAGTATAATCACATCTACATAAGTACTTATGTTATTTTAGCCAGATATTAAAATTTTCTCTCCAGTTTAGTTTCAAAGTTATACCATTGAACAATGGTTCAACTTACAGTTTCCTTTAGTATAACGTGAATGGCTATAAATAATGTAGTAAGTTAAAATGGAGAATGCACTACGTGTACAGACATAGGTATCTAGAAACACGTGAATCGATCGATGCAAATGTAATTGTACTACTCGTAGGTACTGCTTTAATATTACTTTGCTGATACGGTGAACGTAGTATGTGTAGTTTACTTTTGTATATGTAAATCTACACTTACCTATAAAAGCCTAGCCTAGCCTTACCAATAAAAAATACCCACTGTGTATATTCTTGATATAACAAATTATTAATATGCTTCACACTCGTTATATCAAGAATATACAGAGTGGGTATTTTTTATTAGTTATTATAAAGAGGAAAGATTTGTATTTTTGTATGTAACGAATAAACTCAAAAAGTACTAGACCGATTTTAATAATTCTTTTTTCATTAGAAAGCTACGTTCACCCTAAGTAATATAGGCTATATTTTATCCCCCGTATTCCCACGGGAACGGGAACCACGCGGGTGAAACCGCGAGACGCCGCTGGTATTAATATAATTTCATATACTTACTTAAGTACATAGTTTGCAGTTTTCCGCAATCAATCCTCTCGATCGCGATATTTGGTTCATCCAACAAATAGACCTTGAGTTCTCTATCAATGACGAATGCAGATAAATAGTAAAACTTAATAGTTGTTCAATAAATTTATGCCATGCCGACTGCGGTATTTATTGAACAATTATAAAATATTTCTTAACTTGCAAGTTGTAAGTATCTACATAGTTGCCTAACAAAAACGCTTAAATTTCAGGACATCTGTGAAATCCGTAACCGCATCACTCTGGCGCACAAGCGTTCGTTCTTCGTGCGTATGGTGAGCGACCCGAAGATCTACAACCCTGCGATCAACAAGACCCCTCCACCGGTGGCCACCTCCCCGATGTCACCCCCAGCTGCTATCGCCCCCTCTACCCCGGATACTCCAGGACAAGAAGCGTTGCAACCACCTACGCCGTACGTATCTAGAACAATTATCGATTTCGATAACACAATAAGTATATTAGATAGATAAGCTGTAACGAAAGAAATCTCTGGAAGTGGTACTTAGTTCAAATTATATTTCGTCTCTAAATTTTGTGATACTTAATTAGTAGTACTTACTTCAATGAACAAGCACTTCAAGCAATAATAAGTACTTAGGTACTATTTATGTACCCGTGTCTTTTTTATAAGGACCTTCTTTTTCCAATTTCACTAGTCCTCTTAGTTATAACATTTGTAACTCTAGTGCTATGATTCGAGTACAGAGAAGAATAAATAAGTAGATTTTTATAAGTCGACATTACGATTGCAGAACGTCTCAATCATCCTGGATCAGCTGGCCGCTTGGATTTTTCTTCCAAAGTGTGGACAACGATGCCAATGATCTACCATTGAGGTAATTAAACAAAATAAACATTTTTTATAAGTAATCATGAGTAAAATACCTATGAAAGTGGGATTTAGAACTAAGTATTTAACAGACTGAAATTCAACTTTGCTTCGACCCCTATGTTCCTTTAATTCTTCCAATGAGAATGAGATCAGTGTACCTATGCGCTATGCAGTTGGTTTGTATCAAGTAGGTGGTGCATGGCACCACACCCCAACGCCCGCGCCCGTCTCTACTACGATAGTTTATTATTAAAAAGACACACGAACAGAATACATATACAGGGTGTCCGGGCATCGATGTCGGATACTTTAAGGGGGTAAAATATGGTATTTTTTATCGACAAATCACGGTTCCAATTTTCTCTAGCTACCTCCATTACAAAATGGCAGCCATTTTGTTTTTTTCAACTCGACGCGGGTGTGCTTGTACTGATTTAGTCATTGCTATCCATGTAAACGTCCTAGGAAGATGAAAGATGTCTCATTTGAAAGTTAATAATGTAGGGTATTATTAAATGTAAGATTTCATTTCATATCTTAATTATAAAATAACAAAAAATCATTACAAAAATAAAAATCAATATTTTTTTTCAGATTTTTTCTGCATTTTTTTGTTTTTTGTTAAAATTTGACCTATTAACCTACGTTTTTCATCTTGTTTCTTGACAGTACAAAATATTTACTTAAAAAAGAGTCATACATCTTATAGCCTTATGTATGATAGTTCTAAAGTTACGATGGTTTGAATATGATCCTTAGCCAAGAAAATCGTCTCGTATTGCGAGGAGTGCTCGACGTGTTCGTCCATGGGACTGCGTTGTTGGGATTATCTGACTTGGACTATTATTTAGTACGTCTAAGTGAAGATAATTTATCAAAAAATGCTACATTTTACTCCATATCTTTATCATAAAATAACAAAAGAGGATGTTAAAAACAAAAACCATTATGTGTTTTTGTATATTTTTTAGATTAATTGTATTTTCTTGAAAAATTACCACTAAGCTACTTTTTTCTTTATTTTTGATAGTACAGCACATTTACTTAGGGTATCTATAAAGTTCAAAAGATTAGACAGTTTGAATATGACCCTTAGCCATACAGTCCCACGGACGAGTAATCCTGAGAATTGAGGCGATTTTCACGATTAAGGATCATATTCAAACCTCCGTAACTTTTGAACTATCATACATAGGGCTATAAAATGCATGACTTATTTTTGAGTAAATATCCTATACTATTAATAAACAACAAAAAAAAATGTAGCCTAATGGGTCAGTTTTTAAGAAAAAGACAAATAATCTAAAAAAATGTACGAAAACACATACTGGTTTTTGTTTTTAACATCCTCTTTTGTTATTTTATGATAAAGATATGGAGTAAAATGTAGCATTTTTTGATCAATTACGAAGGTATATTAATTATGGAGGTAATTATTATTTAGTTCGTCTAAGTGAAGACTTAGACGGACTAAATAATAGTCCAAGTCAGATAATCCCAACAACGCAGTCCCATGGACGAACACGTCGAGCACTCCTCGCAATACGAGACGATTTTCTTGGCTAAGGATCATATTCAAACCATCGTAACTTTAGAACTATCATACATAAGGCTATAAGATGTATGACTTTTTTTTAAGTAAATATTTTGTACTGTCAAGAAACAAGATGAAAAACGTAGGTTAATGGGTCAAATTTTAACAAAAAACAAAAAAATGCAGAAAAAATCTGAAAATAAATATTGATTTTTATTTTTGTAATGTTTTTTTGTTATTTTATAATTAAGATATGAAATGAAATCTTACATTTAATAATACCCTACATTATTAACTTTCAAATGAGACATCTTTCATCTTCCTAGGACGTTTACATGGATAGCAATGACTAAATCAGTACAAGCACACCCGCGTCGAGTTGAAAAAAACAAAATGGCTACCATTTTGTAATGGAGGTAGGTAGAGAAAATTGGAACCGTGATTTGTCGATCAAAAATACCATATTTTACCCCCTTAAAGTATCCGACATCGATGCCCGGACACCCTGTATATGTAGCATTCGATTACCTAAGTACCTACCTACAGTTTTAACCCATATTAGGGATGTACCTACAGCATTCAGGAAACACACCTGACTGACGATATTCGTGAAGATTGTTGAATCAATTCGTATGCGATCAAGAAAGTTAATAATTATGTTATGTTCCAGATTCCGTCACCTGGACACGATGGTCCGCCTGAAGAGCCCCGGCATGGGCAGCCGCCGCGGCTCATCTCCGTGCCCCTCGCCCGAGCACCGCGCGCCCTCCCCTTCCAACTAACTACTCTCTACTTACTCTAATCGTCTCATATTAACTAACATTATCGGTATCGTACTCTGGTTTCTGTCGTCATAATAAATATTATACATAAATGTATCTAATAAATCGAATATTCAACATTGATTTCATCGTTTTATTTGAACCTGTACCCCGCCCGCAGTTTGACTAGGGTAGGTACATCTCACCCCGTCATTGCTAATGAGATTTCGAAATGAAGATTAATAGTTTCGTACGCCCTAGTCTAGTATTACACTGTCTACAAGAAGCAGCTCAAAATTCAATTACTAGATAAACAGGTTAAACAAAACAAAACCGTTTAATATAAAATCCCTTATTGACGTAAGTTCTAACGAAGAAAAGATTTTAAATAAAGACAAAGTTGCGGGCGAGTTTTAGTTTAGCTTATAATAAATTAATAATATAATATTACCTTATCCTAAAATAAGCTATAAGTAATAAAAAATTGGATAAAGGTCCGGAAAATGATTTTCTAAATACTTAAGTATAAGTATTTTACTAAGATTCGTCTGCTTCGTGGGCTTCATACACCACCACACCATGCTTGCATCCTAGATCCTAGCGTAGGACAGGATCACGCTACGATTATTGTGGGGTTTGAAGACCTCGATGGCCGAGTGGTCATGGTCACTGTGCCGGACTGCCATTCGTAAGGTTGCGGGTTCGATTCCCGTGCGGGGTGAATATTTGTGTGAACCACAAATGTTTGTCTCGGTCTGGGTGTGCGTGTGTGTAAATGAGTGTGTGCGTAGTTTCTGATACCCTAGATCTAGATACAAGTTAAATACGAACTTAGTTAGGGGTCAGAGTGAATGATTGTTATGATATGTTACACTAGGCTCGATTTTTAATTTACGCAGCTAAACTAAAAATAAAACTTAAATTTAAAAGTTCAAAGTTTTGATGTTTATTATTCCAGTACTCGTTCCAGTCTAAGCATTCGTGGTCAACACATATTCATCATGCTTTCAACGTCAAATCTGCTTGAATTGTTACTGTCAACTGTCAATACCAAAGTCAAATAACTTGACATCTTGATATCCTGCAACCTCCAATCAATTCCTAACTAGGGATGGCGATTCTTTACGAAAAAGATCGATTTTTAAATCGATTCGAATCGTAGTCTAATGAATCGATTCACGAAAAAATCGAGGCCTACAAAATCGATTCTTAAAAAATCGATCTTTTTTTCAAGTTTGCGTTTACAATGTAAATTTGTATCAATTTTACTAAAAACAAGATTAATATTGCAATTAACGATATCTTATCAATAAAATCAGGGAATTCAAAAATAACAATTATTTTTATTACCGTATCAAACTATAAGATCAACTATAAAAAAAAAATAAGTATTTATATACTGAATGTTTTTATTGATTGCAAAAAAGTAAAAAATAAGGTAAGAGTTAAAAGTTTAAATATTAAGCATTGGGAATTATAACTGGGAACTATAGTTCCCAATGCTCAATATCTAAACTTTTTAAAAACAACAGTTATTATGACGATTTTTAACACTAACACAATTCTAAAAAAAGCGTCAATTTCGCACAAAATAGCACCATCACAAATTATAGTTTTGGGATGAAACCTTCACAAAAAGACACGGGAGGAGGACAAAGCTCAACTCAACCGAACTTTCAGGAAGTATTAGAAACCAAAACAACACTTAGAACACACAAAATGAAAGAAAACTACAAACATGCGCAAACGCCGAAAGTAGAGATCTCCATTTGCAATTTTGTTTGTTTTGTTTATTATGAAAATTGCCAGTCTTAAAAGAAAAAAAAATGTTGGAAATAAAAAAAAAAACAAATAAAAACATTTAAAAAAATATACTTACTCGAAATAATGAAGACATACCTAAATATCTAAAATAAATTAATCATAAATATGTAAAATGAATATTAAAACGATATTATCGATTTTACTGCCATCTACATCTACAGTTAATACTAAATACCAAATAGTTTCGAGGGATATTATACACGGTGGCGCTAATGTCACAGTGCAAATATGGCGGCATACATCAAGTGCGAAATTGTCCCCCCCCTGGTTTATACCAAAACAGAAAAAATCGAATGTCGATTTTCAAGGGTGATATATCGATTCAGTGAATCGACACAGTACTTCATATCGATTTAAAAAATCGATATTTTCTGCTCGAAAAATCGATTCTTCGATTAATCGATCTCAGATCGCCATCCCTATTCCTAACCTTTTCTTTCAATTTAATTGGTATTGGAAATATTGGAATTGAAATTTTATTGAAAAGAAAAGAACACAGAATAATAAAAAATATCCTCAGTAGAATCACAAAGCAGAGTTGAAACGGTGAGTTGGTCGACTTATTTGCTCTTGTAAAGGTAGAGGTCAGTAAATTATAAGATAATTTGTTTACAATAAGTATGAACTTCAAACTAATTTTAACAATTATAATTTACTTTTTAATTAACATACATATTCATTTCTTGAAAATGTGTAATCTATATAAGAACTTAATATTTTAATTATAACGAATAAACCAAGTTTATAGCTATTTAAAATTGTTTAATTCAGTTTCAAGAAGTAAACTTTGTAAGTAGACAAAATGGCTAAATTAGAATTAGCCCAATCTTTAAACGGGCACAAAGGAATAGTTTGGAATGTGTCCTGGCATCCCAATGGATCAATATTTGCATCATGCGGGGAAGATAAAACTATAAAGTTATGGAGTAAAGAAGGTCAAGATTGGGCTATCAAAACAGTACTTGTTGACGGCCACCAGCGAACAATCAGACAGGTTGCCTGGTCTCCGTGTGGAAATTACCTAGCTTCAGCTAGTTTTGATGCTACTACAGCCATTTGGGACAAGAAAAGTGGTGTGTACATAATATTTTTGATTACATCATGTGAACAAACAATCAAGTGACTTATAATGTAAATTAATTGTTAATAGGTCAGTTTGAATGCAATGCCACATTAGAAGGCCATGAAAATGAAGTCAAGAGTGTGGCGTGGTCTCCATCGGGCCAGTTACTGGCTACTTGTGGCAGAGACAAGTCAGTTTGGGTCTGGGAAGTCGCAGGAGATGATGAATATGAATGCGAAGCTGTTCTCAATGCACACAACCAAGATGTTAAAAAAGTAAGAAATTAAATTATAAGAAATCTTTACACTGTATGTGCTCTGCAGTTTCAGTTGCATTAAATTAAAAGAAAAATCTTGCATAGTTTATAGGACATAAGTGTATAAACATACCTACAAAGGGAAAGATGGTGGCAACTTGGCAAGTGACTTTCTTATTCAAAGTCAAAGTCAAAGTCAAAAATCCTTTATTCAGTTAAGACCTCAATGAGGCACTTATGAACGTCAGAATTGATTCTACCACCGATTCGGAATTACATCAGCCGAAAAGAATCGGCAAGAAACTCGGGCTGGTATTTTTTTAAATAAAATTAAATACAAATGTCACTTATAACTAATGTCAACAATAAAAAACATGTCAAAAGGTATATAAAAAAAAAATCTATAAATATAGAAGTAAAATAATGACATAGGTCAAAAACTAAAAATAGCATACTGAGGTTGCGTGTGCAGAAATTTAATGCCAAACTTCTATTTACTATGTATAGAAGTTTTAAATATATTGTTCTGTTTGTAGGTAACATGGCACCCTACACTAGAGATCTTAGCATCGGCATCATATGACAACACAGTAAAGATGTACACAGAGGACCCTGCTGATAACGACTGGACATGTATTGCCACTCTCCAATCTCACGACTCAACTGTTTGGAGTTTAGCTTTTGACAAGACTGGAGAAAGACTGGCAACTTGCAGTGACGATAAAACTGTCAAGATTTGGAAACAGTACACACCAAATAACCAAGAAGGAATAATAGTAACTGAAAGAGATTCAGTATGGAAATGTGTCTGCACATTATCTGGGTACCATTCTCGGTGTATCTATGACATAACCTGGTGTCACAAGACTGGGCTCATAGCAACAGCTTGCGGAGATGATGTCATAAGAGTTTTCAAAGAAACAGAAGATTCAGATCCAAATGCACCAACGTTTGAACTTTTATGCACAAAATTAGACGCACATGCACAAGATGTTAACTGTGTTTCATGGAATCCTTCTGGAAATCAAGAATTACTCTCTTGTAGTGATGATGGTGAAATAAAAATATGGCAGTTTGTTGAATAGATCAAATATTTTATATATTTATTCAAAATCAATGTAAAAATATTATTAAAAATCCTATTTGTTATTAATATTCTGGTTCACATACCTAATCTCTGTGCTGCATATATTGGAATTTGTTATGTTTTATGTTAGGTAACTTAGTGATGTAAGGGGCATATGAATAAAATAGATTTACAGAAGTTTTTGTCTTATTTAATATCCTTGAATTTAGTACCAAAACACGTTTTGATACTGTCCATGAAATCTATAATAATAGTTATTAAAACTGGGAAGTAATTGAAGCAATTTCTTATGAACAATTTAACACTTTTTTATAAGGACATAGATTATACATTTTTATGACAGGATGATAGACATTTTTAAGATTTTTGTACATTTTCAGTGAACATCTAATGATTTTAAAATTGGGGAAACTAATATTGAGTAGTTCCAATAGAAGATTGTGTTCAGCGTCAACTCCTTTCAAAATGTCTACCGGTGAAAATGTTGGTGTAACTTTGAATAAGGTGATATCTGCTCTTGAAAACTTTGCTCCAAAAGAGCTTTCGGAAAGTTGGGATAACACTGGACTCTTGGTAGAACCATACACTCCAAGGTTAGTCTCTCATTACTTCCTACATTTTAGTATTTAAATAAAATACTGAATTTGAACTATATTTTCAGGAACATAAAGAAGATTTTACTTACAAATGATTTGACGGAAGATGTGGCTTTAGAAGCAAATAACAATTCTTGTGAAATGATAATTTCGTATCATCCTCCGATATTTGCTCCGTTAAAATCTGTTGTGCAGAGGTAATTATTTAGCTTTTATCGACTTAGATAAAGAACGATGATTGCCAGTTTAAATATTCAAAAGGGTCAAAGGCAAGGTCATTGTTAACTATAGATTACTTGCGATCGGTTCGGTTAAGCTACGTCTAGCAACATTATAATACTGATGGGTGGCCATTACCGAAGTGGCACCGTCCCCGAAGTAGCTTTTTATTTAATTTAACCGAATCTTTATATCAACAATCTATTTTTATTTTCAGTGCATGGAAACAACGTATTGTCGCATTTTTGCTAGAGAATCGCATTTCGTTGTATTCTCCACACACGAGCTGGGATTGTGTGAGAGGCGGTGTCAACGACTGGCTCGGGTCCGCGTTCCCCGTCGGTGAATCGAACCCCATCACTCCAGGGACTGATCCCAATGTTGGAGCTGGAAGGTGCGTCACAATTGTAGTCGTATACTTCCATTTAACGTTATCTTTAAATTATGAAGAGGTCTTATTATGTTGCAGTTATAGGACAAGCTTTGCCTTAGTGTCAAACTTGGTGGTGGTGTGTGATAATGTTTATAAGTACTTACATAATACTTTAGGAAATAAACCTTTTCTCGTATACTTATCCAGATTATGTCTGTTGTAAATATCATTATTAGCGGCTCAATAGTTTCTCCGTTACTTTCGCATTTGTGATTTGAGTATAGCATGTATTTTAATAACATTTTAAGTGTCATTACAATATGGTTACAAAACTTATCTTCTCAAATTAATTACAGATTACTAAACCTAAAATCAGCGATAACACTATCAGAGGCGGTGTCTAGCGTGAAGAAACTAACAGGGCTCCAATACGTGCGGTTTGCGATAGGAAAGGGGAAGTCATTGGGTGACGAAGTGAAGGTGGTCGCTTTGTGCGCTGGATCAGGATCTTCGGTGCTGAAGGGTGTAGCAGCAGACTTGTATTTAACAGGTATATATAGGTATATTTTACACCTACGAAATGCTTAGATAAGGTTACCGTTTTTATGCTGTATATAGTATGTATATTTAATTTTAACTCAGTACGCAAAATGAACGATGTTATTAAAGTTTGATCGCTAAGAGTATGTAATGTCTGTTCCACATAATTTTTAAGCGGTATGTTATTTTAAACATGGTTTTCTAGCGCATGTTTTATATAAAAAAAACTGTTGAACACTTTTTAAGGTCATTGACTTTTTATTACTCTATCTCTATCATTTTTGTGTTTTTTTAATGAAATATAAATATAGTACTTATATTGTTTCAGGTGAAATGCTTCACCACGATATTTTAGATGCAGCTCAAAAAGGTATCAGTGTCATACTTACGAACCATTCCGATTCTGAGCGAGGTTTCTTGAAGGAGTTTTCTCGTGAGCTACAAAATAGATTAAATAGTCAAGTTGAAGTGATTGTCAGTAAATTAGATAAGGACCCACTTACGACTTTGTAAGATACATAAATTTACTAAAATAAAAAGGTGTTTTTCTGAAGACTTATGTTATTTATTATAATCAATACTAACATTACTTTGTAGTGGATGTGAGATCATCAATCTTATTCTAATCTTTCTTATTTAACACACTATATCTGAACACATCGAAATTAAATCGTTTTATGATCGGTTCTGATTATAACACTTGGCAAGATCTGTGTCCGTGTACTTTAGATTTCCATTTCGTGTTTCCTGATGCTGAGCCGGCATTCCTTTGATGATCTTCAGGTTCGACTGAAAGTTTTTCATTGTTTTTAATCTTATCTGTTTGGGTTTTTGTTAGGATTTGTATTAGAGCATGCATGCAAGTATAACTACTTACGCAGGGCAACTTTGTCTGAAGACTTTTTGTTCAAACTGTCTTTGTATTTCTCTCTCGTCAGTTCTCTAGCTGGCTTCCTTCTCGGAGAGCCAGAGTTCGATCTTATTTTGGTAACAGATGACACTGTACCGTTCTTATCATCATAGTTGATGACGTATTCACTTCTCTTAGATCTGCTGCTTGGTCGTGTGTAATCTTTGTTGCCCATGCTTTTGTTTTTAGTTGGAACTGGTACCACTTTCGGTATCATTTTTAACGAGTCACTGTTTGAACTTTCTTTGTGGTGAACTGTTGGATCTTTACGATACTTTAAATCGGTCTTTTCTGATTCATTGTTGGTCTTTATGTCTGAGAATTCCTTTCTGCATTGAAGAGTCCCAGCTTCTACTGCTTTCTCTTCAGAAATCATTCCATTACCAACTCTGTGAGATCTGTTTCTATGTTCTTTTTTGTCTAAACTTTGATTCCTTTTTCGATGTTCAAGGGATTTGTTTGTCAGTTTAGATGAATCTGATGAATTTTCGCGCCTAACTTTGGTTTTATTAAAATCAGATTTTTCAGTTTTATTTACGTTTTTGATGTCGTGGTTATTCATTTCTAACGTGGTGTACTTGATTTCATCGACTTTACTCCTGGAAGACGTGTCTTGACAGGTTTTTATTTTATATTTAGAAATACTTTTTGATGAATCAGTTTTTTTCTCAGATATTTGTTTGTTATTTTTAATACTGCGTGGATGTACGAAACTAATATCTTCAATTCCATTTCCAGTCCGTTTATTACCGATTAGATCATCGACATTTTCATAAATAGGCGTTTCGTCGTCCGACGCCGCTTTCACTTTAGAAACAATTGTTTTTGTGGTTTTGCTCGAAGTGGCATTTGTTTTTATGTTGTTTTCCGTAGACCTACAGGCAATAACAATATATTTTTATTATTTGTTTTATTGAACTAATATTATATTACTGCGTTAGTAAATATTAATTAATTAGTAGCTGTTATCTATTGATGTTAATGTGGACTACGTACCTTGAGGGTTTGTCAACTCTACGACTAGGTTTTTCTAATGAATCAATTTGATAACTTTTGCGAGGTTCTGAGCGACTGCGGTTTTTTAGGGGAATGTATTGTTCTTGTGTCCGTAGTTTAGAACGTCGTGAAATTGTCATATCATCGTATTTAGTTTCTTTCTCCTGTTCTATTACAGGTTTGAGAACTTTGATTTCTTCAATTTGGTTTGGCTTATCTTCAAACCTTGTACGCTGTCTTGGGGTAGGTATCGGTGCATATTTTTTATTGAAGGGAATATTGAGATATTCAGGCGTATCTTCCGATTCACTGTTACATACACTGTTCGACACCTGTTTTATCAACTTCACGGATTGGAACGAATCATGATCAACGTTTATTTGTCGAGTTTGGCTCGGTTTTCTATTATTATCGGCACTAGACTTGAGACTATTTACACCAAAATATGTAAGATCGCTCTCTCGTAATTCTCTAGTTTTTAATCGAGCAGGCGTGGGCGAACTGTTTATGGGTTGAATGTTTTTCATTGCGGTAACTGTATTATCTTCGTCATATTCTCGCACAGTTTTTTGACTCCTTTCTCTTCTATAGCCATAAACGTCGTGTCTGGACGATATTTCATTTGGACCTGAAATTAAAGCAAAGACAAATTATTAAAAGATTGAATATTTTATATTTAATTAAGTATACTAAGTAATTAATTATCAAAAACATACCTTCATTTATAGTCCTGAATGTGTTTTGACTTATAGAAGTCACGTTGGATCGCATTGGCTTAATAGGACTTATGCAATTTGGTTGTATTTGTTTGTTTATCAAAGAAACTGCTGTAGGGACATTTGTAGCGTCACTTAAGTCATTATAATTTTCATCATCTCGACTCCCAAATGCCATGTTCTCTCCCAAGAGATATGGTTTAGGTTTCGGAATTTTATTTTTGAGAATACTTTTTGTAGCTGCCGTATTCTCATCGCTGTCGTTGTATTCATTGAATTTTTCGTTCAGGAATTCCTCACCGATGTTAGAGTATTCGTGGTTCTTCTCACCAAATAATGTGATCGGTTTTTCGTACATGTCTCTTAGAGGAACGAATGCACTTCTACGTTTTCTGAAATCAGTCGAAGGTGGCGGCTTATCGTCGGTGGATATGATGTTAACTTTCCCAGTTTCAGCGGCAAAATGCAATTCAGTTTTGCAGAATTCTACTTTTTTAACTCTTCTATTATTTTCTTCTATGTCTTTGTTTCTGTACACGTACCCCCCATCTTCAGTTTCGATCGCGATTGGTAGCGTTATCGACACTTTACCAGCCGACTGTAGTGTTATATTGCTTTCAGCGGGTTCTTCTACCACAATATTGTGTTCCATAGTTTTCTTGTATTTGGTGCCTTTGTAGAAGTTGTTTTGCTTGTTATTCGATAGCCAATTTTGGAAAGTATCGCTTTCTTTTGGCGTGTCTTTATAATACTTTGATGTGATATTATTATAATCGTCAGTGTTTTCATTAACGATCTCCGTAGATTTACATATGCCGCTGTCTGTCGAAGATTCCATCGCTAAAGTGTCATTACTGTGCATAATAGTCTCTGTTAGAGGCGAGGTGTCCTCGAAACTATAACTTTTGCGCCTGTTATTCCAGTCGTTGTTACCGTTTAATAGAGATTTGAATTTGAGAGTGCTCAGACTAACTGGAGAATCTAATAGTGGAGATGTTCTGCTTGTTCTTCCACTTAAAGGTATGTCACTGTTTTCAGAATCGTAGGATTGTTTCCTAAAAAAACTTTTGTGTGGTCTCGGGTCTAGATCAATTATGCTCGCATTGTCTGTCGATGATGATTCTTCACTGGGCATGCGTAACGAATTCCCGCTCAATGAACTTCTCCATTTAGACGGCTCTGATATCTCAGAATCGTCAGGTTCCGTTACTTTGTAATTTTCTGTGTCTGTGTTTGAGTCTTGTGATAATTCAAATGGCATTGAAGATATTTCTAGAGGTTTGGTTGGAAATGATGGAGTGTCCATAAAATTGAAGCCCGATGATAATACCTGCAAAATAAAACATGTTATTAATATAAAACAAAACAGTTAGTTTTAAATGATTAATGACAACCAATCCATACACGGAAACTTGAAAGTTAATTGGTTTTAAGATTCTGAGCGATCTATTTCAAATTAATGTTCTTAATTTGGTAAAAACGACAAAAGTTTTACATAAATCTTCAACTGTCAAAGATTTACATCGTGATTGATGAATTAATGGCATATTCCCTTATACATATGTATATTTTTCACCAACGTAGTAAAAATGTGTTTCTAATAAACAATTTTCAACTTTCAAAATATTAGATAAGTATAAGTAGAAAGATACGAGTAGCATAGATCTACATTAGATCAGATGATTACCTACTACGTAACTCTTTTGTTACACACAAATTATAAACCTATAATTATATTGGCTCAGAATACTTAGATTATTATTACCCATACTACGTAAGTCTTCTATACAAATAAACCTATAATGAATATTGGCTAAGAATGAATGGTAATCGAAACCGATAATTATAAAGTACTAGCAGCGCCTCGCGGTTTCTCCCGCGTAGTTCCCACTCCCGTGAGAATGCGTGGATAAAATTATGTTAAAAACCTTTGGAATCACTATGTATTTTTTACGGATTAAGATGCTGTTTTTTTAGATGTTTTCTTTAAAACAGCATCTAAATCCGTTGCGTAGTTTTAAAGATCTAAGCATACATAGCGACAGACAGCGGGAAGCGACTTTGTTTTATACATACTTACTATGTAATGATAGTGAAGTGCTGGTCTGGTATACATATATGAAGTAAAGGTAAGATAAAGAACTAAAGGTACTCACTCTTCTCGATGAATGAACCATATAGGAGGAGGCAGGCAGACCGGGGCCTGCAGACGAATGGTACGCGGCGCGCATGACTCGTACGCGCGCCCCGGGTCCGCTTGCGTTTAGCACTTCCATCGCACGAGCGATCTGACGCGTCACACCGCCTTCTACCACCTGCGAACAATATTAGGCACATTGATTATAGTTTAAACTTAAAAATGAGAATATCTCATGGTCAACGTCGAAACATCTATTCAATTAATAAGATACTTATACATAGATTGGTATGTTGTCTCGGTCTATGTTCGGAACTATCGGTTATTTATAGAACTAAGTAAGTAGGTACATGGTAGACTAAAAACTAAAAGGAAGAGCGAGTAACTATACTAAAGTTTCAATCAAAAATAGCCTTGAGAGTCCTTTAATTTTGTGGTCTACCACGCCCACTTGAATAATTTCCACTTGAACAAATCCTAAACTTTGAATATTATTATTTGTGTCTTCACATTAGTTTCCTAGGCTATTAAGTATTTTTTTACAACAAATGTTTTGACATTACAAATGGATATTTAGCAAAAGGATTTGTAGATAATGTAATCAATTATTCAAACAGATAAGTAAATGTACCTCCGCCCACACCGACACACAAATGTGAGTTCATTGAAAAGATCGCAATCACGACACGTTGCCATCCATTTCATTTCGCCCCCGCTCCGCGGATCATGTCATAAATATTTTATAACTATACAAGTATAAATCAATTTTAACATTATTCAAACGAATCATTGACCGATGGATCTGCTACAAACCTTGTTAGGGAAAACTGCCGTTATATCTGGTTCATAAAGTCCGAATTGATACCAATAACGACCATGTAGGTATGAGTTATTCAGTACTTTATCAGTTACTTAATCGGACTTACGTTAGTGTAATTGTTAGTAATTTTGATGCAGCCTGTGTTGTTTGTACTAAATATTCAAGTAGATAAATTGCGCGTCAGATACGAAAGTTGTATAACGACCAAAGTTATGTCAGGTTATCGCAAATTCTATGTGCAGCCAATGTCTGGTCTGCATTGCAAACGCGCCATCGCGCCGGCGGAGGCCTACAGTTATAATAACAGCCAGGAGTTGAGGTCATGTTGTGTGCTACACTACAACCTTATGAATATTAAATACTCTATTTACTTAGGTACTTGAAAGTTTAATGCTTTATAACACTGTTTGAGATTTGAGTAACCAAACATTATTTTAGGACAAGTGGGGTTTAACACATAACAACATTTACCGAATGTATGAATGTTTGTTGACAATGTCCCCTAACGACAAAGAAAAAAATAAATGTGTAAGTGAACAAATATTTATTTTTCTTGCACATTTCTTTTTCATGTTTCGTCAATTATTACATATGTTGTGAAATGTAATTTAACGGTTAGATATGATTCAGAAAACAACCGTTAGTGCCTCCTTGGTTTGGGTTCCCATCAGAACAATGACTTTTAAATTAAATATAGGTATTTTATAAAGTTCATTGTAACGTAATTATATTTGGCATGATTTTAGAATACAAATGAAGATAATCAAATAACGTAGATGTGACTAACATCACAATAATTGTTAGTACTTATATTCGATATAGATAGGTACTAGGTAGGTAAGTAAATATTTTATAGCCTCTGTTTTGAAAATCAAAATGAATTTATAAATTATTAAGTAGTCACAATTTGCCCCACAGCTTTTCAATTCCTTTGGTAATTATGGAATTAAAATATAATGTCATATTCCTGGTTATAATATTTAAAAAAAAACCAAAGTCATAGCAATCGGAAGTGTAGCTTTTGCATGAAGAAGTTACTCATATCTTCATCCATATTACGGCACATTCACATATGTCGGTTTTAGGGTCCGCATTTACAGCATCGTTTTTATCGGATCCGTCCCGCTATGTTATGTTCATCGGGTTATGATTACGGGATCTGGAATAATGTCGTGTGTGAACTCGTTCATACAACGAGCTACATGTGCCATTGCCGTATTAGTAGTGTCAGAGGAAGTATTAAATATCGAGCCCAATTATCCATTATTCATAATAATTATCCCACTCTTCTTTAGGATAAAACGAACTTTTAATACAAAGTATATAAGTGATACTTTTGTAATTTTTATTTGTGTGTGTTGTTGGCGATGCCTTAATAAATAAATAAACCTAAATACGGATCCCTGTGTGAAAGTGCCCTTACCTCGCTGCCAACCAAATAACAAAAACGAAATATACTACTTAAGTACTGGCTAGAAGATCTACTGTCTGTACAATATTTGTTTTGCATGTACAATACAAAGATAAAGTTTTAAATCATTCGATAAATAAGGCAAAGTAGGAACTATTATGACGTCATCTTACGAAACCAATTCGGTTCACTTAGTTTAACGTGTAATCATGGCCAATTATAAGTTTCCATTTAAAGAAAATAATAGACAAATAGTTACATAAAAAGCTTTAGGTAGGTATGTATTGATTCCTTATTGACTGTAAGAGTTGCTAATGTTATTATTGGATCAAGGCGAGTTAAATCTGAGGATAAGATGACGTCACCTATATAATCGAACGACTACTTAAAATCAAAAGTAAGGTCGCACGCGCAGCCCACAACGTATTATAATTGTCTGCGTTGTACTGTGACAAACCCTATGTAAGTAAGTATTCTCTGTAACTATGTATTTAATCATTACTATGCGCGAAGCAATACGTATGTAATTTAAAATGATATTTTTTTATAGTATTATTTATAAGTTGGGTTGGTTTATGTTTATTTTAAACAAACAAATAAGTACATATGGGTTGGTATATTTATTTAGACTGACTAGACCCGAGTGGTTTCATTTCGCATAAGAAATTCGTCGTCTCTGTAGAATCTTTTTTTACTTAAGTAATTCAAATGAATTATTACCTAATATTATAATAAATATGTTGATAGTTTTCTTTCCAATTACTCATGTGTATTGTATCTACTGACTTCGCCTGCACGCATAGGTACTTTTCCGTGAAATTTTCTAAAAGCACATTTTGTTACGTTTGACAGATGATCACAACAAATAGGTATTTCTATATACACACATCAAAAGTGTCTAGGGATCAAGCATTTTTATGCGGATTTCTTGAGATTGAGATGTGGCTTTGTAATAAATTTATGATTTTATAAATTTATATGGATCCTTTTTGGTGCATTTCATAATTTGAATCAGGAACTGTGAATCAAATTCGAGTAAAAGATGAAAATCAGCTGTCAATATTTTCCCTATAAAAACATACAACGCATTGAAGACATTATTAGTGCTACTGTTTCCCTACTACTGATTAAAACCAACGTTATTATGGAGCGGCGACGTCATTTAAGCAGGGAAGAAATGCTCAGAGCCGTGGGAATGATAGAAGCTGGTTCCCGGCAACGTACTGTGGCTTTAGCTCTGAATACAAGTCAGAGTGTTATCAGTCGACTTTGGACACGTTACCGAAGCACTGGTACCGTGGCTGAGCGCCATGGAGGACGGTATCGCTGCACCACACGGAGACAAGACCGATACATTCAAATCTTAACTCGAAGAGCTCCAACAATAACCGCCATGATGTTAGCCGTGCGGCTTCATCACTCTTCAGGGAACTTAATTAGCGACCAAACAGTCAGAAACCGCTTGCATGAAGTGAACCTTCATTCCCGAAGACCGCTACGGGTACCACCTATAGCAATGCACAATCGTGGGATTCGATATCAATGGGCTCTTGAACACAGAAATTGGGCAGAAGAACAATGGCGTTTCGTGTGCTTTTCTGATGAGTCTCGTTTTAGTATGAGACCGGATACAAGACGTATACGACACTGGAGAACCCCTGGACGCCAACAGCGATTAAAATCCTGCCAGGAAGTCCATCCTTATAGTGGTGGAACCATCATGGTATGGGCGGGTATTTGGATCGGCGGAAGAACTGAGTTGATTTGGATCAGAGGCAACCTCAACGCTCAAATTTATGCTGAGACGATTGTATCAGACGTCATCGTTCCTCTACAAGTGCAAATCGGTCCCTTATTTCAGTTAATGCATGATAATGCACAACCGCACACCGCAAGAGTTGTAAGACAGACTCTCGCCGCAGCTAACATCAATGTCCTGCCCTGGCCTGCTCAGTCGCCAGACTTGAACCCGATTGAGCATGCATGGGATATGCTACAGAGAAGAGCTCTGCCGAATATGGAGGGTATCCAGTCGCAAGAAGACCTTTTTTTGTTGTTGCAACGAACATGGGCGGCCATTCCACAGCGTGATTTGGATGAACTCATTTTGAGTATGCCAAACCGATGTTCTTGTGTTGTTAGTGTTCGCGGTAGAAACACGGATTATTAATTGTTTAAGTTACCCAATAAAATTTTAAAGAAAACTGTTATTTCAGTCTTTTTTTCGAACTTTAATGTTAGTGGTTCAAATGTCAAAAATCCCTTTATTAGGAAAATGGCAAATTTCTTTATTAATGCAAAGGTGACTTGGTTTATCGTTACTGTGACAAACGAAAACACTTTATTTGATGAATCCTTAAAGAAAATTTTAATTAATATCAATCAAGAGAAAAGTTATTGCAAAAATATATGTTGATCCCTAGAACTTTTGATGTGTGTACTTAGGCGGCTATTGGAAAGTGATGTGATTAAATTCGTAAATTGTTTATGATTCATCTGTCTATCTAAATGTAGAAGGTTAAATTAACGTTAACTAATCGCAAAACAAATATCCAGCACCAGTGTCATTGGAGTCTACACATATTATAATACAGTGACCCACTTACAATTTCTCATTGAAATAAACAATTAACTACATTATTAACTTTCTCAGATTTTGTGCCAGTTTTCAAAAGAGCATGAAAAATTATTAAAAGTTTAAGTAGACGCAAACCTAGTTAGAGAGTTTGGTGAATACAGATTGTTAGTTACGCCAATAATATTAGTTTCACCAAATTAACGGGATATTTTCCATTCATCATGAAGCTACACTTAATGTTCATTGTAAGATTTTGTTTGCAGAGTCACCTTTTCTGCAATGTAATGGCTTTAATGCATATATTATGAGGTCGCCGCGTTACCTACTAGTAAGTGAATGAGTGACTATTCAAATAAAAGTAAGTGTAATGAATTTAACGGTATCTATGTATGAGATCTTTAGTGGTAGGAACCAACATTGTAATGTTTGCAGATACACCTACGATTGTATAATGATGTGTTAGGATTAGTTTACATACATTATGTTTTGGTCAGGTACGTACATACATGTTGTATCTGTGAAGTTAACAACCATAAAACTTATTTCTACTTGTACATTTTAGACCTAATAGATTTTATATCATTAAAAGAATTCTTGTAAGTATATTTATATTGATTCTAAAGATAGCAATTTAATTTTATGTTTTCTTTTTAAGTTGATCTACCTAAAAAAAGTCCTTTCTCGAGTAAGCAGGTAAATCAACTTACTCGAGACTAACCAATCGATCCTACAGATACAGCTGGAGTGTCTATTAACGACTAAAGAAACGTTTGCTTTTGTTCCTGATGAAGAGCTGGAATGGAAGGACTATAGGTAATATTATGATTTATGTGATTGATTATCCCGATAGGAAATAGCAAGGAAAGCTACTCTTAGAGAAGGACTGGCATTAAATGTTTATGGGCATCATAAACTTTTTAGGTATTAACCCTTTAATGTGTAAGTACTTATAAGTACTTACATATTTAAAACGACATGCGGCATCACGAAGAACTTTCAAGTCCTAAGTAGTAGTCAGTCCTAAGTAGTTTTTTGCATCTGGTGAAACCAAAGTGTTATCCTCAAAATATGTTCTTTTCCTCATACGCTCGGAACTTATCTCGGAACCAATTAGTGGATCTTCGAATATGGAATAAGTACAAAAACATAAAATTAAAAACCATCAAATGAGCTGTGTAAACAATTTGAACCGTAGCAACGATCGCGCTAATCGATATGTGTGAATTGTATCGAGCAAATACGATGAGAAACAGTTCTTAAATACTCTTATAGTCTGGTCTTAAATAAAGTAGGTACTAAGTATAGTCGTACTGAGTAAATACGATGATAAATAGGTCTTAAATAGGTATAGTCTGTGAGACTGAACGGAAATGTCAGTGTTCCGCCAAGATGAGGATCGGGGAGTGAATCCGTGACGCGCGGGGTCATCGACTAGCGCAGGCGTCTCACCACAGTCTTACTGGAAATCGTACCAACAAAAAGATAAATAAAACGTCTTCGATCGAACCACACTCTACACAGGAAATCCCTAACAACAAAACATAATTTCACATGATTCACACAGTTTTATATTTAATTTACATACTTATACATATTGTAAAAACCGGTAATCAATATCTGGTTTGCATATAGAAACTTTGATTTCCATCCGATGAGTGTTTTTACGTCATTTTGTTTGCGTAATTAAGGCGACTAAGTTCCACAACTTTAGGTATTTTAAGCTACCTCAGACCCCGCGCTAGCTGCGTGTAGCGTATTCATTTACGACACAGATAGCGCGCGCAAATACGTAACTCGCGCGGTCCGGTCGACGACCTCGCGACTCAGTAAAGCCACAGTAGAGCCGATCACGCAGTAGGACTACTAATTTTGAAAGATATCAATATGTATTAGAATCGACTTTTTCGTGACCTAAATAAAAAAACACTACTACCTTATTAAAACCTTTCGTGCACATTAGTATCTACCTACTTATATAGTAAAAACATAAAATATGTACAAATATATTATCTACCTGTATTATTAGTAGGTACTATATTTTATTTATTTATTTAATTTATTTTTCGCTACTTCTATTGACGACCTCGATGGCAGAATGGTCACCGTGCCGGACTGCCATCCGTAAGGTTGCGGGTTCGATTCCCGCGCGGGGTGAATATTTGTGTGAACGTGTGGGTGTGTGTGTGAATGAGTGTATGGGTAGTTTCTGATACCCTAGATACAAGTCACAAACTTAGTTAGGGGTCAGTTAATGTTATGAGATGATGTAGTGAATAATAATGTTGTTATTTATTACTCTGTTTATGTTCTATAGTGAAACTCCTACCTACTTTAGTTACTGCTAAGGCTGGGCCCATTCAGTCGGAAATTCAATATATTAAAATCTTATTCTTATAAGTAAATCTTTAAATCTAAATAATAAATATTATTACCTGCGCCTCACTCACGTAGTTCCCATTCCCATATACGATAATAACATACAACAATAACATTCTGAAAATATTTAATAAAGGAATAAAATAAAACCAATAATGCCAATTAGGTATTTATTTATTTTGCGATAATGTAATGTCCCTTAGAGGCATACCACGAATTTGCCTTGAATCCACAATTTCAGGCAAAATGTGGTTCAAATAAAAGTCTGTTTGATTTCTTAATAATAAAAAAAAAACATATATATAAATAAAATTGGAGTGTCAGTTTGTAATATTGAAATAACCGCTGCTTACTACATGCTTAGGAATATAGTATACTACATGCTTAGGAATATAGTATACGCCCCGTGGTTTTACCCACGTAGTACCCGCTCCCGCGAGGATGCGTAGCTCGTAGTATCAATATCATAGAATCTCGGCACAATTCACCATCGTGTGTTAAAAATTAAGTAACAGCGCCATCTATTGGTACGATTTGCGACTACAAAAAGTTACAATAAAACATACGATTACATATACACAATCCCATGAGAATTTTGGGATACAAAGTATCCCATGTGTTATTCCTAGTTGTAAGGAATATTTGTACCAAATTTAATCAAAATCGATAGAGTAGTTTTTGCATGAAAGAGTAACAAACATCCAAACTCACAAACTTTCACATTTATAATATTATAGTAGGATACGGTAGACACACCAAAATATTTTTTGTCTGTCTGTCTGTTTGTTTGTTTCGGCTAATTTCTGAAATGGCGTGACTGATTTTTACGGGATTTTAAATGAAAAGTTAATGTCAAAGTTATTATTACTTACGCAGCTCAGCTCGATGTAGATTTGTCACCCTTACAATACGGTCTTCACTTGTGTTTATTTTAGCCTGTGGTTCCTCGACAGTTTGTACAGCTTCGCTGTAAAAAGAGATAGTTTTAGTTAGGTGATTGTCAATTGAATTAATTTTGTGTTTATTTGTACAGTTTCGTCTTTTTTTACATTCGTTATGGCTTCCAGGTAGGTCCGTTATCTACGACATACAACTGCACTCAGCAACGGAGATTTGCACTATTTTACACAATTAAATTAAATAAATAATATTGGGGCACATCTGTTTGTCTTGAGCGGGAATCGAACCCGTAACCTTGGGCATAGCAGCCAGGGCCACTACCAACTACACCGCTCGATCAAATAAAAAAATATATACACAGATGATCTAACTGGTGCAACTTTTTTGTCAAAGAGGAAGGATTTTTTGATTGATGGTAATGAATAGGCTTCGAAACTAATGGAACAATTTCGTTTTCCATTATAGACTTAACTTGACATAGGCTACATATTATCCCGGAATTCCTACGGGAACTATTTGTGTGAAACCACAAGGCACTGTTGTATAATAGAAATCACATACATACCTTCCATATGCGTATGTTTTCTTATAACGACCATTTTCAGATCTTGGTATTGAAGAACTATAAAAAAATATTTATTAGGTATCTTATCTTTGTATACCTTTCTAGCATAGTTAGTGATAATAAAAAATAAATATCAGGACATATTTAACCACCATTAGTTATCCCCTAAAAGCTTATGGGTACTAACACATACAGATATTGAAATATTGACATAATTATATATATATCAATATATATAGACATTGACATACATAACATATTTTATTTATATACTTACATGTTGTAATACAACGACTACAGCCAACCAATATGCTCATCTCACAAATGTTGACTGTACCGGGACTTGAACCCGGGACCCTCTCATGTGCAGTCCGGCATAGCGACCTTTACGCTACTGCATGATATTAGGTCGTTTTTTACCTACTACACTCATACCTCGCACACGTTATACTGTGGCTCTTTGTCAATTGTCATCTCGACCTAGTCCATTATATATATTATCTATATATATAAATTAAAATTGGAGTGTCAGTTTGTAATATTGAATTCATAATGAAAAATCATAATGGCGGGACCAACTTTATCTTACATTGTTGCTAATATAACAAGAAATAAATAAACTTACCTTATTCTTTTTGTGTTACGTCGAATTTTTAATTTTGATTTCCTTTTCGCTCTATTTGTTTTATTTGCCATGTCCAATAATTATTTTACAACACAATCCACTAATTAAACAATAATATTTACACTGAAAGTACAAACCTAACTAATAAACACGAAACACGCGTATTTTTACGCAGCGAGCCGGCAAAAATCACACAGGTCCTACCTTCTTGACGCCAAACGGCGGACTGCGGAGGAACTCACTCGCCGCGTGGTTATATAAATTGAAATATTGTGTTATTGTTAGATTATATTATTAATTTTAGATATTTTTTCGGTTTTTTTATATTCTAAATGTCATTGTCTATAATTTGACGCAATTTTTACGAATATAAGTTTAATATTATCCAGATGAAATGGAAATTACGATCGCAAAATTTGAAAAATTGGACTATTTCAAAATATTTTATGATCGAGCGAAGTTGTTTAATTCGTGTTTCCAGCCGTTTTATCAAAAAGCTGGATTATTAAACTATAACATATATTTTTATTTATACAAAATTAATAATATTTGATTATTTACTATTGAATCTAAGCGAGGTCGATTCTGAATTTTGCGGAACTTCCTCGGCTTAAATCTTAGAAAAGCCAAGCGATTAATATAAAACTGAGTTAGAATTTACCTGTTAATAAAATGATGATGATAAAACTATGACGTGTTATTATAGTTAGTATGACGTTCTTATGGTGTTTCCCAAACTAAAATTTTATTTTTGAAATAAATTCTAAAACATTTTTTTCTTGGATGACGCATGAATATCTTCAAATTATTGAAATTGATGTCAATTTTATTTTTATTACTCAGTAGTTACTCGCAGCACACATTTGCGTGTGTTATGTATGTACTAACGTGTAAATAAACGCATGCAATTGCCATCAAATTGTGTTTCATTAAGTAATCAAATCATCATTTACGTGGTGAAATTCGAAGGTTGCATCTGATAGTTGATGACAGGTTCACAAGTGGGTTGGTGTCGTTGAATGTCCTTTGTGTTGATAAATGATATGTGATTACACGATATGAGGCAGATGACAGTTTGTTTAAACAAATAGTCAGGCACGGGGCGGATGACGGCGCGCCGCGAACAACCTCGTCCGCGGCCTTTGCACAGGATTTCCGCCAATATGCTCACGAACCCGAATAAACAACAAATCGTTTATTTCGTATCATAATATGATAATACGATTTACACTCATTAAGGTAGTACCTACGTAATAATGCCATTGGCATTGAATTTTACATTTACACTCGAAAAAAACTTCTTCACTCATTGAATTTAGTTATTCAAGTTAAATAAAAATTGTATTAGAAAGTAAGAAACTTTAATTAAAACACGATCTAATCCAACAAATGACATTTGAACTATTGAACTATGGCATCGTAATCTTGACCTAAGAATAAGAACAAGAAAATAACTGTGCGCGTTGATGTCTTTTGTTGACAACGGATTAAATGAAACATTCATTCAAAGATGTTGTTTCTTTTGTGTACTACGAGTACATTATGTTTGAATAAATTTAAATAAAGTATGTAACGTACTATGAATGTAAATATATTTGCAGTCAAGTAAATACGTCTTAAATAATAAATATTGAGATACCGGTCTCCTCATTATACGACATAAGTACGTTGTATGTTCCTCATAGAATTAAAAAGTAAAGCGTTAGGTAATTGCCTAAGAAACATGTTTGAGTAAGTGCTAAGCTGTAACGTAGGTGTTCATGAGTTTCCGTTTGTCACTTTCACCATTCAATAGTTAAGGATGTACCCAGTTAGCGGAATTGAGATATTTCCTTATTACCACCTATTTATTAGAAGGAAAAGGAAAAAACTAATCTGATACAGTCATTGTCTTAATTTTAAGGCAAAACTTAGGAAATATTCATTCAATATGATGAAATTAAAAAGAATACTATTCCTTAGTAATTTCGATTAATCATGGAACAGGTTTTTATTTTTCTTTGCTTTTTTTACTTGTTTTATTTGTGGTGTCATTATTTGATGACACATTTTTTTAAATAAAATCGAACTTGGTCAAGACCAATAACAAAAAAGATATGTTTGTTACAAAAAATAATACAGTGTTTTTCAGATATCGTATCTACTTATCTAAGTAAAATAGGAAATAAGTATTTAATTGGACGTTAAATTGCAAACAAGGGTCCTTATTAATCATATTGATCGATCACAGCCGTGATTAATTACACTTACATCACGAAACCTTTTTAAGCTGAACCGAGATATTTTTTATTAATATTAAAAAAGTGAAAAGCTTTGTATTTTATTTGTAGTGAATTAACTCGAAAAATATTGGACCGGTTAAACACACGATTATAAACAAGCTTTATGGTTTATGTGCCTTGACTTTTCTACGGAAAAGCGGATAAAACCACGGCACAGAACTAGTCTTATACCTAATCGATACATACTTATACATAGATTCCCATGTATTGAATAATTTTATGTAAGTACTTATAGGTAAGTACATTGTTGTGTTTGTTAGTGTAGAAAACTAGTCCCTAAGTAAATGTTTTATGCAAGTCTAGTCTTTGCTCGGTTCAGGTTCTCGGAAAAAGAGCTTACATAAAATAAAAACAAGCAAACTGGCTCAGACGGGTTTGATAAATAAATCTATTTAAATCAACAACGCAACATTGAACCTTACGTAAATGATGCACAAGATTCATTTTCTGAATGAATAATTTTATAGTTAACTATATACAAGCCTTCTTGGCCCTCTCGAGTTTTAAAACCGTATTTGGAAATGACCACTTATGCCTTTTGGCAATGACCGCTTGTAGATTGAAATGCCACAATGTTTTATTAAATCACATGCCGGTTAAATGCCGTAAGTATAAATATGTTTTTATAAGTACAAATAAAAATATGGAAATATGATATTGTTGTAAGATGTTATTATACCTGTTTTTATTCAACCTATAAAATACATACTTACTCCTACACTCAACTAGACTAGTAAGCATTCCATTTTATCTTAGTACCTATCTAATTAAAAAATACCTATACGATGAAAAGTAGATAAACATTCCTAAGTAAATATGTACTTTATTTAATTTTTGTTTAAATACGGTACAGACTTAAATTTATTTAAGATAAGTAAAAAAACAAACACAATGTAAATAAGAAAATAACTTTCTTTTGAAAAAGAGTACTTACTCATTAAAGTTTAAATATTAACAAGAAAATAAAATAAAAAAGCGTCAGTACCTTTCCGAACTCGGCAGTTCCTGCCCACTCCCGCCGCCATTGATCAGCTACTTCCATATTTGAATATTATTCGGTTTTCGATCGCTGCAGCTACACTCGGAACACAGGCCTTTCTAAAGCGCACACACGTCCGCAACGCGCGCCTGCTCGAAGCCTACTATACGTTGGTACAGTCACTTCACCACCGACCAGTCTAGCCAGGCTTGCTACGCTTACGTGATACACCTTCAGCCCACTTCATATATTTAAATATCGTGAATTCGTCATAGCCTTCCGTTGGTAAAAACTTTACCTAGGTACCCGATGTCAACGCCCACTATAAATATAATGTACCTACTTATATTATTGATTGTATATATCTTATGTATTTATGTATAGGAGCCCGCATGCTAACCAGACGTAGGTCGTGTCGCGACCCACGCAGCTTTTGTGATATGTGAGGTAAACACTATTAGAGGCCAGATGGTATGCAATATGGATTAACATATTTGTAAATTAACAAATACTGATCAAGTGTTTATAATTCAAATTTACTCAAATGAACTTTGAATACCATAATTTGTTTTTCATAGGTACCACAACTAGTTGACTGTTCTTCACATTTACTCTTCACTTTTTTTGTCTTTAAGGAAATAAATTGACTAGAAAAATTAAAAAACATGTTAAGTTTATATTACTGCCTTAGTAGGATTTAGGATACTGTCAAACTTCGTAACTTTACTTGCTAAGTTTGGTTATTAACATTCTATGTCATAAATTAAAATAATGGACATTGAAAGACAATATTATTATTTTTTTGGGACACCTGCACAAAAGTACTGTACAGCAGTGAGGCAAAATGAAGTGTTATTGAAAATGTGCAAAAAATTAGAAATGAAAATGTTCTAATATTTCTGAATATGGTACTTAATTTTTAAAAATATATGGGCATCACATGCTGCAACAGTTAAAAGTTCAGTAGTGGGAACCTTAGAGGTGGGAACCCATGAAGCAAGCTTCATTTTATTACATTATCCTAAATGATTAAAAAGACAATTTATTTGAATGAAAGCAATTTATTATCTAGAATTATGTACATTATTATATTAAACTAATAAAAAGACTAATTCAGACTTTTTTATTCAGAATAAAGGATAAAATTTTATAATATTTATTTGGTATCATTACAATATTTAGGCCTATTTCATGACCTTCAAGTTACTCACCAAGTAAAGTTAGTTTTGTCTCTTTCTTACTTTATATCAAGTGACAAAGACAAAACATGTGAAAACTACTCGGAATGTTACTTGAAGATGGTGAAATAAGTGGCCCTAAGTCACATAAGTTTGTACTAAAATCCATAATTGAAGTAAAAATTACAAAATAACCTACATCATGATCCTAGATTATAATTAATTAAAATAGTATAGACAATCACACATTATTTTTTAAAATGACAAAATGTCTGTTAATAAAATACATAAAAAAGTATGTTCGTTGAAGTTTACTAGAGGTAGTTATGTTACAACTAATAAAATAACTACATAGGTACATCATGCAAAAATATCACAGAACTATTAATAGCTATATCATTGATGTAAAGAATCAGCTTTTTCTAAGAAAATTTGTATATAAATCCAATATATGAGGTTCACATTTTTTCAAACTTAATATTTCTAACAACGCATCACTTTTAAAACTGTTTCTATTGTTCACATTTCTCACAAATGTAGCAACAAGTGCCTCATGACATTGATTGGTAGCGCACAAGTTGTACAAAAGTTTCTGTTCAAAACCAAAATTTTTACTAAGTCCAGCTTTGTAATATCTATAGTATAGCTGCTGTTCCGGACCGCATAGATTTTCAACTTCCCTCCATTCTTCTTCGGTTAAGCCAAATAGTAAACCAACTTTAGGCCCTTTCACGACACAAGTTGTTTGGCCAGATTTGTCGCAAACACGCAAAGTAGCTCCCGATACTATTTTACCTTTTCTATTATCAATTTTAACAGATTCCAGAGTGTAATCTGTAAGTAATCCCCAACACATTGTATGCAATTTAACTTGCCTGCCTTCGGTTAATTTGACTGGAACCACTTTATAAAAGAAATCATCGTTTTCATGGTTATTATTATTCATTAATTTTTATAGAAATAAAATGTAAGATATCTATTGTTCCTTCGTTTATTTGTAGAGCTTGGTTTCAATTTATTAGAAATATAATTATCAACATGTTTCAACTCCAACCGACTCCTTTCAAAACATCTAAAATCAAATCAAAACAAAACAAGAAACTGTCATTCTATAATGTCAGTTGAACACATTGACATATAACATGGACAACGCATGTTTGACTATAGAAAAAATAGTTATAGAAGTATGAGGCTTATCGACGCCAAAGTTATAAAAATATAGCCGTCTCTTTTTAACTTTCATAATTTTGCGTAAAGGAAAAAGGACAACAGTATTTCTGACAGTTACTATAATAGCCATTTGTCATTCTTAGTCTCATTGAAATACCTACTCATGGCCGTTCGCCATATTATTTTCTAGCTATAACAAAAGGATTAATCGACTTACTTAGTGATGGGCAATGAAACATCGTGACCACAGACTATAAACCATCGATATTTTAAATAAAACGTGATTTAAAAATTTATTCAAGTACGTTTTAATTTTGGTGTTATTTTTATTTCATAAACTTTATTTACATTTTGTGCATATTTGATCTTAAATAATAGTGAGTAAGTATATAAAGTCCAATTTCTCAGATTCTCATGTAGTATACCATAAGAAACCATGGATTTGAGGTTTGCTCTTGAGAATATCTGTATTCATATTGAAATATTCGTTAAATTGAATGCCTAACATTTGTAATTAAATAAAACCCAATTAAATGTTACATCAGTATCGATTATAGTACGAAACGTCGATAATTTCTATCGAAATTTTTATATCCCGGCAACTAGAGTATGAAGAATAAAAGTTTGATATATAGGGTGGCCCAAATAAAACGGTCAGTGGGGGGAAGTATAAAACTATAAGAGATACAAAGATTTGTTCTTAGGAACCATGTCATCGATTTTAGTTAAAATAAAAATTGCATTCAAAGATTTAGAAAAATACTATAACTCACTAAAGGAATCGAACCCGGAAGTTTTGAAAAAAATATTTTTATTTATTTGTAACTAGAACGAACGGCCGTATATACAAAATATTGCATTTTGTATCTTGAAATAGTGAATTTGTGTTGAAATGGGATATTAACTGGGAAGGAACTTCAATGATGTCTTGGCGAGTTTTGTACCAAACTATTTAATTTAAAAACAATGCATTTTAATGAATTTAGATATTATATTTCTTAGTAACATTTACTTACTGCTAAAGATGTACACAATCCATTTCTAGTTTAAAATAATGAACATTAAATTTTTCAAAATTTCCGGGTTCAATTCTCAAAGAGAGTAATAGATTTTTTTTTCTAAATCTATGAATGTACTTTTTTTTTACTCAAATCGATGACATGGTTCCTAAAAACAAATATTTGTATCTCTTATAGTTTTATACTTCCCCTTACTGAGCGTTCTATTTGGGCCACCCTGTATGTCACAATGATCAAGCTATATTTTACAAACTATCTATATGTTTACAGTAAGACCTATTTATAAAACTTAAAATTAATCAAAGTAAGAAAACATACTTACAATCTATTATCGATGTTATTTTTCAGACATATCGATAGGGACTGCACTATTAGCCGCCATTTTTTACTCTCAGTAAAGTATAGGTATACACGTTTTTTTCGTAGGTATGCCCCGTCCATGTTATATGTCAATGGTTGAACAGTTATTATCTTTTGACAGTTGACAGTGACATAAAAGTCTCGAGCACAATCGGGTCGGTCGTGTTGTGTACTAACCAATGCAAGTGTCTCGAATCGATAAAATAGCCAAAAAGATTGGTATGAGTATGACTATCTTTTTTTTATTGGGATTTATTTCTCAGGCAGTCTGTCAATTGTCAAATAATTGGATAATGTCGTTGTCACTGTCAAGGCCAAGTGTATTGTCATTTGTCAGTATTGTCATTTGTCAGTAAGTTTATAGGTTATGTTTAGGAAATATAAAAATAACCTATTTTTATTATTTAAATCAATTACAATTTAAAATTGAGTAACTTACATATATTTCACATTCATTTCAATGAGAATTGGCTGGATTCATAAACTGGTAAACAAATGGCCAGGAAAAAAGACATTGGGCATGTATAGATTTCTTCCTATGTTCTTTGTACTTGGAGGAGCTCTAGAGTTTTCTATGATTAATTGGAAAGTGGGAGAAGTGAACTTCTATAATACATTCAAGAAACGTCAAGCTCACGAAATTGTAGACGAAAAAATTAAGAAATACGTCGGTGCATAATGCCTGCGGGAGTGACTTGGGGTCAGTATATTGCCTTCTCGACTGCTGCTATGCTGTCGATGCTCTCTGGATCTCAGTTGGTCCATGCGTACTACCGCCCTTTACAGAACTTACACGAATATATCAATAGAGAGCTACAAAACTTACCCGAACATGTTCAAGCAAAGATAAGAACTGAGCTACGAGAGGAAGGTGTGTTGAAATGATATTAATTTAAATGTATTTATGTACTTACAGCCTTTAGTTATTGTTTGTTGAAAAGTGTAGATTAAATTATGTATTTATAGATGTACTTCGTTTTATTTTCATAAGTATAACTGTGTGATTATGTAATTTGAATACATCAAATTAAATTCGTAAATTAAAGTAACATTTGAAATTCAATTGATTGAATTAATATTGCAAATGAAATGTAGTATGAATATTGTCTTATTTCAGTGTACTCATAGTACATCTTTGTGCCATAGTGCAGTATAGAGTACTTAGGTATATTAAATTCAAGAATAACTTTACAATATAAGTTATTTGCCTCATGTCATGAAAGATGATAATAAATAACAAATTGAATCATATAACAATACATAATCATTCACTACATCTTCTCATTATAGTAACTGACCCCTAACTAAGTTCGTGACTTGTATCTAGGGTATCAGAAACTATGCACACACTCATTCACTCACACAACCAGACCGAAACAAACATTTGTGGTTCACACAAATATTCACCCTGCACGGGAATCAAACCCGCAACCTTACGGATGGCAGTCCGGCATGGTGACCACTCAGCCATTGAGGTTGTCATATCAAATTTTATTATTAATATAACTGATCATATGAAAGGTCCAACTCTAATGGGCATAATAAAAATACAGTATTTTGTAATATTTAATTATATTTTGGTTCAATTTTTATTTACAAATAATATAAAACAATTTTATTTAAAATCTTAAATAACAAAAACAATAAATTAATACTAAGAATTTAAGTACTATTTATAATTAGGTTTAACCTAAGGTTATTCCACATAAATAAGAAAACTTTTTACATGTAAAATTAAAAAGTATAAAAATGAGAAAAGAGGACAAATACATATTTACAATAATGTTATAATAGGGTTAATAAAGTAATTAATTCACATATAATGTGATTCAATTATGGCTTCAATTAAACTAAATTATTATGATAACTACTTAACTTCAGTTAATCAGAAAACACATACATTTGCAAATACAAAGAAATATTTTTTAACAACAAATAATTGTTATTGTAAACTTGTTTATGGCTAGCACAATACTCTAGTGTGAATAGTCCAATGTTAATGATGCAAGGGCAAATCTCTATGAAATTGTACAAGTACATATTCTGAATTGATCTCTGAAATCTATATGTTATCAATTTTAGATGTTTATTTCAGCCTATGTGTCTGTGTATGATTGAGGGAATAATAGTTGCAGGAGGCTTGAACAATTATGGAACCCATCTGCGGAGCAATATTCCCTGATCTGTGGTGTGTGTGAAGTTTCTGATACCCTAGTAGGTGAGGAACTTATTTAGACATCAGCTGCTGTATTTTTATGCTATCCATGTTAGGTAATGAAAAATGCTGTACCCAGCCATTCCTGGTTTGTGCTGACAGTTAATTGTAAAAATATAATTTTACAAATTGTTATTGGTCATTGTTCTAGAAACAACTGAAGTAACTTATTGATTAGTCTTATTTATTAACTTATTATGCTACTGCAATATAAGTTCATTCCTCACATGCTTCTTCACATTCAAATGCAGTCTTTTCCATATGTTTTTGTAATTCGGAAGGTCACCTTCCTGAATTCGAGATCGTTCTTTTAATCCAGTCGACATGAGATGAGATCATATCATAGATTCTGGGACGTCCTAAACCGATTTTGGTACAAGCGATCCGCCACCCGCTAACTCCCACTAGCGACCAATGTTTTGTGTCCTGATCGAAGCACATCATAGAACTTCCTGCATATTCTTCCTCCTGTGAAAAATAATAAACTAAAGTTTAGCGAATTGTCCAAAATACTGATAAATAAAGAAAAACTACGTCATTCGATTTGAACTTTGGTCCGCCATTACTAATTTCAATTAGATTTGCAGCAGTAGTGTTTATAATTCTTTAGTAAGGCAAATTGAAAGAACTTACATCACAATCATCTTGATCATACAAAGGCTCTGCACAGATACCATTTACGGTAGCAATGCTGACGTTTTCACAAGTGTTCATAGAGCTCGGTACCACATGAACTCTCTGCAGTTGGTCTCTGTTTCTGGTCCACCCAAGGGTGTTGCAGATACTACGGGCCATACTAGCTTTGCCGTTTGGTAAGCAAATAGGTCTGACGAAATCTGTGATTTCAACCGGTTCCTCAAGTCGCACTAATGCTAACATGCTTCCTTCAACGGGAGATCGAACCATGCCTACAATTCTGCGTTCCTGTTGCCACGGCGTTGTGCTCTGAATTCGGACGGTACCAAATCTTGCTGTCCATTCTGCTTTCGGTTGGCCCTGTAATCAAACAATTACAAACTATAGGTAATACCTATCGAAATGATTGAGTTTCTGGTATTAAATACTTCTAGCGGTGGTGTGTCTAGTCCTTACCTGGAAGCAAGATGCAGTAGTGACTAGCCAAGACGCATCAATAAGTGCTGCGTCGCACGCGTGTACATGAGTCCTCAGTAGTGCTGCATGCCATGGCCAGTCGCCTGGTTTAGCAGATCGCTGCAAACCTTCGACGCCCTTGTATGCATTGGACCCTCTTGCTGATGTTATGCCACATTCTGTTGATCATAAATAGTTAGTGTCGAAATGTTTTATCTCATATAGCTATTTATTGTCCATAATGAATTATTTGTGCTCGACTTTATCTTACCTAATTGATCACAAACTACTTTTATAACTTTTCGATTCGGGCATGTACTCTTGATGAACGATATTTCCGTAGCGAATGGATCCACAATCTCAACATACCGCGACGATAAAATAGAAGTCTGGTCTAGTTCTTCTGTTTCTTCGTGGTCAGGTACTACTTCTGCTGATAGTGCTGATCTGAAATTATAGTTATATTTTATTAATCGTATGTTCAAGTGCTTCTTACTTGCGTTTTCGTATCGTTTTTAGTATTTCGTACCTAAAAGTAAGAGCTCGGCAAAGAGATGCAGCAACACTATCTAAAGCTGTTCTATCGTTTTCATAAGGCGCTGCACAAATCTTCCCATCTCTTCCGCGTTCTGCCCATACTGCGTAGCCAGCACGGTGACGCACAGCTCCTAGAGTTGTTTCACTATTTTCTCTACGCCACGATGCAAGGGATCGGGATATCCACACTGTAAATTAAAAACAAAATTGTACGGAAGTCGTGTTATATTCTGATATAGCAAAAGATAAAAATAAATTCACATACAGCAACCAGTCTCGTCACTTCCATCAGGACAGTCCGGTGTCCCATCACAACGCAAATGTGCGGGTAGACACCGCGCATGCAATGCACAACGTAGTCCCACATTTCCTCCCATCGCACAGTGAGCACATTCACGCTCATCTCGAGCGTCTGCGCAGTCAGGTATCCCGTCGCAGGCGCGCCTGGATAGCGCTAGCCGTTGGAGACTTCCATGGCAATCTGGAATGTAAAAATTTTAATTTTAAAACATCTTCAACTTATCGGACATTATTTGATGTGAAGTTGAAGGCGAACTCAGGAACTTTTAGTAGATACTTAATAAGAAATTGGAAATATTTATTAAAATCGTAATCATAAGTGTTTTTACCTGGTTCGGGAGCACAAGAGCCGACACCAAAGTAATCCGGAAACCGTGCACAGTCAAAATGGGGTTTCAATCGGTCCGGAAGACGAGATCCGCAGCCCGCGTGGAAGGCACGACAATACGCGCGACATGGCCGCACTAGTCGACCATCTTGACAACGGGGTTGGAGCATTTGACAAACGAAATCCTGTTGATGGATATCAGCACGATTACATACTATGTAGCTTTTAGCCTGCACCCTCTACTTTTCTAATTGATCATATCGCGTTCCTTTAACAGCTCATTAAAATACAAGGCTTATTATATAAGTACTTAGTTAAAAATAGCATACTTATATTTCTTCAGGATCAACTATCCTTGCCGAATTTTAATGTGTTACTGGTATAGATTAAATAAAAACGATAGGTGACAATTACTTACTTGTGCCAAATATGAACATTCAGCGTCTAAAAGTTCTCTGAATGCGACCAAGTCCCGGATCAGCGCCTCCCTTGATGAGTGTCCCACAAGGTTCGGATATGAAGTAGAGTTATATGGAAGGTGTGAACACAATGGTAACAGGACTGGAGAACATTCTCGAATCTCCTCCACTACTGTGGTCACGGCTTCAGTGACCGGCGCTTGTACTGGCGTCGTATCAGATTCTTTTAGCTCCAATGATGATATCATTGAACTTTCCTGTAAAATAAGGTGTTTACTAGATTATCATCCCGTTAATTTCCTTGATAGTAATCAATGATAAGGTCGCTATTATGTGTTTATTGGATTGTCCTATCCTCCACAAATTAATTAATTACCGAACGCAATCGTTAGCGTAAGTAGGTACAAAAACACGCAACATTGGACCCATGCTTGATCATGATCTTTGGATTAGCGTTATAATCGTAACAGAGCAGAGTACTTATATAATTATATCGCAATGACCCTCTTGGAGATTGACCTTTACGTAAAATTTTCTCATACCCCACGACACTTAAGTGGGTCACTAGCATAATTTTCAATATATTTATCACATTTTAGGTTACTTGCCTCAATTAGAAGAGTGTCCGGTAACGCGATAACATCGTTCAAGTACACAGTGGGGTTGATCAGCTCCCTACTCAATACGTTGGTCACTTCACTGGTGCTCACTGCAGTGAAAATTGGTTCAAATGACACCTCAAAGTGAACCTTCGTCCCTTCCTCCACGCTGTAATTAAGTATAATTAAGTCTATATTTTTATGTAGTTTGTTGTTTTAGTAAACTTAGAGAAATGCTGTTTTGATACAAGTACCTATTTGTTATTCTTTTTTACGCCGTAAATGTACATTATTCATTTTATAATTAGTATCTATGTAAACTAGGTAAATGCCTTGTTACAAACTCATAAGTAAGATCATAATTCCATATTACGTCACACACATCGAATATGATATATTTTGTATTGCATAACTGAACAATTTCTCAGTGTAGGAAACAACTCGAACTGGGTAACACCACCAGCTCACGTAAGCGAGAAAGATACGAAACGGGGACACTCGACAAATAAAAAAGCTATCAATTTTAGGTGAATCGTAACGTTCTTCCGTTATATTCAACAATTCTTTACCGGAAATATTTAATGCAAATGTTTCTAATATTTTACTTGGAAATAAGTTTATTTATTTAATTACGTCCATTTAAACTTTCTTTTATAGATACATTTACTTGACGTTGTTTTTGTTTACTTAGGATTTTTGTAGAAAAATATATAGGTACGATAAATATAAATGTTAAGTAGATGCTAAACTACCAAAACATAGTTTAAATTATTGTCATTCATATTATTTATGCAAATTAAGTGCCTCATTTCATACCGACTTTCCAGTTATAGTATACCAACCAGTGTAAAATGGCATGTTACTCGCTTGAATAATTTTCTAAGTACGGCATTTGCGATTCCGCTCACAAAAGGAAAGGGCCGTAACATTTATAAACATCGAGAACAACCTTCATTGTGGATTACCTAGCGACGTGCGCTGCATGAACCGGCAAACGATCCCAATCAGACCACGTACCAATTCGGTAGGAGCTTTCTCGTGTTCGAACATTATGTCTGCAAAACTAATGTGCATTGTTCTTTATTTTGTATCTGAGAAAGTAGTTCGAATCCGGCCTGAAGATTTATAGGTGTGATAAAGGTGCGTTTAACTGTATAAAATATTCTATCAATAAATAACTAAGGTTTATAACACATTGTTTGTTAAGTTCCAATACTCAGAAACGGCCATGAACTTTATCATATAACCAGAATTGGACAAACTGGCCCGGCGAGCTCGCTAAGTTAAATCGTAATTGCATAACCAATTCATCTTCGATTTGCATCACCGTGTTAATTTGCCGTTCGTGCAGCTTTAAATCGCTGTGCTTTACTAAATGTAGCATGCGCACGCACCATCGCAAGTTCGACTTGAGAAAGTTCACTTTCACCAAGGTCTATCGAATACTACATCTTGGTAGCAGCTATCTATATCGGTATCGTGAATCATGCATTGTTGTGACTTTATTCATTTCGGTATTGTTCTCTTATACTACGATCTCGTTTAATATTTCTTTGTTTATGTACTTACGACACTTTTTGTTTACAGTTGACATTTTACTTCGAGGTTTTTACCCGTGTATTCTCGTTTCTAAGTAACTCGTAGAAATTTTGGGAAAGATCCTTTATCCTTTTCTATACTACTGACAAATAACGTGCATGCCGTATGCCGAATTTAATTATAATCGGTCAAATAGTAGAGACGTTAAAGCTCAACAAACAAACAAGCTTTCGCGTCAAATTCCGAAGAAAGGAAAATATTTATGTTTGGTTACATACCTATCCAAAGCCAGTATATCAGCCGAGACAAAACAAGATTTGAGCTCGGAGTTTTGATATAAGTTGTAAAGTGTGTGCTGCATCTGGCTTTCCCTAGTGCGATTGCCCTTCGGTACAAGTTCCTTGCCCTCCGGTCCCTCCACGCCGGCATGCCACCTGGCCACCACGAACGAGCCCCGGAACGTCTGGCGATTTAATGGATCACCAAACAGGTACATATCTGAAATAATACATTATTATCAAGCGTTGTACATATTGCTATAGATTTCTTGTTGTTGGGTCTAATTTAAAATTAGGTAGTAAACTTATGTCTGTGTATTTCTAACTTGATCTACAGTTAGTGCGCAAATTCTATCTTTGAATTTAGCTGAATTTGTTTTTGAGGTACGAGTTGGTACTTTCTGAGGGCCTTCCCTCATGTTGATTGAACCCTTGTTCAATGAACACATTGAGCTTCTAAAATCGTTAAGAACCATAGTAATATCAAGTTCTCAAAGAAAAGCAGTTTCATTACAAGAGTAATGTATGTATTTTCATCACACAAAGAAAACTTTCTACACAATGATACATAAATACGAAGGTTTTCATTCATGTACGTACATATACTGTGGGAAATAAAGAGTTACTCTCAAACCGAGGTAACTAGTCGTCGAACAATACTGACGAAGGCGGTTGTTTAGAGGTGATCAACATATGGCTTCAATTGATACAACTTTAACAATAGTATAAAGTTTCTATCACAATAAACATGCTGTAAATAACTAAAGACAGACCCAGGTATCTTAAAGTATTTATACACTAGCTAATTTAAGGTGTGACCCTTTACCATCTAAAGGTGAAGCAACTTGTGGCGTAGCATTTAGAGGCTAAACATCGCCCGTGTGTTATAGCTCTTTTGTCTTTGTTATTTGGTACCTACTTAAGTTTCGTTTCGAAACTAGGGAGTTTCCCGTTGGTACATAATTTACTTAATTTACCTATTCATAATAAGCAAATATTGCCATCTCTATGTGTTAAATTGTCAAAGAACCATTCGTTTTTCAGTTCTTGCTAATTAAAAAGTGACAGGGTATTGGCATATCGGATTTGTAAGTCGAAGTTATTTGCTTTTTACTATATGCACTTTAATTAAATTGTTGAGAAACCATTTCAAATTAAGTTTAAAACCAGGTACTTAGGTATGTCAATATCTGCATTTTAGGATTTCACAAGCTTTAATAGTTATCATTAACACTCGTAAGTAATTATCTTGATCCGGATTCAACAGTGAGTAAAAGGAACCTAAATAATGTGTTACCTATCCGCAAATGTTTCTCTTGATCCGAGTGTATGTAGTTTCTGAATACAGGCTATAAACCTAGGCAAGTCTAGAAATTATAAGAAGCCTAGCCGTAAACCTAGATGATGTTAATGGTTGGTTGATTGAAGTAATTTATTTTCTTATACACACTTATAATATTAATTAAATTAGTTCTTGCGTGTGTGTACGATAAACTATCCAAGAATACAATATACTTGTACTCATATCCTTTAAAGTAAAATATCTGAAAACATTAAAGTTCGTCTAAACTATTGTAGTGATTTCAATTGTATAAAGCTAAAATGAATAAATGAATACTTGACTAAAATGAAACTTATTTTCTTCGTAAAATCTTAGTTAATTAGATGTAAATTATATAATTAGATGGTTATGCTTGATGTTATTATTTCTTCTTTTCTGTTGATGATTTTCTCGGTCTCATCCGACCACGTTAAACCTTTTCTTATGTAAAATATGTACGTACGTACGTCGTACCCAGTAAATAAATACATATGTATATTATTGTAAAAAATACCTTATTTTGTATCATTTTTTTAAATATTTCCATAATTGTGAGTATAGATGTTAAAATAAATGTTTGTACCTAATAGTTTTAGTATTATTATGATAATAGGTATAAACTTCCTTCAAAATTCATACCTTACATGAAGTGTTAAAGTGTTGTGTGAAACAGATAAGGATCAGATTCGAGTCACCGTACACTTGTCGCGGTTGAAGCAACAAGGCCGGCCGACCCACTGGCCTTTGCGCGGGCGCAGTGACGGGCGAAATGTCGCTGCTCTACTACAAATAGTACAACAAGAATGTGGAATTTCAGAAAAAACATCTAGGTTATTATTAGCACAAAGACTTTATGCCTTTTATATACTCGTATTAGATTGGTAAATACAAAGCAGGTACATATTTTCATGTCCTCGGTATACACATGTAGAGCCTTTAGCTATTTTTCCATCAGGTTGAGCTACAGTTAGAGCCAAACACTGTGTAATAAAAATGATAGAACTATCTAGAATTTCTATAGCCTATCGCCAAAATTATACTAGAATCCGCATCCACAAATTCGTATTCAGGTATTCGCAGTATATTTTCTACATACATAGTTTCCGTGTTTAGAATTCATTCATATATCTATGTAGATTCGATTCCATTATGTTATCATCTTATTAAGAAGATAGAAAGCCGCATTAAACAAAGCACTTTAGATATTTCATCGCTATATTGTATTGTTAAATTCTGCTATTGTTTTATTTAGATTAACATCTTAGAAGTTATTTAGATGTAAACACTTCACCGCTAATGACTAGAGAATTTATTAATTATGTTATTTGTTTACTTTTCATAGAAAATGTCCGAGTAGGAATTCATAATAATAAGATAGTTAAGTACTTGGTTTACACAAACAATATAGGTACTTAATTATTAACAAAAACATTTCGTGCATTAGTGTGCCTTGGTTTTGGATAGAGCACAGAACAAGCTTTGCCCAGTTTGAGTCTAGGTGGTGATTTGTAATATAAGTATATCCGGATTATTTAGTCGTCTATTTATTTATCATGTCAACAATTTGAGAAAACATATGAAGATGCAGGTAACGTAATATTTGAGCAAAAATTAAGTGCAATTTGCTTCAAGTTGCTGTACTTTTAGCTAAAAGGTATGGTGAGCTCACCATACCTGCATTCTATTTTGCAACATCAATTTAAATTCTAGGTGAACTGTATGACAGTTTGATCACGGCAATGTGGGGTTGGGAAATACACGTTACCTGAATAAGGTTTTTAAAGGGCAAACCGGTAAGCGATTTTAGGAAGTGAATGTAAGTTTAATGTTTTAAACCAATCGACACGCCGGCGCCCGTACTTTGATCGATATGGTTATATACTATCTGTGACTGTAGTAGTTACATTGTAGCAAAACATTTTTTATAGAACATTATAATTCCGTTTTATATATATAAGTACTACCTGCGCCCCGCGGTTTCACACGCGTAGTTCCCGTTCCCGTCCCCGTAGGAATTTCGGGATGAAAAATAGATGTTGGCCGATTCTCAGACCTACTGAATATGCTCACAAAATTTCATGAGAATCGGTCAAGGCGTTTCGGAGGAGTATGGCAACGAAAACTGTGACACGAGAATTTTATATATTAGATGAGGAAATCGAATATCACATGGCAGTCCCTTCACGTCAAATACTGACACTCCGCTAAATCTGGATATTCCGGGCCCAAATTGATATGGGATGAAGGTTGGAAAGAAGAAGGCCAGAAAAACTTTTCATTATATTGGTAAAAGTCGCGAAATCATCTTGTGGAAAACTAAAATTGCGGCTCAGTCGAACTACGATGCACTAAAATATTCCTTGAAAACGTTTTAAGTGTGGGATGATATTTAAAATTAACTACCCACTTACTTCCCAATTATAGGAAAACATTTACATACAAAGCTAAATAAAAGTTTGTTTAGTGTGTGGGCGGTGATGAGTTGCATCGCTAGAAAAGGTTTGTAGGATCACATTAATTACGCTAACTTGGAAGACAAAGTCTACTTACGCATTTACCTCAAAGTTAAATGTGTAATATAATTATGCTAAATTAACAGACATAAAACGTATTTACTCAATGCTAAATTAATGATATAAAAAGTATTCTTACGTCCAAGATAAACAGCTACAGCGGCAAGCAGCAGTAGTATAAGTAAAGAGGCGATGGCTGCACAGCATCCGCGGCACCCTCTGCTCATTTTCCGTCTCGTAAATCTGATATCACTGCTCACCGACATGGTCGATTCGGGTGCGCGATGCCTTGGGCAGCGTCGGTCGTTACTGCGTGTCCACCCATATCCTAACTGTAACAAAAATAAAAAATATTAACTTGGTATTCACGAGAAATATGTATATTACTTATATAAGTACAGAAAATTCGATAGAAATCTCGTGAACATCATGAAAGTAAAGCTAAAGATGAAGTTGGAGTTGGCTAAGAATAAGTTACATGAGCCAAATAAAAGGCAAGGTTGCTGTTGTGTTGTTTAAGGAAATGAAGGGCCTTGGACAGAAGCAGGTGGAGGCAGTGCCACCTGTACCTACAAGAGCTCTCGAAAAGATCGATCGACCTATACAGAGGGCTGAGTTTGAGGCTCTATTATACATAAATATATTGTGATTACTGTTAAGGAAATACTCTTTTCTTTAAATTTTCGCGTTCACATCTACGTTTAAAATTTTAAATACCCATTCAACTGTATATTCCCCAAACGTTGTATTGTTTTAATCGAAAATTATCAACACTTACTTGCCGATCTCACGAGTAAATTCGGCATGGTCACGAAATATTGAAGAGAGTTCTCTCAACGTGACTGTAACGGTCAACTCTTTTTATGATTTCTGTATATTTTCAAGTTAGAATTATTGCCGGTTTCGGGCAGGTTTTAAAGTTAACGTACACTACCATGAAACGTAATATCAGAACATGACAATACATGTTACGAGTAGAGTTCAAGTTGCATACATTCACTTCACATGTAGCCTGTTAGCGAAGGCTCATTAAAACGGACATTGTATGAACGACTTTGGTAATTCGCACAAATGACATGGTGATTATTTTAAATTAGTATACCTAACGCAGTCTAATACCTAAATGAAGTTATGTCTACATTTGTCTACTACATTGCATAATTTCAAAGCTTTTCTGTTATTGGCTTGCCAATCACTTTATACAAATTAAATTACTATTTTAATTAGTCGTCTCTTTTTGTATAAGAAAGAACTTAATAATTACATTTACATAATAACTATTTTTTCTAACGGTTGATAAATCAAGCGGGTTTAGAACATCTCGATTATTTAATCGTTTTATTTTTACAACTTTATTACTTAAAACTTTCTATTATTTGATCAAACAATAGATATAACCAGTTCTCCACGAAAACTTTTTAATTGTTTGAATTGACACTTTAATTATAGTTCTCAAGCTTTCATAATTTTCGTCTTAGAAATTATAAGTATGGAAATGAATTCTATTATGATGGAAATATACATGAGAATAATGTCTACGTATGTGGTGGAAACACGCTGTCATTTGCTACCTAAGTAAGTACCTACCTACTTAACTTTCAAATATTAACTAAATAACACTTTTTATTTCCTACCTGTAGGTACTTGTGTAACTAGCTTTGCTTGCTCTGATTTACTTACTACTTATAAGGGGGCGTCCATTAATTACGTGAGGCGTTTTTGACAATTTTTCGACCCCCTCTCCCCCCTTGGTGAGATATCGTAAGATTTTCTTCAACTCCCTCCCCCCTCCCCTAATCTCACGTGAGATTCTTTAAAACTTCTATTTGAACTGTAAACATGTTGAATTATTAAGAAAAACAATCGAGCGCTACTTCATTGCTCTGCGAAGTTCGGATGAATACGACAAATACTATTTTCTCAGATTTGACCATGTTTTATTCTAGAAATAATTTTTCACGCAATTTTACACCGTTTTCAGGGAGAAAAAAAATTACGTGATATTTGCCAAGACCCCCCCTCCCCCCTAAGTGAGATTTGGAAAGATTTAGCTTGACCCCCTCCCCCCCCCTAGAACACCTCACGTAATTAATGGACGCCCCCTAATAGGTTGTTTTTACATTTCTACCATTCTTCCTATTAGAGTAAAATTTTGTCAAGATAGGTACTCCTTGTAATTGGTAGGTAATAATATACCTGCTTAAGTACTTATTGGATACATTTTATACCAAAACTATCATGAGAATCACGAAGGTTTATTGGCGCTGCTTGCTCCAAATAGGTACCAAATCATTTTCGAGAGTAAATCGGTCATTATTGGTCAATGCAACGTTATTCAATGCATATTTCAAATTGCTTTCGATTCGATAAAAAATGTTGAAACGATATTGTTATTGTGATTGATACCAATATTAGATAACAAAATGGCAACCGAATTCAATCGTTTCATTGTAAAGTGGGTCTTTTTGTTTGTAACACATGCCTATATAAGAAGGTAACTATAAAAATATATAAGTAAGTAGGTAAGTAAGTACATACAATAAAGTTCATAACAACAACTCCTAACTTAATAGACAGTTACTGTTTCTTTTCGTGGAAAATTCTTTGCTACAACATTTTTCCTCAAAGAAATTCAAAGTTGAACTATCATGTCCATTATTTTGAATCATAACTAAGTACCTACGAGTATGTAAGTCCGTGAAGAATCACACATAGTAAGCACTATTCAAAATATGTAGGTAATAAACATTCTTTAGGCATATTCTTACTAAGTGTCTCTATTGTATTGTAGGACCACAAAAGCGTGACAACATTACATACCTTTGCATTTAAAAACACATAATGTAGGTACTTGCTTGGTGCTGAACTGCACGCACAGAACAAAGATATTTTGTGTCTTACTCGTATTTCATAGCAGGTTGTTCGTTCACTTGTGTCATACATATTTACATCAAGGTCGAAAGCTTTATAGAAAAACTTTTGGTGTCGATGTCGTAATAATATTATTTACCTTGGATATTGATATGGAAGGTGTATGAAAAAAAATTGAGTCCAGTCTGTACTTATAAAAGTTTCCTTTGTATGTGTGCTCTAGATTTCTTCATTCCCATTCCAGTAGTTTTTACGTTATAGGACTTACAGGAGTAGAAAAGAAAGAAAGAAGAGCATTTAATTACAGACTAGGTACCTACATTAATAACTTACTCACTCTACAGGTTTACACGATTATAATATAAATACTTGCCAATTCATATTTGTTTATTTATTTAAACGCTACAAAAAGCAGAATTAAAAGGCCATCGAGGTTTTAAAATATCTGCTTAAAAAGTTAAAACGGTAAAGGTCAATGAAGATATTCGTATAATTTTCAATCATTTAAAAATAATACTTAATTGCTTTTTGCTACGATTTCCACGTATAGAGATGGATAATAGAGCTGTAGGATTCTTTGTTTACTATAGATAAATGTTTTCTATTTTCCAAACACAGTATCTCTGGTTTGCGATTACCAAGACGTATTGGGCAAGTTGGTAGTGATTACGCCTATTCTTCCTCACTGTAGTGATATCAGTGAGTGGGAGTAAGAGAGTCATTCGCCTACTGGAAGATCCCACTGGGCCAATGCCTCTCTTACTCCTCCATAGGCCTTATTGTCTACCTGGTAAGCGCATGCAATATTCACGTTCGTCATCGCACTTGTCGCTGCGACCTACATCTGGCCGCAGACTCACGTTTTTGCTTCACGCTGCAACAAAAGTGTGTTCCAACACGATGCCGCAGCCTTTTCGCTATTTTCTATTACGATCTCTAGCTCTAACAATGCGGACGCCTTCGCTTTCGTTCAAAACGTACAATTCCATTGCTAAATCCAATATTTAGTTGGTAAATTCTGCTTGCGGCCAATTTGTTGGTAAATATTAAATTGCGGTTTATTATTATATCGTGAGGTTAGGCTCTACCTTTACTATTATGTTTAAAGGTTAACTAATTTGGTATCGCATTAAATTTAAATTTGTCTATGACAAGTACCTACTATTAAACAAAAATTACCTGCCGTAACTACGTGTTTATGAATAACTTTTTAACTATGTTTAAATTATGTTAAATAGACTATTTAGTAAGAAGATACATACATATGTATCTCTTTTTTTAATTAGATACGTACAAATAAAATACTCAAAGAAAACTAATACTTACTGAACACATTTATTGTTATCTAACTACACGTGTAAAATTTTTACATTAGCAAGAACCCAGAGCAAATGTGCGCGTTGAAATCTTTTCTTAGTCTAATCTTTTTCTTTGAAACTCAAATAGTATGTAATATTGTATTAAACCTTCTGTTTAATGTCTTTTACGTTCGAACTTCCTTGAATCCTTCACGCAAATTAGTATGTTTACTTCAGGAACTAAGTTTATCAGAAACCGTCTACGATAGCTCAATGGTTGTTGATGTTGATACTACGAATCGTACTTAGTTCTAGGATACTTTGTTGTTATTATGTAGCTTGTATCACATGACAGTAATAAAATATCTCAATCGCGGTTCTTGACCGACTGTTTTGAAACTTAAACCTGAGTTTGTAATATTTGTTAACTTTATTCAAAATTCACCTAGTTCTCAGTCCAATATCTGCGACTGAGTAGCGCGCTCAGATTTCGTTTCGTTGTAACTAAGGTTTCGTAAAGTAATATTTCTTAACGAGATTTACATATTGACAGAAAAATGGAATAATAAAATGTTTAATGGCTTCCAAAACCTTAGAATTCTTGGTGTATAATAAAGTAAGTATGAACTTAACTTACACATTAGAGTTATAACATCACACCCAGTGCAGGTCAAAGGCCTTTTTTAATGATGATTTATGTAAGAACGGTGGGAGAATAGATGTACTACGGTTACCTAACATGTTTTGATGATCTTAAAACCATGTCATATGTGAAAAATACACACGGAATCTCCGGTTTGGCAAGCAAGCGCACTTGACACTGGAGAGCTATGTTAAATTAAAATGTAAGCAAGTACCTATGTACAGTAACATACATAAATCATTTTGTGTCGCATTTATTGTAAGTAACTATTAGTGAATAGAAGACATGATTAAACCGCATTGCACATAACGGAGAAGAACATCGTGACTCTTCCAATGATTTAGAAGGTCGTGAACTTTTCAATATTGTTCACCTTGAATACGAATTTTATTAATATTGGGATAATGTCAAAGTAGTGTGTTTACAGAAATATTGTAACGGTACAAATCAAATTTTCAATGGCAAAGTATAATTGAGACAAACTCTATTAAGTATTTATTATACCTAGTGATGTAAGATGGATAAAAGATAACAAATACTTATATGATTATGACTGATTATTTACCTATAAATACGTGCTAGGTACATACGTAAACATTAGGTTTTTTTTACATATTTATGCGCATCGAAAAATATTTATTTCTAACAAATCGATCAAGGTAAAATTCCACTTATTCATTTACGAATTATTAATATTATGTTTTTAAATAAAGTATGAATATGAAAAGGATTGTTTTCTTACCAATTTTATTAGATAAGCTTAAATAAAATTCTAAAAATGTCGTTTTCTTTCGCTTTTCATTGGACCTTTGTATAAGCGCAAATAAAATCCTCAAAGAGCTGTTTTCTTTAGTTTTTGTATGGTCAATGACGTGACGTAGCTATGACCCGGATCACGCGCGGCTCTCGACCGCTAATAGAGTTGTCACACACACCACAGCCTCATTCGCTGACCTCTTTCACGTATTGGTGAACTACTCAGCCAGCTACCGGGTAATCGGAAATAAAGAGTTTACTTAGACTTGTAGAAGATAATGTTTGGTCAGTCTATCTAGTCGTCTAGTGTTATGAGTTCTATTATAAACTTATTGGACTAATATGTAGTAGGTAGATGTATTTGGGTTGGGTTTCATATTATTTTTAACTTTAAGATTGTAAAGAAGCTAATTCTCCAAGAACTGGTTTCTTCAATATCCTTTACCTAATAAATAAGTCTTAGATGTCTGACTTTTCATAAAAGCGACGAGAGTTGTTTGTATCTAGATATCTAGGTAATACTTATTTTTTTTTTTATGATTGATCGTTTTCTATTAGCTACATTTAGTACCTACCTAAGTTATTACTATAGCAAATGAGTTCAGTTGTTAACTTTTTAATGCAAACTTAAATAGCAATCAGACAGCCTGTGGTCAAAGAATAACCACAAAGCCAAGTCTGAAGGTTGTCTAAAAGCTCTGCCAATGTTTAATTTGCTCTAACAAGTACAAATAATAGTATCACCAGTTGACGTGCAATGTCTTGAACATTTCCTGGTTTAACTGGTCCAACACCAAAACATATCAGACGCAATCAGTCACGACATCAAGACAGATACATAAACGAGTTATTTAGCGAAAGGTGGACGCGGATAATTTCCTATTTGAGTATATAATCTATCAGTCAGTTATTTTATGTGTATAACAGTATATTAGCGAGTCTATAGCTAAACTCGCTGATAGAAAATCCAATAATAAAGTTGTGTGCTAATTTCCTTTCCTTGCGAACCCGTGGGACTTTTATGATAATAAGACACATTACGTCCTTTTTTTGTAGCCTCGACGCGTATGCATATTTCATTGATAATCAACTGAGTAGTCAGTAGGACGTTATAAATTGACAAACTTTCGTTATTAATATTACTGTTATTTAGGATGTTTTGTTGGTTTCAACTGACCTTACAATCTATGCTAATATTAGCTGAAGAGGTTGTTTGGTTGAACGAGCAAATCTCAGGAACTACTGGCTTGATTTGATAAAATATTCAAGCGTGTTCTTTTCTTGTTAGTGTTATCGTTACATGACGGCTATAGGCTATAAAAGCTTCACGCTATAACCAATAGGAGCAAAGTTAACGTAGGGTAAACTTGACACACAGCTATAAGACTTACTTATTATTTTAGGTATTAATTTAGTAGAAACCAAATCTTAGAACTATTGCGAAGTACCTGCGATTGTAAATAGAATTTGTAATAAGTACCAACCAACGATTAATTATCTAAAATTATACTATAATAGGTATACCTACTACTACTAACATAACAGGTTGCTATTAAAATCTTCAAATCCGTTACTTAACATTTGGTTTTGTAACTATGTTCTGCGCTTAAAGCTCTACAACATGAGGAAAATTTAAGTTATAATTACGTAAATTAAACCGCCAAGTCGAGGCACCAATTATACACTTACAGACCATTTTGTGAATAAAATTGAGACGTGCCATACTTTAATAAGAAAATTACTAAAATTAATTTTTCTAAGTGCTTCTTTGAGGCTCCACTGAATACTCGTAAATGTGTTGAATTTGGAACTTATAAATTAGATACCCCTATGTAACGAATTCAAGTGTGAAATTAACAATTATAACTAATAACTTATTTTCTGTGCTAGTTACAGCGGCGGATCCAGGGGGGGGGTCATGGGGGTCATGACCCCCCCCCTGAGCCGGTCCCAGGACTTAGGTGGACCAGTAATTGAACATAATGATTTTATATATTATAAAAAAAATTGTCACCATACAGAGGCACCAGGAGGTGGTCACATAGTCGTGGTCACGTCAAGAACTTATAATTTAATTTTGATAACAATATACCAGTTGTTTGGTAGAGGGTTAACCAAACGTGGTGAGCGTGTACCTGGGCCTATTTGGGAGATACACTTCGGCCAAAAATTTCCTTGTTGTTAAAATTAAAAAAATATCGCTAGAATTGTCAATTTTTTACGAAATTGCGTCTATTTATCCCTACAGCTTTTTTGAGCTGGTTTCCAGTCAAATTTTTTGATTGGTTATGGTCTCAGATATGACCTGGTCTGCTAACAGCATTTTCAGACCCCTACAAGGTCTAAATAATTTGTTAGAATTGGTCACACTTCTTTCTTTTCTTATCCGAACCTTTATTCCATATTTTACGTGAAGCGACTGCCATCAGACCTTTACAACCCACTTTTTTGGTTAAACCAAATGTTAGACTTTTAGAGGGCTCTAACTACCCGTAACGATTGTCGATGATGTTAGTGAGATGCTGTAGTGCAGAGTTCCGTGCTGCAGAATGATTTCGAATCATCAAATACCTAATCAAATCATGCATGAATCTCTTTTAGTACGTAATCTAGGTAGAACATTTCGCCAGCATAGTAAAAAGAATGAAAAAAAAAACGCATGTGCCACACCACTGGATTTAAGGGATTGCCAGAGCGAAATCTTGATTTGGGAGCAATATCGTCCTGTCATTGAGATAGACCATTGTACTTGTTTTAAGACTAATTATTTTCTGACAAAGTCACTACAGCATCTCAGTATCTTCAGAAGACCTCAGGAAAATCCAAATTTATTCATACTGTGGCGTATTTAAACCAAACTTGGAATTTGTTTTTAACGGAATTCTATTATTTTTCTTCTATTTCCACTTTACACCAAAAATTTTAACAAGTTCTTTTGTAATACATGTAGTGTACCGTTGAAATAAGGAATATACAGATAAGTTTTTTAATTCTCGGTTCCACTTAGTTTTCGTTTTAATTCAGTTGAAAGATCCCCTATAAGATTTCCTTTTTTCATTGTCCTAGCATTAAGTGGTCATAACAAATTATTTAGAACTTGTAGGGTCGGAAAATGCTGTGAGCAGACCAGGATACCTGAGACTATGAGCGCAGTCCGATTTATGAAAACGTTACAAACGGTACCACCAGTGCACACGCGTGAACCAAATTGAAATGTGCGCTATGTGCACTGTTTGCGCGCTATCAAATAGGATTGTATGCGTACGTGTGCGCAAATGTCAAAATTAGAGTTTCGTATTTGGCATTTCGAATGTAAGATGCAGAAAATAGTTGTTGTAATTAATAATTGATGAGAATGCAATATTTCATAAATATATTAAGTTTTAAGCCATTGTAAACATACATGTTTAATAAAACCTAAAACAAATCAAATTCTAAAACGTCAAATTTTGAGTTTGACATTTGCGCACACACTGCACAACCTATTTTCCATGAGCAGCGTTTGCATGGCTTAATGACGTCACTGATGACGTCCCATTACTTTCGTTGGTGCAAATACGCTCAATTCGGTAAGCGCGCTATCGGTACCAAATGCGCGAAAAAGCGCATTTAGGACCGCACGGTATATAATCAATTAAAAAATCAAAAAGCTATAGGGATAAAAGGTCGCAATTTGGAAAAAATATTAAAAAAAATACAATTTTGACAATATTTTTTTAATTTTAACAACTAGGAAATTGTTGGCCGAAGTTTATCACCCAAATAGGCCTAGGTACACGCCCACCACATTTGGTTAACCCTCTACCAAACACCTGGTAAGTATATACATTGTTATCAAAACTAAATTATAAGGTCTTACTCCTTGACCACGACTATGTGACCCCCCCCTGGCGCGAAAGCTGGATCCGCCCTTGGCTAGTTAATAATAGTATCATATATCTTATGTATTGTATACTTACATAAACACGCACTAATTAATGTCTCATTTGCATCCACCTACAATCGATCTCAAGATGCATGTGAACATAGAGATAATTTAAACTACTTATATAGTAATAATAAAGAGAAAGTGGTGATTAAACTCGAATGTCTCATGATTTAATGATCCACATCTTGCGGTTTTCCAATTCAATTCACAAACATTATAATTTGCAAAAATATTTCTTGTTTTATCTGTTTTTGACACAAATGTGCATTCAGCTTAATGATGTTGTTTTTATTATGATAAATTAAAAATATAACTTACCTCCGATTCCCATGATTTTGGGTTTTTCGAAGACCGCGATTTGCTCTCCTTCATGTTTCCTGAGAACGTCATTTTTTAAAATCCTTTATGTCCGTTGCACTTTTACACTTTGACCTAACACACTTTCGAGTGCAAAGGCACTCAATGTTCACGTATAAAAATGTTGTATTCAACACTGTTTTTTGTGATATTTTTCCCGAATTGTGTAAGATAATGTAAACATGGTGTGGCGTGTGGCGAGTAGCGTCGCGCGCGCAAGTGTCAGTTGTTTGGCGCGGACTGAGCGAGTGGCGGTCGCGGGCCGCGGCCGGCGCCGGCGCGCGGTAACGGGTACGCACTACAGTTAACTTTCTCTCAACCTAGTCGCACGACATAAGTAACCACCATCGAAAGTCGCCGGTACTGCCTCACGGGTCAAAGCCTTCATTAATATACTCGACAAACTAGATAATACTCCATTGCTAATTTCATGTTTATTATAAATCACAGTTACACCAAAATATGTTATTAACTTTAATTTTCTAATCGATATTTAACTAATAAATAACTTTCAAAACTAAATATATTTTTATGCAGTCATTTAATTATGTATTAAAATGTATAAGCTAGCATGCAAAGTAGCTCTCTTTTCTAGAATTAAGCATAATGGGGTGAAGCAAGCGTCTAACATCGTCGTGATTGGAGAGACAAAACAAAAAACAATTATGTATAAAACTTAATGTATAATCATGATATTTACAGACTTATATTTTATATAAAACAAGTAATTTATGGCTATCAATATATACTTATACAACATGTAATTAATTTACACAATAAAAGCAACAGTATTACAGATTATTGAGGATAGCAAATCTAAATCGTAATAGCACAAAATATGCGCGCGATAATATGATGGAAATAAAGAGATTCCATAATTTACATCGTTTAAATTATATACATAATAAAGGTATGTATCGAAACGAATGTTTATCGATATAAATGATTTTAAATCGTCTAATATTAATAGTATATTCTCAACGTAATGTATCTCAAACAGATGATTCTTGTAAAATGTAATGTCATTCATATTATTATAAAAATGTTCAATATTTAAAATATTCTTTACACAGAATACAATTCGGTTTTGTTTATTTATAAAATTAGTTTGGGTTGTCAAATAATAATCCAATAATGTGCAAACAATAGAATAATGCGGCGAATAGCACCGATTTGCGTCACACCTTAAAAATACCAATAAACATATACAAGTTAAAATAATATAAAACACTAAAATACGAATGGTATCACAATTTTATTGATAAAATAACAATGCATTTACAAATCTATTTGTGATGTCTGATTTTGAATACATTTCCGTTATTGTTCGTGCGATGTTCTGACGCCATTACGGTGACGTCAGCGGTGACGTATGTAACGCACGCGCACATACAACAACGTGTAAGCTTGCTAAAAGAATTCAGTTGAGCCTTAGATCTTTGGAAATCTGAATGTCTTATTATATATCGATAAACATCTACATATTTAATCTTAATATTTAATTGCAAATCTAACAAAATTGATTAGAAAAATAAGTCATTATTTTGGCTTTCCACTTTTTAATTCTACAATGGAATGGTCTCAAGAATAACCATAACATTTATTGTTGTTATCGTAATTATCAATTGTAATACATATTTGTTATTACATACAATCGAGAGAACATTATTACTGTATCTGAAAATCTGAATAAATCAATCGATAATGTTGTATTGTAATGTAAATGTGAAAGAAAACCTATTTGGTTCCCACGGTTTCACACGCTTTGATTACATTTGCAACCATCAACGCGAGCAAAGCCGCAGGACGTAATTTAATATTACAAAGTTTTGACACCAAATTGACTTTACATTTTCTGTCTACATTTTATAATTATTAACAAATTCAGTGGTTATATTATAATGCGTATTAACATTTCATAATTCGTAACATGAAGATAATAACTCCAATCGAGGACTGGTATCACTTGACTTTAAACACGTCACACAAAATGGCACCGCTACTGAACATTACATCGCTGTTATAAAAAAATATTTATAACTGATTCCTATCTATGAGTTTATACTAAGAAGAAGTTATCTATACATTAATTTAAAAATGCTCTTACAATCTAACTCGAAATAATTTCACAAATCAGCTCAACAAGCCGACGGCATTATTATTTTTATTGCTCCACTAAACCTACAATCGATTCAGAACATACTGGTGACGTCACACGGCGGACGTCCCTCCATTCGCTCATTGGATCCATCTCTGTGACATCGAACAATCTCGGAACGGCGAACGGAACATATCTACTGGTGTAACGTAATATACAGAGGTTTGTCAACGCAGTGACGTCATTCACAACATGTACCTAGTTCCCGCCGAGGTCTCTTCGTACAGGATGGATATCATAAAACCTATCTATTCGTATTCAACTCGTATTATATTGAGCTCCAAATTTTTAATAACTTTTTTCTGTGCTATTAGTGCGTTTATAATCACTGAGTCTTTCCCTGTACTTAGGAATCTCATTGCTGGACCAGATTTGTCTTAAAGAAATAATCACAAACATTAACTATATTTGAGATATAAATAAATATTTAAATCAGTTTAATTTTAAGACATAATTGATAATGGAATATTCATAAAATCACACTACGATAAAGTAACTATTAATACATTATAAAAAGCAAATCATGATTCGATTGTCGGACATTATTTCAACGAGGGAAAGAACAATGTTGTCAAAAATAGGTGATATATTAGTGTCGGCTCTCACGGGCTCATGTGCAGACTAAATTAATATAAGTGACTTTGAATATAATTATTGATATAATAAACAATTTGCGTTATTGTTCCGTTGCACAGCGTTGGAAGCACGTTGACATGATACTGGCGCGCCTCTAACTATTGCTCCCTAATATAACACCTATTTTTATAAACCTCCAATAACTTCCCTAATAATAATTATTTTTACCAAAATTTATAATTTATAATGTTGCAATATCATAAATCTACAGATTGATTAGATTATCTATATTACTTTGTTCTTTAGAATTACAATATTAACGGGTCTCAAACCCATATAAGACATTAATCAGAAATTGCTTTCATCAATCATATATGTATATAAATATTAAAGTGAATAAATAACTCCAATTTACTTCATAATCAAATACCGCTATAGAACAGCGAACCATCAAATTATCAAATAATTGAAACAATATTATTAATTTTGTTAAAAAATTAAAAATTGTGACCATAAATTATAAAATGCGATACAAACGTGCGAAATAAATAACGTTAGATTGAGTCTAGCTTAACGACTACCGAGCTAAACGCTACTAATATAAGAAAATCACAAATAAATGAATATAATAGATACGTCTCACATATCAAAATTAATTCACTCGTAATATACAATTCACAATGATAAAAAAGCGCAATCTCCACCACAATAATCAGTATCACTAACCTTCGCGAAGGTCAATTCAAAGAATGTATAGGTACGCTTACAATACGTCAACTTAACATAAAACGATACCACGTTAATAATATTAATTGTACTCGGCAATAACTACGATACATTAATAAGTTAACTTTTAAAACAAGATTGCACTCGCGCGATTCAATTTACAAAAATTTAACATTTAAAAAAGGTAGTAACGCAACTTTAGAATATTCAACACTTTACCAATGCGTCTGTAGGAAGTTATTGCATACAAATCTTCCGGGCGCCGGAAGAAGTCAATATAATTATAACGTTTAATAATCACAGGTGCGGCCACAGTCGAGGCGACAGACGGCGCTTCGAGGCGAGAGAACGCGAGAGGGCGAGACGCGGCGGCCGGCGGCAACGCCGCTAGCCGCGCACGCCACACCGCCACGCGCCGGCGGCAGCGCTCGGCCGTCATGGCCTGTGGAACCTACAACACATACACATTAATTACACTCAACTCAATAATTGAAGGGATAAAATGTTAAATGTATGTGAATCTTACCGCGTGAGATGTTTGCTTTCCTCGTGTACAGCCATCTCTGAGCTCTTAAACTCGTTAAGTTCCCGTCTGATAGCGGCCTTATCTCGCGGAGTTAACCGCGTCCATGGTTTATCCGCGCGGCGGTCGTAATCGTGCGCCTGATAAACGAATAAACAAAATATTATTATGTGAATTATCATTTAAAAATATTATGTTTCGTTCAATATGTTACAGTTGCATACCTGTGTTACTTCAATATAATCGCTAAAACGGATAATTTTCTTCTCTTTCAACTCTTCGACCGTCGGTCGGAAGCTGAGTTTGCGCAGGAGGTAACGTTTTTTCTCTTCTTTCTGCTTTTTCTCTTCGGCTGGGGATTGACCTGGAAGCGAAACAATGTTTACATTGTCCGTAGGGACAAAAAATTGACCTATTGTCATTGTTAGTATAAATAGAGTGTTTACTTTTGAGGATGTTCCTCTCGACGAGCTCCTCGGCGGTGGGCCGCATGGACAGGCGGCGAATGAGGCGCGCCCCGATGGCCTCCCACGACTCCTGCCGCTCGTGCTCGCTCTGCACCACCAGGATGTTCCTGCACACAAACCGGGCTCAGACCATCCGCGTCGCGTGCCCCGAACGTAACTTTCTCTCCGAGGTTGTACCCACACTAACGATAAAACGAACACTGTGATGTCCGCTCGCTGCCAACGAACCGGCAATATAAAATTTGCCAAAGCTTACGCGTCGCCGAAACTGTTTTCATAATATATCCGATTAACTACACACTTGGCCCCATCCCAACTCCCGTAATATAGGCCAATTTAATTGATAAAATATACTTAGGGTTGTTCGGGAAACTTTGCTTAGATCTGTGAGAAAATAGAGACTCTCTCATTTCTCGTTCACGTTTAAAATAAAAAAACTATTTGTAATCGTTTGAAAACAATACCGTTGGTAAGACGATCAAATATAAGAACAATGCCAATGCCAAGAGCAAGCTCACGAAACAGGAAGAGACAAAATAACGATAACAATGACTCTGGGAGTCGATGGTGACGAAAATAACAATCCCAGGCGTGCATTGTCGCCAGGCGGTACTACGAGATGCAAACCGCGCGACTATTACTATTACGGAACGAGTTGTATTAATACGTGGTGACACATTGGAACCCGCCAAAACGTAACCACAACACAACGTTGGCATCCATCAACTGATAACAACTAACATACATATACGAGTACTTACTACCGAACACTAGAGCTATCTCTGAACACAATAATAAATTACAAAAACAGACAGTGGAAAGTGACAATTGGCAATATGTCCAGGTGAGCGTAGGTCATGACATTGACATCGTATTTATATTATGTCATGAATTTACTCCAAGAGTATTAATAGAAATAGAAGGCCATCATAACTTTACGAGTCACGATTATGAATAATGATAATATTATTTCAAAATAAATAGGGCATGGATGAATGAAATTGTATATAAAAACTTTATACTCAAATAAATCAACCAACTCGCGCTTGGCCAGCGTGGTTGACTAAGGCATGATCACCCTAATTCACGGGAGCCTCTTGGTGGGGACATAATATTTATTTATTTTATTTTGGAAAACCACCGGCCGAAACGTTATCCTTACAAGCTAAAGTAGACATAGAAGGCCAATTATAGGTCTTCGCTATTAGTATCATGGTATTATATACAAAAGTAAGTACAGCATGCAAAAACAAAAAAAATATATAAAAAATATGAGCTGATGATGAAATTCGAATAGGCTTACGTCTAAAAAAGTTGTATACCTGTTGATAAGTTCTTGGCGGTCAGGTCTAAGCGCTAGCTTGATGTTGAGGCTCTCCTTGCGCGCTAGCTTGGCGGCGACGCGCTCCGACTCGCTCGCGTAATCCTCCCGATGTTCCTCCCACGGCCGCGCGTTCTCCTTATTCTCCATAGCGCTGCCTACCCGCACTGGCCTGCTACTGCTACATACAAAATACAAACATTTTAGTTTTTATATTCATCATGGTTATAAGCACTCAAATTATTATGATTAACTAAAACAAATAAACACGGTAAATATCCCGTTAATCATTATAATTTGAGTAAGTATATATATTTTATTCTGCACTTATTGTAACCAAATTGATAAACTGAACAGGCTCAGAAATAAATACAAAAACTCCTAAAGAGAATTTGAGTAGGCGCGTGAAAGTTTTTATTGCAAGAATTTGCTTTTTTGGGAATCAATAAATTTGTGTATTTTGGACTGTAGCTTTTACTTTTGTGAGAGTTATAGTATTTATTGAAATTAAACTAATTTAGTATACATGTGTAAAGGTTTGGACGTGTAGGTAATGTAGTGTACTGTGTTTTTTGTAATTGAGCTTTGTGCAAAGTTAATAGGATTCAATTTGTAATAACTTTGTGTTATGTCTCTTGACTTTCACCTAAAACTAAAGGATCCTAACAGGCTGATTGTTATAGTCCAAATTATTTTAAACTGGTTATCCTTGGGTTAAGGCAAATTCAAAATCTTTAGGACAAAATGCGCTCAAATAAATATTGTTCCACAAGTAAGTATAACTCGTTTAAAATAATTGAAATCTCTGCATTGTAGTAAAGTTTTACAATTAAAATCGGTCATTAAAGTTTTCTATTCTAAACAACTATTGTCTTATTTCATTAACGATAACATCTATAATTCTCTATACATCTATACTATCATACGTTTTAACACTTACATGCAACATAGAATCACAACATCAAGGGGAATGAGAAACATCTGATACTCTATAAGTTGATGCACCGTTCACATAAACGTAATTGTTAAAATTCATTCAGTGTCTGTGAGACATCACAATATAAACATTGTTTCTTGGCGGTAATGGTTGCTTAGAAGATAGTTTAGTTCAAAGTAAGGAAGTATAGGGTTGCCATCCATCGGTGGATGAAATATTAAAAAACTGGCAAGCAAAAGGCACACTTAAAAAGGTATCATATATTTGGAAGCAATATTTTAACATCGTCTATAATATTTAGAAGAATTTAGGTACCTATGTGAAATAAATTCCTTATTCTGTGGATGAGGGTAACATTACAAGTGAGAGATATTTAGCTTGTTTGCTATTATTATTTTGATATACATATTAATATCAATATTATTCCCCATCAGATTATAGCTTACTGGTCAATTTTTGTATTTTAATTTGTATTATGTTATAGTTAGATGGCAACCCTAACGAGTATTGATGAAGGTGGCAAGCAATGCACGATGCGTGGCCTGTGGCCGGTGGGCGAGCGGCAAAGCGGACCGTCGACAGGTCTCTGAGGAGATGGCGTCGACAACAACACAAGGCGAATTACCATATTCGGATCCTCGGTTTGGGAGGCGGCCGCCTGCACCACGCCGCCCAATGGAAATAAACGCACATCTTAGACAATATGTTTTGGTTCACTATACCGATAACCGATATATTTCTGTATTAATCGACGTATTTTAGTATATTATTGTATGTTATCGATTATAATGTACTTATAACAAAATTGAGTTTAATTAACGCTTTATAATGGAAGTACATTTTGATGGCATCTGATACATTATTACATCAACAAAAACATTTTAGATACTTTTATAAATGAAAACAAAGGTAATAAGTCTGGATCCAAATCCTAGAGATTTGGATTTCGAATTTCAATTTTCAGATTTACTTTTAACAAAAAACGTTATTTCCTCCAAACGGATAACTCCAACCCTTTCTCACGACTTCAGATTGAGCTTACTAATACAAATTTATCAACAATATTACTTTACAAATAACGTAATATTGAGTGGCAACTAACATGACGACCCAAAAGAATTTATGGACTTACTAATACATTATTATCCACCCAAATACCCTTATTACTATAACAAACAACAACAATACTGACTTGAAACTAGCGTGATGGTGGTCCTGTCTGGGCGCCAGTGGCGTGGCCATAGGCGTGGAGCCGGGCGAGGCGGAGGGCGCGGGACGTTTCTTCAGCGCCGACTTGAGCGGGACTGCGTTGTATAGAGGCTCCTTGGGAGGGATCTCTTCGACGCGATTAGTGTCCGTGACCAGGGTTAGAGTCTCCGTCTCATCGTCGTCCTGGTCTTCTTCGTCTTCAGCTGTAGGGTTAATAAGAGTTTATCGTTGGGGTGAGGGTGGGTGAGTGAACATTGCTAATTGTGATTACAAAAACAATAAACGCATTTTTGTTTATTTATAAAAACGTTTATTGATTCTTAACCATTTTAATATTCCCAAAAATATCATAAGGAAAGTAGACTTTGTTTGAATCGCAAATAATACAATATTTTGATTCCAAAAAATTAATAATTATTGCATTTTTCTAAACCAAAAAAAAATATATGGCCTCAAATAAAATAAGTAGAATAAAAGAAGTATCGTAAGTGCAACTGTATGGTAGATAACACTACCATTGACACATAATTTTGTGGCGCCTAAACGATATTTAACGAGTAAGATTGCGAGAAACGACATTGAGTCATGAGTCCCTTTTGAAATTGGAATTCGGAAACAGTGACGTAATACCGATAAGGACCTACACATTAAAAAAAATGGTCACATCTTTTCAATGCGCAACTTTTCCATAAGCTGATAACATAGAGAGACAATTGTTTACTTATAAGATCGTTCTCATGGTATATTAATGCGATAATCTTCATTACACAGTAACTTTCCCTATCAACAATATACTTACATACAAAAGGAAAATGCAACACAATGTTGTAATAGAAGAAAACTTTTCCAATAAAAACTGTCCCAGTCTATGTCTAGTGTTGCTAGTAAAAGTACTACTCGTGTGATATAATAAACACCTTTGTCTTCCATACAAAGGTTAAAAAAACACGTGTCTAGCAAATGTAATAATGTCTACTTTACAAATGTAAACAACTTGAAGACATGTTGCCAATATACTAACAAGAGGATCGGAAACTATTCATAGTTTCCACATTTTTATTATTAAAAACTAGATGCATCGCGGTTTTATTTTGTTATTCCGTTATTGCCGTGGAAATTTTGGCATAAAGAGGTAAACAGATATTTTTATTTTACCTTCTATGTATTTTTAATAGATCAGCTATCTGGCATTGAACATTTCAAACTCGTTCGAGCCATTTCAGAAATAAGCCGAGATAAGTTTATAGTATCTGTCCTAGAAAACTCAATGCATGCAATTATTTTAAGTGTACTGAAGTAGAAACCAATGTGATATTAGACACAAATTTGTTATGTGCTATCCAGCTTTCACGAGACAGGCTCAGCCTAGTGTCAAAGCCATTCATAAATGTACTTGTGTTTTATTGTTAACTAGCTGTGGGGATTTAGGGATACTACATAAGCTACCTGCCAATAAAAGTCCCGTCAAAATTGGTCTAGCCGTTTCAGAGATTAGCCGGAACAAACAGAACAGACACTCAAATTTTTTTTACATAAGCATTCACTACATCATCTCATTATAGTAACTGACCCATTCTATATACTTAATATGTTTATTTCGGTTTATAGTATACTCACAATCAGAGAGATTATGATGCGGTTGCGCGTGTTGGTGTTGGTGCTGATGCTGATGCTGATGGTGGTGGCGCGTGGGGCTGGGCGAGCTGAACATGGGCGGGGGCGGAATGGGCCCGATCTCCGACAGCGCGATGGGCGGCTCGGGCAGCTCCGACAACATCAACTGCTCGTGGCTCTCCCCGCCGCCGCCGCCGCCGCTGTCACCGACGCTCCCGTAACCACCCACTATAACAGTTTATTTATTTATTCGTTAGGAAAATCAACAGCTTACATTATACTTAATTAACATTGTTTGAGTCTAGTCTCAGATGAGTCAATTACAGGTTTTCACCGATAGTAACATAGTAGTTATATAAAACAAGAGGTATGCGCTACAAATTACTTGAAGAAGCAAAAAGCAGTTACCAACGCTATTCAGTTGGGATTATCGTTTGTGATAAGTCCGCTATAATATGATCAGAGTATATATGAAGATCTGTCTTTAAAGTACTGGAATATCATCAGAGTTAGGTATAAAACAAGGTCTGTAAAGTATAGATAGATACTCTTTATTGCTCATATACACACAATGACATATAACAGTATCTGAATATCATAATTACTCTATTATTTAGCAACTGACTCCTAATTAGGTAATACCTGCCGGCCTAGCATGACCGTGCGTATCGATAAATGATAAATGATAAAAATTAAATATGGCGGCTATTTCCATCGTATTTATCGTATTTTGACAGTTTGGATAGTGTTTTATCGTTATATCTATCGCGTTTTTGAAGTCATGCTAGCCCGGCTGCATCAGAAACTACCTACACAATCATTGAAACTCACACGCAGATAATTTATCGAGATAATTTTAGATTTATGGAGGAGCAAAGTATTTTGATCCCATAATAGGGCGTAGGCCTTTATCTCACATATGCTATTGGTATAGTGATAAGGAAAATCATAATTTATCTGTAGCTATATGAATTGTATGTAAAATTTAAAAGGAAAACTCAACATACCGACGTCGCCTTGATAGCATATTCGCCGCGGGAGTTTACCGGCCGTCAGTGAGTTCGGCCTCTCGGGCCTCATCAGCTCGCCACCATTTTCCAATTTGTCTTTCTTTGGTTCTGGAAATAAAATATTTAAATCATTATTACAAAGAATCTTGGTATATATTTTTTATGTCATGAAATCACCGATGCTTTTGTCATATTAAGGTTTATTTTTAGGAAATCAACGGAAAAATTGTATTCGTCTTTGATTTACCTGAAAGTGACGACTCATATAATTAATATTTTGTAATATCAGGCTTTGTTAAGGTTCGTGGAGGTGGGTATGTCATGAACATAATGTCATGTTATAATAATACAATTATAATAGGCGATAGCGCGCTTGTTCCATTCACCGAGCGGCGTCGGCCTTGGCCCCGTGGAACAGTGTTTGTTATTGACGCATCTCCGTAACTCAATACCATATAATAATCAATAAATCTTCATGAAACACGCCTCCACACAACTGAATACAGAACAATTCTCATAAATATTGTTTCTGTATGTATTAATCGTATAAATTTCTATTTTTTTTTGTTTTCTGAATTTATCGAAGTTGTTTGTTTATGTTTGAAATGACGCGAGTGGTTTTTTGCAAATATTTTTCATCAATCGGAAACCGGATAAAGTTATATTTAAAATTGGTTTCTGAATGTTGCCGTTGAAATGTTACAAACAAAAATAAAGGAATCTTTTTATCATAAACAAATAGGTAATTGCACATTACAATTTACTGCTGATAACAAAATAATTATAAGGTTTTATAATGATAAATGCATTATGTAACGAGCCAATTATATATATCTAATCAAATATTAACACCAATACACGACTCATTGTTTAGGTAGTAACCACATAATTATTTAACGTTTAAAAAATAATGGAGTCAACAAATATACGTAGTTAGTATTGATAGATCGATCAGCTACGAATTGAAAGCGCCTTTACACCGAAATGTTTCAATCCAAGTATTGTGAAGCAATAGAAGTAACGGCGCACCTGGTAGCGCCACTCTATTTACAAGCAAACTTACTAAACGTATTGCGATAAATAACAACGAACGATTTATTTATGCACACTTTCTGTTCGTAGCGAATAAAACGACGAAATATGATTACCTATATAATGGCGGAATAGACCAAAACAAGGCATCGATTTGCAAATTACAAAAGGAAAATTTGAAGTAAAATCACAAGCTACATTTTATATTTTTAGCATACCAATTTCCTTTGTTAACAATTTTCTTTAGCGGGAAATTCTTGTATAAAATATTGTAAATTATTCACAAGCAAAGTTTGAAATGTACATAAGTAATCATAATGTAATTAATCATCCGAGTTATCTTGGAACAACTCGAGCAGTAACTGCCGTTCTGCAAACTAACTGATACTTATGATAAAAACTATACAAATACTCGTTAGTCGAGTTTTAATACGGGCACTTATATTTGTTTGTTAATTACTATCGTCTCTCTGTTTTATGTGCATTGATACGATGAACTCCCGTTTGCAAAATCGTGTTTATAATGAAGATTAAATAAGTTTCAATAACTTATAATATTTACGAAGCCTATTTAAATGTTAGAACAATTTCTGTATTTTAATAACGAAAATAAAGTAATTTCGTTCGTTGTATCGTGTCGTTTCTTCTTAGAAATCACCTATCAACTTTTTGTTTTAAACAAGAAGACAAAAACTTTATGTTAAAATATGTAGATTCCGCGAATTCAATCATGTTTAACTTTTCCTAAGAGTAAATACCATTTTCATGTTATCAAAATAACGTGTACATTTAATATTTGAAAGTCTATAAACGTAGGTTGGTTGTTTAACATGATAATTATATTTTAAGTAGTAGGATGATTTATTTGAGATGATAATGATGTTTTAATTATAGGCGTTGAGGAGTGAGTGGTGTGGAGGTGGGGGTGCGCGGGCGCGGTTTCATCTCGGGCTCAGGTTGTGAGCGGGAAGGTCGCCGGTCGCGCGGAGAGTCGATCAATGCGGCCGCCCTTGGCCTAACCGCCCAAAGCCGAGGACGTCCTCCGCCCGCTGCAACCTTACGTAACTCTATCCTACACGTGGTTCTTAATACTTTCCAATCCTTTTCATACTTCATTCAATTCTATAAATACTATTCAAAAGGACCTATACAACTACTTAATCAAACCAAACGATAAAGTATTAGTTGAGACATAAAGCCTATAAGTACATACTTTGCCTAATAAATCGGTTAAGTGGCGAGACCCGCCCGCATTTATTAGGTTTTAGTGTCAGAACTTTGGAAACTCAGTGACAAGACCTCATCTGGTAAAGAATACTTCGAGTACGACGCTGGAATACTAATGAGTACCTTTCTAATAAAACAGTTGTATATTTTAGTTAGTTTGCAAAAAACATCTGTTTAGGATGGACGAAAGTTAGAAACGAATTTTAAGTAGTACCTACTACTATGAAATACATAACAATAGTATTCGTTTACAATTCTAGACACATAATTCACCTAAACATGAAATGTTTCAGATTTTATGGTATTCAAAGCGTAAAATTAGACGTTTCACGTGCTATTGATGTTGTATTAATGTCGAATTGCTATTTTACCGCTAAATTCCTTTAAACGCTTCAAAATATTGCGTACTAATATAGCGTATGCGATGAGGTAATCAGTGAGTTATGCCAACAGTGAAGTGTTCCCAGCGGTACTAGTAATAGCTAAATACAATGTCAAGAATACGCGCGAGTGTACGGATACGTACGCGCAAGATGGCCGCGTGTTGAATGGTCGTCGCATCACACTCGACGCGTAAAACGACGACGTCTTCCAACCCACAAACTGTGAATTCCAGTTAAAAATAAACCTCAGATAAAAAACGAAAACATTCGAAGGCGTTCCAAGTAGGTTTTCCACCTGTTTACTTATATTACTGTTGATAGTGGAATTCCAAACATGCGAGAATTTCTAGAATTCTACTTTACTATTAGAGACCTTATTTATTTATATATTATATTAAACTGTCTTTATCATCAACCACACACACACGTCTATTTCAGTGACCCAGCCTATAATATACGTTGAATAACGCGTACTTACGCTTTAATTTATTTTAAACAATGATATAATTTAAAGTAATTATAAGTGTGAGTCAAGCATCTGAAATCTGAATTCGTAACGGGGACAAAATAATCAGAGAATCCGACAAATGGGTCGCGCAATATTGGCTGAAGGAATTTAGGTGACGATGATGAGAAATAATCAACAGAGTCATCGTGGCATTGATGAGAAACACATCATTATTGCGACGCACTAAGTTTTCAAATACATATTTAAACAAATCAATATACTCGACATACCACAGTTTACCATCAATCGTCTACCTATGTAGTTTTGTATAATTTTCCTGTTAGAAAAATACATAAAATAGTAGAGGTAAATAAAGAGATAGCTGGCCATTTCAATTTAAAATACAGTCGGTTGATTCTGTGAAAACAAAATCAGTGTCGGCGAAACAAAACGCCATTTATTCGAGTACACATTCGTTATCGGCCGGTAACGGGGAGACAGCTCTCTGGGTCAAGGGCACATCCGATGTGCTGCCGCTGCCGCCCACCTAGCTTTCAGTAAATTCACATTCTCTGAATTATTTATTTATGATACCTTTATAATCTTTTACCCGTATCTTTATTCCAAACTCCAAAAATCATATCTAACATGGTTGAATAAATACAGACATGAATAAATATTTCGGTAAACAGATTTGTAAAGGTTTTATGTACGTTTAGGTAACACAAATATAGCTTTTGGGGTTGTGTAGTCGAATGATTAAACAAAATATAAAACGATATATGTAACTTTTTTCTAATTCACCTTTGAATTTATTTACTTTACGTGGTTTCAATATTGACTTTTTTAGTTTAACTCCACTTAATTGGATCAATGATAGTATTTCTCAAGTACAATTAGTAGCAGTAAAGAAGAGCTTTTTGTCGTAATTTGTCCTGAGCCTGTAATCCCAGTAAGTAATGAACTAAGTATTGCGAATAAGTGAAATTAAGTATTCAATTAAAACCCTAGAAACATTCCTGTTAACTAGCATCGTTTATACAATTATAAGGAGCAAAACTATGAAAAAAAAATGAAATCCACGTAATAACGATGTTTCCAAGTAGCAAGGTTTGAGGAAGTCGGACGTCGTTATCCGGTGGAATGTGGTGATTGACATTCGTGGGGCAATTAAAGCAGTAACGTCGGTAGTTAGTGCCGGCGCCGAGTGACCGGCTCGCAAGCGCAGGCAAGCCGCAAATAGTTGCACAAGGCCACCACCCGGCCCACTGCGCTCCACTCTCCGTTATTTATTGGCATCTCTATCCTTGGTGCTCCGTTGGGATATGGACCTAAATCATACATAATAAACATCCTTTTCCGATATGCCCAAATACATTACTACTGAACATATTTTCTGTGAGATTGGTATGTCAATGGCAGGGAAAATATGATAGAAAATCCTTATCAATATTCTGTTTGGGGTTAGCATTAGACATGACCGAGCAATAACTACATCAGGTGGAAGGTCTTGGGTTTGATATCTGACTGAATCTATTTATACAAAGACAGATAAGTCTTCAGTTCATAGATATATGAATGTGTGGAGGTGCGAGTGGTAGCGGTTATTATGATAAGTACATTGATTCTGTGAATCTAATTCATTTTTAAGAGAGGTTAAGGTTAAAGGTACTTGCCATTAAAAGTAAAATGCAAATATTTAGCTACAAAGCCCTTTGAAGGGTACTCTGTTATTCACTCGCAAGATTATTATAGTAAAGTTATGAAAAGCGGTCGGGCGCGTGGGCGTTTTATCCTCACCCGTACCTCTGGGTGCGCTAACAATGAATATTTAGTGTTATTTGACAGAAGTGCCTTTGCAGTATAATTGGAATTTTCATTTCATTTCCAATACCAAAAAAACAGCTTATGTTTATGTAGCGATAAAAATTTCTTTGACCCAATTCCGAACGATTATTATTTTTAAACATTTTGATATGGCATCGCTTAAATGTCATAGGGTTTTAATATTTTATATACATTCTAAAGACTGTAGGTGATTTAGTAAATTTAGATACAAACGATAATCTCGGGGGCTGACATATTTTCCCGCAGACATATTTTACAAAAAGAATATAAAGACAATACAAGAAGCTTGCCATTACTGAGATCTTGTTTTCATTCTGTAAAGACATTAGCACGGATATTAAGCTCCGCAAGAGTAAAAGGTAACTGGAAGAATTGTAATGTATGTACTACGAAACATAATACGAATTATTTCTAATATTTTAAAAACATCGAAACTAAAGATTATTCCCCCTTGATAAAAAATTAAAGGTGAAAGCAATTTTCCAATAAAAAACCTTTATAAGAACTAGAATTCAATCTGCTGTGCTGTGTGATAAACTGCTATACCTTTTCAGATCTTTTCAGTCTTATGCTTTCTATTTCTACTATAATTTAATTTTCACGTGTATCTAACTAAATGTTCAAATAATGAAAATGCAAACAAATATCTACTTGAAACCTTTGACATTAACTTAATTTATTATGATAACGATTGATTAAGTGATATAAAATAAGGGTTATTTCATTTATAAAGAGTGTGAATTATAGCGCCTAAACGTAATATGTCGATCAATAAGTAATTTATTCATTACCACAATTCGAACTATTTACATTAAAATCAATAGGTAGAGCTTGGAAAGAAAGTTTTCTCGCCGCGAACTAATTGAAAATAGGTTCTACTAATAAATTCATTCATTTACGAAAGTTAATTAAAATAAGGTTGTTAGCTTTTGAAAACGAGTTTAACTTGCGAAAACATTTTCGTTATAGTATTTTCAACTTATGATTTAAATAATTTTTTTTTTTAATAATTATACCGGCGCGCGGCGTTTACAAACTCAAGACTTTCTCTAAGTTCATGGTCAGACAAATGAAGAAATGGAGTAAAGATAATCAAAATAGAGGGGTTAAAGGTGATGCGATATGTGATAACCACAGTGTGACATTGACATTGGTAGTTAGTGTCGCAAACTGTGCGGGGTGCCGGCAGTGACCTGAATTCATAATGCAGGCAAAGAATATGCGTGAAGAGATGTTCCAGGGTGATGGGAGGTGTGTTGGTGCGTTGCCTGGTGGCGGTGGTGGTGGTGATGATGATGGGTACCGTTGGTGCGCGTGAAGAGCGCGAGGCTCCCGCCGTGCGTGGGGAGGGGTGAGTGGCGGCGCACGTAGTAGTGGTCGTGGCGGTGCGGCGGCGGCGGCGGCACGAAGGGCGGCGGCGGCGGCAGGCGCGCGGGTCTGCGCCTCGCGCCGCCCGCGAACGCGTCCATCGCGGCGAGCGTGCCCACGTCGCTCATGCTCGCGGCGCGCTCGCGGCTGGAAGACTGCGCCCGCACGATCGTTACTTCGCCCCCCAGCCCCGGACACCGCGCGCGCTCTTCGATCGCCGCCCGCCCTCCGCGTTTCAACCTCCGCCCGCCCACGCAAACACTCGCTTTGTTTTGAATTTTTAATTTATCGCCATTCATCTAGCGCTCGTCCTACGTTGCACATGAAATAACGTCAGCACTATGATGATGGTGTTTCAAGAGTGCAATGAACTCCATTTTTTTATGTAGTTATATTTAAATTTTATATTACTATTTAATTGAAATAATTTTAATCATCTGTTACGTGCATTATTCAAAAGAGCTTTTAATTTATTATTCTCTAATTAACATTCATCCCAGGTGCTTATGTGTATAAGAATAAAGTGTTTTATTTATACCTTAAGTGCTGTTTCAGAGACACAATCGGATTATAAAATGTTAGCTAACTAAAGTTAGGTCAACGACACTGTCCGTCTCTTGAATACATTTGACAATAATTCCGTATTCCGAGTAGGTTATTACCTACTCGAAATACTGCTAAGAAACTGTTTCTTGTCCAGATTTATTTCTACCATTAATGTTATTTTCAATTTCCCTTTATTATTGCGATGACGAATGACACATTTAAAAGCTTTAATGGTCCGTAACGTTAAAATAAAAGTGCATAAATTTTTTATTTGTTTAAATATGAAGCGGACGTATGATTTACGTCATACGTGTACAGGAATCGTGAGCGAAGCACCTACGCTTTGTGTGCTACGAGGGAAGCAATCTGGTTTATAATAAAACGTTTGTGACGTGACGTGATAAGTCATCAAAATATACACCGCCACTAATAAATGAACAATTGTTCATAATTTTCTTGAAACGGTTCTAACGAGTTTGTTAAAAGTTATATTATACGACGAAAAATCGATCTAGCTAGGTCTCAGGGAAAATTAGTTTTCCTCAATCTCACTCGAGCAGAGTTCGGTGCCCCAGAACTAAATACCTAATTGATAAACATAGTTTAACCTGATTCATTTATTGGCTACTCTCGCTAAAACTCGAAAACGATTGAATAAATAGAAAGTAAGTATATATTTTAATTTGTGCCCTTTAATAAAATGGTTTACAATAAAAGAAAATTAGGAAAAACCCAAACAATACGGCATTTCTGCAGATAAAATCCGTGAAAATAGCAAGATTTCTATAGAATCCAATGTACATCTTATCACAGTAGTGGTCTTAATACTGTGATCTTATGATAACATTAATTTCACACTTTGTAGCGTAGCAAATATCATGCGAAGTTAATATAAGATCTGTTTTCTGTAAACGTTCGAATTGAAAATATATCACATAGTTCTTACAATGAAAGACTTTAACGTGCGGTGTGCGGCAAGATATATCGTGTCACTGTTAAAACTTCAGTCCCTCAGACACTGTCATTACTATAATCTTTTTACTATAAAAAAATAAACCTAATTTCACAAGTCGATAAAAACAGTCGTTCATCGTTACAAACTTATTTGAAACATTCTTTCTACGTTTAAAAAATTACCATCGCTTTCCATTCCAGTATCGACGTTTCCGACCTGCCCTAATAAAGCGCCAGTGTTCTTTGAATTCATTACTATAGTACGTTAAACTTTATTTTTGCATGAAGCTATGATATCTATGATATGATATAACATATCACATCACACTCACTCACTCTAACATCTCCATATAGCAACTACATATTATAAACTTTAACTGATTGATAACATTTCAAATCTCTATTCAATAATAACCAAATCTCGTCATATAGGTACCAACATATTAGATTCCATCCATAACATTTGCATTATTCATGATCATGACATTCAAAAGTCAATCTAAGCAACAATTAATTAAGTAATGCATATGAAGAGACGATCCAATCACCTAATAGAGGAAAATTGGAATAGCTTTGTACATATTCAAATTGAAAACTACGAGTAGTGAAAAATACTGGAAAGCTTTTCAGTAATTGAAGAAATAATCCCATTAACAGTTTATGGTCGATTAAAATCAATTGCTTTATTAATCTCGGTAAAGAGGGATCAACCGATTTAAACGTTCTTTGTTTCGGTCTAATACTGAAGTGGTTTAAAAAAGAAAAGGAAAAATACCAAACAGAAACAGGAGTTGCCCGAGTTATATCGCGGAGTATTGAAAGCAATATAATTAATAAAGTCTGTAATACAATTGAACGAATGATAAAAAAAATTGCGGTTCTATATTTATATCAGTAAATACTAACACAATGACGCGCAAGAACTTATATAACATGAATTTGTTAAATATGAATGTAACTGAATAAAAATTGTTTTATTTACTCTTACGGTACTTATATCATTTTCGCGATTCATAATTTTGGGTCTCACCACCCACGCTCACTTGAATTTTTCACGAGCCTTATTAGATAATAAAAAGGGAACATAACCATGAATAAATAACACAAACGGGTTTCAAACCATTCTTAATACGTTGTTAATTATTCAATTTAAACCAGTTCAGTTAAATATTAATCTAAGTCGCAATTTGATCAAAAATCCAAAGTTCTCTATTTTATATTAGTATCGGTAAAAGCTTTGCCTGAAACTATCGGATTCGAGATTTTCTATTTATTAATTGACAATAAAACGATTAAGATTTCGTTATATTGATACTAAACTATTAGTTAAAAATACTTACTTAGGTTTTATGTGTTCTCACCCCTACTCTGCTTCTATTATAGAGTGCTCTATGCTCTACACCGAATATGCACGGTATTTTAGGGTAAAACTACCGGCCATCGGCCACTTAACTTTCACTTAAGCGACTTTTCAACTTCAGCGTTGATTTTTATACTAATTGGATAAACCAAAAACTTTCAAACAAATCATTATGTAATGCTACAATATTCTAGTTTTAGAAAACCTAAAGCATATAGACGTATCTTTAACACATTATTTACAAATAAATATTAATCGTGAAATGAGCGAAAACACCGGTTATCGGCCCCTAAGACCAGCTATCGACCAGCAATGTACCGGTTATCGGCCGCCCACATTCACTATAGGAAAATGACTCTTATAGTAGAGACATAAGGTTTATAATCGAATGAAAAAAGAACAATTGATGCGCTAAGTACAAACCATACAAAAAGGATTTTGGTTGCTATTATGTATAATAGCAACCAAAATGGGGTGTACCCCTATTTTGAAAATATGGGACTTATTAAAATCAGAATATCTGTAGCAGTAACTGAATCCATATATCCAATAAAAATATCAAAAATGATAGTCGATTACTTATCTTTAAAAAATACCAAATAAATGTCGTATTACCAGACGGCACACTAGCTATCAAGTATTCTGTGACGGCTCGGGTCGATGACCGCGCTCAGCTGTGTATCGCAGCGTTCGCCTGTTGTTCGGTGTAGAATAACAATAAAATTCGGCGGGATTTTGAAAATCTTTGACTTATCATAACTTTTCAAATAAAAGCAAAAGAAAAAAACTAACTTCACTATTATATTGTCACCCGTGGTTTACATTAGCTGTGAGATAAGGTATCGCAATTTCAAAATAAGGGTGTATTTTGATAAACGTTTTGTGAAATATAGAAAATCTATCCATATATATTATACCGGGAATCCAAGGGGAGATCCCGGTTATGTGGGACTCACCCAGCCAGAAGGGCGAGGCATATCCACTAAAACCCCAGCGACTTCCAACTGCGCTACACATTATAAGGTGTCGTAGGATCCCGCAGGATTTCTACCACGACACCCCAATGCCGGGCCCGTACTAAAAGCGGCGCCCCCCTCCTGAAAAGAACATCCTTGGAAGCAAGGACGTCCCCCAAACTGGTACCATCAGCGAGCGTCCTCCCATGCGTTCACCTTTTGTAACAGTGCTTAAGAAAATTGGATCGATTGTTCTTCACGCATATCCCAGCCCCCCTCCTGATCCCCCACATTAACAGGCACATAGAACTATGCCCGAAATGCGGGGGACGACGGGACGGTCCGGAGCCCGGGGACCCCAGGCCGTCTGGTGGACGCGCAGTATTGCATAACCTAAATAAAAGCTAATTACTGGCTAGTTACCAACTCGTATGACTGATAAATATGTTATATTTTAGCCATTATGTTCATAGGTCGATAACAGGTATAGCTTTGACTAGTTACCCGGCCGTCATAAATTCAGTATTTCTGAAGGTCATAACTTTGTAAATACAAAGTATTTTGGCGGCCGGAATCTAGTTGTAAGACCACAAAAATATAGTAGTTCATACATGTAAATAGACCTACTTCAGTAAACCTAAGGTTTCTTCAATAAAATCAAAGAAAAACATCGTAAATAAAACTGGTTTGCGACCTCCCGGCCGATAAGGGGTTTTTGAAGAAATTCGTCGACCTGTGGGCCGGCCTCCAAAAATCTCAAAATTTATAAAACCTTGATGAGTTTTAGTATTTGAATATGAAATTTAAACATTTACTAAACACACAGCCCAAAATTTTCAGCAATTGAATTAAAGTAACACATTAAAACTTAGCTTTGAAAATAAATCTACTTGCTATGTTTTTTGCTAAATTTTACGTAAATCCTCACATCAAAATTTTAAATTGCGATTGGGGGCTCAATTTTCCACTTTCAGGAATGTGCCGTTAGCTAATAAATAGGTGAAGTTTGCAGGAATCGAAAGACACTAAGTTAGAAAAGATAAGATTAATATAATTTTAATTATTTAACAAAAATTGCCAGGTGGCCGATAACGGGTAGTGGCCGGCTAACAGGTAGTTTTACCCTATATAAAAAATATAAAAAATGCAATAGACTCTTATTTGATAATCTCATAGTTATTTATTCTCGCTTTAGCATTCCCGAATATTTACCGAAAAAACTAACCCAAGGTGGTTTTACGTTGAGAGTTTGGTTTGTGGTGTGTAGTGGGGTATGGTATGGTAATAAAAGGCGTTAGTACGCACCTCTAAGGCAGGCACATCCCATGATGTAGCCCATCATAGAGAGCCGCTGAGCGGGCTGCGCTCGCGGCGGAGGCGGCGGCGGCGGCGGCGGCACGCGCCTGCCGCGGTGCGGGGCTCGAGACACCGCGACTACCTGCACCACCCGCCCGCCATCGCCACCACACGCACACGCGCATGCATACCGACACGTGCAATACTCATCGCATACGACACACCGCTAACAGAACCAACCGTTGGCTTTACATACGGACACCGCCAAATCGCAACATTTAATTACAATATTTAACCGTACCTAGTTATATTCTAAGAATTTGTGCTAAGCGGACAAATAGAGCAAGCAATGTTAAAGGCAGATGACATTGTGACAGAATGGTTGTATTAAGGGTTTAATTAGCAGTAATTGAATAGTTAGTTGATAGTTTTATTGAGAGACATGGGAATACGCCGGTGTCGGTAGCCGGTGCACCGGCCGGGTCGCGTGCCAGCGGCAGCGCGCGATCGATACCGCACGACAAGTTACCACCTCGCTATATAGACTATACTTTATCACAATATTATAAATAATAAACACCGAGATTATAAATATTTCTTATTTACGTCTAATAAAACTTTCCTTTCAATGACACTACAGTGCAATAAAGTGTCACAAATATTTAGCATATATTTTCTGTTAGGTATATGAATATTGCAGACACGTTTAGTTTTTACCTTAGTCGTTTAAATAGGCCACATATTATACTCGTAATATAGTTTAGAAATTTGTATTAAACACTATTGTCAATTTCTTTAAACATATTATCGATCGTGCATTTCCCCCTAGCGATAGGTTTAAAACTCATGTAAGTACACATAGCGTTGAATAAATATTTCTAAAACGTTAACGTGAACCATTCAAATATGCAACCTGAGCAACAACATAGTCACAACCGCAATTCATAACCCAAATAAATGTTGGTTACAAAACATTCGTTTGTGCGCCGAGTGAGATGCGTTATGGGGTAACAAAAAATGTGGAATGTTTGATGAGGATGTGCTGGGGATTTGATAGGTGGTTATAACTAGGTGGACAGGTAACCGATTGAGGTTAGGGCAGGCGGAGGCAAGGGTAGTTGAGCGGCAGTCGAGGGCCGGCGGGCGCGGGCGCGGGCGGGCGCGGGCGGACCGACACTGAGGCGCGCGCCGCACCGCGCACAGCCGCCCGCCCCCGACCCACCGCCCCCGCCACCGGCTACATCTAGACCTATATCCTTCCCTACCACCGTACTAGACCCTCTTGGAACCTAAACGGTTTACATCAAACGTTTATGTAATTCAACAGACGGAGCTCAACCGTGCAACATTTAAAACTATCACGTTTAACTTGAAAGCAGAACTTAAATATTGAAGGATAAAGAATAAGAATATATTCCAATTTTAACCAAAATTGGAAGTATCGAAACGAAGCTTTCAAATATATACTATAAACGAAATGTTGATAAAGAAACTAAAAATTCTTGCTCTATCATGTTAAATTGTAAAGAAATCGTTAAGCAAATACATACACGAACACTTAAAAGCATTGAAGAAACTAATTTGCAGTTTGAAACGATTCAAACGGCAGATTGAATACAAAGCGAAAGCTGAGAAAACCTTACGTAGGCTGGAGACAATCAACTCACAAGCAGAGTGCAGACACTCGACGGAGCTTGCTAATGTCAAGTATGAACGTTGCGTGCCTAATGTGGCCTTGCGATATTCACTACGAAATATGACTATATCGGTTTTATTAGTACAGTTAAGTACCGGAGTCAATAAAATCGGCACACAATTAAATAACAAATATTGTCCAGGTCTGATGTTGTATTAATAATATTGTAACATCAAACTAATGGCTATAAAAAGTAAGGGCGGAAACTAATACTATTTGTAAGTTTTCTATTTTATTTTCTTCGTCGTCCTATTTTCGAGGACATAAATTTACCCTTACATTGGGAATGAAACCTCGTTTATTGATTACGCTCAAGGTGTTTCAAATCCACTTGATGGATTACATGAGAAAACATGAAGTTTTCTTTTAGATTGTAGGATATTTTCCTCGATATTTCTTATCAAAAATATATGTGTTTTAGCGACCAAGCACCGCACATTTAGGAGTAAACGTTTGTTTTAGAAAAGTTGTGAATATTTCTTTTCGAAAAAAATAATTATGTTTTAATTGATTTTGATGAAACACATAAGTACATTTTACTAGAAGGTTTATCTACAAATTTTAGCTTATGGTTTTAAACCAAATTAATGGCAAAGCTTTAGATAAGTTTCAATATTATGTAGGGCAAAATTCTTCCTGTAGTGAAATGCTTCATACGATTTTATGTATATTTAAATCAATTATCATAAATCATTGTGTGTGTACGCATGTGTGATGACGTCAGCATCTGGTGAGGTAACGGCTGAGTGTGGCCAGTTGGGTCATTGCTCGGCGCCGTCCTGTCAGGATGCCACTAATTCCCCCACGTCACACCCATCCATACAATCGTAATCCATTAATGAAAATAAATACCAACACACACTAATTAAAAATAAAAACATAAGTACTTATGTTAATTAATTGGGCATAACAAACTTTCGGGAAATAGGGCAACTGCGCTATAAACATTTATTGGAAATCCAAAATTATAAGTGGCATTAACTTGAGTGTGCTATTTTGGGACATGTATACATAGAATGTTTGGCGATAAGATAATACTGTATACGTAACGTTTATTAAAATATCATTACGGAAAACTAATTGGTCGATTATCAATACGTTCATTATGTCCGTAGCTGCCTATTCGCGATTATTACGTTATCATAATAACGCTTCCTGTACTTACATAAGGAGGTTAAGTACGTTAAACATGAATTAAATGATGAGTATTTCTTCGTTCAAAACATCACATAAGTTTAAATATACTTAAGTAACTCATTGTTAAGTTCATTGACATAAAATTAGATGAAAATTCAAGCTAATGTTATGATTACGTCATTCCTCCTCTCTGTCACAATCATCAATGAAAGAGTGACCTGCAGTGGAATCTTAGAGGTCTTTGTAGAAAGCTTTTTTCATAAAAATACAATGACAGTACTTTGTCAAATAAATTCAGATAATCTACTGTTACAAATAAGAGTACCGGAATAATGTTAGGAAGTAACTGATTACCATATTTCTTATTATAAAAGCTTTTCTACAAAGTGGCTTGTCTGTTTCGAATCTAAAAGAAAATAAAAAAATCGTTTCAAATTAACAAGCTAAAGTTTTGAGTACAAACTTTGTTTAATTAAATAGAGTGGAGACTACTAGTAAAGAGAGAGTTGCTAATATTTTTGGGCAACTGGCTTGAGAGTAAACATTTTCAAAACTTGCTCACTCAGCAACATTATGTAAGGTTGAACTTTGTCAAAACACGTATCATCCTGGTTAAAAGTACAGTCTCGGAATGAAAAGGTTCGTCAATTTTCAAATTGATTCGTATAATGTGTCGCGAAAACATATTACCCTTTGAAACTATGTTGAAAAAATATTCAGATCAGTGTTGTTTGACAGGATAAATATCTTGTCAACAAGATATTTGGCTAACTAAAACCTTCTTGTTGGTTCAAACTGCCATTATTATTTCTGTTAAACTATTGTCAATCAGTCAATGTCGTCATTGCAAAATATCAAAGAGGTTTTTATATGCCGCGCGCACAACGCGGCAGTGTTTAAAAATGGATAGAAAAATCAAGCAAAACCTTATAGCAAACGTCATTCTATTTATTTAAATGTTAGCATCACTGTTTCTTAGACTTGTATGTTGGTATAATTGTTTCTTGCAATACTAGTGCAAGTGAAAACCGAGTCTAAGGTGACGAACCTTTTCATTCCGTGACTGTACATACATATACATAGATACATACACTTTTATTAGACACACATACATAGATACGTATGTATGTATATCCTCCTTTTATTTGACACTCTGTATGTAACCAACGTAGTGCCCGTATGAAATTTTTATGTATCATAATAAAATTATTCATTTGGGTTCTTATACTCGTAGTTTGCTAGAGAAAGGTTTTGTAGTTGTTTTTATCAGGTACACAGCCTGTTTGTAATGGATAGCAGTGTTTAGGAGCGGTTTTCCCTAAGGCTGAGTAAGCGCGAACCTACGGTCAAATATTTGGTGTGGCGAAATATGAAATAGCAATATTATACTCGATTTTATAGTTATGGTTATTAACACTATATTAATTATCGTTTATACTCGTAAGTAGGATATTTTCCATGTTTATTTTAAGATTCGGATATTTAGAAGCTGTTGCAAGTGATAATCGCGGATAAACTTTCAACCGGAATACCTGTGAATGTGGTCAATTTTGTAACACAAGTGATGTTACATCCAGAAGTAGTACATTTATACTCGATCTTATGATCAGAAACATGTATGTATAGGGTGGACGGTGGTTAACACCACACGCAGTCAAATCACTGGACTTTCCAGGAAAAATAATTCATCCAATCATCCAATGCTTTCCATCTATGCTAACGTTGGCAGTTCCTTTGTTACTCTACAGTCTACACTGATGCATACACTACATAAAAAGAAAAACAACAAATCACGGTTATCTTTGTAAAAATGTTTGTTGTTTACAAAGATGCGTCTACTTAAGTCATAAAAAATAGAAGGTAGGTTAAAAGCATTGTCCTTATCCGATCCTTAAGGGTGTTAGTTTTCAAATGTTAAAATTTTATCTTCAGTTAGTCGACGAAATATGTGAAACCATTAGGTCCTTTCCGCACTACTAAAAATCATATTTATGCGAGTGAAATATTTCATTTAGGTACGTATTTGACCCTTGTACACCCTTAAAGAATCGAATAAGGCCATCATACCATGCAATACGAGTATAAGGTACATACCAATGACGTTATTGTTCTGATGGTGGTGATGAGCGGCGGCGGCTGCGGCGACTGCAGCAGCGAGCGCCGCTTGTTGCTGCGCCAGCTGCGAGGCGAGTTGCGCTTGCAATGCTGCGTGCATGCCCGCCAGGCCGCGGTCGGTCGGCACGCCCGTCTCGCTTCGGGCCTCATCGGCGTACGTCGGTGAGGATTCCTCATCTATGATTGGGAAAGAGTTTTTAGTTTACATTTATTAGAGATGGGGAATTTTTTGTTAGATGCATCAATTCCATACATATTTTATCAATGTTATGTTTTGTGACCATTCCATCTAGACCTTAATTAAATATGGCTTGGAGATAGATTGTGTCACAGACTGAAGTATATTTTCAAGAGTTCCTCAGTTATAACAAATCGTATGCGGGAAAAACCGCGTGTAGAAAGCGAATATGGAAATTGAATAAAACCTAATATAGGTATTGATGCCTACTTAGGATACCTTTGTCATAGGCCAGGACCTAAAATAGACAATGTTTTAATAGGAGAGAGTCGCTAGGTAAATACATGTGATCTTTTATTGTCGAGCTGGATTTGTGTGGGAAGCTCCTGATACCCCAGATACAGGTAATAAATCTAGGCTGGAAGCAGTGGTTCAAATAAGATGATATACTGACTATATTTATTCGTAATTTTACTTATAATGAACCTTATCATCGCTATAATGGTATTGTATGACCTTCTTATTACACACATCAAAAGTGTCTAGGGATCAAGCATTTTTATGCGGATTTCTTGAGATTGAGATGTGGCTTTGTAATAAATTTATGATTTTATAAATTTATATGGATCCTTTTTGGTGCATTTCATAATTTGAATCAGGAACTGTGAATCAAATTCGAGTAAAAGATGAAAATCAGCTGTCAATATTTTCCCTATAAAAACATACAACGCATTGAAGACATTATTAGTGCTACTGTTTCCCTACTACTGATTAAAACCAACGTTATTATGGAGCGGCGACGTCATTTAAGCAGGGAAGAAATGCTCAGAGCCGTGGGAATGATAGAAGCTGGTTCCCGGCAACGTACTGTGGCTTTAGCTCTGAATACAAGTCAGAGTGTTATCAGTCGACTTTGGACACGTTACCGAAGCACTGGTACCGTGGCTGAGCGCCATGGAGGACGGTATCGCTGCACCACACGGAGACAAGACCGATACATTCAAATCTTAACTCGAAGAGCTCCAACAATAACCGCCATGATGTTAGCCGTGCGGCTTCATCACTCTTCAGGGAACTTAATTAGCGACCAAACAGTCAGAAACCGCTTGCATGAAGTGAACCTTCATTCCCGAAGACCGCTACGGGTACCACCTATAGCAATGCACAATCGTAGGATTCGATATCAATGGGCTCTTGAACACAGAAATTGGGCAGAAGAACAATGGCGTTTCGTGTGCTTTTCTGATGAGTCTCGTTTTGGTATGAGACCGGATACAAGACGTATACGACACTGGAGAACCCCTGGACGCCAACAGCGATTAAAATCCTGCCAGGAAGTCCATCCTTATAGTGGTGGAACCATCATGGTATGGGCGGGTATTTGGATCGGCGGAAGAACTGAGTTGATTTGGATCAGAGGCAACCTCAACGCTCAAATTTATGCTGAGACGATTGTATCAGACGTCATCGTTCCTCTACAAGTGCAAATCGGTCCCTTATTTCAGTTAATGCATGATAATGCACGACCGCACACCGCAAGAGTTGTAAGACAGACTCTCGCCGCAGCTAACATCAATGTCCTGCCCTGGCCTGCTCAGTCGCCAGACTTGAACCCGATTGAGCATGCATGGGATATGCTACAGAGAAGAGCTCTGCCGAATATGGAGGGTATCCAGTCGCAAGAAGACCTTTTTTTGTTGTTGCAACGAACATGGGCGGCCATTCCACAGCGTGATTTGGATGAACTCATTTTGAGTATGCCAAACCGATGTTCTTGTGTTGTTAGTGTTCGCGGTAGAAACACGGATTATTAATTGTTTAAGTTACCCAATAAAATTTTAAAGAAAACTGTTATTTCAGTCTTTTTTTCGAACTTTAATGTTAGTGGTTCAAATGTCAAAAATCCCTTTATTAGGAAAATGGCAAATTTCTTTATTAATGCAAAGGTGACTTGGTTTATCGTTACTGTGACAAACGAAAACACTTTATTTGATGAATCCTTAAAGAAAATTTTAATTAATATCAATCAGGAGAAAAGTTATTGCAAAAATATATGTTGATCCCTAGACACTTTTGATGTGTGTATATTGAGGCACTTAGCACCGCACCCAGATTTACAGGTCAATGTTGATACACAAACAAATATATCATTCATATGTCAAAAATTTCTTGGCATACTAAACAATCTTTTATTTTTTCTTTAGAATCATTATTCACGTATTTTTATTCTAGTTATAAATGAAGTATTGAGATTTGAGACATACTAAACAGTCACTTACTTTAAATTTTCGTAAAGTAGTCAATTTCGATAAAAAATAAGTTCAGAAGTAATTGAAATCGCGTTCAAAACAATATAAAACAAGAAAATACGCTTTTCTAAAGTTAAATAAAATGATACTTATATAAAACAACATATTTCTATTTTTCCTCCTCGTTGTACTACTATCACGAGTCACAGAGAGGCTCGGATGAAATCTGATACCAATTACTACGGACGACATTAATTTACAGCCCAATATATTACTTTTAATACACATCGGATGATAGCCGGGTGATTATAAATACGAAGTTTATAAATAATCTTTGGAATAATTTAATAATCATTGATATTGAATGTATAAATAAATATCTAAAATTAAAATAACTCGATTTCAATAAAGATATTGTTGTTTTTATAAAATTACAACCCCGCGGTTAGCAAGTGAAATATTCTAAGAATCTATCTCCAGTGAAAGATTTTAGAAAGTTTTAATGTACAAATAAATCCACTGTTTACATTATACGTGATATAATTATATTTGTAATTAGCAACACTTGTTAAAATAGCAGTAAGAATAACTGAAACTCGTGCAGACATTATTAGTGAGCTCATTCACTTTCCTATTTCTTTTTTATCTCAAACAAGTTAAAATCAAACAAATTCAAGAAGCTGTATGTTCTATGCTCATGTCTCGGAACCATGCATACAAATTTAATGAAAAGTTACGTTACGTGTAGGTAATTATATTTATATGCACCGTAATGGCTGTGTTATGTTATGACATCGTTGCGGTTTATTCGCTAGTGTTACATAAAGAAACATAATAACGGTATTTTCATTGCCATTTACAAAAAAATACTACTCATTATTACACTAATCTATAGATAATAATGTTGTTGCAAGCAGCTGCTGCGTGCAGTAACTAACTATAGCTGAAGTGTTTGTTTTGTTTGTTTAATCTTTAGAACTACTAGTTCGATTTTTACTGATAAGAAACATCATCCGCATGAATCATCCGCGCTTGTCATCATCGCATAGATTATATGTAACTCCTATATCCTACAGGATACTATCAACACGGGTCAACGCATGATACAGCTAGCTGTTAACAAATACAGGTGTGATTTTTGTCATTTACGAAGCAAATGGGCAAACTATTTCATATTGGTATTATTCAAGTTAAAGGTCTACACACAATAGGGTATAAATATTCTACGATTAAACGCAATATGGAGATATCGTTTGTATAGAATTGAATGTCATCTTGAGCTTTGTAAAACAAGCTACACATTTCTTCTTACACATTTTCATTGAAATATCTAGATTTATAAACAAAATAGTAACCGGACATTAACACAAGACATAATAACTGTTTATTTAACTATGTATACGTATTTTTTTTAATCAGATTGTCCGATATTTCGAATCGATTGCTATACTATGTACAAGCGCCAAGATCACGGACGAATCCAAAATAAACAACTTTGTAAATCCTATCGTAAATTATTAGGTTCCATAATAATAACAATAACTTGCAAACTTACTATCTTCGGGTACAGGCGTGACAGGACTCTCTGGTAAGAGAATACCTTTTTGCACCAACTCATCTCTATTCGCTCGGACGGATATCTTTCTTTCTAGTGCTGCAAATAAAAATAATGTGTTAATAGAAATAAAATCTTATATATAATATAACACACAATCTCTTGGGAATTTGGGGGTAAAAGTATCCTGTGTTGTGTATTATTCTTAACAACATCTGTACCAAATTTCATCAATTGGTTCAGTAGTTTTTGCGTGAGTTATATAGAAATTTTCGATTTTATAATACATTTATGTAGGATGTAAAAGACTACTTTGGCCAGAAACAAGTAAAGGGAGATGCATCTGCTTATAAATTTGATAGATATTCAATGACTCAAACTTATATAACCTTAAGTTCGTCTACGATAAACAAGTTGAGAACAACTTAACTACTTGAATAGTTTCATATAATCTAACTTTGATAAGAATATAACAAATTGTACGTAAAAATAGTAAATAATACATCAAGTTTCACGAAGTAAACTGGCAGTTATCTGCTTCTTTGAGCTGGTCTGAAGTTAGTTGAATTTAAACTTGCGGTCCAAATAACAATGCACATGAATGCATCTTTTTTGATGTACAAAATCCTTGCAAAATGAATCATATTTGTGTAATTTATAATGCAGTCATTTAGCTTCGAAAACCTATTAGCGTATTTATTATTGCACAACTTTAGAGACAAAAGCTCTATAAATAAATTAATTTGAGTCAAATAGGTTATTTAGCAAAATCAAATCATACATTTCATTTTCAATAATTGAACTTTTAATAAACAATTCAAATACTGCAATGTACGCTTGGTTATATCCGTTGTTTAATATTTGATGAGCACCACTGCACCTCTCTGTAATACTATCCACATTCAGGTATCGAGTACCTGCTTCATTTTTTGAACAGGTTTCCGTTAAAGGACCGAATTTGTAATAAGATGGGACTGCGGTTAAAATTTAAAATCACCACTGTTGTTGCTCATTTTTACATTTAAACCAACTTGTAACAGATGGTGTTGTATTATAAATCAATGTCAACATCTTATTTTAACTTTAATTTATGTTTTTTTTCCTGGGTTGCATGTTTGCTATCTACCGAAATTGGCTCGGGTTTGAGATCAACAACACGCATTGGTCATGCGTGATATGCTTATTCCTTCTCACTATGTTGATATCTTCAGCGAGTGAGAGGCCTTTGCTCTGCTTGCATCGATACCATCTTACAAGCCGATACTTTACTTAAAATAAAATAGCTTTTAAACTAAATTCTATACTTACTTCTAGATGCTGCTTCAAACTTCTCAGATTTCTTTTTCCGTTTCCACTTCCACGGTTTGAATAACCTTCCGAACGCCGAGAACTTGGACTTGGTCCTCTCGGCCGGCGGCGTGCGAGCTCCCGATCCCAGGCTGTTGGTGCGCACCGCTGAACCATTCTGTTTCTTAGCTGCAAACAAACACACCATACATTTACTACGTATTTACTACATACACCCACGTAAAACCACAGTTTACTAACATCTACACATAAACACGTTAAACAACACAAGTACATAACGTTATGTTCAATACAAGTGTATAAATTATGAGAGACATTGTCTCGTCACTACAAAAATAGGTTCCATCGCGATCCGTACAAATAGTAGTCACACGTACGTACACATGATAGATACATCCACACAATCAATGCCCCCATTATGTCGAGAATCTATTGTTAACAACTGTCCGTACCTATCACAATACAATGCCAACGGGAACTACACACACATACAATAGAGAAATTTTCTCGTCCATGGCTGACTTCTTTGGTCCTATCGGCTACCCATGCTAATTTAAATTTCGTTTCACACCCAAATTCTTGTATGATGGCAAAATTATTAAATTATGATATGACGTTATACAAATAATATTATCTTAGCCCAAATAATAATAAGATTTGTGTACCCTTCTTCAGTTAATAAACCTTCATGGAATCAGAATTTAGATATCAGATTTTGATTCTTACTTACACCCGGAATTATTGAAATAGCAGACGTAGAAAAGCTTGTCTGTTTGTTTTACGTAGAAAGTTTTAGAGATTAGAAAAAATGATGAAGCACATTTAGTTCAGTATTAGTATATCTCTGTTATTTAGGTGTTTATTGTATTAACAATGCAGGAGTAAGTTTAACTCTTGAGAGAGTAAACAGTAGGATGGTCGTAGAAGGTTGTAAACTTGTAATACGTAAGGCATGCACAACAAGACCACAAGACAATTGATATGCATACGACGTAAATAAATGTTCAGTCGTAACAAATGCTTCGTTTACCAAGAAACAAACACAAAAACTTGTACAGAATAACTGAAATACATCCAAAGCAGGATACAATAAATTAACAAAGTAAATTGTAAACATTTATTAGTGATATGTTTACTATAAATGCATTTCATGTGTACATTTATTCTGAAAAGGTGAATAATAAATATTTTGTATAAAAATGAGAGGAAAACGGACATCTTGGTGCGAACTAAAACAATCTTTTGTAGATAATTTAATAGCGAGGGAGCTTTCTAAAGGTATGAATGTACATAAAGTAAAATACTTGTTATCAAAGAAAGGGTAAACAGAAACCAACCCCACGCCTACACTAAGTTATTTACTGCTACGAGTATTTTTAATAGGTTCTAAAGAGAAGTTTTTAAAAGACTTATTTTCGTTTTATTGGAATAGCAGAGTTGGATATTTTGAACAGTTTTTGATATAACGAGGTGAGTGAGAAACAATGTCTATGCCAAAAAAAAATCTCGAAAAATAATTCAAAATCCTAGATCTACATCTAATTCTAATGAAATTGATAAAAAACGATAATTGTATAATCATACATTAGTTAACAAATGATTCATCATGTCATGACGTTATCATTATTTTAAACCAAAGTACATGTTTGTTCTAAAAAAACTATAAGATGCAGACTGCTAATTACATTTTTGTACCATAACGTATTTCCCGACACAACTAGCTGCAATTCTAGCTAAACATTTTCACTGACGAGAACAAGATAAGCGGATATGGAATCCCATTGATGATTATCTTCCGTAGCGGTTCTAATATAGACTAGAGAAAGGATATACGATTGTCGACTCTACTACGAACTAACTACCAAACGGATAAGCGGTACGTTTAGTTAATGGCTGATTAGGTGTAGTGTGAGTCATAGTTGTTTTACCGTGTTGCGTTGGTTGCGCCCACACTGAGCTACTCTAGGTACGTATTATAATACCTCATTCGCAAATTGCCCGTCCTCACTTCTCACCTCGTCTAGCCTTGTTAAATGATTTGTGATCCTTTTACCTTCTAACTGTGGAGTGTGGCCTTTAATCGTGATACGACCGACATTTACTTTGCTTATTTAAATATGTTTATCATGTCTGTACATATAACTGCGTGATTGAATGTGTCATGATCAACAAAGAAAACACTTGTATTTCAATTAACTAAGAAAATATGCGGGTAATGAATTGATTGTCTAGCTAGGTGCAATTAATGACTCAATATTATTTATGATTTGCGTAACCTAATGTTATTAATATGCTTGTCGAGTGTCACATGGGGTAACAAAGACACATTACTTTGTGAGCACTTCATAACATTACTACTTACTTGAGCACCAGTATGTATTGAGTGTGTTCGCATACGAGAATAATTTATGTCGACATGATAGCGGCATTTTGCGACATCGTAACACCACTCAGAAGATATGACCGCCGACCTTTTGATTAGACACGACACTACGAAAATAGACTAGACCAGCAAATTGTGATTGGACTCTTTCAAACAAATTTTATACCTCTACGATTCAAAAACAATTTCTAATTTATACTTCAGAGTAATTTGGTATTGTATTCACGCGGTCAAAGATATTTATCTAAATTCTTCTATTATTAAATGTATATTTTGGTTTGGACATATTCGTAAATTATCTGAATTGCTAAATCTATTGGCCATTTGTGTTTTGGTATCAGTTTATATGTGTAATACAATTGTTTACAAAAGACGAATAATACTGACAAGAGATAATAAAGTACGCCCACATTTTTCACATAACATGCTATGAAAATGATTTTTGTTACGTCGATGTTTTAGCGATAAACATATTTTCTGTAAATCTCCCGAAATAACCGTTAGTTATATGATTCTATTGTATATGGATACTAAAAATAGTGAAAGAAATGCCGTTACAATTGTAAATGGTTCTGATGGTGAAACGGCAATGTGACATCACCAAACCGTGAATAATGCTCCGGAGATAAATACCTATCCGTGATTTGATCTTTTTTCATTATAACAAAACAATGCAAACTTTCCCTGTATTGCGTAGTTTTCACCAACCGAAACGGTAACTGTAGTAAAATATAATCCACATGCTTCGAGTTAGTCTATGTAAACATTACTCATCTCAAAGATTATTATTTTGATGATTTATTTACGAGTAATTGATATCGTACCTTAAGTTACCTTACAATCACTAACATCTGACCTCAGATATGACCCCAACGAGGTTGTATTGTCAGTAAGATTTTCAAGTTAAGGTTGTTCCGTGATCATGGTGGCCAATGACCATTCTAGGCAACTTGGTCATTATTTAACTTTACTAACTGTCCATATCTAAATAAGGGGTGGGGTTACTTTTAAATGTTTTAGAAAGAAATAATGCGAATTGTAAAATTTCATTTCATTCAATATATAATATAATGGAATATTTTCTGAGATCATCGCAAATAGCTATGAACACACGCCAAACCACTCCTGCATATAGCGTGATAGTTTTGCTATTCTACTGTTAATGTTACAGGTGTTCCACAGGGCTTACGGTTAATCAGTAAGTAATAAAATTATTAAAAGAATATTACATTATCAAATTGGCCGTCAACCTGTTGGGTTCAGAATATTAGAGCTTTTGGAATTCCTTTTAAATCTTTTTTGGAAATATTATTTTAAGTTTGTTGGGAGTGAATATCATAAAACCAATTCTTGAATATTCTGATGCTTTATCAAACCAACTCAAACCTCTACAATTGCTATAATTATAGTTTGAAAAAAAGACGCCTTATTACTCGAGGAATAATCATAACTACACGAGTGACTAGACATTCTTTTGAGAATGTTCGTTTTTGTATACAATTGGAATGAATGAACGTGCAATACGAACTAAGACCTCGATCGTTTATTGCATGAGTGTAATATTTCGCAAAGTAATTGTTTGAATGGAATGCGTCTAAATTAAATGAAAAATGAAACTGACCAGCAACGGCAGCGACTTCTTTGGCTCCTACATGTAAGAAGTCAGTTAGGGACAGCGAACTAGCGATCAACTGCCTTCGCTCCTGGAAATCAAGTTGGTCGAGACTGTTTGTCCTCGTCCCGCGCACCGCCTGGACGGGCGCGCTCACCGACATGTCAACTACGCGTCGCCATCTCGTACACAATACATTTTTGGTATCCAAACAAAATAAACACTGTGACAGTAATCACCAAACAAAGGCACTGGGATGCAAAACCGGCATCAACAAACTCACTCACGTATTCATAGCGAAGTGCTTGCGCCGCGAGGGACGCTCAACGGCAAACTGGCGCGCGGAGCGAGACAATGGCGCGGGGCAGGGTGGGGGCTCGGCTGCCTGCCTCTGTCCCTCCTGCCTGCATGTTGCAATGAAATGCACCCGCCGCGGCTGGGCGCACTCTGCCAACACGACTTGCATGTCTGCGCTTCGCCGTCACCACAACGCATAAACTACTAATAACGCTAAGGAACCGGCGACAATCGGGACTCAGACGAGTGCACATTTCAAACATTTAATTGTTATTTTTCAGACTTTCATGGTGCTTTCGTTGTCAGTTCGGTTCAGTTATTAATATCTACTCGATCATGTCTATGGCTTTTACGCTATTCATATTCGGAAGTATTGGCAGTACCAGTCTTATACCCTACTTCCGTTTCTTTTGTTGCATATCCGTCTGTGGCAAGAATAATAATTAATCTACTTTACTATGGTCTGTTCTACCAAAACCAGTAGCACAGTATATTTAACACAAATATTCAACAGACCAAAATAACGCAAATAAAATAAGAAATATCTTCATGCTTTTTTACACAATGAAGACCATACGAGTAGGTTTATCCATACCTACAAGTATAACAATAATAACCGTTGAATGATCATTACAATGATCAACTCTTGGGATCTCTCTGAGTCATGTCAATTTAAGATGATTATGTTAGTAGATGCCCAAATCAATATAGGTAATACCTAAGTATACTTACGTATCAACCATGTACGTAGGCGATACATGATATTTTGATTCTTTGAAACGATTGCATTGCTCGGAGAATACAAAATTCAATAGGAGTATGAATAAAGCAGGTGTATAAATAGGTAAGGTAAAATACCCTATTTTCAAAATTGTTCGTAATAGCACGGGGACACGACTGGACTAGACCAGTTATACCTGCTGCCGTTAACGATGCTTCTGCGATACATGAAGTATTATTAAAAGTAATTTTTGATTCTGCTAGCTAGAGGAATGAAATAATTTTAAAAATATGCAGTATTTTCGAATTAAGAACAGTTTTAAGCGTTGTCTCTACGTTTAGTATCTTTCATACGCATTTCAGACGTCATACAAATTTTGATAAAAGATAACGTTATTAACTTATTAAACAGTCGTTAGTAAATTAGTGTTCTCTACTTGTATTTCATTTTCATTGTATACAGTCCACAACAATGCGAGCAGAAAAACTTCACTGTGTGCAAAACCAGTTATCGAAATACATTCCCGCAAAACTGTGCGGCTTTATTCTATACGTAACTTGTAAACGTTTCGTGGTTCTATCTTCATTTGTTTTTCAGCGCTTTTTTCAATCAACGGGCAATTAAACGGAAAAACATTGAAATCGAACTGCTAGGTCTTTAGATTAACGAGCTCAAACATACGTATTTACGTATGTTGAAAATATTAGTAATAGATTTTCCTTTCGACATTTGGCACACACCTACTTAGTAAATTTTATATTACTTCTAATATTAGTAATTTTATAAATGTGATAGGTGAGGATGTTTGTTTGTTACTTTTTCACGCAAAAGGTTGGCACGATTTAGGATTTTGGTACAAATATTCCATATAATCAGGAATAATACATACTTTGTATCCCAAATCACCGAGAGATCCGAGATTTACGGGGGTAATCCGCGGGGGCCGTTGTATTCTATGTTTTTAAACGAGAACAAATCTAGTAAATACTGGTCGGGTTTAATGGTATATTACTTCTATTTTGTTTTCTATGACAGAGCGTTTTGGTAATCCTTTAATATTCTGCTTTTGCAGATTTATTACTTTTATCTATGCATTTTTACTGTGAAAATGTCGCTATAGTAAACATTAACCTAATTACATTTCAATCACAGAACTGTGTCTTCCACAGTGCTCAATTTTAAAAAATTAAACAAAGGGCAAATGTTATCGGAACAGCTATAGTTAATCCTGACAAAGGATGACCCAAAATCATCATAATATGTATTATTCTGTTGAACTACATTATTTATTACGTTTGCATACATTTGTAGCTGTACAGATACATGTGGCTACAATTGTTATCGTCAAGTGCTTGATTATTGAATTAAAAAGGAGTATGGAATGTATGTTGAACATCATTACATTACATTACACGCGATAGGGGAATCAATGAATGAAAATTCTAGAGAATAATCTTCGATAAAAACGAAGTGGGAGAGAGAGAGAAACACATGGGAAACCGTAGAAGCTTGTCGAAAAGAGGAATGTGTTTTTGGGAGATATAGAGTTAGTATATTTATGAAAAGAATATCGATTTAGTAGAGTAGCACATAAGCACCCTGACGTGAGGTGAGGTGAGGGGACTGACAATTTTAAACAAAAATAATGTACCACTTACAATATATATCACCAGCTTCTATTATTTCTGAATCACTTTGTGTTTCGTCATCAATCGGTCGGCGCCTGTGCTTAGTCTTATTTTTTCTATCCATAATGTTACCGATACACCAAAGGTTCATATCATCGCACTACACTTATATTTTCAGGATCCCATTTTAAAAATATTTTGATGTGTAAGTAAATTGAAATGCGAATTAAAACTGAGATATTACAGTTCTTAGATTAGATAGTAATGGAACGATAGTGGGTTCACTTATCACAGTGTTTCTATTGGTACCTGTTCTCGTTCATTTCTTAACTTGTTTGTAATCAGCTTGTTTGCAAGGTCAATGATTAATATTAAACTAAATAAATGTATTACACAAAATTAATAAATAAAATGCATTTTTGTTTTCTTGTATTTAATGCAAAATACTATGTATTTTAATACTAGTATTTATAAATTGAATTTCCAATCATAATAGTAACTAAGTACGTGTTAAGTCTTCTGTCTCATTTAAACGCGCGCTAAGCCGCTACGAACTTCCATAAACCGCGAGTCTGTGAATAGAGGTCTTTGGACTAGGCTTCGCCCGCGTAACTCGGAGCCAATAAAATACGAACTCAACTTAGCACTTGGATTACGGGACACGTGGCGGTTCGATAAATTCAACAATCTATAAGTAAGTACTAATATTATAAACCGCCAGATTTGGTTTATTTGATTGCGCCAATCTCGGGAACTAATAATCCGATTTGAAAAAATAATTGTATTGAGGAATGTTGAGGATAAGGTATTTATTATCAACGCAGGTAAAACCGGGGTCCAGCTAGTTAATGATACGAGACATATAAAAAGGTGCAATTCAACATCAATTGAGACAACACGTGCTGTTTATGCATGCTGACACAAAGTAAAAGTATACTACTTATTTGGAATTCCATTTCGTTGAAGATTTATGTTCCCCTATAAATATACCGAATTATATCAATGTCAACTGACATAAAAAGGTGTCTGCTTCAGTAGACACTTTGCACTCCAATGGCTTAAATGAACGTAGAGGACACAGCGAGATAATAACGTAGCCTTTATTTATTAATAGGTGCCTATTGCCCTACATAATTAGCGGACCATGGTCTCATGCTAGTCACCTGCGTAGCGTAAAATATAACTAATGAAGCCTGAAATTCAGAGTTAATATTTTATGGACCCAAAATAACGACTAACATCGAAATATTCTACAAAACTCTCAGCTATTTCAAACAATATGACTAGTTTAGAAATATTTCAACACAGATATTAGAAAGAGAGAGAATTAACCGAATGTTATATGTTAAACTAGCAGCGCCCCGCGGCTTCACCCGCGTAGTTCCCGTTCCCGTGGGAATTTTGGGATAAAAAGTATCCTATGTGTTATTCTGATGTATAAGCAAGATTATTGTAAAGTTTCATTAAAATCCATTCAGTAGTTTTTGCGTGAAAGAGTAACAAACATCCATACATACAAACTTTCGCCTTTATAATATTAGTAGGATTGATCAAACACAATGATTTAACCGAACAAAAAATATCTTTAACAAAAATCAGAACCATTAAAAGAGGAAAGATAACAACTGTACGAAGCTGTAAACATTGGCGTCCAAGGATATTGATTTATAAATCTCTTGCTTGAGCAATCCGACATTCCGACGCCACTATTAGTTACATGCCGGATAGATTATCGCCTGCATTAAACCTATTATTATAACATTAACCGCTTATTATCAATCAAGCATGTAGTCAAATAATCTCTGTACTGAAATGTAAAAATATTGATTTCATAAAGTCGTGTATTAACATAAAACAATATACTATCACAATACTATGTACCATTTAAGTATTAAACTCTCATGCAATATAACATTTAGTCGAGAGGGAAACACAAAACAACACCGGGAAATAACAAAATTGATCGAAATAAAAGGAGAAGCCACATTGGGTGAAGGTAAGGAGAAGTAGAGAAGCTCACCTCTAGTATACACTGGGAAATCTCCGTCAGATCGACTGTGGGTGAGCATGGGTCCGTAGCACCGCCACGGCGGTTTGTCACGCGGCGCCCGTAGGCCCTCCACGGCCGTTCACCTAAGCCTGCCCATCAGCACATAAGAGGGACAAGGCCCCTACATCTACGGAGATGAGAACAGTTGGGCACACTCACTCCGCGGTCACACGTCAACCCAGCGATGGCGGCGCCACAGAAGCGACACTCCGAGGCGGCGGCGGGACGCTGCGCGGCGCATCCCACGCGCGCATCTCTCACCCTTCCTATTTTCTCTAGATTCGTCACATTACCCTCCCTCTGGAGGGGAGATATCGCGGTGGATACAATCATACATTTTTATAGTCATCTATATCGTTTCACTACAATTTTATTAATCTTTTGATTTATTTTTATGATATGTGAATTATCTTCAAATCAAAATCTATTAAATAAACTGACTTGATGACTACATATACATTATATATTATTTTTTTTATTAATTGCTCAAATTTACTTATTGTAACAAAAACTTTATAAATAAATTGATTGATTGATTTTACATACCATATGTTTGCTAATGCTAATGATTTATAGACTCTTCTATAAATCTATTCTGTCTAATTAATGGCTAATTAAATTAAACTCTGGCTCTCACCTAACCATACACAATAATATGTAGGTTTATACAGTGTTTGGAATCATTAAATCCTTTCCACATTATGTACTGTATTGCATGTAAACATGTGCGTACATACTATTACTAACAAGATTAATAGAAACCTACGGAGTTCAAGGGAGAGAAAATAGATATAGAGCATTTTACATACTGATTTTGCCTTGACTCGATTTTTTGATAAAGACAGAACAATATTAGTTTGAATTGGTAATGTAATAAGACCTATAGATTTCTGCAATAATATGTATATTTTCATCAGACTTGTCGAGTCTGTTCAGCATTAACAAAAATAGACAATAAAAAAATGGTTTAAGATACCGGGAAAGACAGATAAAATCCAGAATTCATGAAAACGTTTTCTACATAAAGGCGATATTATGTACCTACTTACTCCTCGGCTATACTACTGAATCGATTTTGATGAAATTTGCACTGAACATAGTCCGATACACGAGAAAGGACATGTGCTAATTCTCATCCTATTTTAAAGAGATCGTTAGATTCCCCAATGTCACCGAAACACGAGCGGACGTCTAGTCAAATTAATTTTCACATCAAATTATATAATTTTATCTGAGTTAATATTTACCTCCGTCTTACGTCGCTAATATTAGCCTATGAGTCAACATACAAAATTTTAGGTTCATAGGTCAAGTTAGTTATTTTCCTGTTCCGCTCATTCATTGCTTTAATTTAATTTTACCTTTGTTTAATATAGATTTACCCCACATTAAAAACAAGGAAATATAAATGGAATATTTTTTTATTACTTACTTAAGTCCCCATTAGCAGTTGTGGAATCAAAGGGTATTGATAAATTTCTGCCACCCTTTGATATTTGAAGCCCATCCAATTTTGTTTTATCTTCGGGATCACCTATACAAAAAACAACTACATAATAATACTGCCATCAGTAAAGAAAAGTTTCAACTTAAACTTAAATTCCAGATATCATAGTAGCAGAGAATAAGTTCCAAAATGTTATAAACCTTAAATTAAATACTTAACCTAAGATTATTATAAATACAGAAATAATAAAGAAAAGTTCATTATTTAAAACTATCTTTATTTGAGCATTAACTGTACATTGAATTAACAACTAAGTTTTATAAGAACACATTCCACATTGGATTATCAATATAAGACACATAATCTGAATAGTCCATGAAATCATGCATAGTGCCGGAGGTTTCCCTCCTTGATCTCTGATTATGTTCTATCTGAGCTTTATACACTTCTTTGTACAAATCCTTCCATAATTTATCTCCTGAAGGACAAATAGTTCCAAAATCTCTCTTAGTTAAGTCATGCCACAAGTTATTGGATTGTAATGACGCCTTCAGTGTTGTACATGTATTTGATACATTTATTATATCACTAACTGGTAGACTTAACATGATTTTTGATAATACTTCCTCCGGCAGGCCCGTAAGACTGGGACTTGGATAGCCATTCTGGCTCAATATCAAACTCTTGACTGGTGCTAATATCTTATTTTTCAAGGTCATGGCAAATTGTTTCAAGTCTCGGAATATCATTGGAACTTTAGTTGACTGTGGGGAGACAATGAACCGGCTGACGGGCAAGCACACAGAGTAAGCCTCAGAGTCCAAGTCCTTGATAACAACATTAACTAGCACCATGGCACCCAACGGGCTCATAATCAGTGTCACTATATTACTGTTTAAACTACTATCAACAAATGATGCTTCATACACTCCCATTTGATTTCGCCACTTACTTATATGTTCTACATTAATAGTTCTAGGCTCTATAATGTTAGAGTCTTCATCAATAGGCATAAATCTATTCTCCAACATCAAAATAATAAACAAAACAAACATGTAATCTTTTTGTAATGAGTCTGAAGACTTATTTTGAGGTATTAAGTTATTGATTATGTCTTGCAACAACTGTGGGACTCTATCAACAGTACTCTCCTCTAATGTTATGTTCATACTTAGTGTGGCATCCATCACATACACTCAAATAGAATAATGTTTTACAGAAGCACAGAAAACTGTTCTAATTTGTTACAATCAACAACCCAGATGATAAATAAATTCCACTATTGACATCTGTCAGAATGACATTTGATATTTTTTGAACATCAACATCAAATACCCATCCCTTTCACACTCATGTTTTTTGTCCTATTCTCATGTTCAGTGTGACCAGATTTAGTATTTTAATACTTTTTCAGTATATTTCATCGATTTTTCCGAACATCAGTATATTTTCAGGTATATTGCTGGCAGTCAGTATTTTTGGGTATATTTTGGTTGAAGTTATGGCAACACTGTAGTGAGTGATCGTCTTTGCGCCAATGTTTGCGGAATTCCCCGGACCGGAACGCGAACATTGGGACTTTCCCGGATATAGTTTATACTCATACATGTTATCTATGAGCAAAGATGAGTAAGTTACAGATATGACAAGAAAGACGGCCGTTGCCGGCGTTGTAGTATTGTAATACTACATATACAATTATCAATCAATACATAGTATTAATCAGACTTGCAGAATGTATGTTCGCCTTCAACTTTACTACTGCTGGACCGATTTTAATGCGGTTTGCACTATTCGATAGAGCGTAATTTCCAGATTGCATACATTCAAATTCTTTGTGTTTCATGAATATCAGTCTACCCGGACAAATTCGGGACGGACCGCTAGTTTATCTATAATTTTCAAAACAACGTCTAGTTTTTAAGTTTTCAGTTGCATGAATAGGTAGTAAAATGAATGAATAGGTAGTAAAGGTAGTTAAACTTAAAAGATACTTTATTACTAGTATCAAATCATCTAATACGGTTCAAGTGAAATGATTGTCTCTTCTGCATTCAACTTATTCTTTGAGGACTTTCTTTCGATAATTCGGGAATTTCCCCAAAATAGGAGATGTTTTTGTCATCATATAAATAGAACGCGATTTTCGTTGTTTTTATTTACTTAGTTGCATTCATTCGGACAGCATGTCTAGTTTTCAGCAAAGTTATTTAGCGAAGTGGGAACAAATTCCGGAATTTTCTTCGTGGCTTTCACGTTACAAAGATGACGAGTTCACCGCATTTTGCAAAGCATGCAATGCGAAAATGCAAAGTAGATTAGCATCTATAAAACAGCATGCAAATACTGAAAAGCATAAATTGAACTTGATAAAATATAAAGGACAGTCAAAGGTAAGCATAATTCGCTTTACTTAACTAGTTCAAGGCGTTCGGATATATTTTAATTTAATTAAAGTTAATCATCCTAGTTTTGTTTCTCAAAACCAGTTAGGTAACAGCTATGAAATGCGGCGCTATTATAAAAAAAAACTAATCAAGTATTTTAAAATTTTCAGGTTGATACATTTTTCAAAAAGGCCCCACTGAAAGACAAAGTCAAGAAAGCTGAGCTGCGTTTATGCAGTTTTCTGTCGGAACACAACATCCCATTTAGAGCAATGGACCATCTTAGTGATGTTCTAGTGAAGTGTTTTACCGATTCCGATATTGCGAAAGAATTTTCCTGCAAGAGATCCAAAGCAGCCGCTATAACTTATAATGTTTTAGGACCCAATTTCGAAAAAGATATGATTGAAGACATACTTGGTACTGCATCTCCTTCAGGTAAACCAGTATATTCAATTATAATCGATGAGAGTACAGATGTTGCATCAGTCAAAGTATTGGCAATAGTAATTAAATACTTCTCTGAAACTAAATGTACTGTACAAACCAAATTCCTTGATTTAGTTGACTTAAGTGGTGAGACCGCAGGTCATTTATTTAATTCGTTGTCATCAAAATTATCGGAATTAGGTTTAGAAATAAAATACTTAATAGGATTCGCTGCTGATACTACGAATGTGATGTTCGGTCAACATTCTGGCATTGTTGCAAAAATTAAAGAAGTAAACCCAAAGTGCTTTTTTATAAAATGTGTTTGTCACTCTGCAGCATTAAGTGTTAGCCACGCCTGTAAAATACTGCCTAGAAATTTAGAACAAATAGTAAAAGAAGTTTATGGATATTTTTCTCAAAGCAGCAAGCGTCAAAGAGAATTTGCTGAGTTCCAAAATTTCACAGACACTGAAAATCACAGAATTTTGCGTCATTACGACATAAGGTGGCTTTCACTTCATGCCTGTATTAGTAGAATAATTGAGCAGTGGAGGGCATTGCAACTGTTTTTTCAAGACCAATACTTGAGTGATCGCAATATGTCATCAGAATTTTTATTTAATTCTTTTACCACTGATATAAACAAATTGTACTTTTACTTTTTGGACTACATATTGCCGATTGTAAACAAATTTAACATAATTTTTCAAGGCGACTATCCGTGCATTGATAGACTGTATGATGATGCATCTAGTATGTACTTGTCGATTTTGGGTTGCTTCATGAAAGCTAGTTACATCAAACGTACGGACAATGTATTTACGTTAGACCCAAAGTCTAATGTAAATTATTTGCCATTGAAAGATATGTACTTAGGTATTCAAGTAGGCCAAGAATTAATCAAACACAGGGAAAACATAAACATGAAAGAGCAAATTACTGAGTTTTTCAGAAGGTGCCAATCATTTTTAATTGAGTTGAGCATGCAATTGAAATCACGTTTGCCTTTTGAAAATCCAGTTTTTCGAGAACTGAAATTTCTTGACCCACACACTGCCGTGCATAAAGAATTTCGCAGTTTACGAAATGTGATAGAAACTTTCCCATGCGAAGTACAGCCAGAACGAATGCAGTTAATTGACGAAGAATATAGAACTCTAAAGTTTGATCGCGAAGTAAGTGATTTGTTACAATCTTCCAGCACTGGCTCACCCATCTCGTGTGAACAATTTTGGGTGAAAGTTGGGAAAATTTCTAACAGTGATGGCATGTTAAAATACAAAAATATAACTAGTTTTAGTAAATCTCTTCTATGTATACCGGTATCGAATGCTGCATGCGAGCGCATATTTTCACAGATAAGTTTAATAAAAACGGACCAAAGAAACAGATTTATAAACAAAAATGTGTCAGCTATTTTAAAAACAAAGCAAGGTGTTAAGGATGACGGAGGTTGTGTAAATTTTAATCCTTCGAAAAGGATGTTAAAATATAACTCTAACATTTATTGTGAAAATGAATAAATAAAACGTGTTAAAAAAATCAGTATTTTTAATGGTATATCTGTCCTATGTAAGTCGGTATATTTCAGTATTTTTTTGAGGTGCCTCGGTATTTTCGTAAAATTTAATCTGGTCACACTGCTCATGTTTGAGGTATTTGACTGAAATTGTGAAGATTTGTATTGTAATTTTATTTATTTTGCTAATTTATTTTTTTAAGTAAATACCTACAGCATTTGTTAAGGTTCAAGTGTATGTAATAGTAAAATAACAAACAATGTGTAGAAATATTTAGTTTTTTACTACACTACAGACAAGGAAAATACATTGTTTCATGTAAACCAATGTGGTTATGATGAATCATAGTTTTAACATTTACACATGTTCTATTAATTAGTTTAAATGTAAATGAAAACAATATATTGTTTTTTAATGAGTACCTACACAATTTAATTCTTAAGCTTTTGTTACTGAACTAAACACAGTATTCTAAATAAACATGCATATTGCATATCATAACAACAAACGTTAATGAGAAGATAATAAGATATTTTCAGGCAGGTTATTTGATTAGTTAGATAAGATTTTCTATTAATAGCATAATTTTGACTTTCAGGTATAACCAAGTTATAACACCAAGAGTAGTCAGTAATACATAGTTACCTACTCACTTCAATTTACAAAACTAAACAAAGGTTATACTATAAACACACTCAAATTTTTAACTAGATAATTAAATTAACCAGTAGATGTTTAAAATGTACACTTACCAACGCTATCACAGTTTGTTTGCTTCTTGTTTTTCTTTAAAGAATCGTCCAAGTTGTGATTATTCAAACTTTTGTCGTTGTCACTAGCCATTGAAAGGTTTCACTAAGTAAAAGTCTCTCAATAGTTGTTATCACATTATATTTTAGTCATGCATAGTTTGTTTGCAGTTTATCACATTAAATAAGAATATAATAAACATTAACACAACACTAAAATTTAATAAAAAATATAATGTTTACACCCCTCAACCCCTCACTTCATTCATTACATCAACTGTGTGTAAGTAAATTCGGAAACTCAAACTTATTTTAGGAAAAGACAAATATTATTTATTTCACATTTTATCATTTCATATTTATTGCATTGTTTTTAATTTTAATGTAAATATCTTAGCTTTATGAAAACAAATTATGGATGTAACGAAATACATAAAATTGAAAATTGTTTATATTATAAAGCAACTTGAATTATTTTATTAAACGTACGTAAGAAAGTAAAAAAATAGTTTTTGAATGTGTATTGACTTCACATAATATTATTGACTTTGACATAAGAGACGAACATAACTTGGACATTGACAAAGTTTCAAATCTTTTGTATTGCTCTTCATCTTTCCTGCAAACGCCATGAAAATTAAGTGAAAAGATTCTACGTTCCTTATAAATCCTCACAGATAATATAAGCATGGAGGCGAGGATTTCTAAATGCAATTTTAACAATGTATACGACTAAAAATGTGGGTTATTTTCTAAGTCTATTTTTAGTCGTTAACAACTTGATGACGCTTTTTATTTTTTTCTTTACTGCATGGATATAATCTTTGATTTAATTAAAATACATATTAAACTCTTTCATTGATCGGTTTCATTCATTCATGCAAGCATTTTCTGTCGGTTCACTCACTCACTATGCAATTCAATTCAACTTCAATCAAACTTCAATTCAATTCAATTGCTTGCTTCGAGCATAATTTTCTGTGTTCGACGTCCTCATCGCAAATTTGTCTACTTTTAAACTCACAGCATTTGTCTCCGAGTGAAAGATTCTGTTAAACTGACTGATCTAAGAATTTTGAGTAATTGTGACGAAAAAAATATTTTTTTCTTTCACATTCACACAATAAACATTGCTTGCTGATGTGATAATCTTGAAATGTCATCATATATGGCAGGTGTTTTCGATTTAGATTTAGATGTTGATACAGTTACAGTCGGAGATTCTGATGAAGACGATATCATTGAAATTGATGAGGTACGCCCTATTGTAATATAGACAATTTTATTATGTGTAATTCTTGGTGTACTACTTAACCTAAAACCTTGTTCTATATTCTCATAATGGTCAAGGATAAATTTCGTCGCAATTGTGATGTTGCTTTTATAAATAACATAATCATTTGTGCGCTATTTCCATAATAAAATTGTACTTTTTATATTATGACACAAAGTTCTGAATATGAAAATTCTACTTTCAGGTAGACTATGACCCAGAACTTCACGTAAATACACTCGTAGAGTAAGTACAAAAATAAAGTTGTGAATTTTTGATTGCCGTTAATTCGATACGTTTTTTATATGAAGTAAAAAATGTGATAAATAATGAAAATAACATTTTTAGGGCTGAGGGGTCAGAGACAATTCAACTATCAGAAGATAATGTGAACCCTGGACAGTGTAAGAGACTAGGCCCTCAAGACTTTGAACTTCGCAAAGTGCTGGGAAAAGGAGGCTATGGCAAGGTGTTCCAAGTTCGCAAGATCACAGGCCCCGATGCTGGTGCACATTTTGCTATGAAAGTGCTCAAAAAAGCATCAATTGTACGCAATCAAAAGGACACAGCACACACTAAGGCTGAGAGAAATATTTTGGAAGCTGTTAAGGTTTGTAATTGTTATTAATTAAATAAATCTCATTCTCTGTAATATTTTTAGAATAGGTTGTATTTTCCATTGAAAAGAATGCATATTATGTTTACATAGAAATTGTTTGTATCTAAGACAAAAAAACAGAGTAAAATGTGAAGCAGTGTTTATAGTGCTACAATTGTTTTTATTTTTCCAGCATCCATTCATTGTAGAGTTGGTGTATGCCTTTCAAACTGGTGGTAAATTATACTTAATACTAGAGTATCTGAGTGGTGGTGAACTTTTTATGCATCTTGAGCGTGAAGGCATATTCCTCGAAGATACAGCTTGGTAAGATTTGATAATTTTAATTTTGTGTTACCATTCTGATAATATTTTATCTATAATAATATTGGTCTATTTTCAGTTTTTACTTGTCCGAAATTATATTGGCTCTGGAGCACTTACACAGCCTAGGAATTATATACAGAGATTTAAAACCAGAAAATGTTCTCCTCGATGCACAAGGTCATGTCAAACTCACAGACTTTGGACTATGCAAGGAACACATCCAAGAGGGAATTGTTACACACACATTTTGTGGCACAATTGAATACATGTAAGAATTCATAATAAATTACTGTTATTGATTTACATTCTTAATATTTTTAACTGTTACTGAACTCATTTGGCGTAAATCGCGAAACTTAACAGTTAATTTATGAATAAATTTATTTATTTAGGGCACCAGAAATATTAACAAGAAGTGGTCATGGCAAAGCTGTTGATTGGTGGAGTTTGGGGGCATTGATGTATGACATGCTCATTGGACAGGTATTATTTGTATTTCTATTCATATTTGAAATGAAAATTAGTAGATTTAGAATTAGTAGGTTTTAGAAACATTTTCACTATGGAATTCTATATTGTGTTATAGCCACCATTCACTGGAGACAATCGTACAAAAACAATTGAAAAAATATTGAAGGGTAAACTAATGTTGCCCGCTTACCTCACACAAGACGCCAGGGACTTGATAAGACGTTTAATGAAGCGATCGGAGACCCAGCGTCTGGGTGCCGCCGGTGCCGCCGCCGTCCGAGGTCACGCCTTTTTCAAACACGTCCACTGGGATGATGTTTTTGCTAGAAGACTGGAACCTCCAATTAAACCTAAATTGGTATGTTGTTTTGTATAGCCAGGGTTATTAAAATGCATTGTCATGTTAATTTGAAGAACTTTTGTAAGAGATATTATGAGTAACTGACCAACCAGTATAGCATAAAGCATACAATATTATTTTTCTTAACATTAGTTTGATATTTATTTGTACATCTAAGGTCTACAATGTAATGATAACTAACTAATATATTTTTTTGTAATTTTAGGCAAGTGAAGATGATGTATCACAATTTGACATTAGATTTACTAAACAAACACCAATAGATTCACCAGACGAATCTACACTTAGTGAAAGTGCCAACCTTATGTTCCAGGTAAAGTATAAACATTGTATAAAATTAAATGAATATTTGTCAATTTCAGTATAGCATTATAATAAAGCGGGAAAATCCGCGCGACTCAGCCAGCAGTCATTACTTGATAAAAATGTTATCTGTCATATTGAATCTACCTACAATATTTTATCTCATATGTCTGACCTCCCGATTTTTTTATCTTACATAAAAAAACTAATAACATTCTAATAATGCTTCTATATTAAATATATTATTAGATCACAATTATCTATAAAGATAACTCTGTCAAACATTATCTTGCTTGTTAGTTTTTTGTGCTGATAAAGCGTTTGATTTTAAAATTATATAATAAAATAGAATGACCATAGCAAGCATTTGACCACATAAAACCTTAATGGTGCTCCCTTTCTCACTAACTGCTGACAAGTAGAGAGTAGAGAGTAGAGGAGAAATGGGTAAATATGCTTGCCTAAAGCCTGTTGATAATCTCACCACGAGCTAAAAGGTCATAGTATGCCATATCCGAATGATGGATATTATGTGTTTAAATATTCCAATTAAACATAATAATTTGCAACTAGGGTTTCACATACGTGGCACCGTCCGTAATGGATGAGATCCACAAGCCGCGCGTGATCACGGCGCGCTCTCCGCGCCGCCTGCGCCACCACCACGCGTTCGCCGTGCCGCCCGCCTCCACCGCCCACATGCACTCGCACCCTCACGCTCAACAGGAAGACCTCATGGAAGTCCAGGGTCTACCCATATAGTAGGTACTCCCCTTAGGAATAATTTGTAGCTAAGATTATATTATTATTGTCAGTATCTGTAGTTAGAGGCTGCTGCTCATTTACAATTACATTGACTGTTTAGAGGGTTCAGCTATTGTAGTAGGGGTTTTAGCTGCCTTTGATGTACTAATAACTTTATTATGTTTTAATACCGGCTCCAAGGAATATTAGTAGTATAATTGTTTGTCTAATCAAGACTGTGGATATGAAGTCAGCCGGTCATTAACCAATTAGATACAAATTGTATTTGGGTTGTATGTGTTTAAATGTAATAATAATAATGTAATCGAGAACATAATTTTATGTTAGTTTATTTCTAGTTAATACAAAGTTTAATTGACTAACATATTGATAAGTGTACTTGAGTAGTAGCCATAATACAGAAGAGAATGAATAAAATATTATTTTGTTGAAAACTAGAGAAAGATGATATTATGCTGTAGGCATTTGGGATTGTGCTAGATATATTTCATTCATTTACTCTTTAAGCTGTTATGGAATATGTGAAGCTAATTTGTAATCCAGTGTGCTTTAGACAATGAAATAAAATAATAGGGTGTGTTCACATTGGCCGGAAAAATATAAAAGTATCATTCCTTCCATAAAAATAATTGTTAAAACGTTTCTTTTTTTTACATTTACACATTACCTCAAGCTGTGTTCACTATATGTTGGTAGTCTGTAAGTGGATCACGACATGATCACATGTTGTAAGTCTATGCTATTCTTTTAACTTTTGAAATCTATATGTTGATGCTTAGATTTACCTTGCCAATGTTGACGCACTGTGATATAGCCTATTTATAACGACTATTAATTTATTTTTAATATCGTTAATCATGTATAATGTAATGATTATTATTTGGCAAAACATTAATTCTAAAGATTCAATGAGGTATTATTTGAAGAGCAGCAAATGCCAATTTGGCGTTCTAACTAACTAAAAGGTGTTCGTTATTCTTAAGCAGCCATAGTTTAAAAAACTAGACTAACAACTAATACACTTAATAAAAAAATAATGAAGGAAAAGCATCCTGCGGAGGCTCTGACATACGCACATATTATATTAAAATTGCTAATTAGCCACGAAGACTGAATTAATGACGTGTGTATTTTTACAGGATGCATAAAATAAATGTTTAAATTGAAATTTGCTAAATAATGTTAATTCCCCGTATTCTCGAAAGCCCATTTGGTTAGTTGACGCTAATGAATAATTGTAGACAAAAATGTCAATGTAAAATGAATAAATCCAAATTTTAAGTTTTCTTTGAAATTATTAAAAGTATATCGTGTGCCCTGATTTAACATAAACTAACATTAGATTAAGTAATTAGAATGGAAGTTACTAAAATGAATGAGTGTGGTTCGAGAGACAAAATATACTTACCAGTGTTAACCTACACACATTCATTAACAATAAAAGTATAAAATAATTTACATAATAACATGAATAATAAAAATATGTTTATCTGAAACTTACCATGTTAAGACTTTTAGAACATTGTTTTTTTTTTCATAAGTACATTACTCGGATACCAATGGGATAACTTACAAAATCTTTTCGATGTTTGACTTAGATTAATTCTTATATATTGTGTGTTTTAAGATATATTTTTCACTATGTATGACTTTTTTTTGCATTATGCAAGCTCAAGAGTTCTTTTGTCAACAATATCAGCCAGGATTGTTAGTGCCTTCTCTCAAATTATTATATTATCCTTCTTGTTATCTTATTGGTATGTCAATTATAGTTTTGTTTTTTAGAATTTACCCGTACAGGATATTATTTTAAATGTACCTATAAATAGATCAAACCTATACAATTTCAAGTTATTTAATTTAGAAATCATTAATTCACAAAAATGGCAAACAATTTTAATTATTTATTGTATTCTTATTAGTTATTATCTAGGTGTATTATGTATAATTTTAATCTATATCAATACATACATTATTAATCTGAAGTTGATTGTTAATGAAATTAGAAAATATTCAGATATGTTAACAAGATATTATGTATCAGTGCAGGTTCACCCGAATGCTATAAAGCTACTATAATAGTACAACGTCAGAATAAGTGTTTTAGTGAACATAAATATTCAATATTTCTACTAATAGTGTTCAGCTAACTATACTCGTGTTTGAATGGTAAATAGAATAAGAATATTTTATTATCTCCATGGTCACAGCCTATATTTGAAAATTAATAAGCAATTGGTGAATGTTGGTAAAAATAAATTAAGTTTTGGTGCATTCTGCCTTACCACATGTACTAAATGTAACAAATTGACTGAATTTAAAACAGTTTTTATTTATCCAGGCCTAGATTTGCTTAGAACATTTGTATCAAGTATCAGTCCTACAACACATGCCCTGTCTAATCTATATATCAGAAATATAAGTGCAACTGTTTTATACTGCAAATTATAATTGTACAGTTTATACAAGTTAGTTACCATTAGTAAACTTTTGGTAGAACACGTTCATGTGTAAGAATGTTCTTATTCTGATATTATAACAAAAATATGTAATATACAATATACCTTGTTACCATGCTTCATGAATTTAATAAAAAGGTCATTTTTTATTTTGTAAATTGTTGTTTCATTTATCAAATTAATTAAGTTATTTATTTATTCTTATAGGAAAACATAACATTTACAATTAAAGAATAGATTTATTAAATAGAACAATTACAAAAAATAATAATAAGAAAAACATTCACAAATCAATCAACACAAGATGCTTATAGCCATCATTGAAAAGTATTCGACATGTTTTTGTTGCATTGCAGGTAACTAGCTTGCATTATACAACAGTTAATCACTATAATATAAAATTTTTAACTATTATAGTTACATCAAAACACTATCATATTAATTATCACAAGTTTTGAATCAAATTGTTTCATTTATTTCCGTATGAATTGATATTGTTTCATTTTACTCAAATCAAATTAACATATCACAAGTTGTAATAAAATAAATGAATAAAAAGAAAGAGTAACATATAAACTTAGTCTAATTTCACCATTTGGGTTTTTATTTGTAACAGTTTGATAAAGTCCAGTCGTAATTCACAGAGAATTATGTACGTTGACCTGTAGATACAGGTACAGGTACGCATTATAATTTACGCAGGTGCGACAGAGATCTGTCGCACCTGCGTAAATTATAATGCGTACCGCTCGCGTGACGCATTATGATTTGCGCATGTGCGTAAGAGATAGATAGCTATAGGTCAACATACAATATTTCATGTGAATTACAACCAGACTTCAGAAATATACTATTAACAACTTTGTACACAACATTCAAAAATACTTATTATTTATAATATTTTTCATATTATGAGAATCATTTCAGAGCATTTATCACATAGAAGATAAATGTGAGATTCATTTGATTCTGTTAACTGGGTAAACTGTGGTTCTAGATCACACACATTACTGTGTTTCTCTAAACTCGTTAAAATTATTTGTTTCAGTTCTGTTACAGTCTTATTAGTTTTAATTGAAACTTTACATATACAACATTTGGCTTGAGAATTACGTAGAACTAAATTAGATTTCTTACAGAGAGGACATATCACATCATTACTTTCCTCGATGGATGACCAATCAACATTGTCCAATTGGGATTTTTCATATTCTTTGAGCCACCTGCAAAAAAAGTTGATTTTACATAAACATCTTTTTAGAATTTTGTTTAGTACAGTGCAATGTCATTGTTTTTTTTAAGGCTAGCGTAATTTTTTTTTTACCAGTCCATTTCCTCCTGTACAAGTTCATTTTTAATTTCTTCAAAGATTTCAGATTCATCACTTTCAACAAAATCTGTCTGGAGAAACATACTCTTGTAAATATCTGTTAGGGTTTGACATAAATCTTGTTCTACTACAGCACCTCGAAATCTGTCCATTAACATTCCTCGACAATGCTGTATTTTATCTTTATAATTCTGGAAATAAAATTATGAAAAAAGCATAATATATAAGTTGTCTAACTATTTTATTTCAGGGTTTAAAATTTATCAACCAACCTTCCTCATTTTTTCTTTTAGTTCTTGAGGAGACTGACTGGCTTTTAAATGTAAATTTTTAAATTTAGGTGAAGCTCTTGAACTTGGAGAATTCATCGTATTTATCTAAAACTACTATTTTGTTGAATGAAATCTCCAAAAAACAATATTTTTAATAATTGAAATTAATGTTGTGTTGACTGTTGAAGTGTTGATGAGATTTTCGCGGGTTGCGGGCAGCATAGCAAGCAAAACAAGACAGACAAAAAGCAGTCATTGTCATTGTCATTCAGTTCAGACACTGACGTCTGACAGTGACATCACAGATTATTGTTTTTTTTTTTATTTATCCCGAAGGGAAGGCTGTAATCTTTTGAACATATTGATAGATTATTGAAATAAAATAAAATGTATTATGGAGTGGAGCTATTTATTATGCTGCACACCACTTAAATATTACACAGCGTAAAATTGGTTTTGGTTTCAATAAGTTTCGGTTCGTGTTTCATCTACATGCTTGATCTGTCACGGCCACGGAACATGGTTTTAGAATGTTAGAGATCTCCATAGAAACCTTCTACACGTAGATTGTGGTCATGAAGCTAAGATTGTCGAACAGCAGTTCAGATTTGTCAAGTAGTGTCAAAGGTGATCTGTCATTTGTTGATCATTCATTTTTCATCCTTTTGTCAAATTGTCAAACAAATGTTGTGCAGGGCAAGTGCGTGTGAGTGATTTTGTAAAAAATATGCTAAGTCTAATATTTAATCATTGCTATTGAAGCAATTTCTTAAATTTTAATGTAACAGTGATTTTAATATAGTAAGACAAATTAAAACACACAATGAATCAAGTAGAAAAACGACAGGCTCGTCCTGAGAAAGAAACTATACATTCTGGGCACTTTATGGTATCACATTTTGAAGCTGAAGCTCAAGATGATTTCGACGATCTGGTGTCTGTCCCTGATGAAGAACAAAATGCGCCTAAGGTTTCAGTCGTTGCTACATACACAGTGCCCGGAGTACAAAAGCCATTCCCGCCTTCTGAGAGAGAAGAAAGTAAACAACAACTTTCCATAGAAATATCTCTTACTAAATTGTTTAAATGCATGTCTTTGGCGTACAGGTGAGTTGATAATCTAATTTACAGAAATAGATTTCATCTATACATATTATTTGTTCCAATATCTCTGAACCTTAGCATAATTTGATTCTTGTTTCTACATTTATCTTCTTATTCTTCTTTCTTGTCTCAAGTAGGCCTAAATATAAATATTAAAATTGTATAAATCAAATATAGTAAAAAAAATAAACAAATATTTAATATTGCCTTGATATTATTATCCATCTAATATTATCCATTAAAATCAACATATCATTTGTAATATTAATGACATTGTCTTGTTTGCTCTCTGCAAATGATTCTTAAGTGATAACAAAGTCTTATTAATAACACAACAATAATATTATGCAGTCAGTTGTACTTGTTTGTTATATGAAACATTAAACATTCTGAACTTTGTCTTATTTAGTAATTGATTACCAGTATTGCAATTATGACTTCAAAATATTGCAAAATGCCAAAAAATAACATTTAAAAACATTTTCAAAAACTATTGATGCACATTAAAAATACTAAGACTAACTAGATAAAACGAAACTTTTATAATCAAATTATTAAAAGTAACACTACTAATAAATTTGTTATCAAGATAATCATTACCAATATAATTGTACTCCACATATTGCATAATATGACATAAAAATCACAAATTGTTATTATCTACAAATCGGTTCTTATAAGGAAACGGGTATGTTTCCATTGGGTTTAGTGTGCAAAGATAAGATGAGGTCACGAGCACGTCTTCCAAAGACACAGGTCATATGCTATGATAACTTAGTCTACGATAGCAACTACACTTTTCATTTTGCCTATAACATTCATAACTTTATTATTAAACTAAACACATGATGTAGACTATGAAGGCCACCATAATATGGCCACATTATGTGGCTGAAACTAGTCAAGGAATTTGACTTATTAGAATGTATGCATAACCCATATAAAATAGTTAAAACATGAATAACATTTGAATATTAAGGATATTTATTATTTGTTACAATATTTCAATAGATAATGGTTATGTTAATATTTTATCTGATCATTGTCATTATCTATCTACATAAGTGTTATGTAATGTAATTTATATAATATGTTAGGTTCCCACATGGAAGTAATCTTTAAAAATATTTATGTACATTATTGTACAGTCAGCATCAAAAGTATGTTAACATATTCATTTATTGAAACCCTTTCTACGATTTTATAAACTATATTTTTGAATCTGAAGCACTTGATTTACTGTAATATAGCTAAAGTCCAAAAATATATTAAGCTTTTGAAAAGTATGTAAGTATTAGAAAAGAATTGTATATTTGAATGTGTTTACACACTTTTGGCACTGATTGTACCATATTTGATTTTATATAGGTCATTTGTAACTGTAAATAGCTTCTAATCGGTAACACACTTATTATGAATGTTTTTTATAAAAATAATTAAAATATATTATGAGATCTTGTTACAATAATAATCAAATTATCACAAGATTTGCAATAACATGTTTTTTTGGTAAATCTTACCTAATTATTTCATTCACATTAATTATAATGTAATAACAAACATTTGTGTCATTGCTGTTTTCGTCGTAGTGGTGCACAGTTGTCAAGATTGTGTTATTGGGTTCAAATGTCAGGCGGTTTTGGGGAAAATATATAAGTACATAGTTTTGTGACCTCCAAATTATTGGGATTTCAAAGTAAACATAACATAATTATTTATAAATATTTTAAACAAAACATTCAACATTTTGAAAACAGCATGTTCGGGTTTCTGAATTTAGTATCAGATACAATAATTCTTGGTTATTTAAAATAGTTTGTGTAATGCAAGATAAAATACAAGTAAATAATATAATATTTCATAGCAAACTATAATTATTCAACATGAATTACAAGTGGGTACTTATTTTAAAATTTACTTCGAGTTAACGCTTGATAAATCAACGGAGAGTTAAACAATATTTAAATAAATCAATAAACGGGAATCCTTTCATAAAAAAAACTTAAATAAAAAGTTTTTAGTTTGCATGTCTAATATATAATGGCTTTACCAATTTTGAAAAATCTTTAATTAATAGAAAGTTGTATTTTCCTTAAAATGTTATTTTACCTATACGGCATTGTAAATAAAATAATCCATGGAACCCATATAGTTTTGCCATGTTTGTTTCTTCATCTTTTGGTAAAATTCGAAATAATTATGGGCATATAATCTTAACAAGGTATCTTTACTCTCTTATTAATTAACGGGGAATAAAAACAGTGCAATTAATCTACGATTATTCTTGCAAGATTTAATACTTGTTTGAAAGACAGGAAACATGGATTTTCTACATAATTTATTTGGAAAACTTAACTAGGATTCAGTGGGCCAATAACAGGCTTTCAGTTTAAACTGCTGTTATGCCTCGTTTATTAATATGAGGGTTATAGTTTCGCCATGTGTCTACCCGTACATTAGGTTGCGGCTTAGTTAATAGCCTCTGTATTAGTACTAGAATTTAGAAAGCTGCAATTTTAACCACGCCGACAAAATGATAAAATCCGTTTTGTATTTGTTTTTATACTTAGTTTACTTAGATAATGAGAGTGGGATTTTCTTCTTTAAATTATTTCTATCTACTTAAAATAAAATAATTTAAAACTAGTGTCTCAGGTAGAAACAGATAAGATAGGCGCAGTCTACGTTTCCGTCTTATCACACTGCTATTTGCACTAAGCTTAAGATCACTTATTGATAATGTAACTGATAACCAACTTAAGTAACTGCTGATTGTTTAGCGATTTGGAAATACTCGTTTGAAGCCAGTATTGAACGGTCTTATGTTCAGACTGTTTGCCTTTCCCACAAATAATATTTTTTTCTTTATAATTCGTAATTATGAACATGTTTAATTGTTTATATACCAAAATGTTTCTTATTAAATCAAGGACGATATTAAATATGATTATAAAAGTGCATTCATCTAAAATTATTTTGTGACGGGTTCCTTAGGAGAAGTATGGTGAGTTGTTTTTATTAAATATTGTATTGTTTAATTGTCGGCAGACAAAAATTAACATCACCAAAATGGAATCGGTTCAAAGGTATAAAACTACGGTGGAAAGACAAGATTAGATTGAACAACGTTATATGGAGGTGCTGGCATATGCAATGTGAGTATTTTATTGTTTATGTTAATAATTAACCTTATAGACTTATGTATTGTAGATAACATTATATTTAATTTACAAAATATAAACTGAAGACAATTTTACAGTAAACTAAAGGCAATCAATGTTTCGTGAGCGACCATTATTTTTATACTTTATGATAACGTGACCTCTCAACCTGGCAATAAAACAAAAATGATAAAAGTAAAAATAGAATATTTTAATAAAATATAAATTGAAATAATGCATTAATTTATAAGTATGTATAACCATTATACGAGTTATTCTAAAAGCTAAACCATTTTTCCTTATTACACGTGGTCCGCTATAAGGTTTACTGAAATTTACGTCAGTAACGACTTACGTCAGTCTTCTACATACGTGGAGCGTCTGTGGTCAGTCCTCTACAACGCAATACTTATGAGGTCTTATGAGGTCCATGGATATTAAACAATAAATAGTATTGATATTAAATAAAAACGTGTTAGTTTAATATTGAGATAAGTATTTACTTATTATCCTCAATTATTATTTATCAATAGGCAATACAAAAGGAAGTTCCCAGTAAGCGTGTTTTCCTCAGTTACCGCGTTAATCTCAAGAAGCGTTATGCAGATTTGAATGTGGTTATTACAGTCTGTATTACTAACTTAGTACTTTATATTAGAGTTTCCTTTATATTAAAATTGCTTTAACACGTATGTATAGTACAAGTTCGTTTTTTATCGCAATTACTAATGAATTAACTGAAACCTCATGATTTCTGCATTAATCTGTTACTTAATCAAAATATTTTGTAGATAAAATTGTTATTAAATACGATCGGGATGCGGATGCTAGGTAAAATATTAAAACATGGCCGCAATAAATGGGAAATAAATAACAAATTAATGTATAAATACGCGGTTGGTTTTCGTACTTATTGCGACATTAATAAAATGCCAGCAACATGCTCTAATGGACGATTAATTTTATAACCAAAACTGCCCCCGGATAAAGTCAAACCGGATCTTCAGTAAGCCTATATAAAAGTGTAACATTTTATGAGCCTTATGGGATTAAAGCCTTGGTCACCAAAGTGGTTACATATGTTATCTCTTTCGAACATATCCGCAAATAAACTATCCACGAGCCGCTATGATATTTTTGACTAAATAATAAAAAACAAAGAGATTTTAAATAATAACTCAATTAAATAAACATAGACTTTATCCCGTAAGGTCGTTTACTCTATCTGTTTAAAAACAATTTACAAACGATTCGCAAAATAAAATTAAAGTCTAATCGCCACCGGCGGCGCACGTGATAGGTGATAACGATAGAATATACTTTTGAATGTTGACCTGCAAAATTATATTTACTAATAAAATGTTTATCATTCAAATCTGGTAGACAGTGGAATTATACCGGGAAATACGGACTCGTTCGGACGACGAGCTCTTAGCTCAAGTCCTTTTCTTCTCGGACTATACGAATTAGGTTCTAATTAAAACCATTATTTCTGTGGACTTTTTTTCTTATTTCGTATTTGTTTGTTTTATGTGTTTTAGTCATTAAGAAACAGAACACACTGGTATGCCAGTTCGCATCACCGCTGGATGTTGACACTCACGTGAAGCCAGAGGTAAAACTATATTAAACTTACGATTATTATTTGTAAATTACGAATAATCACTAAAAATCATTAATATTTGAGAAATTATACCATAAATCAGATAAAAACATCGATTGACATACAAAATATTAATTACAGTTGGTTACACAATAGATGATTATTTCAATATCGATTTCAGAGAAGATAGGAAAGATTTTTAATTAGCACAGTTTTATATCAGAACTTTTAGAACATATCGTCAATACCTAATCAAGTATTAACTCCACGCCCACATACAAACCTTTGTTGAACTAAAAGCTATCTTCTAGAAACAAAGATCAATCATCGTGGCGTGCCCTTATCTGATTGTAAACGATTGGCCCTCTCGCCCGATAAATATATCTATAATAATTTCTATTTATATTGTAGGCAGGTACGATAAAAAGCCACCACGTGAACGGAGGGTGAACGTTAATATTGTTTGTATGCCGTTATCTCGAGTCTACAGTCTGCTACGATTTAAGTGTAACAATGTTTTTTATTGCAGACAACAATTTTAGAAGGAAAATATTGGAAAAGAAGAGCTGAAGCAGTTATAGCAGAATACAAAAAATGGCGCAAATTTCATATAATGCGGCTCCTTGGCAAAGGAGACACGTTAGTCCAGGATACGGTCAGTACTCAAGGGAAACTAAATCATCCCAAAGTTTCATATAAATTAAGAGATAATAAGCTTTATATACAATATATTAAGATTTAAAATGACTTCGGCAGTAATATAAATTAGAAATTATTGATCACTCAAATTTGTAAAGCAACTCAAAGATATAATAAACTTTATGTCCAAGGTGGTAAGGTTGTAAATGATGTTGGCAGATATCGGACATGGATACAGTGGAGTCGTTCTCTCAGTGCAGCGATTTCGCAGCGAATATGCTCACGGACGAGGACTATCTCAACTTCATGACTGATACACTCTTCTCCACAATCACAAGTCATCAGCCTTTCGCGTTCCCAGATTGCAGGGAAATAGGTAACAATGCGTAGCTTACTTTGTTTTTGCTTTGTTTTTAAAAAATAATAGATTATTTAGGGTATTTTTCAATGATGTAATTAAAGTAACAAGTACTTTCAAGTATGAGGTAATTTTACATAAATCGGTCCAATAGTTTTTTAAGCGTGAAAAACAACAAACACCTATCCATACATAAAAAATTATAGTGTAGGACTTTTATTTGACATATATTTTCTCTAAAAGAATGAAACTTTCTCACTTGTAATTGTAGGAATTTATAAATAGCTTTTGACTTAAATACCTATAACTACAGTTGCATTCTCCAGTCGCTATCTTGATCTTAAGTAGGTACCAACACAGATTCTTGTCCTTGTCATTTTGACACATAATTAAAAAGATAATAAAACATTAAATTGATATCATTATCTGTGAGTTTCTTTTTATATCTCAAATATTGAGTTAAATGTATTGATTTCAGCGAGAGAAGCAGGTTTAGCAGATTTCATCCAGCCAAGCTTGGGGCCGTTACAACCAAACTTGGACGATGTTATGGACACACTAGAACCACTGCATGGTAAGTTATACTACACTAATTGTCTAAATAATTGTTTAAAAATAAATATAAATATTATATGAGTTTTGTAAGGAAACCATATTCAGAAAGATTTATGTCGAAATCCCTTGATTTTAGTATATTTTATATCGTTTTTTACGCGCGTTTATCAGCGTATTAGAAAGAGATAATACACGGTTGCTGAAGTTGATATTTATTTTTAAATAATATGTATTTTACAATTTATAGGTTTTTTATTATTTTTGTATCTATCTAGTAACTTTCTATAGGTAAAAGTTTTTTTTAATCAGACAAAACAAAAACAATTTAAACAATTTTCTTTTGTTCACAACCTTAAGCGTTCGCACGCGGCGAGCTTCGTCACGCACCTTATTTTGAAATATATTATGAGCAGCGCTAACGCATGCGAACACCCTTTGTAGCTTATTCTATTAAAGTCCCCGAATAGCCTTCTTATTCATTAATTTATACAGTTTTGTGGTACGTTTCACTACAACGCCTAGTAATATAAGTAACGAAACAAACTTATAAGCTTTATAAGGGCTGTCGAAGCAAAGCCTCTCTATATATTACGTCAATTTATTATACAGTTTTGTAATACATTTTACTACAACACCTAGTAATATAAGTATAGATTAGTGACGTGCCCTTCCATTTCCAGACCTGTTTTCGACTCCCAGATTGCCTCCAGTGCCGGAAGAGCCGCTGTCCTCCGAGGACTCCCTGTTCCGCGGGGGGATGTCCGTAGACTCTTATTCTCAGGGATACCACCAGAACGCCAACACACCCACCATGCCTACCTCACAGATGACCATACACGGTTAGTTTATAATGGACTCTATGTCGTTGGTAATAAGGTCGATAATAAAATGAATTTTTTTTGCGGATATCATTCTCACTAAAAATCCCTCATACTCAATAATAGTTGTCTCCATGTACATTAACTACTGTATTAAAGTAAAACAAAGTAAAGTTTGGGCGTATAAACTCCCTCCAAGGTCTTTCTCATATTTTGTATCAATTGAATGTCATCCACAAAATAATTCCAATAATTCCACCCAGGTACCAGCACCAATACTCAAATGATGCCAATGTCAGAGCAGAACGTTAAGAACGAACAGTTACGTGTGTACGACAACTACCCGATGTTCAGCCAGTCGGAGATACAGACCAACATGATGACGTCACAGGATATGATCGCACAACACCAGCAGATACAGTACGAACAGACCAACTCGCAGCCGGAACACGCGACTGTCTACGCCGGGAAAACACAAAGGCTGCAATATGTTAATACTCCCAAAATTATAACGCAACCCGAACAGTGCTATAATAAGTATAATACAGGTAATTTTTGTTTATGGTCATATATTTTTTTATTATGCTAATTGGACGCTTATTCCCAGTTGTCACCACTGGCTTCGTTCCCACTGTTGTTGTTGTTTACTTAACTATATCAAGATAGAGAATATGGATATGTATTACTATAATAGGCAAATTTATGGCCTATCTCGATTATCAGAATAAAATATGATATTAATAAAAGCACGATATGCAGATAGTAATCGTACTCAACTATTGACAGACAAAACGTCTTAAAAATCATTAATGAATTATATTAAGAAGGTGAATTTATTGTAAACCCGTTATATCTACAATTATTATTCAATATTTAAATTTGATCACGCACTTCAATGATGATTTTAGGCATATAACTAGTTCGCACGTCGTAAGCCGGTAGTGTTAATTGGTTGTGTCAACTCTAATTGACAAGTCATGCATAGGCCGGTTCAATATTTGAGGGTACATTGTCGTTTAATTGAATCATGATTTGACGTGATGTTACTAATTGGAGATTGTGAATTAATCAGGCTTTGGTATAATTCAATCAACGTTTGGTATTCTAATTGTAGAGAATCTCTGATAGATAGAATGTGTAAATAAGATTCCGTCATGCGGTCTGCGACAATACTCTATGGAGTTTTAAAACCCTAAAAAAATATATAAAAATATTTTTGTCTGTCGCAACTAGGCTTCTCTATCTCTCTCAGTCTTTTGTACGAGTAAATTATTAATAAAAAATATGATTAAAACTACTGTTATGTAATGCTTTTGAAACCTTGATGATTTTCAACGAAGTATTTTTTTTTTTGTGAAAAACATCGACAAATCAAAGTTACTTTATTAACGGTCCCGTTCAGAAAAGTTCATGAATTTCAAAGCTACTTTGGTACCGGTCACCCATCACTTTGACGCCGGTGTCAACCGTTGCTTAACCCCCTGTCCCCAGCCGTGCCGCCGTCGGCGACGGCGCCCGAGACGGTGTCGCTGCTGCAGGGCGCGCCCAAGTTCGGGCCGCGCGCCGCCTTCCGCGACAAGCCGCGCGCGCGACACGCGCACTACGCGCTGCCCAACAACCACTACTACAACCAGGTCAGTACATACACGTGCACATATACACTTGAATATGAAAACATGTATCGATAAAATTGTATTGCTGTATGATCCTTTGACGATTGATGATGCCATCGATCGATTGTATAATCATCGACCTTACAGATAGATGATGATTAATTAAATTCTAGGTCTCATGAACGCAAGCAATATTTTTTAAAACTGTCACTTGTTAAATATTTGTGGTATTTTCACCCGTATTAAATTTTTTTTTTTCAAGTTATTCTTTATTCCTACATATTTGAATGTGTCCCATTACTATAACCATCCCTTTATATGTACTAGAATGTAAACCACACGTCGCAGGCGTACGACGCCCGCGCCGGCGGCGCGCGTACCTCGGCCCCCGCGATGCAGTACCTGCAGCCGGCCGTCGAGTACAAACCCAAGTCGATGCAGCAGCCGCACAACGCGAGGTCCTTCAAACTGCCTTCCCCGCCTGCAGTGTCACCTTGTTCGCCCCAGGTACACTTCTTATTATTGAAATACCATATAATAATAATCATGACCCCGCGGACCTGACGCGCTCCCGGGGGAGGTCACCATTCCTCACCTCCGCTTGCCTTCACTGGCCGGCGGAGTGAGCACTGACGGGGAACAGGTCCCCCACCTCCGTGCTTGCCTTCATTGGCTGGCCGGAGTGGAGCCCGCGAGAGCACTTTGGTGCTCGGAGAGTGAGGGGCGTTGCGTAAGTGGTGAGTTGGCTTAGCATGAAGCTGGACCCTCGGGCTCAGTGGATCGCGGTTTAAAACCCAGGACGTCTACTCCATCTCAAAGCCGCTCGTTTCATGTTGCCCCCTTGTTGCGACTCGAGCGACTTGTTTGGGGGGCCCAGTTATAGAGCTGGCAAGTCTCCATCCGCCACTTCGTACATGTTTATAGCATTGTATCGGCGGGTGTCATAGTCCCCATAGTTCCCCAATATCCAGTCCATTAAACATCCCATCCCCATAACCCAGTCGTAGTTTTCCATATATTTGCAATAGTCCCAGCAGAACCGGGGACTGTCCTTGGATGCATTTTATAGTGTTATACAGGGATAGTCGCCGGATTGTGCATCCTTTACACAAGATTAAATATGTCAAAGGGCTGTGTGTTGGCTTCGGCCCCATACTAGCCTTCCAAAAGACCGGGACTCTTTAATAGTCCCGTGAATGGAAAAGAAAAAAAAAAAAAAAAGAAAAAAAAAAAAATAATCATAACATAATCATTCACTACATCATCTCATTACAGTAACTTACCTAAGTTCGAGACTTGTATCTAGAGTATCAGAAACTACGCACACACCCAGACCGAGACAAACATTTGTGGTTCATATAAATATTCACCCCGCACGGAAATTGAACCCGTAATTTTACGGATGGCAGTCTGGCATGTTGACCACTCTGCCATCGAGGTCGTCATCATGATATAAAATCTTTAACATCAAAATTTGTAATATCCTTTGTCTGTGCGTCAGGTGCAAGCCGCCCCGAGCGTGGCGAGCGTGTCGAGCGCGGGTGCGAGCGCGCTGAGCCGCAACAAGGAGCAGTTCCGGTCGCACAGCCTGCCGCTGGGCGCGCACCTCAACGCCGACTGGAGCGTGTCCGCGCCCGCGCCCGCGCACGCCGCGCACGCCGCGCACCGGCCGCGGGTCAGCATACATACTACGTTACATGTTATACTCGGCCATACACGGCCAATGTAGAATGAGAAAGATTACGCTCGGTCAGACCAAAACAAATGCGAACATCAAGCGAACTGATCTCCAGGTCTTAAGACCGATATACTGACGTCACGCGTTCTGATCGACAAATCCTGACCGACATAATAACGCTGATCTACAGGACCTAAAACGGATATTTGATTACAAGACATTAGATGTTAAATTAGAAATTGTTTGTAGCCCCGTGAGGCAGGAGCCAGCGGTTCCCGGCTGCGCTCGCGGTCGTCGTCGGGCGGCGGCGAGGGGGGCGGAGGGGGCGGAGGCCGACGCCCGCCGCCGCTGCACAGCGTGTCGTCGGAGCCCGTGCTGCCGCAGGCCAGCGTCATGCTCGCGCAACTGCTCTCCGCGCAGCACTGTACGTATTGAAACACATGTTTGCAGATGTGTGACACTGGTTGCTTTTATTAGATACGTTTCGGATAAGATCTTGATCGAGGAATGGCGTTGTTCTTTGCTTATTTTTGATATAGAGATGTCCAAAGTAAGAAGCCAGTGCAGCGTATCAGTGTGTATCTACACCACTATTATAAACCAAAATGTTTGTTTGTTTTACGCACTAGAAGCAGGTACTACTGGACCTAACTGATTTTGTGTTGGTGTTGGATAACCCATTTATGGAGGAATGCTTTATTACATCACGCTTCGACCAATAAGATCGTAGTTAACGCGGTTTAAACTGCGTGGCATAGCTATGTATAAAAGTAGTATAATAAGCAGTAAAAGTAGTATAATAGCTAAAAAATAAAAATAATGCATTTATTACTTATTTTCGTAATCATTACCTAATCATTTCTGATGTAATCGATCGTGTACTAAGCCAGACGTTGCATCTTGTTATCGTTCGTTACGGTCACTCAGTGCGCGTGTGACGTAGCGCGATGGCGCGAGGTGGGCGGGGCTCGAGTGCGCCAATCACATTCGTGCAATTTTGTATTGTAATCTTAATGAGTTTGCATCCTGTCTATCTGCATAATTTACTGTCTAATTACTGTAATTTACTCTAAAAGATGATATTTTTATGTAATCAGAATAATAATCTAAAAAAAGGTGTTCCCTTAGTACTCAAACTTATTCATAAATTTGAAAAACAAAATAAATTGTATTTTTATTTCCAGCTCAAAGTTTGTACAAGCTGAACAGTAGCGAGGAGGGGGCGAGTGTCGCGGACCCGCTGCGGTCGCCCGGCACGCGCGGCCAGCCCTCGCCCATCGGCAGTGACGTCATGTCGCCGCACCATGTGGGTCTCTTACATTACTAGTAATCTATGTCTATCACTTCATTATGCGACAATAGTATGTTGATAATAATGCTAAGTCGCCTCCTTAGTTACTGGGCTATTGCAGCTTTTCTTACGTGTAAATGCGAAAATGTGTGAGGACGGATGAATGGATATCCTTCCATTAATTTAGTACTACTTTAACGTAAAAACTACTTAAACGATTTTGATAGAGTTTGCTACAGATGTTCCTTATAACCTGGAATATACCGCATAGGACACTAATTTCTTGATTTTTATCCCGAAATTCCCACGGGATTGGCAGCTACAGGTAGTTAAATAACATGTCCCCCGCAGTCCCTGTCGCCGGTGACGTCTCCGGGCGCGAGTCCGCCGCGCGCGGGCTCCCCGCGGCGCTCGCACCTGCACGCGGAGCAGAAGCGCCGCTACAACATCAAGAACGGCTTCGACACGCTGCAGGCGCTCATACCGCACCTCAACTCCAACCCCGCCGCTAAGGTACACACAATAACTACTTTATGTAGAGACATAATAAGGTTTGGATTGTAATACCAACTTTGACTTACAATATCGACTAGTATTTTTATTAACTTGAAATAAGCTTACTGCAACTCCTCAACATAACTGCTGCTATAATATACTTTTAATTTCAACTTTCTCTCGTTACATATGAGATGTACATTGCAATATCATTAAATGATTTATCGATCGATCATAAAAAGAAATAATTATTTCATGTTGTGTAACAGCTGATGTATCGTTAAGCCGATCCAGCCGCCTATTGAGATAAGTTCAATATTTGTTGTCGATAAGATAGGCTTTAATAAATCCTTTACAAACAGATAAGCAAGGCGGCGATGCTTCAGAAGGGCGCAGAGTACATAAAGCAGCTCAAAGCCGAGAGGAACCAGATTAAAGAGGAAATGGAAAGTTTGCGACAACAGATTGAATGCTTAAATAATTCGATATCGTAAGTATCGTTTACTTTCAAATGGCTAATTTAATATATAAACTTTTAAGTCCTATTAAACTTTTCACATAAAATGGCATTTTTTGAAACTTGTAGAGTGGAAAAATAGGACTTTATTTTTCAAGTCTTCATTCTGCAATCTGCTCTTTGAACTTCTCTTCGGTTTTGCTCTTATAAACAATTGATACAAATGATCATTCTTTTATCGTTATATCCTTTATCATTGGGTGAAAGAAAACTTTTTGGGAAATCCTTTGGAAAATCGGACCCTTGGGATGGGCCTAGTAGATATTGTAAAGGCGAATGTTTGTGAGTGTAAGCGAGTGTGAATGTTTACTCTTTCATGCAAAAACTACTGAATCAATTAAGATTAAATTTGTTGCAGATGTTTCTTATAAGTAAGACTAACACATAGGATACTTTTTATCCCAATATTCCCACGGGATAAGGTTTCGCGCGGGTAAAACTGCTGGGCCCAGCTAGTATATAGATATATAGATGTAAGCCGTGGTTCAATAAGCCATTCCCGGTTGCAGTAACTGCCACTCGCTGCTGCCGGCGACGGGCGCGCCGGTGTCGCGCGCGCGCGCCGGCCGCCTGCGCGAGATGTTCGCGCGACACGTCGCCGCGCGCACCGCGCACAACTGGAAGTACTGGCTCGTATCCTTTGAATGACCACTACGATACAGTACAACGCACAGCTAGGGGCTCGCAATATAATACAGGGTAGGGTAGTGACGATAGCATGATAATAAATGAAAGCGCTAGAAGTGCTAATTTGAATACCAACACATTGAATACAACGCACAGCTAAGAAACACTTCTTGAGGTATACAGGGTAGGGTAGCAACGATAACATGAATTCTTTGTTTTCTCTTCATTCTTTGACAGTTTTACATCGATCAATTTAATACTAATACATAGATAGATAGACAATCCATTTATTTGATACCACAGAGTCACAAAGTCTGCAGACAAAAGAGCATCTTGTATCACAGCCAAAGAACATAAAATAGATATAACAAAATAGTTGAACGTAGAAACATCTAGCGTACTAGAGCGTCTCTAAGGGCCGATTTTTCCATCGCCAGATAACTTTATTCGACGAATAACTTTGAAATTTTGACAGTTATTTCATACAAAATCTGTCAAACGTCAATTTTATTCGTCGAATAAAAGTTATCTGGCGATGGAAAAATCGGCCCTTAATGAGATATACAGGGTAGCAAAGATAACATGACAATAAATAAAAGCACTAAAAGGGCTACTTTATAGGAATACCTTTAATTTTATTAGGCCTCTAAGGTGTTCGTGATTGCTTGCGTCTCTTGTCATACTTTGATCCCCGCTAATAAGTACCGTTTGTTTACTAGTGCTGCTATAAATACGACATTATGGAACTAAATGTCAACATGTTAAAATGTAAAATATACTACGCTCTCATATCTATACTCTTACTGTAAAACATGCAACTTTTATATATTCTGCCTCCCCTGTGACCTCTTATTTAATCCTGTCGATAATATACTGATATATAACCTATAGTAATAGTAGTCAATGATAAACGTTTTAATATGAGTAACATAGATAACCAAATACAAAGTTTTATGAGACGATATCGTTATCTTGCAATCGGACCGCGTTATGTTGTCGATAAATATGTAAATTATGTATTTATTATCTACATTACGGGGAAGGTATGAAGTCCGTGACCCAAATTGTGATAAACTGTCTGGGCACGCCAACTTTAGATTAATATTGTGTCAAAATATCGACTATATTACTAAGAACTTATATTATTAATAAACTATTTATAGGATATATTCGTGTAGAATTCGGTCATATCACATAAATGTATTGGCGAGATAAATGGATTAACATTTCATAGCTTTTTTCTATTGTATATCGTATATGTCTATTTTCACCATTTACATTTTATCAGAGTTATTTGACTATGCTTCTTTTTCAAGGCCATGCACAAGTTATATAATTGCAGTTTCTTAAAAAAGCGGCCCTTAAAAAGGGGTGTTTATAAGCACGTCACAGATATAGCTAATAAAAATACTAGTTACATTTTAAGTTAGATGTAACCGATCCCTCCCTCGGTCATAGCAGTGTGGTAAGTATACTTACTTACCACGGAAATTTCGAAACGCACCGCAAGAGATTCAGTTCGGTAGAACGACTTATCAAATAGGAGTTGGTGTAAGTAGTAAGGTGCTCAGTCGGTAGGGTAACTTATCAAGTAGTAGGTAGTATAAGCAAAGTATGTGTGTAGTACAGTGACGTTCTTGGTAGTGTCAGTAGTAAGGGGTCCAGTTCGATAGGTTAACAAGTATAGCACGCTCGCACGGATGCAGTGGCGAGCGGGACGCGTTATAATTTACGCAGGTGCGACAGAGATAGATAGCTACTATATTTCATGTGAATTACGACCGGACTTTAGTAGGTATTATGAGTATTGTGTGTACGATGATGTTCCTGAGCGGTGCAGTTCAGCGCGGTGAGCGCGGCGCTGGTGGAGTCGTTCAGCGCGTGCGTGTCGTGCGGCGCGCCCGCGGACCTCGTGCGCACCACGCTGCTCTGGGCCGAGCAGCACTGCTCGCTCGTCGAGATGAGGCCGGGTATGACACCATGATTACACTCATAAGTACTATACAAAAATGATATTAATTACATTTTGAAACATATTGGACAGTCCTTTAAATATAGCTTCTTTTTATTTTCGGACTTGACAACCATGTGCACTTGAAAAATTGTTTCAAAACGCAATTTATTAGAATAGACCCAGTCAGTAATGTGTGTGTATGTGTGTGTAGCGGTGCTGAACTCGCTGCGCGTGCTGTGCACGTCGACGGACATCCTGTCGTGCCCCGAGCGCCTGCCCGAGGAGGCGCGCGCGGCCGTGGCCAGCGGCGCCGCCGTCAAGACCGAGCCCACATAACGAGCGCCAAAACACACCTTATGCCCGCGCCCTAACGTCCACATTGCAGTGCTGTGACATTGACGTCCGCTAGTATCGTCACCCATGTAGTTTGACGTTTCCGAAATAGTTTAAAAACTATGTTTGTCTATTCCGAGTGGCTGTATCGAAAATATTTTAAGCTTTAATGGTGTCGAATGTTGTTGTCGATTTGGATATATGTATTTGTATTTAAAAAACGGGTTGTTAAATTAAGCACAAGGACCGAAGACGTTCGTGATTCGTCGCTTTGTTAGTCTACAGTTTGTAACTTTTATCATCACATTTATATCATTCGGATCTTCGCCGGCTGAATTCGATATGATTAAATGAATTTCAAATGTATCTTCATGCTGTTGTAACTCTTGTTGACTTGTAATAAAGGTCATGTTATAAATTAATTTGAGTATAATATAATGTTATCCAAAATTTTATTTTGCTTGGTAAATGGTTATATTCGAAATTATATTAAAATTAATAATAAACTTTGGAGTGAAATTTTGTGTGTTGTGCCTTAAAATGTTTTAATAACAATTGTTTCTATATTTAAAAATGTAAAATGGCGAACACTTATAATATATAATGTTAATTGACTATGATCAGTTAATAATATAAATCGTAATAAATATTATACACCAATATTTTGAAAATATGGGACTTATTAAAATTAGAATATCTGTAGCAGTAACTGAATCCATATATCCAATAAAAATATCAAAAATGATAGTCGATTACATATCTTTAAAAAATACAAAATAAATGTCGTATTACCAGACGGCACACTAGCTATCAAGTATTCTGTGACGGCTCGGGTCGATCACCGCGCTCAGCTGTGTATCGCAGCGTTCGGTGTAGAATAACAATAAAATTCGGCGGGATTTTGAAAATCTTTGACTTATCATAACTTTTTAAATAAAAGCAAAAGAAAAAAACTAACTTCACTATTATATTGTCACCCGTCGTTTACATTAGCTGTGAGATAAGGTATCGCAATTTCAAAATAAGGGTGTATACTTGTTGAATTTTATACCGAATATGAAGAAATCAATATTTATGTATATTTATTAAATATATACTTAATATCTTATTAATATACTGATATCGAATCTATATTACTCTCTTTCATTCACATGTAATTTTTCTGTTGAATGAAAGAGAGAAGTGGATTAACAATATATTTGTTATATTTACGGTAAATATTTTCTGTGTGATATAATCATAAAATGCAAAATAATTATTTTAATATGCTTTGGATTTGAAAAATTGTAACATTTTTGGATTGTTATTAAAATAATGCAGCTGAAATTTGTACATACATGAAATTGCAATTAATGGAGTTTATATAACTTTTTAATCAATAACATTACGGAAACTTGGTGTTCATTTTTACAATGCAATACAGACATTATTAACGAAATAATCTGTGAGTAAATAAAATTTGTTATAAAATTTTTGATCCAACGGAAAATAGTCAATATAATGTATGTAGTTGGTAAGAAAAACCGTGCCTTGAAAGGTCAAAATGGCTTGAACGAGTGCCTTTTAGATGACGTAACACAGACATGTATAATAGACAACATTTATAGTATGTTATGTTTTACCAAAGATATATTTTAGCAGGTCCCATAGTTTGATGCTAACTGTATAAAACAACACCGAAAGTTAACAATACCACCCGTCCCCTTCAATTAGACGAGAATACCAATTTACATAGCTATAAGTAATACAAAAGAATTTATTAAAACATTTCGAGATTTAATTAAGTATAATGTACTGTAATTATGTTTATTTACGTAAGTACTGTAAGTAAAAATATTTTTTTATATTGTGCATTGACACAAAATGTTTTATATTATTATATAAATTGGTGCCAACGTAAATATTGTTGTATTTTGTTATATAGTGTTAATTCTATGATGTATCGTTCGTTCGAGTGGTTGCACGTTGTATGGGTGCGCTGCGCCTCGCGCCGCCGCGCATGTCAGCTTTAAAAGTTGTGTGCAATTGTTGTTCTATTGGAAATACAAAAATGAAAACAAAACTCTCTTTTATTTATATTTTTATTTAATAAAACAAAACAAATACATTCTCTAACAATATTGTTAGTCGTCAAAATTATTGTACGTAATACTTTAATATTATAAATGCTTATCGGATTATTCATTGCTATATAAATACTTCAGTCTCATCTATTTAGATATTATTTAGACTTTTATTCAAGTTAATGTCAAATCACAAGTGTACATTTATTATTATAGTCATTATTATTTGTCTACTGTTTCATAATTATTATAGTTATGAGGTGGGAAGTGTTCAAGTTGGGACGCATAAAATGCGTTACAGATTCCGATTCAAAAGTGTTTCGGACTATGGGGTAGTTACCTAGTCTAGCAACCTTTACTCAATACTCTTGTTCGATGGTAATTAGTTCAATTATATATTATTTTTCTGAGTGAAATAGTGCCACGAGTGCCACAACGTTATCTGACCCGGCAAAAAATGGAACTTATACTGTCATTTTGTGTGAACTAAAATGTCATTTGAATTCATTTGTAAATTACGATTGCAGCGACACCATGACAGATATGATTGTGGCACTATACATGAAGAATGAGCTATTTGTATGTGCAGATTAATTGAAGATATCCCTCTGGTTGTGACGTATCAATGTAGCCGGTTGGCTGCTGCGAGCATGCGCGCGAGGCGCGAGGCGGGCTGCGAGAGCAGAGTGGACACCGCGCCGCACTCCGCCACGCGCCCTTCTTCCAGCACCACCGCGCGGTCGTATCCGCGCACTGATGATACGCGGTGCTGTTGAGTTCATATTACATGTTATTTACTCGTAGTATATATAACATTAGAAGAAGTACAGTCAGCATCAGATGAAAGGTGGGGGATACCTTTTATCTGACACTGACTGTAAAAGTGTATGTATACATTCAAAGACTATGTTGAAGAAATCTTAAACAAAATAATTGCATTTTAAATTAAATCCGTTTCCACAAGCAATTACTAAAAGTAAAATCTTAACTAATTTGAGTTTACGAGCGTAATTAATTCAAATTATATTTAGTTTACGTTCCAAATAAAACAAAAAACGAAGCATACCGCAACAGTGAGAAGCGTAGTATTAGGCGCGACAGCAGCTAGCGCGGCCAGCAGCGCCCTCTCGTGGTGCGCGTCGAGTGCCGCGGCGGGCTCGTCGAGCACGAGCACGGCGGCCGCGCGCGCGTGCAGCGCCGCCCGCGCCGCGCCCGCGCGCGCGCACCGCCCCACAGACCACCCGCCGCCGCCGCCGCCCACCACGCACTCTGATACACATACCATATTGTCATGGTGAGGAAGGAAGGGATACACGCGAAAGGTATTATTTAAGTTATGTAGAACTCAAGACGGTGCTAGAATCGCGCGAAGTAGGTTTAGTAGGAGAAAAACGTATAAGTACGTATAACGAACACTTGAAAGTTAGTATGTACTTATTGTTTATGATAAGTAAAACTCGAGTACAACTACAGTCTTAAGCGCGAAGTAGGTGTAGTCTAGTCTGCACAGTTGTCGGTACCTTTTCTAGTCATTTTGTGCGAACTATATCGAATTGATTCAAGGTTGAGGTTTAATTGTAATCTTTATGAAATTATCTACATGAATAGTGAGAACTTTTGTAATTAATAATATAATAACTAATTCAAACGTTACCTAATCCGGCCGGTTGAGCGCTGACGAAATCGAACAAGCTGACCGCTTTCAAACAGTGCCATATCTCTTCGTCAGTATGGACGGCGAGCGGGTCCAGGTTCTCCCGGAGTGTTCCCGAGAACAACACCGGGTCTTGGGGCATCACCACCACGCGATGTCTCAGCGTCCGCAACGGAACACTTCGCAACTCCTGTCCATCCAATAAGATGCGACCGCTCGCGATGGTAGTGGCACCGACACATGATAACACTAAAGTTGATTTACCACTCCCACTTCTACCGCATATTGCAACCTTTAAAAAAAACGACATTTTATGCAAGTCATCGACCGACATGGTTTACTCAATATAAATGGTTTTGAACTTGAAATATTTACCTTTTCTCCGGGCGCTATACTGATATTAATGTTATTTAAAACACAAGTCGAACCAGATTCTAATTGTACACTGACATTCTCGAATTCTAATTTTCCATCTCTCTGCCAATTCGAAGGTAAAGGACCTGAGGAAAATTTTACATAATAATTATGTTATGTATTTAGTAATTTAGGTGCGTAAAGATTAAAGATATCTTACAGTCTTCCCTGTAGTCTTCTTGTGGAATATTGGTATCGGTGTGAAGTCTTTCAAGAGCAGCAAGTTGCTGGTCCAAGTCGGCTCTGCACTTGGCGAGATGTGCCAGGTACGCGGGCAGTAAGAGGGAGTACGTGCCGGCGAGGCCAGCCGCCGCCACGCTGCCTCCGCTCAGGGCTACTCCCAGGGACACGCACACACTCACTGCACCAACCAAGTCCTAAAACAAACATTAGAATTATATGAAACGTGATCTGTTGTCATAATTAAGACGGGTAAGTACGATTTATTTTCATTTAGTGCATTTTAAATCAATTAAAAAACTATATATTATGATTATCTTACCAAACTGAGCCCCAACCAGCGGTTTGCTGCATTAATTAGCAATAACGTATTATGATTACTATCAAGTCTTTGGAAAAAAGCTGCTCTCATTCTAGACTGCAGTCTGCCCGCGCGTACCGTCGCTGCGCCTGTGCACGTCTCTGCGCATAAGGACACCACGCTCGCTGCACTGTGACCTTCTGCACGTTGAAATGCTCTAAAATTAAAATATAGTATTATTATATAAAAACGAAAATCAATTAAAAGAAGACTATTAGCAAAATATCATAAATTCTAAACGTACCTCGCGTTAGACAAGTATATTGATTGTAAAGTGAAGTAACATAAAACAGCGGGAAGCAACACGAGGATGCTCCAGGGAGCCATCACAGCGCTGACCAACAGGGCGGCGACACACACTAGCACCAGTTGGCCCCAGCGGCTTATTGCAGTCGGCAGTTTCTAGGAGGTAAAACATAGATTAGGCTTTTTTTGTTTGCACTGATTTTCAGGTGATATATGTTTATGTACGAGTATATAAATGAAAATGAATAATTGATATGTATGTACGATGGGTGTGTAATAAAATGTAACTCTACCTCCCATATCAATTCGCAAGTTTTTTTAATTATTATTCACAGATTCTCAAATAAATAAGTGGTGTTTATACCTTGTCGACGACCTGTACGTCTGCGGCGAACCGATGCAGCGTGTGTCCGGGCGGCGTGGCGCGGTAGTGCTGTGCGGTGGCGTGCAGCGCGGCGTGCAGCGCGCGCTCGTGCAGGCGGCGCCGCGCGCGCGCCCCGCCCGCCGCGCACGCGCATCCCGCGCACCACGATGCGACCGCGCTCGCCGCGCACCAACACATGTACGCTTGCACCAGGGACCACGTCTATCGAACGAGGTACAATAAGTGTTACTATCAAATTCACAGGATAATTATCGCTGTTGTAAGTTTCTCGGAAGAAAAAGTCTGAAGTGCGTTGAGATTGTGCGGTTCAAAAAATCTGAACCTCTAACTTGAATCAAAAGACAACTTCAAAATAGTTGGCAATTTATTTACTATATATAGATTACCGTATCAACAGGAGCATCATCGGGGACTTGCACTGATAGTTTAGCGAGCCAGCTGTCTGCACCGACGACGAATGCCTGCGCGCACGCCGCCGCGAACCAATACGCTGCTCCCCACCACCCGCAAGCCTTTGCGTACTCCCACCAAAGGCTAAACTGTGAGTTTTATTAGTTTTAAATAGTTATGCTAAGTACTGGGAAGTCGTCAGTTAATCATTATCAAGGTTCAACATAATTTTTTGTGATATATTTTAATCGTTTTGTAACTTACCTCGCTAATAATGGCTTCTTCATTTTCTTCTCTTGGGGCGGGAGGTTGTTCAGTAATGACAGTAGACATGGTATCCCCTCCATTGGATGTGAGTGAATTATATGCGGATTCGACAGCATTTTCATCAGTGACACCGACACCTGAATGAACAATAGGTTTAAATCAATGCAAGGTCTATTTAGACACGATTGTTTATTTAAACCAACGACAATGGCGACGAACTTAGAACATGAATGCAAAGCTTAGCCAAGATCACGAACAGTTTTTCCGAATGCGTCTATATGGTCGTCTATAGGGGAAGTGTGGAGGAATGGGATGGGAAAGGAAGTGGGGTAGTTGGGGAGTGGGGAAGTTGAGGGAGTGGGGTAGTTGGGGAAGTGGGGTAGTTGGGGGAGTGGGGTAGTTGGGGGAGTGGGGTAGTTGGGGGAGTGGGGTAGTTGGGGAAGTGGGGCAGTTGGGGAAGGGGAGTGGGGCAGTTGGGAAAGTGGGGTAGTTGGGGAGTGGGGTAGTTGGGGAGGTGGGGCTATATGGTCGTCTATAGGGGAAGTGTGGAGGAATGGGATGGGAAAGGAAGTGGGGTAGTTGGGGAGTGGGGAAGTTGAGGCAGTGGGGTAGTTGGGGAAGTGGGGTAGTTGGGGGAGTGGGGTAGTTGGGGGAGTGGGGTAGTTGGGGGAGTGGGGTAGTTGGGGAAGTGGGGCAGTTGGGGAGGTGGGGCAGTTGGGAAAGTGGGGTAGTTGAGGATATGGGGGAGTAGGGTAGTTGGGGGAGTAGGGTAGTTGGGGAAGTGGGGTAGTTGGGGGAGTAGGGTAGTTGGAGAAGTGGGGTAGTTTGGGGAGTAGGGTAGTGGGGTAGTTGGGGAAGTAGGGTAGTTGGGGCAGGGGTAATTAAGGATGTGGGATAGTTGGAGGAGTGGGGTAGTTGGGGAAGTGGGGTAGTTTAGGAAGTAGGGTAGTTGGGAAAGTGGGGTAGTTGGGGAAGTGGGGTAGTTGGGGAAGTGGGGTAGTTGGGGGAGTGGGGCAGTTGGGGAAGTGGGGTAGTTGGGGGAGTGGGGTAGTTGGGGAAGTGGGGTAGTTGGGGGAGTGGGGTAGTTGGGGGAGTAGGGCAGTTGGGGAGGTGGGGCAGTTGGGAAAGTGGGGTAGTTTAGGAAGTAGGGTAGTTGGGGAAGGGGGGGTAGTTAGGGGAGTGGGGTATTTGGAAAAGTGGGGTAGTTGGGGGAGTGGGGTAGTTTAGGAAATAGGGTAGTTGAGGAAGTGGGGTAGTTGGGGGAGTGGGGTAGTTGGGGAAGTGGGGCAGTTGGGGAAGGGGAGTGGGGCAGTTGGGGAAGTGGGGTAGTTGGGGAGTGGGGTAGTTGGGGAGGTGGGGCTATATGGTCGTCTATATGGTCGTCTATAGGGGAAGTGTGGAGGAATGGGATGGGAAAGGAAGTGGGGTAGTTGGGGAGTGGGGAAGTTGAGGCAGTGGGGTAGTTGGGGAAGTGGGGTAGTTGGGGGAGTGGGGTAGTTGGAGGAGTGGGGTAGTTGGGGGAGTGGGGTAGTTGGGGAAGTGGGGCAGTTGGGGAGGTGGGGCAGTTGGGAAAGTGGGGTAGTTGAGGATATGGGGGAGTAGGGTAGTTGGGGGAGTAGGGTAGTTGGGGAAGTGGGGTAGTTGGGGGAGTAGGGTAGTTGGAGAAGTGGGGTAGTTTGGGGAGTAGGGTAGTGGGGTAGTTGGGGAAGTAGGGTAGTTGGGGCAGGGGTAATTGGGGATGTGGGATAGTTGGAGGAGTGGGGTAGTTGGGGAAGTGGGGTAGTTTAGGAAGTAGGGTAGTTGGGGAAGTGGGGTAGTTGGGGGAGTGGGGTAGTTGGGGAAGTGGGGTAGTTGGGGAAGTGGGGTAGTTGGGGGAGTGGGGCAGTTGGGGAAGTGGGGTAGTTGGGGGAGTGGGGTAGTTGGGGGAGTAGGGCAGTTGGGGAGGTGGGGCAGTTGGGAAAGTGGGGTAGTTAAGGAAGGAGGGTTGGTTGGGGGAGTGGGGTAGTTGGAAAAGTGGGGTAGTTGGGGGAGTGGGGTAGTTTAGGAAATAGGGTAGTTGGGGAAGTGGGGTAGTTGGGGGAGTGGGGTAGTTGGGGGAGTAGGGCAGTTGGGGAGGTGGGGCAGTTGGGAAAGTGGGGTAGTTTAGGAAGTAGGGTAGTTGGGGAAGGGGGGGTAGTTAGGGGAGTGGGGTATTTGGAAAAGTGGGGTAGTTGGGGGAGTGGGGTAGTTTAGGAAATAGGGTAGTTGAGGAAGTGGGGTAGTTGGGGGAGTGGGGTAGTTGGGGAAGTGGGGTAGTTGGGGGAGTGGGGCAGTTGGGGAAGTGGGGTAGTTGGGGGAGTGGGGCAGTTGGGGTAGTTGGGGAAGGGGGGTAGTTGGGGGAGTGGGGTAGTTGGGGAGGTGGGGCAGTTGGGAAAGTGGGGTAGTTGGGGAAGGGGGGTAGTTGGGGGAGTGGGGTAGTTGGGGGAGTGGGGTAGTTTAGGAAATAGGGTAGTTGGGGAAGTGGGGTAGTTGGGGGAGTGGGGTAGTTGGGGAAGTGGGGTAGTTGGGGGAGTGGGGTAGTTGGGGAAGTGGGGTAGTTGGGGGAGTGGGGTAGTTGGGGGAGTAGGGCAGTTGGGGAGGTGGGGCAGTTGGGAAAGTGGGGTAGTTTAGGAAGTAGGGTAGTTGGGGAAGGGGGCTAGTTGGGGGAGTGGGGTAGTTGGAAAAGTGGGGTAGTTGGGGGAGTGGGGTAGTTTAGGAAATAGGGTAGTTGAGGAAGTGGGGTAGTTGGGGGAGTGGGGTAGTTGGGGAAGTGGGGTAGTTGGGGGAGTGGGGCAGTTGGGGAAGTGGGGGAGTAGGGCAGTTGGGGAGGTGGGGCAGTTGGGAAAGTGGGGTAGTTTAGGAAGTAGGGTAGTTGGGGAAGGGGGGGTAGTTGGGGGAGTGGGGTATTTGGAAAAGTGGGGTAGTTGGGGGAGTGGGGTAGTTTAGGAAATAGGGTAGTTGGGGAAGTGGGGTAGTTGGGGTAGTTGGGGGAGTGAGGTAGTTGGGGAAGTGGGGTAGTTGGGGATGTGGGATAGTTGGGGAAGTGGGGCAGTTGCGGAAGTAGGGTAGTTGGGGAAAGGGGGTAGTTGGGGGAGTGGCGTAGTTGGAAAAGTGGGGTAGTTGGGGGAGTGGGGTAGTTTAGGAAATAGGGTAGTTGGGGAAGTGGGGTAGTTGGGGGAGTGGGGTAGTTGGGGAAGTGGGGTAGTTGGGGAGGTGGGGCTATATGGTCGTCTATATGGTCGTCTATAGGGGAAGTGTGGAGGAATGGGATGGGAAAGGAAGTGGGGTAGTTGGGGAGTGGGGAAGTTGAGGGAGTGGGGTAGTTGGGAAAGTGGGGTAGTTGGGGGAGTGGGGTAGTTGGGGGAGTGGGGTAGTTGGGGAAGTGGGGCAGTTGGGGAGGTGGGGCAGTTGGGAAAGTGGGGTAGTTGAGGATATGGGGGAGTAGGGTAGTTGGGGGAGTAGGGTAGTTGGGGAAGTGGGGTAGTTGGGGGAGTAGGGTAGTTGGAGAAGTGGGGTAGTTTGGGGAGTAGGGTAGTGGGGTAGTTGGGGAAGTAGGGTAGTTGGGGCAGGGGTAATTGGGGATGTGGGATAGTTGGAGGAGTGGGGTAGTTGGGGAAGTGGGGTAGTTTAGGAAGTAGGGTGGTTGGGGAAGTGGGGTAGTTGGGGGAGTGAGGTAGTTGGGGAAGTGGGGTAGTTGGGGATGTGGGATAGTTGGGGAAGTGGGGCAGTTGCGGAAGTGGAGTAGTTTAGGAAGTAGGGTAGTTGGGGAAAGGGGGTAGTTGGGGGAGTGGGGAAGTTGGAAAAGTGGGGTAGTTGGGGGAGTGGGGTAGTTTAGGAAATAGGGTAGTTGGGGAAGTGGGGTAGTTGGGGGAGTGGGGTAGTTGGGGATGTGGGATAGTTGGGGAAGTGGGGCAGTTGCGGAAGTGGAGTAGTTTAGGAAGTAGGGTAGTTGGGGAAAGGGGGTAGTTGGGGGAGTGGGGTAGTTGGAAAAGTGGGGTAGTTGGGGGAGTGGGGTAGTTTAGGAAATAGGGTAGTTGGGGAAGTGGGGGAGTGGGGCAGTTGGGGTAGTTGGGGAAGGGGGGTAGTTGGGGGAGTGGGGTAGTTGGGGAGGTGGGGCAGTTGGGAAAGTGGGGTAGTTGGGGAAGGGGGGTAGTTGGGGGAGTGGGGTAGTTTAGGAAATAGGGTAGTTGGGGAAGTGGGGTAGTTGGGGGAGTGGGGTAGTTGGGGAAGTGGGGTAGTTGGGGGAGTGGGGTAGTTGGGGAAGTGGGGTAGTTGGGGGAGTGGGGTAGTTGGGGGAGTAGGGCAGTTGGGGAGGTGGGGCAGTTGGGAAAGTGGGGTAGTTTAGGAAGTAGGGTAGTTGGGGAAGGGGGCTAGTTGGGGGAGTGGGGTAGTTGGAAAAGTGGGGTAGTTGGGGGAGTGGGGTAGTTTAGGAAATAGGGTAGTTGAGGAAGTGGGGTAGTTGGGGGAGTGGGGTAGTTGGGGAAGTGGGGTAGTTGGGGAAGTGGGGTAGTTGGGGGAGTGGGGCAGTTGGGGAAGTGGGGGAGTAGGGCAGTTGGGGAGGTGGGGCAGTTGGGAAAGTGGGGTAGTTTAGGAAGTAGGGTAGTTGGGGAAGGGGGGGTAGTTGGGGGAGTGGGGTATTTGGAAAAGTGGGGTAGTTGGGGGAGTGGGGTAGTTTAGGAAATAGGGTAGTTGGGGAAGTGGGGTAGTTGGGGTAGTTGGGGGAGTGAGGTAGTTGGGGAAGTGGGGTAGTTGGGGATGTGGGATAGTTGGGGAAGTGGGGCAGTTGCGGAAGTGGAGTAGTTTAGGAAGTAGGGTAGTTGGGGAAAGGGGGTAGTTGGGGGAGTGGCGTAGTTGGAAAAGTGGGGTAGTTGGGGGAGTGGGGTAGTTTAGGAAATAGGGTAGTTGGGGAAGTGGGGTAGTTGGGGGAGTGGGGTAGTTGGGGAAGTGGGGTAGTTGGGGAGGTGGGGCTATATGGTCGTCTATATGGTCGTCTATAGGGGAAGTGTGGAGGAATGGGATGGGAAAGGAAGTGGGGTAGTTGGGGAGTGGGGAAGTTGAGGGAGTGGGGTAGTTGGGGAAGTGGGGTAGTTGGGGGAGTGGGGTAGTTGGGGGAGTGGGGTAGTTGGGGAAGTGGGGCAGTTGGGGAGGTGGGGCAGTTGGGAAAGTGGGGTAGTTGAGGATATGGGGGAGTAGGGTAGTTGGGGGAGTAGGGTAGTTGGGGAAGTGGGGTAGTTGGGGGAGTAGGGTAGTTGGAGAAGTGGGGTAGTTTGGGGAGTAGGGTAGTGGGGTAGTTGGGGAAGTAGGGTAGTTGGGGCAGGGGTAATTGGGGATGTGGGATAGTTGGAGGAGTGGGGTAGTTGGGGAAGTGGGGTAGTTTAGGAAGTAGGGTGGTTGGGGAAGTGGGGTAGTTGGGGGAGTGAGGTAGTTGGGGAAGTGGGGTAGTTGGGGATGTGGGATAGTTGGGGAAGTGGGGCAGTTGCGGAAGTGGAGTAGTTTAGGAAGTAGGGTAGTTGGGGAAAGGGGGTAGTTGGGGGAGTGGGGAAGTTGGAAAAGTGGGGTAGTTGGGGGAGTGGGGTAGTTTAGGAAATAGGGTAGTTGGGGAAGTGGGGTAGTTGGGGGAGTGGGGTAGTTGGGGATGTGGGATAGTTGGGGAAGTGGGGCAGTTGCGGAAGTGGAGTAGTTTAGGAAGTAGGGTAGTTGGGGAAAGGGGGTAGTTGGGGGAGTGGGGTAGTTGGAAAAGTGGGGTAGTTGGGGGAGTGGGGTAGTTTAGGAAATAGGGTAGTTGGGGAAGTGGGGTAGTTGGGGGAGTGGGGTAGTTGGGGAAGTGGGGTAGTTGGGGAAGTGGGGTTGTTGGGGGAGTGGGGCAGTTGGGGACGCTGGGGAGTGGGGTAGTTGGGGGAGTGGGGTAGTTGGGGAAGTGGGTTAGTTGGGGGACTAGGATAGTTGGAGGAGTGGGGTAGTTGGAAGAGTGGCGTAGTTAGAAGTGGAGTGGTTGTGAGAATGAGATGAATTATGGAGTGGTGTGGTTTGGATTGGGGAAGAGGCGAAGAAAGGGGTTTACCCACTACCCCTATCACGCTAAAAAGTGGGGTTGTAAGTGTGATTCTATTTTAGTATAGGATTAGCACGCCATTGTACGACAAAAGATAAACAAAAGCGTTATCTCGTGGAGACATTGCGATTCAGTTTGATATTGTACAATGGCACTTCGGTATGTGATACTAATTAGTTCCTCGTTTGTTAGGGCTCACACCCTAATATGTTGTGGCGGGACTTGTGTTTGTTTCCCAAAAGTAAGCCGACGACAGGAGTAAAGGAGAAAATGAAAGTAAGGTGTGCTTCAACTTCACTGCCTTTATTGCGACTGTCTCATACTACAATGCGGCCCGTGGCCGAACACGATACCATGATTATGTACCTATGTATAATATACAATTACACTTATATCTAAGTATATTATAATTATAAGGTGTTTGTACATCCTGCCGAATTAAAATAAGAAACAAGCAAATATAACAAACTAGAAATCTTAAAATCTCTTAATTAATGTTATGTTTAATGTAAGTACCTATATATAATTATAATGTATCTTAAAATATATTAACAACTAATTAAGTCGATGACATTAAAATTATAAGATATTGAACGGAGACGTAGCCTTGTCCACCGCGAGACGGACGTTGGGCTTTGGTAGTGGTTCGTCGTCTACCCCCGCGCGAGCAGGAACTGGACCAACTTCAATGTTTCGATCTTGTCCGTTAGTCCGATGTTTCAGACACGTCGGAAAACGTTTTGTTCTTGCGACTGCAAAACTTCCTCCAGCCAGGACAATTAATCCGCAAATTGTATACAGAACATAATAATGTTGTTCATGTGTTGAAGAGGTGATACTTAAAGTTTGCTGATGCTTTATGTCTTCTATTTGATTGTTCAAAACCTTGAACATCTCTTCATGATCTTCGGGTATAAAGGACGGACGATTTGCCGGTATAATAATTTGGTTAACTTTCGATTCTTGGAATTGTAAAATACTTTCTTCAATGACGTTGAACTCAGTTTTAAAATTGTTTCTCGAGTGAATTATGAGGTTATTAGTCTTCAACATGCACCCCGGGGCAAGAGAGATTAACCCTGTGCCGTATAGTGTTTGTGACGACACATCAGCTGAGCAAAATATCCGTATCAAACATTGTTTACAACAATGGTACAGCCAGGTGTTCCGTTTGTGCATTTGTAGCCACTTATCTGTGCAACTTGATACCTCTGAGCGGCATGACAATAATTTCTTATCATTTAATATTATTTGAGCTTCACATATAGTAGAAGAGGCCTTGATGTCATATGTTGGCGAGTTTATGTAACATAAAAGCTGATGTTCATTTATGTTTCTGCACGTAGAAATATCTTCGTAATTAAGTGGTATTATTAAATCTTTCTTGAGGTTGATTGCGGCATATGTAGATGTTGTTTTGATGCGTATTATTTTGTTTTGGCTTGTATTATGTGGAATCGGGATAATCTTGTTCAATTCATATTGTTCGTTATTTATAAGCGGCAATTTAACCTCGAATATTAGAAAATCCTTAGTTAGCCGTAGGTGAACCCTGGTCAGTTGGTACATTTCTCGAACGCAGTGGTGGCTGTTACCGCACGGTAAGGACAGCTCGCTAGGTAACTGTCCTGATATTATATTCAACTGATGCTGAAGTTGTTCTGGTTTCAGCAAGTGTATGTCGATACGACCACTTCGTACGTCAGTTATTAAATCTAACAACGACTGCTGAATTCGTCTAATGTTAGAAATGACCATGTTAGCTGCAAGTGCCGTAGATATAATATAATTCGAGTTATTTCGTTCTAATTGTATGCGCTCCTGGGTTTCGTTTAAATGTTTATTTATTATTTGAAATTGCGTGTTCATAATTTTTTCGTTTCTCTTCAAAAGGTTATATTCGCCTTCTATAATCGATGTGTGATTTTTGTAGAGATTTAATAGATGTCGTTCATTTCCTTGTAACTGTTTTATATCTTTATCATATTTCTCCGCATATCTGTCATCCAAAACGCCGAACAAAGAGTTGGCCACGTATCCGATGCCGTTTATAAGTCCTCGTTTATGTCGGGTGCCGTGCTCAGATATCAGGAGGTCGTTGTAATGTTGTAACTCATTCATCTCGTGTTGAAGTTGTGCTGAGATAGATAAGAAGGAAGATTCTTGTTTGCAATAACGTTCTAAGTGAGTGATATAATTTTGGATGTTGTTGAAGCTTTGCCAATAAGTAGATACGTTGTAATAAACGATCATTTTCCACTCATCTTGTATCATCTGTAAGTCAGCAACCTTGTCAAGATAAATCAGTTTCGAAGTATTTAACTCAGTTATATTAAATGTTTGAGTCATGGATGGTGTTATGCACATAACGATCAGACACAATAATGTACAAATATAACTTCGTAAACCTTTTTTGGGGGTTGTACGTTGTGAGTGCCTCGGATGTGACTCTGTAGCGCTCTGTGAGAGTTCCGCATGGTCTTCCGGTTCTTCATCATTACTTGGCTGGTGTGTATCGATTGGCAAGCGAGACAATTTAGTGACGGGTCGTTTTGCAGAGCCGCTGTTTATTTTCAAAGAGACGACCCGCACACGACCGTCAGTGCCTGGATGTGTATCTGTTACCCTAGCCAAGGGCCAGCGAGCCGGTGGTACGTTCTCCTCTTTCATTAGTACCACGTCGCCTATTTCGAGATTGCGAGTTGGATGTTGCCACTTGTTTCGACTTTGTAATGTTTGCAAGTACTCCGCAGACCACCTTTTCCAAAAATCGTTGTACATTTTTTGTATCAGTTGCCACCGCGTTCTTATGTTTTTTGGTTCAATATCCGGTGACAGAGGCGTTGAAAGAACGGGGGCCCCGACCAAAAAGTGACCGGGAGTCAAACAATTTAAATCGTCTATGTCATCTGTGAGTGCTACCAAAGGCCTCGAGTTGAGACAGGCCTCTATTTGTGTCAGCAATGTCATAAACTCTTCAAATGTCAATTTCTGTTCCCCAAGGACTCTTCTTAGGTGATGTTTCATGCTCTTGACTGCCGACTCCCATAAACCACCAGCAGTCGGCCATGCAGGGGCATTGAAGTGCCACTCGATACCGAGGCTAGTTGCATTGTCTATGAGATCTATGTTGATGTAGTGTTGTATGGCTTCTTTGTATTCTTGTTTTAAGACTTTAGCTGCGCCCACGAAGTTAGTACCATTATCGCTGTACATATGTTTTGGTACTCCGCGTCGTGAACACAAACGCTTTAACGCAGCTAGGAAAGACGCTGTTGTCATATCTGATACCAATTCCAAGTGGACTGCCTTCGTTGTTAGACAGATGAATATGGCTATGTAACCTTTGGTAGTTTTTATCCCGCGGCCTTTGTTAGCTTTCACTTCCACCTGTCCTGTAAAGTCCACCCCAGTGTGTGAAAAAGGTTGCGAAGGAGTCACGCGGGCCCTTGGTAGTCCCGCCATAAGCTGAGGGCTGGTACTACTCTTGTGACGATGACAACACACGCACTTTAAGATGTGGTCCTTGACAGTTCTAACTCCTCTTAAAATCCAGTATTTATTGCGTAGATACGTTAGAGTTAATCTTGCACCCCCATGTAAAGTCGTCTTGTGCGCGTGATCGATAAGAAGTTCAGTGAGTTTGTCTTTGTGCGGTAATATAATCGGATGTTTTTGGCTATCACTAAGGTCGGATTGTTGTAATCGGCCGCCAACTCGTAGAATGCCGTCAGAGTCCAAAAACGGGTATAAATTCAAAATTTTACTTTTTGAATTTATTTTAAATTTTCTTCGTAATTGTTCAACTTCGTCAGCAAAATGTTTGCGTTGCACATGTTTCAGTAATATGTTATTAGCTGTTGCTAACTCACTGCAAGTTAAATAGTTTGTAAGTGACACATTGCTGTTGCGGCGAGTCCGATTAATGAAACGTGATACCCAACCCAGTACACGTACAAGTCTTGTCATAGAGCTATGATTTTGTAGAGCTGTCTCGATAAATGATGGTGTTGTTGTTTGTATAGAACATATTTGTTTTAGTTTAATCTCTTCCTTTGTCTCATATGTAGTCATACGAGTTTGGGATTGATAGACGTCTTCTTTGAGCCATTCTGGACCCTCCCACCACAATGTGTAAGTACGCAGTTGGGAAGGCATCAATCCCCGGCTTGCACAATCCGCAGAATTACTCTCAGAGTTCACATGTTGCCAACATTGTACTGGCATGTTGTTCACAATTTGGGTAACTCTATTGGCCACAAATGGTTTCCATCTTTTTATGTCACCTTGCAGCCACCCCAGGACGACCATAGAATCCGTCCAGCCATACATTGTAAAACGTCCTGTCTGAATATTTATTGACTCTATGACCTTCGCCATAAGCTTTGATAGTAAATGAGCGCCGCATAATTCCAACTTAGGTAAAGTTGTTGATTTTTTCAAGGGCGCGAGTTTGGTTTTGGCTGCCACTAGTCTGATGATATGTTGACCACTTGTATCTGTACTTTTACAATAAATAGCACATGCGTACGCTTTTTCGGAGGCATCGCAAAACCCATGTAATTGAAATGGGTTTTCTATGTTGCCCATCCATCTCGATATAGTTATGGTCTTTATTTCTGCAAGTTCTGTCTTGAACGCTTTCCACTCCCTTTGTATGTTATAAGGAAGAGGGTCGTCCCATCCTATTGATAATGACCAGAGATCTTGAAATATTATTTTTGCTTTAACAGTAATCGGAGACAGCCAGCCTAAAGGGTCATACATCTTCGACAAGTCGGATAACAAAGAGCGTTTAGTTATGATATTATTATTGTCACGAATGTTATCAGCTGTTTGTTGAAATGTAAACTGATCCGTTCTCGGGTTCCAAGTTATACCGAGTGTTTTGTTTGTTTCTGCGTGTTTAAAGTCGAGCATATTTTGACTAATTAAATCTATTGGTAAATCTTGTAGTAATCTAGAGTCATTGCTCGCCCACTTTCGGAGATTAAAACAGCCTCTTTGTAAAAGTGCAATTACTTCGTCACGCGTCGTAATAGCTTGTTCGAGGTCATTGCTCCCTCCCAAAAAGTCATCTATATAAAGTTGGTTACTTAAAGCTTCAACCGCCAGGGGATGATAGCCGCCATCGTCTTGGATTAGCTGTTTGATTGTGCGCATAGCTAAGAACGGCGCCGCCTTCGTTCCATATGTTATCGTGCTCAGCTGATATTCCTTAATGACGTCACAGCTATTGTCACGCCAAACAATTTTTTGTAGATGTTGATGTTTTTCTTGAATTAGAATTTGGCGGTAAAATTTCTCGACATCAGCGGTGTATACGTACCGAAATTTTCTCCAGCGGATAATTAATGATTGTAAATCTTGTTGAAGGTTCGGTCCGCGTTCCATCAGGTCATTCAGACTAGCTCCTGAACTTGTTTTGCTGGAGCCGTTAAATACCACTCGCAGTTTTGTAGTGGACGAGTCTAACTTGAAGACGCCGTGATGAGGAAGATAACACGAGGGATTTATTGTTGTTGTACATTCCTTCATGTGTTGTAAGTTTTGGTATTCGTGCATGAATTTTTTATAATTTTCACGCAATTCCTTCTTGTTTGTTAAGCGTTTTTCTAACTGTTTGAATTGTGCGACAGCTTGTAACTTTGATGACCCCAGCTTGTTTTCAAAATTCAGTTTCATGGGTAATTGGACTTCGTATCTTCCGTCAGCGTTTCGTTTTGTTGTATTTTGGTACAATGTTTCGCAATACTCATCCTCAGGTGACAATGCAATGCTGTTGTTCGAAACCTCTTCCATCTCCCAAAATTTTGAAATCTCATCTAAATTGTTTAAAACAGCGTTACAATTAAATGTTTGGACATTGCCTAGTAGCACCCACCCCAGCTTAGTTTGTTGTGCCAGAGGTGCTTGTATAGGTCCCCGCAATATGCCATCCATTACAATTTGTGCGTATACGCCGGCATCCAATAGAATGTCTACAGAACGTGAGATGTTGTAATCGGCATCTGCTAAGTTGATATTATGAAGATGAGGCCAGTTGGGTTTCGAAAAGGTGTAATTAGGTAAGTTATTAAGCATTTTAGGCATAATTAATGCTTCCATTGTAAAAGTATAATCGCCATAAATAGATTCACATTCCATTGATACGGTGCCTCTGCTTTGATTACCTATTATGCCAATACCTGACACAGTGGCGTTGTGTTTACGTCGAGAAAGGCCTAGGCGCTGTGCAGCAGATTCGGTTATCAAATTGATCTGTGAACCTTGATCTAACAGCGCTCTCATTTTCATATAAGACCCATTCCCAGTTTTCACATTGATCTCTAAAGTTGCTAACAAAACTTCATTGTTGCCAGCTACATGATTTGACTTGTGTTGCATTGTTTGTGTATTCCTTGAACTTGAAGGTGTCGAGTTGGGCGGCATTGCTTTTGTCGGTAACCGCTGTGTAATAATATCATGTAACGTTGTGTGATGGGAATTATTACAAACACGACACCGCTTGCTTGAGCTACATTGTTTACCATTGTGACAATACATGCAATTTGAGCATATATCGTATTGTGCTATTAACTTTAATTTTACATCTGAACCCATATTTTGAAACTCCTTACAATAAATAAGAAGATGTTCTCCTTTGCAAATTGGGCAATTTCTTTCTGAACTTGCATGAAAAGATTTTGGTGTGAAACGCTTAAATGTGACTTGATTTGGAGTGCTCTTTGGAGATGATTCTTTTCGCTGATTTTGTTCTTGCTTAACAGTTGACGCCATCTTCTTGTTTATGGGTTCCAAGGCCGTAAATTTCCCTTCCAAAAACCCAATAAGCTCTTCAAATGACGGTAACGACCTTGGAGATTTTCTGGCTTCCATATAGCCCGAGTATGTTTCGGGATCTAGCTTATCAGTCAAAATATGCACTAAAATAGGGTCCCATGACGTTGTATCGACTCCCAAGTTATGTATGGCGTGTATGGTTTCCAAGCTGATGTCGTGTAATCTTTTGATTTCAGATGACGTTCGTTTCTGAATAGGCGCTTGGGTCATAAATAACTGGATTTGTTTTGTGAAAAGAAGCTGGACGTTGTTGTACCTATGGTTTAGAATTTCCCAGCATGTGTCGTAGTTTTCCGCTGATATGTTCAGATGTTGAATTAATCGTTCAGGTTCGCCTCGAAGTTTACCTTTTAAATGTTGTAATTTCTGAGTTTTTGTTAATGTTGGGTTGTTGTGTATAGCCTCAGAAAATAGGTCCATAAATGTAGGCCATTGAATGTAGTTACCAGTGAAGTTAGGTATGTCCAAATGCGGAACTGACTGATACTGATGTGACGTGATAATCAATTTTTGGTTTAACTCCTTTTTTGTAGTTTCGAAAATTGTCTCGTGTTTCGCAAACTCTTGTTCATAGTCTAAGTCTGAACCAACAAGAAGACTGTCTATTTGCCAGTGCACCTCATCTATGACCTTCCACCGCTGCTGCAACATCTGAAGCTTATCTTGTATTTCCCACTTTTCCGTTATATCTTTGCATGATATGTTCTTCACAACTCTCATAAAAGCTCTAAAGTTAGTTCGTTGTTGGTATATTAATTCACCACTTCGCGATAACGTACCTTTTTCAACGGTCTTTTCAGTTGTAAGATCTGCGTCGACGTCTTCAGGTATTTTCGAGGGTCCGGGCACAATACTCCGCAAGTCGGAGCATGTAGACTCGTAAAGTTGTTTGAGCTTTTCAAAGGCGGATGTTGTAAAATATATATGAGATTTATCTTCATATTGTTGCACAGTCTTATGGTTTTCTTCAAACTCTTTCCATAAGTAATTGAGCGCCTCCAACCGCTTATTCATATAATCAATAGTCTTACGACTAGGCGAATCTTTTTTGATGTTTACAGAAATTTTCTGAATAGTGTCAACGATGATCTCCTGACGTTGAAGTATTCCTTCCATTGTAGTTGAAAGTTCGGAAGTAATCTTCTATCAAAAGTAGACTGTATGTATTCACTTGTCGCTTGTTTCAATGTAACCGTAATCTTACCACGATATCGTATAGCGCTTCTCAATCAATGGGGAGACCCGCTTGTGGGAGGCCAGAGACCGATCGCAATCGTAGAAAGACACTAGTCACACTGTTAACTCGAAGGACCAAATGTTAGGGCTCACACCCTAATATGTTGTGGCGGGACTTGTGTTTGTTTCCCAAAAGTAAGCCGACGACAGGAGTAAAGGAGAAAATGAAAGTAAGGTGTGCTTCAACTTCACTGCCTTTATTGCGACTGTCTCATACTACAATGCGGCCCGTGGCCGAACACGATACCATGATTATGTACCTATGTATAATATACAATTACACTTATATCTAAGTATATTATAATTATAAGGTGTTTGTACACGTTTGTGTTACGCATTGCTGTTATTAGTTAATTATTTTGACCTTTAGAGTGGCAATGTCCCTCATGCGAAGATTGTTAGTGGAGCTATAATAAACTTAAAATGTATTTTTTATTATTTACCGTTGTTGAGTGTAGTATCATCATTTCGTGTATCAGATTCTGCGCTTATTAGCCGTCTCAACGGATGTGGTGTCCATCTGAAGATCAGAAAAACATATAAGTAGGTCTTATGATAACTGATAACGTAGTGACAAATATTTTCTTATCTAAATATTGTATGTACTTTGTTATCTTATGTATCTAAGTCTCCATTAATACATATAAGTGTTACCTAGTTAGTGTTCTATGTGTGCGCGGACGCAATAATCTCCGTAGGATACTAGCTTCACGTTGCAGAGTTGCGTTTGATTCGTCAGCGCTCACGGCACGTCGTACGTCTCTACGCCATCTTTAATCAGTAATAATTTATTAATGTTAGCCAGTACTTCCGGGTATCAGAAATAACTTCTAGAAAACGAAAGCCAAGATTTAATACAGTAACAAGATTAAGTACACCTTACTAGATAATACAATAGCTTTCCCTGACGTAATGAATAAGAATAACATACTTAGAACTATTAACAGTAGCAGGTGGCGATGAGAATTGTCTTGAAAGTGACGGCCGCTGGTGAAGTACGGGCCGCCAGCTGCCGCCCGCAAACGTCGGGATTTCAGCCAGCAAGTGGGAGCCGGTCGCCTCGTTGATACCTAACTGAAAACGAGTAAAATTTGTACGAAGACTGCCATGAGGAGGCAGATCATAAGCCTGCTTTCCCCTTATATTGTTTCGAAATCCATGAAGTGCATATTTAAATAAGTTTTATGAATAAAATCGCACTTTAATTTCTTGGTTAACGAAATATCAATAAGTAGTGTTACCACAGTATCGTCGGAGGCGCACCGCTGGAAGCGCGCCCGGCTGAGCGCGCGCACGAGCCTTGCGCGCTCGCGCTGCGAGCCGCCGGGCGGGCCCGCGCCGCCGCGCGCCGCCGCCGCGCGCGCCTCGCCCGCCAGCCGCGCCCAGCGCCCCACCACCGGGCACCCGCCGCCGCGCCGCCCCAACCCGCACACGCGGCCCTCCTCCATCACCACCACCTGCACACGCACCGCAAGTATTATAGGTATGTCAATCATTTCTTAAGTATAACTAAATTAATACCATCCATCATTCAGACATAAGTTTTGTCGTTACTCACCAAATCGGCATAATGCATGAGTTCGAGCCGATTGGTGGCCAAGAGCACGGTCCGGCCGGCCCTGACGGCGGGCACTAGTGCGCGGGCGACGACGTGCCGCGCCAGCGCCGCGTCCAGCGCACCCAGCGGCTCGTCCAACGCCAGCAGCCGCGCCGGCGAGTACAGCGCGCGCGCCACGCACACGCGCACGCGCTGCCCGCCCGACAGCGGCGCGCCGTGACTGCCCAGCTGGGTCATGTCACCCTCTAATCACCGCAACAAATAATCGTGTTGCACATTAGTACTAAAGTGTTCGTACATTATTATGATTTGTTTATGACCAACGTACCTGGTAATAGCTGTAAATCAGGTCTGAGACCTGTAGCCCGGAGAACTCTAGAATATCTGCGTTGGCACCACGGATTATCCATAACGATATTATCTCGTACGGTGCCCTCTAATAACCAAGGTGGTTGACCTGCGTACCAGGTGGAAACGTACCTAGATAACATAATTGATTACAATTAACAGCTATCTACCTACTCTAGCATAAGCTTCTTATTTAACTTACCCATGATGAGCGACGTCTCCGCGTTCTATAAACATTTCGCCTGTAACCGCTGATAAAAACGAAGATTTGCCCGATCCAGTGGGACCAACAACCATAATAAGTTTTCCTAAAATAAAAAATATATTTTGTCAATGTCTTTATAATAAAGTACAAAATTACCAAATATGGTTTATTTTTATTACCTGCCGGTATATCTAAGTCATCGAGTTCCAATAAGTTGTCATTCTTCATTCCCCAAGTGAAGGCGGCATTTCTAAATCGTATCATGTATTCTGATCTTGAGACGGGATCACACATTTCGTCTTCTGAGAAATTATCATCTTCAGGTTCGTCTTCCCTTATATTATCGTCATCGTTATCCCAGAAAGTCTTTTCGTCTTCTGGGGTATGCTCAACGAATTCGTCTTTGAACTGGTCAGGTTTATTCTGATCATCGGTATTATCGTCAACATTACTAGCTTCAGGAAGTTCCAAAAAATCTCTTATGCGTCTGGTGCTGACCTAAAATTTAACACTAAAACGTTTCTATACCTTTATTTCAAGTATTCTATGTTAATATAATATAAGTCCCTCTTACCACAGCCTGGACGATCATTAGCACAGTCACTGGTAGAATGAGGAGTGGGACAGTTAGTTGGTTGAAGAACGCCAGTCCAGCAAACACGTTGACAGCAGTCAAACCATTACTTGTTTCTAAGAAGTAGTATGTCGTGAAAGTTATAACGGTTATCAAAAGGGTTGATATTTGGGTTGTGAATGCTGAAATGAATTACATCTTACGTTAGTTTTGGTAATACAAACATATTCAAAACAAACAATGAGACAGATGCTTACTTAAAAATGTCCAGTAAATAGAATCTTTATTCAATAACTTGAGCTCCACTTCCCTTAGCTGTAAGATTTTCTCCCTGAACAAATCCTCCCATACGTAAAGTTTAATAACGTGTATGCCTTGCAATATTTCAGATAATTTTGATATTCTATGATCGGTACATTTGGATACTTCTTTGGAATTATCAGACAGTTTCTTTCCGATGTAGAATTGAAGTGGTGTTATTAGAAGTACGCCGAGTGCCGTGCCTATTATTGCACTTATTCCTAATTTTCTATACAGCAAGTATAATACGACCGTCACCTGTAACACGAATATTATAACTATAGATTCAATTGTTTATTATTTGCAGTATAATAGAAAGTTACCTTTAGCGGAATGGCCCAAATATAATGACATATCCAAACACATGACATTATATTGTACGTATCCTGGGACACCAGGTTAGTCAGTAGTCCAGTTCGCGTACTCGCTAGATCTTCAGGCACTGCTAGCAACGGTGAGTCCTCATCTTGGTTTGAATCAGCTGTAGACCACGGTGCCAATCTCATACACTTGTTGTACACCATTGCCTAGAGATATTAAAAAATAATAATGAATATGAATAAGTCATATGTTACGCTCGGAAATGGAAAATTCTTAGAAACAGTAAAAATAATAAGCGTGAGTTAACTTATTTATTGATTACGATCTAACCTGCAATGCTGCTTTTAATCTCATTCCCTCGATAGTAACCATGTGAGTTGAATTCTGGGATAGTAAAGCTTGGCTGATGAGTGCTAGAGTAACAATAACTAACATGACGTATCCATTGTTGCAAAATTCTTCTATTGTGACATGTGTCCCGGTCGCATACACTTTGTTAGGCTCCGCTATGTACTGTATGATAACAGCTAATCCCAAAGGGGGCACAACTCCGAATAAATCACCACATAACTTCAATACTCCAGCAATGTAAAAATTGGGAAATACTTTTTGAACGTAACATTTCCAAATATTTGGATTTTTGCTATTCAGTTTATCACCCTGAAAACAACTGATACAATTAAATAATATTGATCTATTATATCTAAAAAGTAATTAAACACATGTTCTGTAATAATATGCTTACATCTTGCTTGGAGTAAATGCTCAAAAATTCTGTGTAATCCTTTTTAGAGCGCTCTTTTTCAGGAATTTCCCCCAAATAATTTTCGTCTAATGGCTCTTCAAAACCTTTGCACAACAGTGAATTAAGCCAAAAGTATGTAATTTTGTAGTAAAAATGTGTGTCGTTATGTTTGTATGATATATTTTTCGATTCCGCTGGAGATTTCCGATTGTGTTCATTTCTTTTGAGGACCTAGAACGTAACAAATGGACGTGACTAAATGCGTACTAAATGTTGAGAATTATAATTAGTTACAAAAATACCTAAATGAAAATAACAATACGCTTACTAACATACCTACATACGAGGGGGGGTCAAAAAGTTCGCGGAATGGAGGGGATAGCGGGGGGTGGGGGACCTGCCGCAGGTAGTAACTAATGAGCAACTCTTTGTGAGTATATATGCCAAGTTTGAACCTGATTGTGTCAATAACCTTTGACCTGTCGTCGATCAAACAAGTGAATCCGGAAGAAAAACTTGAACATGGAAAAAATCGAGTTTCGTGCCGTCATAAAGTTCCTCACTAAGCAAGGAAAACCACCTCAGAAAATTTTGGAAGAAATGTTATCAGTATACGGGGACTCTTGCCCTGGGAAAACCATGGTGTACAAGTGGAATAGCCTTTTCAAGCAAGGCAGAGAGTCTCTTGAAGACGACCCTCGCTCAGGACGGCCGATTGAGGCCACCACCTCAAACATCGTTGAAAAAGTGGAGAATCTTATACTGGAGGATACTCGTTTGAAGAAGAAACAACTTGCAGAAATGGTTGGAGTATCACCTACAACCATTTTAAATATTCTACACGACAATCTTGGGATGTCAAAAGTCAGCGCAAGATGGGTGCCAAGAATGCTCACACCACCACAGAAACAGCTGCGCGTCGAGTATTCAAAGGAGTTTTTAGACCTCTGTAGCGCCGACAAGGAAGGAATTTTTGCAAGACTTGTTACTGCAGATGAAACTTGGGTTCATCATTATGAGCCTGAGTCGAAGCAAGAGTCTATGCAGTGGCATAAAAAGGGTCAGCCCCCCCCTAAGAAATACAGGGTGTCACAATCGGCTGGAAAAATCATGGCAACTGTTTTTTGGGATACAGAGGGTATTTTATTAATAGATTATAAAGATAAGGGTGTTTCTATAACGGGAGAATACTACGCTAATCTACTAAGACAATTAAAAGAAGCAATCAAGGAGAAAAGGCGGGGAAAGTTGACAAAGGGTGTGCTGCTTTTGCATGACAACGCACCGGTACACAAGAGCCGCGTTGCGATGGCTGCCCTTCATCACTGTGGCTTCGAAATGTTAAACCATCCTCCCTATAGTCCAGACTTAGCCCCCTGTGATTATTTTTTATTTCCCAAATTAAAAAAAGAGCTTCGGGGGAAGAAATTTTCCGATGATGAAGAAGTCAAGTCGGCGATTTCGGCCTATTTTGAGGACAAAGACAAATCATTTTTTTTCGACGGTATTAATAAGTTAATAGAGAGATCTGAAAAATGTATTCGACTTAAGGGGGAATATATTGAAAAAGAAAAATAGTACAGTATTTTATTTCACCCCCCTTCCCCTCCGTTCCGCGAACTTTTTGACCCCCCCTCGTACAACGATAGAATAGCAATGTGTACAACCGTAATAACCGTAAAAACCATTATATTGTGTGTATGTAGGTACGTAGATGGGTACGTAAACGTAGATGTTATGGGAAATGCCATCTAGTACGGCGCCAGACGCACGCTGCGTGTCGGTAGTAACTTCGACAGTCCGATTGTGGCCTCTGGCGTCATTCCTCCCCTCTGACTCATCCCGTCTTCACATTATTCATATCTTCAGTCAATTGTACAAATAACTTGTTAAAATGTTTATATGATTAAAACTGTCGTAGATAAGTAAATAGAAAGTGGATCGTGAATTCCGCGACGGCTGGGAAAATCATAACATTTATGCATGCCGATCGGCAAATCATTTTAATATGCACGCGTAAACATACTGCTTCCCTCATTGTAACTGGACCGACATCACATCTTTTATATTTACAATCAACTTTTATTGCATTTTGTTAGTCTTTTCTTATTCAGAGATGTTAATGGGGCTAAAATTATCTATCTTCGAAAGAATACTTATCACGGAAATAATTATGTAATATGTATTCTTTTAACAACATTAATTACATTTCAGTAATACTTTCATCTGGTGCACAAATGCTTGTTTATTTATCCCATTAAGTTGATACTACAACGGAAGTGTGTTGATCCTTTTAGTAGTCGGAAACGTAACATAAGCATTTCGTAATGGCATTAGGTAATTCGTTAGATACGTTTGTTAAGACGTACTTGTAGTGAGGGATTATGAACGTTATAAAATTTTTAACAAATATAAAAAGTATTACATACTTTGTACTTAAGTACTACAAATTTAATTAATACACACAATACTAAGAACCATTTATGTTTTAATAAAGCAAATTCAACTTTAACTCCATAACAATAAATGTTTCAAAATACTAACAGCCTTACTAATAAAAAATACCCACTGTGTATATTCTTGATATAACGAGTGTGAAGCATATTAATAATTCGTTATATCAAGAACTGTGTATACAGTGGGTATTTTTTTTTAGTAAGGCTGTTAGTTTGCAAGTATGTAACTGAAGAGCAAGTAAGAACTTAATGTAAAATTCATACTATTATTTATTTGTTTTTCTTACCTCATCGTAAAAACATATACAATCGACGGCAGCTATCACGATTGCCAGGCATACTGTTGCTGCTTGTATGTATATTTGTATGTGAGTTGGGGAGTGCGAGGTGGTGAGGTGGTGGTGGAGGATGGCTGCGGAGGAGGCGGCGGTGAGGAGCCAGTATATGGCGAGGTAGAGGACGGGGGCCGTGGCGCGGCGGGACCAGAGGGCGACGTGCAGGGCGGCGGCCGCGGCCCACGCCGGGGGAGCCATCAGCGCCGCCACCAGCTGCACCGTGTCCGCAGCACGCAGGGTCGACGCGGCCGCCCCGCAACACCACACACCTCCCAGAACTAAACTCGCTACTCCTCGAACATTCTGACACCGCCATCGCTTTGCTTCTCTATAGAGCAAACAAAGACTCATTGTAAATGACTCATTCACATAATACATATATTTTGTTTTAATGATGGACAGACAGTGGGACTGCGCAATTCAGTTGGTACAATCAACTTTGCATCTTTTCTTGTATTCATTTCAAATTAATTTAAGTTAACATTAAGTCGCTTAAATGGATGGCGGTAAATAAAAATGTTTCATCTACAGTTAGATTATTTATCTCATATACTTAATTAATACTATAATGAGATGATGGAGTGAATGCTTATGTTTGTACATACTTTGTTAGTGGTAGTATGTATTAAGTATATTCTTACTTGTAATGTTTTTGTGGTACACAGCAGCACAGCAGCGCTGCTGAGATAGTAGCGCAGTAGAAGTGCAGCGAGTGCAGGGCGGCGGCGAGCGCCTGCACAGTGCAGCCCCACTCGCCCGCGCCGCACACCGCCTCCATGCTCGGACTCGGACCTCCGATACCCTCCGTTACACACCACTAATCACCGTCAATCTACTATTCATATTAATTCGTAACGTGCGGTGCGTATCTTCGTGTTCGTACTCCGACCTCGTATGGTGTTTATCAATTTATTGTTTTATGTGACACCTGCGTAAATTTACTTTCGTTAGTTTGTTTTAAGAAGGCCTTTTAATTTAGGAAGTTTTTGCACACTTTTAAACACTTGTGAGATTATATAACGGAAAAACCAAATTCTCAGTAAAACATTGAAGGTACCTATTGGTTTTTATGGTTTCTTACTTAAATAATAAAAGCTTAAAACTGCGATTATTCATTTATAGGTTTACATTTTCAATATCTTGAATTGGCTGATATTAATTTAGAACTAGGTACTTACTTTCTCAACTTATTGTAAGTACTTTATAACTTTATATTAATGTGGTTATAGGTATACTGCCTTACAAAATTATAAATAACGAAGATAGATTCCAGTTTGTCGCTTTGACGAGCACGGTTTTGGCACTGTTCTAATATAAATAGAGAATAACCGTTAGTTATGAATAAACTCCACACAAGTGAATGAATACGTAATTTAAAAATACAAACTAAAATTACTATCTTGACGTCAAATGCTACATTTTCACATAATACCATAGGAAGTGAAAACTTATCTTAAAATTCTTAAATAAATATACTTTAATATTAATATTGCCCAATTTCGTGTCTCGTAATGACACGCTAGTATTTTTCCATTAATTATAGTACAGGTGTCGTCTGTATAGTGTGAAACATACCGAAGAATATTTTGTAAATTTACCTTGGTTTGAATTTGCATCATTCCACTCCACAATTCACAACAAAACTCACATCCGAAAAATAACTTGTTTACTTGTTTGTACTGATAAAATTTAACGATTCAAGGCTCACTCGTACTTATAAGTACACTGAATTTTCAATGTCCGTCGTGCATAATGATTAGGTTCTATACGGTATTGTGATTTGTTTTATTGGTGTATGGAGTCCGATAGAAGGAGCATCGCGACGGATGGAGAGGCGCGGCGCGGAGACGCGTGTGAGACCGGCCTCGGGTGCAGCGCACACTGACTCGACTCGATCGCTCCACTCGGATGTTGGTTGTGCCGTGTGCGAGCGACGAGCGGAGGGCGAACCGCGTCTACGTAATGCTAAATAAATCGTCTAGTAGTGGAGGTGGCCCGCTGCCCGCTGGCGCTCGCTGGCGGGTGTCACCGGCGCGGCGCGCGGCGCGCGGCGCGGCGGTGCCATTACTGGTGCATCGCGGACGGTGACCCACCCGCGACACACCGTGCACCGCCGCAATACAATTTAGTTCATTGAAAGTATTCAACTGGTTTGTTTTCTAGTGCACTTTCATTGCATATTCCCACATTCGCACTATTTAATAAAAATATAGTATTTATCTACTACATTGTAAACGTGCAATCTAATTTTATTCAAGTGCGGGTAGATACAATTTCAGTATGGATGATAAACAAACCAACCCATATTATTTTAACTATTTTCAAAAGGAATGTTTATAGGCAAAACACTTGTCGCTTACCTGCTATTCGTAATGACCTCCTTTTATGTAGGTACAGGTACATACTCTCGCCATAGTAACTAACTGTACCTAGCCATCACGTAAGTTGTTTGATGCAGGTCTTCTTTAATATGTAGGAGAAACTAACTAAGTACTTGTACGTAACAATCTACACATACTCGTACATAGTGTGCTTACTACTTACATTTGATTTAATAAATATTCAAACCTTATTGCAACATGAAAGAACTTATTAACAATTTTATTTTCCACTTTTTCTTATTTTTATTAAACGACCAGCTGAAACGTATAAATCTTATATCACTTTAATTAATTAAATATAAAGTCGAAGAAAGGTCATCTATTCTCAGTTACTACATCGTCGTAGAATTTAAAATAAAATCGATTCAGTTTGTCACATAGAAACTAGCGGAGAACTGACGCTTGTAAAATAAATTTAGGGAATCATTTTGAACAAGAATTTTGTTTAAAACTTTCAATATGCATAATATGTAGAGTTTAACTAATATTGACAAGTTTTTATCGTCTACGTGCTCGTATTTATTACTTTAAAAATTTACTTCAATTAAAACTAAGCTTTGATTAGAATAAATTGATTTTAAACAACATACTTTAGCCATGACCTAAACTTCTAAAAATATCACATGTGTGATTCTTGTTATCCCATTGAATCATAAAAAGTATGGCGTCGTGAATTAGTTAGCATCATATGGACATAATGAAGATATCTATAAGTATTATACGTACAATTGTACACGAGTATCTTTTTGGTTGTATTGTGGGTTTTATCCGATTCCAATAATAATAATATAAAATACTAGTAGCTCCCCGCGGTTTCACCCGCGTAGTTCCCGTTCCCGTGGGATTACGGGGATAAAATATAGCCTATGTCACGCACTGATAAATTAGCTTTCCATTAGTGAAAGAATTTTTGAAATCGGTCCAGTAGTTTCGGAGCCTATTCATTACAAACAAACAAACAAACAAATCTTTCCTCTTTATAATATTAGTATAGATAAGTAAGTATATTTTTGTGACTCAATCACGGTGGAACAACTTTACGACTATCGACTCAGTCTTCGCAATTTAAGTTTACTATGAATAACTAAACTGGTTTGTAAAGAAATCGTTACCGAGGACTTTGATACCTTATTTACACGCTTGTCGAGACTTTACAAGAACTTCCGACTTTATACACACTTCACTTAAAACAGTTACTTGGGCTCGTATTTCATTGGCTCCGAGCAACATTAATCGGAAATCCTTCGTGCAAAAACCTTTTCGAGGCCTTTTTTAAAATGTAAACCTAAGACTTTAACATAACTGTGCGTAGTTTCTAATACCCTAGATACAGGATAAAGCACCTAGTAACTATCAGTTGCTATATAAAAGTGATAAGAGTGATAGATTATGTTGAATTTTTAAAGGAAAACATTCATGTTAAGTTCTTATTGTAGTAAGTACTTATAATTTATTTTATTTTCCATTATAATTAACTAAAAGTCTATATCCCATCCAGAAGTTTCATCAGGAGGCATCTTATCTTTCGGATATTTCTCGAAGTTGGAAAGGTCCATGTCGTTGGCAATGGGTTGGATCAATGGTGCCTTCAGTTTCTTCTCGCGCAATCCTTCCCAATCAAATCCTAGGAACCACCTGCAACAAACAACAAGATGTGTTCACAATAATCACAATGACGTCTGTCAACACATTCAAATATTCAAACCATTTTTATCGCAAACTAAGTATAATGAGAAATATTTAAAAAGTAATCAAGGTAGAGAAAGATAGTCTACTAAATATGGTACATATCCAGTAACTTAATTAACTATTTTACAAAGCAACAAAAAAGACGTAAGTAGCACTTATTCTTGAAACTTACTTATGATTTTTAATATCCTGTATTCCATTTTTAAGATACCCAAGTCGTTCAGCCGGCACTGCCCGACAAAGTTTCCTTATAAGTATTTGTGCAGACTTGGCGACGCGGGGATGGAACGCCACCGCGTCTATACCGCGCAGGATTAGGGTGTATGTCTTCATGTGGTCATTGCCTGTCGCCCTGAACGGAGGCTTACCGACCAACAACTCGTGAATGAACACGCCCAAAGCCCAGCAATCAACCGCCCGGTCGTGACCCTGTCATTAATTAAAAAAACTTATGGGTTATTTCTTTTTGGGATATATTTAATTAAAATTTCTTCGAAATTCTACCTTGTTCAAAACAATTTCTGGCGCCACGTATTCTGGAGTACCAGCAAATGTCCATGTTTTGCTATTTTGAGTAAGACGTTTTGCGAATCCAAAATCGACCTGTACAAAATTATGAACTTATAATGAAAGTGTAATAATTTTAAAAGGACATCCAATCAATATAATATTTTACCAATTTAATGTATCCTTGTTTGTCAAGCATAAGGTTTTCAGGTTTCAAGTCCCTGTATATGATATCTTTGGAATGTAAATATTGAAAAGCCTCGATGACGCATGCGGCCATAAAACGTGCGACATTTTCGGCGAAATATCTTTGTTTCTGCAGTATTGTCCACACGTCACCGCCTAGCACCGGCTCCATCATGAAGTATATGTACTTGTTGTCTTTGAACGTCCGATATAATCTGAAATAATAATTATAATTTACTTTTCAACTACTCCACAAGTTCCACAACATGGATATGTGCGGTTGCGAATGGTATTCCCACGGATATTAGGAGTAGAGTCAAACTATAGTAACATATATTAAAAGTGTTTTCCAAGGTTTTTTGACAGTGATTTCTTTATTTGATTCATAATAGAAAAATGTATAAGGTCTTATTAATGGGTAGGATACTTGTTACTCAATCAGAAGAAACAGGAATCACGGTGGTAAAACCTAACGGCACGGTCATTAACACCTACATTTTCTATTGAAATAAGCTAAGTTCATATAATCATTAACCTGCATATAAACGGGCTATTGCACCCCATCATAATGTTTTTCTCGTTGTACGCATGTTCCTGTTGTTGTTGTTGCACCATGTCTATTTTCTTCAAACACTTGAGAGCGAACGTGAGAGAGGGATTCGGTTTGTACTGAACGAGCTCCACTCGGCCGAACCCTCCCACTCCCATCGTACCAATTATCTCAAGGTCTTTCAGCTCTACGAACTCGAACTCTGGAATTAATGACTAATATTGATTGTTATGTCAACTTCACATAGCTGGGGTTAATTAAATAATAGTTTTAAAACAGATGGTGCCATCATTGCTGTTAACAAAGTTAACTGTTTTGGACGTAAATTGATCATGAATTTGAGTCTATAAAGCATGAATATATGTAGATTATGTCTATAGTAGAGTTTACCCATAGCAATAGGTATCTATTCCTAACCACATAAGTACTTTTTTTCTATTGATAACTAAGCAGTAAATGTAAGTTGCGGTTAAGAAAAATACCTTAAATAATAAACATACTTTGTAGTTTGCACGTGTCACCTAAAAGACAGCAATTTTATTGCTTCGGTTAGATAATAAGTACTTACTTAACTAAAACGGTGAAACAAAAAGAAAATTGCAACTACTCTACGTTTAAATCTTACCACTTTTAACTTGTGAAGTTTTCTTTTGTTGTGACGGTCTGGGTACAGCGTGTTTAACATTTCTTAGAGCGTCTAAATTGCCGAGCAATTCGGTAAACGGTCTGTAATAAAGATACAAAATGAATAGGTACTTAATTGTATGACAGTAGTAAGTACTTAATAGTAACTTATCGGCCTATAAGATCTCACTGCGGGACACAGATTTCTCACTCACTGATGATATTTGTACAACAAGGAGGATAAGGCACCAATTTTTTGGTGATATCAAACCCGCCCTGTTTGTAGAGGGTACTAATTAATAATATACCTAGAGATACATGGAATAATTGCCTCATCTAGGAGTTGAATCCATGGTCCTTGCCGAACCATAAAAATTGTTATAAAAATAATATATTGATAAAATTTACCCTCGTTCTAAGGTAAGACATTCGACTCCCGGGGCCTGCGCGGTGACGGTGGCCAGTCTCCGGTCCTCATGCAGCAGAGCCTGTTCCCCGAAGTAGTCTCCTCGCCGGAGAGTGCCCACGCGCCCCTCACCGCCGTCGCCATCGCGTTTCGTCACAACCACAGTTCCACCTCGAATGATGTAGAATTTGTCCCCTCGATCACCTTGCCTTACTACTGCTGTTCCCGTTGAAAAGAACTCCTAAAATTTACAGAAAAAAGTAAAAATTATCCTAATCGTATCTGATTTCTTTAAGGATAATACGAGTATGCGTTACAAAATTAGAAAAAGTTTGTTAAATTAAAAATAACCAATACCTATTTAGAAAGATAACTAACATCCATCAATAGTTATGCCAGTTACATTTTTACTGTTTATTTAAGTAAGTATGTAGTTTTTGCGTAGATAGAGCTATTTAATCAATTTTTAAATGTTTATACCAACTCTTTTGAGAAAATCTGAAATTTTCGCCAACTCGATAGGGTCGATTCCTTGCAATAGTGGGACGGACGACAAAAATCGTATGTTATCTTCTTGTTCCTGTCGACCACTCCGGACCATGATTTTTTGAAACACTCTTCTTTCTAACGTCCATACTCTTGCTTCAGTAATACCTGCAATTAATAAATCCATATTGAAACATAATATCAAAATATTGCCGTAAAATGCTAGTGGCTATGCTAAATGCCACGAAACCGGCTCCTACCTAAAAAAACTCATAAACAACTTTTGTTTAACTTATGCAACTAGGTACTTACAGGTAACCTATTATATACTTATTTAATTATGTAGGTATGTACCAAGATTTAAAAGACCTTAAGAAGCGAGGTGCATAAGATAAGATTTTAATCGATACGATAACAAATGCTACTGTACTACCTATAAGCAGTTATCAACAGTATAAAGAATGTCCTGTTTATTAATAGAAAAAAAAAACACCTAACATGCTTAATGCGATAAGAAATAGTGTTATTGATTACTTACATCGAATGGAAGCAAAACGCTTGGCTTTGTAAAGTATAGCTAATTCTCCGAAAGCTTCTCCTGGGCCGAAGTTTTTAACGACATGACCGCCTTTTAGCACTTCGAACTGCCCGTGAGCTGACACAAAGAGATGACTTCCACTCTCCCCCTCCCTAATGATAAGACTTCCCGCCGGGAACTCTTGGGTACTCATTGCTTCAACAACAGCATTTAATCTTTCATCGTCCATTAAGTTCCTTAGAAAATCGTTAGCCATAACTGCTTTTCGTATTTGTTCTGCTGATCTACAAGGCAATGTTTTTGATCATGAATGGGAAGTTGAATACAAACACTTCATACTGAAAATAGACCCCAAACCTTAGCTACCAAATAAAATACCTCAACAATCTGATGAATGATCTCAGAACTATTAGTGGTACCTACTACCACCTAATGTGGCAAATAGACAAACTTGGTTTATTTACTTCGAGTCCATACATGGGTATCCTACTTTAGGTACTTAATCGATAATAAAAGGTTCATACCTGCTTTGCCTTCATATGCTACGTTTTGTTAAAGGTTATCAAGAATAGAGTGTAGTCAACTTCAAGTTAATATCATAATAAGCATTTCATAGAAAATCTTTATCATAAACCTCATTAATCGGGGTGGGTCTTAAGTGTGAATCATTTAGAAACTCTACACTAAGTGACCTACATATATCTACATATTAATGGATAATATTATGACTTACGCTTCATCTTTATCATATTTTTCATACTGTAGATCGATGGGTGATCTCATAATGTCGAAGGGAGCATGCGGTGCGATGATTCCGCGCTTCCTTCGCGTCCGCTGGTCCGGGTCCACTCTCACTATCTCGGATATCGTCTTACGGCCGGCGCTGCTCTTCCGTTCATCATACTGAGAGTGCGAACTGCTATCCACGTCCGAATCCTTACTAAAGCTGGACTTCTCACTACGTACACTGACGTGACTTGTTTTTTTGTCGGCCTCGATTGGTAAGCTAATCCTTTGAACGCGAACTGAGCCATTGCCGTTAGTAGTTGGTATTTCTGTGCTGTTTTGTGTTTCTGGATAGGCTTCGGGAAATATCTGTAATTTATTGCGTACACATGATATCAAACGTGGCCACGATTTAATTTAACTAGTAAGTCAGACTCAGACCTGGTTGTTTAAAACCTTGATAATAGATAATCGGCTAATCCTGGGTTTAAAATAGGTGAGTACTTATAAGTATTTAACCCCTTCATGGAAGAAGGCAATAAAACAACATGCTACGACCTACTGAAGAGATCTACCTACTCCTGCTTACGACCAATAACCACAATACACAGCTTCCTCGATAAATGGGCTAACTAGATCCTGGGATGAACGTGTTAAAGGAAACTTTGCAGCTTTATTATAATAATAAGCAGACATAAGTATACAGTACATTATGAACATTTAATTTCCCATTACAGATTGATGAAATTGAAACTACTTAATTATTGACAAAGCAGTCCAATAAAGAACCAATTAAGTATAAGTACTTACTTATATGTAAGTATGTTATTTTATCTTTGCAGTGATTGAATTATTATCAGCATTTAAATTATCGATCTAGACCTATCGCAACGATTTCGGTAACATAAAAAGGATTAATGATTTCCGAAAATTGTTTTCATTTGTATCCTGATTGTATCAACACGAGTAATATTTTTTTTAGTCCGTTTATGTATGTTATTGTAACAAAAATGCTGAACATAGATACATATCTACACACGTTTATCATAACATCGATAAATAATAATATTAAAGATACAAAACTATGACAAGTTAAACCTACTTAGATGCTAAAAATAAGGTAAGTGTACAAAATGATGAAACATTTTTATTTTATATCTTGCGGGGAATCACCAAAATACCAAATGAGCCTTGGCTTGTGATTGATTGAACCAAAATATAGGACACCGATAATTATCAGAAACTAATCAGATTTCTATCAGGTGTTATTCAAAATAATTAATTTCAATTTAAAATGTAAGTACTTACGTACATATTATTTTGCTAAGTTGTTAATTAGGTACAACACGTTTTACGTACACGTTGAGATGTTATACATAAATATTTTAACACATAAATGTATTTATTTATTAATATGTATTTAATTTAACACATTCCTACAGTTGTACAAATATATTTATCAACGGCAAGTATTTATTTATGAACTTACGACAATGGTCTCTCTGCGCGCTGGCTTCGTCCGTCGGACGTTGTTGTTCAAGTTGAACTTGCCCTTCGCCGACCACTTGAACGGCGGACATATCACCATTTTAATGTGCGTCCTTCTCAAATATTATACAAAAACTGAAATGTTCACATTGGTTTGGGTGGAGAGCGTGGCGGTGAGAAACTCTTGCGCACGATCGCCGTACACTGCATGAACAAAGCAGTGTCACTCCTTATCACCACACCAGATAATCTCACTATTCCGATTGTTTTAATTATTTTATACTAAGGAATGATTACCTACAATCACTATCAAAGAGACCTGCAATCTTATCGCCACAAAATAATTATTTTATCAGTCACCCAATCACAATTGAATGTAGGCATTAAATATAATAGCGTAGCTAATTTATGTTTTGTAGCAATAATATAATAACCCAAACAAATCTCATGCAACATCTGTTACATTGTTATTATTTTAGAAAAGGATGGATTTTTGTTATTTGAAGGATAAAATAATACAAAGAGATTTTTCATACTATTAATTTATTGATAACGTAAATGAGTACACAAGGCCAAAGGCTTCAAATGATTCACTTCATTCAATATTAATTGAAAAAAATACATATATACATTTACAATAAAAAGAGAATCAGCTTTGCAATTCATTTGAAAATTGCCTCTTGAAAATATTCCAATAAATAATATGGGTTTGATCACTTTTATCACAAATCGTAAATGAAATCGTTCCAGTGGGCTGTGCACTTGGCTCGTTACAACTGTCCCATTAAAATATCTGCACAATTATTTATTAGATTTCGTGCAACAATAAAAATGTGCTATATTCTATAAAATGTGCCCAACGGAAGACATTAATATGTAACAAATCTATTGTAATTCACATTTAATTTCAAAAACATTTAACTATTATCCTTACAATATACATATACGGGAATTGAGCACGGTATATTTTGTTTGTAGTAAAAATACTGGTTAAATGTGTACGCGAAATGAATGCACTAGTGCGTCAGAACGCAACTATCAACAGACGGGCTCAGAGCACGCGGCACGTCGCGCGTCGCACGCCGACACGCGACACATTACACTACTACACCTCAAGCGGAACGATATCACTATGGCTAATGCAGCTAACAACGACCTCCCCAATAATTATGATATTACAATATTAATTCCAGTCTTCAAAAGCTACATTGAAGACACAGTTATTTAACAATATGGGTGGTGACGTGTGCTCTGAGACCGGTCGAAACAACGTTAAAATTAGAAATATAATTGAGACAATCAACTTTATTGCGGTGTATCTCTAATTTTAACATTAGATACTTAGATTTACCAACGTAAATATCAACTAGCCGAGTATTCTACTACACAAACTGAACATCGTCGACGAGTGCAATTGACGAACAAGTGATTCTTAATAACTCTGGCTACTTTAACAACATTAACCCGAAGGTAAAAATTATATGCACAACATTCGGCGAACGAGAACGCCGGTAACACTAAGTATACGCTCACTTACATTATCCCAGACCCTGTCGTAGTCAACAACGGAAGTAATGAAATCATATACCTTGAGGACGATATTATAATCGTTATAGTGCGATATAAAAATAATTTGATTGTAATAAAAGGTATATTCGTAGTGAAACTGGAGTGTGATAGTGCCTGGGACAATAAGTAAGTGTGCATTAACACGCGGAGGCCCCGCGGGGTACATACAACAGGCGGCGGCCATCGCCTCCCGCCGGCGCCGCGACACACAATGTACAATTTAACAACACATCGTTATGATTCACTATTCATTATATCGAAGCCGTCGATTGTATAATTTGTGCACAGCATAAGGAAACGAGAATACTATGAAAATTTAACATTATATAAAAACTGAGAACAATTGCCTTTAAAAATACATTATCCTTAATTTAATGATTAATATATTTTTTTATTATACATACATTGTCCTTGATGTTTATTTTCAAATCTTATTCCTGTAGTACACTAACCATTTTGTCAGATATGTAATTTAAATTCCGATTTTTCTCCGAGTAATAACAATTTGGCTTAGATTACGAAATGTACTAACTTAGTATCGATTTAGATTTTGTGATCAATAATCAGATTTCAATAAAAGCTATAAAAATAACATAATAAAAACAATTATGTATTTAATATAAGAGTCGTGAAGTAAATGAGACGTGGTTTGGACACTGGCAACATCTCATCGTGTTGCCATGCGTAGCAGACGGTCGTCGTCTGAATCATCAATAATTTGTTAAGAGAAACAAAAGTTCCGAACCACGTCCACGTTACTTTTAAGAATCATCACATATATTTTTGCAAACTAGCACGAAATTACAAAATAATTATGATCAAATAAATCACAAATGTACTTTTTTCTGTACTAAAGACACAAAAGTTGCATTTAGTTTTCTTATGTCTACAATTAAAGTTTCTTAAAATAATTCATTCACACATGAGTATTCAAAAGTAAAGCACAATAATAATATTTTGTTCTAAGCTGCAACGAGACAGTTACGTAATATAAACGTATCAATTAATAATAATCTACAATATTAAGCCAGTGGCACTATTAGGTGAGTAACAATTAGGTATTAAATCATTCAGAAAATATGACACAAAGCTTAAAAATATAAATCTACTAAAATTATACATAAAATGAATCAAGTTCATAGGTACCTAAGAAAACTAATTCCGTAAATATGTATCACATGAAACTTTACGAAAAAGCACCTTTCCCTACAGATTAAATTGTGCGCAAAAGACTAGAAAACCTGTTGAAATCAATATATTGTCATGGATTTGCTGATTTACGTTGGAGATGAGAGAGCCACCTCTCGCGACAGACACGACCACGTCACGATCGCGTCCTATGTACACAAACTTGGAAGCAGACACAGAAACTCGACAGAAAACAAGCCCGCGATTGACATTACCTACAACTCGGTAGGCGCAGTAACAAATACCTATATCTTTTGCTTAAACAGCTACGATCTGGTCCAAGATTATGAATAGTCACAAATTCATTAATTAAAGCTATCCTTTGTAATTTAATAAAAACAGTGACAACAAAATAGGGGTCAGTGCAAATGTTTGGTATAAGAATGTTAATAATGGATAACTATAGTAGAAATACAATTTGAAATTTATAAAATATTATTTGGCAGTTTGATGTAACTTCAAAATTTATTCAAACTTTCTGCTAAATACAAAAATATTAGACGAACAATTTCTATAATCTGATTATAGTGTAACAACAACAAATGTTCTATTTATCTGTGCATTGATCTTCATTTAATTATATACAAATATTTGCAAAGCCCCGTAACATGTTCTGTTGAAAAATAATTGAACTTCTGCGTGAAGGTAGGCTTATTTACACATACTCACCAAATGTATAAAATATAAAAACAAAAAGCTATAAAAAACATAGTATACCAAAGTAAAATGTCAGATCTATAATATTTCAGACTCCATACACAATATACTAAACGGCAAAAGATATGTTCACCGACGATTTGAGACTGGTTGATAGCGATACATCCAACTGTGTCCAATGAAAGTGGCGCGGCTGTAGATTTGTTAAGTTTTTCCCGATGAAAGACTATGAAATCTAACGACAAGTGTTAATGATGTGTGAATTCACCGAACAAGTACGAATCGATGGGTTTGTGCTTTGGTATAAACTTTGAGCGAATTCATAGATGTTACAAATACTTTACAATCCTAATGAAAATGTTAGGTCTAAATTTACGACATCTAAAAGGGTTGGACCCGTATGCGTGTTTGTTCATTGACAAAATTATAATAAACAAATACGTATTACAGATAAAACGTTAATATAGCAATTTACAAATAAGAACTTTCGAGAAATATTTTATTCTTCTACGTACGAGTATAACCAAATTACAAGGAGAAAATCTCAATGATATGTAAGAACTCGATGGAGCTCTCTTCATTCTTATACACTACTGCTAAAGCGTTACCTACTATTCAGTTAACATTATAACTATAGCAACCGATTAAATACTTATTCGATTTGAGACTAAACAGACAAATTTATATTGAAAACGTTGGTACAAGTAAAGTACGTGTGGCGAATATCGAATTCACATTGTCAAAATATATTTGTGAACGATTCCATAGAGGGATATCGACTTTCGAAAGGTCAAATGTGTAAATAAGGACAAAACCGATCGGTTTATGAATACCTGTGGTAAGATGAAGACCAATATAAACGATTCGACGGAAAATAATCAATCTCCTACAACTATAAAGGTTATCATTATTGTTATATTGAGTTAAGAATATAAGGTAACGTTTGAAAATATAGGCATTTGTAAAACAACAACCAAAAATGGCACCGAATTAAAATCGCACCATTCAGTTTCGTACAAATAAGTATACAAAACATTTCGACTATGGAAGAGCCCTATCTAAATCTATCCTTAGCTATGAGTTATTATTTGACAAGCACTAATAAAATACTAAATATTGGCAATTTCTATTATGGTATGAGTTATACTGGGTAAATATTACGTTAAATCATCATGAGTGTGACGAGACGAGATATAACGGAAACACGTACATGCCGACCTCCCAGAGGTAAACTGGACTACAATCTATCTAGCAAACACACTATTGTTTAAACTCCCTAAATTTTGTGAGTAAAATGTTATCGGGAATTATTTATTTACAATATTTTATTATGATATGCAAGTGCAAAGCTCACTAAATATCTCCATATGATTACATGGAAATCATAATTCTATTGTCAATTATTATGTAACATCTACAATAGACAATACTGTACCGTATATTAAATTTAGTATTAAACATTGTAACACGCGTCTCTCGGTCGACGGTACCGTTTACTCAGTAAATTATGTATATTAATTATTTAATTACAATTACATGTTTCGATAACAAGTTTATAACGTTTAATAAAAGCACTTTAGCTGCTCGCACTTGTATAGCATCAGTACACGAATAATTTACATTAATAGTTGTTGAATGATTAGTGTTACAACGACTTTGGCATAAGGATAAGTTCCCGCGGCAGCGCCCCGGGCCAGTCTCTAGTGCGCTAACAACCGAGCGGCGGCCAGCGGGCAGTGCCGCCCGCCGGCTCACATACACTACTCACGTAGTGCTTCTTCGCTACCCAAGCTTTTATACAAATTTGGCTAGCAATTATTTGTTCTTAATATTATTATTATATTTGTACGTTCAAGAGAGTTCACTGTCATGTTTAGGGTAAAGGTGACGAAGATATTTTAATATTCGAGTAATATTTTCAAATAGTTCCATTGGCTTAATATGGCGCGAATCTGTTGTAACCACTTCTGTACACCGCCGTCTGTAACAACACAAGCACAAATATAAATAACTAATAAGGTAATGTGTGACATGTTCATATTAACATATAGGGAAAGGTGATATATTTATATTTACATACTTATAAGTGCGAAAATAGTGGCTAAAATAGTTTGTAGTTTTTGAGCAATAGAACAGAAACGAGTAGATTTTCAAGTTTCAGTCGGCAAGTGTTGGAAAGTATTTTTTAAGTTTAATTTTTGTGTGGATGTTAATAGTAATTTTAATGTAAAAATACAATTAAAATATCTAATTACCCCGTAACCCGTAACTGGCCCAATACTGTGGCCTAAATAAGGATCGGCATATTCTCTTCCGTACCTGAAAATAAAACAACAATTGTGTAAAAAAATGTAAAGACAAGTCACAGATAAAAGTAGCTTAGAGAATTTCAGTTTAAAAAGACCACTCATTATAACATCAGCTATCTAATAGTAAATATCCATACGATAAAAACTGCGCAAATATTGATACGTGTATATCTATCTATACTATACTTTAAATATGTAACTACACCCTCAAAACAGGCTTGAAATGTAAAAATATAGATATAAAAGTATTGTGTGTGTATACTGACGTGGCGGCGAGCGGCGCGAGCGTGGCGGGCGCGGGCGCGGCGTTGACGGCGGCGGCGGCGGCGGCGCGCGCGGCCGCGCCGTAGTTAGCCGCGGCGGCCGCCGCTGCCGCGTGCTGCGCCGAGCTCAGCGGGTTCTTCAATAGAGGGGCCGCTGCATTCGCTGCTGCCGCTGCCGCAGCCGCAGCCTGTACCACACACATACACTTATTTAATTTCCCAATCATATTGTAATAATATTACAGTGAAACAATGTTTTTGTCCGCTTCACATAAGATTGTTACATCGAAAAATAGTTTGTTATACGGGATTCATAAAGGTTGGTATATTTTATTTACTTTACACAGTATTGAACGAATTGATGTGACATAAAGAATAATGAAATTAACATGTTAGTCCGACTTCCTCGCGCCCTTTTGTACAATTGTATTGATGTCATTGATATTAGGCACACAGTCTCTGTGTAAACAGTGAGCCCACAAAATGTGGATCAATCGATGGTATAAACATTAACGTCCCGCCTAAATATTCTAAATTAAATATATTTTGTGATGTTCTTGTTTGAAAGTTACAATTTCTTACCGTAAAACATGAGATGTCATCTGGAATCCTCAGAACGTCTTATCGATATGGCGACATAATAGTAAATTCATAGCTAAAGACTAAAGCCAGATATCGATGCACTTATAAAAATATCAAATCATTACCAAAATAGCGTGTTCGCATCTTACTATTTATTTACAAAATATCATGCAGGTTTCGACGCACTCTCTCGAACTAGTTAAGTATAATGATCATGAATAATTTTCTGCAACATCAGACTATCGATTTTATATCGACTTTTGGGTAATTTACAATTACCAGCCGCCATTGTAATGTTACAGAAAATGTTTGTTACAGTGGTCGATGGGGATGAACATGCATTAGGGAGTAAACTTACTTAAAACTATTAATTATAATCATGATTCAATATAAATCTATCTACTCCATTTAATGTGATTGTTAGTGTAACATAATTTAGAAGTTGCAATTAATTTGTGGGCTCAATGTTCTACTTAGAGCATGATAACAAGATTAGCATCTGATCGGCATCTGATCGCTTGAGCAAAGACCTAAAACTAAAATCACCCACCACAAATACCAACATCGAACAAGGAAAACTCAAGAGAAAGCAATGGGCGCTGGCGGCGCAGTGCGCGCTCCCTCTGGTTACCACAAACACAATGTGCACCCGGCATTACTGTGGATTACCAACCAATAGGACTACACCAATACAATAAGGAGCAAACAAAATCCCAGCACTCACTCCACGGTCAATTACAAACAAACTTATACTAGCGCGGTGTGACATGAATCGGAAAGCGATACAGATAGTATAAAGTCGGTCGCTTATCGATCGACACTGAGCGCTAAGGCGCGGGCGTTACCTCGGCTGCGGGCTTCGCTGCCTGCAACAACACATGCACGTCACTCACCGCGCACCCAACAACAACTCAACATCGCCACTTCAACAATACAATACATAACAGAACAGTACAGTACCATACGGAGGTACACATCATCTTAACTGATTCATAAATGTATAAGTAAGCAAACAAAGGACAAAACATTCAATTACCTGCAGTCTGTAGTTGGAGTCAGCCGTGGCGGCCGCAGCTAAGAATGGGTCGTAATATACACTGGAAATTGAAACAAATGTAATTCAATTATTGAAATTATGTTACATTACAATATATTGTATTTATCATTATTTATTATTAAGTTACATAATTATTTCGAATTATTCTGGTATTTGTAAGCTCTATCTATAAAATTCTAATAATGGACAAATAAGTCTATCTAAGTTATCATAATTCAACTATTTACCTAAACGCAATTCACAGCCAAAATAATCAAATGATGCATAAAGATATAATAATAGTTTAACTATAGACAGAGATTGTATTAACAGAAGAATAGAAACCATAGAAGTTGGTGACACATAAGAAAGAAGAAAGCTCTACCATCTATGATGGGCTAAGGCGACCATTTACATTCAATGTTACTAGAGTTAGTTACCAGACAGTACGGAGAATGATTACCAAACTATTGTTTACAAGTGCTGTGCAAGTTAATATAATTAAAATATCTTTCCATACCGTTAGGGGTTACGGGTTAGAATGAATGGAGGAAGTGTCGGGGTCTAGGGATTGCAGAATTTTGGGCGGTACATAAAGGATAAACCACGTCTCCTGTGAAAAATTATAAAACAAACAAAAATTTAACAGCATTCATATACGATACAGTTTTTTAGTATCTGTGAGCTAGACTTTGTCGTCGCCCGATCATAGACAAAAGTGTAGATCAGCTAAATTAAATTTATATTAGACCTTTTTTGTAAACCACGTCTCATTGGACGGCTTTATTAAAAAAATAATGTTTAAGAATCAATACATGAACTAAAAATGTCGTTAAAACAATTATTATTATAGGTCTAATTGTGATGGTTCACAATTGGGGAGGTGTGGTGAGGCGGTGTGGGGTGTGGGGGTGTGGGCGGTGTGCGGGTGTACTCACGGGGCGTATGCGTGCAACGGCGAGGCGTAGGCGGCGCGGGGCAGGACGGCGTGCGGGAGGGTGTGCGGGTGGAGGGGCGGGCGCGGCGAGCGCGCGCGCAGCGGGACGGCGCGCGGCGCGCCGGGCCCGGGGCCGGCCGCGGGAGCTACATGCAACACACAGCGGGCTAACATGCGGGGTTACCTGCGTCGCTGGGCGGCGCGCGGCGCCAGCACGAGCGGCGGCGCCGCCGCGGCCGCCGGCGCCGCGCCCAGCCACGGCCACGTCACGCCCGACACCCGCAGCCCTGCGCACACATCGCGCCTCTACACACTGACCGCACGCTACCCACGAGCGCTCACACGCCGCATCTACCGTGCTACGTTCACATCTCCTATCCCAAAGTATATTTCGGTATCGGGTCACCCAAACGATTTATTGAGATTTTTTGCTAAATACATATTATTATCGGTATCATTGTTATTAAGGTAAAGAAAGTACCAAGTACATTAAAATTACTGACCAGTTTTTAATTTCATAATATTTTTAACATGTATAGGTACTTATATGATTTTGGTAGTTCGTAGTGAAATAACACAAACTGTAGTTGTGACTTGGAGCCCCTATCTTGAGTTCGGAGGCAGTGCAGGCAGGCAGTAGGTAGGTACTCACAGACGTGAACTTGACGCGGATGTCGGCGACCAGTAGACTAGTGCGGTGACGGCGAGACGTTACACCCAATTTAGTTATAATTCGAAAAGCTAGTACAATCCTATTAACCATTAATCACAAAACAGGTATCTATGTTACTAAAATACATTTACTTATATGTTGCAGTGTGCACTATAGAATGCGTATCGTTACGAGGCGTCTAAAATAGATTGAGTTTATCGACATGTATAAGGGTATATAATAGTAAGTAGTATAAGTACGATGGACCATGCCACATTACAGCTCGACTCGGAACACGTCTAGTCTATTACGTCATCACATCACATTAAGTACACCTCGCCACCGTGCTGCGGCAGGCACGACACGCGCAAGTGGCCTCTGACTTTCTGCTCTAAGGAAGCATGGCCTCGGGTTCAATTTACAAAATGCTCTCAAAATCAATCTGTGACATTCAACTTTCTTCGAGCAGTACTTAGTTCTAATCAACCGCATGTTCCCACCACATAAATAAATAACATGCTCGAATGAATGTTATAAAAATGTAACGCGTAAGCTTTAGTGTTCTCAATAAAGGAGGATAATATCATACAATAATTAAAGTGAATCGGTGTCTTACCTTCCGGCCATTGCACACACACTGAAACAAAATAAAATTATTTATGTAATAACTAACACAATCACAAACGTTCTATCTCTATCACAAATAAGGCAAAGTAGAAGTCATTCTCCACTACACAATGGAAATATTAACAGTGCAATAGTTTCAAGTCGCATAGTCATACAAGAACAACAATATAGTATACGTAAACATGTATCGTAAACATTAATTAGTTAAAGTCACAATGTTTTACCAACTAAGAAGCTAATTTGTAAGTGATATTGTGATGGTTGTGTTATTTTCAAGCATTTAAGATTACCGGAGACAGTCACCAACATGCTTATTTTACAATAGGTAGGTATTTCATTATGAAAGCTGTCTGATTAGTGTACAAGGAAGGACAAAGTATATACAGTGTACACAATGTGAGGAGCTGATTGTCTCCGGCACACTAGAGAGGGTGGACTCATTCTCTAAGTTGGCATTCACCTAAGTGGGTATTTGACTGTCTTCATTTAATTCAACTCTATTGTAAGCGAATACTCAGGTCGAGAGTCCATGCAATAAAACATTACTAACACATTAATTGATGGATGTATAAGTATGTTTGCTAGTAACATTTTGTATTTATTGGCAAGTCAAATACCCGTTCGCATTCAGACAACAGAGCTATCAAACATACAGAGAACAGGTACATCGACGTGAACAACACTCATGATTTACAAATTCAGCTCTCTCACCCAAAGTGGGAACTGATCCATTTCTAGCCAGAATAACTGGATGGATTAAAAAGAAATGCAAAGATGCATTAACGTTAACACAAGTGTTCATGTAAGTATGTAACAAGTTGTGAGGGGTATAAAACAATTATTAAAAGTGTCAGGTATTTCGAATGTAAGGTCAATACAGTTTAATATGGACATTAATGTAACTAATATAATAATTATTATGATGTACACGACTTGGTTTAGTTTCGTACAAACTTACCATTTGGAACTGCCGGAGGTTTCTTTGTCTGGACTCTCGCAGTCGCATTATTAACCTGATATTGAATTAAAACATATCAGCACATATATTCTAGGAGCCACAATTGTGCATATTTATTTGGCTAACTTTACCAATAAGATTAATAAGATATGAAAAGTCAAAATTATTTAAATCGAGATAAACGTATGGGAATCGAACCCAATCAATAATTCATAAATTATATTTCTTTTGAGGTAAGTTATTATTAAATGAAAGTCAGCCAATTTAATGTCAAATGCCTTAGATTGTATTGATACTGATGTCCATAAATCATTGTATTTATTCAATAATATAAGTTGATATAACTTACTTGTAGACATTTGACATAGGTGTAGTGTATACTGGGTTAGGTAGGTAAATAGGGAACTGCTCAAATAAGTATATAATGTTGTATTGTTTTAAGAAGGATTATTGTCAGGTCCAGCGTTCGAATGTGTTTGTAATGCGGCCGAGTCGGACGCCGCGCCCGTACGCTTTGAGCGAGTACTACCAATCGAGAACTGGATGCAATAACATTTAAGTAATGTAACTGTTAAAATTTGTGTGTTGTATCTTACCTCTGCGACAATGTGACGGTACGGTTCTGTCTATATTTCTCTGTGAGACTCTCTCATTCGATCGGCATATTAAATGACCGTCTAGAGAGTAAAGGGACAAAATAAATAAGGTTTGTTTGTGGATTGATTGTTTGATTAGAGGCCGGCAGGCGGCGTACTTAGTGCTCGCGGCACGCTAGCATGACAGTAACTACAGAGCAGACGAGCGCAGGTTGCGGTGGGCGGTGGGCGTAGGAGCGGGATGTTATAAGTTACATAGTGCTACGGATGGTATTCATTGAGTCATGCACACCTCTATCTTTCTGCCCTCAACCACGGTGCCGTGAAGACGCTCTCGTGCTCGCTCCGCATCACCACTATTTGCGAATGTTACAAAACCGAATCCCTGCATGCAAGACAGACAAAACATGCATTAAAAACAGCGTCGCTCAAAAAACAACGTGCAACAAAAATTAACATTTATGCATTGCATATTCTTTATTTAAATAATTCTAGTGAAATATCGAAAGGATAATATTATTTTGATTACGTTGATACTTTGAGCGTATTCTAGCTGAATAATGGGTACACATAAGCGTTTGGATTACAGTAAATAAATCAATATATTATGTAATTGAGTTCGTCGCTTGACCTAGTAGTCTGTACTATTGGTAGGAGACTTTAGGTATAACAGTGTGTATACATACACTTTGATCAATTAGTCGACAAGTACTAATTTCAAAGACACTACCGAAATCATAAGTAGGATATTGTGTGTAATGTTAGCTGCATTTCGTACTATACAGAAAATCACCGTTCATGCATTCTATAGGCTAGAAATATAATAACCAATTATAGTATTTCGTCAATATACAACTTGAAATGTACAAATGACCAGAATGCATCTATACTTGAAGGCAATAGACACGTAAGTGTATCATCTAATCATGAGTCAAGGGCAGATGCTAACATATTTATAACACTCGTACAATTTTCATAAAACAAATACGGATACTTTTAAATATGTATGCATTAAACACGGTGCACAAACATTACAGTGCTATGAACTAAGCGTAATAGTAAGCAATTTACTAGTTTCAATTATGTTATCAATTCTTGTACTCGTTATACTACCGTTATCTTAATACTGTAGGAGTTTATTTAAATATTATGCTTCATAAATATAATAAGTAAATACATGTTTATTATCTGTCATCGAGAGATCGTGCTTAAAGAATCTACATAATAATGTAAAACATGGTGATAACCCATAGATACAAAAAGCAGCTAGCACAGCACACGATACAGTGGAAGAAACGACTCGTGAAAGTGGCAAACATGTCGCTGTTCGTACGAACCGCTTACACTTACAAAGCAATGACAGCTCTATTATTACCATTCTGAGTGCAAATATGTAAAGTACAATCAATAATTTGGGCAGAGAGAAAGAGAACTAGACATATAGATATTACAAAATATGTAGTAAGTGCCTAAATATCGAAAAAGGACCATTCATTACTCGCGTCGCGAGTCTACTGAACTCACAACTGACGTAGGTGGTGCAATAAGCTCTCAGAACAATATCGTAACAGACTAATATCGATCTTGCGACCAGAGGAGGAACACATACTAGTAAAGCCAACCAAACTAGATCATACTTCCTAAGCACATCATAATCACTTTGAAATCGAACATCAGATATATTAATTCATGCCCAAAACTAATGAAGAATTACTTAGTGTTTCCCTGGTTAATAAGCTATGACTGAAACAATTACATTATTACTCAGCTGATATATATTACACGATATGAACGGACATTAGGGGATACTAAACATATTTAATTATTATGATATTAGATAAATTTAAAATGATTTATCATCCAAACTACAAACAAAAAATACATGTAATATAAAAATATGAAGATAATTATCATTGACAACATATTGTTTTATTATTAGTGATCAAATGATGTTTTGTATTGAAGATTATTTCAATACTACAAAACGTACATAAGTAGTTTGGACGATTGACACAGTCAACCATATTAGTTATGGATAATAGAGCTGTCCATAAATTATGACTTAGGAAATCAGCTGTTAAAGTGACGATGCAACATTCTCTAATACGGCATATCCCAGTGTGAGGCTTTAAGAAAGAATAACTCGGAACTATTATTTCAAAAGAGTAAAAAATACTTCCTTGGTATGAGCGAGCATGGACTACGTAAGGGGCGGTCACCAAACGGACACAAGAAAAGCAGAAAACACGAATAAAGCGTTCAATCCAATCAATTATTTTTAAAAATTATTTCAATAAAGTCTCTTGCTTAAAATATAAATATTATTTTTACAGTGAGTTGTTTTTTGAGTATCATTAAAATGTGAAAATTCATTGTGTTATGTTCTAAATATTTTTCACCAATGACTTACTTTTATATACAAGAGCATATAACACACATATATGATAGGTCAACAACTGTACACCTCTCAATATTAAACACCAGTAAAACTTTGACATCCTCTTTGGTTCATTATCCAATAGTATTTGAGCGACCAAGCTGTGGATGTTAAATACTTTAGACTTCGCTAATTGATTAGAGTTAGTTTCTTACTATTACAAAGTTAGTCTTAGTAAAATGTTCAGAACAACGAGTAGAGCACGCTCTAAAGTTTATGTAGTGTTCAAAGCTAAAAGGTGTATGAAATCATTTAATGAATTTAACATAAAAATAAGCCAGAAGTGAAACTTATACGTCATCATTGAAAATTACAAGGTTCACATTTAATATAATGGTAATTTACAATGCAATTAGATATACTGCACCAAACATTAAAACCAAGAATATGCTATGAGAAGAAGTTTTACTTAAAACACGATAAAAATAATTTAAACTAAGCCCATTGCCTTCAGACTTGTTAAGCCAGATTGGTAATTAAATTAACTATTAAATTGAAAGTTTAACCAATAGAGTAACATTTTCAAAAAGTTGCACATATCATAGAAAACATTTCATAATTAAAAGTTATTTAGGTTTGGGCAGCAACTGATTTTAGGAATATATTAAATTTATAACTGCGTAGTTGTTGATATGACCATATTAAAATTAAAATGTAAGTACTAATATCATTAAAGTCAAATATTTAATTGAGTTCAGAAAATAGTCAATCAATAGCTACGTAGTGTGAAATTTTAAATTAATGGAATAAAAAATAATATGTTATGATAGTAAAAACCGATTCAGAAAAAAATAGAATATTCGAGACTAGACACATTAATATTCCACTAATACAATATTTTTATCTTAATTTGTTGTTGAAGCAATAATCGTGTTTGTGTACTTATTGTGTACCAGCCAAAGGTTATCTACATTGCATACAAGTATTCTCATTTTTTTTTATGAAATGTGTAGCAATAATATAAATAATCCGTATGTTGTAGGACCGTTTTAATGGTTACAATTAAATTATTTTATTCTCGGTTTGTTGGAATAAGTGTATCAGATATATTTATGTACAAAGTAAATACACAGTTATTGCTTCAAAAACTACACATTAATATATAAAGATTCATAGCACAAAGACTGATTGTTCAACTCAAAAATCGATATAAAAAAGTTTATTTCATAATATAATAAATTTGATATACAACACGGAACAGTCAGTGTGCTTGAATCTGTCATCATATTTTGTATCATCATCTGATTAAAGAGTGATCCTATGAAACCCTAACTGAAGGATTTCACAGGATCACTGGCTAAAAGAGCTTGTGACGAAAAACTTACCTTCGAGCCTCGTTCGTTGAAGATAATTTCTACATCAAGTATTGTGCCATATTGCTGAAATGCAAAACGGTTAAAATTACATTTAATCCGCCAATATTATCGTAATTACAAGAGGCACAGCATGCATGCAGTGTTTCTACAAGCTAAACAATGTAATACGTACACCGAACATGTTTCTCAGATCGGGATCTCTAAATCGGAAGGGTATATTTGAGACGTGCAATCTTTTCGGTTGTGATCCTTGTGAGACGGGCACTAGGCCCTTGTCGGGTGTGGAGGGCGAAGTGGCGTTGGCGTTGGCGACTGCGGCGGAGACGGCCGCGGCAGCCGCGTGCGCCGCGGCCGCTTGCTGGGCCACGGCCGCGTGCTGCGCCTGGGCCTGCGCTTGCGCCTGCGCGACCGCCGCCGCCGCTTGCTGGGCCACCGCCACCGCTACGCTCACGGGCGTGTTGTCATCGTTACTTTCTCCTTCGCTTTGCTGAAAATATACATTTCGAACGGTTACAAGATAATAGTGTTCTTAAATGTGGATAAGTAATAGAGGTAATTTGTACACCGCAATTTTACCCGAATATATCGTGTTTTTGTTGTTGCACAATCCTATGTGTTAAGCCGTCAATATTTACTTATACATGTGCCAAATTTCAGCTAATTCCATTCAACCGTTAAAGCGTGATTGAGTAACAAACATTCAAATTTTGGCATACAAGTTCAATACTATTAGTAGGATTATAAGCAGAGTTATATTTAACTAAAATAAAATCAATACAGAGTAATATAAGTATGTAGAAGAGTATTTATTTAAAGGTCGAATAAAATAAATACATATATTGAAAAATAAAACTTACTGTCGCGTTATTCTGGTTCTCTAATGAGTTCGTTTGATGAACCTGTGTCTGTGGTTGTGGTGAAAAATTGGCGGGAGGTAGGGGAGCTGGTGGCGGCGGACCTTCACTCTTAACGAGTGGCGGTTGGGGGGGAGGTGCTGTTGGTCCCCCTTCCGCTTTTACAGAGAGGGCGTCGCCGTTGGCAGCGAACTGAGCAGCGGCCGCCGCCGCCGCCGCCGCAGCGGGAAACGGACTCATTCCGGTCCCCACCATGTGCTGGAACATGTACAGTTTAATAATTTAATGTGGTTCAATAATAAATAAACGTAACAGATATGAGTGTAACTCTCGTGGAGACCGATGAATGTGACGGTGGATATTAATATCATTTCTAAATCGCACCTAGTCAAAAACATAACGATGTATCAAGAATTTCGTCTCATGGACGGTCTAGGTGGGATACGTACTAATTCTGTCGTAATAAATAAGCCCCGTATAGTTGACGTTTCTAGGCTGCGATTCGATATTATATTGACGTAAAGAATACGTGCCAAAATTCAAGTCGCATCGCTTTGAACTACAACTCGTAAAGTAAACATGCAAGGGACAGTGTGTTCAGAACTTTCGACGATTTATTGCAATACATTTTACAAAAGTGTATAAACAGACACACAAACATCGTCTGTAGAATGTGTGGTTCTGGTTATTACGAAGCTTATAAACTAGTTAAAAGCAAAATGAAAATAACCTTTTTATCATTCGCGAGAGAAGGGTTGTTCCGCCTACTGATCTAGAATAACTTTGATATTACCAATAAAATCTGACCAATCAGTATTCAGAACGCCTACGCTACGACATGAGACGGTGTCACTGTGATGATACTGTATACTTTAATATTTATTTACCTATGTTTTGCCCTGTTACTTTATTTTCTATTCACAAAATGGCTTTATTTTATAATGACACTATTTGAGATCCCGTTTTACGGTAAATGTATATCTCTCACTGATAATTTAGTACATTGAGGAGGAAAACGTGTGCTCTTCACAATGTTATTGGAATAAGTAAATAAATAATAAGAAGAAATTGTGAACGAAAAATAAAATGACCAGTCGATTAGTGTCTCCATTAGTATAACGAAGTGAGTTTTCAATTTTAAGAATAACATTCACATAAAATCGGCTTGTTCCGTACCAGTACAAACCGTCCCTCAATTTTATTTTGTCCGAAATATTCGTCCTCGCTGCCGGGAACAAAATTAAATTGCGAATGAAATCTAACACAGACCTCATGCCGAGTCAGCGCGTTGCCTTTAAAAACGTGATAGCCTTGGGCGTTATAATTAATGGGCACTTTCAACCTTTACATAAATAATATTTACGTAGTTTATTAACACAAAGGGTATCACTATACCACTTACGTATTATCATATTCCGTTTTGAAAACTTCCACAAAGGTTTAAATGAACATACAATAGATAGTAATCATTACTATGAATATATAAATGTTTATTGGTTAACAACAGGAAAGGAGAGAATTAGGATGTTACCAATAAACGCAATTGAGTACTGCTGCCTGTTCGCTTGTATTCGAAACGTTCTGCTAGTTTAAAATATTTCTATAAAGGAGTACATAATATTACTTATAGAGTAACGGCATATTTATTTGTATTTTTATATTGTTATTATAACTTTTATTATGTTTATGTCTGAGTTGTTTGTCGGGCACACAGTATGTATGAGGTTAAAGGGTTAGTGACATAACCAGCGTCACATAAATAAGTAAATGACTCTATTTTTATTATGAACAACCCGTTAACATAGATAACTTGTAAAATACTGTATTAGATATGAAATCTTAAAACACAATTGTTATATCCACGTACTTATATAAATTGCAAAGAAAATAACGTAAAAGACAGTAATAAATCCCTGTAGTGATTACGAATGTTCCTAACAGCATTATTAAACTCCCACGACCTAATAAAACTCGTGAGTATGTGGTTATTCGTAGACCGTTAATATATAAAAATATAAAGATACAAAAGATTGTGGAACGTCTTTGTGGAGTGGTGTCTCATACGCAAGGAGAGCGAAGAGTGTCGCGCGACCCTCTCGTCGCACAACGAAGGGCACTCCGCTTTGGGGTTTTAATTGTCCAACGGTCGTGGTGTGATCCGAGCACAAGGCGGACGATGACTTGAGAACATGTGTCGGGCTTCCTCACCAGTCACCACCCTCTACTAAATACTTACGCATCTATTTATGGCAACGCGACGACACAATGATCATGACATGACTCACTCGGTTCGAGCAAGAAGTTAACACTACGTGTTAGTAATGATCAAACTAGCAGACATATAAATATTCAGATCACATGCCCTAGCAACAGTTTGTTAAAGTAAATCTCTGTACGAACAAGGGAAAATATAATATATGTATTTTACAATATAACATTTAAATTACGTTACAAATATTCCCAAGAATATCTGTATATTATTCGACATCTGCGTGTATCTGGAGTTTGTAAGCTTCAGGGCATTAACCATTTCTTAATTCATGTGGTACGCCGCTTCTAGTCGCACAGAGCAGTCACGTAAACAAATAAGACTTTTTATAGAACATGTCTGCGTTTTATCTCAAACAACTACCTCCTGTAAATTCGTTTATAACCAAAATTGTAGCCGACTTTGTGAACGAAATAATCTTAACAGATATCTCAGCTCCTATATAAAAGCTGATTACCATTTACTTTTTGTGGTGAAAACCTAAGTTATTACATTTAATTACATACCAACTACAGTTTCGCTCGGTATTGTTCTATAAAGTAACGCCAAGTATCAAAGACGACACTCATATTTAGTAAATAAATTAGACATGTTAAAAAGTGAATAAAATTCCATGTGAATAGAGTCATACGCACCACCCGGTTCACAATTAGGTAATTATATCAAGACCGATTAAATGTAATTGAACGCGACACAATGCTGGCTACTACTCGCGGTCGAGTCGAGATGTGTCATCTGAATAATCCTACTAATATTATAAAGGCGAAAGTTTGTATGTATGGATGTTTGTTACTCTTTCACGAAAAAACTACTGAATGGAATTAAATGAAACTTTACAATAATCTTGCTTATACATCAGAATAACACATAGGATACTTTTTATCCCAAAATTCCCACGGGAACGGGAACTACGCGGGTGAAGCCGCGGGGCGCTGCTAGTGAACAATAACAACATAATGCGACCATTTGGAAAACTAACTACTTACTTACTAGAGAAGTAACAAGTTGCCCTTAGTTTAACAACATTACAGATATGTCAATTATAAAATAATAACAACTTAGTCTGTCAAAAAAACTGTTCATCCAATTCGTGTTTTACTTATATAAAATGTATTACGCCCACTCAGAACTCTTAGACTTGTGTAAAATACCAGCGTCGGATATGAATAATGAGAAAACTTACGCGTTTCCCTCCTGTTCCCTGTCTACATGTGGATATCAAACAACATTTCAAATCAACAGTAAGAGTTATTAAAATATGTTGTTTTGTTATGCAAAGCTTGCTTGTAAATCTGTCAAATACTATGCTATCCTTATTCAAAGTACTTTGTGAGCAGGGAAATTTCACATCTGATAGACCAGATGCGCCCGTTTACAAAGATCACTCTAGTTAGTTCATCTACATTACTTTAGGAAACAGACTCTATGTGTCAGATTAATATCTCAATTTCTAGCTCTTTAGTTTGCTCGTATGTTTGGTAAAGTTCAAATTGTGATGTTCTATAAATCAAAGAGATATTCACGTTATTAACACTTCTAAAAAATGTTTACGTCTTTAAATTCATCTGCTTCACACCATTCTTACAACAAAGGTAAAGAAAACAACAAGAGGTATTTGTTTACGACAGATATAAACACGAATATCTAAAATTAGATGTAAGTAAACAAGTGTTTTTGAACATAATGTCCAAACACCAAGATTTTAAAATCAGTTCAACATTTAATACTTTGTCTTAATATTCGATTTTGTAAATTTTATTTAACTTTCAACTCCAAGAACGATACGATTATTAATTAAAAGCTTAACTTTTGATTACTTTATATTAATAATGATAAAGTTTCTATTCTTATTGCTGTAAGTCAGTCAGTTACCATACAATTTAAATTTAATTCTAAATTCCAAAACTGTTAATTGTACTAAATAATTCTAAAACACAAGAAATATTCAATATCGTTTCTAGACAGCGTCAATACATAGATAAACATAATAATGAGCTTTGTTTAGTACCAACTGTTGACAGGGGGATGAACTTTAATATTATAACGATAAGGAGATTCACGTATTTCAGAATTTTAATCTCTTAAACCTTATTTTAATTATGTTTACAGCCAATAATAAACAAAGATAAACAAACGTCATTATTTAATAGGCTATTTCCTTTTGAACCGTAAAGAAACATGAAAGCCACAGAAATATCTTTCACCAAACACGGAATCTTTCGAATTCGCAAACTCAATAATTTCTAAGGCAATATACGAAATATATTTGACAACTTCAGAAAACTTGATTATAGACGAGACTTTGATTGCGGTTATTTCGTTTGTGAAGGTTTCTTTAAATATAACATTACAACATTAAATAAGGTATAACTTTCCTTTCAAATATCTCTCACCCACCCCACGGGTATTTCGGTCTGGTAGTGCTAAGATTGGAATGTTAAACGCAAGTGAGCGTGATTCACTCCAAAGTAAAATAGTTTCAGTTTCAGCAAATTTTCTTATGGCGAATATTATTTTGGTATTAATATTCAACAGTTTGCAGTGGCGCGATGGCGATGGCGCTACGTGACCGGGGGAATATTTACAGTGCTTAGCGAAGCGCGCGGCCCGACTGAGCTGGTGTACCTACCCTCAAACTGAACGGCTACCTAGCTGCCCTTATGCATATGGATTAATCTGACGACTTTAATGAATGTTAATTAATATAACAATATCAGTATCTACCTATCCGGGTAATATCAACGGTTACAAAATCGATGCAGTAGACAGTTCAGCGCTACCTTTAAGTGTGTCAACCGGGATGCTATACGAGACAGGACAGAAATAATTGACGATCGATGATGTTAAGGTTTTATTGACTATTATGTGATTCAGTTGAAACCCGCATCAATTTAATGCTTTGTATCAAAAAATAAATGTCAGTACAGAGAATACTTCTGGGAAATTTATTGTAGGGGTAAATGGTACGACAGGAGTATTTTTATATTCCATTCATACCCATACATCGCCTACCATTCCATATACCATGTTTTAAAATGTAAAAGTAGGCACAATAACAGTTTTATTTCGAGCCTTATTATTGTTTAAAATAATTGAACAGCATATTGATCAATGTTAAAAATAATATAAACCGGTCTGTTTTCAGACTTGTGAACTTTATTGTTGAATGTCCGTTCACAAGGTCAAAAGGCAAAACTGACGAGCGTACATTACTCTGTGTATAGTAACAATGTGTTGCCGACAATAGAGATGGAGATTTAGTGTGGAGTCATAAATGGTTGGAATAGTTCTCTTCCGGCGCGGTCGAGGCGACGGGAGCGGTCTGTAGCGGTATGTGTGTTCAGAAAATTGCCCGATGTTCAGTCACGGAATATTGCTCTCACTCAATTCTATACAGTTTTAGCACTTTGAATAAAAGATCTAATTTAGTATTTATAATTTTATTTACAGCTTAACTGATGTTGAAATGTTGCTTGTGATTTGTATCATGATAACATACATACATATGAGACTAGATTATATTTATTTATATCGATTTCACAAAACATATAGGTGTCTGGTATGTAGTGCTAAGTATTGCAAACAGGAAAAAGGAGAAGCCGTAAGTGAAACATCAATTATTCGTTGTTTTTCTTATTGTAAACCTCTATGGTACTGGCACCGCCCATCCCGCAGCCCGTAAGAGCTTCGTAAGAGTGAAGCCTCCCCGTACCGCTCAACGAATTACCGGAATCAATAAATATTCGATTACATCTGATCGACGTTTATGAGTAAAAGAGTAACGCCTCAGATGTGTCGAGCATAAAACGTCAAAATTAGATTACATGTTTTATAAATGCTGACAAAAAGGTGTTGTCGGTCTGTGATAAGATAAGCTTTTGGCGTTCTATTATAGGTTGTTATTGACGGATGTTGCAGGAGTCAAATCCCGCGAATGCGTTGAACTTCGAGCAAAATACAAAACGGCTTTAGCTTGAATTTCCTTTTTACGTTATTCCCTGAAATGTTACATACGAAGCAGAACTGTTATCTGGGCCGGGATTTTGTTAGTTTGGGTAAACTTTTCATCCTAGTTTTGAAATCACTACTATGGAATTACTATCGTTGAAAATACAAACGAAAAGGGACAATTGATATAACCTTGAGTGAACAAAATTAATATTTTGAATGATAACGCCGGAGCGGAGGTCCTTAAACAATTAAATTATAAGAAGCCATTAGTAAACAGAATGTGTTTCTCAGTTACTTATGCATGCAAATCATATTGGTTTTACGTGTAAGAAGACCCAAGCTATTCACGCAACAAATAACTAATAGATATAAAAGGTAAGTTTTGGATTTAATAAAATTTAAATGCGAATTTAAATATCACTTAGAAGCACGTAATCCTTTATCCTGCATTGCCTCCATGAATATTTTAAATTATACACCTTGTACTTGTAAGCGGGCAATTGTCCGCAACTAGACCTCTCCAGTTTGGGTCCTTTCGCGTGCTGATTATATACCTTTATACCTAGTAAGCATTATACTTGATATTCATGTACCATATACTAAAAACGTAAGTTCCACAAAAAGAGCGTATTCCACAGAATATTTTAACAACGTAAAGTATACATAATGTAGTAATGTATAGGTAAGGTACGAGTTTGTTTTGTAGCTTCCAATAATTTCCCTTTACCAGCCCGACTACTTTACTTGACAGATATGGCCGCCGTATTTATGCAGTACCACGTACTACGTTATATTTAGACTGTACATGTACTGATTGTGCCACGCTATATTGATGTTTGCAAAGTAATGTTCCTGAAATTTCAATAACGTATCTCACATTTACATACCTCCTGAACATGTGCATGTTATGTAATACACCATTTAAAATTTCGGGGCGAAGAATCGAGTAAATATTTCATTAAAATGTAACAGAGTTTACAAAAATAAGACGAGAGTAAGTGCCATGCAAATACTAGCTCAAAAAAGATGGAAAAACGTTGATAAGATTAAAAACGTCCTACTTACTCACTTTGAGCTTATTTGCCAAGCTTGGATCTGTACTAAAAACTTGCGGAGCTCGGCAGCATAGCAGTATTGCAATAATTAAATGTTGTACTTTACATGATATATTAAAAGCAAAATACGTTCGAGTTGAGGAAGCAGTAGGTAATAAAATAAATCGTACGAGTTCATTCATCCGTTCATTTTCAATTTAAAATTGCGAGGTATTGGAGCATTTAAACCCTATGGCATGGTACGAACGAGTACGTTTGCAGGTTGACGCTGCATCGCGGATGCTGGACGTTCTTTCGCTTCGTCGACCCTATCTCTTTGAAACTACATATACTCATTTAACGGATCGCTGAGCTTGTTAATTAACTTTATACCCATCTAAAACTCATAAAAATATCAGAGAAAAAATTATCATTAAGTCGTTCCGTATTTAAAAACAAGTAGGTATATCGACGATTAATTAAATAAAATAAAGGCACTTTCTCATTTTGCAGGCTGTTAACGCAGCCGTTTTTCAAGAACCTTCTTGACATATATTTTTCCCTTAACATTATGCTAACTACCGTCCGCGTCGTAAACAAACATATCTGGACCGACATATTTTTAATCCTATTTAGAGAATAAAGTAAGAACTACTTTTATAAGATTTATCATCATTCAATTACAAAAGAATTGCTACTAGAACTTCTCATACGGAAACCCATTGCGCAAATCCAACTTGGTTTTGACCGGTTTTGTTTCAAATCGACCAAGTACCCTATTCGCTTATGTAACCATAATAGGTAGATGTCTGGACTAAGAATAAATGAACGTAAAATATTTCAACGGAAGATTAAAAATTAATACCAAATCCCTATGGATAAATTGATTTAATTATTCAACAGACTAATATCAACAATATTCCTAAAATGGAAAATGAGATCGGACATTATAAATTCATTGGTCCATAATTAATAATAGTATAGGATATAGAGCTCATCTATTTGTATCGCGGTTGAATTTCCTATCAGGGACGATGATCCCATTAATATTTACTTATTGAGGTTTATTCTTTAGAAGTGTATGTATTTATACTAAGATAGGGTAATATTATAGTAATTCAATGTACTACACATTTCTCCGACATGCATGCAATCATCTCACGCGAACGGACGCACCACGCAATCGCATGGAAAGAAGTAGCTAGATAAATAATTAATTAATTAGTTAATAATTAATATACTGTTCAGTGCATACAATGTAAATTAATTTGAATACGTATATATGTATTCAATTTAAAACTTTATCTCGTACCTACAATAGATTTTACAATTCAAAGAAAACATAATAACAAATAGATGGAAGTATCGCCGAAGTTGCCGACTAACTAGCAGTATATTGTAATTTCTATGAACTCGTTGTCCTGTAAATATTACCTTGAATACGAGTATGCACTTACTAACTTAAATATATGTATTATAGGTACTTATTGTACAATCTGAACCGGTTCTATTTACAGTTAGAAACCAGATTTTAAAGATTCCTATTCTGCTGGATTTGAGAACAGACTTTATTAAATGAAACTGACTTCCGCGGTTTAACTTTCAGTTACGTTATTGCCGAATCCGTGGGAATTTCGAACTCAAAGATATTCCTATCATTTTTGGTTATGTGGAACACATGTGCCTAATTTTGTCCCAATGGGCTTAGAAGTTGCGTGAAAAAACTAACATGCCGAGAGGCCTTAGAGAATATATCCAGATGGTTAAATACTCTAAGCCAGAGGACTCATACCTACATACATATAATACTGACAATAATCTCCAAATAATACAAAACAAGTCGCCGTGCGGTGTGCGTGTCTCTCTATAAGCGTATTTCTGCAAACTACGCAACGAATTCTGATGGTGTTTACTATAAGGTAGACGATTTTTTTGGGATAGTTTATAAGTATAAGACGTAGGTGAAATATGTATTATATTTATAGAAAGCAAAGAAATAGCAGGTATTCGTAAAATAGAAACCATTTTAGGAAGCTTACGTTGGCGGTATTGTTGGCATTACATAGCCAAGGTTTACCCTAAGCAAACAATATTTTACAAAATTTTATATCTAAAGAGCCACAGAAAAGAAAGATTTACAGAAAATTGCGCATCCTATAGTAAGTAACCAGTTTAACAATGGTTTCACATAAGCAAAGCAAAGATATTGAATGTGTAACTCGATGGTCCATAAAATACACTTAGCAAGTGTCTCCCTTGTTAATCTAATAATTCTTATCTAACATTAATTTGCAAATAATGACATGGGACGTCGCCAGGGCCACCTATCCTTGTTAGCCACGGTCAGTAATCCTGACTGACACGGCAAACAAGCGACTGGCCCTGAGACTATCAGCTCACCTACGGGAAATATTGATCTTATTTGAGCTTGATTAAAGTAGTTGTCGGTGTGCTAATAATATACCAACTCTGGCATCGGTCCAGGCGAGGACTTATAGTACTTCGATGCACGACAATTTTCAAAGGTGATACTGAATACCAGGAATTTGATCGAATCTTAATTTGCATAATGTGTAAGCATCAAAACTGGCAATTATTTACGGAAATATTTACATACTACTACAACCAAATTAGCATAACCGTATATTAAATACCTTAGATTAAACAACAGATATAATTTGCGAAGGTAACAGATTTTAATACAAAGTGTATGTACATATACTCGTAAATAATTTGAAGGCCGGCAAAGTAATACAGTCCACATTCCGAGTAAATTTCCATGGGATAAAACTTTGTTGGTAAAATGCAATCCTATCTCTTTTATAAACCAATTATTATTTGCAATCTTGTGAAATGTCTAGAGTAACGTTGACTTTTTAATTAAAATATAACATTCGTACAGTATTATCAAAATAAACAAAAACGTGCATAGAACTCAGAAAATTTAAAATATGTGCCTAGGTACTTAACTCTAGAATCGAAAATGTATCAAGAGCAGGGTGAGATCAAAGCATGCCGAAGTGTCGTGTGCCAGTTTCTGGCCCAAATCAATGTCATCCTTATATTTGAGATATAATTCTAACAATTACGTACTGACAGAAACTTAATTATCTTATATTGAGCATTCAATTAAGATTATATTGAGCATTCAAAATCGCACAATAAATTTTCTTTCTGATGCTTAACAAAAATTATGTGAATAAATGTATGTTAACATTTTAGTAAAGATACCACTTTAATATAAAATCGAACAGATTAAACGAACAAAAGAGAAAAAGGTATCATACGTAGGTGTGTGTGATGAAAAAGAGGATTACAATATAAAACCTCCCGTAACAGCTTTCTGTCGGCACGTAATACTGCCGCTGGAAATACATATCTTGTAACAAGGATTAACTAAACTTATTAATACATTTTATCTCTACATTTATAATTGTACGTTATTTCATTAAATTTCCTTTACGGAGAATTAAACTTTTAGATATGTTCTCAAATATAGGGTAGAAAATTTATGAGACGGAAAATAATTACAAAGCACTAATAGGTACCTACGCTATCTACATTGAATTTATGAGATTAGAGAATGTTTTAAAGATGTTAGTAAAGACGTTGACGAAAATGTATGGCGACGCGTACTTAATACATTTAATTAATATTGCAGGCATATGAATTAGGACTACGATGTTATATGAGTTAATAATTAATGCGAATAGCGAATGTGACGATGTTAGACGACATGTGGTTAGTAGATTGTAAGATCGGTGATACAACAACAAACACATGCTTAGTATAATAAAGTTGTAAATACCAGTAACGTAGGAGTTCCTGTGTCGATGACATTGCCGTTACTCACCTGAAAATAATGTTAACGTTATAGGTAATAGCTTTTTTCTTTTTATAGATTTACCTAGGTGGATTTTAATTCTATACATATTTTTGTTTATTTCAATTTATCTCTATATGCGAAATGCATTTCATTTTATTAAGAGGTCATTGTAAGAGCGCCGAGCGTTGCCATTAATGTATTTGACAAGCATATTTATTGCACGATTTATACAAAAAGTGAGTGCATATCTATTTGAGTGTCAGTAAAGATCTTCAGAATGGTATTGCATTACGAGTTACGAGTCCAACGTCCAAGTCCGAGGGGCGTCAAGACGCCGAACTCTGGCCGACATGTCCGTCCCGGCTACGAACGAGCAAATTTGGCTCCCATCCAAATATTTTTCATTCCCCTCTCTGGATTGGGATAAGTTGCCCTATTCACCTGAATCGGCGTACATTTACATTCACCGCATCATAATGGCTACAGAACAGGCGCGATAAATGCACGACCGCTTAATTGTGCCGAATACCGATATAGGAGGATCGTTTAATTTTGCTATTCTGTACGATCGAGCACCGCACGGGGCGGCATCACGGCCACATTCATCGAACACATTGAAATATGCATGAGTTTCATTATATTAACATTTAAATAATTTAACTATAGGTGTTATTATACCTATTTATTTATATGTACATATATAGGTATTAATACATTTCCTTAAAACAATGCATTCGTAATGTCAACATTATTATTCCTGTACCTAAGTACTGCTGCAACAAGGTTTTAATGCTATGAGTACATTCCTATTTTCTATCCTACCATCAAACAAAGCTCGTTTGCATTATTAGGTATATTCACTCATTATCACAAATGGTTTGGACATAAATATTAATAATTGTATTTAAATGAGCGTCAACACTGATAACCTGTCACTTAGGATCACTAAATACATTATGTACATATTAAACCTATATTATTCTATTTACCAAAAGTAGCATAAATACTGTATTTGAATAACAACTATTCGAGGAAGTTAAAATTAGGATATTCAATGGGCATGGAATTTTAATAGAATTTAACCGATATTGCTTTCAAAAGCCGCAAACTTTATAATGGTTATTATTAAAATTCTCCCGTCGTCGTTTGTTACCCCACTTACGACTTTTCAATCTACTTAGAGCGATCATTTCTTTAGAAACATTTTAACTATTGATTAGGTATGAAATTGTGAAAATTATTAAACACTCGGGACGAAATTAAAGTTTTGTATACGCACACTATGTAATTATTGAACTCAGTCAAGCCATCTCTGATCCGCTCTGTAAAATGCCTATCACACCGCCCCTTTGGATCTCTTTACGATGTTTTTCCACTAGCTACTGGTCAGTGTTAGACGTACATAGCACCTACTCATATATTTTAACCATATGTTCAAAGAATTTTAATCTGTATTATCACATGTCGTGGCAATTATCACTCGTGATTGCCGTGTAAATGAAATATGATATTTAGCCTTTAATATGTATATAATAACCGTAAATAAATGATTTTAGAACAAATTAAAAATAAAATCTTTTTTTACTAAATCACGTTTTAGTAAATATCAAATCAAAACAAAAATAATTGATACACTCTAATTCAAATACCATTTATAATTGATACCTAGTATGAAGTCATAAATAATGAACAACCTTTTAATCTCACTGTAATAAACAGCCAAAGGTCATCAAACAAATAAATAAAAGCGAGAATAGTGAATGATTTCGTCATAGTGTATGAAGGAACACTAAAAACAAAAGTTTTTTAACGTGATTAACGGCGATATGTGCGCAAATGTCTCAAACAAGTTCGCTTTCCATTTAATCAACGAGGCGAGACGGTTTACTCGTGTGTTCAATGTATCGAGAATTGAGAGAGCACTAATCAGTGGCGAATGACCGCTTGCGATCGCAAACAGTGCCGGAGGCTGTGGTAAACTATCTTGTGTGACATTACACATATTTATTGAGCCGTTTACCTTCAAGCCACACGCATTACATGGGTGGATAGGTGCCGCGGAATTATAATAAATCACAAAATACTATATATATACATATGTCTAGTTAGACACGTTAGTTTAATTAACAAACTAATGTTTGACGAATCTCTAATATGATTTCCAAAAATACAGAAGAAAGCATACTTTACGTTAGCTAAAAGTATAAGTAAATTAACAAGGTAAAGAGAAATCAAGATAGTGTTTGTAGAGTCAGTATTAAGAAGTCTGAATTGATGACTAATATTTTATGGTCAATGCGTTTTATTCTAATATCGGTACTTTGTTTAAAAACATACTTGAGGTGTCAATACCACCGCTTAACAATATCTTCAAGTGATCATAAAAGGCATAATAATAAGAAACCAATAAACTAATCGACTCATTAGCGGTCACACAAACAATAAAGACAAATAGTATCCAATCATTATAATTAAGTAAGATAATGAAAATAAATAATAACATTCTATATGATAAGTACCAAGTAATTTTAATAAAAACAAAGTTGCTTTATTATTTTTACCCACTGGGAGGTTTCGGGTGTATTTTAACTATAAACTGAAGTATTGTATTCTGTTTTAGTGCTTGTTTTAGTACCTACACCAAGTTTTATCACATAAACTATGAAATCGTAACCGACTAGCGATGATCTGTAATCAAGAGAACTGGATTTTTCGGGTCTCTACTATCCATTATATAATCTAATTTAACTATCAACAAAAATTTAAACTGAGTTTAGACGAATCTCAAGTAATAGTGCAATAAAGACGGTGTAGATTACCTCAACATAAAGAAGCAAGTAACACCGAACGTCTTTGACTTAAAGGTAAAATAAACGTTGGAAGAGAAAAGGTTACGAGGAAATAAATAGTATAATTTAGTCAATGACTCGCTTTAACGTTTTAATATTAAATTACTTTAGTTCTTTCATTACTTTTTAAATGCATGCTCTTAAAATATTATAGTCTGCCACCAACTGTAATAGATGGTCTAATGTGTGGTTCAAACATTAATAATAATAAAAAAACTAGCAAGTAACCGACCCGCAGATAAGAATGACCTCGTTATCTGAGCGACACGCAATGTCTTCCAATCAGTGAACAAAAGATACAACAGGAAGAATCCTATAAATTATGTTAAACAATACGAACGAATCTATCAAACGTATATTACTTACATGCAAGCTACTTATAATTAAATTAATATCAGATGGAATATTGAGCAGTTTCTGAACGGTCTTAACTACATAGATAAATCAAAATGTACCTATACAGGCTCGACTCGACTACACATTTTTGTTGTTATTTGAACACTGCGTTGGTGATTATAGCACAAGGTAACCAGGACTTAAAGTAGCATTTATTGTTCGACTGTTTGAAACTTTAATACATTGCTCCACTATTACTCGAGTCTAATGATAATGACCAAACGTTCTGCACTTTGAGTTGTTTTTCTAGCAACATTTAAATGACAGAACTAAATATCCGAGCCTTTAATATAGGAATTAGATTATGATATTTTTATGTTCGTTTTGAAATATTGCGAGTGATGATAACAAACAACGATATAGAGCAATCTGTGTGGCTCATGGCTCCACATTGAACGGACAGTGGGAAATGTAAATCATGTGTAATAGCACTCAAGTCGGCGACACTCGTGTGTGATATCGAACGACGCCATTTAAATTGATAACTACACCGTTGGATGTAAGCCAATTTTTAAAATATATAATAATAAAAATGTTGTTATTTATTATTTGGTAGTGGGAACCTCATAAAGAATATTGTGGAACACGCAATCTGTACTAATGTGTTCGTGATAACATTCTTCAGGGTAATATTTCATTGTTATGGTAGGTATTTTAAAATCAATATGTTCTAAATTAGATAAAATACTAATTGTTTAAATACTTAAATGAAATTTTAGTTAAACGGGGGGAGTGATTCAGAGTTTGAAGTTTATGACAGTGAATTTTTGAAAAACATTTTAAACAAAGATCAGTTAATGAGAATTTAACTGTTAAAAAACAGTTAATAATGGAAAAAACCGCAAACAACAACCACTCAGAATTATTTACTTCCTTCAAAGTGACAACGGGAAATTATTGTAATAGATTTCTTTCTATCGTATTAACCTATTTTTAATACTAAGAATTTTCTACGAGAAAAACATTCATTAGACAGATGAAATTGTTATTTGGGTGATAGTTAAATAGAACGTAAGAATTGTAATGTCATAATTTACAATCAGTACAAAAACAACTCATTTGTAACGAGTGGAAAAGATTAGCTATTATTTAATATAACTAGGGCCTGGGCGATTATTCTTATTCATTGTGGGACAAATGAGAGTTTACGAGCGCAGGTCAAAGTCCGGCTTTATTGCTGGAAACGTACAAATAAAATGATACATCCCAAAACACAACACAAAAACAAGTACCGAGTATAATATTATTAACAGACCGCTTTCAAATCCTTGGTACTCACAAACCCTCTGACCCTAAACACATTCCGTCTATTTTCGTCGTGGTTTGTGGCATTACTACAAAATTCAAGTTACAGCTTGCTATTTTTTTTTAATATGAAAATCTTTGTGTGTAATCTTTACGGCAGTTACTTTAGTCCTTCCGTCCATTTGTCTGTGCCTATGACATTTATAGTAATAACCGCTTTGCGCGTTAAAAAACAAGCAGGGGTTATTATTGAGTATCTTGTTGGCGTACTTATCCTATCACAAGATTTTTATTAATTCTTTGAAATCCTAAATGGATTTTTGATGATGTAATGTTGCGTTGTAACGTAGGGTTGTTTGTTGTATGACCCGCCGCCCTATCCTATCTTTTGTAAGAACTGTTTCTTTTCGAATGTTTTCAAACCGCTCTCGAGACTAAAGTGCGCCTACCCAGTTCAAGTTGCTACGCCTCATGAATGATCTATTCATTCGACGACATAGGATGAGCGGAAAACCTATTTGTAATCTTCATCTGCGGGAACAACGTAGGTACTCTTTCTCACGGGATGTGCGGAGAAATTGGTTCCGATGATTTATCTATTTTTGTGATAATATCCTATCGACGACAATTTTGTTACAAATGCGAATAAAATGAAATCTTACGCACCAGGCATCCGTTATTGTTTACATAGTAGGTACCTAATTTATGTAAAATGTGTATAAGTGAATTTTAGGATATCAGTTTTCTGATCAGCTCTTCATATTTAAAAATTGGTCCAACAGGATGTGATGTAGATAACATGATAAATTCTGCAATTTCGTGTATTTTTTCCAATTCATGAGTAACAAACAGAGTAGGTAAGCAAGCAAAATATTTTTTTACATTATTTAAACAAAAATCTACTACTGTTTACTAGATTATTTACAAAAACGAGTAGGTAGGTAGGTACCTACCTCGATAGTCTGTAGTAAACGACGGACGAAAAAAATTTATGTAAATTTGCCATAAAACGTGGTGACAAAAAACCGTCTGTGATGCTGGTTATTAAGTTGAGACAGCGTCAGCGAACATTAAAGCCGCTCCCGCAACCTTGCAAAAATTAACCTACCTGTGGTGCGTACCTATTTTGTTAATTCTGCAAGCAGGTAGCCGTCCCAAAGCCCCAAGTCGTGAAGTTAAACACCCATGAACTCGAAACCTGAACAAAGGGCCGGAATGCGAATAATTTGTCCTTATTACCATCTTTGGTCGGTTTTCACGTTCACCTTGAGCCGTGAACGGGTTTCAGTAATCTTTCTCATCCGACACCCGTCATTTCAACTGTATAACGTTTAAAATGGGGGTTGAAGCGCTTTTATTAAAATTTCAAAAGAGTAAGCAAAGGGCTCCAACCCACACGATTGAACGTGCCGAAATTCAGAATCGCCCTCGCACTGACCGAAATGAAAACAGTCAAATAAGCCTCCCAGACAGTACTATTAATATTATTCTTTATTGTACAGGACTTTCAGACTTTTATAAACTAGGTACCTATTTTATGTAGGTATAACTTTCAGTGTTGATATATTTATGTAGGTGTTTTATTCACTGATATGGTCTTCAAGTGTTAGACCACATCCATCATCCATCACCTTGTAGCATATCTACAAAACCTTGAGCCCTACAATGCTAGTTTTACCTAAGATTAAATTCAGCTTTATTTATTAATAAAATTATTTTCATTTGAGATAGGTAGGTACAATTTGTACGACTGAACCTCTCTTCTTAAATGGTAAACTTTCCAGTGTCCCTTTTGTATACCCGAGTAAATGTTTGACAATAAAATCCTTGTTTTTTTTATCTTCATGTAAACAGAACAGTTTCTTTTAAATCTGTACAAATCCTACAAAAACGTTTTTTTTCCAGGCATATAGGTAAGGTATAAATAATCATTGGACGAAGGAACACCTTACCTAGATCTCAGACTAACTTTATAAAAGAGATCATATGGGTACCTAGTAATATGACAATTGAATTTCAAAACAAATAGCTATTGACAATATTATTAAGTAGTTTTGGCAACATTGTACAATTAGGTTACTACGTAGGTATCTATTTATAAGAACTGGCTGTGAATATCATCGTTATTGTTCTTAAACAACTACATATTTCTTTCATCATTAGGTACTTATATCAATGTATCATTGAGTATATTATACTAGGTACATCAACTAGGTATATAAATAAATATATAAATCTTAATAATTATCCCGCAGAAATGGCTGATATTAATTTGCAGTTAAATTGATCATACAAGTAAGTTATATTTTATAGTATGTGCAAGATTGTGATCCCCTAACATAGCAATTGTAAAGTGTATAAATTATCAAATAAATTCAAGTAATCTATAATGTAAAATAAATACCCACATATAAGAACTCTGGTATTTACAATTTTAATTTTGATGTTTACAGATGTGTGCCAGAAATGTAGGAATTGTATGTGAGGTTATATATTAATATTTATCTAAAATCTGTTGTGTATTGTGTAGATACCTAGGTATTACCAAAACTAAAATTGTCTGTTAGTAGGTAATGTGACATAAAATATCTAGTTATTAAAATACACTACAAATCAAACAATGAACAACAAACCTCTCATCAAAATGAAGTTATTATTTTCATTTAGTATGTATATACTTATTTAAGATTTGTATTGTGGCTAACTTAGTTTTACTACTTATGAAGTTTTAATAAGTACCTACATAGGTACACCTAATATGATAATAAGGTAATGATTCAAATATTTTTTGTAATTAAGTGAATTATTTGTCAATTGTTATTTCAAATGTTATGTTTGTTAATTTATCCTTTTATTTTTGGCCAGTTAACTAGGGTTATAGCTGTCCTGCATTATTAGTATTATAAAGAGTGAGATAGCAGATAAAAAATATTCATTCGGCGTTGCATGTTCAATGTCACAACAAAGAATGACACTTTATAGTGATATCGAATATCCGATCCGATACATAATATTTATTTACAACCAAAGTTCACTGTTTGAATAGATAATTTATACATTTCATTAAACAAATTACAAAATCCAAAGTTTAATTGATAGTAATTAACGTTCCAACGAATTGCGATAGTTACTTACCAATATTTAAACAAAGTAAATTGAAAATCACTTGGTACATAAATAGTCTAACAAAAATAAACATCTTCGAATAACTAGTTGTAGGTAGCTACTAGAAATTCCAAGAGAAAATACCTTCTACCTCATCATTACAGGATTAATTTGTCTCAATTCTTACTATATTTTACTGGTGACTATGATTGATGTGTCGAGATACATATTATTGATCTCATAAAACTCTTGTTTCAAGATAAATCGAGTCCATACTCACAGGATAGTACATCCCCTGCGGCGGCAAAAAAAAGGCCCCCGATCCCCACAGCTTGCCGTTTGTATTTACTTTGCTTTGCACAAAATTACACTCCACGTACGCCCTGTTTATGGGCGTAATTATTCACAACACTAACTTATAAATTCGAGGTAATCATGAGTATTTATTGATATTAAACAATAGAAGTTACTAAAAATAACAGGGTTGATAAACTTTTAGGTTATGTGAATATAGCGCGACGCGAAGGAACGCGCTGTAGCACTGAAAACGGTTGATGTCGATGTGCAACAACGAACGAATACGAAGATAGGCTCGCGTGGCCAGTCAACGAATGAGAAGCTTCATGTATCTCGCTCTCTGTGCCTAAGTAAGAAAGAGATAGACTATTATAAAATCCCATCGCAACTTTTCGTATTTTGCTTGCGATAAAGCATACTGTGGTCCTTGTCTTACTATAAAATACGCACATGTCCACGATTTTTGTGATAAATTGAGATAAAATTTAAATAAGGTACATTTTAAAATGAGTTTTCAATTTGAAATATTAATAAATAATTAAATATATTATTCCAATATAAAATAAAAAAACCTTATGTGTACCGAAATATTTTCTGTTAAATTTTAAGTAGGAAAAGTGGTGCACAGACCCTGTTAATAATATTATGTATTATAATAATAATTACCTATGTAATATGTTCTTAGATTATTTACTTTCATAGGTATATTAGTATAAGATAAACTACAATTTTGCTACAAATTAATGACATTTTCGATCTTGGTACCTATAATGCAATGGAACATTGTATAGCTATAATAATAATAATTGTACCTATTATGTAGATATCTATAAAGTCGGTTGGCAAGGATTCCTCAATGTTGAATGGAGCGAAAGAAAAGAAAATATCAACAGAAGTGATATCCCTGTGCTATCTCTATCTGCACCCCGAGTCCGGATCAATGAATCGTGCCCGGGAGAGCGAGTAGAGTAGGTGGGGTATACCGTGAGACTCTGTGCGTCTATACTTGTTTCATTTTCATCTCGGGATGCGGGAGTCCGACTCCGATCCCTTCTCGTTTCGATCCCACAAAACCCCTAATTCAGTTGCTATTGTCAGTGTAAGCTTATTGTATTTTTATCAATATCTAAGTTGACTTAGTTTTTTATTGATTGTTTTTATTGTTTTAGCAAAGGTCTTTGTTACCTGTCCTGTTTACCTACTTACTTAAGTTTTTTTTTCTAGATGCCAACTTATTTACTTACATAAGTATTACATATAAGTAGTATATGTACCTTCTACATATAAAAAAATATAAGTAAGTAAGTATATCTAAACACTTATGTACTTAAATAAAATAAATAAGTACCTACCTTAAATCTTTTAGAAGCTTTAACAACTTGGAATTTCGGTAAAAGTTTAATTACGTAAATAGTATTCACCCTAAAATTGCGTACAAAGGTACACCCTTACCTTTCTATTTTTAAGCAACATTCATCACAAGTCTTATAAAAATGACCCTTTTTATTTCGCAGCTGTCCTCAGCGGAATTGTGAGAAAAGATAAAGGAGGTAGGTAAACAAAATATAGTAAAGGGAGCTAAAAGGGACTATTATAGGCGGAGCGGAGGGTAACAAAAAACTGCCAGATGATATTTAAAATTTAAGATCTTGTAAACCTGCAGTTAAAACGATTTTAACGTTGATTTTTATCTCATAAAATTATTTATTTAACAAAGCTGAGATATTTTGTACTTTTGAATCCTTAGAAAACTTAGAGGTAGGAAGGTATGTGTCTAGTTCTTCCTAGAACATAAATATTGTTGATTAGACTGGTACTTATTTTTAATTATAACTACAAATCCATAGCGAATATTAATATAATCATCCTAATTACATTGATATCTATTTCTGGTTTACTTTTCGAATTACATTGTTTCCCTCTTTTGCGAAGTTGGTTAACAGTAATTATTCTAACAATCTATACTGGTAACGCCATCTATGAATAGCTTGGAGAAATATTTGACTTTGTGTTCGTTATGAACACCATGATAGAAAAACAGTTGTTTGTGTGGGGGAAAAGGCTTTTGTTTTAATACTACTTTCAATAGATGTCGGGATATCGAAAAAATGGAGTACGATAAAATGTTAACATACGACCCATTTTTATTGGTTTGAAAATTAGATAAGTATTTATTTCGAATACACAGGTACTTCTACATAAATTGTAGAGGTTGTAATTTGTATTAAGTATAGGAAAATCGGTGAAAAAGTCGGTCACCGATTATTTTATCGGACGTGGGCGAGCAGTCAAAAGCCAGTTCTTTTCGATCATTTAGGAATAAATGTTAGGACTGGCCACTGGGTAACCAAAAATGTGGTAGGTAAGTAATCTTAATTTAGTAGAGAGACCCCTCACAAGGAATGTATCATTTTAGTACTACTTATTTTACTAACATTCAGTAATTTACAAAGATACGTTATTGAAACGAATCAATTACGTGATACTACTTACTAGGTAGATAGATACATATCTATTACGTATTAAAGGCATTTATTTACCTACCTTATAATCATGAAAACCGTAAGATTAAAATATAACTTACTTAGGTAAGCACAATGCCAACAATCAATGTTAATGAGGCTCATATAATAATCAGGGCCGCTATTATTAACTTAACAACTAAAACGTTACAATGCATGACCTTATTGAATTCCATTTTTAAATATAGAACACGAACGATCCTTGTTAAACAGCGTTAAATAAATTACTCCATAAAACATTAATTAAACCTAAAGCTGTAATTAAGACTTCCACAGAATAATTAATTACTTAAAATACCAGAATAATGAATACCTACTATAAAATGGGATTATTTTATAAACTTGTTGTAAAATTTGTGCACTCACCCAGATACAGGTGTTGATATCCTCCCACTCCTTATACCACTCTAATAACATTATAAATTTTAAATTAGCCATTATTTTGTGACAACAATAAATATTTAAATTTAATTTATATTTTATTTCGTAATTATCACTTTTTTTTAAATATTGATTAGGTGTTCTTTACACCATTTCTTTTTACTAATAACTACCCATTACCTATAGCCATGGGGGTGGTCCCGTTTGGAGCCATAAAGTGTTATCATTTTATGTTCTATTTTCAAAAAACAAAAATTAAAATCCTAGTCTCATAGATAAGACATTCGTGTAGTAATCCTGACGTAGCAAGTTCGATACCGATCGCGTACATGCTTACTCATGAAAAGTCTTAAGAATGTTATTAAAAGTGTGAGAAAACCTATAAAAGTAAGTGAAACTAGCAATAAAAACATGACAAGGCTCAACTCAAGGATAGGTGCACTTGCTACAGTTTATGGGCTTGCCAGCCAGTCACATTAAGAAAATGTGAAAGAAAAAAAAAGCACTGAAAAAAATAAAATGTGCTTATAATTTAACTTAAATCTCATAATTAATTTATCAAGCAGTTTAGGAAATAAACCGTAATTTTCTTTATCTATGGTCAATTCATGTTTTTTTTTAATTAAGTATGTAAGTAAAAGTTAAAATAATTACAGGCTGGTATGTGTTCTTTGCTCAGTTAATCTCCGAAACGGTTGGACCAATTATTGTGACAGTAGTTTCTCAACATTATAGATAAAACATGCATAGAATAAGTACCAACGTTAGGAGGTAGCTACCTAAAAATCACATTACAATAGAAAATGTATTCTTACTCAATAAAAAACATTAAAAGTAGGTAGGTACTAGGTACCTCCAACTTTTTTGTACAAAGGTAAGGGTCCCACTTAAGTAGCAAACACACAGAAGTATAGCGACGGAAAAGAACTTGATAGATTGCTAAGGATATTTTTTCAATTCAGTAAAGTGGAAGTTTGTAGGCCTACACAACATGAGTAAGTAAGTACGTATATTTGATGGTTTCTCTACTCTACAAACTTATATGTTATTTTATGGTTTATTTTATTGAAATATCACACTTACTACTTGAACAAAAAATTGTTTACTATTTAGATTTCAATAAATGTATGATTAAGTAACTTAAAATAATAAGTTCTAATTTTTATAGCATTTTCCCCACATCTCACACTTCTCCTTTTCAAATTGTTTTCTTTCCTTGTTTTGTATATTTAATTTTTATATTATTACGACAAAGTATAAGTATTTAAAAAGTAAGTCTTGTATATTTGTCATAACTGCCCAACCCAAACTTCACCTCACCTTCATTTTATTTCAACATCATAAATAAGTACATATTTAAGGTCAAAATGCATATTATTTTATTTGTTGTGTAAAATTTTGTTATTAACTTTGTAACGGACGGATATAGCTAACTGTCTCTGAAATTAATTAACATTGTCCTTATCATTAATTGTCTCTCGGAGTAATTTCCGAAGAGTCAACTGAATTGACGGCCATAGAACGATTATGACTTGACGTTTATTGGTAGGAAAATACTTATACTTATAGCAAGTGGAAATATTTGCCAGAATGAGTTGGTAAAACGGGTTATAAATAGATAAATACGCTTGTATCTTGATTATCTTATACTATATAATAAAAATATAAGTTTTAATGGTCATCATAATATTTTGAAAGAACTTCTTATTGCCATAAAAGTTTTACAAAGTGTTTTGTACAACAAAGCAGCCATTTCAACAAAGGAAATTAAAGAAGTTTGTTTCCGATAACTAAGTTAAGTTTGTTCCATTGATTACTTAGAAGGTGAAGATGTATCTTACGTAAGGATGCTCTTCACGTGTCTAGCTAGGTAGACAATGGATGGATATTTTTATAAGTACCTAACTCATCGCATATATTCTTATAGATTTATTCAGGAGCCGGTTTATGAGCCTCTCTATCTATTCATACTTCACCTAGCTAAAAGCTAAATAAAGCCGTTTGTAGGAGCTTTTCATATTACTGAAAAACTCTTCAAATAATTTCTAACTCTGCTCTGGTGTATTTTCAGCTATTAACGTACTTAAATAATACTCGTACCTATATAAACCTGACTTCAACATTTATTTGGATAAACATCACGCATGGCTGCCAAATTGACAAGTACATGACTAACTAGGTTTGAAAATTACATTTCTAAATTCCAGAGATTATTTCAAGACTTGCTAAGACAAACACTCCAAGGCACTAATATTATGGAGAGAGTAGAGTTTAAAAGACATTGCCATCCAATATTATTTATTGTAGGGGCGAGAGCAGAACGAAGTTACCGAGATCAGTGAAGCAAATTATAAATAGGTATCCACTTCATAACACTATTTTTACCATTAGCCGATCAATACGATGGGCTTGGTGATATACAATGGAGATTCTATTTTCGGCGGGTTTGCTGAAATATTATATGATTGTATTTACATATTTTATAAATAGCCAACAAATAAACCAATGCTAAGGCTCGCTTTTACTTGTTTGCAACACGAAATATGAGTTATAACTTATAATAAAATAATATGAATTGTTTATTATTCAGTTAAACTGAGGATGGTATCGGTGTACAAAAGTGTAATTAAATCTACCAATTAAAATTGAACATATTGATAAGTTTCATATATTTCATAGTAAATACAAGTACTAAACTTAATACCTAGTTCACCAACACCGTCGTATAGTTATAACTATATTTCACTTAAAGCTCTTATTTTTATGCCGCGGCTACGCGCGCGACCAATGATCATTAAAACCATAACTGTAATTCCTTGTTAACTGCCACTTGGAGTTAGCTGTAGTGAACCTAGGTACAGCGTTTATTTCATTGTAAATTCATTTTCACTGAAACGTTTGATGTTGTTGAAAAATATTTTATATTACTTCTTAAACTGTAGGTACCCAAGATGGGATAATCTAAGTATGTGACGTATTACAAAATAAGTGATCAACCGAAGTAACTTAAGCTCTACCATCAAATTATTCAATGAACTTAACTACAAAGGATTAATGCGTGCGATTTGCGTATCATATTAATGATGTTATCCTGATACAATAGATAATTAGTCTCACAATGCAATTAACGTATTACCATGCTTATTATAGCTTGCTGATTAGAGTAAGTAACTCTATTTTAGTGTTCAAAAACCTCGTTAGTTTTAATGTTATCATACTCTTAATTTTTAAAATACTAATACATAAAGATAATATAATTATATAATATCTAACTTTATAATTGGTTTTCTGAGAGAGGTGACACTTGTCACTTAGTACCTAAGAATATCATCAGTTGAAGGTGAGGTTGAAGGTGAACGTCCTTCTGAATCGATATCATAACAAAATATTATTCCAATTAATTAAATGATAACAATAATTTTACCTTGAATAACTTTGCACAAAAACAGTCTATACGTACGTATACAAGGTACTTAAAGTATGTAAGTAAGTATTTGAAGGAAGAATCAACAATGTCAAAAGAAAAATGTAATTTTAACAAAGTAGCTTTGGAAAAAGGTATTAATTCGGCTTAACATTTAAATTAAAAGCGAGTTGTTCTCTAGTTAGCATAATTTTTAATTTAAGTTCTTTTTTACAACAATTTTAAGACTTTTTTAAGTTAAAATGTAAGAATCTTCTGTAGAATGTTTAACGGAGTAATCTCGTTTGATATTCGCAAGGGAACATTTTTAAAAAATAAAATATCTATTTTACATCGACGTCAAAATGTTTTTGCTTAATCACTTGCTATAGGTATTAAATTAAATGTGACATTTCAATCGAGCGTTGTGAAATCCAATTAATGTAATTTAATTAAAATCAAACAATTTCATGTACAATTCGATGACGGCGTCGTCCTCCTGAAATAACAGAAATGATATCTATTCTATTAGTATCCTTCGATAATCCTGAAGGACTTTGTTGTTATTAATGTGATTTCGCTCAGAGCTTTATGTACCTATCGTTTGATTGAAGACATTGTTATGCAAATTCCAATTAAAAAATATGTCAACAAAGTTATTGAAAAGCCAAATATTTAGTATGTTATGTAGGTACCTATACCTATTCAATTACTAGCTTTGTCCGCTTTTATTCCTGAACAATACTCTAGTTTTGAGCCTAACAAAACAAAACAAAAATATAGCTCCCTTTATAAGATCATTAATAAGTAAGAATTTAAAAGATGATTTGGAATTTAATTATTGGCAATTCATTTAGGTTTACAGAAATATACTTACTTAGAAGTAGAGACTGTGTAACGTGTAACACTTTTTTAAAGATTTGTGTACGTCTTAGAATTTAAATGAATCATAACAATCGTTTGTAACATAAAATTGTCAGTCATTTTATAATAACGATGACCTAAAGATAAGCGAGGAACCAAACTTTTCAAAGCATTGCTCGGCACCATAAACGTGAGCCGTTGATGGATTGGCCGACATCAATATAAAAGAAGGTTACTTTATCCGGAAATTAAAACCATGACAATGTTACCAACAATTTTGATTTTCTTTCTGAAACTTAATTTATCATTTTTGTCAACTACAACATGAAAGTAGAGACTATACTCGTATAAACTATTAATACATAAGTACTTGCAAATCATCGCTACATAATTTTAGTAGCTAGGTACTAACAGCTTACCTGTTAGTACCTAGCTACTAAAATAATGTACTAAATGAACATAATTTTGAGGATTTTCATACGAGTTACGACTTTCACCGACAGTGTGAATTTTTGAGTTATCATTGGTGTAAATTGATGGAAATATAAGAATAAGACAGAGTTCTTCTGATGACGTGTACCGCGTTATAGATATAAAAACATTGTATTTATCGGAATTATCCCAAAGATCTATTTTTACTTTGCTATGCGTGTTCAAATATAAAAATAATAAATGTCTGCAAGAAGAAATGTATAATATCATTCTTCTATGGAACTCCTTTGTTGTGAAAAAGTATCACCTTTCAGCGTACAGCATGATAACAATAATTCCTTGAAATGTTCAACGATTCCTTGAAATATTTTATACAGTAGGTACCTAGAAAACGAGCATTAAAAAGAAAAATATGAAACAACTTTTTCAACAGAACTGAAAACAGAGAGCTTTGCATATTGTTCACGAAAATGAAAACCGAGAGATGGGAACATAATTAATGTAATTAGTTCCATACACAAGCTGGAAACGTTGATTACCTACTTACATTGTCAGTTAAGACAATGTTTGAGGAATTATTCAATATTAAACTTTATAATCTGTTTGAGGTCTTCATAATTGGCTTCCCCCTCTCTCTTGCTGAAAATTTTAGTACCGTGTGGGTTGATATGTGCCATTGTGCGTGCAGTCTTCGCACTTACTATAAATGCGTCATCGTGACCTAAGTCATGTTTACAAAAATACAAACATTGAAAAAGAAATCATAAATACATTGGTGATGATTTTTTTCTTGTTATTACAATTACAATTGTTATTACAAGAAAAAAATCATCAAAAAAATCAAAATCAAGACAAGAAATAAAATATTATCAATTTATTATAAGTACTTAAGTATATTATGCTTTACCTAGTGTAGTATCTATATTGCGATTTAGTGATCCGTTTTTAAAATATTCGACCTTAATGTGTAAATTTTTGTCGAGTGACCCTCGACTTCCCCAAATGATCCTCAACTCGTCTCACAATCTCCACTATTTGTATAAAAAATTTGAATAAAAAAATGATGGGAGGTTAGCGGGTTAGTCACCCAACTTATAAAATGTAACTAAACTTGGAAAGTTTTTTAATTTTTATACTTTTACATAAAAAGTAAAACCTAAAAAAAATAAACGAGGTATCAGTTACTTGGATAAAGTTGTTACTACGGAAACCTAGTAGCCTGATCTGCCGGGTTTTTTTACAACTCAAGTTGGAGTTAATTTACTTAAAAGTAAAGGTTATTAAGAAAAGGGTTCAACAATGAGTCGGAACGGAAACTGCGAAGTTGAAACGAAAATTGATACCTTAATGACGTTATAATAGGCAAATTACTACCGGATTCTAGAAATACTGATTTAATTTGCTACTAAACGATAATTGCTTTGAAACATTGTAATCATAATTAAACATTACGAGCGATATCCGAGCCTATATACACAAACTGAGGGGATTCTTATTAAATTATGTACATATCTTAAACTGATAAATCTTATACTAACATTAAGTAAGTACTACATATGTACGAGTATATGTATGTGTCCCTATACGAAGTACTGACATACTTCTTCCGTAACCAATCAAATATTAAAAACACTCATTATGTTTTTAGTTAATGGTAGTAACGAGTAGGTACATAACATTGTAAGCACGAATTTCAATAAAATCACCGCTAAGAGGTGAAATGGAGTCAAAGTCAGTTGACAAAAATGTACTCACAAGACCTCAATTTTCTTAAGAAAGTATATTAAAGACATAAACATCCGTAAAGCCATGTAATCCGCGATTTTATTTCTATTTGCTAAAGTTGATGTTGTCATATGTGGCTGATATTAAGCTCGTAAATTGAGATTTCCGTACATCGACGATCGGAAACTCCGGAAAATTATTTTATTCATACTTACAACGAAGCATGAAATCTATATTTCGTCATAAACATCTATGGCATGAAAAGTATGTTTCATTACTGCTAAATCTACAGATCTTCCTTATATTTATTAAAAAACTTTTCCGTTTATTAGTTAGAGCCAGGCCAGAGCGCCTTTTGCCAGTTTCTTTGGAAATAATTTTCATCATAAAAAATAAGTAAGTATTAAGGGTATAAATATCGTTTCATGATATAAATTAATATAAGTATTTAATTTCCTTTTCGCTTTTTCTTAGTACTTCTAAGAACTACGTCGTTGTGGAAAATTTTGTGGAAAGAGCCGAACCTTTTTATTCACGAATAAATAATACGTGCGCAATATTTTTCGTATTCATTACATACTCGTACATAGATAGTTAAGTAAATTAGTAAATTGATAAAGGTCTATACGAGTATAAGTTTTCTTCACTCCGTTGTTTTAAAAAGAAGAACAATCCAACAATTCCAACAAACAAACACATTTACTTACTTATTTATTTAAGAAATGGGTATAATTAAAGAGCCTGTGAGTCTTAAGCTAATATTTGTTGCGGAAAATGTACGGTTTCTGAATAGGTATAATAGCGAATGTACTGCCAAACAAACAACGCCTGTATAATGTTACTTGATGTTTTTCATTCACAAATTAGATGTTTAATTATTGTTCATCGAATTACACATAAAATTGTATCTTACTAAAATTAAATCAAATATCTTAAAACAACTACGTTTACTTTCGACTAAATACATACAAATAAAGCCCATTAGACTTGATGATACATACACATTATATTGTTGGTTAGTTACCTACTTATATAATGAGCCTCCATAAAACCGAGCCGAATATCTATTCAACAATCAAAACAATTATTTTCGACGTCTAATTTTGTAGATATAATCGAAGGTAATTTTCTTTTCACTTCCTCATGCTTCCACGGTTTCTTCGTAATTTTAAAACAATTTGCCTATTGATCGATTAACAATTTTCTAGCAAGTAGGTAATATAGATAATGTGAAGATATAATAGTAGATAGTTAAATAGATATGATATTTTTGACTTATTTTAGTTTAATTACTGTGTTATCAGAGATATTATTTAAAGACATTAGTTATTAACTGAAACAAGGTAAGTGGAAAGGTTCAAAATTGTTTTTATAAAATTATTCAAGTTTGGCAGAAACAACCCGAATAACCAAGTTGTAATTCTACAATAATAACTCAAAATGATTATAATATATTTACTTATATAAGGACAAAAGATTTGTATTTTGATATAAGTATGAAAAAGAAATGGTAATCTCAAAATTACTGGATCAACGAGTGAAACCGTGGCTCATTGTAGTTACAATCACACATTAGCAAGTTTCGGGAATAATTATTAAAAAACCTCTAAACAACATACGATAATTTAAGATACTTTTTGGAATTAACTTTAAATCCTGTAATTTAAAGAATATAATTATTATGTAAGGTTCTTGTACCACTGTATTAGCACTGCCTCTGTAATTACGATGTAACGCCTACGCCGTAGTGCCGTAGGCTTTTTGGTGTTACAACAAACTTATGAGGTTCTTGGAGCGACCTTGTTGAGCGATGAAACAAAATAGTGTCTTAGAACGTGACGAAAATGGATGATACATACTTAATGAAAAGTTTGTAGCTACTGTAATACATATATGTATAAGTTTGTATTTATAAACATAATACTAAACATGATTGCAACATAAATGATGACATTGTAGTGTACTTGTAATACTTGCAAAACAAGCAGTTTTCCGCAATTATATCACCTCTAACAGAAGTCCTATCCTAGGACCTTTACAAGGCCACTGATAGTCCTATGTGCTAAAAATAGAATATTAATAAAATGCATTTTTTTACAAGTACCATGTTGTCACAGTAAGTAGGTACAGTAGCCAAATTAAACTATGCACATTTGAAAGTCTTACTTGCAGAGGTCTTCTATCTAATGAACAGAAAAAAGCTTTGCCTTGAAGTAATTAAATTATACAGAACTACGAAACAACCAGACAGCATTATCTATTTAAAATACATTGTAATAGATAAGTACCAATTCTTTTTTAAGGGAACTAGCTATTAGTACACCTCGATTTTCCTCGTTTCGTAAAATTGTATTGAGATGACGGTTAAATAGAGAAGAATGAAAGTGAAAAACATAATATTGTATTGTGCCAACTCCACGTAGTGAGAGAAGAACGATGGTGATGATTTGCGTTTTTTTTAAATGTTCGGGATCAAAAACCTATCTACTTCTTCTAGTTTCACATCACAATAGGCAGTACTTAAATCTAGTTTTTCTCCAATATCTATTACAATTTTATTATACTTATTGAATTTTGTTAGATATTGCTTGCCTATGTAATGTACTTATCAGTTAGTAAGTAGTAATGGTTGAAAAAAACGATGATCAAAAACAGCGGTTGCCGTGTCGGTAAGTGTAGCTGTAGGGGGACTTTAGACAAACAACTCGCGTGCTCCGCCCTATTACCTTCTCCTGCTAGACTTTCGCTAATCGTTCTAAAATATCGACTAAATACTACCCTTGACCCGTTAATTCATTCAAACACCTATAAAATACTATTCGCAATCTTTATATAAGTACTTATGTACATTACCTATAATTTATCAAAAACACGAACCGCTATCAAAGCTCATGTACCAATTATAAAAGTTTACGTTTCAATAAATAATGTCAGTAGAGATAGGTAATTAGAATTGCTTACGTCAATTAATAATATTAACATAGGTATATGTGTATTCGTAATGAAGTATTTCTTGTTTGATATCGAGTTAATTTAATATAGTAACGTTTACTAACTACGACATTAAGGTATCTCAGGTTAATACGTAAATAGATCTCATCACTGTTGACTTAATCAACGAGTTAATTAGACTGTTATGAAGGAAATTAATTTGACTAATTAAATTTTCATGTAACTGACAGTCTATTTATTTATAGTTATATTTTCTGTTAAGTAGTACATAAGTACTATTTAATGTTTATTTAAATATTAATAATGATTAAGTATTTAATTAATCAGATCTATGAAACTATTCATAAGTACTTATAAAAGATCGAAACACTACCTGTAATATATTATTTTCCAATATCTACCTACCTCAAACTGATATTCAGTGGAACGATATTTATAAGTAAGTAATTTTAAATAAAGGCAGTCTATGGTGCTATTGTTAACACCGAAAAAGATTAATTTAAAAGAAATCATTGTACTTTAAATGGTCATAAACGTTTCAATAGATATGAAATGAACAGTTAATATTCCTTACAATGATGTTGACATGATTAATGGCATGACCACGGTTCAATTGGGTGAGGAATAGTGGAATGAATACAGAGAAGCGGTATCGTTTGTGGCGATGGAGGTCCGCCGCACCACCCCCCGCTTTTCTTCAATCTCCACTACCATTGTGCACCCCTTATACCAGTTTATTAACATCCAAAATAACACCAAAAACATGAAAAGCTCTTTTTATAATGACTTCCTTATATCGCGTGCCGTTAAAATTGCCATTTTACAGTAGAAGTACTGATTTTGAAATAAATTGACGACAATAAACTTGAAATAAAAGGATTGATAGTCTTCCACTTCCCCCGAGCGCAATGGTATTGCCGCCATTTCTCTTGGAATGCCTAACAACCGGCATTTTCCAATTCAATTATTATTGTATTCCTCATTGGCTATACTCGTAAACTCCTTTTATTCTATACCTAACGCAGAGTTGTTGTACAAAAAGCTATCAAGGGCTTTTATTACCGTGTCTTAGCTACATTACGTGCACTAATTGGCCACATTTACATAAAACCATAGTATTGTTGCAAAACTTGGTATTAGCACTTAACAATACATCAGGTGCCTATAAGCCTAGGTTTATCTGATTGTATATTAAGATATGTACAAATTAATTAATTAAATTATTTGCAGAATGAACGTGCAATAACATCAACTTTATTTTCATAATGATTAGTTACATAACTCCAGAGAAAGAATCTGATATTCTTATATTCTCGTAAAATTCCAAGCACTTGGGTCTTTGATAAGAAGTTGGTTTAATAATGTAGTCTTCCACCTACATCTTGTGCGTGGGTTTCTACTAATAAAATAACATTTTTTAATATTGCCACCTCAGTAATATGGCTTTAATACACCCTCAATGTACCTAATAAGGAAAGACAATTTTCTTTCAACAGTAACGGTAAGTGGGTAGGTATACAAGTATTATAAAAAGCAATCTAAATCAAGCATTCACCAACCATAATTGTTGTTACTTATACTTAATTTCTCGCATGAATATCAAAGAGTTGGAAAGTGTTATCAGGGTCGACTAACAATTAGGTACCTTATACCTCCTTGCCCGTACATTTTCACACGCCACATACTTTGTTCCGCCTAGTTCCGTTTAAACGTTGTATCAAGGCTGAGCTGGTACGCAGCACTTGCTTCACGGTAAAGGCACATTAATAAACCAAATGAATCCATTGTGAGCACAGCAATCACAAATTGAAGTGAGCCTGCTGTTAAAATCTACTTAACAAGTATAACGGCTCAAGGGGGAACTTTTAACAATAGATTTTAGCTTGAAAAGGGATCGGAACGTTTTTGCAATTTCACTGTATGTTTATGTTTCTTTACACTAACGAAAATTAATGATATGGCACGTCATATTGTAAACAGATACTTTATAAACAAAATTGAAATCCATTAGGTATACATACACTAACCTGAACAAATTACATTTTGATCATTGATGTTAAGCTGAAAGTTTAATTAAGTTTAACGCAGCAGTTTGTATGTTAGTCAAATCATATTAAAATTAATATAAGGCACGTAGATTACATCAAAATATTATTTTAACAGATTAATTCTATTAAAAGATAGATCAAACTTGTAGATGTTACAAACCGCAGGTGCAAAACCCTTTCAGATAGTATCTCAGCAGAGAGGGACACCATCGAACAGAGATCGCCCATTCTCCACACTAAAACGTTTCGCATTCAGAAATGACTAAAGTTTCATCCTCTTTGTGGTTACTGTTCAAACTGCACGGTCAAACTAATATAAGTTTTACTTCTTGGGCATCGGTTACTGCCAAGCCATTTGTTTTCTTACCAATACAAACATAACTATCGTTTCGGGCGATATTATTACATCAGGTAAATAATATGTAAGTACCTAAATAAATATGGTAAGTATAAATAAGTTAGTTGATTTTTGTACCCTCTATATCTTAGTTACCGCTGATTTAACCAAATCTTATTCGACCAAAAAGAAAAAATATACTTAAATCTGTAAAACAAGTTTAATTAGAAGAAGTTTAATTAATTGAAATCTAGAATAAATACACACATCAAAAGTGTCTAGGGATCAAGCATTTTTATGCGGATTTCTTGAGATTGAGATGTGGCTTTGTAATAAATTTATGATTTTATAAATTTATATGGATCCTTTTTGGTGCATTTCATAATTTGAATCAGGAACTGTGAATCAAATTCGAGTAAAAGATGAAAATCAGCTGTCAATATTTTCCCTATAAAAACATACAACGCATTGAAGACATTATTAGTGCTACTGTTTCCCTACTACTGATTAAAACCAACGTTATTATGGAGCGGCGACGTCATTTAAGCAGGGAAGAAATGCTCAGAGCCGTGGGAATGATAGAAGCTGGTTCCCGGCAACGTACTGTGGCTTTAGCTCTGAATACAAGTCAGAGTGTTATCAGTCGACTTTGGACACGTTACCGAAGCACTGGTACCGTGGCTGAGCGCCATGGAGGACGGTATCGCTGCACCACACGGAGACAAGACCGATACATTCAAATCTTAACTCGAAGAGCTCCAACAATAACCGCCATGATGTTAGCCGTGCGGCTTCATCACTCTTCAGGGAACTTAATTAGCGACCAAACAGTCAGAAACCGCTTGCATGAAGTGAACCTTCATTCCCGAAGACCGCTACGGGTACCACCTATAGCAATGCACAATCGTAGGATTCGATATCAATGGGCTCTTGAACACAGAAATTGGGCAGAAGAACAATGGCGTTTCGTGTGCTTTTCTGATGAGTCTCGTTTTGGTATGAGACCGGATACAAGACGTATACGACACTGGAGAACCCCTGGACGCCAACAGCGATTAAAATCCTGCCAGGAAGTCCATCCTTATAGTGGTGGAAGCATCATGGTATGGGCGGGTATTTGGATCGGCGGAAGAACTGAGTTGATTTGGATCAGAGGCAACCTCAACGCTCAAATTTATGCTGAGACGATTGTATCAGACGTCATCGTTCCTCTACAAGTGCAAATCGGTCCCTTATTTCAGTTAATGCATGATAATGCACGACCGCACACCGCAAGAGTTGTAAGACAGACTCTCGCCGCAGCTAACATCAATGTCCTGCCCTGGCCTGCTCAGTCGCCAGACTTGAACCCGATTGAGCATGCATGGGATATGCTACAGAGAAGAGCTCTGCCGAATATGGAGGGTATCCAGTCGCAAGAAGACCTTTTTTTGTTGTTGCAACGAACATGGGCGGCCATTCCACAGCGTGATTTGGATGAACTCATTTTGAGTATGCCAAACCGATGTTCTTGTGTTGTTAGTGTTCGCGGTAGAAACACGGATTATTAATTGTTTAAGTTACCCAATAAAATTTTAAAGAAAACTGTTATTTCAGTCTTTTTTTCGAACTTTAATGTTAGTGGTTCAAATGTCAAAAATCCCTTTATTAGGAAAATGGCAAATTTCTTTATTAATGCAAAGGTGACTTGGTTTATCGTTACTGTGACAAACGAAAACACTTTATTTGATGAATCCTTAAAGAAAATTTTAATTAATATCAATCAGGAGAAAAGTTATTGCAAAAATATATGTTGATCCCTAGACACTTTTGATGTGTGTAGCCATATAAACCCTCAAGTAGTTTTTAGTTTATTCAATCTTAAGTTAAGAAATTATAGCATAATAGGTGAAGTTGTTTTGCATAGAAATAACGACGTGAACTGCAATGTAACTAGAAAGTTTGGTGTAAACTTCAGTAGGCTATAGGTCTTGTGAAACCCGGGGCGTGCATACGGAGATAAGGTTACTGAACACCCCAGTCTTAACTCTTAACCGAGCCGACCTCCGCTTGCCTAGAAATTGTAAACTATTCCTTCTATACAATTTTCAGAACATGGATTCCACTAAATACAGTATGATATGGTATCTGTATCAAGTTATTTTAGATAAAAAACGGAACATATTTACATAAGATTCTATTGTTTCAGAATATCCATCGAGGCGGTTTAAAAAATAACCCATATTTTTACTTCTAAAAAATTAATATGTATGGATTTCTGCTTTAATAACATAACGATATTTTACATGATTCTACATAAATAATTTTTGGAGAATTTGCCGTTATAAGTATAACATATTTATGTAAGTGTCTACTACTTATATAAAATGTGGAAAAAAATTGTATGCCTGGCAGAATTCATGTAAAAATCATTTCCCAAAACGGATAAAATCTCATAAACCATAATATACTTAAGTATTAAATACTAGCAGCGCCCCGCGGTTTTACCCGCGTTGTTTCCGTTCCCGTGGGAATATGGGGATAAAATGTAGCCTATGTTACTCAAGGTGAATGTAGCTTTCTAATGGTGCAAGAATTATTGAAATCGGTCCAGTAGTTTCGGAGCCTATTCATTACATACAAACAAACAAACAAAAAAACAAATCTTTCCTCTTTATAATATTAGTATAGATGTACATATTACAGATATCTGCTTACAGACTTATTTTATCCAGTTCAAGTTAAAACTTATTGGAAGTTAATAATCTTGACAAAAATGGAACTTCTCGAGTTATGTACTTACAGTTACTTATAAACACCGCCTACGAATGCGTGGAATGGCTCGATAAATAAGAGTGGATGTCTGTGTTTACGTAGAAAGCGTTATTAATAAATAATGCTAAGTATTCGGAGATGTTAAGGTTGAACTAACCATTAATTCGACTACTTGGATGAAAGGTATCAAACTCGGTCACATGAAAACGTTTATTTGATGCGAATAAACAGCGCTGATGCAGCGTCAAAGGGGACATAGGCCGTCTCACGTGAATAGCAGATCGCTACCTACGTTAACACCGTATATATATGCTGACCTCTACTAAAAGTATCATTCCATTAATTCTGGGACACGCTATTCAATTAGGACTTACGACGAGTTTGGTTTATTTCATTTAAAGAAACATGTGATAGCATCGCGTCGTTAAAATGATGGCTTGTCGTGTTTTACATTAACCCATCAATGAATGCCGTCGAAGGGAGCTTATCATGGGGTGTAGTGTAGTACCTACTATTCATTCCGGTGACCTCGTCGCATTTCGACCGAGTCCACTTCCCTGCAGCGGAATACCACCACTGCTACTACTTTTTGTGGAAACAGAATTTATACCTTCCGCTACTTTTGGATTTTCAGCACTTTTTGACCAACAGAAAGAATAGATTTTATCCAAAAGGTACCTACACATAACGGTAAATCTCTACTCACTTTAGTTAAATGTGACAACAACTCCATTTCCTTTTAGCTATTTCCTCGAACCAATATTACTAGGTATCCGTGTATTCTTCCCTCAGTACCGAGAATAAAATAATCAACAACCAACAGATGTAAACGATATAAACGTTTCATCATAATATTTATTTACGGCTGAGCTATTTCATGAAATAAAAACAATTTTTGTAAGAATGTTTATAATATGACCATTATTGATTCAGTGTGGGTTGAGACATCAATGTTTTAAATGGATTTCGTTTTGATTTTAGAAATATTGACTTATACATTGATTCATATAAGTACCTAAGTATTATTTGAATACAGCGAAACAATTACTTAGTAGAAATGATACACCTACTTTGAAACAGTGAGAATAAAGTACTTACACTAATTTTCAAAGGCAGATCAAGTATACTAATTTGTAAATTAAATTACCAATAATAAATACACGTAGGTCCCTATATATTTTGAAGTGTTATTCGCCTGTTCCTTTTTGACGGTAACTTTTTATGAAACGTATTCGTATGGATGGAACTGTTATTGTGAATGAAAAAATGAAAGGGAGTCCTCTCAAAGTTTTCGCCTTTATGTCAGAGTGTTAGAGTTGAAAAGTTACAGTGTGTTTTGGATCATACGACTACTGAAAGAAGTACTGTAAGCTTTTACCAAACCACTCTGTCCGTTCACTACCCCCGTTTGTAGACTTATGCCTATACAGATTATTGTCAACTGGAATTTAATATGTCATGCAAAAAAGCTTGGTCGAATGTTTGGGCTTTTATAGAACCTAATATAAGCAACTATATTTGTTGTACATTTATATAAATTTATAATAATAACTTTCCTAATTTAGGTCATTAGTAAATGCAGAATCACTAGGCCAGAGAAAATTTCGTCCGCTATTCTGTAAAACCATTTTATTAATTACAATATAATTGTTTACACAAATGATATTTGCCTACTTCATTTTATAATTGCTATTTGGATCTCAATTGTTGTTAAAAGGGTTTATTCAATTAGACACAATGATTTTATTGTTGGCTACACTAATAATTAGTATAACAAATGAAGTTGCTGTGTGTTCGTCGGCGTGGAAATCCTGGCAGCTCTGAAGCGGCGTACACAGCCGAACCCCTACTATGAATATCCAATTGGTTTCACTCCCAGGAGTTTACCGTTCCTTTTTCAACTGTAATCAACTGAAAAAGTAATAACTGGCAACAACGGGCCAGAGCCAAAGAGCAACAACAGCCGGCCTTCTCTCGGGAAACTAAATAAAATACTCCTTACATGCCTACTTGAAACAATCCACGTTACATACACGTAAAGAAACATGAACTGTGTTAAAAATGTAATAGACTTAATTTAAAATGTTAATGTTACAAATATCACGTAACTGATGTATTGCAATGAAAATTAATCAATATAATTTGCAGACATATCGAATATAGGGTAGGTATGGCGGGCACGTGTCTAGGTTGTCCGGGATGCACCTAGGGCCGGGAGCGCGGGCGGCGGCGGCCGGGGCGGGCGGGCGGCCCCGACACATCGATATGCATCGCCGGGCAAGCACAATCACCACCGACATCATTACATCAACAAAGCATCCTTGTTCCCCCACCCCACCTCTCTACACCTACACACACACCTACACAAATCAGTTTATTTAAAACTAAATTGCGTTTCAATTAATCAATAGATACTTTAAACTTATTTGTGTGAGTTTTCTTTGTTCTTTTTGAATGCCTTTCAGTTTCAGAAAATAATTTGTGGTACTATTTGAAACATGTAAGCTCTATAAATAACCTGTTTGAGGAAAACTCTACCAACAAAATATCGTGCAAACTTCTAACAGATAAAATCCCCAAAAAACGACATGTGCCAAACGACAATAAACAGGATACAATAAAAGTACCTAGTCCACGAAACATAAAATATTAGAAGATTAGGAGCCTTCACTTTCTCCCCTAATAATATTGTAACCGTCTTCATGGTAAAAATATAAGAATCGTGAAGCTAGATCAAAGGGATAACGATGTTGCGAATCCACAAAAAGTAGGCAAACAAGTACAGATTTTGTAACAAAGAAACAACATTTTTTGTTTTACCCAATTATAAAAGAAACATTGCGATGTTTATTGGTAAAGAATTAGAATCCCCTAATTAGCCATTACAATGAAATTTCCGCGACTTATTTGGATCCAATAAAAATGTTTTTGTCTTTATTTTAACTAGTTGTGTCTCGTAATTTTACTCGCGCCGCGCTAATATAGAATATTGTTGAGTTAGTATAAAATTTATATTGTCGTTTCATTTGCGTTATTAGACGTACATAAATTGCTTACGTTAATTATGTTACTTTAACATCAGTAGTATTTCTATCCTGAAACGTGTTACACAACAAAAATATTCTAACTCGAATGAAATCTTTCTTGAAACATTAAAATATTTTCGTAGTACATAAGTACTATTTAATAATTTAGTAAAATATTTTTATGTGCTATCTTTCTTTTGAAGTTATTATCTTTCATAAAGCTTAGCCACTCATAAAATGAACAGACAACGCGGCGGTCAGACCTTATCAATTCTTTTGGTTCACGATTCTGTTGAAAACACTTCTCTTTGAGTTAAAACTTAAGGTTTGTAAAGATCTAATCTAACTACTTAGTATATTTTATTTTTAGGTTGTGCCACCAAAAGTTTACCTAATTAGGCATTCAATAGAAACAGATACATAGGTACTATGTACTACCTAACATGTTTAATCTGCTAATAAAGTTAGTACCTACCTATTTAAGTTTTCAAGTTAACGACTCAAGTTAAATGGATATTCCTGAACAAAATATTTGCATTAAAAACTTGGAAATCCACTTATCTGAACAAGAAATAATAATGGGTAAGATGGTGATTAAATAAGGCTGAGCATAAAGTTTTCTTACAAATTGAGTTCTTGTCAATTTTCAGTAAGTAAATCAACAGGTTGTATTCCCGTCAAAGCTAAGCTAAAGTTAAACTTAACCACCAAACAAATGTCAGATTTGTCGAAACTTCTTACGAACAACCTTCACCATGTACTACCCAACAGAGTATTTAATTTTGTTTGATGCCAAATCATCTTGCGGTTACTTTATAACAAAACACAACTCTGTTTACTGAGTTCGAAACTTTCCTTGTGAAAGTTACGTAGCCTGGCGCCAAAAACTCAAAGTAGTACTTAGGTGAGTGTATTCGATTAAGTTTATAGGTACTTACCGTTTGTTAAAGAAGTGTTAGTTTGTTGTGGTTGGTGAGAGTGTTCCCATATGAAGTATGTTCGGGAGGTCGAGGAGGCTGTGGAGGCAGGCGGGGCGTGTGACGCGTCGTGACTCCGCGGTGGCACTACCGCGCCCGCCGCGCGCGCCCGCCCGGCTCCCAGCGCCGGCTACTGCCGCCCGCCCCACGCCTCCTCCAATTCCATGCTGTGATTAATCGTCAACCCACCTGCGGAGCCTTTTGTAAATCACCGTTGATTTTAGTTGCCATCAGCAGTTTTATTAAATGTAGTGCATGCAGTAAATATGAGGACATCATCGGTACCTGCATTTATCAAAGTACAAAGGGATGAAAAATAAGTAACAAGGTGTGAAAGTCTCAAAAGAAAAATAGTGAGTGTTCAATAACTCTAGGTTGAGTTATAACACTACATAAAGTTTATACGACTTTTTAGTAGATTTTTCACCTCTTATTTTATACTACTGTGCTGTGACCCGCGGTTTCACCCGCGTAGTCGATCGCGTGGGAATTTCGGGATAAAACATAGCCTATATCCTTTCCCGGACCATAAGATACCCCTGTACCAAATTTCAAGTCAATCGGTTTAGTAGTTTAGCCGTGAAAAGGTAACAGAACAGACAGAAGGACAGACAGAGTTACTTTCGCATCTATAATATTGCTTAGGAATTAGTTAGGAATAGTTAGTATTAGGATTAAGAAGTTAGGATGTTCGTAGGTAATTTTAAAGAAAAATATTTGTGTTCTGGCTGCTCACATTACTATAAAACCTAGCCGATACCTACGTAGTGTCTTACTACATTAGAGCAAGCTCGGAAAGTACCTTCTCATAACGATTAGGTTGTGTTCCCTTAAAGCGAATTTGTATAAATTTAATATACAAGTAAGTAAAGATGTAAATTAATGTATGAATGAGCCGTTACCTACATTTACTCCCTTAAAGATTAAATCGTCAGAACTGCTTTCATAAGATAAGATTATCCTGTTGTAATCTCTTCTAATTCGCATATTAGAGGGTATGCCTTAGGTAATCAACGAATATTAAATCACCAAAATTATGTACGGGGAACGTAGTTACATAATACTTATTAGGAATCATAGTAACATGTACCTTGTTTATAATTAATTTAAATGATTGGGACTAAATAAATAAGTATGTAAGTAAGTAAATAAATCGTAGGTACCTTCATGTCATAATGGCAGCCAACAGAATTACGAGATCCAAGTTAATTGAATGAAATAAATACTCAGTAGTATAAGATCAGAGAATATTCTAACTGTAACTGCAACAGGAGACGACCGAATACCTATTAATCCAAACCGCCCGGGGAACGGCGATGAATGAGCTCACTACGAGACAATGACTGTTTCCTAGATCCCCGACGCTTTGCCATGCAACCGAGAATAATTGCTAGTTACGCAATTAACTACTTACTTATAAATAATTTAGCAACATGTTCTGACAATTCAAAATAATTACGTGTAATCTACACGTAAGAAACATAAGTGTAAGTATCTGTAATTCTCTTTTCCGCTGTAGAGGCGTACTGTATATTAATGTATGATAGGTAGGTACTGTAAAACAACATGCGAAACATCCCATTTTAATAAACAATAGAGTCAGAATACAAATAATGTAATCACGCGTCGCGCACGCCCTGGCCCTGTAGATATTCCACAAGCCGAGCGGGTACCAGAAAACTGCTTATAAGCTGTCGAACTGATAAGGTGGATTGGAAATAGGTACAGTTATTACATACTCGTGCGGAAATTGAATTTCTTAGAATGTTTACTCGAAAAATACAGATACGTATCGATGATTGGCATTGATTGAAAGCTTTTTGGCAAAGATGGCATTTTTGGGTACCTGTATCATGTGTAATATTTCCGTTTCACTTTCTTTAAAGGAAAGGCTGGCAAATATTGTCAACCCATTTCATAAACTTCACATTTTTATCTAAGTATTTGTCATTGGTATTTTTATAAACTATTCGTATATTTCGGTGATTATTAAACTATTCTTAGGTTTGTTGAAATGTAACTCATAAAGTACCTCTACCATATCCTATCCTGTCCTAATCATGAAATTTTGCACATACTTTTTCAGTTCTCAGTATTTATAGAAAAGAAGGAATATTCTTAATTCAAAATTCCCATAGGATCTGTAGAAGTGAAACGGACATATTACAAACAAATAGCTACTATGCTACTTAAATATAATATTTTCCGCGTGGAATGCTAGTAGGTAGGTAATACAAGCTGGAGCTCCAATAAATCCACCTAGTAAATCCGACCTTCGCTTCGCTACGAAACTCTATTCAAATGCCAGCGTATTGTTAACGTGCAGTACACATGTCATTTATGGCTATCGTTACACCTCCTACGTAGCAAATTAATATCCCGTGCGAGCCGAGAATGTGGTTTGAACACGTACCTTGAAGGTACGTGGTACGCGTATCTATGATCGGTAAACATATAAAGGTTTAGTTTATTTACGATTTATGCTTAGTATTTACACGGATTATATAATAAGTACTAGTAAAGTATTTATAAAGTATTTAAGGATTTCTTAAGAACATTTTTACATGAAAATATGTTAAATTAAATAAGCAAGTAGGTACACTGCTTATCCACCCACACATTTCACCCCTAGAGCACAGTATAGTAATGAGTACTAGCGTACCTAGAGGTAGTCTAGTGACATTCAGGCATATTGTTGGAAAAATTGCTTTGTACGAGACATAATAGGATTAGAATAATATAAGTACTTATTAAAAATAATCAAGTTGGAATTAAAATATGCAAAATTAAATAAGTAAGTACTTACTTAGTACATAAGTACTAAGTACACGTCTTATCCACCCACACACGCTTTTCACCTTTAACTAGTGACATTCAGACACATTCCTGGAAAATTTTCTTTGTACGAGACAGAATAGGTTTTTAAAATAATATGAAAATATAATCAAGTTGAAGTTCAATTTAGTTGCTAGCTTGTTTTATGATGCTGTACAAATAAATTTGTCTTTCGAGAGTTTAACGTTTGACTAAAGGTAATGAAATCAGAGAAATATGTTTTGCGATTTCGTATTGATTGTTCTGTAATGTACAGAAGCAATGTACCGTGATAAACAATAGGGTAACGCCCAGTCTCAGTCTCTATTGTAATCAATATTAAATTTAATACTGTCTGTTGATTCACCTCACCCGATAAAACAGCGTCTGTAATCAAATCGTTCGCAAAACGTCCTGATCGGTCCCTCGAGGCTGAATTCCAGTCTAATTGTTAAATCATTCCGGAAATTTATCTATTCACCCCGAATTTAGGTCAACCGAATAGGTATCCATAGAAATTGGTAATTAAATTAACCACAATAACATGTTTTTGATGTGTAATGTAAACCTATACGGTATACCTTATATTATAATGTGTATATAGGTTGGCACACGTTTACTTTTAGAATATGTAGAAGTACTTAGGTATTTTATTTACCCCTGGATCAACGATTTTTCACCCTTGTTGATATCTATAAGATTCCTGTCGTACGTATGTTAGTATTTACTTAGGTACTTACATACACACTGATATTTAATTTATATTCATACGTTCCTTTTTTTGTTTTGTTGTTCAAGAAGTAAAATTACAGAAATAAGTATTGTTCTGTGGACGGTGAGTATATTGTTCGGAAGCGGGGTGCGGCACTCCATAACTATGTAAGTACACATTAAGGTACACATAAAACATATATGTATCGAATGACAACTTCGTGTTCACCACCCTATAAACATAATTATTCAACACACTATATTCATACCTAATATAGGGTGGTGAACACTTCGAAGTTATGAAGACTATTTTTCGATTCAGTGATCCGTTTGCGAATTAACGAAGTTTTTCTAGTTACGTGTCGCCGTCAAAAATAATAAAACTCCTTAGAAAAATAAACTTGGGTGTTGTTAATATTTTTGTAATCCTTTTTTTTTTTCATTTACACAAAGGATGTTAGAAATAAAACCGCATATTTATTATTGTTAATTTTATTAGCTACTAAATATTAAAAGGCCACAGTTGCATTAAATAAATTCTGATTAAATCTAAGTCAAAATTAAAAGTTATTTACATTTTATGATCTCAAAAAATAAATATTTCATATATCTTCATAATTATCTGACCAATTAAAGTTATCTTAAAATACAAAAACAAAAATTAAAAAATACTTGAAATGAGTTAATTTGAATTCCAAAACATTACTTTTTTATTAAAATATTGTAAATAAATATGTATCTGTAGTTAGTTAAGATTTGTATATAAATAAACTATTATAAATGGCACTACATACTGTATAACACTACTCAAGGCACTTGAAATAACATTTTGTGGTTATAAATTAGCTCTTTGTGGAGGAATCTCAATATCTATGTACTCGTAAGTATACAAAATATGATTCATTTTGGACTAGATGCCATGAATGCGCAACTTTACCTTTGGCAGTATTAAAAAAAAGCAAATAAAAAGTCTTAAATATAAAATAAAATATAACAGATTGTCCATTTTAAAAAGCAATTTCATATCCATAGCACATTAATAATAAGATTCGATTTCAGTTCGTGAGTTTACATTAGTAAAACTATAAAAATATATCAAATTACGTAAAAATCTATAATCTAGACTCTACCGGCGAACACAGTGTGGTTATTGTTATATCAATGATATACATACTATAGATGCGATGAAAGTGATAATTAACAACATTCTGCTTACTTAGGCACCAGTGATGTTTCGTAAAAAATATTTTGAGTAGGAAGTACTTAATATTCATCAGTGGCACTTATCATATTTCTTTACGCTCTATTTAGTATTAGTATTTAAAGACAAAATGTTGGTGCATAACGCATCTATATTATAATACGTCATTGATAATTGTATATTCCATTTATTACCGAACCACAATGTGTTCAAAAAATAAGTACATTCGACATACATCTACACATATATTAGTACAATACCGCACATTACAAATATCAATTTCAACACTTAATTAAATTTAATCAATTTAAAAGTTGTTCAATACAGTTTTAGAACTTAAAAATGAGGGTTTTATTCTTAGCAACACAAAACTTAGGTTACTTAACTTAATATTATATATGAGACTTGAGATTAAAGAAAGACCTTACATTTGTTAAAGTACAAGTAAAGTAAGTTACAATATATTAAATTAAATGAATGTAACGGGATGTTCGTACATACCCATTTAAGTCGAATCCCTCGACTAGTTGGGTATGTACGAACATCCCGTTACATTCATTTAATTTAACATAATGTCGTACGTTTCGTTTAATAATAAAATAGTTACAATATAACCAATTTTATCTAACAACGTGATGTTATTTTGCCAATATAATTATTGTTAGTCTTGATATTCAATCATTTTTAACCCAAACAATAAGTTTTCTGGCCAGTATTTGTAATATACTGTATACACAACTTACTTTTAGCATTTGATCACTTTTTGTTTGATCAACACATTCAAATATTCAAATCTTTTTATGATTCTCAATCAACTTTCATTTAATATTAATTAGTTCGTTTGAACACACCACCATATAAAAAAAATACTACATATTAATCTATTATAGCCAAATCGTTTGAATATTTGAATGCGCCGTTTTTCAGACCGTACATTTGGCCGTAATTTCTTTAAATGAACACAAATCATAAATACGTTGACACATATAAAATACAAATATTACAGATATATAATGTATGAATTATTCGACGCACAAATACACATACAAACACCTCCGTCACATTGGAAGTAGTCATAAAGGCACAACATTAAGGCATTTAATTTTCTAAACTTCTATCAAAATGGAAGCTTATACGTTGAACTATTATAAAAATTCTATAAATCAATTTGTTTTTGTTTTAAATAATGACTATACGGTTAATAAAATGCGATTAAACGCAGCACCGCGTTGCAATGACTACATTACACGACACGTTTCTAGTATTATATTTATAATATTTTGTACGTTGTTTACTTTCCTGCGTATGTTGGGTTCTTGAATGTTGAGGTGGCTTGCTTGTAGATAGGATTCTCACCCTACGACAAGATAAGGTACAATTCATTACACATTATAAACAATTCATCGAAGCTTAATGATAAAAACATAAATACCCGTTTTATCCTACTTTTATGAAAATGGATGGATATTTCTTTCACGCAAAAACTACTGAATCGATTTAGATGAGATTTGGTTTCTGATTCCTGATGGGATACTTTTTGGCCAAAAACTTTCATAAATACCTCTATGAGACTAACTGAATAAATTATTTCCGATTTGATTTGAAAACTACCACAGAGTTTGCCCACGTGAACCACGTGGCATAGCTAGTTTCCCATTAAACCTTTTTAAAGAAGAAATATTGAATATTATTCTTACCGTATCCCACTTGGCCATCATGCGTTCCTTCTCGAACCTGGCGAACTCTCTCCTGTCATGTATCGTGGTCGCCATCTTCCACAGCATCAACAACGCGAGTCCAACGAGCACTATCGCCGCAATCACACCCAATACGATGCCTAGGATCGGTACCTGGGAATTTTAATATTTATATTAAATGTAAGATTATTATATTAAATACTCGTATATAAAATTTCAAGTAAAAGTATGAACTATTTCTAGACGTCTATTTATGAGGTCTTTGTAATATTAATAGACATATACAACGCAATATGTTTATTTGTTTAACGGGACCACTGCAAGAATCCTTTTGGTTAATCCCTACCAACAAAATCAGATGCTTACTAAATATAATATAACATAAGTAAAAATAAACAAACCTTTTTAGGGCAGTCGCGGTCCTTCTGAGCTCTTATCACCAAATGTTGAGATTCATTGTAGGAGTAAACGTAGAGATATAAACAGTCTTCGTCGTCATAGAAACTGCACATGTGTTCGTTTCGAGATTCGTTCGCTGCAATTATTACGATACATTTAAAATCATTACAACAATTCTGGAAAAAAAACTACACCATAAGATTTACGAAAATCATTATTCTAAGTCAGAAAATTGATCCGATTTATTTCTATAAAAGAAAAACACCCAAGTTTTATCTATTTTTTGATATCGCATAAATTCCTCTTATGAACTAGCACTTCCAATAGTTTTATTCAACACGACATAGCCATCGCCCTGTAGTATATTATTATAATGTTCAACATACCTTCAATTTTCCCTTCCTCGACGATGGGGTAGAGTGCGCAGTCGCCGCACGAGTCCGTGTCCGCGTCGTAGAGCGGGCCGCGCTTGTGCACCTCGCACAGCACGCACTCCTTGAACTCGCCGCAACGACCCGGGCACGTCTGTACGACAGGATATAGGTATGTCAATTCAATATTAAAAAACAATATACTAGTATATATATAAGAAGTATGTTCATGATAAAAAGGTTCCGCTCAGTATTTTTTTCATATTATAATCGTTAAATTTATGAATTTGAGTCTCTGACGTCCCATTGCTGGACAAAGATCGCCCCCAACCGTAACATAAGTGAAATATTACACAAATATTGTTACTTACGGGACACTTTTCACAGTATCTGCCAGAGTAGTGTCTGTCGTCATCAACATTACACACGCACTGACCGCACACACATTTACCGTTTCCGCTGCAGATTTCACCATTTTCTGAAAAGAAATTAACAATGAAAATTGTTGTCGTTTAAGATTATAAATCAAAAATACTTGCATATTGTCGCCAACAATATTTTTTATTAATGTTACAGATGTTCTCTAGAACCAGGAATATTACTAGGATGCATTCCTCGGTCAAAATACCTGTGGAACTAGCTTGAATGCGATACCCCTTCCACAAGACAAGACTCGGAGCAAACTCTGTAGCGTCAGCATGGTTTGTATTAGGCAATTTGTTGGCGATACGCGTTTCTCGGTTATATTTTCGTAATCGAAGTTTTTAGTTTATTCACAGATGTTTAGCTTATGTTTTAGTTACCGGGCGAGCGGCAGGGCGCCTGGTCCTTGAGGCACTGGCAGGCGGGCCCGGAGTACTCGGGCCGACAGCTGCACTTGCCGCACACACACTCGCCGTGCTCCGGGCCCGAGCACAGCAGGCCCTTGTTCATGTCGCACGTGAAGTTGTCGCACTCGCAGAACGGACCCGATATCACCTGACAACACACACAAACACATTAAAACGCAAACCGATACAACTCGATATAACGATGAAAATGGGTGTATTCAACCGTCAAACGTACTGAGTATCCAAGTCAGATGGTCTGTCTTTCCGAGCGCTGTCAGTTTCGACTGAGACATGCTGTCTACCGTTTGCTGTCATAACCTATGGTTACACTTTCAAAACAACACACATGAACACACAGTTTGCTGTTCATTAATTACCTTGAGTGGATCATCCATCTTGTTACATTCACAGACGCCACAAATGCACGTTCCTCGGTTTGAACAGAGCGGTCCGGAGCTGGCGTTTGTGGGACGGCATCCGCGTTCCTGATATAATAACATGACATAAATAAACTAGGTGGCAAAAGCTAAGTTAGCAAGCTAAAGCTAACTTCGTGGGGGTTCGCAATATTATTAACATTGCCTTTTGCCCGCAGCATACAAATTGTACTCTTTTCTTATTTCAATAACAAAAACATCAAATAATATTTCAACGATTTTCTGCACATCTAGCTATGAATTGAAATAACTATGTTAAATATCAAATCAAACATGTAGGTGTTGTACTTTTTCCGTCAAATGTACCACAAAACTGTATAAATTTTAAGTAGTTGAATTAGAATGAGGTACCTGTTCGACGGAGACCCCGCCGTGCGCGGAGCACTCGCAGCCCTTCCCGAACCGCCCGGGGTTGCAGACGCACACGCCGCACGCCGACACGCCCTCGCCGCTACACACCAGCGGACTGTTGCTGAACGCCTGCCGACATGGACACATTTGGTTAACATTAACACTTAACATAGATATGAAAAAACAGATTAACTTATAAACCTTTTTTATTAAAAGCCAACTATTTTGAAGATATAATGTAAAAGATTAAATATTTGTACATTACTAACGGTGCCCCGTGGTTTCTCTTGTGGGATTTAGGAAAAAAAGTTACATACTATTCCTGAATTATAAAGTACATAAAAGTATAAATTGGTGGCCGACCGCAGACCACACGAAGCCGACCACACGAAGCCGGCTAATGTCATCATGACATTTCGTAGCTTCACGTAGCTGCGGTCATGATTTCGAACCCGACTGCAGGCGACAACTGCAGATGGCAACAGATGATGACATCCAGTTCGTTCGTTCCGAGTCTTTGAGTAGAAAGCCAAACGGAGACAATAAGAGAACAAATTTGATAATAAAAAAGTATGTCAATTTCTGCGTGGAGAGTGCGGTAACGCACACACAAACAATTTCACACCAATGCAACTGGGGGTGACGTAGCTACGAACGCACACGACCAAAATTATCAAACACTAGTTGCAATTTACGCACACTTGTACATTCTCACACAGAGCCGTACCTATACGTGCAAGAGATGACGTCAATTTAAAGTAAGCGACACTAGTGCTTGATACTAACGATAAATTTGCTGTCAATGATTTTTGACTATTAAGTAAAAAAGCTATATATTCGTATACCTATTATGAAAAAGCGGACTGACTTAGATTTCGAACAGAACTTTTTTTTTTGTTTTTGTAATTTAGTGCATTATTTAACAATATTAAATAATACTTACAAGTGATAAGTGGTATTATCCTTTTGTATACTTGATGATTCTGATCGCTTTTTATACATAAAAATACACAGCAATTTGGCATTTTTGTCGGGTATCATTCGACGCGCACTGTCATTTGCTGAATGACGCGGAACATGCGCGGAACGCGAGGCGATTAGTTTTTATAAAACCATAAGCCCATGGGCATTCTGCATTCTTAAACCTTTGACAGAGGGGAAGGCCTCCCAGTTTTCGCTCCGTTTGGCTTTCTACTCTAAGTTATGGTTGCTTCGTGTAATAAGATGTCTGACGTTGAGTGAGCGATGAACTATCGGCGAGTTTCTCGCCCAAGAAAAAGACAGTGAACATACATACCGTGTAAACAAAAGAGATGCACATATTATGTAATTACAAGAAATTTGACTCGTAAATCTTATAATACACATCTATCTAGGTGAAAAATGTATGTAGATATTTCTGAAATCATCGATTCTCAAGGAATATTATAGGTATAATAAAAAAGGCATAGATAGCATAGCGTTCGTTGTGTTTAATAAAAAAGGCATAGATAGCATAGCGTTCGTTGTGTTTAATATATAAGTATAGTAAATAAAAACCGCAAAAGATTTTCACACAAATATTTTTAATTTTAAATCAACTAACACAAATAATTTATTAACAAAACATATTTTTTAATGTTAACTTTCTGTAAACCTATTTGTTTTAAGCACACAGTCTTCCAAACCACGCGCACATATAATAATATGAGTAACATGTCCCTGTACTTCATTCGTAGGTACTTGAAGTAACCGATACGGTGGGCTCCATCTCCACAACACGTAGAGTGACCTCTGTTACTGTAGAAGGGGCGGTACCACGTCGGTTACTGGACGGATTCGGGCGAAGTTTCCTCTCTACCAGGGTGAAGCCATCCACGTCGACTTTCTCTGCTGCACTTACTGCTACTTGCTGTTTCTTAGGTGCAGCTACGCTCTTAACCTGGATAGTACGCACCAGATGAGGCTTGTTGGTTGCTTGGTTTGCGGAGCGGCTGGCGGGATACCTGCGCGTAATTCTTCTGCTAAGGGGCACGTGTAGCAGAAGAGGGCGCAGTTGGCACGGGGGTCGGTGTATCTGTTCGTTTCGCACTCGCCTTTGTTAATAGTAGTGATTATTCAGCCGAACATTGAGGCAGTTGTTGCGACACGACGTCTTGTGTGTTGGTACAAACGCAACGCAACGGTACAAAAGCAACAATTGCTACTTTTCTACGTATCCGTGTTTTTACTATTTAAAATTGTACGAAAATAAAAAAATAAATATAACGTCGAGCGAATAAAATAGTCAGACATAACATGAGTCTGTCAGACAACTGAGACAACGTTCGATCAAAATTCAATTCAAAAAAGGTTTCGTTTACGGATAAAATGTTCTTGAAAATGAAGTGTACTGTTTCTTCAATTAACAATTATTCTATTCAATTTAATTTATCCATAATTAATTTTAATTTAATCTTTCGTTAACATGGAATGTACATTCACTGTCCTTTTCTTGGGCGAGAAACTCGCCGATAGTTCATCGCTCACTGTGGGACCGCTGATTTAATCTATGGTCGGATATATATATCTATGGTCAGCTTCACTACTGATCCGCGGTCGGGCGACACTCCTGTCTGCTGCTCGGCGACGCGAAGCTAGCTTCATGAAGCCCACTTCGAATGTTATTTCATAGAGATTCATACAAACCAGTAGTGGCGCGGCTTCGTGAGGTCGGCTTCGTGTGGTCTGCGGTCGGCCACCAATTTATACCTTAATGTACAAAATATCTCTAAAATCGGTACATGAGTTATACATGAGTTATAAATGGTGTAAACAATCCGATTTTCTTTTATGTAACTACCTAGCTTATGAATACTTACGTGATGACCAGGTTGTTCGCATGGACAGTCGCAAATCATCTCCAGTTCCACAGTGAGACTATCGGAGATACCGACGGGTGAGATGTCGAAGATTTGCTTCCACTTGTTACGGTCCTTGGGGCATTCTTTGAGCGTTATCTCCGCCGTGAATTCTACTACATCTCCCACCTATAAGAGTGTTAACAATTTATTAATTGTGTGTATGAAAGAGTGTATTGTTTTTTGATACTTGTTATGGAAAAATATTTAGAGATCGGTTGCTTTAAAGAAAATGATTGAGTGATGTTTCATTATATGGCAGTCACTTAAAATCTATGAACAAGACATGTGAGGAACCTCAGCCATATTATACTCGGTCAAGATAAGTAACTGTATATTCGTGTTAGACATCATTGATCCTTTATCTCGACCACAATTTTACCGTTATCTCGTCACCTAGTTACTAGGGGAGGTTCAAAGTGTTTATTATTTACTTATAGATACTATATGTGGATTAACTATAAATACCTTCAGGCCATCGCACTTGTTAGTCTGAACGAGCTCCTTTCCGAGGCACGATGAGTAATAAGTTATTTGCACGGCGTCACTCGATGAGTCCTTCATTTCGACAGCTGACGTAATTTTCTGTAAAATAATTATTAATATTTATCAATTATGCGGTGTTCCACTTACTCATAAATAAGGAAAAAACACTTGGGAGTTAAACGAAAAACGAAATTATCGATGAGTATAATTTTATCAATTTCAAAGATCTAAGCATACATAGGGACATAGGCACAGAGAAAGCGACTTTGTTTTATTCATAGTGATAAAACAAATATGTACTATGATAACTCACATTATATTGTTCCCTGACTAGATCGACGACGTTGTCCGAGTCGTTGCTGAGCACTCCGCTACTGGAGCCCTCGATGTGCTTGCTCAGTTGTTCATACACGTTGATCTGTTCCGCTGTCACCGCAAATATCACGTTGATGGCGTGTTTCTTTACCTGGGCAGTACATAAATCATGTATTAAATTGAATCTCTCACTAAATGGGTGTGTTGTATATCACATATACGTATTGCTGTTACCAACGGCATCACTTTCAAAATTATATTTTAGATCGTAAAGGCTTATTTTGCCTGTATTAACCTTTATAGGTAAAATAAGCAGAAGCAGATATTACAGCTAATTATATGAAGTTACAAATTATAATACAGTATTTATACCGTAAATTATGATCACGAATGTCACAATTACTGAAATTCTCTATGTACCTATTACTTTTCATATTTCTTTAAATATTAATTTATAATTCTGATATTATTAGTTTGTATATAAATAATAAATACCTTCAAATTGATTTGCGAAATACTGGGGTAGTCTTGTAATGTGGAATGCGTGTACGCATTGTTCTCCATATGACATTCGCCGTCGTTTGGTTGGACAATACCACCGAGCTGGAACAAACAATTGACAATTATTTATTGTAACAAATCAAATTTAATATGATAGTAATATAAAAAAAATACTAATGGCATAACAGTCACTGAACCGGACTGCCAAAACAAGGGGTGCAAGGTCAATATTTGTGTGTACATACACACAAATATGTATGTTTTTTTTACATGTAGAGCTTCCGATGCACGCACATACATGTAAAAAAACGAAAAACTAAAAAAAAGAGTTAATAGTTTACAGTTTTAGAGAGAGAAGAGAGAGGGAGGGAATTTGTGAAAGTCATCACAGGCCAAGGATCAGTTGCAATAATAAGAAAAGAAAATACATATACCATACATTAGTATTACAATTATCGTGTTACCTTGCCATCACCAGCATAATGGAATCCAGCGTCTGTTGAGAAGACGAGCAGTCGTCGCGCCTGGTCCCTCCAGCCGATCTCCTTCTTACAGACCACCGCCTGCATGATCGCGTCGAAACCACCTTCGGGCGCGTCCAAGTTACCCGACACGTCGGCCAACGCTACTGCTTTCTGTATAGGAGACAGGTTACTGAGTATTGTGCGAATATTGTATAGGGGAACGTTTGGATGTTTGCATGAATTTGTATGTGTTTATTTATAATTCAATATTTCACGCTTTAAGGGCTGGATGTGAAATAACGTGAATTAATATAAGTAGTTAACAATATTGGTTTATAGAATAAGAAAAGTACTATTGTACTGTAAATTGACAAAAGTGATTGTTATGTACCACTATTCTCATAGAGAAAAGAGAAGTAACGGAAGTCCTAAGGTGACTCCCTGATCTGTGGTAAATTACAGACATTTACAGAGATAAATTTAGTGCTCATGTAAGAGATACAGTTTTAGAAATTATTTATGTAGTATGTCATACTTACATCAAAATAATCAGTATCTTTGCTTAAAGACATCTGATTTTTAAATCCGTATGGAGCGGCACATCCATCACAGGGCGAGATTAAACTGTAAAAATAATTATGGCATCGTAAAAATGTTACAAATACAAAGTAAAATATCTGGGGGCACGGCAGTGCCCCCCGCCAAGTCGAGCGCGAAGCAAACACTGCCGTACCATCCTTTACAGGAACCATTTCGCCGCATTTTCAGGCCCCTATTTGACAACCTCTGGATAAGACTAGAACGCTGAAATTTTCGTCATCCAGTAAGCTATACAATCACATACTTAAAATAAAATTTCAAGTCTGTAGGTCATTTAGTTCCCAAGTTAAGCGAAAGCAAAGTTTCGCATTTTAGACACTCACTCACTCACTCACTCACTCACTCACTCATGATCATCAAAATAGAACTAGTACTTCCCATAAACCTAGAGAGCTGAAATTTGGTACAGAGTTAGGGTTTAATGGCCACATAAAGGGAAAACTATAAAAACTAGGATAATCGAACGGGAACGGGAATTATACGGGAATGGGAACGGGAATTGTAACTCAAGAACGGCTGAACTGATTTGGCTGAAAATTGGTGGGGAGGTAGCTTAGAACCAGGAAAAGGACATAGGATACTTTTAATCCCGAAATTCCCACGGGATTGGGAACGGGAATTTAAAAATCAAGAACGGCTGAATTGATTTGGCTGAAAATTGGTGGGGAGGTAGCTTAGAACCAGGAAAAGGACATAGGATACTTTTAATCCCGAAATTCCCACGGGACTGGGAACGGGAATTTAAAAATCAAGAACGGCTGAACTGATTTGGCTAAAAATTGGTGGGGAGGTAGCTTAAAACCAGGAAAAGGACATAGGATACTTTTAATCCCGAAATTCCCACGGGATTGGGAACGGGAATTTAAAAATCAAGAACGGCTGAATTGATTTGGCTGAAAATTGGTGGGGAGGTAGCTTAGAACCAGGAAAAGGACATAGAACACTTTAATCCCGAAATTCCCACGGGAATGGGAACGGGAATTTATTACTCAAGAACGGCTGAACTGATTTGGCTGAAAATTGGTGGGGAGGTAGCTTAGAACCAGGAGAAGCACATAGAATACTTTTAATCCCGAAATTCCCACGGGATTGGGAACGGGAATTTATTACTCAAGAACGGCTGAATTGATTTGGCTGAAAATTGGTGGGGAGGTAGCTTAGAACCAGGAGAAGCACATAGAAAACTTTTAATCCCGAAATTCCCACGGGATTGGGAACGGGAATTATAATTCTAGAACAGCTGAACTGATTTGGCTGACAATTTGTGTGGAGGTAGCTTAAAAACTATTTATGTATAGATACTTTTTATCCCGAAATTCCCACGGAAACGCGAACGGGAACTACGCGGGTGAAACCGCGGGGCGCTTAATAATATAATACTACTCCTAAAAAATAAGTGTGTCAAATAAGAAAATCTAATAAAATAAATCAATATAAACAAGTTTTAACAAAAAGAAATGAAATCCCACCAAAAACATTCTGTAAAAAACTAGCCAAGTCTCGATGGAGCTGCTTGTTTAACTCTAAAAAGTAATGAAATCTAGACAGACTCGTGCCAAGTCTAAGGTTCCTTACTGCGATTTCTTTATTATTATAGTTAATGTTGTGTGACTTGGCCGTTGAAGGGTACACATGTATGTACACAAGGGTACAAAACTAGGTGCTCCATGACGCTATTGCACCAATCTTAAAAAATCCAGAACCTATCCATTGACGATAGAAAATTTGCTTAATTATAGCCACTTGAAAAATGTTGATTCAATATCCAGTCAATTGTAGGCTTGATAAAGCTGCGTATTTTAATAATGTTATAACATTACGTGTAAACAAAATTGACATGTACCCACTACTAACCTTTTAAACAATGTTCAACGGCCAAGTCACACAACATTAACTATAATAATAAAGAAATCGCAGTAAGGAACCTTAGACTTGGCACGAGTCTGTCTAGATTTCATTACTTTTTAGAGTTAAACAAGCAGCTCCATCGAGACTTGGCTAGTTTTTTACAGAATGTTTTTGGTGGGATATATATTATAATAATAATTACTAACTTCTTAGGTAGTGTAGACACGTATGGCATGACCAATTTGTCTACGAATGAACCAAAACCTATCCTAAAGTTGGATGTCATGTTCCTCATAGTGGCGGACAGCAAGCTGCCCAAAGTACTCAGCTTCTCCTTGTCGTTCTTCATCGATCTACTCAAGTCCATCAAGTAGTACAAGTCGACCGGATAATCTTGAGCGCGGGAATACGCGAATGTAAGTTTCTGCATTTGATCTGAAAATAATAAGATTTTCAACTATTTGTTGTTCTGGTGATATGATTGAACCATAAATCATTTTCCAAAAATATTATTGTGTTCTTGTTAACACTAAAAGCTCAGCAAAACTTACTAAACAAAGTAAACGAGTAAAAGCACTGAACTCTTTCCAAAGTCAAAATAATTTACATGATACACATTATCCTAATTATTTTTCATTACAACTTACTTTGTCTCAATTGAAGCTAGTCATTGGGGTTTGATTTAACAATTAAATAAAGAGAACTGGTTGACAAAAAGAGGAGAAATATAATATACTGAACTCTTTCTAAAGTCAATAAATTTTACTATCCTAATAGTTTTTCATTACAACTTACTTTGTCTCAATTGAAGCTTGACCCGTTGTGGTTTGATTTGTACGAGACTGTCTCTCGCTCCAGCGGCGGCCGCTGCACTGCCGCCTGACGCTGCAAAGCTCCCGCTCGACGATTCTTCATACGACACTGACCCGGACGACATGCCCATACGTCCCTTTGCTAAATAACATTACAAAATATAGGTATTTGTGTATCTCAACTATCATCTTGGTATAGCATCTAATCCCTAACTAGGTTTATTACCTGTATCTAGGGTATCAGAAACTACGCACACACAGGAAAGCAAACATTATATTTACTGTAGTTATTATTCAAATTTGCCGCAACTAGGATCTATAATTGCAGCCCACTCAGCCTGGGTATTCCACTACCGTTTACAGCTCCACAACCCGCATTATAGGTAAACTTGTTAACAATGCGTAACGAGCTTTATGCTTACCTCTACTCAACTCCATATTATACATAGGATCAACAGATTTCTGATTGTCGGGGTTGAATATAAAGGCTTCGTCGCAACCGGCGGTGCCGCCCTCCATCGCGGGGTTGAAACATCTCGGGCCGTTAAAGTCTGATGCGAAGCACCACGCACAGCTGGCGGTCCGAATACAGTCACTGCAGGTCGTTTTACTGGAGCAGGGGTTCTGGGCGAGCAGTTGTTCCGCCCGCTGGGCAGAGCCTGCGGACAACAGGCTCGCCCACGCCAATACTACGAGAGTGGATCGTATGAACATTTTTGGTGCGCGTTTAGTGACTCTTAATCACTATCTGTAACAATGAACAGACTTAATGTACATACTATGTTTTATACTAGGTACATATTTTTTTATTTGAATGACTCTATGTATTAATACGACCTTGACGTTCAAACATGTAAACCCAACATTCAATCATTTTATAAACATGATTTAATATTTTATTTATCATAATTTCTGAATTCCGGAAACGGTATTTTATATTATCAACGTTATGCATGCATACAACCTACAGCGTATCCTTCTTTACTTTACTAATAAATAATACACGCAATGTGAAACAACGGAAACAACACTTTGAAAGAACCTTCCCTAAACACATCAAGGTCCAAGGGTTGATTTTCCGTCAAGGTTGAAAGATTTACGCCCCAATAAGCCCGTAGTAAATTATCGTTACTCAGAACTTGGAAACAACAAATTATTTATGTTACAACGCTGTGATTTGTTAGGTGCCTACTTTATAAACATTATCATTCTTCATGTTAGGTACCTATTTTATCAAAATAAATTTCGTAAAACTGTACAAACTGTAGACTATAGGTACCTAGGGTAAGTTCGCCGGTTCGCGTCCATGTACCGGTTCGCGTCCACTTTAAGGATCTCCCTTTAAAAATAAGTAAACTAACACACCAATTAAACAAATAGACATTACTGCTAATACCTCAATGTATAAGGAGCACACACGCATAGACAAAAAGTCCGTGCGACAAACCAATCCCGTAAAAAAAATATTTAATCTGACTGGTAGTCAAGGTAGAGCGTTTGCGCGGTATTTTTAGGAAACAAGTAGTGTGCAGCGGCGCGTTCGATGGTAAGTTTTTAATAGTTTTATGTGAATTTTAGGATACATAGCTGTTTCTAGACTTTAATAATGAAAAAAGGAATAATATTATTTATGAATTTGCTAATGTTTTTCATATTTAACGAATAAAATAAGGTGGACGCGAATTGCTACATCGAATATACAAAATTTCCAGTTTGCGTCCGCAATGGACGCAAACTACACCTACAGGTCATAGTGGTAAACCAAATTGCGTCCACTATTTTCGTCAAATAAATACGATTGACTTGCTATATAATTGTAATTTAAAATGTATTAATTATTCATATATTCATTTATTTTGTTATATCTTAAGTTTTTACAATATAAAATTAATTATTATTACTGTATTTTTTTTATGAAGACTATCGGTCTTACCACAAAACGAAGTCTAAATTTAAAACACATTTTAAAACGATTTTTACAAAAAATTGTACCATAAATCGATGTCTACCTCTAAAATTGGTTTAAACAGTGTTTGAAATGACAGTCTACCTAAAAACTCTGATGCCCTTGTTTAAAGCTATTTCTAAAATGGCCGCCTGAATTTGTATCAGCTGATTTGAAACGTCAACGTGATTTTATATCGATTATGATATTATGACCTCTTTAGTTTGTTATTCAACCTCTTTGCTATATTGTTACTACAAGGTGGCGCTTGATGGCGCTAGTGCACAAACTCCAAAACGGCGAGAATATGAAAAGATGTAAAAAAACTATTCGAAACGTATTAATGTAATTATATTCTAATGAAAGAACTGCATTGTGTCATTGAATTCAATTTATTTATTTAGACAATAAGTACATTATATTCTAAGAGAGACCCCTCTCGAGACCCTACCTCCCGTGCTAGTTACAAACTGTGTTACGGTAAGGTAAGGCCTCTCAAACCACGCGCACATATAAAATCATTCAAATATATGAGGAACATGTCCGTGTACTTCGTAGGTACTTGAAGTAAACGATACGGTGCAGGTAGGCTCCACAACACGTAAGGTGACCTCTGTTGCTGTAGCAGGGGCGATACCACGTCGGTTACGGGACGGATACGGTCGACGTTTCCTCTCCACCAGGGTGAAGCCATCCACGTCGCCTTTCTCTGCTGCACTGACTGCTGTTCGCTGTTTCTTCGGTGCAGCTACGCTCTTAACCTCAATAGTACGCACCAGATGAGGCTTGTTGGGTAGCTCACGTTACTCGCCTTTGTTGATAGTAGTGACAAAATGATTATTCTGCCGAACATTGAGGCAGTTGTTGCGGCACGACACGACTGCTCATGTTTTCGGTACAAACGCAACGCAACGGTACAAATCCATTAATTGCTACTCTGCAAGTTTTAACTATTTAAAATTGTACGAAAATATAAAATTAAACACAACGTCGATTGAATAGTCACACATGACATAAGTCAGTCAGACAACGTCGATCAACAGTCAATTCAAAAAACGTTCCTTTACGTATTAAACGATCTTTGAGAATGAAAATATCAAGTAATTAGTTCACTGTTTCTTCAATCAACAATTATATTTATAGACAATAATACTTTTAAAAATAAATTATATCAATTATTAACTTAATTCAATAATTATTATCAACATTTGAGATACATTTGTTTATGTTGTACTCAACTTGTCCTGCATATAACGTAACGCGTTTATGTATTGCCATACGTATTTTATTAAAACCAGAGAGAAACAGTATCGTGATCCTTATTCTATGAGTAAAACCATTTTTCTCAAGACAAGAGCAAAACAACGATTTGTGGTAAGAAAAATTCAAACACGGTCTAACATGCCAAAATCGTGTTTGACTGAAGAGTGGTCTAAAGAGTGTTTAAACATCGATTTATGGTAAGACGGTATGTGTTTATAATTATTTTTTTAAATAAAATGCGTAATATCTTTCGTTTTTTTTTCTAAATAGAAAAATATATATCTCTCTCTCTCTTCTTGTCTCCAAAGAACTCATTTTAAATAAGATGAGTCATCAAGGAAGAACTCATCTTAAATAAGATATTGAACTCATCTTATTTAAGATGAGTTCTTCCTTTGCAGTGTTCATCAGTACATTCACAGAAGACAAGTTAAAGAAAGCGTTAAATTAATTTCGACAGAAGATTAAATCGATAAGACACATATGTATACTATTCCCAAGACCACAATATTGAACAAAATCAGTGGGTGCAGACCAGATGGAGTAAGGTAACTGGGACTGTTTGGACAGTATTGGAAGATACCATCCTGTTCCTGGAATAGAAAGAACTTGGCATCAACATCGCCTTCACCTTCCATTTGCCAACGACATCGAAGTCATGGCAGAATCGGTGGAAGACCTGGAGGCCTGGGACAAATTCTCGCTGACTTCGACGGAGTTTCTCATCAGATCGGCCTTAAAATAAACATGCAAAAGACGAAATCATGTCGAATGTTCATGTTGCGCCGAATTCTATTCTGAAGTTGATGGCGAATATATCTTCCTAGCACAAACGGTCCAATTAGGTAAGTCAAGAAAATGGTCAATCGTCGAATCTAACTCGGCTGGGCAGTGTTTGGGAAATTACGAAGCATCTTCTCGTCCAAAACACCTCAGTTCCTAAGGACGAAAGTCTTCAACCAGTGAGTGTTACCAGCGATGACCTACAGAACTGAGACATGGTCTCTTACTATGGCCTAATCATAAATCTTAGAGTTACTCAGCGGCTATGGAATGGAAAGGGCTATGCTTGGCGTTTACCTGCGTGATCGTATCCGCAACGAGGTGATACGCAGGAGAACGAAGGTGCGACCATCTTTGTTCTCCTGCGGTGACAATGGGCAGAGCACATAGCAAGGAGAACTGACGGCCGATGAAGCAGCTAGGTTCTCCAACAATGGAGACCACGTACTTGGAAGCGCAGTGTAGGAAGACCGCCTACCCGATGGACAGACAACCTGGTAAAGTTTGCCTGCATTGCATGTTGGCTGTAATCAACCATCCCCACTGGAAATCATTGGGAAAGGCCTATGTCCAGAAGTGGACAAACATAGGCTGATGATGATGATTGAACAGTATTAAAACACGATACAAGGTGGAAGAAGGAAGAGTTTTAGTGAATAGTATGCCTCAAGAAAGTTACTTAGACCGATAGACGGGTCAGATTTAATTTTTTTAAGTGGTGATTGTAGTGATAATAATGTTTTTAATAATAATAATATCTATTCAATAATTATATTCTTAAAGAAATTGTTAAAATACAATCTTTCTTTACAAATTCATATAAATATCACCCCTTTATTCCTTTACTAAGCTAGTGGACGCAAACCGGTTCATAGGTGGACGCGATTTGGATTTTTTGGACGCAAACCGGCGAAAACGGCTATTTCTGATATTTCTCTATTTAACAAAAAAACCAAAGATATATTTAACAAAACTAAAAGTTAATCTTAAAATAGACTATATAACGAACATATTAAATATTTTTATACATAGAAATGAGTGCTGGCATATTTTTATAATCGCCGTCAAACTCGTCAACTGCACTAAATGGACGCGAACCGGCGAACTTACCCTATCTTGTTTTATAACTGTCGAAATTTTTCATAATTGGTTTACATATCAGAACCCTTCTTTATTATATATGTGTATTCTGTTTTAATGTTTAATATGTTAAACTGTTGTTGTGTCTTTTTTCAATAAATAAATAGATAAATAAATTTTTATTACGTATAATCTAATACCTATATAAAATTCTCGTGTCACAGTTTTCGTTGCCATACTGCTCCGAAACGGCTTGACCGATTTTGATGAAATTTTGTGAGCATAGGGTAAAACTACCGGTTATCGGCCCCTTAAGCGACTTTTCAACTTCAATGTTGATCTTCATACTAATTGGATAAACCAAAAACTTTCAAACAAATCATTATGTAATGCTACAATATTCTAGTTTCAGAAAACCTAAAGCATATATACGTATCTTTAACACATAATTTACAAATAAATATTAATCATGAAATGACCGAAAACACCGGTTATCGGCCCCTAAGACCAGCTATCGACCAGCAATGTACCGGTTATCGGCCGCCTACATTCACTATAGGAAAATGACTCTTATAGTAGAAACATAAGGTTGATAGTCGAATGAAAGTAAAACGATTGATGCGCTAAGTACAAACCATACAAAAAGGATTTTGGTTGCTATTATATTTTGATAACGTTTTGTGAAATATAGAAAATCAAATATATTATACCGGGAGTCCAAGGGGAGATCCCGGTGGCTATGTGGGACTCACCCAGCCAGAAAGGCGAGGCATATCCACTAAAACCCCAGCGACTTCCGACTGCGCTACACATTATAGAGTGTCGTAGGATCCCGCGGGATTTCTACCACGACGAAACGACGAATGCCGGCCCCCCTCTAAAAGCGGCGCCCCCCTCCTGAAAAGAACATCCTCAGAAACAAGGACGTCCCCCAAACCGGTACCGACAGCGAGTGTCCTCCCATGCTTTCACCTTTTGTACCAGGGCTTGAGAGAATTGGGTCGATTGCTCTTCCCGCATCTCCTAGCCCCCTCCTGATCCTCAACATTAACGGGCACACCCAACTATGCCTGAAATGCGAGGGACAATGGGACGGTCCGGAGCCCCGGGAACCCGGGCCGTCCAGTCGACTCGACGCGCAGTATAGCATAACCTTAATAAAAGCTAATTACTGGTTAGTTACCAACTCGTATGGCTGATAAAAATGTTATATTTTAGCCATAATGTTCATAGGTCGATAACAGGTATAGCTATACCCTATACCCGGCCGTCATAAATTCAGTATTTCTGAAGGTCATAACTTTGTAAATACAAAGTATTTTGGCGGCCGGAATCTAGTTGTAAGACCACAAAAATATAGTAGTTCATACATGTAAATAGACCTACTTCAGTAAACCTATGGTTTCTTCAATAAAATCAAAGAAAAACATCGTAAATAAAACTGGTTTGCGACCTCCCGGCCGATAAGGGGTTTTTGAAGAAATTCGTCGACCTGTGTGCCGGCCTCCAAAAATCTCAAAATTGATGAAACCTTGATGAGTTTTAGTAATTGAATATGAAATTTAAACATTTTATAAACACACAGCCCAAAATTTTCAGCAATTGAACTATAGTAACACATTAAAACTTAGCTTTGAAAATAAATCTACTTGCTATGTTTTTTGCTAAATTTTACGCAACTCCTCACATCAAAATTTTAAATTGCGATTGGTGGCTCAATTTTCCACTTTCAGGAATATGCCGTTAGCTAATAAATAAGTGAAGTTTGCAGGAATCGAAAGACACTAAGTTCGAGAAGATAAGATTAATATATTTTTAATTATTTAACAAAAAGTGCCAGGTGGCCGATAACGGGTAGTGGCCGGCTAACAGGTAGTTTTACCCTATTCAATAGGTCTGAGAATCGGCCAACATTCTATTTTCATCAGCTAGTATGTTATTATAAAAATCAGGATTTTAAAAATGTAAATCTTTAATTTGCATAAAAGAACCTAAATAAACACGAGACAAACATGATGATTCATCAAGTAATTACACTGAGTTGACTCACATTCATCTCTCAAATTTAATCACCCTATCATCTTCATTATACCTTATATCTGACTCCTAAATATGTTTATCACCTATCTAAGGTATCGGAAACTAAACTACCTTTATACACACTCATACATACACGCAGCCTCTAAAATAAGCATGTTATTATAGTATTTCTTTAGTGACTCAATAAAATATATGAGACCTATAAAACGCCTCTACAAATGAATGGTTACACATAGATACTACTTATAAATAGAACTGATAGTGACAACTTTTACGATGGTAATTGATTGACTCAAATCAATGAATAGTAAGTATTATTATTTAATCACCTAATTAATGTCAAACTTATTACAAGTCCTATATTTGGTTGTGTGGTAATATTTTTTTGTAGTAGAGACAGATGGTGTACAGTGGGCGTCAAGCTAGAAAGGGCCGCCACCTACGCACCTGTATCCAATTGAACTACAAGGCAAAGTAAACCCTGTTTTATGTATCACTTTGGTCGATTGTTTATTAAAATTACTTTAAAACAAACATAAATAAGATAATATAGATCTATAAATACCTGTATGAACAAATATCTACGTCCTAAGTATACGCCGACATTCAGAACAACACACTTTTACTTTTAAATCTGAAATGAAAGTGTCTGTTTACACTTATAAACTTTGGGCACAGTATTACACTTCACTGGCTTGTAACACATGCGTAATAATTACGCTGTTATACATTTATTATTTAATTTTACTTAATTATGCTTAAACACCTAAAAGTTAAGATATTTCACTTGGTATAAATACAATGTCATAAAATATTAGAACACTCGAAAGGCGCCCAACTGTTTCTAAATTATTAAACAACACTTCATTGACACAACGATAAGAGACGAACGCAGAAAACAAATAAGGTACGTCTTTATAATGTTTGAATCGTGATAATTTTCTTACAAATACTCATATGTTACGAACGATATTAAATGTATAATGTTTGGTGCAGCTCGCGCGACCTGCGTCCGCGCCGGATACGCGCGTGACTAATTGTACAGAAAATAACTTCGTCAGCGGGTGATACAACGGGCGGCAGTCACCGTCTCTTCTCAGAATCAATACTCAATACGTTTCTAAACATAAATACTTGAATGGAACTTGCGAACCTCAGTCTGAGACTCAACTTCAGAGAATAGTATCGACCCTAACTGTTATGTTACGTATACAATTAAATAGGTCAACCAACGTTTCCAACTAGAAAACATTGACCTAGTTTCAGACAAAAACATTAAGAAGAAACATTTATTATACAATTTTCCTCCCATAACATTTTACAAATATTACAATTAATTTTAGAGGGCCAACATTATTAATCTCTACTTCCACAGATAAGTCAAAATTGGTTTCTGTCTCAATGGGAATAGATGATAATGAATAAAACTAACTAAAGGGATCACCTACTAAGTTTCAGTACCTATCCTTTACAAATATTGAACTCAAACAGTTTTTTGGAATATTTACGAAACGACCTCATTTGATTCAAGTTTAGTGTTAAAACCGGTGTTTCTGTAGGTCGAATGCATTACGTCATTAGCAACCATACGACAATGAGGCGATGATTCAAACCACCTATGTTTATATGCTCACGTAAGTTTTCAATGCCCGACTGGTCTGAGTAAGCATTCTTTTGCTTTAAAGATTGCCTTAATAGTATTACAATAACCGACAATTTCAATATTAATTGATTACTGCTAGATTAAATACCTATATGAGACTATATTTGTAAGTAAAATACCTTATTGTATGACTAGTAGACCAGGATAAGTTAAGGGATAAACCTAACCAGATATTAATCGTTCCCACTCCACCAAGTCATTAACTAATCTGTCTTTCAAAATAAGTACCTAGGTATTTATTACTCATTTTACGTTCGTGTTGACGATCTAATATTAGTCATGGCTATTATAAGACTTATCAAGACGCTTACGCTTAATCATAGAAAAATATTACGGGATTATAGCCATAATAGTAATAGTGCGAAACAAGTTTGTAACGGGGAAAATATCCCTGTTTTTCCTTTCAGTAAAGCCAGTTTCCATTTATCGACGTTAACGGTAGAGGGGTGAACGCGGCGGGTCGTTGACCGTTCCTGCTTGCATTGCCGGGTGTACGTACTCAAACACTTATACATATAGGTACGCAGGGCCTTTTTGTAAGGGCACGCGGGGGCAAGCAGTGCCCCCAAAGAAAATTTCGAATATGACGAAAATCACCATATAAGCGATATTAAAATTAAAGTTTGTAAAATACACTTTCGATTCTTTCATCAATATACGGTGGGTTGAGGAGGGGGGTACAAAAATAATTATGTAATTAAGGAAAGGACCTACACAAAATATAGGAGCCCTGTTACATTTTATTTTCCCTACCAATTATGATAATAGTTCTTGATTCCGTCATTCTCTCTGTTATTATTATAATAGCAATATCTTCAGACCATTATTTATATATTATATCTATTTAGCAAATGTAATAAGGGGATGTTTACTTTTATCTATTCATATCTAAAACAAAATCAAATAAATTAATAGAATTTTTGCAGTTGCGGTGGTAATCCACTAAAAAAAAATATCTGTCTTCAAACCATTAAGGAGATCAAGAAATCCCACAATAAAGAAAAATATTTTCATAACTAATTAGCTCAAGTATCGCCTACTACTATTAATTATTCTGTAGTATCGCAGAGTCTATGTCCAATTTATTTATCCAAAGATGCTACAAATTATTAACATTGCAAATGGATTTTAGGAGTTTCAATAAAATCAACAAAAAATCTAAACGCCCTGAAGCGCAAATGATAGTAAACATTCAAGATTTAGAAGATAAATAACAAAATAAACATAAATAACATTAACAATGCCTGAGTGAACCTAGAAACCCAGATTAAATTAATGAGTAGAGTAAAGCATGTTTGTTATTTTCCAAACATGGATCAAATTTGAGATTACGAAGCACCATCCTTATCGTAAAACTGTATCATCAGTGAGAGATCTTTGCCCTGCAGTGGGATTTTATAGGCTTCTAAACTAAACTTTAACCACCTTATTCATAAACATTTCATAAACCTATTTTAGTTAAAAAGTGTTTTGCGCCTGTCACATCATCTATAATTTGTAAAAGTGTGAAAGTGACAAAACATACCTAATTTGCTATTGTAATACAATAAAAGTATGGACACAAAACCAAAGTATGAAAGAGAAAAAAGGATCTCTCCTCTAGGGTAATTGTTTTTTTTTTAATTAATGGAAGTCTTTGTGCAAATTATCTTAAATCTTATAACTTAAGAGGTTTATATTATATACTTTTTTTATTATGTTATGATAAGTAATTATGTTTGATAGGAGATGGTAAAGATCTTAACTTAAAGCGGTTGGAATAACAAAGTGCAACTATATTTAAATGTTTATTATAGCTGTGACTCGCGGTTTTACCCGCGTAGTTCCCGATCCCATGGGAATGTGGGGATAAAATTATGCTAAAAACTTTCCTCTTGAATTACTCTATCTATTACTGAAAACCGCATCAAAATCCGTTGTGTAGTTTTAAAGATTGAAGCATACATAGGGACAGAGAAAGCGACTTTGTTTATGTGCTTACAATGTATATTATGTTTTGCCTAAAATTAACAAGTTACTGACGAGATTGGAAATTCATAAAAATGTGTGTAGGTGTATAAAATTATCAATGTGTGATGATTGCTTCATTTGATACTCAAATCAAAACAAATATAGGTAGGTACTTAATCAATTTTTTTTCTGTATGCTCATTATTACTTTTTCTGACTGTTTTTTATCGAATATTTTCTCAAGGGAATGAATAAAGCGTTATAACATAATATTACTAATATTCTAAACATTGTGAAACGAGGAATCAGGTCGCGCCCGTGGGTTTTACATCCCACATTGGTTCTTTCAATCAAACAACATCGAAAAAGATACATTATATAAAAAAACTTACCAGTTTTAGCTGATCTTTAAATAGTATGAATCATTATTAAAACAGCTCACAAAAAAGAATCTTATTTACTAGTTACGTACTTATAAAAAAATGCAATGTCCGCACACCAAAAAATTATCTCCACTGACAGGCGAGCGGGGGGGGGAGGGAGGGACCACATGAACGAACAAGGAACGGAAAGAGAACGAACTATAGAGTATGGATTGAACAATGATTGAACACGACCGGATGGCACTTGATACTCTATGGAGTAAAGCAGGCTGTACATTTGCTGTACATTATACTAGAAACGTTAGTGCATACAGTTTAACTGCAACTGCAAATATTGGTCATTTCTCCAAAGCTGGCGCAAGCAACACAGATATTTTGTACACGTATAGTGTCCGTGAATGTCAGTCAAAGTGGTGTCGTACGTCAAAATCATCATGGCAAATCAGTCCGTCCCTCTCGCGTGTGGTCAAGCTTTTGACTATGAATGGGACTGTGTAACTGTAATTTGTTTTGGTTTTGGAACTTAATAATATATTAAATTTAAAATTTAAAAAACCCCCAACACAATTACTTTCAAACCCCCATAACTTTTAAACGGGTCAATCGATTTTCAACAAACATGTCTAAGAACACTCGCACGTGAGTCCCCTTTAATACAAAAAAAAAAAAAAACTGAAATTGGTTCATCCGTTCGGGAGCTATGATGCCACAGACAGACAGATACACACACACACAGACACGTCAAACTTATAACACCCCTCTTTTTGCGTCGGCGGTTAAAAATACGGTGATTTCATTTCATTCAATCAACTTCAAAACTGGTTATTCTCTATTCGTATAAAACAAATAATTTATTTTGAAATATACTGTATAAGAAAATTGCATTACTGTGAGTATTTTGACGGGCGCCAGGTCTGGAAAAGAGACCAATAAACCTGTCGCCCTAGCGTGGATAGCCTGCTTTAGCCTATGGTATCACACTAGATATCACTACATAGTATAAATCAAAGTCGCTTTCTCTGTCCCTATGTATGCTTAGATCTTTAAAACTACGCAACGGATTTTGATGCGGCTTACTTTAATAGATAGAGTGATTTAGTGGGAAAAGTTTTAGCATAATTTCATCTCCATATTCCTACGGGAACGGGAACTACACGGGTGAAACCGCGGGGCGTTGCTAGTTTTTATAATAATCATATCTCTCAGCATTTTTTTTTTTTTTTAACAGTAGACCAAGTTTCAATTTTTCTTCGTTTTGTAACAAAACTGCCTTTTTCATAACTTTTTCAGCTTTTTTCACGCCATTATAATTTTGAACGCAACTTAAGCTACTAGTACTAAAGTAGAACAATCGATTTTTTTCCTGATGTTGGTAGTTCGAATATTTTTCGACCAATCAGAATCATTCCGGGCCTTTCCTCCTCAAAGAATATGGCCGACATTTTGATAATGCTGTCATGAAGATTTTTCAGTGACAAAATTTTAACTTTGTAGTTCTTCATGCACGGTTTTTATGTTCCATATTTGTATTATTTTTTAATTGCTTAGACAGTGTTTAGTGTAAGCTATTTTATTTTTTTTAAACATGGCAGCCGACCGTGAGATTGCTGCTGAAGACAGCATCAGAGTGGTTTGCCGATTTCGGCCACTGAATGACTCTGAAGAAAAAGCTGGTTCAAAATTTATTGTGAAATTCCCATCAGGACCCGATGACAACTGTATTTCCATAGGGGTATGTGTTGTTATATTTTGATCCCTCTTTCAGCTTTCCCCTATCATCGCCCTAAATTAGATCATGATGACTAATACATTACAAGTTGTTCACCTGCTACGAAATGGCCTTTCTTTTCTATTCCGCTTCGTTGGTTATGATTATGAACACGTAAATTTCAGGAATTTGACCGAATAATCTGTTAGCAAACAGAGTCTCTTTGTTTTGTAAAAAATCAATACAAATACCTTCTCGACCTTGACCTAAGAATCTCTCGAATACATTTTGCGATTTATTGTTTACAAGAATTCTATTTTCTTATCACAAAATGTAGCCCTAAAATATTAGATTTGATAAAATATCTCAACATAAAGAAAAATATTAATGACATGAAACAACCATGTCTACATGAAATGGTACTTAACATAACTTACAATGGTACATTTTTGAACTAATTGTATTTAGGTTCAACCTATTTAAATTATTTCTGTTTACAAATAAATACAGTACATAAAAAAACTTGTCATATATATACCTATTTAATAAATAATTCTAGTAAAATAATGTTTTTAAATAAATGTTTTTCCATACATAAACCTGTCAAAAACTTAAATAAATAAAAATAATCTTTTCAATTAAATAAAAATTAAATTAAAAAGATTTGATATGGATTGTGATTCACTTATAATTGTTTGTATCAGATGGTCTATTTACTATGTTTCAGTAAACTATATTAGGATGATGAGTTAAACTGAATATTAATATAAAAATAATTCAGTTGGATTATCCATACTAGGAGCATAATTTTTAGATTATATTCTTATTAGAATGTTCCCACCCATGATTTTAGTTTTTAAGTGTATTTATGAAAGTAGGGTAGATTAATTGAAAATTTACATAAATTCAACCAACTTACATATAAAAATGTATGAACTTTGTCATAAAGATATTTTGCAATTCTATGTCAAATTGGAAGTCAATAATTTTTATAATAATTTTCTCAACCAATTTTTATTGTTATACATTGAAATATTATCTTTGAGAGTTAGTTCAATAATAAAATATGCATATTAAAAGCAGTTCATAGTCTGTATACCCAATAATCACACAAACTAAAAAATACATTAGCATCTAGGTATTCATATTTTTAAAGTTTATTATGTAACATAGAGTTCCTATCAACTTCATTTATTTTTCTCATTAATCAAATTCATACAATCATAATAATTAACTATACAGTGGTTAATTTGATTTCTGCTTTAATTAAAATTAATATTTGATAACATTTATATATTTTATTGTGTAGGGAAAAGTATACTTGTTTGATAAAGTATTCAAACCAAACGCCACTCAAGAAAAAGTGTACAATGAAGCGGCCAAGAGTATTGTATCTGATGTTCTCGCTGGATACAACGGAACTATATTTGCATACGGACAGACAAGCTCCGGAAAGACACATACCATGGAGGGTGTCATAGGTTTGTGTGATACTTAATTTATACAATTGTTTACGTTCCTCTTTACCTATATGTGTTTAATAATTTTGTATTCGACTACAGGTGATCCAGGAAAACAGGGTATTATACCACGGATTGTTAACGATATATTCAATCACATCTATGCAATGGAAGAAAACCTTGAGTTTCACATAAAGGTTTCTTACTTTGAAATTTACATGGACAAAATCAGAGACTTGTTAGATGGTAAGAATTGTTAAATCTATTATAATAAAAATAAATTGTGTATGTATGAACATATTGTTTAATAATACTTTTGTTTTCAGTATCCAAAGTAAACCTCAGTGTACATGAAGATAAGAATAGGGTTCCATTTGTAAAAGGTGCTACTGAACGGTTTGTGTCAAGTCCGGAGGAAGTATTTGAAGTGATAGAGGAAGGAAAATCAAATCGTCACATTGCCGTCACAAGTTAGTGACATAGAACATTTATTATATACATGTAATTTACCTACTTATTTATTTGTGAAATTATATTTATGTTCCTATAATTTTATTACAGACATGAATGAACATTCATCTAGATCTCACTCAGTCTTCCTCATAAATGTAAAACAAGAAAACTTAGAAAATCAAAAGAAGCTCTCTGGCAAGTTGTATCTTGTGGACTTGGCTGGTTCTGAAAAAGTATGCGCTTTTACTTGTTCTCTTCTGTTTCGAAAAATATTAAAAATGTACATATAGGTACTACTTAAAAATATTTTTGTAGGTATCCAAAACTGGTGCTGAAGGTACTGTTCTTGATGAAGCTAAAAACATCAACAAGTCCTTGTCTGCTTTGGGTAACGTGATCTCGGCTCTAGCTGACGGTAACAAATCTCACATCCCGTACAGAGACTCAAAGTTGACACGTATCCTACAAGAGTCGCTCGGTGGTAACGCCAGGACCACTATTGTTATTTGTTGCTCACCAGCTTCATTCAACGAAAGTGAAACTAAGAGTACTTTAGACTTCGGTAAAAGGTAATTATGGTTACATAATGCCTCTTTATACTTATTAAAGTTGACTAAAATACCAACTTTAACTATTCTTACTTGTCACAGAGCGAAAACCGTCAAGAATGTTGTATGTGTCAATGAGGAACTTACTGCCGAAGAATGGAAACGTCGTTACGAGAGAGAAAAGGAAAAAGTGGCCCGGCTCAAAGGCAAGGTAAGTTTTAGATTATATACACGCGCTAACCTCGCGTGCTGTTTACATGCTATTCATAATATTTATAGCTCATATTTATATGCATTGTTTTATTGTTCGACACATTTAGTGCGTCTTACGTACCTAAATATAGTTGAGAATAAATGTATCTTTCTAATACAATGCATATTGCGATGTTAGAAAGAAATAGAAAATGAAAACAATGTCTCAATACTTATACTATGGTATGTTATCTGTTAAGTAATCGAAACGGTAAACTATTCTCCTTGAGTCTGCTTTTAATAATACGCGTAAAGCGGCACACTCATAAAATCGATAAATATCTAACCTAGTTTTTATGCATTGCAGTTTATAAATAAATAATTGAACTCTCTTAAACACTGGTTGTTATTATTACCAATGGTATTGTTAGTTAGTTTAGTAGTAAGTATGATTATAGTGTTGACATCTGAACTAAGTATTGTTAATTATGTTTAGGTTGAGAAGTTGGAGGCGGAACTTAACCGCTGGCGTTCCGGTGAGACCGTACGACTTGAGGAACAAGTTAACTTGCAAGAGATTGAAGCTGTCACTCCTGTTACTTCATTCATTGAGGAAAAACCACCAGTCGCGGTAAACCATTTACCAATTGGTATTTAAATTATATAATTACGTAATATCCTTAATAATATAACCATTTTACTTGTGCCATAGCCTGTACCAGTAGCAGTATCGTCGAGTGTGATTGAAGATGCAGCGCTGCAGGCCAAACTGGAAGCGCTCTACCAGCAACTGGACGACAAAGATGAGGAGATCAACCAGCACTCACAGCTGGTCGAGAAGCTCAAGGACCAGATGATGGAGCAAGAAGAGCTTATTGCCTGCACAAGGTAACTTTTAAATATATAGGTTTTAATTTTTAATTACCTTTTTCAATGAATTTTCCGAGATTTACGTTATACTCTATAGCATTATTTATTTATTATTATATAGTAAAATGGACAGATTAATAAAGCATTATGTTTGTAAAGGCGCGACTACGAGGCCCTGCAAGGTGACATGAACCGCATCCAGCAGGAGAACGAGGCCGCGAAGGAGGAAGTGAAGGAAGTGCTGCAGGCGCTCGAGGAGCTCGCCGTCAACTACGACCAGAAGTCGCAGGAGGTCGACAGCAAGAGCCGCGAGTGCGACCAGCTCGCGGAGGACTTGCAGACGAAGCAGGTTATTACTCAATACCAATCTTTACTTTGTTCAACATTATTCTATTGAAATGTAAAGTAATTGTTAATTTAAACTTTCAACATTGGGATGTCAGCTTATTTCAAATACAGAGTTAACAAGTTTATTTCCGAACTTTGGTTCACCAGAGTGCTCTGGCCAGCGCCACAGCCGAGCTCCAACAACTCCGTGACCTGTCCGCACACCAACGTAAACGCATCGCCGAACTTCTCACCAACTTACTCCGCGATCTCGCCGAGATCGGGGCAGCTGTCGGGGGCTCCGAGCTCGACTTCAAACTCAACGTGGACACGGTGGGCAAGCTGGAGGAAGAGTTTACCGTCGCGCGACTCCATATTAGTAAGATGAAGAGCGAAGTTAAGAACATCGTGCAGCGCTGCCACTCGCTCGAGTCTGCCAATATTGATGCCAACCAGAAGGTAATTTTAGTATTTAGTTTCTACTGCAAATTATTTATATTATACATACTTGATGCATTACATTGATAATTCCATATTATTAAGAAATACGTTATGAATCTTTATTATGTTATTTATATTATTTTAGATCGAAGAATACGAACGCTCACTGGGCGAGTGCCGTCTACTAATTTCTCAACACGAGGCGCGATGCGCTTCCTTAGCGGAATCGATGCGCGAAGCCGAGAACAAGAAGCGGCAACTGGAGGAAGCCGCCGACGCTTTGCGGGAGGAGTGTGCTCGACTACAGGTTATTATTACCTACTAGCTGTGTCCCGCGGTTTTACCTGCATAGTTCACAATCCCGTGGGAATTGCGGGATAAAACATAGCCTATGTATTTCCCCGGACCATAAGCTACCTCTGTACCTATGTAAATTTCAAGTCAATCGGTTCAGTGATTTGGCCGTGAAAAGGTAACATAGTTACATTCGCTTTTATAATATTAGTCAGGATTGTATTAGGCGAAAAAGGCAAGGGCGAAAAATAAACACACTTCGTTCTGTTTGTATGATCGATTGTATGTAAGTGTATTGCGTGGTGCAGGCGGCGGAGCGCGTGCAGCTGGCGGCGGCGGAGCAGCGCGCGGACTCGCAGGTGCGCGGCGCGCTGGAGGCGCAGCTCGAGCAGCTCCGCGCCGCGCACGCCACGCAGCTCGCCGCGCTGCGCGACGAGCTCGCCGCGCTGCAGCGCCACCACCAGGAGCTCAAGGAGTTAGTACCAAGTTTTGATATCCATAGAATTTTAGAGACTGGATGATGTGAATCGTCTGCTATAGATGTTAAGGTCAATGATGATGATGTTATGTGGCCAAGCGCGTTATATCGAAGAATTGATTTCCTCGCAAATATGGAAGTCATTGAGCATACATTGTTTACTAACGTGCGTTATTTTGTTGGTTCCAGCACGTACCAGGAGCTGACCCTGGCCCGCCAACAGCTCCAGGACGACTACGAGAAGCTGAAGCGCGAGGAGGCCGACAAGTCCGCCAAGCTGAAGGAGCTCATGTTAGTGTCGCGCTCCCCGCGCCGGAACCTAGACAAGCTCGAGAAGGAGGTCGCTAATCAGCAAATGTTGCTCAAAGATGACAACGACCTCTACAAAGATTACATTATATCCCCGAAGCGGGAGAAACTAGGTTTCGGTTACGGGTTTGGCCTCGAGAAGGCCGACGTCATTGAGGAAAAGTCGCTCTCGGCAATCCCCAAGTCCCCCGCGCCCCGCCACTCCTGCAACATCCACCCGCTCCAGCTTCACCTCCTGATATCGGTCACCATGATCCTCCTTACCCATCGTTATCCGCAAATTGTCGTTTTAGTTTAAGCTTTTATTTCCTCGTTTCTGTGATTTCGACATGGATTTTCGCACACTAGTGGACAATATGCGTTGCAGTGCCTTTTATCTATTTTTAACAAGTTCAAACTTAAACTCCTGATTAGTTGTGCGAGAAATCTATGTTTATTTACCGAAATATCATTAGCTTTCGTATATTACATAATTGCTGACTCACATTTCTCCTCTAGTAATAATATTTTAGTACAAATGATAACTTTATAGCGATGTGAGTCAGCTGTGTGTTCATTGTATGTGATCATTGACTGGTTTGTTTATTTATTTACTTATTATTATTGCCCGGCTTTACCATATATGGCGTTTCTAGTCAGTTAAGCATTTATTATAGGGTAATGTTTATTTAATGTAGTTCATTAACGCTTAGCATGTTTAATTTAAAAATTAAAAGTGGGCTTACCCCAGTCTAGTCGTTAAATTCTTATCTCGAGACCGGAGTTAATTGGTATATTTGCGTGACTTCGCGTCATTCAAATCTTTGGGTGCATTTCAAAGTTGTGTTAGAATATACACTGCCTTGTTATTTAGTTTTAGAAATTCAATTATGCATGATGTAACGACGTGGAAGCAATAACTAAAACGGTATAATTAGTATAAACTCATTACATTATAATCTTCTATTTTATAAAATGTTCTATGGTAGGTGTTTATTCAATACTTAGAAGGTTTGAAGCTTGCACAAAGTTACGACTAATAAAGTAAATGTACTCATGTTAAAATATTTCTGTAAATAACGCTGTAAATAATACTTGTATAGAGAGTCATTGAGGAAAATATTTTTATTGAAATATTTTTTATACATAAAGAATGATGCTCACTTCTCAAGAGTATTATGAGTACAATTGTATGATGTACAAAAGGATTTTTGTTTGAGTTGGACAGACTCTTATACAATAAAATGTAGCTTAGTAACTTCTTGTTATAAACTTAATAGTACCTATTAAAAGTATAACAGGCGATATGGAACCATTCAGTAATCAAATTATTAGATAAATCACTATTATTTTTACTATCTAAAATGGGGAACAACTCGCATACACTTGCATTATATCATTCCAGTACTTGCATTTATGAAATTGATGAAAAAATTACTATCAATATTTTTGTTTTGCTTGTTATTAATAATTATTCATTCCATAAGCTCACTGCGCTTAAGTGATTGCTGCATTTTGGATGTAACATTCCTTATATCCGTATCACTCCCTATAGTCTTCAGTTTGCACTCGAAATGCCGAAGAGTGATGTCGCCTCGAACTGTTGAGTTCATCTATATCAATGATCTCTCAATACGTAACACGACGTTATTGCACGAGACTTGGTTAATGGCTTCACGTTTAGACCACTTGTTACAATACATTCCTAACGATTCTTAGTAATTTAATAATCTAGATTTAAATCTTCTCAATACGAAGCGACAAAACTTATTGTATTGTATGTTCATGGTCGGTGTAAGTACGATGTAGTAAGTAGTGCGAAGTATTGTAACGCCTTCCGCTTTTTATTTTGAGTTGTCATTTTATTCCGCACGTATCCCATTCATATTCATTCTGCCGGGGGTTGGCATTCTCTGAAACTATTCGGACTATACGCGCGGAGCAGCTATGTATATGGATGGGTGCGTGCTGGGAGTAGATAGATGACATAATACCGACAGGTAATACCATCGAAATTATCATATCGCTTTATGCCAACTCGCGCTGTAGTTTAATGTTTGCTGTACTATTTTTAGTCAAAGCGTGGAACGGCGTGAGCAGGCCCGAGCTGATCTCAAAGGCTTGGAGGACACTGTCGCTAAGGAGCTACAAACTTTGCACAATCTACGCAAGCTCTTCGTACAGGATCTACAGGTAAGATACTCAGACACAATTAGAATAAATTATTTAGTGTTACAATGGTACTAATGTTGTTTCTGCTGTAGGCAAGGATAAAGAAGTCGAACAATTCAGAGGAAGGTGCAGAGGAAGAGGGCGGTTCGCTCGCTCAGAAACAGAAGATTTCCTTCTTGGAGAACAACTTGGAACAGTTGACGAAGGTACACAAGCAACTGGTGCGCGACAACGCTGACTTACGTTGCGAGGTGCCCAAATTGGAAAAACGTCTCAGAGCCACCATGGAGCGAGTCAAGGCTCTCGAAACTGCGCTTAAGGTACGTTTACATTGTGCATCTAGAAGAATCTATTTTAATACCTAGAGTTTAGATAAATATAAATGTGTAAAATGTATACTAAAATGAAATGTTAATTAACAGGAAGCGAAGGACGGCGCGATGCGCGACCGTAAGAGGTATCAGTTCGAAGTTGACAGAATCAAGGAGGCCGTGCGTGCAAAGAATTTGGCTCGACGAGGTCCCCAGGCACAAATTGGTAAGATAACAGAAGGGATTTTAATGTTACTTGTATAGGTTTATCAAATTATTAGTTGATACTTAATTTGAATGTGTTGTTTTAGCCAAACCCATCCGGGCTGGCGGCGGGCACTTGGTGGGCGCCGGCGCGCCGGGCGTGGTGCGGCCCGCGCCCGCACAGGACATCAAACGGAAGTCCATCATTGTAGGCGCTAGAGGTATGACAACATCCATCACTCAAGTACAAATATCTATGGAAACGTTCATTAGCATCACTTAATATTTGTATCTTTCTTTTTCAGATGAAAGTTGAAGAGATTTCGTATTTAACTAAATGAAATTATATGCATAGATGTACCTAACAAGGGCGGCGAAAACCATTCTTTAAAATATACCCATTATATTACAGTGTGTTAAGAGAAGCCTAATATAAAGCAGCAACAAAAAAAAAAAGAAAAATATCTTAGATTATTTTAGGCTTTAACTTTCGAGCTATTTAATAAACTATAAGAAGCACATGAACTTAGAACGGTAATCAGCTTATTCGCTATTAAGGCCAGATATCATATAAAATTCATTGTTGGTTAAGTTAGGTACTTATCCATAAAAGTATTATAAAGCCTATCGAAAGTTGCTATTTTAAATGAAATCAGATAATAATATCATATTTTTATGAAATGACTAAAGTATTAAACTCTTCCCACATGAATTTGGATCTAAATTGAATATTTATGAAATTATTTATTATGTTGTATGTAATATCCTTGTGGGAATGAACATGGAGTCTATTGTTCGTAGTACAAAATACCGAGCCAGTTACCACTAATCGCGTGACGTCACCCTGTACTTGCGCCTCCATTTCACTCCTATGGGATACATTCATGCGTTTCAACAAGTCAATCAATATTCCCTTATAAGGATATGCTGTGAAATATTTACTTACAGACTTGCATATGCTACCGCACAAATAAAAGTAAAAAATACAAAAAAATATATTATGGTAATTTTTTTATGTTTCGTCGCATCATGTTTTACGTGTGGTGGCAAATGCATAGCAGTGCATATTCAATGTGTAGTTGTAGGTAAGCTTCTTTAATATATATTTTTATAATGTGATAAGTGTTGATATGCCGACATACGAGCATTTATTTAGTTATCGAATCGAGAATATTGGTGAATAATATTCACGCAGTGTGATGAGTGATAACCCGATACTAACTTTAACATAGACTGTGTAACCAGTATGTTCTGACCCGGTGACGGTATTGTGTAGTTAGATGGATCGGCGCCTCGGCGGCTTGCTGCAATTAGCAAGCTCTCAGCTATGAGGCTCGGCTTGTGTCAGAAGAATTCATGACTACACGACTTAGTGGGCGATTTTTGTATTCGCTACTCGAATATGAAAATCACTTCCAACTAATTCATCAAATTTAAAAAATACAAAAGCTAAATTGCATCAACACTATATAATGTAGTTTTCACGGAGTATGTGGTATATTGACGATAATTCTCTGTAAGGTATCATTCATATCACCTGTATCGCTTGCCCTCTTCTGCGTCACTTTCACGTTCGCTTATGAGCTGTGATGTTATTTAGCTAAAATGTTTTCTGTTATAAAAGGCATCTTACTAAATACAGTGTCTGTAGTGGTAGACATTTCAGTATCGGCTTGATATAACTAATTAATAAATAGTCAATAATAGGCGATGAATCACGATTATAATTACCATCAACGACACAATTTAATAAAATATAGATCAATTTGTACTTGTTGCCTTTATCGTAACATTGTTCTCTTTGCAATTGTTTATTGGTTAAAGTTCTCTATTTGCTTTTAAGATATATCAGCTTTCTTTGTAGTAGATCTGTAACTTATTTAAGTACTTATGAAATAATAACTTCGGACCGCACTTGGAAGTAAGACGCAAGTTGGTTTCCGTTGATCATCTCTCTTGCTTCCAGAGGTGGCCAAATAGGAGTTATGGAACTATTACCGAATACACAATGTCCATAAAACCAAAGATAAATCACAATTTATTAGATTTGTTTTTTGAGATTACTAGCCGGCTGAAATATAATTTAGGCCCTGAATTACTCAATGGTTCCAAAGCTCCTGAGTGTTGCAATACATTATCTGTATCGTTTAGATGTAAAGTTCTAGTAAATTATTTCGCACTTAAGTTAGACACTTGATTTTATTTTATTTATTGTCATTAAAAACTAAATTATCTCGTTTTTTTCACTTTTGAAGTGTAATACGCTTTTTTTACATACCTCTATTTACTTATTTTATAATCATGATCAAATACATTATATTTTTCATTGAAAAGAGATGTCTGCAAAGATGCATTCCACGAGGAAAGCACATTGTATCTTTGTTAACTTGTAAGTGTAGTTGTTTTGTTAAAGTGTATGTAGTGTTAAAGAGGCTATCCTCGGTTTCCACTCGCCTGTTGCATTCTGTAGCCCGAGGCCGACCGACGTCCGTCGCGGCCACTCTGGTGAACCCCAAACCGGCAGGCTTGCCTTTGCACCAAGTGATTTAGTTTGTATTGACATCTTTTGTATGATGTATTTAAATATATAGAAAATTCTCAAAAGAGTGTTTTCCCGATTTTTATTTATTATAAAAATAAAATTATGAATTTAATTTGCTAGAGTGTATTTTTATTTATGAACTGAACAAGCCAACAAACCCTTTAAACCCCCCACTACATAAAGGAACAATAAAACAATATTTCTGAATAAATATTTCTATTAAAATAATCGAATTACGAATATTACTAAAATAAATTATATTGCAATAACAACAATGGAATGATAGACGAATTAATGAAAGACATAGTACTGAAAACCGTATGGTAATTTTTAGATTCATTAACTTCACGTAATTTGCATCACAAAACGCAGTGCTGGGAGTAAATACATATAATTTAATGAAGTTAGGGAACGTTCATATCTGACGGTACATGCGTCGCGTATTATCGGTCACGTAACGCCAAATCAGACAAATGTATAGAAAAACACTTGACCGTTCACACTCAACAGATTATACGTTAGTTAGTGACCGATGATGCGCTCGACGTATTTTACGTCAGATATGAACCTTCCCTTCCCTAAATAAAACAAAAAAAGCGTTCTAAAATAAAATATCTCTGTCCACTGAAAACGACTGGGACATTCTTAGCTGATTGTCACCACTCACAATATGGGACTTATTTTAAGGGTTGTGATGAGAACTAGAAATAATTATCCTAAGGTGCGTTTCCGTTGACGCGGAGAGGACGAGCGACCGGAACATAAATTAACCAATCACAGTGCTCGAAATCTCCACCCCGCATCATTGGAAATAGTGGAAGTGGATCATAGCTGAACAGACTTTCAAATGAAATAGATGAACACCCGGCCCCTGGCGGGATAGAACAAAACAGAGTAGGCAGGTGTCGAGCGGAGTACACATCACACTTAGTCCACACTTGACATTTTCACTGCTCTCTTTTCCAACCCACTCCACCCAGTTACGCTTCACTGAAAACGCACCATAATGTTAGGAACAACATTTTCAGTACAAATACATTTGTTCGTATAATTTACTAATGACAAGATCACTTATCAGAATAAAACTTTAGGATACTGGTTATTTTATTCGTGCAAAGCAGAAGATGACTTATTCTGTGACAATAAAATTAACATTCACTCAGTTTTTGTACCTACGACTTATTTTTTAAATATAGACTTTGTTGAAATACAAAAAAGGTTAAAATCTCCTGCCTTGTCTTGATATTCCCGAGAAATACCTATTGAGTAATACAATATACAACTGACACATGACCATACATGTATTTATTACATGATATGAAAACAAATTGATCGATACCTACTCTAAACACTTCATATCTACTACATAATGAAAAAGTACAAAACGCACGATGGCTTATTATTAAAATCTAATTATTTTGAACAAAAATATATCATTTTATTAATAAATAAACTATATGGATTATATTTTACTGTTATGATGTCATATTAATAATACTACGTAGGTAGTTATTGTTAATTGAAATATCGTTTTCGTTGTGTACTTTCTTTTAGTACGAACTAACTAGGTACTCCTTTTTCTAGAACTATTAGTAGAATATATTTTGGTGGTAGATAATTTTTGATAATAAGTATTATTTATTTGTTTGTGTGCATCATACAAACAATAAACATTATATTTTTTATTATTTTGTAGGATTATAATGAGAAAATTCTTATTTTAAATAATATCCGAGAAGTTTTGATTTAGTACGAGATACGGCTGCAGGATTACTGCGATGTTTTTTACTGGAAACCATTTTTTTATGTACATATATTTACAATTATTTACAAATTTTTGGGGAAGACCTTTGCCCAACAGCGGGATTATATAGGTTAACAAAAAAAAATACAATTAAGAGAATATATTTACCAGGCCTAGCAAAATTTGGCCGCAAATATGTTTTCCTAAATGTAAATATACATAAAAAAATCGTTTCCAGCATAAAAACACATGAGCGCAATAATCCTGCAGCCGGATCCTAGACTAATTGAAGAAACTGAAGAAAGATTCAGGTCGATTTTGATCAAATCCATAGGTAAATATATGGTTGGATTTGTGTACGCAATAAATGAAAAAAGAAGGAATGAAACCTGTTGTTGATTTTGAAAAAATAGACATGGGCCGTGCATCGGTTAACTCACTTGAAAGTGAGTTTGTTATAGTTTCGGATTTGGTCTACCCTTCGTTTACCATTTCAATATATTTATATTTTTCTCATTATAATCTTACTACACAAATATGTAACAGGTTCCTGTTCGAGCTCAGCTCTATAAATTATCACATTCATTTCATATCCTTATTCATTACACTATTATATTAAATAGATCTTGTACAATGTCAATATGATTTTAAATAAAATTTATGTTATATACAGAGTAATACGTTCTAAATAAAGCTGTTTTTTATCCATGATACAATAATGTACTGTTTAGAATTCTCTTTCGAGGCAGCTACTGTTTCTTACTTTATTTTGGAAGCAAAGGCAAATATCCCTCTTCGAAAATAAACTGTTATCTGGATAATCTAATCTTAGTAATACGATAGTAATCTATCTCACTCGCTAGAGATAGATACATTACTAAGCCGCCGTGTCCGGCGAAGTTAATACCAATTAATCCCTGACTATACCGGGTGGCCCAAATAGATCGGTCAGTGGTCATTCCCGTAGCGAATACTTTTTTTTCTAAATAATTTCAGGGGGTCTGAAATTATTTCAAAAAAAGATATTTCAGACTTCCCCCACTAACCGATCTGGGACACCCTGTATACGCAGCATATAGACGTCAAACCCGATGAAGTTAACGAATTGATACATCTCAAAGTATTTATTTATGTTTGAGATTGACGTTACTAGGCTCTCAATTGCCCCGAGATTGACTGTGTATGGATGGGCTGTCTTAGTAGAGTAATCCCAACGTTATTGGATCATGGAATGGTTTTACATAAATAAATCCTACATTGCACTGTATGTAGAGATAGAATCTATAGATTGCTGCCTGTCCATTGAGTTGGGATGAGAGCTATCTTTGGATGATATTCTGAAACCAATGAAGTAAATGTAAGTAAATACAATATTTGTTTGCAGCACTAGCGATATCTGTAATGAGTGATATATGGTAATAAACACACATATAATATAAACTTGAAGTTTTCTTCAGAAGAGGATACAAACTCTACATAGAGAGGTTTTATTGTCATACATTGTTTCGGTCTTTTATCTAACTAAGATGAATATAAATTTGGGAAACATCACTTATTCAATTCTATTGCAATTTTTGTACCGACATGAGATTAATCATATTACAACTTATTAATTAACTAGCAGCATCCCGCCGTTTCACCCGCTTAGTTCTTTCCCTACTATTTTTTAAATCGATCTAGTAGTTCCGAGGTCATCTCTTTATCAAATTAGTATATTATTAGGGTATTAAATCGGCTTATTCCAATCTGTCCGCCAAGTAGTTTGATCATATAACTACTTGGACAAAAATATTCCAAATAGTCCGACAGCAGTAAAGTACAGTCAAATAAAAAAGAAATAACAAAATGGCTCTGTTAAAAATAAATTATGTTTTAAGAAATTTAACAATAATCTATTTTAAAATACCAGGAGAACAGAACTGTAGAGGAGGTATTTTCAATAAATAATATTAGTTAAATTAATTCACAAAATTAAATAAAGTTATTGGTATTTCTATGGAGAATTATTATTAGAAGTACCAGGAGAGTATAACCTAAAGCGTTTTTTTTTAAATAAAAACGTATTTATGTTTATTATTCATATAGGCTATAATATAATTCTAAGTATATCTCCTTCACCTTGATGCTTCTCTGGTACTTTCATTGCAAAAATCTTAAATAATGACTTCATTTCGATCTTTTATTTTAAGTGGTTCTTAAAAGAGGATTGATATATAATTTTATAGGTTTTTATATGTATGTGAAGTACCATGACGTGAATACTGGGCAAATATTTTTCCCACTTGAATGTACCGTAAAATTCACTGTCGGACTATTTGGAATATTTTTGTCCAATTAGTTCGATGATCGAACTAATTGTCGGACAGATTGGAACAAGCCATTAAATCTTGTTCGAATCTCACCCAAAAAACGGTAGTAAAGTAACAAGCTGAGCGCGGCTGGTGCACTCTCTCAGTTCCGGCAGCACCAGCAGGATGTGACGCAGGTACGCTTGCAGCGCCAAACGACGTTGTTCCACTATGTGGGCATCCTGGAAATATTATATTTTTTGATCCTTGTTAGCAACTATTTATTAGTAAATTAGATCCCACCAAAAACATTCTGTAAAAAACTAGCCAAGTCTCGATGGAGCTGCTTGTTTATCTCTAAAAAGTATTGAAATCTAGACAGACTCGTGCCAAGTCTAAGGTTCCTTACTGCGATTTCTTTATTATTATAGTTAATGTTGTGTGACTTGGCCGTTGAACATTGTTTAAAAGGTTAGTAGTGGGTACACGTCAATTTTGTTTACACGTAATGTTATAACATTATTAAAATACGCAGCTTTATCAAGCCTACAATTGACTGGATATTGAATCAACATTTTTCAAGTGGCTATAATTAAGCTAATTTTCTATTGTCAATGGATAGGTTCTGGATTTTTTAAGATTGGTGCAATAGCGTCATGGAACACCTAGTTTTGTACCCTTGTGTACATACATGTGTACCCTTCAACGGCCAAGTCACACAACATTAACTATAATAATAAAGAAATCGCAGTAAGGAACCTTAGACTTGGCACGAGTCTGTCTAGATTTCAATACTTTTTAGAGATAAACAAGCAGCTCCATCGAGACTTGGCTAGTTTTTTACAGAATGTTTTTGGTGGGATTTCATTTCTTTTTGTTAAAACTTGTTTATATTGATTTATTTTATAAGATTTTCTTATTTGACACACTTTTTTTAGGAGTAGTATTATATTATTAAGCGCCACGCGGTTTCACCCGCGTAGTTCCCGTTCGCGTTTCCGTGGAAATTTCGGGATTAAAAGTATTCTATGTGCTTCTCCTGGTTCTAAGCTACCTCCCCACCAATTTTCAGCCAAATCAGTTCAGCCGTTCTTGAGTTATAAATTCCCGTTCCCATTCCCGTGGGATTTTCGGGATTAAAGTATTCTATGTTCTTGTCCAGGTTCTAAGCTACCTCCCCACCAATTTTCAGCCAAATCAGTTCAGCCGTTCTTGAGTTATAAATTCCCGTTCCCAATCCCGTGAGAATTTCGGGATTAAAAGTATTCTATCTTCTTGTCCTGGTTTTAAGCTACCTCCTCACCAATTTTCAGCCAAATCAATTCAGCCGTTCTTGAGTAATAAATTCCCGTTCCCAATCCCGTGGGAATTTCGGGATTAAAAGTATTTTATGTTCTTGTCCTGGTTCTAAGCTACCTCCCCACCAATTTTCAGCCAAATCAGTTCAGCCGTTCTTGAGTTATAAATTCCCGTTCCCATTCCCGTGGGATTTTCGGGATTAAAGTATTCTATGTTCTTGTCCAGGTTCTAAGCTACCTCCCCACCAATTTTCAGCCAAATCAATTCAGCCGTTCTTGATTTTTAAATTCCCGTTCCCAATCCCGTGGGAATTTCGGGATTAAAAGTATCCTATGTCTTTTTCCTGGTTCTAAGCTACCTCCCCACCAATTTTCAGCCAAATCAGTTCAGCCGTTCTTTAGTTACAATTCCCGTTCCCATTCCCGTATAATTCCCGTTCCCGTTCGGTTATCCTAGTTTTTATAGTTTTCCCTTTATGAGGCCATTAAACTCTAACTCTGTACCAAATTTCAGCTCTCTAGGTTTATGGGAAGTACTAGTTCTATTTTGATGATCATGAGTGAGTGAGTGAGTGAGTGAGTGAGTGAGTGAGTGAGTGAGTGTCTTTCATAAATACGAAACTTTGCTTTCGCTTAACTTGGGAACTAAATGACCTACAGACTTGAAATTTTATTTTAAGTATGTGACTGTATAGCTTACTGGATGACGAAAATTTCAGCATTCTGGGCTTATCCAGAGGTTGTCAAATAGGGGCCTGAAAATGCGGCGAAATGGTTCCTGTAAAGGATGGTACGGCAGTGTTTGCTTCGCGCTCGACTTGGCGGGGGGCACTGCCGTGCCCCCAGATAGTGATGTATTGATACAGGGTATGACTTTTTTAAAACAACTGATTCGATTCCTAGACATGAGTACTGATTTTCAAAACTCTAATGATAGTGTTTTAGTTTATAACAAAATTGGCAACGCGACTTGTTCCAAAATTTTTCGCTATTCCATTAGTAGTTTCCGATTTGATCTACCACGCTAGTTAGGAAAATTCACCCTTTATAATATCACATTATCCAATAGGGACAGTACTTAGCAACCGCAGGGAACAACTATGAGTACATATTATATAACAAATTTTAATATAAGAATTCGTACCCGTTTCCGTAACGTCTTCTTTGGAGGAAACTTATAAGTGGCTATATCTGGGTGGCATTTCTTCAGTTGTGTATGGAGTTCGTAAAACTTTGAATATCTGTGATAAACATTCCATTCTTCAGCACCAATTTCAAGGAAAATCTGAAATCGTAAGACATTCCTTGTAATTTCTTCTTCTTTCCGTATCGACTCAAACCTTTGAGGACCAAAACTCGGCCACCGATATGGCGCTATCAGTGGCCCTGTAAAGTTCCTCGTGTGTGCAGGTGTAGGGACACGCATTTGTAACTAGGAATAGTAATCACCAGAATATGTTTTATACTGATTGCAGTGCAGTATCAAAAATGAGTGAAACCACGGGTCACAGCTTACATATAAAATGCTTACTTGATAAACATGATAAGTCCTTGTTTTCTTTCCTACTAAAAACGCGCTTGGTATGTAAGCTTTGACATTTGATTCAGGATAGTCCAACACTTCAAGAGTCGCATTATTTTCCAATTCTTGCAATTTCTGCTGAAGATGCTGATTGAATTCCATAAGTTCTGCGTGCATTTCTGCTACCTGCGAACATGTCAAAGTGCCAATGTATAGTATTTTTGTTTATTTATTACAATGTATAGTATTTTTGTTTGGCTCTTGTATTACTAACTTAAATCATATAAGGGCCAATTTTTCCATCGCCAGATAACTTTATTCGAGGAATAACTTTGAAATTTTGACAGTTATTCCATACAAAATCTGTCAAACGTCAATTTTATTCATCGAATAAAAGTTATCTGGCGATGGAAAAATCGGCCCTTAGTCGTTTAAAAATCTAATACAAAATAATGTCCACTTACTTGTACTAATTTTCTTTCATACTGACTGATTTCTTCATTGTCTGAATTATTACTTTTTAAAGCCTTGCTCATTTCAACGGCCGACATATAGTGCTTTAATTGTTCTTTGAGTCTATCGTTTTCTCTGTAAAATAACAAAAAATATTTAATTGAAAACATTCTTTTGAAGTAAGTAATTTAATAATATAAAATATCTCAAAAGCAGTATTATATTTACTTATTCGAATTAATTACTAAAACATACTTGCTCAAATCCAAAACAACTTTTTCTAACTTTTGAATCTTATCCTTACTTGCTATTTCAATCTGACTACATTTCAATTGTAAATTATAATATTCTTTTTCTTTCGTCTCTAGAACTGAATTAAAACTCTTCTCGTCAGGTACACTCTCGTCCTCAGTGAAACACAGCTCTAGACACGAGGTACTGCCGTCTATGCTACCTGCTACCTCCTCACTGTCACTCTCCGATATCTTTAAATTATTAATACTGAGTTCTGATAAGTCATCCTTAATAACATTATTCACGTCTATGCTATTCGATGAGGAAAATATTTCTTTGGCGCGTTCCGATAATTTGGATAATATTTGGGAAGGACTATCGAGACTTTTCACACTATCAGGAAAGAAATGCCTCAAACTACTTTTGTATTCTGAACTGGTTGTGGGTTCACTGTTCGACGCCAGCTGCGGACCCATCCTGGGATCTGGTGAGTTGAGGCACGTGGGGGGAGCACTTTTCCATGTCGAATCGTCCACTTGTCCCGGTGCCTCTTCATATAAAGTTTTATTTGCGGTTTGATGCTTTTGTTCACTTTTATCGAATGATATAACCTGTCTCAATGGTTTCCTTTTAAAATTAGTGTTAGACTTGACTGGTGTGGGTAGTGGTATCACATGTTCCGCTTTGATAACTTGATTCGGTTGTTGTTGTTCATTCAACTCAGGTCTGTCGATTGACAATGCAAACAAAACAGATGATAAGCCTGAAATAATGTTAACATGTCGGTCCGAACATTGACTTGTGATAAGCATGTTTATTTACAAATGACACTCACCTGCAGCCATGTTGGGGAATGCGCGAGCAGCTTCCGCATCTCTTACTATTGCGTCTTCGTCATAGTATTCTGTTATTAGTCCATGGGCCATCCAACTTTGTAAATATCTGAAAGATAAATATACGCTATTAAGTATTGAAGGTTAAAGGTTTACCTTATAACAAATGATATTGATATTAGTATTCATATTGATAGTATTTGATAGTGATTACTAATTATATTTATTTGTGACTAAAAGTGTGTCTCTTTGAGGGCATACAAAATTATAAACAATGCTTTTAAAAAATAGTATTTTAAAAATTTTATGCAGATCTAGACATGAATTGAAATAACTATGTCAAATAACAAATTTCAAGATTCATTTTCGTTTCAACTGGACACTACCAACAAGTATCAATCAGGTCTCCATTCTATCAAGATGCACACCAATGGAGCCCACTGAGCTCCATTCTTGTGGATTATATGTATAATACACACTAATGAGCACACATGATTTGCTTGGGCATTAAATGCAGTCTGAATTTCTCTAGTCTTACCTTTCCAATGATCTTTCATTCAGTGTAGCCCTTAAAAATGCTCTGAAGTAACCAACAGGAGTGTTTATGTTAGATAAGATCATGAATCTTTCTTTTTCATGTTTTGTGAGATGCAGACATGTATAGCTCCATAACGAATTACCTGTAATTAATATTTTATAATTCATGTTAATTCTAAACAAGTGGAAATGTTGCACATCATCACAAGATCCAAATCCTTTGTAAGTATATGATGTTGTAGTGTGGGTATGAATGACTGTTATAATAATAGCTTTGGTTGAACAATCTTCGATTTTGCAATTGTGGTACTATTGGTACTCTAATATTATACCTGTTAGCATAAAAATATTATAGCATTCAAATAGCATTTTCCTTTTAAGTACATATTTTAAGGTGAAAAAGAAAATAATAATTTTATTATTACTAACCAACATTGATGATATTGAAAGTAAATTGAAGGCCAGCAGTCACTAAGCTCTGAATGGAAGAATTTGAAAGATTTGTCCGAATGCCATGACTGAGAATTTTTTCCCATTTCTCACAGAGTTGAGCAATTCTGAAAACAACAATGATTTGACATAGAATATTAGATAAGTACCCAAAACATTAGCTCCACATTAGCAGTATGTGCACTTACCTTATATCATCTTCGGTAGCGAGTTCTGATTTTCCTCCAAAACGGTTTTGGCAATTCTGAACACAATTCAATAAGTCTTGGAAGAGTATTTTACCATTTTCTATCCTTTTCTTTGAGTCTTCTTTATTTTCAATAGCATTTGTTATTTGTGTTTGTATTGTGGTTAATATTTTACTGTTCTATAATAATTAATATTTAATTTTAGTAAGATACTTAGTTCGTATACAAATAACAAATTAATAACATTGAAACTTACCATGTTAATGTGTTCCTTTTTTACCAATATTAAATTGCGACCGATGTCTTCATAAACCCATTTGTGTATATTATATATTTATCTTCATTCAACATATAAAATTATCAAATAAATAACGAAATTAATTAGCGAAATCAAAAAGTAAACGTTCAATAATAATTGTGGGCCGTTCCTTAGTTCCTTTCATCAACTTTCAAGTTTCCAAAAATATTCGTTTGCTTGATTTGATTAGACAATCAATCAACTTCCACATTTGCTTGCAAAGCAATTAAATGGATGTTCAGCCGAAAGCAGCCCTGACTAATCTAAGCAATCGCAAATCGAAGCAACTAAAAATTTTAGTCACTCAACCGCATCGCGCCAATGCCGATTGGGACACCCATTCCATATCAGTATGTTTGATCGCAAATTCGTACGACATAAAATCGCGCGAACGTGTGATGATCGCATAGTCGCGTTCTATTAGGACGATGCGTCAGACAGCAAATGTTCACATTTTGTTTCCCTTATTTGTGTAATGCCTGGAAACATTTGCTACGAAAGCAGTTATACGCAGGCAGACCAGAGTAACAAATGTAGCTGGTGTACGGTCTGGCTTATTCTATTGAGAGGGTAGTTATGGTACCTATAGTAGTAACGTAGTAAAGTTGCATAAAAACTCGATTTGAATTTAACTGTGAAGAAGAAGTAGTTAAGAGAAGATTAGTAGTTACTTATTACTTAATATAATACCGTTAAAAGTTTGAATATGACTTCTAATCTAAATTAAGTATATCAGTTATATTACTTAACAATATTAAGTCTTTGGAAATAAATTATGCCTAGGTTTCTTAGTTCATCGATTGGCCCCTTTTTTATTTTTTATCCTAATTAGAAACCGATTTACTGAATTTAGTCAAGTGGAATAAGACCTTCCAGCTGGCCGGCTGCTATCTGCGAGAAAAAACCCATTATTTTTGTGTTGTGTTTGCAACTGCCGTCCAAACGGTCCCGGTCGGTCGAATTCTGAACCAAGGTCAGTCGGTTAATAATGTAGACCATGTGCACGGGTGCACGGCCTAATACTAAGGACTTTCTTTGGCTGAACATACCTATTTCCAAGCAAGCAAATCAATAAAATCATGACAGCTACTGTCAAAACACTTGACATCATTTGACAGTAGCCGTGACATCTTGACAGTAATGAAATATGACGTTGATACAAACCAATCAACAACAGGCACCTTTGATAATCCAGAGACCAGAAGAATCCTGGTGGTGATCCTTATTCTTTGCTGGATATCATTCAACACCATCTCGTGCATCCCGGTCGAAGAACTTGTCTCTATGAGGACTAGCCAAGTTCTTTCTATGATTAAAAAATAATTCTATAAAAAAAAATATCTTAATTGCTTTTTTCACAACTTCGCTTAAAACTATAAGAAAAAATAATAAAGAGGAAACCATTAGAAAAAAGCCAAAGTAAGTGACTCAGCTTGATGCTGACTGAACCACATACGATTCGACCAGCGCTGTTTTTCAATTACTTCTATACCCCTGAGATGTTGGGCGGAGGTATAGCTTAAGAAAGGTTCACATGTCCATAGCTATTTTATGTTGCTATGAAGGGTTCACATGCATGTCCATGTCCATAACTATATCATCATGCATTGAAGTTTACAACTAAGGCATATACATAATTAGGTATGAATAGAATATAATATTATCTTTTGAACTTCTTTTTCATATTTATATTTTTTGGTATTATAATTTTCAGTTTTTTTTATTTGATCGTGGTCGGTTCCCTTCCCTCCCAAGTCTAAGCTCCCAAGACATTCCCATCCATGCGATCATCATGCAATGCTATTAATAGACAACAAAGGTTTGAGGAAAAGTAACTCTTATTTTGTCTGTGGATAGATCAAAAATTTTCGGAAAACACAAAATGGCGGCTTTCTAAAAAATGTTCTTAACGCATTGTGTTTGTCGTCTTGAGAAAGTGATTAAAATTAGTTACTGATTACGATTATAGAGTTCATAGTTGTGTTTTAACGTTATTTATTATTTCTTTTTTTTATTTTTCTTTTATTTGTGTTGTTTAGTTGTATCATGAGTAATTACGAAGACGACCAAAGTGAGGATGGTGAATTAGCGCGCAGCCCTGTACAAGACGAAATGGATTTCAGGTATGTTGTCTTTTTCGTTAATTGTTTTGAAATTAGACTGTTTTCAATATCATTCGTTGTTAATTATTGATGTTATTGATCTTCAAAATGTTGCATGTAGTTATAATACGTAGACAAAAGATACTAACCATCAGACCTACGTTGAAGCGTGCGTGCTCAACTACGTAAATCCCCATTCCCCATAACTACTCTTTTTTTGTCCAGTATTTGTTAAAACTATAAACTAAGTGTTAAACCTCGTGTTCCACATTAATAATCTAGGATTTACACGATTCGATTTCACAATATTGTGTAAATCATATAGTACAAAAGTAATACATACATTTTTACACCCAGGTAAGGCTCTTAGCTAAATTTTTTCGTGTTCTGAAACTTTTGTTCGTGAGGATTTGGTGAATATTAGATTATGTCAAATGGTATTTTTAGTTTGTCTGATGAGGACCGGGACAATGCGGATTCATTGGTAATAAAGCCTCCACAGGCTGTTGTTCGACCTTCACATAGGGACAAAAGAGGTCACAAACGCTCAGTCAAGGACAGATACAAAGATGGCTCTAGAAAGGATAAGAAACACCTCTATAGGTAAGTTATCATTCCATTTATTTGTTGTAATGTTTCCTTCCTGTTAATTCTTATGTTCTTGTTTGTCATATGGGGAAACTGCAATACAAGAACATCACAATAACAAAATAAGTGTATATTTTATAAGATGATGGGGCATCCTTGGGATTAGATTTAATTTAAATCCTTTTTTGACAGGGAAAGAGAAAAGTCTGATAAATCTAAAAGGGAAATGGTAAAAAATGACCGTGAAGATATTTCCAAAGAGTATTACAGAGAAAAACAATATTACAGAGACAAAGAAATGTACAGGGACAAGGAAGCATATCGTGAAAAAGAAGTTTATAGAGAAAAAGAAGCTTACAAAGATATGTACAGAGAAAAGGAAGCTTACAGAGAGAAAGAAGTATACAGAGACAAGGAGACATTTAGAGACAAAGATATGTACAGGGACAATAAGGAATCATACAGAGATAAGGATGTTAGAGAAAAGGATGTGTACCGCGAAAGGGAACTGAGGGATAAAGAGGCATACAAAGAAAAAGATGCTTACAGAGAAAAGGATCCCTATAGAGAACGGGAACAATACAGAGAGAGGGAGATGTACAGAGAAAATCCAACTTATAGAGATGTTACTAGAACTAGGGAGGCCTACAGAGAAAAGGAAATGTTTAAGGACAAGGATTTGCATAGGGAATCTTATCTTGGTCGGGAAAGACAGTACAAATATTCTGATGGAGATAGGAAACGCCAAGATAATGATAGAATAGAGACAAGGTTAAGAATAATGTCTGAAGACAGCCGTAGTAATAATCATAACAATGAAAAGGAAAATAGGGATAAAACATCAGGAGATAAAGAATTAGAAGATTTAAGGACTAGGCTACTTAGTAAACGAATATCTAAAGAAATGCAAAGTCATGATAAAAGTAGTGATTATGATAAAGAATCAAATTCAAATAAAGTAGATCGACCATCATTAGATAAAAATCAGCATGAGAGAAGAAAGAGATTGTTAGAAGCAGGTATGTGTTATTATATCCTATCACCACATTCTAAAAGTAGGCCATACAAAAAAATAAAAAAGGTCTGCATGTTTACATGCACTAATCTCAATAACTACTGGTTCGAATTGTACAAAAAAGATAATGTATTGGATATCCTGTTCATCACCCAAATAATCCTTACTTTAATATTATAAATGCGAAAGTAACTGTCTGTCTGTTACCTTTTCAGTGCTGAACTACTGAACCGATTGACTTGAAATTTGGTACAGGGACAGCTTATGGGAAAGAACATAGGCTACGTTTTATCCCGAAATCCCCACGAGATTGGGAACTATGCGGGTGAAACTGCGGGGCACAGCTAGTTGTCAATATAAGCTCACAGAGCAAAGGCAAAGCTAGTAACATAATCTACCCATATTCTTAAATCTAAATAGGATAGGTTTAGTTGCAGTAAAACTGCTTGATAAGATAAAATAAATATTGTGTGTTCTGTTTAGACCGTGAAATGGAGAAAAGAAAAAATGAGTCACGTACGGAATTGGAACAGAGGCGCGAAGAAAGGAGACGCAGAGGCAAGAAACGCTCAGTGTCGCCCGACAACTCAATGACAAAGAAAAGTAAAGTCCACCATTCACCCAACTATGGAGATTCAGTAGTTACTGTTTCGGATGCTAGTGATTGTGAAATGAAAAGTGAATCACCAAATTCGGAACCAGAAGATGGTAAATATTACATTTTTATATTGTTCTTTGTATGGTTTTTATACAGGCCGGTTATATAATTTTGTTTCTAACATGAAAATGATTCTAGTTTCTTTTTATTTGACTGATTGTGTTCAATTAAAATGAATGAAACTACCTACATATTAATTGAGCTACGAGCTTATGATACATTCATCTTTATTACAGACATCAATTTCATAATCATTTTGAACTTATTTTTAGAAGTATTTACTAAATACCTAAGTGATATTAAAAATTAAATTGCCTCACAGGAGAACATTCAAACAGTGAGTCTGAAGATGACAGTTCAAGTACAGATTCAGAGACCGGTGAAGAGTCCAAGTCCGAGGAAGAGGATGACAATAGGAATAGTAAATCTGATAAGGAAATTGAAAAAGAAGAATCCATTGTTGAGGTTCCAAAACTAAAATCTAAATCGCCATCACCAAAATCTGAACATGAATCGCCATTATCCAATACATCCAGACGGTAATTCTAATTTATATATCTTTTGCAGTTACTAGTCGATTTACGATGACCTTTATTCGACCTTCAAAGATCTTCATCTAAGTAAAGAAGTTCCACATATAAAAAGGATTCCTGCACAGTTTTGTTATCAATATGATCAACCACCAACTTCTCTTGATGTTTATGCAAATGCTTTTGTAATTATTTCAAATACTTATGAAGATGTTTATTTCCAGGTCACTTTCTAGATCAAAGAGTCGTAGTAGGTCCCATTCGTTTTCCCCACCGCCGGTTGGGGAAAATGGTAAGGTTGCTGAAGAAGAAAAACCAAAGGAGGATGATGCTGAAATTAAATTAAGAGAAGAAACTATCAATGCACTGCCACCATACTTTCCGGCTCTACAGGTATGTACAACTTTTAATCTTTTAATAAATTAAATATAAAGAAACTAATAACAAATAATAAAACATTTGTTTAACCATAAGGATATGACTATTATGTAAATACATATTGTGTTCAACTCAAGGTAAATATTCCTGATCATACTACTAAGTATAAGATTTGAAAAATCATCAAAGTGTAATTCCCCGTCTATGAATATGTTTTGTATTATTTTATTCATTTGTTATTTATAATGTTATAGGGCTGTCGATCAGTTGAGGAATTTCAATGTCTCAATAGAATAGAGGAGGGCACATATGGAGTTGTTTACAGAGCTCGAGATAAAACTACAGAAGAAATAGTCGCTCTAAAACGACTTAAAATGGAAAAGGAGAAGGAAGGATTTCCTATAACCTCATTGAGAGAAATCAACACATTACTGAAGGTAGGATCACAATCTTTCTTTTGTTATAGTAATAAGCTCACTTGAGCCATCACAATGCGTCATTGCTCTTTGAAGGTATATCACATTTTGCCACTATTTTACTAGTACATAATAAATAACGAAGTACCAAAGAGCCGCGAGCTGTGAAGCACTCGATGGCTCATGTGTTGTTTTCATTTAATTAATGCCTTGTATTTTATTCCTACAGGCCCGGCACCTCTTACCTGCAAGAGGGTTGTGCTAGAGGTGTGACCCGATTGCATGGGTAACAACTTCGATACACGGGCGGGCCTAAGTATCTTATAAAGCATTTATTTTAGGGGAATAAATACATCCAGATACTTTTCGACATGATTGAACTTCGTGTTCATTGAAAAAGTAATTTTTACAAGTGATTATACTATTAATACGAACATCGAAGGTAATTTAAAGATAGCGATGCATTATTTAGCTTAAGTCAGTTTGTTGTAAAAAGTACATTGTTAGAACAGGTAAGGAATGGACTGAAAAAGGTAAACTTTGTTTTATATTTTACTGTCCTCTATTATTAGTTAAGTAGTTAATTTCTTTACACATAAGCATGATACAAAAGCAATAGACATTTTATTTGATGTGCATAATAGATTCCCAATATAATTAATATGAATGCCCTAAATGCTGACTTGTTGCGATATTCACTATGGACTAGTTATAAAAAGTTTGCACTTTGCTTTCATAGTTTTCTTGTAGAATCAGTAAATGTAAAACTAAAATGGTCAGATAAAAAAAAGGCGTAATACGTGCGTTTAATCTTTCTAAATGAACGGGCGAATTGTATAACACTTGTGACAATTTTCATCATTGGAAGAAATCAGATTTTTATCAGAATTTACACATTCACTTTGTTCACTTCTTTACATTTTCTTAAGATTGCTTGTTACAAATTCTAATTGTATTATATAATAATGAATTAGGAAACTTATAACAAGGAAAATAATGTGATTTATATGGGATACATAATTTAAATGATTCTCCTAAATAAGTGTACCATAATGCTCATAGAATTTTGACATTCATGATTTTAAACTTAACAATATCTTATAAATGTATGTTCTGAATAGCCTATATGCCCATATTAAGTATGTACATACTTTGGTCATATTTTTTAAGTAACAAAGCCTATGTGTGGTTGAATAATATTCAATAAATAATAATATTAAATAAATAATATTCAACCACACATAGGCTTTGTTATGATTGTTACCTGTTCTTCTGAACCTATATTCCATGTCTGATTAAATTCGGTTTTCAATTCAGCTAGATTTGGCAGAATGTCAGTTTATGTAAAGTGCCTGCCAACAGACCTCACAGGTCCACTGCCCAGATACGATATCTTTAAATGCCCCGATTTTTTTTAAATTGGTCATCAATTAATAATATTGCATGATAATCCAATTTTGTCCTCAACTTTATCGCCCCCCCCCCTTTTTCGTTGCTTATTGCATCTTCTTGTTCAGTATCAATTCTTTGGAATGAAAAACTTTGAACTGGAACTCTTAATAAACTCGTACTTCTCTCTTAAGTCCATTAAGCACCTCTTTCAAGTGTTCTCGTTACAAACAATTTACTAAAGAAGGTTCAGAAACCCTGTAAGTTTCATAAAGACGTATCATAGTAAAAAAAAATTGTTACTTATCGTTTCTGATTATAAGAATATTTGTATAGGTGAATGAATTTTGGAAACTCCCGCGTGGAAACATCCCACGGGAAATTTCGGATTAAATATAGTCCATGTCCATTTCATCATGTCCTTTCCCAAACTCTTATTTATCTCTGTACAAATTTCGGTTCAGTAGTTTTGGCTTTAAAACGTGTTATCAATCACCTTATTGGTATGTGTATTACACATGGTTTTATCAGAACTGTGTCAGATAGTAGTCATGGGATTCTAGTATATATTTTAAACAAAATACTGTTCAAATGATCTTAATGGTTGAATGAAAGTGTGTTTGAATGAGTGCGCGTTGTTTCTTATGGTCTAATAGATACAAGTGACGAACATAGTTATGGGTCAGCTACTTTAATGAGATGATGGAGTGAATGATTGTATGCATGAACTTATGATATAGTGAATATTTTTCCTCACACTCACGTGGGCACACTGACATATCATTCAGATTCCATCTGTCCCGTTTTTTCTCCCGTAGGAATTGTTGCGATAAAAAGTGTCTTATGGGCATGTATGTTATTCCTGTATTAACCTAATTCCTCTATGTCGGTCAAGTAGTTCTTGTTACGTTGATGTAAACATACAACAAATATTCTCCACCAAATACATTAAGTAGTCCAAAAAGAATTAAAAATGCTAATTGTATCATGCTTTTGTTCAACTAGTCTTTACTAGTGTTTAGTTGCATATAATTAATGTTTTTTTAGTATAATAACCTGACAAAACCAATTTAACTTGTAACCCTGCCTTTACAAAGCTTTTCACTTGAAATAATAGAAACGCTACAACCTAGAACAAATAGATATTTCGATATAAATACACAATGAATGAGTCATATTCTGTACAATATAAACTTGTGTATCTTATTTTTAAGTTGCATGCAAGTTTATATTTAGGTAAGAAATATGTGTCTTAAAACTTCACCTTTTGAAGCAGCAAATAAGACGAGGCTGATATTCGTTTGTGCACATTCAGAAATACTTTTGTGGCTAGTTAAGATACTAATATCAAACTTATAAGAATATAATAATTGTAAGAATTAATATGTGACATAAAACATTTCTTCCAAAGCACGCTAATAAATGTGGCTAATGATTGTAATTTTGTTTGCTATATAAAGTTAACCCAGGAGTCAAGATACTTTGATAAGTGTGATATTGATTTAGTCATATCTTGATTTTATAGAAACCCCTTAATATAAATTCTGCCATACATGAGATAACAGCTAAAATGAAGCTATGATATGTATAGAACACCAACTGAAGTAGGGGTAGAGAGTTCTCTGTTTAAGGAAATAATATCATGTCCTCTATCCTGTGTTTTCAAATAATACTAATTGTTAAGAATTACTCTGTCATTTTATTTGTGCATGAATTTGAAAATGGTTTTATGAGTGAGTTGAAAATGAATTATTTTAAAAATGTGTTAAATGTAATATGCCTAAAAATCTAACAAGAAATTACATTCTGAATGCAAACAAAATAATGAAAGAAAGTTCTACCAATCTAGGTAGCAAAATAGGCAATATGTATTTAATAAAGATACCCTTTTTCTTTTAGCTGATAATATGTTGTACATAACAATGCATCTGTGGAGAAAATGAACAGTCGCTGAAGGAGTAGTTGAAACTAATGTTGCTGTATTTGTTTAGTACTAAGTAAAAGGATGTTGGTGCACTAATTTTAAGTTTTAACATTTAATTATATGATTCTGAATTTGATTTTCTAAGTAAAATTTTGTGCATTTATATACATTTGTATATTTGTCACATGTGACCGGTTGCAGTCATCATCAGAAAATGAAAATGGAATCAAAATTGGTTGAAATGTTTTATGTTATTCATCTAATATTGTATGACCGAACAATCAATTAACGAAGGTGTATAGTGACGTCATGATGTTAATTTAAAAGGCAGGTTTACTGGTTATTATAATACTTCAAATAAATGACTTAATTTTAATTAGTTATTATGTATCGCTATCTTTAATATTAATTATTATAAGATCCTTTCGATGTTCGTACACTATATAATGTTTAAAGAATTTACTAATATACAGGTAATCATAGGAGCTAAAACGACATGAGTAGTTCCTGACAAAAAGGAGTGTTTAACTAAACATCAAAGTGCAACAGTTTCTGTACATATTTAAAACTTACGCTTCATATCAATATTATCAGCAATTATGAAATAATTGCAAAGTGTAAACTTATTTACCTAACAAATTATGTTTGTAAGTTTTACATGACTTCTGAATAACATTATCGCCCAGCTAGCTGGAAAGTCACAGCTAGATGCATTAATCCTAAAAATCTAAAAATGAGGCTTCTATTTTAAAAGGTTTTCTTTTGCAATACCGTATTTCAGTAAAACTGTTTGCACTTTAGAATATACAAAAACTGAATATAGCACTAATGATTTTTGTCTAAAATGCTTGCGCTTTTACTGGTTTATTCATAAAGTACCCAAAGAAGTTTGTATCAAAGGTGCCGGGCCAAATACATCTGGTTAATGAAAGTTAATGTAAATTTTACTCGATAATAACTAATTTGTCTATTATCGAGTTTCACTATATGTATTACATTAAAGATTTCTTTGGTTTATGTTTTTCAAATACCGTTATAATTTTACGTAATTTAATTACTTATTCAAATAAAATTTTCTGTTAACATAAGCTAAAGAAATTTTTATCAGTGCTGAAATATGTAGCACACGTATTTTTTAAGTTTGAATGCTCAAATTGCTGAATTTCGTTAATGTCGTAATTTCTGTTTGAAAAGAGATTTCTAGACATCGTCATTATGACAGCATCATACTATACAAAAACATGTATGAAATCGTTTCTCAAGACACAGATTACGGCTGAATAACGATCTGTAATACGGGCATTAATAGTTGTGTAATACACTTTGAGATTTGTATAATTAGGATCAACAGACACTGATATTATCTGTTTATAATAAATCACAATTTAGGGGTATTTTTGTTTAAATTATATGTACTTAAATCGATTTTTAATGTTAAGTTCTAGTTCTACAAATCTCATTCGAAATATGTATTGTAAAATATCTGAAAATGTTTCCATATTTTTATACTATTGCATTATATTTGTATTTTTTTTAACTAAACAAAATAACAATTTACTTATTATTGTGTTGCGATAATTAGTTAATGTCGAATAAGTTGTCATGATATCAATTTTCATTTATTTGTATCATGTAAAGTTGTAATTTAATTTACAGTTGATGTTTTTTTATAATCATTGATTGATCACATTAGTTAGTACATTGTTTCATTATGCAATGGATATGTAAACCTCGATGTATACATTTTCAGGTATTTTATAATATTGAGTAAGAAGCGAGAGGGATACGACTTGATGGCCTGTCCGATTGATATTACTAACGAGTAGCACATCCTGTTCTGTTTGTTGTAGGGCCAACACCCGAACATCGTGACCGTCCGCGAGATCGTCGTCGGCTCCAACATGGACAAGATATTCATAGTCATGGACTATGTGGAGCACGACCTCAAAAGTTTGATGGAGACAATGCGAGGAAAGAAACAAGCATTCCTGCCAGGTATGTATTTGTCAATTTCACTATATTTCTTTTTTAGCGTTGATATACTATGTGGCGATTCACATGCAAGGAAACACTCTCTATAAAATATTGGGACATTTGCCTATTTACATAAAATAAAACCAATAAAACAAATGTATATTGTTACAGGTGAAGTGAAATGCCTAATGACACAACTGCTGAGAGCCGTACATCATTTACACGACAACTGGATATTACATAGAGATCTAAAAACCAGTAATCTATTGTTATCACACAAAGGCGTATTGAAGGTATTTATAAACATTTAACCATGCGTAACTATCATTTTATCGGTTTAATAGAACCGACAGTTAGTTTCTCAGCTTATAGTTAATCTGTAGCTTATATTTATCTCAAGTGTCGCTAAATTGTTTCAATTTCGGTATATCTATTTTCAGGTGGGCGATTTCGGTTTGGCTCGCGAGTACGGTTCTCCTCTTCGACAATATACTCCCATAGTGGTGACCTTGTGGTACCGAGCACCGGAACTTCTACTCTGTTGTAAAGAATACTCTACTCACATTGACATGTGGAGTGTCGGTTGTATATTTGCGGAGTTCATCGCAATGAATCCCCTGTTCCCAGGCAAATCGGAAGTCGATCAGTTAAATAGAATATTTAAAGTAAGTCTAATACCAAGTTAATTTTTATGTTAAAACATGTAAACTGTTTGTAAACATTTGTATATTTTTACAGGACTTAGGTACACCATCGGAGTCGATGTGGCCGGGCTACAATGAGCTACCCGCCGTCCAAAAGATGACATTTGCCGAACACCCTACAGGAGGCTTGCGCCAAAGAATTGGATCCGATCTATTGTCGGAAGTTGGTCTTACACTATTACAAGGATTTTTGACTTACAATCCTGTTAAAAGATTGACGGCGGACGCTGCACTTGAACATGCTTATTTCAAGGTAGATATTGTTTACTTAAGATTGGTTCTTTATTTATTTTATAATTCCAGTCATGCGTGTACTCTTTTACGCTCAAAGAGAACAGGTTCAATGGTATATAACAATAGAATTTTGGTATGTAACAGTTTATTATCGCAATAACTGCATAGAATACTTTATTCCGAAATAGCGAGGCGATCGTGATTGATAATGTAATGTGTTTCCAGGAACACCCAACGGCCATAGACCCGGCGATGTTCCCGACGTGGCCCGCCAAGTCGGAGGGCAACCGGCGCACAACGCACAGCCCGCGGCCGCCGGCGGGCGGCGCGGCGTACGCGCAGTACTCGCGCGCCGACTCGGACGAGTCGCTCGGCTTCCAGCTCCACCAGCGGTCGCTCAACGTCGCGCCCGGGTTCTCACTCAAGTTCTAGCATCACGAGACACCGCCACCCGCCACCCACCACACTCACATTGTTACATGTACGTAACGTAATTAATCATGTTATTCCAAGTACTTATATGAATCAATGTATCGTAGCGTTGTATCGATTCGAGTGTAGATTGTCGAGTGGTTATTTAAAATTGTATTTTTCTTAGTTTCTTAATTATTAATTTAATTAAATATGTTAATTATACTATAATGTAGTAAAATTGTAATTAGGATTCTACTTTAAAAAGTAGTAATAAAATATCTGGTTTAGTTTTGTTTGTTACTTTTTATTTGAATGAAATGTTATTAACATGATATCACTGCCTGTATTTCTAAATATTTTAAATGCCATACATTGTGTGATTCAGAATAAGACTTGAACGAAAAATTATAGGAAACAGTGATAATATCATAGTAATTAAATAATGTGACGGGGATACATTTGAATCTTGTGTTGTAAAGGACTGAATAAAGAATGACTGGAGATTCAATTCCTTGCTTCTTTTTGGCGTATTTTCTGAGAACATGTAATTAATTTTATCTTACTCTGAAAATTTCCTAATTTTTGTTATACATAAAATATTTTTCTATAATAAACTATGAGAAAGATATTTTTGATTGTCTGATCGAGAAATCCCTAATCTGTTGATAGTATCTAATCTGTCGGCGATTCTGTAAATATATATTTTCCTCATGTAACTTCTGTATCGATGTGCACTGTCATGCATGACAAAATGACGACCAATTAAACCAGAAATAAAATGTTAACAAATCGTTCAATCTGATAATTGAACTTGTAAATATAATTTTAATTTAATTAGAATTTAGAAGTGTTAGGTAATCCTCGTGTGAGGAATTAATTTGATTAGTAATATAAATAAGATATGGTACAATAAAATATGTTTTTGAGAACAAATTAACTTTTATTTACATATCCAATTATAATTTTGACTTTTAAGCAGTTTAGATGCAAAAGGCACTCAGAAATAAAACAATATAACCACATTATTGTTAAAGCATTGACTTGTAAGTTAAATATGAATTAACGACCAGCATCGTTCAAACCTTTAGGTAATGCCAGGAGCGAGTTAATTAGATCGGCGTTTCTTTTTAATGTCTTGAATCTGGTGTCAATCAGAGCATTTGTCTCGATTATAAACCGCTCTCCGAGTACATCATCACGATATGCGTGGATCATCGAGTGTATGTGCCGAATGTACTGAAAACAAAGGTTTCATATTAGACTATTTTTAATGCTTTGCCGAAGGTGTAAGTATGAGCGATGAGCGTGTCTGTGGCAAAGATGCTCTTGTGTTCGAACAGATGTAATACGATGTTGTTATAATCAGTGACCGATTAAGACTTCATGATGCCCTAAGCAATCCAAGCCTTCGGGCCCCAGGCTGTAGACGACGAATGAAAAAAAAGATCAGCTAAAACTGAGCTCGCTATGTTCAACAAGGTAGGGCATTTGTCACTTCAAGCATAGCTACGGTCCTGGGGCCCTCTTCCCCATCCCCATCCTTATGTGTTCTGGTGCCACTTCTGGTGTTTTCTGGTTCCCCCCAGACGTGGTGCCCCAGGCAATTGCTTAATTTGATTAAGGGTTAATCCGGGACTGGTTATAATATGACGATTGGGTGGAATTTGTGGTTCAAAGACAAAATTAAAGCTTATGGTTAGGCTTCACCGACATTCGTTAACCTGGTTAATTGAATATTAAATAAGGGGAGGTATTCCTGATCCTGATGGATAAACTATGATTGACCAACAGAAATATTAGATATCTTTCCCGTTGGCATAACTGAATTATCCTGTTAGCACAACTAGTAGGTACAGTCACCTAAAACAGTTCTACATTTTTTTTTCTACATAGTAAGAACGTTTTCGACGACTTTCTTCGATGTAGCATTGCCACTGTCTATGACTATATAAAAATTCACTATTGATCGCAATCAGATAGAGTAACGATAATACGGGAACGTATTTTTTTGGGAACTCATTACCCGACTCCAAAAAAGGAGGGGTTTACAATTTATAGGAATCTTTTTATTTGTAGGTACTTTATTTTATTTTAACAACCCTGAACTGATTATTGGCTCAATGTTGTTAAGGGGTAAATATTTATGTGGTCCACAAACAGGTACATTTAGGTAATTGGTATGGGTACTCGTAGTGTTTGATACCCCAAATTATAATACTTAATAAAAACAATAAAGATATACTTAGAGTTACCATAAACACTTACCTCCTCATCTATTCCAAAAGGTATAATTTTATTTTCATTATCATCTTTTGTTTTAGCCTTTTCGTTACTCACGCCCTTTTTAGAGCATAATATTGGCACCAAGACCATTAGAAGTAGTATTGCTATTCTATTCATTGTTACTAATAACTTGTTAAATAGGCTCTATTGCTATCTGTAAAATATCGGGTATTGATATAAGATTATTGTAAAAGAGAGAAGCCGTTATGTCTTCTTGCTAATGTGGCCTCATTAGAAGGGTACAAAAAATCCGGCAGACGGATTTTGCATCTTGCATCGTGGCTGTTTGAAAATCAATGTAAATCATCGCTTAGAGGTTTTTGTGTTAAAGAACAAGAGTCTGTTACAACCCGTACAACATAAGTCGTGGGCACCGGCACTGCCGCTTTTAGGTATAATGCATTTATGGTAAAAGGCTTAAATTTTTTGGTGCCGAGCACATAAAATTGCTGTGCCCTACGGTTTTCTCGTGTAAGTCATGGAACATGTACAAACATACAAACAAACATTTTGTTTTTATAATATTAGTGTGAAATGTTATGTGATTTCTTTATTTTAAAATACATAATATCCCTATCCTTCGCAGTGTCCCACCAGCTACTGTCGAAGGTAGTAAGATGGTATGGTTACCTAACTTAAATTCAAAGTGGTCACTGTTATGAAAAAGTCGGTATTTACGGTTTTTAAGTAAGTTCATTTGTGTAATATTATTTATAATTTTAATTACTTACACCAAAAATCTTAAAATTATTTATATATTTAACCATACTCACCTAGTTTGAAATGTTGATATTTATGTTTAACTATAATTCAAGTTCTTATTATTTTTTCTAATTTTAATAATCACTATCGAAAGTCAAATTAGTACGAACTTCGTGCCCTAAACACACGCACGCTACGTATTCAACTTTTTATATAACGTGTGCGTTCGTCCACTTCTACCGATTGCCATGAAAGAATGAGGATCTGATTAAAATATTGTGGGTGGTTGGCGGGCGTCACTTCCACCTAGGGGTGTTTATGCCCCCATGCTTATTTGCTTATCTGTTTAAGCAACATTGATATCAAATGTTTCTAAAAGAAACAAAGTAGCAGAATTTATAAACATTAAACATTTCAGCAAGTAATTTCATTCTAAATGGATATTGTCTAGAAAGAAGCCTTTTTCAATAATGTGTATATCGTATCTTTGATTATTTGTAATGTAATGAGGCGCGACGGAGACGACCAGCCCACAGGATCGTGCGGCCGACAGCTGTGTGAGCCGCGCCGCGCCTCAGATCCTCACTGCACGACATCGACATCGCTCTCCACAACCCGTGAACTTATCTACATTATACTTATTATTTATTTTTAAAATGTCAATCGCAATTCAGTTACATACAAATACAAATACAAATACAAATATATTTATTTAAGAGTCCAAATACACAATACAAATTAGACAATGAATGCCTCACTAGGCGAGGCCTGTGACGAGGCATTCAGTACATTAAACGTTTTGGCTAGGACAATAAAATAATTTAAACAGAAAAAAAAAAAATCATGAATACATTAACATTTAAGCTAGTGCATTATAAAAATTAAAACAATAAACAATAATTATAACTATACAAACTGAAAATATAAATAAATGTTATAACTTCAATGTACATATTATATAAGTATAATAATAATGTAAGTAGAGTAGAGTTAACAAAGATAAGTACATAGATAGAAATATAAGTTTTCCTTTGTGATGCATCGACATATTTTATTAATACTTAAATTGCATCATAACTTGTCATAAGGTCTTTCCGTTATTATAATAGGGTAGTTTCCTGGGTAAGCAAAATGAAATTCTAATTCCGTCAGATAGATTTCGAAAAAATATTAGATTTTTATTTTCATCAAATTAATAAAACTGACTTATAATCCATTCATTTGGCCGTGAGACAAAATGTAAACAAACCATGAAAAAGGTTATTTTGATAATGCGTCTCGGAGATTTTTTGTCGAAGTATATACAACAGCCCGAATCAAATGATTGACATACGTTACGCGCGTTTTTTAAAATATGCAAAATTAAATGTATTTTTTTATAATCTAACTGAGATATTTTCTTATTTTTTTTGCGTAAGAACATTCTACAGCGTCTTAGAAAACTACAAAAGGAAAAGCCAAATCGGTCTAGTCTCTAAGTTATGACGTGATAACGGCAAACGGGTTTCATTTTTATATATATAGACAAGCGGCGCCCTGCGGTTTCACCCGCGTAGTTCTCGTTCCCGTAAGAATATGGGGATAAAATATGCTAAGACCTTCCCACTGAATCACTCTATCTATTAAAGTAAACCGCATCAAAATCCGTTGCGTAGTTATAAAGATCTAAGCATACATACATAGGGCCATCAGGACATAGGGACATAGAAAGCTACTTTGTTGTATACTGTTTTTGATGATTACACGAAATTTGTTTCTTGAAGTATTATTTTTACACAGTTTCACCACGCAAACTGACATTTTACTACGTATTATGTTCAAAATTTAATAAAACATTAGGAACATACGCCTCACAGACAGCTTGCAGTGTGACTGGCTTGGATACGCCGAGTATGTACGTGTAGTATTTGTTGCCGCATTTGACTACGTCGGCGATACCTACCACACACAGCGAAACCAATTCTTCATCAAAGGTAGTAATAGTAATGACGATGATAATTGACATTACTAAAACCTAAAAATGCTGTGAATCTCAAACTATGGATACATTTTAATACTACTAAATGAAGTTGAACAGTCATAGTAAGTAATGAAAGTAAAATTAATAGTTTTCGTATTTAGCCGGATTGTACCCGTCATTTTTACTCTTGATCAACTTGTTGACGTGAGTGTTTTCTTCCCGATTATATAGTAAAGTATATTGTAAATTTTTGATAATTCTTTGTTTAAAGTAATTATTGTATTATGTTTTATATTCAGTTATCGTTAAATTTCTGTTATCTGAACGTTGATTTGATGAAAATAAGTGTACCTGGTACAAACAGCGCTTGCACTTTTACTTCGCCGAAGATCCAAACATACACCAAGGTGTTATTAATATATTTAAATACGTAGAAGAGACTTGGCCAAAGATTCGTATCCCTACAAATTTTTTATTGTATATAACGACTTCACGAGCCTCCGTTTACCGATTTGTAATAGAAAAAAAGGAAAATCCATGTTGGAGCTCTTCTTCTTCTGAGGATCACCAATAAATAGTTGTTTATTTATTTTGTAGTAAAACAATTCAGGTAAGTACTTACATGAATTGTTTTTACTTGTACTCAACTCATCCTGTTTATTACCTTTTTATTGATTTTTACACTAAACTAAATTACTTATAGACGACTTATCAAAGATGCCTACTTAGTCTTATTTTATTTTCATATTTATAACTCTAAAAAAACAATATATTTTTCGCCTAAAAGAGCTAAAAGTTTGACAACCAGTATTTCTTTGTTTACATTTTGTCTCACGGCCAAATGAATGAACTATAGTTAATTATAAAGCATTTTTAGGAGTGGGGATTTGTGACGTCAACTGTTGCTTAAAATTGCAGCAACCTATGACGTATCACGAGTTTTCGATGCACTTTATCGTCTTAATTACTTGTTTACATGGAAAATAAAAAAATACGTGTCCGTTCGGACTAATATTTTTTTTTAGTCAACTATTGTTATATATTTTTTTTATTTACCTGTTCGACCGTTGACTAAGTAAGTATGTATATCATTTTGTTGGTTACTACTACTCATTAGGTGACTGCCCTTGTTGCCGCAATCCACCATAAATAGGAAACCTACGCACTTACCCGTTACAACTTCAATTATGCATGGACACATAGTAAAAATGATAGAGAATTTTACAAATATCATTCATTTATTATGGAGCGTGACCAATATTTATATGCCCTGCCTTATTTATTAACGACCTCGGTGTAAGTACCTTGGTGAAATAACTAAATATACTTATACTGATTTTTGAAAGGTACTTATGTATTTTTAGTGAACCTTATGTAGTGTTTAAGTATATGCAGATACACGTAGAATATTTAGCTACATAATAAGTATAAACGAGTTAATTAATTACTTTTTTTTTTTTTTAAGAAAACCCAAATTCAATTTCCATTAATACCTATAATTTGTGGTTATAAAGAGATTTGTTTCAAATCCTTGTTTACTTTTGGAGCCATTCAAGTAATACATCTATTTGATGCGTGACAGATGCCTTTGCTGTTCCACCTTTGCTTGTATACTGTTCGACGCTTGCTTCCCATGAGAATACCGATTTCAGTTCTTCTTCGGACCCAAATTCTGAACTGAAATATGCACATAAAAAGTCAGTGTCACGCCCCAGCTTTCTTATTAGGACCATTCTTTAAAAATATCTTACCTAATAGCAACATATTCGCTGTAAGGCAAATTCTTTAAATCTACATTCAGGGCAGATGCACGACGTAAAGCAACACCAACAAGATGATGCGCTTTTCGAAAAGGCACACCGCGTCTTACCAAGACGTGTGCCAAATCTGTAGCCAGCATGCCGGGTTCTAGACATTGTAGCGCTTTCATAGAGTTTACCTGAGGAATAGCGGTTTTATGAGATGCACGTTTTAAGGTAAGTATAAGTACTTTAACTTAATTGTATAAGAACTTAAGTATTTTTTTACTCACTTCCATAGTTTCAATACTTCCTGTAGCTACTTTCAAGCAATCCAATAGGCGATCAAAAGACCTAAATAGAATCTCTTTATCAGATTGCAAGTCTTTATTGTATGTGCTCGGAAGTCCCTTCAGCATACAACTAAATCCAAACGAGTCTCCGAGTAGAAGGGCTGCAGCTCCACGAACCAATTCCATACCATCAGGGTTTCGTTTCTGTGGCATCAGGCTTGATCCAGTAGAAAATTGATCCGAAAACCGAATGATTCCAAATTCTTGACTACTATAAATAATAAGGTCTTCGGCCAATCTGCTTAAATGAAGGCCACAAAGTGATATCCAATTGAAAAATTCCACTAAAACAAATCAGTTTTAATCGTTAAAAATATAATGCTTAGTATCATTTACCTATAGTAACTTATTACTTAGCTAATGATTTCATAATTACCCAAATGGTCTCTTGATGAAACTGCAAACATAGAATTTGGAGTGATGTCTGTAAATCCCAGACTTTGAGCCAGTCTCTCCCTGTTGATGGATAAAGCGCAGCCAGCCAGCGCGCCACTACCTAGCGGGCATCTTGATAGTCTTGTTTTTTGTTCATCTAACCGTGTAACGTCATCACGTAGTCCCCAAGCATGACTACAAATACACAAATTATCATAAAAATTCCAAGTAAGGAGAGACAATAAGGTATACTTATTATATTTAAATTTTACCATAACAAAAAATGACTCCATCTTATGGGTTGCGCTCTCTGAAGATGCGTGTATCCCGGTGCGATGATGTCGATTTCTTTAGACGCACGTTGTACTAAGACCTTCGAAAAACAAGTAATTTAAAATACTTATTCTATTTTTTTCGAAAAAGTAATTCTTTCAATTACCGTTATAAGTTTAATTAGAGCTGATTGTAGCTTTGGCAGAGCTTGAAGCATCCACAACCGGGTATCGGTGGCCGACTGGTCGTTACGACTGCGAGCTGTGTGCAGTCTGAGCGCAGCTTCACCTATGTATCTGAAAAGTCTTTGTTCTACAACTGAATGGATGTCCTCTTCAGGATCGTTCAAACGTCCATCTTTGTGTATTTCATCTTGTATATCCTGTTCTACCTGAATTATAAAATAATAAAGGTTAAAGGAATACTTTACCTAACTTGTAAGATTAGCTTACAGTGTGTAGATGGTACTTATCTTACTTTATTAAGGCCTTCCTGGATAGAATTATTGTCGTCAATAGAAAGGTGTCCACTGCTTTGTAGTTCTTGAGCCCATTTACGACTCCCTTGAATATCCTCGCGGAATAGACGATAATCGACAGGCAGAGAGTCGTTCAGCCGTTTCAATACATCTGAAGGCTCCTCTTCAAAACATCCTCCCCAAAGTTGATACCTTTCCTAAAGTAAATATAATGCTTAAAAGTAATATAGCGTAGTGTTATGTATACTTAGGTACTTAAGTGTGTAGAAAAATTAATTAAAACTGATAAAAATATGACACGCTACAGTGTTAATTAGTTTGGTATTTTTATCACATCATACGAGCATCTGTTATTATTGTTCTATTTTATGGTTGGGACCTTGGGAAAAATTGTAGTACTTAAGTAATTTTCTTTTTTATTATTAAGTATAGTACCTAATCTATCTGTACTGAATTGAGATCAAAATGAATATGTAGTAATATGAAAGGATTTTACGATTTAATAAAAGAACAACATCAATGCAAATTAAATGCAAAACGACGTATTCAGGATCATAGAGAAACTAATTTGTTATCGACTAACAAGGCTACGGCTACGAATATCTAGTTAGATATTTACTTATGTAGTACTTATATAGATATTATTTTAGTTAATAGACCAGAATAAATGAGAAACATAATTAGGTAACTCCGTCCGTTAAATTCTAATTCGGGCTTATAGGTAAAATGAAAAGCTACTTACTGTAGACATAATATTACTTTTGCTAATATTATTTGCGAGTATTAATAAATGTTAATAATGCGGCAAACGCAGCTACGTACTTAAGAAGAATGACAGACTTGGAGTGGGAATATAAATAACAAATAATTTGTTTACATTGACACTAATGATAACAAGTCATTTATCTTAAATGTTCCTTTATTTTACACGTCATTCCGTTGTTATGTACGAGTATCTTGCTAACCGATTACTGCAATTGAACACGTGCCTTTTTATTTAATAAGTAAACAATACCAACTACCTATGAACAGTACACTGTACTTACTTATCTACTAAGAAATCCTACTAAGTAATATTATAAATGCGAAAGTTTGTATGTTTGTGGGTACTACTACTTCTACTACTTTTATACTCTTTCACGCAAATACTACTGTATCGATTTAGATTAAATTTGGTACAGATGTTCCTTATAACTAGGAATAACACATATGATACTTTTAATCCCGAAGTTCCCATGGGATTGATTCACGCGGGTAAAACCGCGGGGTGCAGCTAGTCTTAAATAATTCTACTATCTCCCTATGAACCTTCAACCTATTTATGTGCATAGGTACTAATAACGGCTCAACGTTTACATAATCCTTACAAAATCAAAAAATATACCTAACTATGTACTTATCTATAAGGGTTGATGGTACAGAGAGCGTTTTGCCATGAGTAAGGGGACAGACAGACATTCTCTGTGAAAATTAAAATTGTCTCACGGGCAAAGGACCCTCTCTTACTTTGGTAAATAGAAGATTTGTATTGTCCAACCCAGGATCGATTCCTGATCAAAACCCGGGAGGTCTGAGCTGTGCTTGTCAGAAAAATGCCGTTATCCTTGAAATTTGAAAATACTTCTTATAGAAAAATAGTGAGTTTGTGTTCCCGTGCGGGGTGAATATTTCTGTGAACCACAAATGTTTATCTCGGTCTGGGTGTGTGTGTGAATGAATGTGTGCGTAGTTTCTGATACCCTAGATACAAGGTTCGAGCTTAGGGGCCAGTTATTATAATGAGATGATGTAGTGAATGATTATGTTATGTTACGTTATGTGTAAAGGAAAGGAATTATTATTATCGGTCGCATCGCCGCAGCCCACCTCATCGTAAGGGTATCATGTAAGGGTGTCTTTCCACCAGAGACAGTTATGATATGCTACGTTGCTATTGATGCGTTTGATATCCACCAATCATATTAATTCAATAAACTTGCATAAAGTATCAAATGCTTCCATAGCAACATAGCATAACGTAGCTTGGTGGAAAGGTATGTATGGATAGGTAATGGATCATTGCAATATATCTTATCAAATGATTGGACTGAATGCTACCAGATTACTGTAAACCGGACTTTATCGCTATTCCACTTTTGCAGTCACAACACAAACGTCAAACGTCACCGTCAGCTAGACAGGATGACAGACATGTGGCAGGCGCAGGCCATTGACATATAACATGGACATCGCATGTTTGACTATAGAAAAAATAGTTATAGAAGTATGAGGCTTATCGACGCCAAAGTTATAAAAATATAGCCGTCTCTTTTTAACGTTCATAATTTTGCGTAAGGGAAAAAGGACAACAGTATTTCTGACAGTTACTATAATAGCCATCTGTCATTCTTAGTCTCATTGAAATACCTACTCGTGGCCATATTCGCCATATTATTTTCTAGCTATAACAAAAGGATTTACAACTTACTTAGTGATGGGCAATGAAACATCGTGACCACAGACTATAAACTATCGATATTTTAAATAAAACGTTATTTAAACACTTATTCAAGTACGTTTTAATTTTGGTGTTTATTTTTATTTCATAAACTTTATTTACATTTTGTGCATATATGATCTTAAATAATAGTGAGTAAGTATATAAAGTCCAATTTTCAGATTCTCATGTAGTATACCATAAGAAACCATGGATTTGAGGTTTGCTCTTGAGAATATCTGTATTCATATTGAAATATTCGTTTAATTGAATGCCTAACGTTTGTAATTAAATAAAACCCAATTAAATGTTACATCAGTATCGATTATAGTACGAAACGTCGATAATTTCTATCGTCATTTTTATATCCCGGCAACTAGAGTATAATGAATAAAAGTTTGATATATAGGGTGGCCCAAATAAAACAGTCAGTGGGGGGAAGTATAAAACTATAAGAGATACAAAGATTTGTTCTTAGGAACCATGTCATCCATTTTAGTTAAAATGAAAATTGCATTCAAAGATTTAGAAAAATACTATAACTCACTAAAGGAATCGAACCCGGAAGTTTTGAAAAAAATATTTTTAATTATTTGTAACTAGAACGAACGGCCGTATATACAAACTATTGCATTTTGTATCTTGAAATGGTGAATTTGTGTTGAAATGGGATATTAACTGGGAAGGAACTTTAATGATGTCTTGGCGAGTTTTGTACCAAACTATTTCATTTAAAAACAATGCATTTTAATGAATTTAGATATGATGTTTCTTAGTAACATTTACTTACTGCTAAAGATGTACACAATCCATTTCTAGTTTAAAATAATGAACATTAAATTTTTAAAAATTTCCGGGTTCGATTCTCAAAGAGAGTAATAGTTTTTTTTTCTAAATCTATGAATGCACTTTTTTTTTACTAAAATCGAGGACATGGATCCTAAAAACAAATCTTTGTATATCTTATAGTTTTATACTTCCCCTTACTGAGCGTTCTATTTGGGCCACTCTGTATGTCACAATGATCAAGCTATATTTTACAAACTATCTATAATGTTCTTTTACAGTAAGACCTATTTATAAAACTTAAAATTAATCAAAGTAAGAAAACATACTTACAATCTATTATCGATGTTATTTTTCAGACATATCGATAGGGACTGCACTATTAGCCGCCATTTTTCGCTCTCAGTGAAGTATAGGTATACACGTTTTTTTCGTAGGTATGCCCCGTCCATGTTATATGTCAATGGCGCAGGCAGACAGGCGTATTGCATTGCAACATTGACATATAACATTTTATGCTCTCAGTAAAGTATAGGTATACACGTTTTTTTCGTAGGTATGCCCCGTCCATGTTATATGTCAATGCATTGCAATTATTGAGAGGTTATGTTTATGTTTTTCTTCACATTTCTTTGAGAATAAACTTAATTAATTCTTTAAAATACTGAATTTAACAACCTATTCAAATACTATTATTTTCATTTACACCCTTTAGTTAACAGAGATAACTCGATGATAGATGGATTTAAAGTGAATACGAGGAAGGTATCTATCATCTATTACCACTATGGAAATTGCAGATATAATAAAAACAGACAATTCTTCAGAGAAAAATGAATCAAGGGAACAAGAATTCCAACGACTTACATTATTTGATGTTACATTTGATCCTGGTATGAAAGACTGCGATGGAAACGAGATTCCCCGTCCGTATACTAGAAACCAGATGAAAAAGTGGTTACGGAAAGTGAAGTGGGAAAGTCATAAAGCTCAAAAACGTGCCAAAGAAAAAGCACGAGTTAAGGAAAGGAGAAAACTAGCCCGCCAAGCAAACATAGATATAGGTCCAAGCAGGAAAGCTCTAAAGAAAATGACAGAAGAAAAGTTTAAAATAGATATGGGAATAATCATAGATTTGAGTTTTGAACACCTCATGATCGAAAAGGATAGGTTCAAAGTTATGAAACAAATACTACGTTGTTACTCTATCAACAGAAGGTCTAGCACGCCAGTACAGTTTCATATTACTAGTTTTGGAGGGAAATCGAAACTTGACATGTCTCGACATAATGGTTACGAACACTGGGATGTAAGTGGTAATAAAATAAACATAAAAACCAAACTTATCATCTTTTTCTAACATTATGTAATATTGTACATATTAAAAAACAATAATTATGTTTTTCAGATTAAATTTCATGAGCAATCATACATGGATGTATTTAATAAAGAGAAACTGGTTTATTTAACAAGTGAATCTGATAATGTCATTGAAACATTCGAGAGGGATACATACTATATTATCGGAGGATTAGTAGACCACAACCAACACAAGGTGATTATTTTTACCATTATAAAGAGTTTGGATCTACATTTAATTATTCTACAATGATAGTATTATCAATAAATATAAACAGTTTATAAGATTTAAAAAGAAATTGCTGTCTACTAAATTAAAAAAAATTGATTTTAAGTATAATAAAAAAATATGTTCCAGGGTCTATGCTTTAGGAAAGCGGAGGAGCAAGGTATCAGACATGCACAACTTCCTCTAGACAAGTATGTCAATATGAAAACAAGAAAAGTATTGACCATTGACCATGGTAAATAAATATACATCAACTAATCAGAACAATATGTTTTAAAGTATTTTATATTTTTATTCATATAATAATTTTTCTTTACAGTATTTGAAATAATTCTCAAAATATGTGAAGGGGAGTCCTGGCAACAAACACTTTTAAAAGTGTTGCCAACACGAAAAGGTGTACATGTCTGCAAAGATGATATTGTTTCAGATTGTAACTCCGATGGGGACAGTATAAAATAAGTAGAAAACATTTTGAATATTAATATTTATTAGAAACCAAGTTTCAATTTGTGATTTTTAAGAACATAAGTTATACCATAATTGTAAATAAATGGTATGTATGTAATAAATTAATATATATTTTATTTGACAATATCAAAAAATCCTGTTTGTTTCATTTACTTACGTAAAATGACTAGTATATAATATTATTGATACACATAACTTTAAAAAAGCATTAGATTATTCATCAGATTATTTGGTTTGCTAACTTAGTTTGTATCACATGATATCACTATATTTCAGCTAAATGTTTGTGTTACATTGTTACTATTTTGAAATATGTACTTAACTTAAATAATAATTTAGTTAAAATGTTAAGTAGTTACTTAGAATTATCAATAATCTATTTTATACTTTTGATAGAAATTTAGTATGAGGGGCGCAACTTTATCCGGATTATTTAAATGTACATGATGAGTTCCCGGAATAAATTGGGTCTCAAACAATTCGTTGCTGTTTTCTACAATTTCTTGCATTTCCACTGCAAACGCATCAGTGGCGTACGGCGAATCTATCGCTTTAACGTATAAAGATGGACATTTCAACCTCCTTATTAATGCTTCAACAAACTTCTTATCTTCAGGGTTAAATAAAGTATACTTCAATCTTGAATCTCGACTGAAGTAGAACTTATTTGGGTCATTTTTGGACGCTTTAGTTCCTCTGTTTGCTAAGTAGTGAACGCGGTCGAGGTCTATTGATTTTCTGGTTCCTAAATGCCACTTTTTTTTCATTTCCTCCATTGTATAACTTGGTGGCTCTTCGTCTAATCGAGATTGTGCATCGAGAGTCTTTTTTATGACAGTAGGATACTTGTCAATTACGAAGTTTAAATCGTAGTCTTCGTGAACGAGAATATCTACTCCAATATAAAAGTCGACGTCGTTGGGATAAATGCTGGCAAATCGTAGAGCTGCAATCGAGCCCATGGAGTGCCCCAATAACGATACCTTATCCCATTTAAAGTGTTCTTTAATCGCTAATACGTGTCGAGGTAACTCCCAACTGTAATATTGCATACCTGAAAGTATAAAAAAAATACTATTTTAAGATTTCCTTATGAACGATGAAGACGTTTATGGCACTACTTCTTCAACTATAAATATATTACATTAAAAAAATCCTATCAATCCATACTTCAATTTTGGTTTCAGGTCCTCCACATACTTCCCCATCCCACGAGCGATAGAATATAGGGGTTGTGGAACCTCATTTATTGTCTAACAACTACGTAAACCAAGATTAATTCGATTCAAGGTAAGAATCCTTTAAAAGACAAAAAAAATATGTTCAGGGGCAAAAAATTAATTGATGATTTTTTGTTGGTTCACATTTGTTTTTTGTTGCTTACTGAACAATGCCCACTTGCCCACGAATAAATTAATTAAAAACATAGATAAGTAGGTACTTAAGTAATTATAAATATACACTCGTAACTCGTATGCCATGTTAAATTACCTTTTGGTATCCATGAAGATAATCCATGACCAGGAAAGTCCACAGCCAATATAGGTCTATCTTTAACTATCATAGGAATTAAAGGGTCCCATGTTCCTGCGTTGTCTTGCCACCCATGAAGCGCAAGAATGGGTCTTTTGGTTGTGTCTGAACCCCATAATTTGGCAGCGAAGTGACCCCATGGAGTTGGGATTTGGACTTCTTTCGCTGTTACCTAAAACATGAGTATTTATTATAATTTATAATTGATACATTAGGAATTATAAGAGCAAGAGCCAGTAAAAGAACCTAAGATTGGTGATTAGGTCTATGATAAAATTTGGTCTTGTAAACTTTCTTAGTAGGTACTTTGTAAAATAGAGTAACAGTATCCAAAAATTGTGCAATTCCGGAAATATTATGTACAAATATAATTACTCGTACATGCAGGTCGAATTGATAACCGTCTTTTTTAAGTCGGCTAAAAATCTGACGTAATTTGAATTGATATTAATATCGAGTTCATAACTTAACAATCAATTAACATAGGTAAATATACATTTTATTGAATAGATTTCATTGTCTATTATTGTCTACGTATTTCTACTCATTATTTAATTTATTGAATTTTAAATTTTAGCACTTACCTCACTATTATTATGTAGATTTTTAACTTGTATGTTCGCAAAAACACATAACGTAGGCTTTATTTGTAGCACATTAAAGTTCAAAATAGTACGAGCAAGTAGTCGCTTGGCCATTTTAAGGTTACTTTGTATAAAATTATAAATTACTGAATAAATAACAGCACAAAAACACTAATTAACAAATACTTAAATAAATTGTATAAGGTAACAAAGATTAATACTTTAATATCACGTTATTTCGAGGTTAACAATTAAAAAAGTATTTAAACGAATGTAAATTTGGTATTTATTCTAATTCCTTACTGTTTTTAATTATTACTTATATAATTAAGTGTTAAGGAATTCACTTATTTTATTGAATATTTTACTATAGAAGAGCAACATTACACACTAACCTAACCAAATGACGAACCGTACTAGACTAAAATAACATGACCAATCAAGGTCTGAGCGCGCGCGTTTTACGATGTTTCACGTTCAATATGAGCAGGCAAAGTTGCTAGTTCTATGTTAAATGTACTAACACACTGATGTAATGTATGGAAATAAATGATCTTTGGACTTTGTGCCATGAGTGTACTTTGGTATGGCTTTGTTATATGTAAGTAAGTACTTACTTACTTTTAAGGTAAATTCTTGCAGTTGATTTTAATATTTCCTTAATAATTTATGTTAAATAAGTATTTCAATAACGCTTTTTGCCAGAGAAGACATATTTTGTGTTAAAATTATTTCATAAGTACCTACCATGTCTAATAAAATTATAGATAGACAGGACTTTGACTTTCGATGTTACCTTATCTACTTTATCATACATATCTTGTCTAGTCATACCATGTATTCTTTTACTTATCTAATAAATTAATTGTTATCTAAAATTAACCAAACATGAAGTGAAACGATTGTTCCATAATTAAAAAAAGCTAATGGGGATAGAATTTTATAAAAATGGCTTATTGCCAGTTGGTACACTTCTACTCCCAGTTCGTACACAACTTTTTTCATTCAAGTTTCCATAGTTTAACTTCCAGTTTGTACACTTGGTTCCATATGGTTCAAATTTTAACAGAAACATTATACAAAAGTACTGTCGAGGAAGAAACCCCATGCACAATAAATTCAATCAGTAAAAGAAAAAGTGTGGTATCGATTTGGAAAGAGATGAAATGAAAAGAAAGAGATGGAAAATGTAAAACAATTGAAAGAGCGAAAAGAAACGAGAGACAAAAAAATGGATACCAAAACCAAAGTCGAACGATGTCAAAGCTAAGTCAAAGTTAATATTATTAATAGACCCAATTCTATACATACATACATATTCAAAATGCAGAAAGTGCAAAACCAGTTTGGGAAAAATTAACTTAAGCATTTGGAGACAGTCGGTTGACCAGAAAAGTGGGATTGTTATAGGATTTAATAAATACAACATTAGAAACAAGCGAAAGTGTAGAAGCGTATGTAAACAAGATCATGACGTCCGCCCATAGCTAAGAAATAAGTATCAACTTTATAGTAGATGATGAGTGGTTGGGAACGTTGCTGCTTGCTGGGTTACCTGACAGCTACAAGCCAATGAGCATGGGTGTCGAGAGCTCCGGTGTACACTGTACAGATAAGTGCCGATATGATAAAACAAAACTGCTTCAGGAAATGGAACTGCTTCGGGCTAAGATACAGAACTAACAACGTTCTGGAGGCCTAGAATTCCCTAGTTTTCATAGAAATATGGAAACCGCACCCACTCGATTTTTTTATATTATTAAGGATGATTCAATTCATTACGATTTTATCGACCGACAATTAGACGAGAAAATTGTGAGAGCTTATGAACAAAGTGAAATAAATATTAGAGAATGTTTGGAAAAACTTATTACTAAGTGAATTGTATAAGACTGATACATAATGTTGGTTTTATTATTTTTATTTATAATCCACTATTTACTTCTTATTTTAAAATTTAACGTACTTTCCGATTTAAAAAAAAACCTTATTAACACTAAATTTTGGTATTTCACTTTTTCCTCGACAGTCCATTTCTACCTCAAATAATAGGGTGAATAATTGACATAACCATAAGTGTACCAACTGGCAATAAGCCATAAAAATGACGTCATAATATTGTACGTAGAAACTTGCATTTGCAGTTGGAATGTTTCGAATGGTGACAATTGGGAAAACATGTTTTTCAATTAAGTAGGTATATCGTTTAAGTTATCACATACCTAGTTTTAAAAAAACTTCTAACTCTAGAAATTGTACTGAACACCCTGTGCGAATTAAACTTGTCACTTGTCTGATATTATCTATGTGTTAAAGTTTATCAAATTATACGTAATGTGCACGATTTTTGCTGTTTCATGAATTTTAGTTAAATCATGTTTTTTAAAAAATAATGTGCCAAATAGAAATATAAAAAAATATTTATTTTATATAGTACAATCTTACATTTATAGGTTTATGTTCCTCGCACTTTTACTCAAAAATTAATAAAACAAAATACGACGTCAAAATTGTGTTACTAAGATACTTACTTCGAGTAAAAATCAAGGAACTTACAAAAATATCACATTTATGTAAAATTAAGTACTTACTTACATATTTTAATAATTAATATCTAGATTATCTTAAAATAGTTAAGTCTTTCGGGAAACCTAATTACTATTCTGATGACGTGTAATCACATTTTTTTATAGGTGTTCTGAATTTAAAAATGTGTGTCAGTTAGATGGTTTTGTATTAATTTAAAGGGCATAGGGAAGGCGGAATGTTGGGGTCGAGGATTCCCTGTCGTAGCGCTGTGAGCAGCGGGCTGGGGGCGCAGGCGCAGCCCCCGCGCCAGTCGTCCAGGTCCAGCGCCCACAGCCCCGCGCCGCGCAGCCCCGCGCGCGCCGCAGACGCCCCGACCTTATACACCTCCTCGGGCTTCAGGTACGACACCCATTGCCTTCCATTAACACTAAATGTGCCATCAATTGTTTGAGTTTCTTTCCATTGTTTTGAACGCAGTCCGGAGCATATCTGCCAAATAGTTGTTATGTTTTTAATGCGTTTTGGCCTTAGAAATAAATTGTCTAAGGCCTAAGGTTTTGGCTACTTAAAATAGAAGTAATAAGTTAATTATAGTTTATCTTTTTCGGTTCGTTTATCTTTTTTTTTATTTATGTAGGAAATTATACAGTTTATCGCAAATAATTGTTAAGAAACGTGGTTTCCATATAAGTACATTTATGGAAACTTTTTTAATGTTTAGATGTCATGTAAAATACCATACTAATTCCGAAGATTACTTATTAGTAATCGATCTTATTAAATCTTACCTCGTAATATGCAAGGAACCCAGGTATTTGAGTGAACGGTCCAGGTTCGCCCAGCCCCGAAGCCGGAGCTCCGGGGACGACGTTTGAGTCGCTACGTAGAGTATACGACCGGCCGTATGCGGGGACATTTACTACAAGCATTCTAGCTGGGACAACACTCGACCAATATCTTATCGAGGCATTCTGAAACAATATCTACTATTACTGAAAGTTCTAAAAGATATGATCCTCTGTCGTTATTTAAAAAAAATACTAGCTACTTACAAAACTAAAGATGCCAGCAACTTCATCACTTTCCAACGGCACTAAATATGAAGTTCTTCCAGTTGCAAATGTGTAATAGTCATTAGCAGCAATAGCCACCCAGTCCAGTTCTGTCGTTAAAACTTCAGTATTGTACGCTAATGCTGCAATTTCAGGATTTGATGCCACCAATACAGAGACCTCCAGGTCTAGAGGACGTAAAGTTCTTGATAATTCTTGAATCAAATCACTGAAATCGTTGCGCGATGACGAGTACCGCGAAGCACTGACACACGAAGCCTAAAATAGAAAAAAATAATCTGTAAGCTTTACGCAATAAAATATTTAATTCTTCATGAATTTCTTTAGGTTTAAAGTATTTATAATATACCTGCTGACAAACCGGATATTGCCAAGCTATTTGTATTCCATCAAACTTCCATTTTTGTAAGAACTTCACGGCAGATTTCAAAAATATTTTCCTATTTTCGTAAGTTCGCGACATCATCAACCATTTGTCTTCTTCTGAATCTTTTAAGCCGCCAACACCAAGAATTACTTTTACACCTGTTTCTCTCAAATCTGTTATTTTGCCGAAGAAGTTATTTTCAATGTCTAATTCAGGAATTCCAGGAACTAACTTGAATGTTTTGGCATCGAGACTAGCCCAGGAATAAATAATGTGTGTACAAAGTGATGGGTCTACTTGTTCTGGACTGTAACTACCATTTCCTTGTCTGAAACAAAAAATATTATTAACAATAGTTCAAAGGTTTTTTTTACTTTTATAAAAAAATATTAACCTGTAATACGCCCAACTGGTAAAATAACAAGCTACTATTGGTTTCTCGACTTTTACATCTTGGTTACTACTAGATCCAGATATTCTTAGTTGGGATCTTAATTTGCATTGTGCTTTTTCTGGCCAGTCACAATGGTTCTTATTCCAATGAAGAGGTTCGGGACATGTGAGCTGGGAGAATTCTCCGTTGATACAAAGATAGTACTTGCTGCAGTCTGTGTTATCTGCCCGGAATATGTTACCCGAACATTGGGTTCCTTCAAGATTTGATCCCTGAAACATTGTAATATGTTTACAATCTCTATCCTTCCTTATATCTTTAAATAACATTACTAATTGGACACTTGTCGATACTTACGCTTGCAATTACGCCAGTTTCATGGTCGACAGGCTTTGTTGGTGGTCTCTCTGGTTCCATTGCGGTTTCTGTTGTGGCCTCAGGTAAAGCAATTGCTGTTTCCGTGTCAGTACCAGGGGCTTGAACTGCGAATTTTATTAATTTAATATTTTTTATATACTTGGTTAGTAGTAGTCTATATCTAATATACACCCCTATTTTGAAATTGCGATACCTTATCTCACAGCTAATGTAAACGACGGGTGACAATATAATAGTGAAGTTAGTTTTTTTCTTTTGCTTTTATTTAAAAAGTTGTGATAAGTCAAAGATTTTCAAAATCCCGCCGAATTTTATTGTTATTCTACACCGAACGCTGCGATACACAGCTGAGCGCGGTCATCGACCCGAGCTGTCACAGAATACTTGATAGCTAGTGTGCCGTCTGGTAATACGACATTTATTTGGTATTTTTTAAAGATAAGTAATCGACTATCATTTTTGATATTATTATTGGATATATGGATTCAGTTACTGCTACAGATATTCTGATTTTAATAAGTCCCATATTTTCAAAATAGGGGTGTATAAAATTCTCGTGTCACAGTTTTCGTTGCCATACTCCTCCGAAACGGCTTGACCGATTCTCATGAAATTTTGTGAGCATATTCAGTAGGTCTGAGAATCGGCCAACATCTATTTTTCATCCCGAAATTCCTACGGGAACGGGAACGGGAACTACGCGTGTGAAACCGCGGGGCGCAGCTAGTTGTAAAATAAAACTTTAAATACGTGACATCGCGACTTTTTCCTGTTCCCACCATTAATCCTGATTGCGATTTTAAACTTTCGTGAGGAAGACATTTTTATTAGAGTTGGTTTTATGAGTGCACATTCGAAGACTAACTATGAAGTTATTAGTGCTACTAAATGACTCTAGTCACGTCTGACTTTACTTTAAACATACCGACGTCGAAACTTTTCAGCGCTTTTCTAGAAGTTAGTCACATCACATCTGAATTTTGTAGCACATTTTTATGTTCTGCATTGTATAAATAATGGCGGTGTTTTTGTACGTCTATACTGGAGGTTAAGTCACACGAGAGAGTTTATGAGCTTGGAATTTGTTAATAGTGACCGTTGAATTTAAAGAAAATGTGCGCTACTTTAGAAACTTTTCTGACTACATCACTAATAGAACCCACTTAAAAAATCTTTCTATACGTATTTATATCTACATGCCCGCATTGGTCGCGTGTGAAACCGCGGGGCGCAGCTAGTATAAGTATATAAAACTCTTTTGTTACTGAGTTACTGAGTGATGTACTGACTGACAGACAACGCACAGCCGAAACTACTGGTCGTAGAGAGCTGAAATTTGGCGCGGGTGTTTGTTGGGGGAGTAGGCTACCACTAAGAAAGATTTTTTATAAATTTCTCCCCTAGGAGGAGAAAAGGGGGGAAAAACCCAAATTCTGCCGGAATTCATTATTTCACGCGGATGAAGTCGCAGGCAAAAGCTAGTAGTAAGGTAAGTAGTAAGCTAGTTAGTAATAAATTATTTTCACACTATATGAACTTACTTTCTTCAAGCTCACACCTAGGGGGAGCTTCTTTATTTCTGAGTACATGGTTTATAGTGTTTAATAATGGCGATTTTCCACATCCACAATATCTGCCAGTAAAGTCGTCTAAATCTAGAGACCACGCCATAGCCCCACCGAGTCCCATCGCGCGCACATATTCCGATTTATGTCGCACCATGAAGTCGTCATCGAACGACACCCACTGGTCTTCCAAAGAGGCGTAAGGTCCCATCGTGCCTCCAGGGTCTCGAGTCACTTTCCATCCTTGAATTCTTATTCGGTCACAGATCTAAAAATTAATACAAATGATGGCGATGCTTGCAAACAAATTGAAATCGTAATCTAATTATGACAAGTGTTATTTATTTTATGAATATACACCCCTATTTTGAAAATATGGGACTTATTAAAATCAGAATATCTGTAGCAGTAACTGAATCCATATATCCAATAAAAATATCAAAAATGATAGTCGATTACTTATCTTTAAAAAATACCAAATAAATGTCGTATTACCAGACGACACACTAGCTATCAAGTATTCTGTGACGGCTCGGGTCGATGACCGCGCTCAGCTGTGTATCGCAGCGTTCGGTGTAGAATAACAATAAAATTCGGCGGGATTTTGAAAATCTTTGACTTATCATAACTTTTTAAATAAAAGCAAAAGAAAAAAACTAACTTCACTATTATATTGTCACCCGTCGTTTACATTAGCTGTGAGATAAGGTATCGCAATTTCAAAATAAGGGTGTATATTTAAAAGATAGGGAAGTAACTCGTCTAATGTTTATTACTAACGATAATTTATTGTTTAAAGTCTAATGATAATTTCAAGTTTATTGCTGATGATTTTAAAAACGATGTAGAATGCCTAAATTACAAAATCAAATATTCGGAGATGCTATTAAATTGATGTGTGCAATAATTAGATTCGATATAAAGCATAAATTAAAGGTTGAGTATTCACCTCGTAGTAAGACAAGAATCCTCTGGCCCTGGTCTCATCTCCTGCCTCACCGCCGGCGTAAGTTGGTACTCCGAGTCCAGACCCAACATTATCCACTAGTGAAAATGATTGTCCATAGAATGGTACTCCGAGAATCAACTTTTCTCTATTTGCACCTTTGTTTATCCAATAGCTTACACTGAAGTTCTATAGGGGAAAACAAAATTATACTTATTTATTTGTTAGAGATTATATTTTTAGTTAGTTGCCTCAGCCACAAGTCAAAGTGTCTTGTATAAAACAACTTCTTGTGAGAATTTAAATCTGATGTGTGAATTTAAAATGATGCGATGTTTTTAATAATATAATTACCGTATTCAAAGTCATATCTTGATCGTACTCATTAGCGTACATAGGAGCGACATGACCAGTCTTCTTTTCCCATTGGCCGTGATAATCATACGTCATCAATGCTATCCAATCTAAGTTCATAGTCAATGTGGGTACGTCGTAAGCTTAAAAATTAGAGAATTTAAGTCAGTAAAATTACAAATGTAAGTATTTATAGTATTTATGAATAGATACTCCAAAATCTTCTTACCAACATCGATAACTCTTTTACTAGCGGATACGGCAGCAGATAACAAGAGACCACGGCTATTAAAAGCATCTCTGAGTTCCTTTACCAGGCTAGCAAAGCCTTGTTTATCACTACTTGGTCCTTTTTCGCAGTTGACCTAAACATTTATGAAATTATTTAGATTGTCTTTTATGTACTTATTTATTACTAACAATTAGGTAAGTACTTTTTTAATAAAATTCTGTACTTACTTGCCAACATTTGGGATACTCCCAGTCTAGATCCAGTCCATCGAATCCATACTGCTCAATGAAGTCTATAGCATGTACGATGAATTTCCTTCGCGCAGACGCACTGTTCACCAGTCTCGAGTATTTGTCACTTGCAGAATCATCCCAACCTCCGAGTCCAAGTACCACTTTAACGCCTTCAGATTTCAGTGATACAACCTTCTCGTAGAATTCTAAAAAATATTTGCAGTTATAATTTTTGAAGGAACTTAGATAAAAATATTTTATTGTTATTTTGCAGAAAGAAACTTACTGTTTTCTACATCCAGCCAGATATCATGAGGTTTAATCACTAATCGAATGCTGTCTAGAACTGCAAATGCGTATACAACGTGTGTGCAAAGAGATGGATCTATTTCATTTGGCGTATACTTTCCAGAACCAGGTCTGTAACAGAAAAAGTTTTTTGATTGATAATCGGATTGAGTTATATGAGTTTAAGTCAGTTTTATATATTTTTACGTACCTGTACCAAGCCCAGTTTGTGTAGTAACAGACGACCTTGTATCGCTCTTCTCTATTTGAATTAACAGCAGTGGTTGGTTTCTTGGTAGTGACCATTATATCATCCTCCACCTGAACTATAGGCTTAGAAGTAACAGGTTTAGAAGCTATGGGTTTAGCAGTAATAGGTTTAGACCCGGGTACATAAATGTCGAGGTCATCGTCATCGTCTATCGAATTAACAGGTTCCACAACAGGATCAGAGTGCATTATGTCTTCAGTATATGACGGGGAAGATTTGTCTAATAAACTGTTCTTGATTGTATTCAAAAGAGGATACTTTCCTTCTCCACATCTATAAAAAATAACAAGATTGTGATACAAACTCAATTTTTTAAATTTTATTCTAAGTACATCTTATTTTTTAATATGTTACCTGTTCCTGTAATCATCAAGATCCATAGACCAAACCATACCACCAGCGAGACCTAAAGATTTAATAAGGTTGACTTTCTTCTTAATAATCTCTGGATCATCGTAAGACACCCATTGGTCGCCTTTGAAAGCATACGGCCCCATACGATTCATACGATCTTTTACAACAGTCCAACCGTTGTTTTTAACCCGATCGCAGATCTGGAATTATATTTAATTAGTATAATATTTTCCGTTTAAAATATACATTCAGATGATGTATCAGTGTTGTAATATTTACCTCATAATATGCCAAAAAGCCTTTAGCTCTGGTGTATTCGCCTTCTTCTCCTCCTGTGATAGCAGGATAATTCAAACCAGTTGCTTTTTGTCTGCCATGTGAATTTCTTCGAGATTCCAAAGTGAAGGACTGACCATACATTGGCATTCCCATTACAAGTTTCGTAGGTGGAGCTCCTTTTTTAATCCAATAACGCATTGTGTAATTCTGAAGAAATATTATTTCATTATTATTTTAAAGTCGGCTGATTAAAGTTTAAGTTATTAAATTATTATACAAAAATAAATTACAGCATTGAAATAGGTGTTGTCATCATCCGGGTGATAGTATAAGGGCGCAACATGACCCGTTTTCTTGTCCCATTGTCCGTGGTAGTCATACGTCATCACCGCGATCCAATCTAGGTGTCTTGCTAATACAGGAACATTGTATCCGGCATCAATGACCATCTTACTTGGGGACACTGCTGCGGATAACAGCATTCCTTTGGGTTTCAAAGCTGCTGATAGCTCACGAACCCAGTCTGAGAATGCTTGTTTATCGGAATCTGGTCCTAGTGAACAATCGACCTGACGAAAAATAGAATTAATATCGATTAACAGAGTTCTATGAAACAGTTAAAAAGTTTAATTTAACAATATGTACTTACTTGCCAGCATTTTGGGTATTCCCAGTCTAGGTCCAGTCCATCAAATTTGTACCTCTCTAAGAAAGCAACGACATCTGTAACAAACCGAGCGCGGGCCGCCGGATCGTTGACTAGTTTTGAATATTTATCACCAGCCGAGTCGTTCCAGCCTCCAATAGCCAGAGACACTTTGATGCCGTACCTTTTGTATTCAACGACACGCTCGTAGAAACCTATTAAAAATTATACTTTAGTCTGCTATTGTGTACTTTTATTCAACTTATAGGATCATCATAGGATAAAGTTTTCAATTTGTTTATATCTGTTATTTACAGAAATAAATGTGTTCTACAAACAAACAGTTTTTACTAAATAGGAAAAAATGATATTTAGAGTAAGTATATATTTAGTTCCGTTCGTAATAGAACGAAAGGAATAATTTATAAAAAGAACTTACGATTATCGTAGTCTGCCCAAGAATCATGTGCCATTATTAATCCATCATCTCCTAAGACGGCGAATCCGTAGACGATGTGGGTACACAAAGTGGGATCAATATCTTCAGGGCTGTATTTTCCAATGCCGGGACGATACCAGGACCAGTTCGTGTAGTAACACACTAGCTTATATGGTGCTGAAAATGTATCGAAACGTGGGTTAGTAAAAATATGTTATAAGTAATAATGACAAATACACGTTTTCAAAAATATATTTACATTTTAAAAGCGCTGGCTTTGACGATATTTCTGGTTGAGTTCCCGTTGAAGGCACTGTATGAATAGGTTTTACTGGACTTTGAATTTCTTCTACTTCTATGGGTTCTTCTTGAACGGGATCCATTACAGGTGGAGGAAATGTCGTCGTCGAAGTGGTACTAACTTTTCTACATTTAGCGTTTTTAGGCCAGTCACAAATTTGTTTTTCCTGAAATATTCAAAATAGGTTATACGATCGGTACACAAAACAGCATATCTTTTAAGCATTTATAGATTTACATGGTGATTTCAATTTAATGTTTACGTAAGTAATTACATTTCATTGGATTAAAAATAGTTCTCACTTGATTCCAGTGAAGACCAGCACTGCACGTAAACTCTTCGAACTTGCCGAAAAGACAATGTTGATAGCGCGAACAATCAGAGGGGAAGGATGCATATTCACCATTATTACAGTATTCTGAAATTATATTTTTGTGTAAAGTTCTTCTAAAATTGAAAAAGATACTAGAAAATATTAATCAAATCGATCTTACTTGGTTGTTCATCAAAGTCTACTGAAGAGGCATCATTACTCGCATCTATCAGAGGTGCAGAAACCCCTTGTCTTCTGTCTGTACAAGAAGTTTCACTGGGGAAGTCACATTGCGATCTATCTTGTCTCCATACTAAGCCAGGAGCGCAACTTTGTGCTATCATTACACCATTGACGCAAACATAGAACTTTTTGCAGTTAGGATGAGCGTGGTAGGTTCCTGTAGTGCAATCCTGTTGAAAATATTTATTTATGTAAATTCATTTTTAATTATGATCTGAATTGGTACTGAGTTGCTGTTCCATGTTACCTTATCAGGTTTAAAATTTTCATCATCGGTAGGTTTCTGTGTTGAGGTGGTTGATGGTCTGGTTGGTCGAGTTGGTCTGACAGTTGTAGTAGTCGATGTTGTTGTAGACATGGTAGGTCGAGGTAATGGAGACTTTGTTGCTGATTGTTTCTCACCTGATGATTTTTAATTAAGATTGGTTTTTGTTTTCTAAAGTCAGGGTTGTTAACAAGTTATTTATTTTTATAAAATACTTACTATCGCACATAGCAAAGTCGACCCAATCGCAGCGGCTAGTACGCTTGTCCCAATGCAAGCCCGGTGGACATAATTGCTTACGCCATCGTCCGCTGACGCACAATAGATACGAGTCACATGTACTCGCTGGTGCGTGCATGTCGTTGCCTCCACATTCGCCATTCTCTTCTCTGTCCGATGAAGGTGGTCCTGTAATATTCTTACTATAAATGTGTTCAATATTTTATTAACAAACTGAATTATTAAAGACTATTCTTACGTTTGGTTGATGGTGGTTTAGTAGTTGTTACGACTGATGGCCAACTAGGTTTGGGAGTATTCGTCGGTGATTCGCTTCCTGAAAATATAAATATTTGTACTTAATTAATTAAATAAATGAACTGTTTTATTTGTAATCAAATTTGTTGGAACTGGTATATATACCTAGACACTTTGCATATTTAGGCCAGTCGCAGTGTTTTTGACTGGCGCTCCAATGTAGGCCAGGGGCGCAGTGCTGAAGTCTCCAGACACTGCCATCGCAATGGAAGTAGGAGTTACAGTCTCCTTGTACTGGCTTGTATTCCTGGCCGTTGCAGGAAGTACCCTCTGATGGACCGGATTGGGTGTCTGGAAACGAAAAAATTAAAATAAGTATGTTGTATTTGCAACAATAAGTCGAAACTGAGTAAATGGAAATGAAAATAAAGAGATTATTGTCCAACAACGTAATAAAAACAGTATTTCAAAACTAGTATTTTACGTAAATAATAAGTTTTTAAACATAATAGTTTGAATACCTGAGCTGACAGGTCTCATGGGTCTGGGAGTAGTAGTCGTGGTCGTAGTTGTAGTCGTAGTTGTAGTGGTTGTTGTAGGTCGTCTCGTTGTCGTTGTCGGTCTTGGAGGAGGCCGTGACGTCATCGGCGCAAGAGTTGTAGTCGCCGTACTTGCTTCACTGTTCGATGTAGCTGATTCATATTGTTATTATATGTATCATATTTATCAATAGTAAGTATATAAGATTATAATGCAAGCCAAATAACATTAAATTAAAAATTAAAAAAACCCCCAACACAATTACTTTCAAACCCCCATAACTTTTAAACGGGTCAACCGATTTTCATCAAACATGTCTAAGAACAAAAAAAAACTAAATTGAAATCGGTTCATCCGTTCGGGAGCTATGATGCCACAGACAGACAGATACACACACACACACACACACAGACACGTCAAACTTATAACACCCCTCTTTTTTGCGTCGGGGGTTAAAAACAACATAACATAACATAATCATCCACTACATCATCTCATTATAGTAACTGACCTCTAACTAAGCTCGAAGCTTGTATCTAGGGCAGCGTTTCTCAAAGTGTGCTCCGCGGAACCCTAGGGTTCCGCGACACTCCTGCAGGGGTTCCGCGAGAATTTAGAAAAAAAAACACCTCTCGCTGGTCGACAAGACGTGTGTAGCAGCGTTTTAGTTCCTAGCGTATCATATTTTACCATTCCGATTATTCGTAACTAAGTATCTACTTATTATCCGTAATTTGTAACATACTAAGATTACAATACGTATAACAAATTAAATAAACTACACACACCCGGCAAAATTAGAGGAACGTTAGTTCATTTGTGAAACTTTCGGATTTTTTGTTATAATGTTGTTTTATTTTTGATTAAATATTTTATGAATGGATTTTTTTAATAAAAAACTTGTTTCATGGAAAAAATAAGGTTGATATTTTAAGTATGTAATTTTACAAAACTAAAGATTTTTTAAGGTCAAAAGTGTGGACTCATATCTGGTGATCTCGCTGGCCAGTGGATTTGCGTAATTTCCACTTTTAGGTAAGTACCTAAAAGTGGAAAGTACCACTTTCGCTGAATCCGTGCGTTATCAATTATCATGGATAAAACAAAACCGTCGCCTATAAATGGGGCAAAAGGCATTTCATGGGGTTACAAGATATCGGTTATGTATCGCTGTGCTGTCAGGAATCTGAGATTTAAGATCACGACTAACTCCATGTGTGCTCCTGAACATATGCCACCTCATACGGTCCATACCAGATCAGAACCTCCACTATAAGCGGCAGTTTCGGAGAAGTTTGTCTGGTTATAACGGTCTCCTCGAAATCTGCATATCTTTTCTCATCTTTTCTTTTTCATCTACGAAAACACAAAACCAACATTCATCACTGATCAAAACTCGCCTCCACACTTCAATCCAGTATTGCTGTTAATTTTTTTGCTAACCTGTAATGTCCCACTGCTGGGCAAAGGTCTCCCCCAAACATCTCCAACTATCCCTATCCTTCGCAGTCTCCCACCAGCTACTGTCGAAGGTAGTAAGATCGTCCCGCCAATGCTTGCCCATGCGCCGACGATGCCCTCCTTCGGAAACCCATTGAGTTGTTTTGTGGGCGGTGGGCCCACCTCTCAGGTACCATCCGACTCACATGACCCGCCTATTCCCACTTTAGCCTCGCAGTTTTGTTACCGACATCGGTGATACCGGTAAGAGAACGCAGCATGATGTTACGCACTATCGCTCCGTTTGAATCTGAGTATGCTGCGTTCCATTGCCCTTTGGCATATCTTGAGCCTAGACTTCTGGGCCTCGGTCAGAGACCACGTCTGTGCACCGTAGGTTAGGACGGGCAGGATGCACATGTCGATCAGTCACCGTTTTAAGGTTATCGGTAAATCACTTTTCATATGCTCTTTCATGGACCAGTAGCTCTTCCAGGCGTTATCGATGCGGCGATCGATTTCTTAGTCTTGTCTGTTTTGGAAGCTCACTTACTGGCCCAAGTAGATGTATTCATCGACATACTGTATTTCCTGAACGTCTACCACTACCCTACGTTTCATGCCATTAGACATGACTTGTGTATTTGGCCGATTCATTTGAAGTCCAACCTCAAGACTTGCAGTGTTCAGTTCTTGGAGCATTCTTTTCAGTTCATGTGCTGTTGGGGCAAAATGGTCGATGTCATCCGCAAAACGTAAATTTGTCAGGCGTTTACTTCCGACGACGATGCACCTTGAAGTAAACGAGCAAATTCTAATCGAGCTACTCAGTGGCTCACTTCGAGTTTCGGGGCTTTGGCGGGTATGTACGACCTTAAACCAAATTCATTTTCTCACTGTTCGTTCACACACACTGCGCACTTTCGATTTCGGGTCTGAACAGCAATTTGACGACGATTTTTCAGTGTTTGTATTATGAAACGATCATCTATGGCGCTGGTTGCCCGATTTCTACGTTCTCCTCGCCTCCCCACGTATAAACTCGTCTGCCGATAACATTGACCTTATTAGAAGATACGATTATCCAGTAATGTTTCCGAATTGAAATTGACTTTGATTGAGGAGTGGTAGAATTTACCCCATGGGACCATACATGGCATCATCGGAAGCATGAATAAGCGTAAACAGACACCGCAATTATGTAAATTCGTTAATTTTATAAAATTCACTTAAAAAGTAAAATATCAAAAACTTCTTCTTAATTTTTTTCCATTAAACAAGGTAATTATAAAAAAAAATCATTCATAAATATTCAAATAAAATCATAAAAATAAAACAACATTATAACAAAAAATTCAAAATTTTCCCAAATGAACTAACGTTCCTCTAATTTTGCCAGTGTGTGTACTTCAAATAGGGTTCCATCAAGCTTATCGCTTTCCAAAAGGGTTCCGTTTCCAAAAAAGATTGAGAACCGCTGATCTAGGGTATCAGAAAAAAACGCACACACTCATTCACACACACACCCAGACCGAGACAAACATTTGTGGTTCACACAAATATTCACCCCGCACGGGAATCGAACCCGCAACCTTATGGATGGCAGTCCGGTATGGTGACCACTCTGCCATCGAGGTCGTCAAAACAAATTACTAAATTGCATTTTTTTTAATCAGCATCTATTTTTTATTCTAAGATCATTGTTTGTGAAGTTACCTGTGCATTTGGCGAAACTTGGCCAGTCACATCTTTGGACTGTGGCTGCCCAGTGCAGACCGGGTGCGCAGCTGTGTTTACGCCACCGGCCGCCCTCGCATTGGAGGTAACTCCCACAGTCTCCGGGAGCTGCGTGGTGTTCGCCTGCGACGCAAGACTCGCCTTCTATTGATCCTTTAAATAAATCATAAGTAAGTAAATGCATGGTAAGTACTTATTTTAGTTATTCTTGTCTATTTTTAGATGCAACACTCTCTACTTGTGACCGTTCAAAGTAAAATGAATAGAAACATGTTTTGTAAATTCTTAATATAAAAAAACATGTAATTACCTGAATTGGAAGGTCGTTTTGTAGTTGTAGTTGTGGGTCGTCTGGTTGTAGTCGTAGTTGTAGTTGTGGGACGGCGAGTTGTAGTGGTAGTAGCTGCGGGCGGCCACCAAGTCTGGGCAGTAGTGCTGGCCGTGGTTGGCGGCGACCAGCTAGGCCAAGTCGTCGATGTGTACTCGTGGTTACCGTGGTTGTGGTCAGCACTGCCCATAGATCCTACACGAATACCAAGAATTATGTTATTTGGTTTAATAAGTAGGTAGAGATTGCTCTCAAGAATAAGACCGCCTTTGCCCATGTACCAAATGTTTCTGTCTAACGTTTCTGTAATATGTGATGTGTGTGTCCGTTGAAGAGAGCTTTTTTTGTGTTAAAGTTAGATAAAAATATTTGATTTATTGAAAAAAATTGTATTTGTGCATTAGAATGGATTATTTTACTCATTTAAAGATGTTACCAGTATTTGCATACATACCATCAGATTCAACAGTGGTAGTTGTAGGCGGAGCGGGAGTGACGGGGTCTGGTGGTCGTTCGCACCCCCCGGAGGGCGGTGAAGGCACAGACCGCCCTAAAGCTCTCCCAGCAGCCCTCAGTAAGGGCGATGGCTCTGTGCAACATTTATTGCCGAAGTCGTCCAAATCGATAGCCCACGCTGTAACCCCACCGAGCCCTTGTCGCATAGCCCATTCAACCTGTGGTGTTATATTTGAAAGTAAATATTTTTGTTTGTATTATTTAGGGTGGCGATGACAACAAGAAATAAATGAAACCACTCGAAATGCTAGTTCATGGAAGTAGGTAAGTACTTTATACTATTACAAAACACATACCTAAAACAAATAAACCATAAGGTGTATCAACTTATTTAGATTTATTGTGATATTGTCGTCACCGCATTGAAAATATTTATAAACGTACAAACCTTTTCTGTGATAGATTTCGGATCATCATACCCAACCCATTGGTTATCGGAATATGTGTATGGGCCAGCATTTGTTTGGTAACCCGTTTTCCAACGCAGATTCTTTACTGAAATTTCATAACAAATATAGTTACATGATTTATGTTGAACGTATCATTAAACTACTGATTCACTCTAAGTGTTTGTGTTGTATATACCTCTGTAACAAATTTCGTAATAAGCTAACATTCCCGGTTGTTTGGTGAATTCTCCCGGTTCACCGGGGCCGGCTGCTGGAGATCCCGGGCCCGGGTTATTTTCAGCTTCAGCCAATCTATACGATTGTCCGTAAAATGAAAGACCTAACAACAATTTCTTCGGGTCCGCTCCACCGCTTATAATTGCTTTGATTGCGTATTCCTGTAATTTTAATAAGTTTTATAACAATTCTGGATCTTCTAAAGAGAACTTTTTCTTATCATTGAACTACTAATTGTACTTACAATAGAATAATAAGCGAGTGAATCTTTAGGTGATGGTACTAATGGTGTGTGATGTGCAGTTTTTCTTTCCCATCCTCCGTGGTAATCATAAGTCATGGCACTAAGGAAGTCAGCTTCTCGAGATATTACAGGCAGGTCGTAAGCAGCCTCGATTACTTCTTTGTATCCAGAAATCGCAACTCCTAATTCCATATCGGCGTCATGTAAAGCTTTCGCTAATTCCTAAAAGAAATAATTAAAATAGGTTTAATTAAAATTCCATTGAAGTACCCAAATATTTTATGAAAGTGTAGTTTGAAATGGGTATAACAACATACCTGAACAAATTTAGCAAAATTGGCTTTGTCGGATACAGCGCCTTTCTTACAATTACTCTGCCAGCAAACTGGATAATTCCAATCCAGGTGGAGACCATTAAAGTTGTGCATACGCAGGAATGGTATTAGTTTTTGTATGAACTTCGAACGGGCAGTCGCTGACGACACTAACCGGGAATACTTATCTCCGGCTGAATCAGTCCATCCTCCCAAACCAAGAATTACTTTAACGTCTTTAAGTGAAGTTACTCGTTCATACATGTCTGTAAAAATAAAATTCATTAGAAAAGGTGAAATTTTTATATGTTTTATTTCTTTTAAATAATATTTTCTCGTAACTTACTATTCGTGACGTCTGTCCAAGGATCAAACTCTTTTGCAATAAGATCGTCGGGAGATAGAGATGCATATGCATAAACTACGTGACTGCAAAGTCTTGTATCAATTTGTTCTGGTACAAACTTGCCGCTTCCTCTGCGGTAGAAAGCCCAACTAGTCATATAGCAAACAACTTTTTTGTCATTGATTCTACCTGAAAAATCAGAGTTAAGAATATAAATAAGTTGATATATTTCACCAATATATTTTGCGTAACTACTAACTAACGTACAATATAAATTGTTCTTACTTTTTTTAATGTCTGCTTGTTGAGAGATAAGTCTTTCTGGTTCGCGGCTTATTGTCATGTCTTTTACTGGTGTATCATTCCACTGAAAAAAGATTAATAAATTATTTAAAGCAAAATGTTGTAAAGACTAGAAATGAAATAGTTAAATTGGATTGCTTACTTCAAAATCATTTTCATAAACTTCTGATAGATATCGTGCAGCATCTTCGACACTAATTCTGAGACTTTGTCCTGGCATACATTTAGCTACGTCTTGATGACTGAAAGTAAAATTAAATTGTGATATAACATATACTCGTGCTAAAAACAATTTATAATGTTCCATGAATGCGCAACTCACCCACAGAATCCTGTTGAAGGATCGTACAGTCGTTGTTCTTCACAGCTCATTCTATAACTTATTCCTCCAGAACAGAAATGGAAATGAGCACAAGATTCTTCATCGGAGGCAAGGTAGGGGCCGTCTGACTCGCATGAACCAATTTTCAAAGTAGAATGATCGGTTGATATCCTTTCAGCTGCAAAAAGAGACCTTATCATGTTAAAAATGTACTTAAAAATATATGGCTTAAAATTGAAATGAAGTCAATTATAAAGAAATGGAGTTGAAAAGTAATGCAAAAAGTATTTCAGCCTGTTAAATGAAAATCTTACCATTCAAAGTCGTAGAGATAGCGCTTAATAACGGGAATTGTGATCCACAGAGTCCTCGAAAATCGTCCATGTCTACCGACCAAGCTGCAGCTCCAGCCAAACCAGAAGTTATTACAAACTTCATCTGATAATATGACAAAATATATTATTTTTTGTTATAAGATAATAATTCTCCTTTAAATTAAGGAAAGTTTTAATTACCTTTTCTAGTACAGTGCTTGGGGTATCATATGTTATCCACTGATTATCAAAAACTGCATAGGCGTTTCCTGCTTCATCAATACCGCTTGTTCCTTTACCTTCACGTTCAGCCATGCATATCTGTAAAGGCATTTAGTTGTCAGCTTGTCCTTTAGTTTTGCAAAATACGAAATATTCATGAATCGAATTTATAATGGAACTTACTTCAAAATAAGAAAGCATTCCTTTAGTTTGGGTATACGCTCCTTCATCTCCCCAACCATCGATTAAGGCTCCAGGGGCAGGCAATGTGGATGCCGCTAATGTATAACTGCGTCCGAATAAAGGTACACCCAGGACTAACTTTTCAGCTGCCATACCATGACGAAGGACGTATTTAACCATAAATTCCTAGAAAAAAATAACACAAAATTAAATCCAAATATTAAAGTTTACTTATTGTCCTTGTGTTTTCCACAATTATATCGTTCTGTTTTGAGTCTATTGTAACGTTAACTACTTACAATATTATCGTATCTTTGGTCTCTAGAAGTTGCTCCAGGGTCTCGTTGTAGAGTGCTGTGTTGAACAGCTCGAGGTGGTGGTTCATCTCGTTTCCCATGAGTCATATCCCATGCTTGTAGAATGGCGTAGTCAGTTGCACCACTTACAGCGCTCAAATCAAAACCATCTTCTATTTGATACCTTCAAATTAAATAACACTTTAAATTTGTATATTATCATAATTTATACTTTAAGTTTACTTGGACTATTATTATGGACTTACCTAAAAGGTGGTAAAACAGTTGATAGAAGAAAACCGTACGAAGAGAATTTTTCTCGCATTTCGTAAAGGAGTGATGTCAAATAATCTCTTTCTTTGTAATCTTTTTCACCTTTAATATAAAATGTTTGAGATTAGTTTTGTTAATTGTGCATTTTACAAATAATAAAAGTTAATTAATTACCTGGATATACCCAGTGGAGATCCAATCCATCAAAATCATGTTCCTGTAAAAAGCTCACTGCACTCTCAATAAACAAATTTCTTCTGACTGGTTCTTGAACCATTTCACTAAAAAGGCGATCTGTTCCTTCACCACCAACACTAATTATTACTTTGAGGTCTGGGATTCTTCGTTTTAAGCCTGTTGCAATACGGTATCCACCTAAAATCAGATTAGTTTTAAAATATATTGTTTTTTCTATAGTGTATAAGAATAACAGTTTTTTTAATTTTGACATATTTACCTTTCACTACATCGTAGTCTTCATTTGATGGTAATATTGCGTATGTGTGAGGATGTATGGCAGCAAAGGCATAGTGTAAATGTGTGCAAGATTTAGGCAAGAGTCCTGCGGTGAAGGCGAGGGGTGGAGCTCTGTATGCTGCCCATGACTGCATGTAGCAGACGACGAGACGGCGGGCAGATAGACCAGATGTCTGCTGCATTGCCTGAAGGTTTTCATTTCCCTGCTGCAGTCTTTCATCGCTTCGAGACCCGCTATTAATAAAGTCATATTTTATGTAAGTGTTTGTAATTTTTTTCTCTATTTTGTGAAATAAATGCTCACTCTTTTACTTACTTGTTCAAATGCAATGCAGCTCCGTAATAATGTCTGAGAGCTCCTAATTCACTCAAAGTTTCTACATCATCCTCCTGAAAAATAATGCATTTGATAGAATTATTATGGGTGTGATTGTGTACTATCATACATTTTAATTGTGTAATAGCTACTATAATTTCCTTTTACTCGTGTGATTGCTACCATGGCAAGTAACTCCATCGATAGATACCTGAACAAATTTGAAAGCAGATTCTTTTTCCATAACTGCAATCGGTCGTTTCTCGACTGCATCGCGCAGTGGTAATCTTCCAGTGCCTTCATCACGAAGTGCCCTGGAATAATTATTTATGTATTAAATATGAATTCCACTTTAATGTATGTACTTTGTACATTATTTTATTACCTGAGAGGTATACTTTCAACGGAAGATCTTATCGGGGCTGCAATAGGGTCATGGTGAGGAATAGTTTCAACTGCACTGCGAGCAAACGAAACTCCTGCCCGTGGTGACGCTATCACACTAGCGCATATAATTAAGGCCAATGCACACTGAAAAGAAATCAAAACAACCTTATTATAGATTCCATGGCGTGAATAGGCGTGAAACGCATATCGTCAAATGGTTTTGATGGAACACAGTTAAAATGTAAATTGATTTCATTTGCCAGACCATCCTTCGTATTCATTGCGATCACCCATCGTGATCTGTTTAACATGACTTTGTCGAACAAAAGATTCAGAGGATGTTGACCTTGTACAAAAAGCTTTGAAAGATTTTGTTAACAATGCCAATAGGAATCAATTACTTGAGGACATTTGAATTAAAAATTCGGTACCGTTATGTGTAACTAATAGTAAAAAATATTATTAATGATATCAGCTGGTTCCCCGTGGGCTTTGTGCGCGGATTACAATAGAATTGATGAGCTAAAAAGATCCGTTAATGCATTTAAAGTTTTCTTCTGAAAATGTTAGAGTAATGATAGTGTGGGCGGTGGGGGTCGCTGACCTATTGATCAAGTATCGCACACTAAGTTTGCATAATTTACATAACTTGACAGAGTCAAGATCAACACTTGAGACTGGTTTACGAAAGTTTAGTGTTTATTCTCTACCATATATTTTGGTAGAGTCATTGACCATCTGTACCAATAGAGTACCGTAACAAATAATGCTATGAAAATAATAAATGTACTTAATGTCAGTTTAAGTAAACTCAATAAATGCAAAGTAATATCCAGCAAAGGAAAATAAATAAAACATCCCTGTAGTTAATAATACCCACCTTAGCCCACGCAAAATATTGTTACTGATTAAATTTATATTAACCATGCTACTTTGCATATAAATTACCATAATATTATAAGAAAAAATAGAAGAGCTTTTTGCAAACTTTGTAGGAATTTTGGGTGTGGAGGACTGGACTGATGTGGTGATCTAATAAATTATAATGTAAGGATGACTTGGTACGTTGACTTTGTTGAGAAAACAACACAATTTGCATATAAGAAGGCAAGAGGAGCAGGTAGCCGCCGGGGTCATCGTCATCATCCCAACCTGTCTTAGGTGTTTCCGCGCGACATTTTGTTGGCCATTAAGACCTGAGCTTTATATATTTTTTCAACTACACCACTAAGATAATTTGACCATTAAACTGAACGGACCAGTGTTATTGCCCCCAATCTAATCTAATATTAGGTATCGATTTTATTACCCAAAGAATTAGCAATAAACCGGCGAAACTTTTGTCCAATTTATTTAATAAAATATTTTAACGTTTTATATTAGGTACTTTATACTCGCAGGATTGTAAGGTTCCATTTGACGTATAGCACCTATCTTTATATGACATTGGTTGTTTATGAAGGCCGTAGGAGCGACGCACGAGCGCGAGCGATGTTTCTGCGTGAGCAGCATAATCTGCCAGGGATCTGTTTTGGTTTGAATTTAGTACGTTTAAATTTATTTTTCGAAAAATCCCTTGGACAGACGCTATTGGTCAATATCAATAAATATAAATATACTTATTCGAAGAATTGTAATGTACTAGGATTAATAAAACAATTACAACTTCTCGATAACAATTAGCAATATCTTGTCTTTAAAGCTTGCCCTATAAGTTGTTCTTTAGAAACATTAGTTTTATTTTTATTTCGTAGATTTATCTGGTTCCTATTTGGTCCATGATATGGTTCTGAACAAAGGTCTCAAATAAAATTTTAAACGGATATAATTCGCGGTTTTAGTTATTGTTGTTAGTACTTAAATGTAAAACGATAATAATACAGGAACACCGTAAGTTACACGCAAGATAGTATAATAATTAAATCAAAGCCGATGAAGAAATAATGTTAATACAAACTGTGAAGAGAATAGAAATTGATCACATTAGAATAAGTTACATTTACTGACGTAATTGTAAGAAATCCCATAACTTAGAAGTCCATAAAAGCTTTTATACAGAAATCAATTGCTTCTCTTTAATATTGCTAATTTTCTAAACGGTTCGACTAATTTGAACAATAATTACTATATTTATTGTTTGGCATGATTTAATTTAAAACATAAAGGGTTCGGAAATTGTGCAAATAAAACCACAGGGGACAACTATTTGTACACAAAAAGATACTTAAGTATACAAGACAAGAAAACATGTGAACTTTAATAATCCTAAAATAACTTGATAAAGGGCAAATAAATACAGTATTCCTGTTCCGAGTTGCTAACCTTGATCTAGTCCTACAGAGTCCTACTGCCCCGTTTGGTAAGTATTGCTCACACGTGGGTACTTTCATACATTTCTATATACATATCTGTAACTGGGTTAAAGACGTGCATAACGAATGAACCAAAGGAAACCTTATTCATTTCACATAAAGAATATTCGGAACAATTGGTGTTCTGTATGTATTGGAACCGTTCATCATAAATACAATCGGCTACTACCACATAGTAGTAATGGATTTACTTTTTCATAAATTGAATATAAGTATCATAGAGTTCAATAACATTTGACCCATGACAATAATTGCTTAATCTATTAGTAAGGTGTTAAAAAATCGGATTAATGTTTTCTAATGATATAAACAATTATCGGCTTCTTGTGAGGAAATAAATGGGTAAGTAGGTTTACTTTATAATTAACACACATTTTCGGAAAACAAAGAGACTATTAGGCCTTTAGCCTAAGAATTAATAGAATTATTTCTATTACCAAAAAATCTATAAAAATATAAGTAAATAAACACTCACCCAAAGTGCAAAGTTGCACCCCATTATGGGGATCTGTTACCCAGGGTCGATTCTGAAATATTAAATTTAAAACGGTATTATTACTCATTTCACTGGCATTAAACAAAATCAAAACTCAAACGAACGTACCTATGTTATCGGCGAATTAGTGACAAAGGGATTAGTTAGTGTTCCTATGATTAATCGGAGATGTGTGCGCGTGCGTCGCGTGTGAGGCGACTGAGCGGGCGGCGCGCGAAACACTTGGTGTTAAATACTCGGACGCAGGTCTTTGGGTCGCATCTCGCACCTACAAGAATGCACCTACATTATTTTATTTTGGGACACATTTCTAATTATTTTTTATATTTCGTTTTGTTTGATTGGTTAAACCAATCACCAACGCTGATTCCTGCCAGTCCTTTATCAACTACTTTGTCAACACGACTTTTATTATTAATCTAATACCGATCCTAGTATAAATTATTTTTAGTACTTACAACTAATTCCCTTTCATATTACTAGTATCTATGCTTTCATATAAAACATTATGGTTTTATATGACGTTTTGTATTTCATAGTTTTAAATACACAAATCTTAATATACTTACTTAATTATTATCGTTTTATCAGGTTACAGAAAGGGAAATTTAAAAAGTGTGTTACTGTTCTATTATATGTAATATTCGTTCCCTGGATATTGGTCACCCTACATTACCATTGATATCATTTGTAAACTGTAGATTGTGGTTAAACTACCGGTTTCTATGAGCTTTTATTTCAATACTGTCAATGTTCCTATAAATCTTATCATAAATCTTCTTTAAATTATGAAGCTCAAATAAAAACTATTTTTATTACTTAGATTAAGTATAATAACTTGAGATTAATTGATAATTTAAAGATTTCTGTATAAAATAAGTACTTATTAAAATTTTCTAAAGTATAAATAAATTACTATAATGTTCACAAAATAATATTGATCCCAGGTAGGTAATAATGAACTTACTCTGTTGTAGAGTTCCTCTGTTTACACTGCTTTTAATTACAAGTAAGTACTTAAGTAAGTATATTTCGTCACAAAGGATTACACGGATTCACAAACAGTTTTTCACAATGATTATAATGATCAGTAAATACTAAATACCACCCATAGGTGCGTGTATTATGGCACAGGAGTAAGTAGTCGATGATTGTTTCACTACCTACTCTACTTACACTTGGACAGAAATCGTCAACCTTTGGATTCATTCGTCTATTTCTACTCGTACTTACTGCTTGCTCTATTTAAAAAAAAACAAAAATGTTTCGTTAATTTGGTTATTGAAATAGGTTAGAAATAAAACGTTGGTATAGGACGTTCAATATACTTACTTACGATGATTCCCACACTGTATCGTGGCAGTTGTATCGTGGGAGTTGGTGTAGCGATAGTAGTAGGTAAGAACAAAATTAAATTCTATTTACTAAACTTTTAATAGTAGGCACTCTTTTGTAACTTAGTTGTAAACTGTTGTTTACGTCTGCTCTTTCCGTCAGATGGTGGTAGCGGCAGGCTACGTGGTGTCTCAGTGCGATGACGCTCTGGGTACCTCCATCATTACTATGCACGTTGCGTCTCTTCCTTTCTTGCTGCCAATGTCAGTCGCATTGTTTACCGCCGCGCCGTCGCCGACGATACTCGACTAACAGTACCTGCAGTAAGTGGACCCTGAAATTGGCAATGCCCTTGTTTTTGGACACCTGACCCGGGGACTTGACCTAGCTTCTTTAGGAAGTTCTCTGTTTACACAGATTTGTTCATTCCACTTACATACAATATTAGTCGTCATGTAAAATTATTATCATTGAAATGGATACTAACTTACTAAGTTGCTGTTGGTGGTAGGGATCTGGATCATGCCCTTTTGGCGAAGAGAGAAGCGGAACCGGTATAATGTTTACTATTGACTAGTTGTTGTGGGTTTGCGTGAAGGGATGAGGCTGCAGCGGGCGATGGCCGGGCCCATCCCGCGAGCTCTTCAATGTGAGGTTCAAGGCGGATCATTGGCATTTATTGCGCGATTCGTCAACATTCGGCGAGGTGCACGGTGACGATCGCGAGCTCGCACGCCCACGGACCGCTCTCACTATGGATTATAAATATAATTGAAGTTCAATGCATTTATTTCTATTGTATTAAATAACGGTACTCATGTTGGACTGTACCATTGTTCTTGGTAGGTGAGTAATTTTAAGCAAGTTAATGTATTCTAATTTCGCTAATTGTTTACAAGGAATAAATTAGATACATACATACCGATTTGACCGCTTTTTCTTTGTAAGTATAAACTTACAAAGAAAAAGCGGTCAAATCGGTAAAAGTGATCGATCTTTTCGACAATGCGTTGAAACATTGTTTTCGAATTTCAATTAAACCTTTACTCTGCCGCGGGCTTTTACAGCTCGTTATTTTACCTGGCAATATGAAAAGAAAATATAATACGAGTATCAAACTATGATAGTTTTTTTAACTAAATGCGAACTAATTAAGCGCACATTACATAACGACAGTAAATGAGTTTAATAAATCATTTTTACATTCATTATCAGTAATGATTTTGTTTACTTACAATGAATGGTTCATGATAAGAATATCAGTTCAGTATTACATCAATAGTTTAATTGTACATCGAGAGCCCGAATCGAGACGTACTTTGTAGTTTCTAGTTTATATGCTATATAAAATAATATAATGGTGTTACCAAAACAGTTGTTTTTAAGTAAACGGTTAGTTACATTAGAAGAAACAATAGATGGAGGAGTGTTAGTTAACGAGAACGGTATCATTGAAAAACTTCTAACTAGATCGGAGTGTGACAAGTTAATTGGTGAAAATGATGGAAACATTCAGGTATTCTTCCTAATATACTCGGTTCGGGATTGTAGTGTACTTGAAAACGGGCAGACCTCTCTCATTTGGCTTATTTCAATTATTGTACTACAGAGGGCTCTAAAATTACGACTATCGATGATGTTAGTTCGACAAATCTTGATCAATTAATCAACAACTTTTTCAAATTCTTGTGGGGACATTTATATGAGCTAATGATCATGATTCTTTTTCTAAATAATAGGTGAATGATGGAGGTGATCTGGCTCTTCTGGCGGGAGTGGTAGACTCGCATGTGCATGTTAACGAGCCAGGCCGGACCGCTTGGGAGGGATTCCGCACAGCAACGAATGCTGCTGCAGCAGGAGGAATTACTACCATTGTGGATATGCCCTTGTGAGTACTGAGTACCAACCTACAGACTGAATTCAAATATGTAAATTCGAAAATAGAACAGGGATTCTCGACCCGCCCGAGTTCCTTGCTCGCGTTGCCATCTTCGCGGTTGATGTTTCGAGTTCTGAGGGTCAAAAAAGTCTTGTTTGTGTGACGAATTGTTTGTTTCTAATTATTATAATCCCAGTATCTTTTATTAGTAAGTAGACGTATTTTAATATTGAAAACTAATAATAATACTTAGTCTTATTCATAAGTAACAAAAATTATCCTAATAAAAATAAAATTAATTCCGCACCGAGCTGAAGTGGCTACCTATTCGGCAGTGTCGTGACCTACACATACTTTCTCTTCTTTTTTCTATTCTCAATAATCCTGACTCTCCTATCTATCTCCGTGAACGTTTTCAATATCTTGTCCCCCGAGGGAAGCCCTGTCGTCTCAACTCTTCTCTTTTACTTCTGAATCCTTCTCATAGCTCTAGCCGCTATGATGGCTCCTTCACGGTCCAGGCGGTTCGCCTTTGGAATTCTCTCCCACATCATATTCGCGCCTCTTCTTCCCCTTACATTTTTAAGAAGCAAGTTAAGGAGCACTTCTTTTCATCTTAACTATTTTAATGAACATTTTGTATATTGTGTGTTTATATATATATATTAGCATTTATATATATGTATAGTATGTTATAATATATGTACTCGTTTATGTATTTATGTATAAGTATGTATAAATATTTAAGTTTATTCATTATGTTTTGTACTCCACTCTATGCCCTTCTTACTATTTTACTGTTTCCTACACCCATAAGGTTTGCTGTAAGAAAACTCATTTACTGAGTTAAGCTCGCCTTTGTACGTTTTAGTATATAAGATCCAATTGTAATTTAATTTGTGAGTACAATAAAGAATATGAATAAGAATATGAATATGAATTAATCTTAAAAAAATACAAATAATATAAATCAAAGACGACAAATAACGTTAGGTAGTAGAGAAGATAGAATAACATAATGTTGCATAACTTTCCAGCTAGCTATAAATCATAGAGTGGAATGGTAAGCAAATCGAGTTACTTATTATTAGGTTGATATCTACAGGTTTTGCCTTGCTTGACAAAAGAAATTTAAATAAATTAGGTGTCAATATAAGTAGGTAAGTGTATGTAATGGTATTGTATTTATTTATTTATCTTATTATCTTACTAGGAATTCAATTCCACCTACAACCACGTTGGATAATCTGAAAACTAAAGCTGAGGCGGCTCAGAACAACGTCTTCGTGGACGTCGGGTTTTGGGGTGGCGTCATACCAGGAAACCAAGTAAGTACTTACCTAATTACTTCTTTCAAAGTTAGCATTTTCAACCACAAACTGATGAAAGGAATTAAGGCAGACCTTTGCCAAGTCATATTTTCTAATAAATTAAAAGAAATTTATCTGCTTACTATCATTTTTTAATAATAAAATAAATTTTGTTTAAGCCATCGTTAAATATTTCAACCGAAACAGGTTGTTTCTCAATAATTGTCACTCCAAGATATTATGGGAATTAATAACCCATAAACAGACGACAAGAATATTTAATCAGATAAAGAATATTCTTTGCCAATTTTGTTTATTAATAAATACGAATTCTACACCTATATCATCACACTAAATGGGCTGGTCATTCGTACATAAGTATTATATTACAGTATATATGATAAATATCCAAGGGCAAAGAACAAACAATTTTATTTTTGAAACCCCATAATTTTCGTTTTTTTTCAAGCCCTTTTTTTCAAATAAATCGTAGCCAATATTGATTAATAATCATTAAAATAAACAAACCGGGTTTTCCTTCTTTAACATGCATTTAAGTTTCGTTTATTTTTGTATGTTTGCAAGCTAATTTTATTATGAATACGGAAATGACAATTCACTTTGTATCCCATTTTTAAATCGATTTAAATGGTTGTAAGACTGCGGGTCGATAATTAATGTTTATGAAGGCTTCCAGAATTTACTTTTTGGTCCTTTTAAATGATATTGGTATGTCAATAGGACATTAATCTCTCAAAACGTGTCCTTTTTTTTTTTTTTTTTAACGCAGTGAAAATGCATAGAACTGCATACCGCCGTGAGCCGATATTGGGAGGACCCACGGGGCATGTAGGGCTCTCCCAGCCAGAAGGGCTGGGCCTACCCACTAAAAACACAGCGACTTCCGTCCGCGTTACATTGGGGTGCCGTAGGATCCCGAGGGGGATTTCTACTACGGCACTCCAACGCCGGGCCCACACCTCAAAACGTGTCCTAAAATTTTATGTTTTACCTGCGCCAGACCTTGATAAATCTGGTTCGTTATTTATGTAATTGGTGCAATCTTCTCGATACCTATATACTTTAGGTTCAATATTTTATATGAGCCCCTTTTTCGACAGTAGTAAATTATGTATATCAATGATAAATTATTATCTACGTTTGCATTAGAAATATTTTAAAATACCTAAGTATTATTAAGACTGGACATTTTAATATTAGTGCTATAAGTAACTGCTGAACATTTTTAGGATAATCTTCGAGAACTAGTGGATGCTGGCGTGGTGGGCTTCAAGTGTTTCTTATGTCCGAGTGGAGTTGAGGAGTTTCCGAATGTGGACCGCGATGATTTAGAAAAAGCTTTTGAAGCCCTTGAAGGAACTGGATCTTTACTGGCTGTAAGGCAGAAAACATGTCTTTGAAGAATAATTCGTTTCAAATTAGCATATGATTCAATTTGTATTATTTAATTTTAGTTTCATGCAGAATTGGAGGAAGATGTATCTTCTAGAAGTAGAAGGAAAATTAAAAAGAAAGGTAGTTATGTAGCCAATTATTATATGAATAAGTATGTTGTTTATGTTCTAAGTAATAACATTCTTAGGTGTTTTACGGTGCAGATTTGGTTACTTGGGATGTTAATATAAATTAATTGAATGTTTCAGATCCTGAAGAATATGCAACATACCTTGAATCACGACCCCCAAAAATGGAAATTAATGCAATTTCACTTATATCTAGCTTTATTGATAAAACTGAGTAAGTATATTTTTAAGTATTAAGTACTTACTTACATAGTTTATTAATTTAGTTTATCTTTAAATATTCAATCGGTTGTAATAGGCAGCGAATTTAGGACAACACATTCGTATTCTTAGAATTTCGAACTCAACATAACACATTAAATAACTTGCGTCTTATCATGATTTTGCTGGTATGTACATAAAATTGAGACTGCCTTTCCATTTCTACCGAGCAAATTGCTACCTCTCTATACTATCACTACACTACATGGTACAAAACAAAGTCGCTTTCTCTGTCCCTATGTATGCTTAGATCTTTAAAACTACGCAACGGATTTTGGTGCGGTTTGTTTTAATAGATAGAGTGATTCAGTGGGAATGTTTTTTTAGTAATTTTATCCCCATATTCCTACAGGAACGGGAACTACGCGGGTGAAACCGCGGGGCGCCGCTAGTTCTTTATAAGGAGTTAATCAGATGAACAAGTCCATCACACTTTAACATTAAGTAGGTACCTACTTATAAAAATGTTTCGTGTTTTAAATTTTAGTGTCAGAGTGCATATAGTACATGTATCATCGGCTGACGTAATACCCATATTGAACAAGGCACGTAATGCGAGACTCGACAGAGGTTCTGAGTCGTGGTGTGGCGGAGTCACCGCGGAGACCTGTCACCACTACCTCACTCTCGCAGCTGATGAAATACCGAAAGGAAAGAGCGAGTACAAATGTGCACCGCCAATTAGAGATAAAAAGAACAAGGTACAAATACAACAATACATGTACACTGAATAAGATTACCTATAAACTGCTTATTTTGGCTTTCTGTAACAATAATGAAAATCTATAGTATAAATGTACTAATTAAGGTCATGAACATAAAAAGTTTTCATTTGAACATCAAATAAAGTGTAACTATGCTTAACTAGCTTTCTACTCTTCTGCGGAATAATAAAAGCAATTCGCCAAGAATTAACATACATATGATATTTCTTTCAGGAGAAATTATGGCGATACCTATTAGAAGATAAAATTAATTTGGTTGTGTCAGATCATTCTCCATGTACACCCGAACTTAAATGCAATAATAATTTAGAAGCTTGGGGCGGGATATCGTCGGTTCAGTTTGGTTTGTTGATTTTTGAGTTTTCTAAAGATCAATTCATGATGATAATAATAAATCATAATCATTATACATCATGATATTTCTAGTGTTCATATGATGAATTTAATCAGTTTTTATTTTTTTGCTTAGGGCTGTCACTGTTCTGGACACAGGCCAGTGCTCGTGGTTTGGAATTGACTGCTATAACCGAATATTTGTCCTTGGGACCGGCCACTTTGTGCGGATTGCAAAATAAAAAAGGCAACATCAAACCCGGCTTAGATGCAGACTTAATTTTCTTTGATCCAGATGCTAATTTTATAGTCACTCCTGAAATTATAAGGCACAAAAATAAGGTAAGTAATTTAATTTAAAATACGTTTTATTTTATACTAGGCTAGGCTAAATGTATATAATTAGGTGCTACGACTTTAGATACACATAAGTACTTAAACAAATACATATTATTATTAGCTAGGTACTTCCTCAAACTGTCTCAATTGATAAATTAACGCATTTACCCGCAGCTTCGAAATTAAAAGTATTTTTTTATTATTAAACGAAACGTACGTCATCGTATATAATTATTAAACAACGGGATGTTCATACGTACTTATAAAGTCGAAATCCTCGACTAGTTTCAGCCACGTTCGGTGGCCTTCATCAGGAGGAGTGCGATACGCCCGCGCCGTTGGCGTCTCGCTCTGCACTTTCGACTTTATAAGTACGTATGAACATCCCGTTGTTTAATAATTATAAAAGTATTTTTGTTACAAATCTCTTTAGATTAAGTATTTTGTTTTGTTATGTTTTCAGTTGACACCCTACATCGGCAAGGAACTAAAAGGTGTTGTGCAGAAAACTTATTTGCGTGGGCAGCTTATATTCGATGGCGATGTTATAAAAGAATGCAAAGGAGAACTATTGTTGAAAATGTAAATCTTAATTAAACTACTTGATTTTTTATTTTATTGTTGTATTAATTTATTTTAATAGTTTAATTATATAAAATCATAATTTTTAAAGGATGATAAACAGTTACGTCAATCATAAATAAAAAGCGTCAGTCTCGTGATACGTAGCATCAGTCTCGGGATTCGTAGCGTAACTTGTTTCGTAGCATCAGTAGCTAGATTCACAACATCTGTCAGTCACGAGACTCGTAGTCTCTCACGGAACTCGTATCATTAATTAGTTAAGTGACTCGTAGCATCAGCCACGAACTCGTAGCATCAGCCACGAACTCGTAGCATCAGCTACGGGCCTAGTAAGAATAGCCACGAACCTCGTAGCATCAGTCTTGGGACTCGTATCATCTGTCTTGAGACTCGTAGCATCAGGGACTTGTAGAATACAGTCAAATTGTAGATGTACGAAATAGGTAAACCTTGAATGATAGCGACATAATCTCGCTAATATAATCTCCCGTAGTTTTAAGTAAGTATCACATTTAGGACCTATTTCACGATCTTCAAGTAACGTTACTCACTAACACGTTACAAAGTTACAAGTAAAGTTAGTTTTGTCTCTTTCTTACTTTATATCAATTGACAAAGACAAAACTTATAAGTTACTTGAAGATCGTGAAATAGGCCCTTAATTTGATACTTTACCGATAAGTAAGTAATGAACCGTTTACGTTATAACGCTTACACGTAATCATGTAATACATACTTTATATTACTTTACTGTTAGGCACTCCCTGTGAGGTCGATAGACTAATTGCAGAATTAAGAATATGTATCTACATATTTAAATTGGTCCTATCAATTCGATTTGAATTCATTGACTGAACCCATTATTGGGTTATCTTCACAGAATTAGGAATACTCTACCATAGAGTATTCCTAATTCTGTGGTTATCTTTGTTTCCACGTAGTTCAATATTTGTAAATTAATACAAATTATAGAAAACGATTGTTTTCTACAGCACAAAAAACATGTACATAGGTACATGTAGGTATGTACTTATAGGTATACTTACTTACAAAATAACTACTTACTGTTTTCTGATTTTTTTATTACTCATGCACGATATAGAGTCATCTTTTGTTGGACATTCGGAGATAAGAATAGGTACTAAAATATGAAAGGCACTTAGTTGTCGCAGATACATTTTGGAATTTATCACTTTCTGACTATTCCATAAGATGGTCTTATGCCATGAAATAGAAAACACCTGACGAGAAGCAATTAGCCACGTTATAAAGTGAACAATTGTAAGATTTGGCCGCGACTTTACTTACACAAATAGTTATATTTCAATGAACTAATAGTAAAAACTCTAGTGTAGATTTTCACGTCAGACGATACAGATATCTTGATACTTTGAAATGAGTTTAGTGAGTATTTTCATAATTGGTTTATTTTTGTGTAAGTATTTTTTTTACTACTTATTAAAATGTTGGTTATAACTAGTTAAGTATTCATTTTTTCAAAGATTTTTACAATTGTATTATAGGTCCGGAGAAACTATCATGTAGACTATTAGAAATGAGTAATGCACAAAATAAGCAATTATTTTTGAGTCGTCATGTGGTGGCTGATAATGGAGAATTCAATGGTGGAGTTCTGGTCGATGAAAGAGGTATTATTGAAGCCGTCGTCACGAAGGAATCCATCGACAGTTTAATTTTAAATTATGATAATGTTCAGGTATTAACATATATGTTAATTTATATTTTATGTAAGTACTTTACTTAATTTTTGTTCCGTTACTAGCGTACTTATGCTCAAAATAATATTTTATAATAGAGTCACTATTTTCAAATAGAGTTACTATTGGTTATCGTAATGAGTAATTCCATTAAGTAATTGAATTTACCTTTAAAGATTATAGATGGTGGTAATCTAGCTCTAATGGCTGGTGTAATAGACAGTCACGTGCATGTTAATGAGCCCGGACGAACCTCGTGGGAAGGATATACGACGGCTACTGCAGCGGCCGCTTCTGGTGGAGTTACTACCATTATTGATATGCCACTGTAAGTAGTTACAGTAGGACTTCAGTGATCTGACAAACGTTTTGCAGGACAGTGTTGATCTATCGAATTTGTCGGATTACAGAGTGCACCGCGGTGTGTTCATACCTGTCTGCGTAGTCTGTACATAACTAGTATACTCTTTTATTGACAAATTAAGGGAAAGTTCCGGTCTATTGAGGAAGACCTCAATTACTGTGATAATGGGTCTTCTTCAATAGTCCGTATTCTGGGTTTAAAAAAAAGTATAAAGCGTAATCCCATCTTACAGATCAAGAGATGATCGCTTGTGAGTTAATTTTAGTAAGTTCAGATTTTCAGAATGATTCCTTATATTGTTTGATATTTTTTAAATTTGTATTTAAGAAACTCAATCCCGCCAACGACCACGTTAGAGAATTTAAAAATTAAAGCGTCTATGGCAAGAGAAGAAATTTACGTAGATGTCGGCTTTTGGGGAGGTGTGGTGCCGGGAAATGTACGTATTGTACACCTATGATTTATTGGGTCCAAATTGTGAAGAAATAATATTGCTATTCAAATAATTAGTTTTTTTTTAATAGTACATAATGTAAGTATTTAGTTTAACTACATACCTACTATTAAATTAGATTTTTCACCGCAGTTACGTAGAAACGTAAATGAAGTCGCGGGTAAAATTGAGCGTTATCCCCATGGAAATGAGAACTAGGCATCTCTGTTTTTTAACCCCCGACGCAAAAAGAGGGGTGTTATAAGTTTGACGTGTCTGTGTGTGTGTGTGTGTGTGTGTGTGTGTGTGTATCTGTCTGTCTGTGCCATCATAGCTCCCGAACGGATGAACCGATTTTAATTTAGTTTTTTTTTGTATTAAAGGGGACTTACGTACGAGTGTTCTTAGACATGTTTGATAAAAATCGGTTGACCCGTTTAAAAGTTATGGGGGTTTGAAAGTAATTGTGTTGGGGGTTTTTTTAATTTTTAAATTTTAATGTTATTGTAATTCGTGGTTATACCAAAGTAATTATTCCATGCGAATTAAGTCGCGGGCATAGGCTATTTATAAGTACAATTTGTCTATTTGCAGGGAGAGCTACAACGACTAATAAACGCTGGAGTAGTGGGTTTCAAATGTTTTTTGGTCGATAGTGGAGTTAAAGAATTCCCATATATAAAGCCAGATGAACTTAAAAATGTATTAGCTACCCTCAATGGAACCGGTACTGTATTAGCTGTAAGTAAACTAACTTTTTTAAGTATTTAATGTCTAATAATTAATGTAGCATGCTAAGAATCAATAGTCATAAATTTATTACGCGATAATACAAAAAAGTTCTTACTTAAATGTTTTAAGTAAGGGGGCGTCCATTAATTACGTGAGGTGTTCTAGGGGGGGAGGGGGTCAAGCTAAATCTTTCCAAATCTCACTTAGGGGGGAGGGGGGGTCTTGGCAAATATCACGTAATTTTTTTATAAGTAATATAAAATATTAAAATATTTTTTGTTTGATATTAATTATTTAATTTTGATTGTTTGATTGTTGATTGTAATTTTAAATTACGTTCATATTCCCAAATACTAGTCTTCAATAAAAGTATCTAATAGAACAAGTTTTTTTTTTTCAACAATCCAACACGTTTAGTGTTCAAATAGAAGTTTTCAAGAATCTCACGTGAGATTAGGGGAGGGGGGAGGGAGTTAAGGAAAATCTTACGATATCTCACCAAGGGGGGAGAGGGGGTCCAAAAATTCTCAATAACGCCTCACGTAATTAATGGACGCCCCCTAAGTAGGTACCTAAGTACATGTACATATTAACAAAATCTTGTTTTAAACGCATCAAATGTTCGTTTATATTTTTTAAAGTAAAATACGACCATCATATAAAACAATATATTTTTATGCAAATCTCGTTTCTAGTTTCACGCTGAATTACAAACCAGTACCAACAGCAACAGTAGTCAATGCCACGGTTGTGAATGTCCCAGTAAGTTTATCACTTATTTTATTTAAGTAGTATGGACGCGGCCTCACCCGCGTAGTTCCCGCGCTACCGTGAAAATGGAGAGATAAAATTATGCTTAAACCTTCCCATTGAAACACTCTACCTATTAAAAGAAACTGCATCAAAATCCGTTGCGTAATTTTAAAGATCTAAGCATACATAAGGACAGACAGCAAGGGCGGATCCAGCTTTCGCGCCAGGATGGGGTCACATAGTCGTGGTCAAGTAATAAGAACTTATAATTTAGTTTTGATAACTATATACCAGGTGTTTGGTAGAGGGTTAACCATAGGGTACCTAGGCCTATTTGGGAGATACACTTTGGCCAACAATTTCCTAGTTGTTAAAATTAAAAAAATATCGCCAAAATTGTAATTTTTTAAATATTTTTTTCCAAATTGCGTCCTTTTATCCCTATAGTTTTTTTAATTGATTATATGGTCTCAGATATCACACCTGGTCTGCTCACAGCATTTTCAGACTAAATGACTTTGAGACAAGGTCTAAATACCTAACTTGTTATGACCACTTAACGCTAGTAAAATGAAAAAAAAAGAAATCTTATAGAGGATCTTCCAACTCAATTAAAACGAAAACTAAGTAGAACCAAGAATTTAAAAACTTATCTGTTTATTCCTTATTTCAACGGTATACTACATGTATTTCAAAAGAACTTGTTTAAATTTTGGTGCAAAGTGGAAATAGAAGAAAAATAATAGGATTCTGTTAAAAACAAATTCCAAGTTTGGCTTAAATACGCCACAGTATTAATAAATTTGGATTTACCTGAGGTCTTCTGAAGATACTGAGATGCTGTAGTGACTTTATTAGAAAATAATTAGTCTTAAAACAAGTACAATGGTCTATCTCAATGACAGGACGATATTGCTCCCAAATCAAGATTTCGCTCTGGCAATCGCTTAAAGGGTTAATAAGAATACACCCAGTGTTGTAGCACACTCGTCTGGTGGGATGCTAAACCATTTACAGCCTTTTATTCATTCTTTTTACTGTGCTGGCGAAATTTCTACCTCCATTAGGTACTAAAAGAGATTCATGAATGATTTGTTTATTTGATGATTCGAAATCATTCTGAAGCACGGAAGTCTGCTCTACAGCATCTCACTAACATCATCGACAATCGTTACGGGTAGTTAGAGCCCTCAAAAGTCTAACATTTGGTTTAACCAAAAAATGTCGTATAGCCCTCTGGGTTGTAAAGGTCTGATGGCAGTCCCTTCACGTAAAATACTGACATTCCGCCAAATATGGTTAAACTGAAAACCGACCCGAAATAAATAAGGGTTCGGAAAAGAAAGGAAAGAAGTGTGACCACAAAGTGTGACCAATTCTAACAAATTATTTAGACCTTGTAGGGGTCTGAAAATGCTGTAAGCAGACCAGGTCATATCTTAGACCATAAGCAATCAAAAAATTTGACTGGAAACCAGCTCAAAAAAGCTATAGGAATAAATAGACGAGATTTCGAAAAAAAAATGACAATGCTGGCGATATTTTTTAAATTTTAACAACAAATTTTTGCTGGCCGAAGTGTATCTCCCAAATAGGCCCAGGTACACGCTCACCACGTTGGGTTAACCCTCTACCAAACAACTGGTACTCGTATATTGTTATCAAAATTAAATTATAAGTTCTTGACGTGACCACGACGACTGTGTGACCACCTCCTGGCGCCTCTGTATGGTGACAATTTTTTTTATAAATAAAATCATTATGTTCAATTAGTGATCCACCTAAGTCCTGGAACCTGCTCATGGGGGGGGGTCATGACCCCCATGACCCACCCCCTGGATCCGCCGTTGACAGACAGCGACATTGTTTTATACTAAGTAGTAGTACTAATAAGTATTGATTTTACTAATTAATCTTAAGGCGAGGTTACTAGTCAAATTTCGGTTTTTGAGGGGGTGAAGCAGACGGGTGGCGGACGGAAGATCTAGTCTAACTTCCCCCTGCCTCGTGACTGCGATTGTGCAATTGTACAAACTGCTTTATCTCAAAATGATTATTGTCAGAATGTTTTGAATTATAAGGCCCGCCGCTAACTATGATGTTTTGTTGCCGTGACTTTTTATCACTATCACCTGCTGTCACTCACAATGCGCTATACTGAATCTTATCAAGGGTGTCAAATCGCGTTAATTTTTGTTATGGGGTTCAAAGAGGTAGTCGTGATTGATATACGTAGTCCTCTTGAAATACGTAGAAGAAAAATGAAACGAAAATAAAAACGCTACTGGGTGCATCCTATATAATGCAAATGATAATAATAAGGAAAATTGTACACGATATATTCGGCCGGCCGAATGACAATAAGTCACACCAGTGAGCATGTTTCATATCGCTGGAACTATTTGTCACGTTACCATAATGAGCGCACTCTTTATAGCTTACATATATTTTTCTTGCGCTCGACTTAGTGACAAAAAATCACAGTCAGTGGCGAGCCTAACATTTCGAATAGCTTAAAGCCTAAAAAATAGAGCAGATAACCGTACAGAGACAAAGCTTCATAAGAACGTGTAAAATTATTACCTGTTTTGGCAAGGTTGTCAAATAATAAAAGTGCTCTATGACAACAATCAAACCAATTTTAGTTTCAGAGATTGGCAAACAAAAATGTAAAATTAATGAACGATACTTAAAAATAAAACTAGGTAGTTAAAAACGTGACTTTGTCTATGCTCTGTGGGGTCTCGCAAGGTTTTTAATCACTCCAAGACTGCCTTTAACCCGCGGCATGTAAAATATGGAAATTCAATACAAGATAATAGTTATTTATGGTACAAGCGAGGTAAGTTGGTGATTACTTCCGAGGCGCTATTGAGGCCCGAGCCGTCAGGCGAGGGTCTGAAGATAGCCGAGGATAGTAATCATCAATACACGCGTTTACCATACAACGTTTTTCAACACATTTGCGAAGAAATTATCATTTTTCGCTAATAAATAAACAGTTTTTCTATTCGCGCGCATCCAACACAACAATGGTGATCGGCCATAGATTAAAAGATAATACTCATTAAAAAAAATCGAATGAATAAATGAATGGAATCGAACCTACCAAAAGTAAGGCAACATAGTTGAAGTTTGTTTTTAAAATGTATGGACACGATTTTTTTTGGTATCGAAACTTTTTTGAAAACTAAACAATTAAAAAAAAAATCTATGACTCACTAGTGAATCAAGCGTGTCATTATTCAACTGTTTTTGCACAAATAAGAGCCCCTTTATGAGCAAGTGTGTTGAAATGAGTATTTAAACGATTATATAAAAACACAAATTTTAATAACTATGGCAAATATCAAATCAGTAGGTATTGTAGTTTTTACGTAAAATGGACCACAAAACTGAATAGATTGTTCCGCCAGGCGGACTCCGCTTTGCTCGCCCTAATAAATATATGTTTTCAAAACACTTGCTCATAAAGTGGCTCTTATTTCTCTGCAATCAGGCACAGAATGACACCTATTACTCACCAGTGAGTTATAGATTTTTTTAAGTTGCTTTGTACATATTTAAAAAAGTTTCGATACCAAATCATTCATTCGTTCATTTTTTTATAAGTATATTATTTTAGTCTATGGCCGATCTCATTGTTGTTTTAGATGCGCGCGAATAGGAAAAATGTTTATTTATTAGCGAAAATTGTATTTTATAATTATTGTGTTCGCAAGTGTGTTAAAAAACGTTGTATGATACACATGTGTATTGGTGATTACTATCCTCGGCTATCCTCCTCAATAGCTCCTCGGTGGTAAGCACCAACTTTACAAACTTGTACTATAAATAACTAATATCTGTATACTCATAATGATAAATTTTAATAAAGAAGAAAATCAATAAAAAAAAAACACTCTACGTGCCTGTTTAGCAGGGCAACCGATTCGTGAGGTTGTATGAAGCTTTGTCTCTGTACGGTTATCTAATCAATAATCATGTGTCAGAGTATAACTGAGTATTTATACTTGGCGTGCCCCTCGGTTTCACCCACGTGCATTCTGTTTTTTAATGCGATAAAATTTGAAAATTCAGGTTCAATTTACCAGGTATCCAAGAATTTAATACGCGAAAGACAATTAATGATATAATAAGAAACAAACATTCTCAATATTTTTCATCATCATATTATGTCCTCACCGAGGGGCTTGAGCCTACTCTATTAGGCTTTTGTTAAAAGTCTATTAGGATATTACATTTATTTATATGAATTTATTGAACTACTGATTTCAAGTACCTGATAGGCTATATACCTAATCCAAAAATAATACTGAAAGTAAAACTTTACATTACTGAAGTAAGTATTTTTAAATCAATCCAGTAACGAGTTGATTGGACTAAACTTTGAACAGTTGACCAAACTGTTCAAAGTTTAGTCCGTGTCATTTTTCATAGGTACTTTGTCAATTTTTGTACCCATCATAACTTCATAAAGTCTGATCCGAATAATAAAATTTACACGTACATAAAAATGGAAATGGATCATCAATTTTTTTTTTGTCCTGTACTGGACAAACTACTTAGTTTTACTATATTTATATTATCATAGTATAGTGTCAAAAATCTTCTGGAAGTTTGTCAACGACTCGAAAAAAATATTATAGACGTGCCGTGTCAACATTCGCGACTCTCAAAAATAGCGTAAATTGTACATATGTATGAAAGAGACAAAGGCGCATGACGAAAGGGAAAGAAAATAAGTGCCACATCTATAGTTCATTCGTATTCGTTGACGATTGTGCAATCGGTGTTTATATTTTTATCTTTGTCTGAAATATTAAAATGTTATATAGAGTACCGCTTGTCTGATCATCACGAAATATTATAGTAATGTAGTTCAGGCAATTAAAATCTTAGTTTTATTCATATCCCGTTGTTTAGCAATGTAAAAAAAACAGCATTGAGCACGAGGAGAAGTGATACGCGTCCGTCTAGCACCACCGCTCAGCGGTCACTGTCGCACTGCATTGAAAGGAAAGAGAAGCGCAATGACAACCTCGAAACGGCTCAAATAAGACTGGATAAAAACATGAAATTCAATAATTATTAGTGAAAAGCTTTAATGATTAAAAAATCTTTCGGGTGAGACTTATTTATTTATCTTTACTAAGCGTATTCGAAGTTTCGTGGTACCAGCTCTTATACTTTTTACGTAGACCGCAAAAACAAATTTTAAAAGCACAATTTTCAAAATGAAAATGTATCGAGAAAATGTAATGCTATCGTGTTTCGGTGCGGGTCAAGTTTAGTTAAAGAACCAAAGTTGCATATAATACATAAAATAGTTTTGTACTAATAGTAGAAATATCATAACCAGTCTTCCGAAAACGGGCATTTGGCATCTCAGAGCCCCTTAACAATAATGGTTTCATATTGTAGGTCCTATATTATACGATACTTATCTCGCGACACACCCGGAGGAAATGGAATTGGCTGCTGCTTCATTAGTGACTACACTTTTAAATAATACCGAGTAAGTTATTCTCTCGATTTCTCTATGATATGTTTTTAACTAAAATGGCATGCCTGATATGTAATCTAGAACTCTAAACATTTTTAAGGTAGCTTTCTGATACATAATGCAAAAAGACAAGTCATGGTTAATTTTATCTATTATCTTCCTCCAGTGTTCATGTACACTTCGTCCACGTGTCAGCCGAGGGGGTGGTACCGATATTGGAAAAAGCTAGAAAACAACGTATAAACGACGGTTACTTCGGGTGGAGGGGAGGAATTACAGCTGAAACGTGTAACCACTACTTAACATTAAGCTCTGAACAGGTTCCACCTGGTAGAACGGAGTTTAAATGTTCACCACCAATAAGAAATAATTATAACAAGGTTTGTATAAGTCTTTTTAATTATCACCTCTATTTACTTGTTATTTATTATAGGTTTTTAGTTATAAGTGTTTACAGTTTGTTGTTGTAAGTACTTAGGTGCTTAATGTCATAATAAGTAGTAATTATTTTAATATCTCCCTATATTTCCAGCAAAGACTATGGCAATACATCGCCGAGCGTCGATTAGATTTGATTGCATCTGATCATTCTCCAAGTGTGGCGGAACTAAAGGGAACTGATTTTTTGAAGGCTTGGGGTGGAATATCATCCGTTCAATTTGGTAAGGTTTGATTTAAATGTAACTTATGTATTAAGTAATTTAATTATTAGTAGACTTAACAACTTATTACTATCTAACAAATAAAAGTTAGGCTGGTTTCACAGCTAAGTATAATAAACGCGGGACTCTATAATGTGTAATTTACTTATTATTTACATAAGTTTACTATGGGAACCCTATTATAACAATCCGCGTCGCTATGAGGCGATTTTTTATCGCTTCATGTATGTTCCCGCTTCATTCGACCATCCCGTTCGTTTCCCGTGTCGCTATGAAATCAGCCTTTGAATATTGGTTACTTTAGTAGGTATTAAGTTTAATATACATCTTATACTAAGTACCAGTAAATTAGTACTAAACTTGACTGTTCCACAGATCTTCCTTTATTTTGGACTGAAGCCAAAGCTCGAGGATTTAAGTTAAGTGACGTTAGCTACTATTTATCAGCGGGTCCGGCGCGACTTTGTGGCCTGCATGAAAGGAAAGGTGCCATTAGACCGGGATTAGATGCCGATTTAATATTCTTTGACCCTGATGCTTCCTTTATCGTAACGCCTGAAATTATACGCTATAAAAATAAGGTTAGTTCTTACTATAACTTTACATAAACGAGTAGGTAGTTACCTACATAGATATAGATGATCCTATTGCATAAAGTTTGATATAAGGTCAACCGGGGCTATTGCGTCTTTGGGGCAAATGCGTTTTTTCGAAATTATTCAAAAACTATTCATTCGTTATTAATTACTGCCATCTCGTAGCATTTGTTAAAACGAAATACAGCTACATAAAGTCCGAGCAAATAGCTCTCTACTTCACTTTTCAAGTATTTAGCCATTTTGTAAATGGAGCATTTTTGGCGAAGTTGACATTGTGAGAGGTGAGTCACCAAATCCATATTTATTTTAGGTTTTCTTAAATTGGTTGATTTTTAGGGTTCCGTACCTCAAAAGGAAAAAACGGAACCCTTATAGGATCACTTTGTTGTCCGTCTGTCCGTCCGTCTGTCAAGACCCTTTTTCTCAGGAACGCGTGGAGGTATGAAGCTGAAATTTATATCAATTACTCAGGTCTACTGTCCCTTGAACCTGTGAAAAAATCAAACTTCTAAGCCAACGCAATCAAAAGATACAGCCGTTTATGCCGCAAATTTTCGACACTTGCAAGGGAATCAAAACCTACAGGGTGCTTCCCATGAACTCAGAATCTTGAAATTTGGTACGAAGCAACGTCTTATAGCATAGATAAAGGAAAAATTACGAAAACCATAAATTTTTAGTTACATCACATATTTTTTTTTTTTTTTAATAATTTTAACCTTACTACCCATTTCCTCATAAACGCGTAGAGGTATTAAATTGAAATTCATACCAAATACTCAGGTCTATAATACCTTTAAGCTGTAACAAAATCAAACTTCTATGTCAACGCAATCAAAAGAAACAGCAATTTAAGCTGCATATTTTGAAACTCGCAAGTACTCGCAAGGGAATCAAAACCTAAAGGGTACTTCCAGTCGACCTAGAATCTTGAAATTTGGCATGAAGCAACGTTTTATAGCACACATAAAGGAAAAATTCCGAAAACCTTAAATTTTTAGTTACATTACAAAATATATATTTTTTAATAAATATAAACTTATTACTTTTTTCCTCATGAACGCGTAGAGCTATCAAGTTACGGAACCCTCGGTGCGCGAGTCCGACTCGCACTTGGCCGGTTTTTTTCAATACTGAATGTAAAGAACGGTCAATGTGTCGATTAAAAATACGGTTATTTTTAAAGAAATGGCATTATTTGGAGAAATAATTACATTTATATTTTCAAGTTTAGGAGTAATCTTTTGGGGTAAATGCGACTGCACATATGGGGCAATAGCGTCTAATGCCACGCATTTGCCCCAAAACAGATACTGTCAACCTTTTTACTGACAGCAAATTTTAAAATGTAAATGATATATTATTTCAGTTAAATAAATAAACTATAAATTACTTGATATGGGATTGATATTAATAAATACTTAAGTAACCAAATATGATTTTCAATACTTTATACTACAAAGACCATTCAAGGCCATGGCAATTGGCTGAAGAAGAACAAGGTAGCAAAAGTGACGACACTAAAGTAGAAGAGAAAGTGATCATTCTCTTCTTTCGTTGACGACGATTAAATTTTATGTTTTGCACTCTTTTTTCACATGATAATGTAAAATTACATATAGTTTATCAAAAGCTTCGTTTTATGGAACTAAATATATGAAAAATCGCTTCATTATAGAATAGGGCGCAACCATTTTTGACAACCGCAGCTGCATACATTTACAGAGATAGTAAGCTCGAGCTACCCAAGTAAAAGGTTAACAACATCTGGATCTGCTACGGGGCTAATGCGTCTGTCTAAATTAGACGCATTTGCCCCATTTTTCCCAAATTTGTTCTAAATTCGTCAAATATTCTTTTTGTCAAGCTTAACCGTCAATCCTCGATACATATACTTGACCGGAATAAAACTACAGGGTGGCGCAATAGAACGTGCATTTTTAAAATAATTATTAAAAAATAAATACAAAAGGTATAGTTAAAATAAAACTAAGCAATTATTAAGTGATAACTGAAGTTTATTTTTTAAAAATAACATCATCTAAATGATGACCCTCTCTACGTTGGCACTCCTCTAACCGCAAACGGAAATTACCGAAAACTTTCTTAAGTAGTGCTGGTGTGATTGCTGCCATTTCACCACGAATATTCTCCTTGAGCTGACTGATGTTTCTCGGATTATTGGTGTAGACTTTGTGTTTGAGGTATCCCCACAAAAAAAAGTCAGGAGGCGTCAAGTCTGGACTGCGCGGAGGCCATGGGATATCACCTCTTTTCGAAATCAGTTTGCCAGGGAACATCTGCTTCACAACCGCCATGGAGTCATTTGATGTGTGACTGGTAGCTCCGTCTTGTTGGAACCAAGTCCTAGAGTTCTTTATTCTTGAATTTTCAAGTTCTGGGGCCAAAAAACCTTCCAACATCGCAACATAGCGTTCGGTATTAACAGTGATGTTTTGCCCCCGTGCGTTTTCAAAAAAATAAGGACCAATTATTCCTTTGGCAGATATTGCGGCCCAAACTGTCACTTTAGGGCTATGTAACGGTTTTTGATGTTTGAGTCTGGGATTTTCACTATTCCAATAACGACAATTTTGGCGGTTTACGAACCCATTCATATGAAAATGTGCCTCATCAGAGAAAAGGATGTTTTCAAAATTTGAAAACCGATTGAGCATTTCATTAGCAAATGTGAGCCGTGCTATGAAGTCAGAGTCTTTCAATTCTTGAGTTAATTGCAGCTTGTATGGATGCAATTTAAGATCCAAGTTTAAAATTCGTTGCAAACTTCGTCGCGATATGTTTAGGACAGACGATCTCTTGCGAGTAGACATTTGTGGATCTTCTCGTACCGACTGCTTAACACTCTCAATATTGTCTTCGGTCCTAGATGTGCGTGGACGACCTTTCGCGTGTGGTTTAAACGTCGATCCAGTCTCTTCAAAACGCTTTATCCAGATTTTAATTAAATTAGCACTCGGAGCCTCCCTAATTTGCCGTACACCATACTCAGAACAAAATAGTCGCCTGACAACTACGTACGAACGAGAGTTTTCGTAAAATGCGCGCACGCAAAATGCGCGACGCTTCCCGTCGAAGTGACTCATAGTGACTAAAACTTTATGAACCGCGCTACCCAACGATATCGGTCTCCCCCCGCCCACGCCCCTTCTACCACGCAAAAAAAGATGATGCAATATGCACGTTCTATTGCGCCACCCTGTACTTTGTTTTCCTCACGAAAAGCTTAGTAAAAAAGTATTTATTCAAGAAAGATGCATTTGCCCCAAAACGGGGTAAATGCGTCAAAAAAGACAATTAAAAAGAAACAGTGAATTTTACATATTTTTAAAACTCCGGCAAAAAAAACATCCCTGGTATTTTATACAGAAAAAGCCATAATATTGGACTACAGTTTCAAAAAGAGCATAATGTCATAATTTAGCTCATAATATGATGTTAACTTAGAGTGATCGAAAAATGGTACGCAATAGCCCCGGTTGACCTTACCTAATATGGCTCTATTTTTGTTACAGATAAGTCCTTACATGCATAGAGTCTTGAATGGAAAAGTTATGCAAACCTATTTGAGAGGTCAGCTGGTGTATTCCGATTCCGATGGTGAACTTAAAGGTGAACCAAAAGGGCAGTTAATACTTGATGAAGAATTTTATGCCGAAACATTTTATAATTAACAAATTATAATAAAGAAATTATGACTTCCGTGTGTTTGTATTTAATTTATGATTTATATGCATATTTATATGACCTATATTAGATAGATGATTCGAGAGAATCTAGGGGACAGATATTTTCTTCTCATTTTCAGTCATACACACTGCGTTTATTACGTATCGAAGATCTAGCGGGTCTCATTTACTACTAAGTACTACTTTATTAAGTACTTAGGTAAATCTTTTACACACCCTGACCGAGATAAACTTAAGTGAATAACACATTTAACACATATTTTTACCCCGCACGCGAATCTAACCCGCTTAAACTTGGTTGTCCGGCAAAGTGGCAACTTTGGTCGTCGTCATGCTTAGAGAATGAACATAAATTGATTGCTTTATAAATTGTCTAAGTCGTCATGTAATACAATTTTATTATATTTTAACGTGGCTGAAATTGCGAGAGAAAGCGAGTAGAGCATAGAATAAGGATCACGACCAAGATTCTCTCTGTTCTCTGGACCTGGAGTAGAGTCTGTGCAAATTTATTTATAGCCTGTGTGTAATGTACCCACAGACCACAGAGACTTTCCGATAGTGAGTGAGTGAGATAGATAATAGTAGAAGAAATCAAACAAAAAGGTTGTATTGGGTAGAGATGGGCAAATAAAAAAGAATATCGATACTTTAGATACTTTCATAAGTATCGATTTATATCGAGTAAAACTAGATAGCTAAATACACCACTCAGACGGGCCTACGGAGCTCGCAAGCCTATTCTTACGATTTTCTGCACATCTAGACATTAATTGAAATAACTATAGTTTGTAAAATCTAGGTTGATCTCTGTGACATATTATGTCAAACTTTCGTTCATAGGGTTGGCAGGATCTAAATCAATGTCGATAAAAAATATCGATGTTTAAAGAAGATAATATTAAATTTTATTCAGATTAAACGCCCGGTACTAAATTAAACTAATATTTTAATTACAAAAACAATTATTCTCTTAAAGGGGTACACCCAATCCATATCTGAATTAGTTTCTGATGGAATATTACATGAGTAGGTTAGAAATTGGATTTTATTTACTTAGTATTATTTTATATCAAATGTAAATTATGTTTATGATATTAAAATATACGATAAAATTAAAATACACTTTCATTTTAAATAGAGTTTTATTTAAAATATTGATAATTTATAGTTCGTGGTCACAATGATAAACAGGTCGACATGCCCATAAAATATGACATTTACATGCACTGACTGTAGTACTATGAAATTCAGAACTTTATAGGCGGGATTTCACTGAGAGCTGTCACAGAGATCAGCCTAAATTTTACATACTATTATGTAAAATAAATATAAAATCGCAACACAGTAAAGTAAAAATATCGATATTTTGATATATCGATATTTTTTACCCAAGCCCAGTCCTATGAATGAAAGAGTCAATGAGAGAGTGAGTGAGGTGAGGTGAGTTGAGTGAACTTGAGTGAGTTGGTTGAGTGAGGTAGAGAAGTTCGTTACGTTTGACTTGAGTTTTGAACGAAATTTTTAAAACTTTGTTTGTTGTTTTGTTTCTACTATTATTACAATGAAAATTTAACTGAAGATTAACTAATTAAATCAAGTGTCTTCATTATTTGCGTAAAAATAAGTTATAAAGGTAATTACGATGCTATTTTGATTTCCGTCTGCTTGCTGCTTGATGACAGCTGTCTAGATGTGATAACCTCCAAGATTTGTTTTAGTTTTTTTCTACGAAAACTAACAAAAGTCTTGTTATAATGTTATTTGTAGATGCCGAGTGTGATAAGTGATAGTGTCGAAGGTTCCCGTTTAGCAGAAGGCAATAAAATGCAGCTCGAATCGTTAGAATTGGCTGGTTGTACATTAGACCGGTATATATGTGCGGATAATTCGCGCCCTTCTTTTTTAGAGGTTTGTACACCTATTTTATATCAACTATTGTATTTTTTTAACTCTTCATATTTATAAAATTTAATAGCAAATTGTCACCATTCTTTGATATTCATAAACTTTACTTGTTATGCATTTATAACCTACAAATACATACAATTTAATTTTATTGTAGATAACTGGTATAGCATCTCAGAGAAGTCCAACATGCAGTGGTTTAAACGCTGGAGATTACAGAAACCTTGCAGCCCTTTTGAACCACCCAAATCTGTCACAATTGAAGATATTGAACAAAGTTCCACTTCCACCAGAAATTATGGAACATTTTGCTCGTATCCTTTACATAAACTTTCTAAAAACAAATAATAATAAAAAAGAAATAATAATATAAATTATTATTTGTTTTATAATATAAATTATTATTTGTTTTATATTCTGGGTTAGTTTTAAAGTCAAATTGGATAGTAGAGTTTAGAGTGGCATACACAGTTTTTGTAATATACTGGCTAATTCTTATATGACACACCTATTTATATTATTGTTGTTATCAGTCTATTGGAGCAATTGACATTTTATTAGGTTAATGGCTTAATCTCGGTTATCAAAAATTACAAATAATGAATTAAAACATTTTTGTAATATTGTCAAACCATGTCACCAAATTATCCTTACAAGTGTTATCAGATATGCAATGTCATTGTTTGATGGGAGTGTTTCCAGAAATAAGTAGAGTATGGCTCGCAATAGACAGCAACATTTATGTGTGGGCATTTGAACATGGAAGTGATGTAGCTTACTTTGATGGCCTCGGAGAGACCATAGTCAGTGTGGGACTAGTCAAGCCTAAACCTGGTGTCTTCCAGAACTTTGTCAAATACCTCCTAGTTCTAACTACTACAGTGGAAATAGTTGTTTTAGGTAAATACTTGAAAGAAACATATTTTTGTATTTTTAGCTAGTGAAAGTATTAAATGAAGGATTTTTCGTAATATTGTATGGAAACTTATTTTCAGGTGTAACATTTTCAAGTAAAAATGATGGTCCCGGTGAATTTCAAGAAATACATTTAGTGCCTGAGCCTGTGTTTGTACTGCCCACTGATGGTGTTTCAATGATGACCGTCAAATCAACTGCCAAGGGCAGGATCTTTATGGGTGGTAAAGATGGATGCCTCTATGAAATAACATATCAGGTAAATAAACTCATTCAAGTCATTTATTTTGGTCACTACTGTTAATAGAACTGTATTATATCAATTTTTTTTATGTAATTTATACAGTTCATTTCATGTTTCTATGCAATTAAGACCTTCATTTTTTTAATTCAGTTCACACTATAAATAATATTAAATACATTTTTGTTTTCTAGGCTCAGTTAGGCTGGTTTGGCAAACATTGTAAAAAAATTAATCATTCCACAAGTGCTCTATCGTTTTTGGTGCCGTCATTCTTGAATGCAGCACTCTATGATGAAGACCCTATTGTGAAAATAGAAGTAGACAATTCACGTCATATTTTGTATACTCTGAGTGAAAAAGGTTGCATAGAAGTTTTTGATTTGGGTCACGACGGGGAAAGTCTTAGTAAGGTGATAAGATTGACCGAAGGAAAAATTGTGTCATCAGCCGTTGACATTGTGAAGTAAGTTAATACTCATACATCATTATTATATCTAATTTTTATAGTGAAATGGAAAAAATTGTAAACAGACCAGCCAAGCAAATTTGACACTACATATTTGAAAACTTTGTTTTAGAACATTAGAAGCAAACAACTTTAAGCCAGTTATAGCAATCTCTGCCGTTGATGAAACTGAATCTGAACATTTGAATTTGGTGGCTGTTACTCAGACTGGAGCACGATTATATTTCAGCACAGGAAGCGGAGAGTAAGTAGTAATTCATATTATAAAGTAACTGTTCAGCTAGGCTAGCAGGACTTCGAAAACGCGATAGATACAGCGATTTATTGACATCCAACTGTCAAAATTTGATAAAAATGCCCACCATATTTAATTTTACTACATGATTAATTTTATGACATTTGGTCATGCTCGCGAAATCGATATAGCTATTTATTGACATCCAACTGTCAAAATATAATAAATATAGCCGCCATATTTAATTTTATCAAATCACTCTCTCTATCGACTCTGTACTCCTTAAACATGTATGCTAAATTAATGAATGTCCTGTGATACTTAATTCTTCTTGCAGTGCGAACCAAGGAGTATCTCAGAGGCCTCAATACCTCACATTACTTCACGTCAGATTACCTCCAGGATTCACACCCAACGCTTCAGTATTGAAACCCAAACAAGTGCATAGTGCTGTATATGAAAATGGTGAGTTCAAGATAATAAGTTCTTCTGTATGGTTATTTTTAAAGTATGAATTACAATTCGCATACATAAATAGTATTTTTTACAAAGTAATATTTAGCATAAAATGAAGACATTTCTGTTTGTTGTCTGTTTGCTTAGATCTTTTAAACTACTAAACAGATTTTAATGCAGTTTTCAGGAATAGATAGAGCGATTCAAGGTAGGTTCATGCATAGTATGTGCCCAGGGGTTTAATTTAGTATGTAATATTGTGTCAGGTTGCCTGGTGATGGTGTGCTCGGCGGGCGGCGGCGAGGCGGAGACGCTGTGGTGCCTGTCGCGCGCGGCCGCGCCCGGCGCCGCCTTCACGGAGGCGCACTCGCTGCTGGCGCTGGACGCGCCCGCCTGGGCGCTCACCTCGCTGCCGCCGCACACCGCCGCGCACCTCTCACCCGCACTCCTCTCCAAGAAAGGTAAACGATCGTTTCAATTGTCAAAATGAGGGTTAATATTTGGTAGTATAATCGCGATGTAGCGCCTCCCGCGTACTAAGCGCGGCCGGAGACTGTAGCGGTGTGTGGCACAGAGGTGTGGGGCACGTGGCGCTGGGCGGTGGTGACGGGCGCGGGCGCGGCGGTGCTGGCGGCGGGCGCGGCGCCCGACCTGCTGCGCCGCCTGCTGCGCGCCGAGCGCGGGCCCGACGCACACTCCGTCAGGGACTTCTTCCAGGTACACGCACACACACACACGCACATATATACTCACATCTAATAATCCAAAACATACTCACATCTAATAATCCAAAGGAATCATATGAGTGAATGCGCAGGGCACAGCATTATATATTATTTGTTTAGGTTTGGTAAAGGTCTGTGCCAATAAATTGAGCGTAACATCATCATCTGCTTGCCCTTACTTTTCTAACAGCATAATTAATTGATATTCACTGAATATACCATACATTTTATGTATAAAATACTATTTTGTTTTTAGTGTGTACATACTTAGATATTTTACCGCTTGTCTTTAGTTACAAAATGCGGAGCAAGCGTGCGCATGTGCAGCGTACTTGGCGTGCGAGGATACGATAAGTGGCGATCTCTCCATTAGTGAATGGGCGACCCGAGCATTCTTCCTCTATGGTAGTCAGTTACAGCCGGCACCTATGTATCAACCTCCATCGCAGTTGCCATCTAGTATAGGTAAGTTATATTACTATTAGATATTTGTGCAATATGAAGGAATATTATGTACATAACTATTTTTAAATGTAGGATCACCAAATTTCTTGCCGCGTCAAATGTCTACCCCGATGAATGTCAGAGGAGCTCAGAACCAGGTTCAACCTGGGAAGATGAACCAGTCGTATCAAAGTCAAATGAATCAGAGTTTCCCCGGGTCGCCGCCGCCGGCGCTCATGCCGCAGTCGCCGTACCACCCCAACGTGATGACTCCGACCGCATTCAACCAGTCGTCGTTCATGGGCAATGTCACGCAGCAACAGAGAGATCCCAACTACCCGGGACAGGCGGAGTTCAGTGCGAAACATAACGGGCTTTATATCTATGTGGGCAGAATATTATCGCCGATATGGAACTTGAAGTGTGTATCGAAGTCTCAGACGCCAGATAACAAAGAATTCGTAAGTTGATTTCGTAATATTAGCTGCTTATTAGGACAATACGCCACCATTATGTTATTGAAGGTGTACAATTCTCTCTAAATTAGCAGCGCCACGCATTTTCGACCTCGTAATTCTCTGTCCCGTGGGCATAAAACATAGCCTATATTAATGTTACTCACTGAAAAGTTAACTATCTAATAATGAAAGTTTTTTTTCAAATAGGTCTAGTAGTTTGGCAGCCTTTTAAAACTATAGATATTCTCTCTAATATTAGTTAAGATAATATGGTTCGCTCGATTTATTCAATACTAGCAGCACCCCGCGGTTTCACCAGCGTAGTTCCCGTTCCCGTGGGAATTTCGGGATAAAAGTATTCTATGTTCTTTCCCGGACCATAAGCTACCCCTGTACCAAATTTCAAGTCAATCGGTTCAGTAGTTTAGGCGTGAAAAGGTAACAGACAGGCAGACAGACATATAGACAGACAGACAGAGTTACTTTCGCATTTATAATATTAGTTAGGATTAGTTAGAATGAACTAGTTCAATTGCTGAATAAGAATATCAATGTTTTATCCCGTATATGTAATTTTATCTTTGTCCTATTTTGTTAGATGAGCAGTAAGGTTACAGGCGAGGATTGCGCGTACATAGTCCAAAAACTGCAACGTGTTAGCGTGTTTATGCAACGCAATCTAGTACAACCACACACTGACGAGTATGCCTCTTTGCAAGCTCTTAAACTGTTCATTTGTGAGTATAAATTATCATAATATCGTAATAACACCTGTGCCTTTTTGTATACTTATGTTGTAAGTATAAAAAGATGAAATATAAAATCATTTATTTATTTATTTAATGGGAGATCCAACAGCTTTTCTTAACAATGTAATGACAAAGAGCCAATTATAGGATCTCACGTATAAATCATAGTATGACTCTTTATTTATTCTTATGTGTATTTCTTCTACTCTCTTATTGGATAATGTATATTACAGCATTGTCGATCGAAATGTTAAGCCTGTGGAAGGTATTATGTGAGCACCAGTTCCACGTGATTGCCGCCAGCTTACCTCCCGATCAGCAGAGTGCCTTGCAAGCGGCTAGTTTTAGGTAAGGTACAAAATACTTAGATTGAAGCAAATGGAAAACTGCTTATTCTATTTATTTCTATGTTCTAAACTTTGCTTCAGTTTTGTTGTCTTTGTCATAATATAAGTTGTGTGTGAGGGTGTATGCGTAGTTTCTAATACCCTAGATACAAGTTTCGAACTTAGTTACAGGTTGAATGAGTTGCAGTCAATGATTATGTTATGTTTTAGGGAATTATTGGTAGGTGGACAGGAGGTAGCCTGTTTACTTCTCGGGTCTCTTGTGGCTGGGTATCTGAAAGACAATGCATCTGTTGACGGAATTTCGCAGAAACTCAGACAACTCTGCCCTACGTTATATAGACAAGAAGATGCTACTTGTTCTAAGGTAAATTATATAAATAAATGTATACACAATGCTGTTCAAGATAATTTATTACATCAATGGATTACTCCAGAAACTACTTAGCACGGGAATAAAACCTGAAATCAATAGGTTTTAAATATTATATTATTTTATCTATACTTTTCAGGCGAACGAGTTGTTAATATTTGCAAAACAACAAAAGAATCCCGCCGAACGTGAAGAAATGTTACATCACGCGCTCAAATTGTGCAAGGTATGTATCTGTTCTCTTTATAATATTAGTATATAAGTATTGCATATTTATGAATCAATTTGAACTCCACAGGATGTAGCACCAAATGTGAATCTTCCACTGGTGTGTAGTAAACTAGTGGCAGCCGGGTTCTACTCCGGCGTCGTAGAACTATGCGTCGCTTGTGCCAGTAAACTAGACCCTCAAGACAAAGCGATACACTTCTACAAAAGTGATCAGCCCTCACAGGACAGAGAAGGACATCTTGTATATTATAGAAGGTATTTGTTTAACAGCGCCATGTTTTATAATACAAAATATTGTCATGGCAACAATGTAGTGTTATGGTCTATTTTGTACAGAATGGAAATCTACCGTGAAGTGTGTTCAGCATTGGAACGACTGTACGAGCGAAGTACTGAGAATTCAACTAATGAGCCATCCCCAGTGAGGGCTAACACACCCAATGATAATCTACACGCATTGTCTCCGTCAGACGCCAACTATCAGGTAATATTATTATTGTAGCACTTATTTATGTTTTTATTAAATAAATATACTAAATTAGCCGTTTCCGTCAACAGGGACGCAAATTAGTTTGGGAATGCTTATCGTGCAACGACGAACTATTACACGTGGCGGTGTACGAGTGGCTCGTGTCCAAAAACTTAGGATCAGGTACGTTTTACCGTTTCTAAAGATGAGATTTAAAATTAAATTATGTAAAATATTCTTGAACGTCGTATATTTTTTAAAGGCCACTCATAAACACGTAAATTTTTGTGGGTACTTATTATGTACCGTTGTTATGGCGCAGAGTTGCTGTCGCTGGGCGCGGCGCCGCCGGCGTCGCTCCGCACGTACCTGGCGGCGGCGGCGCGCGCGGCCGCGCCGCCCGCCTCGCTGCACCTGCTGGACCTGCTGTGGAAGGTGCTGCAGCAGGCCGGCGACCACCTCGCCGCCGCGCACGTGCTCGAGGGGCTCGCCACGCGCCCGGGGTCAGTGCCCGCTCACACTCCAGGGGTTTGCTTATATGACGATCGAGAACCGGTTTGGACAGTTCGTAACTCAAATCTGTTCGAACCGGGTCGATCGAGTCGTCCCGTCGCTAACGCGGTGTATCGTGCGGTGTGCAGGACGGGCGCGACGCTGGCGCAGCGCATGTCGTGGCTGTCGGCGGGCGTGGTGTGCGTGCGCGGCGCGGGCGCGGGCGGCGCGGGCGGCGCCGAGCTGCTGCGCCGGCTGGAGGAGGCGGCCGAGGTGGCGCGCGTGCAGCGCGCCGTGCGCGCCGCCGCCGCGCACCACCGCCCGCCGCCGCACCACATGCAGCGCCTCGACGACGAGCTGCTCGAGATCACGCAGGTCACGCCCACCCTCCGTTTCGACGTACGATGCGTTAAACGCGACCGGTGGGCCGTTACTCGGATTCGTTTCCTTCCGTGTGCAGCTGTACGAGGAGTACGCGGACCGGTACAATCTGTGGGAGTGCAAGCTGGCCATCGTGCAGTGTTCCGGCCACAACGACGCGCTGCTCGTCGAGAACATCTGGAGCAACATCCTCGCGGAGGCGGAGGCGGCCGCGCGCTACCTGCCGTCGCCCGACGAGAGGCTCGCCTCCGTGCTCAGCAAGCTGACCACGCTCGGCCGGGAGTACGTTAACACGCCGCACTGCTTCCCTCTGTGTGAGTTCTCGCATCGATCCCTCGGTTCTTCGCGACTGTCCGTCCCTCCCCGACGAATACGACCCTGACATATTTGTTGCAGATTTTATCGTCCGCCAGTTGGAAATTATGAGCTGTAAGTTGCAAGCCGAACAGAGCATGGTGTTCAAGACGATCCTCAACATCGGAGTGTCCCTGGAGCAAGTTCTCGACATCTACATCAAGTGAGTGAAGTCGGCCGTCGTGTAATGAGGTTCGATTCGCTAATCTGTCGGTACTAACGTTCGGGTCGTGGGGCGCGCAGACTGGTGAGCGTGAACGAGCGCGTGTGGCTGGGATGCGGCGACGAGACGCACGTGTGCGGCGTGGCGGCGCGCGTGCTGGAGGCGGCGCGGGCGGCGCTGCTGCCGCTGGCGCCGGCGGCGCGCCGGCGCGCCCTCGCGCGCTGCAAGGACCTACACGAGGCTGCGCTCTCCGAGCTGCAGGTCGGTGCACGTTTGGATTTTATTAGCAGTAAAATCGATCGATCGCGTATGGAGTATATAAAAAGTACATCTATGTTTCTCTTAGATTGGATCCTGAAAAGTGTATAAAAAGGATTCAGTGATGAAATATCAATTTTGAAATGTTTGTTTCAGGCTCGTCCTAACACCCAGCTGCTCATAGATCGGCTATCAGTGGCGCAGGCGCATTTAGACCGGATGGATTGAGTTAGTGAATTATTTTTTAATTTGTGTAAAATTCCATATTTAATTAGCTTGTCTGTTTAGGATGAGGTATCGAGAAATATTATGAAATCGATAGTTTAATGGTTTTTAAGCATCAATGATATCATCGACGTTACTTTATCGTAAATAAACATAACATACATTCTTGATTGTAATAAACAATTGAAGTTGTTGACATTTTTATACAATTAAATATGAACAAAATTGGTACAGATTTTTAAGTATATTTTCATAAATTTCTTACAATTATAAAGTCCATATTTGTAAGTAGTAACAATTGTAATAATAATAATTATTCTATTTCATAATATAGGTATCGTTAGTAACTAAATGTTATTTAAAATGGCAGTGACTGTTTTTTTTCGTACACTACAAACCATTTGAGAAAATAATAATTATGCATTATTTTTGACATTGTGTCGATAATTTTCATTTATTTTTATATCACGCTAACCTAGCATACATTTTGAAAAAATAATAGTCATAATCATGTATTTAACAAACTGTAATTCCGCATGAAACAAAATGAATACTGGTTTCTATTTTTGTAAATAAATTATAAAATTAAATTAATTCATGTAGTTTTAAATATAACCTTTATACAAAATTGATTTATAAGTAAATAAAATGCAGAGAGATCTATCTATACACAACAATATAAACAAAAACTTAAGCATACAATTATTTATGTGAATATTAACACTTAAAATCCTGATTCTCTGGCATAAATTGTTTTAATCGTCGTTTGAATGCCACTCGCTTGTGAGTCCTTCAAATAAAATGTTTAATTAGTTTATCACTCTACAAATGCATTACGTGGAATCTTCATCGAAAGGGTTTGTGGTTACCTGATGTCCGTGGCCGTCCTCATCTGGGTAAGTGTACACACTGTTTTGCATTCCACTTATGGTTGGTATACCGACTGTGTTCATCGGCGCTATCATATTACAGTATTGCTGCTTTAAAGGTTCCTTCCCACCCGAATTATTCCTTTTAATAGTGGTATAACTGGGCATTGACTTTGTTGGTATGTCTCTTATTCTCGTAGCAGCTCTATAAGTACCGAATTCGTCGGGAGGTGGCGGCAGCGAGAACCCGTCTGATGTTTGAGTGATCTCAGACGTTTCGTCGCTTATCTCTTTTGATATTTTCTGACGAGATTTTCGTGGCATCGTGTAGAATGTGTTCATCTGGAAACATGCATGTACTTTTTATAACCTGACGTTTAACTTGTGTCGTGATATAGTTACCGCAGGCTCCAATGTGGGCATAAAATAAATAATTAGTTATAAACTGGTATAGTACATAGACATGATACAGTTACACTATACTTACTGGTTTGGGAACGTTATAATTCGTCTCAGGAGGGAGATGTAGTACCAAATGATCACACAATGCGTCCATTTCCCGTTTCCTACTGATATTCTGCATGGAGTGCACTCTACAATGGTTGCTGTGCCGCAACGTGTCACTGCATTTAACTTCGGGCTCTACTTCGTTCATGTAACGAGCTGAATGAAATGAACTAGTTCTTCTGACGTCGAAATTCTTCGATGGGTATCTTGAAACGGCTTTTCGAAAAGATTCAGTACGCCGCACATTGCACTCACTGCCGTCATCGCTGCCGTGGAAAGTGTCGCAGTTAGATTCTGGAAAAATTAAGACGGTTATTTCCTGCCGAATAATTATTATATTGCGAATTTCCCAATCAGAGGGTCTGTTTTGTTTGACCAGTCAGGCAAAGTCTATTGATCAAGTATTTTTAAATTACTACACTAAGATTGTGGCATAAATATTATTCGCGACTGATATCAGTGAAATAGGAAATTGAGCCTTATTAACAAATAAAAAATAAAGTTTTAAAACCAATTGGATTGTGACCTTCAGTATTATAGGCACAGAGCGGCGGGTCGGAATGCTGCCGCGGCAGGTCCAGCCGGGAGTCGCGGTCGTGCGCGCACAGCACGAGCCCGCACGCGGCCAGCGCCACCAGCAGCACTCCCCCGAACAGCGCCAGGGATAGTGTCGTTATGTTGGACACCGTGCTCACAGATGTTTCTGGAAGAACACAATTACTATGATTAATATCCCGTATAATTGGGTAGGATTATTAAGGTACCTACCTACATATTCACTTTATATAGTTTTCGAACAACACTTTAGTATGTACATAACAAAGTCCGATCCGGCCTCTTTCTCCTCCTTGTATGTACGGAATTTTAATGCGGTTTTCATCAACGCGAGAAAAACCGCTGCATAACTAGTCGTTAAGAAACTGCACAACAAGAACAAAGTAGTTTTTGAATATAAAGTTTACAGTAACATCCATACCTTCAGTTTCGTCAACAATGTCTTCTTTTTGTATTTCAACCGTTTTGCTTTCGCCTTTCTCGTTGTATGCTAAAATAACGAACTTGAAATCTTGTTTCGGTTCAGGAATCATAAATTCGGGTTCTTGATTCGTTATTGATAGAAAGTTATCATCTGAATCGATAGATTTTACTACAAACTTGAATTTCTAGAATGAAATAATAGAAAGATCAATAAAAATTATATTCTCAAGTGTAATATGTGTCATATTAGCGCAAAGTGTTATATTGTGCTTACTTGCGGAAGACCTCCATCATGGCCCTTTTGACATGTGATGATTATATCCTTATCTTTGTTTTTGACAGCTCCACAATCGACCGGTGGACGTGGCATTGTTTCGTCAGACACCAAGAAGGTGCACGGAGTGTTCAATAATCCTTCTGTCGGAACATCGTTTATTCCCCAACAGAATATCGTACCTGTTGAATAAAAAGAGGAATGTAATAGCATGGTCTGATGTAAATTAGGTAGCATAAATACTAGAGATTCGAGGGAGTGTTCTTTACTGGTTGGACTAGTGCACACTGGAGACGGTGGGATTTTAGTTTTACTCAAAGTAAATCCAAATGCGTCTGGTTGTAATTAAATCACTGACTTGTAAATACCTAAAACCATTGAGACTGCCGAGGACAAAAATACATGAAAGAGCATGGTATATCAAATCAAATGAAGAACAAGCTGATTTTTTAACTCACTGTAGATAGTAGAATTGGTTCGTTGAAAAAGTAGAACTCCATCCTCAGTTTCTACTAGGGTTTGACGGTAGTTGTGCATCGTGGTAATATTGACGGCGTCATCCACGATCACCCATCTGTATGAAGTCGGCTCTGGGTAAGATCTCACGTTGCAAGTTATGTTTATAGACTCGTCATTACTCAATCCATATTCCGATAATGTACTATCTTCACATACAGGCGGATCTGTGTAGGGTCAGTAATAAACATTTACTTCTCATTTTTTTTAATTTAGTTCCATACAAATAAAAACCTTAGATTTGCGTGCGTGTAAAGAAACTTACAAGTGACATTGATGTTAATCGGTTCGCTGTATGCTAATTCCACATCGTTGGTGCCTGCGCACACGTATTCCCCGGAGTCAGTTTCTGATATATTACTTAATATCAAGAATTTTTTCACGGGTTCTGTTCCGTCTTTGTTTGTTATTGGATCCCACTAAAATGTTGAATTTATATTACAGATGTGGTATGTATGTTGAAACGCATTCAAATATGGAGATACTAATTTATATTTGCCATATAATTCTAAAAAATAAGTAATTTTTAATTACCTTAACGCATAGTATAAGTACTTACTTATTATGTTATTCAGAATTTACCTCCAAATAAGATTTTTTATCAATAAAACCGTAGAGCATAGCTTTTATTAAATTTATTATAAGTAAGTAGCTATTGTTTGTTTGTTGTCCTTACCTCGTGATACCATATTAGTTCGGTGACATCTGGATTTGCTTGATAGCTGCACGCCATCCTTAAGTCGGAACCTTTTCTAACTATAACCGATTTATTGTCTCCGTATTCTTCTTCTAGAACTATTTCAAGCACGGGTGGATCTGAAATTTATATCATTGAATAAGACACAATTTTCCAATATTTAACGTCTTTTTATTTCACTTTTAATTGACTAATCCAACGTGTCCAAAATTAGTGGGTGAATTCGGTGGTAAATGTAGTGGGCGTAGTGGAATTAAATGGAAAGCTAAAAAATTTGTTTGGAGGTCGTAACTTTTTTTATTTATTTTTAGCTTGATTCTCAGATACTTTCCTTTTGGCGTCTGTTTATAGCATGCAATGTTAAAGCAAAACAAAGAATTTTAATGCAGTCCTTCATTTGATTACAATTTATAAAAAGCCTTTCTTTTTATAAATTGTATTCAAAATCAAATGTACTATTTGAATGTTTGTACTTACATAGCACTGTGAGAGGTAACTTTTCAGCGCAGATGTATTTATTGTCATCGTCTCTGGTATATGCGGACGCGCAACACGTGATACTCTTCTCATCGTAATCACGGTCCACACTCAGTTGAATTTTGTTAATTAAAAGTCTTTGTGACGATTTCCACTAGAAGTTATACAAGTTTGTTAATTATCTAAGTACATATATGTATTTTTTGTTTGGGGATTATATTACATTTTGTGATACATAGATTAATATAAAAAAATATTGATCTAGGAGCTAGGGACGAAATTTACAGGAAAAAAGGATATAAGTCATTACTTTATCCGAACATGAACAAGTTCATAATATATATTGATACAGTGAACTACGGGTCTTACTGTGGTGTCCTGCTGTAAGTGAAGTAGTTGATTATCTTCTAGGCGCCATATAATGTGCGGTGGCGGGCGTGCGCCCAAAACTCGACATTGTAAGTTGAGCACCTCTCCTGCGTTTACGCGCCCGCTCTCATGGGTTTCACTTCTAAGCGATACCAGTTCAGGAGGCACTGGTTAACAAAAAGACAAATAAGTTAGATTTATTAGAAAATAATTTATTTCAATGTTTCATGTAATTTTACTATGAAAACTTACAATACATTTCTATTACGACATCAATTGACAAAGGCGTAGTTTTGTCGTTATTCTTGGCAGCGCATGTGAGGACTTTGCCATGATCTTCGCTCCTCAAAGGGCCATACATGAGGTCGCTACGTACCCGTTGCTCCGAGATGGGAGTGTACGTATCCTTCAAAAGGTCTTGATCAGACCACCATTCTAACGATGCTCGAGGTTTTCCTTGGGGAAAATAAATAAGTTATGTTACTTTCCGTGTTGTTATTATTACGTTCAAGTTTAGAAATAAGAAAAGTCCCAATTTGACGTACAATACTTATTTCTAAAATTAGCTATTCCTACACATTTTTTTTTGTTTTGTCCAAAATATACTTATCTAAGTATATGGTTTTTACCTCCGTAAGCGACGCAAAATAGACGAACAGTGTCTCCAACATAATAGGGCCCTATATTGCGACTGATGTTGACGCCAGCACTCGCCTTTGCTACTTGAGTACTATTTTCATAAATGACCCAAAGATCGCGAGGCGGTTCTGTAATGAAGAAAAATCTATTGAAAAAGTTTTGTTGAACTATTTTGTTAAAAGAGCAAAGTTCAAAAGACGTAAATTAGTATGCATTAAATGATGTAATGTTTACGTAGCATAATTGTTTTATAAATGGAACGAATTGTTCCGGCGTAGTCAGCATCCTCATTAGTCCGCTATCCAATTAGCTGCAGCCGCGTTATTTTGCTGGATAAAGAAAATTCACCGTATTTCGGTGTAGTTTTATTGATAAAAACTAAATGGTTTGTAAAGGTTTTTTGTTTTGTTTGATATTGTTTCGCGATATCCATTACATTGTACATTCCTACTAAATAATATATAATCATATTTCAAAAGCAAATGGTTTAGGTAGTATTTCCCTGTACCATAAAACATTTTGAAGTTGGTACTTAGGCTCCTCTGTGGTACTTAGGTACCCTTATTATTATTATTTTATTTGCCTATGGGGAAATTAATTTGTCCGATATTGACTTACCAATGATCTTAAGTTGCACAAAAGTCTTGTGTGCCGGGCTTGCGGCGAAGTCAGCCAGGCACTGGTATATTCCTCCGTCTGAAGGCCTTACATTTAGAATCTGCAGCTTGTCCAAGCCGTCCGAGTCCCCGGTTACTAGCTGATAACGACCACCTGACGAGCTCGGTATCTCTTCACCCCCACGCAAGTCTCGGCTGCTGATGCATTGGGTACATTTTGTTTAGGTACATTAACATCCGTTAAAACAAATCACGTTAATTTATTCTTGAAGAAATGAAAAAGTTTGTCTAAATTGGCAGCGAAACTTTAAACAAACGTTAAATATGTAAGTTCTTATTAGCGTCGTACTTACGAGGGGGGGTCAAAAAGTTCGCGGAATGGAGGGGATAGCGGGGGGTGGGGGACCTGCCGCAGGTAGTAACTAATGAGCAACTCTTTGTGAGTATATATGCCAAGTTTGAACCTGATTGTGTCAATAACCTTTGACCTGTCGTCGATCAAACAAGTGAATCCGGAAGAAAAACTTGAACATGGAAAAAATCGAGTTTCGTGCCGTCATAAAGTTCCTCACTAAGCAAGGAAAACCACCTCAGAAAATTTTGGAAGAAATGTTATCAGTATACGGGGACTCTTGCCCTGGGAAAACCATGGTGTACAAGTGGAATAGCCTTTTCAAGCAAGGCAGAGAGTCTCTTGAAGACGACCCTCGCTCAGGACGGCCGATTGAGGCCACCACCTCAAACATCGTTGAAAAAGTGGAGAATCTTATACTGGAGGATACTCGTTTGAAGAAGAAACAACTTGCAGAAATGGTTGGAGTATCACCTACAACCATTTTAAATATTCTACACGACAATCTTGGGATGTCAAAAGTCAGCGCAAGATGGGTGCCAAGAATGCTCACACCACCACAGAAACAGCTGCGCGTCGAGTATTCAAAGGAGTTTTTAGACCTCTGTAGCGCCGACAAGGAAGGAATTTTTGCAAGACTTGTTACTGCAGATGAAACTTGGGTTCATCATTATGAGCCTGAGTCGAAGCAAGAGTCTATGCAGTGGCATAAAAAGGGTCAGCCCCCCCCTAAGAAATACAGGGTGTCACAATCGGCTGGAAAAATCATGGCAACTGTTTTTTGGGATACAGAGGGTATTTTATTAATAGATTATAAAGATAAGGGTGTTTCTATAACGGGAGAATACTACGCTAATCTACTAAGACAATTAAAAGAAGCAATCAAGGAGAAAAGGCGGGGAAAGTTGACAAAGGGTGTGCTGCTTTTGCATGACAACGCACCGGTACACAAGAGCCGCGTTGCGATGGCTGCCCTTCATCACTGTGGCTTCGAAATGTTAAACCATCCTCCCTATAGTCCAGACTTAGCCCCCTGTGATTATTTTTTATTTCCCAAATTAAAAAAAGAGCTTCGGGGGAAGAAATTTTCCGATGATGAAGAAGTCAAGTCGGCGATTTCGGCCTATTTTGAGGACAAAGACAAGTCATTTTTTTTCGACGGTATTAATAAGTTAATAGAGAGATCTGAAAAATGTATTCGACTTAAGGGGGAATATATTGAAAAAGAAAAATAGTACAGTATTTTATTTCACCCCCCTTCCCCTCCGTTCCGCGAACTTTTTGACCCCCCCTCGTACATACATTTACTTATATAAGGGGGCGTCCATTAATTACGTGAGGTGTTCTAGGGGGGGAGGGGGTCAAGCTAAATCTTTCCAAATCTCACTTAAGGGGAGGGGGTTCTTGGCAAATATCACGTATTTTTTTTCTCCCAGAAAACGGTGTAAAATATTATTTCGTGCGTGAAAAATTATTTCTAGAATAAAACATGGTCAAATCTGAGAAAATAGAATTTGTCGTATTCAACCGAACTTCGCAGAGCAATGAAGTAGCGCTCGATTGTTTTTCTTAATAATCCAACACGTTTACAGTTCAAATAGAAGTTTTCAGGAATCTCACGTGAGATTAGGGGAGGGGGGAGGGAGTTGAAGAAAATCTTACGATATCTCACCAAGGGGGGAGAGGGGGTCGAAAAATTTACAAAAACGCCTCACGTAATTAATGGACGCCCCCTAAGTACTTTAGCTAACTTATTGCACTATGCTTAGTAGAAGAATAAGTAAGGATGCAAAAAATATTTTGACACTAATTCGACTGTTAGACTTGGGTAAGTATAGGTAGGTATTAATGTCTGGAAAGGACGTGCAGAACAGCATGAGAAATCAATTTCAATACGGAAAGGTGTTAAATCAGATCTTAGGTACGTATTTAGTAAGGTAAAAATATACCTGTAAAATGCAGCGGACGAACCGTTTATATACCAAGCGAGAATGTTAAGCTTGTCGTCTGCTAGTTCGGCAGTCACATTGCAAGGAAGTTCTGCGTTGCGGCCTACTACCGCCTCCACTGAAAGCACAGCTTGATGACAATACCCTTACAATAACACTAGGTACTATGTATTTAGTAACTCGAAATCTGTAAAATTACAATTGGAAGACACATTCTCATGTAATTCTTCAATGTAACTATAACATATACCAGGGATGATCCGTAACCTACCAAGGTAACCACATTTTTATAAAATTTTGTCTGTCTGTTCCGAGCTTTTTAATGATAGTAACTAATATTATAAATGCGAAAGTTACTCTGTCTGTCTGTCTGTTACCTTTTCACGGCTAAACTACTGAACCGATTGCCTTGAAATTTGGTACAGGGGTAGCTTATGGTCCGGGAAATAACATAGGATATTTATCCCGAAATTCCCACGGGAACGCGAACTACGCGGGTGAAACGCTGGGGCGCTGCTAGTTCTGAATAAATTTTGATGTAATTGTAGATTAGTACATAAGGATACATTACAAGAGCGTCGATGGCGTAGGGGTTAAGGCCTTTGGCTTCAAATCGGAAGGTGTATAGTTCAAACCCCGCCGCGTATCAATGTGTTTTCGATTTTTTAATTCATATGTGCCCTTACGGTGAAGAAAAACATCGTGAGGGAACTAGTACAACACACATTCGAAGAAATTTTGAAGGTCGACTCATTCGTTAGATATTTAATTTACCGAATATAAGTACCTAGGTACTTAGAATCATGTTGATGAAGTACTTAAAATATTAAAAAGACAGTTGAACAGATTCAGCCAAAAATTGTGTATGTAGGTACCTATAACCTGGATCAAGTTACCTACTACTACTACTTTGTTAGATAAAAATAATATTTTATAAAATATTATTTTTACCAAAACAAAGTTTATCTTCGTTATAAATCGATCAGCCTAAGATATTATATTATAAAGTTAGTCGGCCAAAAGTTCAGAGATTTTTCGTCCGCTCGCTGTTTTCGGAAATAAAATCGAATTTAACTTTTAAAAAAGTACTCACCCGTTTCGAAAATATCCTGACTGCTGGTTTCCTTACTAAATAAAAAGCACACACCAATAATAACAATGAACCAAGTCATTTTTGCACTAAATCATTTATTATATCAAATAGGTATTTTATTTTTAAATTCACAGAAATAATCGTATTTTGTATGTTGTAACGGCAGCGGGCAGAGAAGGCGCGCGGGTCCGGATTGGGCGCGAGCGGCGGACACGCGTTTCAATTGGCGCGCTCGGCCGCAATAAGAGGTACCTACTGGTATGTAAGTCCAGGAGTGCGGGACTCCGCTACCGGCCGGCACCCGAACTCTGTTTCCGGAGCATCGCATCGCCGGTCCCCGCGCCTCCTCGCACCCGCCCGCTTTTCAAACACCGCTGGCCCGAGCGATTCATCATTTACCTTACACTTTTTAATTGGTGAGGTCATAACAATTGGGTCACTACAACTGGATTTACTTATTGTTTACTGGGAAACGGATATATTTTATTTTGGCCAGTTATTGCGCTTCCGGTTTGATTAACTTTATTGTTGGCGTCAATTGGCGATACATACGTTCCTCTTGATGAGATTTGTATGGTGAAGGTTCTTAATATGTACTTGTTGTGATTTTGTGAAAAGAGGACTTTTATAGTTATTCAAAGTAAAATTAATTGTAACAGTATACCTATTATTATAAACTGTTATAGTTGCAACTTTTCACTGTATTAGTAGTGTGACAAATACAATAATATTTTCTAATAACTTTATTATTAATGGGTAGATAAAATCAGGTAAGTATAATAAATGAGAAGATACTTAATAAAACATGTTTGTCTTTGTGCAACACATATATTAATTTAACAGTTATAAAGTATCTGTTTAAAACAGTAATGGTAACCCTGAATGTCTTTTAATTAAGAATATTGATATGAATAAAATTAATTCTAACTTATTAGGAAAAAAAGTATTGTATCAAACACTTGTCTTAATAGGAATTTAAAGTACAATTTTCATAGGTGCTAAGAATATAAAACAATTATTTGAGTTGTTTTAGAGATTTCACAAACAGAACAGTTAGTACTGCAATAACTGCACTCCCCACTGTGCCCACAATTATTTTCTTACTCTTTTTGTTACTTGAATCATTTGTCAGCATCTGTGAAACAAAGTAATTATACAATTTTGTTTTACATATTTACATGATATTGTGTCTAATGGTTTGTCTTGAAAAATATTTATAATACAGTTTTTCTTTGTATTTAATTATTGTGGGTGGTTGTCTGTTCAGTAAAATTTAATTGTAATATCCTCTGATATATATTTCTATAAATTAAGTTAAAGAACATAATTAGTTTGTATACAAACAAAAAATAAATATCTAAATGTATATAAGGTCTAGCAGAAAACTGATCACTTAGTTACTAGTACATGTATGTACCTATGAAAACACGATATTTACCTTCATTTTGGTATGAAGTGCTATGTCCATGGAATTTAGAATGTTTGTAATTTCATTCAAAGTCACCAATGCTACATCAGATGCATATTTGTCTCTGAACAAGAGACTGTCATAAAGCTTTGGTGTTTTCTTCAGGGCCAGTGTGTTGGCTAAGATACTCAAATAAATTCTATAGAGATGCTGGGAGCTTTCTTCAAGAACATCAGCTATTTCTATAGGATTTAAATTGATATGTTCTCTTGGACTGTAAATAAATTGTTTAATTAACAAAATTTTAATAAAATTTATGAGTAAACAAAAATGTTCTTTAATGTATTTTAATAGGCCGAAATTTTTTTACACTTACATATTTAATAGCAATTCTTCGTAAATAGGTAAATTTTTAACTTCTGTTATAAGTTTTTTCCTTATTTCAGCATCATCAACCCCAAGCTTACACAGATCTTCATCAGATAGTTCAGTTAGTGTAGTTTGGCCGATATTGTGCTTTCTACAACAATTTCAAATGTAACAACATTTTATAATATTACTTGAAAGCTAACAGCTAAAATGCTAAAGCGCTGAAGTTGCTATAATGTATTCATTTTGCCGTGAGACAAAATGTAAAACAAACCATGAAAAAGGTTATTTTGTATGTCATGTTTTATCAATAATACATAGAGTACTCCCTACTGACTACTTGATATTTAATTAATCTTTGAAATATAGAATATATAACATACTAGCTTTAGCCCTCAACTTCGTTCGCGTGTAATAATTATTTTAACACGCGACTTCATTTATGTAGAAGGTGAAAAAATAGTTATTCTGTGCTGCCGTGCACTAGCCGGGTCGCTTTGTCGTAGTAACTATTTAGTAATATGTGGCCTTAATCATAATTTTGCTGTAATGTTATTTTAAAATTAAGATATCTTCTAAGATACTTATTGAAATCAAATCATGTAAAAGGCAAATCTCTTTTAGATTAAATACTTTTGCAATGTAAGCGCAAAAAATGTGTTTTTTACGACATCACATTAGAAATCCCTAGATTTATCGGTGTTTCTCTACAATATCATGCATGTATTATACATATAAACTTTCCTCTGGTATCACTCTATTAAAAAAACCGCTTCAAAATCCGTTGCGTAGTTTTAAAGATTTAAGCATACATAGGGACGGACAGACAGCGACAGCGACTTTGTTTTATAAGTACTATTTAGTAACCATAGATGAAAGATTGGTTAGATACCGCGATACCTGATGAGATACATTATATTATTAATAGTTACTCGCATGTTCACACTGCCAGCGAGTAACTCTTATAATCACGGATGAACAGTTCAGTTCATCCGTGATCATGGCGCTTGCAACAGCGTAGCAATATTGGAAACTCGAAATCACTACCTTTGAGCAATTGGTAGGGAATAAGACACTTTGGCCATAAAATACCTGGAAATTTAATGAAATACCGATAATGCGTCTCGGAGATTTTTTGTCGAAGCATATACAACAGCCCGAATCAAATGATTGACATACGTTACGCGCGTTTTTTAAAATATGCAGAATTAAATGTATTTTTTTATAATCTAACTGAGATATTTTCTTAATTTTTTTGCGTAAGAACACTCTACAGAGTCTTAGAAAACTACAAAAGAAAAAGCCAAATCGGTCTAGCCGTTCGCAAGTTATGACGTGATAACGGCAAACGGGTTTCATTTTTATATAATATAGACTAGCGGTGCCCTGCGGTTTCACCCGCGTAGTTCTCGTTCCCGTAAGAATATGGGGATAAAATATGCTAAAGACCTTCCCACTGAATCACTCTATCTATTAAAATAAACCGCATTAAAAATCCGTTGCGTAGTTATAAAGATCTAAGCATACATAGGGACATCAGGACATAGGGACATAGAAAGCTACTTTTTTGTATATTGTTTTTGATGATTACACGAAATTTGTTTCTTGAAGTATTATTTTTACACAGTTTCACCACGCAAACTGACATTTTACTACGTATTATGTTCAAATTTTAATAAAACATTTGGAACATACGCCTCACAGACAGCTTGCAGTGTGACTGGCTTGGATACGCCGAGTGTAGTATTTGTTGCCGCATTTGACTACGTCGGCGATACCTACCAAACACAGCGAAACCAATTCTTCATCTAAGGTAGTAATAGTAATGACGATGATAATTGACATTACTAAAACCTAAAAATGCTGTGAATCTCAAACTATGGATACATTTTAATACTACTAAATGAAGGTGAACAGTCATTTTAAGTAATGAAAGTAAAATTAATAGTTTTCGTATTTAGCCGGATTGTACCCGTCATTTTTACTCTTGATCAACTTGTTGACGTGAGTGTTTTCTTCCCGATTATATAGTAAAGTATATTGTAAATTTTTGATATTTTTTTGTTTAAAGTAATTATTGTATTATGTTTTATATTCAGTTATCGTTAAATTTCTGTTATCTGAACGTTGATTTTGATGAAAATAAGTGAACCTGGTTCAAACAGCGCTTGCACTTTTACTTCACCGAAGATCCAAACAGACACCAAGGTGTTATTAATATAATATATTTAAATACGTAGAAGAGACTTGGCCAAAGATTCGTATCCCTACAAAAAATATATTGTATATAACGACTTCACGAGCCTCCGTTTACCGATTTGTAAAAGAAAAAAAGGAAAATCCATGTTGGAGCTCTTCTTCTTCTGAGGATCACCAATAAATAGTTGTTTATTTATTTTGTAGTAAAACAATTCAGGTGCTTACATGAATTGTTTTTACTTGTACTCAACTCATCCTGTTTATTACCTTTTTATTGATTTTTACACTTAACTAAATTACTTATAGACGACTTATCAAAGATGCCTACTTAGTCTTATTTTACTTTCATATTTATAACTCTAAAAAAAACAATATATTTTTCGCCTAAAAGAGCTAAAAGTTTGACAACCAGTATTTCTTTGTTTACATTTTGTCTCACGGCCAAATGAATGAACTATAGTAACTACATATTCGTTTTACAACAACCTATAACAAAACTACAGAGATTCCAGAATGCGGAAGCGTAGGTATATACAAAATACAAAAAGAAGAATTAAAAAGTCAGTACAGAAATAAATAAGAAATAAAAAGAAACCTATTAGAATAAGTATTAGATTTTGTCTTATGTATTCATATTCATATAATAAAATAAATGTATTATGTATATAATTAGTTCGGCTTAAGTATTTATCTAACAGGAAATATCTTACCTAAATATATTCACATATTTTTCAGCTCCTATGCCTATTAATAATGCAGTAATAGTTACATCAAACTCTGTGGGATCTATTTTACTTATAGACGTATTAATTGCAAGATCTTTTTCGCCTCCCATTTTTTTATTATTATTTTTTAATATCCATTAATAACAGCACAACTCTCCCGTCGATTTTAATATTATTTTATGTTTTGATGGTTTGCCGTTTGAAGAACAAACAAAACTTTGATTGATCTATGATTGACAATTTACAATTTGTTGACATTTTCTGATCATGACAGTGACGTGTACGTCATTAAGTGACATTGACAGAAAGGAAGTTTCGTTACTCAGGGATACACTCTATGGATACACTTCACCGTGGGCACTTCCAAAGATATATAAAATACAGGGTGGTGGCCACCCATATGTAGATATGCCCAAATAGATCGGTCTGTGGGGTGAAGTCTGAAACTATAAGAAATACTTATTATATGATGATAATGAAACATTATTTCTATCTAAAAATAGCTTGTGTACCTACCTTTTTTTTTTTTAACGCTGTGAAAATGCATAGAACTGCATACCACCGTGAGCCGATATTGGGAGGATTGTGTACCTGTGATATCTAAAATTGTAAAATGATTAAAATGCAAAAAATTGTATCCTGCTGAGTGAGTGTTAGCAAGGGAATCGAAAGAGCACAAGGTGTAACACATTTGCACTCGAGTGCAACCCGTTATTTCTTTGATTAATAACAAAAAAAACAACAAGTATATTTTATTTAATAATAATTTATTTAACACAAGAATTTGGGGTTACCAACAAAGTTTTTACTGATCCGGATGTTGTTTACATGGTAGGTACTATCAATTACTTACATACTTATGTCTTTTTAAAAGTGATTCAATTATTTGAACCTATGTTCGAACATTTTCAAATCCAAAAAACTATAATAGTCTATGTAGGTAGGTAAGCTCCCGATACGAGATAAGTGGATACAAATAAAAACATGGTAAGTTCACCTACTGGAAATTTCTTGCCATTTATGCAGTAAGTAACTTCGCGCAACGGTACATATTCCCTATTGAAGTACCTATCTATCTCTACTCCGTAGGGAGCTAGCTATTATATTTTCTTTATGTACTTACCTACTTGCAGTAAGTACCAAGTAGGTATAAACCTAGTTTTAACGATCGAAAACTTGCTGACGTCTTAATAGGTAGAATTTTATTATGAAAGTAAAATGCAATTTATGACACACATGGACATGACTAATATGTACTTACTTATTACATTTTCAGCTAATATACTAATACAAAATTGGCAGTTATCTTCTGTAGTAAAAATTTTACTACAATATAATACTTATATTCATTTCTCCATAGGGAGTGATGAGCACTTATTGAAAATCAAAAGTGGCTGCAAAGTTTCATGAAATTAATTTTATACTTACTACTATTTTTGAGCTTGATGTCCCTTTAATACACTACCTACCTAGAAACTCTCAAGGAAAATGGGAATCTGTTTTTTTATATTTGATAACCCCGATTTACAATAATAATGTTAAATATATAATAATTGAGCAAATATCTAAAATTGTTAAAACACTGACCAAATCAGAATTTCACTTGGTTACACCAAGTAAGTAGATAAATTAATACTTACACATAGGTACCTAATAATAACTAAAGAAGATAAGCTATTTTGAGTCAGTCACTCTTATCTAATATCTCTAAGAATTGAGCAATTTTGACGTTGATACAAAAATAATAAATAATTATAAGTACTTATATATAATTTACATAGGGTCTTTGATTTTATTTGCTACCTGTCAAGTATAAGTATAACAATTTCTTTCACATTTAAAGATAACTATTTAGGTGACTTTCTGTGTGAGGTCTCGCAAGATTTTTATACACTGCTTTTTGCCCGTCGCATATAAAAACCTATTTTCTATTTCAATTACAAAATAATATTTAAGTACTTGTAAGTAAGTATACGATTTTTTGCACGTCTAGACATGAATTTAAATAACTAAGTAAGTAAGTATATAAGTTATAGGACATACCTACCTATCATCAAATCTAAGTACTTACTTACTTACCTATAGGTGTTGTGGTTTTCCGTAGAATGTACAACAAAACTTTATAAACTGTTTCGTAAGAAGATCTTCGCTTTGCTTTGCTTTTTTCTAATAACTAAAAAATAATCCTAATACCTCATTGATTTATTTATCTAACTTTTGTTAACTATCTAAGTCTAGTCTAACTTTTTTATTAATTTATAGGTATTAGTGCGATAGTTGAGAATCTCAACTATCGCACTCAACTTGAGATAACTACACACTTTCCAAGAATTTTCCAATATCGGAAAGGATTAGGCTACCTACTTGTTATATACTTATACATTTATGAAATTATGATTTTTTTAAATACCTACATACTTTCACACTGAAGTTTATGAACTGATACGATCTTCAAGAGTTTTATTCTTACGAGACTGACAGACAGCCATCAATTCGGATATGAATAATGGAATACATCCAGTGGCGTAGCGTAGTGGGGGCGGCAGGGGCGGCCCGCCCCGGGCGGCACATTTTAGCGGGGCGGCAAAATTTCACAATAAATAATAAAAATATTTGAACCATTTCATATTTTTAACGCAACTACAAAGGACCGATTGAAAAGAGCATGGAATTTTTCATTACTTATTCTGTAACGGATTCGGGGAATCCCCTTTCTTTGAATGATGTTTTGTAGCGACTGCTGGCAACACCGTCTACGACTTGCGGGGATTCCCCGTATTTTATTTATTGCTTGGATTGTTTATGGCTAACAAAACAACAGCGAGAATGACTGACGATTCAAACAAAGTTTTATTGATGTCTCGTATCGTAATTTACGTTACGCTTTAAAGCTCACATCAAGCTATACACTCGCAGTTCAAGTTACGAGCTTATGCGTTTGTTAATAAGAATGGTGCAAAGTCCAAAGTGTATAGGTTGACGCGTTCTTGAGTGTACCTGTTATAAAAATGTATCAATGTACAATAAAGATGATTGTAAAACTTAGATAAACTTTTTTATTTAAATGTATGTTATGTAATGTATAGTATACATTAAATTGAAATATCTAAATAAGAGGGCGGCAAAATTGTCTTCCGCCCCGGGCGGCCGACACCCACGCTACGCCGCTGAATACATCTGTTGCATCTTATATCAAATGGTTTTAAAATACAAAGTTCGGTGATCTCGAGTGGTTATTAATCTCTCCTATCGTCTATTTTTGATTGATGGATAGGTGAAGTTGGTAGCTTAAATATGCTTTCTACCTACCTACATTGAATATGCTGGCCTAATTTGTTACTAACTCGGTAGATATAGAAACTTATGTCAACAATGTTTGAGTTTATACAACCAGAATGTTACAAGAAATACTTAATACATAGTTTCGAAGAATTATAACCAGTAATAAAAATCAATAACATTATCTTCAACCTAAATTACTGCATCTACAATGTAGTCATATAATAAATACAATAGCTACATAGGTATGTTTACATAAACCTTCGACAACATCAAACAGGAAAACATGTTTTTACCTTGATAAAACTATCTAGTTACTCATATATATCTAAGTATATATTTACAAAAATATTTTGATGAAATCACAATTACAACTACTTACATATTTAAATGCATTATTAAATGTCGATGTTTTCGAAGCGCTCATGGCCCAGTGCTACCCGCGGATCACTTGTGATCCGTGCGGTTAAGCAACGTCTGGCACCGTCATGACTGTGATGGGTCATTACTAAAAATGACTTTTAATTTCATGAGCGTTTCCGTGCTTCGGAGGGCACGTAAAGCCGTCGGTCCCGGTTGTCGTACTAACATCTTCGACAGTCGTTACGGGTAGTTAGAGCCCTCAAAAGTCTAACATTCAGTTTAACCAAGAATGTCGTATAGCCCTCTGGGTTGTGAAGGTCTGATGGCAGTCGCTTCACGTAAAATACTGAAATTCTGCCAAATCTGGTTAAACTGAAAACCGACCCCAAATAGACATGGGATAAAGGTTCGGAAAAAGAAGATTAAATGTCGATGTTTTAGAGTACAAAAATGCCCTACTACTTACACTACAATTTAATATTTATAAAGGTGATAAATTATCTACTATCGCTTTAATTCCTTGCCACGTTTCCCGTGCTGTTGAGACTATTTGTGAACCGGGTAGAAGGAATCCGTAGGGGCCGAATGAATCCCGGAGGTCCACGTGGTAGGAGAATTTTATTCCAGCGCGAGCCTTAGCCCAGTCATGGGACATTCCTGATGCAGGTTGCCTTACTTCTGCTGCTGTTCCCACCTATATAATTATAAAATACATATAAGTATTAATAGATATATTTTATACTTACCTACATACAGTATTGCGAGAAGATAATATTCAAATTTAATGCCCAAATAAATAGGTACCTATATAATTAAATGATAAATTGATGCCTAGCAACTAGTCTTATAATAAATGCGGATGCATCGCAGACAGAAATTACCGTTAACTTTCAAATTAAGAGTTTTTTGTATTCCTTTTATTCAAATTAAATTTTAATATTATTAAGTTTAACCTCATTGAATGCTTCTTCGTCATACTTATAAAGTATGTAAAATGAGTCTATTAATACAATAAGTATAATGAAATACAGACTCAAAGAATAAACAGGTCAATCACATAGTGACGATCAATGCCATTTAATTAATAATAATTTGCATTGTACTCGTATGACCGAAGTACGTTAACATCAACATAAGATAATGTAACATAGCAGCGACTCGTAGCTTCACCCGCGTAGTTTCTTTCCTGTGGCCATACCAGGTTAGAATATAGCCTATGTTACTACTTGAAAAGAAAATCTAATAATTAATGAATTTTCCAAATCGGTCTAGTAGTTTCGGAGGCTAATCTTTCCTCTTTATAATATTGATAGCTTTTGCCCGCGACTTCCTCCGAGTGGAATTCTTAAGAAAATCCTATAAAACTTCCGGCAGAATTTGCATGTTCCCCTTTTCATCCCCTTGGGGGTAGGATTAATCAAAATCCTTTTTTAGCAGATGCCTACGTCATAACAAACAGCCCGGTCCATCCAATGGTTTGGGCTGTGCGTTGATAGATCACTATGTCAGTCAGTCAGTCACCTTTGAGTTATATTATACTAGCAGCGCCCCGCGGTTTCACCCACATAGTTCCCGTTCCCGTGGGAATTTCGGAATAAAAAGTATCCTATGTTCTTTCCCGGACCATAAGCTACCCCTTGTACCAAATTTCAAGTCGATCGGTTCAGTAGTTTAGCCGTGAAAAGGTAACAGGACAGACAGACAGAGTTACTTTCGCATTTATAATATTAGTTAGGATTTAGACGTAGGTAGTACCAATAGGTAGTCTTGTTGTCTTATAATGAACGTTACAAAGATCAAGAGAACGTTACAAAGAAGAACAGTCCAAAAAAACTAAACTTATAAGTAAATGTAGATTTTATATTTAATTCTCTCATAATAATGGTTACCGTAAGAAAGTTAGTGGTTACAATAAGACTTTCCCGTTAAAATTAACTTTATTTTGTTGAAAGTCATTCACACAACCAAGTTTCAACTAATCATTGCACGTTTGTCCTTATATAGGTACTCGTACAACTTGTATATGAGGTATAACGTGTTAGTTTGTGTAGCCGAAATCTTACTGTATAAGTAAATATAAATAAGTATTTATATTACATATTAAAATAAGTACCTAAGTATCTGTTCTATTAAGTACTTACTTATTTTAGATGTAGGTGAAAATATAATATAGAATGCTACATGCAAGTAGTGTATCGTGTGTACATCGTATTTACTTATACATAACATGTGGGAAATTATTCCCACCCAAGTTTTTCTGGTTTAGCCTAAAGTTATGTCGAAACCTACTTTGGACACATTTTATGATTGATAGACACATTTTATGAATAGTCTAATCAGGAATTTGCACTATTTCAACTACGAAATTGTTTCATTAAGTAACTACGCGAGAGTTATCGTAAAACATTTAGCTCTAAGATTGGACCATTGCGACAGGCATTAAATGACAACTAAAAAAAAAAATAAGATAAGAAATGTTTAGGAATTATAACCATTTTCTCCAATTGTAATGATTTCTTGTACCTGGTACTTGGTTCCGTACATGTCAGCCAGTGCTGCAGTAGCCAGCTTCCCCATCTCCATCAGGATCCCATCGTCAGCAAACGAAGCATGGGAATGGGAGCTCGGTATCAGCCATGATTGGGAGTACGCATGTAGCGATATAAACACCTAAGTAACAAAATTACAACAGTACAATAAATAAAAAAAAAAAGTCACACAGTAGGTAAGAATATTATAAATCCGGCAAAGTTATCCCTCTCTCAATTTAAGATTATTTTTGTAAAATAATATTTCTTTAATTATACGACGCTTTAAACAGTCTTTAGTAAGAAGGTACTATGAGTATATCCGTAGATTTAACCTTCGAACTTTCGCATATTAAAACAACTCGACTTGATATTTAATTGTAAGCTTTAAGTTCTGTGATAAACATTAAAGTCTAAAGTGCCAGCAGACGTAACGAGGACGAGTATATACTAGGTGTCGACTATACTCATTTGAATTCCATATTATGTTATTTATGGCGGGTCAGTATCGGATTGAAATAGCCTGATTAAGTAGGTACTCTAAATTATGTATAATTCATGGTTTTTTAAAAACAAACTATAGGGCTGATACATTTTCGGTCGGTCCCGACCGTCAACTCAATGTCGAACAGTTGTTTTATCGCAGAATTGACAAAGGTCCCAAACTAGAGAGGTTTCTTTGCGTAACTATAATTGTACATTAATGATGAACCCACATGTTTAGATGTAAGTACTTTTGTATGTCGAAAGTTTATATGAAAATGTTTTGAAAGTGCCGATATGGCCGAATAACGTATTCTGCCACAATTTCTCGCGATCAATGTGCGGTCTACCTTTACGGTTTTGAACCAATGATAAATTACTGCACTTGCCATCGCAGCTATTTATTGCTGACAATTTCTGATTTCTACCAACAATAACAGTAGATAGTAAAACAAGTTTACCTATAATAAAAATCTGATGTCATTTCTTGGTTGTATCTTTCTAGAATGAGCTCGTTGGATTGTTTAGACTCGTCTCCGGTCCAGTGAATGGACGTATTAAGGCAATTACAAGCTCTAACAACGTGTTATCATGGTATGTGCATCGAGTACAAACAAACAAGTGAGCTGGGCTGGGCGGCTTCGTGTAATAGAAACCGACCAGTTGCCTTAATTATACGGAACTCTTTGTTAAACTCAGGGTATGCAGGTGAAATGTGAGTGTACATCACTATTGTTTGTTATTATACGTGTCTTGTAGCTTTTTAATCAACTCATTTTATACATTTTATCAGTAAAGTTAAGCGAAATCACAAAAACACACATCTCAACCAATCAAAAGCCTAAACTTTAACTGCCTTTATACTGGCTTTTAACACATATTTTACACACACTTTATAAAGTTGTAAACTCGTAGGCAGGTATTTAGTTTATAGCCTTCGCTGTTTATTTGTATGTCAGAATAATGTACAGTCATGCACACATCTACGTTAATTGTTGTAGATTCTAACTAACATTCATTTAGACAACTTGTGAAAGAGTTCATAACATTAATATTTTAATTATGTTTTTGTGGAAAATATTTAATTTATGTATTTGTTACCTTAATTAAGCCTCTGTGTTCCGTTAAGAACTCGGAGACCGCTCTGGTTTCGGGCTCGCTGAATGGATGAGATCCGGCGTAGTTGTCAGCGCAGGGGTCCGTGGAGGAGTCCTTCTCGCCCCAGTGGTAGTCCCAGTTGCGGTCTGCGTCCACCCCCACGCACTCCGTTTGACCCCAGTTCCAAGGAAACCTAAAAACGTATGTGTATAAATTCTCGAAAATAGCATTTCAATAAAAAAATTCGATTCTCTCAACGCAAGCTGTGTAATATTATGGTCAATTTTTTATCCATAACAACCGTAAACTAATAATTATAAAGCTGAAAAGTTTGTTTGTTCGCGCGATGCGCTTATTTTGGGAACTATTACCTAGGTACTACATTATTTCTAACTGAAAACATATTTAAGTGGAGCAGTAGTAATTAACGTGGAACAATGTGGCACAGATTGTTTTACAAATTCATTGTGTAAATTAGTATAATTTGTTATGAATTATATTTTTTGACAAAATAATCTGAATTGTGAATTGATTAATAGTCAAGCAAACTTGTGCGTTATTTTAAATTGGCTCTAAAATAAATAGAACCATATAAACAGATTTATAAATAAATTGAGTTTGCCGCTTACATTTATTATAGCTCTCACATCATTTTTTTTAAATTAGAGATTTACTGGCAGAGATTACCTGTCATAGCGTGCACAAATTTTCTCATACATTTTTTTAATTTACTTTCACGGGAAACCTGTTGTCTTATAGTTCATTAGTTACACATATTAGGTACGAAGAAGATTTAATACTTAATGAAATTATAACTGTCAGTTAGACAGGTTAGATTGGCAACCGAAGATAAAAATGAATAGTATATTATTACATTAAGGATCTACATATTGATTGAAGGTAAGCATTTTAAACTTTGAATAGCTCAATCAATAAACTAAATATTTGACTATTTTTAGCCGGTGATTGTATATCATCCCGAGACGGCTATTCATCATCTCGAGAAATTATTTTGACATGACCTCTAAAAGTGTCTGAAGTTATTCACTTTGTAGAGTTAATCTCATGTTAATCTATAGTACGAGTGTCTGATTGATATTTCAATTATCATATATGACGTAGTAATTTTGAACCCTGTCAAAATTTATTCAGCATTGAATAGAGGAAAGTTGTGTCACAGTTTAGGGGTCTCTTAAATCACATCGAAATCTATTCAAAAGTATTTTTCAGATCATAATATAGAAGGACTCTTCTAAATCCAAACTATATAAAATATAACATAATGCATCTCTACTCTATAAAACCGCAATACATATTATCCAGATCACAGTATAAATATCGTAGATCTAGATTATAGAACTGATTGACAGCCACAAAAATACTCGTATATTTAATGAAAAGTAACATCCAGGACACTTAATTGTAAACAACTTCAATAAATTGTTAATACCTAAATATAGACAAGTTGTTTCTAACTGTACTTTCTCTAATCCACAAGTAAGCTTTGAAATAACTTGAATGAAAGAATCATGTTAAATAAAAGCACTTACAAATTAATATACATACTTACAAGTGTTTTTTTTTAATTAAATTAACGTTTCGTTATTAACTTTGTTTATAATTGAATAGCATTATTTTAAGATGACATTAGGTAAGTATGTGTTATTTCTTGTTTATTTACCCTTTCATGTTCAACTCAGATTTTGAATGTCTTGTTCTAGTGCACGGTTCTATAATTTTGTTTTATTCGCATACTTAATCGGTGCAAAAGGTCGTTGTGTTTATAAAGTTTAGTTGGCGGCAGTAAAGAGGTTTCACTTACCAGCCGACGTAGTAATAATCAGAGTGGTCAGGTAACCGCGACCGGGTTTTTCTCCACAGTCGGTCGTGTGTGTGAGAATGTTCGTATCCGTCGGGGTTTACAACCGGCATTATGTAAAACTCTGCCTGTTTTAGGATTTCCATCTCTGCGCCTACAAACAAAATATAATATTACTTAGGTACTATCACACTAATTAACTAGGTACGCGTTTAAATCCTCCTAAATTGCTAACCTTTCATTTATATGAGAGGCTTTCAATAAGAACTTATCTAACACCTACTTATAGATCGATACTTTACCTAGTACAAGTACTTAAAGTATGTAATTATGTAGAAGATAATTATAATTTATAAGGGAAATATGAACAGATAATTATTGAAGTACAGTATAGTCTGTTGAACATATTAAAAATAAGAAACACATAAGTATTTTATAAAATCGTTGATGAAATGAATGTCTCACCCATTCCTTTTTCTCCTTCGACTAAAGTATGAATGATCCAGGTGGCAACAGCAGGAGCGATCCATTCTCTCGCGTGGGTGCCAGCGTCTATCCACACAGCAGGTTTCATCCGAGAACGGAGTTTCCACTTCTTTTTATTATCTTTAGTATTCTCTTCCTTTGTTACGGAATCGTTCGATGGTAAAGAAATCTATAAAATAAATTATTCTTAATAAGTTATTCAAAAATCATATTTTAAATTTTTTTTTAAGATAAACAATAAATGTGCTACCTTAACAACTACCAACGGAAGCCCTTCAGAAGAATGCCCCAGAGGTATTAATTCCACTAATTCCGAATATGAATGCTGCAGGTACTCCAGATACCGGAGTATGTCCGCATACCTATGATACCGTCTCCACGTCATCGGATGACCTCGTAACTGCTCCAACTCAATCCTTTGCTTCTTCGACAGGCGTGGATTCTCGTACGTTATCGCTTTCTACAATATAACAAATGTTATTTAACTTGCTTTAAATCTACCTCTTAAAATAGTTATCAAGACGTTTTATTAAACGTACCTGCAAGTCCCATATGACGACATCGAAATCTATTTTAGAGGATTTCAAATGATCCTTGACGTCCATCAGTAGGTCGGGCGGGACCAGCAGGTCAGTGGACCCGTTGAGCGACGGCGCCGTCCACCACATGACACCCGACCCCTGCGCTTCCTCCTGCAGCTCCAGAAGCTCATGGACTTTCCACTGAACATCTGGATACGTGCGTAGTAATTGATACCCTTTGTAATTTTTTCTCAACGATTTCTTCGTAGATTTCTTATCTGAAAATTGTTAGTAATTAGTCGACAAGATAATACATAAAACCTACTTTTAATTAGTCCGTTAATTAACAAGATAGATACGGGAAAGCATGTAAGGTACATCACGATATGTTTTTTAAATAAGACCACTTATAAACTGTATAAGTATGTAATAACACATGAAAGTAAGATAGTACCTACTAATGATAATGTCCTCACTTTCGAAGTCAGGGGCGTTTAGAATTAGACGCGATTTCTATCTGCGTTTACTTTATGCAGATTAGATGAGCGATATTGCAGATATCCCAATTTGTATAAATATATATCATTCACATTAGTATAAGTACTAAGTATTTGGTTTATCATTAACACATTAATTAAAATAAAACTCATTAAAGTATTTTAATCGAGTTAGTCGACTATATTTGGCACATTTGCATAACCTGTTATATATTTATATGTATAATCAAATTAAATTCTGTACACTTTATTGTATTTTTGTATTGAACAAAATGTATGTAATATTGCTTACTTGTACTGGTATCGGTCGCGAGATAAGCTCCGTCGTCAGCGTCTTCAGTCGCAAGAAGTGCTTGGAACCAGTTGGGCTCTGTCGTGGGAGGCATCGCGGTTGTTGTACTCGTCGGCACAGGACTAGGATTCTTCGGTTTCGGGGATTCGAACCAACTACCCCCAAACCACGACTTTGGCCCAACGATCCAGTCGTATATCTTTGTAAAAAATCCTGAAAAATAAATCTTTTTAATCCTGTTGACAATGTGTGCGTTTTATTATGTAGGTAACGTGTGTTGCTTGTGAGTGTTGGTTCTCATTACTCATTTTATAGGTAGTCAATTGATATGGTATTCTTGCTAGTTGGATTAATCGCGACTATTAGTTACGTTTTTAAGGAGAAACGTTTTTAATGTCAGTAGGACAAATGTCTCGTGCGAGAGTCGGACCGGGTGCGCGCAGGCACACCACGCGCCCCGCTACGATCATCGATTTCCGTATAAACTCACTTAGCGCACACGACAACCTTATCACAGAATAAAGTATTTATTCTCTATTGGCATTTGTTATGGTCTGGGTGTTTACTTTGTATGTAAGTATTAAAAATAAAATATTAAAAAAATGTTTATTCGTTGTGTTTTCGATAGTTTTTAGATTTTTATGTTGTGTTTAGATTTTGATTAGTTTGGGACTAAATGGCGATAACGATAAGTGATGTGATGAGTGTCCGCATATATTTATTTATTTTTCACTACTTAAGGGTTAGATTTTCAATTTTTTGAAAATGTTCATCCTTGCTGGTATTTAAAAGACGTTCACATGCATAATACTCGTATAGGTATACATCTTTAACTTAATATGTAAGTTAAGTAGTGTTTTTTTGCCAAAGTGAAAATAAGGAATTAATGGAGAAAGTAAAGATATCTGTCAAAGGAAAAGTACTAGAACTATAACTATAATGTTTTAATAAGTTATTATAAAACATGAACTCAAACCAACAACTCCCTCAATTAAAGTGCGAATGTCAAACCAAATCCATTAAGAATAATTGCGAACAATTACCGCGACATAAAAGTGTCTGTTTCTAACATTAATTATATACATAGACCTAAATTATTCAGAGTATGCATTCATCATGAACACGTCGACTTGACTGACAATGACTGCTCAACATGACAACATGAACTCTTGACTTCGAACCTTTATACGAAAGTTATTAAAAATAATTATTTTTAAATACATCCTATATACTCGTACAGTGGTACATACTTTTTAAACAACACGTCGGCTTATAAATATTTAATGACATGTTATATTTAATAATTTTAGTTTAAAGTTTTTAAGAAAATGAATATGATAATTCTCTTATTGTTTTTATTACCCTCTATATATGTACGATCATTCCAAACTAGTTGTGCTCCGCGGTTTAAGCCGCGTAAGTTTCGCTACTGTTGTTCGTAGCGTGAAGTTACCTTTCTCGACAAACGAGCAACACTAAAAGATTTTTTCAAATTAAACCATAATTTTCTGTGATTAGTGCGTTCAACATACTTTTTTCTTTTGCTTATAGTATTTTATTAATAATGTTAAAGTAGTTTGTTTGGGGTACCGTCACAAGTTCATTTACAATTCATCGAATTAACAATTACCAAAAGCAATATTGTCATTTTATGTAAGTACTTAGTAATTAAATTAAGTAGATACCTTTTCTTTTAAAGTGCCTACCTCATTTATAACGGGTACAAAAACAATTATTATTATGATAAATTCGATTACTATCACAAAAACAGTTACAATTCAATAGATAAAGTTATGAGTGGTGGTGGCATTACTTATAGAGAAAAAAACGAATTGCGGATGTACAGTGAAAGTAAAATAATACAAATGATAGACAGTTAAAATCTATACAAGGACGTACTTACACAGACGAGTAATTCGAAAGACAAACTAATGCATATCGTAATTAAATTTAAAAAACAACTGTGGTGTACGAACGACCACCGCGCATGATTTAAAGATAAGCAAGCAACATAATTACAGTTGAATTTTAACGTGTGTAAGAACTTAATAAGGTTTGATCCCAATAGTTTAATAAAATATCTAATATATAAAATTCTCGTGTCACAGTTTTCGTTGCCATACTCCTCCGAAACGGCTTGACCGATTCTCATGAAATTTTGTAAGCATATTCAGTAGGTCTGAGAATCGGCCAACATCTATTTTTCATCCCGAAATTCCTACGGGAACGGGAAAGGGAACCACGCGTGTGAAACCGCGGGGCGCAGCTAGTAACTTTATAAAAATTTAACCTTATCACGACATATTCGTACACACATACTATTTCACAAAAGGTAAATAGTTGCCGGGATTAGTGTGCAAAAGTCTTTTGGAACTTAACTCTTAGTAAACAGAATTACTACTTAAGTAGGTACCTATGTATATGTTTTATCAAAATAAAAATTCCCAGTAAGTATTTATGTAACATTCATTGTATACGGTTTTAATAGTAAACATTTAATATCGTGATTTGGAGAGGACAATTAAATGTACATTACTAGTGCATTACAAATAAGCGTAGAAATAATATTTTCTACGCTTTCATAATAATGTTTTTATTTTATTGTTTATATTGAAATACAAAATTTCTATTTCTTCAAATAATTCGTAATATTGAGTGAAGTACCCCGCTATTATCGCTGTATGTGTGAGGTAACCACCACGAGACGATATGGCATTTTTATTCATAGAGTGTAAATGTAAAGTAATATAACCTACTTACTCGCTTCTATTAATTACTGTTCTTAAACGCGAGTAAAAACATTGTACTTAGAGATACCGGTACTATCAACTGTCGGGACGTTTTAGCCACTTTCTTAATGGCATTTTTTATTACCTTATCTACTTATCACGTCAAAACTACCACTATACAGTTTGTTACATATGTACTTGAAAGTAGACCTACCTAAGAACAAACCTGATTTTGCTGGTTTTTTTGATGTTTTCTTTGCTTTTTTATTTAAAAAGAATGAAGATAGCCATCCCGTTTGTTTAGGCGGGCACGTCGTTTTCTTGGTTGGTGGTTTGGTCGGTTTGGGAGCAGGCGGCGGGGGTCGCGCGGTCGGGCGGCGCGTCGTCGGGCGGCGCGTCGAGGGTCGCGGGCGGCGCGTCGTCGGAGGGCCGCGGCTTGACGGGGGGCGGCGGGTGCTCGCAGGCTTCTTCGTGCTTCGCCTATAACTGTTATGGTGCACTTCTGACGACTGCACCAGTACCAATTGCTCCTCCACGTTCACCACAGGTCGTTTAGTCACCGAGTTAGGTTTCACAAGAGGGGGTTTCGTTACTATGAAATTCGTATGACTCGCTATATTAATGTTAGTCGTTTTTATGATTTTTTTCTCATCACTTTTATCCGTTTTTATAGTATAATTCACTTTGGGGAGTTTACTTCTTATGACTACTTTGGTTAGGGGGGTGGTGCGCGGCGGCGATGTGGTCTCTTGCGAGTAGTCGTAGTCATCGAACAGGAGGAACGGGTCGTCGGAGTGTGGCGGCGGGCGGGCGGCGAGCACCGCGCACGCCAGCATCGCGAGCAGCGCCGGGCGACGCGCCATGTGTCGGCCGTGTGTGCATGGCGAGCTGCGCGCGCACTGTCTGCCGCTCGCCTGCCCTCGCCGTACCCACCACTCCACCACTCGCCACCCGCCTCTATATTTTCGCTTTCAACTCGCTTCCATTGACTAGGTCACCCCACCAGGTTACTCGACCATTCCACGCCATAACCACTTTGATCATAGTCAAGGGAGTGATAATGTTCTTGTTGATCCGCATTTTACTTGAAGTACCTCGGGAAACATTGAGTATTACTACTGTAAATGAAAGGATGTAGGTAATTTTGTATGTTCCAAATGTTCCTATAATTTCTGACATATTTTCTGTTTATTTATCTCGTGAATTGGTTGAATTTATTGATAGTTGCAGATTTTATAGATGTTGTTAACAGTTACCAAAATAGATAATTTGTCTTATAGCCGAATAGATGCACAGAGACACGTGTACAAGTAATAAGTAAACACATCGTAATGTAAATGAATCCGATACATGCAAAAATAACTTTGAATAAAGAAAAGACATCAACGCGCTTGGTTTAGGTGAATACGCTTTTTTTGTGAACGAGTTTGTGTTTACGAGTACATTATACTAGGTATATTATAAAACTCAAAGTCTAGACAAAGATTTATTTAATTAGCTTAATAATTCATTCATGTACAGTTTTAGTACACAGTTTGAAACAATAAAAGTTTTGCTTCGCTTATAGCTAATGGCACTTTACATTAGTAACATTTGTGGTTAAACATCCAAATTTACGAAAGTGTTTCGACTTTTCTAGACTAACTTAATATAAAACTACATATTTGCTTAAAAATGATGAACATAATAGGTAGATATTTCTGCGAAACGTTTATCGATTTTCACCTATTGTTGTTGTATGTAAAATATTCAATTCGTATGATTAAGTTGACCATGCGTGGTAAATAGTTCACTGTTTATGGTTCGATTCGCACCGCACACGCGCATTAGGGCACACATCAACAGTTTAAACAAATAACATACTGACACAAACATGGCGAACATTTTCCATTGTTATATATAATGATTATCATTAAGTTTGTACATACAGTATGATTAACTCTCTCTCTGTTTTGTGTTTTATAAGATGACTAGCTGTGGCCCGCGGTTTAACCCCCGTTAACTTCTAATAATGTCCTATTGTCTACAAGTTACAGCTTTTCTTGTTAAATGGGCTTCTTGATAAATCTAACACTGAATAGTTATTTGTTATACAAGAGTGCAAAGTTGCTTTTTAACCGGGGCTCCAGTTGAGGACCGAGCCAGCGAAGGATTCTAAAATTAAAAAATAAGAATCCTGAGCGTTAGCGAGGGACTCAAAGGAGCACAAGGTTAAAAATTGTTTGCACTCGAGTGCAACACATTATTTTTCATCCCCCCTCAGCGAGGAAATTACTAAAATGGAAACATAAAACAATCACAATATTAAATGAAAAGAAAATATCACGCGCAAAGCAAGCAGCCAGCGAAGGATTCTTATTTTGAATCTCCAAAATAAAATCAAAAATCTCTTAGTGGTAGCCTACTCCCCCCAACAAACACTCGCGCCAAATTTCAGCTCTCTACGACCAGTAGTTTCAGCTGTGCGTTGTCTGTCAGTCAGTACATCACTCAGTAACGCAGGAGTTTTATATACTTGTATAGATAGATGTACTTTTTAGTTGGTTGGGAAACTTGTTCACTGGACCCGATCGACATAGTTTTTATCACAATCTACAGAAAACAGATAAATATACATATTAGATACTTTTTGTTCATACAAACATCAGGACACATATATATGTTCATGCACGCAAATTATTGTCTTGTTTGAGCGGGATTCGAATCCGTAAACTTTGGCATGGCAGGTACGGGGTGTTAATGATAATACAAAAGTTCATACTCTTACTAGTTCAGTTTTATATTTAGTTAGTCCAGTTCTTCATTCTTACTAGTTTTCAGAAATAATTTGTTTTGTATCTTTAATTATTCCGTTCGTAGTAAACAGTTTCATAGACAAATTTCAATATCTCTGAATGATAACACCGCGCCGTGACGAGTTCTAATTAATCTTTGTGACCCTATTGTGGGCGTTTAATTCATACAATTGAGATTTGCGTTGTTTTTGTGAAATCTATGATGGTTTGACAAACTAACTATACTGCTTTGATACCTGCGCTGTTTTTATTTACCACAGCTGATAATTAAATTAGCTTCCCAGTCTCATTTTTGAAATCGGTTCAGTAGTTTGGGAGCCTATTCGTTACAAACAACTCTTTATAATAATAATTATTACTATTAGATATATACAATAGTATAGATATAGAAAAAGTATATCTAGTTATAACTACTACAATATGCATGTAATCGTATATACGTTAATGAATAAGAGTATAAATAATAAAACCATATACTATTTTATTTTGTTACTCTTCTAACTATTCTGACTGAAATTAGACGAGAGATTAGACTGAATTCGGTACATACGGATCACCCTTAAAATATTTACTTATGTGTTGCTTTAGAGCATTTTACTCCAGAATATGTTTTGTAAATGTGTTCTCCATCCATATTTATAGGATTCAATGTGCGCCAGCGACTTAAAAAAAAATCTAAATGGCGGCCGACTCCTATGCCAAAATCTTCGTAGCGAAGAACATTTTTAGTACAAAGATCATGATATTTATCCTTTATGATTAGGTTTTGTTTTAATAACGTCTTCGTATTATGTAAATATTCTTTATCATCTCTATTTCTATTGCTTTTTTATACTTACTTTATTTACTATTTGACAAAAAAAAACTAAAATAAAAATAGGTAGTAGTTGAGGTCATAAAACAGATAAGTGGGACCTGTCTGTACCCGGACTTGTCTGTTTATATAAAGTTTTTAACTTTTAGTTAAGATATACATATAAAGTATCTATATATTCGTGACGCATACGTACTTATGCATAACAATAGTGGTCCGAGATACACGATATTGGATGGAGTAAAGTGTAAGTATCAGTTGGAGTGTCGTCGAGTGCGGTCGTGCGGTCTGGACGCCATACTCCATGTGACTCCGGCATTCTTATAAATAGCACGTTGTAATAGATAAGAGTACCGCTCCAATAAGTTACACATGCATAGGAAGGCGGCTACCTCAGTCTCCGTACGGGGTCATTACAGTTCATCTTAAGTTCAATTTTATAACCAACGGTCATTGCCATACGTATCTAGATATAAGCGAGACGGTGAGAACATTATTTTTCATGTTTATTAAAATTATTTATCAAATCTTTTATTAAAAATTAAACGTATATTGTCAGACTATTTTAAGAATTAAAGTTTATAAAACTTATCTAGTAGTTTATTGTTGTTACTAGTATAAAGCTATCATTCCACCCAAAGGATAAATCTAACGCGGGTAAACCATGTTTTTTCTTAATCAAATAGCACTGTTTACTTATGTCTTTGGTATTATTAAAATGTAATCGCTTGTGTATCTGTCGGTCGCGCATACTACCGACCAATCCAAGTGTCTCTTACAGAGTTATTGGTATTTACGTTCTATAGCTTTGTGACCTGACCATCCGGTATTGTTAATTTATTCCAAATTCGTTTGTAAAAGGTGATAAGTATGTTTGAAAGTATACTTTTATTTTCAGAGGTCTCCATGTAAGATGTTATCAGTTTACGGTTTATTTATTTGGATAACAACAGTTTTAATAATTTCAAACATACACTTTGTTATCTGTTCAAACAATGAAGAAATAGATAAGAAATTTCAAGAATCGAATAATAAGGTAAATAAATGTATCTTATAATAATAACAAAACAGTAAAATTTGTTTGTAGTCTACATAAGTAGTGTAAGAAAAATAAGCCAAATATGGTCATCGGGGGAAATAATTCGTGTAGTTTTGAAAATTGGCACAGTTATACTTAGCGATTGGGAGGTATAAAGGGGGATTTGAATAATTTACAATTTTGTATAAAAAGTATCTTTTCCTGACTTTGTGCTCCAGTGTAAAGTTTTATTTTACTATTATTTTTCAGGTGATTACAAATCATAGTATCACCATAGTTGGCAATGACTTCGTGGTCGACGGACAGCCGTTACACATCATTTCGGGATCCTTGCACTACTTCCGAGTGCCGGCGGTGTATTGGCGCGATCGTTTACACAAACTGAAGGCAGCTGGACTTAATGCAGTGTCCACGTAAGCCATATTCACATTTCCCCTTATTTTTCCGCTGTCAGTGGCAGTGGTGATTGCCATATTTCAATTGATTTTGGTAACTGAAAATTACTTACTTAATTAGTGCCCCGCGGTTTCCCACGCGTAAATCCCGTGTCATCCCATGATAATTTCGGGATAAAAACGTTAATAAGCTAGTCTTTATGTGTTACGGTTACAGCTATGTGGAATGGAGCTTTCACGAGCCTGAAGAGAGACAGTACACCTTTGCAGGAGATCGTAACATTGCTGAGTTCATTAAAACTGCAGCAGAAGAAGGGCTGCATGTCTTATTACGACCTGGCCCATATATTTGTGCAGAAAGAGATTTGGTAAGAGAGTTCTTTATTAAAATGTGAGAGTGTGTTGAGAGTGGCTCGCAGTATTATTGAATGTTAGGTGTGTAGTGAAGTAGGTAAGCATATGTACAATCGAAATAGGCCGCACAAATAAAACAAATTGTATTTGAGAAAGTACAAGTGACATTGAATTACATTGCTTCTCTGGGTTAAGGTCTAAAATCAGTTGTTCCACGTATTGAGAACAAGTGTAGTGTCTCAGTTTAAAAAAGATGCTTGATTTATACATAGATGATGAAAAGATAATTTGAAATCGAACGCTATATTATATTTACTTATAATACGTGTATTTTATTCGTTTGCAGGGAGGTTTCCCGTATTGGCTACTTGGAAAATATCCAAATATCAAATTACGAACTACAGACAAAAGTAAGTTTTACATATTCGCAATATTATTTGCACATACATTTTATTACCTACTCATATAATAATTAAAAAACTTTTCACTTAACATTATTCTATTTCAACAGATTTCATAGAAGAAACTGAAATTTGGATGAATAAACTTTTTGAACAAATAAATCCGTATCTATTCGGAAATGGAGGACCCATTATTTTGGTTCAGGTAAAATACGAAATGTTGTAGTATGTTAATACAAATATAATAGTTTAACTCGCTTCGCGCTTATCTCAGTCGTATTACTAACATCAACAACAACAATGAGGAATAACAGTGGTTAACCCATGAAACGTGTTGTATAGACGCCAAAGTTGAACTATTTACATTTTTGACAATTGCTTGAGAGATAATAGGTAATGCATTGAATTAAAATTGCTGGTTACAAAACACATTAGGGTGGCCAACTGTGTCGATGACGAATCAGAGTTTTAATTATTATTGCGATGGTTCAAACCACGTCAAATTTATTATACGAGTACCTAGTAAGTTTCAACACAGTTTAATATGCAAAAGGAAAAGGAACCTTGGCTATTTTAAAACGCTTTTATTAAGCTTTCCCTGTTTATTTGTTTCGGTCAAATCATTGTTTAACTTTGTTGACGGATTTATCTACAATTTTGTATAATGACAATTATGTTCGTTCCGATGACATTCGGTATCATTGTAAATCCAAGATGGCCACCGCTAGAAAATGGCGGATGGCATAATGCAATAATGTATGATCTAAAATTATTAAATATAAATTGTGAAATGTGATTTTTTAATCTTTATTTTTATTATGATACGGGATGTGATATCCTTTAACTTTATAAAAAGATATCATCTGACACTTCTACATTGTGTTTATTTACAATTGTTCAGTAAATGTACTGTACCAATGTAGTTGCCTGCTAGTTTTGCAAGTCCTGAAATAATAAGCCGTGCTGTGTCGGCTTTTTTTGTATTATTATATTACTTGTAGTATAAAAAGATAACATTTAAATTATTAAAGGCTGAAAATGAATATGGAAGCTACGGCAACGATATGGCTTACAAAATAAAGATTCGTGACATAATGGCAACTCATGTAGAGAACAAAGCGTTACTGTACACTACAGATGGTGTGTACAAGCCCTTTTTCATCGGAGGAGCCGTCCCTGGCGCGTTAACCACTGTGGACTTCGGTTCCACGAAAACAGGTTCGTAAATATATACCCTTATTGTAATCACCAAAATGTGATCCGCGATTTCAAACGCATAAATCTCGATCCTGTGGGAATTTTGAGAAAAAGTATCCTATATGGTATTCTTGGTTATCAGGAACATGTGTCCTAAATGTTATACGAGTATATACACTGGTTCAGTATTTTTTGCGTGAAACAGTAACAGAAAATGGGGATAAATGCATAATATAATTTTTATTATCTTGGCAGGGTCGAATACGTACAGGGTGTGGTCTACCTATAACAGGGGCGAATAATTGAAATTGAGATTCCTTAATGTCTTCCTCGATACTTCCACGTGCTCCTAATGTTTCTAAGTACTTGAATTGGGAGAAAAGTAGTTTAACGTTAATACTCATAAATTAATGGATTTTCACATTTGTGGTCGTGTGATGCTTTTCTCGTAGTACCGGCCATTCTGACAGAATATTTTCACAAAAGTTGTTGTCGATAATACTTACCCAATAAAGTCGGTTCTTTAGGCTGTATTTACTGCTCGACTGACGGTCAGCGCGTACCGTGCGCGCTGACAGAGCACGCTGATTTAGGCTGGTTTTAGTCTCACGCCGAGACGGCACGCGCGCCGTCAGCGCTGATGGCCGAGATATATGAACTTCTAGGAACCGTTTTTGAATGATGCGTGGCTATCAGCGCGCACGGTTATTCGTAACGGTAATTTCGTCTGAGAACTACGACCTGCAATAAGTCTCTAAGTTGTGTTTCATATGTTGTTACTTCTAAGCATTATTTATTTACAGATATGCAGATCATGTTTAAAGATCTCCGAGAATTTATGCCGAGTGGCCCTCTAATGAACTCTGAATTTTACACCGGGTGGATCACTCACTGGGGAGAGCCTTTTGCACAAGTATCCAGGAAAGAAGTCGTATATACACTGAAAAATATGTTAAACAACAAAATCAATGTCAACTTTTACATGTTCTTTGGAGGAACGAACTTTGAGTTTTCAGCAGGTAAAGTTTGACTACAATTATACAGTATAATCCTACTGACCGGATTTTATTTTGTACTAATTTGACTTGCGTTTACAGGTGCAAACTATGACGGCACGTATCAACCAGATATCACATCGTACGACTATGACTCCCCATTGTCGGAAGCTGGCGATCCAACCTCTAAATACTATGACATTCGCAACGCTATCATGGCAGTAAGAAACACTTCATTTATCTGTTTTATTGAGATCCCAGACCTTACTTTCTTTTCCTTTCAAAAATAATATTGTATTGGATTAAAATTATGTTTATTATACTGAGGCCATTTAACATGGACAGCATTTAAAAAGTCTTCCCAGACAAGCGGGCGCGCGCCGGGACACCGTCGCGACGCGCGCTGGCTTGGCGGGAGCGGTCACGCTGCGGGCGCGATCACGCTCCGTCACGCCCGCCATTACGACATGTGTGTCATGACTGTGTGGATGGTTCAATACTGATTAATTGTTTAGCATAATTACTCCATCTCATACATTAAAATGTATGAGATGAAGCAATTTAATAAGTAAGCGACTGAGATCTTGGACCATTTACTCTTGTACCTTTATTACTTTGACAATATTTTGTATTTACAGTTTAAAAATGAAAATTGGCCCGATCCGCCTCTACCATCATCGAAAGGCAATTACGGGAAGGTTTTAGTCCATCACCGATTTAACCTTCTATCACCTGAAGCTAGAGCATTGATTGGGAAAAAATACGACACTGTCATTGGATCTCAACTACCCACATTTGAATCTTTGCGTCAGAGAAGTGGACTGATGTTGTATGAAACTGTTTTAGATAACACAAGTGGTTTATTAGAAATACAAAAACCTCGTGACGACGTTTTTATTTATGTTGACGGAGTAAGTTACAAACTGCGCATGACAAGAGTAGAGCAGACCGAGGCGAATCGGATCACATTTTCTTTGATATTGGAAAAATTATACTAAAGTGTCATACATACACTTACTGTAATTTTTATTGATAAAATGGTGAGAAGTAACATTCACCTATGTAACAAAATTGTAAGTTTCTTAACACTATAAAAGCATTGGGGATAGTAAAAAAATAATATGTGATCAATTTTAATTATTGACACGTATACAGTGAAACCAAGTTAAGTGAGACTAAGGGATCAAATCAATCTCACTCAAAGTGGTATTCCACTTACTTACCGAGTGTCTCAGATATCCATTTATGTATTTCATTCGCCCCGACGATATGTTCCGATTAGCCTCATAATCAAGACTTTAAAAATAAATACAAAGTTAAGATGTTATACTCTATCTAATATATAAAATTCTCGTGTCACAGTTTTCGTTGCCATACTCCTCCGAAACGGCTTGACCGATTCTCATGAAATTTTGTGAGCATATTCAGTAGGTCTGAGAATCGGCCAACATCTATTTTTCATCCCTAAATTCCTACGGGAACGGGAACGGGAACTACGCGTGTGAAACCGCGGGGCGCAGCTAGTAATATTATAGATTAAGATTATAATTACGAGGTGAAAGAAGAGACATAAAACGCCGGTTGAGTACTATATTTGAATTTATCAACAGAATTTCTTATTTTGATCTGATTCACCCTGTGATCCGATTCGCCTCGGTCTACCCTACTATTACACGTATTAGGATAGACATTAGGAACAAAATTTGAGCTGATTATTAATTTTTAAGGTACTGAAAGGAAAAATAAGTCGAGCTAAAAAAATATTTTCTCTTGCCATCGTGTCGACGGGAAAATCTGTTCTCTCATTGCTGGTTGAGAATCAAGGCCGAATTAATTACGGACCACTCATACATGATAGGAAGGTAAGTTGTAGTGCATTGTTCATAATATGAGCCATTTAAATTAGTTCTTTTTCGTTTATATTCCAAAATTTTCTTTTCCAATAAACTTGCTGAATGAAAGTAAACAAAAAAATGATTATCCATAAATTGGCATTATTAACAGATTTGTTTGTGAGTTATGCGCGTCCATAATAAATATTCGGCGATTGATTTTTAAGAAACCAATATTTTTATGTATTTATAGGGTATTCTAAGTGAAGTCACATTTGGAAACAAGGTTCTCAACGGTACCTGGAGTATAACGGGTTACCCGTTGGAGAATATTGATTGTATCGGAACGACCCACTTGAGAGAGACCGCGGCTCCTTGGCGAGGTGCCGCGATATTTGATGGGCAGTTCACTCTTCCGAAGGGTCAACCAGCTTTGGATACATTTTTGGATACTACTGGCTGGGGAAAGGTATTTTTCTTTAATGATTTTTTCTACTTACTTATTCTAATGAAAGCCAGTAACAACGTAATTCAATGATTCGACTGTATTTGATTGCAGGGTTATATCTGGATCAACGGGCACAATTTGGGAAGGTACTGGCCGTCGGCAGGTCCTCAGGTGACCCTCTATGTGCCGGGAGTGTGGCTGCGGACAGCACCAGAACAAAACAATATAGTTATATTAGAACTGCAGAAACCTACAGATTTATTACCAATTTCGATGCAACTTATAGATTATCCAATCTTGAACAGAACTCGGAACGACAAATCATTTATGAATTATTATAGTTTGTCAATCAGTACGTAATATAATGATTTTCTACATCGATTTTCCAAAGTCAATATATTGATTACTAGCAGTGCCCCGCGGTTTAACCCGCTTGGCTCTCTTACTCGTGGGCATTGGGGATAAAGTACTTATAGCCCGTGTTACTCCCTGAAAGTAAACTACTTTTTTAAATCGGTCTGGCAGTTTCGGAGCTTTTTGTGGCGTCTAGCCACATGGTTGCCATTAAAGTCTGTTTAAAATAGCGCCGCTTCGTCTCTGTCTCTAGAATATTTACGTAAGTACATGGGTATTGTCCGCTATTAATAAATGATTATATTGTTGATGCAAGTAATTACAAGATTATTACCAAGGTCGAATGTTTATCATTTAGTACAACGTATAAATAGTTGTATGCCCTAAACCTTACCTCCTTCCTTTTCCTTAGCTTTTGAACATGTCTTTTCCAGTATGTGAAACAACGGGTTGTTAGTACGTACTTATTAAAGTCGAATCCCTCGACTAGTTTCAGCCACATCCGGTGGCCATCATCATTCACATACTTATATATAATGTCGTACGTTTCGTTTAATAATAAAAATGTCATTTCCATCTTATTATAAAAGAAAGTCGTTGCCCGTCTGTTAGTCCGTCCCTAGGCATGCTTAGTTCTCTAAAACTACGCAACTGATTTTGATGAGTGAGCAGACCAGAAGATATCTGAGACCACTAACAATAAAAAGAATTGTCTGGAAACCAGCTCGTAAAACCGAGCCCCAAGTCTGACCGCGCCGCTCGCTTCCCCGCGTACCGCTCATCATCATTCCCTATTTCATTTCGAAGTTTGAATGATGATTCAATTTTATATCGAATACTATGTATGTGGAGATAGTCCAATGGTGCGATGTTTTAATACATCGATGCATTAATGATGCGTAAAATTGTTGTGAAAAATGTTGTTGCGTAGAACCCTGCAGCAATGAATTCTCCATGGCTGCAGAGTCAAATGTAGTAAGTTGAAATTTGACCCCCATTCTGTTGACGAATTGATTTCGAATTTGGTACGCACCTTTAGTTCTAATGACAATATAAATATTTTGAATACATTAACGATTAGATATATTACAAAGTATCTACATATATTCGTGACGCATACGTACTTATGCATAACAATAGTGGTCCGAGATACACGATATTGGATGGAGTAAAGTGTAAGTATCAGTTGGAGTGTCGTCGAGTGCGGTCGTGCGGTCTGGACGCTATACTCCATGTGACTCCGGCATTCTTTCATTCAAGTTCAGCTCGTCTTTAGTTCAATTTTATAAGTAAACAACGATCATTGCCATTCCTATAGTGAGACGGTGAGAACTTCGCAATTTCGCAAGTTATAAATCTATTTTTAAATAAGTATCTATGATAATATCAGCAGTTATTAAAAAGTAGCATTTTGTTTGAACGCCTGTTTAACCTGATTAGAATTTTCAGTCAAAAGATACCCAGTAGTTTATTGAGGGAGGCTATAAAGCTATCATCCATACCACATGTACCAGCTCCTGCTTGCCGATGCAGATCTTGATACATGAAATATGAAAACGTACAAGTACATCAGGGTAATATCAAAAACATGATCCTTCCAAGGGCATACCAAATACGAGTACAAGTTAAATAATAAGCACAGCTCGATTCTGGCTAGCAGTTTCACCTTTTTACATTTCATTTTCAAATTAAACAATTAATAAAAACCTGGGCCTCAAGTCTGCTTAGTCACACGTATTTTTATATCACCACATTATGACCGTTTTTTACATTTGTTGTCATTTTGGTATTCTCCTACTGCCTTATTTGCATTGCATTTTTAGTCTGGTTTAGCACTAAACCAGGTTTTGTTAAACCAGACTAAAAATGCAACGCAAATTGGGCAGCTTAAGACAACAACACCACTGATTCAATGGCTCTTTAAACAGGTAGTCAAAACTGTATTCTGACTTGTGTGCATCTGGATTGGGTGCCCATTTTTTAAAACTTGGCATTAGTGATTGAGAATTTCAGAGGATTTAGTTAGAAATAGTAGAAACTCGATGCAAAGGTAAAAAGTTAAAAGGTTTTGTAATACGTGAATTAAAACTTTTATGAGCAAACGCCTTGGTCCCCCAATCCACATGCGTGATGCGTAGTTTTATAATGTCAAAACTTGTACTTATATCAAAAAGTACTGACATGATATGGCAAAGCATGCGTTAATACTAAGTAGTACTAGAATTAGATAAATACATTTTTTGTATCTCATAACATGCAAATGAATTTGTAAAAAAGAAACAATAGTCGTCAGTCCGTTGTGTGTTGTGAAAATGTAAAAGTCTCCGCAAATATCACCTACTTAAGGATAAATCCTTGTCTGAATTTTGAAGTTGATAATAAAGTTAATCGCGGACCCCACTACTTGATGATCCAGTCAACATATAGAACTCTGTTGTAACTAACCCGAAAATCGTCGTTCTATCCGACTAAGACTAATTTACATTACATATGATCTTTCCGTCACTGGGACAGCGGGTCCGAGTTCATTGCGCTCCCAGTTTACGGAAGCCTCCAATTTTGTAAAGGGCGATAAGGGTGTTTGAAAGTATTTTTTTCATTTTCAGAGGTCTCCATGTAAGATGTTATCAGTTTACGGTTCATGTACTTGGCTAACAACAGTTTTAATAATATCAAACATAAGCTTTGTTATCTGTTCAAACAATGAAGACTTAGTCGCCATTACGGAAAGTCCAAACGATAATACATTCCACGAATCGAATAATAAGGTAAATTTCAGTTTTCACACGCCTAATGATTTTATTGTTTACCTAGGACCTACCGATTTATTATAATAATACGCTCTTGTTTTTTCTAATTCACAGTATTTTTGCTAAACAGTTAGGTATTTTATCTATGAGCAGTTGTTTTCGATACGTTCTTTAACATCTGCTATATACGAGTAGTTGTTAAACTTTCAGTACACTTTTTAAACTTTCGCGATCAGAATTCATTGTTTTCATTCTTCACACTCTTCAGACTTGCAGTCTTCTCGTGACCACGATCGGTGTAACCCGGTCGAAACGTCGAGGTAATTTTAATAATTATGTTATACGCGATTAAGACCTGTAAATCATGCAAACTTTTAGTAATTGTACTAACAATGTTACGTGTCATTGTTGTTATCAGGATAGAGTCTTTATTCTCAACAGCACTTTAAATAGATCGGTATTCGCCCGTAGTTCATGTGATGGCGTATGTGCTTCGTCTAAGCCAGATTTGTTCTATGGGATTGGACGTTGAAGAAGACAAGGTCTTACTGATCTGCGGTACTAAAACTGCCGGGCTAGCATGATTTCGTAAACGCGATAGATATAGCGATTTATCGACATCCAACTATCAAAATATGATAAAAATACCCGCCATATTAATTTTATCATATCGTAGCACGCCATAATTCATTTGGTCATGCTCGCGAAATCGATATTATATCTTGGTGTCGATATATTTTATCACACACAGTCACATGCTAGGAGCTAGGGGGCTGGTCAATACTGTGACGTGCCACGAAGTTTCCCTTTAAGTATTTAGGTTTTCCCTATACATATATGTTCATGGCATACAGTGTCTTTAATTGAAGGAAGTTAAGAAGCATTTGTACTCTTGAATTTCTAATATCTAAAGTTTAAACTCTAAACTCAAAACCATGATTGCCAATAATGTTCGCTTCACCATCTGCTTCCTTTTTAAATGCGTTTAAAGTCTCCCATAATCACTGCGTATGAAGTTTTAATTAGTATATATTAGGATGGCCAGGTCTTCATAGAATTATTTTGCTGTAAAAAGTTAAAAGCTTATGCATTTTTGTTATTCTGAATGTCAAGTAAAGCAGTCTATTAGAATAGATTCTCCGGCGTGTTTTATTTTACTATTATTTTTCAGGTGATTACAAATCATTGTATCGCCATAGTTGGCAATGACTTCGTGGTCGACGGACAGCCGTTACAAATCATTTCGGGATCCTTGCACTACTTCCGAGTGCCGGCGGTGTATTGGCGCGATCGTTTACACAAACTGAAGGCAGCTGGACTTAATGCAGTGTCCACGTAAGCCATATTCACATTTCCCCTTATTTTTCCGCTGTCAGTGGCAGTGGTGATTGCCATATTTCAATTGATTTTGTTAACTGAAAATTACTTAATTAGTGCCCCGCGGTTTCCCACGCGTAAATCCCGTGTCATCCCATGAGAATTTCGGAATAAAAACGTTAATAAGCTAGTCTTTATGTGTTACGGTTACAGCTATGTGGAATGGAGCTTTCACGAGCCTGAAGAGAGACAGTACACCTTTGCAGGAGATCGTAACATTGCTGAGTTCATCAAAACTGCAGCAGAAGAAAGGCTGTATGTCTTATTACGACCTGGCCCATATATTTGTGCAGAAAGAGATTTGGTAAGACAGTTCTTTATTAAAATGTGATAACACAGTTGTGTCAAAACAGTTACTGTCTAAACTCAAAACCATGATTGTCCAAAAGCCACTCTCAAGAGTGGCTTACAGTATTATAGGTAATGTTAAAGGTGTGTACTAATCGAAATAGCACGCAAAAAAGAACCCAAATTCTAGAGATTGATGATGAAAAGATAATTTGAATATATATTTTATCTACTTATAATACGTGTATTTTAATCGTTTGCAGGGAGGTTTCCCGTATTGGCTACTTGGAAAATATCCAAATATCAAGTTACGAACTACTGACAAAAGTAAGTTTAACATATTCGCAATATTATTTGCGTACAGGATCAAATGACTTTACAGCTTTTTAAATCAAGGATACGATGAAATTAAGATAATTATGATATAAATTCAAATGAACAATAAATTTTTTTCGGCATTATCTTTTATAGTACTTTTGAGTGCTAGATAAAGTTTTGGAACCGAAGCCGTACTATTTCAAATCACCCCCTGGACCACGGAAAGAGAGGGGGTTGCAACCCTCGATTTTTTCCCTTTCTCGCATGATTTTTTGTACGGCATTGCGGAATAATGGATTAGAAGCAGTATTCAAATAGTATGAAACTGATGCCGTACAAAATCAAATGACCAAATTTACCCTGGAAACTGTCGGAAAAATAAAATAAAAATCCGACTTTGTGGCGCACCATTTTTTTACGGCACTACGCGTTTTCACATTATTTTTCATGGATCTATCGATGGTAAGAATGCCGTACAAAAATATATGACCAAAATGTACTCAACTCAGTCTACCTGTACTTTTGAATTCTCACCTGCACTCAGTTGGACAACTTACAAGTAACGGCATAGTGCTGAATCTTATTATTTTAGGCTCTTATATCGTTCTAGATAGGTCACCTGGAGGTTCAAATGACCCATATTTTTTTCAACACGGGCCCCTAGTCTACAAGTGTGAAATAATGTACTATTTTTCACTTAACATTATTCTATTTCAATAGATTTCATAGAAGAAACCGAAATTTGGATGAATAAACTTTTTGAACAACTAAATCCGTATCTATTCGGAAATGGAGGACCCATTATTTTAGTTCAGGTAAAATTTATAAAATGTTATAATTTTAATATAAATTATAAGTTTATAATCACTTCACACTAACCATATAAAGGCGATAACTTGTGAGTGTCTGAGAGTGTATGCTTCTCTTACTTCTTCACGGCTAAACGGCTGGAGTGATTTAAACATTTAGTACCGATGTTCCTTATAATTAAGAATATCACATAGAATACTTTATATCCCAAAACTCCCATGGGATTGGGATTTACGCTTGTAAAACCGCTGGGTACAGCTAGTTTCTTACAAATGAACCATAAATAAATTTAACTTCGGCGTTCGCGTCATGCCCAGTTGTAACACTAACATTAAAAATGAAGAATTGGTGTTTTCCATAGCCTTTCAACCTTCCATGCATGATGTTTTCTAACCTTTTCGATCTTTCCAATATTGTAGTCGGACGGAACGGTCATATCTATGAGGTATTTTATTCTGTAGTTCGTTAGTATACTTATATATAAGTCTGGAATTTTGTGAATATCAGTTTGTACCGGCATTTCCCACATGATTATGGCTGTATCATTTTCTATTACTTTAGACTGCGTCAAATGCTCCCACCACAGATTTTATACTTCCAAATTGTGTTTATTTGCAAGTGTCCAGTAAATGTAGGTAATATCCATTAAATACCATATTATTTACCTGGTGTATTAGTTGCCTGCTAGTTTTTAGTTCTGAAATAATATGTCGCGCTGTGTCGGCTTTTTTAGGGTTATTATATTAGTACTTATACTTACGTAAAATGATAACATTTAAATTTTTAAAGGCTGAAAATGAATATGGAAGCTACGGCAACGATATGGCTTACAAAATAAAGATTCGTGACATAATGGCAACTCATGTAGAGAACAAAGCGTTACTGTACACTACAGATGGTGTGTCCAAACACTATTTCATCGGAGGAGCCGTCCCTGGCGCGTTAACCACTGTTGACTTCGGTGCCACGAAAACAGGTTCGTATATAAAATATACTTACCCTCATTCTTATATGTGCTAAATCTATGTCAATACTATATTTACTAACAGCCTTACTAATTAAAATACCCACTGTGTATATTCTTGATATAACGAGTGTGAAGCATATTAATAATTCGTTATATCAAGAATATACACAACACAGTGGGTATTTTTTATTGGTAAGGCTGTTAGGCTTTAAGCTCCAAAACTACGAGACCGATTTCGAAAATTCTGTCTCTGTAAGAAAGCCGGGTGAAATAGGCATTAGGTACTGCATGTATTTCAATTTTAATACTTATAAAAAAATAGGTATATTAAACTTATTACGGGTACGGTAATGGAAAAGCTATTTATTTCTAAATATTATTTATTTACAGATATGCAGACCATGCTTGACCAGCTCCGAGTTTTAATGCCGAGTGGACCTCTAATGAACTCTGAATTTTACACCGGGTGGATCACTCACTGGGGAGAGCCTTTTGCACAAGTATCCAGGAAAGACGTTGAATATACACTGAAAAATATGTTAAACTACAAAATCAATGTCAACTTTTACATGTTCTTTGGAGGAACGAACTTTGAGTTTACAGCAGGTAAAGATTAAACACCAATATTGTATAATAGGGAGTTCTGTTCGGTCTCACCGGAATGCTACCCGTGCAGGCCAAATATTGGGAGTGAGGAACATGTCCTTGTATTTAGCCGATAGGTATTCAAGGTGATGTCACTCGTCGACTCGAGGTGTCTCGGGTTGAGTCGGATGGTATCCTTTGTCTAGAAACATACCTTATTCTTAAAATATCGCAGGACCTCCTCGCTTTACGGTGTTGGGGTCCAATCACGTGATGTAGAAAGAGACGGTCGGCTCCACAGCACGTAGAGTGGTTTCTAAAGCAGAAGCAGCGGCAGTACCCCTTATCTTACGACATAACCTCTGCCGACGTTTTTTCTTCACAAAGGTGATGCCATTTGCGTCGGCTTTTTTTTTTACTGCAGAGTGCTGGCTGTTGAAGTGGTTGTTGACAGGATACCTGAGCATAACTCTTCTTCTTATTGACCCTTGGAGTACCTACTGTTGTTTACCTGATCAAATGGTACAGAACACTTCGTGCACGAGTCTGACTCGCACTTGGCCGGATTTTATTTTGTACTAATTTGACTTGCGTTTACAGGTGCTAACTATGACGGCACGTATCAACCAGATATCACATCGTACGACTATGACGCTCCATTGTCGGAAGCTGGCGATCCAACCTCTAAATACTATGACATTCGCAACGCTGTCATGGCAGTAAGAAACAATTTATTTATCTTTTTTACTGAGATCCCAGACCTTACTTTCTCTTGTTCTCAGAAATAATATTGTATGGGATTAAGCGGGGTGTCAAGCAGCAGTTTTCCACACAAACGCATTCTCGCGTTTCCTCCATGCATGGTGCATGTACATGTGTAAAAAAAACTAGAGTTTTTTTATATAAAGTGGGCCGGCTATAACCATGTCCCCTTTATTATCATTTTAACGTTAATAATAAAGAAGATATGATATATTTTCTCCTCTCAATACAAATAAAAAGGGAATGTGTGTGAAAAAAAATTGGCTCTACCAATTTTTTTCACATAGGGACATTAATTATCCAGGGAGGAAACATGGGAACACGTTTGTATGTTTGTACTGCTGCTCGACACCCCCCTTAAGTCACTATTTAAACGGCCCCAGTAACAAACTACACTGAAAGTACGAGTATACTAATCTGTTAGTACATGGACAACTGCTAACACTAGTAGTGTTAGCAGTGTTAACAAGTTGTCCATGTTGTGAAAATAGTAAGGTCTGTAACTGGTATCTTGGATCATTTTATTCTTGTATCTTTATTACTTTGTATTTTGATATGTGATGTGATAATACTTTGTACATATTTTCAGTTTAAAAAAGAAAAATGGTTTGATCCGCCTCTACCATCATCGAAAGGCAATTACGGCAGAGTTTTAGTCCATCACCGATTTAACCTTCTATCACCTGAAGCTAGAGCATTGCTTGGGATAAAGTACGACAATGTCACTGGATCTCAACTACCCACATTTGAATCTTTGCGTCAGAGAAGTGGACTGATGTTATATGAGACTGTTTTAGATAACACAAGTGGCTCATTAGAAATACAAAAACCTCGTGACGACGTTTTTGTTTATGTTGACGGAGTAAGTTACAATCTGCATGACAAGAGTAGGGTAGACCGAGGCGAATCGGATCACATTTTCTTTTAGGTTATATACAGGGTGGCCCAAAAAGAACGGTCCGTGGGGGGATGTCTGAATCTATAAGAAATACAAAGATTTGTTCTTAGGAACCATGTCATCGATTTTAGTAAAAACAAAAACTGCATTCATAGATTTAGAAAAAAAACTATTACTCACTGCGGGAATCGAATAATACAGTTTTTTACATTCTTTTAGATATCGTTCTTTTAGATATACTTATCCAAAAGTACGGTTTATTTTATTATTGGCCAATGGTTTTGATACGCTTCCATAAAGTGGGCCTTATTTTCGGTCAATGTAATACGTATGTGAGTGCGCCATTTTGACGTTCAACTGTCAAATTATGAATGCCAAATGTCAAGAGTAGGTAATATTTAGTGCAAACAATTGCTGTATGGATAACAACTTCGATGGAATTCACCCCCTAAGTCACATTTACCCCTTTTTAATCCTATTAGGCGATGATATTAATAAAAATGACAGATTTTTTATTAATCCTCCTAAAGTTATGCCAAACAGTTATTCCAAGTTTGAAGTTAGTCAGACCAAGGAATCACGCTGTCCCAGACAAACTTTGCAACCCAGAGGTGGAATTTTCGAAAATCCCTTCTTATTGGATGCCTTCGTTATACAAATAACACATCCTCCAAGTTTCAGATCTCTAAGAAATCATAAGTGCCATAAATGAGCGCCAAAATTAAGCGCGACAAACAAAAAAGATGGGTCGCTGTTAACGATTTCGTGAAACGGCGTTGACACTGATTCACAAGTAAGAGCTATTGAAATTTTCGGGAGGTGCGGGGTGAAAGGAGAGACATAAAACGCCGGTTGAGTGCGTTCTATTATAAATTGCGATATTTGATTTCTTGTTTTGATCCGATTCGCCGGTTTTGCCTCGGTCTACCCTACCATTACACGTATTAGGTGGGATAAACATTAAAGAACATTTGAACTGATTATTAATTTTTAAGGTACTGAAAGGAAAAATAAGTCGAGCTAAAAAAATATTTTCTCTTGCCATCGTGTCGACGGGAAAATCTGTTCTCTCATTGCTGGTTGAGAATCAAGGCCGAATTAATTACGGGCCACGCATACATGATAGGAAGGTATGTTGTAGTGCATTGTTCATAATATGACCATTTAAATTAGTTCTTCTTCGTTTATATTCCAAAATTTTCTTTTCCAATAAACTTTCTGAATGAAAGAAAACAACAAAAATGATTATCCATAAATTGGCATCATTAACACATTTGTTCGTGAGTTATGCGCGTCCATAATAAATATTCGGCGATTGATTTCTAAGAAACCAATATTTTTATGTATTTATAGGGTATTCTAAGTGAAGTCACATTTGGAAACAAGGTTCTCAACGGTACCTGGAGTATAACGGGTTACCCGTTGGAGAATATTGATTGTATCGGAACGACCCACTTGAGAGAGACCGCGGCTCCTTGGCGAGGTGCCGCGATATTTGATGGGCAGTTCACTCTTCCGAAGGGTCAACCAGCTTTGGATACATTTTTGGATACTACTGGCTGGGGAAAGGTATTTTTCTTTAATGATTTTTTCTACTTACTTATATTATATTTCTTCGATTTCACGGATTCTAATAAAAGCCAGTAACAACGTAATTCAATGATTCGACTGTATTTGATTGCAGGGTTATATCTGGATCAACGGGCACAATTTGGGAAGGTACTGGCCGTCGATAGGTCCTCAGGTGACCCTCTATGTGCCGGGAGTGTGGCTGCGGACAGCACCAGAACAAAACAATATAGTTATATTAGAACTGCAGAAACCTACAGATTTATTACCGATTTCGATGCAACTTATAGATTGTCCAATATTGAACAGAACTCGGAACGACAAATCATTTATGAATTATTATAGTTTGGTCAATCAGTACGTAGTATAATGATTTTGACAATGATGTAAGTACATTTGGTATTGTCCGCTGGTTAAAATATATTATAAAATACAAGCTTATTACTAAGGTCGAATGTTTATCATTTAGTACAAAGTTTAAATACTTAGTTGTATGCCTAAAATCTTAACTTCTTCCTTTTCTTGACCTTTTGAACACGTCATTTCCATCTTAAACGAGTGAGCAGACCAGAAGACCATAAACAATAAAAAAAAATACTGGAAACCATCTCGAAAAAAATTAAGATCGATAATTAATCGATAAATAGATAAGACCTACACAAAATATCTTACCGGACGTCCCGTGGAAATCGGTGAAGTTTTAAATAAACTAAAATCTTTTATGAAACTTCGGTGACGATTTACAGTTTAATATGATACAAATCCCAACTCTGTATTTTCAATCAATATTAATAACTCAATATTTTCTCCAATTAAACTCAATAGGTACTTAGTGAATTGAGTGTAAAGTAAAGTAAAGTAAAGTAAAGTAAAAAAGCATTTATTGCCCCATAAAAAAAACAAACACACGTGAGTGTATGTATTAATGGTAAACAAAGATTGACATGAGATAATTATGATGTAATATAACCTTTGTTGCCCTCTTATGTACACTTATATGAAAGCACAACCGTTTTTAAAAGCGGCCAAGTGCGTGTCGGACATGCAGTATAGGGTTCAATATTAAATTTATTTAACCTGGGACTGTCACTCTGAGATCCTATTTCACCATCTTCAAGTAACTTTCCGAGTAGCTCATGTTTTGTCTTTGTCACTTGATATAAAGTAAAAAGAGATAAAACTAACTTTACTTGGTGAGTAACTTTACTTGAAGATCGTGAAATAGGCCCTTAGAGTAACAAAGAGAAGTAATATTGAAATTCTTTCTTCCTCAATGGTTTAGAGGAGTGCTACAGTTCAGCATGGACATGGGTTCCGGCTAAGGTTGACATTTCGAATGTATGTAAGTTGCTAAGAATTATCTGTTTAAGAAACTAGTGTTTTTTCACATTATTTAAGCTATGTCGAGCAATGGACTAATAATATTGATAATATTATTTTTAATAAAATTATAAAATAATGGTAATATAACGTATCTACGAGTAAGTACCTAGGACCTAGGGCTACAATAATATTTGTAGCAATCAATTACTAACAACTTCTGTTAAATAAAGAATAAACATGTTAGTTTTAAACACGTCAACAACAGTAAGCAAGTAGAAATGTCCAGCCTAGCTCTAGAGAAACGAGCGAGTATTTGAAGTATTGTCGAAGAGAGTGGTCGCAGCGTTACGTGAAACGCGTTGGCGAAAAACTAAAGGAGTAACTACTCGCATACCCGGTTCTAATTACTGTTTTGTTTATCACTCGGAATATTCTCACAGTTTGCTCCACTTGTGTGTGATACATATATCACACACAAGTGCTCCGCATTGGCAATAACCAATGCGGAGACTGCATTATACATTGATTACTTATAAAATCGAATAATTACATACCCTGACATAAAAAAACGAAACACAAGGAAGAATTAAATACAATAATTTTGTATATTGCAAAAAAAGTCATTTAAAAAACATAGTGCGTGAAAGGTAACCAAAGTGGAAAGTTTGGGTCACAAAGATATCAGTTATTATTTTCAGAAATTATACGACACTTAAAGATGTTTTCGTCTAGTAGTGATTGGATTTCGATAGCAGCTACAGTTTTACTAATATCCAACATAAATTGGACAGCATCACAAAAGGTAAATAATTACTAATTATGTATCAGTATATCAAAACTAACGATTCACATATTTCCGTGATTTGCGTGTGACAATTATGTTTTAAAATAATGTGCTTAATATTTCTCTTCTCTTATAACACTTCATAAAAACATAATAATAATCTAGATAAGAATACATTATTCGTAACTTATTTATTAACATAACATAACATAATTATTCACTACATCATCTCATTATAGTAACTGACCCCTAACTAAGCTCGAAGCTTGTATCTAGGGTATCAGAAACTACGCACACACCCAGACCGAGACAAACGTTTGTGGTTCACACAAATATTCACCCCGCACGGGAATCGAACCCGCAACCTCACGGATGGCAGTCCGGAATGGTGACCACTCTGCCATCGAGGTCGTCGTATTACATAAATTAGTACTTAATTTAAAACAATTGTAAAAATCATTTTAAAAGCCAACTCCAACTTACTTTATCCTAAATCAGTTTTATTATCCACCAGAGCGACTAACGCCAATAATAATTTCCCTATCACTTCTCGAACTTCATTTCCGGAGGATTTTCCGAAATTTTCCAACAATATCTTTACATACATTCTGGCGATTATCTTTTATTTATATAGATTATAATCTACATATCTGTGAATGAAACTAATTGACACCAGAACCCAGATATAAGGGACGCGTACGTTGCGTTATACGAGAATTAACCGAATTCCGAATTTGTTTGCATCAATTACATCATTGCCAACTTGGAGGCGGAGTCTTGCTCATCTGTTATGTTACATTTTTTTTATTCTCATATTTGTAAGCATTGTTGTACGAAACAATACTTTACTTCCGTTGTTTATAAACCTGTAGCATTGAATACGATTAAGTGTTAGATAGAGTCGTTGTAATTTGTAATAATTATATATTTATCTGGATATTTTATGTGTTACCTGCTTATTTATCAACACAACACAAATATGAATAATCAAAGTAAACGTCGGGATTGAACGAAAAAAAATATAATTTATTTATCATAACCATAATGTGGGGTTAAATAACATATTTATTGAAGTCCTTTTCCATTCTCAAGAATAGAGGTACGATATCGTAGTTTTCTTTATTACGTAGGGTATCTTATTATAAGTTATAGAGATACGCAATTAACCTAACCTAACCCTACCCTAATGAATTTATTAGTTAAGGAGTATTTGTAACAAGTTGTACCATTAGTATTTTGAAATACCTTTAAATGTCTAATAGTCAAGAAAGTGGTTAAATTTGTGCTTGTGAATATATTGGTGCGCTCCTACGGGTGCGCTAGGTGGAATCTCTCTATTCATCAAACAAAGGTTCAATAAATCAGGTCATTAGGGTAAGGTTATTGGTTATTATTATCTAAATATAAATAACTCAAAGGTGGCTGACTTACTGACTGACTGACATAAAGATCTATCAACGCATAGCCCAAACCACTGGATAGATCGGGCTGTTTGGCATGCAGGTAGATGTTATAACGTAGGCATCTGCTAAGAAAGGATTTTGATTAATTCTACCCCCAAGAGGATAAAAGGGGGAAACTCGAACACTGCCGGAAGTCATTATTCCACGCGGACGCAGTCGCGGGCACTAGTTCTTAATAAATACGAAAATTTATAATATAATACTTATTAAAAATTTAAACGTAGTTTCAAATGACATTTATAATGTCGCTATGAATGTGTTTAATATTTTTTTAATTCCACAGATTGTGCCCAGCAGCTACAGTATAGAACAATTTCCAGATGTGTTCATGTTAGACGGACAACCGTTACAAATCGTATCGGGTTCCTTACACTACTTCCGAGTGCCGGCGGAGTATTGGCGAGATAGACTTTCCAAACTAAGAGCAGCTGGACTCAATTCAGTATCGACGTAATTTTTTTACTACCGTTATTTTTGGTTACATTAATTACAAAACATAAGTACATCTCGTGTAATCAATATAACACTTTCGTGGTATATTCTTATTCGTGTTATATTATATATTATTTCATTGATATTATAATAGGGATATCGACTGGGTAAACAAAATGAAATTCTAATAAGTCCGTCAGATAGATTTCGAACAAAATATTATGTAATGTTACGTATTTTTTTGTTTTATCAAATTAATAAAACTGACTTAGTTATAACGCATTAAAGTTCAGGAGTGGGGCCTTGTGACGATAATTCTTGGTAAAAAATGTATGTAGCTGTGACGTCACACGAGTTTTCTATGCACTATATCGTCTTAATTATTTGTTTGTATCAAATATGAGAAAATACGTGTCCAATATTTTTGCGATATCTATCTGACGGACTAATTAGATTTTTTAGTCGACATCCCTATTTTTTATTTAATATTTTGACAGTTATGTGGAATGGAGCTTCCACGAGCCCGAAGAAAGGCAATACAACTTTCAAGGAGATCGCGATATAGTTGAGTTTATAAGGATTGCGGCAGAGATAGGACTCCTCGTCCTGTTAAGACCAGGCCCGTACATATGTGCCGAAAGGGATTTGGTAAGATTTTTTATTGTAGTTTAGAGACAGACCAATATTAGGTAAGTATACATACCTATATGCGATTTATGAGGATGGATTGATGTTTTTCTTTTACGTTACAACTACTGAACTGCATCTGAAATTTTATACAAATCTTCCTTATGATTAATTTATTTTGCGTTTTAGGGCGGATTACCGTATTGGCTTCTAGGCAAGTATGAATTCATCAAGTTACGAAGTACTGACAAAGGTGAGTTTAATGTATTAAATAGGTATATTTTTATAAATGTCATATAACATTTTACTAATTTATTTGGCCAAAACTCTTGGTGACATCTTCGTTTATCATCGTTCACTTGGTCGTTAGTGGTGTGCCGCAGACAAAATATGTTTTCTTACATTTGGCGGTAGATTATGTGAAAATTTGGTTGTAGTCCTCTAGCATTGCCAGATATTCTGCTGTAAACAGTAGTGCTAAAACTGTTTTCCAGTTCGAAGGGCAATTCAGTCAGTGCCATCACTAGGCACCCGAGACTCACCAACTGATGTCTCGGGGTGCAGCTTTGTACACTTTTTGTGCAATGGGCAGTTACACATAAAAAAAAAAAAATTATAATTTGTGATAGGTACTTACTTCCAAAATGTGCAGTTTTTTAATATCAGCGAAAAATAGATAATGTAATCAGTAATCATAATCAAAGTTTCATTATCAACAGATTTTCTGAGTGAAACTAAAACATGGATGATAAAACTTTTTGAAAAATTATATCCATTTCTTTATGGAAACGGTGGACCAATTATTATGGTACAGGTGAGTTGTACGCAAACCTGTTTTTTTTTAATCTATAGTTGCATAAAAACCGTCCTTATGTTAAATGGCTGATTGATTTTAGATAGAAAATGAATATGGAAGTTACGATAAAGATGTAGTATACATGACAAAGATTCGAAATATCATTTCCAGTAATGTGAGAAACAAAGCACTGTTGTACACCACCGATGGTTTTTATTTTCCTAATGGAGAGATTCCTGGCGTTCTTAGAACTGTCGACTTCGGTCCCATGAAACAGGGTAAGATATTTTAATCATAAGTACTTATATAAAAGTTACGTTATTTAGGTGTAGTTTTGAATTTTTGTAAGTACTTATAGATAAATATACAGGGTTACCTTATTTTAAACGTAAAAATCAAGTACCTAATATTATAATATACCTTAAATTGTTAAACATGCTCATTTGAACATATAGCCGAAGATCCGGTATTTTTTATAATAAATTTAAAAAAACCCCAACACAATTACTTTCAAACCCCATAACTTTTAAACGGGTCAACCGAATTCATCAAACGTGTCTAAGAACACTCGCACGTAAGTCCCCTTTAATACAAAAAAAAACTAAAATGAAATCGGTTCATCCGTTCGGGAGCTATGATACCACAGACAGACTGATACACACACACACACACACACAGACACGTCAAACTCATAACACCCCTCTTTTTGCGTCGGGGGTTAAAAACAATTAAATTGTCTATATCTGTCAATATCTCTCTATATCTGTTAGATTTAGGATAGGGTGTTTCATAGTCAAATCAGTCAGAAATGATGTAAACTACAAGCCCTTAACGGAAATAGGTCGACTTAACCAGTAACACTGTATACAAACACTCCGTGTAAATATTTTTTGGACTTAAATAGTATACGAAATATTTAACATGGGCTAGCTCCCCACGGGTTTATACTTTTAATCAATGCTTTATTAAACGCCCACAGGTGCAATTGAAATATTTCAAGAGCTCCGAAAATCAATGCCAAGTGGACCTCTAATGAACTCTGAATTTTACACCGGGTGGATCACTCACTGGGAAGAACCTTTTGCACAAAAACCCAGTAACGAAATCATTGAAACTCTAGTTGATATGTTGAAAAATTATATCAATGTCAACTTCTACATGTTCTGTGGAGGAACGAACTTTGAGTTTACAGCAGGTAAAGTAGAACATTTTAAGTTACGTAGTATACTTACAATGGAAATGTGATAATTCAATACTGATTATTAGACGAGGCACCCATTTAGATATCACTTCTTTTGTCGTTGATCGTTGATGTTTATATAAAATCATCAGTTTATCGCAATGTAAAAAGCTACAGCTTTACTTACTTATAGGGGTACATTCCTTTAACCAAAATAAATGATACACGTAGCTGAACCTACAGTCTGCAAGCATACTGTGGACAAATACTTACATTTAACCCCAAATATTCGCTAAAGCAAACAGATACGATAAAAATAATACACGTGATCATTCATTCAACACAAAAGACTGCTTGGGAGTTCATTATCCGTAGGTACCTATTTAACTCAAAGCACATGCAGTCAATCCACACAGATGAAATTGCGGGCACAGCTAATCTCTTCAATATTTCTTATAATGTCTTGTTCTGTCTAAATGGGGTAAGTATATGACTATTTATCTGTTAAATCATTTATCATTAAGGTGCTAACTACGATGGCTACGATTACCTACCGCAAATAACGTCATACGACTACGACGCCCCGCTATCTGAAGCTGGAGATCCAACCCCTAAATACTACGATATTCGCAACACCATTTTGAACGTAAGAAACATTTCATACATACGAGTAAAATACTGACTCGAATAATAAAAGATAACTTTTAATATAATATTGTGTTATTAGTATTTTCAGATTAGGGAAGAAGAGTTTATCCCGGCACCTCTACCTTCACCAAAAAACAATTACGGTAACACCACTGTGTACGCCCTGTTTAACCTTCTATCCGCTGAAGCTAGAGCGTTGATTGGGAAAAAGTACGACAATGTCACTGGATCTCAACTACCCACATTTGAATCTCTGCGTCAGAGAAGTGGACTGATGTTATATGAAACTAACTTGGAAGACACAGTTGGTTGGCTGGAAATAAAGAAACCCCGTGATTTGATTTATGTTTATCTTAACGGAGTAAGTTTCATTGGTTTAGTAAAGTTAAATTTGCATCATAAAAAGAAACAAAATGTACCATCATATTGTATTGTTTTTGGATTAATATTTTAGATTCATAGTTTTAATATTTAATAATTTATTTACTTTTGAGGTTCTGAAAGGAAAAATAAGTAGAATGCAAAAAACGTTTTATTTGCCCTTAATGACAGAAAAAAATTCAATTCTTTCTTTACTTGTGGAGAACCAAGGGCGAGTCAATTACGGACTAGGCATACACGACAGGAAGGTAAATGTTCAATACTTACTAATCTACTGGTAGGTAAGAAATTTAAACGATTTTTTTAATAAGTTGTATGTACTTAATTGATTTTGATTCATCTTTTTCAGGGAATCCTTAGTGATGTGAAACACAACCACAAAGTTCTTAACAATACTTGGACAATAACCGGATTCCCGTTAGAAAGAATGAATTTTAAAAGCTCCGTTAATTTAAATACGGCAAAAACGACACCAAATACACGACGCGGTGCTACATTATATGTTGGACAATTCGTTATCGATCACGACCAACAAATTTTTGACACGTTTTTGAACACTGAAGGTTGGGGAAAGGTATTCTTTACTGTGAAATCTTAGAAATATTTCAAAAAATTCCAGAAGGAATATTGATAGTTAGGTGGTACACAGTTCGCCGTGTCACCAGTTTCTTATATAAACAACGGCATGTCCAATCAATTCTTATTTCACCTGATAATTTTCAAAGAGCAAAATTGTTCAAGTTTCTTACAGTCTGTTAAGAGTCTGACTGGTATTAAGAATTCTATTGTTTTTGTAAGATATATTTTCTTCATAATTTGGTGGACGTTTGGTTGGACTGTAGTTGGCTAAAAATAGTTAAAACCTTTTCTTTTCAAAATTCTGGTGTTCTCAAACAAATACAAAAACACGAAGTTTGATGAATATGTAATTTATTTCAGGGCTATATTTGGATCAACGGGCACAATTTGGGAAGGTACTGGCCGTCGGCAGGTCCTCAGGTGACCCTCTATGTGCCGGGAGTGTGGCTGCGAACAGCGCCAGAACAAAACAATATACTTATATTAGAACTGGAAAAACCTCCACTCAAACTAAATATAAGTTTCATAGACCATCCTATTTTAAACAAAACAAGTTCGTTTTTTATAAATAATACTCAAACGAGTTTTGTTCAAAATACTATTCTTGGATAACTTTAGAAAGTTAGGCAGGAATATTGAATAGTGGTGTGCTTGTGTCAGGAAAGAAAAATTAATGAACACATATAAAATTCAAAAATAAATTTTGATTTTTGAAAATGTTTTTTTTAATAAATCTGTCTGTGATTTGATTTAATTTCGTTATACTAACATGGAATCCTTACTTACATATAGGTTTGCAATGTTCGTCCGTCAGTCTGTTGGTCCCGCCACGGCTTAGCGCAGAGCGAGTAAGAGTAATTTTTTTTGTACAAATTGTACTTCAAAATTTTCGTACAAAATATGCTAAATGTGAAATCATTGGAAAATAATGTTGTTGTTATTTTAAAAGAATTTGTTACTACGGTACACTGCGAGTAGCCCGACACGCACTTAGCTGGGTATAGAACCACAGGAATGCAGAGTAACCCTTTTAACAAAGACAGAGATTTTGCATTTTTTTCTTCTTACTCGTTTTTTTTTCCACCCCGCTCCATTTCGGCTGTTCCCAAGGTTGTGGTGGAAGTAAGCCTTTTTTAGTATTTGGTGGACTTTTAATTGGGGTCGCTTTATTCTATAACCAGATTTTAGTGAAATGTAAGTATTTTACATATGTAGTTCGTACTGCTGGCCTTACCAACCCAGAGCGATATAGAAAAAAACACGGGGCCCATGTGGTCTTTTCCCGTGGTATTTATTATTTTGTGGATGTTTAATTGGGGTCGCTTTATTGTCATCAGACCTTACCAACCTAGAGCGTGACAGATACGTAATGTTTTGGTTGCAATCAATACAAAACATATCATACAAGATTTTTATCACAAAATTGCCACAGGATTCACAGAAACGGAAATCACACGGGTAAAATCGTGAGTCGTAAATTATATTTGTTTGTAAACCGAAGAAATGTAGTACATAATGCATTCTTACGTTATATTATATACATACAGACAGGGAGGATATAATATAAAGGTAAACTAATAGTTGCTTTTTTGCTATTTCCTTCACATTTTTCCGCTGTGATAAGATTGTTTGAGAATTGATGAAATCGATGACTTTATTGTTCCATATCGCTTGTACTATGTACCTTTTTACTTTATTTATATCCAAATCGTCAAAAATATGTTCAATAGAAGAAGAATGTTACAATTTCGTCCATGAGTCCATACATAAAAACATGATACGTGCTAACATAAATTATAATGACTCTGACATTGGACTTCAGCCCACAAGATCCTAACTAACTTCACGACGATCAAACTACAAGTTAACGACAGAAGTAATATTATACTAGTTAACGACAGAAGCAATACACAAAATTAGTATTTATGAACCTCACAATAAAGATTGAAACATTTTGGCGGTTAGCGCTGTTAAGCAGCTTCACCATCTGCATGAACCACATACATTGAAGTTTGTATGGCAGCGGAATAATACAATATAAACTGGCCTCTTACGAATGTTTGAAAAAGACAAAGATATAGGCTAGCGGTGTGTGCGAGAGAGGTAGATGAATGCAGGACTATGATTGAAGTGTGAGTTGTGTGATTGTGTGTGACCCGTTTGGTGATAAGGAGGCTCGGCGCGGCGCGGCGGGCTGCCTGTCGTCGTGCGGTCCCCGACAGCGCCGGACTGTTCTATCCCCGGCTCCTCACGAAACCACGTGGACAACTTATTCAACCTCAAAGTAAGTACAAGACTAATTACTTACGGTACTACCTAATACGTACGTAAACTTTTTAAATATTGATATGTAACCAAGACATTTCTTTTAACAATAAAATTTATTGACAGTTATTAAGTGCGTAATTTAATTCAGTTTTCGATGGGACTTAACTTAATGTATGAATTTAATTGAATTTATGGCAAAATATAAATATTTTTTGAAGAGATTATTTAGATTTAATATCGGGAAAATTATTGCCCTGTTTTAATTGAAGAAAAAATACTAGATGAGACTGTATAAAAAACTTAGGTGAATCAAAATATAAGTATTTAAGTAAATACCCTTATGGTTTTTTATTTTATTCGTTGTGATCCTGTAATAGGAGGTAGAAACAATATTAATATTGAAAAAGTGTTTGCAAATTTACCTTGAACTTGACCGCCCATCGAACCTTACTTAAATTCCCCTGAACCTTGTACAATAGCTAAATTATAACTAGGTACCTTCTATAAATTATAATCTGCTAAATAGGTACATAGTACTCTATTAGAAGTTTAATTCAGCAGTAATTACACATATTTTTATGTTATTATAATATGGACTTGTGTTGATAAATAAACGTAATATTTCAATGTAGATAGTTTGACGTCACATCTCTGGACTTATTCAGGAAAATATTAAACTAACTTAGTAGTAAGGAGTACTTACTCCTTCCTACTAAGTTTGGGAGTTACATAAAACCCGTGCATAAAACTATGTAATTGCATTATACAATTAAATAAAGGCAGACAAATACATTTTGTCCAAAAAAATGTGATTTTCAAGTTTTCATGTCGGTTTTATTTATGATTTTACGCCAAAACTACTGGACCGATTTAGGTAATATTAGTACTAAGTAGTGTAGTAAGTACTGACTTACTACGAGTATTAACTTATATTCCTTACTAGCAGCGCCCCGCGGTTTCACCCGCGTAGTACCCGTTCCCGTGGGAATTTCGGGATAAAAAGTATCCTATGTTCTTTCCCGGACCATAAGCTACCCCTGTACCAAATTTCAAGTCAATCGGTCCAGTAGTTTAGCCGTGAAAAGGTAACAGACAGACAGACAGACAGACAGACAGAGTTACTTTCGCATTTATAATATTAGTTAGGATAACCAGGAAATACCTCGCTATAATACTTTATCCCAACTAACGACATTTAGGCAGATAAAACCAAGGGGTTGCTGTATTTTTGTGTTACGTTTACAAAGCTTCAAAATAATTCCAAGTTTCGGAAATGGTAGAAAAAACCCGCGACTCAAAAAGCAAAGTATTAATGTGCAGTTATTATTTACAGTTAAGGTGAAGCTTGATCACAATGTCAGCGGAAGACTTAAGATGTGACGTAGGTCCACCGTGTAGTTTGGTGCTTGCAGACGGCAGCGTGTTTCAAGGAAGAAGTTTTGGAGCGCAACTACCTGCCGAGGGCGAAGTTGGTAAGTCAACTTCACCTTAAAACATCTCGATATGCTTTTACAATTTAGTAAGTTCTTGTGATATCAAATTGTGAATTTGAACATTTTGTTAATGTAATGAGGACCTATTATTATCGCACAGAAATCTGTCAGGTAGCTTGCATTGTCGCTAGTAGTTGCGATGCGGTTTCGATCGATAGCTATTATCGACATCGTATCGTAGCTTCTAGCGACCCAAATATATTAAATATTATTTATTTATTAAATATTTGGGTAGCTAAAAGTTGCGATGCGGTTTCGATAATATTACGATACCGATACGATACCGATACGATACGATACGATACGGGTTCGGTATCGCTCATGCCGTTGTTGATTTTGACCAGAAAATTGGACCATTGTAAAAGTATTCATTTTAAATTAACAACTCATCATGCAGAGCATTAAAAGAAAGAACCGGGCAGCTTATCAAAGGGTCGAGGATTTGAATAACAACAAAATCGAGTTTACAGCTTTTCAGATCTGATGTACTGTCTTATCCTCACGAATTTCGCAGTAGTATGTACCTAAATTCAGTTATTTTTACAAAAAAAAAAACAATTCTCTTGGTATTGTCACACTATCTAATAGTATGCTAATAAGGATTTAACCTGGGAAGTAATGTGGCAAACTAAAGGACTTTGCTCATTATGAACAAAATACTAATGATATGAATGTGTAACCAATTTCAGTATTTCAAACTGGTATGGTGGGGTACCCAGAGTCCCTGACTGACCCGTCGTACCACGCTCAGCTCCTCGTCCTCACCTACCCACTAGTAGGCAACTACGGGGTCCCAGATGAACAGGAACGAGACGAATATGGACTGCCAAAGTGAGATTTTTTTGTATTAAAACACATAGCACTCGGACTAAGACACAAATGGAAACTTAATCCCTTCTAATATCATAAATGCGAAAGTTTCTAACAAAAAAAACTATCTGTCTGTTACGCTTTCAAATCAGTGAACTGATTTTGATGGCATTTAGTACAGATTTAAATTACAGCTTGGGAAAAGGCACAGGCTAAATATTATCCCAAATTTACCACGGCATAAGATTCTGCACGGGTAAAACCGCCGGCCACTGCAATATAGAATAAATAGGTTTAATTTTGCGGACTATTGAGCTTTTTAAACTTTTTAAATAAAGAAATAAACTTGAATAAGTGTAATCAAATTATAATTTATAAAACTGTATTTTTAGATGGTTCGAATCAAGTCGCATTTGGGCTGCTGGGTTGATAGTCGGTGAAGTCAGCACTCGGGCGTGCCATTGGAGAGCTAAGCGCTCATTAGGAGGGTGGCTGGCAGCACATGGGATTTCCGGCATCTGCGACATCGACACCAGAGCACTAACCTTCCGCCTTCGTGAGGGAGTCATGCTTGGTCGAATCATACAAGGAGTCCCACCATTTGGTCCGCTACCACCATTATCAGATCCTAACACCAGAAACTTAGTTGCTGAAGTGTCTATTAAGGTAATTTCTAAACCTACCGTTGAAATGTCACAAATTGTACATGATAAAGAAATGGGAATTTGTTATTACAGGAAAAGAAAATATTTAATCCAAATGGTGAAGTAACAATTCTGGCTGTGGATTGTGGTTTGAAATACAATCAAATCAGATGCTTAATTAAACGAAATGCTAAAGTTATTTTGGTACCATGGGATTATAAATTCAGTACAAGTGAATATGATGGGTTGTTCATAAGCAATGGTCCTGGCGACCCAGAAGTATGCAAACAAGTTATTGAAAATATACAATCGGTTATTAACGACAAAGACAATATCAAACCCATATTTGGCATTTGTCTTGGACATCAGTTATTATCAACAGCAATTGGATGCAATACCTATAAAACGAGGTAAAATATCACTAAGTCACTGGTGCTACGTAAAAATTAGGACATTAATGCTTTATTGGAATTACAATTGCATAACTATGTAAATGTTGTTTTTTTCAGTTACGGTAATCGTGGACATAATTTACCTTGCACTCACAATGGAACTGGAAGATGTTTCATGACGTCACAGAACCATGGATTTGCAGTGGATCCTAATACACTACCCGATGGTTGGAAAGTATTGTTCACAAACGAAAACGATAAAACAAATGAAGGCATCATACACAAAACACTACCCTTCTTTAGTGTACAATTCCACCCCGAACATACTGCTGGACCTACAGACCTAGAATGCCTTTTTGATGTTTTTGTAGATTCTATCAAATCATTTAAAAACAAGAAAACATGCACTATTGATGATATGATAAACAAACAAATGTCATTTCAACCAACGATTCATGAACGTCCGAAAAAAGTTCTAATTTTAGGCTCGGGAGGATTGTCTATCGGACAAGCAGGAGAGTTTGACTATTCTGGCTCTCAGGGTGTAAAGGCCATGCAAGAAGAAAAAATTCAGACGGTTCTTATAAATCCTAATATTGCAACTGTACAAACTTCGAAAGGGTTGGCCGATAAAGTGTATTTTCTACCTATCACCCCTGAGTATGTAGAGCAAGTTATTAAAGCAGAAAGACCAACAGGAGTTTTACTTACATTTGGTGGTCAAACGGCCTTAAATTGTGGAGTGGAATTGGAAAAATCTCGTATTTTTGAAAAATATAACGTAACTGTTTTGGGTACACCTATTCAGTCTATTGTTGATACTGAAGATAGAAAAATATTTGCAGAAAAAATTAGTGCTATTGGAGAAAAAGTTGCTCCAAGTGCAGCAGTAACGTCAGTTGAAGAATCTCTGGTTGCTGCCCAGCAAATCGGATATCCTGTTATGGCACGCTCTGCTTTTTCTTTAGGAGGCTTAGGATCAGGGTTTGCAAATAATGAAGAAGAATTGAGAGCATTAGCACATCAGGCATTGTCTCATTCTGATCAACTTATAATTGATAAATCTTTAAAGGGGTGGAAAGAAGTTGAGTACGAAGTTGTAAGAGACGCATACGATAATTGCATTACTGTGTGTAATATGGAAAATGTTGATCCGCTCGGTATACATACTGGAGAATCAATTGTTGTTGCCCCTAGCCAAACGTTATCAAATAGAGAATACTATATGCTTCGCAATACTGCTATAAAGGTGATAAGGCATTTTGGTATTGTTGGAGAGTGTAACATTCAATATGCGCTCAACCCACATTCTGAAGAATTTTATATAATTGAAGTGAACGCTAGATTATCTAGAAGTTCAGCATTGGCAAGTAAAGCTACAGGATATCCCCTTGCATATGTAGCGGCCAAACTGGCACTCGGCATACCTTTACCTGTTATAAAAAATTCCGTAACAGGAGTGACCACGGCATGCTTTGAGCCAAGTCTTGATTATTGCGTTGTTAAAATTCCAAGGTGGGATTTGGCAAAGTTTAATAGAGTGAGTACGAAAATTGGTAGTTCAATGAAAAGCGTAGGCGAAGTAATGTCTATTGGCCGTAATTTTGAAGAAGCTTTCCAAAAAGCATTACGTATGGTAGATGAAAATGTGAATGGATTTGATCCCAATATAAAACAAGTCAATGAAAATGAACTAAGAGAACCCACAGACAAAAGAATGTTTGTTTTAGCTGCTGCGTTAAAACAAGGTTATACTGTGGAAAAGTTATATGATTTAACTAAAATCGATATGTGGTTTCTGGAAAAGTTCAAAAATATAATAGACTATTATAAAACCCTTGAGTCAACAAACAGTGGTTCTATTACATTTGACATTTTAAAGAATGCTAAGAAAATTGGATTTTCAGATAAACAAATTGCAGCTGCTATTAAAAGCACTGAAGTCGCTGTTAGGAAACTTAGAGAAGAATATAATATAACACCATTCGTAAAACAAATCGATACAGTCGCTGCAGAATGGCCAGCTTCAACAAATTACCTATACTTAACGTATAATGGAAGCACTCATGATTTGGAATTTCCTGGAGATTTTACGATGGTACTTGGTTCAGGGGTGTACAGAATTGGAAGCTCAGTAGAATTCGACTGGTGTGCCGTAGGCTGTTTAAGAGAGCTTAGAAACCAAGGGAAAAAAACTATTATGGTCAATTATAATCCTGAAACTGTTAGTACTGATTATGATATGAGTGACAGATTGTATTTTGAAGAAATATCTTTTGAAGTTGTCATGGATATATACAACATTGAACATCCTAATGGAGTTATCTTATCAATGGGAGGACAACTCCCTAACAATATTGCTATGGACCTTCATAGGCAACGGGCTATTATTTTAGGTACTTCACCAGATATGATAGACAATGCCGAAAACCGATTTAAGTTTTCCAGAATGTTAGACCGCAAAGGTATACTACAACCCAGGTGGAAAGAATTAACTGATTTAGATTCTGCCGTTAGTTTTTGTGAAGAAGTTGGATATCCTTGCTTGGTTCGACCATCGTACGTATTAAGCGGTGCTGCAATGAATGTGGCTTATTCAAATCAAGATTTAGAAGCTTATTTAAAATCAGCTAGTCAAGTTAGTAAGGAGTACCCAGTTGTTATATCTAAATTTATTATGGATGCAAAAGAAATAGATGTTGATGTTGTAGCATCAGATGGTGTTATATATTGTATGGCCGTATCTGAACACGTTGAAAATGCCGGAGTGCATTCTGGAGATGCAACATTGGTTACACCTCCGCAGGACATTAATCAAGAAACCCTAGATAAAATCAAGGAAATATCTAGCATTATAGCTGAAACCTTAGATGTGACCGGCCCATTCAACATGCAGTTAATAGCAAAAGACAATGATCTGAAAGTCATAGAATGCAACGTTAGAGTTTCAAGATCTTTCCCATTTGTATCTAAAACCTTAGATCATGATTTTGTTGCTACTGCTACTAAAGTTATTTTAGGAATTCCTCTTGAACCTGTTAATGTTATGACTGGATGTGGCAAAGTCGGTGTGAAAGTACCTCAGTTTTCATTTTCGCGACTTGCTGGTGCTGATGTTACCTTAGGTGTGGAAATGGCTTCCACAGGAGAAGTCGCATGTTTCGGAGAGAATCGATATGAAGCTTACTTGAAGTCTTTAATGAGTACCGGTTTTAGGATTCCGAAAAAGGCTATTTTATTATCAGTAGGAACATTTAAGGTAATAATTGTACTCTTGTTACTCATTCCTACTCATAGTAGGTTTTGTAGATTTTGGTCATTTTTATTCAAATTACTTATTATTTCAGCATAAAATGGAGCTTTTACCAAGTGTGCGTATTTTGCAAAAAATGGGATATAAGTTATATGCTAGTATGGGCACTGGAGACTTTTACACTGAACACGGAGTTGAAGTAAGTTTTGTTTTGATTAGTATATTATTAAGTGATGGTCTAGATGTTAACTTCGCTCTTTTTTTAAACAGTTGATAACTTTATCATTAAGCGTGTATTAAGAAAATAAATGAATGAATAAAATAATAAGCACAGATATGAATTAATAAGATACAAAACATATTATGAATTTAATTACTATTTTGTGAAATCGTTTGAGTTTTTATCATAAGATTTGGTATTTGTGTTGATGATGTATGCAAACAAAGCGTTTTTTGGACTTACTTTACTATTTCTAGATTGAAAGTGTTCAATGGACATTTGATCATATCGGTGACCCGGAAGATGACAGATCAGACGGAGAATTAATGCACTTAGCAGATTTCATGGCAAGAAAGCAACTAGATTTAGTAATAAACTTGCCAATGCGTGGGGGCGCTCGTCGTGTGTCATCGTTTTCCACTCATGGATATAGAACACGTCGTCTGGCTGTTGACTACGCAGTGCCTTTGGTAACCGATGTCAAATGCGCCAAACTTTTAGTACAGGTAAATTGTGGTTTATCATCATAACTCTAGCTTAACCTTAACATGAATAATGATGAATTCCGATCGCGAAAGCAACCTTAACATAATATGTTAAGGTTGCTTTCGCGATCGATCTGATATTCGGTGGCTCTTCTTTTCGCAGAAAATTATTTACCCGATTATCACTTGCCAACCAATGTTTCGCACTACGTTTCAGTTTGACAACTAATGATTATCAATTTTTGTATGACAAAGTTGCATTTGGTAGAATTTTTGTTAGGCTTATTATTATAATGACTCAAAACGTTTGAGGCATTTATCATTTGATAAACCTTTAACTCGGCTATTCAGCTATCATTAGACAAATAACGTTCTGTCAGTGCAACAGTTCCCTTTTCGTATAAGTACCGTTATAATGATAAAAACAAATTGACATTGGCATGGCATTTTGAAAGGTATCTATATAAAAAAACAGGCTAAACGTACAGTTGTCAACTATGAAGTTAGGCAAAAAATAAATTAATTGAAAAGTTGGGAAATGATAATTCCGCTAAATAAAATCATGTAAGTTGACAAGTGATATTTGGCCAAAATATTTTCGGCGGAAGAACCTTGATATTCAAAATAACACTATTTATTCATTTTAGGCAATGATGCGATGTGGTGGCATCCCATATATGAAAACTCATACTGACTGCATGACGTCGAGAAATATTATTAAATTACCCGGATTTATTGACGTTCACGTACATGTCCGAGAACCTGGTGCCACTCATAAAGAAGATTTTGACACCTGCACTGCTGCTGCACTAGCCGGTGGTATAACTATGATCTGTGCTATGCCAAATACTACCCCATCGGTAGTGGATCGTGCTGCATTCGATTATACGTCAGCTTTAGCTCGAGTAAGTGCTCGTTGTGATTACGCCTTGTACGTTGGAGCTTCTTCTACAAATTATGACAGCGTGGCAGAACTAGCACCCCAAGCCGCTGCTTTAAAGATGTATTTAAATGAAACGTTCACCACTCTAAAACTCGATGACATGACCGTCTGGCAAAAACATCTTCAAAATTGGCCTAAGAAACAGATTATTTGTGCTCATGCAGAGCGAGAAAAAACTGGAGCTATAATTTTAATGGCATCATTAATTGATCGCCCCATTCATATTTGTCATGTCGCTCGTAAAGAAGAAATATTGATAATAAAAGCTGCTAAAGAAAGAGGACTAAAAGTTACATGCGAAGTATGCCCTCATCATTTATTTTTAAGTACAGTTGATATGGACAGAATTGGTTATGCTCGAGCTGAAGTACGACCAGTATTGTGTAGTCCAGAAGATCAAGCGGAACTTTGGAAAAATATAGATATCATTGATGTGTTTGCGACAGATCATGCTCCCCACACAGTTGAAGAAAAGAACTCGGCAAAACCTCCTCCCGGCTTTCCGGGGTTAGAAACTATTTTACCATTACTCCTTAACGCCGTTCATGAAGGTCGTTTAACATTAGATGATCTAATTAACAAATTTCATCGTAACCCTCGTAAAATTTTCAATTTACCTGAACAACCTAATACTTATGTTGAGGTCGATATGGATTATGAATGGACAATTCCAGAGGCAATGGAATTTTCAAAATCAAAATGGACTCCATTCTCTGGCATGAAAGTATGGGGAGCCATTCATAGAGTGACATTGCGTGGTGAAATTGCATATGTAGAGGGTCAAGTTTTAGTACCTCCTGGTTTTGGACAGGATGTAAGAACATGGCCTGTGCCTAAAAAACAAAATATCCCTATTCTAGTAGAAAAACTAGAAAAAGAACAAAGCCGGCCTAACTCGGCATTAGATATATATAATTCTTCTGAGTACAAAATGAGTGATTTGGATGTGGACCAATTAGAATCATCCAAATCTGATGGATTAAGTAAACCTAATGTTCACTTTAGTGAAATCGCCGGTAGAAGCATGTCTCCACTACCCGTTCAAACTACATCTAGACAAAGATGTGACAGCACTTCAAATTATAATCCACCTCATTCCACCGTTTCCAGTCGTCAACGCAGTGACTTATTTGGAAAGAGTATACTGACTGTGGATGGGTTTAGCAAAGATACTTTGAACGACATTTTTAATCTGGCACAATTTATGAAAACAAGCGTCAGCAAGGGACGATATTTAGATGACATACTCCGTGGTAAAGTAATGGCTTCAATATTCTACGAAGTCAGTACCCGGACTAGTAACAGTTTCGCAGCAGCAATGCAAAGACTAGGTGGCTCTGTGATTCATACCGATGCTACAAGTTCATCGGCCAAGAAAGGTGAAACATTAGAAGACAGTGTAGCTGTCATGGCAAGCTACTCTGACGTGGTCGTCATTCGACACCCTGAACCTGGTGCAGTTACGGTAAGAGAAAATGTGAATCAAAATAATGTGAAAGAAAAACATTCATATTTATTAAAAAAATTGTTTCCTTTTTAGAGAGCTTCACGTCATTGTCGAAAGCCAATAATAAATGCCGGTGATGGAATAGGAGAACACCCAACTCAAGCATTGCTCGATATTTTCACGATACGTGAGGAAATCGGTACTGTGAACGGTCTTACTATCACAATGGTCGGTGATTTGAAAAATGGACGAACAGTGCACTCTCTAGCCAGACTTTTAACTTTGTACCAAGTTCAATTACAATATGTCAGCCCACCCGGCTTAGGCATGCCAAAACACATTATGGAGTATGTGTCTTCTAAAGGAATAACACAACGAGTGTACGAGCGTTTAGAAGATGTGTTGGCAGAAACACATGTGCTGTATATGACAAGAATCCAAAGAGAGAGATTCCAAAGTCAAGAAGAATATGAAAAGGTATTTAATCTAAATTTCTATTCTCTTTTTTCTTATTTCAATGACATTGACTAAATCTTTTTATCTATTTTCAGACCAAGGGTCTGTTGGTTGTAACACCTCAGTTGATGACTCGTGCCAGAAGGCGAATGGTAGTCATGCATCCACTACCTCGTGTAGATGAAATATCCCCAGAGTTCGACTCCGACCCTCGAGCTGCATACTTTAGACAGGCCGAATATGGAATGTATGTCCGTATGGCACTGTTGGCCATGGTAGCGGGCGTCAATCCACTCATTTGAAATAAAACCATATTTGGTGGTATTTTTACTGTGATTTTATTGTACGTTTTCCTCAAAAAATATTATCCTTTTATTCAGAAGAGTCAAACTACTTCATACACACAGAAAATCAAACACTTTAATTATTACGTAAAATGTTATTTTAATGAACAATATTATACTTATAATAAACATAACAAATATTTCAATTATTGTTTCATTTTAATTATAAGTTAAGTATTAAAAAGTCATGTCCAAAACATTTTTTGAAGCTCGAACAATAAATATTGCACAATATGAAAATATTTGTGAAATATACAATAGATTTTTGGAAAAATAAAGAAGTCACCAGATATTCTTAAAGTTTTATAATATACCGAGATTCCAATTAAAAAATATAAACAATTTTCTTATATACTAATCAAATCAATATAGATAAATGCTATGTACTGTAATATTGATTAAGATATTTTATAATTTGGATTCCTCATGAGAAGCATCGTTAAGTTTCATGTGAGTTGTTGCATTGTCCATGTGTACATCAACAAATGTAAAAGCAGATATCCCTTTACTTTCAGTTGGAGAATCCTGATTGACAATATGTTCTATCTTAGGGCGTCTACGCATATGCTGAATAAATCTTTCTTCGTTCGTGTCATTTCTAGGGGGTAGTTTATAGCGACCTTGCTTTACTAGTTTGCGTTGACAATCGGCCAATTTATCACGTATGACGTCTATATACTCATTTCCTGTAATATCACCACCCGTTTCATCAAAAAGAAGAGTACAAAGCCTTTGTGCCTGTTCCAAATAAATAATAGCTTGTTTGATGGCATCAAATTTTTCAGAAGACCGAGCCATGGCAATAAAATGTGATATAAAAAACTCAAGGACTAATCGTCGGCGTTCTGGTTCCATTCTAGTTGGTAGTGTAATCTGCAATAATAAAATAGGTTATAAAATATGTGATATAGAGTAATATAAATCTTTACGAAAGACATGTTTTTTCCATTATACTCGTACTTTAAAGATAAAACAGACAGAAATAAAATTGTTCTCAAAAGTAATACGCGTGGCTTTTAATTATTAAAAAACATTTTAAATCTGTTAAATAATGATACCTAAAATTGTTAACTACCTTTGAGAATTTCGTTTATTATTGATGTACTTAATATAAAAAAGCTAATAAAGGCCAGTTGATTGAATTTATAGTTCATACTTACATTTTTATTTATTTCTCGTTCTTGATGACCTATTGACTTTTGCCTTTTATTCATGATCTGGGCTTTTCTTTTTTCTTGTAGCTGTCGTTGTCTCTCTTTTTTCCATTGGTAATGTTTGTCTTGTGCTTTAGCCTTGTCCCAGAAATTGATGTTGTCATCATTATCACTATCTGTACTTTCATTATAATTAGGAACAGTTGCTGGCAAATTTGGATTAATAAGTCGTAGTGGATTTTTACAAGTAAGAATATCATACAGTCTGTGACAATTGAAAGCTGGGTAAAAATCTCTTTTAGTATATTTAAGTTTATCAACGGCATAAAGAACATGCATCACCGGCGCTTCAAGTATATCGGCCAAACGTCGTTGTATTTTCATAAGTAAAGGTTTAGGTATACTTTTAAACTCATTACATCCTTCTACGAAGTAATTTGGAAATCTTGATTGACCGAAGTGTATATAAAAACTTCGCAAAAACAGTCTTAAAGTTTCACCTAGGCGATCTTCTGGCCATTTTGCATAATTATCTTCACATTGCCAAAAGAGGTGATTTTTAATATGAGATGCATCAATTCCAATTTTAGACGTTTCATTTTCTAAAAACGCTTTATATAAAGCCAAAGTGAACTGGTAACATCTTATATGAGAATGAGCCAAACAGCTCTCCAAATAACGTTCGGCAGCAGGAAATATAATCTTCCACTGCATGGACTGTTCAGCATTTAAACCTCTCTTAGGTCTGAATCCAACAGGAACCAACAAACATCCAAAACCAATAGCTTTGCTAACCATATACTTAGTTGGCCACTGGTAACTGAAATTCGTTCTTGGATTTTGAATTATTTTTCTTTCTCGTATTATCCATTGATTTGCGGCATTTGGCCAAGCTGCTACCAAAGCTGGAAATATTTCGTAGCCTATTTTCACCCCATTCTTTATTGAATCACAGTATATACTAGCTCCTTGTGTCATAGAGTTATTTATTTCATCTTGAGATAAACCTAATCCACAGCCCAAATTTATAATAAAATTATCCACAAAGTTGTTCATAAATCCCAACGAATTTAAATAGTAGTATCTCTCATATAAGTTACGCGACAAGGATGACTTAGAAGCTGAATCATCTATCTCATCTTCATCATCACTCCAACTGTCGACAGCCCGAACATCGACAGCCGTCCATGTTTCTTCAGGCAACACACCAAATGTAAGTGTATAATTAGACTGTAGACTCAATTCTACCCTTTTAGGAGTAGCAGATTCTGTTATTGTCGAATATCCATAATCAGACTCAGATTCACTGTGTTCGTTGTGACGGCTACTTGTGTTAGATCTATAACCAGAAGTTTCGGTATCTTCTGATAGATTGTGGTCATAAAACGATGTTTTTACGTCGGTACTTATAGACTTTCTCTTTAAATCCTTTAATGAATTACTCATTCTTCTTGTATTTTTGAGAATGGACTTCCTCGGTTTTACATTCTCATCTTCTTTTTTTATTGTTAATTTATTATTTCCTTGGACAGTATCTTTACTTTCATTTTCTTCTTGAAACTGCGATGTCTTGGATTGAATGGCATTTAAATTTGAAATAGCACTTCTGGCCACTTGAGAGCTTATTTGTTTTATTGGTCCACTAGGTCTTCTACCCACATTATCACTTGAATTGAGATTTAATTTTATATCATCAGAAATTTGAACCTCAGTCGATTTATTAATTTTAGACACAATTTGTTGTAATAGTTCTTCACCTTTGGTAACGTACGGATACTCATCTGAATCATTTGATTCTTTCTCTGAATCTGTATAGACACTGTCATCTGAAACGTTAGCTCTTGGTTCAGTTAGATCAGTTTCCTTATGAAGAGTGCTTTCCAAAACTTCTAATTTCTTTAATTTCACAAACCCTGTAAGAAAACAAATATATCCTATTATAATTTATATTCTTTGAATTATAATTTTAAAATAACACTACAATTTCCAATAATTTTATTAATACCTGGTTCTTTGCAGTCTTCGATACGCAGTTTATAAAATGGAGCATCAAGTACAGCACTGTAGTCAGAGGTGTCTCCTGGTTCACTAGGTTCAATATTATCATAGATAACAAAAAGTCGCGGTGCCGACAGCGGTTCTGTCTGTCCTCGCTTGCGCTGGTACACCACATGATCATGTACACACTCCTGCAGTCTATCAGCAAAGAACACGTGTTTGTTTCGACGGACCATAGCATCGTTTATTGAATTTTCTCTTTCACTTGTCGGATTATTTTTGATGTGATGGGTTTCTCTGAAAGATAAAATTTTAAATTTTATAAAAAAGAAGTCTTTACTTTTACTTCATGGAAATAAATAAATTAGACAATTTGATAACAATCTACCGATATGGCAAATTATTTTAAAATCAGCGCATATCCAAACAATCTGATAAGTACTTCGATCTTTAACATTAGTTGCGTTATCGATTAATACCAGATTATTTCCAATATCGTATCGTGTCGGCAAGATCTATAGAAATCGTTTTTGCAAATTAATAAACATAGTAGATAATCTACATAAATTACCAAAACGTTTATAAATAGTTTGCATGGGTAAGTCCCGTATGTGTTTCAGTAAGGTCAATATGAAACGTCTCTTTAAATATCTAAATTTACTTAAAAGCATTTTTTAATATCAAGAAATAATGGAAAATAAAAATATGTAAGAATTTAACATTATTTTGTTTACATAATATTAGTTATGTTTGCTGACTTCCCTTAAAATATAATGTCAAGTCTCGTACCATAGATACAATTGATTAAATTAAAACAAAGGATAATCACCAATTACGTCAATTTCTCAAAAGTCATCAACTGCCATTTACAAAGAACGATTTTATCTATATAATTTTGATGATGATAAGATTTGCTTATTGATAATGATCAATATTGATTTTATCTGTAACATTAATAAAAATAACTACATGTAAATGTACTTTTTTACTGTTATTTAATTAATTAGTAATGCTACTGCCTTATGACTAACTGTTTTTATAAAGAAAGTAATCATTGAAAAGTAGCAAGTTTTTACCACGCTATATACTTATTTCATTTATTTGGTAAATTTTACCTCATGAGAGGTACGCGCACGGTCCGAACTAATACGGAGCAATATTCTACACTATACTAACTTACCTACACATTTATGTAACATCAAAATATGTGCCAACACGCAACATTATTGAATCTTACTTGAAAAAAACAATTTTATCCTCAAAATATTCATTACCACACAATAAATAAAACAATAGTTTGGGTGAATTGACTCCAATTAGTTATGTGACGTTATTATCTAACATTGCAGAAGCGACTATATTTTTAATGAAGAAGACTCTCTTATAATATATGTAGTATGAAGGGACTTCCCAATTGCGTATAGTCAAAGAAATTACGAGTATCTACTTGATAAGGATTTTAATAACAAGTACTCGGCAATGAGAGAAGCTTAAAAGATTATCTTTTAAAGGACATAGCCTAGTTTTTAATTGCGATAACATGACATTAAGTATTTCTATCTCATACAAGACACCATTACTGACTGATATACAACGCTAACCTGAGAAGTTTGAAGGATTATTATTCCTTTGAAGCCTAAGTGCTTCTACTAATTAACTATAAATGCGAACGTTTGTATGAATGTTTATTTTTTACTTTTTTGCGCAAATCTTCTCAATCTATTTACATGAATTGGGTACAATGTATCTTATAATCAGGCATAACACATAGGTACATTAGTATTAAAACACATATTTTTATCCCAAACTTTCCATTTAAAAGAGAGGAAAACCACAGGGTGCTGTAGTAGGTAACCTTAAAATATGGGGTATGAAGATTGTTTAAATGTCAATATAAGCCCTATGATTTCATTTGACAGAGAAGAGCCGACGACTCGGCTCACCTAAGTACATGTTAGAGAGACCTATGTCCAGCGGTGGACTAAGATGATGATACTTACCCAAATTCAATTCAATAGTAATAATTTAAATACACATAGAGTTGTTTATGAAGTGAGGTTGGCTATATGATAGTCGTTTAGCACAATTAATTTAGTACCAAATGTGATTTTTAAGATGCATGGGATCATATTATTATCCAGTAGTTCATAATTAACATGTTATAATTAAAGACTTACCGTTCGTAGTTCTCAAAGAATTGTACAGACAAGAGTATATTGTTGAGCAAGAAGGCGTCCGCGTCGTTATGGAGCTGGTACCTCATGCGGTCGAGGGCCTCGTCGTCGTAGGAGCGGACGTGCGCGGGCGGCGGCCCCGGCTGCGGCAGGCTGCCTCCGCCTCCTCCCAACGCCACCGACGCTACTATACCTTCCGTCACTCCATTCCTCTTGTTCGCAGCGTTCACCATCTTCTTCCTCTTCTCCTCTCGCTTCTGCTCCTTCCATCTCTCCCGTTCAAAAAACTTATCCGGCTCTTTATGTACTTTCTTAGATTTCGTGTTCCCCATATCGGTAACTTGAATAGCACTGTTTCTTACTATATAATTGTACTTATTTAAATTGACTGAATATTAAATTGTTGAAAGCATTTTTGAAAATAATTGAAAAATATTAATTTAAATATAATAAGTAAATAATGTCGAGGGAGACTGCGACTGTTATTGAACGTCCGTGCACCGGTTACGCGCAATACTGAGTAAATAATTTCCTGATACGTATCATAAAGCATAAAGTTATTGTTATCGGGGGCAGTGATTAATGTATTCAATAATATCGTATACCTTGTAATTGATTAGAAATGCAGTGTTTTTCATAGATGTCGCAATTCCGATAGAGTGTACCTACTTACTGTAGATATATTCAATAAACACTTGTCCTCATGTAGAGCACTTTACTCGTTTCACAGCATTCCATATGTGAATATCGTTGTTACATAAAAACCAGTTAATGTATTTACGAGTAATAATTGTTATTGTTAACCAAATAATATAATTTGCATTTCATTTAATAATCACATGCATGAACAGTAATAATTGTGATGTACGGTTTACAACGATAAGAAATTAAGATAAAAAATAAAATCACATCTCAAATTCTTTGCAATATAGTAAATAGAATAGAAGAAAGAACCAAAAGAAAAACCATCATAACTGTTATAGATCTACCGTAGATGTGGCATACGGGTGGTTAGTTTTGGTTTACCGAATGAATCCATCTAACGCAAAATCTCAAGACATCACATATCATCTTATGAAATTAAAACTGCGTTTAAAAATCCGACTTCATAAACTTCACAAAAAAAAGTAAATAAACAACAAATACTGGTCCTTTTTCGTAACTACTGCCTACCAATTATTCTTTGTGTGTCGACTCATATTTTGAGAACCTTAAGTACTACGCAATGGATTTTTAGATTTTCTCATTATTATATAAGTACCTATGTCATTATACTTTTTGAGTTATCTATATATGTAAGTACTTATACTCGTAATAAAAATCTGTTCGTTAGTCTCGCTAAAACTCGAGAACGGCTGAACGGATTTATCTTATCTTGGCCTTGAAATGTTCGTGGAGGTCTAGGAAAGGTTTAAAAGTTGAGAAAAATGCGAATAATTGCCCGGGATCCGGGTACTACGCGGGTGAAACCGCGGGGCACGGCTAGTTAAAAATAAAAATCCAGTATCAGCGACTCTCATTTTTTACTTTGAATATTTACATATTTTTTTCTCTCTTACTCTATATTACAGTTACACAGATCAATATCATTTCTTTTTAACAAAAAAATGGATTGTAATTACTTGATTTTTTTATAATGATAGATTTTCTAGACATAATTTAATTATAATAACCTATATACATATAGACTTGATAACAAGTTTTATTTGTAATTTATAATTATCACTAATATAATTGCAAACAATCACCACAACCCACCAGATTAGGACTAAACAAAGTTAGCTTATCTTTAGCCAACATTTTTCTAATGATTTACTTATATATTTCAATATAACTCAAAATCAAGGTTATGGCGAATGTTATTAAGTATATATAACCTGTATTATTATTGCCTATCTACAGTTATTTGTGTTAAAACTACCGCCGGTGGAGTGCTCATACTAGACTCTTCAATGTGATTCACTATGCTAGCGTCATCGTCTTCGGGGTGAGTGTTTACTCGCTTTTGGTTCTTAAAACGTTTTGATTCTCCTTTTTTCTCGTCTATCAATCGCCTGAAAATGAAAAAAAAACATATATTCTCACGCCTCGACCGTTTAGTCAAGTGGCCTGCAATATCAGATATGATCGGATTTTTCAATCACCAACTCGCAATAGACAATCGTGGTATTCATGTCTAATCCTAATCCTGAGTTAATACAGTGAAGTACAGTGGAGCCAAACTAAAACTCACTCCACATTTTACCAAACTTTTGCACTCTTTCTATTAATGAGGACTACAGCAAAAAAGTTAATACTCTTTTCGTCGAGGCAGGAAACGTGGATTAACTATATCAGTATAATTCCTTGTTTATTATTGAGAGAAAATGGCACGTATTCTTAGTAATTTATCAGTACGTGGGAATATGTATTACGTTTATTTATTTATTGGAAATAAGTGATTGTCTTACTACTTAAACATACTTAGTTCAAAATAATTATCATAATCCCTTTCAGTATTTATTGATATTGTGGAAAGTGATTGTGATATTCCGACTGCGATAACTAAGTACATACGAGTATATATTTTATTAAAGATAAACGGTACGTGTGTTTCAATAAATAGGTACTTTGATAATGCATACTACAATAACACTTGCATTCCCATCGAGTTTGTGGTTTCAAGTGTTATTGTTAAATTGTGCTATAATAAAAGCTAATGGAATGTTCAGAAAGCACCTGTATATACAAAGTAAGGTTTCATGTTTTTTATGTAAACTCCACAGAAATGCTACTTGTGCACTAAGACTACGATAACTTAAATACTAGTAATTCAATCAATCTCAATTTAGATTTAGTTTCATATTTCTTAGTATGTAAAGGGCACGCGAGTTATCACCGAAGTACCTTTTACATAAATTCATGATGAGCTTTCTAGTATTTCGGGACGCATGGTAAGTCATTTAAAGCCCCCAAAATTCTACTTTGAACTCTTGCGAACTTTTGAAATCAACAATAAATAGGTAGTAGAAGTACTTACTGTTGTCGACAGTCAACAAAGACTCCAAGTAGGAATACTATTACAATAGCGATCAGCATAACCGTAGTGACTCCCACAATGGTGGCTACGGTCAACGTCGGCACCTCCTCGGCCATCATCGCTACCGACACGTTGGGATCCGCGGTCGCTTCTAAGAAGTCTGAAACATTCATTTTATATTGTAACCTTAGATACTATCTAAAATTACTAGAAACATATATACTAAATAAGAATTCAGTACAGATACTCTTTTTAAACGAATTCTACTGTTGTTGAATCCTCAATTAAAAAATAAATCCTCAAAATAAATAAAAATAAAAAATGGTTTACTTCTAACGAGAAGCACGTGGGTAATCGGGGTATAACACCCCGATTATCCACGTGCTTCTTGTTTTTATTAATCACGTTAAAATTTTGGAGCAAAAAAAATCCATTCATCCTTCAAACCATATTTGTGTCAAAATTATTCAATCAGCTGTTATTGCATGATTTAGTGACAAACATCCAACATTCACATTCATAATAATTTTGTATTTATAGAGATTACGTATACTTATAAATAGCAAGCGATCGATAAGTATAGAAAGGCTAAAGTACCTTCATCAGGCCAATTTGCTGTATTTCCATCCATGTTGATAAATAATTTCTACTCGTTGTAACACTCTGAAATAAGATAAAAATATATACTTATTTATTTAATTTTAATTAATTTCAATATATCAAAATACCCCTATTAAATTAAAACTATCTCAATACTTCTATTTTATTCTTTTAGATGTTTGTATTCTATGTAGGACAAGATTATTTGCGACAAGCAATTTGGTGAGTTTTACTTTGATAACCATAAGACACGACACGAGTATGTATGTACATTATAATAACTTAGTAGACATTCCGTGATTTACTAGTAGTAGTATACACACCTATTGTACACCTACTTACAATACCTTATTGTTTTAAACTCTTTTCCGAATGTAGCAATTAGTCAACGTTTCGACAAACACATTTATAAATTGTATATTTAATTAATTTTAAATACGTAAGGCAAATTCGTCCTTGTAAGCAATTTAATCAGCCACCTGAGGCCACGTGATTATAACAGTATAATATTAAAACCGTATAAGTTTACGTTAACAAATAATCATTTTGTTAATGTAATTAAGTCATCTCTTTATTTGCAAATGTACTAGGAATCAAAACAATTACCGTGCGTTAGGCTACCAAAATGATAAAAGTTGCCTAAAAAGTTTGAATACATTTTCATCTCAATCGGCGTTAAAATAAAAACAAATTAATAAAGAATGCGCATCGTGAGTGTAGATGCACTTTAGAGGCCAATTGTGTCCTGCGATTTTCCACACATTGATAGACATGTACTCCGTAAGAAAATTGATATGAACGTATTTTTGGCTTATTTTAGGTATCTATAAATAAATCAACTCTTTAAGTATTACTTTGAGTAATTCAGTGACGTGTATTAAAGGTTTTCAAGGCAATATTAATTGGTAGCAGTGATTTGTAATCAATATCATTATCTTATTTATTATTGACTGATAATAATATTATTAACAGATACCTACGTTAATTGTGCTTTGATTGAAAACTACCGACAATTTATAGGAGAAATTGTAATTTAATTATCCATTACTATTTAGGTAACTTACTCAATTCATGGGATATTTAGAATGCATTTTATTTATTTGAAGAAATATTGATTAACAACTTTAATGAATCCGACGTTCCCGTCTCACTTCCTGTATAGTCATGTCATATAAACTAAGTAAAAACTAAGCTAAGCTAGGAAATAATAATAATAGGTTCACCAAAAAATAAGCTAAAACTTAGTGATGGCAGGTTTGTGCAAGAACGTTGAGTTAATCGACCGTGAGAAGAGACGGGAGCTATTATGAGGGTTCAGAGGAGGATTACAAACGTCATAGGAAAAGAAGATTGATTTTATTATTGCTCGCTTTACAGAGAAAGAACGCAATAGATACTTGATAAGTAAACATATTCAATCCTGGAAAACAAGTTGCAAATTTAACACTTTTAACGAACTAGACCACGAAAATTTTAAGATATCGGATTAATAACATTTTGTATAAGTACCATATTATATTAATAGACATATTTTTTTAATAGTGAATAACAATTCATGTATTTGGAGTATGTTTGCCTTTTGTGATAAGTTAATAAAGTATTTGTATTAGTCGTTTACCGTTCTGATTACAAACCTTACTCAATGCGTATCACTTCCGCAATCCATCACCAAACAAACCGGCCAGTACGGCTCCTCGCTCGTGAATCATCACAAACAGTTTTATCGGCTATTGTAACACGCCATTAATACAATTACTCTCATATTTCGTGTTTGGTTTTTAATTACTCATTTCAAACTATACTTCGATTACACTGATTAATACTTTATAATATACTAGCTCAATCTCGAGGTTTTACCCGCATAGAAATTTCGGGATAAAAACATACCTATGTCCTCCCCCGAACTATTTTATAAGCTACTCCTGTACCAAACAAGTCAACCAGTTCAGTAGCTTAGCCGTGAAAAGGTACAACAGAAACAGACAGCCAGACAGACAGAGTTACTTTCGCATTTATAATATTAGTAAGAATTATAAAGTATTGATGTTTATGTACATACACACACCTACACATAATATTTAGGTACAATGAGCAGTCTACAGTTACGGCATGTGCAATAATGTGTATGCCCCTTCTTTTGAAGCCTGAGGTTCTGAATTAGATTCCTAACTCGAGTGTTGCATGATTTCTTTATTCCCAACATGTAAGTATATATCGAGTTTGATATCACCCATATGCTTAGGACAATTTTTGAAGTGAAAACTTCTTTAGCGGCGCTGAGCACTTTTTTTTGTATGGGTAAAAACTTTCAAACTCGCGTCAGGGTCACGTGATGCTGATCGAAAAAGCGTAAGATCGAGGGGAAGGGAGAGGAACTAGTATCTCCCACTCTTTCTACCGTGCCTGAGTGTGCTGCAGCGGTATCCTCGTAACAAATCGCAGTTCAAACATTCGTTGAACTGTCATTTCACAAAACAAGAAGATACATAATATGTATTATTTACTTTTGCTTTCATTTATTTTCAGTTTTCACTTCTGCCGGCACTCCCGGAGTGCTACCTTTTTTTTATTTTTGTTACACCACAACGACATATCCATAGAGGAGGCCATATTAGACCAAATAGACATACACGAGGGCTAGCAGAGAATCGCAGTTTCACCCGCGTAGTTCTCTTTCCCGTGGGCATACTGGGTCCCAGTGACGCCCAAGTCAAGTACATCGCATGAGGTGCTGCCTAGCTAGCTGAGTAGCGTTTGCGGCGTAACCACGTATCTTTTCACCGATTTATGAAAAAAAGAGGCGTTTCATAGGTTTCGCACACAGGCGCTGTGGGAGGTCGGCTCGGCCCTGACTATACATACTTATATTTATCAGTAAGAGTGCCCTGCATTTGGAACGTACAACTCGATAGTCTTTTTCTTAAGTTACAATATACATATATTGAATCGCCATACATGAAGTTATATTACCAAAGTAAGAACGATTGCAATCGTTTTTAGCAGTAAATCGTATAAAATTTCCATATTATGTATGTACTTACCTATTTTTTATGACCGATAAATTGTATTGCATCAACGATTAATTTAATCCTAATAGATAAGTAGATAGTTTAAGAACATTTTTCTACTATCACCACAACCGCTGTCTGTTCCTATTGTATGCTGATCTTTGAAACTGCGCATAGGATTTTGATGCGGTTTCTTTAATAGATACAGTGAATCAAGAGGGTAGTTTATACGTAGTATATTCCAATGGGATTCAGATTTTACGCGTGTAAAACTGCGGGTTGCTGCTAGTACATTATAAATAAATCCTTAATTATTTTGAAAGTTAAAAAAAGAGACTCTTATTAAATGAACTAAGTTCTCCTTTTACGTTGTTTACCAGCTAATGATAAATAAGTACCTATTCAACTCCTTTGATTATCTTTTGATAACAGATCGTAAAGTCGGCACTGTAAAATGGGCTTATAAAAGTAATAGTTTGTTACATATTTAACAAGCCTTGCGACATCAGAATCACACTAATATTACAAAGGCGAAAGTTTGTATGTATCCTTCAACGGCTGAACGGATTCCAATTTTTTTTTTTATTCTGTTGTTCCCATAGTGTTGGGATTTACAGTAGAACTGCGAACTGCAGGGCACAGCTGGTAAATATATAAAGTTCGTTATCATAATGAGAACCATTTTTTTTATAATTTCCGTCAACCCACATCAAAACTGTGTGGTATTTTTTTCTGACTCACCCTAGTTTGCGGGAAGACCGTAGTCACATCCGAGGAAGGGAAGTTTGCCTATCCTTACTAATATTATAAATGCGAAAGTAACTCTGTCTGTCTGTTACCCTTTCTCGGCTAAACTACTGAACCGATTGACTTGAAATGATGGTCCGGGGAAGGACATTGGACACAGAGATAGACTAGAGTTTGGGATGTCCATTCCCAAGCTCGTAGTGTATCTAGGCTAGGCATCCTAAATTTTACTTTTCCCGCGGGGTAGTTGTGATGCGGGGAGAACCGCGGGACGCTGCTAGTCGACAGTAAAGTATTTATTTTATTGATTTCATTATCTTTAAGTATTTTTATAAGTACTTACTTCGTTTGTTTTTGTTTACGATATTGTTAATGTATTAACATTATAATGTTTATAATGTTATTTTTACTTTGTATTAAGTATCGTATCTTTCCAATATATCACATTTAAAGTAAAAGATATAACAATTTTACAGTTGGCAATAAATCAGTAAAGATGCTTTAAAAAATACTGATAATTTCATGGTACCTAGCAGTTTTCTGTTATTACAAACAAAAATTATTCATTTTCGTAGTTGAAGTAGCATAAACTTTAAAACCTCCTATTATTTATCTTTCTATTACCTAAGTCATTAAGTTTATGACAAGATACAATCTATTCATTTGGTTAGTTCTCACCATTGAAGTTTCCCTTTTCCTCAAATTAATTACTTACTTAAGAAGGGTAATTCTCGTTTCATTTTCTTTAATAAAACGGTTTACTTTTGTTTCTTTTGCTAAGACTATAAAGCTATTTCGGTACAGTACTATCAAATTTGAATAGCTCTATAAGTAACTAAGTATACATTACTAAGGTTTATCTCATTATCCTTTATCCTACCAAAGTTTTTGAGTATATACCTACCTGAATGATGAATATTCGTAAAATTTTGGTACAAATCCTAATCCTAACTTTATCCTAACTTTATCCTAACTAATATTATAAATACGAAAGTAACTCTGTCTGTCTGTCTGTCTGTTACCTTTTCACGGCGAAACTACTGAACCGATTGACGTGAAATTTGGTACAGGGCCAGGGGTAGCTTATGGTCCGGGAAAGAACATAGGCTACGTTTTATCCCGAAATTCCAACGGGATCGGGAACTACGCGGGTGAAACCGCGGGGCACTAGCTGTGCCCCGCGGTTTCACCCGCGTAGTATTTCTCATAAACATGAATAAACACCTACGATACACTTCATTCTAAAATTCCCACAGGGTTAGCTTTGTGCGGGAAATAGGCGGGGGGCGTTGCTTGCTAAATGTTTCTACATACAGTTATTAGTAATGGTATCAAGTAATTATTCATTTATTATGTGGGAGTTAGGAATAACTAAATTTTACTTTTAATACTCCAGATTCCATACTCTTAAATACATAATTTATCAAATCTTAGCCAAATTGTAAAGTGAAAGAAATAATATAGCAAACATTTATATTAGAATGGATTTAGACACATTATATTACATTGATATTAATTAAAAACTTAGTACATACAAGTATTTTATCTTAATAAAAACCATGAAGGTTTATAAACCAAAAGAAGCTGTGACTAATCTGGGGGCACGGCAGTGCCCCCCGCCAAGTCGAGCGCGAAGCACACACTGCCGTACCATCCTTTACAGGAACCCTTTCGCCGCATTTTCAGGCCCCTATTTGAGAACCTTTGGATAAGCCCAGAACGCTGAAATTTTCGTCATCCAGTAAGCTATACAATCACATACTTAAAATAAAATTTCAAGTCTGTAGGTCATTTAGTTCCGAAGTTAAGCGAAAGCAAAGTTTCGTATTTTAGACAGACACTCACTCACTCACTCACTCACTCACTCACTCACTCATGATCATCAAAATAGAACTAGTACTTCCCATAAACCTAGAGAGCTGAAATTTGGTACAGAGTTAGGGTTCAATGGCCACATAAAGGGAAAACTATAAAAACTAGGATAATCGAACGGGAACGGGAATTATACGGGATCGGGAACGGGAATTGTAACTCAATAACGGCTGAACTGATTTGGTTGAAAATTGGTGGAGAGGTAACTTAGAATCAGGAGAAAGACATGGAATACTTTTAATCCCGAAATTCCCACGGGATTGGGAACGGGAATTTATAACTCAAGAACGGCTGGATTGATTTGGCTGAAAATTGGTGGGAAGGTAGCTTAAAACCAGGAGAATGACATAGAATACTTTTAATCCCGAAATTCCCACGGGATTGGGAACGGGAATTTATAACTCAAGAACGGCTGGATTGATTTGGCTGAAAATTGGTGGAAAGGTAGTTTAAAACCAGAAGAATGACATAGGATACTTTTAATCCCGAAATTCCCACGGGATTGGGAACGGGATTTTATAATTCAAGAACGGCTGAATTGATTTGGCTGAAAAATTGTGGGAAGGTAGCTTAAAACCAGGAGAATGACATAGGATACTTTTAATCCCGAAATTCCCACGGGATTGGAAACGGGATTTTATAACTCAAGAACGGCTGAATTGATTTGGCTGAAAATTTGTGGGGAGGTAGCTTAAAACCAGGAAAAGGACTTAGGATACTTTTGATCTCGAAATTCCCACGGGAATGGGAACGGGAATTTATAACTCAAGAACGGCGAAATTGATTTGGCTAAAAATTGGTGGGGAGGTAGCTTAGAACCAGGAGAACATAGAATACTTTTAATCCCGAAATTCCCACGGAACTCTAGAATGGCTGAAACGATTTGGCTGACAATTTGTGGGGAGGTAGCTTAAAACCAGGAGACGCACATAGGATACCTTTTAACCCGAAATCCCCACGGAAACGCGAACGGGAACTACGCGTGTGAAACCGCAGGGCGCTTAATAATAAAATACTACTCCTATAGAAAAAAATGTGTCAAATCAGAAAATCTAATAAAATAAATCAATATAAACACGTTTCAACAAAAAGAAATGAAATCCCATCAAAAACATTCTGTAAAAAACTAGCCAAGTCTCGATGGAGCTGCTTGTTTATCTCTAAAAAGTAATGAAATCTAGACAAAGTCGTGCCAAGTGTAAGGTTCTTTACTGCGATTTCTTTATTATTCTAGTTAATGTTGTGTGACTTGGCCGTTGAACATTCTTTATAACGTTAGTGGGTACTAGTCAATTTTGATTACATATTGTTATATCTGTTGTAATTACTTATGTCTGTGTAAGCGAGATAATAGCCCATACTGGGTAATGGGCCGCTAGTGTCTCATTTTAGGCAGGTGTTGATTGTGCAACACTTGCATTCAGCATTGAATCAACGTTTTCCAAGTGGCAATTTTCCATAGTCAATAGTGTCATGGTGTCATGGAGCACCTGGTTTTGCACCCTTGTGTACCCTTCAACGGCCAAGTCACACAACATTAACTATAATAATAAAGAAATCGCAGTAAAGAACCTTACACTTGGCACGACTTTGTCTAGATTTCATTACTTTTTAGAGATAAACAAGCAGCTCCATCGAGACTTGGCTAGTTTTTTACAGAATGTTTTTGATGGGATGTGTTTTTAAAGAAACTTCTCACAACTAAGTATGTACTTGCAAGAACGTGTTATAGGGACTTACCATTACTTCTGCGCAAAAATATCGAGTTTCTTTTATTTATTAAAATTAAACAAGTTAGACAATATAATAAACTTACGTAGTATATCTACTTAATACGTATGTATAATGTATATACCTATGTACGTATTTGTTTACCTATAAGATATTTTGTTTGTATTATTTAGTATAAAGCGCTATACATCAAATTTTTGACTATTATTGTGTCGCTGAAAATGTTTTTGCTAATCGCATTCAACATCGATTGTAGAGACTCAAAGAATACAAAACAAAGTGGAGGTTTCCACGAACTTACATAAACACGCAGACGTTGACGACTGGTCCTTTCACTAATAAATTACAATAACTAGATTTCACAGTTGATTTTACACACTAAATACTTTGGCACCGTTTTTGTGAATGTAAAAATATATGTTGTGATTGTTTTGTTTGTGTTAGAGATGTGTTCTGGCGCCTTGGTGTGTATAGGCGCATGCGCAGCGCTCCACGGCGCGTCTCTCACTGTGCCACTGCCACTCCGAGATCACACACAAGCACGCCTTGGCTTGCATTGCGACACAGCCTTGCTATAAACCATCCTTGTGCCACGAGTATCATCTAAACAATGCGGGAAACTCATCAATATCATACCAATATTCAGAGATTTAACAGACCACTCGCATGTCCGTCCGCCCCTTTTTGTTAAACTCATCGCTTCATATATAGATAAGTTATCAATATTATAGTCAATTGCAGTTTAAATTACCTCGAACAATTATGATAATGATAGTCATATAAACATATAACACATTAATAGTATAAAAACGTGAACTATTAAAATATTTAACGACAAATTGTGTATGATAAAGGTATATACTTACAAATATAAGCTGATGCCAGGCATTAGAAATTTCCTTACTAAATTACTTAGCGAAATTCTTTACCTGAGTCTTATCTGTATGTACTTTAAGAACGTAATTCTTACGTGACTAATTTGATTACTATCAGTAGCGATAAACGAGCGAATCATCTCCGTCTTGATATCGGCGCGCGTCATGTCTGATAATGTCCATAGTTGAGTCTATTTAATGGAAATTGATTAAACAGATTATGTGTTTGTTTTAGTAGGTTTAAATTTCTTTTAAATGTTTGTGTATTTATCTAATTAATTCTAATTATAAGTCTGTACCGCACTATACTTAAAGTCGAGACATTTGTATATACTATATCCTTCCTGGTTATCTTTAGCCCATGCTATAAATATAAGTACTTATATAAAAATAAGTACCTATGATTAAATAAATTACAAATTAAAAATATACATAAATAGATATTTCCTTAAGAAAATACTGCTGGTGCTGTGTTTTGGTGAACAAATAATGTCACAAAACATTTGAAGGTTGCGCCTTTTCTAGAACGTTTACGGATTTCTCTTAACTGTTTAAAGAATTACAAATATAACGTTACTTTGTGTTTGTAATGTATATTTATTTCGATATATATATTATCGAAACATTTAAAAGTACTGTGTTATTAATACTAACAATTAATAACATATTATACCTGTTAATACTTACTTATATTCCAAATGCCTGATTCCTAAATCATTCAAAAAATATTCGTATAAGTACGTTAATAAATATAAGTAAGTATATAACCTTTGTAAGTAACCTTGCAGTTGCTACAGGCGTAAAATCTTCAAATAATAAAAAATATTCAAGTATAATTTCGATGCCTTATCATAACTAACGCTTGCATGCGAACCGTATGCTTTGAGATGTAAATAGTAATAATAACCGGAGGGCTACTCAAGTATTCTGTATCCTTGCAAGCTGCAGGATGTGGTACTAGTTAAGGATCGTGCCCATTCAGGTAACCGTTATCCTCGTACGATAGCATTCCATAGTGTTGACTTAAGCCACAGATTACAAGCGTAGTTTCTATTGGAGAACATCGTACCAGGCACGAACGCACCCAACGTAAAAAACGTTTCAAGTTTACTGTGAAAAGTTAAACATAATTGAGATATAGCAATTAAAACTTCAAATATAAAATAAATGTATATTTTACATGATTTATATAGGATTTACAATACTATGTTAATCGATCTTATCGATAAATTAATTGACAATAAATGCCTTATTACAAATAAATAGGTACATACTTATCCTTAAGTACGAGCTTCGTGTTGATTATATTAGTAAAAGGTAAATTACGTTTTAAGTAATATTAATGTAAAGGTAGCATTAAGTACCGTTTTCATCTAAATACGGATACAAAATCCCCTGCATTTTATTAAGATCAGTCTAGCTTATTAATGACATTCAAAGTAGTATTTTAATTTAATATAATTAATTTAAATTTTAGTATCTTAAGGTAGAATCTAATTTGATTAGAAATTATATCTGTCATACAATTATAAGTAGGTAAATTCAAAGATTAGTAGAATGTAAATGCAATATGACGAAATAAGAACGTAATAATATGTATGTACTACGAGTATTACAGATTTTGAGTTTATTTATTAATACATTCGTGGACATCTATAAAACTTAAAAGACAAATAGGCGTCGACACCGTGAAGTATACCGAGGACTACACCGATGTACTGAAAACAAAATCACATTAGATAGTATAACATAAGTATTTAATTTTAAAATAGAATACTTAATAAATAACAAATATGCGTGCTAAAAACCTTTTTAATATGTATTTGGTCCCGCATTTGGTTGTGCACGATTTCAAAGAAAATTAAAGAACTAAACCCTCTTTTTTGCGTCGCAATTATATCGTATTTATAAAAGACACTAATTTAAGTTGTAATTATTGACTAACCGGAAATTATACGCATAAATCGGCACAACTCTCGTACAAGTTAACCTACATAGGTACTTGTGTACAATAGATACGAAATAAGAGAAAGTAAAGTTTCTTGTTTGACTAAACGTGTCACTCAAGAACCGCTCATGTATTTATAGGTAGAATGTATAAGCAGTTACTATTAATTTAAAATAAGTATATTAAAATTTAAAGTAACTTTACAATTATTAAAAACTTAATTTAATATGAAAAAGTCTGGAATGTTCGGAACTGAAAATTCTACGTTTAAATTTAACGAATGACTCATACGCCTCAGACAGCGACCGATTAAATCTTTATTTGGACTATATTTTGATAAGTCTGCCTGAAAACATAATCGAAAATACTTACATAAACTGCAGACATGGCTGGGTATGCGGCATACATATTGACTAATGCATATCGAGGGTACAAGTATACCGTCACAGCAAATGCCATATACGACGAAGCAGAAAAGTACAGGAAACAAGCTATAACGTTAAACATCCATTCCTGAAAATAAACATATACTTAATATTAAAGTACTTAAAACAAAACTTTAATTTAACGAAACATTTTAACTAAATTAAAAAAATGCTTGTTTTTCAGTAACTGTTTTCTAGCTTATTATATTTTCATGTTTAATTTTTATAATAAGGAACTTACAAAAATTGACTGTCTAATGAGTTGTTCCGTCTTTGATGAGAGCATGTAGCACGCGATAAGTAAAGCAGTAATGAATTGACAAGCAGAGGCTGTTGTGAGGAACCCTTCGAACGCGGCTCCTATACTGGTCGCTTCGGACATGCCATACTTGACGAGCAAGCTTTGGCATATCCCTGCTAGCATCTGTAATCATTTATTAGTTTGAAACCTTCCAATAATTGTACTATAAAGTAGTATCACATCAGTGAAAGAGAGGCCTGCACGAGGTTCTTGTATACGGGTAATTTACTTTTGAATAACTAAGTATACTTACTACATACTTGGTGGAACATAGAATGGCACAAAAACTTTATATGTATATTGTTTATGAAAAAGCACTTTTTCTTTCTTTTTTTCGTCTACGGGATCCGTAAAAACACTATGTGGTGCAGCTTTTGATGTGAATAAGTTTACTAAAGATGCCAAAACTGGATGTATCTCCATTCGGATTAGTTGTGAGACTAGTGCTGCTCCTCTACAGAAAGCAGGCCTCCCACTCGGTGATGATATTAATACAGTTAGTAGAAATAACAAATCATCACGCCAGTGCAGTGGTATAATTACGGGTCTGTGTTTGGAAAAACATCGCTCGACCCCGGCACCGAACCGAAGATCTCCGACAGAACAGACAGTAAGACATTCCAAAAAAGAATATGGGTTTGATGACAGTATGACTCTAAAATTCTATATTCTGTTTACTTACAGCTTCAGCTAACTTTATAATTCCGTGTTGTGTAGTAATGTATCCGAAGTTGATACACGAGCAACATCTACAGCAACAGCAGTTGATGCCGCCCGCGGCTGCTCCTCCGGGGGCGACTCGCACTATGGTCGGCCCTCGAGTCATTATAACACTCACTATCACTTATATTTTCAATAGTGAACAAATAATTTAAGCCGACACCATGGAATTCTAGTTTCAACTGGGTATGATACACAGGAAACGTTTGAAAATTTTAAAACAATTTACGCGGTCAGTGTTAGTCAACAAAATATTTTTAGTAACGCCGACGCCCGTTTGTTTAAGTTCAGCGAACTTCTAACCTATATTTTTTTCTATGATTTTTTAACAAAATTTAAATAGAAAAGCGATTTTCACAATAGTACTCGCATGTTGGACTGTTGACTAAAGTATGAATAAGTATGAATGAGTCGCGTGCCATCCCGACATATGGTACCTCTGGCGCGACTTATAAATAGGACATCAGACAAAGCGGAGGGTTAATTTCTATTCCTGGTAACAATGTTTATAATCTCACTGACCCTGTTCCTGTCCAATTTTAATATGACTTTCGTTGAGTATTTGATTTATTTATTTATATTTCTGTACCATAATTAAAAATGGAGGGCTTAACACTAGCACATCATATTCTACCAGCTAACCAGACTTATTTTATTTTGTATCATACAAAATATAGCTTCCTTAAGATTCCACTGCAAAGCAAAGACCGATATTTTTTGTACCATGAGGAAGAATAAGAGTAATCACTTCGGTTGCCTAATGTAAGTAATCTCAACCCCAAGCGATTTTTGATAATAGCCAACCAAAAAGGTCGTTTCTGAAATCGAAAACAAAACCACCTCCTTGGTAATTATTATATGCAAGTTATTAAATATTACAACAAAACAATTTTAGTACAAAAGTAAGAACAATATATTCAGTAACCAATCTTTAAATTACGACATCTGAAAATATTCGTAAATGGTACTTAATACATTAAATAAAATACCATTATAAAAATAAAAAAGGCCTAGCAAAAGAAAGTCTATTGTACAAAGTCTTCAATATGTTTTGATTCGTTTATTTCATTTACATTTATACTCTTTATAATAATGATATCTCTCAAAGGTAAATATATAAATTGTAGTAATAAATTATTTGATTATTTAAAAACATTAGAAGCTGAAAATATATTTATAAGTATACACCCTTATTTTGAAATAATGGGACTTATTAAAATCAGAATATCTGTAGCAGTAACTGAATCCATATATCCAACAAAAATATAAAAAATGATAGTCGATTACTTATCTTTAAAAAATACTAAATAAATGCCGTATTACCAGACGGCACACTAGCTATCAAGTATTCTGTGACGGCTCGGGTCGATGACCGCGCTCAGCTGTGTATCGCAGCGTTCGCCGGTTGTTCGGTGTAGAATAACAATAAAATTTGGCGGGATTTTGAAAAACTTTGACTTATCATAACTTTTTAAATAAAAGCAAAAGAAAAAAGCTAACTTCACTAATATATTGTCACCCGTCGTTTACATTAGCTGTGTGATTAAGTATCTCGAATTCAAAATAGGGGTGTATACTTACACAAAAACTGTTACCTAAATCAAACTAATGCTGAAAGGTTTTCTTTCTTAAATATCTCTGGGAAATAATACAATTTTGTATGCTTTTTTAGATAGGCATTACATAAGGTGGTAAACCTAGCTATTACATACCAATATAATATAATTACGGCAGTAGAAATGATTAGTTAATAAAGAGATCTAATGTTCCATCTATGTAGTATGTATAGATTTTCTCCTCAAAAATGTAATATATGTTTATCAAAATATATGGCAATAACAATTTAAGTACTATAACTTTAAAAAAACTTAACCTAGAAAGTAAAAGGATTTTTTTTCTCTAAATTCACGGTCGAATCATAACTATACAAACAATAAGTAAATTTTCAACATATTAATTTTATTTTTTCTTGTAGAACAGTCGCAACAAGTTAAAGCAATAGGGTAGGGAATTTATAAGTATTTATGTTTTAGATAAGTACAGTCATAAAAATGTCATGAACATGAAATAAACTTTCATAATTACTTTCACATACATAGGTATCTTAAAAATATCAAAAAGCAGGGGCGCCAGTTTTAAAGCGCTTCCGATGTTCTCATCTCTCACTTATTTGTGTATAGCACAGCAGGCGAACCAAGTTCGATAAGGTAGTTTGTTGTTCGCCCAATGTTTGGTGTCTATAAGCTTTAGGACCCTCGAACAACTACTGCATTGGGACACCTGCTAAAAGACTATACGATTTTCTGCCAATCATATAAATGTATATAAATAACACCATCGGCAAATACCGTAATGCCTTATACTTGGGCAATATCCATTTTAAGCCATTACTTTTGTAAAAATATTGAAAGCGTTCTATTTCATTATACGTATAACATACGTTCATATATTTCATTTCATGCTTATTATAATTAAAATAAATTACTTTTACACATAATAACTAATATCTGACTGACTAGGCTTATTAAAAACAAATCGATGATCGAAGTACATTGAAGTACAAAAGATTTGTTGATTTAAATGCCTCTGTACTGACGGTTCGCCAAAAATGTGCTCAGCAAATATAGTCCGGCCATTACTAGACCCATGATCTGAAACAGATAAAGTATAACAGTAAGTAAATGTGCCTGTTTTCAGATTCTACTGCAAGAAAAACTTTATCTTTTAGCAAGGAAAATGCTTGGAAAATTCTTCAAAGAAAAGACTTCAGGATCCTGATATATGCCATTCGAATGGCATATCCGTGAAAATTATAATTAAATTGAAAGCAAACTCAGTCTCCAACTTCCTCCTAAATCATAGCTATGAACACTCTATCATATCATATTGTCGTCTTACAAATAAAAAATCGTCCTTTTATGCACAGTCATTTATATCCATAGAGATTTAGGATAAGGTAAGGATTTTTAGAATAAGGTAACTACTTATAAATATCATATTATAATATAAATGAGTTACAAGTGAGTCACGTTTTTAAATTATATGGTTTGCATTGCACCTGGGCCCCGATTCTCTAAACTATTAAGCTGTGATAATGCTACTCAAATGTATTTTAATATCAACATTAAGGCCGTTTTTTGTCATTTTAGTATTCTCTTAGTGAAAACTACTCCGCTGACTCAATGGCTCCATAAAACTTAGATGGTTGTCATGGAAACAGTATTCTGACGTTTATTTGACAAAAAAATATTTGAATTTTGATATGCAACAAAGACCACTGAGACACCATAGCCATATAAATTTTAGCAGAATACCAAATTTCTGACACTCTCGTTATGGTGCCTCAATATCAACATATTGTCTGATCAATAATGTCAAATTGCAGACTTAGGCCCTGAATTATAATCCAATATTATAACACTTTTTAACTCTCACCTCATTAATTAATTTAATACATTTATTGAAACTTACCGCCGCCGCCAAGAAAGGCTCATATTCGCGTCTGCTGTATTGATTGTGATTTATTTCGATTATTAGCGTCAGTCCCGCACAAAGATAGAAAATAAACGCTATTCCGTGATATATCACCTCCTGTAATTAAAACATAATACCCATTTAGTGGTTTTTCATGAGCATTTTAATGCTTCAGTGAACACGCCGTGCATGTGCCGGCTGTGGTACTTAGTAAGATCATTGATAGTAGTTACAGTACAGCCGAAACGACCAAAAATAAGGTCTCGTGAAAATATCTATTATTTACGAACAAAATACCCATTGCATTATAAAAAGTACTTAAAATATTGTAAATAGCTCTTCAGCTCGAAAAAGTTATTATTTTCTTTCAAAATAATAACTTTTTCGAGCTGAAGAGAAAATTATTATGGGAAATTGCAGCCAAATATTTAATTTTTATAAGTCTCTTTTTCTCTATTTGTATTAAGTAAGTACTAAGTTTTTAAAACAACGTGCCTACACGGCCAAAATCCTTAGTTCCTTTTCAAGTCAAGGTTAGAATTTATAAGTAAGTAGTTAAACTTGGATACTATTAGTCTGTCATGTTTACAAATTCAGTTAACACTTACATAAATCGTTTTAGATATCATAGTGGCAGTGGAGAGGGAGACCAAACATGATGTGAGCAAACAAAACGTGCCAATAAGGAATGAAGTCGCCACCAGAAGGTAGAACAGCTCCGGCCTCTTGTCCAGGGAATAGTATCTGTTATCGAAGTAGTAGGCAACCACTCCCACGCACGCCGCACCTAGCAACTGAAAACAATAAACCAATAATCTTTAAATAGTATTAAATGAAGTCAGCTCTGTTGTGTGTTCACGATCTCTTAAGGTAGGTACTTAATGCAGTTTGCAGCAATAGATATAAGAGAAAAAGAAAAAGGTTTATTATATGTAGTACGTTACCACGGGATTGGGATTTTACGCAGGTGAAACCGCGGGGCGCTGTTAGTTTCTTTTATAGTTTTAGAATCAAGGTTGAGAGAACTAAAATTTCAAAACGGGAATACTTAGCGGAAAACGCTAGATGCGCTCTTTGCATATTATTGTAAATATCGAACTGTAAATAAGTACCTTGTGCAGAGCATAGTACAGCGATAAAAAATAGGCGTATTTTGCGATGATCACAAATCTGAGCCATGCATGAAATATAGGCATGCGTCGCTCGACCCATTCATGAATCGAACTTGGGACATCTAACATAGTAGCCACACAAGCCACTATAACTTGACAGACAGACACTTTTTTCGGCTAAATAAATATAGGAAGATATGTAATCATTCAGATATATTTTAGTGTAAACGCTATTAAAAAAATATTTACAATTCTTTTGTACAGTACTACGAACGGGAAGGAAAGTCATTATACGCCAATGAGTAATATATGCACGTAGTGTTAGTAGTGCGTGTGTGAATCCCGTATTTCTGAGCACTACAGGAATAGTCGGTATGAAGTCATGGCCTCGTCATAAAATTAGAGGTCGCAGAGAATTTCCTTCAATGCTACTTTATTCGTAACACCTACTCGATATTCAGATTATACTTTTTACCACACCTTACCGACTACACAATTTACATAATATAAATTTGAAATTGTCTATATTTCATCGAGCTTAAAGTATTCGATGTATCTATTTTTATGTTAAAAGTATTGTGAGGACTGAACCATACCTCGTTTTCCCTATCGACCAACGATTTTAAACCAAGGAAATATAATAATAGATGAAATCAACGCCATAATGAATAGTTGTTGGTTTACGTGATGTATACTTCCACAAATAGGTGACGCAAAGGATGATGTCATCTGACTACACTAAAGCAAAGTGAATTGTATTTACTTAATTAAACTACTCCATATCCTAAATTATAATGTGAGTTTAACAAGACTTACATTACAAAATGAATAGAAATGTTACTCACTCTGTAATTAGGAACTAATTATTATTATTAATGATCGTTAATAACTGTTAACAAAGCAATCGAAATCCTTAAATATAGGTACTTAATTGAATTATGAAATACTTTTTTGTTAACATTAGTCTCTACTGTGATTTCCCAACGTTTATATTTACGTCTCAGAAATTGGGTCACTCTGGACGCTCTGGAAGACATGATTGAGAATTTTATAAAAAATAATCGCTGAAACATTTGATTTCGGAAAAAATGATCGCTTGATTTGATATTATCAATTACATACATTTATGTAGGTATTATTTTTATCTACACTATAAACAAAAAATACAGTTCATCTTTTCTAGCAGGCATTTAAAAAAAAATATAAATTACTTTAATTAAAAAAATATGTCATATTACTTACCAATTGGGCAAGTTTAAGTAGACCTGGCAACGTCCCCAAGTAGCCAGTGTTGATAAACACGGCAGTCCCGGAGGTCGCGACGGTCGTCCTTGTAATAGTCACTGTGTGCGACATCTTTGGTTACTGAAAATTAAATTAAATAGCACAATAAGTTTAATTTGGATCACCTATATAATACATCATCATCATCAGCAGCTTATATGTCCCCAGCGAGGGGTTCGAGCCTACACTGCATGAGGACAAATAGGCCTTAGTCAACCTTCTATAATACGAGATATAGAATATTTTTTATGCCAAAGATTACATCTTATATTATAAAGAAAGAATGCCTCCAAAAAAGGGTTCTGTTATGGTGATGAGGTCAACGTGTTGCCGAAGCATGACTGTTCCAGCGGTTTGTGTGCCGAGGTCGTCTGCTTCTTAATACATACATTGTTAAAATATACGTGCACGGCATTCAATTTAGTAACATCTGGCAAAAATAACATAACAATAAGAATCGAACTCTTATAATGTTGATAACGATATTATTACCTTAATATTAAATTATCATTTACATTCACGTTTATTTTTTGTATAGTTTTTTAAACAAAGATCGGATGCATGCACCATTTACAGTAATTACATCTAATAGCTCAACGTACAATTAAATAATTGTCTCAGATAAAAGACTTCAATTGATTCTAACAATAGGTAATGAATGCCGTTTATTTAATAGAGTAAGTACTTAAATAGTGAATTCAAAGAAAAACAGATCGATTCAATACAATGACGAATCTCGAGTCTAGACGTCTGGGTAAGTTTGCACCCTTCCCGATGTCTGTGATTTGTCTGCCATCTAGTACCGATTAATAACAAAGTATTTATACCTGGTAAAGTTACTGTATCTATAACCACACCCAGGTATTTATGAATTGTATATCCTGTTTTTATTGTATACGTTGCTCTAGTGTTTGAGGATTATGTTACAGATTTTGTTGGACGATAGTAATATGTAGCAATTTTATATTTACGAGGACCGTGGACTTTAGTAATCTATCTTACTAAACTAATATTATAAATCTTAACATTGAATTTGATTGAGAGCGCTAGGTAAATAAGGATGAATTGAAAAATACGAGTATATGGGTGCTGGAATGCCCATTTATTGAGGAACCTATTTATGTAAATTAAGGTAAAACCACGATATATAGCTAGTAATATTTACTGGCTGCAAAAGTTTGTGGCTAGCGTTGTATGTATGTATATGCCATAAATTTAAAAAACAGTACACTAAGTAAAATATAGGCCTGTAATATCACACTGTAGGGCAAAAACCTCTCTCTCACCAAACGTACATCCTATAAGAAATAAACACAGGTGCGTACAAATAAATATTCAGATATATTATTACTCGAAATTGATAAATATTGAAGCCAGTAAATAATAAATAAAGCAAAGATATATGATATAATAAATTACTGCACATACATATGTAATTCTGAGTAGTTACATGAGTTTATGTTTTCAGTCTCTAAGCGTTCAATGTTTATGTTAAAGATGTTAGTTATAAGTGGTTATAAACAATAGCTAAAGATAGGAATGACATCGAAATAACTCTGACAATATTCGTGAGTAGCTTAATGTGTTGTAAAACTTACAATTGTAATTTGTTCGGTGGATAAATTAAGGCGAAGAATTAAAACCGCGTACACAAGCGTGCAATCGCGAAACTTGGTTGAGACTGCCAACCGAGTATTGAATCGGATGACTCACTCTTGGATCGACTATAGCATTTATATACGCACAAAACGAGGGAAGGAACACATTTGCTATTAAAAATTGATGTTTTAGGTAAATAATGGTGGAAAATCATAGTTGGTAACACTAAAGTAAAGTAACATAATTCAAAATATTAGATACTAACTACACCCCACCGTTTCACCCGCGCAGTTGTCTTTCCCATGGGCATACCGGGATAACAAGAAAAGGAGTTCCTCAAGGTTCAATATTAAGACCTATATCCTTTGTCATATTTCTAAATAACTTCGCTAAATATAATATAATTACGTAATTGCATACCAGAAATTAAACTGACGTTATATGCAGATTGCGCTAACTATATACGAGTATAATTTCAGCCATAATTACTAATTGCACTAATTGAGGGCTTTATTTTTTTTTTAATGTTCTAAAATTGAATATTAGTAATACTAACGCAATTTTATTTTAACCGACAGCTCGGGCTTAAAAATCCATAATTATAATTATATTGAGATGAATGGAGAAAACGAAAATATGATGGGAAGGGCATAAGTAGATCAATTAGGTACTAAACTGGAGAACTGAATTGGACAAAATTGAAAGTGATATTATAGCTCTGCTCTCTACGCATTGAGAAGTTTAAGAGATAAAGTAAAATGTGAACAACTCATATGAATCTATCAGGCATTAGTAAAACTAAAGTTGAGATACATCGTCAGATTTTGGCTAAACAACGAGAGAACATTAAAAAAGCTTTGGATTCTCATCCTACCCTCACTATACATTCTAGTCGTCCTTAGTTGACGTTGTGAGACATTCCCGTATAGGTATATGAAATAACCCTTTAATCCAAAATTAACATTAGTCATCCGATTTAATAAATTCAAAAAAAACAAGAATTATGTTAAAATATATTTATTACTTTTTACAAATTACAATTCTTATTCCTTAGTCGTAGATATAACACTTAGGTACAAACAACACCTTTTTACATAAAACACCGCATACAAATATATTTCATAGAACAATCCTGCTGAAAACTTTACAGTTTCAGGTTTAAAATGCAATAAAATTGAATAATGATCTGACATGCAAACATTGAAAACTTCACATAATATTAAAAGATTTCCAATTTTTATTTTGTCGAAAAAGAATGTTCTGAGATTCTAGACGGAATATTAGTTGATACAAATACTCATTTATTCTTAACTAGAGAATAAGGTGTAAATTACAATAGCAGAAAGTTATATTGAATAAAAACATCAAAACACTGCATACTTAAAATATATAAATATAATAAACTTATTATTCAGGTTGTAACATCGTTAATTACAGTAAAAATTAACTTTAATTCGTTTTGTTCAGTATATAAATGATAATAAATCGCTTCATTTGTAAGACTAGGCTAACATAAAATTATAACAACCATAATAAATTATTCATTGTAATTATTTCTATATATATTTTAATAATATATTTCTTAACAATAACGTTATGTGTATTATATGTAAGTATAACTATTGTGTATTATGCACTTATAATACAAACGGCACGAAACATTTAAAATTATCAAAGATTTGAATTTGATCCCAGAGTAAATATCAAGTTGGTAAAATTGTATTAGATTTCAAGTATTGAAACATTTGGTATTTATATTTCATTAATTTTTAGGTTTTTCTTTATGTAAAATATGTGTAATGTGTTCAGTAAATAAAAGGTTCTTTCTATGTTACAAAAATAAATGCGAGTGAACAACTTTAAAACAGTGATATTGTTTAGTTTTCTTATTATAATTAAAATATTAAAGACATAGGTACAGGTTTATTTCAATTATCGACATTCTCAAATATGTTATAAATACCACAAATAATTTAAAATTTAAATGTTAGCTAACATCTACATAAAATATGTAAATTAAGTATGTTCGAAAAAACCACTCTTAACTTCTTATACACTTTGTTGTTATAAATAGAATAATTTGCTTTTAAATTGCAATTTAAATACTGGCAGTGCCTTTTAACAATAAATTATCTTAAAAAGGTTTTCAATATCGCAAATATGTATTACAAATCGTGTATTTTTGACATTTATTATTTTATTTTGTAAAATTTCACGTCTGATACCCGAGAGGCACATGTTAGATCATGTATATTAAACAACATGTGTATCAAATGTATTGATTACAATATATTGAAGAAATATACATTTGACTAACTGTGGTATTACAAATATATTTCATAAGAGGTACAAGATTTTCGTGGTTAGAAGCAATTTGTGTGAGAATGAAAAGTGTAACGAATGGTAGCGATATAGTTTGAAGGCTCTGAGGTGGAGCGTGTGGTGCGCAGTGGTGGCTCACGCGGCTGGCGGCGCGGAGCTCTTGTGCTCTTTGTACAGGAGGAAGGAGCTGGCCGCGTACGCCACCGTGTTGAAGATACCGAACACCTGACAAAATAAACGAAATGAACGTGAGCACGCAAAGGAAAACACACCCAATATTGTAAACATTCAAAACATTGAAAATAACGAATCGGTTTTCGTATACGAAAACATATTATAAGTATGTAATTAAGAATAACATTTGAAAACAAAATAAAGTATTGGTCTGTAAAATCCTATAGCGCAAAAGCTTCTCACTAACTGATGATGGTATTAAAATTCTCACTAACTGATGATGGTATAAAATGCCTGTTGGTGATTTCAAATGCCTATGCTGATGATATTTGTAAACTACATGTAAACTAATAACAGGAATATAACCTGGGATATTAGGCACGTATTCGTAAAGTAGAAGCCACCGAACCGATGTCGAGGCGTTAACAAACATTTAATAAATGTTTATTACGAAATATATTTCTTAGACAAGGTATTCGTAACGTCAAAAATGTTTAAACTATTCGAGAAACTCATTATACTAGTGAAATATTCATGTTTCCATTCTTAAGTTAACACATAATTGAGAAGGTATTGTAAAGAACACAAACTGAGGAATGTTGTAGTTATGTTGTACGTAGACTAACAACATAGCCGGTATTTGCAGCAATGATGTCGAAATATATCGTTAAGTAAATGGAAATGGCGTGATCTGACTTTGATGTAAGTCGACAACCAGTTTTCGTACAAAGGTCACAGACATGTCAGCATAATTTTAATGCATACCTATTTTGAGCTGCATTGCATACCGTTAAGAAAACCTTGTCGTTTTGACATACATCTGTACGGTTCATTCGTCAACATAGTCAACAAAACAATTACCAACACATGTTTCATTTTAGGCAGCTAATATTGTTTTTCATTAAGCATCATTCTATCGCTTAACGTGAATGACCTTTAATTATTTTAAATGGGTTGGAGCCATCAAAAGTTAATTAAATCAAAGAACCCCTTCGCTTGTTGTAAATCTACTAACTACAGTCAAACTTAATCAAATGATAGATGATCATTGATGTTAAGATCAAAAGTTTAAATGGAGATACAGTTAAAACCTTATAAAGATGTCCACTGTAAGGATTTGTCTTATAGCATTTTTCCGCAAATAGACCTAACTAATTTTCCTACGAAATGATACCAACAAACGATATTCTAACAAACAATATGATAAATAGATGAAGTTACTTACAGCTGCAGCAACGTTCGCGCCGTAAGCAGGCGCGTAGTAGCCAGCTGTAGCAGCGAACAGCACTATGAATGCAATCAGGTACATGAACGTCTCCAGACCAGTACTGATCAGCTCCTGGAAGTTACAACCAGATTATTAAGCATTTTTCTAATGTTTTTCATGTCCGTCTGCTTGACAATGTAAAAAAGTAATAAGTAATAGTTTCAATATCCATTTAACTTTAAATACAATATTGAGAATAGAACTTACAGATAACACCCAGTTAATGGGTATTTTAAGCGCTTCTCTGATGCTGAGTAAATAGACGAAACTCCACATGAGTGTTGTGATGAAACTGGTGACCGCGACGAACACGAACCACGTCGAGTACCAGGGGGAAGCCAGGGCCATGCATAGTATGCCGATTACCTGGAATAGACGGAATGGAACTGTCAATATTTTTGCCTTAACCTTTGCTCATAAGTACCATTTATTTTGATGATAACCGATCTCACTAGAGTTAAAATCCTAAAACAAAACAATTTTCCACTTAATAAATTCCAAACATAAATACTTATACTTAATACCAAACCGAACACTAATCATTAGATTACGTAAGCCATTATAAATATATTAAAATACTATTAAAATTCTTATTATAATTGTTTATGAGACAAATCTAAATTGTTAACGAAGTCTTTGTATTTAAACCTTTAACATTTTTTGTCACGTATCGTCTGAATTTTCCCGGTAAAAGACGGTGGAGTCTAATCGTCAATGACGTCACTATTCCTGCTGTGTTCTTCTTAGAATTTTACGAGATACTTGATTGATCTAATAACACAAAGCCATATAGAATATTAGGCTTTTGTTATAATAGTTGATACAATAGTAATTCGATATAAATCAAAGAATTTATTTGAAAAAACCTTTGAACAAAGTCTATCCTCATACATATTTTAAGCTAAATACGTTTACATATAAGTAAGTATAAGTATAATAGTTCTTGTACTACTTTATAGACTTAAACACCTGCAATATACACAGCTTATTCACATGCTCTATCTAAGTATACGAATATACGAGTACATATGTATCTGACAAATCCTAAAACACTACAAATTATGAGTGAGTACTTATTTTATTTATATTTTTTTGAATACTAGTAGTATAATTTATCAATTCTGTCAGTATGTCATGAATTCTCGTTATCAATGACTAATATTAGAGATAATGTTAACAGTCATTTCTTACAATGTTTACAGTCATTTGTAGAGGAAGCGATTGACTGGTTTTTCTGATAAGGTACACCGTGTTGAAACGTTTTTAAAGATACAAAACCTTATTCTAAAATTCGAGCATAATCCTTGGTATTTTTATTAAAATTCGAGTTACAATTGTTCGACGTATCGTCTTGTAATTCTCGTTTATTAATAAATCACTACTGGATTATGTTATTGCTGGTCTGCAACGGTTTTGCTACCTGGATTCTCAACATAAAACTAACGGATTATATCATTTCGCAAATGGTGTCTGCATTGTTAGATTAGATAGATATTTTAAATTGACAACATTTCTAAAAAGCTTAAATTATAATGCAATCCTCCTGAAGCTTTCCTTCTCCTATTAGTATTATATAATGTATAGTACTTATATTTTAAATAAGTATATTTAGAAACAGAGGTTCGTTCTATAGTAAAGTTATATATTGAAACATACAATGTATTATTTAATATAATATATACCTACGTCATAGCTTTATAGACAAAGATGAGAGAATTAGTGACTGCATGACATTGTGGATCACGTCATCGCACCTAACTTCGCGAAGATAACCTTCGTCATTCCAAATAACTGGTCTCGTAGGAATCGTGGGTGTACGTAAAATTTACAATCATATTTGAATGAATCAAAATAATAATATGTTAAACTTACTTATACGAGTATATTTTAGTAATAAGGCGTTTATTAACAAAACTAAATGTATTTGACTACTGTTGTGTATTTTTATAAGGAAGTTGTTAGTTGGCACCAAGAGTTTCAGTTTTCAAGTACCCATTACCATTACCAAACCTAACATTTAAACACTATTTGGTTACCCAAATGGCTTTAATTTTACAGGTACTAAAAAATCTTATTTATTACTTATATTCTCATATTACCATGTTATTTTAAAATCGCTTTTCAAAAATGCAAACAAAATAACCTTCCAATATTGTTTAAGCAAGATTGACGGAACTTTGATCTTTTGCAAATAAAATTGAAAAGAAATCGATAAAAAGTTAATTATATCTTCAGTTGATTTCATCATCATACATTGCTATATAGCTGTTCAGTGCGGTTGATTTTCTACCCAATGTGTCTAATATAGTTTTTGTATGTACGCACATCCTCATCATCATTCAGTTAATACTTATTAGTAAATATGGCGACAACTTTCTTAGGCTCATATTCGTTCTTACCTAAGCATAGAAAAGAAAACCGAAAATAAACCTACTTATTATGCGTAATAACATCTATTGTTTACGGTGCCGGTAAGTTTGTAGCTACACGCAATACTTCGCTCTCGAATTGAGTGTTTTCTATGAAATAGGTAAACGTGGATTACGAAATAGTCTACGCACTCACAATGCGCGTATTCAAATCTGAGTACGTGGTGTAGTGTTCGACCAAATATGAATAGCTATAGATATGTACACTGTATGAGCCAATGAGTTAACATGGTAAGCAAACACAGAAGTGTACCTATCTAATATTGCTTAGGGAGGTGAGGTGCAGCTAGCACGCCCGCGCCCGCGCCCGCCTGCGCGATTACCTCCGCGCCCCCGCACCCCCCTCGCGACCTCAACTAGGAACCGGTTTCATATCACGGTAACACTGTCGCAACGCTAACAGGTGTTATTTGTAGAAATTCTGCCGATAACTGAAGTAACTGAACACGTCTTTCAATACCACGTAGGCCATCAGTACCGTAAGTGCAACAACCGCAAAACTGTACTAAGGAATGGATAGGAATAAGTATAAGTACAGTTTTCTCAGTTCACGTTTTAAATCAATTGGTTTTTTTATATCTTTTCGCTAGAACTTGCTCATTTGGCACACACTTCTTGGAATACTAATATTATAAATGTGAAAGTGTGTTTGTTTGTCCTTCATTCACGTTCAAACGCAGCAACGGATGTGATCGTGTATGCAGATAGTCGGAGGGCTCGACAGTGATACTATTTTTATATCCATTACTAGACTAATCTTTTCCATTCACGGGACTATTAAAGAGTCCCGGTCTTTTGGAAGGCTAGTATGGGGCCGAAGCCCTAGACTAATTATTATTAACGCGAGTACCTATAAGACTGTGTGGCCCAGCCAATCATTATAGTCAAAGCTTATCTCAAGTAATTTTGGGTAGACTCTACTATATCTCTATGCAATTTGTTTTGTAGATAAAGCCCTTTCTTTATCCCGTTGGTGGAGACGATCGAGGCCAAAATTGTGTGTCATGAGAGGCACGTGCAGTGTGCACAGCCGTACCGTACACATAGAGTACGGTGAAAGTGCGCCGGCCGACGCCGCGCGTCCTCATGCGTATGTATGGGACGCGACCGCCATTCCGGGTCTACATCAATGGGTTCACAGACCATCATCGCTTTTACACGTTCGCAGTCTCGCTCTAAATAACGATATGTGGCCGGATTTCCGATGTAACACAATGCAACATGACGACAGATAAAAGTCATTTGTTCAAAATATCGCACCCAAGCACAAGCTCTACATATTTGCATAAAATAAAAGTTATTTTTCGTAAAGTCTGATTCTTTGTATTACAATTGTATTTTAAAACACATATAAGTATTACTTGATCATGTACATACTCTTGTTCACAGCAAAACATACTTAACTAATTAGAGATGCATAATAATGTCAATAGTCCTTGAGGCGTAAATAAAGTAACAATCCACAATGGCGCATGGCGTGGTTATGTGAGGCTCAACGCGACTCATTAATTTACTTAGCTATTTTATTGATCAGTAGGTGTTAGATAACCGTAATTCAGTTAAATACTTTGTAGTATCTTTGTACTTTAGCGGACACAAACCTGTTGTACAATTCTACCAGATTATGGTGGTGATGACTACAGACAATTAAAGTCAAAATAACAAAAAAATTGCAGGCTCATTTGTTTTATTATTAACACCTTAATTGAGACGATACTTATCCTATCATACAGCCTAGAACTCCTCTGAGCTAGCACTTTCAAGGATTTCATTTCTTGATGTTTTACTATATTTGTTTCCTCTTTGTTGTTATCTATCTATACATAAGTACTTAACATTTTGTGGCACAGAATTTGGTTACTAATACATTATACTTAAAAACATTAGTCATTAGTCATAAACTGAACTGTACACATTATATTAAGCACTATAGGTACATATAAAGAATTGGAGTGGTTATGTATGCGTGTTGAGTTTCATACATACTGTGAACAAAGGCAGTAAAGACTTTAGTGAAAATGCAATCAAGCAGGACGGCATTCGGGTCAATGGGTGCGTGCGAGAGCCACGGAGCTTAGTTAGAGTAACATATTGTGATCGTCTAGTGACTGGCTAATGCTTGCAACTTATAGTTCAATGACCATACCCATGTCTTACAAGGACGTTTCGTAAATATGTAATGTAGTTTACGAATGGTATTTAGGCAAGTAAAAGCGCATACTGATCTATCGAAACAAGTTGTTTAATGCAACTAGGTTGGTGTGGAAACGAGTCAATATTTAACTACAGGTAGCTGACTATTTTACAGTACATTGTCGCTTAGGTACCTACTAGGTACATATTTTAGATTCTTAATGATGTATTTTGTCTACTGGTATCAATATTGCTTCGTACTTGTATCTTATCTGATTTAGTAATATTCCTAAATAAACCACTAAGAACCTTACGTCTTCTACGGCTAGAGCCGAGATACTTCTTAGGAATAATTTTAGAGAAAGTATTCCCAGCTTTATTTTTAAGCCTGTTTCCATAGTTCAGGTTATTAAACCTTTCGATTACTTAACATAAGTCCACAGAAGATTTATGGGGTATGTCAGTTAAGTTACTGAATTCTGTTATTAAGATCATAGCTCCTCACCTCACAGCGTTATTTAACCTGTGTCTAGATCATAGTATTTTCCCTGATGTGATGAAGCAGAGTCGAATTACTCCTATTTTTAAGTCAGGTTGTAAGGACGATCCCAATAATTATAGGCCGGTTTCTGTTCTTCCTGCTCTTAGCAAGATCTTCCAAAAAAATCATACTAGACCAGTTGCTTTCTCACTTTAGTTACCACAATATACTACATAAAAATCAGTTTGGTTTTACGAAGGGCAAGTCAACTACGGACGCTGGGACTAAACTTTTGACTCACATCTTTGACGCATGGGAAGATTCACATGATGCTCTAGGTGTATTTTGCGACCTTTCTAAAGCTTTCGACTGCGTTGATCACTCGACGCTGTTTTCTAAACTTGACTGTTATGGTATTCGGGGTCCTGCTCTAGGTATTGTCAAATCGTATCTAGGAGGTTGGTAACAGAAGGTTAAGATCAACGATTTTTTATCAAAGAGATCATTGTCAGAAATGGGCGTGCCGCAGGGCTCAACTTTAGGCCCATTCCTGTTCTTGTCGTATATTAACGACCTCCCTTACATGATGGAAGACCTATGTAATATGGTTTTATTCGCAGATGACACTTCTTTGTTATTTAAAGTGAATAGGAAGGATAAGGATTTGGTAGAAGTAATTAGGTGTTTGGCTCTAGCTTCGGACTGGTTTTCTGCTAATAATTTGCTCCTCAATGCTTCTAAAACTAAGTGTATTAAATTTTCGCTACCCAATGTCCGAGCCATTGAATCCAATGTGTTTTTGGAAGGAACGAAACTTAAAATAGAAAGTTTCTAGGTATAGTGTTAGATTCTAAGTTACAATGGGAATCCCACATTGACGGTCTTTCAGGGAGGCTGAGTTCTGCTGCGTATGCTGTTCGCAAAATTAGGGAACTAACAGACGTGGGAACGGCAAGAATTGTTTATTTTGCTTACTTTCACAGTATTTTGTCTTATGGCATTTTACTATGGGGGTGTGCCGCGGATTTGGATTTAGTATTTATATTATAAAAACGAGCGATTCGGGCTATTTATAATTTGGGGTCGCAAGAGTCATTAAGGGAACGTTTTAAAACATATCAGATTCTTACTGTTCCTTTTTTGTACATTTTTGAAAATATATTTTGTATGCCCGGAAACATCGTTTTAATTTTAAAGTTAATGGCGATTTTCATAATTTTAATACTTACTAGGTATAGGCATAAAATCGCCATCTCAGGATGTAGGTTAGCTAGGACTTCAATTGGGAATACCTGACGGTGGGAAAAGGGTCGGGTGGAGCTATTGGGCATACCCCGATCCGAGGTCCCTTACTGGCCGGTATAGGGCGGTGATAACCGCCAGTTCAGGACCTAAAGGGAGGCGGTGATCCTCATTGGTGAATCAGCCGAGGGGGGTCATCGCGCCCGTCTGCGCGCGTCCGCCGGACAACCCGGGGTCCCGGGACTCTGGATCGTCCCGTTGGCGCGCGCGGCCCCCCACATTTCGGACGCAGTTGGCTGTGCCCGTTAATGTGAGGGGGTCAGTGAGGGGGGGCTGGGATTTTCCTGAGCTCTGGTAAAAAGGGCGAGCGTCGGGGAGGACGCTTGCCCTCGGTACCAGTAGTCGGGGACGTCTTCACTTCCGGAGAGGTCCTCTCAAGGAGGGGGGCGCCGCCTTTAGTGTGGGCCCGGCGTTGGAGTGCCGTAGTAGAAATCCCCCTCGGGATCCTACGGCACCCCAATGTAACGCGGACGGAAGTCGCTGTGTTTTTAGTGGGTAGGCCCAGCCCTTCTGGCTGGGAGAGCCCTACATGCCCCGTGGGTCCTCCCAATATCGGCTCACGGTGGTATGCAGTTCTATGCATTTTAACTGCGTTAAAAAAAAAAAAAAAGTTAGCTAGGACTAAAAAGTCCTTCATTTATAGTATAGATGTATTCAATTTTATAATAAAATCGCCCGGGAAGTGACTGGGCTCACTGATGGAAGGTTCCGATCACACGATTACCTGTAAATACCCCATTCCATTTTTATATTTCTGTGTTAGTTAACCTAAAATATTGAGATACTGGGTACCCGCTTTTCTTTAGCGTAACTTAATCCAATAAACATAATTTCATTAGGCATACGGAGGTACCAATTTTCCGCAAATAATCTTCGAGGGATAGCTATTAGATATTTTCTTTTACATAAAGACTTTGATAAAGTACTAAGTAGATTATTAAGACGAGTTGTAAGAATACGAATTAGGTAGGATGGGTAGATTAAGCAATACTATATTACTTTACATAGGTACTTAGATTACTTTGCACACAGCTCTTCAAACAAACATTCATATATTTGCGTAGTATTACCTACCTACTTTGTCAATGAATGGATTTACAAATGGTTTGTGTATATTACCCACAATTTGCTGATTGCCAACTCGAAGCTTTAATTCGGTCCGCGCCCGAGCGACCATATTCATAACAATGACGCAATCGTCAGATCTAGTCTCGGAGCGATTAAACAAAATACCAATGAAATTGAATATCTAAGAATATAATCTACATAAAGTAGGTAAGTACATAATATTATATTATGACTGTAGCTACTACTATGTAGCTATTACCATATTATTCAATTCAATATGATATAGGTATCTACCTAGGTACCTAAGTAAAACATATAAAACAACAGTACTAATACCTGCGCCACTAATGAATAGGTAGGTATCACGAATACTATATTGCTAGTTATACTCAAACGTAGTAATCATTATTCAGTAGGTAAGTACCTACTACTCCATTTTGTTCGCGATCAATACCTGCTATCGGTCGAACAGAAGGCTACTAACCTTGATACCCCGCCGTCGCCGTCATGGTAAAAAGTATGAAAGAAAGTTCTTTCAATTTTATTGACCTTGATTTCGCAACCGTGACGCTGACGCTACATGGCAAGAAACAAACCACAGGCCGTTAATGTTTACAAACAATGTACTACTTACTGTACAATGAGATCCCACCAAAAACATTCTGTAAAAAACTAGCCAAGTCTCGATGGAGCTGCTTGTTTAACTCTAAAAAGTAATGAAATCTAGACAGACTCGTGCCAAGTCTAAGGTTCCTTACTGCGATTTCTTTATTATTATAGTTAATGTTGTGTGACTTGGCCGTTGAACATTGTTTAAAAGGTTAGTAGTGGGTACATGTCAATTTTGTTTACACGTAATGTTATAACATTATTAAAATACGCAGCTTTATCAAGCCTACAATTGACTGGATATTGAATCAACATTTTTCAAGTGGCTATAATTAAGCAAATTTTCTATCGTCAATGGATAGGTTCTGGATTTTTTAAGATTGGTGCAATAGCGTCATGGAGCACCTAGTTTTGTACCCTTGTGTACATACATGTGTACCCTTCAACGGCCAAGTCACACAACATTAACTATAATAATAAAGAAATCGCAGTAAGGAACCTTAGACTTGGCACGAGTCTGTCTAGATTTCATTACTTTTTAGAGTTAAACAAGCAGCTCCATCGAGACTTGGCTAGTTTTTTACAGAATGTTTTTGGTGGGATTTCATTTCTTTTTGTTAAAACTTGTTTATATTGATTTATTTTATTAGATTTTCTTATTTGACACACTTATTTTTTAGGAGTAGTATTATATTATTAAGCGCCCCGCGGTTTCACCCGCGTAGTTCCCGTTCGCGTTTCCGTGGGAATTTCGGGATAAAAAGTATCTATACATAAATAGTTTTTAAGCTACCTCCCCACAAATTGTCAGCCAAATCAGTTCAGCTGTTCTAGAATTATAATTCCCGTTCCCATTCCCGTGGGAATTTCGGGATTAAAAGTTTTCTATGTGCTACTCCTGGTTCTAAGCTACCTCCCCACCAATTTTCAGCCAAATCAATTCAGCCGTTCTTGAGTAATAAATTCCCGTTCCCAATCCCGTGGGATTTTCGGGATTAAAGTGTTCTATGTTCTTGTCCTGGTTCTAAGCTACCTCCCCACCAATTTTCAGCCAAATCAATTCAGCCGTTCTTGATTTTTAAATTCCCGTTCCCAATCCCGTGGGAATTTCGGGATTAAAAGTATCGTATGTCCTTTTCCTGGTTCTAAGCTACCTCCCCACCAATTTTCAGCCAAATCAATTCAGCCGTTCTTGATTTTTAAATTCCCGTTCCCAATCCCGTGGGAATTTCGGGATTAAAAGTATCCTATGTCCTTTTCCTGGTTCTAAGCTACCTCCCCACCAATTTTCAGCCAAATCAGTTCAGCCGTTCTTGATTTTTAAATTCCCGTTCCCAATCCCGTGGGAATTTCGGGATTAAAAGTATTCTATGTTCTTTTCCTGGTTTTAAGCTACCTCTTCACCAATTTTCAGCCAAATCAATTCAGCCGTTCTTGATTTTTAAATTCCCGTTCCCAATCCCGTGGGAATTTCGGGATTAAAAGTATCCTATGTCCTTTTCCTGGTTCTAAGCTACCTCCCCACCAATTTTCAGCCAAATCAATTCAGCCGTTCTTGATTTTTAAATTCCCGTTCCCAATCCCGTGGGAATTTCGGGATTAAAAGTATCCTATGTCCTTTTCCTGGTTCTAAGCTACCTCCCCACCAATTTTCAGCCAAATCAGTTCAGCCGTTCTTGAGTTACAATTCCCGTTCCCATTCCCGTATAATTCCCGTTCCCGTTCGATTATCCTAGTTTTTATAGTTTTCCCTTTATGTGGCCATTAAACCCTAACTCTGTACCAAATTTCAGCTCTCTAGGTTTATGGGAAGTACTAGTTCTATTTTGATGATCATGAGTGAGTGAGTGAGTGAGTGAGTGAGTGAGTGAGTGAGTGTCTAAAATGCGAAACTTTGCTTTCGCTTAACTTGGGAACTAAATGACCTACAGACTTGAAATTTTATTTTAAGTATGTGATTGTATAGCTTACTGGATGACGAAAATTTCAGCGTTCTAGTCTTATCCAGAGGTAGTCAAATAGGGGCCTGAAAATGCGGCGAAATGGTTCCTGTAAAGGATGGTACGGCAGTGTTTGCTTCGCGCTCGACTTGGCGGGGGGCACTGCCGTGCCCCCAGATATAAAGGAAGTTTTGTGACGATTCAATTCTCGTCTGTACTAATGGAACGTGTCCACACAGTAAATGGCGTGACCTTCGACTGTAGGTAACAAACAGGCTTCCTAAATGATCATGATCACATGAACGTCTGGCACTTACGGCTAAAACGACATCTAACGTTAATTAAGAAATGGTATTCATTGATTTTCAATACTTTTCAATTCAACATGACAATGTTTGTCGCTGGTTGCTGGGGGCGCGCCGGGGCTGAGATGATCATGAATCGTTTTTATGTTGCACATAATAAGCAGTAAGTAATTATATTGTACTAAACAATAGTTGTTTCATAAGTATGTTCAGTGTTTGTATATATTCACAGAGAGGCGTGTGAAGAACTTCGTGCTTGGATGAACGAAAACGACGAGTTCGCCATCTTGCTTTGCCTTATTGTTACGTCAATAGCTATATAGCTTTGAAATACTTATTTATTTATTTAAAATACCATAATTAAGATTGTTGTCTATTAACACATTATAAAACTACATCATAGCATAGCTAGCTAGGTAACAATTAGTCCTTCTTGCTTTGTTCTAAATACCCCAGTACGTAAGTAGCTTAATAGAAACCACTCTAAAGGTGTTTGAAGCCAAAAGGCAAAGGTCATAAGACATTACATGTCATGATTACAACACGTCTTGATCTATCTAACAAGTGGTCTTCTTCAATCTAATGAATGAGTAGCATGGCGGATACTGAGCTCTTAATAATACTATCATCCTTATTAAAGAACTAGTTTAATTATTACAATGACAAGAAGCGTCCTCTGTGTTAGATCCTTCATGTAGCTGGATATGTAAATTAATGAACATCATTTTAAATTATGGCACTTCATTATTTATAGACACATTACATGTCTTCAATTTCCGTGACCCGTTTCTTGAGATCGCTAAAACAACGAACGACGTTTATCTAGGAAAATAAGAAAACAAAGATGAGCGTTCTCCCAAAATAACCGTGTGCCGTGGCAGCAGATACACCTAAATATAACAGCAGTTAATGCGATAAGACGTGACATGAAGAAAGCGTATCGTCAACCTCTATCAGATAATATTAAATCTATCGTTTTGTACATGCCATGTGGCATTGAATCGCATACTTCAGCAGCGTTTTGTTTTTCTGCAAGGCGGAAACGTTCAAGTTACTGAAAATATGATTACGAAACAATACGTACGAGTACGATTATGCCATGCCTCACAGTTATTTTATGCCGATAGGTACATACCAACTAAGGGTAAAAATAGTTACATTTTTATAGAAATATTGATTATCTATCTCAATGGTCCACTTCAAGTTTAGATGTCTAAGTATATCACGTATTCTTTTAGAGTTTGTTGTAGAAAAATATTTGTAAATTGTCTACGCAAGTGCATATCGTCAGTCTGACAAACATTCAATATTCAAGGTTACAAATCAACAATAGTACCTATGCATCATTATAGATATACTTACTTATAAGAAGGTATATAATGTGTTATCTGTAGGTAAATACATGTGCACTTAGCTAGAATATGTTATTTTCACGTTTCACTTACTGTATTGACCATTCATATTTCGGCTCACAAACAGCCATGAATCTTCTCAGATACAGTACAGCCGACTATTTTAGAGCCCAACAAACGACTAATTTTTACCCTTGCCATCTTACCGAGCTTCACCATCTCACCAAAGTTAATGCAAAATCTTTTCAGAAAGATTTTACTCAATTCGCGACTGCGATCTCAGGATCACAGTTGCAAATTGAGTAACACCGAACCTCTAACACAAAATACAGAAAATGCAGATCAGAAGCTTTACGAGTTCGTTGTAGCTTTTAAGGAAAAGGGAGAAAAGTTTGGACTGAAAAATTCGGGCCTTTCACTTACCGCGGGAAAGACTACATCACGCTGATTGTCGAGAGTAGTAGTAGAAAACTCAATCTAACGTAAACCGTGACTACTTATATGTATACTAATGGTATAAGTACTTAGATATAAATAAATAATGAAATGATGGGAAACCAACAGGTAGCGGCAGCCGGCCGCGCTGCGTCCCCGCGCCCGCGATGGTATCGCCATGCCGGACCCGTTGCCCACATGTTGACACTACTACTTTCATTTTAATGCCAACTTTCACCCGATGTCGCTCTCAATAAGCTACGAATGCAAAATTAATCGCTTTAATAATTTAGCCCCAATTACAGATTGATATACGTTGATTAGTGACAGTAAAAAATTTGAAAAATATATGTAGGTAGATCTGGCCTAACAATTTCTAGACAGAATTTCTTCGTCGACTTATTAATGTTCTAATACCGGTCAGATAGGTCAGTGTCCGGCGAAAATCATACATTAGGGTAAGTTAAGTACTTACGTAAATCTATCAATTGTAACAAACTCATAGTAAGTACTCTATCTCGTTCATAATCCCATATGCTACGAGTAAGTACTTGGCGGTTCGACCACAGGTATTTATAATTATTCTAATTTTAATTTGAAGTGAATTAACAAGACTTTCAATATTTACTTATTCAATCTGCACTAAACTGCACTAAAAACATCATTAATACGTTTTATAAATGCGAAAGCGTGTTGTTTGCCCTTATTTAGAGCAAACGGAACTTTCAGTTGAGTGGACACAAAATTGCCGAGCAAACAGGGTTAAAACGTTAGTTTATGTACTTTTTACAAATAATTACTTAATTAGGTATTTACGTGGCCACCACCTATTTTCAAATAGTAATTTGAAGTACTTATTATTACCTTCTATGACACCTAATACCTATGTAAGTATTTATAATGAATTGGATTATTACTGGCAAACACGCAAGTTTAACGACATTGCCATAAAATAGATTCTACTGACTATAATATACTTAGCTAAAGTTAAGAAAGAATCTCAAACTGTGTAGGTTTTGGGTAGGCAGACATTGGCAGTGGTATCATACCATAATGGACCAACATAAAAAATATGAGGAAATGGCATCTGTATCAATGTACTTATGGGTGTGGGTGTAACATTATGTAGCAAAATATATCTTGAAAATATTCCAACTTATGTAATAAAGAGTTGCAACAGTGCAGATATTTCCTAAATAAGAAAAGGTAAGTATATTTTGTGGAGGTTTAGAATGTATTTATACAAGTACCACGTCAAACTCATGTTGGCGATTGTTTGATAGATTAGTAGTTTAACCGTGATCCCTCGGGTGCATTCCTTAATAACCTGCTGTGTCGGACTCCGCCCTTCGCCCCACCTTTGCTTGTCTACTGACCTTACGCCATCAAAAAGCGTCTACAACGACAATGCACAATGCATATTTTGTGCTGTGACGTGACCTCAATTTACGTAAGTATAAAAATAATAAATAATAACAAAAATTATCTATTATACCTACTTACTTCTTACTTTAGTAGGTACTACGTGATTGTTCTCAACATTATATCGACACATCATATCTAAATATATCCATGACATCTTCGAATTGTAATTATTGTTGTAACAAATAATACAATTAATAAACTATGTAAAATATTTTTCACTTCTTTCTGTCGTAATAATAAATTGAACTAATTTATTGCCATCACATCATCTAATGGGACTGGATTTTTGTACATAACTATGCACACATTCTACGTTGTTGATGAGTTATCCATTACGGTACATTCAAATGCTACTGAGACTAAGCTTAGTACCTCTGTGATTATGATAATGTGATAAATAAAGATTTTGCTACCTTCCAATCTATAGCTCTAACACGAGAATAAGCCGTTAGGGACTCTCTCATAACTGTTTACGGCATCGCATGACCGATTGTGTTGATTTGAAAAGCTCACAAGTTACGTAGTATAAGTACTTATGTGATAAAGTACTTATTTCGTATGAGTATTTATTTAGCTTAAATATAAGCATTGGTATTATAATGAGAATGGCATATGTACTCTCATAAATGACGCAGATTGTTCTAAGAAAAAGAAATAAAATCTATACTAGGTATAAAATAAGTTTTAAAACATTATACTTATTCATCAAATAACAATGAATCTCGTTAAAATAAACAATATTTAGTATACCCAAAAAAAATCAAACATAAAACACTTACTAATTGGACAATTTTTAATAAACCGGGCGGTGTTTTGAAATAATCTACGTTGATTTTGATCCAATCTAAGGCTCCTCCTTGCTGTTGTGGGGGACCTCCTTGGGGCGCTGGTTTGTTGTGGTCAACAGTCACCACTGTCTCGGGAGCCATCATTATCGGTAGAGTTTAAAGTTAAACCACGAACACTTCCACTTAAATATGTACACTTGAAGCGCGACACTAAAATCGACAAGCGCGCGTATATTATTCCGTTCAGCATTCAACTGACGACGAATAGTTTGGTTTGCTCGTGCCCCGGCGGTTACGTTACGCCCGCGCCGCTCTACCGCTCACCCGCACGGCTCATAGTTCTACCTCTCGCAAGTATGGCGATACAGCCTAGAGTGGACCGTACGTGATCTAAAACGATAGCCTACATAATATTATAAAAATAGTAAATCTAGAAACAAACAATAATAAACTTGAGTCCTATAAAATAGATATACTTACCTATCTACTACTTAATATGTAGAGTAATGGTAGAGCCTCTGCTCTACCTGTAGACTGTAGATAACTTTGCTACATTCAGTCATTCGTTGACATCACCGGGCCGCATACCGCATATTTCTGGACCTTAGTTATGATGTAAATCTGCCTACTCATTAATACGAATAACTGGTGTTGTAAATACTTAAGTATATGAATTTTGTATGTAGTGTACTAGAATTGGCATCTAGAAATTGAGTACTTAGGTAATCATATTTTTAAAATATGTTTATTAAGGTAGATGTTTGTTATCGATTTAAAGGTGATTAAGATAAATTATAAAAATATATTGAATATCAGTGAATAAGTAGGTAAGTACACAAACTAGCTCTACTCCACTAGTACTAGCACGTGGTAATAAATAACATATTATCCCATCATAATTACTATACTACGGTGAAAACAAAGGCTTAGGTTTTCGTACTGAAACAACTACTTTTTTTAAACAACCTTACAATTTAATATGATTGTATTAGTTTGAACTTCGACGATTAAATATTATAGGTGTGTGGGTGGGAATGGATACCATTAGCGCCATCTGTTGTACGTCATTTGAAACTGAAAACTTAATTGCTCTACTACTTTACGTAGTAACGCAAAGCCACAATATTTTATTTAAGCTTAATAAAGTAAACATCTTTTAATGTGATACAAAATCTTACAATTAGCACAATTATAAATCAGTTACTTATTTTTAATAGCATGTGTTGGTCTCTTTCCCTTGATTAACGGCTCAAGACATTTTTATCTTCGCCTGTCAATTTACAATAGGAAATCGCTTGCTTGTATCATGCTATTACAAAAAAACAAAGGCTGGTCTGACCACGGACAACCGAACTCTCTCTTGGGTCTGATAATCAGGAATCGGAGATGCTTAATAGAAAGGAATACTCCTTTCTATTAAGCATCTCCGATTCCTGATTCCGTAATGAATACGGAAAACAGAACTAGCTATCTCTCTCTCTCTAGCTAGGTAATGAATTACTGGGGTGCGCCAAAGTTCACCTAAAATTTCAACTCCGATAATTGGAAATCCGAAAATTTTCATCCTATCATTTTTTACCCTAACAATCGCAACTCCTAAAATCTTTGTCATTAATGTTTTAATTCCGAAACATTCAACTGCATAAAGTCAGAAGCAATAAACATCTTTTACACTTTTATTTGTTTTCCTATATTTTCTCAACATAACCATCGTTCATACTATTATTCAGTCTTATCTTTTTTGTTTAGATTTATTTTTATTTATTATAATCAATATTATATACATAAATTTTTCGTTACTTTGTTTTTACATAACATGTAGGTATAACATATAACGCACGAGCCGAGCGAGCGAAACCAGAGTCCTGCTCCAATCATTCAGTCAAGTTCCAGTAACGAATCGGTCCTATTCTAAATTATTGGTTTAGGTTATGTTAGAACTGTGACCCCAACGCACGAGCCGAGCGAGCGTAGCGAGCGTGCCGCGGCAGCGGCCGGCGAAGTGCCAGAACCGAATTGGTCCTTTAGTTATGGTTATGGTAAACTCCCAGGCCATAAGCATAACCGTAAACGAGTCGTATAATAATCATTAAAACTATAAATATCATCTTCTACCCACATATATTTTTTATTACACTTTAAATGTTTCTTTCTGAGCATGAGTGAAAATATTATGGTAAGTATGTTTAGGGATAAAAGCGTTATGATAAAAAACAGTAAGAGTTTAAATATGTTTACATTAATGATGTTAGTAATTAAAATTTTCGGACACATCAGTGTTATGAGCATCGTCGGTAGCACTACAAATAGTATGAATTAAAACTTTAGGATGAAATTTTTTAGGAAGAATGATCATTCGGACTACAAATAGTTAGGAAAAACATTTTCGGGTAAAGAACTTTAGGTGAGCCAATATGGACCCGAATTACTAACTTGACACTAAATAGTTAAGACCCTAAACTCGATAATTGACGGTTTTTGTACTTTTTGATCTAGTCATATTATATGAAAAGCGTATTTTATAAACATGCTTTTAGGTAATAATTAAAGGAAATATTGTCATCTAAAAAATACTCAGAGAAAAACAATATTATACAGAAAACATAAAAAATATATCAAGAAAACTGAACATATGTTTTCTGAATTTCACTTTTAGCATTAACTTCCATGCCTTCGGATTCTAGTAATTCGACCAATTTAGCACTAAAAATTAAACAAACTTAAAGTCCAGATCCTTATTAAGGAAATACTCATAGGAAAATTTAATTGTTATTATAATTATTATTGAAATCGAAAAAAAATATAAAGTTAGAATTTGTAAAAATCACACTCAAGAAAATCGTAATTTACGTTGATAAATGATGCTCAAAACGTTATTAAAATTACCTCAAATAATCCTACTAATATTATAAAGGCGAAAGTTTGTAAGTATGGATGTTTGTTACTCTTTCACGCAAAAACTACTGAATGGATTTTAATGAAACTTTACAATAATCTTGCTTATACATCAGAATAACACAGGATACTTTTTATCCCAAAATTCCCACGGGAACGGTAACTACGCGGGTGAAGCCGCGGGGCGCTGCTAGTAAAAGAATATTTTCTACAACAATTATACTAAAAAAAATCTCTAAAACAAATTGTCTTTTTTTCTACAAATATTTTAAAATCATCATAAAACTACTATAAAATCGGACGCACGAAACAATTCAAATCAGTCTGCCGCGAGGCTTTTTAGAGAGAGGACGTATCGCTCCTACCGAGCGTTTGACCTTTGCGGCGCGTACGAATTTTATACGATAACTCATCAACATGTTTTGATACTCGATAATAATTTTTGTTTTATAATTTGAATTATTTATTAAAAAAAAAATATTAACATTTATGATAACAAATAATGTTTTAGAATGCAGGCATTTACCCACATTAGTAATGTAGGCATTTACCCACATTAGTAATGTAGGCATTTACCCACATTAGTAATGTAGGCATTTACTCACATTACTAATGTAGGCATTTACCCACAATACCCACATTAGTAATGTAGGCATTTACCCACATTACTAATGTAGGCATTTATTTGTTTTATTCATTATTCCTTGTTGTGAATAATGGAATATCGAATCGAAAGTTATTACGTAAATTATATCTAATCATATACTACCTACTACGAATCGTAAAAAAAAATATACTCGTATTTTTACTTTTGTCACTAACTTTTACACAATTTATAATTTCCAATGGATCAAAACCATTCGGCCGGAGTATTCAGAGCGAGCGCGCCGTCACTACATAGACAGTGTGCATGCGGACACGCGTGCGCGTCTGTGTGAGTGAAAATTTGAGTTGTCGCGCGCCAGATCAACCCTCTTAAATCAGTGCACACAAATCGCTGGAAGTACAGAGATTATTAACGTTTGCGGTGTTTATTTTCATTGCAAGGATATAAGTATCTTTCTTTATATTATACAGAAACGGTGCCTCACTGTTTTCTGTCATCCCGTATGATTAAAAAGAGCCTGTCCTTTTCCAAGCTCCAGTTTATCTCTGTACCAAATTTCATTTATCTTTTCAGTGATCTAAATATCTCCCTAACTTATCACAAGGCTTTTCGCTTTTCTTCACTTGTATGGAGTGATATGAGGTATATGATAAAAAAATAGTGACAGTAATAGGCTGTTACATTACAATTAATACAAAATTACTACATTTATTTAAATTAGTGCCGATAAGTTTGTGTGCATGTTTGTTACTCTTTCACACAAAAAAATACTGAACTGATTCAAATGAAATTTGGTACCATATAACTTTGAATACTTTTTAATCCGAAATTCCCATGGGATTGGGTTTTATCTTAATACAGGTAATTAATGCAAAATAAACTTTTTTTACATTATTTATTTGTAAACTTAGAAGAAGAAGCCTAATATTTTGCCTCCGAGATGTTTCCTTCTGGCTTCCTCATGGTCCATAATACCGCCACTTGTTGTGAGTACCAGGTATCTGAAACAAAAATATAATACTTTTAGTATAAATAACAATAAAATAATTAGAATGGGGATATTGCACCATATTGCTCTATTGGGCTATAAACAATTTTGGAATCTTAATCTCAACATCTAATTGATAAAACAGAGTAGTGCATCATTTAATTTTAACAGAAAAATAATGTACAATAAGCAAAATGAACAGTACACAGAATGTGCAAAACAGTAAAATAAGTTATTAGGACATTTTACACAATTTACAAAACTTATTATCTATAAGATTTAACAATTTCAGTGTATTTTGCATATTATACATTATCCTGCCAATACTTTATATCAATAAACAAATTAAGTACGAATTAATTGTTGAAAACAGCACTGACAATGTCTTTTAAAGCAAAAACATCATTCATGCCATTATACTTTAATGTAGCACAACATATCAAATGTCTACCAACAAGAACTATTGGCGATCCGCGGTAGTTGTGCATAATAACTATTTCTCTATAAAATTAGCTGTAGAATGTTGTTATACAAAAAGATCTATATTATTATGGCTTTTAACACCAACACTGCCACCAACACAATGTTGCATGATACTGAACACAATTAAGTACAATAAAAAAATATGATATAGGCAATTTATATTATTTTATTAGAACAAAATATAATAAGTAAACACTTTCATATTGGCTTTGCGAGTACACCAATATTAATTACATTACATGGACACTGGATTATTTCGTGCCAAAGTTGTTGTTTATGTTTTGATTGTGAACTTAGCACCTAGAGGTACAAGTAATGCTTGCCATAGAATGTTAAGTTTTGAATTCAGTTAGATAAACCTTAAATACCAAGTTCACAAGATAAAATCATGAAGTTCTTGGATTTGTTTATTACAGAAAAGTTAGTACTAAGCAAAATATTTACGTCTAGGCACACATTTATATATTCGCCAAGAAACTTACCCAAACTGTCGCGAGGGCAGGAGGTTAGTCCATCTTTCTATGTCATTGATGGGAACATCGAAGCGAGGAGAAATTACTCCACATTTGTTCAGTCTGCCAGTAAGATTGACAACTATTTTTCCCGCTCTGTGATCATCAACGATTTCAAATTCACCGATGTAACCATGCTTCATCATCACAGTCAGAAACTTGACGATAACTTTAGAGCAAGGCCTTATGAGCACTTGTCTTTTACCACGCTTTTCAGCATTGTGAATTGATTTTAGAGCATCACTCAATACGTTCATACGCACCATGGCTGAAAATATAGAAGTTTTATTTAATTTTACGGATTTACTTCATTTATTCCTAGCTAACATCAGCCGACTAATCAAAACACCGTGTAACTACTAAGGTTATCACTTATTTTTTCGTTTCTCACACAGAAATAACTATTTGTCACATAGGGGCATTAACAATTATTACATTTGACGAGATAAATATTAACTTTTATGGTAGAAATTCAATGATTACCTAGGATTTAAAACCCGCCCCAAAGAACCGAAATGACAAGAACGGTCTAAAAGAAAGCAAAATTGCCGTGTAGTGTTGTCGTTGACATTTTGACATAATCGACTAAAAGATAAAATCGACTAATTTTCTTAATCGATGTTTCACACTGTTTAAATATAAAGAGGTAATCAGATCTGTATTTACATAGAGATGAGATATTAGAGACGCAGTGAGAGGTGTGATTTATTACATTTCAAAATAAATAAATTAATAGCTAATTTTGAATTCAATAAACAGAAAACATAATAGATATTTTGATGCCTCGAAACGTACTCAAAAGATTATATTTTATATTATAAGATATTATAAGGTCGCATTTGCCAAAGAGTTTGTAGGTTTGTGATAATTGCCGTCTCTATCAAGTTGATTATTTCCACATAATAGTCGATATATAATAAAATTCATAATTATGTTACTTCACTAAAGGAGGTGACCATGGAAGATTTATGACAAGACGTCTGTGAATTTGATTGAACTTCCGTTTTGCAGTCTGTCACTGCTTCCATTCGTTCATCATTCGTTCCGATAAATGGAATAAGTCGGTCATCTTGTTTTGTCTGCGTTATTCTGTGGTTGGTTAGTTTTTCAAGTTGCGTTTTCGGTCAGGCGGCTCGTCTGTTGCTGTTTGTAGAATTTGTGGATTGTGCAATGAATGAAGTTCACAAAAACTTTCAAAGTGCGTTAAAACTTGTGTGATGACTTAAAAGTAAATTGTATCGTTTCGAATAATTAAATTATACTTAAAACTATACGTATAAATTGAAATTTCATTGATTGTTTTGTGTTGGAATTAAATTAATGCATTCAAAGTTGAGTGAACTTGGGAAGTGAGTAATCCAAACGTGCCTTTGCCTGGTTGCAAGGCGAACAAATTCCACAGGTGTGAGTGCAAATCGTGTTGTGTTGTGATATTTAACTTCTTAGCAACCAGGACTGACGACTATAATGATCGGCAGTAACATAACTAGGATAGATTGTTTTGTTCTTTGAAACATGAACTCAAAATAATTACCGTAAACAAAAGTTATGGAAGAATTGGAGCGGTGGTGCAAGATGTTTTCAACAAAAGTTTTCGGAACTTTGCTGATATTAACTGTAGCTCTCCTGCCAATCTCATCATCAATTGATACAACAGGTAACATTATTACTGAAACTATAATTATGACCACTTTTAGTTAAAATAAAATTGAAGAAGAAAGAAAATTGAGACAAATTATTAGTATCATATTATTTACTAGTTGTAGATATCTAAAATTTAATAACATTTTTATTTTAGACTTATTATTTATTTTATTATGTTGTATAAAATTCTTATATACATTATATATTTACCTATTCAATATTAAATATTAGCTATCCACCTAATACTAAAAAATAAAATTTAAATAGATAAGTACCTACCTATAGTATAAAAAAATATCCTGATATTATTTGGTAACATGACAATGACAAGCAAATTGTTTATTTTGTTTGTTGTGCTATTGGCAACATAATGTTAGTGTAACAAAAACTGGTCAAGTGCGAGTCGGACTCGCACACAAAGGGTGCCATACCAAAAATGACAAAAAACATAACATAACATAATCATTCACTACATCATCTCATTATAGTAGCTGACCCCTAACTAAGTTCGAAACTTGTATCTAGGGTATCAGAAACTACGCACACACCCAGAACGAGATAAACATTTGTGACTCACACAAATATTCACCCTGCACGGGAATCAAACCCGCAACCTTGCGGATGGCAGTCATGTTTGTTCTATTCGACCCCCATAGAACAAAAGAGTTCTATGGGAAAGTATTTCATGTTATAGTGGCAACAGAAATACATACATTGTGAAAATGTACATGGTTCTGGAGATACAGCCTGGTGACAGACAGATGGACGAACAGACTACAAAGTCTTAGTAACGGTGTCCTGTTTTGTTCCCTTTGAGTACGAAATCACATGGAACACTATAATAGATGGTTAATTATGGTTATATTTATTTTCAAAAGCAAATTATAATCAGTTTTTTCTTATGTCATAGAACTTACTGATTGTTGTCACATAAAATATAAACAAAAATTTCAAAATCAAATATTATGTACCTAATTATAAAATTAGCCCCCAAATTTATTTATGAACTCTATTATTACTTAGGTAATTGATTACTAGCAGCGCCCTGGGGTTTCACCCGCATAGTTGGAATGTGGGGATAAAATTATCCTAAAAACCTTCTTGAATCAATCTAATCTATTAAAACAAACCCCATGAAAATAGGTTGTGTAGTTTTAAAGATCTAATCATACATAGGGACAGACTGACAGCAACAGTGACTTTGTTTTATACTATGTACTGATACCTATATAAGAAGAATCTTAAAATATATTTCTAAGGTTTCTTATACTTGTATTTTATCATTCTGAAGTTTTAAATAGGTGCTCCATATACATTACAGCATTATGATATAATCGTATGAGCCGCAACTGGTACGATAATTGTTAAATTGCTACTAGAGAGTAGACATCCAAGGTCAGAATATGAGAATAGAACTTCACTTTTTTGTATTATTTGTGTCATGTTTTATTCAGAAAATTACATACCTTCTAAATTAAAATGTAAAACTTGTTTAATTCTGTACCTTTTAAATACATATTTAAATGGTAATAAATTAAAAATGGTTTAAAAATTACTGCATTGTATAAAACAAAGTCACTTTCCGCTGTTTGACCCTATGTATGCTTAAACCGATTTTGATGCGGCTTTTTCTTATAGATAGTGTAGAGTGATTCAAGAGGAAAGTTTATATGTAGCATGTTCCCACGTAATTGGGATTTTACGCGGGCAAAACCGCGGGGCGCTGCTAGTAATCAATTAAATGCATGCAATATGTAGGTATGTACTTATTAATACATACAGATTTAAGAAAGTTATACTAATTAGGAGTTTGAGATTTAATATGTAATAGCATAATAATATCAATTTCATTTTACAGTAATAGCTCTTAAAATATTTCTAATAAGAGAAATATACCCATTTACAAAACATGAGAATTATAAAAATGTCTATTATGAATTGAAGTTAAAATTCAGCTTCTATACTGCACAATGAGGTAGAAACATATTATGTATGTACATAAAGCTTTGTTCTACAGAATGATTCAATATGCGCAAATAAAGTAAAAGTTGGTAAATGAAATTGTGGGCAATGGAGGTAGATTTATTATATAAATACGACTAGTCGTAAGGCTTTTAATTTGTGAATATAAACCTATTTCTTATAGGACATTAAATAATGTGCTGCCAAAAAACAGTTATGGAATCTATTTTCGTCCATGCAAAGTTATACATATAAAAAAATATTGGGATTAATTATGTAAGGCTATATTATTCAGATTATAATGTAATACTAATAAGCATTAAATATATAGACTACAGATAAGAGATTTTTTCAGTGCCAAATACTGTCCAACCGAAGGTCATTTTCTAACCGCAACCAAAGCCGATTAATTAGATGTCGCCACAACCTTTAAAACCCTAAAAAACAGTATAACAGCGACCGTAATTAAAAATGTAATTGATACTTAAAGTTTTAAATCAACCTTTCATAAGTTTTTAAACAGTTTTTTTTTGCTTCTGCTCAAGAGGTGCTTTTGGCTTTGATCTATTTTGACTGAAAGTGGGCGAAGCCGAAGAAGAAACTTCAGTTTAATAGGTACTACGACCAGTTACAAACATTACATAAAGCACAGGACAGAAACAAGTAAACTGTCGAGAGATTGCGTATACAAAAAGAACTCTAATAACATGTCTCGGAATAGGTATGTTCGCTTTATTCCTTTCAAAAACAAAACTGACCCCCCCCCCCCCCCCTTTAACTGTGAATGTGGAACGATGGCCGATTTCCGAGTTTCCTATTCCTGTACACTTTAACGATAACAAGCACGAAAGCTCTCGTAAACTTTACTATTTTCTTCGCTGTTTTACAATCTAAACTGTAACGCAAGTACATACTTATTTTTGAAATTTAACTGTATTCAAAAAATACAAAATACAAAAAAAAACTGTATATAGTATACAAATACATAGGTACCTATTATGTATCACTACAAAGTATAAAATAAAAGTCGTTTTCTCTGTCCCTATGTATGCTTAGATCTTTAAAACTACGCAACGGATTTTGATGCGGTTTGTTTTAATAGATAGAGTAATTCAGTGGGTAAGTTTTTAGCATATTTTATATATGATAGCAATTTTATCCCCATATTCCTACGGGAACGGGAACTGCTAGTGTATCTATAAATATAAGTATTGCCTCGAACTTAAAATTTCGTTGTTTAAAAAACAATGATCAGATTAAATAGTATGTCCTTTTTACATAACAAGCACAAAAAATGTATTTTTTATCTAAATAAACAACAAACGATGGCTAAATTTAAATTAGGTATAATAAATTAATAAAATAACGCTGATGTGTAGGTTTTCTTTACGGTATTGCGTTGATTAATTATAGCATGTTAATTCAAGTACCTTCCAGGTACACCTGCTTGAACTTGGTTTCGTGCTTGTGAATGAATATCAAATGTAGGAACAGATACTTTCTTACTTTATATTATGCAGGATCAGGAGGTACTTAAAGTTCTAAGAGTCACTTTACCCCACTTACAATTTATAAGAGGAAAAATTGAGTTCTTTTGTTTTAATTAATGTCAAAAATGATATCTTGCAATGAGAATTAAAAAGTCTTTCGATACAAAAATTTCGTAACGAAGAGTCCGCTAAATGTTCGTTAATTAGAGCCTATTGAAATTGGCCTCAATAAGAGAAGGTAGCTATACTAAATATAACGATTCGCAGACCCAATTTAATGTGATTAAAAAGTTAAATTTTCCTAAATTCAAGCAGCAGGAACTTCAAGCGTCAAGTGTTTAATACTCTGTTTAATATTTTAGATCCACTCTAAGTTGGCGAAGTTCATTAAAGTTCCAAATTAAGTATGTATTCGCCAAGAGTACACGTATCACGGAGCATTCATCTTTTTTTGAGTACACTTTACCTTTACGTATTATATTATGAAAGTTTTGATAACATTTTGGCATTTTTTTGTAAATATTCCGTTTATTATTTCAGTTAAACATAATAGCTGCCTAATGCCTACATAATACATTAAAACATCCATCGTACCATATCTTATACATATACATTTTATTAACTGAATAATGTATAAAGTATTACCTAATTCCCAAAGGTAAAACAAAAACGTTAAGCTTTTAAACTGAGTGCTTCTTCCTAGGAGAGTTGATACAATTACACTAAATTAAAAACCTTACTTTTATCCAACATACTCGTATATTAAGTAGAGCTTCCTTCTATTATGTAAGTCTTGTATATTTATATTCCCATAGGAAGGATAAACGTGAGATATATAATGGTAATGCGGTACCGTTAAATGACCATGCAAACTAAAGTATTTCCACGGGGTAGTAACAAAAACCCTTTGAAAACGATACACCAAAAATCTAAAACTAGTTTATAGAGAAGTTTTATGCCAACGGATTTTAGAGGTACGTAAATAGTAAGAGACCAATAAACAACTAACAATATTATTTAGTTGTCTTTGTATCTAGTACGTACACACGGTAGTTTATGGCGCGTAAAATACGGAAAGTGTTCCTATCTGACTATTCCTAGCAATCACTTACTATGTATCTGTACGAATACGATCTATATGCAAAATTTATCAGTCAGCTGAAGTAATACGGTTTTGAAAACGAATGGTTGAAGTCAAGTAGGGACGTCTTTTTCGTAAATTTTGAATGAGTATGGCCTATCTTTACTTAGTTTTGTATTCTGCTATGTATTACATACATACATATATACCAAATGCCGAGTTTTAAGAATGTTCAGTAAATATACTTTTGTACTAACATAAAATCTAGAATAGTATGTATTACTTTTAAACAGTTTCCTTTCCGTCGTGCCGTATAGTTCTGCCATAAGTTGTGTAATAAATATGTAACATGTCTAGCTGGATGGACGTAACTGTTAAATAACCGCATGGGAAACGTTAGTTATTTACTTATTGTAATTAAATTATTATTTCTCTTAGTTGATATTATAGTTACATAATCTTTAGGACTAGATCTGGTATTAATGGCCCAAACGTCAAATTCCAACTTATACCAGTCCGATGTGTATAAAATTCGATTCTATCTTTATTCCAATTTTGATAAAGGCAATGCTATTATAATGATAATATTCAAACTTTGATGTAAAAGGTAGAAAGTAATAGAGTGTGTTAGTGTAAGAAACTTCTTGCTGGAAAATGTGATGTTGGCGTAACGTAGGCAAGGAGTCGGGAGTCTGTAAACATCACCGATAAAAGGCTTTACTGGCGTAGGCACCAACAGGAGTCACGTGTCGTGTATAGCGTTATTAATATTAAAACATGTTGCGAGTTGCGAACCGCGTAAATACGGCCAATGAAGCATCGTAGTAACGCGACAGGGTTCAATGCCATCTGTTTCCCATCGTAACTCCCTGTTTTCATATTTATTGTTAGCTAAAATACCATAAAAGTTAAAGCACTTTACAACCGTTCTGTATGGAAACAGATGGATCTTTTTATTTAGGTTACCTAATTTGTATAACGGGTTTTAAGACATGCTAAGACATTATTTTATAATTTATTAATTTTATAATATCATATCCTATCAACTTTAGATATTTCTAGAATTGAAAATTCGTGGTTGAAATGAATTTATTCTCATATCTATAATAACTTTTTAGTACGGTTTTTGTGTGTGCATTCATACAGTAGAGGCAAAAGCTTTCAAGCAAAACTTTTTACGAGAGCAAATTTCGACTCCACGAATGCGTAATACGTAATCAAGTATAATAAATTTATGAATGTTTCTAAGTTTATTCGTTGTTGTTGGAATTTTATTTTCCATTTAGTTAAACGGAGTCGTTAAACTTCTGAATATCAAACTTCTGAAACTCAAAAGCTTTTATTACTTTACTTTAATGAAAATTTTGTTTATGAATACGTCTGTAACATGCGGTATTATATTAGGTATATACTTCTTTAAATTTTGTATTAAAACTGTTTTAGAAATATTTTCCGCAAATAGGATCATACCTTTTGCCTTTATGGGTAAGTGAGCTTTAAAATGTCGAGATTAAAAGACTATTAAAGGTTAAGTTCCTGTTCAATAGGTACAGATGAGTAGCGAGCTGTTGACACGAATAAAAGGGATCGATTACCTTCTATTTTAACCCATGGTCACTCTTGTCATACAGTACCTAATTGTCACCTTTTTGAAAAATTATCATAGCAGCTTTAAAAGCTTAACCATGTTATCTGAAAAATTTTATAACTAAAAGTTTTAAAATGTTGTAATTAGGGCATGAAACTAAAATAAAAAATATTAAGCGACCTAAGTTAATAATACCCAAATCGGTATTAGTATTATAAACCTAATGTGGAACTTTCACATTAATATCATATGAACAGTTAATAGGTTTCACGTTGATGCAGTTAAATGCCCCAAAAAATATTGTAGACTAGTTGTAGTCAATCTTTACTTAGTCTATTTATTATATATTTTTATTGTATAGATTGTTGAATATAAAGTAAGCATAATTTATCATAAATTAAAAATACATTAGTTGCCTTAATAGTTTTTTTAAAATGCATTTTTGGTCATGAATTCAATATAAAATAGGCTCCTTTTCCTTAAATAATAAATCAGAAAAGCCTGTGACCTAATTTACACTAGAAATCAATACCTCCTGCCGAGGTTGTTAGTTCGGCACATACGGTTTATTTGCATGCTGTTTGACATTAATATGTAGGTGAATCTGTACTGTAGTACAGATCAGGGAGTCAGCTTAGGACTTCCGTCCTACCTTTCTGCCGTCTGTTTGGGCTAGCACAATTAAGATAAGATTAGTTGTCTATAAATTCTGCGAAATACGTGATGAAAGAATGATTAAATAAATTCCTGCAAGATATTATGAATTTATTTATTGTCCATTGTTAATTCTTTTTCATTTAATCCCCGTGTTATTTTTTGCATTCCATAACGAACACAATTATTAACTCAACTGTAACTCATTAAAACAATAGTACCCGTTTGCTCTACCTATTTGGTATATTTAATTGAATCGACCGGTTTAACGAATCGTCGATGCAGCACTGAACTGTGTACTTGATGAATGGATAGTTTACAAATCATTAACCGACTGGCTTTACTTTTTAAATACTGTTAACGAATATTTTAAACTCTGTTTAATTTAAAATCTCCCAATGCCATAATTTTACTAAAACATTTTGCAAAGGTACTTTTAAAAAGTACTTTGTTTATATGTAGTTGAGGGCGTTGTAAGGTTTCTGTGTGAGATGAATGTATCGTGGAGTGAATCGAGGGGTTTCCATTCCACATGCATTACTTGGTAAAAAAGCCCTTTCAATAGTCCGTCAGCCGGCGAAGTGCGGCGAACGTGGCCTGTCTGTGGTGTACGTAGGGCGTCGGGTTACCGCGTCGCGTCCGCACCACTACATCGATACAGCTTTCAAATGTAATACACGATAACAATATTGCCTTTTACCTTTTAACCGAGTACATAACTAAGTATAGAATGATCTCGTTCAGTTGTCAATAGTTTTTTTTATTTTGTTTAAGTAGAATTTTATAAAAGTTTAAAAGCTTGATACTTTTTGTATAAAATATTTTATAATTTTTGAGAACGTTAAACTTTTATTGCTTTTAGATCAAAGTTTAATTAAGTCACCACTCATCATATCACTTGATTTAATTTATAATATTTTAGGCTATACTGTATGTACCTACATAATGTAAGTGGACAGTTTTCCGCATTTAAACCTTTCTAATTTGGGTTTGCGATATATTTTTGGTTAACCGTTATTCGAAAGGATGTTAATTCAGGCTTTATAAATAGCCTTGTTTGATATATTTAAACAAAGTGGTAAGCTTAAATTGAACTTAATTATACTTAAATTATGGCATTTATTTACAAGTAGCATGTGTAGTGGTTTATAAATTTTGATGACCTCAAAATGGAGCCTTTTGAATCTGACATCATTGGTATGGCAGTGCTGGGTGCTGCAGACGTGCCACGAGTGTGAGTCACGTAACGGAAACAGTTCTTTCAATATTGATGTCTCAGTTTGCTTAATGCGTTCCCATGTTTTACTTTACTTTTATTAGCTTCAGAAACTAATTCACACAAACTGATTCAATAAAAACGTTAGTAGAAACAGTCTTAATACAAGATGTTAACATAGTCGAGAAGTAATTATTGGATGTTTAGTAATTATATTGTATTGTCATTAATGCATTTGTGTATGAACATTTAACGTCGCTATAGAATAGAGTCTAGTGAAATACTTGAGCTATAACATGGTTTCTTTCTGCTTATCTCTTTATCTATAAAACGTTTTATCTGATGGGTGACACATTTCAGTTTACCGCCCGAGTTGTTTAAAGTACTATGTATGTTTAATTACCTGTATGCTTGCTAGCAGAATGTAAGTAATTGAAAATACAATGTAACCACGCTTTACGTGGACCCTTCACTTTGCTCAAACTTATAACGTACCCACCTATTATTTCTAACGTCCGATTACTTACTTACCTGTAGTTCAAACACGCGATAGTAAATATTTGCTATCAGAAAATCGTCCTTGAACTAATTAAACAAAATGTGAAGTGTTTTCAAGATGTAACACAATTAGTTAGGAAAAAAACAGTTCTATAAGTTTTATTAATTATTCGTACTTAAAATAGAACTTGATTTATTGTCCACCCACGCACATGTTACCGCTTGACCATTAAAGATTTTATAAATAACAAAGGACTTACCTACATTTATACTTTACGGGTTAATGGTCCCTCTGTGGCTATACTAATGGAAAGGTTCAGACCTAACGGAATAATCCTGTTCTTTAGCCCTTATATGTTACAATCAGGGAATGTAAAAAGTAACATCTATAAAGCTTTACCGTATCTAGAATAGTTTCAAGTTTTTGCGTCCCTATGGATTCTTACGACATTTTTGTGTGGAAAAAATGAAATTTTCAAACAAAACTTGTATACTTAACTTACTTACAGGTACTTATCTTTTATTTTTAGTATTAAAACTTGTAAGTACGTGCGGATGTTTTTATTTTTAAGGGTATCGCTGGATGGGTCTTTAAAACAATGAGAGGTTTAAAAAATATTATACGGCACAGTTTGTTTTTTCGTCGTTCACCTTTACACAAGCTAAACTATTATTACATTATGTAACGAATTTAAAAAGTAAAATGTAAAACTATCACTTGGAGAAGTTTATACAAATTTTAAGTTCATCTACCTAATTTTAGCATTTGTTTTGTACAGGACAAATGCAGCCACCTCGTTTTAGCATGCAACCATCTTCATCAAATAGTGTCGTCAGAGAAAAAACTACGAAAATACTACAATGTTCAGCTTTAGGTATGTTTGCTATTGTAGCTAATGAACTTTAAATCAATCTTGTTGTTTGATTATACGTCTATCTAATACAAATCGTATTACAATGAAATGAAAATACGCGTGATCGAATAGTTACGTAAACATAATATTCAATAATAGACTATGTTTGTTTTTAAGGTATTCCACAACCTATGTATAGGTGGCTCAAGGATGGTGTGCCCCTCACAGATTACTCTTCCGAATTATTTTATAAAATTCATAACACCAAAAAGGAAGATGCGGGATCTTACCAGTGCATAGCTAAAAATGATGTCGGAGCTATATTTAGTGAGAAAAATAATATTGTTGTCGCCTGTAAGTACATAACAGTCAAAGTAAGTTATTATTACTATAGATGATCATTACATTACATAAAATATTCGTAACATTTTTAGATATGGGTTTGTTTGAAAATTCTGCGGAAACTGAAATTACGGTCGAATCTGGTAGGGCGGCCATATTTGAGTTTCCACGCATTGAATCCGAACCTCCACCATCAGTCATTTGGCAAGATGAATCTGGGCCATTGAAATATGATCAAAAATATGCGATTACTGATGAACATCAACTTGTTATCCTTTGTGCTTCTCAAGAAGATCAAAAATCATACAGGTACGATTAGAATATATTAATATGTTGATTATTTTTCATACAACTTTATCACTAATCATAAGTGTATGTATAAAATATCTTTAAATCTTTTTAGGGTACGAGCAATTAACACTCAGTTAGGCAAAGAAGAAAATAGTCCATACATTAAACTGGGTGTGTATGGAGATGACTCGAAGGAAATTCCCCCAGAAATAATCATTAAACCACGCGATACAAAAATAATAAAAGGCAAAGAGGTCACAAACCTGTATTGCGTTGCAAACGCAAGACCTCTGCATGAACTCGAAACATTGTGGTTCAAAGATGGTATCATGATCGATTTGGCTGGAATAACATTCGATTTGAATGACCAGTGGAATAGAACTTTAAGTCTTATTTCTGCTAACTTGACACATACAGGGCAATACACTTGCCAAGCAAGACTTAAAACGGGGGGCTTTGCCACAGTGACCGCGGCTGCTACTGTTACAGTGTATGAAAAACCAGTATTTTTTACAAGCTTAAAATCAGAAACGTATGGTGAATTCGGGAGTACAATTACTCTAGAATGCAACGTACAAGGTATTCCATTGCCTGGAACGACATGGTACAAGGATGCTAAGAAGATTGCAAGTGTCGGCGTAGGTGCTGAAGAAAACGATAGTTTTGACGTGGACGACGGCGGTGGAAGGTATAGGGTGGAAGTAGACCGATCACTCATCATCAAAGACATCAAAATGGAAGATATGGGTATTTATCAGTGTATTGCAGTAAACGAAGCTGGAGAATCTTCAATTTCCACTTGGCTTAAAATTAAAAGTAAGTTCCTTCCTTCCTTCTAAGGAAAAATCTGCAGTTGATAGGTTTCCGTGAAAGTTGATATGTGACGCATTTTTATAACTTCTTGCATGAGCATTTCTAAGCAAGTTGCGACGAGAATATGACGACATACATCATTAAAACTTTCAGTTATTGAATGCGAATTTATATAATACGGTTTATATTGATAACAATATCGATCTTTATTTATAAAACTGTGTATTGTATATGTCACATTTTTTACACAAAATGTAAGGATTTCCTAACATCATGTTCGATTGAAGAATGTTTTTGTTCTCTAACTCTATGTATGTATGTTTAAACAATTAACCATTGTGACTGTGATGTCGTGCAGAAAAGGACAGTAAACGATTCCCACGGAGTCACATGAAATTAATAAGAATGAGGACTTCGGATAAAAAGGCAAAAACATTCAAATTCGATACCGGCAGTAAGATTTTACACATCTTAATGCACAATTTATGCAATTTTGTTCGTTTGATTTTAGCACAGAGTGTTTAATGATTGATTCGCCTTTTTTTCTTTGTAGATAGTAAACAAGTTTGTTGGTATTTAGATTAATATAAAAATTAAGTTACAAAGTAATAGCAGATTCTCTTTAATCGCTAACATTAGTAATCTATATGAACACTTTCGTTATTGAATATAATAGTATTTCTAGTAATAAGTATTCAAATCACATGTCGAATCTGACTATAAATACATATACCTATTCGTAGTTGAATTGATATTTGTCTGATACCTGAGCTGCATTATAACTAGTTTTCTTAGTACTATGTACAACATATTAAGTTAATATAAAAATCAAGTTTCCGGAATGTTATGTTCGATACTAGATAAGTATTATTTTTATTAAAATCTGGAAACTAGAAGCATGTTTGTTTTACGAAAACATATATATTTAAAAACTATATCTTGCACATACAATATTTTATTTTAATTACACAAAAAGGCATGTACTTTGTCTAAAAAATAACGTATTATTTTTATTCTTTTTATCATACATTTTGTATGTTTTCGCATGCCTTATAAAATAAACTTTATTATACATAGTTATATCTAGCTTTTAACTAACATACCACGATGTTTTTTTCATTCACTGTATACTAATAATATTGTATTATTAAGATGGTAGCGCTAGTCGTAACTAACTGTGTGCGTGTGGCTTGTAGCGTCCCCGCCAATCATGCAAACCCCACCGGCCAACCTGACAGTGTTGGACGGGAAAGACGCGACAATCAGCTGCCGGGCCATCGGGGCGCCTACACCCAATGTCACATGGTATTTCAACGGTTAGTAAGTCCATAAACAAAAGGTATTTTATACAGTATCATATACTTATTTTATCAAAACACATAATACTTATAATGTAAATACATGAAGTAAAAGTTGTTACGATACTCTTTAGTGAAAATATTACTTATGCCAAAGTATCCTGCTCTGAACCAACCAATTTAAACTTTATGAAACTATTAGCCCAGATTGGGCATTTAACTGTGTCTACTTTTTGATTATCCGCGAACGATTGAACATAAAGTTATCCAGTTTACTATAACGAATGAGTCAATTACATTGTAACGATACTGGAGCAGTGAGCGCACACATATAAAGTAACTGCTACCTGTTCGTAATGAAGTTAAAACAAAATTTTAACCAAACACTGCCTATTGGACTACTTTAAGTTGGAAATGTAGGCAGTGTAGGCACTTTCGTATACATTTGTGAATTTCCACCAAACTATGTTACGTTCTCTCGCAAAAGCTTTGTAATGAATCAACTCTGGAAAATCAGTTTTCAGACAATTTTTCTCTTTGTAAGAAATAAAACATTCTTTTATTACACAACTCGTATTTTCAGATTCTCTCATCATAAATCTTTCGGGACGACTTCAAGCCTTAGAAGGTGGTGATTTATTAATTACTGGCACTACAATAGCTGATACTGGAAAATATACATGTCTACGAGCGAATGATGCGGGAAACGTTTCTGGAGAAGCCTATCTGACCGTCCTTGGTACGACATTTATTCAAACAAGTATACAAACTTTAATAATAGAACAGAGTAAATACAAACTTTACTGAATCAATATGAATCTAGTACAGAAACGGCAACACAAAAGGTCACTAATTAAAACAAAACAAAGCGCTGTTTCCACATTCGGTCCAAACTTGTGTGAATTGTTATTTTAAAATTGGTCCCAAAAAATCACAAGCGTTTATTTTTGTTACAGTGAGAACTCAAATTATATCTCCACCTGTTGATACAAAGGTGTTATTAGGTCACACTGCTACTCTACAGTGCAAGGTTTCCAGTGACCCGAACGTGAAGTACAATATCGACTGGTTCCATAATAAGCAGTTAGTACACACTACAATACTATCGGCAACAATTCTGTTCATATTTCGTATTAATTAACTTTGTATTTCTCTAACGTCCATATTGTGTTCTAGGCCAATGACTGTAGGCTCTAGGATATGGATATCGGCCGATGGAGCGTTACAAGTACAAGCGGTGCGAGCGAGCGACGCAGGGGATTATACTTGTATAGTGACGTCACCGGGAGGCAACCACACGCGACACGCCGTCCTGTCCGTTATAGAGTTACCCTTCGCCCCAACTAATGTCCGGGCGATCAGATTAGACTCACCGCAACAACGTGCCGTCAATGTTACTTGGACGCCAGGATTTGACGGCAATTCGCCCATACAAAAGTTTATCGTACAAAGGAGAGTCGTACCGGAATTCGGTTAGTGAATAACTTCCCAAAGCAAGCTTTCTGTCGTTAAACTCACAATTACGATAAAAAAATGTAACACAATGAACATCGTTAGTGCTAGATTGTACTCGTGTGAACTGAGCTGAATGCTTTTCCTATATTATTTATCGTACAAATAGTCAAGCAATAAATTATGAAGAACTGCGACAAAACAAACTATTTAAAGCGTATTTCCTGCCAGGTCCCACCCCTGATCCACTACTGAACTGGGTTACGGAACCGATGAACGTATCGGCAAATCAGCGATGGGTGTTGTTGACTAGCTTGAAAGCGGCCACTTCTTACCAGTTCAGAGTTTCTGCAGTGAATACTGTCGGCGAAGGACCCGCCTCCGATCCAACTGACGTACTCACATTGCCACAGGAAGGTAAGAGAACAATTTTATAACTCAAACAGGTTAGCACAATATATTTGTATTTGTAAATAGTACAAGGTACAGCCAGAAAACTTGTAGTTTCAATAAGCACTGAAAATACAATCGGAAACTTTGTTAAATCGGAAAATTTGTTACAATTTTTTTGGATATTCCGAAAGTTACTTTTTTTTTTTTTTTTTCATTTTATTGATTGAGAATACTTCTTTTCAATAACTTTTTTCCATATCTAAATGCCATCAATTTTTTAATAAGTCTTATAACGAAAATCGTTTCAATATTTTAACGAGTAAATTGACTTTCGTTTCTGATGGTACATACATTATCGATACGTACGTAAATAAAGTAAACTGATTTACGTAATTAAAGGTTTCGTACATAATATATTGTGCACATGTATACAGTATTATGTTATAATAGACCACGTACGAGTACATGTCCAATAAAATAATTGTGTTTTGTTTGTAAACAAGCCGCTAACGACCTAATATGCTGTCAAGGTATGGAAATTATCACGAATAATTTGTTGTCAACTTTTCTTTGTTGTCCCAAATTTTTTATTGTTTTAATGAATGTTATTTATTTTCTATGTTGAATGAAAGCATGCATATGAATATTTATTAAGAATTAAGTGTTGCACAAGTATTGACGAACTGTGACCAAAATAATGGAACTGAATATTATATACGAGCAAAGGTAAAACGAAGTTTTGTGTATTCATTGGTTGGTGTAGTGCCTATAACTTATGAATACGGTATCGTTGTGGACTGTGCAATGTGCATCTATTCCGTTGTTGCTTTGAATTAGTCTTGAGTTGTGCACTTCTGTCACACTGTACTGCCATCTTGATCATTTTAGGAGACGTTCAAGTAAATAACTGTATTGTACTTGTAAGCGGGCAGTTTTCCGCAACTAGGCATTTCCAGTTTGAGTCCTTTGTGTATGCCAAATCGTATAAGTACTATAATTACACCATTAAATTGTAGGTACAACTAGGTACGTTTTCACCATTCCCGTTCTCTTAGTAGGGTAAAATTCTTCTAAAAAATCATTAATTTGTCATCGAATGTTCTTAAAATTATTTGGTAATGTTTATTATCTGAGAATTGTTTAGATATTTTTATATGATAGTAAATATTATAATTTTAATGCAGCATGAATTACTATTCTTAAATTTCTCTAATAAATACTTTAAAAGCAGATAATTCCATTAAGTATCCTTATTCATAAATTAAGTACTTATTTGTTTTTTGTAAGCATGATTTTATATAAAAATAGTTGCTTTTAACGTATTCAACTGGATTTTGTTAATGTTATGACTTTTTTAATAGTATTATTGAAAAAATGATATTGCACGGTGCCTGAATAATGTGCCTGCTTCTTAAATAAAATGCATTGTTATCATTGCCTATTTTTTTTTATTATCAGTGCATGGGTAATTACGTAATACTGAAAATTGTGTTTGTTCATTAGCACCGTCCGGTCCTCCCGTTGGGTTCATGGGTTCAGCGAGGTCATCTTCAGAGATAATAACGCAATGGCAGCCGCCTCTCGAGGAACATAGAAACGGGCACATACTCGGCTACGTTATCAGGTACCGACTGCGGGGCTACGAGAACAGCCCGTGGACCTATCAAAACATAACAAACGAAGCGCAAAGAAATTATCTAATACAAGATCTTATAACTTGGAAGGATTATAATGTTCAAATAGCCGCATATAACGATAAGGGTGTAGGGGTGTACTCGGACAGTTACACTATCAAAACTAAAGAGGGTATACCCGAGGCTGCTCCGGACAGCGTACGGTGTGAACCTCTCAACTCAACTGCCGTCACTGTGTGGTGGACGCCTCCTAATCCGCAAAAGATTAATGGGATTAATCAGGTATAATACAGATATATTTGAAAAAAGTCTTAAAAATTTTAAATATATGTATGTGTACATAACCGTGTATATAAAATGTATTTCTAGGGATATAAAATGCAAGCATGGCGATGGGATGAAACCGAAAACACAAATGTAGAACAAAAACTTGTTAGCGTTCCACCGAACTTGTTAGATCCTCTCACAGAACAATCCGCCGTTATAAGCGGGCTCGATAAGTTTACCGACTACAATATAACCGTGCTATGCTTCACTGAACCGGGAGATGGGCCACAAAGCGAATACATACTAGTTAAAACAAAGGAAGATAGTAAGTATAACAGCTGTTATTTGATCTATGATTTCGTAATACACGATTGTTTTATATGATGCAATTTTTTATACATTTTTGTTTTGCTTTTCAGTTCCCGACGAAGTTTCAAATCTTCTATTTGATGATATATCTGACCGTGCGGTCCGAGTGTCTTGGTCTCCGCCTAAAAAGTCAAATGGCATTTTAGTCGGTTACAAACTAATGTATCAAGTCAAAGATGAATCTGATACTCCTAAAGAAGAAGTTTTGCCGTCAAACGTGACTAGTATCAGAGTTGAACATTTGCAGGTATATGCTGCGTTTTAAGTACATGATTTTAATATGTTATATAATTATTCTAAAAAGCATTTTTTGTCTCTAGGCAAGCACGCACTACAAGTTTTGGCTATGTGCGGTGACTGCAGTTGGTGAAGGTCCACCCCGATCTGCCACCATACAATCGGGTGTAGAGCCAGTGCTGCCAACCGCGCCACGCAACTTAGCTCTTTCAAATATTGAAGCTTTTTCTGTTATGTTACAATTCACACCTGGTTTTGATGGAAATTCTTCCATATCTCTATGGACAGTTCAGGTAAGATATCGATATAAATATAAAGTAGGTCCTTATATATCGCAAATTAAAACCTAAAAATATTTTTTGCTTAACTTATTTAATAATTTCAGGCGCAAACAGCTCGTAATTCATCTTGGGTTTCTATCTATGAAGTGAACGCTCCGGACGCCCAATCTATACACGTTCAGGGTCTCGTGCCGTTCACGACGTACAGACTGCGGCTGATAGCGACCAACGTAGTCGGGTCCTCACCGCCGTCGGAGCCGTGCAAGGAGTTCCAAACTATACAGGCACCTCCGCGTCATCCACCAAAGAACGTCACCGTGCGGGCAGTCAGTGCTAACAATTTACGTGTTCGATGGATTGTAAGTACAGCAGCTTATTTAATCACATCTTAATAAAATATTTTACAAAATATAATTTTTACTTCCAGAGGATTTGATTTCTGGATATACATGTTCCTCATATTCTAACCATGCATCAAAAGATCTTAAACTTAATGTTGTTTTCAAGTGTTGATTGTCATTTGTTTTTAGCCCTTACACCAAAGCGAATGGTACGGCAATCCTAAAGGATACAACATAACGTACAAGAGAAGTGGGACTAATGACACACTCTATAGCGTCATTGAAGACCACACAGCTAACTCTCACGTGCTGTCGAATCTAGAAGAGTGGTCTGTCTATGAAATAAAAATGACAGCTATCAATGAAGTTGGCTTATCGGAGGACAGCCCTATAGCCATTGAGAGAACTAGGGAAGCTGGTAAGAAATGAATAACTAACATACATACATATCCATTGTTTAATTCATGAAAATAATGTTTTTATTTTTTAGTTGCTGGTTATGAATGCCAAACAATCATATTAAAAATACTATTGTTTCCAGTACCATCACAAGGACCAGTCGGTGTATCAGCTAACGCGACATCGTCCACGACCGTAGTAGTGCTTTGGGGTGATATCCCAGTACAGGACCAAAATGGCCTCATTGAAGGTTTTAAAGTTTGCTACGCGGCGATAGTACCACCCCCAAGACCGGATCAGAATAAAGTGGATTGTCAAGCGATACCATCGAATCAAACACACACTATAACATTGACAGAACTCAGAAAGTATGTTGTTTACCAAATACAAGTGCTCGGTTACACTAGGCTAGGTGATGGAGCGCTCAGCGATCCGCCTATTACCGTGAGAACATTTGAAGATAGTAAGTACTTACTACCTTTTTTATTTGCTATATTATACGAAAGTTAATCTGCCTTATACATAACATACTACGTTATTATGTATATTTCTATTAAAATAATTGTTATTTTCCAGCTCCCGGTGCACCTTCCAACGTATCATTCCCAGACGTAACTTATACAACGGCACGTATCATTTGGGACGTACCTGAAGACCCAAATGGGGAAATTATCGCTTATAAAGTCACTTACCATCTCAACAGTTCAACACAGCATATATTTTCTAGAGAGTTTTTGCCTTCAGATCGAACTTTCAGGTAAATATGGAGGAGAAAAAATCTTATTCTGATTTCTGACATTTATCGATAAATATACTTAATTCATTCTCTCCTACAAAATTTCATATGTCCATCATCATCTCAATTACTGTTTCTATTTTGAGGCGACGTTACCAGGTCACACACCTAAGTAACAAAATGTTTCAAGCAACAATTATTGCTCGCATACATTTACCTCCACGCACACATCATACATAACAAGACACTAGTTTTTCGGTAAATGTAGGGAGCACAGGCGCTCGACATATTTTGTTAGTTCGGTGTGCGGCCCGAGTTTGACACGTTCGTTGGATGAGGGAGGTAGTATATTGCGGTGTGTGTGCAGGGCGACGGAGCTGTCGAGCGAGCAGTACTACGTGTTCTCGGTGACGGGCGCGACGCGGCTGGGCTGGGGCGGCACGGCGCGCGCGCTGGTGCTGAGCACCGTGCCGCGCGCCGCGCCCGCGCCGCCCGCGCGCCCCAACGTGGCGCGCTCGCTGCTGCAGCCGCACCACATCTCCTTCTCCTGGACGCCCGGCGACGACGGCTACGCGCCGCTCAGGTCGGCCTCGCACGAGACCCGTGTGTTTTTTAGTCCTCCTAGTATGCTTCTATCGTGTCGATAACCACAAATAAATATGATCAATTTTTTTCTGGTCGAAAAACCATTCGTCGTTATCGTCTAAGATGTCCAAGGTACGCTTCGTTTCAGATATTACACGGTCCAGCAGAAGGAGGAAGGCGGAACGTGGCAGACGATTCCCGAGCGCATCGATCCGTTCGCCACGTCGTACACCGCCGAAGGGTTGAAGCCGTTCACCGCGTACCAGTTCCGAATCAGAGCGACTAACGATATCGGTCCCAGTCGGTACAGCAACTCTACGGAGGTCGTCCGCACTTTACCTGCAGGTGAGATTTCGGTTCGTTAGCCGTCGACATTTTCAGAATAAGTAGTCGTTACGTTCAATTTATTTCATTACGATTCTCCGTATGGAAAATAGCGCCGAGCAAAGCCGTCGAGAAACTCCACGTGGTGCCGATAACGCCGAGTAGCGTGCGCGTGCAATGGGCGCCGCTCGGCGAGCAGCACTGGAGCGGCGACACGGCCACCGGCGGCTACCGGATCCATTACCAACCGCTGACCGACTTCCCTACGGCGTTGCAGCAAACGTTGAAATTGGACGTACCGGGAATAAAGGTAAGATATCGTCATCCCGAACGATGAATTCGGGTTCACTGGGTGGCTAATCGAAACAATGTTTATTGATCGCGAACGTTCGTGTGAGCACAGAGCGAGGAGGCGGTGCTGAAGGACTTATCGGTGGACCGCAACTACGAGATCAGCGTGTGGGCGGTGAACTCGCAGGGCGTGGGCCCGGGCGGCACGCCGGGCGTGGTGTGGGTGGGCGAGGCCGTGCCCACGGCGGCGCCGGCCGCGCTGGCCGCCGACGCGCTGTCGCCCACCGAGGTGGCGCTGGCCTGGCGCCCGCCCGCGCGCCACGACCAGAACGGGGACCTGCTCGGATACAAGGTCCGTGGCTACATCGATTTTTTTTCTCCGAAAAAATAGCAACTCTTTGCTGACTTTTGACAAATTATCTTGGGAAAATTATATGACAAAAATGTTCACGTAAGTGTGCATCGACTTGCAGATATTCTACCTGATGACTGAGTCGCCCGAAGAGCAGGAGCCCGGCCGACGCGTCGAAGAAGAGATAGAAGTGGTCCCGGCGACGGCCACGTCGCATTCGCTCGTTTTTCTAGACAAGTTCACGCAGTATCGGATCCAGGTATTTATTTTATCCCGATGAGTTTAAACAATTAATTAGTACGTAAAACGTCTGAAAGGGCATCACTGGATCAAACATAATCTTCATGGGATAGTCCATTAAAAGTCACTTACTTTCGCGACGTAGGTGTTGGCGTTCAACGCGGCCGGCGACGGCCCGAGGTCGGGCGCGGTGCTGGTCCGCACCCACCAGGGCCTGCCGTCGGCGCCGCGGAACATCACCTTCACCGACATCACCATGAACAGCCTCGTCGTCTCCTGGGACCCGCCACGGCGACGCAACGGCCTCGTGCAGTCTTACCTCGTCACGTACGAGACGGTCGAGCAGGACGAACGTGAGAACCTACACACAACTCGGACCGACGATTCGATGTACGGTGTGTGTATTCGAATGCGATAGTAACGTCCCTCTGTCCGGGCGACAGGGTACAGCAAGCAGGTGAAGCAGAAGGTGGAGGAGCGGCGGCTAGCGGTGGGCGCGCTGGAGGAGGAGGCGGAGTACGTGTTCACGGTGCGCGGCGTGACGCTGGGCGCGGGCGCGGCGGGCAGCGCGCGCGTGCGCACGGGCCCGCAGCGCGCCGCGCCGCCCGCGCCCGCCGCGCTGCGCCTGGCGCCCGACCGCGCCGCGCTGCGCCTCGCCTGGCACAACGCGCCGCGCGCCGCGCCCACCGGATACTACATCGAGGCCAAGAAGAAAGGTGACGCACATCTCTACGTTCATCTTTTGTTTAACTATTTGAAAAAAGGATGCTTATGATCCGGCTGACCGACGAGAACGGTCGAGCGGCCTTTCGAGTTATGTTCGGTGTTACGACCGTGGGCGCCGAAATAATTAAATCAAAGAGCCATCGGGAACATCCGAGTTCGCATGTGGCTGCATGAACCTTGTCATAGACGAAAACGAAAGCGCCGCTTTTTTTTATTATACAGAAGAAAATAACAATCTTTCAAAATCATTTTTAGGAAACTTGTAACAGATATTAACGTGTCACAATGTTTTACATCTGAACTATCATATTATCTTATTTATTTTATTATTTCCTGCAGCCGAAGAGCCTTGGCGAGCCTGTAAGTGACTCGACGAATCTAAAATTAGTTAGATCCTTTGCACTGTCCGTCCTTCTATTCACGATTAGAATGAACTAATCAGAGCTAACTGAGCTCTATAAATAACTTTGTTTAATTAACAACTTATAGAAATTAACAAACTTTCTTAGTTTTTTTTATAAATCTTGAATATTTTTCACGCAGATGACACAAGATGGGAAACTATAACTAGAACAAATAACGGCCTCCTTGACGAATTTACGATATCTTACCAAAGCCTGCTGCCGTCGACCGCGTACATGTTCAGAGTGATCGCGTACGACAAGAACGGCATTAGCCACCCGGCGTACAACGATAAAGTTATAGTGACGCCTTCGAAACTCTACCTCGAGTACGGCTACTTGCAATATCAGCCGTTCTATAGAAGCCCGTGGTTCATGGTCGCGCTCGCAGCGGTATCCATCATCGTCATCATCATGGTCATCGCCGTCCTATGCGTCAAGAGCAAAAGCTACAAATATAAGAGTAAGTATATCTTCGGGTCGGCCTCACCTCGTCCGGGCGTACCATAAAACAGTGAAATAACCCCAGAATATATGTCCGGTGGTGCAGAGGAGGCGCAGCGCACGCTGGAGGAGTCGCTCGGCGGCGAGACGGAAGAGCGCAGCTCGCTGGCGATGGAGCTGTACCGCGCGCGGCAGAACTCGGGCGGGTCGGCGGCGCTGGGCGGCGGCACGCTGCGCCGCAAGCCGCCGCCGCCGGGCAAGTCGCCGCCGCGGCCCTCGCCCGCCTCCATCCGCTACCACAGCGACGACGAGAGCGTGCGCGCCTACGACGAGAACCCCGACGACTCCTCGCTCACCGAGAAGCCCTCCGAGATGAGCTCCTCCGACTCTCAGGTGATCACCATTAAGATCAGCGTCGTCTGATCGCTTCCCGTCTACGCTATACCACTAAATGACCACCTTGTTTTTTCCTTACCGACCTCGGACCGTACCGGTAAATATCCTTGAGATCTTTGACGCTAATGTTATGTATATATTGGGCACGCTTGCCGTCTCGATTGGCACTCTTAGATATTTCGTTCACACGAAACTAAAAAGGGGCCTCTTGATCTTGAAAAGGGTTCATATTTAAATGGTATCCGTTACCCACAATTGTACGGTATAAGAGGTGAATCGCGTTTGATAAACACGATACCCGAAGATGTGTTCCCAACGTAAAATTGGTGCCGATGTCATAACATTGTAATTTATAATCAATAATTTTTATGACCAGTAATTTCGATTTGTCTTCCTAAAACGATTATTGTATTTCTTTACGATTTACTATTAAAAATGCATGAACAGAGAGCACAATAATATTACTCTTGTACATGATTCACTACTAAATTACACCTCACCTCTAATTAATGAGATTGTTTATATTACTCTGATAGCTGTCTATATAATATAGATATTAATATGGCTCTTGTTGTAGATATTGTATTTGTTATTTGATCACTACTAAATACTCATTCAAAGTCACAAGTCCATGCTTATTTTAGTAAATACATTATAACTAGACAGATACCTTCTCATTTTTGTTACGATTTCTTATTTTTATGCATCCGTAATTCGCGTTAGTGAGTCTACTTTTACTTACTTATAAATTAATCATAACTAATAATTTATAGATTACTTCTGTATCATAAAAACTGTAAAATAAATCATGTTGCAATATACTCTATGAAACAAAATTAAAATGTCAACTATTTGTCGATTTCAGAATTCGGAAAGTGAAAACGAGAGTGTTAAATCAGAACCTCACTCGTTTGTGAATCACTACGCGAACGTGAACAACACGTTGCGTCAGTCGTGGAAGCGGCAGCGGCCCGTGCGGCACTACTCGAGCTACACGGACTCGGAGCCGGAGGGCAGCGCCGTCGTCAGCCTCAACGGCGGCCAGATCGTCATGAACAACATGGCGCGCTCGCGGGCGCCGCTGCCCGGCTTCTCCTCCTTCGTATGACAGGAGCCTTCGGGCACACTCGCCCTACCTACGGCACAAACTGTGCACATTTAACACTGCCCATTCCTTAAACACTATGAACTATTTCTACGTCTTTTAAATTTTTTGTACATATAAATAGGTATAAGTTAGAATTTGAAACCTACGACAATTTTTAATAAGTACGTATTTGATTTTAATTAGATTATTATTCGAGCTATTAAGTTTACATGTTCTTGTAAGTTTTTTTATTCATATTTTAAGTTTATATGAAGACAGCTAATGGTATTATGCATTTTTACTTTATCATGGTTACGAACACTAGTATTATCAGCAGGCAGCTGTATTGTTTAGTAAATGATATCTAGTATAGCTTTTTACTTATTTAATTAAGAGTACTTTAATAACCTATAAAATAAAATTAGATCAAACCTTCTGTAATATGTTGCCTTATCAATTTGTAATTTCAAAGGCAATCTCTTCAAAATGATTCTAAAGTATATTTAATGATTTACTCAATTTTAAGGGCTCAAATTTTGTTATATGTATGTATAACAATCCGCTTATTAGGTTAAACTTTTTTTACTACATTATCCACGCAGTCCACATATACATATGAATCAGAACAGCAAACAAACTAGAAAGTTCAAAAACGGTGCTAATTAGTGTGCATCGCGCCTTTTCCAGTTCACTTCGGAACAACCAAAGCGTAGGAATGAATCGTGAGATCCTTCATAGCTAGACTTGTATATGGACAATTTACAGCTTACTAAAGTGATAAAACGAGTATAAAAACTAAAACTTTCCATGATTTAAGCTTTAAAATAAAGAAGTTTAGCTCCACAAAAAACTATTCCTGTATTCAAAATTTATTATTAAAATGTTAATTAAGACATGTTAATCTCTAGAAAATTAGCATCAAAGTAGCTATTTATATTGCCAATATTTTACATGTAAGGCAAAATAAAAATAATTACTTATTTAATAATCTTGCAATCGACTGATAGGTTTAGTAATTAATTTTTGTAAATATATTTTTCAAAACTTTGTATAAAATTCACATATTGAAGGGTTTCAGCACAATTTAAAGAAGTCTGTGATTCACTTGCATTTTATAAATCGCAAACAACTTGAATTATGTACTTAAAACAATTTTATATGAATCAAAAACTTGTGTACCTAAGTGTAAGTAAATAAAATCTTGTTATATTAGAATATGAATTTCTCGTAGTAAGTATTTACTGTTGCGGTTTATACAGAATTTTAGATTGTAAATACCGTTTTTAGATGAAGTATTTCTCACCCATCTTACATTCCGTAGTATTTTCATATGACACCTCATAAATGAACACAAGTATTTACTAAAACTAGTAAGATATGACACTACAAGTAGAATGTTTAAGTATTGACTTTCCCATAAAAATAAATAAGAATATTATTTATATTATAAGTTTAAATTTCAAAAAATTGCTAGAATAGCAAACCACTTTGTTCTTCAATTTAGCCAAGGTGCCATGTATAAAATAGACAACTTATTCAATTAGAACAGCTTTGTTTATTTTAAATATATTTGTGTAAGCTTAATGATTGAATAGAAATAAAATATGCACCATTCAGACTACTATAGTACACCCAATAGTTAAACTGACATGTAAATGATTTTACAATATAATAACCACCTGATTATTATTTTGTATTATAATAAACACAATATATAAATCATGTGATGTTTTATTTTTTAGTTGTAGGTACTTCAAGCCTTTAACTAAGTGTACATTACAAATATAGTAAAAGTGAAACAAAGATATTTATATAAACATATTTATTGAAGCCATCCTTATAAGTGAAAAAATGCATTATGATATTACTTTGTCACATTTATTGAACCAGGGTTGTGGTACAAGTTTCGTTAAACTTTTTGATTGTTTTACAACATTTATGGTGGCCAGATCTACAATAGAAAACTGGTTGCTGAAAATCCACTCTGTGCTCTTAGAGAACAGTTTCTTAATTAGAGCCTCCTTATTCTTCTCAGATGATTTTTCAATTAAGTAACATAAGTCTAGAAGTGAATCTTCATTGTAATCATTAGAATCATAAGGGATCAAATTAGGGTAGGCATATGATAAATATCTCAAGATATTGACTGTGCCAATAATGGGAGATGATAAACAATTAAGCTTCAATTCTGAATCGGCTGATACTGAAACATAAAAAGGATATTAAAAATGTGTAAGTTTCAAATATATAAAAGATAAAAAAAATGCTGTAAAACTTACCACTTTTGAAAATCAACCTTAAGTTTATAGTGTTGTGATGCTGACCAGAATTTTTGAAAGATTTTACAAATGCCTTAATTTTGGCTACTTTCTCATTTGGCACAGAGGAATGTATATGCCAAATTATATTGATGTCGGTTGAAGAATTTTTGATGATGTAATTCAAGTACCACGGCAAGTTATCGGGATTAACAACTAGAACAACTTCATCCAATGGAGGAACCTGCAAACAAAAATTTGAATATTCTGTTCTTCCATTTCATTATCAGTATAATTGATAATAATATACTTACAGTAACAGATATTTCATTCTTTTCTTTTAGCTGCATGTTACAGGTTACATTGGGATTGCAATAAGAACTTATAGTTTTGATTCTATCATACAAGTAATCCAATTTCTTCAAAAGGACTTCTTGCCTTTGTTCCAACTCATCCATTTTGGTTTTAGGAATCTAGAATCAAATTTAATATGTCAGATGTACTCCCCTTAAAATTTAATGTTAATACAGTCAAGAAGAGGCAATGTTAATTATTTAATAATATGATAAAATTCATGAATGATGATAGTTAAGAACACAAGAATATTATGTTTAACAAACAGTTTCAGTAAATCGAATTGATTTTAAGTGATAAACAAGTTAGTAGATAACGCTTCAGTCATAGTAGGGGATTGTGTTGTGAAGCTGTTTAGTAATAAAAATATAATGTTTATATAAACCATTAAACATGAGAATTATGTTTTTTTGAGATATGTTATAATAACAGAAAAAGAAAATAGAAAGAATATATCTTTAAATATAATAAAAACCTTAAGAAACTTCATAACCTGGTTGCCAATGTTAAGATTAATGTTATCGATTTCGTACTTCGAGGATTCATTCAGATTTCGCATAAAGTACATGCATTTTGGTAACGGCACCTCTTCGGTATGATTAATTATGCTTTTCATGTGATACATATTCGAAATGGAGATTAAAATAAACGTGAATACCTACACAAAACTTGATAAAAATTGAATCCTCCACTCTCGTTTCGATCGAATTTTCGGATTTGCAGTTGGTTGACAGTTGGTTGAGTCATTGATTTGACAGTTGACAGCATTGATTAATATTAATTTTGGTTACAGGTCTTTGGGTAGGGCTGAATGAGGAACTTAGCCACTTTAAAAAAATACAAAACTTCGTTTCACTATCTTTTCTGTGCCGGTGACAGCGTTGCTGTATCTTTTTTTTGTGCCGGGCCACCGCGGTGTCCCTTCGGCGGCCAAAATTGGAAGCTCCCAATGTCATTTTCAATAAACTGACAACCAAAAGATGCGATTACTCTACGGCCACTGTCGTGCGAAACTGTCGCGACAAAATCCTTTGATTGTGCGCCAATTTACCGACAGCGAGTTTATGGCATTATATCAATGGTTTCAGGGCATTCGAGCCACACTATCGCGATAACGCGAACATTTGCGTTGTCGCGACACGTCTGGCCAAAGAATTCGTCCTAACGTGAATCCTGTGGCCAGCACTTTCTCATAATGCTACGGCCACACCGTCGTATGAAATTGTCGCGATAAAGTCCTTTGATTGTGCGCCAATTTACTGACAGCGAGTTTAAGGCATTATGTCAAGGGTATAAGGGCATTCGAGTTCGCGGAACTGATTCGGGATAGGACGAATTCTTTGGCCAGACGTGTCGCGACAACGCAAATGTTCGCGATATCGCGATAATGTGGCCGTGGCATTTGGACGCTGTCACCGGCACAGAAAAGATTGTGATGTGACTTTACATTAATTTTGGCCCATAGAATAAGGATCACGACCAGGATTCTCTCTGGTCTCTGAAGAAGCCGCCTTAGAGCTGACGTTAATCTGTCAACATTATCGAGCTTCTCTTTCTATTACACGGATCGTCATATAGAGCAAACGAGAAGGCTAATGTAAGCTTGTCAACGCTGCGTCAACACCAATTTTCACATGTTAGCCGGCCACAACATTGCGACGTATAATACTTGAAAAGAAAATTGTTGTAAAATATCATCGTAAAGCCTAATAATCTTGTGAGAAACTAAAACTATGTCGTGTTGTGCTGTGTTTTGCAAATCCAGAACAACTATAGGAGGAGTAAAGAATCCAGTATTATCTTTTCACATGTTAGTCTTTGTTGGCATTTTTTATCTGAAATAACTCATTTTAAAGCAAAATATCCATTTCTCTTGTAGAATAAACACTTTTCATCAAATCACTTTCAACCGGTGGTACATAGTTGTGATTTCAAAGGTTTAATTTAGTTATATTTAATGTATTGTTTTATACCAAGCAGTTAGTGATGTACAACAAATGTGTCGATAAATATGGTCGATACTTTGAACATCGTAAGACTATAGATCTCCGGTACCTGAATTTAATGATGCTGTTTATTTGGGGGTGTTTTAGGAGCTCATTATAACCCATATAAACTGTTTTTAGTGTAAAGAAATGCATTATTAATTAATTACGACAAAAATAAAATCCTATGGAAATACGTGAAAAATCAAGCAATTTTGACAAATATTGCCATAGATCACAGATTATGTCGTCAAATCTATGAAGTTAAAGGTGAAAATGGAGTCCACACTTCGAATACCTACTTGAAGTATACCTACCCCAATTTCATCGATTGAAGTACTGATAGACAGAATCATTAGTGCGGCCAATGAAATAAGAACAAAATTAACTACTGGAGTAGTGAAAACTGGTCTTCGCAAAATAATGCGAAGATGTGTGCAACGCAGGGGCGGACATGTCGAACATGAAATTTAGACTCAAAAATGGTGTGTGTAGAACTTAAATAAGTTTAGTATCATGCTCTGTATGCTGACCTATTGTTTTATTTATTTAAACCATTTAAACCATTTATCCTCCCCAGTAGCCTATAAAACTACATGTTTTGTACAAAATTTCAAATGAAACCCTAGATTGTTATACCTCGATGGATAGCTGATGAAACGTAGATATTTTTAGGTATATCTGCCAAACAGGTGCCATATTTTTTTTTCTAGATATCCTTGAACGAGAAATAAACTTTCTGATTTGTATTATTTTTTATAAGTTTTAATCGTCTACAACTACTTATTTATTCATTTTAGGTACAATATTTGTTATTGGGGTCACAAAGCACCTTATTTTAAACGTTAAAATCAAGTAATAGTAATAATAAGACATACGCATTTGAAAATATCTAAGCTTATAGCCGAAGATCCGGTGATTTTTATAAAAACAAATAAATTGAAATATCTCGAAAACGATAAGGTTTAGTGTAGGGTGTTTCATGGGGAAATCAGTCAGAAACGATGTACACTACACGCCCTTGACGGGAATAGGTCGACTTAACCAGTAACCCTGTATAAAGTAAGAAAGAGACAAGATTGACTTTACTTGGTTTACTTGAAGATCGTGAAATAGGCCCTAAGTCAATATTTTGTAAGATTAGAATTGCATTTTTGTTTTGATTTTATTAATTTCCAAGTTTTTCGAGCCATTTTGTTCGTTGGATTTATTTTCACTGTTGTTTTGTTTTTTTTTTTTTTTTTTCGAAAGATCATTAATATACTTCATTAAAAATATTATATACTTATGTCCATCTTCAATAAAGCATATAATTTAATCATAAATTATTTTTTATTATTAAAAAATTCTCATTTATACCGGGTGTTTGGTAGAGGGTTGACCAAATGTGATGGGCATGTTCCTCGGTCTATTTGGGAGAAACCATTTGGCCAAAAATTTCCTAGTTGTTAAAATAAAAAAAATATCGCCAAAATTGTATTTTTTTCATTTTTTCCGAAATTGCGACTATTTATCCCTATAACTTTTTTTTGACCTGGTTTCTAGTTAAATTTTTTGATCGATTATGGTCTCAGATATCACCTGGTCTGCTCACAGCAATTTCAGACCCCTACAAGGTCTAAATAATTTGTTATGACCACTTAACGCTAGGGAAATGAAAAATAGAAATCCTATAGGGGATCTTTCAACTCAATTAAAAATAAAACTAATTGAACCCGAGAATTTAAAACTCTTTTAAAAACTTCTCTGTTTATCCCTTATTTCAACGGTATACTACAAGTTTTACAAAAGCCAAAAAACTTGTTAAAAATTTAGGTGCAAAGTGGAAATGGAAGAAAAAATAATAAGACATTTTTAAAGCCAAATTCCAAGTTTGGCTTAAATACGTCACAGTATCAATAAATTTGGATTTATCTGAGGTCTTCTGAAGATACTGAGATGCTGTAGTGACATTATTAGAAAATAATTAGTCTTAAAACAAGTAAAATGGACTACCGTTGAAATAAGGGATAAACAGAGAAGTTTTTAAAAGAGTTTTAAATTCCCGGGTTCAATTAGTTTTATTTTTAATTGAGTTGAAAGATCCCCTATAAGATTTCTATTTTTCATTTCCCTAGCGTTAAGTGGTCATAACAAATTATTTAGACCTTGTAGGGGTCTGAAATTGCTGTGAGCAGACCAGGTGATATCTGAGACCATAATCGATCAAAAAATTTAACTAGAAACCAGGTCAAAAAAAAGTTATAGGGATAAATAGTCGCAATTTAGGAAAAAATGAAAAAAATACAATTTTGGCGATATTTTTTTTATTTTAACAACTAGGAAATTTTTGGCCAAATGGTTTCTCCCAAATAGACCCAGAAACATGCCCATCACGTTTGGTCAACCCTCTACCAAACACCCGGTATAGTTATGAGCAAGTTTTTATCGATATGCTCTATATTACTAAGCACTTCCCTAGTAGCAGTTGTAGACACTGACACTTTACATAAAATGGACACGCGGTTGATAGCATAGATTCTATCCCTTACATAGATTATCTAAGTTTTGGCCACCAGCCATAAAGTAGCAATCCAAATTCTACTCTATGCACAGAAAAGATTGTGGGTCAATAATTTGGAAATTATAAAAAATACAAAAATGCTGATGTCAATGGTGTGAACAGGGTTTCAAGCAAGATCTTGTTCACACCATGGCAATCCAGCGCTGGAATAATTGAGACGGTCACTGGAATGCTCTGGAATGGCCCATTCCAGTGACCAATCCAATCCAATCATAGAATCCAATAGACTGGAATGGTGTTCTATTCTTTTTTGCATGAATTGGCGAAAGTTGATTTTAAACTTCGTGTTTGCATCAAAGAGGTGATAATTATTATACCTTTTTTGGTATATTTATTATCTTTGGTTTGTTACAATACGAACCACAGACATAATACGCGTAAGAATGAACCGAATGGGTTCCATCCACCACCAGTGACAAAATATTATCAACAATTATCATAGACAAGTAAGACCAGGCAACTGCACTTCCGGTTATGATTCCAATGAAAAATATTTTTTTGCATTAATATCTCAAAATAATGGAGATTTTTATTTCTATAAATTAATTTATTGTTTTTAATACATTTCTAAGTCAAGTTTTGTAATTAAATGTGAATCATCACATAAAAAGGAATTGCACGCTCAGCTTTTTAAAATCAAGAAAATGGCTGCTAGAGTGTTCGATTTAAGAGAAATATTTCGTAAACCGATTTTTTCTCCAGTTCTCAGATACTATCGTGAAATATTATTATCAGTCAACTTTTTTACATAAATAAGAATCTTACTACTAATGAATTAGTGGAATCAGCTTAGCATCACTATAATCTTGACTTTACTATAAATTTATTTTAGACAATTTATGAAAAACGACATGGCGGACTTGTCATCGACCAATAGGAAGCCAGCATCGAGCGTTTAAAAATTGCATGTACCTACTCTACTAGCATTCGCGTCATTACGATTTTGGTGTCTTCTTTCTTTCGTAAAACCAATGAGAAATGTGGTTATTCAATAGATTTATTTACTTTCCATTCATGGAGTGATAATACAGTGTAATTATTGTGTTAAAATCCTTGTGCAACGCTGGACTTTATCGAAGCATTTCGGGTGATACAGTACCATGACTGCGTTGGATTTAGGATGAACTGAAATGAAATACCATATTTTTGTTTTTGTAAACAAGACTATGTTTGTGCGATACACGTGCGGAACGATAAATAATTGACAGTTCTACATAATGATGTCAGGAAGGGGGGCTAAAAAACGCGGGAGGCCCCCAAAATCTGGAAGTTTTGAGAAAAATAGAAAATTTCAATACCATTTGTTGAAAAAACCGAAGTATTTACAAAATCCAGCGTCTGCTTCAGTTGCAAGTACACCTACAGCGTCTCGAGCGTCCTCTCCACAAGGAAGTGATATTAGTCGACGAAGTACAAGAAAGCTCCGAGGAAAAGGTCATAAAACTAAGAGAGGCGGACTAACTGGGTCTTATTCTCGAAGAGGTTATAATCCCCAAGCAGCTGATTATCACGAATCCGAATATCACTATGGTTCAGATTTCGGCGACGAATTTAGTGAAAAGTCTGAACCTGAAGAGGAACGGGGTAGCGATAGCTCCGAAGGAAGTGTCGCTGATGGAGCCGCTAGCGATAGCGACTTTTCAGTTAGTAGCTACAGTACTACTGGAGGAACGCCGCGAAAAGTCAACAGTGGTAATATTCGTCCACCAAGCCCAGACCCTCTATGGCTCCAACAAGAACGACAGATTCCATGCCTTGAATTACCACCTTCCTCAGATGATCTAATCATCCCTCAAGGCCTAGTGTTTCAATTAGTTGGTATTTATGAAGTACTGCGCCACTTCAGACATTTAGTAAGATTGTCACCATTTCGTTTGGAAGATTTATGCGCAGCTTTGAGTTGTGAGGATCAAAGCAATTTACTTATAGAAGTACATATGATGTTACTAAAAGCTTTACTCCGAGAAGAAGATGCTCAACAAACGCATTTCGGTCCCTTGGACCATAAAGACAGTGTTAACATAACTTTGTTTTTGTTGGATGTTATGACTTGGCCAGAAATTCTTAGGATTTATGTAGAGAGTGATAAATTATTTGATCAAAATGTGGTTAATATTCTGAACTCCTGTGAATATCCTTTTACGTCAGTTGACAATAGACTTACAGTTCTACAATTTTTATGCAATCAATTTTTGATCACAAATCCAGTCAGAGATGATTTACTCAGTGAAGGTAAGAATAGTATTAATTTTAAATCTTTAGGAATAATTAAATAAAAATAAACCAATTATATTGGTGGTAGAACTATGGACCCAGTAGATTTCCATAACTAAAACTATATTATACCAATATTGAATGAAACCATCTGGTGTACCATATAAAATAATATGCCTGACTATTATCTTCATGTACTAATAATAAACCTCTTAACATTTACAAAAAAAACTTGACATTGGAAACAACTTTGTAAGGTGCCTAGAGTACAGAGAGTGTGCCTTCATAAAAATATGATAACTGTTGTATAAGATCTTAATTATTTAATAGATGTTCTACCCCATTTTTATTACATGTATACTTGATTACATATAATTTCTGTGTCTTAATTCTGCATGTATTCTGAAGCTTATTTCTTGCTGGTATTTAAGCTGAAATATGAACTAAAATATATGTTCAGTCCACAATTATTTTGGATACCATTCCTTTTCAAAAACGCAATCTATTGCTGAAAATTGCTTGATTACAATCAGTATACCTAGTCTAACTAAAAGATCTAACCAAACAAACAGCAGCACAGTGATTTGGTATTATACTATGTAATGAGGAGTTGACTAGAATAAGAATGCATTTTCATTTTTATTCATTTTGTTCTATGTATCTTATCTAATGACATAATCAAGCTCTTGTGTATCTTGAAATTGGCTGTTATTGTATGGATTAAACTTTCATTTGGATAATGTTTCATTTTATAAGTGTAACTTATACATAAACACTGAGCAAATCAAAATCTTGCATAATATTAAATTGCATAATGAGTAAATTGTTTTTCAGTACCCATACATTATGATGACCATTGCCGAGTATGTCACCGGTTAGGAGACTTATTGTGCTGTGAAACCTGTCCTGCAGTGTATCACTTAGAATGTGTTGACCCTCCACTGGTCAACGTACCGTCTGAAGATTGGCAATGTGCTCTTTGTAAATTACATAAAACTGTTGGTGTAACGGACTGTTTACCAGATGCGGAAAAACAGGGCCTACTGTGTCGTCATGAACATTTAGGATATGATAGACATGGACGGAAGTATTGGTTCATTGCAAGGCGTATTTTTGTGTAAGTTTCATTCAAATTATTAAAAAATTGCTTATGTTATCATTATCACAGAATATTGTGATTCTCATACTTAACACTCTCACACTTCTCTTATTAGTCAGTTTATATAGTAAAATAAAATTGCTTTTACTTATCAACAGGGAAGCTGAAAATGGTGAAGTTTGGTATTATTCCACACCGGAACAATTCCAAGAATTACTATGCGTGTTAGATTCTGAGGAAATGGAAACACAATTAGTAAGAGAACTGTTAGAGATGAAACAAGAAATTATAAGACAAATGAATATAACTGAACGCCTTACAAACCAAGCTAAAGGCAATAGAAAATCTTACATTGAAGTTGAAAATGCCAATATTATTAAACAAAGAAAGTTAAAAGAAGAACAAAAACATGTCAATTTAGATTTAAAAATGGAAGATGATAAAGTAACTAATGTGTCATCAATAGATGGCGATGGAGAAGTTGTCAATGAAGTTACTGTAGTCAGTGAAGATATCCAAGATGATGATGACAACTCGCAAGTAGAAGATGATGACTCTAAAAAAACGAAATCTAACAAAATTAAACCGAAAAAGAATGAAGAAGGTATGTTATTATTATACTATTGCCTGTTTAAATAAATCTATATAATACCTATACCAGTTAATTTTAGATTATTATTGAGTAAAAGTAATCCATATGGATTATTAATTTATATTATCATTAATTCATTTATTAACTTACTGCCTTTACTTATTTCAGTTACAGAAAGATTGACAAGATTAAAGTCGAATCAACTTTCAAATGGAACTTATTTATTTAAATTAGGAAATGAAAGTAATTTTAAAAGTTATGTCAATCAATATACTAGTAATTCTCTTGCTTTGAATAAACCCCAAAGAAATGAAGAAAGGGATAAGAAACGCTACATGTCTCATAAATTTTCGTTGTCCACTGTACAAGAATTCAAATGGGTTGGATTACTAAATGGTAAGTGTTACTATTATACAAAATTACTATTTTGATACTGAGAAATTATTAATCTTACTTCTTCTTCAATTTATTCTAGCAACAAAGCCATTATTTGTGGGAACTATAAGGCAAACCCTAATGCAACTAGAATCTAATATAGTACTTCAGTTCATGCATCCTAATTGGTCGCTGTTGAGAAAACCGTGGGTTCAGGCTGTACAAATGTGTCAAACTCCTCGGGATTTTTCAAGAGCTTTATGTGTATTACAGGTAGGTTCTAACAACTTTAATTTGTGTACAATTTCCTTTTGTTTTCATTATATTAACTCTATTTTATTTTGTAGGCATGTATAAAAAGTGTAGTTTGGGTCCCTGCCTGGCATGAGCAATTAGGACATGTCAAATTAATAAGAACTACAGCAGCGGAACGTGAAGAGCGCAAGAAATTAGATAAACGTGAGAAAAAGGAACGAGATGAAGAAGAAGAGCGCTACAGAACAGCTTTTAATTTTGTTAAATATTCACTTGGTCTGAGACATCAGGTATGTTACAATTATTATTTACTTTATAATATTTTTTAAAGATATTACTAATGTTAATACAAAATACAGATATGGAAACAAAAAGGAGAAGAGTATAGAGTCCATGGTCAATGGGGTTGGCTCTGGAACTCATCTACTAGAAAACATAAAAAACTTCATACAAATTCGAAACCAGACTTAAGCCAAGGTCCGGCTAAAATTGCTGTAAGAGTTAAAGAAGGAAACATCATCAAAGTGCTTGCCGTCGAACCTAAGACATATGATTATTTAACTTCAAATGATGTCGAAAATCAGGAAGTTATGGCGAAATGTAAGTATAAAAGAAGATTGTGTTACTTAGGGCGCATTCGACCAAACTCGAATTTATACACGAATAACTATACCAATAATAACGTATACTACGATTTTATTCTCGAGTAAATTAACAGTCGTTTTTCCATGCAATCTAACGAATAGCGGAGTGAATGTGAATATGATGTGAACGAAAGTAATACCCGGCAAAAAAACGTTGTTCTGTAAACGCGAGAATGAAGAAGCATTACGCATGTCAACTCTCATTTGTCGTATTATAGTGCGGAAAAAATTATATCAATCATAAATCTTTATTCAATGTCATTAATAATTTGAAAACGATGAACAGCATGTGAACAGCTGACCACAGGTCGCCATTTCCATATTCTTGGAATAAGCTTATTCCATGCCATATTGGTGGTATAGTGACTATTCCCGAATAGATTCGTTATTCCTCGAATTGTAGTTGGTTAAACGTGAAATTGTATTATTCTCGAATAAGTAGCGTTTTACTCCTAGAATAAAATTTATTCCAGTTTGGTTGAATCCTCCCTTAATGAGATAGTAATATGATACCATATAATGTCTTATGCATATTATAAATTTTATTGACCGATCGCAAGCGCGACGAATTGAAAGCCCGACCACCTGCGGCTATCAATTACAATTACGTTGACGGAATGCTCACATGCCCTTCCTGTGCGAGGGTCTTCACCAATAAGATTGGCTACATAAGCCACATGCGTGTGCATAAAAGTCGTGTGGAGTAGTCAAGCAGTCGCCAAGGCCGATAACGGTCGGGATATATATAATTTAATAAATATAATATAATAATTTTTTTGACCATGGTAAACTTGTTATATAGCTCATAAGCTTTTTTTTCTATCATCAAATGGAACTATGTAGTTGACCTATATGTATACCCTCCTACAGTATTGCAATGGAGGAATTTCTTAAATCTGCCGGAAAACCTACACTTGATTTGTAATAAAGTTATTGCTAATTGAAAATATTTGTTTTAGTACCTGTTTCAATGAGGAACCTAAAAGTTGAAAAGGATGATGAAGATTTTGAAGAAATTGATGTTGAAAAAGCGTTAAGTTCTTCAACCAGAAGGTATTATCCAAAAATGGCAAGAAAGTCTAAATTAGACGAATTCCTGGCTCGAAGAACATACTTGAAATTTATGGAAGAAAAGAAGTTTGCTAATCTTCTAGCTGATATAAAGAAGGAAGAATCCGATATAAAAAATGAAGATGATAAAAACATAGATGTCGAAAACGACGAGCCTGACACAGATCTATCGTCTATTTGTGCGCCAACTGTTGAACCAAAAAGATCTCTAAGTAATTCTAAAGATATTGACATATTACGAGAGAAATACCAAAAAATATCGGAAATAACACAACGTTATAAGTGTTACTCACACTCATGTGAGAAAATCGATACATCGAGCTTGTTGCAAGGTTCAAAAGTTAAAGTTAATTGCTATTCACCCTTATGTATTAACCAAGGAAAGATATTGAACAAACTGATAGACCTTTTAAAGGGAGGTATTAATACTCCTGGAATTAACAATTCTAAAGACAACTCAAAGATGTCAATATTAGAACAATATTTACTGGGCAAAAATGCGGTAAACAAAAATTCGAATGAAAATATTTTGTCAGATTTGTTATCAGCCGTTGCTTGTGCACAAGAGTGTGACAATAAAAGTTCAGATATTTATGTAAAGAGAAAATCGAGTGATAGCGATGTCAGCTTAAAAACAACAAAGGTTGAAGTTGATGAAGAACTTTTGAAAAGTGAAAGCACTCTTGAAGAATCAGCGGTCCCAGCTGTGGGAAATGAAATGGATATTGATATCACCTGTGGCAGCAATGAGGAAAGCGAAGTTGAAATTGGTCCTTTGAAAGAGTTAACCGAAACTGAAACTCAAGAACAACAAAGTAATGTATCCGACAAGGCTAGACCTCCAATACCAAAGTTAAAAATATCAAGGGGGCGATCATCGAAATCTTCCAACTCTGGTGTCAAAAATGAAGACAAGGATGACTCCTATAAAGTAACTGTAAAAACAGAAAATGAAAAAGCTAAATATCGCGCAACAGTAAACAGACGTTTTGGCCTTTCAAGACCTAAACGTGACGATAAACCAGTAAAAGATGAAAAATCTGACTGCATTGTAAGGGTTTATTCAAATGAAAACCCTTCTGGAAAAGTATATCTGAAGAGAGTTCAAACTTCAGCTGTTGAAAAGAAAAAGAAAAGAACACCAGTTAGATATCCTCTGTGTTCCACATTTCACACAAAGAGTAGAGCTAAAACAATAATGGTATTACCTAATCATGAATTGAAGAAACTTTCTAGACAAGGAGGCCATATTCATGTTTCAGGCTTCAGTCAAAATGCTAAACTTAACCAATCTGTTTGGCCATATCCCTGTCTTAGACCACTATTTAAGACATGTTGGCTTTATCGTACTGTAAATCTTCAATGGTTATCAAGTGCAGCTTTGCAATTACGTATAATGTGGGCATGTTTAAGATGGGACGACATGGCGGCAAAACCTGCTACAGCAGATGGAAAACATCAGTTAACAACAGACACAGAAATTGTATCCCTAGAATTATTGAAACATCGACATGTAGGACAGTTTTCAGAGAGAACTCAATATCTTCGGCGTAGAGTGGTTATTCCTCTAGAACTTCCAAAAACTGTTCGAGAAGTAACATCTATTCGTAGTGGATTACGTAAAAGGAAAAGAGCAGAATCACCACAAAATACTGAACCACAGGTGAATAAAGTATATTAAATACTTAAAAAACTATATTTACTACCCCTGGTTTGTATATATAATTATAAAATGAGTAACTAAATCCACAGGTGTCTGAAGAATGGGTAGATGAAGACAAACTCGAGTTGTGGGAAGTGCGTCAATATGGTGAGCGTTCTGAACGTGCAATTCCCGTAACGCGCACATCGACTGGCAAACTGCCACAGCGTAATACGCAACCACCGCCGAATGCGGCTGATCTCAAAGACAAAATGGAGCAGCAGTTGCGGGAACAACGAGCGGCACACCAACAAAAACGAGCATTGGAAATGTCGCAAGGTAGGTCGAATACAACATTTTTAAGATGTAGTATCTGTTTATTGTTTTTTTTTTTAGAAGCGCTCATGGCCCAGTGCTACCCGCGGATCACTTGTGATCCGTGCGGTTAAGCAACGTCTGGCACCGTCGTGACTGTGATGGGTCATTTCTAAAAATGACTTTTAATTTCATGAGCGTTTCCGTGCTTCGGAGGGCACGTAAAGCCGTCGGTCCCGATTGTCGTACTAACATCTTCGACAGTCGTTACGGGTAGTTAGAGCCCTCAAAAGTCTAACATTCAGTTTAACCAAAAATGTCGTATAGCCCTCTGGGTTGTGAAGGTCTGATGGCAGTCGCTTCACGAAAAATACTGTCATTCCGCCAAATCTGGTTAAACTGAAAAACCGACCCCAAAATAGACATGGGATAAAGGTTCGGAAAAAGAAAAAAAAGAGTATCTGTTTATTGTTTTCGCTTACAATCTGATTTCGATATTGTTATGTTATTTGCAGATAAGGGAAAAAACACACCAGGACAAAATTCTGGGAAAAGTACACTGACTTCTTTACTAACGACAAATTCAGCTACACCTACAGGACAAAAAACTGTGATTGGCGCTAGAAGAATAATTATGACAAAAGGTGCTGATGGTACCACTAGAGTTATTAGTCAACCTATTTCCGGGACACCAAAATCAACTCAAAGTGAGACTGCATCAACAAAAACCTCCACCCCCACCCCAAAAGAAGGTCCACAGAAAGTTCAAATATTGAGAGGTCCAGATGGAAAAATCTCTGTTAGAGGACTTTTGCCAGGGCAACAATTAATTCAGATGCCTGATGGGAAATTACATATTGTTATGGCTGGGCAACAAGGTGTAACTGGACAACTGGTAGCTGCTTCCCAAACTAAAGTTGAAACAAACACCAACCCATCTGATAGTAACATTAAAACGACAGAAGATGCTAAAATCTCCCAAAGAGTTACGTCACAACCACAGCAAATAATAGTGCAAGGCAATCGACAACTTGTTGTACAACCGAGTCAGGCTATGGTTGTTCAGTCGCCACAACAAGTGGTAGTACAAGCACCGCAGCAAGTAGTCGTTCAGTCGGGAGCTCGGCCTACGCTTCAACCTCGTATGCAAACAGTGCTTGTACAAGGCCAGCTGGTTCAAAGGCAACCCACTCCAAATATTGCTCCTGCGCGACCGACGCCACCGCGCGCGCGTCCTGCTTCTACTCAACAAATAGTCGTTAATAATCCTGCTCTTGTACAACAAATTGCAGCTGGAAAAATTCAGTTAGCTACTGTGAATGGCCAACAAGTATTAATAAGACCAACAGGAAACAATCAAGCACAGATAGTTGCCCATATTGGGCAAAGCGCAACTGGAAGTTCGGTGGGTGTCGTGTCCACTGCGCCGGCGCAATCACCACGACCTACTCTAGCCCAACCGCAACAGCCAGTGATAGCACCAGTGGTCGCACAACCACAACCTTCTGAAGACGAACTCGTAGAAAAGCGGTTATTAGTTGGTCAACCACCAGGAACTATTATAAAGACAGTTACAGCTCAGGTAAGAGATATTCTGTTAAATTGATTTTATAGGTTCATAAAGTTAATTTGATTTCAAAATGATCTGCCCATAAGTTACTATATACTATGTATTTAACTTGATGTGTTTATTGCAGGTTATGCAAACTAGCAGTGGCCCAAGTATAGTCCTACAAGGATTACATGGATACTCGTTAACGCCACAACAGCTAGCTCTAGTTCAGCATCAAGTGAAGCAGCAGCTTTTGAAAGGTAATTTAAAAAGTTGTATGGTTTTTTTTGTAGTTACTTATATTTTATCGATCTTAAATATATAATTGATAAAATAATTGAGACCTGATAACTGGGCTATAACTGAAATTATTCAAACTGTACTGAGTTTGAATTTGTCTTAATTTCAGCTCAAGAATCTACTGGAAAACAAGGCATGTTGGGACCCAGAAAGATGTACTTGGCGGTACAGCCGGCCGTGAGCGGGCCGCCGCCGCTGGCCCCAGTGGCGCCGCAAGCGCTGCACTCCATTCAACCGCTTCAGACGCTAGCAGTGCCCACGCATCAGGTAATATATTACTATTAAACGGAAAGTTACCATCACTTTTCGTCTTACGTTCAATATAATTCGTGTATACTCTTGAACATATTTATCAATATTCCATTCTACCTAAACTTAAACGAATATTTGTTTTCTCATGTAAATTATTGTTTTATATTGTGAGTAGGTCATACATATGTAGTTTAATTACTGTTAGTTAAATTGTCATCCTGTGGGTTTATAGGAAAGTGATAAATGGGTGGGATCACACCGAGAGCATTTTAATATCATAATTAATTGTAAGTACTTAATATTTATTTATTTTCTATGGCTTTAAATTGTTGAAAGTATACTAACTTTAATTTTATAATTTGAACCAAAACATATTTTTAATAATAACGCACTCGATATGATCGAACCCTAGTTTATTTAAATGTATTTATTAGGAATGTAAAATTTTGTACATAAAATGAGTCTGGAGTTCTATCCATGAGAATGATCAGCAATAATCATAACCAACAATTGCATTTTGTTGAAAAAAAAACACCAAATACCATGTATAAAGTAGGTAATATAATAAATAATAAGTTTATAATATAAGCATTTATTGAAGATTTAGTTAAATAATTCGGATAATCTATTACTTGAATAGATTAGGTGATACAGTTTAGTCATTTGATATGAAAGAATTGCTATATAATTAGCATATATGTATATACAAAGATGAATAATTTTATAATAACAACACTATTAGCATTTATTTTGAACTTATACAATTATATTGTCAGTCTATTAAGTGTAACTAAGTTAAATACATGATATAAGTAGTTTTGGAATCCCTCTCAGTATTATAATTAGGAGTATTTCAATAAGTTAAATATCGGTACTAATTCAGTAAATATTTTTACAATTGTATGAGCGTTTATTTAATAAAATACTTCGTAATTGTATTTTTAGTAACATTGTCGTAACGGTTTAAAAAGTGTTGATAGTATATTCCTATATACATACTCTAAAATACAACTTCACATTTATTAATTAATTTATTGGTCACTTAATGTCGTAACATTCGTTGCTAGTTTAAATTAACCGCAATACTAAGAGAAAATAAGAACATAGAATGTATATATAAATCAATTGCTCATACACCAGCCACCTACTATGTATTCTATACTTAAGTTAAATATTCCAACGATACATTTTTATAAACTATTAGTTAATTTCAGGTGATTATTGTCAATAAATTTATTAAAATATGAAATGACTTTCATTTTGAAGAGCCCCATTTGTTGTTTGTATTTTATGTTCATTTTAATTTATTTCTAACGTTTTGTGGGGGTGTATGGGCAATGTGATTTATATTTATTAATAACATTTTTGTCAATAAAACTTATATAATATGCCTGTTAAAAACTGACATTGTATAAAGATATTATTGCTGGTTATTCTACAATAACTCTAATATATTCCCACAAATCGAAATGTTTACTTTTGTTAATTTTATTTTACTTTTTCTTCTTTTGCACCTTTAACTTGTAAGTGAATGTGTTATTCAGTAAACTTTCGGCATTTGACTGGTGAGCGAAGGAACATTGATTTCAAGTAAGCTTTCAAGCTTGACGAATATTTTACTTATAGGGGACTAGCGCCGACGATAAAGATAAACAGCAGCCTGTATTAAATGGCGAAGATAATGTCGCTGAAGCAGCGAGCCACAAAGAAGCTACACCATCTAAATTAGAAGATATTAAAGAAAACAGTACCAAAACAGATATTGTAAATGCAGGTCAAGACGGCACAGTAACAGTCCAGGGTAATAAATTTGTGCTCACACCAGACTATATACAACAAAGTAAGTATAAAAGATTCCTTAAGGGGTTATAATTTTCAGGATTTCAGAAAAAGTCTAGACGCAAATTGAGCGATGTTATGGGTGTAATTTGTGTATGTGTTAGGCATCATAGTACTAAAATCAATGAATTGGTTTTGATTTTAAGTAATTTAAATTTTTTAATGTCTTTAAAAATGTATTTTATTTTATCAATGTTTACTCATTGCATAATATTATTCCTTAAACATAATGAGACAGATATATATATATATTTTAATTCTTTATGTCAGTCCCATAGTAACCTTATGCTTATAACTAGTCAACATTACAAAATCTTAAACAAAAAGAAAAATATACAATAACTCTCAACCTCCAGACAAGGTAGCGCTCCTCAATAAGAAATCTATAGAAATTTGTATGCTACATTAGCCCTTTTAAGTAAACTGTCAATATAATTGCATTGTAGAAAAATACGCGATATTTATGGACTGAATATGATTTCAGCTATCAAAAGTGCACTCAAGCAAGAAAATCTTAATCCAGAGATAGAAGAAAAATTACTACAACTTCAAAGGTACCAAGAAAAACGAATGAAACCGGAGATACAACAAGAACGTGAGCCACAAAGAGCCGTCGTTGTAACCACTCAACAATCTCCCTCGCCTCCTCCTCCTCGAAGACGGGCTACTTCGTCACGACACGATGACGACGAGGAATGGGTAGATAGCAGTCCGCGCAAACGGCAACGGCTGTCTCGTGCACCTTCACCGCCACTGTCGGCGGCGCCGCCCCCTCCGGCCGCGCGCGTCCCGCCGCCCGCCGCGCCGCCAAGGGTGGTAGCCGCCCCTCCTCGCCAGCCGACGCCGCCCGCCGCTCACACGCCACCGCATTCGGCCTTAGAGGAACGACGACGAGCCGCCTCCAACCATTCGCGACTACAAATGCTTTTGTTTAAACAAAAGGAAATGTTAAAGAAAGATATTATTAAAAAACGAGGATTACTAGAAAAGGAACTCGGAGTGGAAATACAGGTTTGTCTTTGATTTTAATTCAAAACAGATGTTGTATAATCTGTAAATAAACTTGTATTTATAATTTTCTAATAACTTACAGAAAGAACTGTCAGCAGAGTTAGCACTAAGAACACGCGCAGAACGCACGAAGCAGGAAGAGGTTCGTAGTGGCAAACGACGAAATGCAACGACCGCAACAACTCCCCGTAGTAACAAAAGGAATGTTAAAAAAGAAAAGTTACTCTGTATTTGTCGAACACCCTATGATTGTACTAAGTAAGTAAACTATCTACTTGAATATCAACTTTGATAATATTTGTATGAGTATAGTTTATTTATTATTCAAATTGTCCATAGGTTCTATGTTGGTTGTGAACACTGTAGCAATTGGTTCCATGGAGACTGTGTTGGTGTAACTGAAGAAATGAGTAAAACCATGGAAGAATACATTTGTACAGATTGTCGTAGAGCAGAAGAAACACAAGAATTATATTGTTTATGTAGGCAACCTTATGATAATTCACAGTAAGTACCTTATTAATTTCAATGAATATCACTGATGTTTGTGTTCCGCTTTGTGAAATGAAATAAATGTTTTAGAAATGTTAAATGTTATTTAAATCAATATTTCAGATTCTACATATGCTGTGATCGTTGTCAAGATTGGTTTCACGGTCGGTGTGTTGGTATTCTACAGTCCGAAGCAGACAATATTGACGAATATACATGTCCTAATTGCCAGAAAAATAGTTCTTATAATTACGCAAATATGAAAGAACTTACTAATAAAGATGTAGAAAATTTAAAGAGGCTTATTAAACAAATTCAATTACATAAAAATGCATGGCCTTTTATGGAACCTGTGGATCCTAGAGAAGCCCCAACATATTACAAAGTCATCAAGGAACCAATGGGTAAGTTATGAACTTCTGATGCCTGTGCAATATAGTGTTGTTGTGTTGTTACTACATGAACCACGCACAATATAATAATTTATGAATATGTACTTTATTAATATTATTTGTGTGTTTATTTACAGATCTACAAACTGTTGAAAAAAAAGTGGTTGAACAAAGTTATAGTACATTGAGTGAATTTATTGGTGATATGACTAAAATATTTGATAACTGTCGATATTTTAATCCAAAAGACTCTGAGTTCTATAGGTGTGCAGAAGGCCTTGAGTCATTTTTTGCCCAAAAAATTAAATATTTTCGTGAAAAATTATTCGAGTCTACCCAATGATAGTGCACAAGGAAATGAAGTTATTTGGTGAAAAGTTGTATGATCTGTCGTGTAAATTGTAAAGTATGTGATGATTACCGAGAATATTAATTTATCTTATTATGTTCTTCTATTTTATTCATAGAGTATTTATGTCAGCTCTGAGAATATTAAATTATGGTTACGTTTGAGAATATTGTAGTAATTTAATGTATAAAATATGTACTTCTTAAATCTGTAACCATTCACAAGCTGACTGTTTTAAGTTAAGATTATTGACAGAAAATAAGTTTTAAGTATGTACACATTTGTCAGATAATATGTTTAGCTAATATTAATTAGCAGTTTTAGTTTAGTAAGTAGATACATAAAATAAGGTAAACCTATTGTATGTAAGAAATAAAATTTTTAATAACGCATCTCAACATTCATCTTAATTATTACGACCCCCCTTCGAACATAAAGCCCTGTCCCTTAGGCCTAACGCTAAAATACGGGCGGGTGCACGCCGCGTGTGCCCGCAGCAGCACCCGCTAATTTATTATTTGGCAAAAAGACGTCAACGGAAACAACGTCTACTGCCTGAAAAACCCATTCGCGTGTACCCGCCGCATGCATCGGCGCCGCGTGACCCCCACACGCCGCGTGTGTGGGGTCCGTCGCCCGCCGCACGCTCCTGCGCTGTTCATACCATTTTCCGTTATGCACACGCCGTTATTATTTTAATCCACGTTCCCCCCTCTTTCATACATAAAGATGCGGTGTAACTAAATAAAGGCGCGGGTACACTGGCGGCGCTGCCATACTTATAAATTACGGCAGTGCCCCGTGTGTCCGAGCGCAGCGATGCAGATGGGCCCGTGCCCAAATACTTAAGAATGCAAAGGAAAACGTGGATGTTTGTCCTAAAATAAAAAGTTATATAAGTACAGAGTATTATTGTTAATACGAAACTAATAAGTGGGTATGATGGGCTTGTCCACTTCACGGTGTCGCTCATCAGCGGACCGGTTTGGTGTCACGTCGCGTTTCGTTGACGTGGATCGGTAATGTCGCCACGGAACGCGCCAGACGTCGGGCTTATAGTTTAATACCTGGAAAGAGACTGCTATCACATGGGCTCGTGAGTAAAAATATAACTATATCTTCTCTACTCTGTCGTACCGCGGGTGAGGGACTTGGGAAGGCCCTCACCGCACCGATACGGTCTGTGGACATCTCCTACTTTAGAGGCATGTCTCTTCAGGGAGGGGCGCTGCTTGCTGAATGTAATGCGGATATAGTCGCAGTTTTTTGTGGGTAGGCCTCTCCGTTCTTCAGGTGTCGGTGTCGTTGTATTTGGCGTAGTAATTCCACTGAACTTGGGTCGCATTAGCATCACACACGCTCGTAAGTTTACCTACTGAATAGGCGCCGGGCGGCGCCGCCGCCGGCCGAGGGGGCGAACCAGAGACATTAATTAGAGGCTAATAATTTTTTGAAGTCTACTTTGTTTCATAGATAATTATTTCTATACGCAATTTAATTTTTTTTTTCAACACACTTGCTCATAAAGGGTCTCTTATATGTGCAAAAACTGTTGAATAATGACACGTTTTATTCACGAGTGAGTTATAGATTTCTTTTTAAGTTGCTTTGTTTTAAAAAAAGTTTCGATACCAGAAAAAATCGGCTAATAATGTCCCATTACTTTCGTTGGTGCAAATACGTTCAATTACGTCACCGTAAGCGTGCTATTGGTACCGATACCGATGATAGCGCGAAAGAGCGCAATTTGGACCGCAAGGGTAGTGTTTATATTCAGTCGTTATCGTTAGTACAGGTCTGTACCTGTACTAACGATAACGACTGAATATACAGACAGGGTAGGACATTTCCTACCCATTTACATAAGTCGTGGCCATATCGTAAATTTGCCCATTTCATGAAATTATCGACCATTTCATTAAGTAGTCGCATTTCATGATGTGGCCAACTTAATTTGATCAGATCATTAATTTGTTATCGTTTCACGATTTTTTCATCAACATCAGGCCAGATCGTAAAATTCGCTTCGCTCGCTCGCCTCGCGCTGTGTGGGGTCACAGTTCTAACCTAACCTAACCAACTCGTTTCAGCTTATCGTTGTAAAGTATTTTGTTCTCATATTCCTTATCATTTAATAATAAATATTCACTTAATCACTGCGATTTTCGTCAACGGCCGCCATCTTGCGCATTACCCTAGCGCTTGCAGCGCCTCTTCCGGTAATTGATGTAACTATTTGACGATATGATCAAATGATCTTGGCCATTTCATGAAATAGCGGCGCGTTTAGTGGACCGTATCGAGAAACGATTACTTATCATTAATCTGGCCTAACCACATCATGATGTGGCCAATAGACAGTGAGACATTTCGTGAAATGCGACCACTTCATGAAATTATCAACCATTTCATGAAATGATCAAATTTACGATATGGCCACGACACATACATAAATGGGCTTGCTAACGATATTAAATTCACAGTATAGGTATCGTTAAATAACGGTATTTTCAAAGTATTAAAGTTTTAACGGTATCACAAGTAACGGTAGTTAAGTAAAGTATCGAATGTATAAAATAATGTTAACAATTAACGTTGAAAAAATGTGTCGATACTTTTTTCGTTACTTATGCGCTGTTGTCAAACTGGGGCGAGCCATGATTGGTTGGCTGGCATGGCGAAGCCACGTGCCTCCCCCACGCTTTGTGACTAAGCGGCAACATCTAACTAAACGAACAGTGGAAAGTTATCGGTCTTATTTGCGTTACATTTTTAGTCTGGTTTAACAAAACCTGCATTGGATACCTTGTCAGTCAAATCTGACACTTTGACAGTATTCAAAATTGATTGTAAAACCTGGTTTAGTGCTAAACCAGACTAAAAATGCAACGCAAATATGGCAGATATGAGTTTACCGGTAACAGTGGTTACCTTACATAACGTTACCTTTGCTATTAACGTTTTCTTCGTAATAATGTGGGTAGCGATACCTATTTTATCGGTATTCAAAGTCGTAAATGTAAATAGGTCGCGGAAGCGTCGGGCAGTGGCAGCGCCAGTGACATAATTACATTCAATCATTGCCCACTTCCCTGCGACTGAATGTAAATATGACGTTGATGACTACCCGCGCAGTAATAAACCTCTGCCGCCTCTATGCGTTTTGGGCTTATACCGTAGCTTAGATTAGACAATCGATGGAAAAGCATATTTCCAAAAAACGTATTTCTACCGGTTATGATTCTAACCCCAAGTGGAATCCGTTCTTATAAGTACAAGTATTAATTTAAAAGCGATGATTTGAAAAAAATCTCTATACACGCGTGTACCATATAACGTTTTTCAACACACTTGCGAAGAAAATAATAATAAAATATCATTTTTCGCTAGTAACCATACAGATTTTCTATTCTCGCGCATCCAACACAACAATGGTGATCGGCCATAGACTAAAATAATATACTTATTAAAAAAAATCAAATGAATGAATGGAATCGACCATAGACATACCAAACATACCAAACAAACAAAAACAATAATGTTGGAATCTGTTTTTAAATTGTATGGACACGATTTTTTTTGGTATGGAAACATTTTTATAAACAAAGGAACTTTAAGAAAACTATAACTCACTCGTGAATAAAACATGTCATTATTCAACTGTTACAAATAAGAGTCCCTATAATAGGAGCAAGTGTGTTGAAAAATAAACGAATAGTGGCTTAGCTTGAAAAAAGCTAATACTCAGGTCTTTGGAATTCATTCGTAGAAAAAATAAACGGACGGCTAATAATACCCTATTCCACATAATATTTTTTTCAACGTCTCGATGGCAGAGTGGTCACCATGCCGGACTGCCATCCATAAGGTTGCGGGTTCGATTCCCGTGCGGGGTGAATATTTGTCTGACCCACAAATGTTTGTCTCGGTCTGGGTGTGTGTGTGAATGAGTGTGTGCGTAGTTTCTGATACCCTAGATACAAGTTTAGAACTTAGTTAGGGATCAGTTACTATAAGGAGATGATGTAGTGAATGATTATGTTATGTCTATGACTGATCACCATTGTTGTGTTGGATGCGCGCGAATAGAAAAACTTTATTTACTAACGAAATTTATTATTTTCTTCGCAAGTGTGTTGAAAAACGTTTTAAGGTACACGCGTGTATTGGTAATTAGTATCCTCGGCTATCTTCGAACCCTCGCCTGACGGCTCGGGCTCGGGCCTCAATAGCGCCTCGGGAGTATTCACCAACTTTACTCGCTTGTACCATAAATAAATATTTTTCAACACACTTGCTCATAAAGGGGCTCTTATTTGTGCAAAAACAGTTGAATAATGACACGCTTGATTCACTAGTGAGTTATAGTTTTTTTTTTAATAGTTTAGTTTTAAAAAAGTTTCGATACCAAAAAAATCGTGCCCATACATTTTAAAAACAAACTTCAACTATGTTGCCTTACTTTTGGTATGTCTATGGTCGATTCCATTCATTCATTCATTCGTTTTTTTTTTAATGAGTATATTCTTTTAATCTATGGCCGATCACCATTGTTGTGTTGGATGCGCGCGAATAGAAAAACTGTTTATTTATTAGAGAAAAATTATAATTTCTTCGCAAGTGTGTTGAAAAACGTTGTATGGTACACGCGTGTATTGATTATTACTATCCTCGGCTGTCTTCTGACCCTCGCCTGACGGCTCGGGCCTCAATAGCGCCTCGGTAGTAATCACCAACTTACCTCGCTTGTACCATAAATAACTATTATCTGTGCTTTATTTTATCTGTGGAAAACCATGTCTTGGAGGTTATGTATGTTTACTGATATTTTTGTCGAGTCAGAATTGAATCGGTACAATTTCTAATTTGGGCAAACAAAGCATCCTACATCATTTCTTGTAAAGTGAAAGTGTTTCAAAATGCTCGTGACTTTAAAAACATTACAGCAATTATCTTTTCAAATAAATATTGACCCTGACGAAACCGTCAAAGCTCTCAAGCTCAAGATTGAAGTCGAGAAAGGCAAAGAATATGCTGCTGACAATCAAAGACTTATTTACGCCGGGAAAATTTTATTGGATGACAACAAGTTAAGTACCTATAACATAGACGAAAAGAAATTTATTGTTATCATGGTGACTAAACCAAAGACTTCGGATAGTCAACCTCCATCAACATCGGCCCCTGCAAATCCCGAAAGCGCTTCAACAGAAAGTGGGGATGCTAAAGGTAAACCAGTAGCTGAAGAAACCCCAAAACCACCTCCTGCACCTGAGCCTGAGCGTACGATTGAACCCCAAGCGACCTCCAATGATTTAGACAATGAAGCAACTGTACAAAGCATCATGGATATGGGTTACAACCGACAACAGGTCGAACAAGCGCTGCGCGCGTCTTTTAATAATCGTGAGCGAGCTGTGGAGTATCTTATTACAGGCATCCCTGAAGAATTACTTCAAGAACAAGAAGCTGATGAAGGCTCTGATGAAGACCCATTAGCATTTCTTCGTGATCAACCTCAATTTCAACAAATGCGCGCAGTTATTCAGCAGAATCCAAATTTGTTAAATGCTATTCTCCAGCAGATTGGTCAAACAAATCCTGCATTGTTGCAAGCTATTAGTCAACATCAACAGGCTTTTGTGAGAATGTTAAATGAACCAGTGACTCCATCAACTGGTGGAGGCACCGCTGCAGTTGAGGAGAGTGCTCCTGATGCCCCACAACCACAGCAGCCACAAAATGTTATTCAAGTTTCACCTCAAGACAAAGAGGCTATAGAACGGTTAAAAGCTTTGGGTTTTCCTGAACATATGGTCATACAAGCTTATTTTGCTTGTGAAAAGAATGAAAATCTTGCAGCTAACTTTCTGCTGTCACAAAATTTTGATGATTAAAATTTAACAAAAACGTTGGTAAAGTGAAATACAAAAAAATATAGAAAAGTGCATTAATATAATGAAATATCTATCAATAGCTTAATAATGCTTGTATTTCAAGTGTATTTTTTACACTGATTTGCAGTTTGTCATGATTTCAATGTCAAATAAATTTCTTATTGTTTATTTGTTTGTTTACTGATAGTACCTTAATTAAAATTACATTATTAAAATATTACGACCTAAAACTAAAAAATAGTGATTGTTCCCAATGTTCTTGAATAATAAAGATGCAATTTTGAGTTTCAATTCACCTTTTTGAATAAATACTATTCCCATAATAACTTAATTGTATTTGATAGATTTTGAAAATTAATAAGACCTATCCATCTAGAATATATTATCCTTTTTATTTACAAGTAAGTCTAATATTCAAAATAAAAAGACTGTTTTTTGTGTAATGTCGTTCTGTTCTTTAAATAACCATTGAGGGACAAACTAAATTAATATAATTAAACAAAAAGAAATTGATATGGGCAAAAATGACTTAAATTATTTTATAGAGTTTTTGAATATGCTTTCAGTTATTAATTTAAGTTTCATTACAGTATTGTATATGTTAAATATTTGATTTTAGCAAGGTAAGTAGGTAATTATATTTCAGAGCTGTAGTTTTTTTCTTTTTACCCATAATAGGCTTGCTAAGGCTGGCTTCACACGTTGGCCCCAATGTTGTTGGCGTTAGCCCCAACCCCAACGCTACTCGTCCAACGTGTGGATCTAGAAAATGGCATTGGTCCCAATGTTGTAGTTGGCCAGGCGAGTAGCTGTAAATGATATATGCATCTCTTTTGTTTACACGGAATGTGCATTAACCGTCCTTTTCTTGCGAACGGCGCTGAACGCGGCGGAACAGCGCTGAACGCCCTCTATGCATTCGCATGATAAAAACACACATTTGTCGGTTGTTCTCTACTGGTTCGCCGCGAAAGCTGAATCGACGCGGATAGCTGAATAGATGCGTACGCGTCTCCATACAAAATCGTTGTTTTGTATAGGCAAACGCTGAATGGAGCTGAATAAGTGTAATTAGTCCCTTATCATTCTTTAATGTATGGAGAGATAGATTGTATTTTTTAATGAAGTTAGTATAAGTACATTACATTTCTATTATTTATTGTTTTCTCCATTGTTTGAGTATGGAAATTAAAACTAAATTATTGAGTACGAAGTAATCTTAAATTCAGGATATTTTAAATTCAAGGAACTGGTGTGCGTGTGGTGTGAGGGCCCACTTGTCGAATTTTTTTGAAAATATGCTAAGTATTTAGTGAACATTCCCAAACAATTGTGAAAGTTGGAATCGGATTTTGTGAAAATAAAATAAAAGAGTTATGGGCTCTAAAGTCGGGCCCTCAGTCCTCACATAGAGGACTGAGGGCCCGGCTGTATCGGAAAAACTATGGATACTACAGGAATACTGTTTATGCCTAAATTTAAGGTAATGCCAAACAAAATTTGTGAAAGTAAGATATTATGCCAAAACATCGTCAAACTTTGTATATTTTCATTCAAAATGGGCCCTCAGTCCTCACACATGTCAAATTAATTATGCAAATAACATGAAAACTATGAATGTAATCCTGCTGTTTGAAATTCGAAAAATTAGGAAAAAAATTGTGAAAATTTGTGAAATAAAAACCAGATCACTACTGCTTGTCGTTTAAAAGTTATTACTTTTGTAAAATTCGGGCCCTCAGACCTCCATATTTTTTTGTTTTTCTTTTATTACGCGTAACTTATGAAAGATAGGATAAAACAAAATATCTCTCTTTTTGTGAAAAAAATTGTGCAAAAAATTCGATACTACAGATAGTTAAAAAAACCATTTATTGTTATAAAAAATCAAGTTTCATTTTTATCAACAAAATTTGTAACTAGGGTGACCACAATTTTTTTCTGAGAATCCATGTAATTTTCAAAATGTATAGAAAGATGGACTTAAAATTAAATTGAATCAAACTTGTTTTAGAATAGGCATTATTTAGCTTAAAAAATCATAAATTTGTATTTTTTAGGTATGTAAAACTAAAAAAAGTGAAGAAAGATTTTTGTATGGAGTCTGGCATTTGTCGACCGCCATTTTTTTTAAGTCAGAGCGCCATGTCTACGATTTTTATAAAAATAAAATAGTCATTCATAGATTAAAAAAAATATCACTCAGTGCGAGGACCGAACCCGGAAGTATTGAAAAATAAAAACAATGCATTTCGTTCATTTTCATGTTTCGGTTTGTAGAATCTATACGCAATTACTTTTCAACACACTTGCTCATAAAGTGGCTCTTATTTCACCGAAATCAGGCACATTATGACACCTATTATTCACGAGTGAGTTATAAATATTTTTTTATTTTGCCTTGTTTTAAAAATGTTTCGATACAAATAAAAATCTGTCCATAGATTTAAAAAGAAAACACCATTCTGCCTTACTTTTTCTACCTCCGTGGTGACAGTTGTCCATAGATTTTAAAAAGAATATACCATTTGCCTTACTTTTCCTACCTCTATGATTGACAGTTAAATACTGTAAGGCAGTATGTATGGTTGACTTTAGCTCAATTTTTTATTTATAAATCTTGTTATTTTGGATGCGCGCGAATAGGAAAACTGTTTATTAGCAAAAAAAATAATATTTTATTATTATTTTCTTCGCAAAATTTGTTGAAAAACGTATGTTGTACTATTAAAGCCACATTACGGAGATAACTATATACGAACTTAGTTAAGGGTTAGGTACTACTACGAGTATAATGAGGTGATATAGTAAATGATTGATTTTTGATTCATTATTATTGGTGTTACATTATTATTCATTAGTATTACGTGATTTCATAATCGCTATTTTAAACTGTATTTAAAATAGCGATTATGAAATCACGTAAAATGTACAAATTGCGTATTAAATGAATTTAGGAATGTTTCAAGTGGACGCGGTAGACCAAATCTGAAACTACTCTCGACGCGGATTTTGATAAGAACTATAACTGCATTAGATTTTTGATAAATAAATACTAAGGGAAGATAGTATGAGGTGTGTATGAAGTACTAGCTTTTTTTAGTTATACTTAAATAAGATTCTACAAACCGAAACATGAAAATGAACGAAATGCATTGTTTTTATTTTTCAATACTTCCGGGTTCGGTCCTCGCACTGAGTGATATTTTTTTTAATCTATGAATGACTATTTTATTTTTATAAAAATCGTAGACATGGCGCTCTGACTTAAAAAAAATGGCGGTCGACAAATGCCAGACTCCATACAAAAATCTTTCTTCACTTTTTTTAGTTTTACATACCTAAAAAATACAAATTTATGATTTTTTAAGCTAAATAATGCCTATTCTAAAACAAGTTTGATTCAATTTAATTTTAAGTCCATCTTTCTATACATTTTGAAAATTACATGGATTCTCAGAAAAAAATTGTGGTCACCCTAGTTACAAATTTTGTTGATAAAAATGAAACTTGATTTTTTATAACAATAAATGGTTTTTTTAACTATCTGTAGTATCGAATTTTTTGCACAATTTTTTTCACAAAAAGAGAGATATTTTGTTTTATCCTATCTTTCATAAGTTACGCGTAATAAAAGAAAAACAAAAAAATATGGAGGTCTGAGGGCCCGAATTTTACAAAAGTAATAACTTTTAAACGACAAGCAGTAGTGATCTGGTTTTTATTTCACAAATTTTCACAATTTTTTTCCTAATTTTTCGAATTTCAAACAGCAGGATTACATTCATAGTTTTCATGTTATTTGCATAATTAATTTGACATGTGTGAGGACTGAGGGCCCATTTTGAATGAAAATATACAAAGTTTGACGATGTTTTGGCATAATATCTTACTTTCACAAATTTTGTTTGGCATTACCTTAAATTTAGGCATAAACAGTATTCCTGTAGTATCCATAGTTTTTCCGATACAGCCGGGCCCTCAGTCCTCTATGTGAGGACTGAGGGCCCGACTTTAGAGCCCATAACTCTTTTATTTTATTTTCACAAAATCCGATTCCAACTTTCACAATTGTTTGGGAATGTTCACTAAATACTTAGCATATTTTCAAAAAAATTCGACAAGTGGGCCCTCACACCACACGCACACAGGAACTGAACTTCCCCTTTTTAAAATAATAACAACTATTACTTAAGGTAGTAAAAGGCAATGTTTATCGCAGTCTTGCTCTTACATTTTATCATTTTTACTATGACAGTCTCAGTATCTATCAGTCAGAAAGTTTTTAAGAAAACAATAATGTTACATCAAACAGTTTTAATATTTATTATTTATATAAATAGCATTAACATAAAGACCTATGTTGCTGGTATAAACTTTATTCAATCTAATTTTAAAGGCACTTTCCACAATGTCTATCATTATCCCTAACTCACTTGCCATGACTGATATGTGTTTGGTACAAAAATATTACTATTATAATAATAGCTATTCATAGAGCAGACCAATTTACAAGGACTTCATTAACGCGCACTGTCGCAATAATTAACGTTACTGTGAAATATTAAATAAAATATAATTTTATTAATAACATTATATTTTATCTTTACATTAAGTATCATTATTTCTTAACAAGACTTATAAACATTTCAATCATGGCAAATATGTAATTTTATTATATTAACTTATGATTATTCTAAATTAATTATGGTCAATAAAAATATCCTCTGACAACAAATTTCCCTTAAAATAGGATACCATAAAATGGTTATGGAGATGTTGCTTTTCTGTAAACACTAAGGGATCTACACTGAACAATATGAAACAAACAGATAAACGACGGCACGGAAAAACATATCTCTCATCACCATTATATTCACCCACTTCATACTTTGCTATTTACAAATATTATTATACATTACATAAAATGTTAATATATTATTATACACAATGTACAAACAAATACATATTTATGTGGTTTATAAAATACCTCATTCATTAAATTAGTAAAGATAGATCAACTGTACAACGTACATTGCAATAATAAGGTTATTGCACAAATAACTAAGAATATTAAACTTTGGCTTATCCATTACAAACACCCTGTGGTGTCTCAGTTATCAACTTACGACTTGTTATCACTTCACGTCGTCGATCACAGACCACTAGTGTGACAAATATATTATTATATTCTCAATTCGCAACCAGAACATTTGTAAAGGACAACTGAAATTAACCAAAGAAAGAACATAACTATACACATTTGTAAAACATCATTTATACTCTCTTACGGCAATTCTGTTTAGGACTCAAATTGATAACTATTCATTATTAAAATATTAGTTGCAAAATATTTTTGTAACACTGATATGGTATTTAATATAAAAGAAATCACATTATCACTATTTACATTAAACTTCTCTCAAGATCTTAAAAATAATTCTACAGTATAAAATCAAACAACTGAAATATTATAAACAATAACAGAACTATAATAGATTAACAATTCAACATTACCATCTAAAAACCTTTTTAAATAAAAATTGTTACGCGTCAATGTATTCCAAAACCTTATGTTAAAGTATTGCAAATGAATTAGTAGAGTTCTGCAAATCTTTGATGTGACCGAGAGCGATCTCTCGCGACCGGAATAACGACTTTCTGGTTCAAAGAGCAGCACAGCACAGCGCTAGTGCTTCATGCTCCTGGCGGCGCGGGCGGGGCAGGGGGCTCGCCCTTCACCCAGCTGGACCTCATTCTGTTTTCTGCTGACAGTATAGTTCCTTCAGGGTCTTCAGTTCCTCTATTAATGCCTTGTTTTGGTTCTCGAGCACCGCCACTCTGTTCTCCAGACATTTGATGTATTCTTTTTTCTTACGACGACATTCTCTTGCAGCTTCTCTGTTTTTTAGCAATCTTAATTCCCGCTTGCGTGTTTGATCTTCTAGCATAGGACCTATAATTTTAGCGCAAAATGTTCATTTTTTCAAGACCAAGAAACTAATTATCCGAGTGTTCCCATATTCTTCTTTGACTGTATATAATTTTGCATTAAAAGTTGTTTAGATGAATGTTTGTAGGAATCCGTTAATAAGGCAAATCGTAATAAGAATATAGAAACACACGGTGATTTAACATTAATAATTGGTGAATACCAACCCGGCACATAGAAGTGTTCATCTTGGTTGGTGGTGTACTGAACAATGGCTCCGCCGCCGGCGGTCCCCGATACCGATAGTGTGTGAAGTCCGCCGTCGGTCTGCAAGGCACCCGCCGGTATCACTGATAACAAAACATTTAACATTCATGAAAACATGCTTACCCCGATGTATTATTAACTTGGCACTTGGCAAGTAGACACAATAAAAAACTGTGACGAAGGATGTGATACTCAGTTTTAACAAAATACTAGTTTTTATTTTACTCACGGTAACTACTGTTAATATTTCATAAAAATAGTGGTCAAATAACAAAAAATCCCACAGAGCCAAATATTGGTGGAGAGCTGGGTTATACCATTACAAATAAAGTTTTAAAAATCCCCATCAATCTTATGTGTGCTACAAAAGTTATATTTATGTCTAAATTGACTGGATAAATGACAGAATATATGAATAGAAAACATTTCTGTAATACTAAAAATTAAAAACACCCCCAACACAATTACTTTCAAACCCCCATAACTTTTAAACGAGTCAACCGATTTTCATCAAACATGTCTAAGAACACCCGCACGTAATTCCCCTTTAATACAAAAAAAAAACTAAATTGAAATCGGTTCAACCGTTTGGGAGCTATGATGCCACAGACAGACAGATACACACACAGACACGTCAAACTTATAACACCCCTCTTTTTGCGTCGGGGGTTAAAATAGTAAGAGCTGTTTTCTTCTCAGTATTGGATACCTTACCTATTAGCGACACTTAGATACTATAATCTAAATAAACCACCTAGTTTCGTTTCCTGATAATTATACAAGATAATTTGTTTAAAAAAACTAGTAATGCAATATGTTTATATAAAAATCGATGATACCACAATGATAACAATTGATAGTTGATATGTTAAATAGGAAGCTCCAATCACATCTGAATAAAATACTGAGGTCATTTACTAGTGCGCACACACCACACCTTACGATCACTCATAGCTTTTCTAAATAAGTGTTATTACGTAAATCTAAGGATAGCCGTCCAGGATAACATCCAAACCATTTTACTTTATAATTAATCTCCCGCCAACCCTGTGAATGTCAAGCATATTTTTTGGTATTCGGTTTCAGTAATTTTACTGATAAACATCATTTTAAGACGCAATGCAAAGTTAAATTACTTCTTTGTGGCTTTTTACATTTTTAACATATTTATTTACCTGTATTGATTTAATTTATAATATTTGAAGTAAAGTAATATAAATGCAAAATGTCCGTTATTATTAATTATTTATTACATGCAATAAGTTGATACCGGGAGGAGGAAGCTACGTTATTTATTTCCCGCCTAATTTATCACGAACTTAAATACCTTCTGTTCTGAATAAGACAAGGAAAACCATAAAAAATATAGCAAGTCTGATATATTTACGTAATTTATCGTTGAGTGTTTGTGGTAATAATAAATACTTAGTTTTTTTAATAAACTATTTGGTAGCTCAATCATTTTTTATTTTGTGATATACTTAATTCACAGGCATCGTAGATATAAAAATGTTAATTAAATTACACCTAAAAACCGGTCAGTTCATATTATATTCAAAATATAAACTTTAACAACATTCAAAGTACAGGATGACGTCAACTGACCACCTCGCTCCTCGGCAAGGATTACGTCATTGATTTAAATAGGCAGTACCTACCTACCTACTTTACTTATTTTAATGACATTCGTTCGGCAATGACGTCATCGGTCAAAGTTGTACACAACTATACCTTGTGTTTTATTTAAAATTTATTACTTATATGAAAAAGTTTGACATTGAACTCATATTAAACGAAATAAAATTAAGATACCAAATTCTACTAACTTATTTTAAACTCGCATATATTTTCTTAAATTATCTAATACTAAATAACTTATCTAAAACACGATTAAATCTATGTCACATGGAATAGGAAATAGCATGTAGGTAATTTAGGGAAAGATAATGATTAACATAAAGTTTCGAATAGTTATTATCTCCTGGAATAAACATCACTGTTCGAAACCGCGAAATGCATGATCATAAATAAAATTAAAGAGACTTCGACTTGAAACTGCTGCATACTGAGATTCATGTAAACATTATGATAAAACTTTATGTAGAATACCCACTACTACTTATATCACAATATTTTAAAGAAAAATGACTGAGCCCAATGGTCACTGAATACAATACTCTAAATTCAATACAAAATTCAGCAATATTTTTTAAAAATCATATCGTAAGACTATAAAGAAGTAATGATGATTATTATTAGACCTTCTAGCAATTGAAGAGGTTACAGTAATTTAATTTAGCAGTGTATCAGAATACTAAAGGTGGAAATATTTAAATAAGACATAATGAACAATACCAGGTGGGTTAGGTACTTATTCACATTATGCCTTGCATATATTTAACATAATTTTACCAATAAGAATTCAATTAATTAAGTACTTATATATATTTTAGAAAGCTTTTGTCACACTAGATTTAAGTAAATAAAATTATTTTAAACCGGAAACAAGTGCAAACAAGTTGTATGATACGACAAAGTGAAACTGAAAAGCTAGCAATCACACATGATGGATAAACCTGTGTTTGATATTACAATAATAGCAAATTGATAAAATACATAATTGTTAATGTTATTTTGATATGAAACACATAATGATGGTAGGTATCCTCCAAGCTGGTGGTTATGAGCCATGTACCAACACGGAGATAGAAGTTATGTATGATGCTTTGTAACAGGTTAGTGACACAATGTTGAACACAGAAACAAAGAGTGTCAACGGCTGCACATTTAACTGACCTGGCGCAAATGACAAAGAAGGTGACAGCGACACTTCATTCTCGCATCCCGGTTTAGACCCCATGCGATTGTCTGTAATATATCATGTTCTTATACTATTGAGTACATCTGTTTACGGCCGGTTTTATAATGTCCTCGCGAATGTTTACCTAGCTTTTTCATTGCCATTATTGCAACATCATTTACTCCTACTGCATTTTTTTTACAGACAGTTGTTTTCCTTTTGTTTGTGTTACCTGTTACCTGTCTAAATTTGTTGCAATTTTGTTTTAAAATTAAAAAATTTTGACTTCTGCTTTCTAAAATATTTTTATTTTCAAACTTCTATATATTAATTCAATGTATTTTAGGTACATACCAGCAATTTCAGCACCACCTAGGTCGTTCAATATTTTCCTATAGGATGGACGTCTGGTTAACATTTCTCTATATTTTCTTTTCGGACTTTCGTCATCAGAACCGCTCTCATCACTACATGACTGGCCTTGACCACTCATCATTGAATTTGGTTCTGGTTTAATCTGAAATAATTAATTAATATTTATTTATTAAATAGACATTTATCTATAAATAATATAGTACATTATCATTTACCATTTTATATCTAGAATGTGTTGTTTTGACAAAAAAATTAAAATTTGAAAGTGAACTATACAATAAGTTAGTTCAATAACATTTCAGCCTTTGATTGCTATTTAGATGACCTATATTGCATATAAAAATGTTTTGGTAGCTTAACATTTTCTATCATCATAAACAGATTCAAAAGAAATAATAAACTCCAAATATTTTTTTGTATAAAGTTAAAAAAGAAATAACTACAGATTAAATTAAGATTTGCAATCGTAGATCTATTTTAACAACAGAAAGAACACTATTGATATAAGTTTGTTAACTTTCTTTATAACTATTACTTCAATGCAAGTGTATCCCTAATTGTTGTTCAGTATTATTATTAATATACACAAAATTAATATTCTCACCTGCAATGTTTGCAGAGTTCCTTGAGTAGTGTGAATTACAGAGTTTGGTTTACTGACAAGAATAACATTTCCTTTTGATAGTTGAACTGACTGTATGTTGGAGGCTGTTTGGATAACAGATTGTTGATTAGGTTGAATTACTGACTGGACCTAAAAATATTAAAAATTTAACATTCACAATAGGTCAGTATTTCATCTACATTCCACATGGGCTAGAGCAAAAATACCTGTGCAGAAGGAGCTTGAGTAGGTAGTGTTAGTTGCACTATACTTGTTACAGCTACTACATGAGGAGCAGGAGCATTACTTGCTGTGCTTCCTCCAGCCAGTGGGTCTGTAGGACCTGACCCAGCTGAAGATCCATTTTCTTCTACCATTCCCTCCATGCCTACTCAGGTCACCTAAAATTCAAGGTCATCTATCTGTGTATTCTATGTTGAACATGTTTAGAACCTTCAACTGTAAACTATTTATCATGGCAATCTGTCTTTATATTACTTCTGTTGACAGATTTTGCCAATGAAATCATCACATTACAAACTGATTACGGAAATCCCTAGGTATTGCGTCTTTGACACATACTAAGTACATTTATACGCAACATTTAGTTGAACTATAGTTCTAGTGTTCTTAAAGAACTCATAACATTATAACATTCTTATTTTGAGAATCCAACTAAATACGGTCGCGACGAGTTGGAAGATTTGTCTTCACAAGCACTCACCAGTTACGTATTCCTCGTCACCGTCTATGCTGCGTCCGGAGTGGGTGAACGGGATGGTACGTAGTAGCCACGTCAACTGCGAGAAGACTCGTCACTGGCGGAGACCTATGATCTTGTATGCGTCATAACAATATGGCCGATATTTGTCAAACGCATGCGCCCTTATTTTGCGTTTCTCTACTTCTCAACTCAACCTCAACGATGATGGCTGTGGGTGGTTTGTGTTTAGTCCTTCATTACGAAACGAAATGTTCAAGGAAGTAGGAAGGAGGCTATTTTTTGTTCAAATCTGTTGAATTCTATTTGATTGACCATGGACTTATGTAATGTCAAAAAATCTGTCACTACCAAGGACCTAAGATCAATGATACACTTACATGGAGCATACAAACTCCATACTCTTTGATGAGTAAAATTGACAGGTGTCTCGAAAATGACACTTGACATTAACTTCAATTGATTGAGGATGTCAACAAAAGCATAAACAAAAGTCATAAGATTTTTGTTTACTATTTTTGTGCATGTTTTGGTGTTTTGGTTTCTTTGTGATTAAAAATTATCAGTTATTTATGTATATGAACAAAACTACATTAATGAAACTAATGTAAATGTAAAAAACATATGTATCAAAACAATTTCAACATATTTAGTTTGTCGGTGGCATTTGTTTATTGTAAATGAGCAGATAATCTAGAAACAATTTATCTAGTAAATATTAATAATTATTAAAATTAAAACATGTCTAAATCATTTGAAAATAATTTTAAAGATTTTAACTCTCTTTCTACTGATAACAATGTACTAAACAGTTCTTATGATGGTGTAAGTATAGGGCAGTGATTGCTCATCAACTAAATTAATTGTATTTAAATTATTAATTTTGTAAACAAAGTGAAAACTTAAGGCTTTCTTAGCTCTAATAATCTAAATATGTTGATTAAAACAAAACCAATAAAAATATAGCCTCTATGCAGACTGCATATTTGTAAGAATATGACTAAGTAAAAATTGGACTGTAAAAAACATTTTGTTTTTCCAGATTTCAGATAAGTTTATGCATAAACTGCATGGATATATTGTTTCTAAAGAGACAATGCTGCATTCAACAATGGAATCGGATATATTTTATGATAACACAATTTATACAGGCTCCGCTGGTGTTGCACTGTATTATTTGATGCAGGCATTAAAGAATCCAGATAATGTAGAAAAGTTGAAGGCAAGTGAACTAAGAAATAATTATGTGTTTATAAGGACTAAAAGTTTCTAGTTATTTTATATGCCTTATTTGTTACAAAAATAAAAATTTGTGTAATTATTTTGCGATTGTTACAAATATTTCCTACTTTAACCTTAGGCATAAAGATCACTTAGGGCACTTTCACATCATAACTACTCAACTTTATGAAATATTCATACGCTTTGTCATGTTTAGACAATTGCTGGATACTTTTTAGCTACAAATTCCAGTGGAAAACTGAATCTCGACAATTACACAATGATTTCATATTAATTTCTCCTTGAATTATTAAATGTGATTGGTATAAAAACTGATGTCTTTCAGAAATCATTGAGTTATATTGATATTGAAAATCTGAAAGGAAAGCGAATAAGTTTTGTATGTGGTGATGCAGGACCATTGGCAATAGCCAGTGTAATATCATATAGGATGGGATCAAAACGACCAACTAATCTTCCTGATTATAAAGTTCTTACACAAAGGTAATTTTTTTAAGCTCATAATCAAGTCATATTTCACTCATGTATTATAAGATGAAAAATATCCCTTTGACTTTTTTTTTTATTGAAGAATTGATATGGTAACTTAAGCATAAAATAATCAACAATTTAAAAACAAAAAAAATTACTAAGTATAACACTTTGTAATAATAATAACCCTTTTTTAATTTTGTTTTAATTATTACTAAATTTATTTTATTGTATAAATTTTATTATGAATGTTGTACCCCTCTGTAATTTTTTAATATTTTTATGTTAATGTGTAATATAGTTGATGTGTCATTTGTATAAATAAAAAAATCAAAACTTTCTTAAAGAAAACGCAATTCATAAAATATTATGTATTCTTTCAGGCTTATGTCTTTAATTTCTCTACTAAATGAATCACCGGATGAAATTTTATATGGAAAAGCTGGATATCTATATGCACTATTATTTGTTAATAGAAATATTAATGGCAAGGAAGCCATTCCACCCAGTTTTATAGAAAAAGTTATCAATGCAATTCTGAAATCTGGAAAGAAGTTTTCTCAGAAAATGAATTCTCCTAGTCCTTTATTATGGGAGTGGCATAATAAAATATACTTTGGAGGTGCGCATGGAATGGCCGGAATTTTATACATATTGTTACAAGTATGTTGTTGGGTGTTTGGGAGGCATCAATATTAATTGTTAAGCAAATAAGATATTTCAAATTGATGTTTTTTAAAACATAATTTCAGGCGCATCTTTACACCAACGTAGTTGAAATTCGTACTTATATTAAACCAACTTTAGATTGGTTATTGAGTCAACAGTTCCCGAGTGGTAATTATCCCTCATCTTTGGATAGTGCTACTGGTGACAAATTAGTGCAGTGGTGTCACGGAGCACCCGGATTTGTTCCATTATGCATTTTAGCAAGTCAGGTAATCATTTACTTTTTAAAACAAAGTATAAATGATCTTTTGATTAAATTAGAAAGTGTGCTAAATTCAAATGCCTCACCAAGTTTGATCAAATTTCATCAAGTCTCTTTTCAAAACTTGGTCAAAATTCTTCGACCAAATTTTGTGTCAAAGTGTATTTATTTGATGCGTATGCGTCATCATTCGATTAAGGCATACTTATTTATCACACAATGAAACACTTGAAACTTCAATTTACATATTTGTTTTAGATATTCGCTGATGAAAAATATTTAAAAATTGCTCTTAAGTTAGGAGATGTTGTATGGGATCGAGGAATTTGTGTAAAAGGTTACAGTCTTTGCCACGGAGTTGGCGGTAATACTTATACATTCATACAGCTGTACCAAGTTACAAAGGTAAGTTCTACACTTCTGCAAACATATTACTTGAAGCTAAATTATTACAAGATGCACCGCTCCGCAAAAATTTGTTTGGTAGAACAAACTTATTAAAATTAACGCAAACTTAAAGCCCCGTTGACCATCTAGTTTTCAGATGCAACAAATATAAATTTATAAAACCATCTCGGGTTTAATTCACAGAATAAAGCTGTGTTCTTGCTGGGACCTACTTACGTTATTTCCGATTTGATATCAGAAGAATAGTTCAACAATCTAGTATAAGTAGTTAAGATAATTTGGCTGATGATAATTTGGCTACTGATAGTTTGGGAAACGATAATTTAGGAAATTATGAGTTTGGAAATGATAATTTGGAAAATTATGAGTTGGGAAATGATAATTTGGGAATTTATGAGTTGAGAAATGATATTTGAGAAATAATAATCTGGCAAATGATAATTTGGGTAATGATTATTTGGCAATTGAAAATTTGGGTAATGATAATTTGGGTAATGATAATTTGGCATATGATAATTTGACATATGATAATTTGACATATGATAATTTGGAAAATGATAATTGAGTTGGGATATGATAATTTGACATATGATAATTTGTGAAATTATGAGTTGGGATATGATAATTTGGCAAATGGTAATATGGTGATGAGTTGGGAAATGAAATTTGGGAAGTGCTAATTTAACAAATGATAATTTGGGAAATGAAAAGTTGAGAAATGATAATTTGGGAAATCATAATCTGGCAAATAATAAGTTGGGTAATGATTATTTGGCAAATGATGATTAGGGATATGATAATTTGGGAAATGATATTTTGGCAAATGATAAGTTGAGAAATGATAATTTGGGAATTGATAATTTGGCAAATGATAATTTGGGAATTGATAATTTGGCAAATGCTAATATGGAAAATGATAATTTGGCATATGGTAATTTGGGAAATGATGAAGAGGTAAATGTTAATTTGGGTGATAATAGTTTGGCATATGATAGGTTGGGAAATTATGAGTAGGGATACGATAATTTGGGCAATGAACATTTGTCAAATTAAATTCGGGATACGATAATTAGGCTAATGATAATTTGGAAAATGATAATTAGGGAATTGATTAGTTGGGAAATGTTGAGTCGGGAAATGATGAGTTCATCATCATCATCTTCAACAGCCTGTATGTGTTCACTGCTGGACATAGGCCTCTCCCAACCCGCGCCAGTGACTTATACTACTTACGTATTTTTTTTAAATCAAACACGGTCGGGATAGTTAAGGGTACTGTAATGAGATGGTGTAGTGAATAATTATGTTATGTTAATCTAGCAACATCCTCTCAATGTTTTACATATTAGAATAAAAAAGACAATTTTAAATTCCAGAATCCAATGTACTTGTATAGAGCATGTTGTTTCATGGAGTGGTGTGCCGTGGAACGTCCATGTACTGAACTGCATCACCCTGACAGGCCTGCTTCGCTATTTGAAGGACTTGTTGGACGATTATATTTAGCTCAAGATATTAGGAACGTTAACGACGCTAAATTTCCTGGATATACTTTGTAAATAAAAAAGGGAAACTGTGTTATATACCTAAATCAGAAAAGAAGTATGTTATAGGTAGTTATAGTTAATTTATTTTCATGAACATTTATTAATTCATTACCCTTAAATTCAGTTAGGTTAAAATTTTCTAACTACTGAGACGCTGTGTGTAATGTCAACCAACCCGCGCTTAGCTAGCGTGGTTGATTAAGGTGTTAAACATTTTAATCAGCCGTGTAGCAGCACCCTTGCGCTCGTAATAAGGCTCTAGACAGACGGACTGAAAAAAAAAAGCTCTATAGCCTGTTTTTTTTTCAGCCCATCTGCTTCAGCGTTTAGCTCGTTTATATAAACGAGCTGAAACGCAGCTTGTTTTCATAGGCATACAATATTTTATTATAGCGTATTTCTTCTTTGACTAATTTAGATCACTTGACCTGTGTCTATTTTGGGTTTTAAAATATCAATGGAATTGTAATGTTGTTTAATAAAACAAAATGTTGAGTAAAATATTATTATAATAAGTCTATTTATTAAAAATCACATACATAAACGAACTCTTAGTATAAAATGACTAATATCAAATTATCTTATAATTAAATAAATATTGCAATATAAAGAATATTAATTCAAAAGACATCAGCTTAAATAAATTAAGTTCGATTTCAGTTAAAAGTAGTCCATAGCTCAATTTTATTACAGTAAACTGAATAACATAACTGGAATTATATTGATTTTTTTAATTTATGCAAACTCACGCTGAAAAAACAACTTTAACGAATTTTCTTTTGCGTTTTCATGGTCGTCGTTGATCATTATAGAAAGCGAATCAAATTGTTTGTGGTTTGCTCTCATAGATCCGCGACCTCATATGAAGTACATGTTTAATTTTATTTACATTGATAAAAAAATCTATGTTTTTATTACACAAATGTACAGTTATAAATATTTAAATATGTTTTCATAATTATAACGGAAAACTGCTGCAAACATCAATTTAATTACTTCACCTTAATTGGTAATTTTTAATATGGAAGATCCTTGTTTTTGTGTATAACTTTGTATAAAAGCATCCTCTAGCTAGATCTAGAATGACCTTTGTGAATAAAATATATGGTAAATGTCCAAACATAATTGATATTGTTTTTCAATTAAGTTAATGTAATAAATAATGTTTAGAAGGACTTTATAATTCCAAACATTTGTAAGTGCTTACCTTGTTGGGAGTTTATATTAAAAAGAAAGAAGTGGATTTTATATTATTTCGCTAAAGAACGATTTAGACCTTAAGTGCAGCGCAGAGCATTTTCCACTGTCAAACTAATAGATTAAAGCAAACAATGTCGATAATAGTTTGACATTGGAAAATGATCGTAGCTGGGCTCAGTCATATGTGCGCCGCCCTTTCGGAGTGCATTTTGATAAAGATATTAAAAAATATATACGCTAAGGCTTACTTTTAAACTTATAAGTATTTGAACAATCTGTGATCACGTCAGCTCCAATTTATCAGCCAAACATCATTATGTAACTTTGTGTGCAGTCCGTCGCGTTTGAACCGTTCTTTATAACATTAGAGTAGCACATCTTTAGATGAGACATAAGACATATTCGGCAGTCGGGAAAGGTGGCGCCGCACTCGTCCCGCTACGAACGCGAGTTCCGGGAGAGCGAGTGGCGGACGGCGGGCGGCGGTCAGAGCAGCGCGGCGCCCGCCTCGGCGCGCGAGTGCGGCAGCGGCGGGCCGGCGCGCCACGCGTTGTCGCGCGGGTCGAACAGCTCCACGGAGGCCAGCGTGGTGCGCGCGCGGTAGAAGGCGCGCTCGCCGCCGCTCTCGCAGTCGCCGCCCGCCGCCACCACCAGCCCCTCGGCCGCGCCGGCCGCGCAGCCCGCGCGCGCTTCGCGCAGGCTCGCCACCTCCTCCCAGCAGTCCTGCGGGGAACACACCGTTAGGGACGCCCGAAACCCCGTCGCGAGTATTTCGATCGAGTGGGGCGCTTACGTCGTCGAAGCTGTATCTTTCGACCGAAGTCAGGACGGTCCTCCTCGGCCCGTTGCCTCCGATCACGTAGAGATAGTTGTCGAGGACGACGGCGGCGGCTTGACTGCGGGCGTGGTGCATCGGCGTCAACGTATGCCACTTGCGGGATGCGGGATGATAGCATAGAAGATCGCGAGTGTATCTTCTGTGCGCGTGAGTGCACCCGCCGACGACGTATACTAAACCTGCAAATGTTGTAGTTAAATAAAAAACTAGTGCAGTCAAGAATTTACAATTGGGAAAATTTCTGATTTTTATTATTATTTTTAGCATTTTATAGTACACACAATAATTTTATAATCTTCATATAATATGTCGTGGCCATATCGTAAATTTGACCATTTCATGAAATGGTTGATAATTTCATGAAGTGGTGACATTTCATGAAATGTTTCACTGTCTATTGGCCACATCATGATGTGGTTAGGGCAGATCAATGATAAGCAATCGTTTCTCGATATGGTCAACTAAACGCGCCGCTATTTCATGAAACGGCCAAGATCATTTGATCATATCGTCAAATAGTTACATTAATTACCGGAAGAGGCGCTGCAAGCGCTAGGGTAATGCGCAAGATGGTGGCCGTTGACGGAAATCGCAGTGAGACCACCACACATGGTGTGAGGCGAGCGAGCGAAGCGAATTTTACGATCTGGCCAAACGTTGATGAAAAAATCGTGAAACGATAACAATTTAATGATGTGATCAAATTAAGTTGGCCACTTTATGAAATGGTCGATAATTTCATAAAATGGGCAAATTTACGATATGGCCACGACATATACACCCCTATTTTGAATTCGAGATACTTAATCACACAGCTAATGTAAAAGACGGGTGACAATATAATACTGAAGTTAGTTTTTTTCTTTTGCTTCTATTTAAAAGTTATGATAAGTCATTTTTTCAAAATCCCGCCGAATTTTATTGTTATTCTACACCAAACAAAAGGCGAACGCTGCGATACACAGCTGAGCGCGGTCATCGACCCGAGCCGTCACTGAATACTTGATAGCTAGTGTGCCGTCTGGTAATACGGCATTTATTTAGTATTTTTTAAAGATAAGTAATCGACTATCATTTTTGATATTTTTATTGGATATATGGATTCAGTTACTGCTACAGATATTCTGATTTTAATAAGTCCCGTAATTTTAAAATAGGGGTGTATAACATCATTGTAAACTATTCTATTCTACTGAAATTATTTGCACTTTTAACACGCGATTAATACCTTCAAAATTAACAACACCCATGCCAAACCGAGGTTCTGGCATACGTCCACACAGAGTCCACTCGTCGGTAAACGGGTCGTACACCTCGACGGAGGCGCCCATGTCGGACCCGACCCAACCTCCAAAAGCATACAGATTTCCATTCCAACCCGTCAAACCAAATTCGCAACGCGCCTCCTTCATTGGAGCTATATTTGACCACTTGTCAGTCTGCAACACAAATAATTATGTTATATAATTTATTTATTTCTGACTAGCAGCGCCCCGCGGTTTCACCCGCGTAGTTCCCGATCTCGTAGGAATTTCGAGATAAAACATAGCCTATGAACCCAGACCATAAGCTACCCCTGTACCAAATTTCAAGTCAATCGGTAGTTTAGCCGTGAAAAGGTAACAGGCAGACAGAGTTATTTTCGCATTTATCATATTAGTAAGGATTCGCATACTCTGACTTACTTACAACTACAAGCCCCTATAATATACAGAATACGCTGACTTACAACTACAAGCCCCTATAAAATCAGCTATCAGCCCGTGAAGGTCACGTAGTAATTGGACCGCTTTAGTATTGTCTAAAATGATTCGTAAAACATAATATTTATTTAAAAGCTTACCTGTGGGTCATAAACTTCTCCATTCGCTAATATTTGGCTACCTTGCTCGCCACCAATAACATATACACGTCCTGCCAGCGTCGCAACACCCGGCTGAATTCTTGCAATACCCATTGGCGAGAGCTCTTCCCATTCTCTGGAAATAAGTACAATTTGTTGTGTTATGTATCAAATAAAAAAGTCATTGTTATATCCGAAAAATATTATTACGCGTTTATTATTATGTTGTGTGTTTATAATCTGGTACTGATGATACTGATTATGGTTTCGGGAAATGTACCTCTTTAGTAAGTCATATTTGAGTACTGTCGATAGAATGTTGTCTGTAGTGAGTGGTGGATGTGATGCTTTGTCTCGACACGAGCCACCCACCACTATAAGGACCCGCCGCGCCCGCGCCCGCGGCTCTGCGCCCAGCGGCACCAACGCGCCACGACCAGTTTTCTGAAATAAAAATATGGACATTATAGCATAATCTTTTCATATCACATATTTACTAGTCAAATTTTAAGCCAGCAATAATATAATTATAAAACAAGCTTTGATTGAACTTTAACATAAGGTCAAATACTAATGGTCACGGAGGAATTAAATTTTAATGTTATAACTAGAACATGTGTGATGTAGTAAATGATTATGGTCATAACCATGTATATATAAGACTGACAACTGTGAGAGTGATGATGTTGTTATGGAAGATGTTAATGAATGTATGTATTTAAATAAATTATTACCATGTCAACTCTAACAGTTTTCAATGCTACTGCAATTGATGGATCATGCACACTTTTGATTGCTTCATCTAAAACTGCTGGTGAAATCAGAGGAAGTCTGATATGGCTTAATACTTCAAAACAATGTCTTCTTCTACCCACCGAGTCGTGTTCCAACCATCTTAGTGCTGGATATAACACCTACAATTAATATATGTATGTAAAATAAAGTAAGGCAGAAAAAATTGTTCCAGTCATAATGTGTCAGACATGTCGGTCTCACAATTCTCACATGCTTAGTGTTCTCACCTGAGATTCACTATCAACTTTGAGCTGTTCTGATGACAAGAGAGTGACTAATTGCTGCAGTGGCAGTTCCAATAACTCATCACCATTAGCAACAACATTCCAATTGGCCTGTGCATGTTCTAAAGCTTCATTTGCTAGTTCTGTACAATTGTGCGCTTCAGCAAATCTAAAATAATTTATACATTATACACAGATTATGAACTAATACATTTTATAACATCACAATGACTATGGATTCTTTATTGATAAATGTGTAGAAGGTAATGAAGTAAGATATTAGTCATATTATTTATAATTATGACTAAGTACATGCATAGTTTTCACCCTAGAATAGGGTTTTAACGGCTCCAATAAGATGGGTGTTGATAATTATATTGTTACCTAAATATACCAAGAGCATTGGAAGGATGCAATTCTCTTCTTAGATATTCCCCACAACCAGTGACTAAATCTGTTAACTGTAGCATATCTGCCGCAATAAGTAAATGTTGTACAGAAGTCTTGTCAATTACTATTTCACCTGGAAGTATAGTACATGCAACTTAATAAATTTATCATGCTTAATTAAGATGGGTAAAAATGTGTATGCAACAATATCTTAAGATTAAATAAATTTATACCTTACCTGTATATATAAAATCTATGATTTTATCCAATATATCTGGTGGCACACTTGGCAGTGCTACATGACCTTTCTGGCTCTCCTCTAAGCCAACACTGAACATCGCATCGAAATATTCACAGCTAGCTGCTAGCACTACACGATGGGCCTAAAATTATAAAAAATATTTGTCTTTCAAGTAATCAAATAGTTGAATTATCTACATTTAAATGTAAGTTTTATAAAGTTATTTTTACGGAAATATTGTTGGATTTCTTACCCTTACTCTTGTAGCACCTGATATTAAATCTACATCACAAAACCTTCCGTCCCTTTTCAAGTGGTGAAGGTTGAGCGATATTTTATTAGCGTATTCATAACATTTATAGGTACGGGCTCCATCCTTGTTAGAACCTTTTTCAAATGTATTATTTGACATAATTCAGAAGTTATATTGTCCAGTGCGTATTAAAAACATACATGGAAATTGAAATACAACCAAATTGTAATATATAAACAATTCATAATAATATGTAAATAGATAATCAAATTAATGTAGTAATGCAAATAAAGTTTATGATTTATGATTTAATGTATTGCACTAACTAATCAATATTCATTCAGATAGATAATAATAATGTTTAATTATTACAATATATTACTATTTCTACAAATGAAGAATTATTTTTTATAATACAAAATACAGCACAGCAAGAAAGGAAATAGGACAGCTTTGATCAGCTTCAGCTTTCCAGGTATGACAGTTCACAGTTGATTGATTGATATGCCGAATCAAATGCTAATGTCAAAATTGTCAAACATTCTAAGGTGTGTGGGTGAGCCACCACAGATGAGATTTATATTTTTATGAACGATATACATGACGGCAGTAAGTATTATTAAGTTTGTTTTATTTTGCACACTATTCCAATCCAGGATTGGATTGACTCACTGGAATGTTGATTATCTTTTTCTTTAATAAAAAAAAATCAGCGAATTTCACAAAAAAGCAATGCGTATCCATCCTACAATAAGTCAATCCAGCGCTGGCTTGACCCTTCAGATTCAGTTCATTACAGCCAGTGGCACTGGAATGAAAAATATACCACCATTATACAGTATACTGGATTGGATTGTTCACTGAACTGAAATTCCAGCGCATTCCAAAGACCGCCTCCATTAATCCATTAGCATTCCAGCGCTGAATTGGAATAGTGTGAACAGGTAAACTTTCTTTTTATTCTCTTTGAGAATAAAAAAAAAGAAAATGTTAAACTTTGTTTGACTTTGACAGCCAGTCAATGATGACAACTGTAATGTTCTGTCTGTTTGTTTGTTGTGCTTCCTTTCTTTCCTACCTTCATCACTCACTGTTTGGGTTGTGGTTGAGTTTAGGGTTTATAATTATTATTTACACCGGTGAACTGTTTTAGATCTCAGTCCTAGCCAAAAATAATATAATCAGTACATTTTATTTTTAGCCAGTACGTTTAAAAGTTAAACACAAATTGTAACAAAATGTTAAACAAAGTTTTACTTTCTTCTGATGTTGCTCTGGTGTGTATGCAACATGCTTTGTCCACGGAAAAAGAAGAAATTATGGGGTTGCTTATCGGTGAAGTAAGTAATCTTGATTACTTATATAACACCACTGTAGGTGGTAAATAAAACTTGTAATTTTTTTATTTACAGGTCAATAATAATGGCACTGTGGTTTCAATAGTGTCGTCTGTTATACTGAGACGTCTTGACAAAAAACCCGATCGTGTAGAAATTTCTGAAGAACAACTTGTACAAGCGACCTTAAAAGCTGAAGAACTGGCAAATGAGTTAGGAAGACCATTACGGGTTGTGGGTTGGTACCACTCACATCCTCATATAACAGTTTGGCCCTCGCATGTTGGTAAGTATTTATAGCTTCTTACTTACTACTGATTTGAACATTAATATATTCTCCTTGATTATTTACATAACTGAACTTTTGATATATCTTTTTATAGACCTTTCAACACAATTTATGTACCAGAGAATGGATGCCAGCTTTGTAGGAATCATATTTGCTGTTTTCTTAACTGATCAAACTACTAAAGCTCCTTCGGTAAGTAAATTTATATTTTTCTACTACAATTATAAAAAGAAAATTGTGAGAGTGGATATATTTTTCATTCTTTCATGCAAATTTCTTATTAGGAATCTATATAAATATATAAATCAATTGCTGTTCTGTAAGCTCGCCAAAACTCGAGAATGGCTGAACGGATTTATCTTATCTCGGTCTTGTAATGTTCTAAGGTTTAGAGGGTGAGAAAAAGCAGAATGATTGCCAGGATCACAGGAACAGGTACTACGCGGGTGAAACCGCGGGGCACAGTACATAAATATTTTTTTGTCAAAAATAGTTGTTCAATGGATAAAACTGCCAGGAATGTAAGAAATGAAAATCTAAATTGTGTTCTATATTTCAGGTACAAATAACATGTTTTCAATCAGTTAATGAATCATTTTCCCAAACTCGAAGGGAAATAGAAATGGAAATAATAAATAACAGTGACTCATTACTAATGCACAATTTTGAGGTAAAATTAAATTATTGGATGAAGATTAAAACTTTACTATGTTCTAATTGAATAATTTAATTTTTAGATATTAACACAACTACCTACAATTTTGAAGGAAGAAGAAGATGAGGCTTACAATATAGAAGCTAGACTAAGTGAAACAGATGATATCATAAACAGACAGCATAATGCTGCTGTGAGGACTATTGCTATTGGACATATAGTGGACAAGGTAACAACTGTTATTACAGCCATATTAAGAGAAACAAATTTTATATTAAATGATTCATTACAGAATAATGTTTTGCTTAAATACAGTAACAAACTTGGAAAACAATTTGAAAAATCACTACTTGTTTATGTAGCTATCTCACCTAATTTTCAGATGTCAAGACCAATGTTGGAAGCTCTAGTTGCAAGAAACACCCTTAACAATATACGCTTAAAAGCTCTAAAAAAACAACATAAAGAAATGATGACGAAATTAGAAAGTATGTCATGTAATTTATAAAAAAATAATTACTAAAGGTATTCATAAGTTTACATGTTAAGGTATAATTATGTTTAAATAAATAAAATCCAAACTAAAATCTTAATTAATTATTTTTATCATCCCTGGGTATATCCTTGATATGATCTAGTTAACTTCATTTTCATCCACCATTTCAAAGCCATCTGAAGAATCAACACTGGACACCCGTTTCCTTTTATTCTCTTTTTCTGATTGCATCATATTAGTTACAGCATTTGTGACATTCCATAAGGCATTATAAGCAGAAGTACCCCACGTTACAGAAGGTTCGGCAACTTCTAAAGTTGATTGTAATTGTTCTTTGTGCTGATCTGGAATATTAAGTTTTTGTTTTTGAGAATATTGCCTAGTATAATTTCTCATTCACTCACCCTTTATATTTACCTATAGGTATATATTCATCTTCACTAGAATCTGAGGATTCTACATCTTTTTGAAGCACTCTCTCCATGGAAAAATTGGTAACAATGGAACTGCTGTTGTCTGAACTATCACTTGCTTCTTCTATGGGTAAGTCATCAGGCTTCCAATAATCTAAAATATGAGGTCTTTTTGTTTATTCAAGTTTTTGCTGATGTTAGGGTTGTCTATTATTATAAATATGTGTGTTACCCTAGCGAAATCGGCTCTAGCATTGTTAATAGAAGTCATAGAGATGAATTGTTGACAGTCTAATTTATTGGTATATCTGAATTCTTAGTCAGTCACAATTACAGGAGCTGACACTCTATTTATGTGTGTGGTTAAAGTCGAGAAATTCAATAACTTTCCACTGGCGTAACGCACACATTATAAACCTATTATATGTGTAAAAGCTACATACTTTTAAGTCATCAAATCAATAAAACTACTGGCTTACGGACCAAGAACAGTATGTATGACTTAATCTGAAAGAAGTTAAATAGGTTATGAAAGGTTTTTAGGTTGGGTATTTCAGTAAAATTTCTTCTCACCTAAACTTTGCTGTGCATCTACATTAGCTGGTTTTTCAGATTCTATTGATAATAACTTAATATTAAGATCTGATGCTTCTGGAATAAGCCCTTCAAGTTCAGCTTCTGTATCTGTAAAGGTATATATTTTATTTCATAAACATACTTTTTCAGTGTAATTGTTAATCTTGATAACATTTTTAAAACATACCCAAGTCTTGTAAGATATGTGAAATGAGCTTATATACTGGAGGTGCAATTTTATAGCAAAAGGAACAAAATAGAAGTATAAGATATACAATTAAATAGCTGCTCATATATTTTCCAAGGACGAAAATTGTTCCTAACATTAAATTGGCCACTAGGAATGCCTGAAAACAAAATGTATTTTAAAAACTTATTTTGTGAAAATAAAATAATAAATAAAACAAAAGTAACTTACTTTGGTATGATTTGTTTCTCTTAAATGGACAAATTCATTCCATCTCTTGTCAAGCCACTGAGAAACATTACTGACTGTTGCCATAAATTGTGTAGGTTCAGGACGAGAAATTCTTTTGAGGCATGAAGTTCTGTGCTTGTGTTTCAGCCATGATTCGAATGCATCCATTAATAATGCACATAACAATAGACATAGTGTAAATTGTAACAAATTGACTTCTTTGTAAACACAAACCCTAAAAAACAAGGAACATTTATATATCTTGAATGTCTGGTAAAAAGTATTATTTTATCCTACTGCTATGATGTTTTTATATTTAAAGGTTAAAACTTACATAAATATTATATGCCATGTAATAATAAAAGAAACAGAAAGCCACATGAGTTTCCAAAACAAAACATCTTCAAGTAATTTAATAAATACCACCAATATTAAAGAATTACGAATGATTTGCTTGTCTGGAGATGATAATATAGAATTCCATGAAAACTTTTTCCGTATTGAGGCAAACATCACAAGTTATTTATATTAAAATTATTCGCTTTGTTTTCAATCGTAATTCTGGTTTGATGGCGTGTTGTTTGTTGTTGAGTTGAATTGAATTTTATTTCTGCGATGGAATGAAGTTGGAAGAATGAAGAAATAAAAATGTCATTTTTTTATTTTCAGTTTTGACAATTTTGACAACTTGTCATACTAACAGCCACAGAGTATTATACCCCATTTACACTCAGCTCCTGCAACTGCTCCTCGCGCTGCCGCCCCGAAAATATTTCTCTCATTTGATAATCGTGAGGTGTTCTAATTATAATCCTACGTTCAAAATAAATTATAATTTACAATGCATGGACTGGCGGACTGGGCACCCTATAAAAATAATACATTACGACTTTTGTGCATCTCGTTTTCATTCATTCAAAATTGTCAGAAAAGACAAAGACGGCAAATCTGTGTTGTCAAATTTTGACTCGGCTGTTCAGCTGTTCGGTCTGTTTCGTATGTCTGTTTACGTGCTGTTTACATACTAATTTTTTTTACGTACAGAATTTATTGGCAGATTGTTATCTCAGTGTAAAAATAAATATTTCATTTAATTTAAATGATATCATGTGCATAATTCCTTTTAAGTACTTAATTTAATTATAAAGTAGGGTTTACATAGGCACCTACCATTGAAAAAGAATCATTTGCGTTTTGCGAGATTAGAATAATAAATATAAGATCAGTATTCTAAATATTTAAATTATTACAGTTCATATAAAAATATTAAGTGCCGGAGCAATTTTTTTAAAAGGTATTTTCAAGCGGTTGTGGTTGCGGCACACGTTTTAAAACAGTAGTAGGTATTATCGAGTATTGGTTCACTTCCATCTTTTACCAAAACAGTACGTATTAGCCTATACGTGGGTACCGTCGTGCGCAAGCTGCTTACGCGAGTGAGGCCGTGTTAAACATATTTATTGATTTTATTATTAAACTATAGTTGGCACAAACATTTTTAAAATAAATAAGTAGTAGGTACATATTAATATAATTTTGGACAAGTGTAGAATCACCATGTCTATGATACGATCAATATTTAAAACCAACGCAGGAAGAATTATTGGAACATGTAAGTAAAATGCGAGATAAATTAACTTTTAGAATGGGTAAAAATATGATTTTGTGTGTAATGTAATATCATAGGTAGGTATTTATTTATTAAATGTAATACTGGGTAGGTACTTTGTTTCGTTCGCATCACGTAGGTATCCCGGCAAAAAAAAGAACGTAGTACAGACATAATGTTGTTTTAACAATTTAGGGTATGTACTTACATATTTTATAAATAAGTACTAGGTTTTATTTAGTACATTAGGTATTTATTTTGTGTATGCCTAGCTTTATATCGTTTACAATACCTACCTTCGCACTTGGTAAGCCCAATTACACTATTCTGTAATCTGGATAGCTCTAAGGTAATCTATTAAATTTCCAGATAAAAGTGTAATTAATCTATGCCTACCTCCAACTACCTATTTATATACAAAAATTGTATACTTACATAAGTACCTACCTAATATATCAAGGTCATCGGGACCTTAGTAGCAAACTAGAACTACGTCATACGTACAGGTGCTATTACATACTTTATGTATATTTTAACCAGTAAACATGTTTTAAAAATAATGCTTTGGTAGGTAGATATTTTGTTTTTCGATTTTGATAAACCGACGACGATTTCCCTGCTTGCCCGTGTTCTTAATTAAGTAGGTACCTACCTACGTAAAGGTAATATCGACTATATTTAGGTACCTAAAGGTATACAAATTTCGATATATCTACGATGCGGAAAGGGTACTTAGATATACCTAAGTATCATCAAAAAATTATATTTTATTCAATTAGTGTACCTCAACTCAACGACAACATACCTACTTAACCACCAAACTATCGTTGGTCCAACTTAGCTAACTAACCGAAATTAGCCTATAATTTTATCCCCGTATTCTTGGGTTATACAAACTATATACTTATACGAATTCATTAGCATGAACAGAACGTGGGCAGAATACCTACCTATTATTTTTGTATTGTATCTAGATAAACATACAACCTACGAATAAATATGTATGTAGGTATCTACTGGAATATGATTGCCGGCGAGTTGTACACGATCTCGCTCGGTTAGTTGAATTGGAAGGTCATATTAATAAAACATTATTGTTGTCAAGTAACTGTATACATTATAGGTAGAGTAGAGGGAGGTACCTACATACGGAGTTCTTATGTGTAGAGGAGTAAGTAATTTATTTGTTTATGAAGTGCGTACTGCGTAATCGTTTTTTATTTAAGTACCTAGTAGGTTAAAAGGTAAAACAATAATAGTACCTACCTACCATCAGATATTCATCTCCCATGTATCAGGTTGGGTTCTGAAAACTTTGTTGCCATATATTACAAACGCGAAAGTTTGTATGGATATATGGACGGATGTTTGTTACTCTTTCACGATAACATTAAATTCAAAATTTAAAAAATCCCCAACCCAATTACTTTCAAACCCCCATAACTTTTAAACGGGTAAGAACTCTAAGAACACTCGCACGTAAGTCCCCTTTAATACAAAAAAAACTAAATTAAAATCGGTTCATCCGTTCGACTATGATGCCACAGACAGACAGACACACACACACACACACACACACACACACACACACACACATACACACACACACACAGACACGTCAAACTTATAACACCCCTCTTTTTGCGTCGGGGGTACAATAGGCCTGAACCGATTTAAAAAGACGATAAAGATGTTTCTTATATTCGGGAATAACACATAGGTAATGCGTAACGGATGAGCCTCGTTTGAGCAAATCTTTGTTTCCCATCACACTGAACACACTCGTAGTTTGACTATAAGTACCTATACTTGGATAGGTACTTAAAGCTTAATTAAAAAGAACTTATTTGATGTTTCAGACACCAGAGAACTATCAACATGTTCTTTGACTGAACCTGAGAAACCGTCTATTAAAACTGAAATTCCCGGACCCAAAACAAAATCATTACTCAAGGAGTTACAGTCAATGCAGGTAACTGTGGAATTTGGAAATTAGTTTAGAGGCCGTAGGAACCGAAAGTTGCTTCATAGCTTTTAAAAAAAATAGCTTGAAAAAGAATTACTACATCCCTGTTAGAAATTATTTTGATATGATAATAAATTAAAAAGTCTGATATGCTTTATTTATCTTTAAAATATATAAGTAAGTATTTAAATAACGTTAACACGGCAATACATTGTTGCAGCAAGCCGGATCTGTCCAACTATTTGCAGATTTTGACAAAAGTGTTGGTAATTACTTCGTAGATGCAGATGGCAATGCGTTTTTGGATGCATTCACTCAAATATCTTCAATACCAATAGGATACAATCACCCGGAGCTGTTAAAAGCATTTGATGATGAACATAATTTGGTAAGCAACTAAGAGATATGCTTATTTCAAATTAGAAACATCGTTGAAATGTTTTATTCTATTGTAAGTATTTATAATGATACTTATGCCCTGAATAATAATACAGTTACCTACACCTTACAGAGATCTCTAATAAATCGCCCAGCACTTGGAGTATTTCCTCCAACAGACTGGCCAGACAAGTTGAAGAATGTGTTATTATCCGTTGCGCCTAAAGGGATGGACCATATAGCCACTATGATGTGTGGCTCCTGTTCCAACGAGAACGCTTACAAAGCAGTCTTCATTTGGTATTGCACCAAACAACGCGGCGGCGTGTTAACCTTCACTCCTGAAGAAATGAACTCGTGTATGGTGAACCAGCCCCCGGGCGCTCCCAAACTCTCAATAATGTCATTCAAGGTGAGATAACATCATCGCTCATTCAAACCAGATACTACCCAGATAAAGCTGAAGTAAAACTGAAGATGTTGCTAGGTGAATAACAATAAGTATAAGATAAGTTTTTAGTTTACATAGATACTCTTGATAAAATAGGTATATTTGGGGGAGTAGATAAGATAATAATCTGAGCTCTTCTATGTAGACTTGTGGAGAGTCCTCTATTCTTAATTGGGTTAAGTACCTACTATTTAATGTAAAACGTAATTTTCAGGGTAGTTTCCATGGCCGCACTTTTGGCGCCCTCTCCACTACAAGGTCAAAGCCTATTCATAAGTTGGACTGCCCGGCCTTTGGTTGGCCCGTTGCTTCATTTCCGAGATACAAATATCCTCTTGACCAATTTCAGCGAGAGAATGCTGAACAAGACAATAAGTAAGAAAGCATAGTGTACTTACCTAATGTTTCAAAATATGGGTACCTAAAGTTTCTTTTTAATATTTGCTTTCTATTAAGTATTTGTTTTAATTATTGTTTGTTTTGTTCTTGATTTCAGAACATTTTTATTTCTTTCTGTATTTTAAAATCTTCATCCCAAAATGTTGCGTTGAAGACATGAAGCGAGAATGCAGTGCCTTGGTGCCGTATTATTTTCAAATAGCTTCGTAATGCATGATTTTATTAGAGCTATCCCCAATACTTTCAGTGTGAATAGAATTTATCCTAACACTTTAAGACGACTTAAATTAGTGGTCGTTTGTTTAAAAAATAATACCCAAATCAGTTTTCTACTAAACTATAACTCATAAATGAAACTTATGGGTGTTCTATGCCCATATTGTTTACAAAAACAAAATCATATGCTTTTTCTTCCATTTTCTATGATATGATACCTTTTTGATGCAAGTCACCTAAGACATTTATTCTTACGTAGTATGTTTATTTCTTAGTATGCTTTCTATTTTCGCTATAGCTTTTACTTTGGCGTAAGCTCACAAACGCACTTTTTTGTAACTGTCTTACATACACCTAACTATAACTCCGCAATGCCAGTCTCTTCCTAGAAATTCCCATCTACCTGAAATAATCCATGAGGCGTGTTATAAATCTACTAAGAAACTATAATATGTAGTTTGAAAGAATATTGTTTATTATTTCAGGTGTTTGGAAGAAGTAGCCGACACCATAGAGAAATATAACAAAAATGGAAACCCAGTGGCGGGGATGATTGTAGAACCGATCCAATCGGAAGGCGGAGATTACGAAGGTTCACCTGAATTCTTCCAGAGACTTCAAAAACTTTGCAAAGAGGTAAAGGTTTTAAGAGTTTGTAATATCAACACGCATATTTGATACACTTTGGTCCTTGGAATTAATTATTTTCCACCATATCGTGGGTTCTTCGCACGATGGGAACAAAATACTTAATACTTATTCCTGACAACTCCATTTTAAATGTATTTTTGTTCGTAAAGCGAATGTAGATATACAGTGTAAGTAGATTACAAAAAATCCTTTATATTTTCAGAAAAGTGTTGCCCTAATAATAGACGAGGTCCAAACGGGATGCGGCCCCACCGGCAAAATGTGGTGTCACGAACATTTCAACTTGCCGTACGCACCTGATATCGTCACATTCAGCAAGAAGATGTTAACTGGAGGATTTTATTTCAACAGCGAGTTCAAGTAAGTACTTACGATTATGATCCTGACCTGACGTACCTCACCTGTTTTAATATGGCAAATGGCTGGATTTATATTAGAGGCACTCCTATGTGCAACCGCAATGATAATGCGTTGAAAATTCTAATCGTGTTGAAAAACTAACATTTCAGTTTGATAAGTTAGAAACATTGAATTTTGTAAAAAATATTTTAATAAGTATTTACCAAAATTTTAATTTCTCCCTATGAAAATAGATTGTTAAGAAATAGTATTCGATTATGGGGCGGCTTTATACTCAATACACAGAGACGGCGTTTAAAACCTCAATACCTTCCTAACTTCTATTAACTAAAATTGATTTCCAGAGCCCCACATCCGTACAGAATTTTCAACACCTGGATGGGAGACCCGGGCAAACTGATACTTCTGGAGAGAACTTTGAAAGTTATAAAGAATAACAACCTTCTGGAACTGGTGAATAAGACCGGTAAAGTATTGAAAGAGGGCCTCCATCAGCTGGAGAAGGAGCACGCGAGTATCATCAACAGCGTGAGAGGTCGTGGCACCTTCCTGGCATTCACTGCTGTCTCCACCGAGCTACGGGACAAGATCAACAACGATTTGAAGAAAAACGGTATGTGTATCAGAACAGTCATTCAATTAAGTAATAATTAATACGGGGTGTCCGGAAACTTTACGGGGGTAAAATATGGTGTTCTTATCGGCAAACCACGATCCCAGTTTTCTTAACTACAATTTGCTCCATCACAAAATGGCAGCCATTTTATTTCATTCATACATATTCAAGTAGCTTTAACTAATAGCCAATAAATCAATACTTACACTACAGTAAGTACTTATTGTTTTAAAAAGTATCCTCTAACTAAAATTTTAATTGCTTTGATTTTAATTTTAGATTTTTATAAATTTGGTGTTTACTTAGGTGTAAAATAATTGTGAATAAGTTATTACAATTAGTATGTATATGTTTACAGGTGTGTTGGGCGGGGCGTGCGGTGAGACGTCTATTAGATTGAGACCGGCGTTGGTCTTTGAACCAAAACACGCTGAAATTTATTTAGATGCCCTTAAGAAAACTCTTAAAGGAATTTAAGCTTAACACCACATAGGTACTTACGTATTTATTATAATATATAATACGTACTTATATCTATTTAAATCATTCGAATGTTAATCTGCTTATTACTAAGTATTTACCTAGTGCCATATTTGTTCTTTAATCATATCGATAGATATAATTTAATCTTATTAAAATTAAGAATCTTATTGGGTAATTTACTTCTATTTTCAAAGAAATAGCTGTCATGCTATTAAATAAAACTATGTCTTCCAATAAATTAATATGTAGAAAAAAATGTTTCATTTTTAAATATCCCCTATCCTTGATCACAAAAATAAATAAAATTTAAAGTACGGAAAAACTACTGTTGTTGTCATGTATGTAAATATCTTTTATATTAGTACTTACTTATCTTTTTAATAAACGCTATTCGTATCAACGTATAAGTATTATTCCTAACAGTGATATTCGACAGAGATCTTCGTAGCAAAAGTAAGATATTCGAAGCAAAAGTCACTGTTCGTAGCAACATGCGCCATTTGTAGCAACATATGCTATACGTAGGAAAAGTCACTTTTTGTAGCAACATACGCCATTCGTTGCAAAAGTCGCTATTCGTAGCTACTATGCTTTGATAAGTATCTTTTTTTATGAAGAAAAGCAATTATATTTCTTGAAACCTTTTACGCATCTCTTACGTTATTATAAAGATACATTTCGTCTCAATTCGATGTCAATTAATACTTACGTTATCGATGAATTAATTACTTAGTTAATGTTATATTTACTACCTATTCACGATTATCAACAAAAAATGAACCAACGTCACGTTACAGTATTTTTGGAAACCTTACTATAGTGACGTATACGTAGTACTTATGTCTACTTCTATAATTATAAATACTCGCGAAGTGCAAAAATAACTGTTCAACATATTTGAATCTCATACTTGTCTGCAAATGTAGTAGGTACGTATAACAAACTTATACGTATTTTAGAACATTCTTTGAAAAATCATTTTTTTTTTCATTTTATAATAATTTTCCTTTTTTTATTACTAGACATGATTGTTCAGTGAGTAAAATTGTCGACGTTGTACGGGATTCAATGAATATGGATACCTCAAACCGTGGGGGGTCGGGTACTACCTATGATTTGAGTGTACCTATAAGTACCTATTTCTAGAGTTAGTAAACGGATTAGATTTTTCGAACACATACTTAGTACTTTCGATTTTTTAAATCTTTTTGCACTTTTCGTGACCATTAAATATATAAGTTATACTTGATTTGCCTCGCGGTTTCACCCGCGTAATTCTTATTTCTAACTTCAGTAGAAATTTCGGGATAAAAAAGTTCCTTTTGACAAGGTATGACGCGAATGCGCGCTACAAACACTCACTTCTGCATTTATAATATTAGTTATGTATATTCAATTCAGTAAGTATGTATTAGGATTATAATTTTATGAAATAAAACTCATTTAATGGATTACGTAATTTAATTATGCTCGAACAAAATGTAAGACATCGCCCACTATGAAGGAGACGAGGTGCTATTTGCGCACTCAAAGATTTAAAATAGATCGCAACTGAGATATTATTTTTATATTCTTTCCGGCAAACATTTCTTGTTGTTGAGTTTGTATGATTTCCGAGTTCCTACTATTTTTACCCACACCTTTAGGTGACCCACTGCCCTTATTGGCTACCTACTCGAGTTAAGAGTATTGACACCTGAGAATAGATTTTCTATCTAACTTACCTAACCTAGGTACTTACCTATATGTTGCGTAAAAACCTGAAAACCTTAATAGAATAAAATCGTTATAATTACAGCTGGCTGGGACCATCCGCCTGCGGGTACAGAAAGTACCTAAGTATACCTATATGATAGATTCTTAGGTATTGCAAGTCATTTGGCTCATAATAAAGTACTTAAATAAAAGAAATTATAGCCTCAGTTTATGTGTGGCCTTCTAAGAGGCAGTAATTTTAACCTTAGGTGCAAGAGTCAGCTGGTTGATTTCCCAATCAGATCCAGTAAGTACTTAGTATTTGTGAGATGTTTATTAGGTACCTACTTATTATTTTTGTGATAGGTACTTATTCGTACATACACATAGGTATGTGTCTGTTTATCGTAGTGAACATCTACAAAAGTGGAGGGTTAAAATTAACTTATCCTTCTGCAGCATTTACCTATTTAGGACTTATTTACCTTGATCTAAGTCTCATCATCTAAATTCGTCTTTATACCACATGCCCGAAAACGGAATACCGACCAGTGTGAAAGTAGGCAATTAGAAACTCTGTGGATATACCTACAGCATATTGCGAGTATTCCCGACACGAGGTTATAACATTTTATCGATAATTTTCATCGTGTACCTAGACGATGAAAATTGCACAGCATGCAAGAGTCCCCGAAAATGGGTTATCGACTTTAGCAAATAAGCTTTATAGATAGATAGATATTCTTTATTGCACATACACACACACACACAAGGACATATTACAGAAACAGTTACACAGAAACATTTGGTACATGGGCAACGGCGGTCTTATTGCTGAGAGCAATCTCTACCAGATAACCTTGTAATTACCTACTTACATATTATCTCGGTTGATATACGGCACGGCATCTGGGTATTCCCCGCCCCGCACGCCAGTGGCGGTTTCACCGGGTGCGCCAAAGTTCACCTAAAATTTCAACTCCGATAATTGGAAATCCGAAAATTTTCTTCCTAACATTTTTTATCCTAACAATCGCAATTCCTAAAATCTTTGTCACTAATGTTTTAATTCCGAAACATTCAACTGCATAAAGTCAGTAGCAATAAACATCTTTTACACTTTTTTTTGTTTTCCTATATTTTCTCAACATAACCATCGTTCATACTATTATTCAATGTCATATTTTTTTGTTTAGATTTATTTTTATTTATTATAATGAATATTATATACTTACATAATTTTTTCGTAACTTTGTGTTTACATAACATGTAGGTATAACATATAACGCACGAGCCGAGCGAGCAAAACCAGAGTCCTGCTCCAATCATTCAGTCAAGTTCCAGTAACGAATCGGTCCTATTCCTAATTATTGGTTTAGGTTATGTTAGAACTGTGACCCCAACGCACGAGCCGAGCGAGCGTAGCGAGCGTGCCGCGGCAGCGGCCGGCGAAGTGCCAGAACCGAATTGGTCCTTTAGTTATGGTTATGGTAAACTCCCAGGCCATAAGCATAACCGTAAACGAGTCGTATAATAATCATTAAAACTATAAATATCATCTTCTACCCACATATATTTTTTATTACACTTGGTAAATGTTTCTTTCTGAGCATGAGTGAAAATATTATGGTAAGTATGTTTAGGGATAAAAGCGTTATGATAAAAAACAGTAGGAGTTTAAGTATGTTTACATTAATGATGTTAGTAATTAAAATTTTCGGACACATCAGTGTTATGAGCATCGTCGGTAGCACTACAAATAGTATGAATTAAAACTTTAGGATGAAAATTTTTAGGAAGAATGATCATTCGGACTACAAATAGTTAGGAAAAACATTTTCGGGTAAAGAACTTTAGGTGAGCCAATATGGACCCGGTTTCACCAGTAGGCTGAGTTTTCTGAAACCTTATCTGGAAGCGTCAAATAAATGGGCGACAGATTTAGTCAGTGGCGGCGAAACCTTTTTTTTCACGCTGAGAAAAGACATTGTTGCCTTCTACCATCGAGAATCGAAGGGAACATCCCTGCCCCCCAAAAGAGTATGGCAAAATAGTAGCAGGTATTTATAGATTTTTAATCAATGGAAGGCAGAAAGGAGCAAATGAAAAAAAAAAAAGAAAACTGGCAGCTGAGACAGCATAGGTAGGTATAATAATAGCCTACTGGCGGCAAATTTGTAAATCCGCTACTGCCGCACGCGGCTTAACAACAGAACTAATGGAATTCATCTAATAGAAATAAATTAAGTACTTAAGTTTACATTATATTTCCCGCATCTTGAATGAGGCCTTTTTTGAGAATATTTTCGGAACATCAGTTTAGTACAATGTTCCATCTAGTATTTTTAATTCAATGTATGGTGATTACAATACCATCCATGTAATAATATTATTAAGTAGTAAGTACGAGTATATGTATGTACATCAATATTATCCAAACTTGTTGAAATCATGGAATTAATTTCAAAATAAAAAGGGTACTTTTTTAGTTAGTTCTTTTGTTTTTTTTTTATCAAAATAGACGTCTCTTCAAAATGGCACATCCATTGACATTGCATTCCTAGACTGTCCTAGACTTTGACAGCTGTCAGCTGATTTTTATTTGACAAGTAGTGTGTTCAGCGATCATCGCAGGTAAAAAAATTGATTCATTTTTTCTTTTTCTGGCCATTTGATTGACTGATTACAACAGACACTAAAAAAATACAACAAAACCTAGTTACAAAATTAAAAAATCGCTCAATAAACTAATTTTGGATTCATATTAACAATCTACACATTGCAGTCGTAAGTATTGGCTTCCATTTGTTTATTTTCAATGAAATAGAATAGACTTATTGTGAAGTACCACAATTTTGTAACCGTATTTTGATGAACACCAAATGTTTTTATTTTGTTGCTGTTCATAAATGTATTAAAACATTTAAATACAGGATATATATGATTAAATCAGTGATTACTTGAGTATTAACTATTTGCGCATATTAGGCATACAATACAATTATAGAGGCAGCAGCTCGAATTTATTGTTTGTATCGAACGTTTTTCCTAACTAGCATAATGTTTTGCGACCATCCCTCTTATTCTAAATATAATGTCTCATGTCCTTTTTATCAATTTTTGATACTGATTAGACTACAAAAATATAGTATAATATAACATGTACGAGATGTGACATGTCTTTGATATTATTGATATCTACTAGTGCTCATTATTCCAGAATGCCAATTTTGTAAGGTAAGTAAAACTATGTTTGTTATTACAAAACTTTGTATGTATTTCTATACTTTCTGATTTTAATAAAAGGAAAATGTTTTATTGGAATAACTTTAAACTTAAAGTAAACAATAAAAGTATTACTTATGTACTTAAATATTAGTTAATTACAACTTTTAAAAGTAATCCCAGATTTGTCTTTCTTGGTTCTTTTACTCTATGTGTAAACAAATGGTTTAATTATTGTTAAAACTGGACTGTTTATAATTGTTATATCTGTGTTGAATGGTTGATGACTTGATGTTGTTATACTGTTCAGAAATGTTTGGTATTCAACATAACATTTATCTCATTATGTCTCTTACAGTCAGTGTATTGAAAGCTTTATATGTACTTTTTTATGTTTTGTTATTGCAATATTTATTAACAACCTTTCACATTTAATATTAGTAGGATTAGTAGTCAAGAGTATTTTTACACGATATTGTTATCTTTACATTTTCTTATAACTTGGTTTGTTATATTTTCTTTGTTGCTCCATTTTATTTAAGACTAGCTATGCCCCGCGGTTTCGCCCGCGTAGTTCCCGATCCCGTGGGAATTTCGGGATAAAACGCCCATAATAGCCCATGTTCTTTCTCGGATCATAAGCTACCCCTGTACCAAATTTCAAGTCAATCGGTTCAGTAGTTTAGCCGTGAAAAGGTAACAGACAGACAGATAGACAGAGTTACTTTCACATTTATAATATTAGTTAGGATTTATTGAACACTAGATGAGTCTCCTGTTTTATTCAGAACTCATTGGCATTTTAGGATAAAAAGTACTATGTGTGTCATGTTATCATTTCAATCCATTAAATAGTTAATTAATAATTGAGTAAGAAGAATTATTTTACAACATGATAGTGAAAGATAACATTTTTGTCAAACATGTTTATATATTTTTGTTACACATTTTATTGACCTGACCTAGTAATTTAATAACTTTGTTTCAATATTCTTGTAGCAAATAATTATAATTAGTAAATTATAAAATGTGATCATCTTCGCAACCTAGTGATTTGCATGAAACCGATTACCAGAAAGAGAGATCTAATGGTCCGATATCTTACCATAAAAGAGTAATTTATCTGTAATATTGTGAGTTATATACATTAGGAGATGAAAAATGTTTTTTGCAATAAATTAATTGTTTTTAAATATATCCATGTTTATTTTATTCAAATTATTTTTGACCATATGAAGAAACAGTGAGGAATCCGGTCAAGTTTTTGTGTTTATAATTAGGTATTCAGCTTTAGGGTCTACACCAATCTACAAACAACAATATACTTGACTCTGTCTATAAATAAGCGAAAATAGTATCTATGTCTCTTATGGAACAAAAAAAAAATTCCGTGACTTCTCTACAAATAAAATATTACAAAATAAAAATATTCCATTGTAATAAAAAATAATATTGTTTAATACTTTTCTTATAGACTACCACAGCTTTAAGGTGGACAAGCAATGGTGGACTATTACAGGGTGCTAGGAGTCTCTAGAGCTTCTACGGACACAGAAATAAAAAAAGCGTAAGTTTAACTTGAAATACAAAGCATGAAGAGTAGTCCACTTTTATGTATTTTGATGTCTCAACCAGTATATTTGTTAACAGTTACAGAAAACTAGCACTGAAATGGCACCCTGACAAAAATCCTGATAATGCAGAGGAAGCTAATAGAAGATTCAAAGAAATTTCTGAGGCATACGAAGTTTTATCAGATGGTAAGTAAGAATTATTATTTGCTCAATCTGTAATGTATATGTTGTAATTTATGTTTAATATATATTTAGGTGAATTTTAATTTTATTGTTGGGTAGAAAACAAGCGGAAAGTGTATGATGCTCGTGGAGCCAGTCACCACAGTCACAGATATCAAAGCAAGAATGGAGTCAATGGCCACCGACACTTTAGCTTCAAAGGGTTTTTCGGAGACACGCCATTCCACCGCTTTTTTGGTAGCTGTCCATTTCACGTAGGACTGGTTTATGGATCTGTTATGAACAATTTCATTTCTATTCCGAGCATGCGATACCGTTTAAGGAAAATGCCTACGAAATATTTATACAGAAAACATTTAATGATGATGTTCATAACATTACATACAACCCTTTTGTTGTTGGTTTTTGCAGCTTTATAATAATTTTGCCGATTTGCCGTAACTAACAGTGAATTTCTGCGTGAATACTCATCTAGTTCAATTACATTAAGTAGATATATAATATATATCTTTTATTTTACAACGTAACTAGGTCGGTATGAACAAAAATTATCTAATTTAAAACCTTTCATATTTTTTATTTAGTTAATATAAAACAATAAACTTGGTAATAGGTATTCTACTTAGTTCATATTATGAACAATCAGAAATCCCGATGTTGTTTAGTTGTTGTTGTAATCATATTATAGAGAATGCAAACATTTTATTGATCAGGAACTCGTTATTAATTTAATAGTTTATACACAATGCAGTGACACGATGTCTACGTTGTGCTGACGAAGGCGACTCCTACGTAAAGCGTGAATCACACTCATATAAATACACATGATGTTTTCACTATATTGAGTCAAGTCTAGTCATTACTGTTTTGAGTATATCTCAAATATGTTGAGATGCATCTATTGCAATAAATAAAATGTTTCCTAAAAAGTACTTACATCAGATATTGCATAATAAGCTAGTACTTACTCAACCCGCTTGGTTGTTAGGAAATTTAGAGCTATTATTGTGATATAATTATGGAAGGTTCTACGCCTACTTGTTTACTAGAATATATTTTAAATTCATTAGTAACATGTAAATATAGAGATATTTTTTTATTTTCAAGTAATAACAAGTTTTGAGTTTAGTTCGTCATAACTATCTCCTGACGTGAATTATAAGGTCAAGGTCTGATTACCTCGGCTTTTGTGTACATTGTGCATTACCACCTATAGTCATAGTCATTCGCATATTTACAAACCGTTGTAGTTAATCGTAAAGAGTTAAAACATGATTACCCTGTGTGGTGTGTTGTGTGTTACCTGCGACATAGTTTGACTTTCAACGAACCCGATTGAGTACATATTATCATGGCAATTGTTTGTGTGTGAATTGTTATGAATTGTGTGATATCTCCAGTTCCCATTCTACTCCTTTTTTTGCTTTTATGTAATGTTACCCATATTAAAGCATTTTTAACGTCGTTAAGAATTTTATAATCTATACTAATAATATAATAATATTATAAAGAGGAAAGATTTGTTTTTTTGTTTGTTTGTTTGTATGTAACGAATAGGCTCCGAAACTACTGAACCGATTTCAATAATTCTTTCACCATTAGAAAGCTACATTCACCCTGAATAACATAGGCTATATTTTATCCCCGTATTCCCACGGGAACGGGAACCACGCGGGTGAAACCGCGGGGCGCTGCTAGTTTGATATAAAATAATATGATAGCCCGATAAACCATGAATGTTACAAAATTACTTACCTACCTCTACGTTCATTGTTAGTTTCGTCACGTACCTATTGAATATTTTGAATAAACAATACAATACTGATGAATTCTTAATTAGAAACTTGAAAAAATAAACAAGGGAATCTTTTTTATTCGCTCCTCGAGCGACCTCGACTGCATAAGTACTGTAATGAAATTAAAAATGTCATTGATGTCATCTTAAACAATTGGAAATACATAAATACGTATTTACTTTAAAGTTTGATTCTCAATACGAATTATTTAATGTTAATTTTGGCCTATTTCTCCTCACTGTACCAATATTATGATCATCACTTCTGTACCCGTCGCTACCTTTAGGGGCCCGCGATTACGTGTCATTACTGAGCCCCCCTTAGACTGATTTGATGGGATAGATAACACTATCATTACCAACGTCCATTGCATCCCGTTGGGCTTGGGGTACCAATTATGATCTATTTCCTCGGAAATTCAGAGCTGGCTAAGTGCTATACAACGCGAGGATACTTTGACTGTGACCTACTGGTGAACTGGAAAATACAATTACATTGGACAATACATATTTACTTAATAATAGCTTTGCTTGGTATTTGCTTTGATAATGAAAAATAACATAACAAATACATAATAAGTGTTATCTAACAATAGAACATTATTATGAATCCATCAGTTTTTCCCATATTTGTGGTTTTAAGGGTCATATTGGGTTTCCTAACAGTTAACAGGACCTTATTAATTTATAAAATAAGCATTTGCATACAAAACATCTAGATAGGCTTGCTCGTTAGGCTGCAGACCCACACAACACAATTCATGATACGTTGTTATGGTATGGGTCTGCTGCCCTAATATTTATTATTCAATACAGTAAAATTTATTAAAACCTTTAAATAATAAAGTCCCAAGCCACCTACTAACATAGACTTCAAGCATATACACCACTATTTTCAATTAGTACTTAGTTAAAATTAAACACCCATAAAATCACAAAATTTAATATGATAATCGATAGATTCTGAAAAAAATACAATATACTTATGTATATGAAACGGCGCGGGCGTTAAGTCGCGACTGCGTTTGCCTAATATTGTATCTACGATGTATGATGATCATAAAATTTTCCATTATATAAAAAAAATTACTTTGCTTTCCCATAAAATAGTGTTTAAGTATTTAGAAAGTTACTGGTCATAAAAATATTAGCTACATTTTCTCTACTAATTAAAAAGTAGTGGTGTAAAAGTACCTAATAAGGAGTTACTATTTGATGTTTTTATACAGTAAGTAATTAAATTTGTTTGTTTATTTCAGAAAGGAAAAGGCGAGTGTACGATCAGCATGGAAAGGAGGGTCTAAACAACAGTCGGGGTCGACGCTCCGCGACCGATGACGATTATGATTTCGGATACGGTTTCCCGTTCACATTCCGCGATCCCGAAGAGGTGTTCAGAGAATTCTTCGGCGGCTCACCTTTCGGCGATCTTTTTGCTGGTACTTATTTTATTTTTAATTGATTTACAAGTTACAACATTTTAGGGTCTAACTTTTTTTTACCGGTTTTACTAGACAAATGATTATTTCCAATCATAAAAGTAAGAGTCGCATCGCTTAAAAAGTATTCCGCGGTTTCCCGTATTTTGGACCCCTGACAATTTAAAGATAAGAAATACCAAATTTCACTTAAATCCAGCCGTTCTTGAGTTCATCATTTTTATGGTAAGTATAACCCAAGTTTGTATTAATTTTCAGAAATAAATGGTCACGGGCACCACCGACACGGGCACGGGCGGCGCAGCCACCCGAGCACGTCGCTCACCTCCTCGCTGTTCAGTCCGTTCGGACTCGGCATGCACGGCCTCGACGACATATTCGCGCACGCCACCTCCAACGGGAACACCTACACCTCCTTCTCCACGTTCAACAGCTCGCTGGCCGGGCCCGGCAGCGCCAACATGAGGAGCACCACCACCACCACGCGCGTTGTCAATGGGAAAAAGATCACTACCAAAAAGTAAGTTCGACAGGTTCTCTGACTAAAATAATAACAGAACTCAACAAACACCATTTTCATCCCACTAGCTCGGAAAGTATGTTTTTCATCCCACTAGCTCGGAATAGTTATTTGTTATACAAGAGTGCAAAGTTGCTTTTTAACCGGGGCTCCAGTTGAGGACCGAGCCAGCGAAGGATTCTAAAATTGAATCACGAGCGCAGCGAGGGATTCAAAATAAGAATCCTGAGCTTTAGCGAGGGACTCAAAGGAGCACAAGGTTAAAAATTGTTTGCACTCGAGTGCAACACATTATTTTTCATCCCCCCTCAGCGAGGAAATTACTAAATGGAAACATAAAACAATCATAATATTAAATGAAAATAAAATATCACGCGCAAAGCAAATTAAAAAATAAGTAAGTCTTGTACACCAAGAAGGTTCCGAGTTTGAATTTTAAAGAAAAAAAAGTTGTATGATGGTTTGTGAATTCAAAACATTATCACATTACTGCACACGATGTTTTCTTAATTCAAATTAACTTTAACCTCTAGAGCGCAAAAACGACTTTTACTCCCAGTTATCGAAAATGCCTTGGGTCCTGCACGGCCTGTCACAGCGACCCCGATACTTTCCACTCTTGAGATTAAAATCGACTTTTATCCCCAGATATCGGGGATTAAAAACATACTTTCCGAGCTAGTGGGATGAAAAAACTATTACTCCTTCTTCTAAAGTGCACGCTTGTGACATCCCAAATCCCGATGTACGGTAATGGCTTCTCTCACTTATTATGACAGAGCAATGTAGAAGAATAGTAATCAACATGATTGCACAATATGTGTTGCTGATCTTAAATCCAAGCCATGTTGAAAACATATTTATAATTTGACTGATTATGTTTATTATATCTTTTTTCAGGGTATCGGAGAATGGCCGAGAGACTATAATGTCTTACGAAAACGGAGTCCTCAAATCAAAGACTGTTAATGGCGTACCTCAATCACTAACGTACAGTTAATTGAATTTACTTAGTATAAATCATAAACATCCAAATGTTAATTGTACTCGGCAGCAAGTGAGTTTCAATTAATTTCAGCTTTTCTTATTGTACTACCTATCAATGTTCCATTTAATAAATTCATGGAATAATATGTTGAAAAAACATATTTATAATTTTAGTTTATTATTTCAGCATTTTATGTTAATTTTATGCTTCTAAAACATTTTTATACTTTAAATTTTAATATTACTTGCGAAACATTCTGTGTTCAACATATCGCCGCTCATACATTAATGATCTCGACAACTACTGTTATACGTAGGTATATTAGCAATATTTACTATAACACTTTCGTCGGCTGGCGTCAACAAAATCTGGGTACTGTATAGCGGCTATAAAAATCGCTGCCAATTTTAGTTTATTTTCTTATAAATTTTATTATTATAGTCATGTAATCACAATTACATTTAGTTATAAAATGTACATTCACTGTAATACAATTTATGAAATAGATAAAAATTGTCACATTAGTGTGTTATTGACTAAAGTTTGAATGTTTCTTGAGTTATAGCTTTTTAATACTAGGCGGTTATCATTACTGTACACTCAGTTCATCAGTATAGTCTCAATTGTGAAGAGCTTTAATTAAAATATGTATTGATAACTATTGACAAGTTTTGGTCAATAAGCTCTACATAAACAAAGCATTGAATTGGTCAGCCATACGCATACGCTTAGTTTTATGTTTATTTACTTATTTTTACAAGCTTTATTCAAAGTATGCCAAGTTTATTAACGATTCGGTTTGATACCTTTAAACTGATGTTTATATCTACAAACATAGCTTTGTTGCAGCAGTGATCGTGAAATATCATCATTCCTCGATATAAATGTTTAGAATACATAATGTTAAAATATTCTAACACGTATTTTTGTGCCGTTTTTTGAAACCTTTGCCAAATATTGCTTTCATAGATATACATTTACTTTTTAATTTTAGTTTTCTAGGGTCATGTAAACAAAATATAGATTAAATTACAATACATACATTTAGAAAAATTCTAATTTGATGTCTCTGAATGTTACATTATAAATAACATTTCGGCTAACTAATTTGATGTACTTAATTAATTCACTAAAGTAATTCGCCGTGAGCACTTCACTCATGTTCATGATTAACGAGCAGAATGCGCAATACCTACTTACCTGCGTTAACTTAGTCCTATCATGAAACTGTAAAGCTCATCACTTATAGTGTGTTATAAATTAAGATCTCGTTTCTTATTATTGTCAACATTAGAGCACTACAAGTGAAATGAATGAAATAAAAAATAATTTGTATTTTGTGTGATTTATTTCAATGCTTTCTATATTTATTAATTAACCTTTTTCACGCTGAGAGAATGACCCCTCTATCCTTAAGGCGCTCAGCAGCTTTTCTGTAGAGGCATCTCCCGAGAACCAGAATGCTATATGGCTGTTGCGCCATAACAATCTGCCTTACCCCTTCCGTCATAACAATCGGCCCCACCCCGCTCTACTGCTGTATAGGCATCTCCCGAGACCCAGAATGCTATATGGCTGTTACGGCACAACAATCGGCTCCACCCCCTCCACCTTTGCTGTCGAGGCACCTCCCGAAATCCAAAATACTATAATAAAGGCTCTTCCGCTGTAACAATCGGGTGGGTTTCTATGGGTGATGGGCCACCCGTTTCAAAACCACAGTGTCCTCTGGTGACCAAATTGAGGCACACGCAGAGAGATAGGTCAACAGTAAATGAAGAATGGCGCACCACTACTTCCACTGCGGCACCAGCCACGGTGACATGACGACCCGTCGTTGGGCCTGCGACAGACGTGTGTAGTCGTCGTCGCTCTACTGATACGATGCTGTACAGCAAATGCCGCCGAAATGAGTCAAATCAGGGTCTAAGATCATTTAGCACATTCAAATAGAATATAATCACTATATACGTTTATATTATGGAGTAGGGTTTGGTACTTAGACAATTTATGTTAGGTATAAACCCGCACTTGGCCAGCGTGGTTGACTAAGGCTTAATCACCTTAATTCAGGGTAGGCTCGTGCCCCTCGGTGGGGACATTATATGAGCTGATAAAGATAAACACCATACCACATAAACTAAAAAAACACGACCTATTATACCTATAGGTACACAGTTACCTCCTCAGACATTAGTTGGTGGGAAACTGCGCAGGATTGGGAGAGTTGGACATTTTTGGGGTATACCTCTATACTATATATAATAACTAGTAGCTCCCCGCGGTTTCACCCGCGTAGTTCCCGTTCCCGTGGGATTTCGGGGATAAAATATAGCCTATGTCACGCACTGATAAATTAGCTTTCCATTAGTGAAAGAATTTTTGAAGTCGGTCCAGTAGTTTCGGAGCCTATTCATTACAAACAAACAAGTCTTACCTCTTTATAATATTAGTATAGATGGGTACTTATACCTTTGCCAGCAGGACGACGGTTTGCAGAAAAAAGTTTATGTAACTCCTGTGCATACCTCCATGGTCAATTAGTGTTATCTTTGTTATGTCTGTGGGTATGTTATTCGTTCCGTATTGTTTAGTGTTGTCTAAATATCGATATTTGACCTCGAAAATTATAATTTGGTAAAATCTAGGATGATCTCTGTGACAGCTGTCAGTAAAGTGCGCCTAAGAAGTTCTGATTTTTTTAATACTACAGTCAGTACCTGTTAATAATGTGATACTTTCTGGGCATGCCGACCTAAATAGTGATGGGCGATGAATCATCTCGACCACGGACTATTATCTATCGGTATTTTAAATTAAAATTTCATCCATTTTATTTTTCTTTTCATTTTATTGATCATTTTTATATCATGAACATTATTTACATTTTGTGCATACTTGATCTAAAATATTAGTGAGTAAATAAAATCCAATTATCATGTAATAAATATTCCATGAGGACAGGAACTGATTCAGATATGGATTTGGGGTGTACGGTGTTATATTCAAACAGTCGTGTAATTTAATGCCTAACGTTTGTAATAAAATTAAACCTAATGAAATGTTACATAAACATCGATAATAGTAACAGTCGTTGATATACACCCCTATTTTGAAATTATGGGACTTATTAAAATCAGAACATCTGTAGCAAAAACTGAATCCATATATCCAATAAAAATATCAAAAATGATAGTCGATTACTTATCTTTAAAAAATACTAAATAAATGCCGTATTACCAGACGGCACACTAGCTATCAAGTATTCTGTGACGGCTCGGGTTGATGACCGCGCTCAGCTGTGTATCCAAGCGTTCGCCTGTTGTTCGGTGTAGAATAACAATAAAATTCGGCGGGATTTTGAAAATCTTTGACTTACCATAACTTTTTAAATAAAAGAAAAAACTAAATTCACTATTATATTGTCACCCATCGTTTACATTACCTGTGTGATTAAGTATCTCGAATTCAAAATAGGGGTATATATATAGACATTTTAATAATTCCGACAACCATAAGAATGAAAGTTTGACATAAGTCGCAGAGATCATCCTAGATTTTACAAATTATATTCACAATATCGATAGAATATCTGTTAATAGTATTGGATCGGACCGTGGCAATATAATATAAATAAATTTTATTTGAGTATGATTTAAGTTAAATTATCGATGTATGTACACATCGATGTCATCGATAATAGGCCATTTTCTTATATCAACAATAAATTATGAAATTATATTACTTGGATAGTTTTCATCACGGAAAATGCAAATATAAAGTTATTTTCCCATGAAAACCTAAGGTTAATTTTATTTTTCAAAATTAAAATTGAGGTTTCATTATCTGTATGTCACGTGATTGAAAACGCCGACCGCCATGATGTGACGTCAATTTCACTAAAGCAATGATACCGAGCTATGTAGTAAAAATAACCTCAAAGTCTCGTTTACATAGTAAAAAAGAGAGTAATATCGTAATTTAAATAAAAATCAATAAAAAAAGCTTATGTACTTACGTCAAAGTGATCCTCACAAAGATATAAATGAGATTTCTTAGAATATTTTACAGGATCTCGTCCCGCGAGTTCCAACCAAACATTTCTCATAGAAACGTCGGTCGGCACATTAATAAATAACTTTTCTGGAGTCTTCAACGTAGAATTTTTACAATTCAACGCTACACACCAACGATATGGGCTATAAAAACTCATTTTTACTTGAAATTAAATTATATTAAATCACTACAAGAGTACAAGACAAACTGGCATTTTGACATTTCTTCATTTTAGTTTATATGACGTCAGTCGCCGCCACCATCATGGCGGTCGGTGTTTTGGCGCGTATATTTTAAGTCAAATTTTTGATATATTTTTTTTAACATTTAGCAGGTATATTTTGCAGAAATAAAAATAATCCTTGATTATCTGATATATATGAGCATTTTAAAAAATATTTGAAAAAATAGGAGAATAGCCTATTATCGATGTAGGTACCCATCGATGTTATCGACAATTTAGCTAGAGTTAAGCTAGGCTAGGCAACACTAGATGAGCTCATTCATTCATTCATTTCATTTGTTGGAAAAAAAAAAAACATTAATATTGTATCGATCGATTATTTGTATGATTGAATATTATATAGTATTCTAATTTGTGAAGTTATTATTTTCAACCAAGTGATAATGTAAAAACTCTATTGAGAAAGGGATTAAAGGTAAACAGTACAGTAAAATACACACTGCAACAATGGAAGAGACAAAAATAACAGATTTACCTGATGAATTAATTTTAATGATTTTACAATATAACTGCGTCGGGACAATCGATAAGTTTAGGAAAGCTTTTCCTAAATATGAGAGTTTGATCACAAGCAGTAAAAGTCTTTGGAAAATGAAATTCAAAACAATGTAAGTACCTATTCTATTAAAATTTATCATTATTTTAATAATTTGGAAATACTAAACGTAGTAATAATGTACACGTTTTTACATTCTTCTAAGCATTTATCTCCAGAGATAAAATTATGATTGTTTAAATTTTAAATATGTATGTTCTTATATGACAATAAGTTACAGTGCCCCAATCCTGTGGGAACTTCGAGATAATAATATCCCATAATGTTTTTTCTGGATATAAAGAAAATGTATACGAAATTTCAACAAAATCGGTTCTATAGCTTTATTTGAAAGAACAACAATCATCCATTCATTCGTACAAACTTTTACCATAGCATTTAAAGGTGAACAACTTGTTCCAGGGTTAGTTACTATTATTTCAAAGCTGTTGAAAAGCATACACATGGAGATTGGTACATGGAGATGGAAAATCATTGGGAATTGCAGACAAAAATAATGGATATTTTATCGGAAATGACATCACAACACTATGCGTAATATATTTTTTACATAAATTTGTATAATACATAATATTACTTCTAAAAGTAGAAAATAAAGTCCTTTCACTTATTGGAAATTACTACCAAAATATTTCCTAGTTTTAATATAAAATTTTAGTAATTATTACAAGAAGTAAAGCTTTGAATATTTTCAATTCTATATGTTTGCATTTAGAAACAACAGAGTGTACATATAACACTCACACTTATGTTTTATTTTCAGTTCGGTGAATGAAGTCAGTCTAAATGAAATGAAGCCATTCTTTGAACTTGCACAATCTACACCAACAAACTATTGTAGGGTCATATTTATATTACAGGACCATATTAAAATAAGTTACCATTACTTAAACAATAACATAGGAGAGATGTAAGTCTTTATTGGTACCTATATCTATTATTAAAATATTGATAATTATTAAAGCCATAATTATTAAAATGACTTATATTACAGATGTTGCACACTAACTGACGTCTATTATGCGAAGATGGCACTCAGGTACTTGTTCCACACATATCTTTCCATGAAATGGGTGCACAACTTTATGATGAACAAACTAGATCCAATAAATGTTATCAATTACTTTGTTCAATGGGTTGATCCCATTAATATGCATTCAGAAGAAGATTTAAATGAAATTGTAAGTGTTGTATTTGCTATATTATTAATTACATCCATACCTGACTTCGCCTTGTGGTTTATCCAAGTAATTCCTGCCATAGATTTCCTGAGAATTTTGGTAATAGTTTGCGCTATTATATCTGCTGTTCTTGAGATGTGTTCATAGTTGATTTTTAGTTAAATATATAAAAAAAATCTTTTCAGATGTCTGAATTTTATGCAATCGTAAAAGAAGAATTAAAGAAGAGATACCTTCAGAGCAATCCAACTCATAAATTCTCTGAAGAAGATGAAAAATTACCAAAAATGAATCAAATAGAAATTATCAATGTTATATCTCATGTTATATACAAACAAGAGAACATTGTTATAATGCCCAATATCAATCTCGAGACATTGGATATTGTTCAAGTAAGGAAAATAATTAAATTTATATGCACTTATAGTTAGATATTTAAATCCATAGTAAAAAAATATATGATAATACAGGTGTCGATATTGTATCTACTTTTTTTTAAATTCTTTGTCTTATACCTACAATAGCAAATGAAGAATATTATTAAAGAAATGGTAAAATTCTGTTTTCAGGTGCTTCGTAGACGATGTGGAAACTTATTTTCTATTGGAGCAATATATCAAAGTACAGCTCGACATTTTGGCTTAAATTGCAATTTGATCGCTTTTCCTAATCATTTTTTCTTGGAGTGGCAGAACACTGATGAACCTGAGCCCAATTTGTATAAGATCGCTCTCGATAGCGGTGCGGTTCGCCGCAAGAGAGTCTGCCCTTTCTCCCAAAATGAGGCCTCTCCTACGAGCAGTAAATATTGTCCACTGACATTGATTCAATACATGGTCATGGAATACAATTCGTCTATGGGAGAGGTTCAGAATTGGTAAGCTTTACTTCCTACTTCAAGTACTTATCTATAATAATTATTGTACTACTTAAAAAGTAAAATATTTATCACATCCTATCAGTGACGTGATAGGCTATCATGTCTTTTTCGATGTGTATAGATAGCTAAATATTAAGATCATCAGTCAATTAAAAAAAAAAAACAAACTGGCTATGGAGGGTAGAGGTCAGGAGAGTCATGTCTTATGGTAGATAATTGAAAAGTGTCCAGCTGTAAGCAGTAAATAACAGTTCAAAATGTAGAGCATTGCCTTACTATCTTAAAATGGACAATGCCCTACATTGAAATCAGAATGTCCTACCTCACTCTCTCTCACTCCCACTCAGACACTTTAATCTCTAATATATCCAAATCTGGAGGAAGTTCAACCGTCTTATTCTTCATCATTGAGGATTTCAATATTGAATATACCTCGAGGTCAGTAAGACCTTTTTTTTCGCCCTCCCAGTAACCAATGCTGCCCAGCTTCAAATTCGACTCTAACTACAGTCCTGGCTACCCCTGTACCAAATTTCAAGTTAATCGTTTCAGTAGTTTTGCTGTCAAAAGGTAACAGACAAACAGACAGAGTTACTTTCGCATTTATAATATTAGTAAGGATTATTAAGGACATGTTATTCAGATCAATGAATTTAAAAAAAAAAAAAAATTAGTAGCAAACAAAAAATTATTATGAAACATACTGTATAAGAAAATTGCATTAGTGTGAGTATTTTGACGGCGCCAGGTCTGGAAAAATTACCTATATGTTTGTGATCGAAACTAAATGTGGTAGGGATAAATGTTTAAAGAGTTGTTGATGCAAAGGATAAAAGCTGCTTAACTAAAAAATTGCAAGAAAAATAAAATTGTGTGAAAGTAAGAACTAAAAAGTTATGGTGAGTGAATAAATAGCTCGATCTTTATTTCAGGTACACGAGAAACGCCGAACTTGTGTTTAACTTCATAAATTCAGATTCCAGAAACAGTCCGTATGTGAATTATCTTCATTTGTTTTCAATGATGGAGGTACCGAGTTATTGCAATAAAGACATCACATTTGCAAATGTAAGTGTACTAATTACTTTTTATTCCAAATACCTCGTAAATACAATAAATTAATGTGTTTTCTGTAACTTTTTTGTACTTTAGCTTTTTAATAAAAATAATATTTTTAGATACATCCAGAACATTTATCAACTTTGGTTACACTGTCTAACATGGGCAATGCAAGTCCACCGATAAAACGTGAAGTAAGTATTGAATAGTATTTTATTCTTATCTATACTAATTTTATAAAGCTGAAGAGTTTGTTTTGTTTGAAAGCGCTAATTTCAGGAACTACTAGGCCGATTTGAAAAATGCTTTCAGTGTTGGATAACCAATTTATCGCGGAAGACTAGTCGTAGCGCCCAATAGGAGCGGAGTGCCGCTAGTGATTTTATAAATTAATTAATAATAAATCAATGTTTTTTAAGTATATCATAATTTATCTTTTAGGTGGTTGTACACAAACGCAGCAATTTGTTAAAATACGCAGTTGGTATGATTTGTTACCATTCAGAATTTAATTATGTGTGTCTGATTCGCGGTTGGGAAGACAGCATCAACCAGCGACCTTTACAAGAGTTCAGAAACTTGAAATATGGACACAAACAACCATTTTACATAGTGATCGCAATGGATCAAAGTGAAAGATATGTTCCTCAAGGTAACAATAGCATAATTGATATTACAAATTTTAAAACTATGTATATGATTGATTACACAATATTCACTATCCATCCAATGAATCCTATCCAAGTTAAAAAAGTCAAGTTAATTAAAAAAAGTAAGAAATGCATAAAAATCTGTTTATTATCTCAATACGGAAAGAAATCTCAGGGATACAGCCAGTTCAATGCTCAAAGAGTAGAATATTATAATAGTATATTTGTTGAAAAACATATCAAAAAGACTGATGCTCTTTTTTCAGAATTTCTATTTGAATATGATAGTCCGACCCGCCTGTACCATTTGGAAGACATGATTTCGACGGAATTCACACATTTCAATGGATATTCATACGTACCGAACCCGAAGAAGGCGGCCGAATATCCGGAAGATATTGCTGTCAGCAGTTTGTACAAAAGCCGATTCGAGTTAAGAATGATTAGGGTATTGTAGAACCATGGCCGCCGGAGGTGTACCTGGAATCCTCACGCAGAAAATGTAGTTTTAATACTTTTCCGATTAGTCTCATTCGCGAGGTACTCGCAAAAACTAAATGTAACTTTATGTAATGGCTCAGCCGCTTATAAAGGATGGTAGAAAGATCATAAATACCAATATTTATTTTCATTCTGTGCTTTCCGTCAAAGCTGAATGCGCAAATGTCTAACTAAATGATTGGATTACGAAATTTTATTTTAAAATTTAATTATTTAGAGTCTATTGGGAATAAATGTAATATAGGATTAACCCCGTGTGTGTGTTGTCCCGGAATAATAGAAACTACTTCCCTGAAAGTGATACTGGCAGCACCCATCTGTAGTATCTATAAGTAGAACATGAAATAAATTATATGGATATTAGCTTTTACCACATTTTTATTATTAGCTTCACATGTAATCGACTTGCAAATAGAATAAAATAAACTTAGATACCCATATTAACTTATATTAAGTTGTCGTATCCAAATGAAATTTGTATGTAAGTATAAAGATTTTTAGACGATTAAGATGCATCGATTTTTAACAGAATCGATTTGTGAAAACAGGTAACTAAGTATTGTATTATGATAACAAAAGATTTATACATTTATAAAATATTTTTTCTGAGAAATAAAATATGTAGTTCAGATGATAAAACTATACTTAATTACAAATTATTATCTGTGTTGTGGTTAATCACCTAATAGAAGATTATGGGCCCTCGAATTTGGGCTCATTTAATGTGTTTTGGCTAGTCCATTAGATTAGGCTTGGTAACAAGGGTCATTATAATACTTCAGTTTTTTAATTTTACCTAAATGTAGATTAAATATAATATAATAAGTTTTTTGTATAAAATATTTGTTATTTGGGAGTAGGAAATGTCTCTCCAGTTCTTACTACATATTTATTTAAAAAAAACTTTTAACGGCTGTTGAGTTGAAAATGAACACTAGTGGTTTTAGTTTTCAAATCGCTTCCGTAGTCTTAGAATAACGCTATAAACTTATTAAGTATTGGTATACTATTATATTTAATATCTATAAACTATTAAATTATTATACCTTTTAATCATAATTATGATGTTATTTGATGTCTAAATAAAGGATAATATATCAACATATAGTATTTATTCAATTTATATTTAAGTGTTTTCTTTGTAGCCGTATCAATGAATTTCTATCGCTAGCGTGTTGGATGATAGATCAATAGTACTAAAGCAATTACCTGCACACAATAGTAACATTTAAAATGATAGTCGTAAGCCAGGGTCAGTCAAAGTGGGAAACGAAAGGGGCTCTCTAAATAAAAGTAAAACATACATTTTATTTAAATACTCGTGCAGGAAAATAAGTTTTAGAAATAATTTCTTCTCTTTGTAATTTATTCTAAAAACGTTGAAACCACCGGATGCGTGTCGCGCTAGATCTGGGTGCGTAGCTGTAGATTGGAGTGACAGTGATGATGATAATTTCTCATTTGTTTAAACTAAGGAATACTGTATCTTATTTTGTGTTGCGATATATTTTTTTAAATATTTAGGCGGCTACATATACCTCAGGAATATATTCATTACCATCTTGTATTTCATTAATGGCCTCCTGAGTACATACCACGGACCGTGATTATAAATGTGGAATTACAGTAGTTTTATGTCAACCACACAAAAACATTAAATCACATAATGTATGAATCATCTAACTAAACTATATACAAAATAAAAAAGCTTATTGTTAGCATAAGCATCCGACATGGCATTCATGTATAGTTGTTGTTTTTGGTTTTCTTTACGGTTGGGTGGTATACTGATTGGATTATTTTCATTAGTAAGTACATACAATTTATCGTACTATTGTGTAATTTTGTAGTAAAAATCCGATCAGTTTCTTCTTGTTTATTACCCAATTATAAGACATTATGATTAAGGACTAAGTTGCGACTTTTTTCGTTTAAACCTTTTGTGATCCAGTTTCAGGGCATCCTAGTATTGATTGCAAGTGGTATGGCACATGCCCATGCACAACAATTAAAAGAGGACTTAGTTTCGTGGAGCGATAGTTCTAATTTTGTATATTCTAATGAATATGTAGAACAATTCATGACTGGTACGTATATGTACATTTCTTATCGACGAAAGTGCAGTAAATTCGAAGTAACTAGCTTTTTTCACTTTTGTATAAGGTCTAACTTTAAACTGAATGACGTTGGAAATCAAAGCTTATATGAAAAGTTAGGCATGCGGTATTTTATTCTCATGTTAAAAATAGGGTATATCCCATTCGTCCCCAGTGGGGACAAACTTGGTGGGGACGAATGGGATATACCCTAAAAATATTGTTTACAGACCCAATGAAGCATATATCTTTAGTAATTGGATTTACGTGCGTGTATATTATAGCTTGTATCATGTATGTATATGGAGCATATCAGGTGAGTACTAGCTTACTATTTTTATAGTATGTATTATAATATGATCTGTGGTACTACAAATAATTATGGTTGAAGCTTTTGAGATGAAGTTGAGATCATCAACTCGTAAGGTGCTGCCACTGCTGTTTAAAAAATGTTGACAAGCCTTAGGAAACATTTGTTAAGAAATATACCTATACTTAAGTACCATATTATTCGTCAATGAGAGCTTTGCGCTGCAGGATAGACGAAACAGACACTTAAGAGCTAGATAAATAGAAATTCCAATGAAATCAACAGATAGGAACTATGCACAGTTACCTAGTTACTATTAAAAAGACTGATTGAGAACCAAGTTAGATTTTTTATTAATAAATATGAAGGAATTTGTACAAAGATTACTTATAGTAAGTCCTTAATATTTTATGTCGCTTTCATTCTTTCGTTACTTATACTTTTTATTTTATTTATCAGTGCAATAATATCCTAATGATTACTTACATTATTATGGAGTTTTTTCGATTGGTTGTAATATCTTTGATGGTGGCCACAGTACTACTTTTACTGAAAGAGAACACAATGGATATTGGATTGCTGATCGGAGCCAGCGTTATTGGAGGGTTTTTCCTTTGTAAGTTTACCTAACATCGTAAATTTGTCTTTAGTTCACTAGAAAACATATATAATCTATATGTATCCTAGCTAACGTGAAGATTTTAAATATCTTCAGTTGGGATTTGAACCCGAACAGTGGCGATGCATTTACCAACTGGGTCATCACTACGGCTGTTGAGTTGAAAATTAACACTAGTGGTTTTTAACGCGTTTGGTTGAATATTAGATTCCAAATCCTACTATTTCTCCCCACTGTACTAATATCGTCACCATCAGTAACAGAAACCAATACTTCCTAAGGCACTGTAATAATTTATGTACATACGTTACTTTTATGGATATTTTAGGATTACTTTTATGAATTTAGTCAATACCTATCTATTTGTTCTAGTGGGAATGTTTTATTTATGGATCTGCGCCGCCAATTTACCGATACTGATAAACGAAATGGAACGAGATGAACAGGCTAATACAATAGCGAAGTTACACCAACTACTGGAAGGTAACCAAAGAAACACGAGACGCGATGTGCTTACCAGATACGGCGTGGATGGTTCAGCTTATAACAGACAAGTTGCTGTAGTGAATAGGAACAGGGGTGCAGGAATATCAACTATAACACTACAGTAATCCACGAATAAATAGTACTTATACTAACCATTGTCTAAGTTTATGAATAAAAATATACCTATGTCTAGTCAACTCAAGTCTTTTAATACATATCCCTTATTAAACATAAATTTCAATTAAATAATTAATAGAACTGCCCCGTTCACTCTTAAATCGAAGGTTGACGAAACTGAATCCCACTCCACCCGCGGTGATGGTAGCACTTGCCTCAGTTTTATCAACTTCTCTAGCTATAACACCCTGCAAAGAATATTAATTTTACTATCCACTTCGAGCTCTCGACGTCTCTTTCAATTTATGGGCGGATTGTTGCTAACGGTATTAATTATTAAAATACTCGTCAAAATATCAAAGCAGGGCTTCTACTAAATTGAGATATGTAAGATTTGACAGTTACTGTAGGGACCTGATGCATCAAAAATTAATAGATTTATTTAGAGTTTGAGATTCAAAAATCTATTCAATACTTGCCTTAATGATTTGTTGACCTGGATCGGAGTAAAAGAGTTCTTTTACTCGTTTCTTGAAAGGTATTCCCATATATTCCGCTTTCTGCTGCCAAATCAGTCGTCCATTATAGCTTGTACCCACGAGAAGATCATTTGCGTTGGTTGAGGATACGCACAACAGTGCGAGCAAACATAATAAAATTAGTATTTTCATATTGGAGACTTCAAATATCACTACACCTGAACAGTATTTAATTATTTTTTACTACAAAATGTTATTGTGATGAACAAAATATTCTCGCTCTACACTCAGATTACAATAACAAATGGTAAAAGGTCAAGTAAATTAGATAAGCGGTGATAATACTACTTATTTCGTAAAGAAGTGAATATGTTTTTGCGTGTTAGCAATTTAGATTTATCTCTTGCTACATTGTAATAAAACGTTAGTTTAATCATAGATCGCTTTAATAGTTGGTTCATATTATTTAACATTTTTTAAATTTCATTGTGAGAACAAAATTAACACATTTTATATTAGAATTATTATAAATCAACAAATTCATTATAACAAATATTTTCTATTATATCTAAAGTAATAATACTTATTTCGTAATCACACGTTTAGGTACACGATGAACACAGAAACTCATTGTTGCCATTCCGTATCTAGGTAAAATGACAAGCAATTGAATAAATACGACCATTAACTAACTCCGGGAATCCCATGTAGATTACATTCTGCCACCATAGAACACCGACTCCATTTGGAAGATAAGAGAGAGCTGTAATCGCCACCCGCACCTTAAACCGAGCTGACTTGCATGGCGGCGAACCGCGGAGTGGCCGCCTCCAGCTCCATCGAGTCGGTCGTCAGCTGCGACCGCGTGTCCGAGGTCTCAGTGCTGTTCAGTACCGACGTTATTGACATCTTTTCGTCCTTCATGCTGCCGTTCGCGTCGGACGAGTTATCGTTCAGTTTTTGTTGCGAATCAATAGCGTCTCCCCCGCCGCTACTTAACGAATTCCATATAGCTTTCGATGAGTCCTTGAGAGTGACTTTCTTTTCGTTGGAAGCGCCTACTTTGTCCCTCGAGTCCTTCGTCTTTTTACCGAGTACTGGGAAGGAACTGAGTTTAGCTTTCGAGGTTCGTATCACTCCGCCGCGTTGCATCGGTGTACCGTCCGACTCGCCTTCCTCCGTGATGGAAGTGAGTACGTCTGCAGTTTCACTGGGCACTACTTGCCCGGCTTGTATTGGAATGTCATCTAAAAGGAAACATACCGTCTTAGAAAACAATATTTATTATAAGACATCATTGGACACATACTGTCATACTCGAACTTCTTAAAGTGCGAATAAAAAATAAGTATATTACGTTCTTTCAATGTTTGTAATTAAAGTGGGCGATTCTGATGATGACAAAGTGAATTGTAACTACAACAAATTCATTTTACATCGTACCTGTGATGAAATCAATAGATACAAAAATTTTAGATCGACTATAAAATTGTGCTAGCAGGGATGTGCAGTAGGAAGGGAAATAGTTGTTTCAAATCTCATCGCAAAATTTAAATATTCTTTTGATCTGCAAGTTACACAAAAGTTGGGCTAACTATTTAATCACTATGTTAGACAAGTTCAATGCAGTTTTGTGATAGTTGTACTTAAAGCCATTGTGCTTCTTGTGACTTTAATTACATATATTTTTAAGCGTTTTAGTAATGAACTATAATCCTACCTCTGGTCAATATATTTTTATTTTGAATTAACATTAATTAATTAAGAGATAATTTTATTTTATTTAAATGTAGTTTGTTTGAAGTTAGAGTTACTTAAGTTATATAACCATTTCTCGAAACACATGGAAGAAATGCATTATTTGAATCTGTTATTTTACCAGTTTCATATAAAATTAGTATATTTTTAATCCAAGAATTATCCAAACAATGAGGCGTCGAACATGAATTAGGCAGCATATTGTTTTCATCTGTATGTGAATGAAAATAAGTGATTAAATATATAAATATTTATAATTAATGGCTTAGGTACTCATCATTGCCCCCTGGTACTTAAATTCGTTTCATACTTGTGTATAATATTTTATACTCTAAAAATACCTAACCACGTATTTTCATGTTGGCATGCCTGTATTCACTCACCTGGTAATTTTTTGGTACGGAATGATGCATTGGTTATCATAGACTTGGACATTGTCACTGTAGTTGTAGCAGGAGATAGAGCAACACTTATACCCATAGGACCATCACAGGGTTGACCTGAAGTAAAACATTATAAGCAATTTATATTACTGTTATTAATGACTTCAATACATATACATACATATACATGGATACAATAACACATAATAATGTTACCTGCAGGATTATCTTTCAAGGAATTCATTACTGCACTTGTTACTAACATGACATCGGGAAATAGTTCATACTGTGCCCTCTGATCAATATCTTTCACGGCTTGTAGAGCAAGAGTGTAGAACTCATTAAACATTGCAAAATAAGCACCCTCAACCAGTTCTAGCAAAAAGTTGGGACACACTGGTATTCTGTTTACGCGTTTTTGGTTGCCTGTTTTCTTTTGAAACCCTTGAGTTACTATTCTGGAAAAAATATTGAAATTCAACATCAGTCAAATTAATTACAAGAACATTTCTGAAATCACACATTTTGAGACAAGTACGCAGATTGGTAAAAATCCTTAACTCTATCTTAATCACAAACAGTACAATTCTTATTAGATATGTATTTATGTCAGTACCTGGAAGCCCCAATACAAAAATGTCGAAGGGCAAGCCTGGGTAACAAACTCAATTGTCGATTGTATATGAATAGAAGTGCTGCCATCACTTTCAACCGATTCTGCGCATTGATCACTTCTACTTGCGGCAAGGGACCCCAGCTCACCAATTTTGTGTTACATTCCTCCCATCTTCTCAATGCACTTTCAGTTAGAAACTGAGGTCCCAGTGAGAGTGGCTGATTATGAAATACAAAACACTAAATATTAATATATAAAATATAAGAGATAATAAGCTTATTTATATTTGTTTAATTTGTTACAAAATTTATATATTACATACATACCTCATGATAAATTGAAGCCTGAGCTAATGAGGGTAGTCTAAACGACACAACCTTTGGCTTACCAGTTTCATCAACCACTTCAAAGTTATACAAACCTGAACACAGAACATTTTCATTATTTATCAACAATATTTTTATGTTAAAAATAAACAATTATAATAAATGTTTACCAATCAACAATGTTTCAATACATCTGTATGAGTTATTCTTGTTTTGGGCAACAGATGATAAATAATTCAGAATTAAAGTAGGAACAAATTGGAGTGTGAATCGTTGAAGCTCCACTTCCTTTGATCTATAGAAACTGAACAGCTGTGTGCATACATTTTCTATCATCTGAAAAAAATATCATATCTTTTTATTATATTAATAATGACAGTTTGACATCATGTAAATCAATTTTATTTTATTATGGATAGTGTTTTTTTTATTGTAATTTGGAATACCTATTTTACTTTCAACAAGCTTTATACTATTCCAAAATTCATAGAATAATCAGAATTAATAGAACTGAAACAGTAGCTTGCTACAGTTAGTATTCATGAACATACCTGTTCAAATTGTTGGTCAATTTCTTTACTGCAATTAGGATCATTTTCGTCATCACTGTAGAACAGGTTAAATATTGCAGTAGCTATTTCATGGTTGTGTTCATGCTCCGCTGCAAAGCTTTTGATTTCATTCTCTTGTAATGATGCATATTCATTCAGCCAGTCTGTTATCAACTGCTTACATTCAGACATTATGTTTTAGGTGATTGAACTGTAAAAATGGTAATCCTAATCATCAAATATGTTAAAACTATAATTAAATTGCCACATTTTGTCTATTCTTTAGAACAATTTTAAAAATACAGAAATTAAAGATAAGCTATGTTTTACAAAATGATTTCCGTTCAATCATATATTTTAGAAATGTAATGGATAGTTAATATTTATACATTGTAGCATAGATTACTTATCTTTACAAAACAATATTATTAATGCCAAATGTTCTGTACTATGGATATTCTGGAAATTTATAAATTGACTTACGTTTTGAACAATCTTGTTTATTATTAAGTTATGTACAAATTGCTGTAAGTACATGTAGATTTTTGAAGTTAATAAACTTAGGCAGCAGTGTATTGACACTAGTTTTATGAGACTATTTCAGACTGAACAATGAGAGCTGTTTCAGATAAATAATAATACATTAATTTTTCTAATAAGAATGCGCTGCTGGTTATTGCATTTGATTTGTAATTGTAATAATTTATTTGATCAAATTAGAATGATAATGATTACTAATAAAAAGGCCCACCCAGGCAGGCCAGGCAGGCAGACAGCAGGCCCAATGTCATTATCAGTGTTGCCAACGAAGTATCAAGCTCCCCACCAGAATTGACCTCTAAAATCACCAGAAATCCACTAATAAAAATCGCACCATCGTAAAAATAGCTAAATTTTCCACTATTTTTTTGTCTGGCAGATTTGTGGTCATTTTGAAAGAAAACAATATTTTTAAGATATATTTAATAAGAAATAACATTAAAATTACACATTATGTAACAGAATACAAAATTATAGCAATTTTTTAAAAGATTTCCTTGAAATTAAAGTATGAAGTCATCTTCAGATGATTCGTTTCCGGCCGCATCATCATCGTTAAGCTCCGATTGATACGACTCTTTGGTACCAATTAATTTTACCACACTGTTTGGGATTTCATAGTCGTTGCAGCATTTTCCTACCAACTTCATACTGCAGCGTACTCGTAATATAGCAATTAAAAGATTAAATCCCATCCTGTTTCTCTGCTTGTTTTTTATTATATTCATACTGCTAAACAGTCTTTCCACATCGGCGTTAGAATGCGGCAATATTAAAAGGGTGATCGCAAAAGTCGCCAATTCATGAAATCTTGAAACCTCTTGTGCCCCCTGCACGATGAAATTAAACTCCAAAAACGATACGAGTGGACCATATAATCGTTGTTCCAATGTTTAAGAAAAAAAAGCCTTAATTCTTAAATTCCACTAGATAAATCCACTAGCCACTAAAACCCATATTTGTCCGCTAGTAGGTAAGTCAAAACCACCAGATTTAGTGGAAAATCCACTAAGTTGGCAACACTGGTCATTATGTCAATGTGACGTATGACAATCTTAAATGACAATTCATGACAAATATGACTTTCAAATTGAGAAATGTTAAATCCATGTCCATGTTGTTCAATGGGATTTGGCGCTCCAAGGAAGTTACATTATAAATACATCTTTTTTTAAATATTTTTAAGGTTTATGATTACGGTCAAAAAGAAAAACAATAAATACTAATACACTTGAGAGCAAAGAAATCGCACACCTGCTCAATTTTCGTTTCAAGGTTGTTTTTTTTAAACATTCTTATATTTTTATTCCCGTTTATATACTGAATTAAAGTACACACTATCAGCTTTCAAATAACACCTTAAGCTAATCCATAACCCTTAAATTCATTACAGTAAAGCCAAAAGAACAATTGCATCGGAAATCACTCGTTTCAGGTAGTGCTAATTGAGCGACTAAGAACGGGTATAAAAGGTGAAGGGTTGGGTGAAACTGCATCATCTGCATATCAAATCGTAGCTTGGAAAGTCAGCTATAGAACACGTGCACATTAGAAACAAGAAAATGGATACCCCACCAGAAATATCAGGTCAAGTGGTTGCGCTAATTGAACCTGGCCACAACCAGATTCAAATAGCCAGACAGATGAATTTATGCCAAAACGCTATTCGGCGAGTATATCAGCGTTATCAAGAGAGTTGCAGCTTTAGTCGCCGATGAGGTTCTGGCCAAAAAAGCACAGCATCGGAGCGTGATGACCATTTTTTTGTGACCTCATCATTAAGAAATCGCCAGTTGAATGCTGTTAAGCTCTGTCAGCAAGTCCAGGAAGTGAGAGAAGTTAAAATTATCTGGTAGACAGTTAGAAGAAGACTAGCCGAAGGAGGTCTGATAGCGCACAGATCAGCTATCACTCCAGAATTGACCACAGGTCACCGACAAGCACGACTACAGTTTGCTCGAGAACATTGATTTGAGCTAGGCGCCGTACGAGACGCGTTTTGAGAAGCAACACGGGTTGAATGGCTCATTTGGTCTTTGGTAGCCTCCTTCACGTCCGTCGTTGCCATGGAGACATCCTGCACTCGTCAGAGAACAGTACCGCTGTCCATTGGTCCGTCGTCCAATCCAAATGTTCTCGAGCAAACTGTAGTCGTACTTGTCGGTGACCTGTGGTCAATTCTGGAGTGATAGCTGATCTGTGCGCTATCAGACCTCCTTCGGCTAGTCTTCTTCTAACTGTCTACCAGATAATTTTAACTTCTCTCACTTCCTGGACTTGCTGACAGAGCTTAACAGCATTCAACTGGCGATTTCTTAATGATGAGGTCACAAAAAAATGGTCATCACGCTCCGATGCTGTGCTTTTTTGGCCAGAACCTCATCGGCGACTAAAGCTGCAACTCTCTTGATAACGCTGATATACTCGCCGAATAGCGTTTTGGCATAAATTCATCTGTCTGGCTATTTGAATCTGGTTGTGGCCAGGTTCAATTAGCGCAACCACTTGACCTGATATTTCTGGTGGGGTATCCATTTTCTTGTTTCTAATGTGCACGTGTTCTATAGCTGACTTTCCAAGCTACGATTTGATATGCAGTTGATGCAGTTTAACCCAACCCTTAACCTTTTATACCCGTTCTTAGTCGCTCAATTAGCACTACCTGAAACGAGTGATTTCGGAATGCAATTGTTCTTTTCGCTTTACTGTAATTAATTTAAGGGTTATGGATTAGCTTAAGGTGTTATTTGAAAGCTGACAGTGTGTACTTTAATTCAGTATATAAACGGGAATAAAAATATAAGCATGTTTTAAAAAAAACAACCTTGAAACGAAAATTGAGCAGGTGTGCGATTTCTTTGCTCTCAAGTGTAGTAATTGCTGTGCTGACCGACCAAGCTACGATTCCCTACAAAGGCGAGCACGTAACCCAGGAATCCGCAACATTTGATATAAAAAAACTAGTAAAATCTTATCCCTCATTTACACTATGCTCCTGCTCCTGCTACTCGCGCTGCCGGAAATATTTCCCAAAATACTTCCGCGGCAGAACGCTATCTACACTAAGCTGCAATGAGCAGGAAAGTGACGAGGGAAGTGGGCAGCGGCATAGTGTAAACAGTTACTCGTGCTGCTACTCGTCATGCCGGTGCCGTCACTTGTATGACACTTGGTACGTGAGGACTGAGTGAAATAGCGTATATGTTCTCTCTCGCTCTCCCTCCTTTGACTTCCGCACGAAAAACAGACACTCGCGGGAGCGTCGGGCAGGAGCAGCGGCATGACGAGTAGCAGCACGAGTAACCGTTTACAGTATGCCGCTGCCCACTTTCCTGCTCATTGCATTGCATAGTGTAAATGAGGGGTTAGAAATTATAATCTCTTTTTTTTTCTGATTTTACTTTACTGTATAATATTTGATAGCAATAACCTTAAAAATAGTATACATCCTGTGCGATTCCCATATTCCTGTGCCATGTTACTGATGAATAATACGCGGATAGTTGACGTAACCAATGCCACGTAAACCATAACTCAAAACTGTCAATGTCATTACATTTACACAAAAATTGTTGATGTTGGAATGGACTGAATTCTTTTCTGGAAAATTAAGTTGATTTGTCAATTTTAGGAATTAAATAGTAAGATTTAAACCGGTGTTTTTAATATCTCTATGGGCTCATCTCAGAGCACGGGAGTGCCGGGAGGCGGCTCCGAAGGATATCATGTTTTACGGGTTAGTAATATCGGAGTCTGCTATTCTTTCGTGGCAATGTTTAAAGTTAACAACTTTTAGCTATTGACCTTTTTTTCTAATTCAGGTGCAAGATGGGTCGCCGGGGCATGTGGCCAACCTGGAAGCCTTTTTTGACTTTATAGTTGCGATCGAAAATGTCAGGCTGGATCAGGATAATGATACTCTGAAAGATTTGTTAAAAAATAATGTCAATAAAACTATTAAAATGCTTGTTTATAGCAGTAAAACTCAATCGGTTAGAGAAGTAACAATAACACCAAGTGATAGTTGGGGAGGTCAGGGCCTACTGGGTGTCAGTATCAGGTTTTGTTCATTTGAAGGTGCAAATGAAAATGTGTGGCATGTTTTGGTAAGTAGTATCAGCACAGAGATTATTGTTAATTCAATTAAAGATTAAAAAATAACCACTGTTTTCTTTGTATAGGAGGTGCACCCGTCATCACCTGCAGAAATTGCTGGTCTTCGACCATTTTCAGATTATATAATAGGTGCCGATTCTATTATGCATGAGAGTGAAGATCTGTTCACTCTCATTGAGGCACACGAGGGCAGAGCTCTGAAACTGTATGTGTATAATGTAAATGATGACACTTGTAGAGAAATACATATTACACCAAACCAGAACTGGGGTGGTGATGGCAGCCTGGGCTGTGGTATTGGCTATGGATATTTGCACAGGATTCCAATAAGAAGTAGCAGTTCTTTACCAGCACAGAAACCATTCTCATCAGTGGTAAGCACCATATTTATGTAAAATGTAATGAAATAAAATTTTAAATAACACCTTTTTTTAAATATGCTTTCATTAATAAAACAATGCTGTGATTTAATTTTAAATTAATATTAAAATAATGATACTATTTATATTTGTATTTCAGCCGACACCAGCACCTCAAACAAGTAGTCCACATAATATTGCTGCTTCATTCCAAAACATGAGTATGAGTGATGATAAGACCCCGCTGATTACCACGACTCAGCCTCCTAGTTCTACAGTTCAGCCGGCACCAAGCTCACCGCCACCATTCCTATCAGGTATTCCGTTGGTGAATCCTGGTAACTATGTTGCAGCTAATGTCCCTCCCCAAGATCAAGGGACCCTGCCACCAGGTCAACCACAAATACCATTCAGTCAGCCACAGTCAGTTGTCTCTAATGTGGCTGCATATTCAAGCAGTATGTATATGTTTTTGTTTTATTTCTTTTTTTTTTATTACATATTATAGTATGCTTTTTTTTAAATATTTTGTATATTTAGAACAAACAGTAAATACTACTTATTTAATTTCAGATTTAGCAGATGCTACACTCACAAATCTGGGAAGCATTCCATCAGTCTCAAATATGCAACCACCGGCACCTCTGCCTAACTTACCGGGTATACCAATGAATCAGCCCCAACCTTATATACCAATGATGCCAAACTATTCTCAGTCACAACAATTACCAGAACCGATGCCTGTTTACCAGCAAACTTCAACAAATTTAGTACCTACATTTGACATGAGCAGTTTTTCAAAGTCCCCCATACAACCTCCCCCAATACCTCCACCGGGCCTCTCTGTGGTGACTCCCGTGTCTCTGCCCGGAATGCCACCCATTACAGTCAGTGCTACTCTGCCTGTTTCAACAGTTCAAGAATTCCATCAACAAACAATACAACAACAGGACTTGTTGTCATGAAATAATGATACTTATAATTAGATAATTTATTATGTAATGCTGCCTTTAAATTTAATGTTATATTGTTTTCTTTATTTGCGCAAATGATTATTTACTTACAAAAATATAAAGATTGTTCTAAACAATATAGGAGGTAGCTAAGGTATCTCGGTGAATTGCACCTGGACTGACAGCCTAATTCAATTAACTTGTTTACTTTGATGTATCTAATTTATATCTATAGCTGATTTCCCCTGCTGCCTTCCTATTTTTATTGTAAGTGTAAATTTTAAATGAAAATACATTGTATAAGGACCATTTTATGAGTTTTATTTTAAATGTCAATGATAAAAAACCAGTTTATTTTAGTTATCTTAAAATACATTTAATATTTAAGTATATAAAATTATTCTGTTTAGAGCAACTGAATAAGGCTCAAGTTTACCAGAAAAAATAACTTATGTGCTATTAAAATATCTTATCTGATAAATTAACATTCAAAGAAAGTAATTACTTAATAAATGTTTTATTACTTAGTTATGTTGACATAGGTTATTACTTAAGTCTAAATCTGAATGTGGCAGTAATAATATTAAATATTAGTTAAGTATTAAATTTAATAGAAGTTTAGATAGGTAGGCACCTAAATGTTTTGTTCTGTGCAATAGGTACTGCCAGCAAGATACATCGGGAATAATAGATTCCTATTTTGGAATGATATTACATTTCTTATTATGAATATAAACGTTCACATCACACAGGTAATAATAAATAGTAAAAATAGTCTCTTATGCTATTATTTCGATGGTCCTTTAACATCTTGGCAAATTACATATAAAAACTAAGGAATTAATTACATTACATACCTTATTAATTAATTTTAAGTAACTAGTTTAAATTTCACACTATTTCTACTTTACAAGAAAGGTACATATTAGCAATAGTTAACGATTTGTTGTTTAAACTTACCTACGTAGTTGCAAAACATTGTACTTTTTAATTGAAACAGTGTTAGGTCATGCCGGCTAATTAATCATAAGAAGGTACTTATAGTATAGTTTTTTAATCTGTCGGATGTTCTTGGGTATCCTAATGATCGTTCCCTATATTATAAGTAATAATGAAATTGTTAAGTAAATGACATGTTTCAAATACTTAATAGGTACTTATGTAAATATAATAGGTATTCAAATCATTAGGTAGGCATTTAAGTAGGTATTTATGTTTCTAATTAACAATTAGATGTTTGCGAGCTGTGTAAGTTAGAAGGCTCTAGTTTGAAGGACGTTTCTGGACTGTATTCGTCTGGCGGCGGCTTTTCCGAGTCCAGACCTAAGGCAAGGTTGTCGTGTCCATACGTGAGAGTGGGCGAGTCGCTGTAGAACACACCGCCCGCTAGTTCTGAGAGTCGCCGACGACGGCGCATGTCCTTGTCGTCAGCCATGCTCGGCGGCCGAACGCTCGAGCTACGCCTCCTTTCAGATCCCAATCTGGTTGGTATTCTCAATTTTTTCTGAGAGAAAATATAGTGCAATTAAGTACTTACATAAAAGATAAGAACTTTATTATCGTTTTAGGTTTCGATTTGAGTAGGCATTTTATGATTGTTATTTTTAGGGTTCCGTACCCAAAGGGTAAACACGGGATCCTATTATCGAGACTTCGCTGTCCGTCCGTCCATCTGTCACCCCAGGCTGTATCTCAAGAACGGTGATAGCTATTTTTCATATTTCTATTGCTGTTATAAGTAACAACAAATACTAAAAACAAAATAAAATAAATATTTAAGAGGGGCTCCCATACAACAAACGCGTTTTTTTTTTGCCGTTTTTTGGTACGGAACCCTTAGTGTGCGAGCACTTAGCCAGTTTTTTTTATATCTTTAACGTAAGTTGCATTGCACTTTAGTAGTAAAAAAATCCTGTTTATGTATGGAGTGAGTCCGCGTCAATAGTGCAACGGGTGGGGACCTCACAATCGCCAGACCGAGATGCCGATGGCATAACTATTGAGCTATTGCTGCTATAATTATAGTAGATGTAGAATGTTAAAAAATCTTCGTATTACTTAGGGACTTACTGGAATGATTAAGTAGTCAAGATATTTGTAACATTCAAACTAGGCACTTACTTTCCAATTGTTTGGCAAGGAGTTTAGAAGATTGACAACGGGCGGAGATATCAAATCAATGGGCACATGTCCAGGGTCCGTGGCACCTGTAGCAAACGACACCACCAGCCCCACTAGCAGCGTCGCAAAGCATCCTATTCCGGAGTACCACAGGTACGACACCCGGAACAACCAGAACACTGCCTCATCATGGAATTCTCTGAAAATAAGGTAGCAAAGGTAAGTCGAGCGGCGATGTTGCAGTTTGCCATGATTTGATTTCTAAATACCTATACTTAGATCAAATCTCTAGCTAGAAGAACCTAACTCTTAGTACTACCTATGAATTAATCTAGTAGATTTCTTACAGTTTCCGCTAGGCTAGGTAACTAGGTAGGTATTTCGTTTTTTATAGTAGATATATTTTTTAAGTAACTAAGTACACCTAACCCACTTACCTACCTTAAAGTTACTTTCTACAGCTTAAATATAGGCATGTTAGGTGCATATACATTATACACCCTTATTTTGAAATGATGGGACTTATTAAAATCAGAATATCTGTAGCAGTAACTGAATACATATATCCAATAAAAATATCAAAAATGATAGTCGATTACTTATCTTTAAAAAATACTAAATAAATGTCGTATTACCAGACGGCATACTAGCTATCAAGTATTCTGTGACGGCTCGGGTCGATGACCGCGCTCAGCTGTGTATCGCAGCGTTCGCCTGTTGTTCGGTGTAGAATAACAATAAAATTCGGCGGGATTTTGAAAAACTTTGACTTATCATAACTTTTTAAATAAAAGCAAAAGATAAAAACTAACTTCACTATTATATTGTCACCCGTCGTTTACATTAGTTGTGTGATTAAGTATCTCGAATTCAAAATAGGGGTGTATACTATCAATTATTTACATGGGCTCTAAAGGCAGTGTGATATTGTTATCGAGGCACCCTGCAGTGGAGGGCGGCAGTCGATGAGCTGGAACCTGCGCTAGCTGAGCTCCCCCTCCCGCAACCACCACCAGCAACAAGCCAACTATACCACCAGTTACAGCACCCTGTATACGAAAAGCAAAACATATAAAGAAAAAAACATCATTTGGTAAGTCCCTACACTACACCTATTACTTTATTAATATGCGTACCTATGTACCATGTGTATTTTATGATTGAGGTCGATAATAATAAGATCAAATAGGATTTTGAAAAATGCATTCAATATTTTCGCCTCAGCCAGGACTTGAACCCGGAACCATGCTGAACCATAACCATAGCACCGCTCTTCCAATTGAGCTGCCGAGGCTTCAAGTCAACTGGTCGAAAATCTTGAACGCTTGGTATTACAGTCTTAGAAATTTCTCTCTATTTTTCTATCATCCCTGGAACTTTAACAAGTCTGTTAGTTTGATGATAAGTACTAAGTATGGATAAGGCTTACTTTGGCATTTGCCCAAGGAAACAACATTCCCAGGGAGAATAGTCCGAGTGAGACTCCTCCCGCCATACCGTTGAATGACAAAGCAAGTTGAAGTACTGGGCCCAGGTGTTCTATCGCAAACACCAGCCCAAACGATATCACACCACAGGCTAGGCAGACCCATCTTGCAATCTGTAAAAAAGTAAAGTAGAAAGAAGTGAAGGAAGGGGACGTCCATGAGGAAGGGTCTCCTCGCCTTCTTTCTCTTCTCTTCCTTTCCTTCTCTTCCTTGGGTTCCGGACCTCTCACTGATTCAAAACGCAGTTTATAGCTAATACTTCGTCGCTATTCTCTGAGAGTGTGGCAATTAGCCCTGGTCAAGTCTGTGTAATAATCAGTCTTGCTCTACCACTATCAAAAACAAAAATTATATAGAACTTACCAAAGCCCCTTTATTTTCGGGTAAAGTTATACCAAGTAATCCATTCGCCAAATCTTGACACGCTATCGCAGCCAAGGAATTTAACGCGGCTGCTACAGTCCTATAAAATCAAGATAAGGTTTACAATTAAGTACTTACCTACTTATTAGTTCCTTTCAACGGCAAATCCCCCCCCCCTCCCAGTAAGTACTTACAGTTAATGTATAAATGAATAATATAAACATATACCCCATATGTATATCTAAACTATTAGAATTTTAATAGGTAAGTACCTACCTATCTAAGTTTTCTATGGATAACAATTAACACATAAAAACTGCAAGAAATTACCATAAACAAAACCATGTAAGTTAGTATGCTATTGTAAGTATATTTTATTAGCATTTGAATCACAATTCGCGAATTGCAGACCGCTATCTTCAAATTGAAACCGGCGTACCAACTGGTCTTTTCTGGTTAAATCCTCGTACTGTTATAAAGTCCTGGCTTAGTCAGTAATAATAAAGCGTGCAATGGAGATGAGTGAGTGTTGTAGATATTGTGTAATATTTTAAATGAAGATTTTATATGAAAAGTTAGAAATATGTGAAAATTTTTACTATTGTGTTTACCCAAGACTTGCTGCAAATATTCCTGCTACAAAAAACCCAGGGACTCCACGTGTGCCGCCTAGTTCTCGGACGACGTACAACGGAAGGAGGCGGTCTGATGCGTTGATTGCTCCAACCTAAGGTAATTAATTAATTAACTGACCAATAATACTTTAGTGCCAATATAAATACCTATGTCGTAAGTAGTTCTATTGATCTCAACCTTAGCTCTAGCTCCAATAGCTCTTTAATCACGGGTATTATTATATGGGTATCTATGTACATAATAAGTATACTTAGGTACTTACTTGTTTATGACTTTATGTAATTGCAATACGCTTCGAATACTTAGCACATAGTAACTACATTTTTACATGTAGATTGATAAACGGATTCATTCAAATTCAATCACGTAAAAATCGGGTACAGCCTGCTTAAATAGTTTAAAGTACTTATACTAAATACCTACATTAAAAAACCGTCGTGAAGAGCTATAGCTCTTCACTAATTCAATAAACGTTTTATTTAATGTATTTACTTACCTGAATTGGATCGCAGTCGGCGTAATGTAATGCTAATATGGCGCCAGTGATGAAATTAACGGAGTATACGCCGATGAGTCCGAATGCCGACACCCAGAGCGCGATCCTCACTTGTCCAATGCGTTCCACTGACAGGTACTTCTGTACCGAGGCCTGGTTCGCACAGAACATGCTGGTCCAGTACATGGTGCCACCCACCACCACTGACCAGAATGAGTGACGGACAGTCGGGTCCGGATTCATGCTACAATTCAAAGAAAAGTGTAAAGTTATATTTACTTATACATATATAGGTCAGTCAAAAATGTATAGAGTGCCCTAAACAGAAACTAGAGGCCAATTTTGGCAAACTAAAATAGAATTTTAAAAAATCACCCCAACTCAATTCGGGGTAGGCTCAAACCACTCGGTGGGAACATTATATGACCTGATAATGATGAATTGGAAATTTAACAAGTTAGGTAGGTACTTTTTTGCAAACCTTGAAACATACAGTTACTAATATATTGTTAGATATTTAGTATCTGTCAAACAAAATATTTGCCAAATATAGTATTTCGTTAATCACCAATGAATTCTAAAAGTAATGGCTTAATTGTTTTGAAACTTAGTTTCGTCATGTTAATTTATGTGTAATTGCGTATGTAGGTACCTATCTGAGCTTTTGATATGTAGGTAATTCAATTAGCTACAAATTACACAAACACTCATAATATCCTACATAAACTGCGGATTAAATAACGAAACATTTGTTAATGAGTAGTCTAGAGCCGGTACGTATGATAAGTTTTACTTAATCAGAAACCACAAATAGAAAACTATGTAATGTTTTATGTCATATTTAACTCTATTATATTTAAACGGTTCTTTTTAATTTTAGCTTTTATTTACAAGAATACTTCAAATGGTGAACGTTCAAATAGTAAATCAAAAATGGACCATTAAGAATTTTACGAGATTAATAACCAAGTACCAAACTACTAGTTTCTGGTATGCAAATAATTTCATATCGCATCAATCGATCAGCATTTTTTATACTATGTAACAGTACTTACATGCGTTCCAATCTCAATTAACAACTACTAAAACTACGATAGTTTACTTAATTAATATTTAGGCGCGGCTGTCTGAGAAGCAAACAGGGTTGTGGGTAAATTTTTTTTAGATTACATAATCGATGAACATACCTGTTTTTTTGCTTCGAGAGTAGGTAGGTAAGTACATAGTTTAGTTAAAAGTGACAGATATAATTTTAACTGCGAAGTGCATACTTATTCCTCAATTTATTTTGGCCACAATATTGTTTGCAGCAAAATATCACCAGGTTAGGTAAACAAAATCCTAACTAGTCCTAACTAATATTATAAATGCGAAAGTAACTCTGTCTGTCTGTCTTTCTGTCCGTCTGTCTTTCTATCTGTCTGTCTTTCTGTCTGTCTGTCTGTTACCTTCTCACGGCTAAACTACTGAACCGATTGACTTGTTTGGAAAAAAAATTGTCCGGGAAAGAACATAGGATACTTTTTATTCCGAAATTCCCAAGGAAACGGGAACTACGCGGGGAAACCGCGGGGCGCTGCTAGTAGTAAATAATTCAGAAATAAGCATCCACCTAAAAATAACATTATACGTATGCCCCATTCAAATCCAGATTCTCTGTTAAATTCAATAGTTTAGTTTTTTATTAGACATCAGGCCTTGTCAAGTAAATAGGCAAGTACATAACCCTAGTGATAATTAAGTAAGAGATAATTACTCAAAGAAATGGAGTCTGTCCGTCCGCCATGCGTACTCCCACACTCGATTCATGCCACCCACTTGAGCAGCTCCCATTATTAGCACTACGGCCAAAGATCCTAACAGCACGGCTGATTGAAAAGAATCTGTCATTATCACAGCTTTCATTCCACCCTATGAAAATAAATAACAATTAGATGGTAATTTTAATAGAAGTTAGAGGTATCCTAACCTATGGAAGGGAAAGTGATTGTCAGAAAAATCATGATTTGTGTAGATCCACGGAGGTAAATCTTTTGCCCAAGAACAAAACACCCTCAACCGCGACTCTCCTGGGTCAAGTGCAGCCAAAGCAGCGGGCTAATTTACCACGGTCAGGCACTCTGGGCACTTACTAGCCCTTGGGGTTTTAGACTATCCCAAGTAGCAAAAATAGAATTTGTGTGGTTGACTGTAATATCTGTGAGTCACAAATTAATTCTACGTCAAGTAACTCTACATCTTTATCTATAAGTATAGTAGACTAGATTGTAGGTACAATAAAAAGGGCTTTTAGGGCATTAATTATTTCACTTACCTGGGAGGCGTAGAAAATGCATACAATATACACCAAGGACACAGCTAAATATGTATTCAGACCTGTAACTGTAAATGACGTAAGAATAAGAAAATAGCCCTTTAATAATCGTTAATCTGCCTAGCTTGGTTAAAACTTAGGTTAAAAATAGGACGAAGGTAGGTACTTATATAGTATGTATGAAGACAAAATTTTCAAATTAACAGCCTGAGAAAACTTTCATTTAATACGCGTTGTATTGTGAAATAACATAAATTATGACATAGCGCATTATGATTTAGAGAACTAAATCACGCACAGAACTGTTATGACATAATCGGTAGACATTATGATGGTCAGTTAAATTACAGGTTGGAAAATATCGCTTACGGGCGCGTGAGTATCAACGGCCATGTTGGTCAACAATGCAGCATGCATAACATGCATTCTACCGATCGCATTCGATGCAAGTCAATAAATAAGGTTATGATAGCCCATTGGCAAAGTTTAGTGTATATCTTGAGTGCCATATCGCGAATAAAGTGATAGTTGTAAACCATTGACGACCTGTTTAGCAATACGAAGCTGCGATGAATACCTGAGTACCTGTGTTATGAAATAAACCAATAAAATCAAATACATATATATGTGTAAGTAATAATAATTAGCATAAAATGTATTTTGATTATTAATTTTTTATTACGAAATTAATTAAATTTCGTCAATGGCATTGTATTTCGGAACATTAGAATACAATAGAATGTTTTGAGTTCTAAATTAATTATTTCGTATATTATTACCCGAAATCTAGATAAACATTTATTTAAAACCTATAGGTACTTACTATCTAAGAAAGTTACTATGATAGGAGCCAGTGAAGTGACCCGTAACAGTCAATAGTTTGGTACTTAAATTTTTATGACATTCTAGGTATGGATCAGGCATGCAGCATACCTTAAATTGACCACAAATTTGGTCACGCTTCTATTGCAAAATATCTATTGACATTGACTATCTAAATGAAATTAGAATACAAAGACCGACGTGTTACCGCTTTCATAACCCGGACTATCGAATTCTTTGAGAATAACAATGTACACACATAAGCATATTTTATTAATAAATAGGTAGTTAGAACTTTTCGATTAAATGCAGATTGTTAGTATATACTTATCTACATTATAAACTGATACGTAAGTATCTTTATTTCTCAAAAGCAACTTTGAAGCAATTTGTGCCAAAACGTTCGTAACTGTTACGCTAATGATATTAGGTAAATAATAGCTTTAGATTTAATAGCCGTGTAATAATGATGAAATTACATGCGCTATAAATAATGGTCGTTCATTTTAAAAACGAAATCTCTTTCGTGGCCCTTACAAAATATGTACTGATGTTTACTCATCGTTTTTTAAACAGATAAATCTTTGCGGTTATTATACCCATTATACAGGAATGTGGTCAAAGATTCCTCTTTTATGAACCCGGAATAATGACTAGTTATAGGAACGAGTCTATGATTAATGTGCACGTACGATGTGAGGTTGACTTACCATCTGATAGCGCAAGTGCCGGAGCATATACGGCCACAGCCGTGTACAATATCATTTGCAACATATACAATGCACTCGCGTACACGCGGATTGACTTGCAGAAACGGACTTCCTGTAAATTATTATACATAGTAACGTAATCTAAACACACATTACGGCGCGTACACATAGAACATCCGTTTTACAGGATCCTTTTTAACTGATCCGTCGCTACTGGAGGTAATATTCACACAGCATTTACAGGACCGATTTTAACAGATCCGACGCTACTGGAGGTAATATTCACACAGCATTTACAGGACCGATTTTAACAGATCCGACGCTACTGGACTTTCGTTCTTCAGTGCATCGCCTACTTTCTACGAGAATGGACGTTGTCGTGTTGTATTGGTACTATCGTCGTCTGCGGCGGAGGAAGCCCCGGCGTTATTGGATACATCCACTATTAAGGCAAAGATTTTGTCGTGGTGCTGTTGTGCGTCAGCTGAAAGAAGACGAATCTAAATTTTTTACTTATTTCCGAATGACGACGTCTACTTTTGATGACCTTCTTAAACGATTAGAAAAGGATTTAAAAAAGAGAGACACAAACTGGAGGAAAAGCTTGTGCCCTGAAGTAAAACAAGCGATATTTTTAAGGTAAGAACTTTAATTTTTGTTATTATCAATTAAAATTTAAAATGACAAAAAGGTTTACAAAAATGAAGATTTATTTCAAAACATAGACAGATCTGGCAAGTCTGACTCCTGGCTGAATGTAGATTCTACTGATGGCGAACCTTCTACTGATGGTGTAGAGTCAAGATGATGTGGCCTACTAAAATAACCTTGGGTGTGGTAGTGAGGAGTGCTAGAACTTTGTGAATATGGAGGCCACTCGTAGTTTGACTGACCATATCTTCTACTTTTAATATTTTGTAAAAGGTTTATCACTCCAGACTGAAATTCTAAAATTTGATCGCCATTAAGTGAAGCCAGTTGCGGCAAAATACCTTTGAAGAACGATAAATTGGGATCTTCAAACTCATTTTTACTTTTTTTTAACTGATCATTCATGTATTCAATCATTTTGGCGTCTACTTCATTCACATTTCTTTTGATTGCCTTGCGTTGCGGCGGGGCTAAATTTTGTCTTTCCTTTTGTCTGTCACTACCACTTTGTTCCGTAATCTGATCAGGTTCATCTTCGTTGTCTTTATTACTTTCTACTGTTTCCGTGATGTTGTCATTAGCAGGGACGTTCTCGTGTGTATCACCTGGGGTGACAACTTTTTTCAAAAATAACATTTGATTGTGATATTTGTAAGGCTTGGTATTTGAGGCAGCAGCTCCAGATTTCTTCAATTTCTTTTTCTCACTCAATGTTCGTATCCAGGCATCTCTAGTCGAATTCCATTTTTTTATAACATATTTTCCTGAAGCAAGTAAATAATAATATAAGATGGTTGTCAATAGCTTAGTAAGTGAAAGGCGAATAAGAAGGTAGAATAGACTTGTCAGTAATTAATTACCATATTGGTCAGTGGATAAGTCAAATTGACAGTGCAAGAACTAATCGGTCAGTAAATAATGGGAAGCAAAAAAGTATTACTAATGTTTAAATCAATTTATTTTAATTAGGTAATTTTATAATTTAGTTCAGTTCAGTTTAATTTTATTTTATTTATGTACTATATAAGTATGAGTTTTGATTTACGACTTTGCTAAAAACTCTCATAAAAATTTCGACTTTCCATACAAAATTTGTTGGTCACTATAATATTTTATAGTTTTATAATAAAACAAGACTTATTCATCAAGCCATCTTTAATAGTCTGACCATAGAGAAGTACCTCTACGAAACATAGACATATACATAATCAGTAATAGACAAAATTAACTAAAACTAAACCCTTACAGTCACTAACGTTACTTTGTATGGGAAGTCAATATATGTGTAATAATATAGTAATTGATTAATTTATTTTTTTTAGGTATGCAGCGTCTGGGTGTACATTTCAAGAACTTTATTACGTCTTTCGTGTCGGTGTGTCAACTATAAGCAACATTATTAAGGAAGTTACACGATGCATATGGAACAACTTGAATGACGAGTTTATGCGACTTCCTACAACAGTGAGTGAATGGGAGCATATATCAAATGGATTCGACACAAAAGCAAATTTTCCCCACTGTTTAGGAGCAGTGGACGGTAAACACATCAGACTTCGAAAACCAGCAAAAAGTGGCTCAATGTACCTAAATTACAAAGACTTTTTTTCCATCATATTATTAGCGATCGTAGACTCTGACTATCGTTTTCTATATGTTAGTATTGGGTCGTATGGAAAAGAATGCGATTCATCAATATTCAAGGAGTCGACATTTTGGAAAATGATGCTAGATGGCAGTTTACAAATACCAGAACCTAGCCCATTAATAACAGGCTCAGAAACGAGAGTTCCCTACGTCATAATCGGCGATGAAGGTTTCGGTTTACACGAAAATTTAATGAGGCCATTTAGCGGGACGCATTTAGACGTAAATAAGCGAATATATAACTATCGTTTGACCAGAGCTAGACGATACGTTGAATGTGCATTTGGTATTCTTGCTAATAAGTGGAGAGTATTCCACCGGCCTCTAGACGTCAACAAAACAACAGCTATATGGATAGTTAAGGCATGTACCGTTCTACACAACTTTGTAAGGGAAAAAGAGGGCTTAAAGGATGGCAACACATCCGAATCTGAAGCATTTCATTTCAATAGCCTACCTGATGATGAAACGCTACGAGGTGGTCGAACTGCAAATTCAGTTCGAACGGAATTCGAAAACTATTTCGTGTCCGAATCTGGGTCAGTTTCTTGGCAGAATGAAGCTTTTTAAAATAAAAAACAATGTCTCCATTACAATATAAAATAAATACTTACCAAATTCTTGTCTTTCTTTTTGTTCCATAGCTTCAAAATCCTCCTTTAGAATACCGCATATTTCGCGCCAAGCTGCGGTTTTTGCAATTTTATCTTTATAAATCTCCAGTGTTTTGTCCCAAAGAACTGGTCTACTTTCAACACAATTTATCAAAACTTCTTGCTCAACATATTTTTCAAACGCCTTGCTTGCCATGATTATGATAGCACTGGACACGTGCACTACTCTAGGAATGAAACCGGCAAATGGCGGCTGTGTGTAGCACATCGCACCCCGCGCACCCCCGTGCAAAGCCTCGTGCGGTTTCAATCCGATAAAACGGATTAGTATAGTATTACTGGATCCGGAATACTGTGTGAACTGGCTCATACAACTACATACGCTAATAACATATACGTTTAAACGGACCTGTAAAACGGATTGCTGCTTATTTTGTCGGATCAGTATTTTTTACTGGATCCGGAATACTGTATTCTGTATGAACTCGCTCATACAACTACATACGCTAATAACATATACGTTTAAACGGACCTGTAAAACGGATGTTCTATGTGTACGCGCCCTTACACAGATACTTCCATTGTTCCCTGTTAAATATGTGTCGTTTGTAGACAGACATTAAATAAGTAATTGAATTACCAAATATTCATAACATGAAGTAAGACGAAGCCTCATAAACACAGGCAGGTAAAGTTGACTGGCGATAGGAACAATAATGACAAAAGCAACACAAATCATCCAGAATTGTGCGCCTGCCATATACATCTCTGCCGGATTTCCTAATAGTTCTATAGCCGTCACAAAACTGCAACAAAAAGTTATTGATTTTCACCTTAACTCCACAAACGCAACCAACTTTAATATGGTACTTCTTACGGTAACTTATGATTACCTGGCTGCTAGACTCATTGCTGTAGGAAATGTGCCCATCGAAGATCCTCCCAGAAGAAAGTCATCACCACTAGTTGGTTTTTCTCCAAAGTATCCGTAAAAAACTCCAATAGCGCAAGAGATGATGAGCATGCTTGCCAAAACGCTATAATCTTCCCAATGGAATAATTCACTAGTTGGGATCTCATTGTTATTTGATAAATTTGTGTATGAGGTATTTGGTTCTACAGTTGTTAAACTAGGAGATGCTGCTGCTAATGTCAAATGCGATGATAAACATACAAAAAATACCTGAAATAAAATCGACAAAATATAAGTTGACCCTATGTTTTCATAGGTAGGTTTATTAATAACTTCAAAGAACGTTTTATTAATAACTATTCTTTAATTTGTTGTGTAGGCTGATGGAAAAACAACGGTTTCGCTTATTCATCTAGTCTCTTTTATTAATTAGAAAAATACACTTCAATTGCCATCTAAGTGATTAACAGGCATCTGTTGATGTTAGATAAATAACGCACCTACACTGTGTTCTATGTGCTGCGCCGATACATTGTAGATACATACTTTAAAATATAAAAGCTGAGTTTTAGTTAAATGCTTATAAATAACTTGATATCATTATAAATGTTCCATCTTGTTACTAAGTTAACTACCTATGTAATCATTGCATAATTTATATAATTATAATAATTTTATATAACATTTTCTGATAAGGATTTTTCCTTGAAATTACTTAAATAAACCGTGAGGAATAGTTAAAGTATGATACGGTTAATTATATAATATAGAGTAATAAACAATGACCGATAAATGTTGATATTTAACGGCTTTGAGTATGGTGCGGTGGAGCAGCGGCGATGGTGGGCTCAGAGCGGGTCGATAAGGATGGTCGGTGAGAGGCGGAACAATCCGGTTCGGTCCTCGTTTGAACTTCCTCAATCCGGATGGCTCCGGGCAGGGCTACGGCTCATTTCACATAACACGCTTACTAGGGATCTGCGTGTGTCACACCACACCACATTCCTACTAATTTATAATTAAGAATTGTTGTTGATGTTGATGATCTTGTTTTGAACTCATCTAACGTTTAAGATCATATTGCCCTTCCCTTTTAAAATGTTTCATAGAGAAGTTGGTGCTCAATTTATTTTTTAGGGATATGCCGCCGCATTCATTTGATTTAATAAAATTAATATATCAGGTGGCAGTATTAAGTACTATGAAAAAACTAAACTGATACTTATTAGATTATATTAAGAAACGAATTCATTTTTAAGTTAATTTCTAATGGTATAAACAACGACAGGGTAACAGAAAACAGTTTATTCCTAATCGTCCCCCTGAAACCGCATCCTCAGGAGAACGGTTGCATGCAATTCCAAAAAGAATCTAGGCCCAACCATCCTCTCGATGGTCTGTTGGGCATAAAAACACATTTTATTTTAAAATTTTAAACCGAAACTACGGGAGTAATAGTACCAGTTGCTCAGCTAGTTTACGAATAACGTGTTGAAGTGTATCAGAAACCTGAGTTATTTAGCCACATGTCTGTCTCTAAGTACCAATTGGTTTGAACGAAAACAATATAATATGCCAGAATAAAGTAAGGTTCTCGAAAAACAAGAGAATTACTCATCTATCTACTAACTATAAATCTTATTGTGATCGTACCCGATGCGAAAAGAAAAGGTTATGAAAAAAATATGTAAGTACTTATGAGAAAATTATGTCGATTATCAACAACCAGGTGATTATAATTCGTGCTGTGTTGTAAATTGGCACATGATTATCACAGTTATACATCGCGGAATCTAGATGAACCTACTGTAAAGTCCTCAAGGGTGGGGGCTGGGCTGAGAATGTAAGGAGGGTTGAAGGTACCTTTTATCAGATTAGCAATTTTTTTTTTAAATATGGTACTTACCTTCATCCCCCTCTTTCACCCCCAGCTACCCTTGAGGACTTTAAGTATGTTCGTCTGAATACCGAAACTATAAGTATAACTGTAAGTACCTATTTTCAAAACGAAATATTTCCTCTGATTATCTTAAACTAAGGCACCCCGGTAAAAATGTATTTATATTTTATAGCCATAGGTTACCTATGGCTGTAAATTTATAGAAGATACTAATTGATTGACAGATATTCTTTGTTATAAAATTCCCATTCATAAACTATGAAAGTATATGTACTTAGCTCAAATCAAACTTTACAATAAAATCATTCGTCATGTATGGTAATGGCATAAATCCTTTCTGAATAACAAAAACTACTCAAATTATATTTCCGACTAGGGTGTAAAACAAATAACATAAGTATTTTAAAATAAAGAAAAAATAATGAGTGAGCAGAGTACTTAAGTAAAACTAAACTTTTACTTTATGAAATTTTAGATTTCGATTTATGATGATTGATTACACAAACTCACTCAGTTCGTGATAATGCAACATGTCAGAGGTTATTCGTGAAGTGGTTAATTAAAATAGTTAAGAAAAAATACGGAGGTTTTATTTTATTTTTGTACTCGTACGTCATTGAAAATTGCGAAAGTGTGTTTAGCGTAATTGAGCGAGAAATACTTAAAACTTAATAAAGTATGCAACAGCAATTATTTCAAATAAGTTATAATAAGTTTTTTAAATGTAGAAAATACAATAAGTATACAAATGAATACTAAAGATACAATTATATACACCTTGGGCTATTTTCCTTTTAACTTTTCAATAAATAAGTATAAGTACATAGACCTATGAACTTATATAGATTCTTAGGTTTACCTATATAGATTCTTATTTATTAACACACCACTTACCTTGACAGATGTTCTTAGTTTAATTTTGTTTCTTTTACTGGTACGTAGCACATCCATTGTAAAATATTACAATAGTCAGATTCCTGGTATTATGTATAGCGCGATGATTGTGTAGGGAAATTCAGCTAGCGCGTATCGAACTTGTCCACAGTGCACTGAGGGCTTGAGACGTTCCGGACATCTGCGTGTATATACACTAATCAATTAAATTGATAGTGACTAACACGGACTCGTCACCAAAACTTTACAATTACTTTTAATAGCTGCAATGCAACTCGTATAGATTTGTAAATAAATACAAAAACCTATTTTCCAAACCACATAGGTAAGTACATAAATATAAAGAAAAATGATCTAGAGACCATTATTTTCATTTCATTAGAAGGTATCAATTGAAATTTAGTTGATACGAATGCTATCTATTAATCATGCCATTTGTAAAGGAAGATATTAATAATTTAAGAACGACATTATAGTCAATGTAACCAAGTATTTTAGGCAATCTTCTATGATTATGGTATTATTAGGTGTAAGAAGAATTTTCCTGAGAAGATAATATAATTGTATACCCATACAACCAGTTTATTGGAAGAGATAGTCACTTGCATACCTTCCTAGTATTTCCACAGTGAGGTCAGTGAGGGGTCAGTTATTCCCATATAGTTGAACATATAAGTAGTTATAATGGTTAGAATAAACGTCTACGCACTTTAATATTCACGCACTTAGCAATATTATTGCCCTAACACTTTGTTCCCACTCGAATCAATTGATTTGTTACTGAAACAGATTTTGCTTTTATTATTTTAGTACATTTTCATAAAAAATGCTTAAAGAGCAAACGAATAATAATGTTAGCGTTGGTAATACATCTAAGATTATCATCGACACAACTGAAGATAATATCCGTTGCAAGAGATAATAATAGGTAGTAAACTGTAATTAAAAGTTAATTTAATTCCATTCCAACGAAGAAAGAATAGACAATGATTGGACTAGGTACTTTGTAAGTAGGTATGTGGATTATAATTAAATTACTGAACTTTAATTTAGAATTCAAAATTTATAATAAAACGTCCTATATTTAAATTTTTATCATATCATAAGTACTTACATAAATAAAGCAACTTTAAAAAATGACACAAAATTCTTTGCAATAAGTATGACTGGTATTTTTTATCGTAAGTAATTTTAACATAACTTCAAATCGGTTTTCCTAAGTTAGTGCAGGTAAATTAACATTTACAGCTGAAAGCAATTTACACAACACAACCGTTGAAATTAATATTTCGTTTGAAATGCGATAGCGAAAGCTATATAATTGGTTAAGTACGTATACCATTGTTATACCTAGTTCATTCGTTTTCTTTCTATATTTATAGGTACCTATAATAGTCATATCTACTTTACTTATTTATATACTTATAACCTATTTATTATAAATATTAAGACTATTCAGAGGAGATCTTATCAACCTGTAGGTATTATATTATATGAATAATACTTATACCCACTTATAATGTACACTTTCAAGTAGGTACCTAATTTACATATTATTTTTTCTGAGATAATACCTATAGGTATTATCTTTATTTAACTATAAATACAATAAGTACATATTATAATATGTATTTTGTTTAACATTAACGTAGAGTAAATAAACTGTACTTAATTCAAATTGTAAAAAATATATGTACTTATGTAAGGTCAACCGGGGCTATTGCGTACCATTTTTCGATCACTCTAAGTTAACATCATATTTTGAGCTAAATTATGTTATTATGCTCTTATTGAAACTGTAGTCCAATAATATGGCTTTTTCTGTATAAAATACCAGGGATGCTTTTTTTGCCGGACTTTTAAAAATATGTAAAATTCACTGTTTCTTTTTAATTGTCTTTTTTGACGCATTTACCCCGTTTTGGGGCGAATGCATCTTTCTTGAATAAATACTTTTTTACTAAACTTTTCGTGAGGAAAACAAAGTAGTTTTATTCCGGTCAAGTATATGTATCGAGGATTGACGGTTAAGCTTGACAAAAAGAATATTTGACGAAATTAGAACAAATTTGGGAAAAATGGGGCAAATGCGTCTAATTTAGACAGACGCATTAGCCCCGTAGCAGATCCAGATGTTGTCAACCTTGTACTTGGGTAGCTCGAGCTTACTATCTCTGTAAATGTATGCAGCTGCGGTTGTCAAAAATGGTTGCGCCCTATTCTAAAATGAAGCGATTTTTCATATAAGGTAAATTTAGTTCCATAAAACGAAGCTTTTAATAAACTATATGTAATTTTACATTATCATGTGACAAAAGAGTGCAAAAAATTATAAAATTTAATCGTCGTCAACGAAAGAAGAGAATGATCACTTTTTCTTCTACTTTAGTGTCGTCACTTTTGCTACCTTGATCTTCTTCAGCCAATTGCCATGGCCTTGAATGGTCTTTGTAGTATAAAGTTTTGAAAATCATATTTAGTTACTTAAGTGTTTATTAATATCAATTCCATATCAAGTAAGTAATTTATAGTTTATTTATTTAACTGAAATAATATATCATTTTCATTTTAAAATTTGCAGTCAGTAAAAAGGTTGACAGTATCTGTTTTGGGGCAAATGCGTGGCATTAGACGCTATTGCCCCATATGTGCAGTCGCATTTACCTCAAAAGAATACTCCTAAACTTGAAAATATAAATGTAATTATTTCTCCAAATAATGCCATTTCTTTAAAAATAACCGTATTTTTAAATCAACACATTGACCATTCTTTACAATCAGTATTGACAAAAATCAACCAATTTAAGAAAACCTAAAATAAATATGGATTTGGTGACTCACCTCTCACAATGTCAACTTCGCCAAAAATGCTCCATTTACAAAATGGCTAAATACTTGAAAAGTGAAGTAGAGAGCCATTTGCTCGGACTTTATGTAGCTGTATTTCGTAAACAAATTAAACAAATGCTACGAGATGGCAGTAATTAATAAAGAATGAATAGTTTTTGAATAATTTCGAAAATACGCATTTGCCCCAAAGACGCAATAGCCCCGGTTGACCTTATATAGGTACATAAGCATTCCACCGTATTATCAAAACCATTTATGTCTCTTCTTCTAATTTTGTCCATTCTGCGCTCTAGGTACTGCTCTATAAGTATTTTTTTCAAAGTTTAATATTATAACTTAGTTACAGAGATACCTATACAGATATTACTTTAACTATGTGTTTATATTCCTAGGAACATTGTAAAATAATTGAGAATGTAGTACCTATTTGCTTGAGAAATATTGAAATCGGTTAGTTAGGTGAAGGTTGTACTAAATTAAGAATTGTGATGAGGCTGCTTCCTTGCCGGCGCACGCCTCTACGCCCGCGGCGCGGGGCTGTGGTGTGTCGGTGCGGTGGTAGGGCGATGCGTGAACAGTGAGCACCATCATTCTGCATTGCGCAAGCCATGAGAGTCATCGAAAGTGCCCCCTCCCCCGGATATGGAGCGAACATCTCTTATAAACACAGGTGGTGCCTTGTTACTGGACACTGCTCTGTCTATACTCGTGTTAAACGTTGCCAGGATGTGTGAAAAAATGGTAGGTGTCCGTGACATAGTGAACTATTCTCGGCCTAGTGATCTGAACGGTCGCGGTGGTGATACCTGAAATGTATTGAACGACAGTGTGTCCATGAGTGCAATATTTGACCAGGAGTTGTTAAATAATGTATTATATAACCATAACCCTTTTACGATCCTGTTAATAAAGGGTGATCATTAATTTGTGTGCAGGTGCTGAGATCGTTTATCGTGGCGGCGGTGGTAGCGTGCGTGGTTGCGCGGCCGGAACCACCCAGCTCTTACGGACCTCCATCGACCTCCTATGGTGCTCCCGCTCCTCAGTATGGCCCCCCTCAGCAACCCATAGTTCATAAGCACGTGTACGTACATGTACCACCTCCTGACAATGAGCTGCCGGCGCCGAGGAAACAAATCTACGTGCCCCCTCCACAGAAACACTATAAGATTGTGTTCATTAAGGCTCCAACTCCGCCAACACCCACTGCACCCATAATCCCGGTTCAGCCTCAGAATGAAGAGAAGACTCTCGTATACGTGTTGGTAAAGAAACCAGAGGAACAGCCAGACATTGTCATTCCAACACCAGCGCCCACTCAACCTGCCAAACCAGAGGTTTACTTCATCAGATATAAGACGCAGGTTAGTAAACATTCTATTTTATAGAAATTCCTTTGGTAGACGCAATGATGTTTATGGTCAAGTTCGTTTAAGTGTAGGTAGTTGTTTACTATATAGGTAAATAATATTAACTAAGATTAATGAAAGGTTTTAGCCTCTACCTTATCTAATTGAAAGTATTTGCAACCTATTCAAATATCTTAATTACCCTGTTATGTCAGTAACGATCTTTCTGTTTGGTAATTTTAATTAGTTTGTTTAAATATCGTTGTAAGAGTAGACTGTAAATGTCTTAATAACGTGAGTACATCTTCGTTCGTCTGCTCTACTCATATAAGTAATTTACTTAGTTTTAGGTACTAGTTTGATTAATTAGGTACGGAAAATGAAGAAAATGAAAATTCATAAGATCTTTGTGCTTAGAGATATGTTAGTACGTATATGTACGTCGTCTTGTGAAAGTGTGTTATAAAAATAAACGTTTCCTGGAACAACCTCGTCAGGAAGTTATTGTAGGTACGCTATTATCTGCATGACCTAACGTGCACAATGCACTTGTTGTCATCATAGAAGATACTCGAAAACTAAAGTAAAACAGTAGGTTGTTTCAAGTTGGAGGTTCAGTTTTTGAAACCATTTTTTTTAATGGTATCTTATTGGAAACTTGTTAAAATTTTAATATGGATTTTATACAGATCAGTTATTATTTACGATAGTCTTGTCGACCAAAAAGTATCATGATTTTTCCTTCAGATGGTGGTTCCCAAAAGTTATTCTTTTACGTATCTCTTATCTCGTACTAACAGACGACGGGGGCTTAAAATTTTAAATGTATATCAGTTATTTTGAATAGGTATACTCAATCAAACATTAGGTACTAGAAGAACGCTTTTTGCGTGTTTTTATAATGTACTAAGTAGTGGAACCTAATTATCCAATTCATAGTAATATTTACGTAACATGCTATTAGTTTTAGATTTGACATAAGTAGGTCACACATGAACATTTGATATGTACCAACATTGTACCAATGTAAAGTTTCAAAATTATTTAAAGCTTAATTCAGATGCTTATTTTAAATTCAAATTAACTACATACATTCGTAGGTACCTTCTAAATGATGTTACGTGAACTTATGAACTTAATAGACAGTATCAATATCGTATATTTTTTGCTCCGTAGAGTACATTTTATTTTTAACGGCATATTATAAAATAGCTTGACGTAATTGTACGGGGCGTAACTATAGGGTGCCAATGGAGACAAAATGCCCACGGCAACAAAAACCCTAAAACGATGTTCCATGAATTTATTATCCCATGGTTTTTTCCACGGGCCTTCATAGGCGTTATTACGTCACTGCTTGACCTAAATGTAATAAAATATTTCAATGAAAACGTCCCACTTCTTCAAGTTCCAATAAAATTTTGCACACATGATACAGTGTGCTCTCATTTCAACACAATATTTTATTGCTAACAATATAAATATAAATAAAAACGTATAACAAAAGAAAACTGATCCCGCTATATAAATATCAAATACTTAAATATTTTAAACTGTTAATCGGAATTGCTAAATTCGATATAAGTAAGTAGGTAAATCTCGCAAAATTTGGATAAGTACTTATATTCTCAAACATAGACAACCTTGGGTAGGTAGTCTACGTATCTATTCAAATAAACTTTCGCTCCCAATTAGACCCTGGCACTTAATTGACAAGTAAATTCATCAGGGCTGATGTACTTATACCCATAAAACTTCGTGCTGAAATAGGATATGTGGCTTACGATGTTTTATGTTGAATAGGTCTGATTTATTGTTTTTTTTTTAATTTTAATAAAAATTAAATTATGTATTTTGTATTTCAGAAACAGGAAGGTTACCCGGCTGCTGCGCCCGCGCAGGAATACGGTCCTCCTGCTTCTGCACCTTCGTCTGAATACGGGGCGCCATAATTTTGGAAAAAATAATAACTCTAGCTGACGTACTCGGACTGCGGCAATGTGCTATAATACCAAAAAAAGTTTATTAACCTTAAAAATATAAGCTATCGAAAAAAACTAGGTGCTCACTATTCTACTTCATTATAAGTACAAGATGGCAAGTGGCTGCAGTCTGCGTCCGTTTGTATAACGCCAAACAAACTGTACAACTACGTGCATGTTTTTTATACTTACATCAAATTGATGTGAATGTTTGTAAATACTTAAACTTTATTATTTTTATATTAAATATTTTGTAATTAATATTGAAATCGTCTTTTGTTTTACTATCCCCTTTATTTCCTTTCATTTTCCTTTCGATACGCCATAATTTACAACCTTTAACCAAAATTTACCAAACGCATGATATTCAATTAAAAAAAAAGTTTCATATTGTCTGTCTTATTTTTATTATTAGATAAAGCATCATTTTGAAATAAGTAAGTACTTAGGATAAATAATTATTTACTGTTAAGCAAGTCGGCAAAGCCCCAAAGAAAACATAATATTTTTCAGCTAAGGAAAAAAGTCACCTCGTTACGAAATGTGTTAACCAGACTGTCCAACTAAGATCCTGATTAGAGTTACGCTAAAAGCGAAAACATGCAAATTAGTTATATTATTTAAGATAATAAGCATTCTCAGTTACTCAATGAAAAGTTGCAAGATTTATGTAACGGCCACACATCATGTGACACATACATAAATAGTTTTAGTTATTTAGGTAACACCTATTTACTTCTACGGTAGGTAGGTTAACTACTTACTTATTTGTTTGTTTTAAGATCTAAAACTGAAAAAGCTTAAATTTTCACAATACAATCACACAGGTGTGTTCCAAGAATAACAGAATAAACTTTATGTTTATTACTCCTTCAAGCAAATACTTACTTACTACTGGAGCGATTAGTACTAAATATTAATTAAGTACTTATAGATACTTACCTAAATACCTAATAATAAGAAATTGGTAAGTAAGGTAAGCATAATAAAATTGACGAGCGCAACTATAGATAACTATAAATTTTACATTCAGTGATCGTTAGGTCATTTTATAACTAAGTATACTTGTAGATACTAACTATATACCTACCTACTATTAAGTAGGTTACTATTCTACTTAAGTTTCACCATATGTAGAAGAGGGTTTATTCCTATTAAGTAGTTATACTAAGCGTGTTGTGAATTGTGATGTAATGCCGGTACAATCATTACAATAGTAAAAAATATCTCACGGCACTGTAATATAGCAATTTAACATTTTCACTTTCTCGGGTCGTGTATGAATGGACTCTTCCGCCAGCCAGGATTGTAATAAAGATGTAATTGTGTCATAATCGCCTTCTGTTAGGTAACACACATTAAATAGATATAAGTAAGTACATACCGCAGCTACCACAAAAGGGCATCCTAGCCTTTTGTTTTATTTTAATAGTAGCTGCGAAGCTATGTGACATTATGAAATGTTACATCTGATCTAAATTCATGAGAATTAATTCGTTTATATGTTCAGGTTTGAGGCAGCAGTATCATAAACTTTTCTTTTTCTTGAGCTATGTTTAAAAAAATGTAGAGAAGAATCAGAAACTCCGTTTTGGCAGGCTTTGGGATTAGAGCTAGCACCCCCCTGCATCTAATCGATGCAAATATGAAATCAATTATCACAGCAAAATATCTATCTACAGATCATAAGAGGATAGCTAGATACTCTTTTTAATCCATACATTCCCGCAGTACTTACCTTTCTAGAAAGTCACATTTACGTGAGTAAACAGCGAGGCACAGTAGGTATACCTACTTATTATGTAGTAAGTTCTTTATATTAATGATAAATTTGGATTTTTATATCTATGAGTAGGTATACCTACCTACATAATATTCAGTGCGTAGAGATCATCTGGACGTTTCGCGGTCTATTTTAGTCTCACCGCTTTCTCGCTCTCTATTCTGGTAGTCTCTATTGATATTTTGAGGACAGTATACACGTACCAAATAACTCTTGCAATATTTTGAAAACAATGTCGTTGAAGATAGACGCCGAAGTTAAACTTGATTCCGATCCTTGTTTGTTGGCTTTTGATAATAATACTCTTTTTGTTGGAACAGAGGATGGCAGTATAAGAGTAAGTACCTATCTACATCTTATACATAGAAAATTTAAAATTTTTAAACCTACCGGTCCCGTCTTCGTACGAGTCATATTTTCCAAAGTTTTTTTCAAACAAATTTTGCCGATAATAACGAGCTCTATAAAAATATCCAATTTGGTGCAGTGATTCTTATACGAGTACTTACCTATATCAAATAAATTTCGGTTACATATAAGTACCAAATACCTACATTTATATTTGGTTGGTGTATAAAATAAGTAAGTACTTACCTACTTATGTAGTACTTACTTAATTAAGTATTACAAATATTATATTATTGGATATTTGCTTTAAATGTAGGCACCCCTATTAAGAATAATTTAAAATATTTGTTTTATAAACAACAAACTTATTTTTAACATCGACCCTTGAAATTTAACCACCCTTTATTTCATTCCAGACCTACGATACGAACCTGTCCCCTGGAATCACTTGGCCGGCTCACGCAGTGCAGGTGTTCTCTTTAGCAGCAGCCGATGGGAAAGTTTATTCATCTTCAAACGACGGAGGGATCAAAATATGGTCCGCAAAAGGCGATAAAATTACCGAATTGCAGCCCTGTCCTGGTGTTGACGTCATTAGTTTGAAAGTGTTGGGTTCCGAGTTATATACTGGCGATGAGGCGGGCAATGTAAGTTTTTTTTCTAAATAACTATTTAACTTTGTATTATCTAAATGAAACAATGAAATCACAGAATAGTATACCATAAAGACATAGTGTGTTGGGTTCAATGTCCACAACAAATAAATGTACAGATTTTGTAGGCGTTCATTATTAATACCTTATTAAAACTTTAATAGGTTTCCGTGTACAACGACACGACGCTCAAAGCTCGTTATAATGTTTTGGAGGAAGTAAAGGATATAGAAGTAAGACCACCTTATTTGTTCACTGTTCGAGATCTTTACGTTACTGTTACGGAAATTAAACCAGGTAATAAATATTGCTATTTTAAACTCTCAGGCGTTATTTTTTTTAAATTGTTATGTTTTAATATTGTACATATACTTCCATGTTGCCAGGCCTCATTTATTGGTGGTGATATATATTATGATTTATGATAGTACATTTAAATTTGTCTCGGTCTGGGTGTGTGTGTGCATAGTTTCTGATACCCTAGAATCCCTAGATACAAGTTTCGAACTTAGGGGTCAGTTACTATGAGATGATGTAGTGAATGATTATGTTATGTTTATGGAGGCCCCAATCCAAATACTCTGGGTAATATTCAATAAACATTTTTATTTATTTTATTTTATTTATTTATAGGCACCGCAACAGTACATACCACCCTTGCATTAAAAAAATATTCATTATTTCAGACGAATCTAAAACTCGTTTTGTTACGCGCCATACAATGGAAGGAAGAGCTCCTATAAAGGTAGAAGGAGACAAACTACTTCTTGTAGCTAGAGGTGGCAATAATTTAAAATTACATTTTGCTACGGTAGATACAGAGTTCAGGCAGTTGGATGAAGTGAAGGTAAGTTCATTATTTTAGGTAATAAAGTTCTAGTCAATTCCTAAAGAAAGTCAATATATTGTCTAAACTATATTTTACATATTTAAATAAATTTGTGTTGTTAAAGGTGAGTGACATGATAGTTACAAGCTTAAGTATCAGTAATGATGTGGCCTGGACTGGAGGTTGGGATGGTCATGTTAGAGGATGGAAAATAACAAATAACAAACTTGGAGCCGCTGGTGATATTGAACTTGGGGGTTGTGTAAATGCATTAGTTGCAAATGGAGAATATGTTTATGCAGCTGTTTCAGGAGGAAAACTATTGAGACTTACCAACAAATAAAAATGACTTAATCATAAGGAATATTTTTGTAAATCATGTATGTAAACTAAAATAAATAAAATAACACAAATTAAGTTTTATGTATTTTATTTCTATGAATATTTATCTACATTAAGGTATCTCCAAGATCATATTATTTATTTACAAGATGTGCAGACTCTGGTATGCATTAAATAATTAAGTTAACTTCAGGAGAATTATATCCCAACAAAATGGTTGATAATTAAATAACAATTTCAACATCACATAATTCACTTTCAGCAGGGAGCCGCATTGTTGAGACATAGTTTGGATCAATTAGAGGCTTACGACCTTTCTCGCGACGACTCAATTCCAAAAAAGCTTCACGTTGAGCCCAATCTCTCATGTCAGGCTTGTAGGCCCATAGAAATCCACCGAATACTACGCAAAGGGTCACCGAGAAGAAAAAGGAAGCGTGGTGCACGTTGGTATCATTCTCTTGGTCTTTGTAATCGAAACCATAGCTCACCCAATTTTTGTCCTCTGAAGCTGGACAAGCTGCTGCAGCAGAATCGCTATTCTTCTTTGAAGTAGAAATGGTTCGACTGCATTTGTTTAGATGATTCCATACACACCGTTGCAAGACAGGCATATGACGAATTTTCATCAATGCAGCCATTTTTTTAAAAACGACCAATTAGTAGCTAATGTGGCTGTAAAAATAATAAATAAAATCGAATAACCACAATTTATTGATTACGAAACGAATACTCTAGTCGCAAACTGTCAAAGTCAAAATCTGTCAAATGAGAAATTATTAATTACCTATTTAATGCAAGGTTTAGACTAAGCCACTACTATTCAACTCAAGCGTGCCAGCGCTACACGAAAATGCGGTATTCAGTCAGGCAAGACTTGCTTGCAAACAATTTGCCAATAAATTGACAATGTCAGTCAGTTGTCAGTGTCAGATAAGGTTAGTACTGTCTGTGCCTATGGATGGTCTGTGCTGGGGTTTTTTCGATCGGTGTCTTTATTTTCATCAATAAAGTAATTAAAAAAAGTAATAATATAATATATAAGTATCTTCTTAGCATTTAATCTCTAATACTACTGCTGAAAAATGGTGGTGAGGCAATATAATGAAGAGTTGAAATATCTAGAAAAAATTAACCCACATTGTTGGAGGATCAAAAAAGGATTTCAACCTAACATGAACGTGGAGGGTGTTTTTTATGTTAATAATACACTTGAAAAGTTGATGTTAGAAGAATTGAGAAATTCCTGTAGACCGGGAATGACTGGTGGCTTTCTTCCTGGTGTAAAACAAATAGCTAATGTCGCCGCTTTACCCGGCATTGTAGGCCGGTCTGTTGGATTGCCTGACGTACACTCTGGATATGGGTTTGCAATTGGTAATTTTTTTATGTATTGTAATCAAAGTTTAAATAATTCATAGTAAAACCTGTGATGCAATTTAAATAGTAAAGTTTCATATGTTAAAGATTGAATTCATTCCTTGGAACGGAACCTGAGAAAAAGTGTTTGTATTCTATTATTTTTCTTCAGGGAATATGGCAGCTTTTGATATGTCTGATCCAAAATCAATAGTGTCTCCTGGAGGGGTAGGCTTTGATATCAATTGTGGAGTTCGCCTACTTCGAACCAATCTTCATGAAAAGGATGTACAACCAATTAAGGTATGTACTTAAGTACTTTTTGATTAGTGATGTTGATGTTATTATGTGTTATAAATTTAATGGATTAATACATTGTATTGTCTCTTTTCAGGAACAACTTGCACAAAGTCTGTTTGATCACATTCCTGTAGGAGTAGGTTCTAAGGGTATAATACCGATGAATGCCCGTGATTTGGAAGAAGCTCTTGAGATGGGAATGGATTGGTCACTAAGAGAAGGATATGTATGGGCTGAAGATAAAGAACATTGTGAGGAATATGGTCGGATGCTAAATGCTGATCCCTCCAAAGTCAGTCTCCGGGCAAAGAAAAGAGGATTGCCACAGTTGGGTACATTGGGAGCTGGCAACCACTATGCAGAAATCCAAGTTGTTGATGAAATCTTTGACAAATATGCAGCTGGGAAAATGGGAATAGAAAGAGTGGGCCAAGTGTGTGTTATGATTCACTCGGGCAGCAGAGGATTTGGTCACCAAGTTGCTACTGATGCATTGGTACAAATGGAGAAAGCTATGAAGAGAGATACTATTGAAACAAATGACAGGCAGTTAGCTTGTGCCAGAATCCATTCTGTTGAAGGACAAGATTATCTTAAGGCTATGGCTGCAGCAGCTAACTTTGCATGGGTAAACCGTAGCTCAATGACATTCTTGACACGTCAAGCATTCGCTAAACAATTTAAAATGGCACCAGATGACTTGGACATGCATGTTATTTATGATGTTTCACACAACATAGCTAAGGTTGAGGAACATGTGGTGGATGGTAAAGTGAAGACTTTATTGGTGCACAGAAAGGTACAGTTTGTTATTTCTTATATTATATTTTTCTTTGAGAATCTGTTATTTTCAATGTTTGTTTTGCAGGGTTCTACTAGAGCTTTCCCACCTCATCATCCATTGATTCCAGTAGACTACCAGTTGACTGGTCAGCCTGTGCTGATTGGTGGCACAATGGGTACCTGCAGCTATGTGTTAACTGGCACTCATCAGGGCATGACTGAAACATTTGGATCTACCTGTCATGGAGCTGTAAGTTTTGTATTAATATTTAAGATGTTTGCTATCATAAATTAATTTTAACATTTTTTATGCTTATGTAGGTATTAGAAATATTTATGTTTTTGTGCCTATTGGTGTCACCCATGTTAAATGTGTCCCACGAGTAAAAATATGATATTCTAAAGGATTATAGTATTAATAAATAAACTGACTATGTAATTCAAACATATGTTTTCATATTGGACTAGCATTTGCCCGCGACTTCGTCCGTTTAACTATTAACTTCCGGAATTGACTTCCAGCAGAATTCGTGTTTTTTCCCCTTTTCTCCCCCTAGGGGGGGAATTTCCTAAAATCCTCTCTTAGTGGTAGCCTACGCCCCCCAACAAACACGTGCCTAGTTTCAGCTCTCTACAACCAGTAGTTTCGGCTGTGCATTGTCTGTCAGTCAGTCAGTACATCACTCAGTAACTGGAGAGTTTTATATATATATTGATTTGTTTGTACTAAAAGAGTGTTTTATATTGCAGGGACGAGCACTCTCGCGCGCTAAATCTCGAAGAAATATTGATTACAAGGATGTGTTAGTGAAGTTAGAATCAATGGGAATATCCATTAGAGTGGCGTCACCCAAACTAGTTATGGAAGAAGCTCCCGAATCTTACAAGAATGTAACAGATGTCGTAAATACTTGCCACGCCGCAGGCATTAGTAAGAAGACTGTGAAATTAAGGCCTATTGCCGTAATTAAGGGATAACCTCTTAAAATATCTATATGATTATTATATTTAGGTATTTAATCTATATGTATAATGTTTTGCGTGTTTATAAAAATAAAAGCTAAAATAACAAAAGTTTTTGATTTGTAATGATTTCTATTTCTTCTAAAAACTAAACAATTTCTTCCTAATATAATACTTTGATCTAGTTTTGGAGGTACTCGTAGTTCTAAGCGACTAATTTTATAAAGCCAAACAAATGTGTTATGGAGACACACATTTATAGACTTTTTAATTTATCTGCTAAAACAAAAAGGATAGCAGTTCCCAAGAAAAATAAACCTGATGGTAGCACTGCAGTTGTTCGATCTATCTCATCTGAAAATAAAACATATTCCTTTATAACTCCGTTAAAACCATGTGTGTTACTAGTATTTATTGGAAGTAAAAACTTACCATCTATAATTTTTGAGTTTTCGTTTTCTGTTTCATTTGTGACCCATCCCATACACTTGTTAAGTGCATCTTCCCATCGGACTCGACGCATTTCTCGTTCTGAAGATTACAACATTCAATATTATTAAATAAGACTAACTAATGTATCTCTCGCAAGTGTACATGTATTCTTTTATTAGTTAGTGGATCATCTTTAGTAAATACCTTCACTAGAGATAGATGGAAGAAAGGAGTCAGCAGGCGGACATGGTATAGAGGTGGGCCAAACGCGCAGTGCTCTCCCCGCAACAATAGCTGCCCCAAGTGCCGTACTCTCCATCATGAGAGGACGGATCTGTGATAATTAATACATTTTGATATAAATATGTTAGAAGTTTGTATTTATGTTACTTACTTAGGTCACATTAAACATTCAGCCTTTTTGAGGCGGGCGGAAGTGCGATGAACTATAATTATTTTACATGAAATGTCCAATGTTATGAAAACGGAAATTGCAGAACGTCTTTTTTAACATTAAATAGAAGAAGAAGTAACTGTTAAAATGTTATACTTACAACTGGTATACCGAGTATATCTGCTTGCATTTGCATCAGAACGGTGTTCTGCGCCATCCCGCCGTCCGCGAGAAGTCGCCGCAGCGGGGCGCAGTCGGCGGCCATCGCGGTGGCCACGCCCCGCGTCTGGTGACACACTGATTCCAATGCTGCACGAACTATATGATGTCGTCGCGTTCGACTACTCAATCCGCACATTATCCTATAATAACACAAATTCATTTAAACACGACCAAGTTTAATACGTGAGAACTAGCTGGTCTATCATCTACTATCTTACCCTCTGGCGTCTTTCCTCCAATGCGGTGAATACAGTCCGTTGAACGCGGGAATAAAACAAATGTTTCCCTCATCATTGTCGTCAACTTCTGCCGCTAAAACTTCTGTCTCGCGTACATCGTTTATAATTTCGAGTCCGTCACGCAGCCACTGTAATGTGTCCCCTAAATAAAATGTATTATACTTAGGTAGTGTGTAGATTATATTAGGTGGTCTCTACATCTTTCTCATATATTAATCGTGGCAAAAATCGTTTTGTGCCCCAAGTAAAAACAGTACTGTACAAAGTACATAGGTAGAATAAAGGCACTTATTGGATAGCACATGCTTATACCCTTTTTAATCAACATGTTTAAAAAATATCCAGCTCCTGGATAGAAACGAGAATCACATCTAGTTAGTAATTAATAAGTACCTGCAATGGCAACAGAACCTTCTAGAGCATACACTGGGGCAGCATCAGGACCTAATTTATATGCCACAGTCGTTATGAGTCCATTCTGTGAATGTACAATTGAGTCCCCTGCAAAAATTGATTTAGTTTTATTCATTTAATATTACTACATAACAATACCAGTTTATTGTCACAATTGGAGCACAACCTACCAGTGTTATACAATAGAAAACATCCCGTTCCAAATGTACACTTCACTTGGCCAAATCTCATACAGCCTTGTCCAACTAGAGCAGCTTGTTGGTCTCCCAGACACTAAAAATTTACAATAAAATTAGGCGATTGACTAGCTGTGTCCTGCTGTTTCACACGCATTGAGGTCTTGTATGTACCTTCCAGGCTACCACAGTAAAAATGCTATATTTTTTTTTAATTAAATCAGATAAGTATCTAGAGATTTAAATAATGTTTGTGTCTAAACATAAATATGGATTCAGTTTCTAAAAATATTTTTACTGAAAAATTCACTTACACCTGCAATTGGGACACCTAATAATGATCCTGTGGCAATATAGCCATAGATCTCAGATGAACTCCTTATTTCAGGCAGAATCTCCTTGGGGATATCAAAGAACCTTAATAATCCTTTATTCCACTGTAAACTCCTGAGGGACATCAGCTGAGTTCGTGACGCGTTTGTTACATCTGTTATATGGATTCCACCTTGATTGCCACCAGTGAGATTCTACAACAAACAATATTTTATAGAACTTTTACATAATTAAAGTTGGATATATTTTGATAACCCCAAATGGCGAGAGGTCACCATGCCAGATCGCCAATTGAAGAATGCTGGGTATCTTCCATTCCCAGGCGAAGTAAACATTTTTGTGAATCATAAAAATGTATGAATCACAAATATGTACTTATGTGTATATTATATAGTAGTTTCTGTATGTACGAACCCTACACCCTAGAGGTGTAGGGATAAAGTGATTGATAATGTTATATAATATTTGAAACTGATATGATTAGAGGTTATGTGTAAAACCTTATTACTTCTTACCCATATTAACCAGGAGTCGACGGTGCCTGCCATGCACTCCCCGGCAGCAACAGCATCTTTGATAGCTGTTACATTTCTCAACAACCATTTTAGTTTTACTGACGAAAAGTATGTAGATAAAGGAAGCCCACTTGTTTGACACACAGCATTTATAGCATGTACCCCTTTCTGTTTTATTAACTCATCCACTATACTGGAAGTCCTTACATCTAACCATACTGTAAAAGAATAATAAATATTATTAGACTCATATTTCAGGCTCCACATAATTCTTACTCATAAATACATTATACATTACAAGGTATTACAGCACATGCAATGCAATTAGATATGGTATGTTATTAAAACCTTGACCAATTAATTATGATTGCATTGTTTGTATAATATAAAAAAAATACTAGTATGGATCAAAAGGTTGTACAGATGTTTCTTATATTATATTATAAACCAAAATAAGGTAGACTTTTATCACATAATTATCTAGGAATGGAAAAAATGGATATCACATGAGTAAAACTGCAGCTAGTTTTAATACATAGATGCAATGCTCTCACCAATGGCACTATAGAGTGGCTGCCCCGTAACAGAGTTCCACACAATAACAGTTTCTCTTTGGTTTGTCACACCGATCCCAACAACATCCTCTGGATTAATGTCTAGCTTTTTTAAATTATCAATAGTCACCTGTAATGTAGACAGATAAAAAAATAATTTAACATGCTTTATCTATTTAAAATATTGCTGTATACTTCTAGTCATCACAAATTATTTTAAAGAGTTAGTATGGATAAACAAGTAGTATTTATTTACACATATTTTATTAATGGATTGGTCAATTATTATGGAATAAATATAGTACCTCAATACATTCTAATACAGCATTCAGTATTTCTAATGCGTCTTGCTCAACCCATCCTTCTTGAGGGCTAAATCTCCTCAGTGGTATTTGATGGTAAGTGAGGACTTCTGAAGTATTAGCGGCAAAAACCTATTAATAAATTACGTTTTGAATATTAATACCAAAGTACTTACCAACTCAAATATTTTTGTGGTGAAGACATATTCTAATATTTATAAAACTTTATTTATATTACAATGAAAACAAGAGTTTTATTGTTATATAAATAGTGTAATTATTGTATCTTTACAAACAATAGCCGGTTATTGATAATGATAATAAACACCCATTTATCTAAATAATACTTAGGTATACAGACAATTTATGTTTTTAAGTTCTTCCTGTAAATTACATACTTACATACAAAACAATATATTATAAATCTCATAGATTCCCTTTAACACTAAATAAATAATGGGATACTTACTAAAAACTTTACATTGGATGTTCCTTCATCAATAGCCCCGATTAATGGCCCAAATTTACCGTATTCTCGCATATTTCTTATTCACTCATATTAGATTTTTGTAACATCTTCAACTAGGAGAGTAATTTTGTCTTGCTTTTAGGCTTACTCAGAGAAATTCTAGAGAAAACTAATAAAAATTTAGGAACATATCATTAGATCATCGATCGATCAGCTGATTTTTTATTTGGTTATTTGATTGATGGGTGTCACTTTGTGTCTGTCACTTGTGTTGTTTTGTTTTTGTCAAAAAATTGTATGTGTTCCGCTGACAAAAGTACTGGGTATTTAAGTTATAGACAAGCCAACGCAGTCGTGAAACAACGGGGACCGCCACCGTTGGTTTCCATGAAACAGAGAACTAGGCATCTCTTTCTCATGTATTGCCATTACATTTTAACTTGCTTTAATATAGGCAAAAAATAATCGTTTAATTTGACTAACGCAATCTATTAAATATTCAATGCTTTATTATATCGTTAGAAACCTAATTATATTGTTTCAAAACATTACACACAAACAAAGATAGACTATAGTGCTCTCAGTACCATACTTATGTAAATAAATAAAAACACAAAAATGGTATTTTATACATTTATTATTAAATACATATAGTGAAATAAATAAGTCATAGATTTGGATAGTACACACGCAGTATTATTGCGGTCCAGACTGTACACCCTTTGCTAACCCGTCTCACTACACCGTCTAACTTGTATTTCATTTAAATCTGCTTGCTCCTCTGTCAATTAAAAATAATCTGAAAAAAAAGAAGTTATCTTTACTTACTTATGTAAAGTTTGACAAGCTGTAGGTTTTCCCCCCAATAATCCTTTTATGTTAATCAAATATAAGTAAATGTTTCTCTTGGGCGGGAATCGAACTCGTAACCTTCGGCATAACAGGGTCACCACCAAATACACCACTGTAGTCTTTGACTCGGTCGTCAATCAAGAATTGTTATTGGGTATTTCACGAACTTCGATAAGTTATATAAATTCACCTTTACCTTTTGTCAAAAAATATTATTTTAAGCCACAGTATGTTGTTTTTTTATTTTGTGCTTTTGACAATAAAAGTATTTTTATTTATTTAAATCATTACAAACGGTATTAATTTTTATTATTTACTTACTTACCTAATTTACTGTAATGAAAAATATGTCGAGAATTTAACTAAGAACTGACAACACAAACCTGTAACAGTCGAAATCCATATGTGTATTTAGTTTTAAGGAAATAAAGTGACCAGCTGCTTACTTTTTTCTATAATCCATTAGTCATCCTTTAGAATAGTATGTGGGGCATCACTTTAACATGCTTTTAGATTATTTAATATTTTAAATTTATAAATAAAGATTTAAAACACGGAGCACTTGATACTAAAGACACTGACAATAAATAAATGCCATTTTGACATTGTCACCGAGTTTCCAATTTCTGCCGTTTCACGGGAGCAGCGGTCAAGCGGTAGATGGTCTGACTTTCTGAGTTAGGTTGTCGAAATTTTACCTTAATGTCCTGTCAATTCCACATAAACAAAAGGTTATGAAAGTTAAAGGTTAGATTAGATAATGTCCTGGTCCTGACCAGACGCTCAGAAAGTCAGTTATTTAACTTATATAATCTAAGGCTTTCGTAGGCAGGACTACCCGTCATTACATTTTTCTATTTTTTGTCATTTGAGAAATTGACAATGTCAATTTGACATTGAATGACAATTGATATGGCATTTGAAAATAAGTTGAATCCATGTTGAATCAGCTGACTGGCTTGTTTATATGTTGGGCTTCGTTGATCAACGTTGATTTTTTATGTTGAATGATTTTAAATATCAAAGAAATTACATCAAATTTGCAAAAAGGTAATAATTAATTCGAAATGTAGTATGTTGTTTGGGATCAGATTATAAATACGATATAACATCTACTATCGCCAAACTTACTTAACCTCAAAAATATTATTTTACTTTCGTTGAAAATACAAACAAAAGTAAAAAAGTTATTAGTACCTATTTAAAATTAACATTTACAGGAGTCAATTTATTTACATCGCAGCTTTTGTGTACAACTGTATATAGAATATATTCTACACAATGGTACCAGAAATCAAACTTGTGGTATCATCCAATAATGAAATAATAGAAACAGTAACAAAGCCAATAAGTAAAGGAACATTTTACGAAGACATTAAAAACTTTCAAGAGATAGCCAATGCAACATTGACAAAGTTAATAAATGAAAATGAGGAAGGAGGTAATTTTTCATTTATAAAAAACTGTGTGACAATTAAATGATTCAGTTTTACTTTTTTAACTCTTAAAGGAAGAAACTTAGTTAAGTAGGTACCTACTATTATTGTTACTTGATGAAAATATGTCAGGTTGGACAAATATTTTCCTTACTTTGTTTTATATTATTACTAGCTGTGCCCCACGGTTCTACCCGCGTAGTTCCTGATTCCGTGGAAATGTGGGGATAAAATTATGCTAAAACCTTCCTCTTGAATTACTCTATCTATTACTGAACCGCATCAAAATCCGTTGCGTAGTTTTAAAGATCTAAGGATATATAGGGACAGAGAAAGCGACTTTGTTTTATACTATGTAGTGATTAGTTATCCAACTGTAATTCGGCTAGCATGGTTGATCATCGTAATTTAGGGCTCTAGCCCCTTGATGGCGACATGTATGACCTGACAAAGAATAAATAATTATTTTGTGATTAGTAATGATTTATTATTATTGTTATGTCTTTTCCATTCACGGGACTATTAAGGAGTCCCGGTCTTTTGGAAGGCTAGTATGGGGCCAAAGCCAACACACGGAAGCCCTTTGACATATTTAATCTTGTGTAAAGTATGCACAATTATTATTATTATTTAAAAATACATCAAATAAGTATGAACTATTTATAATATTTTCTAAAATGTATATTTTAATATTATTACAATATTTTTTCTTAAATATTACAGGAGACATTGATATGACGGAGGAGGCAGACAGTGAAACTGACGAAGAAGATGTAACTCTTAGTCCTAAAAGGAAAAAGAAATAATAGGTAATACAACTGTAATGTGATATTAATAATTTGTATTATAATATTTAAAGATAATATAAAATTCTTATATAAAGTAGTTTTTTATTTAATTAGGTATAAATGTATGATTTTAAAGTACCTACCTGCAGTAGTTTTTAGAATAATAAGTTACTTAAAGTATTTTAATGAGTAGTTTAATTATAATCTGAAGTATTTAGACACTAATAGTTAAAAATTAGGTCTTGTAGTTTAATATTATTTCAGGATATTCTTGAGGTTGATAAGTTATTATTAAAATTCTGAAAAATTGTATCAGAAAAACTGCTCTAATGTTTTTTCCATTAAAAGCTATAACTAGACCTCTCTAAAAGAAGGATAATGAAGGATTCAGTTAGGTTTACTTACTAACAAAGTAGTATACTAAAGAATGAAATAATACTCCAATCTTATTTTAATTAATTTTTATTATTAAGAATCCTTACATTAAATGTATTTCGTATGAGTCACATCTCAATATTTACAGTTTAATGTATTTACATTTATCATTCATTTAAATTAAGTTAATTTACTTGCATCACAAAAATATAATGTAACATAGTTACTTGTTTTGTACTGAATCACTGTACTTCATTTGTTCTCTCTAATGTTCTAGTACACCAAGATGATTGACTAAGGAATTATTTATGGTAGGCTATGACAGTTGTCAGCCGTAGCCCATATCAGAGTCCTCAAATCAATGACGGCCCAGTATGAATAATCCCTTAACCAATTACACAATACAACATCAATATAAATTAACAATTCTTAATTAAACTGACTAAAGTCACAAATATTTAATTGGGAATGTATGATATAATCACATTATATTTCCTTTGGACATAACATTAATCTTTAAAAGATAAAAATAATTATTGCTACAAATATCTAAAATCTAATAGAACCTACTTTAAATCTTATGTATCATGTTACATAAAATGTTTTTAATACTGGTTAATCTCAATTTTACATATCGCCAATATTATATTGAGTTGAAATAATTTATTTTAAATAGGTAAATTGCTTTGAACCTACGTCATTTAGTAAATTATATATGCAGATGTAATATATTTGAAGTACTAAGTAGGGAAGCCGGAAGACATTAATTATATAAAAAAGTTACGTATTTGATGATTAGTAAATACCTGTAACAGTTAAATGTTTACTTTTAATGTAAGTATGTATACATAATAATTTGAAATATCAATAAATACTCGTAGTATCTAAATACGATAAAGTTTAAGATCTGTATTTGTAGGTAGGTATCTATTTTTGATCACGTTATCGCCGTAAACATAATTTATCATTTAAGTATCGACACGATGTAGTTTACGCCATAACGTCGCGTATTCGAATTCGTATAAATACATAAATATTTTCAAATAATAACTTACTACTAGTAATTTAATGGGTCGAGTGGGGGCTCTGTATCATAAGATAGTAATTATGATGGAAGACGCTCGTATTATCTCATTGAAATGTTTATTTTTCATATCACGAGTGTCTGTCCGAAGAAACTATACTTAGCGTAAAGTAGGTTGAGTTGTTTCAATGATACATCGCGTTAATATTATTAACTGTTGGTAGATAATGATCGCGCTTCCCACGACTAGTCCATTGTTGTTTTGTCGTCCGATGGTTCAGACTCCGAACAGCATATATCACAACCTTTTATACCACATTCACACAGCGAAGCCGGTCTTATCGAGTTTCGCAGTTTCTGAAATACAATATAAAAATAATGTTAATTTCAATCTTGCTTACAACACTATTTATCTTGTGTACCTATTATTAGTACCTACGACACGACAAATGACGTACGCTAAATAATCTGAAATAATCTACATGCATTCATGATTTATCATTGCAGGTGACAGTACAATATATTTACGAAAATTATATCACTTTTATTGATATCGTACTCATACTGGCTTAAAGAGTTGCAATTTGTAGTCTCTACCCCCATTTATTGATTAGTTAAGATTCTATTTTTATACAAAGACATGATATAGTCAAAAATGATAAGTAGTCGTCACATGCATAAAAAAATAACTAACGTATATATTATGAAAATCTTACCTCTCTTAAGTTATCCCCTGGTGATCGCAATACCATTACAATAGCATATACAGGTATGCAGAGCAATGATAGAGATGCAATAGTCCAGCCGAGCACTTGGGCCCACAGTGGGTATTCGTAATCTCTGTATCCAGGGGGCATGTAGTCCACCAGAGACACTACCCAGAGTGCCAGGAGCAGCGCCGGTGTTGCTATCAGCCAGCAAAATCGGAAATACAACGAAGGGTACCGACCTGGAATAGACATTTTATTTTAGTTCATGATGCCTATTTTACACATACATATATGGAACATGACCAATTTTTCCTATTTACTTAACAGTTGTTATAAACCGTCAATAAAGATAGCATTCATATTTTAGGGTGTGTTAATGGCCCTGATAACAGTGATATGTATCCGTAAAGACCTACCTATTGTATTACTGTTAATATCATTTTATGTGTAAAATTGATTACGTAGGTACATTTTATATCTACTAATAGGTAATATAAAAATATTTCGCGGAAACGGTTCAAAATGATAGTTTTTTTTAATACTAAGCCTAATTCGACTATCCCATGTTTTCTAGAAATAACTAGAGCAAGTAGAGCTTACGTGCTAGAGCCAAGAATAAAATATGTAGAAAAATGTGTATGATTCATACATCAATATTTACTATACGAGTTAGTAGTACCTACTTATTGTAGTGTAGTAGTATTTCTTACCTGTCATTTGTTTGATATTTCTTGATAATTTACCCACGCCGTAAAACCATGCTATTGCAACTACTTCGAAAAATGCCAGATATGTAATACTAAGTGATGCAGCGTAATAGTCCATCAGTTGGAACACAAATATGCCGCTTTGAATGATATGTGGCAACCCAAATACTAACGATACGGCGCATACGCACAGCACCAACAGTTCATGATACACCAGTCTCTTTCGAATCATATCTGGGAATCCATCTTGAATTGATGTTACAACCACTTCTACTATTGCAAACTGAAAAACCATAAATAAAGTATAACGAATATTATCAGTAATATTTTTACAACTAAACTATTAGTTGCTATAATTATCTTCATTTACCTGGCTGTTAAGTCCCAGACATAAGAACATGAAAAAGAAAAGCACTGCCCATAATTGTGATGCTGGCATCTTAGCAATGGCTTGAGGATATACCACGAATAATAATCCCGGACCTGAAATGAGTAGATACGAATTGTTTTATGCATCGGCATTTTATATACTTAGTCTTGTTCAAACATGTTAGTGTGTTTTATGTGCAAATCTTACACATGTATATTATTACATACATTATCTAACTGTATTCACACAACAATATGATAATGATAACATTTTATTTAAAATTAGGTAGATATACAGAATTTTTGTAAGTACTTACTATCAGCTATGACGTTTTTGACTGGTGTGTTCTGCTCAAATGCGATGTTGCCAATTGTAGCGAAGGTGAATATGCCCACAATCAAACTTGTTACTGCATTGACTAGCGATACTGCTAACGTGTCGTGAAGGAAGTTATTGTCAAATCGGTTATATGAGGCAAACATTATCATCGACCCGAAGGCGATACCAATCGAATTGAATATTTGAGATGCTGCATTCACCCACGGCCTCGATTGTTTCAGCAGCTCCCATTCGGGCTTAAAGAAAAATCGTAGTCCTTTGTCTGCCCCTTCGAGAGTAAGTGATCGGCCCAGAAATACTATGATTAGTAGAAACGGGAGAGTCGTAGTTATGTATCGAACTTTTGCGGAAGATTTGATACTCTTCCACAGTGCGAAGTAAACCAGCACCCAAGCACAGACCAAGCAAGCTGCTAATTCCCACCGCATGCCACCAGGATATTCAATGCCATCACTCATGCTTAATACTTTTTTCCTGTAAATATACAATAATAACACTAATGATTAAAAACCTTCAGGTGGGATAAGGTCAAAAATGTAAAAACGAAGCAAATATTACATTAACATAAAGTGTGTCAACAATGTTAACTACCACCTTGGCAAATAACTAATTAATGACGATTATTAGGTAATTTATTAGAGTTCAGTTGCTTCCAATTCCATTTTAGAAATGAATTTAATCTAATCGTACACTCGTACGACTATATGTTATCAAAATATTATATTAGTAAGAAAATGTTAAATAGACCATTTCGTTTAAATGTACGTTAAAACGATCATGTGAATGTTATTTATTTTTCAATAATACTTACTCGAAAAATTGTTCAGTGGGTGTCTGTGATCCATTGGGCTTCGTGTGGTTGTGGTACGGAACCCAACATTGTGGGGTGTTCCATCTGTTCGAACAACTCGCCCAAGGGACTTCGGTCTTAAACGATGTGAAGAAGTAGTATATGGCCCACGCAATGATCACGGCGTAGTATGTAGACATTAGGAATGAGATCACCACACTCGCCAGACCCGCACCTGGAAATTATTTAGGCACATTATAACACACGCGTAGATACATCCTACGTTTTAATTGATACCTATTGGTTAAGTTGTTTTACAAAGAGCACGACACTCACCTTTAAATAGAGGGCAAATCTGTGATAAAGCACCAATTGGTCCGTGAGCTGTATACTGCCCAATGGCCAGTTCCATAAACAGCATCGGCACTCCACACACAAGCATTATTATAAAATAGGGTATGAGAAATGCACCTGAAACAATAACAAATCTTACTTTTGCGTTTGTTACTAATCATATAAACTTATAAATCTTATCTAATATAGGTACCTAATATGAGATCCAAATCGTTACATCCGTTTTCGATATACCTAGGTAAGTACACGAAATATACACAAGAATTGCTAGTTTTAAGATAGGTACATACAAGATTAATATAAAACTGAGCGTTATATTTGCATCTTTTTGTCTAGTCAGATATGTTAATTATATTCGTGATGCACCTATCTACCATATTATCTGTGCTATATGACTGTTGACCTTCAGAAATTGCATAATTAACCTGATTTTATAAACACGCTTATGAAATACATTTATCTAAGTATTTCACAACACGACAATCGGCGAATCCTGCCATTTGGTACCAAGTAAATAAAGATGAGGTAAAACTTATTAATATAGGTACTAATGTACGTTTATAATAAATCCTTTGCTTTACCAATAACTATTTATGTAACTCAAATGCTGTGTTACTAAGTTCTTATTGCTCTTTCCGTTACTACATAAGATAATAACAAACTTGAATATGTTCGGGGTTTACTCACTATTTTATTTTATTAGTACTTATTCTTTACCTATTTATAGAAAAGGATTGTTATGAACGCCGGATATGTCGCCTTTGTTATCTATCTCTTTGTGTAAAAAACTCTATTTTAAAACAGAATCAGTATCAAGGTCAAATTAATATCAAATACTAAGTCCATAGTCATGGTCATATGGCTCGTTACAAACAAGTACCTTTACAATTAAACGGTTCGACAAAGCGTATTTTCATACTCAATTATAGGATTACAAGTTTTGTGATAAATTAAAATTCATAGTAAAAAATGTTTATAACCCTTGATACTAACTTCTAAAACTAAGAACTATCTCGATCATTTTTACAAGGAAAACATCAAAATCAGTTCATTGGTTTGGGAGCTAGGATGACTCAGACCGACATACATTATCTGTACGGTAAATTTAAAATGGTACGCTTTTTTGCGACAGAGATAGAAGTTAAAAATGTGTTCTTTCACACCATTTATGTAAGTACTTAGGTAATGTTGTGTTTTACTTTAATTCAATGTAAAATGAATATTAGTCATTATAATGTAGATTACGTTAGTCCGTAATGGCAGTTCCTTCCGGTGTAATATCAGCCGGAACAGATTTAGTACTGCTGATTCAAAACATGAATATAACACACCCGTATTAAAATGTTATTATACTTTGTCATTCCGAATGATAAAGTGATGATTAATTTTATTTTTTCCCAGCAAGTATGCCTGTCTGATTAAAACATGTTAGTGTAGAATGTGTATTTTATTAGATAAAAATAAGCCATTTAAAGTTCCTAAGTATAACGCACATAATGTTATAAATAAAATAAGTGGACGTTGACCTCATTGCTTTCTATAATAGGGTTTGTAGTGAGTAAAAAATGAACCTACAAGGAGGAAATAATTTAAGAAATAACTGTATGCGGATGCTTATCTGGGGAGTAGATTTGTCCCCTTAGCACTGATTCAAAGGGGTCTAACTGGACAATAAATATAACTGTCGTCTCAAAGCGATACATGTAGAAACGGAGGTCTTGTAAATGTTGATTTCAAAAGTTATTCTATGTTCTAAAATTGAACAAATTAAGGTTTAATAACGATTTATTAATATGAATTTAAACTCCATTAACGTTCTCTTTGGCGCCATACCAAACTTGTATTCTATAATTTTGTCTCGTTATAATTTACTTTCAAGCGCAATCGTAACCACAGAATAATACATAAACTTGTCTGACTTTATAATTAGCGGTTTATAGAGAGTTATAAACTTTTACTTAATTAGATACGTAGTCTATGCGGTTTGCTATTAAATGGCCCGACGCGTTTGATAAAACTTAAAGTAGAGTATCATTATGTTGCCACAAGTAGGTGATATTTATATGAAGCGGCAATACAGTTGTGAAATGTTAATAATAGAAGTAATAAATCATTCGATATCTTGAGAACGGTGTGAGCTGAGCGCAGCTAGTTGTGTTATGCTTATTGTAAAGTGTCAGTTTACAGAAGGCATCAGGTATAATTCACACCACATTGTCGTGTCTTTGGAGCCTCGGTGACAACCAGCGGTTGTTAGCGCGCGACGACACAAACATCACACAAATCACGATTTTTTGTGTGCACATTTTATTTGTACTCTATTACAATGTTGTCTCGCTTGATAATGTTTGAATAAATTATAACGTAGTGTTACAATTTCTAAAAAAATATTATTCTCATTAGGTAGTTTATGAATATGACTAAGTATCTGATTAGATACGTATCGCTTGGAATAAGGTAATTAGATCAATTGTGTGTAGATAATTGTTTAAAGAGATTTAAAATAATTACTACCATTTCCTTTTAAGTTAGGAACACAGGGACACACATTAGCTAATAGACCTAATTATCATCTTAATCATCATCTCTGAAATACTTGTGGGTCACACGATTTAAATAAGTAAGTAGTACTGCGTGCGGGTGCAACTCTACTCGTATTCATTGTTAATTCGGCTTAGTGACCACTAACTTTGTTTTGTTCCAGTTACAAATACTAGTTGAAAAAAATCTTATTATATACATGTAGTTATCATCATCTCATTGTCGAAAATATTATATCAATTCGTCCGATATCCTTGTGATAGAGTTATTCGTGTTTAGTTAATTAATATATGACAACTGACTAACACGTGAATTCCGTTTCTATTTCTTCATAGTGAATAGTGTTGTCACGACTTACACGACATTTTTTGTTACTTTAATGAGTTAATTCACACATATGTGGGAGTAAACAGTTTAAACGTAACGAAAAGTCGGATTTCGCATCTAATTTAACGTTCTAACCACCTAAAATTGGTACCTATACAACTAATTCAAGTAGAATTTATTAATCGCTTAGTAACACTGAGTTAAGAGCACGTAATTTATAAAAAAACATAATAAAAATAAAAACCCAGTATAAACCGGTAAAAATCCTCTTATTGCATACCTAGTGCAATCAATCGTACGTAACACGATTCAAATCAAAATAAGACTAAATCAAAATCGGATTACCAGTGGTAGCTACGATATGGCCCATACTCTTATAGACACTCGTACAGTCTAAGGTTATTTACAGTCATAGGATTTTCGTACGAAACTTATAACATGTTTGGGCTTGAAAATAATTAATTAATATAATTATTATAGTTACCTCCTCCACTTTTATAGCAAAGATAAGGAAACCGCCACACGTTTCCGAGACCGACGGAGTAGCCGACACATGCTAGAACAAACTGTATCTTATTTGCCCAGAATGGTCTCCTCGGTTTCAGGTGTACTGTCGTGTCTTCTTCCTCTTCCTCACATTCACTCTCATGTGATGCTGTTTCCTCATCTGGTGGCCTGCAATATTGAAATAATAACGTTTACAAAAGAAAACTTCTTCTGTAAGATAAATCTTCTATTGAAATGCGTAGGAGTAGAAACTAATAATCGAAATTATTGATCAGATTTATCTTAAACGGGAAAGTGCTGGAAAAATGGTATCAACAGTCTTTTACCAATTTTAAACGAGTTTATTATACGTATGTAATATCATTGTAAAGATATAATATAAATGAAATACCTAGCAGGTAAATTATGTAACCGCAGCTACATTACGAATATAAAAATAAATGGTAATTAAGTATTTTATTCAGATTTTATTGACACGATAATAACCTGTTGTTAAAATAATCCGTATTGTGATTTACATACGCTTAGAATAATTAGATACGGCTATTAAACGGTTAAGATAGTTTTATTACTGAAATTAACTGTTTAGTTGATTTAATTATAAGTATGTATACATATAAAACAGAAATGTTGTTACTAACAAAAACTTACAATAAAAATCAACATGTCAAAGATAATTAATTCATGGAGGAAAAGTGAAATATTTACTGAAATATTACTTCAAATATTTGGGCAGATAACATTATAGGTATTTTTTCTGGGTGCCTTAAACTCAATTTAGTTTTATTGTTTTAAAAATGTAATTTTACTGTAACCAACTATAATCAGAGTTACCTTGAATGAGTTGTTTGGATTAATGATGAATGAATAGAGATTAGGTGACGTCAAATACCCTACTGAGGCTTATTCTGTCTCTATTTTTTGTTTGAACTGTGATATTACGTTACAGTACTTGTAATAAAACTATAATCATCTTGAATACCATTTACAATACCAAATAGAATATAATAGCAAATTTAAAAATAACGTGACTATGACGAGTCTTATTAAAATTATTCTAATTTGTGTAATCTTTTAGATAATTTTTGGAACTGTTGACAGTAATAACTCTATTAAGTATGTAGTAAGTACTTAGTCTTAGTCCTAACTAACGAAAATGAAAAGTCTGTATTTATTTAATAGTTTTCTGACTAGCAATACAGATTAGCAAATTACATTTTTTCCTACAAAGTATACATTTGTTCATGTTCGTTCATTCACAGATTTTTATCTATACGATTTTTTTGCGAACCCTTACTTATTGCGCAAATTAGTTAGTTTAAATTTGTTAGTTAATTAGATGCCTATTCAACGACACACTTACAAACTATTCACCGAGTTGGCCGGTATTGATTGACTTGGCTCTTAGAACACTATAAACTTTATTTATGTGCCAAAATTTATGAAAATTCTGAATTTTCCGCAAAAACTGAATTGCTGAATTTCCTAAAATTACCTAAATTGGTTTTCACACCTGTAATATTTTTAAATGAATTATCTCACAGCATGAGATGGACGAGAAAAGATACCATTACTAATGATCTAAGTTGTCATGTTCATTATAAAGAGATAACGAGTTAATTCATTATAAGTAACTAGGAATCTGTCTTTTAATAAATAGTGTTTTGAATTGCAATGCATGCACTATATTTTTAACACTAGCTGTGATATTTATACTAAATAGTGCCGACTTCAAGAAAAGTAATCCTCAGCTGTCAGAATATAAGCACATATAAGTATAAAACGTATTTTAAAATGATTATCAAGTAGGCAGTGATAAGGCCGCGACATGGTGAGGCGGTGTCAGCACACAATCAATCGTAACGTTGCATGTGCTATACACTTGTTTGTTTGTGTGTGTGAGGGAAAAGATAGCAATGTTGCAGTGTTATCGGCTCTGCCATGAAGGTCGTGTGGTCCAAACTCCTTGTAATCCTCTTAGATTTTAGGATTTTCTTAAGTAGCTTTCAGTCAAACATCTTAAATACAGACAGCGTAATACCTAAATACACTGCATGCACTAAAGAGTTGTAGTTATACTCGTACATTGCGTGTTTCAAGATAATGACATAATTTTTGAGTACGAACCTTTCATCTATATCGACAACGAATGTAGAGTTGTCCATTTTCTGTTGTTTTGACTATGCATTAATATAGAAGATGTTTAATATTTATAAAATAAGCACAATATTTTCTTTGTTGCTACACGCATAAAATTATCAATTATATTTTTACGATAACAATTTTATATTACTTAAATCACTTTGATTTTCCCTTGAATTCTTGAGTGGTATAGGCAATAAGAATGTTTGCATAAATAATTTATACGCTTGTTTTTTAAACTTTAAAATTTTATGTCCATATTCGTACATCTGTCGATCTTCTTGTGACAAAATATCATCCCTGTATGAAATATTAAGTATATCAAACAACGGCATCTCCTGTATTTTTATAAGTTAGGATTTATAAAAAGTTAGTATATGCTACATTTATTACAATTAAATGCTTACAATAAGCAGACGAAGCACGAAGTTAATGAGGTTAACAGTCTATTTTTTCTTTTCGAGCATTTGTCGAGTGCTTGTTAAACGTAATAATAATCATTAAACAAAATCTGACAGGAAATAACGTCATCTCTATAAGTACTTGTAAGCTCGCTCTGTGGAACAATGAACTTGTTGTTATAATAACGCCGTAAAGATTGTAGGTGTTCAATGGTGCGAAACACATCTAAATGATAATTTCTTCAAAATAAATATTGTGGGCAGCTAAAACGTACTTTTTGTTTGTGCAATGTATATTCTTTATAAGCACTCGCTTCAAAGTTATCCTCAGCATAAAGTAGATAATACAGTCTTTACAGAGCATATTATCTTTATCTAGAGTAGAGCGGAAGAAGCAGTAGACCTTCTTCCGCTTTACTCTACCCCAGGGCGTAATTAGCCTTTCCAAGTATGTTTAGAACAAAGGACACTTAATATTTTATAATTCAGATGGAATCCGTAAAAACAGGATATACCCACGCATATGGAACCGCGAGGGGCAGTTATATTATAACCATAAATACTTTGTGGTGTAAGAAATTCGTCCAAAGATTCCGAAGGGGTTTCCTTTTGAATCTAATTCTCTCTTAATTTTCCGTATTCTGTATTTTACAATAAATTTATAATATTGATAAAATATATTTCCGTAATCGTAATGATATGATAATGTTTTTGATTCAATGGCTAAACAATATTTCAAGTTTCTTTAGAAGTTACGCTTACGTTGAAGCGTTTACGCAGAGGAAAAAAATATCACATCAAATTGTGGTACTCATTCATAGCTCATTAATCTCACTAATTTGATACGGTAATAATAGTTTTGCCAATATTATAATTATGAACTAATATGATAATTTATATCAAACAATTAATTATATTATTGAAATTGAATATTTTCCATTATGTTTATTAGTATTTTCTACATTTTAACCAGGAAATTATTCTGAGTATATGTGTCGGTTTGAACTTTGTTATAGTTTTCCTAATAATCTGACAAACTTAATATTTACGAGCATTTAAATGTAATGGAATTTGAAAGCAACATTAATGAATTTGGAAAATAATCCCATGTACATACCTATTTGATTTGTGATGTAGTAATATTTTGTGTGCATTTATTATTGTAATGTTCTTCATTCATGAGAAAGGTATGAGGGTATTATAAATATACTAAAAGTATAAAATGGGCTTTGAAATTGTATGTTCAAAAATAAAACGGGAATCACTTGTACGATTATAACTGCCGCGGGCATATCTAGCTAGTCATAAGTAAACATGTACAACATTATTTAACGATTTAGGTGAAGTATCAGTACATTTCAAAGGGACGATAAAGACAAACCTAAAAATATACCTATACATATTATTGTCTTATCATATAATTTGTATGGGTGACTAAGATATTATGTTCAGATACTTACATAATGTACTTAAAACGATAAAGTGATTTATTGGCTCTAGTTAGTTGGTAAAGGAGTTACGAATTCTTTATTAATGACAGTATAAAGGTGAATATTGCCTGATTCTTATAACTAGTTATCTGTGCCGTACACATACGTAGGCCACGATTAGGTATCAACGATAGGTGCTGATGCTTACGTATGTATATCAATATATCGTATTATGGTTGTTTATTTGGTGCAACTTATAATAATTCAAGTTATTTTTGTATTACAACAATTTGAAATTATATAATTTGAAATTGAGTTTTATAAGTAAGTACTAGTTACCCAAGGGAAAATTTAACTGAGATAAGAAAAATATCATGGATGATATAGAAGCCTTTTAATATTGATTAGGTATATGAGAAATTCAGTAAAATTCCATCTATTAGCAATCCGTGTAAGACCGTGAAACCTGTTTGTAAATAATCACTGTAACTCACGTGCCTACCGGCTAGTTAAACAGATTTTGAAACACATTACCTACTTATTAAAGCCATAACAAATGTTCATTTAAATTTGTTACGAAATAACTTTATAGATACGAGTTTTAATACGTTATTTATATTTCTTAGTCATCTGTAACATTGTTATTTTCTTGTACCTTGTGTAAAGCCGTGTGTTTGGTGGTTGGTTGTTATACGATATTGGATAGTAATTGTATTAAGATAAGGTGGATACCAAAAATTGGATGAGATTTTAGTTAACAAAACTAGGAATGTTCATTTCATTGTTTTGTTTCATAAAACATCTGTATCACTTTTATGTAAAGAGCTGTTTGTAATGTGTATACTCTCAGTGGACGAACCTCGTTAGGTCAATTGAATAATGACAGTTCAGAGGATGCTTTTGTTCGCAGAGGTACTCACGTAGGAGGACGTACTAGATGAAACAGTTCCGTTGGCGATGTCGGTACTCTTCTGATGACCATTTTACGCCCGTCGGTGCAGCCCATTCCAATGGAAGCTAGGGACCGAACAGATGCGGCTCCATAATTAGTTCCACTTTCTGAACCTTCTGGATATGGAGTCACTTGTTCATAAGGCCGTAAACTTCGAGCTGAAGCTGCTCCTGATGCTGCAGCTACATCGCGAATCCTATGTGTATCACTGAAACTCTTGACTTTGCGCATTTGTCCGGAAGGTGTCATAATCGCTGCAAGCGAATTGACTTCCAGCAGTTTTGAGTTTTCCTTGTCCTGTCCGTCGTAATGGTCCACGTGGACCGCCGCGCTAGGCGCGGCCGCATCCATTGGCATTTCGTTTCTACTCATAAGTATCGCGTCACAGGGTCATCGCGTGGGGACTAGTCGCGAGCGTCGCTGGCGACGCGCGACTGTGAATAATAAGTGTTGGACGCGGAGCTATACCACGATAGCAACTGATGTCGGTATTGGGCCGACCGACTGCCCTGACTGGTTTGCCAGTCACACCAAAGTAATTGGTAAACAAAATGCGATACGTGGTGGGGATATGCCACAGGAAAAGGTGGAGACGAAGAGGGGGGAAATATGTCACGCAGCGCATACGTCGACAGTTGACATACGGCAATTGTGTCCCCTGATGGTGCATATCAGTGCTATATTGTATGTTTAATTATATAGCGTTTTACAATATATTTTATTTATTTTTCAACTTTACTAACTCGACAATATATATTTTCTAATGTAGTTACATAAAGAATCAGTCAATATTGTACCCTAAGTTAAATATTTTTGAGCAATCTGCTCTAACTGTAAAATGATCGCGCAAATTTTGAGAACCACTGATCGAAAAATACATTATTCAATTGTTTCATTCAATTATCTCTCCTTTCTATAGAGTCCCTCAATTGGGTCCAAATTCTGATCTTTTAGTTTATATTATTGTCATGACTATTTTGAATTTTTTTGTGTAAGTACATTTTTCATTTGAAGCACAAAATGTTATGTAATTTTGTACAAGTCAAAAACATATGAGTATTTGTATCTCTTTTCCGAAGATCATAACTACTGTATTGTCATTTGTAGCGTGCTTCTAAATTACATTAAATTATTTAAGTACTCTATTTAAGTACCTACTTCTAAGAAAAAAATAAATAAATAAAATTAGATTTGCTAATAAAAAAGGGTCTTAGTTTAATGTAACCAAAATAAAAATGTAATACTCGCCTGTTCACACCGCCGGCGAGTACTCGCTTTACTAGTTTTGTCGCTGAGCTACAAAAATTTACTCGCCGACTCGCTGAGCGAGTTGGGTAGTTAATTTTTACTCGCTCAGCGAGTCGGCGAGTATTTTTTTGTAGCTCGGCGAGTTGGCGAGTACTCGCTCACTCGCACCCTCGCCCGGCGAGTACTCGCTACTCGCTCATCGCCCGCGGTGGGACCACTGCCTTTATGTATTATTGTTTACAGGATATACCATGTAGTTACATTATTCATTTTAAGTTTACGATAGTATTTTTCTTTATAAAAGTAAGTACATACTACTAATACTTACGTACGTAAGTGCTTAGTTAACTTTGTCTTAGAAATAGTGTTGTTGCAGTAAACAGTCGCTCTACGATGGTAGAGTCATCGGAATTCGTTTATTTGTATTACTTGGTGAAATTACTACTACTTATATGTTTATATATTGTCAATAAGGTATGTATCGTTGCGAACACAGCCATTGGACACTGTTTACTAAAGTAACTTAATTGGTGTTCATCATCACTGAACTGTTATAGAGGAAAAACTGTGATGTGTTTTTGATGGCATTACATGTATTTTTTCTTATACTTACCTAAAAACTCTCTTCTGAATGATAAAATTTCGGAAATGTTCTACAAAACAAAAAATTTCTATATTAAAAGGCTAAACGCATAAAAACTAATTATGCTCGTGCATAGCTTGCGATGATTGATTTTATATACTTAAATGAAATTTTTCAAGTATGTGACGTATGTGGTACATCTTATATTGTACCACGGACCATATAATACTAGTAAAGCAGTAATTATACTCTTACGTGTATTTGAACTATAATTGAATAAGGATTTAAACTATATTTGGTCATAAAAGCGTCATCTCGTTATGCAAGCAACTTATTTTTTATTGGTGCGCGTATTTTTAAACCTTTAATAACTTGATTATTTATCCATTTAAATGAGACTATAAAGAGTACTTTGATCTTCTACGTCACATGTTTAACGCAAATAACATATTTAATTGGATAGGAATTAGTACTAGGTGCTTGTATACAGAATGTAGATTATTAGTAAGTTTTATTTCAATCTGTAGTGTTCGTGTAAGTAAATCAATGAAATCAATATTAACATTCTTTGCCAATTTATTTTAACTTAATTACTTATATTGAAATATTTTGGGTGACCTAGTAATCTATACTAATATTATAAAGAAGTAAAGTTTCTTAAATTGTAAGGGGTAATCTCGGGATCTACTGACCCAATTTCAAAAATTCTTTCACTAATGGGAAGCTATATTGTCCGCGAGTGACATAGGCTATAGTTTATCCCTGTATTCCCACGGGAATGGGAACTACGCGAGTAAAACCGCGGGGCGCTGCTAGTATGTATTAAATTCAAAATTCTGTTTGGAGAATTGATGAATGTTCAAGATCCTACTAAGGAAGACTTGATAATAAAGAATGGAAAACTAAAATTATGTGAAAATTATAATGGTAAAATGAAAGCCTTCATACTGATGAATGGTGGAGTCACAAACTGTTTACTGCACAGAATGCACTGGCATTCTGTGCAGTAAACAGTTTGTGACTCCGAAATGCCGAAATTGAATTAGCCGATAAGAATGTCAAACAAACTATGTATGAGGAAAAATACATTCATTCTTTTCATATCTACGATTATATGTAATACGACATAAGTAAGACAAATAAATATTACATTTACAAAAAATATATAAGTATATAACTTTCCTCTATGTTGTAAAACATGTTTTCGTTAAAGCACTGTTCGAATGTTCTTTTTTAAACATTCTTTCTAAAAAGTTTGCTGTGATTAAGTGAATACTACCTATACAATTACATATGTATATCAATAAAAATATGAGCAATTATGTTTAACTTACCACATGAGGGTGTATTGCTTTTTCGTAGGATCCAGACTCTTAGACATGATAATATATTTAAAAAAATATTATTACTAAGTAGTTAAGTGTATGTCTACGATACTGTGCTTGGGTAAATCTAAATGAGAAGTGACCATTTTACACATTACGTTGTCAACACTCAAATTGATAGTTAAATATTGTCGCTTCCTATAAATTAGCACCGGTAATTTACATTAGTATTGCAATATGTCGCGCCTCCATATCGTGATAAATTTATTAAAATGTTTTCGGTTCGTTATTAAGTACTTACTGATATTTTCGCAAATTAACAATGATCGAACATTTTATACATCAATAAGAATTTGGAGATACTTAAATAGTATAACCGACATCAAAAAATGTGCTTACAAGTTTACTTACTTAATACTTGTGTATACCTAAGTGTACCTTTTTCTGGATATTAATTAAGGATTTTTGAAAACAAAGTGGTTTTTAAATTCCGTGATCAGTACCTATGTGAAATATTAAACTTAATTAAGCTGCTAATCATCGTTAAAGTCGATATACTTTTTGCAAATTGGTGCTAAATGTTGCTACTTTTTCGATACTAATTGACCTTTTCCCTAAGATTGAGATAATCTTAGAAATGGAAAATTTATTTGTGAGCTGAATATACGGTTTAATTGCGAGAGATAGGTGATGTTATAAATTAACGTAACATTCGTGTTTTATGACATAATCTGTTTAAGTATATAAAACATCAAACAATATTATGTCCAATTAAAATGTTTAGTAGCAAGTTCAAATACCTAGTACTGCGATTGAGCTCTGGGTGACAATAGATAAAAAGACTTCACGAAAACGATTAACAAAAATGATTTAGTAGGTAGTTAATTAAGAAGAAATAAGCATCTAAATACTACTCTGACCCGTGGTTTTACAGGCGTAATTTTCTATCTCGTGGGAATTCCAGGATGAACTAACTATATGTGTACCCAATAGCCGCCCGATGATAGTCATGCAAATTCAATCAATTCAAAATCGAGGCAGTAGTTTAGTTCAGAATAGGTACACATATCTGAAAAGCTTTTACATTCAATAATTGTATAGGTACTTATTTACATTAAAAAATATGTAAGTATAAAGGTTTCCAATAAAAATACACGGATATTATTATTATTATATTTTAATTCATGCTTATAATCGATATTTTACATAAAATTATGGTGATTTCGAAAGTATTTATATATTATGAATATCACAAAATTCGAAGGAGGCGACGATTCCACGTTAATTACAAAATTACATTTACATTATAATATAATTAATTTTAAGAGGACGCTGCGAGCGCGAGCGAGGGGCGCAGTAAGCGCGGCGCCCGCGGCGTCCTCGCCCGGCGATCCTCCGGCGGCGCGCACAGATTAAAGCTGAGTGAGTTAGAGGAAAGAGCCGACACCGCCCGGCGCCGGCGGAGGAGCGGGGCGCGGGACTAGCTAGTTTAGCGCTGGAACAGCGGGTTGGGGAAGTCGGGCGGGTGCGGCAGGGGCGCGGGCGGCGGCCGAGCTCGTCGCCACGCCACCAGCCAGCAAGCGACGGCGGCTGCCACCGCTACTAACGCTAGCAGAGCTGTTAGAGCCAGCGCTACAGCCAGTCCGGCTGCCGACACGCACACTTCGCCGCCGGGCGCGCCACCCGCGCCTCCCTCTGACCATCCGTCTCGTTGCCGAGCCACTTGTGACGGGTCTCGTCGCTGCAACGTCAGTATCTGATTCGACTCGACCGTCACCTCCTCCCTCAATTGACCTACATTACCGTCGTACGCATCTAATGCTTCTCGTTTTCTTCGCCTTCCAAAAGCGTCGGCGCCGCGGCAATTAACCTGCAATCAAATGACAAAATTAAACATTTGAAATTGTGGATCACATAATTATTTTTTCAAAATTTTAGATTTAAATCATAACAGTCCTCATGTTCTCCTAACATTTTTTTGAATTAGTGCCTCTATAATTGGTACCTTTATAGGTAAATAATAGCAAGCATACAATGTAAAAAAGAGATAAACATAAATTACCGGTTGGCATTTTCCAAAGCAAACTCGTATATTACACTGGAACCGTATGTTGTCACTGCTGGGGAACTTGAAAGCATTGAAGGAAGCTCGCAATGCGCTGCCATCTTCACTGCGTTCCCATTCACCGAAAATTCCAGTGTCTGTTGCACATCCGTCGGCGTCAGTCACTCGATATTCGTTTTCTACGTTTGTTGATGCCTCGCTGGTTTTGGCTATACAACTACGAGCGAACCCGCCGTAAATATCTAAAACAAAATACACAAATGTGAGAAATTCCCAAATGATTCAGAAGTAAAATTAGATTTGCTATTCAGAAAAAGCCAATTATTCATATTATATCCCCATAACTTACTTGATGGTTGGACATCGACTTGTAATACAAGATTCTCTCCGATCTCGGCTGAACTGACTTCGTCCCCACTTCGAGATACGATTCTCATGGAGCAAGTCGGAGGTGGTCCAGTGTTGGCGATAGTTCCTGCTGTTGTTAACATTGACACATTGAATGCCAACGTTACATTCTGTTCGCCAGTTTGATAGATACATTTAATGTGGAAAGCTTTAGCATTTGAAGTAACTAGTTTTGGATGGTTTTGCATTACAAGGACGAAACTTGCTAGACCCTGTGAAAGAAATATTTATAATTAGCCATGTACTTAAAAAAAATAAGCTTTTGATTCAGAATTTATTTAATACATACGTTAACGTGCACTAAGCCACAATCTCCAAAGTGAACAGTGAAGTCTACCAAGCTTTCTTCGTCTCTGGATGTGTCTACCGCCAAGCGGCAACGTTCGTCTTTGCTGTAGCTTTTCACGTAAAGGACTCCCGTAAAGTTTTTGATTGTAAGTTCAACGCTTACACCGTCAGCCTTGCATCGAACCTGTTAAAATGTTTTTATTAATTTATTTGTTTCTTTTATTGTGACTGATTCACGTTCTTTATTTTACCAAGTAAAACATTCAAAATTGTACAAAATCAGAATATTAACCTGCATATCTGGGATGGGGAAGTCTGTTCGATATGCGTTGCAGTGTATTCTTGGGTTCCCGGTGTAACCAGTGATGCAAGTGCAGTGTGAGCGATGGCCAGAAGCTTCACAGGTAGCATAAGTGCCACAAGGATCTGCTTTGCATGCATCCACACACGCACCACCAAGGCATCGGGAGTGGTCATCGCAGTCTTTGTCAGCGCGACATCCTCCCACAACGCATTCTTCTCCTCGTTCAGTGTATCCGCGCACTGCATCGCACACGCAGCGGCCGCGCACGTCCACAGTTCTTCCCTCATCTGGGTGGCACGGCGCACACTCACCGCGTATGTCCAATCCTTGTCCTTCAACGCATTTAGCAGTAGGTTCTGGAGCAACAAAATAAAGTTTTATATTTTTGTCACTTCAATATTATAATAATTTGATACATTTATATTTTATTTTGTGTTTATATTATAAATACTTACGTTTGTTAGGTGTACACTCGACTAATGCATTTCCTCTGTATCCCATTATACATTCGCAGATCAAAGTTCTTATGGGAAGAGTATCAATTAATTTACATTCAGCGTTGGTGCCACAAGGTGATGAGTTAAGACACGGATTTATACATTTAGCATTCAAACAGGTAGTTCCTGATGGACAATCGACATCGCTTGTACATTGAGGTTTTTCTATTTCTACACAACCTGTGTCTGTGCTTCGATAGTTCGCAGGACAAATACAATGAGCCTCATGTTCATGAACTCTGCAGTCAGCTGGTTCATTACAGGTTGTCAATGTGCAGGGACTTACGCACTTAGAATTAATACAAGCTTTACTGCTGGGACATTCAGAGTTAGAACGACATCCAATAGGAGTGCATGCAATTGTTGGATTTCCAATGGTGCCAATTTTGCAACGACATGAAGCACGATGATCAACTCCGTAACACTCAGCAGATTCTCCGCAGATGTCAATGTCCACTGAACATGCAGGAATGCAGCGGTTATTAATACATGTTTCGTCGTCTGAGCATTGTGAATCTGATCGACATAAAACTTCATAGCATCCGGTTCGCGCATCGCCTATAAAGCCTGGACGGCATGCACAAACTGGCCTATGGTCCTTAATTTGACAATCAGTGTTTGGTCCACATTCACAAGGGTTTTTACATACTGATGTTACACAGGCATGGTTAGATGTACAGTTGTTGTCGGTTTCACAAACTGCGTCAGACACAGTTGTAATTGGTCTGCAAACACCTCCTCCGTTACTTACGTAGCCAGGTGGACAAGTACAAAGCATTGTACGCACAGGTAATGTTGGCGACACTTCACACATTGCTGGAGTTAAACAGGGATGTAATGTAGTGCATGGGTTTACGCACTTGTTCGATAAACATGCAGATCTTGGTGGGCAATCGGCGTCGACGTAACATTCATCCACAACTTGAGGTTTACATTCCACGTAAGGGCTTCCGGTATAACCTGAATCACATTTGCAGACAGCGATTTGGTTTCTTACCAAACAAGAGGCATGCAAACCACATATGTTGCCTCCGAGACATGGATTAACACATCTGTGGGCTCTACACTGCTTATCTTCCGGACAGTCTCCGTTAGTTCTGCATTCAATAGCATTGCAACCCAAGAACGGATTGCCTTCAAATCCGTGGCGACAGCGGCAGAGTGGTTGGTTTCGTTCGACATAACATTCAGCATTAGGTCCACAGGTACTATTCAAGAGACAAGGGCTGATACAGTTACCGTTAATGCATGCTTCATGAGACTCGCATTCTGTGTCAACACGGCAACCAACAACCCTACATGAGCGGTACGGATCACCATCATAGCCTACGCGACAGGAGCAAACAGGTCTGTGATCTCTAATGAAACATTCTGCGTTGTCTCCACAATTACATGGGTTTCTACATATTCTGTTTACGCAAGACTCTTGATCACTGCAGTCTTGATCAGTAGAACAACTCAATGATGGTAATTGAGCAGGTTTGCATGATCCACCTTCTTCAGGAATAAATCCATCAGGGCATCGACATATTAAGGTCCGGAAAGGAATACTGTCAGAGACAGAGCAACGAGCATTTCCATTACAAGGTTTAAGTTCACTGCATGCTTCTCTACATTCATCTTTAAGACATGCATGACCTGAAGGACATTCATAGTCGAATCTACATTCTGGTTCTCCTATTACTGCAACCTTTTGACATTGGACTTGAGGATCTCCAATAGGAAGGGCAGGAGGACACCTGCAGGATGTCGCATGATTTCTAGCATAGCACTCTGCATTATCAGCACATGGACTTTTGCCGTCAACTGAGCATGCTTTACGACAAATTCCACTTATGCATACGCTGTCATCATCGCAGTCATTATTGATTTCACATTCTGCGGCTTGACATTTAGTAAACGGATTTCCAGTAGTTCCCGCCGGGCATCTGCAGTTAGGCCTATGTGCTTTTCCGTAGCACTCTGCACTGATGGCACAAGGTGCATCTACTACACAGGGATTGACGCAAGCGCCATTATAACAAGTATCTTCATCACTACATTCTGAATCTGAAGTGCATCCCACTGAAACAAATAGTTGAATGTTTGTATTTCATGTCATACCAAGGAACGCAATTTCATATGTATTGATTAAGTTGCACGTTACTTTTAAATCTGTGATATGATCTTATAAGTGACAAAAAATATCGTCGGAGTTAAGGTACATTATCTTACCTTTGGTACACCCGACGTATGGATTGCCGGAATATCCACGTTCACAATAGCATACTGGATGGTGTCTTATAACAGTACATTCCGCTGCCGTTCCACAGATACATGGGTTGGCACAAGCACCGTTAACGCAAGCTTGTGATAATGGACAATCAGAATTAGCTTTACATCCAACAGGTATGATTGAATCATCGGATGCTGAAATCATAATTAAATAGTTAATTAGATAAATTAATCTTATTATAAGCAACAATATAATAAAACTACTCTAAAAATGTTATTATTGTAAAATAATTCAACTTACGCGGTATGCAGCGTAAAGTCGCCACACCCGAATGGCCTTTCGGGCATGAACATTGGGGTTTATGATTGATAACTCTGCATAGTGCTCCTGTTCCGCAGGCGTCGAGACAAGGATTGACACAAGACCGCTCTATACAGGCGCGTTCAGGGCTGCATTCGTCATCATTATAACACTCCCATACTATTGGATGTCGTGGAACTGAAATATTTTTTTTTCGTTTTATACCAATTTTTGTGTACTATTTTTTTTCATAATTAACGTTAACTTAAGTACGTTATTGTATTGGAACGTAAAACAATTGGGAACTTACCTATATTACATTCGATTCTGGGATTTCCTGTATAGCTAGGTGGACAAGAGCATCGAGATGTATGGTCAATAGATTCACATAGCGCATTTTGGCCACAAGGATCGGCCTTGCAAGCATCCACACAGCTACCGCGGCGACAAGTTTGGGTTAGAGCACAATCTGAATCTGCCGAACAATCGGCGCTAGGCGGTAATCTACATCCTGTGTCCGGAGCGGCGCGCCCACCATCAGGACACACGCATGCTACTGCTCGCAAAGGTAGTATATCAACGGTGTTACAAATCAGACCTGTTTCACAAGGTGCTCCTAGACACAGGTTGATACATCGCGTGTTCACGCATGCTAATGGCGACGGACAATCAGCATCTACAGTGCATTCTGTTTCGGTTTGTGACTTGGCACATCCCTGTACGTACGCGTCACCAGTCGATCCTGGTGGGCAAGAACAAATAGCCCGATGATCTCTTGCGGTGCATGTTGCGCCAGGCACACATGAAGAGTCAGAACACACTGGTCGGCAAACACGATTGAGTCGATCACATATTTGAGTTGCAGCGCAATCTTCATTGTACTGACAAGCACCAGATATACAGGCTCGTCGAGGATCTCCTTGAGTGCCTGCCGGGCAATGACAGGTCGCAACGTGCGCTACCACTTCACAAATTGCGTTTCGTCCGCATGGACTTCCAATGGTGCATGGATCTTGACAGTAACCGTTCACACAGATCTTATCGAATGGACAGTTGTCGTCCGATGAACATTCAGCTAAAACAATAAATGTTGTATGTATTAGGTACATATATATTATTCAGAATTTGGGCAGAAAAACGCCCATTTGTATTAAAAACAATTTCTTGCCCCTAAAGTTACAGAAAATATTTTATATACACAGTATACTCACTGGTATAACAATATACGGCTGGATCGCCTGCGGTTCCAGGTGGGCAACGGCAAGTAGCGCGGTGGTTTCGGGCGTCACAGAGTGCGCCGGCGCCACACGCAGCTGCGCACACCGATGTGCACACTCGTGACAGGCATGCTTCCGCTGCACCACATTCTGAGTCCGATGAACATGAGCCGCCTATGGACACTGGAAACAAGGACTCTGATTATAATTTGGTATTTATTATCCAACTATGAAATGTATACAATAGTTATACGGAAAGTATGTTTAATTAACATTATTATATTACCAGGAGTGCACGCGACGTTGGGGTCGCCCTGCAATGGTGGCACGCAGGAACATTGCGCGGTGTGCGCACTGGCACGGCACTCGGCGCCGACTCCACACACGCCTGCGCATGCACTTACGCAACGTCTGTTGCTGCACACCTCTTCGTCACCGCATTCGTTATCCGCTGTGCATTCTCCTCCTATAGTAAGTACATACATTATTGAAGTGTCAAGTAATAATACATTGTATATAGTGTCATGGTACTTATATTTAGATTTATATTAATTAAAGAAAAATGCTGTAATTTTTTACAGGAAATAATATTTACATTTTTATATACAATATTTTGTAACCTAAAGTGTGTTCGTGTATAAACAAGTGATCTCATTTCCCAAAGTAGGATTGTGTAGACGTACCAATTTTATAGTACCTCAAATGGTTGCTGTGTTACTGTATGCATCGCATAGATGACGTCCAAAATAACAGCACTAGAATCCTTAATTTTATTACAAACATATTAAATTAATATTATAACGCGCAACACAAAATTTACGTAAGTCTGCAACATTGCATATTGAACTGCAATATGCTCCGCAACATTGTACGTGACGCGGGGCATGTTGCTTGCTCCCGCCTCGAGAGGGAGCACATATGTCCCGCGTCAATGTTGCGCCAGTTGTCAACAAGTGTAGTCGCGTTTATTAACTCATATTTCACGTTGTAGTAAGAAATTCCGCATCCACCACCTTCTCTTTCTCTTACGTTTCAACACACTCGATATAATTACTATGTATCAGCACTTATAGCCACAACCTCCACTGGCGACATTTCTATAAACACTGACTAGTGTGGCCAACACAGTGTTCCCCGACATGTTCGGGGGCATGTTCTACGTAATTGTTCAGGAACATGTTCCGCGACATGTTGCTCCATTTGTCCCTTAGTGAATACATGGCTTAAATGTTAAATTAATTACTTACTTGGTTTACACTGTACTGAGGCATCTCCAATTAAAGGTTTTGGACATTCGCATACAAGAGTTCGGAAAGGTAGGGTGTTAGCGACCCGGCATATGGCTCCTATGCCGCACGATGTCGAATCGCAAGGGTTTCTGCAACTGCTTTGTAAGCAAGCTAGCTCAGGTCCACAGTCAGCGTCGTTTTCACATTCCACTTGGTATTCCACTATAGTAAACAATTAATAACAATTTGTAAATAAATACATATCTGGTAATATATTAAAATTAATAAAATAATTTAAACATACAAGTACAAAGATAGTTATTTTGTAGAAAAGTAGGTATGTAATAAATGTGTTTGGTGGTTGCTAAACTTGCAAATAAAATAAAGTTACCAGCTCACCTTGTTTACATTCAATCTTGGGATTTCCTTGTGTACCTCGTGGGCATTCGCATGTTGGTGTGTGTCTCACTACCGTACACAGAGCGCCTTGTGCGCAGGCTCCGGGGCAAGGATCCGCGCACGCTCCACCTCTACACGCTAGCCAAGACGAGCAGTCGTCGTCTACTCTACATTCCGCTCTGCGACACTCGGTCCATGGGTTACCACGTGTACCAGCATTACATTCACAAGACGCAGTATGTCCACGAGCTAAGCAATGCGCTTCAATTCCACACCGCACTCTTGAACATACTTTCGTGCATGATCCACCTTCACAACTTTCATCGTCAGGACAATCATTGTTGCTATGACATTGGACTAAAACAAAAGAAAATTACGTCGTTCAAATATTTATGGAGAATGAATGGGGGCACTTTCAAGTGATTGCGCGGTATTCTTGAGATCAAAATTACTGAGATACTTTTAAGACCATTTCACATCTATAGGTAGTATTCACATAGTTATACAATGTGACATTCATTTGATACATTAACACAAAAAGCAAATTATTCATTAGAATATTACCGGAATAGCATCCTCTGTAGGCATCTCCCTCATAGCCTGGCAAGCAGGTACATCTCGCACGGTGTTGTCTGGCTAAGCATCTTGCGTTAAGGCCACAGTTCGAAGGGCCACAAACTGGCATACAACGTGTATCTACACATGCCGCGTTGTCGGGACACTGGTCATCCGTTAAACATTCGGGTACAGGGGGAGCTGGTGTTGTTACAATTACACGCTCACAACGCACGAACGGCGATCCTGTATAACCAGCTGGACACGAACAAACTGCGGTATGTCTCACACCGGTACATATTGCATTCAACCCACATGCGTTAACACATGGATCTGTACATTTTCTGTTATAGCAAGTTCGGTCTCCAGGACAATCATCGTTGACAATACATTCAGGGTATACGCAGAAACCATCTCGGCAGGTGCCTTGTGGTCCACAGGGGTTAGGGTCACACGGGTCGTAATGTAGTGGAGGTGTAGGTTCTGTAATAATTCAATAAATTAAGATTTGTATTAACGTAATTCAAAATTATGATTTAATGAAGATAAATAAGTTATAGCATACCTCTATGAACACATTCGTGGAATGGATTTCCAGTAGTGTCAGGTGGACAAGAACATATTGGCGCGTGGTCGAATACTCTGCAGAGAGCGTTGTTGCCGCAAGCACCTATGCATGGATCGACACATTTGTTTCGAACACATGCACGGTCTCGGGCGCATTCTGAACTGACAACGCATTCGGGCCGACAGCCGGAAGATGCTGCATAACCAGTTGTGCCGGTTGGACAGGAACAAACTGCAGTACCGCCCGATACAGAGCATAGAGCGCCTGGACCACAGGGTGATGGGCTACACGGTGGTGCTGTAAGGAAAATATAAAGTGTCTTATAACAATGGAATGAATAAAATGTCGACTTTAGATGGCAACATATTTTGATCTTACACTTGCTATTGTATAAGATTGTTTTTCTATATAATACTTACGAGTTTTTATCGTTTCACATATTTCAAAAGCATTTCCTCTAGTTCCCGTTGGACAAGAACATAATGGAATGTGATTGACAGTTTCACAGTCAGCACCGACTCCACAAGTTCCTTGACACGGGTCACGACAGTGCGAGCGAATGCAGGCTCTTGACGGAGCGCAGTCGGAGTCAGCAAGACATTCAGGTCGACAGCCAGTATACGGATCTCCACGAAGACCAGGTTCGCATTCACATGATGCTCCCTTCCCGCTCACTCGACAAATTGCACCCGCTCCGCAAGGCGTAGGGTTGCATGGGTCTTTCGGAATATTTTCTGTAAGATTCAATTAACGTATTTAGCGTTGATATATTTGATACGTAAAACTTATTGTTATAAGCAGATAAGTATAAATAATAAAGCACTCTTTCATATTTTTATAATGTAGAATTAATACTTGTGATTGTGGTTCACCTAGTTTCACAAGAAAAACCCATGCCTAAGTTTTAAAAGTGAAATTTCGGCTAACCGCTCTCACACCTACGATGATCACAAAAACAAAAATATTTTCATGTACGAGTAACTAATAAAATTATAGCAATCATCCATTTTCGTCTGTCTTACGGATTATTTCGATGGGTCGACATTCTATGAGTGGGTTTCCAATAGTGTTCGAAGGGCATTCGCAATGTGGTTGGTGCGCGATCGGAGAACATTTTGCCCCAAGGCCGCAAGCGCCTGGACAGGGATCTACGCAACGCCTATTTATGCAAGTAAGTTGCCAGTCGCAGTCATTAGAAGTGACACATTCGAAACGGCAAAATGGTGGTGCACCAAAGTATCCTCTTCTACAAATACATTTTCCCTCTGAACATTCTGCATTTGGACCACAGTTTCCGCACGACGATTTGGCTTCCGTCTGATCTGATTCAATAGCCGCGGCTGGAATTTGTTTAATGTACATTAGTTATTTCAATCTTACAGTAACTAATTAACTTATTTGTATTGATACACAAGTAAACTAATTTTCCTCAAATCTGATGATCTGAGGAATCTATTTTAATCACAATTACCTGGCAAACATCTAACAAATGGATCTCCGATGAAATGAATAGGACAAGAACAAATAGGCGAATGCATAACTGTTCTACACTCTGCATGTTGACCGCATGATCCTGGACAAGGGTCTTTGCATTTGCCATTTCGACAAGCAAGGTACGGCGCACACTCGGCATCAGCTTGACACTCCGGTCGGCAAGTAGGTTCTGCGGCTAGAGGTCGACGGCAAGAGCAATGCGCTACTGTGCCATCGGCACGACATATCGTATTCGGACCGCAAGGATTTGGTGTACAGGGATCACTAACCGTACTTGCTGTAATGATAAATGTTTAAAAATATTATTAGGTGTATTTTAATAGCGTTTATTTATCGGATATCCTATTATATTGTTTGTAATCTCCTAACAATTATTTTCAGCAGCCTATGAAAAGTTATTTTTATTGAATGTATAGTTTACTAAAGTAACAGAATACATACCAATTACTGGTCGACATGCAATAAAAGCATCTCCTTGAAGCGGTGCTGGACATTCGCAAATTGCCATGTGGTTGTAAACATTACATACAGCGTTTAATCCGCATGTATTTTGACAAGGATTTACACATTTGTAATTTATACAAGCCATTTGTTTTGGACAATCGTTATCATTTATGCATTCAGGACGGCATTCGAATAACGGGTTCCCGTGGTAACCAGTGATACAGGAGCAAGTTCCATTATCACAGATAGCATTTATACCACATGATGTTTTCGCACATAGATCTATGTACTCAGGTCTTTGTGGTTCTGTAAAAACAAATTTTAATGTCATAATTATTATTCTTTCCAACAAAATCACATACGATCAAAGATTTTGGTTTTAGATTTAGAGTAAACATTAATAGCAATAGTTATTACTTACCTTGTTCGAAATAGCATCCCTCGAAAGAATTTCCCTTATATCCAATACGACAAGTGCAAATTGCTACGTGATTCATTGCATGACAGTCGGTGTTAGCTCCGCATGATCCTAAACAAGGATCTACACATTTTTCACGAACACACGCTTTGTCATTCGGACAATCTTGATTAATACTACATTCCGGAGAACAGTGAGGCGGAGTTCCGATGTAACCTGATTTGCAACTACAGATAGGAGAACCGTTTGAATCTCTACAGATCGCATAAGGTCCACATGGATTAGGCTCGCATGGATTGACTAATATTGGTGTATTTAGTTTTTCCTTGGTACATCTTATAAAGGGATCGCCTTCGTAACCCGAAATACAAGTGCAATATGGACTATGATGTTGAACTCGACACTGTGCATTATCACCGCATGTTCCAACGCAGGGATCAACACATTTTTGTTTGACACATGCCTTGTCTAACGTACATTCGGAGCTAATTAAACATTCTGGTCGGCAATTTGGTGCATTGCCAATGTAACCGCCTAAACAAGTGCAAATGGCATTGTTATTCACAACTTTACATGTACTGTATGGCCCACATGGAGAAGGAGTACAGGGGTCACGTGGTGGTTCTGTAAAAAAAAGATTAGAGTTAAGAGTTGGTCGAAGAATTCAACAACTGTATTTTTATATGTGACCATAAAATGTTTATACCTTCTTCATATATGCATTTATCGTATGGATTACCGGTGTATCCGCCCGTACAAATACATTTTGGAACATGATTTACTATTTGACATTGAGCATTGAATCCGCAAAGCCCTGGACATGGGTCTTGACATTTGTTATTAATACATGCTCTGTGATCTGGGCAATCTGAGTTGACGATACATTCTGGTCTACATCCCTCGTATGGATTTCCAAAGTACCCCGACATGCACATGCATGAACCGACGTTATTTTTTTCTTGGCACAAAGCGTTAGGTCCACAGGGATTCGGAACACAAGGTCTTACTGATTCAATAGGCTTTACATCCGATACTGCAAATAATAAAATAATTAATAGCAATAGTTACTTTAAGTTATGTAATATTAAAACTGAAAACACTTTAACGCTTTAATTACCCTTTATGCGCGAACATTGGTCAAAGGCATTTCCCTCATAACCTTGTTGACAAATACATTGTGGCGAATGACTAATCACTCGACATTCCGCGTTTTGTCCACAAGCTCCTATACAAGGGTCGAGACATTTTTGATTTATACAGGCTTTATTGAAGCTGCATTCACTATTGGTTACACACTCAGGTCTGCAATATGGCGGAGAACCATAATAACCAGATTCACAGGAGCAAGATGGATTGTCTCCTGATACTTTGCATACAGCGTTTGGACCACATGGCGATGGATCACACGGGGCTTTCTTTTGTGGTATTTCGTCTATAATTAAAAAAAATGTTAAAGAATTTATGAAACAAATAAAGAGTTTCAGAATCGTGATAAATTATTGAAAAAAATATGAAATACTATACTTATTTATTTGTCAAAAATATAAATATTCATACAAATATATAAAACTTACTTTGTATGATGACACATTGCGAGAATGGGTCTCCGGTATAACCATTATTACAGTAACAAATAGGTTTATGGTAATGAACTCTGCATTGCGCGTTCAGTCCACAAGATCCTTGACAAGGGTCGATGCATTTTTGATTGGAACAAGACATAAGGCTGGTACAATCAGAATCCACTACACATTCAGGTCGGCAAGATGGCGGTACTCCTATGTAACCCATCAGACAGGAGCACATTACATGTTCGTTTATAGAGTTACATGTACTGTAAGGGCCACAGGGCGACGGCTCACATGGGTTCTTTGCTTCAGGAATAGCTGTAACAAAAAACAAGTTTTATTTGAAAGTTTTGCCCGATTGCTTTTTCTTGACTAGCCTTCCAAATACTTTCGCATTTATAACGATGGCCCGTAAAATATATTACCTAATATAGGTGTACACGAGAAGAACGCATTCCCTGTGGTATTCGAAGGGCAACTACACATTGGAACGTGGTTGTAAACTTCGCAAATCGCTCCCGTGCCACACAAGTTAACACATGGATTGACGCATTTATTGTTCACACAGGTGAGACTAGGCGCACAGTCTGAACTCGTAGTACATTCAGGTCGACAGCTTTGATATGGGTTTCCAAAGTAATTTGGTTTGCATGTGCAGACACCATCGCTGCAATCCGCATTGGCACCACAAGGTGATGGGTTGCATTTATTGTATTCGACGGGTACAATTTCTGAAATGTAAATAAATACTTAGTTTGCGTTTTTATGCTGGCTCTTTGTAAAGTATACTTGATAATGTGGTAACGCCATGTTAATGCCCCAAGAAAAAATATAAATTTACCTATTTGCTGTAATACGTAACAACTCTGGAAAGGATTTCCAGTGTATCCCTCTCTGCAGCTGCACATAGCAGTATGTTGATAAACTCTACATTCAGTTTGAAGCCCACAAGAGCCTTGACATGGATCGCGACATTTTTGATTGATACAGGCTTTGTTGCTTGGACAGTCGGAATTCACTGTACACTCTGGTCTACAGTTTGGAGGAGATCCAACATAATTATCAACACAACTGCAAATTGGTGCTCTGTTAGCAATTTGACAAACTGAATTGGGTCCGCATGGAGATGGTATGCATGGATTTATTTCAATACTGGTGGATGGTATCCCTGAAAAAAAAGTATGTAAATGAATATTTAAAAATCTGCAGTTTCTAACCAGCATTTGTATAACTTATTAACATTTTGTTCCAGTCGCAACCAATGTGTTAAAGTACTTACTTTCTACTATCAAGCATCTTATGAAAGGATCGCCTTCAAAACCTTTTTGACAACTGCAGATAGGTGCATGATTAACAACTCTACATTCAGCATTTTGTCCACAAACACCAATACAAGGGTTGACACATTTTTGATTTACACAACTCTTAATAGATTCACATTCCGAATTGACAGTACACTCTGGCCGACAGTTGGGAGGTGTTCCAAAGAAGTTTGGCTGACAAGAACATGAGGCTTGGCCATTATTGTCTTTGCATTGTCCGTTGATTCCACATGGGTTTGGAGAGCAAGGATTTTGTGGAGTTGGAGCTGCAAGAATTATTAATATTAATTACTTATGTACTTATATTTTTTATATACATTTTACAGTGTTTGATTAGAAATTTGAAATAAGTTACAAAAAGGAATGTAATATTTACCGATGAAATCCGTAAATATTACATTCTTCATCATAAAAAATATACTTATGTCTATTAATAAAATGTACTTACGAGGTTCATTTATAACAATGTGACAATAACTGTAAGGATTTCCAGTGTATCCAGGTGCACAGCTGCATGATGGTACGTGGTTTATAACTTGACATAGTGCTGTGGGTCCACATACACCTGGGCATGGGTCTTGACATTTATTTTTCAAGCAAGCCTTGTTATATGGACAGTCGGTATTTACGATACATTCCGGTCTGCATATTTCATAAGGATTACCGAAATATCCTACTTCACATATACAAGCAGCTGCTCCTAATTGTGATACCTTACATTTAGCGTTTGACCCACAAGGTGTCGGATTACAAGGGTCTTTTGGTTCGATTGCTTGGGGTATTACATTACAAGATGTAAATGGATCTCCTGAGTAACCTTCTTCACAGGAACACATCGGACTGTGTAAACGCACTACACATAAAGTATTTATTCCACATGAACCTGGACAAGGGTCTTTGCATTTGTAGTTGATGCAAGCTTTGTTTAACGGACATTCATCATTTGTTGTACATTCTCGGCGGCATTGTGGTGGATTGCCTTCAAATGTTGGCTGACAAGAGCACGTATGAGATTTACCATCTGGAGACGGATTACAAATGCTGTTTGGTCCACAAGGTGATGGGACACAAGGAGTAACAATAGGTTCTTCTATATTTTGAACTGTAAGAAAAAAAAGTTTTTATACTTTATGTAATCAAGATTATTTAAGTATGTTAATATATTTTCAGTATACATTATCTATAAACTTACTGTAGCAATGGCTAAATGGAGATCCAGTGTATTTAGCAGGGCAACTGCATATTGGGTTATGTTTTATGACATTACATATTGCGTTACTTCCACATGAACCAGGGCATGGGTCATCACATTTCCTGTTGATACAAGCTTGGGATGGTGGGCAATCTGAACTTTGAATACATTCCGGTCTACAATTAGGTGGACTACCAATAAAACCTTCAACACAGGCACATATAGCTTGTTGATTGACTTCCCTACAAACACTGTTTGGTCCACATGGAGAGGTATCACATGGCCTCAAGACTGGTTCTGTAATATGATATAAAAGTTTATGTTTATTCATACAAACCATTTTATAATAATATGTGTTATTTGTAATGTAATACTTACTGTTTATTTTGATACACTGATTGAAAGAATCACCCGTCATTCCACTGGGACAACTGCAGATAGCAATATGATTGTAGACAACGCACTCAGCATTAATACCACACATGTCCCGACATGGATCTATACATTTTGATCGCACACATGCTTTATTTTGTGGGCAATCAGAACTCAGGACACATTCAGGTCGACAGCCAAAGTACGGGTCACCTTGGTATTCACTCAAACAAGTACATTCTCCATTATGACATTCGGCATTAGGGCCACATGGGCTTGGATTACATGGGTCTAATTTTTGAGGAGGCTCTGAAAAAAATATATTTGGCGTAAGATCTAGGTGCAAGATTATATGAAATAGTAAGATAGTACATCTTTGAACTAATATATTAATATAAATAATTTTAATGTAAAACTTACCGACAGGTTTTACATTGCATATAGTAAAAGGATCTCCTGCGTAGCCAGAAGGACAGGTGCAGACTGGTACGTGATTGATGACATTGCACAAAGCGTTTATTCCACATGATCCCAAACATGGATTTTGACATTTCATATTGATGCAAGATTTATCATTGTTACAGTCAGTGTTTGACACGCATTCTGGCTTGCAGTTAGGTGGACTTCCAATATATTCAGCCATGCATGAACATGAAGGGATTCCACCAATATTTCTACATATTGCGAAAAGACCGCATGGAGAAGGAATGCATGGATCGATAGGTTCTTGCACAGTGGGTTGTTTTTCAATTTCCAAGGAACAAATTGAGAAAGGATCACCAGTGTACCCAAGTTTACAAGAGCATATAGGATTATGTTTTATCACTCTGCATTCTGCGTTAATACCGCAAACGTTTACACAAGGTGATGTGCATTTGTAGTTTTCACAAACTTTATCTAGAGGACACTCAGAACTTGTGACACATTCAGGTCGACACATTGGAGGAGATCCTTCATATTCAGATAAACATGTACATACAGCCAAATTGTTGTTGGATTTACATTGACTGTTAGGACCACATGGTGATGGATTACAAGGGTCTGTTATTTCAGCTGAAAATAAAAGAAGGATAACTATTAATTACTATTATTAATACGGAAAATAATGTAAGTATACATAATAAAGTCATCATTTCCGTGAAGATACGAGTATTATTGTAGAAATTATTTTTTTGGTCACAATATGTAACAGTAGTAGGTTGATATGTTTGAGAGTTTATTATTTTTTATTAATATTTAAGTGTAATTAACCAACATTAAAAAAGAAATCGGAATAACAATACTGGTTTAAAAGTCGACATCTGCACTTACCTTGGGCTTTAAAAGTACAAATTTTATAAGGATCCCCGAAATGTTGTTCGGGACACGAACAACTTGGTATGTGATTTATTACATTGCATAAAGCATTTATTCCACAGGTTCCAGGACAGGGATCGTGGCATTTGTTTTGATAACATGCCAAGTTTGAAGGGCAATCAGAATTGACTAAGCATTCCGGTTTGCAAACTTCATATGGATTTCCAAAGTAGCCCGGTAAACATACACAAGAACCAGCATTATTCTGCTCTCTGCATTCTGCGTTGGCACCACACGGTGAGGGTACACAAGGAGTTGGACGTTCTTGTTCAATTGCTTGAACAATATTACAGTACAAGAACGGATCGCCAGTGAAACCGTTTTGGCACATGCATATTGGTGTATGACTGACTACTCTACATTCAGCGTTTACTCCGCATGATCCAGGGCAAGGATCGCGGCATTTTCTGTTCATGCAAGCTGTTGTTATAGGGCAATCTGTATTACTAGTACATTCAGGTCGACAGTTTGGTGGTGATCCGATAAACTCCGGCAAACATCTGCAGTCTGCATTATCACCAGATTCCGTGCATTGTGAATTAGGTCCACATGGTGAAGGTAGACAAGGATTTACTTTGACCGGGGGCAACGATGCTGTAAAAAATATTATATTTAATTCGTGAAATGATATGGTTAATCTTTATAAAATGATATCTGTATTTTACTTACGTATATATTCACAAACTGAGAATGGATCTCCAGAATATCCAGACAAACATGAACAGATCGGATTGTGATTAACGACAGTGCAATGACTATTGCGACCACATGCTCCTGGACAAGGATCTATACATTTCTGGTTAGAGCATGCTTTATTCAATGGACAGTCAGAGCTAACAGCACATTCAGGGCGACAATAAGGAGGGCTACCAATAAATCCTTTTACACAGACACAAACAGCATGGCCGTTTACTTCTCTGCATTGACTGTTCGGACCACATGGTGAAGGTTCACAGAGGTTTGTATTTGTTGTTATTTCTAGAAAAAATAATATAAAATGTTAATTGTTTGAATCTTAGTTGTTATAATATATAGGGGGTTGTTCATGAAATATATATTTTACCTAATACTTCAGAGCAGTATTGGAATGGAGATCCGGTGAATCCAGGTGGACAAGAGCACATAGGTATGTGATTGATAGTTTCACATAAAGCATGAGATCCACAAGTTCCTTGACAAGGATCAGCACATTTATTATTTATACATGCTTTGTTTCTTGAACAGTCTGAGTTTAATACACATTCTGGTTTACATTCGAAATAAGGATCTCCATGATATTCCGGCAAACAAGTACACGAGCCATCTTCACATACTGCATTGGGACCACATGGCGATGGATTGCACGGGTTTATTGGTTCTGGTTCTAAAATAATAGTGATTTATTAACATATGATATTAAAAGAAGTGGGTTTCTTAAAAAACAAAAATGTAGATCTACCTACCTTGTTGCATTATATTACAAATTCTGAATGGATCTCCAGTATAACCAGGTATGCACGAGCATGATGGTAAATGATTGTTTGTATGACATTCTGCGTTAATTCCACACGCCCCCGGGCAAGGATCGTTACATTTATTGTTTATACAAGCCATTGTTGCGCTACATTCCGAATTAGTTGTACACTCAGGTCTGCATCGTGGCGGAGAACTAATGTAATTTGGCAAACATGAACAGCGGGCATTTCCATTGATTTCTTGACACTGGGAGTTCGGGCCACAAGGAGATGGAATACAAGGGTTAACCTCTTGTGGTACGAAAGATGCTACAACAACTGAAATAATTTTAAGGAAATATTTATGATACAATTAATTAGTGACGAATAATATGAGAAGAATTCACAAGATAGATGTTTAACTATCTTGTGAATTCTTATATATTACTTGTGAATTCTTATCATTTATTTGTAGAATACTTACTCGGAACGCAATTTGTAAATGGATCCCCGGTGAATCGATCTTTACAAGAACATATAGGGTTGTGTGCAAATACTTTGCAATTTGCATTTCTACCACATTGGCCAATACAAGGATCTACACATTTTCTATTTACACAAGATTTGTCATTCGGACACTCGCTGTTGATAGTACATTCCGGACGACAGTTCGGTGGAGTACCCTTGAACTCAGGCTGACAAGTACAAACAGCGTTCGAATTAACTTCGCGGCATTGGCTGTTAGGACCACATGGCGAAGGCGTGCACGGCGTAGGTTTGGTAAAATCTGCAAATATTATAGGAATTTATAAAAAAAGCAACTATACAATATACTGATAAGTAAACGTAATCAAATAAAATAAGGAATACATACCTTCTACTTTGTCAATACAATTTACATAGGCATTGCCTGTAGTTCCTGGAGGACAATAGCAGGATGGTAGATGGTTCACGACCTGGCAGAATCCGTTAGGAGCACAGATGCCCGGACATGGGTCTTTACATTTGCTTTGTATACACGCCAGCATTGGTGGACAATCACTATTTATCACACATTCAGGTCTACATCCCTCAAACGGATTTCCAACATAGGAATCTATACATTTGCATGACCCGACGCCATTATTTTCTACACATACGGCGTGAATGCCGCACGGTGAAGGGTCACATGGAGAACTGTGCTCAACAATCGCATCTAAAATTATAATACAATATTAGTTATAACTACAGTCTAATATTTTATTGACAAATAACAAATGATTCAATCTGTTAATAAAATTACCTTTTAAGGGACTGCATGACACAAGTGGATCACCGGTTTGTCCAAAAGCACAACTACATATCAACGCATGACTTATAACTTTACAGTCTGCATTATAGCCACAACTTCCAGGACAAGGATCTCTACATTTATTATTGACGCAGGCCATATTACTGGGACATTCCGAGTTACTAACACATTCCGGTCTACAATTAGGAGGTGCTCCTATGTAATCGCTCAAACAAGTGCACGATGGTGATTCTCCAATAACTTTGCACAAAGAGTATGGCCCACAAGGGGACGGCGTACATGGATCAACTGGTGGTAATGATGCCACAACTGGAATATTAAAATCAAATTTAGTAGATATAATTAAACCAATATAAAATACGTATTTATGTTTAAAATTGATATCACTTACCTAAAGTACTGCAATGAGTAAATGGATCCCCGGTGTATTGTGGTGGACAAGAACAAATTGGGTTGTGATTAACGACTTCACATTTCGCTTTATATCCACAGGTTCCGATACAAGGATTTATACATTTATGATTGTTACAAGCCTCATTAAGTGGACATTCAGCACTAATCGTACACTCCGGTCTACATGAAGGTGGACTTCCTATAAATGTTGGCAAACAGGAGCAAACAGCTTGATTGTGTATGGCACGACATTGGCTGTTGGGTCCACAAGGACTGGGGTTACATGGTTCAATGTCTACAACTGAAATAGTAATTAGGAATTAATATGATTATGATAATATGATATATTTTATTACGAGAATTGTCATGGATTATTTTCACTTACATTGTACAGCATGACATTCTACAAAAGCATTGCCTGTGAAACCTTCAGGGCATGTACAAATCGGTATATGATTGTAAACATTGCATTGTGCACTCGGTGCACACGTCCCCAAGCATGGATTAATGCACTTGTTACGGGAGCAAACTTTATCCAGATTACAATCCGTGTTTGTTACGCATTCGGGTTTACACCCGACATAAGGATCCCCGTAATATTCATTATTACATGTACATATCCCGTCTTGGCATAATGCGTTGTATCCACATGGCGACGGGTTGCAAGGGTCAGATAACGATTCATCTGCAAAATAAGATTTGTATCAAGTAAAACTTTGTTTTTAAGATAAATTTGTCTAGTTAAAAATATATTAAATATTTATTTTTTGTTTTTCAAATTGGAAGAAGTTAAATTGCAAATAAAGTTACCTTTTATTGGCTCCAATACAACGCACACAGTGAATGGATCTCCTGTAAAGCCCTGAGTACATGAGCACGATGGGACATGATTGTAAACTGTACAAATAGCATTTTGACCACAACTACCAGGGCAAGGATCCCTACATTTCATATTCATACAAGCTTTGTTAGAAGGACAGTCTTCATTGATAGCACATTCTGGTCGACAATTTGGAGGCATCCCTTGGTAGTTTGGCATACATGTGCATGATGGAGCTCCGTTTATATCTCGGCAGATGGCATTAGGACCACAAATGTTTGGTGTACATGGATTTCGATCAGGTTCCGTTTGTTGTATCAGGGCTAAAATATGATATATACATGTATATTTTGAATTGTAAAAGGAAATAAGACAAAAATTAATACAAAATACACTTACGTTGTTTGAAGCATCTTGTGAATGGATCTCCAGTAAATCCTGGACTGCATGTGCAAATCGGGCTGTGATTTATAACTCTACACATTGAATTTATTCCACAGTGGTTAGGGCAAGGATCCGTACATTTGAAGTTTACACAAGCTTTATTGGATGCACACTCTGCGCTGACGGTACATTCAGGTCTGCAGCCAGGAGGAGAGCCGATATAGTTGGGCATACACGAACACACGCTTTGTTTATTTACTGCACGGCAAACACTATTAGGTCCACAAGGGTTTGGTTGGCACGGAGTTGCTTCATCAGGAATTGGTTCTAAAATACAATAATGCTGTTAAATACGCATTCATCTAATAATAATACATAAGTTATTATTTATTTATTATAATTACCATTAAAGACATCACATCGCCGATATGGATCACCAGAGTACCCAGGTGGACATGTACATGACGCTAAGTGGTTGACGACAGAACATAGAGCAATGGGTGAGCATGTTCCAGGACATGGATCTTGACATTTATTTCGAATGCAAGCTTTGCTCGGTATGCAATCAGAGTTCACACTACACTCAGGTCGGCACCCTTCATAGGGGTTACCTATATAATCTGGAAGACATACGCAAGAACCGGCAGTATTTTGCACTCGGCACTCAGCATTAGGTCCACATGGCGAAGGTTCACATGGATTAGTTATTTCTGTAATAATTTCCTGATGAAGTATACAACTAGAGAACGGATCGCCAGTGTAACCACCATCGCAGAAACACATCGGTGAATGACTTATCACTCGGCATTGAGCATTAACTCCGCAAGCGTTTACACATGGGTCCATACATTTTTGATTTACACAAGCTTTATTAGCAGGGCATTCACTGTTGCTTGAACATTCTGGTTTACAATACGGTGGTGAGCCAATGAAATTTGGCATACATGTACATGATGGCGTCCCAGATATTTCGTTACAAATGGAATTTGGACCACAAGGTGATGGTAAACATGGAGTAGTATCAGCCTCTGGAGCTCCTGAAACATAACGTAATATTGTTAATACTTTACAATAACCAACAATAATTTCTCAAAAGGGTTCATTTCTCAAAAAAATTAATTGAAGTAAAAAAATAAGAAATCAAGTCATAAAACATTGTACTTACTTAGTAAAGTACATCGAATGAACGGGTCACCCGTGTACATGGTTGGACATGTGCATATGGGATTGTGTTTGATCACAGTGCACTTGGCATCGACTCCACAAGAACCGTTGCAAGGATCGATACATTTTTGATTGCTACATGCTTTATTGGGTGCACAGTCAGAGCTGACTACACATTCAGGTCTACATGTAGGGGGGCTTCCTCTGTACCCAGAAACGCAAGAACAAACGGCTTGCCCATTAATTTCTCGACACTGACTATTAGGACCGCAAGGCGAAGGCAGACAAGGGTTTGTTATGATGGGCACTGAAAAATAAATTATGTTTTATGGTATCGATTTATGTAATATAAACATGTTACACTCACAGTCAAATACTGCTTAAATAAGCTTACCTTTAATTTGTTCGCAATTGTAAAAAGCATTTCCAGTCATTCCTTGAGGACAACTGCACATAGGTGTATGATTGATGACTTCACAAATGGCATTAGTTGAACAAGTTCCCTGACAGGGATCGACACATTTGTTTCTAACACAAGCCTTATCCCTGGAGCAGTCAGTACTTAAAACGCATTCAGGTCGGCAACCTACGTATGGGTCACCTTGATGTCCCGCAATACAAGTACAAACACCATCGTTGCAAATTGCATTAGTACCACACGGTGATGGGTTACATTGGTCGACGACAGGATCAACTTCTAAAAATTAATAAAATATGTATAAAATATAAAATTCTTTAGATTTATTAAGTATTTTCATACAATTTCAATCTTACCCGGTGGTTTTGGTATACATCTAGTAAACGCGTCTCCTGTATACCCTTCTGGACATGTGCAAATCGGTGTATGACGAGATACTGAACATAATGCTTCAATTCCACATGAACCTTGACATGGATCTCTACATTTTTGTTGTATGCATGCTTTGATTGGTGGACACTCCGAATTTATTGTACACTCCGGTTTACAATTTGGAGGAGATCCGATAAAGTTAGACATACATGTGCAAGAAGGAATACCATTATTTTCTTGACAAATTGAGTTTGGTCCACATGGTGATGGAACACATGGATTGTGATACGGTTCCTTCACAGCATTAGCAATTGGAGCTAAAAGAAAAAATAACAGAGATTAGAAACATATTTAAATTACGCGTTGTACACTTATGAAAGTTATAATAACTTACGTGGAATAGGATAACATCTTGTAAATGGATCACCAGTGTATTGAAGTTTGCATTGACAAATTGGACTGTGATTAATTACTCTGCATTCGGTATTTATACCACAAACATTAATACAAGGATCTTCGCATTTCTGATTAATGCAAGCTTTATCTCGTGGACATTCGGCGCTTATTACGCATTCAGGGTGGCATCCGGGAGGTGTACCAATGTAGTTTGGTAAACAGGAGCAGACCGCTTGATTATTAATTTCTTGACAACGACTGTTTGGCCCACAAGGCGTTGGTTGGCACACATCTAAATGTGATTGAATTGTTTCTAAAAATAAATAAGAACACATTAAGTATGTTTATTAATACATGTTTCTTGACACTAGTTATCATAGTTCATGGAATATTTATCATCCGTTATAGTGTTACAATAAATATCCTTAATTATAAAAACTAATTCTACTAATATGGAAATACTAGTTTTTAATGCAAAAAGTCACGCAAATACTACTGAACAGAGTCAGGTGAAACACACAGGCACTTGATTTTATGCCATAACAGAATTAATATTTATGCGGGTAAAAAAATCGCAATTAGAAAAAATCCGTAAACTAAAATAACTTTAGTATGTAATAGTAGATAGTTTTACGTTATTATTTAATTACTTACGTTCTGGTGAGCAATAACGGAATGGGTCTCCTGTGTAGCCAATTCCACATGAGCAAGATGGTGCGTGGTTAATAACTTGACAATTCGCATTTGGTGCACATGATCCGGGACATGGGTCTTGGCATATGTTCTGAATACAGGCTTTGTTAGAAGAACAATCTGTGTTAACAACACATTCAGGTCTGCAACCATCATATGGATTACCTATGTAATCTGGCAAACATGTACATGATCCGGCACCATTATATTCTTTGCAAACTGCGTTAGCACCACAAGGAGATGGCTGACAAGGATTTACAGCTTCTTGGATAATTTGCAGTCTGTGACATTCTATAAATGGATTACCAGTGTACTCAGGTATACATGAACAAGACGGAGAATGACTTATTACATGACATTCAGTGTTAGTTCCACATGAACCCACACAAGGGTCTTTACATTTTTGATTTTGACATGCCAAATGTAGTGGGCATTCTGAATTACTTATACACTCAGGTTTGCAATTTGGTGGAGACCCTATGTATCCTTCTGAACAGGAACACGATGGTGATCCGGATGTTTCTTTGCATACTGAGTAAGGTCCGCACGGAGACGGCACGCATGGGTTGGTAGGTTCAGGTATAAACTCCTGATAGAGACACCTCACAAATGGGTTTCCAGTATAAGATGAAGGACATGAACATATGGGACTATGATTTATTACTTGACATTTAGCTCCTATACCACAGGCCCCTTGACATGGATTTATACATTTTCTGTTGCTGCAAGATTCACTCGGTGGACAATCAGAGTTAACTGTACATTCTGATCGACAAGATGGTGGACTTCCTATAAATCCTTCGACACATGAACATACTGGTTGCCCATTCACCTCACGACATTGACTATTAGGTCCACACGGACTAGGTTGACATGGTCTTGCTATCGAAACTGAAAAGGAGAAAAAATATATTTATATTATTTCAAAATATTTTTAGCATAAAAAATGAATAGAGCAATGCCTACGAAATTTTAATTAAGTATATGATTTTTTCAAAAGAAATATTCAAAATTCAAAAAGTTTATTTCTTTCTATTAGGTTTATATAGTATTATATAGTAAAAAAAATACTTGTGCCAGGAGAGCCTACTCCTCCATATCTGATGTTATATTTATATTGTCCTAAGTACAGTTACATATTTTACAAAGCCATTAATTAAGCTATAAATGTTTTTAATGACTCACCTTCCATATATTTACACTCAATGAAAGCATTTCCTGTCATACGATCAGGACAACGGCACATAGGAGTATGATTAATAACTTCACAAATAGCACTAGCTGCACACCCGCCATTGTTACACGGATTGACACACTTGTTTCGAACGCATGCTTGGTTTTGGTTACAGTCTGAACTCAACACACACTCAGGACGACATTCGAAATAGGGATCGCCGTGATATTCAGGTAAACAAGTACACTCTCCATCATTAGAACAAACGGCATTCGGTCCACAAGGTGATGGATTGCAGAGATCCTTTTCGTCTTGAACAACTTCTACAAAAAAAATAAAGTAAAATAAATCTACAATCTTCACTTTCTATCGCAAACAAACTCGAATTATACATACCTTGTAACTTGCATTCTATGAACGCATCTCCAACATAGTTGTCGAAACACGTGCAAATTGGCATGTTGTTTTTTACAATACATTGTGCATTTAGTCCACATGATCCTGGGCAAGGATCTCTACATTTTTGATTTATACAAGCTAAATTGCTCGGACAATCAGAATTGATTGTACATTCAGGACGACATCCTGGAGGGGCTCCAATGTAATTAGGTAGACACGAACAGGAAGGTATATCACGTATCACTTTACATTCGCTGAATTGTCCGCATGGTGAAGGGAAACAAGGATTTTGGGGTGGCTCAGCTAGTGTTGGAATGACTAGAGGATAGCAACGACTAAAGGGATCACCAGTAAACCTTTCTTTGCATGTGCAGATTGGACTATGGTTAATAACGTGACAATTAGACTGTTCTCCGCATTGACCTCTGCAAGGATCGCTGCATTTAGAGTCGATGCAGGCTTTATTAAACGGACATTCAGCACTAACGACACATTCTGGTCTACAGTTTGGAGGAGAACCGCGATATCCTTGAATACACGTGCACACAGACTGTTCATTAACTACTTTACAAATGCTATTCGGTCCACATGGTGAAGGTGAGCACGGATCGCGTACCACTTCACTTTCTGAAAGCGATATAATGTTTTTAATAGTTATTTATAGTGACTCAATAATATGTACAATATAACATGATATGATTGAATAGAACTGTAGGTAATTAAATATGCAGAAATTAAAATTAAATTAAACTAAATATACACCCTTATTTTGAAATTGCGATACCTTATCTCACAGCTAATGTAAACGACGGGTGATAATATCATAGTGAAGTTAGTTTTTTTCTTTTGCTTTTATTTAAAAAGTTATGATAAGTCAAAGATTTTCAAAATCCCGCCGAATTTTATTGTTATTCTACACCGAACGCTGCGATACACAGCTGAGCGCGGTCATCGACCCGAGCCGTCACAGAATACTTGATAGCTAGTGTGCCGTCTGGTAATACGACATTTATTTGGTATTTTTTAAAGATAAGTAATCGACTATCATTTTTGATATTTTTATTGGATATATGGATTCAGTTACTGCTACAATTATTCTGATTCTAATAAGTCCCATATTTTCAAAATAGGGGTGTATAGGTACTTGCCTTGAATAATGTAACAATTTTGGAATGGGTTTCCTGTATAACCAGATATACATGAACAAATGGGAGAGTGATTAACAGTCTGGCATTCAGAGTTGATTCCACACGTCCCAGGGCAAGGATCTTGACATTTATTTTGTTGACAAACTCTGTTTGAAGGACAATCAGTACTGACTGAACATTCAGGTCGACAACCTTCGTACGGGTTGCCAAAGTATCCCGGAGAACAGCTGCATGAGCCCACAATTCCCCTTTCTTTACATACGGCATTGCTCCCACAAGGTGAAGGTGTGCATGGTGATGATTGTTCGATTTGCAAAACGTGGTCTTCCGTGCAGTATAAGAACGGATCTCCTCTATATCCCGTCGGACATACACAATTGGGTGTATGACTGACAACACGACACTGTGCCATCGATCCGCAAGCTCCAATGCAAGGATCTCCACATTTATTATTTATACAAGCCAAATGATTCGGACATTCACTATTACTAGTACATTCGGGTCTGCAGTTTGGTGGTGATCCTATAAATTGTGGCATACAGGAGCAAGAAGGTGAGTCATTGTTGGTTTGACATACAGAATTTGGTCCGCACGGGGATGGTTCACAGGGATTTACTTGCACCGGAATTTGAAGCGCTAAAAATATGTTGTTATTAAAATAATTTAAAGGTAATCTTATTACTTAAATTTTTAATTTTATTATGGACTTACGTTTTGGTACACATCTAGTGAATGGATCTCCGGTAAAATCTTTTGGACAAGAACAAATCGGGTTGTGATTGACTACTTCACACTGTGCTTGTACTCCACAGGATCCCTTACATGGATTTATACATTTGTAGTTGTTGCAAGCTTTGTCAAGAGAACATTCTGCGCTTGTAGTACATTCAGGTCTGCATGTTGGAGGATTTCCAGAATAACCAGGAATGCAAGAACATACTGCTACATTATTTATTTCTCTGCATTGACTATTAGGACCACATGGACTCGGATTGCATGGGTTGGTTGGTTTGGGAGCTAAAACATTAACAAATACATTATAATATTTTGTTTCTTAATAACTATCAAGTAAGTAAACGTGTATTATTAAAGTCACAGTTGCAAACGATGAATCTCACCTAGTATTACATTACATGAAACAAACGAATTTCCGGTATATCCAGATGGACAACTGCACATGGGTATATGGTTAACAACGTCGCATATTGCGTTCAAACCACATGTATCGGGACAAGGTTTAACACATTTTTTGTTAACGCAAATTTGATTTTTCTGACAATCTGTGCTAATAGTACATTCTGGTCTACAGCCAACATATGGATCGCCATGATACTCCGGCAAACAAGTACATTCTCCATTATTACATTCTGAATTGGCGCCACAAGGTGATGGGTTACATAAATCTATTGGGACATCTGAAAAAAAAAAACAAAAAATATATTTAAACATATGATCGACGACTGCTTCTGAACACATAGATCGTAGATTCGTGCTGTTACATACCTCGAATGGGTTCTAAAGTACAGAAAGTAAATGGATCTCCTTTGTAGCCATCTAAGCAAGTGCAAATTGCTACATGCTTCGTAACAGAACATCTGGCATTTTGTCCACACGCACCAATACAAGGGTCTTTACATTTTTCATTTATGCAGCTAAGAGAGCTAATGCAGTCTTGATTGCTTATACACTCTGGACGACAATTTGGTGGACTGCCAATATAACCGGTTGAACAGGAACACGAAGCCTGTCCACCTACATTTCTACATATAGAGAATGGACCACATGGTGAAGGTGCGCAAGGATCATCATATATTTGCGGTTGAATTACTGAAACAAATTTTAACATTAAATATTTATAATCATTGAATTTTTTTTGTCGTTATAAGAAACTTACTAGTACTTATAACTAATTTTACATTACCTGGTTTAGAGTAACATCTGGTGAACGGATCTCCAGTAAATCCTGTTCTGCAGCTACATATCGGATTATGATTAAAGACTCTGCATTCCGCCTTTTCTCCGCATGTGCCAATACATGGGTTTTTGCACTTTTGATTAATACAGGCCTTGTCTGTAGGACACTCTGAGTTTACGGTGCATTCAGGTTTGCATAAAGGTGGTTCGCCGAAATAATTAGGCAAACAACTACACACTGCTTGTCCATTAAGTTCACGACACTGGCTGTTAGGGCCGCATGGGCTTGGGTAGCATAATTTAACCGGTGTTTGTTCTTGGACTAAAATTAAAATAATCGCTTTATTAATTTAATATCTCAGCTTAAATAGCTTCGTGATCATATCCCCTGTATTCAATATATTTCGTGCATTATTTATTTACCATTTACCATTAATAAAAACCATAAACATATTACTAAATCATCATCATCAGCTCATATATGTCCCCACCGAGGGGCACGAGCCTACCCTGAATTAGGGTGATTAGGCCTTAGTCAACCACGCTGGCCAAGTGCGCGTTGGTCGACTTCACACACAACCTTAGAATTTCTTCCTAGGTGTGTGCAGGTTTCCTCACGATGTTTTCCTTCACCGTAAGAGCGTCGAAATTAACGTACATATGAATTCGTAAACTGAAAACACATTGGTACGTGGCGGGACTGGTGGGGTTCGAACCAGGCACCTTCCGATCGGAAGTCAACGGCCTTATCCCCTGCGCCACCGACGCTCTCGATGACGAAACATATTACTTATTTTTTACAAAATGATAATACACTAAATAAAACTTACGTGGAGTTGGATTACATCTTCGCGATGCATCACCAGTATAACCGTTAATACATGAACAAATTGGTGAATGATTGATAGTAGTACATTCTGCATTTATTCCACAAGTTCCTGGACACGGATTTTGACATTTATTATTTATACATGCTCTATTTCCAGCACAGTCTGAATCCGATACACACTCAGGACGACATCCTTCATATGGGTTCCCGAAATAGCCTTCATTACAAGTACATGACCCAAGGTTATTTTGTCGTCTACATACTGCATTCGGACCACAAGGTGATGGAGAACAAGGATTTAAATTTTCTATTTGTGTTTGCAACGTACAGAAAGAGAAAGGATCACCAAAGTAACCTTGCGGACAGACGCACATAGCAGAATGACTGACTACGCGACATTCTGCATTACTTCCACACGCATTAGTACATGGATCTTTGCACTTTTGGTTTACACACGCAAGATGTGCAGCGCATTCACTGTTGCTTATACATTCGGGTCTACAGTTTGGTGGCTGACCTCTGTATTCTGGAAGACATGTACAAGAGGGCGCGTCACCTATTTCTTTACAAATCGAATTGGGCCCACATGGTGATGGCTGACATGGATTGATTGCCAACGGTGTATCTAAAAAGATAATTATATTATTAATTAAATATTAAATAACAGAACAAGAACGTATAAATAAAATAAAGGTTAAAAAAATTAAAGGCATATAAAAATATTCTTACTTGAAATAAAACTGCACGCGACAAAAGGATCTCCAGTGTAAGAAGTTGGACACGCGCACACTGGGTTGTGGTTTTTCACTTCACAAATTGCTCGTAATCCACATGCTCCTACACATGGATTTACACATTTTTGATTCATACATGCTTGGTTCTGACCACATTCAGCATTGACAACACATTCTGGTCTACACGCTGGTGGTGTTCCTAAGTATGTTGGTAAACATGAGCATACAGCTTGATTGTTTATTTCTCGGCATTGGCTGTTGGGTCCACATACAGCACTACTGCAAGGGTTTTCTGTTTGTGGTGCTGTAGAAAATAAAAACTGATATTATAAAAAATATATCAAATGCTACAATAATAAACGCAAAGCACACGATTGATAAATAAATAAGCAGTTGCAAACTGTACAAATAGATTACCTCGCATAGGATTACATAATATAAATGCATTTCCAGTAAATCCTGAGTTACAGCTGCACATTGGAATATGATTCACAACTTGACAAATTGCATTTTGTCCACATGTGCCAATACAAGGGTCGACACATTTTCTTTCCACACATGCTTTATGGGTCTCACAGTCCGTGCTAAACACACATTCGGGGCGGCAGCCGAAGTACGGATCACCATTATATTCTGGTAGACACTGACATTGTCCGTTAATACACTCTGCATTAGAACCGCAGCGAATGTTGGTGCAATCATCAACAACACTAGCTTCTGCTAAAAATAAAATAAAATCGTTTTTTTATAGATTCATAATTTCATAGACATAGGTAGTAATTTTTTATTGCAAGTAACTTACCTTCTAGTGGCTTCGGTTTGCAATTTACAAATGGATCTCCGATAAAACCTTCAATACAAGAACAAATAGGAATATGGTTTTGAACATAACATGAAGCCGATAGCCCACAGGAGCCAGGGCATGGATCTTGGCATTTGGAATTTATGCAGGCTTGATTGGTAGGACAGTCTGAGTGTATGGTACATTCTGGACGACAGTTAGGTGGGCTACCAATAAACGTTGGCAAGCAAGAACAAGATGGAGAGTTGCCTATTTCACGACATTCGGCGTTTTGCCCACAAGGCGACGGGAAGCAGGGATTTCTAACGTCTGGTACGACATCGTCTAAAATAAAAATATCAATTAGATAAGTACCTAACTTAACATTAATCAAATAATAAAACTAAGTAGTTATTCATTGTAAAACTTACTTGTGATGACACTACAGATTGTGAAAGGATCTCCTGTATATGTTGGCCTGCATGTGCAAATGGGACTGTGGTTTATAACTTTACAATTAGCATTTAACCCACATGGTTTTGGACAAGGATTGACACATTTGTTTTGTACACAAGCTTTGTCTTGCGAACATTCTGAGCTAACTATACATTCAGGGCGACAGTTAGGTGGAGAACCTACATATTCAGGTAGACATGAACATATCGCTTGGTTATTTATTGATTTGCATTGACTATTAGGTCCGCAAGGTGATGGATAACATACGTCTACTGGTGTGTGTTGTGGAGGGGAATCTGTAAAGGTAATATGCAAATTAAGTATATTGAAGTAAATAAATAATGATAAGTAAAACGTAGATAAATAAATTTAGTACCTTGATACACGCAGTATTTAAATGGATCTCCAGTATATCCAGGCAGACACGTACACAATGGCACATGGTTTACTACTTGACAGTCAGCATTACTGCCACAACTTCCTGGACATGGGTTTCCACATTTATTGCCTATACAAGCCGAGTTTGAGGGACAATCTGTATTGACGACACATTCAGGTCGACAGCTTTCATATGGATTTCCTATGTAGCCTTCGATACATGAACAAGATCCGGCGTTATTTCTTTCTTTACATATTGCGTTTACACCACACGGTGAAGGTGAGCATGGTGAACTGATTGATTCCAAATAAAATACTTCCTTTTTACATTCAAAGAATGGATCTCCTTGATATCCTTGAGGACATAAACAAACCGGAGAGTGGCTTACAACTCTGCATTCAGCGTTAGGTGCGCATATTCCTTCACAAGGATTTTTACATTTATTATTAATACAAGATAAATGCAGAGAGCACTCTTCATTACTACTACATTCAGGTCTGCAATAAGGTGGTTGTCCATGAAATCCTTCCATGCAAATACATGATGGTGCTTCATTTATTTCTTTACAAATAGAATTAGGTCCACATGGCGAAGGAGTACAAGGATTAACAGGTTCTGGTATATTTTCAGCTGTAAAATTGGATTATTTACATAAGTATATTAATAACATATAATGTATATAAAAAAACAACAACTTATTTTGAACAATACATACGTTGTTTATAGCATCGTGTGAAAGGATCTCCTGAATACAATTGCGGACATGTACAAATTGGGTTATGATTAACGACTTTACACTCTGCGTTAACTCCGCAAGATCCAATGCAAGGATTGACGCATTTTTGGTTACTGCATGCCTTATTTAGTGGACATTCAGCACTAATTGTACATTCCGGGCGGCAAGCAGGAGGAGTACCAATATTATTAGGAGCACAGGAACATGTGGCTTGACCATTAACCTCTTTACATTGGCTGTTAGGTCCACATGGAGAGGGATGACATGGATTTCTCACAACAATGTCTAACATGGGCCTGCATTCTACAAATGCATTACCCGACATGTTATCTGGACAGGTACACATAGGTATGTGATTTACGACGTTACAGTTAGCGTTCAAAGCACACGTGCCGGGACAAGGGTTGACGCATTTGTTTCTGACACACGCTTTATCACGATCACATTCTGAACTCTGAACGCACTCAGGTCTACACCCAAAGTAAGGATCGCCTTGAAATTCGGGCAAGCAAGTACATTTGCCTTCATAACATTCTGCGTTAGAACCACATGGTGATGGATTACATAAATCGTCTTTCATTTCATCTAAAAAGTAAAAAAAATATGAGTAAAGGTCTTGCCAGAAGCACAAGGATATACAATCTAAGACTTATTGTTATAGGTCAAAAAAATAATATAACAAAAGTTAACATATACAGATTATAATTAGATAAGTAAGTATCTCAACTAACCTTTTGGCGGTTGAGGATAACACTGTGTAAAAGCATTGCCAGTGTAACCATCAATACAAGTGCACACCGACACGTGATTGATAACTTGACAATTCGCATTTATGCCGCAAGAGCCGGGGCATGGATCTTTGCATTTGTGATTAAAACAAGCCATGTTACTAGCGCATTCTTCATTTATACTACATTCGGGCCTACAATTTGGCGGACTGCCTTCAAAGTTTGATAAACATGCGCAAGATGGTATTCCTCGAATGTTGTTACACACAGAATTTGGCCCACAAGGTGACGGAACACAAGGATCTCTTTCCGGTATATGTGGAAAATCTGCAACTGTATAAGAAAACAGTATTGAATATTGATTAAGTATATTACTGTACACAGGTATATATTTTAGGCCAAATGTTGAAAAGTTACGATAAATAAATCATTATAAGTAATGAAATCAGGAAATAAAACAATAAATTCGTTAAGAAGCTTGTACCACTCCTCAAAGATTATTCCAATGGAATACAATATTTGTTTCGCACATATTTATCAAAGATATTTATGTAATGTTACTGTACCTGGTGTTAGATAACAATTCGAGAATGGATCTCCTGTGAATCTGTTTTTACACGTGCATATTGGACTGTGATTGATCACTTTACATTCTGTGTTTTGTCCACATGGTCCAGGGCAAGGCGATGTACATTTTTTATTTTGGCACATTTTGTCATGCGGGCATTCAGCACTTATAACGCATTCTGGTCTACAATTTGGTGGAGAGCCTTGGTAATCCGGCAGACAAGAACATACACTTAAGCCATTTGATACTCGGCATTGACTGTTTGGACCACAAGGCGAAGGTTCACAAGGATTTGTTGCTACTTCGGTTTGAACTGAAATATAAAATTATAATTAAAGATTCAATAAGTTAATTATATCAAATATGGTAACATTGTTAGAATATATATTAATAACTTACGTATAATTAAACATTTACTAAATGGATCTCCACTATATCCATTTCGACAAGTACACAGGGGTGAGTGATTAACCACTTGGCAATCCGCGTTTATAGCGCATGTTCCCGGACATGGATCTATACACTTGTTCCTTGAGCACGCTTTGTTACTTGAGCAATCTGAGTTAACCAAACACTCTGGTCGACATCCTTCATATGGATTTCCAAAATAGCCTTTTATACATATACAAGCACCTGCACCGGCTTGCTCTTTACATTCTGCATTTGGTCCGCATGGTGATGGTGTACATGGAGATAAAGGTTCATTCGAAATAGCAGTAACAGAACATTGGAAGGAAGCGTCTCCAGTAAATCCGTCTGGGCAGACACAAATTGGAGAGTGGCTTATTACTCTGCACTCTGCATTTATACCACATGCTTCATTGCATGGATTTTGACATTTTTTGTTAATGCATGCCATATTCGGTGCACATTCACTATTCGATAGACACTCCGGACGACAATTTGGTGGAGTTCCGATAAAATCTTGCATGCATTGGCAAGTCGGAGTTTCTGCATTTGATGGCTGACATATTGAATTAGGTCCACATGGTGACGGATTACAAGGATTTATAGCAACAGGTGGGGATGCAGCTAAAATAACAAACAAATATAAATACTTTAAATAGTTACACTTGCACATCACATTAATCAACAAAAAGCAATTAATTTATAAATCAACTTACGGATGTTAAAACATCGTGTAAAAGGATCTCCAGTGAATCCAGAATTACAGGAACAAATCGGATTATGATTAATAACTTGACATTGAGCTGAAACACCACATGTTCCGTGGCATGGATTTATACATTTTTGATTACTACACGACTTGTCGAGAGGGCAGTCGGAACTAGCAACACATTCTGGTCGACAAGAAGGCGGTGCGCCTCGGTATCCAAGTAGACACGAACATACCGCTTGACCATTATATTCTCTACATTGGCTATGTGGCCCACAAGGGCTAGGTTGACAGGGATTAGTGGAAACTATATCTGAAAGTTAAAATATATGTATTTACATATACGGGTGAAACAAAGGTAACATACGCGTAGCATTTATTTATTATTTAATTAATTACCTTTCATGGGGTTACATTGTATAAAAGCGTTTCCAGTGGTCCTAAATGGACATGTACAAACAGCCATGTGGCTTACAACCTTACAAATAGCATCAACACCACATGTATTTATACAAGGGTCAACGCAATGATGTCGAACACATGTCCGGTCCATGGGACAATCTGAACTGATGGTACATTCAGGACGGCATTCAAAATATGGATCTCCATGATAATCGGGTTGACAGGTACATTCGCCATTGTTGCAAACTGCGTTAGGACCACACGGCGAAGGATTACAGGGGTCGATCGGTTCATATTCTGAAAAATAAACCGAAAATTTAGTCCGAAATGAACTTTATTGTGATAAAATATGATAATACAAAATAACTTACCTATAAGAGGTTTTAGGGAACAACTATTGAAAGGGTCACCGATGTAACCTTCTAGGCAAGTGCAAATAGATAAATGATTTTGTACTCGACATTCTGCATTGACACCACATGATCCTGGACAAGGATCAACACACTTTTCATTTACGCAAGCTTTGTCACTTGAACAATCTGTGTTTATTGAACATTCAGGTCGGCAATTTGGAGGACTGCCAATGTACTGTGGTAAGCAGGAACAAGAAGGTAAATCACCAATGTTGCGACATTGTGAGAATGGACCACACGGTGATGGTAAACATGGGTCCACTGGAGCAGAAATAACGTCAGCAACTGCAACTGTGGAACATAAACAATGAGTGATCCATGTAATAGATAATAATGTAGGCAGTACAGTGGTACTGTGTACATTTAAAAACGTAATATCTTACCCTTATAACATCTATTAAATGGATCCCCTGTATGTTGAGGTCGACATGTACAAATTGGACTGTGATTAATTACTTTGCACTCGGTATTTTGACCACAGACTCCTTCACATGGATTAACACATTTTTTACGAATGCAAGCTTGTTGTTGACTGCATTCAGAGCTAACAATGCACTCGGGTCTGCATGATGGTGGGGTTCCGATAAATTCCTCTTGACAAGTGCATACAGCTTGGTTGTTGACTACTTTGCAGATACTATTTAGACCACATGGTGACGGTGAACAAGCGTCTCTTTGTAGAGGTACATCTAAAAAAAAATATAAAAGATTTTTAAAACTTAAATATGTCTTCAATCTGTTGATTGATCGCGAATCAAGGAAATTTTAAAATTGGTCAAATATGTTTGGAGTACGAATTTGATAATCACAATGAAATAATGACAATAACTGATTCGCTAAATATTATAAGAATCGTACCTTCTACCATCTCGTAGCAATTTTCGTATGGACTCCCTGTCAATCCTTGTAAACATTCGCATGTCGGCGCATGATTAATCACGTTGCAAATGGCATTTCGACCGCAAACATTATTGCAAGGGTTTTTACATTTGTTTTGTATACATGCCAGATTAGTAGCACAATCTGAATTAACTACACATTCTGGACGACACCCTTCATATGGATTACCAATATGGTCGGGTAAACAAACACATGCGCCTGCATTTCTTTGTTCTCTGCATTCAGCATTAGGACCACAAGGAGATGGTGAGCAAGGAGTCAAAGGCAAATCGAGAACATAACAATTGAAAAATGCATCTCCAGTAAATCCAGGTGGGCATACACACTGTGGTGAATGACTAACAACATGACATTCAGCATCTGTTCCACATGATCCGGAACAAGGGTCCTTACATTTATTGTTTATGCATGCCAACTCATTAGGACACTCGGAATTAGATATACATTCCGGTCGACAGTTTGGCGGGTTGCCGATAAAAGATTCTAGACAGGCGCACGATGGAGAATTTCCGATTTCTCTGCAAATCGAGTTTGGCCCACAGGACGATGGTTGACATGGATTTACATACTCGATTTGAACAGGTTCTGAAATAAAAACTTTGCATTAGATACAGTATAAGTAGGTTACAATGTAAAAAGGATAATATTCCAAAATTACCTTGTTCAATGCATCTTCTAAATGGATCTCCGGTTAATCCAGGTGGACATGAACAAATAGGATTGTGATTTATAACTTGACATTTTGCTCCCACGCCACAGTTTCCGTTACATGGATCTATACAATGTTGATTAGAACAAGCTTTATTAAGATCACACTCTGCGCTAGATACACACTCTGGCCGGCACGTTGGTGGTGCTCCCATGTAACCCGGTAAACAAGAGCAAATAGCTTGCCCATTGATGTCACGACATTGGCTGTTTGGTCCACAGGGTGAAGGATTACATGGGTTAATGAATTCTTGTATTTTTATTTGTCTACATTCTAAGAACGCATTTCCAGAATATCCTTTGGGGCATGTACACATTGGTATGTGATTGTATACTTCACAAATGGCATCCTTTCCGCATGTATTCAAACAAGGATCGACACAATTTTTCCTGAGACATGCTTTATTTTGTGGACAATCAGTACTGGTTAAACATTCTGGCCTACAACCAAAGTAAGGATCACCTCTATAGTCCGGTAAGCATGTACATATGCCGTTGTTACATTCTGCGTTACTGCCACACGGTGATGGGTTACATAAGTCTGGTTCCGCATATTCTGTAAATTACCCTTTATAACTTTAGCATAGATCTTTAGTAATGTAAAAAAATATTGTGAGCATTTTTTTAAATTTACGGTACTTAAATAGACATAGATTACGTTCCAATATTTCTTCTAATGAACCTCAATATCACGAAATTAAAAAAATAGGTAATAAATTACTTACCATCCTCGGCAGTATTTGGTAAACATTGTGTGAAGGGATCTCCTGAAAATTGCTCCATACACACACATTGTGCGATGTGGTTAAAAACTGTACATTCTGCGTTTACACCACAGGCACCTAAGCATGGATCTTTACATTTTTCATTTATACATGCTTGATTACTGGGACATTCTGAATTTATAGTGCACTCGGGTCTACAATTCGGCGGACTACCAATATAATTAGGCATACAAGCACAAGATGGTGATCCGCCTATATTGCGGCATTCTGCATATAGTCCACACGGTGATGATAAACATGGGTCTGCTTGCGGAACATATTTAGGCGGTTGGGAAACTAAAAAATAATTATTTAAATGTAATTGTATTATAAACTACTACTTATGTAAATATATATGGATCAATATAAAGTCATACTCACTTTTAATTGGGTAACAACTGGTAAATGGATTGCCGGTTAGACCTTGTTTGCACACACAAATTGGGCTGTGATTGATTACATTACAATTTGCATTTTTCCCACATGTGTCTATACAAGGATTCGAACATTTTTGATTTATACAGGCCAAATGTGATGGACATTCAGAACTAACAATACATTCTGGACGGCAATTAGGTGGAGATCCACTGAAGTTGGGCAGGCATGAACATACAGCTTGGTTGTTGACTTCTTTACACTGGCTATTTGGACCACAAGGCGATGGAGTACATAAATTGGTCTTATCCATTAATTGGGCTGAAAAAAGTCAAAGTAAAATTTAATTCAAAGTCACCTACGGTAACACAATACTTAAAAGGCTAATAGTAATTATGTACTTACGTTCTTGTAATATAGTACAGTAGCTAAAAGGATTCCCGGTGTACCCTGATTGACAAATGCATGTGGGGACATGATTATTTACTTGACAATAAGCGTTACTGCCACATGTTCCTGGGCAAGGATCCAGACACTTCATTCTAGAACATGCGCGATTCAAGGGACAGTCTGAATTAACAATACACTCAGGGCGGCACCCTTCATATGGGTTACCCGAATATTCATCTAAGCATTGACAAGATCCCACACCTTTCTGTTCTCTACAAATAGCATTTGGCCCACAAGGGCTTGGGTTGCAGGGTGTTAAAACTTCATTTGGTTCTATATCGTGTATTGTGCAGAATGAAAACGGATCTCCAGTAAATCCTGGTTGGCATAAACATATAGGTGCATGACTCACTACCCTACATTCAGCATTCGTTCCACAGGTCCCGATACAAGGATCGATGCATTTTTTATTTATACATGCTAACTTTACGTCGCATTCACTATTACTTATACATTCTGGTCTACAGTTCGGTGGAGAACCTTTATAATTGGGCAAACAAGCGCATAATGGACTTTCTCCATTTATTTTACAAATTGAATTAGGCCCGCATGGTGATGGTTCACAGGGGTTGACTTGTACTTCAACAGCAGCTAAAAAAAACAATAAGTATATTAATGTTATAGGTAAATTCCATAAATTATATCTCAAGTAAGAAAAAATGCATATATAGGTTTACCTTCGGAATTTTATAATAAGCTTTAAATATGCTTTAGCATTTATCTTTTGTGAAGTTCATGTTAATTTCTTACCTATAAAAACACATCGCGCAAACGGATCCCCGGTAAAAGATGGCGGACATGTGCATATTGGGTTGTGATTGATGACCTCACAAATTGCTCCGGAACCGCAAGCTCCGACACAAGGATTTACACATTTTTGATTATTGCAGGCTTCTTTTAGCGGGCATTCAAGGCTAACTATACACTCAGGTCGACATGTAGGTGGACTGCCTCGATAACCAGGAACACATGAACAAACTGGTTGACCGTTTGATTGTTGACAACGGCTGTTGGGTCCACATGGAGATGGGTTACATGGATTTGACACTGTCGCTATACAAAAAAAAACTTGTTAGTAACGTACAAGAAAAACAATTGAAATTTATTTTGTGTGAGATTTTACCTATTGCTTGTCTGCACTCAGCGAAAGCATTACCAATCATGCCTTTAGGACAAGAACACATCGGTATATGATTCATAACCTCACAGATAGCGTTATTCCCACATGTTCCAATGCAAGGATTGACGCATTTATTCTTTTGACAACCTTTGTCATTAGGACAGTCGGTATTGTACACGCATTCAGGACGACATCCTAGATAAGGATCGCCATGATAGTCCCTCAAACACGAACAAATTCCATCTTTACATAAGGTGTTGGGACCGCAGGGACTTGGTTGACAAGGATCACTAGCAATTGGTATCGGTTCTGTAATAAGTAAGATAAGTAAGTAACAGGGTTTAAATTTTGTTATGTAATGATTTATCCTTTTAAAAGATTTACCTTGCAGTGGTTTTGGTATGCACTGTTTGAATGGATCCCCCATAAAACCTTCAGAGCAAAGACATACTGGAACATGATTATTTACAAAACATTTTGCATATAAACCACATGACCCTTCGCAAGGATTTCTACATTTTTCTGCTATACATGCTTGGTCACTTGGGCAGTCTGAATGCACTAAACATTCTGGCTTGCAAAATGGTGGAGATCCTGTGTAAGATGGTAAGCATGAACATGATGCTAAACCATTTATATTTCTGCATTCAGAGTACAAGCCACAAGGAGACGGTGTACAAGGGTCAGCAGGTTGTGCAACGCTTGGTAATGTTTCTGAAATGTAATTTTAAATATTGTAATAAAGACTAACTTAAAATCAAATTCTTTCTTGCAAACTACTAGTATATAAAAATACTAATTATATGATGAATATAAATATAATACTCACGTAAAATAAGATTGCATAGTGTGAAAGGATTTCCAGAATATCCAGGTCGACATGTACAAACAGGACTATGATTTAAAACTCTACACTCAGTATTTTGGCCACAAGGCTTTGGACACGGATTTAGACATCTTTGATTAATACAAGCTTTGTTTGGATTACATTCGGAATTAACAACACATTCTGGTCTACAATTTGGTGGAGCCCCGTGGTAATTTGGCAAACATGAACAAACTGGTTGACCATTTATTACTTTGCAATTTGCATTCATTCCACATGGTGATGGGTTGCAAACATTTACTATTTCGAAATCTTTTTCTGTAAATAGTAAAATAATACTAATTAAGTATAAAGTTCATAGTTAATAATGTGGATAATGTAATACAGATAAAAGTACTTACCACGTATTAAAGAACACATAGATAGAGGATTACCGGTAAATCCGGACTTGCAATTACATATAGGTTTATGATTACTAACGAAACATTCTGCATTATATCCGCAAATACCACGACAAGGATCAATACATCTGTTTTTTTCGCATGCTTTACTTAATGAACAATCTGAATCCGCTAGACACTCTGGTCTACAACCTTGATATGGGTCACCAAAGTAGTCTGGTAAACATGTGCAGGACCCAGCGTTTTCTTGAACTTTACATTCAGCATTTGCACCACAAGGTGAAGGCTCACATGGGTTTAAGTATTCTATTTGCGGTGGAGCTGAAATTTATTATCAATATGAAATCACTTACCGGTAAATATCAGTCACCGTAGAAGCACTTCCTTGATCCGAAGCGTTAGTTGAAGCTTGCTGGGCTCGGCGACGTTTAGTGACCTTTTCATCCGTTGGCAGCGTCACTATTAATAGCGCACCGTCCAAAAGCGGCCGTTGACCACCGTGGCGAACGACCCAAGCTTACTGTAAGTGCTATGTTATCTCCGCGTGCTCCGTCCGAAAGCGAGGCATTAATATCACATAAAAAGTTATCATTGGATTACAACCCTTTTGGAAGCATTGTCTTCAAACATTTTCTATTTTGCCGTTTTATTTTATAAAATCCTTTTAAAGCTATAAATAGATACTAAATAAACGTAATCACTTTCAAACTTAACGGCAGGCATGGTTGCCGAATTGCTATAAAATGAAAACGTCTATAAAGATCTATTTAGTTTTTAGTTGACTTAAACCGTTGTGAGGCGTGATCATCCTAAGTAATTTACTATTGTAAGAAGCACATAATATTTTAAAGCATGAATTCGTCACGCTTTGCGAAGCAGGGTGTTATATGCACCGAACAAGTCGGTAATTTATATCTAATTTTAAAGTAGAACCTTTACTTTTTATATTTTTTTACCTGATTGTTTAGGATTCAATGTTCAAAGCAATGAATCAGTTGTTTAAAAAAATGATTATTTATATTTTCAAACTTTTCAAATTCTTATTTACATTTACCTATTGTAATAAAAAATCTCATTAATATTATCAAAATATAGCAGTTCTTACCTCTTGGTTGTGAACAACCTTGGAAGGGATCACCCTCCAAGCCAGGTTCACAAATGCATGTGGCACGATGGTCTACAACGGAGCAAATAGCACGCAGTCCACAAGCTTGTTCACATGGATCTTTACATTTTTGTGACACACAAGCAAGAGTTGCAGGACATTCCGCGCTGATTGTGCATTCTGGACGGCAATTCGGAGGAGCTCCGATGAATCCAGGTTGACAAGTACAAGCTGGAGTATCTTGAGATTTAACACAAATTGAATTCGGTCCACATGGTGATGGTTGACAGGGATCCTCGTGTACAGGTGGTGAAGCTAAAATATTGAATAATTATTAAAGTTACATATTTGTTTCTACTTTACATTTACTACATTAAATTATAAATGCCGAGCACAATTACCTGGCGTTGGGTAACAATAGGTGAATGGATCTCCCGAGAAACCATCATTGCAAGTACATATAGGTGAGTGAGCTATAACTTGACATCTAGCACCTCGTCCACAAGCACCTTCACAAGGATCGCGGCATCTTCGATCAATACAGGCTAGCTGTAGCTTACATTCTGCACTTACAAGACATTCTGGTCTACAAGAAGGTGGAGAACCGATATGACCAGCTTTGCAAGAGCAAGCTGCAGCTCCGTTTGCACTTACACTGCACTCACTATATGGGCCACAAGGTGATGGGGAGCATGCCGATTTAGGGGTTTCTGTAATAAAAATAAAATGTTGTAGCAAACATAAATTATTAACAGCAAACTTACTTTATTGATAGTGAAAAAACATAGTGACGTTTTATTAGGTTTTCTTCTTCTTTTTTTCGCGTTGACGACAAAAAATAAACTTCTGGAATCGAATCTGCTTTTGGCATGAATAATAAGAATGCGATTTTTACTATACATATAATTATTATCGCTTTCCATAACTTGGTATAAATTAATTTAACGGAATTTTACTTACCAATTATTATATCAGTGCACAACGTGAATGGATCTCCAGATGTATTAGGTGGACAGGTACATGATGGGATATGGTTATTCACTGAACAAATAGCAGTTGTGCCACATGCACCTGGACAAGGGTCAACACATTTTCCTCCTTGACAGGTACGAGTAGGTGAGCATTCACCGTTTGTTTGACATTCCAGTCTGCATGCAACGTATGGATCTCCGAAATATCCCGTTAAACAGGAGCATAACCCGTTGTCGCATATCGCATTGCTTCCACAGGGGGAAGAACTGCATGGATCTTCTGGAGGTATGGCTTGAACTGAAATATTACATATCAAAATTAATATTTTGTTTTTATGGCAAGATCACGACATTTTCAATAAATATATGATACAGATTGTACAATTATAACCAAATAAAAAAAATACCTATGACTTCAGAGCATTGTATAAATGGATCTCCAGAGTAGCCGGTTGGACAGCTACAAATAGGTATATGCCCATGCACGCGACATTCGGCTCTAAATCCACAGGATCCCTCACATGGGTTTCTACATTTTTCAGCAATACATGCCTGGTGTGATGGGCAATCAGTGTTTACGAGGCACTCGGGATGACAGTTAGGTGGTATACCAATGTAACCTTGTATGCAGGAGCACGAAGGATTATTATTTATTGCTCGGCATTCGCTGAATGGTCCGCATGGATTGGGTTGACATGGTTGATGTTCAGGTTCATATACGGACTTTTCTATTTCTATACAGTGGTTGAACGGGTCACCAGTTGTACCAACAGGGCAACTACATAGTGGACTATGGTTTACTACTTGACAATGTGCACTAATTCCGCAAGTTCCTCTGCAAGGATCAGCACATTTAAATTTATGACAAGCTCTATCTGATGGACATTCGCTGCTGACAGTGCATTCAGGTCGGCAGTCTGGTGGGGCTCCTATATAATCAGAGAGACATTCGCAAGACGCCAAACCACCATTTTCTCGACAAATACTGTTAGGGCCGCATGGTGATGGTTGACATGGTGTTAGTTCTTTAGGTGGGACATCTTGAACACATTGAACGAATGGATTTCCTGTATATCCCTTGATACAAGCACAACTGGGTACATGATTTATTACTGTACATTCAGCATTTGTTCCACATATCCCTGGACAAGGGTCTGCACATTTGTTTCTAATACAGGACTTATCTGCAGAGCAATCAGAGCTTAGAACACATTCTGGACGACATCCTTCGTAAGGATTTCCTTGGAAACCTTCAACACATGAACATGCCCCAGCTCCTTCTCTTTGGTGACAAATTGCATTCGCACCACATGGTGATGGGTCACATGGTCGAACATCATTCTCTGTAACATAAATAAATATTATAAAAATAGTATTAAGCATAATTGGCTTGTTAAAAAGAAAAGGTAAAGCTGAAAAGGTATGGTAAAGTACCTTGTTGTGGAACACACTGCATAAATGGATTTCCCGTATACTTTTCCTGGCAGATGCATGAGACAGTATGGCTTATCACAATACAATTTGCGTTTAGACCACATGAGCCAGGGCATGGATCAATACATTTATTCTTCACACAGGCCTGATTTGAAGGACAATCTGGATTGATGACGCATTCTGGTCTACAATTTGGTGGTTGACCTATGTAATTCTCAATACATCTACAGTTTGGTTTGCCATTCCGTTCTAAACATTGTGAATTTGGTCCACATGGAGATGGATTACAAGCATCAACAGGTTCTGGTGGTGTAGCGACTATATCATAACAGCTTTTGAAAGGATCGCCAGTTTGGCCAGGGTTACAACTACATATTGGGCTATGGTTTATAACCTCACAACGAGCTGATACACCGCATGCATTAATACACGGGTTTATACATTTTTTATTTACGCAAGCCTTTGTTGATGGGCATTCTGAACTGACAACACATTCAGGCCTACAATTTGGTGGAGATCCTTGGAAACCTTCAATGCAGGCACACACTGCTGTATTATCAGAGGTCCTGCACACACTATTAGGTCCACAAGGAGATGGATGACATGGGTCTCGTGGCGTGTTAGATTTAATTTCTATTTCGTGACAGTTGGTAAAAGGATTTCCGGTAAAGTCTGACATGCATGAACATGTGGGTATATGGTTAATGACATCACATTTTGCATTTTGCCCACAGACTCCTGGGCATGGGTCACGACATTTGTTCCTGAAACATGCTTTATCTCTAGGACATTCTTGACTTCCAGTACATTCTGGTCTGCAGGACTCATAGGGATTTCCACTATAATCAGGCAAACATGTGCAAAATCCGTTATTACAATCGGCGTTTGGTCCACACGGCGATGGATTACAAGGATCTGAAGGTGTAGGTGTAGTTGGAACTAAAATAAAGAACAAAATTAAAAAACTGTTTCCAATTTTCATAAAATAACTAATTTTAAAGTAGTATTATTTACCTTCAGGGATAGGCAAACATCTAGAAAATGGATCGCCTGTGAATCCTTCATTACAAACACAAACAGCGACATGGTTTAGAACGTGGCAATTTGCTTCAACACCACAGGAACCAGGACAAGGATCTTCACACTTTTGTCTTACACAAGCTAATGAAGCTGGGCACTCTGAATTAATATTACATTCCGGACGACAAGACGGTGGCGATCCTACATATCCTGGCAAACATGAGCAAGCCGGTCCACTTGATAACAGTTGGCAACGAGAATGGGGTCCACACGGTGAGGGAGTGCAAGATGGTGGGCGTTCCGTAATTGGAGGAGGTAATACTGAAATCGAAATTTATAAGTTTATTTAACTGGTATTTTCAAACATTTAAAATAATTTTATATCAATAACTGTTACTTACAATAGCATTGTGTAAATGGATCTCCAGTCATACCAGCAGGACACGTGCATATTGGATTATGATTTTTAACCTGACAATGCGCTCTTAAACCACACGTATTTGGACAAGGGTCGTCACATTTTTGATTTATACATGCTTTAGATACGTCACATTCGCTGTTTACTATACATTGGGGTCTACATGTTGGTGGTGATCCGATATAATTTGGTAAACAAGAACAAACCGCTTGCATGTTTACTTGTCTGCACTGACTGTTGGGTCCGCAAGGTGTTGGCTCACAAGCATTTGTTGGCGTGTCTGCAATGTCATGATTCAATAAATAAAAATTCAGTATAACTATTATAACACCAATCAAATATTTTTCTTTTAAAAATTTAGTTCCAAACATTAAGATTAAAATATAAAATGTGATAAAAATTGTGCGATAAGCTTACCATCAATAATTTCTCTGCATTGGAAGAAAGGATCTCCAGTGTAGCCTCTAGGACATGAACAAACTGGTGCATGGTTCTCCACGGTGCATTGAGCTAACAGACCGCAAGTTCTGGGACACGGGTCTATACATTTGAATCGAGTACAAGCTAAATTAAGTGGGCAGTCATTATTGCTCTCACATTCTCTTCGACATCCCTGTGTACTATAAGGATCACCTTCGTACCCTTCTGAACAAACACATGCACCAGCTCCATTATATTCTCGGCATTCAGCATTAGGTCCACATGGAGAGGGAGAACAAGGACTTGACGTTGGTGTCATTTCAGTCGCTGAAATCGAAGTCATTTAATCAATTTAGTTTCATACAAGTATTTTAAACGATGAAAGGAATCTATAAAAAACATTAACAAATTATTGTTATGTATGTGTATTGGTATTTTGTAGTTTTAATTGAAATAACATTTTACGGAAATAATACTTATGTATTAGTATAAATAATACTCACAAGACACAACAATCTGTATACAATTTTTAGAAGCATCTCCAGTGAATCCTTGTTGACAAGTGCAAATTGGTCGATGGTTTACTGTTAAACAATAAGCATTCAACCCACAAACTCCTTGGCACGGATCTTTGCATCGTTCATTAATGCATGCTGCGTTACTTGGACATTCCGCATCAATAGTGCACTCCGGTCTACAGTTGGGAACCCTTCCAATGTAGTTTGGCAAACAAGAGCATGCTGCTTGATCCCCAATAATGCGACATTCTGAATTTGCACCACAAGGAGATGGAACGCATGGATTAGTATCACTCAATGCTGAAAAACATTTATCATGGTTTAATATTACTTACTCCAAAAGGGATTTCATTAAATGATATTGATAATAATTTATTTTAAAATAACTTACGTCTCTCTGGATTACATTTTGTGAAGGGATCTCCAGTAAATCCTGCTGTACAGCTACATATGGGATTATGAGTTATAACTTGGCATCTAGCATTAAGACCACAAGTGTTGGGACAAGGGTCTATGCATTTTTTATTTATGCAAGCTTTGTCTTGTGGACATTCAGAACTAACAATACATTCAGGACGACATGAAGGTGGAGTGCCGATGTAACCCAGTTCACAAGTGCAAACACTGTGACCGTTAACTACTCTGCAAAGACTGTTTGGTCCACATGGCGATGGTTGACATGGATTTAATGGTTCATTTTTAACTGAAAATATATCAAACATTTTAATATTATTCGTTATATGATACGATATGATGCATAATGTTAATTGCTTTTTATTGTAAATCAATTTATTGGGTCTTGTAGGTACATAAAGAATAACTAGAATTTTAACTTACATTCTATTTCACAACTGATCAGTGGGTTTCCAGAATAACCGTTCAAACATGTGCATGTTGGTGCATGGTTTACAGTTCTGCATTCAGCATTTATGCCACATGCTCCTGGACATGGATCTTTGCATCTATTGTTTGAACAAGCTTTATTGCGATCGCAATCTGAATTTGATACACATTCAGGTCTGCATCCGGTGTATGGATCTCCAAAGTATTCTGGAAGGCATGTACAAGACCCAACGCCATTCCGTTCTTTGCATAACGCATTCGCACCACATGGAGAGGGACTACAGGGATTAGGTGGTGGTTCGGGTATATCTGAAAAAATAAAATGTAAAATAGGAAACGGACGATAAAAAGTTTAAATTATTTTACACACATTTTACACTTACATTCTATTTGTGAACATCCACTAAATGGATCACCTGTATATCCTGATATACAATTACATAATGGTACATGGTTTCCTACTGAGCATTCCGCATTAAAACCACATGACCCTGGACAAGGGTCAACACATCTCTCATTCTGACATGCAAGATTACCCGGACATTCAGCATTTATTGAACATTCGGGTCTACAGTTTGGTGCAACGCCAATGTAATTTGGCAAGCATGAACATGCAGGCGCTTCTCCCACTACTTTACATTGTGAATATGGACCGCACGGTGACGGTACACATGGATTTCCTTTTGGCCCTTCTAGAATAGGTTCTAGGAAAGAATACATGATAGATTAGGAAAATAGACAACAAAAAGTAAGAAATAAGTAAAGAAATATAAATAAAGTGAAATTTCACAAAAGCAAAGTGCATATTGAAAAGAATATACTTAACAGAAAACAGTTGATATAATAATAATGAAAATAAATAAACACACTTTAAAAAATTAATAATTCACCAATTATTTACACAATTTTTTTAATAAGTCGTAGTTTATCGGGTAGTTTGTAAAAAATAAAAATAAACATAAAGTGATTCGTAATTATATTATAACAGCATTCCTTACTTTGCTCTAACTGGCATGTGATAAATGGATCACCAGTATAACCTGCTCTACAAGTACATATAGGATTGTGGTTAATAACTTGACATTTTGCATTTACGCCACATGTGCCTGGACACGGATCTCGACATTTTTGTGCTATGCACGCTTGGTGTTGCGGGCAATCAGTACTAGACACACATTCCGGTCTACATGTCGGTGGCGATCCCACGTATTTATCTTGACATGAACATACGCCATGACCATCCACGACTTTGCAATTACTATACGGTCCGCATGGTGACGGTACACATGGGTTTTCCTCCGCTATTGCAGCTAAAATATATAAGATATTTATGAAATAATATATTTTGAATTATAAAAATAACTTTTTAATTTAGGTTATTGTAGAGGTACTAACGTCGTCTCTGAAGATGACAAGAAACCACAGGGTTTCCTTCATAGCCGTCAACGCACAAACAGATTGGAGTATGATGTGACACAGTACAATATGCATTAACTCCACAGGCTCCCTGACATGGATCTATGCATTTATTATTTGAACATGCCTTGTTAGATGCACAATCATTATTTGTTACACATTCTGGTCTGCATCCTAAATATGGATCTCCAAAGTAACCAGTCTGACATGTGCATGAAGCAGCGGAATTTCTCTCCTTACATAAGGTATTCGGTCCACATGGCGACGGATTGCAAGGATTGGTTTCATCTTCACTTGGAATGGTTACTACAAATATAATTATTTTGTTTGTGTTTATAAAGATTTTATGATATTTAAGATTATCAATATTGTATGTGTCTTACCAATGAAATAACATCCACTAAAAGGGTCACCAGTATAACTTTCGCGACAGTGACACACAGCTTTGTGGTTTATTACTACACATTCAGCGTTGGCCCCACACGAACCCGCACAAGGGTTGGTGCACTTTTCCCGCACACATGCTAAATTACTCGGGCATTCCTCATCATAAATACATTCTGGACGACAATTTGGTGCTCGGCCTATATAGCCCGGCTGGCATGAACATGCGGGAGTTTCGCCTATTACTCGGCATTGAGAATTTGGTCCGCAAGGTGATGGAATGCATGGATTACTGCTGGGTTTCGGCTGTGGCCCTAAAATTTTATTCGTTTATTTTAATCCTAGCCCTTTCCATAGGAAGCACCCTAAACCTTGTTTTTTATTAAAAGTTATCGCACTCGGTTAGTTAATTAGAGGTAGTTAGCTAAATACCTTAAGTAAAAAATGGTTTAATATTGTTATATCTCGTTATTTTTTATTTATTTTTAAAAACTCACGTTCTTCGTATGCACAATGCACAAATGGATCTCCAATATAATGTTGTGGACAACTGCATAACGGATTATGATTGACTACCATACATTTTGCATTGTTACCGCAAGCTCCAATACATGGGTCAACGCATTTTTGATTAATGCAGGCTTTGTTTGGCATACAATCGCTGCTGACCATGCATTCAGGACGACATAATGGCGGTGAACCAAAATATTGTTCTTGACACGAACAAATTGCGTGACCGTTACTTTCGCGACAGACACTATAAGGTCCACATGGTGATGGTAAGCATGGATCAACAGGATTTTCTAACGGACCTAAAAATATTTTCGATATTTTAAATCTCACACAATTATTATAATTATTAGTAACTTGTAGTACGAAAATATTTCTTACGTAAATAACATGATGTAAACGGGTTTCCTTCATAGCCAGATAAACAGGCACACGAAGGTGCATGATTATTGACACGACATTCGGCATTCATTCCACAGACACCGGGACAAGGATCTCTGCATTTGTTATTTGTACAGGCTTTGTCCTTAGGACAATCAGAGTTTAGGACGCATTCCGGTCTACATTCCACATACGGATCTCCATAATATTCAGGTAGACATGAACAAGATCCAATACCGTTTCTTTCTTTACAAATAGCATTTACTCCACAAGGAGAACGTGCGCAAGGACTTGCTAGTTGTGGTTCAATTGCTACAATATTAATTAATTGATTAAGTAATGTTTTTTTTCATACACTATATTTACTTATGTTGTTATTATCAATGTTTTTGTTTTATAACTTACATGCTATTGGCGAACACCCTGAGAAAGGATCTCCGGTATAACCTTGGTCACAATTACATATTGGTAAATGTTTGACAACCATACAAGAAGCATGGAAACCGCAAGAACCCGGACATGGGTCACTACATCTCTCTGATATACATGCTAAATTGCTCGGACACTCAACGTTTATAACACACTCTGGCCTACAATTTGGAGGTCGTCCCACATAATTGTTCAGACATGAACATACTGGAATATTATCTACTTCTTTACATTGAGAATGCGGTCCGCATGGATTTGGTTCGCAGTTATTAATAGGTGTCATTTGTTCTGTTAATAATAAAAAGTACAAATTATTAATTTCTCAAACAAAAATATCTATAAATATATAATAGAAGATCAAGATGACTTACTTTCTTCGTAGAAACATCTTATGAAAGGTTCTCCCGTATATCCATTGAGACAACTACATATTGGATTATGGTTCACAACCTGGCATTGAGCGTTAATGCCGCACATACCAGGACATGGATCTTGGCACTTTTGATTAACACAAGCTTTATTCGGCCTACAATCTGAACTAACGATACATTCGAGACGACAATTTGGTGGTGAACCGATGCACATGTCAAGGCACGTGCAAACCGCATGACCGTTAAACGTACGGCATTTACTATAAGGTCCACAAGGTGAAGGGTGGCAAGGATCCACAGGTTCCAGAAGAGCTTTATAAAGGAAAAGTAGACATATAAATAAAGATAAATAACAGAAATATATAAGAAAAAAGTATAGAAAGTAGTCTTACTCGGAACAGGTAGACATGCGTGAAGAGGATTTCCTGTATATCCATGCATGCAATAACAGGATGGTACATGGTTTGTCATTTGACATTCCGCGTTTTGGCCACAAGTACCAGAACATGGATCGATACATTTATTATTGAAACAGGATTTATCTCTAGCACAATCCGTATTCATAACACATTCTGGGCGGCAGCCAACATACGGATCCCCATAGAAATCATCTAAACATATGCAAGAACCAGCACCATTTCTTTCGCGACATATAGCATTTGGTCCACAAGGTGATATACTACAAGGATGCTGAGGTAACTCCTTTGAAGCTGAAATATATGGTATTGTCATGCAAAAAGATAGTGGTGAACTAACATTAAGAAATATGTGCTTAGAGTCAAGCTTAGTGTACTTAAAATTACTGAACAATTGCGTGATATAAAAATTACAATGATTTAATTGCTTACCAATTGGGTTACATCCGGCAAACGGATCTCCGGAAAACCCGTCGTCGCACGAGCAGATAGGTTGATGATTCTGCACGTTACAGCGGGCATTAAATCCGCACGATCCCACACATGGATTGACACAACTTCCCGCCAGACATGCTAGTGCAAGCGGGCAGTCTTGATTGATGACACACTGAGGACGACAGGCAGGTGGTGCTCCAAGTGTGCCTGGTTCGCAGGCGCATACAGCACGACCACTTTCTTTGTGACAAGTGGAATGAGGTCCGCAAGGAGATGGAATACAAGGATTGTCCAATTGGTCTGGATGAACACCTAAATTAAACAAGTTGTTAATTTTATCATAGGATAAACGAAATAGAAAACAACGGGTTATTCATAAAATATTTTTTCAAATCAGATAAGAAGTGTTTTACATTAATAGTATCAAATAAAGAAGCTCTAATATTTAATCTAATATTAATTAACGTTTCAAATCCATACAAATAAAGCACAGTTGAAGTGCTCTATAAAATTAATGTCATGTAGGCAATTAATGTAAGTAACATGTTTATTTTGTTTTCAAAAATTGTTATAGGTCTATGTTTTATAAACTTACTCTTGCGATAACACCTTATAAATGGATCTCCCTCTGGTAGATTTTCAGGACAAGTACATATTGGGTTGTGACCCACGACATGGCAACGCGCGTCTAGCCCACAGCTGTTAATGCAAGGATCTATACATTTCTGATTAATACAAGCTCTGTTTGATGGACAATCAGAGTTAACTGAACATTCTGGACGACAAGCTGGAGGTGCACCGTAATATCCTGGTTTACAAGAACACACTGCGCGATTGTTGGATACGTGACATTCACTATTGGCACCGCACTGAGCAAGTTCACATGGATTTCCAGGTGTAGCTGTAACAAAAAATAAGTTGCTTCAAACTTAAGTGAATTACAGACTAATAAATAATTTCAGAATTATACTTTCTTTATTATTTTTGATGTTATTTAAATTTACTTACGTGTCATAGTGATACGTCGACAAGATGAAAATGGATTTCCTTCGTATCCTCTAAAGCAAGTACATACAGGAACATGATTTGTAACAATACACTCTGCGTTCATTCCACATAAATCTTTACAAGGATCTCGACAGTGATTTGACAGGCAGGCCAAATTATTTGGACAGTCGGAATTCAAAGTACATTCTGGTCGACAACCACCAGCATACGGATTTCCAATATTAGGAGGAATGCAAGAACAACGAGCTGCATTGTTGACTACAGTGCAGATAGTATTCTCACCACATGGAGATGGACTGCAAGGTGTTGGAGATTCATCTTTAGATATTTGTATACATCCAATGAAGGCGTCACCCTTGTATCCTTCTAAGCAACTGCACAGTGGCATATGATTCACGACGTCGCATTTTGCGTTATTTCCACAGGCGTTAATACACGGATCCATACATTTTTCATTAATGCAAGCTTGATGTGACGGACATTCTTGACTAATTACACATTCTGGTCTGCAGTTTGGCGGAGTTCCAGCATAATTAGGGCGACACGAGCAAACAGGGTGATTAGATTTAATTTCGCAAACCGAATTCGGTCCACAGGGTGATGGCACACATGGATTTTTGTTATTTTCTGGTTCTCCAATGTCTACGCATGCTACGAATGGATCACCCGTTTTTCCTGAATAGCAGCTACAAATAGGATTGTGGTTTACGACAATACATTCTGCTCCAATACCACAACTACCTTGGCATGGATTTAAACATTTTTGGTTAACGCAGGATTCTGTTTGTAAGCAGTCAGAATTGCTAACGCATTCTGGTTGGCACATTGGGGCCACTCCTTTGTGACCTGGCAGACAAGAACATACAGCCAATCCAGCTTCTGATATAAGGCATCTGCTATAAGGACCACAAGGTGATGGGTCACAAACTGATGAAGTTGGAGGTACCAAGGAGCCAGTCTGACATTTAATATAAGGATCTCCAGTTTGACCCGAAGCGCAGTAACAAACAGCGTGATGATTAACAGTTTTACAATTTGCTCCTAATCCACAAACATTCTGACATGGATTTTCACATCTGTTGTTTAAACATGCAGCGTTCGTTGGACAGTCGCTATTGACAACACATTGCGGCCTGCAAGACATGTACGGATTTCCATAAAAGTTGGGTAGACATTGGCAAGTTAGTGCTCCGTTCAAATCCTGACAGATAGCATTTGCACCACATTGTACGTTGTCACATGTTTCGGAAACTACAGCTGCAAAAAAAATATACAGTGAAAATCAGTTTTGTTATTAAAATAAAGAACATATAATTTTCTTGTTAATGAGAATTCTTCATATTTTACATAAATACTTACGGTTAACTGATAATTTACAGTTCTCGTATGGATTTCCATAGAACCCACTAATACAAGTACAAATCGGATCATGATGGTAAACAGTACATTCGGCGTTAACCCCACAAGAGCCAGGACAAGGGTCGATGCATCTGTTCCTAAGACATGCTTTGTTAAATCCACAATCTGAGTTTAGCACACATTCCGGTCGACATGAAGGGCTATTTCCAGCCTCGTTGTTGATACAAGCGTCACAAATTGCAAATTGGGTACCATAGTTATCACAGGGCGCATTTGGATCACAAGGATTTGGATAACAAGGTTGTGCTGTGGTGTTATCTGATATTATTACTATCGCTGAAAACGATATAAAATAAATTAATAAATGATGACATTTTAATATAGGTACAGTGATTATGTTCGGGTTAATATTGCATTATTTTTACTCACGTTTGTAGATACACTGCGTCAAAGGGTCGCCAATGTAACCGTCCGGACATAAACAGGAAACTGTATGATCGGAACATAAACAGACGGCATGAAGTCCACAAATGTTATCTTGAGCACATGGGTCTATACACTTTCTGTTTATACAGGCTTCATTGCTTGGACAATCTGAATTCATGACGCATTCTGGTTTACATTCTATAGTCGGATTGCCACCAAATTCAGGAGGACAGATACATAAGGCTTTATCACCGACATCTTGGCAAATTGCATTTATTCCACATGTTACTTTACTGCACGGAGTGGATGACTTTTGGTCACCAGGAGGTAAACAACATATTAGAGGATTTCCAATCAAACCTTCTTGACAAACGCAAACAGGGCGATGAGATTCAACGTGGCAAACAGCATTTAAACCACAAGCTCCTGGACAAGGATCACGGCAGCTATATCCAATGCAAGCTCTATTTAGTTGACATTCAACGTCAACTTCACATTCACGGGAGTGGCAACCTTCGATTCCATATGGATCACCTGTAGTGCCTGGTGCGCATGTACATACAGCTTCTCGTTCACTGTTTATACTGCAAATTGCTTGTGGACCACAACGATTGGCAGTGCAAGGGTTTTGTTCAGGTAAACAACCCACAAGAGGGTCTCCAGTATAACCATATTTGCAGTAACATAATTCTGTATTTCCACTAACGTAACAATCTGTGTTAGGACCACATGGACCTGGGTGACAGAGTATTGGAGGCAAGTAGCCTCGGCTACTGTTACAAGCTTTGTATGGATTACCCACTGTGTTTTCTGGACAATAACAAGGTGGAACTCTGTTTGGATCACAACGGGCATTCTGTCCACAACTGTTCGGTTCACATGGATTTCGTGATTCAATACAACCTCTTACAGTATTTGGACTTTCAATATAACCTTTTAAACAAGTGCACTTTGCAAACCCGTTAGATAGAATTGTACATTGTGTATTTGGTCCACAAGGTGATGGATCACATGGGTTGGTAGGCAATCTGCATGGCTGTCGTGGTGGATCACCTTCATAATTTGGTAAACAGAAGCAAGCTGGCTTATTATCTATTAATCTGCATCCCGAAAATTCACCGCAGGGATTAGGTTCGCATTCATTTCCTTCTGGTACTGAAAGGAAAAAAATAATAAATTATCTAAGATTTCGTTTTCCTCCAGAATGCATCCATACATTATAAGAATTCAGTCTTTTTAAAAAGATTTAAGGAAGTAAACGTTAATTTGATTTTTATACATGTAAAAAACTTACTGCATTTCTTAAATGGATTGCCAGTTAATCCTTTAGGACAGAAACAAATGGGATTTCCGTTATCATTTTCACATAGCGCATTAATACCACAAGGATTTGGTACACATGGGTTCAACGGTGGTTCACAACCAATCTGTGGGTTTCCATTATAGCCCGGTAAACATTTACAAGACGCACGATGGTTTAAGACGTCACAGATTGCATTTATTCCGCAGTGGCATGGAGAGGAGCATTTGCCATTGATGCATGCTTCTGAATTTGCACATTCATTGTCGGATCGGCAACCTTGAACTAAATTATTTTTTCAGTATATTATTGATATGGAAAAGCTAAATTGAACGAGTATAATATATAAATAATACATAGTAAAAGTATAATTTTCATTCATACCTTGGAAACACTCTAAGAAAGGATTTCCCGTGTAACCGGCAAAACATTTACATTGTATTCCGTGATTTGCTGGTATGCACTCTGCATTATCTCCGCATTTGTCTCTTGAGCAAGGGCTAATGCATATTCTGTTAAGTCTATCACACAACAATTCTGGTGGACAGTCCTCATTATACTGGCATATATTTTTAGATTGAATAACTAAAAAAAGTAAACATTAAACAACACATATAACTCTGCCATAATAGTCTTGACAAAATTATCGATAATAATTTTTAAAATAAAATTTAAGAAGGCACTATAAAAGTGAGACGCTTTTTAAAAATGAAAAGTGACAAAATGCTTAATTGATGTTCAACTGTGAAGATCGCGTGCTATTTTTTATTTTGTACCGAAAAAATATCGAATCTGCAGTAAACTTTTTCTTACCTGGTACACATCCCACGTATCCGTTTCCTTGGAATCCTTCTACACAACTGCAGTCTGAACCGTGATTCGTGTTTATACATACAGCATTCGGTGCACATGGGTTGTGTATAGCACATGGGTGTTGGCATGCATTATTTATACAAGCTTCAGTCAACAGACAATCTTCGTTTCGTGTGCAACCAGCTGAGTAAAATTAAAACACTTATTGATATATATACATTTTACTGTACAATTTAAGACCTGTACTTACAACTAGTGAATTTTTTTAAAAAACGCAAATCTTTTTGGCAGAAGCACAATAAATTAAACTTGGTAATTTTGGTCTCCTCTGACAAAATCCAGAATTTATATTAACAGCTACTATAAAATATACAAAACTTTTACTTAATATTTGAATTTGCATAAAATATACATTAGAAGCTACAGTTGACGATTAAAATCACAGCCTTTTGAACTTTTAAGATACCCGAGCTAAAATAAAAACTTTTTATTAATAAATCATTAAGAAATTAATTTTATTAATCCCCAAATTGTTAATCACTGGTTTTATTGATTTGGTTAATTATTTTACATGTACATAGAGGTAGTAACATTTTTTATTAATAAATTATTATGTTTTTGTTATTATTATATTGTTATTCAACGAGCTTCTGGACACGCAGACCTTGATAATAAGTTTATACTTAACCACGATACGAAGGAAACTATACTACATTATATTTCTAAATGGATAAAAGCTAAATTTATCTACACACTGTAAAAAAAGTTCTTAAAATAAAACTTAAAGTTAAAACAAAAGAGTGTATAAACAGTAAAGTACAAATTATGTTATAGTTTCAAAAATATTTTAAGAACTTGTGCAAAAATATTTGATAGTGCAATTTAAGTGGAATATTTAAAATTGACTTTTTCTTACTTATTTTAGGTGAACATTTAACCGCTGGGTCTCCGTCATATCCGGCGGGGCAAGAACACATTGGTCGCTGCTTGACCGGTTGACAATTGGCGCCGACACCACACACATTGTGGAAATCACATGGATTTTGACACAATTCCATAAAACAGGCTTCACTCTCTATACAATCCCGGTCAGAATGACAAGGTTCTGGTGTCTTGAGTGTTCCAGGTGATTCTAGTGTTATATGTTACAATATTAGTAGTAGAGTAATGACAAGTTACATTCAGTAAGTATACATATTTACAATGTTATTTTATTAATAAATGTAACCCTAATAAATAACACATTTGTCCGATAAAACACACTACAAAATCATTTAAACTCTAAAAGTAACAATTGCTTACAATTATGTCTAGGTATTATAAAAATGTACATTAAGTAATTAATTGGTATGCTAAATATCGTAAAATGCATACCTCTCGGGCAGTTATTCCCATCGAAGCCTTCACATATGCACACAGCGGCATGTTCAACAACCTTACATGTCGTATTCTCTGCGCATCGAATCCGCATCGTTTCACACGGGTTCTGGCATACTCCATTTGTACAGGTAGTGTTGGTTGGACAGTGTGAGTTTATATTACATTGAATGTTAATGTGATTGTCAGTCGTAGTCGGGGTGTAAGTTTCAGTCGTGGTCGAGTCGTTATACATATTATCTGTCCAAGCAGGTATATCGATATCTTTTCGACGAGAGGACAAGTTTTCTGTTGAAGTACTTATAGTAGAACTAATGGGTTTGAAAGTAAAATGAGATTCGGTATTGTTATTTGTCTCTGTTGTATACAAATTATCATCGGTTGAAATATCTGTTTTTGAAACATAAGGATTCGTTACTATTTTTGTGGAAGATGTAATATCGATATTAGATTGAGTTACACCTGGTTCTGTCGTACTAATGAAACTGTTAGTTGTTAAGGAATTATCACTTTCTGTAAATTCAATAGTTGTTTTAGTTTCATTTCTAGTACTATTATTTTCTTTTGCTGATGATAATGTAGTAAATATATTATCATTACTTATTTTGTGAGTGGTAGTGGTTGTTGACTCAGTTATAGAATTGTAACTTTCGGTTACAGCTTTGTGTTGTACATTTGTGGTATCATCAGTATTAGTACGCTCTGTATTGAAATTTTCGATTGTATTGACAGTATCCGACGATAGTTTATTAGTTTCAGTAGTAATTAAATTATCAATTAAATCAGGATTTGTTTCATCTGTATATTTATTAGTAGTTGTATAAGTATTTGCTACTGGTTGTGAATTTTCAAAGCCCTGTGTAGTGGTTTTTGAAGGTTCCTTCATACTTAATGTTTCCTTAAATTCTGTTGAAATTTCATAAATATTTGTAGACGGTAATGACTTTGGATAGTTATCCGTAGCAGATTCAATAGCTTCATCCAAAGTAGATGTTTCTTGAATTTCTGTTGAAGTTTCATAATTATCTGTAGATGGCAATGAATTACTATATTTAGTAGTTGCCACAGTCTTAGACAATGTTGATGTTGACTCAGTTGCAGGTTCTTCGACATAAGTAAAAGCTGATGAACTTTTGTAATGATCTTCAGTTGTTGAAATAATCTCAGCCATTGTCGTTTCCCTTGACGTGGTCGTAGTTTCATAGATATTTGTATATGGCGACGAACTTTTGTCATAACTCTCAGTAGTTGCAAAAGTTTCAGCTGTTGTTGTTTCTTTTGAATTGGTCGTAGATTCATAATCATCTGTAGATATTGGAGAGGTTCTGTCATAATCCTTAATTGTTGCAATAGTCTCACCTAAGGTTGTTTCACTTAATTTGGTAGTAGTTTCATAAATATCAGTAGACGTTGACGAACTTTTGTAATAATTATCCATAGTTTCAATCGTCTCACCTAATGTCGTTTCGCTTAATTTAGACGAAGTTTCATAAGTATCTGTAGATGGCATCAAACTTTTGTGATAATCTTTAGTAGTTGCAATAGTTTCAGCTATTGTCGTTTCCTTTAAATCGATCGAAGTTTTATAAATATCTGTAGTTGGTATATAACTTTTATTATAATCTTCAGTAGTTGCAATAGTCTCAGCTAATGTTACGTCGTTTACTTTGGTTGGAATTTCATTAGTATCTGTAGACAGCGGTGAACTATTGTAATAATCTTCAGCAGTAGTAATAGTATCAGCCATTGTCGTTTCCTTTACTTTGGCCGTAGTTTCATAAGTATCTGTAGTTGGTATCGATTTTTTGTAATATTCTTCAGTAGTTGCAACAGTCTCATCTAATGTTACGTCGTTCACTTTGGTTGGAATTTCATTAGTATCTGTAGAGAGCGGTGAACTATTGTAATAATCTTCAGCAGTTGTAATAGTATCAGCCATTGTCGTTTTCTTTACTTTGGCCGTAGTTTCATAAGTATCTGTAGTTGGTATCGATTTTTTGTAATATTCCTCAGTAGTTGCAACAGTCTCAGCTAATGTTACGTCGTTCAGTTTGGTTGGAATTTCATTAGTATCTGTAGACAGCGGTGAGCTATTGTAATAATATTCAGCAGTTGTAATAGTATCAGCCATTGTCGTTTCCTTTACTTTGGCCGTAGTTTCATAAGTATCTGTAGTTGGTATCGATTTTTTGTAATATTCCTCAGTAGTTGCAACAGTCTCAGCTAATGTTACGTCGTTCACTTTGGTTGGAATTTCATTAGTATCTGTAGACAGCGGTGAACTATTGTAGTAATCTTCAGCAGTTGTAATAGTATCAGCCATTGTCGTTTCTTTTACCTTGGCCGTAGTTTCATAAGTATCTGTAGTTGGTATCGATATTTTGTAATATTCCTCAGTAGTTGCAATATGCTCAGCTAGTGTTGTTTCATTTACTATGGTTGGAATTTCATAATTATATGTAATTGGTATCGAACTTGTGTGATAGTCTTCGACAGTTGCAATAGTATCAGCCATTGTTGTTTCCTTTACTTTCGCCGTAGTTTCATAAACGTTTGTATATGGGAACGAGCTTTTGATATAATCCTCAGTAGTTGCTATAGTCTCAGCTAATGTTATTTCATTTACATTGGTCGGAGTTTCGTAAGTTTTTGTAGTTGGCAAGATTTTTTTGTAATTATCTTCAGCAGTTGTAACAGTATCTGCAATTGTTATTTCCTTTACTTTCGTCGTAGTTTCATAAATGTTTGTATATGGGGACGAGCTTTTGTTATGATCCTCAGTAGTTGCAATAGTTTCAGTTATTGTAGCTTCTACTGAATTAGTCGACGTTTCATAAATATCAGTAACTGACATCGAACTTTTGTACTTATCCTCGGTAGTTTCAATAGTCTTACCTGTTGTTTCCATTGAATAGGTGGATGTTTCATGATCCTTAGTAGTTGCACTAGTCTCAGATATTGTTATTTCCTTTGCATAAGTTGATATTTCAGTAGTGTCCGTAGTCGGTTTCGAATTTTTGTAATAATGCTTAGTAGTTGCTATTGTTGTTTCTATTGAATTGGTCGAAGTTTCAGAAATATCTGTAGATAGTGACGAGCTTCTGTCATAATCCGCGACCGTTGTAATAGTTTCACCTATTGTTGTATCGTTTGAATTAGTCGAAGTGTCATAAGTAACTGTAGATGGTGATGTACTTTCATAGTCATATTTAGTAGTTTCTTTGGTTTTTGCCAATGGTAATATAGTCGGAGATTGTGTTGACGTTTTATACATATTTGATGACAACCAACTGTCGTAATTATTCTCAGTAGTTTCAATAGTCTCTGAAGAATCCGACGTTTTTCTAAAATCCGTTGTTGTTTCATAAACTTTTTTAGATGCTAATGTGGTCTCGTAATCATGCTTAGAAATTGTTAATTCTTCCGTATTTTCTTTAACGGTTGTACCTGTGGGTTCTGACGTGATATACATATTTGTTGGTGTATTATAAATACCAGTTGGTGTAGATATTTTCTCAAGTTCCGTTGTTGAGAGAGGTGATATTTTATCAATAGTATCAGTTACAGTATTTTTTTGAGGAATATCTGTTGAATAAGTATTTATAGCTAATGAAGAGTCTTCATTACTATCTTTGACAGTCTTAAGATTACTACCTGAAATCGATGTTGTATATTCTGTTGAGGTAACATATTCACCTGTTGAATCTAATGAACTATCATTGTAACTATCTGTCGTTTCGTAAATATCGGCTGATGTAGAATTTATAAAATGTCTTGTCGAAGTTGTATAAGATGTAGTAAATTCTGAGGTGTGATCTTTGCTATTAACTGTTTGAGCATACCTTGGAGTAACAGTTGATGATTCCTGATAATATTTTTCGGTCACTGTCGTGAGATGTTGATTATCCGTACTAGTCATAGAAAGAATAGTTGTATCATCAGTTACAGTTTCCTCTGATTCTGTTATAAATGTATCAGAAGTCATATCAAATGTATTACTTATAAGTGAAGTTGTTTCAGTATAGCTATTAGTAGTTTCATTATAATTAGAACTAGAAAGTTCTGTTGTGGATTGAATATCCTCCTTTGTAGTTGTTTTTAAATTGTTTTCATCATTCGAAGAGGTATTAAGGGAAAAAGTTTGTTTTACAGTAGTTTTTTCATCAAGTGACTGACCTGTAGTGGACTCATAATTAACTGATTTATCTGTGTCTGAAATTGTTTTCGTAGTTGAGAATGTTGTTGTTTCTAAACTAGAAACTGTTTTTGGTTTATCATCAATAGAAACTAATACGTCTGGTACTGAAGTAAAAGAATCTTCATAACTTTTACTAGACTTATCAGTCACATAATTGTAGAACGTTGTTTCTGGAATATTAGTCACAATGGTTTCACTAACTGATCCTTGTTCATATTGTGACGTTTCCGCAAACTTTTCTGTGGTTGTTTTGACATTCACGTGATTTTCACTATCATCATTTCTAGTAACTGTCGAAAATTCATTTATTGGTGAACTGAAACTCGGCGATGTTGTTGATCCATTGTCATTGAATGTATCTAAAATATTCTTACCAGGTATAATTGTGTCAATTGTATCCGTTGTTGATATTGTTGAATAATCATAATCTTCAAATGGATATTTGTCGAAGCTCGTTCTTAAATCAGCATCGTTATAGCTACTAGACATAGTTTCTGGAACTGTTGTAGATGTGGAATCTGTATTAAAATAAGCAGTCCCTTTAAAATTACCATCTGTTGAAGTTGATGTTATTTCTGTTGATACAGTATCAAATGCATTGGTAGTTGGCATTTCAATCCCTTTTTCCGAACCACTTTTTACAATATTCGTCGTAGAAAATGGTTTTGTAGATAAATTTGTTTCATCGTCTAACTGTGTAGTAACTTCGACGTTTGCCGTAGTAAATTTAGGGGCATCACTTAATGTTGTAGACTTCAAATTCGTAGTTGAAGCTTTAGTGCTTAGTTCAAGAGGTATATGAGTATAATTGTTATTTAATTTTCTTTGATTTTCAGGTGTCTTTGTATTTTTGTTTTCTAAAGACGGAGTGGCAGGCTTAGAAGAAAATGAGCTACCGGTAGGTTTTGGAGTACTTTCAATATGTAAGGTGCTACTGCTACTTTGGAATTCATCATCAACAACGTCATCTACTGTTGAAACATATTCTGTTATATCATTAAACCCATTAGTATAATCTAAGGTACTTTCAGTTGAGCTCATAGACCCTGTCATATCCATTGGCATTGTAGTTATTTTATCATGAAACACATCCAGTGGCGATGTGGTTGTTTTATCGGGTTGAATGTTAGCTACAGTTGATGTTCTATGGGCATTTTTTTCAGTATTCGTACTTTCTGAGGAAGGAGTTGTAGCCGTATTTTTATTTACATTTTCTGTTATACTTTGAGTTTCATGAAGAACTACATCAGATTCAGTACGGTCATCAATTGTATGGCTCATAGATTTTTCAACTATTGTTTCATTAGTTGTTAATATAATCTGCGTCATATCAGTAATGCTATCAGATAATGGAATGGGAGTAGTCTTTGTAGAGTCATTTTTGATCACAGTCTGATAATCTACTGTAGGAGTGGTAACAAATGTAGATTGATCCACTTCTCCCGGTGCAGTGGTTGGAATTTCGGAGTACGTTTCGGTTAGTGGGACATTTTTAGGTTGATCATCTGTTAATAGGAACGTAATAACATAAGAAGTTAATTAAATTATTACTAATTCATATTAAAAAAATGCCTAAATGAACATATATTACAAGTTTATCGATATTTTAAGTATAATAAAATACATGCCAATAGTGATTGAATAAGTCAGAAATAGAGCCAACACCCTCTCAGAAGTAAATGTGTATAATTTATATTTGAAAACTAGTAGTTGTAGGATTGCAGAAGATCATAGCAAAGATTACCCAAAGGAGAAACTTACCGCCAAATTGTATAAATGAATAAAAGTATGAAATAAAAACAATATTTCAACAAACTAACTTACGTAACTCACACTGTCCCAGAGTGCTTATTTACTGAGAGATACACAATATATAGGTATATTCTAAGTTGTTGTTGTTCGGGTCTGCCGAGATTTAAGAGCCAGTATTTTGTGGCGTTTTATCGGACAAATGGTAAAATGCAATAATTATAGCAATACCCAGTTCATCTGGAGTTAGTTTGCTATACACATACATTTAAACCACACATTAACGCTGACTTGCTGAGTCTGTAGCACAAGTCTGCGAGGCAAACAATATGTGATTACATATGTTTATGCTTAAATAGTAATAAGTATAAAACCTGTAATTATATATTATTTTTATCGTTAAATGTTAATGTCATAAAATGATTAGCACTGTTACATAATATCTCGGAGGTGAGATACTGAAGCGTTACAATTAAACGGTACTTACTCTCCATGCAGGCTCCGGAGAACGGATCGCAAGGAACACCAGGCCGACAGTGACCACAGTTCGCAACCGGTTTGTCTTCTATACACAAACAATAATTAAAAGGTATATTAGTGTGACTTGAAAATAATAGCAGTACTTTGTAGAAAGTAAGTTTATGTTTTTCTAGTCTTGAGGGAATGATACTTGTAACACTGAAGGGCAAAGGTAATGTAGGGGCAATATGATATTGTGATTTAAAGTGGTAGAGGTAATGTATTTCAATTGAACTTACGTAAAACACAAGAACAGCCATCACATTTTGTGTTTGGGAATCTTGCACAATCTGACGACGTTTGACATTGGCACACTAATAGAAAACGAAAAAATATCATTATTAACACGATCGTTATGGAATTTTAGAACTAAACACTAAAGTCAAATGATTTAAAGATATATGTAAATACAGTATTTGTTTTGTACCGTTTGAACAGACAGGTTGATGGTTGATGACAGCGCAGTGCTGGCCGTGGCGACAGGGACCGCCTCGAGCGCAGGGGTCTGCGCAGCGCCCGCTCATACACGCCAATCCCGTTGGGCATTGCTCATGTTCACCACATTCTGCAGCTGTTTTATACATATACATTGTTTTCTATTTAAGTCAAACTAACTAAAATACCTACACGCTTTTCTATATCACCTAAACGTTACTAATATTCATGCTTCTTTATTAATATAAAAGTAAAACGATTCAATAAAATATATTCTTTAATTTTCCGTAATTTGGCAAAAATACTATTATTCCTCGTGAAAAGGAATTATCTATCTGGAATTTTCACTGTGCATAAAACATTTTTTCACAGAAATTACCTACTAGATATACATATGTATATTTAAATCGCGAAAGTTTGAAGAAAGTTTTATGTAAGTACGTATTTAAAATACAAGTAGATAAATCACAATTTGTAAATACATACTGTATAAATAAGAACATCTAAATAGCTTTGAACAGTCTCCACCCAATATATGATATTAATTACATAACAATAATATATACTTCATCAATAAATAGAAGGCATTGTTGTTCTTATAATGCAAGCTCTGTCTCGTGGCTGTTTGTTGCAATCGTATTAATGCCAAAGCGTCAGAAGCGTTGTATGTTAAAGAGTCAATCCAGCGTAACCAACACCAGGTGTATCCGTGGTTAGTAACATTCAGTACTATATGTTTATGTACACAATAATAATTGAAATACCATGCTTGATCCGAAACTACCTGATGCAGAAGAATTTCAACTGTGGAGGAAATAAAGACATGCCAGAAACAAAAGAATAGATAGATAAGAACTGCATGAAGACAGAGTAGAAAATATAAAATCCTGTAATAATGAAGAAACAAAAATATATTATTAAGTTTGGCTTCATACTCTAATAAAGAAACTAAATGCACTAATATTTGGTCTAAATTTTCTTGTTCTTATTAATTACCTTTGACACAGCCATGTTTTTCATCGTGTGTGAATCCATTCGGACAGAATTTGCAAACTGGGTGGTGATCTTCAACTGAACATGGAGCACCACCACAGGCATCTTTGCAGGGATCTTTACATTGGAAATCCCGACATGCTAAATTGTTCGGGCAACCACTATCTCTAAGACATATTGAGACCGTGGGGTGGCAATCTTCTACGCATACGCATACTGCTCTATGCTCCACCACTTCACATTGCTTTCCTTTAGGGCATATGGGATCTTTTGTCGCCAAGCAGGGATTCACACACTTCGAATTACGACAGGCTGCGTTAGATGGACATTGTTCATCTCTTGTGCATTCTGCATGCTCCGGTGCACAAGTTAACTCTCCTCTCTCATTTAAGGCAAAACCATTTCTACAGACACACACAGGTTTGTGGTTTCTTACTTCACATCGTTGATTTCGTCGACATGTTTGGTATCCCAGGCAAGGATTTCGACAAACGTTTGTTTCTACATCGCACGCCAACTTGGATGGACAAGGTTTTATATCGGAGCAAGTGAAAGTGATATTTTGTGCATCAGTGGAGCGGCATAAGGGATCTGGTCGACACGCCTGGCGTGGCTGGCCCACGTAGCACTGCGGACAGGTGCAATGAGCGCGGTGCATCAACGGCACGCACAACGCGTCCTCGCCGCACGCGCCGCGCACTGAACACGGATCCACGCAGTGCAAGCTCAAGCACGCCCTGTCCATCGGACACTCCTTGTCGCTCGTACATTCGATACCTAGGAAGATGTGAAAGAAGAAAGCAGAGTCGAAAGAGCGGAACCTCAGCCGCGAAGAGGAAACTTTCTCACGAGACAGTGCATGCTTTTTGAAACTGACAGTTTATGATCAAGATTATGTATATAACGGATTATAATACAAGCGATATGTACATGAAGCCGAACAAAAATGTTACTGACTGGTTTGATAACTCAAGCACGAACGGTGAGAATGCTTCCACTATTTTTATTATACAAGTAAATACAGGTATGAAAAGTAAATTTCGCACACACTTTAACCTCAATTGATTACAACCCCGATCAAATACAAAAGTAACATTTATTTTTATAAAAACTTATTAAGTATTTCGATCTGTGTTTTGATAAAGAAAAAAGATTAAATAACATGAAACCTGATGCTTTATACAGTCCATAATTTTGTCCATTATTTGTATAATACAGGTGTTTCTTTGAAAATATTAAAGTAACAGTTGATCGAGGAACTTCTGAGTGTAATATTTATATGTGCATTACATTACATTGCCCAAAACATGTTTTGATATACTCACTAGTTTGACATTCAACGTCAGCGTTGCCTTCGGTACCAGGAATACAACGACATACAAATTCAGCTCCTTCTCTCAAACACTCTCCATTTTTACCACATCCTTTAGTTCGGCAATCAATAACACTACTTTTTTGTGAACCTGTTGTAATTAAATATTAAATTACACTAAGTTTGAATCCACAACGGCCTTTAAGTATATTGATGATAATAAATTTACTTACATTCTATATTAGGGTCTCCATTAGGAAAACTGCGTGGACAATAACATTGTGCTTCTCCGTTAAGGCTCATTTGGCATTGAGCATTAGTGCCACAAGCTTTGTATGCACAAGGTTCCATATTTCCACAGTAACATTGTTTTTGAGGGTTTCCAGCACAGTTGGGTCCACATGTACATTCATAACTACCGTCATCCAGATCTCTACAACGTGCATTTACTCCACAAGGATTGCGTAAACAACTTCCAGCTGCTGGCTTAGAACATTCGACTTTTGGATTTCCCAAATAATTGGGTGGACAACTACATTGAGGTGAACGCTCAATAGATCGACATATTGCGTTTATGCCGCAAGCTCCTGAACAAACATTTTTACATTTGCGGTCTGAAGAACAAATTTCGTCTGTGCCGCAATCTTCGTTTTGTAAACATTCGTATGACATACATTCTTTTAGTGGGTCACCCGAGTAACCACTAGGGCAACTGCAAACTGCTCGATGTCTAGTCGCGAGGCACAAAGCGTTTTTGCCGCATGAATTTTCAGTACAAGCATTAACACACAGTTTTGAGGAACATAACATATCGTTACCGCAGTCTCTATCATTGTTACAACCAGGTATGCAGACACCCTGAACACAAATCTGCCTTTCGTGACATTTACTTCTGGCAGAACAAAGAGATCTACATCCACCATCGAAACACTTTTCGCCACATGAACAAGCTGAATCATCTTCGCATGTTGTTACACAGTATCCACTGTCGTCACACGAACAGAAGCCATCGCATAATAGTTTTTTCCTCTTACATTCTACTAGTGCGTTTCCGGTATAATTACTTGAGCAACTGCATTGAGCTCTGTGATTTTGAACTTGACATTCAGAGCAAATACCACAAACACTACCTTGGTGACATGGATCTGTAAATAAATAAGATGATATAATATACATATTCATTTGAATAATATTGAAATTACTTTATCGTCAGTCTGAAATAAAATAAAATGACGAAGTAGTTAATTATGTTATTTTCTTACCTTTGCATTGACCTCTCAAACATGCTTGGTTGCTATCGCAGGCGTTATCATCACGACAGCCAGGTTTACAAATTCTATTTTCACATATATGCCCGTCACTGCATGCGTCGTCACTATTACAAACCACTCTACATATACCTCGAATACATTTTTCGTTAGACAAACAAATGCTGTCACTGAAAAAAGAAAATATTGTTATAGGGTGTTTGTTATCAGAGCAATTTCTGATGATTATCCAAATTGTCATTGTTAATAATTATTATCTATACTAATATAATATTATAAAGAGGAAAGATTTGTTTGTTTGTATGTAACGAATAGGCTCCGAAACTACTGAACCGATTTCAATAATTCTTTCACCATTAGAAAGCTACATTCACCCTGAATAACATAGGCTATATTTTATCCCCGTATTCCCACGGGAACGGAAACCACGCGGGTGAAACCGCGGGGCGCTGCTAGTTTTTAATAAGAGTTAAGTACCTTCTACAGGATGGATGACATGTATCACCGTAGCAGTTAAATCCGTCAGGACAGTTTTTGTTTTCATCACAAGGTGACGTTGTCCGTCTGCATACAACATTAGGGTCTCCAATTAGTGTGGCTGGACATTTACAAACAGGTGTGTGATCTTTTGTTATACACAATGCGTTGGCACCACACGTGGCTGGTTCAGTGCAAGGATCTACGCACTGACCCGATATACACGCAAGGCTGTCAGAACAATGAGAGTGCGATCTACATCCTGTAACACATATTCGACCGTCGCAAACTTCATCATCTGAACAGTGCTCGTCCGTCGTACAAGCATATCGGCAAACTCCAGAATCACATCGCTCCCCTTGTAAGCACTGCGAGCCGTCTGTGGTGCAAGCCGGCCGGCATCTATCATCTTCGCATCGCCAACCATTTGTGCAGTCAGTGTGAGTACGGCAATTCAACGACGGAGCCCGTACACATCCGATATTAGGTGTTGGGTTTGCTATCAGTCCTTCCATACAAGAACATACGGCTTTTCTTTCCACGACTGAGCACAAAGCATTAGGGCCACAAGGATTGATATCATCGCTGCATGGATTTTGACAATAATTGTTATTACATAATTCATCTGTTCCGCAATCTTCATCATGCCTACAGCCAAACTGACAACTGCTTTCTAAACAGATGTGGCCCAAAAAGCAATCATTATCAACCCGGCACGTCACTATAAAGAAAAAGAATTCATTATATTTTGTATTCAATTCCGGTTAGTAATTTACAGTTTATCACGAAATTAGTATAAGGTGACAGTGACAACATTGAAGTACTAACTAATAAATATAAACTTACATAAACAGACTCCCTTGGAACACCTTTCATTTAGAGCACAATTTTCATCGGTATGACATCCAGGTACGCACACTGAATTCTGACATGTATAACCTTCCTCACATTCCCCGGCTCCTCCACAAAGTCTTGGAACTAAAAGTAAAAGAGAAAATTAAAACTTGCTTTTTTATTTAAATTTCTTCAAAAAAATCATTCTGTAGTTAAAATGTTTTCGACTTACTTCTTACACACTCCATATCTTGATTTCCTGTAAAACTGTTTGGACAGCTACACTGAGGTATATGATTTTCTGTACGGCAAATAGCGTTAAGGCCACAGGTTTTTTCCATTTTACATGGATTGATACATTGTCCGTTATTACACTTTTCGTTTGACTCACATTCTTCGTCAAGTAAACACAGACCTACAACGGCAGAAACATATAAATAACATACGAGGGAAAACACAGAAAAAGTGTATCTACTTCTATTCTATGTATATCATTGTTATAAAAGAAATCATTATGAAAAATATAATAAATTCGTAAAAATACTCGTAGTACCATAAACATAACTACTCTTAATATTAGTAAATACAACAAACTTACTTTTGCAAATATTCTTGTAACAGTAACTGTCCCTAGGACAGTTAACTCTACTCGCACATGATATCTCTTGAAGTTTGCATCCATTTTCACTCTTTACAAATCCAGGTTTACAATTACATTGATAGGTGTGCCTAGCAGCAACGCATTCGGCATTTACGTCACATTTAACATTTTCACAGGCATCTTTAAATAAAAAAGTAAGTATATTTTTAAATTAGCAAGTTTTAGAAACAATGCAGCACCTTAATGTAAACTAGTAATAAATAAAGTTACGATATTTACCTGTGCATTTACTGATTCCATCAACAACAGTGCAGCGTGCTACAGAAGGACAATCTCTGTTAAAACGGCATTCCTGTGCTTTACGACATCCCTCTGCGTATGGATCACCGACGGTTCCCACTGGACAAGTACACTGCGCTCGATCTCTCATACTCTTACACTCAGCTCCATTGCCACATGGTTTGGAATCGCACCAATTTATTTCTACGCAACCATCCATTGGGTTTCCTGTATGACCAGGTTGGCAGTAACACACTTGTTTATGATTTTCTGAGGAACATATGGTGTTCTCACCGCAATTGTTACCAGCTAAGCATGCTATTTTACACATACTATTTTCACAGAATTTATCATCGCTACAATCTGAATTTACGGTACATTCTTTTCTTTTACAGACTTGTAGCGGATTTCCGAAAAATCCTTCAGCACAGGAACAAGACGGCTGATGATTCTTTCCAATGCATGTCGCTTGACGTCCACATGGATGTCCATCACACACATTGACACATTCAAGTAACCCTTTTCTACTAGTAGCACATCGTTCATCTTCGGCACAATCATTATCAGTTGTACACTGAACTTCCTTGGTACAGATGCGGTTAAAACAAAACTGGAAATCGGGACATGTTGTGTTTGAATTACACGTTATACGACATGTCTCTTGAATGCATACTTGATCTCCTATGCAATCTCTTGAGTTCTTACATAATCCTAAAAAAAACAATCGAGTTCATTTTTAATTATTTTAAAATTGATGTTAATTTTTGATTGCTCATAGCAAAAATATAATAAAAATTATTAGAACTTACCAACACATAAGTTGTCGATACATTTTGTACCCGAAGAACATGTGTTGTCATTGACACAATATTGTATTGGAACACAACCAAGTACTGGATCTCCTGTGTAACCAGGGGAACAGGAACACTGCCCGATGTGGTTTCGTGACAAACAGTCAGCTGATTTCCCACATGCTCGTGGTATACTGCATGGGTTTTTACACTTGTTATTAACACAAGCATCTTCAGTTGAACAGTCCGAATCTTTAACACATTCAAACTTAGTACATTTACTGTAAGGATCACCTTGACTGTCTTGTGGACATTCACATATTGGACTATGTTTTGAAACAAGGCAATTAGCGTTTTCTCCACATGGTGACATTTTTTCGCAGGGATCAATGCAATGATTATTACTGCATTTAGTTTTTTCAGAACAGTCATCGTCAGAAAAGCAGTCACCGGGTAGTCTACAATTGCCACTTTTACCGTCTAAAATTGTTCCATTTACGCAGTTACACATATAGGAGCCCAGGTTGTTAACACAGTTGGCATTTAGGGGACAAGGATTATTCAAGCACTCATTAATATCCTCGCAACTGTTTTTATTCATTTCATATCCTGGTGGACAAGTGCAAGTTGCTCTATGGTTTTCAATTCTGCAAGTACCTCCCACGCAATCAGACTCTTCACATAAATCTGTAATAAATAATTGGTATATGAGCTAATGATATTGATAATATATAAGTACTCAAACTTTTATTATATGAATGAATTTATTTGGCCATGTGATATGTACTATTATATTCAATTAAGAAACTTACCAGAACATTTGTTACTTTGAGTGTTGCAATATTTGTCTGTAGAACAATCATCATCATCAACACATTCTACTTTGAAACAACCAATATTGGTATCAAAAGGATTTCCAAGGTATCCTTTTTCGCAAGTACATGTGACGCGATGTTTATTAACTGAACATGCTGCATTTACGCCACATTTTTTTATTTGACACGGGTTCGTGCACTTTCCTCTTATGCATGCTAAAGAATCTTCACATTGATAATCGCTTCTACATTGATTAGGTAATAAACAACCTGTTTTGTATGGATCCCCCATTGCTCCGACTGGACAAACGCATTTGAAAGATCCAGGGGCATCAATACACTGAGCAGATGGATGACATGGGTTGTTAAGACACTCGTTTATATTGACACATTCATCTCCATTTAATTCAAATCCAAAAGAACATGTACATACTGATGATTTACAAAATTGGTTGTTCAGACAATCGGTATCAGCTTTACAGCCTGGAATGCATATGCCCGAGTTGCAATGTTCACCATGTAAACAGTTACTACTTGAATGACAAATTTTGTGGCATTTATTATCACTACATTTTTCACCAATTGCACATCCAGTGTTATCTCGACATGGCACTTGACAAAGTCGTCCTATACACATATGATCAGGGGGACAATCTGATGTTCTCACACAAGAACTTGGCTTTCTAACACATCCTTGTTGGGGGGTTGGTGTTCCTTGAAAACCCAACGGACATTCACATTTTGTACTGTGATTTATTCTAGAGCAAATCGCATTTGGCCCACATACTCTGGTAGATGAACATAGATTAACACATTTGTTATTCACGCAAGCTTCTTCACTAGGGCAATCTTCATTACTCCTACATCCAATTAAACACTGTCCCGCCATACAAGCCTGTCCTATTCCACACTGCGAATGTTTTGTGCACGGTGTCACACATAAGTTTTTCAAACATGAATCACCTGAATCGCATTGACTCGAATTTTTACAAGCTGTAAAACATTGTCCAGTAGAGCAAATGTCTCCTTCGCAATCCAATTCATTGTTACATGTAAGCAACTTTTTCTTACAACTGTTACCATCAATATTTTCATAACTCTCAGGACACATGCAAATAGCCTTCCTGTTAACTACTTTACATAAGGCATTAATTCCACAAGCTCCTTCACATGAATTTATGCAACGACCTTCAATGCAGGTTGCTTCAGGTGGACAATCACGGTCTCCATTAGTACATTCCGATTGCTTTCTACATCCAGTATTTTTAGGATCTCCTACAAGACCACTTGGACATTTACAAGCGTAAGATGTTAGTCTTGGTTCACATATAGCTGTAGGATGACAAGGGTTCGGATTGCATACTTCTACTTTTTTACAATTTACTTCTGGTAATGGGTCGGGTTTATATCCGCTAGGACACTGACATATAGCTTTATGATTTTCTGCAATGCAAACAGCATTTTCACCGCAAGAATTTTCTGTACATACGGATAGACAAGTATGAGTTAAGCGATTACATAACTCATTTGATAAGCAGTCGTCGTTGTAAATACACGGTACTGATTGACAACCATTTTTAGTATCATCAGGATTTCCAGTATAAGGTCCTGGAGGGCATTGGCATTTAGCAACATGATTATTTGTTATACAAATTGCATTTGGTCCACATACAACATTTTGACATGCTGACAAGCACTTTTTTAAATTTCCAACACTCCTACAAACTTCACTTTCTCGGCATTGTGCATCATCGGAACATTCATTTTTATTTATAGCCAAACAGCCGTCACGGTCGTTTGGATTTCCTAAAAATCCAGGCAAACATTCACATTGACTTTTGTGATTCTTTGAAACACATTTCGAATTTTGAGGACATGTAAACAATGCACAGGTGTCTTCACATTTATTAACACCTAATACATCTTTTTGACAGGATTTGTTATCATCGCAATCATCATCATTTTTACAATTTGGTGTTGATGGTTGCTCACATGCTGACGAAACAGGATTCCATAGGAAACCAGTTTGACAATCACAACGAGGGCTGTTATCTATTATTCTACAGATTTCATTAGCACTACAAGCGATTGTTGAACATAAGTCAATACATTTCTTATTTGTACCTTCAGCCAAAACACATACTTGAGACTCAGAACAGTCACTATTTTCTGTACATCCTGCTTGTTTCTGATCTCCTGGTTGCAAATGACATCCAGTTTTGACATCTGTAGGATTACCTACGTATCCCTCAGAACATATGCAATGAGCTTGATGATTAGCCCCAATACATAAAGAATTTGGACCACATTGTAGTTTGCTACAGGAATCTACACATTTTCTTACATTTTTTGCTACTTGGAAACAGATTTCTGAATCTTTACAATCAGCATCTACCATACACTTGTTACTCAGTATACAACCTCTTTGCAAATCATTTGGATTTCCACTGTGACCTGGAAGGCAGTGACATACACCTTCTTCACATATAGATTGTGGACCACACATTTTTGTACGACATACGTCAACACACTTGGATTTTTCACATATATATCCGTCAGGACACGTTGCGTTATGGGAACAAGTACAAATACTACCCTCTACACATTTTGGAACAGAAATTTGAGAACATAATTCGTATGGGTTTCCAACATAGCGACTCTTGCATATACAGCTGAAACTTCCAGGAGTATTAATGCATATAGCGTTTTCAGCACATGGTTTACTGCTGCACTCATCGACGTCAATGCATTGTATGTTTGGATTTCCTAAATATCCTGGAGGACATAAACATTCTACGTGAGACTTAGTTTGTTGACAGACAGCATTTGTGCCACAAGAAGCTTTAGCACAGGTTATTTGTCTGCGAGGAAGACATTGTACGTATGGGTTTCCTGTAAATCCTTTATTACATTTGCAAGCGTTATTCTGACCATAAACGCAGTGAGCATTTTGTCCACACATGGGATCACAAGCAGGAGGAGATATAGCTGTAATAGTAAAACAAGAACATAAGATACATATAAGTATTTCAGAAAATATTTTCTAATTCAGTCTTAAAATCTTACTTCATATTTTTTACTTACGTGGCATACACAGTAGATCTGGATTTCCTACAAAGAAAGCATTGCAAACACATTTTCCAGTATTTTGATCGCATGATGCGCCCACTCCACAAACAATTCCATCACATCGCTGCCTACATCTTCCCGCTACACATGTTAAGGGCTCTTCGCATGGTATCCCTGGACCGCATAAATCTCTTTTGCATGCACCACCAGGGAATGGATTTCCCACCATCCCTTCGGGGCAAACACAAGTAGGTCCTGTCTTTGAAATTATGCATTGTGATCCAGGGGCACAAGAGTAACTGTCACATCCTAAAATGTTAAAAATATGTTATTAATAAAAAAATACATTGACTAATTTGTTATAATGGTATTAAATTTATTATGAATATCTTACCAGAGATACATTTGCCTCCTTCGGGTTTGGTGTACCCAGGGTTACAGCGACACCAAGCAGCATGGTTGTCAACTTCACAAAATGCATTTGATCCACAAGATACACTACTGCATGGCGATACACAGGTTCGATTTATACAAGTAAGTGTATTGGGACATTCGTTATCCGTATTACAAAGCTGTTTTTGTGTGATATTCTCTTCAACAGTACCTATAAATAACAAATAAATATTAATGTTGGTTGATTTGTTTCTAAAAATAATTAATATTATAATAATTTATAACACTTACATCCAGTTTTATATGGATCACCAACCATATTAGGAGGACAGTCACATTGGTATCCTCCTTGTTTATCATGACAAATTGCTCCATAAGCACACGGAGCACTATGGCACTCATTTCTATTTGTACAGCCAGTGTACGGATCGCCTTCATATCCAGTTGTACACATGCACCTCGGGGGATCACTTGGTGTACACTTAGCATTAATTCCACAAGTAAATCTTTCACATGGACTTTTACATTTTTGACCATCAGACACATCCAAGTAGAATGGTGGAGGACAAACACATTTACCTGGTTGAATACACTTTTCGTTTGGGAAACAATCAGAGTCACTAATACACCGCTTTTGGTTTAATGTGCAATGTCCAGATACTGTATCTTGACTGTAACCAGGAGGACATTTACAAAGGTATGATCCTGGAGTGTTAATACATTCTGCTCCAAAACCACAAACTGGTTGACCTGTAGTGCATTCATTTATGTCCTCACATGTTCCATCGGCTGATTGAGAGTAGCCAGCAGGACAGGCACAATAGCTAACACCCTCAGATATTATTATACATTCAGCTCCTTTCCCACATTTATTGTCTTTAGTACATCCAGAAAGAACACAGTTTCCGTCAATGACTTTGTATGGAGGTTGGCATTGACAATTAATATCATCGCACATTTCACAAAGATGATAAGGATTTCCACTATACTCTGAAGGACATTTACATTCGTAACTTCCAGGTAAATTCTTACATATTGCGTTCAAACCACAAGGTGAATGCCCATTCTGTGTACATTCATTGATATCCTCACACAAACCCGTTTCTTTGCTTCGAGAAAAACCTTGTGAACAAATGCAAACATTTTCTCCATCGTGTAGAATACATTGTTCACCTTGAGGGCATGGATGGGTGTTACTGCACTCACTTGGCATCTTACCAGGGTTACATCCGGCAATGTAAGGATCACCAATAAAACTACCAGGGCACTCACACTGGAAGTATCCGGGCAAATTTTTACAAACTGCTCCAGGACCGCATGGATTCTCAATACATTCGTTTATATCCTGACAACCATTAGTGGATTGAGGGTCACCAGTGAAACCACTTCTGCATGTGCATTGTGCACCTTGACTGTTCAATAAACATTCCGCGTTGCTTCCACATCTCATTGCTTCACATGGGTCTAAAAATAACATATAATTTAATAATTTTATATATTGTCACTAAAGAAGTAAATTAAACTGACATTATGTACGAAATACTTACGCCGACATTCGTTTCCAATGTTAGGATCCGGACAGAGACATCTAGCCGTGGCATCACACAAAGCATTACCAGGACAGTCGTTATCATTTTTACAAGACATTACTTCAACACATTTGACACGTGGATCTGGATCAGGAATGGTACTCTCTGGACACTCACAAATAAATGAACCTTCTTTATTGATACAATCTGCACCAACGCCACAAGATCCCTCCAATTGGCATTCGTCGATATCCAAACATTGGTTATAGGCATCTCCTGTATAGCCTTCTGGGCATTGACAAGCAAAACTTCCTAATGTGTTGGTACATCTTGCGTGAGTTCCACAACGACCAACTGACCCCAATGAAGGATCACATTCATTTACATCGATACATCCAGCTGCAATGTCCATAGGGTCGAAAGTCCAACCCTCTTCACAAACACAATATGCTTCATTTCCATCAGGCTTACAGTATGCATGATCACTACATTTAACATCTTCGCATGGAGCTCGACATACAATTTTGGGAGGACTTCCGACAAATCCAGAAATACATTCGCAGTTAAATCCACCTAGCGTATTTACACACATTGCGTTTTCTCCACATGTCGAGGAATTTTTGGCACATTCATCAATATCGACACACACGGAACCTTTAGCGTCAAAGCCTTCTTTACAATAGCATTGATTTTCAATACATTCAGCATTATTAGTGCAATCAAAGTTAGATTTACAAAGTGTGTTAACATCGATCTGAAAAATAAAATACAGTTAATTGTTTGTCCAGCTGTTTCAACAAGAAAATAAGTAAATTTATAAATACCTGTTCACAAGCTATTTGAGGATTTGGTTTTGCTCTATATCCTTGAGGACACACGCAGTTGTATCCTGGTTCGGCATTTTCACATATTGCATACGTTCCACAAGGACGTTCTAATGCCTCACATTCGTTGATATCATGACATCCATCAGGTGTTCTCGCGTCCCCAGTGTATTCAGGACCGCAGGTACATACGAAACTACCAGGAGTATTGGTACAAATCGCATGTTTGCTGCACACTGCTTCGCTACTCTTACACTCATCCACGTCTGGTGTAAAAAATAACTTGTTTCTAATTATTTGAACACATGGCACGAGCATGCAATTATCAAATACATACGCAGAAGATTCTCCGACAGCCAATACGAAGAGTAAGAAGACAGACAAAGATGACCGCACACGAAGATTCCAAAAGACAGCGAAAATACAAAAGAGAAAGAAAATAAGAAAATATAGCCGAACATTGGTTTCATTCTAAAGAAAACTATGCAGTTTCAAATTCGGAGATCCGATGTCATAAAATCTGTTTCAAACTGAAAATAGATGACATTTGTTCATAAAATGCTTTTTTTATTATTCATTGGTTAAGTTAGTAAAAGCGTGAAGCTACCACATGTACAGGGCATGTGGTAGATCAGGTCAATAAACGCAACCGTTGTTAAAATGTTGTAAGTACAAAAAAGCATTATACCACAAAGTTGGAAATGTTGACAGATGAGTCGTACTTTCTGCACGCGGATTGTCGGACTTACCTTCGCACTGTACGTCGGGATCGCCATGAAAGCCGGGAGGACAGACACAGCGGTATGCTCCGGGCAGATTTTCGCAATGAGCGTTTCGACCGCACGAGGCGCGCGCACACTCATCATGATCGTGACAACCGACGCGGGGGTCTCCTTCGTAGCCCGGGGGACAGCTGCACTCGTACCCACCGTCCACATTTCTGCAAACTGCTCCGGGACCACAACTACCCGCCACTGCACACTCGTCCACATCCACGCACTAATACAAACAATAGTCGTTTTATTTATTGATTTAGTAAAATAACACTTATTAATAACATTCATTAAAACTTAAATTTAATTACAATTTAACAACTTTAAACTTACCCCGTCAAACGGATTTCCAGTAAAACCAGCTTCACATGCACAAGTATAATTTCCAGGATAGTTCTGGCAAATAGCATGTGCACCGCAGGCGCCAGGTCGTCGGCATTCATCGATATCTAAATATATTGAATAAATATTATGAGCATAAAAATCTAAATAGTATTATGACGATGAAAAAATTTATATTATAATATTAACAAACCTCGACATTCCTCTTCGCCATCGCCTTCAAAGCCTCGATTACATTTGCAAATAAAATGCGCGGGAAGATTACAGCACTCGGCGTTTGCCACGCATCGCGATGACACTGCCGGGTCCTCGCATTCGTTTATATCTAAAAATAATTATTCAAGTACTATACTCGTATATTACCTTTAAATTACACTAAACATTTACGACATTAAAATACAAAAAGCTACATCATGAAACAAAATCATAAAAAAAATACTTACAACTAAAATCATTTTATTAAAAAGCCAACAGAACAATCAAAATAAATAATGTATTTAATTACCTCTGCAAGTGAAACCGTCGCCTTCATAGCCTGGGAAACACGAACATTGAAAACTGCCAACCGTGTTCGTACAATGCGCAAAAACATCGCATGGTCTGTCTTTGCATTCATTTACATCTGAAACGAATTAAATGTGTGTAGTTTCTACGAGAATAACAATAAATAACACTACCCCTGTTATGTGGCGCTAAATTCACACAAACAGACAGTCTTTTAACAAAATGTTTGATACGGTCGGGAATCGAACCAGAGAACTTTTACAGCCATGAAGATGAAATCTCTTTTTGCCAAGAATATGTTATCATATTTTATTTTACACCCAATCGGACCCACAGATCAATATTAAAGAGAGCTTTATGGATTATTACTTTATTCGCTTTATATTTGTGTTTATATTTACCTGGTTCCTGGCAGTTACAACCCCCAAAACCATCATTACAATGACACACTCCATTTAGACAGGCACCGTTTATACATCTGGCGCCGTCTTCTTTGGTACAATCATCTACAATAACACATATTTTTTGTTTAGCGACATGAAATATATACATAACAACTCTCAAAGACGAAGAACCTGTATTGAATAAATAATAATTAACTTGCCTGTGCATTTTAATTCTGTTCTGAGTTCGTCGGATGCCTTGTAACAGTCTGGCACACCATCGCATAATTTCGATAATTCATATAATTGCAATATTTGTGTAGATTCGTTTACTTGACAGCCAAAGTAGCCGTCTTCTAAATTTAAGAAAAATACTTCTCGTTTTATTCCTAAACCTATTCCATATTGGCTTTGTGTCGCTACCTGTGGAACAAAAATCAATATTTCCGTACAATAAATAAGTAGGTTTTATAAGAAGAATTTTATATTCAGCTTTATATTATCATCAACGTTAGGCCAAATAGAATATTATAGTTATAGTTTATAAACTTAAATTAATAAAAATCTTAAAAGCTACTGATATTGCATAATGCGCCATAAAAAATGTTTCCACTTTCCTCGCTTGCGGATCTCTAAAACATTGGCTAGCTAAATTACAATGATTCTACAAGAAAAACTTATAGCTAACAGGAACGGTGACATACATGCATATATTCAAATTATCTAATATAATAAATAGTTCAAATATTAAACTAAAACTTACATGTGTCGTTGTGACTAAAAGCGTCCAAACCACGAGCGGTAAGGTGTCTATATACATTTTTTCTGTAACAAAAGAAAGCGTGTGTTAGTCATCTCATTAAATAAACAAAAGTAATAATTATAATAGCAAGCAACTACGAGTATTTATCAATCAAATACAAAATTATTTACTAAACAATATACTTATTAAAAATGTAAAAATTCGTTTCCTGCTCTGGATTGCTATACCAAAAAATATTTTCCTTGACACCCATATTACTAATGTTTAACATTGTCTTAAATAAGTAAGTAATTAAGTTATTTTAAAATTGTATAAAGTACAATATAGATTGGAAACCGAAAGGTTGTGACAGCAAGGTCATCCGCATGAATAGTTTTTTTTTTTCATCAATTACTAACCCGTTATCTCAGTTTAATAAATCATAACTACGTAATAATCGTTCATATAATTACTAACAACACAATAGACGTGATCTTTCTATCAGCTGCTCAACAACAGACTAGGAATGCAAGAACTTTATTGGAGTTTTTATTAGTTAACAGAATGAGATTTTATTTAAAGTATCTATGCAAAAAGGATTTAATAATACAATACACTAATTTGTCAAAAAAAACGAGTAGAACTCGCGTCCGTGATTGGGTCATCGTAGAGCTACATATTTCTATGACCTCTAACCTTATTCATCAAGTGAATTCCACGAAAATAAGATACTGGTTTTTATTATTTACGCTCTTTTGGCAGATATACATATCTCTCGTACTAAAGTCGATGAATTACGGGGTAAAAAGCCTCAAAATTATAGTAATTGGTTAAGCAAACTAGTAAGGTCAAATTGCAGGAAGATCGGAAAACAGCCTCTTTACAATTTAGTATAATACAAATAATAACATTAACAATGAAAAAGAAATGTGGTAGGTAAGTATTGAAAGCGAAAATTCGATTTAAATTACTCATCTAAACTACTGACATATAATTCCGCAAACTCATCAAAATATAGCAGCCGTAATAAAGGTGCAATAACGGAGTTTACATCACAAGATCGCAACTGAACATATGGGCTCGCGTGTACGAATGTGGTATCAAATCGGGCGTAAAATGCGTCCGCAAATACGCGCAAGCACGGGCCGGCTTGCGCCATTCACTTTCACGAGCCGCTCGGCAGTTGGCGCGGTGGCGGTGCGCGCCTGCGCTCTGCCCATACGCTACATACGGAAAGTAGGCTGCCCATGAACAATGCCATCAATAGTTTCTCTCTCGAGAAACTTATTCCCACTTGCAACGTGTCTTATCATAATTTTGCCAACTTAATCAAAACATATACTACTGGCAGCGCCACTCGTTTAATTTGCGTGAATCCCTATTTTGTAGGAGTTTTGGGATAAAGAGTACTATTCTACATTATAAGAAACAACTTTCTGTACTAAATTTCACTTAATTTGGACCAATATTTTTTAACTACCGGGGCGCCTCGCGGTTTCACCCGCGTAGTTCCCACTCCCGTGAAAATGATGGGATCGAATTTTGCTATAAATCTTCCTCTATCACTCTACTCTAGTACCTGGCATACACCTGGCATGTAGGTTTTTCAGGCCCAGCATTACTTAATGAGGTCATATTGGACACAAAATAAAGATGGTACATTTATTCTGATTATTAACCTAGAATAACAACATATTTTTTTTACTAATCTACGTGGATGATATTACGATTATAATAAACAGATTATGTTTAGTGCTGAATAACTCTGATCGGACTAAGATAGATGATATATAAGACTCCATAGTAACTTTTATTCTTCTCAATTATGGCTATCCGACGGTATTATGACACATAGCTATTATAGGAGGGTGGTACCAAAATTAGCATCATCCTTTTATCAATTCAACTTATTTCTTACGGTAAATGCAATATTTAAATTTTTTTTTCATGAAAAAAAATTCTTCGATGAAATATCTAATGCACTCCATATTAGAAATTATACGGGGTTAAAATATCTATATAGCTAGGTTTCATCTGTAGGAAAAAATACTCTATTTTTAACCAAGTACTACAGATAGTTCTCTGGCAATGAATGTAAACTATGAATGATAGATATCGTGGTTGGTAATAGAAAAAAATACACTGAAACATGTAATTGAGTACAGTAGCCATTTGTCACCGTACAGTTACGTTACGCCGCATTGTGCGAGTACAAGGGTATACCCGTTGTTACTACGAGTGCGCTTTACTGGAATCGAACAGTGACAAAATTGCATCGGTTCGTAATATCGGTAATAATAAATAATCGATTGGAGTGAGTGGCGGGCGTATCACTGCGAACGGTACCAGTAGTAGCGATAGCGGTACAATCCAACTGTTTTAACACCAATAGCGGAATAGTAACAATACAAATGATTGTCTGTTACATTTACGTCCACACGTAATATAGCCTCTACTACGTACCACGTCTGTGAATGCACCATTTATAAAAATGATCTAAAGGCCAGCTTACTAGCACTGTTACTAGTAACTAATCTTGAAGTAACTACTATTGTTTACTAGGTGTTTTGTTACTTTATTGGTTGTTAAGTATGGTTAAGTCGCCCAAATTACTTGATTTGATTGAGTTATTTAACGTATTGATATTTTAATAATGTTTTTCTTTCAAAATGTCACTTTAATTTTCTTGAAATATTAACCAATATTGCAAATCATACATATTTAAGAATAAGTTAATCAGACACGATCTAAATGAATCCTCGAAATTCGTTACGATAAAATTTAACAAAAACCAATAAATTGAGACAGTATTCATTCAATGTATGTTCGAGTACACCAGTCACCTTCATGACGTAACGTGCTCCACTAAACTGGACCGCACTGTGTACTGTATCGGTTATCCGTTTTTGTATGTTTATTTGTAAAGCTTTATTATGTCTCTGGACCACTTTTACTTGCCATACAAAGTAATAAGTACAGTCATCGGAAACTACATAAGTAAGCAAAAAGTGTCGTTTCTTGACACGAAACGCATTAACATACCTTGTCGTGACCAAATCTTTTAACTTTGTCTACAAGCCTACAGAATATGATTCTCAAACGTATATTTATTTTAATAATCTTTACTTATATTAAATTTTCTGCTTTTATAACAATAAATAGTTCCGTATATATTGTAATTTTCAATGTAATATAACTCTTAAATTTTTAGTTTTCCTACACACATACATTTTCCCTACCTCTACCGATATCCTCGAGTAAAAAAAAATATATCTATATACTTACCCTTATTTATCTCTTATTAAAATATAAACAGTAAATAACACAGAATTATATGTAAGCATTTAAGTTAAATATAATATCTTCGAAAGTTTAACTATCTTCGTACGATATTCGATACTCTTGACTATTTATTTTGAAAAATAAATAATGGTAATAACAAAGAATATAACATCAGTCTGTGTTCCGGTATCGTCATGTTGACGAAGCGATGTCAACGCTGTCGACGCCACTTGGTCATGGCTACAAATCACGGACAGAATAATAAATACACACGGTATCATTGACTCCAATAAAACAAAGCAAAGGAAGGTTTTATACAACTTTAAATATCACAAACGCAATTTTAATTATTAAAACACGTTAATGACTAAAGAGGCGAGTAGAAACTCTGGTAAGTTGTAGATAAACAATCTTGTTCAAAGGTTTCGTTTAAGCAAACGTCAACCTTGGAAACGCTTTTAATTAATAAAAAAATACTCAAAGAATAATATTAAATATACACTATTACTTTACTTGACCTACGAAGGTTAATATTGACAGCTATCAGTTTAGTTACAAGGACGAGTTTAAAGGATCTAAGTTTACCTACGAGTATTACAATCTCATTCATGTTGCTGGTTGCCTATTTGGTATGTTAACATACGAAATAATAGTTAAATCCTTCATTCACTAAAGATTTTACAACTGATTTAATGTAAATGGTTTTCTGAGGTCACTGTACACTATATGCTTATTGTAAATAGTATACTGTTTTGATTTTGGTGAGGAATATGTCTGTACCGCTCTTACGAGACAGGAACTCTTACATTATATGACATGGGGGACAAACAAACATAGGGATTTGTCTTGTAGAGAACTATTGCTCATGGGCATATTAACTTAAAAGTATAACAAGTGCGTTGGCGGCTTTTAAGGAATATTAGAATGGAAAGCAGAGGGGAGGAACTTGGGTTTTAGACTTGGCAATCATTGTGCAAAATGCGATACTATAAGCTAATTAGTATACGTTATACTTTACGTCGATATTCTACGAGAGTGTGAGCCCCGTCAAACCAGCCCATCTTTAAACAGTGATAATTTACAAAGTTTAGCTCTCATCATCTTCAACATCGTTAGCTCAATTATGTCCCTACCGAGAGCTCGAGGATTTTTGTATTAGGGCTATCAGGATTCAGTTAGGATCTACTACAACATTGATATAGCTAACTATACATTTCAAACCGAAGTTTGTTATGTTGCTTATAATAACATAAGGTGTCTATTCAATTTTATGAAACAACTAAAACTACAAACTAAGTAGGTAGGTATCGGTGATAACAAAACAGTGTCAAGGAATTATAGATAACATTGGTTACGTTATAGAAAAGGCAAAGGTAGTTAAAATTGTAAAACTTTGACTTTCCGGTGTAAAGAAAGTTAACAAATACTACTCGTAGGATCTAAATGCATTTAGTAATTTTAAATAATAGAACTGTCATTAAAATGGTTGTATTTTAAATATTAAAACATATGTGAACTTTTTTAATACTTTGAGCCTGAAATGGTTTAAGTCATAAAAACTTTTATATAAAAAAGAGAAATATTTCCTACTCACATAAACAAACGTTGCGCATTTATTTTCTAAATACAATTTTAAAATTACGTGGTTTTAACACTTGAGTCGCCTCCTCATTATATCAACATCAATAGTGAGAGGTCTCTGCCCTTATACACCGGCCAATAATACTACAGTTTTTACGAAAATAATACAAGGCACGTACGTTTCTATATAAGCAAATGGGCCCCTCAATAATTAACAAAATTTTAAAATAATATAAAACTAATTAGCGCTTATAAATCATGAATTGCTAAAAAATCAAATGTCACGGCAACTAAGTGATTTATGACAACAACGCTCAGACTTGAAAATAAATGATAGCGACAACTTTTGTGTAAATAATTTTGTATAATATTATATGTCCAACCGTGCCTATATTTTCTCACGCATTATTGCAAATTGATGGGTTGATTACGGGTAGCGTGAGAGTGTATGAAGCTTACATTATGCTCACATCACAGAATGACATAACGGGTGTGTACAGTTGATGTGCCGTACGAACGGCCGCGATCACAGCACCGCACCACATCACACTCTGGAAATGACAAGTGTAACCGACACACGGTCATAATGTTACATAGTCTCGTTTTATAGCGTTCACGCATTACTGTTCATTTGCGAGTCTTGTACATTTTTTGTGAGTCACCGTAGGTCATATGCCTAAGACCTAAATAAGAATGATTTTTCTTATTTTCAAAAATTAGTCTTCCTCCTAGCCTTTGCTGTATATCAAAATGGGGTCCATTTTTAAGTGACGTCAGTATTTCACGAATAGTATGCTCAGACAATACATTTTTCTTTTTACAAAGTTAACATTTTAGTAAGTAACAAAAAACAAAACTTGTTATTGTTACAAAATGAAGATGGTTTGATAAGTTCCATGGCACCCGATATAATATAGAGATAGCACCCTGGGCATACAATCAATCGTGCATATCTCACAGCTGCCAAACTTTCATCTTATTTGAATACCAGTGATTACAAACAGGTTTGCGAATTTTGAAACCGCCAATTTACTTAAAAATTGCAGGTAATATAAAACCTGTAATAACACCTCCATACTCTAAATAGTTATATTTCTATATACAATAACATTGTTCCAAGGCAACTTATAATATTATCAGAATATTCATTTATCATTTCGAAATACGCTAAGAAAAGTAATTTGATCTGCTTTTAATGATTACAACGGGTGCGTGAGAATAGATCTCATTGAACAAAGAGGCCTTGAGGCCGGCGCTGCGGCCGGATCAACCTCATCTTACGCTTGATTATATATTGTTCTACCAGTTTTTGAATCGCTGCATTTGGGTTTAAAAAAGGAACAGTTGTTTGAAACATATTTTTAAATTATCTTGTGTTAGAAACAAAGTTACTATAAAACTATGATAGATATGTTATTTAAGTGCTATTATAAAACTTTTTTTATGTTTGAATATTAACTTAAATAAAATTAAAGTATGTACAAATTAGTATAAAACCAGTACGCTAATTGTTCATTATAGTTGTTACCGAAATAGCATCACCACAAAATTCGCATAGTTTCATAGCAATCTTCATAAAAACTACAAAAAAAAAAGCACCTACCTGGCTACGATTGTACAATTTGAGCCCGCCTAATGAATCATCATTATAATGTTTTGAAGATTGCTGTGCAAAACAATACGGAAAATATTAGCCTGCGGTAATTTAAGTATTTAAGTGGTTGGCATTGACTGAAAAAAAAACTAAGTACAATGAAACCTGCAAAAAGCCACACTACACACAGAAATCGTAGAGTATTAGCCGCCAATATAAGTGAAGAAATTCCAGACTCGGGGAAGTATTAATATTATGTATATTCGATCAATTTATTTCACAAGTAGATCAAATCAACGAATAAATGTTTACTGTAAGTTTTCGTACATCTTTGATAAAAAATATGTGATATAATAAAAACTGATAAAAAATCACGATTGTAGTCATTTACATAATCAGTTACGGAAAAAAGAAATAAAAGAGTGTCTGTGAAGTATTTGTTATTAAAATCATCATTATGCTGATATTAGCGTGGTAAATATGTGTGGCAAAAATATTGTAATATAATATAATGCATCATATACAAAACGCTTGAAATGGTTAGAAATATTAAGAATTTTCTTTAGACGGTTTGATGAATAGTTTGGAATTTTCGCACATAATGTGTCATCACGACCTTGCCTGAGCACCCAGCGGCAAGGCAACAACTGGCCAACGATAATACATTAAATAATATGTTTGTTTTATACGAAATGCGGGTTTTATACTTGTTTGAACGAAAAAATATTTGTAAGTTATATAGAGTTTGGGCAAAATTAAGTAATGTAAAATATTTTTTATTAACTATATACAATATTAAAAAAAAATCCATACATCCCCTACATTCGTTAGAGAATCATATTAAGAAAAAAATACTACTATAAATGATTTGACAATGTTAGATTGTTAAAATAAGAATGCTTGTTAATCTAAGATTGAATAAGATTCTATACATTATTTACAACAGAGAGCCAATAGATAAGACAGACACAGCCAATATACTCGTATGTACTTAACTTTCTTTAATGCATGAACCTAATTAAAATAAATATTTGGTCTTTAAGGAAAACAATGAAAACAAAAGCAAAGAGAAACTTCAGTACTTACAACATTGTCAAATAAATATTCATTTATGTTAAGTAGAACCAAGGCTGAGCACCACGTCATCTGTGTCACAGTGATTTGAACGGCTACCTAGTGTGCTAAGTGACTACTTGACGCTACAATGTTATTAAGTCATTACATCAATATTCGATTAAATACAACACGATAATAGGCTTAGGTGGCTACTCAGCCACTAAAAACTCACCTAGTGGTGAGTAGCCACCTTGTGATTTTTCTTAGTGGTCATCTCAGCCAGTACTTTAGCCGATTGTGGGTGAGCCGACTACTTCAAATTTTGGACGTCGTCCTCTCACCTACTTTATTAAACTTAACCTGAGACCGTACTAAGACTGTCAAATGTTACATTGTTTAGATATATCGCGCGATTTTGGGACAAAAGTACCAGGCAAACATGGGTTATTAGGAGTTTAACATACAATTTTGTTCATGTACGTAAAATTTCATTTGAAGTACTAATGGTCCCCTAGGGGGTAAACCAATTTGATGATTTTGTATTATTTTAAATATGAAATAAGAATTTATTTATATAATCTTTAAATAAAATTTAAAACAAAATTGTATGTATAACTCCTAATAACCCATGTTTGCCTGGTACTTTTGTCCCAAAATCGCGCGATATATCTAAACAATGTAACATTTGACAGTCTTAGTACGGTCTCAGGTTAAGTTTAATAAAGTAGGTGAGAGGACGACGTCCAAAATTTGAAGTAGTCGGCTCACCCACAATCGGCTAAAGTACTGGCTGAGATGACCACTAAGAAAAATCACAAGGTGGCTACTCACCACTAGGTGAGTTTTTAGTGGCTGAGTAGCCACCTAAGCCCGATAATAACCATCAGAAAGAAATAACAAGACGTCCTTACTGAAGTCTGGTAGGTATTTAAAGTATATTTATCCAGACAGATATAAATACAGCTGAATAATATATAGGATACTTTACCTAATAACGGAACTAAATAAATCAATCAGAAATCAAGTTTAAATATCAACAAATACGATAAACCTATAAAAAATATACTTATATTATAACTGTTGCTATGTTAATTGATTAATTAATTTTTATTACATGTTTTTATAAACATTCGTCTGCAATGCAAGGTCCTGAGTTACTTAATGAGTAATGTAAAATAAATATATGCAATAAATTGGAAAAAACGTAATCCTTGCTGCGATTAATGCAAAAAGTAATAATGAATCAATAACAAGTTATCATAAAGTATCATGATATCATTGCAAATAATACAACTCCGAATATTACAGCGATTGCGTAAGCTATTATAAATTTTATCGAGAACATTCCATTACAGTAAGATAGGACCAACAGGTTCTTAAAGCTTTTTCGCTTTATAAAACTTATCTACATTAAATAACCGAAGGAATCTATTAATTCAATAAATAACCTCAACCTTTTATCGATGATAAAACCAGTTAGATGTTCTTACGAATCTGAATAAAAAGAAAAAAATAAAAGTAATTAACAATGTCTGTGACCTTTGGCTCTCTCAAACATGACATTTTAAAAACAGTTTAATCAAATCTTTGACATTCTGTTGAGGATGGTTCAATTAACGATTTCTTTAATGTATACTCGTATTATGTAATTGATTATCGTTTAACACTTTCTTAAACCAATGTTCATTGTAAAGAGAGGCTAAGGAAAGACGGAACGAAACTAAAATTATAGCTGTAATACACAGTATACATATAACAAAAACGGTAAAAAATAATAAGAAACTAGTACGTATACTTTCATTTACGCAGTTCTTTCATTTACTGTGTCAATAATCTTAAAAAAACTGTGAATATAGAAACAAAAACTTATACTTGAATAAATGTATTTCTCTTATCTGTTTCAATGTGACTTTAGTCTTGGATTTTGATACAAAATAGTTGAATATTTTGAAATAGTTCTTCCAGGTAACTAGAATGAAGTCGAGCTATTAAGATTTGATCGCATAACGCCACCGAAGGCGCAGTTCCACACTGAGCTGAGACTGGTAGAATAACGGTGTTTCAAGATTTCTTGCACTACTGTACTGTATTAAATTGATTGTAAATTAGCAACATCTGCTGTTCCCCGCATTCCGGACCTCCGATGGTAAATTCAACATGACTTTTGTAATATTGAGGAGAAGATTTTATAGGAGATACCTCATGGGAGTTTATAAGTATTATTGAGATAGATTTTAAACTCGTTGTTTTTTTGGGATAAATTCTAATTTTAATAAAAATTAAGAAATATAATATACAATCGCATTTAACCGCCAAATTCGGAACAAAACATAGGTATTAATTCAGCACCCTCTACGAAGAGTAACTGATTAGAAACGTTGCATGAAGTTAATTCAGTTTGTTATCACAGTTTAAAGGAAACATAACATAGAAATATATTTTTTCTTTTCCTATTAGGTTACGCTCCATGTTGCATCATTGAGATGCAAGTTGTATAGCACTTTACCGGTCTCGCCTATGGAAAATCTGCTCTCCCTAAATGGTAATGTATGCGCTACTTACATAACAGAAATAAAGTGCGCTAAACTTCTTGAAACTTGCACTGTTTTGTAATTTTTTCTATGTCACATAATCAGTGTTTGTGGTATAATTGTTAACTATTAATTTAAAAGTAGTATAGGATATGTTTTTATGTATTTTTAAGAAAATTCATGTATCTATTACAAATTTTGCGTCCAGTTCTATGTTATTCAACCGCCCGCCCATGAAATACATATATTTACTTATACAATGATTCGCTTTTTGTATTAAATATTGTACTGATGTAGCTCATATTAAGATTCATACTTTATGACATAAACTTCAATTATAAATAATCTATTTTTAGTTAACTGATGATGACCAATATTGCAAATTAAATACCATATTATGTAGTTAAGTAAGATCCGTAGCGCTGACGTATGCGTCTAGCGCCTGAGAGAGCACTGTAGAGAATTTAATTAGCTTCTACACGTTAGTCATCGACATATCAATATTATTAGTCAATAGCAATAGGCTAAATAGTAACATATATGTATGTTTGTTATTTACGTTGCTGTATACTGTTGCGAATGTAAAAGTATTTTGTTATCTATTATAAATGTGTTTAAATATGGTTTCGCTGTTATTATCCAGAAAATATAAATTTCAGTTAGAAAAGAGGTATAAGAAGAGGCACAGAACGTGTCTAATATAACTCGTAGAAAAATAATATAAGAATGTTACAATACAACTTCATCAAACTCATTTTACTGTTTCACTAATTGTAGAGAAAAGTAATAAAATGAGTGAATGTTGTGGAGCTTAGAACAACGAATGGTTGTAGTGAATGTTAACTTATTGGAATGAAATCAGAAAAGAGTAAGAATGCGAGCGCGACCGTGAGACAGTAACGTGTGAACGTGCGCTAAGAATGGCTCTGTTTAGTGCTCTCAGGGTATTTGTTAGGGAAAAGTTTCTAGTATCGATTTACCTTGAGATCATCGGTGAGTGCGGGAACGGTTATGTACGGGGCTCATTCCTCCCGGTACGAGCAGCGCGCCTTCCCTCGCTGGCAGGCGAACAGCCGTTAGGCAACTCCGAGAAACTCGCCACAAACCGTAGACAGTATTACTTGCTAGCGATACACTGTTGCTGTATAGCTACAAACACACTATCACTGACACTGCACCCAATCTCCTGGGGTTAGAGTAAGCCGTTCGTTGACGGAGACACACTCGACTGCGGTGGTAGCGACACGCGCCGACGGACGTTTGATGTTCGACCGAGATGTTGGTCGGACAATGACTGAGCGCGAGCGGAATCGCAGGCTTCGGCGCGCGGCGCGGGCGCAGGTTGCGGCGCGCCCCCCACGCCCCCGCGTCCCCCGCCTCGCGCCCCCGCCTCGCGCCCCGCGCCCCCCGCGCGCTCCGCATACATTGCACTTCACCCTCCGAACGCGTTTCCCACTGGCCGAGCTTTGCCTAGCCCTGCTAAGGCCCGATCCGAGCCGACAGCGCTACAAGGGCGAATAAAGGAATATTGAACTCGTCTGATGACCGAGTGAAAACACTTTTGCAAAACTTAATCTCGCTCTTGTGGTTAAAGTTGAACAACGATCAGTTATTGAGACGTGCAGTTTATTTTCATACTTTCGTGTGCATCATTGAACTGAATACCTTTAAAAGTTATAAACGTATACTTAATTAAAATATTTGCATATAATTTAATGCATTATTCGGAAAATGTTCAAACTTATTGAAGTATACGAAATCATTTATCTTTCATATTTACTCCACACATTGATATCGAATTATCTATTTGCAGGCGATGGCTGACCCTCCCTCTAGTCCTGTTGCATTTATTTATTTTCCTCACTTAACCTCAAACATGTTACATTGAAAACATTCTACATAATGGGCCACAAATCAATTGTGTGACTAATAAAGCCTACGCGCTTCTGTTCAATTCAATGGAAGGCAATCAAAGGCAATACTATAAACGCTATTGAATGCATTTATTTAATTAATGATCAGATACCAGTAATTGGTACGTTGACGCAGCTCTATTTAAACATTTTTATTTATTTTCATAGAGACGTATGAAAAATATATGAAATTGCACGACTTGTAGATGTCCGTAGTTATTAATCAAGTATATCGAATAAGTAGAAATAAAACAACGACGCTTAATTATACTTAATAAATGTCATCTATACAAACTAATTAAGGCATTAATGGGAGTCATTTTAAAAATAGACATTTGCTGTATATTAGACTTCAACGCGCTCTTATAAGTCATAAAATGTATCAAAGAAAACTGGAATCGTACGTAATGTTCTCATAGTCTCATATCACTTAATTAAACCAAAGAAAATATATACGTGGAACATTAGACATCAACGCGCTCTCCAGATAAACTAAATAGTTTACTGAAATACTTTAAAAACTTAATCGATTTTAGCTACATATTACTACAATCTCTTTTTTATTTACTACAGTTTAACTTTTATTTCAATTCGATGGTGAAACTTTGAAAAAATGACCACTTCGTCTATCAATCCTTTGCACGTTAAATTAAATGGAACAATTTAAATCTACAGTTAATTAAAAATTCTACAGTTGCAAATAAAACTAGATTTGTTTATTTTAGATGTGTGTGAGATTAGATATCATCGCTATTTAGCACATATTGGACGTTTCAAAGTTGCTTGTATAATATTACATACATTAGACATCAACGCGCTCATTGAATGTACTAAAAATACTTTTAACCACCCAAACATTTTACGATTTACTATTTTTAAGCTTTTTTAAGTCAATGTTAATTTACTTAACTTTAAATAAATATACAGTAATATTTATTATGTATATCCATCCTCTGTGCATCGGAGATGAAAAATGAAAAAAGAAAAGGTACAAGTCAAATCTACAATTAATTAAAAAATCTCAGACTTGTTTATTTCAGATATTGGGGTAAATATCATCGGTATTTTAGCACTTATTGGACGTTCTAAGATGCTTCTATAATCTGGGGGCACGGCAGTGCCCCCCGCCAAGTCGAGCGCGAAGCAAACACTGCCGTACCATCCTTTACAGGAACCCTTTCGCCGCATTTTCAGGCCCCTATTTGACAACCTCTGGATAAGCCCAGAACGCTGAAATTTTCGTCATCCAGTAAGCTATACAATCACATACTTAAAATAAAATTTCAAGTCTGTAGGTCATTTAGTTCCGAAGTTAAGCGAAAGCAAAGTTTCGCATTTTAGACAGACACTCACTCACTCACTCACTCACTCACTCACTCATGATCATCAAAATAGAACTAGTACTTCCCATAAACCTAGAGAGCCGAAAGGACAATGGGCAGATTTGTATGGAGTGTGTCCCAAGTGCTGTAGCACTTCGTGTGATATATCATTCGATAGGTATCGTTAAGAGGAACAAATGACTCTACGGGAGTGAAGCCGAATTCCCCGGCAGAAAAAAGTTACAGCCATTTAAAAAATATATATGGCTACTTTATGCAAGGGGTTCCAAGTGCTGTAGCACTTAGTGTGGTACATCATTCGATAGGTATCGTTAAGAGGAACAAATGACTCTACGGGAGTGAAGCCGAATTCCCCGGCAGAAAAAAGTTACAGCCATTTAAAAAAAAATATATGGCTACTTTATGCAAGGGGTTCCAAGTGCTGTAGCACTTAGTGTGGTACATCATTCGATAGGTATCGTTAAGAGGAACAAATGACTCTACGGGAGTGAAGCCGAATTCCCCGGCAGAAAAAAGTTACAGCCATTTAAAAAAATATATATGGCTACTTTATGCAAGGGGTTCCAAGTGCTGTAGCACTTAGTGTGGTACATCATTCGATAGGTATCGTTAAGAGGAACAAATGACTCTACGGGAGTGAAGCCGAATTCCCCGGCAGAAAAAAGTTATAGCCATTTAAAAAAATATATATGGCTACTTTATGCAAGGGGTTCCAAGTGCTGTAGCACTTAGTGTGGTACATCATTCGATAGGTATCGTTAAGAGGAACAAATGACTCTACGGGAGTGAAGCCGAATTCCCCGGCAGAAAAAAGTTACAGCCATTTAAAAAAAAACTCGGTTGTGTTACGTTAAACTGATTCAAGGAGTACATTAACCATAGCCTTCCGGATAAAAGAAATGAGCTATGCTCGGTTGTGTTACGTTAAACTGATTCAAGGAGTCCGTGTAAATGGCCTTTGGGGGAACGAAAATGAGCTATGCTCGGTTGTGTTACGTTAAACTGATTCAAGGAGTACATTAACCATAGCCTTCCGGATAAAAGAAATGAGCTATGCTCGGTTGTGTTACGTTAAACTGATTCAAGGAGTCCGTGTAAATGGCCTTTGGGGGAACAAAAATGAGCTATGATCGGTTGTGTTACGTTAAACTGATTCAAGGAGTACATTAACCATAGCCTTCCGGATAAAAGAAATGAGCTATGCTCGGTTGTGTTACGTTAAACTGATTCAAGGAGTCCGTGTAAATGGCCTTTAGGGGAACAAAAATGAGCTATGCTCGGTTGTGTTACGTTAAACTGATTCAAGGAGTCCGTGTAAATGGCCTTTGGGGGAACAAAAATGAGCTATGCTCGGTTGTGTTACGTTAAACTGATTCAAGGAGTCCATTACTGAAAAAACAGACAAAGTTCTTGGGAAGTTGGAAAGTGGAGCTTCAAAATGATTTAGAATGATATGATAGTGATTAAAACGCACAAAATCTTACAAATTATTTTTATTTTATTTCTTATATTATGTACCTATACCTTTACCGTTACCTCATCATAATTAATAAGAAATAGCTAAATATCGTGTTTAAATAAGTTTAGTAGCTTAGCCAAAGAGCTAGCTCCTTGCATAAAGTAGCCATACTATACATTTTTTTAAATGGCTGTAACTTTTTTCTGCCGGGAAATTCGGCTTCACTCCCGTAGAGTCATTTGTTCCTCTTAACGATACCTATCGAATGATGTACCACACTAAGTGCTTCAGCACTTGGAACCCCTTGCATAAAGTAGCCATATATATTTTTTTAAATGGCTGTAACTTTTTTCTGCCGGGAAATTCGGCTTCACTCCCGTAGAGTCATTTGTTCCTCTTAACGATACCTATCGAATGATGTACCACACTAAGTGCTATAGCACTTGGAACCCCTTGCATAAAGTAGCCATATATATTTTTTTAAATGGCTGTAACTTTTTTCTGCCGGGGAATTCGGCTTCACTCCCGTAGAGTCATTTGTTTCTCTTAACAATACCTATCGAATGATGTACCACACTAAGTGCTACAGCACTTGGAACCCCTTGCATAAAGTAGCCATTTTTTTTTTTTAATGGCTGTAACTTTTTTCTGCCGGGGAATTCGGCTTCACTCCCGTAGAGTCATTTGTTCCTCTTAATGATACCTATCGAATGATGTACCACACTAAGTGCTACAGCACTTGGAACCCCTTGCATAAAGTAGCCATTTTTTTTTTTTAAATGGCTGTAACTTTTTTCTGCCGGGGAATTCGGCTTCACTCCCGTAGAGTCATTTGTTCCTCTTAATGATACCTATCGAATGATGTACCACACTAAGTGCTACAGCACTTGGAACCCCTTGCATAAAGTAGCCATATATTTTTTTTTAAATGGCTGTAACTTTTTTCTGCCGGGGAATTCGGCTTCACTCCCGTAGAATTATTTGTTCCTCTTAACGATACCTATCGAATGATGTATCACACGAAGTGCTACAACACTTGGGACGTTTTGCCCAATATCCTTTGGTACAGAGTTAGGGTTTAATGGCCACATAAAGGGAAAACTATAAAAACTAGGATAATCGAACGGGAACGGGAATTATACGGGAACGGGAGTGGGAATTGTAACTCAAGAACGGCTGAACTGATTTGGCTGAAAATTGGTGAGGACGTAGCTTAGAACCAGGAAAAGGACATAGGATACCTTTGATCCCGAAATTCCCACGGGATTGGGATCGGGAATTTTAAAATCAAGAACGGCTGAATTGATTTGGCTGAAAATTGGTGGGGAGGTAGCTTAAAACTATTAGAAGAACATAGAATACTTTTAATCCCGAAATTCCCACGGGAATGGGAACGGGAATTTATAACTCAAGAACGACTGAACTGATTTGGCTGAAAATTGGTGAAGAGGTAGCTTAAAACCAGGAAAAGAACATAGAATACTTTTAATCCCGAAATTCCCACGGGATTGGGAACGGGAAATTATTACTCAAGAACGGCTGAATTGATTTGGCTAAAAATTGGTGGAGTGGTAGCTTAGAACCAGGAGAAGCACATAGAATACTTTTCATCCCGAAATTCTCACGGAAACGCGAACGGGAACTACGCGGTTGAAACCGCGGGGCGTTTAATAATAAAATACTACTCCTAAAAAGAAAAAAAATGTGTCAAATAAGAAAATCTAATAAAATAAATCAATATAAACACGTTTCAACAAAAATAAATGAAATCCCACCAAAAACATTCTGTAAAAAACTAGCCAAGTCTCGATGGAGCTGCTTGTTTATCTCTAAAAAGTAATGAAATCTAGACAAACTAGTGCCAAGTCTAAGGTTCCTTACTGCGATTTCTTTATTATTATAGTTAATGTTGTGTGACTTGGCCGTTGAACATTGTTTAAAACGTTAGTAGTGGGTACAAGTCAATTTGGTTTACACGTAATGTTATTACATTATTAAAATACGCAGCTTCATCAAGCCCACAATTGACTGGATATTGAATCAACGTTTTTCAAGTGGTAATTTTCTATCGTCAATGGGTAGCGGTTCTGGCGACAGATTGGTGCAATGGTGTCATGGAGCACCTAGTTTTGTACCTTTGTATACATGTGTACCCTTCAACGGCCAGGTCACACAACATTAACTATAATAATAAAGAAATCGCAGTAAGGAACCTTAGACTTGGCACTAGTTTGTCTAGATTTCATTACTTTTTAGAGATAAACAAGCAGCTCCATCGAGACTTGGCTAGTTTTTTACAGAATGTTTTTGGTGGGATATTACATACATTAGACATCAACGCGCGCTCCGAAGCCATAAATGCATCGTTAAAGTATTGACTACGTTTTACGTACATTAGACTTTAACGCGCAGTTTTAACATAGTTTAGAACTCTTTTCCTGGTTTAATCTGTAATTTTACTTTATCTGGTGTCATTCAGTTAATTTAAAAAAGAAATAGAGTAGGTAGAGATTAAATTGGGTCCCTTTTTATGTACTTAAACAATAAAAATATTATAGCAGAGTAGTTATTACGTCTTTGTTTCCTTTGATAATTTTATATGAATGTAGTTATTATGTTTATTATCTTTTTTCCTTCGTTTTATTTAGAAGATATCCGCCCTATATCATTGAACAGGCTGTTTAGAATCAACAATTTTAATCATATTCAAAAATCTTCAAAGATTGTCGAAATATTTGTTTTAAAACACTCAAATATAAAGTATCTGTTGAAAAAGTTGTTGAGTTAATGATGCCCATATTGAACGAGGTAACAAGAAGACCGATACTGGGAAACCTTTGGAAATAAACGAAACTTATGTAATATTGTGCAATCATTATATAAATATAACATTTTTTTTAATAAAAAAATAAATGCTGAAAAGTACTGTTTATTTGGTTTTATACTAATTTATAGCATCGTGCTATAAATGCCATAACAAAATGAAGGTATTTCCACAATATTGAGCAATAATTATCAAAATTAAACAAATTTGTTTTTTTTAAATACCTCAAAAAGTAGAGTATGGATGTGACTGAAAAATCACATTATAGAGCAAAGATATTTCCCCTTATGATATTAACTACGCTCAATAATGACCACACATTCCTACTGTGTGTTGGTAATGTTAAACTCTAATACTAATCTATTTGGGAAATATCATCCATTACATTTTTGTATTTTTTTATAATAATTTTGTTTACAATTTACACTTTATCATTGAACATTATTTCAATCTGTATGACTCAAAGGCAATATGGACGTCTACAGTTCCGGTTCCGCTGTAATCGGCTTAACGGAGTGAAATCAATGAATACTTGCGCATACTTAAATAACGTTAATGATTAAATACTTTCTTATTTTTCAAAACAATCATTTTTTCAGATATTTTAATTTAAAACACGACAAAATCCACAGACCTTTAATTATTAATAAATAAAACTATGTCTTCTTATTTAGGTAGCTACATTCGTATATATTTATATTAAAGAGCTTACAAAATTATAATGGACTTGAAATTAATAAGAAATAAAGTAACACTAAATCATTAGTAATAAATTATTAAAGGACCAGTCGGTTGTTTTTTGCTCTCTTATTTTAAATATTTGAATATTTTGTAACTTTTATATACTTACGTATATATTATATACCTATTAAGTCGTTTTGGCACAACTTAAAACTAGTATTGATGAAATTTGGATACCTGTTATCCTTAATATTAATTAATCACCTCAATATTATACAACCACCCAATTTATTTGCATATATTTATAGATCATGTACTCGCACAATTTCTATTGTGACAAATGATTACATAAGTTTCGTGAGCGAGCTACATTAATTAAGCAACACCCGTTGGTACTTGACACGTGTGGGGGTCAATAGTTTAATGTTTTATTAATAGCTTTATTCCTCTTCTTAGTACTAATATTTATATGCTTTTATTATAAGTATATGGAAAAGGCCTATGCCCTTTAATAGGATCTGGGCCAAAACAAACCAAATTACCGATATCAACTCATTGTTTATTAATTATACGAGTAAAACAAACTTCCGTTACTACCATTATTTCATTGTGAACTATTCTAAGTGTAATTCACAGTAGTATTGAATACTATAAGCAATTACCGCGGCGTGGCTCGGTGAGGTGCGGCGTGCGACGTAGCGGTGACCGGATAACGGTTCCGCAAGTACTCGCGCTCCGAGGGCACACTCCGACTCCCAACTCAGTCGTACTAAATATTTACTCCGAAACCCGATAATAGTTGAAAGTCAAGTCATCATGGACGTGTTTTGGTTCACAAATACCTGAGTAACTAAGTTAGAAGGTCTAATTTTCAGAGTTATCCCTTTTATTACTCGTAAACAATAGGTTGTAACAGCAAGTGAGGCAGCGTGTCCCGGGTGAAACGGACTGCGCTCAGAAAGTCAGACTATTTAACTAAGTTACTCAGCTATTTGTTGGGTTAAACGTAGCTTGTCTATGGGTTAAAACACACCCATTTATTGATTTCTTAGATTTACGCGAACACTTGGTTTACTCGGAAACCCGACAATAGTTGGAAGTGGAATCGTCATTATGATAACCCGCGTCAGTGTCACGGTCGGCCCGTCGTCGTAATCATGGTTCGCCATCGCGCAAGGTTGCATCGCATACGTGGCCACACGTAATGTTATACAATTCCGTTATTATAAGATAATCATATGTTTCAAATATTATATCCAGTTACAATTCTATTTTTAGCACCTAGTTAGCATTGTTGTCTTATCTTTTTCTTAGGAATATAGTCTTTCATCTGTTGAAACAGAACTTTCTCTTACTTAGTGTTGGGCCTTAAAAGTAACAGTTCAAAAACCTCTAAATCGTACACATTCATAATTAAAACTCCTTACGAAATATTTTATTACTTTAGCATACTTTAGCTCATCGATTAATTGTTCGATCATGTTTTGTTGCAAAATAAATCGTCGATATTCTCCTTGATTCTCAATCAAACCGATTTGTGCTTACGTACGGCACGTTTTGAAACAACTTTTACTGTCCGTTCAATCTGTATACGTCTGTATAATCTTTACTTATACGTATGTAGCGAAGGACATACTGAAGTAGAAAATTTGGCACATCTGTTGTGGGTGTGATTTCGCCAGACGAGTTCGGCTTTCTCCGCGTGTTGTAACAAGACGTGAGTGGCTGTCTTCTGATCGGCGAGTGCCTCCGCAAACGCACGCTGACATTTAATGAAATCACCGTCCAAATATCAAGGCGGACGGCTAAATCGATTTATGTATGTTTAACAACCACATCAATATGTCATAAGTACTAAAAAATATTTTTGGCATTGGTAAATAGCTTGTGAATCATGAATCTTTGTGGAGGTGTTGTATAGAATAGGAAACTTGTATATTACATTTTCTATTTAAGCAATTCGTATTAATAAGGCTTTTATTTAAATGGTCATCATATTTATGTGAGTCAACCTCGCTAAAATTCAAAATGATTTTGTGTATCTATGTAAAAATCAAATCCGGTTTCAATGACTGCTACGTGTGATTGGAGAGGCAATTATATTATTTAAGTAAAAACTAGTTTTATTGTTATTAAAATATCTTCGAGTTTCAAATACAAAAAATGGAATTCTGTAAGCGAAGATATTGATATTCTTTTTTTGTGTTTTACATTCATAGTTTTATATTCTATAAGTACTTCATAAGATTGAGTTATATTTGTCACTATCCTAACGAAAAATATTTTTTTTAGTCGTACAAGGCACACCACAAAACTGCGTAAACAAACTACGAGTACATGGTTAATTGCTAGTTGTACATGACATGTCACTAACAGGTATAATATCAAATAAAACTTATGACGAACATATGTAGATACTTGCTTATATAGTTAAATCTATTACTACTAGAATAGAGAGACATAGGTAATTTGTTTGTAGCCGTTTGATTCATTGCCCGTGGGACTACCCTTCGGCTCTACCAGTAGAGTCAAAGGAAATTTGACTTTCCCTGCTAGTTCAACTCTGCTGGAAATGCCGAGCGGTTGCGTCACGGGTAATGAATAGCCCGTACAATTAAGAAAGTTACAGTTTATCAACGCGGATGATACCGCAGGGCACGCCTAGTACTTTATTGTTACGGAAGTAAAGGAGTTGAAGGGTGGTGCATGCCACGAGAGTTGCGTAACGCAGCAGGGCCGTGGGCAGAGTCCTCGACTGCGATGACGGCGCCTCCGCGTGGGCCGCGGAGAATGGATGCCAACCACCACTCACTCGCCGACAAATACAATATTTTTTGCCATGTGGGAGTAAATAAACCGAACTGCTATTGGAAAGCTCCTTTTAACAACCTCTTGTCATCAAATTGATCGCGTACTATTGCGAATTTACATCAAACTGTGTCATGTGCAAATGATTCAAGTTTTATCTAGATAAGTTTTATAAGTAATACGATGTTGCAATTTATTTAACTCCTTTATTCAATAATTACAGGAAATTCAAATAACAATGGATTTAGATGCAATTGTGGTCGTTGTTTGTGTGAAGATACATCTATGTGCAATTGAAATAACTTTAATGGATATCAGAGTATTAAATGCGGCGTTTAGCTAAGATATTATTCATAGAACTCCTATTAAAAACACACTGAACGCAAATAAAAATCTGTAGATTAATATAATGATAGAGTCAGATGTTTTAAAGGACCTTCGAGGCGCCAGTCGCGGTGTTCGTTGTCTTATATAACGTTAGTCTACTCAATAAGGGCACACAACCCATCACATACCGGTGACATCATGACGCGTTACTTACTGTTACACAGACCGTAATACGTGAATGGAATAAAAAAATAACACATTCTAATTGCGCTCAACGATGACCGCTGCGATACCAAACAGCCAAACAGATTTTATACGGTTTCATACAGAAAGACTTAGTTCACATTCAGGACAAAACATTCGACGATTTCATTTCAAACAGCAAACACGCTATACACATAACTGAACAGTAATGTTTAATTTTATAATATAAAGTCCATTTATAACATCATATCCATAAAAACAAGGATCAACTCGAGCGTCAAACTCAAAATTTTTGCATAAAATTTATATAATTGCTAGCACGAACTGGTTATACGTGAACACGTACTGACACGGGGCAGTGTCCTTTCCTTTTATAATATTTTCTTTTATAATATCTACGAACGTGTGTATAATATTATTTATGTTGAAAGGGCTGCTACGAAAATGCAAGCGCCAGTGATCGGTGACACAGCGCTAAAAATAGAGCTCGGCTCTAAGCGAGCTCAGGGCCGAGCGCGGCAGACCTGTCCTGGGCAGTGGGCACCCCCGTCCCGCCTGGATTCCTCCACGAAGCCTCTCCGCCATCTTGTCGATCCGCCGAGCGTGGCGGGCGGCGGGCGCATACCTCCGACACGGTAACGACATCAAACTTCACTTGCAAATACTCACCAGATTATTATTATGAACGCCATTTAAAATGACTTCAGAGACATTGAACTCCCCCGTATTTACATTTTAACAGAGAGCCGATGGGAAATTGCATAATAAATGATAGACCGGTTTATATTTATCGCTTCAATAAACCGATATACTTCTTATGATACTTAAAAAATAATCTAGAAAATCTTTACACCGCATGCGTGTATCAATAAACTATGTTTTAAACTCGGTATAAGCCATAATAAAGATTATGGTAAACCTAAGATAATGAATATTTTGTGAGTAAATATTTTATTTACATATACATATATAAACATAAGAATTCAAACTCTACATAAACATTTTCACGTCTTGCCACCAGATAGAAATGTGTTCCAACCGTATTGCTCATTGTTGTTCAACTAAAAAATAAAACAATGGACATTACATTGTAATCTTATAAGATCGTTTAAACTGATGCAATATCCAGAACCACCAGGTGAGTTACTATGAGCTTAGGCCACACAGGAACAATTGAATCATAAGCTTTTTTCATAAAAATACCATATACGGCCTAATCAATTACAACCCACAAGAGTATTAATGAATATAATGTATACCGAATAAGATTACTTTAATAACACAATTATTTATCGCTTCGTATCCTCGGGTTACGTCACGCACAAATCGTCCATATTCATAAAAAAAAATAAGAATAGGTACCAATTAACCAATTAAGAATATGTAGAATAAAATCCAACAATACAGTGTTTTGTTTGTGTAAGATTTCGATATAACCGCTTTTTATTAAGGTCATTTACATACTGTGTACCTTTATTAAAATCAAAATATTTACGTCCATCTGTATACTGATTTAATACCAGACAAATTCAGATATTTTTAGCTTTTAAAAACCTTTATGTTATTTCAATAAAATATATTGGAATGTACCACTAACATAACGCATAATATAATTCAGTATGAAAAATTTAAGTATAACAGAAAAAATCAATTTAAAATGTATCTATAATATAATATATATCATGCAAAAGGAATCACTGGCGTCATGAACCACAGGAAGATGATGTCACTTCTTCGACTGGTTTCGCTTATTATTCGGTTCGTGTAAAACCAACGACCAAATATATTAGGTAGACGACCCATGATTTTAACAAAATATTGCTTTAGCGCATTCACGTTTTTCTACTAATAAAATGAATATGAAGGTTCTTTTAATGTCTTTGATTTAGCGTTTAACCTTGCAATGTGGATACAAAGGGACGAACATACGTAAATACAATATTTTTTTGAGACAAACCAACCATGCGTAAAGGCCGTACCATATGGAAGTGGCTAAGTAAATGATGTTAAAATGTTATTTAATTAGTCTTTTTTAATGTATTTTACTTTAAGAATGTTTATTTCAACATGATGCGTTTTAACGTAACTCGACAAACAAATGTCACAACTTGTTGTGTGTGGGCTGCTTAAGAATCGAATGGCAAAATAGTACGTCATGCTTTAATACGAGTATGCATTGTTTCATTCATTGTAACAGTTAGTGTGACGACCTTAACTTTAATTTTTATCTAATATTATGTGTCTGTCCTATTAACGGACCGTTCGACGAAACGAAATGAAGTAAAATATGTATGTACCTTAGAATCCAATGTTGCGAATACAAAACGTTCTATTTTTACATATTCTAAGCCTTATTTTTAATAAAGCGTATACCACTATAATTATGGGTAATTCAATAAAGTAAAATTAATTTATATCCCATTCATAAATTCTTTGAAAGAAACATTGCTCGAAGTTGCATGAAAGTGAATAAAATGTCTCTGGGCGTAATGCATGTAACTTAAATAAATCTGTACGTTTTTATTCGCTACCTCAAACATAAATATATGCGTCTTCTATTGTAAGTAGTTGAGCCTCATTGTCACAGCCACCCTGACCCCAAAAACCTTGTGCAAATCGTTTACCTAAAGCTGCACCATTACGTGTTAGTAATTGTTTATCAATATTTAAATATTACAACAACTATAATTGTCAATGATGTGTCAGTGTTAAAGATATTCTGTAGAATTTGAAGTAAAGCTATAAACACCTACCTAGCTTGTGTAAAATATTTATTTAAAAGAGTGAGTCCACACTGGAGTGAGATCACCTCTCAGAATAATGACGTAATAAAACAAAATCGGCAACAGTTTATTATTTTAACTGTTCAGGGCTCAACCTATCAATAACATACATAAAAAACAAGAAACTAAATTTCATTACGCTTCCATGATATACCTAGTAAACTAGACTATTGAATTGGTTATAGTTTTTAGAAAAGCTATTTATTTGAGTAGAGATATAGGTACTCGTATCTCTGATAAGTAAATATAGAAACAAAATATTTATTTTTACACCTTAGCCCAAAAATATCTTCAAAAAGTATTAAAAGATTTCGTCAAATGATAACGTGAACTGTCTATTAGGTGCCTATATGATGGTTTTGGTTTGTTTGTTTTTGCATTTAGCGTATGGCGATCAGTTCTGTTCAAACACAATGTGGGTGTAGCTACGAAAGAGCGGCCCCGTGCTATATCGGAGGTGCGCCCGCGCCGCGCGCCGGTCGCGGCCGCGCTGTCGAAATCTCCGTTTACGCAATACATCTTTGGACGAACCGGTAACACACTTAAACAGACACGCATAGGTCTGTTAAATAATCACATTTTCCAAAACACACATTTATGCTGCGAGTTTTATAGTTCACATTTTAATAATCTATAATCGATTTTAGTTTGCAAAACTTTGTAAGTATGGTAGAGTTATTTATAAGGTATGTTAGGTACGTTGAAAGTGGTCAAGAATTGTTCTGTACATTCAATTTCAATACCATTTGATAGCATCTCTCCCTGTCAGTAAGTTGAACTTAGAGAATTGCATACACATATTATGTTGTATCAATGGCTATCCTATACATTTATAACAATAGAGCTTTGCGTTTTCTACATAAAAATAGATGTTTAAATGAAAACAAAGGTGTAGAGATGTCCGCAGGCGGTCGATGCAGGGCTGTGTGCATAATGCATAAGACGAGGCTCTCTGGGTGCAATGGCCGGAGCAATCTGCTCATAATTAGTCTACAGAGCTATAGGAACTGCGAGGAGCGTACGGGATGAAACTATCTAGATTTCTTTAAATGAATCTTCACAGGACACCACATTCCATATTTAATCACACATATTAAATCATTATACACAGTACGTAGGTAGATTTAATTTTGATATATAATCTTATTTCCTTTTTTAACATAAAAATTCATACGAATATGCTATAAAATCCTTATAAGCACTTAGTTACAGATTGATGGGTGCTTATTAAAATAATATTTTTATGTTTCAAGATCATATACGATGAGATCATAAAACACAATAAGATTTGTTTTTTCATTAGGTATCTAATTATTTGATGAACATAGAGACTAAATTAAATTATGGTTTTGAAGGTTCCGTGTACACTACATTAACATTTATAGAGATGTTAAAAATATGAGTTACCTGTAATACCTATGTAAAACATGTTTCGGACGTTTGAAAGTCAGACTTTCTTACGTATTGTACATCCCAATTCAGAGCCTTCGAGGTCATTCTGATTGTCTTTGTCTGGACTCTGGTCAGGAATAAAAACAGAGACAACCGGACGCGATGGCTGCATCCACGTTGAATCATTGAACACAATTAATATTACAAAAACGTATCGTAACAATGAACATCGCGAACATCCGCCGAACTTCCACTGTAATATTGCTGTTATTAATGTAGAAAAACCTTAATTAACTTCTTATAATATTAATGAGTAATATTTGATGAGTAGTTTTAGTTCAAATATTGCCGCGGGCTTCCAAACACAGGGTTCCGGAATCTCGTGTGAGATAAATGTTAATACGGCCATGAAATATCTCGGTCTAGGTGTTTTTATGAATTTGTTGATGATAACCTAGATATAGGTAATATACCTAATTAGGGATCCTATAAAAAGATGATAGAGTAATTGGTAGTTGTCACGTCATCATATTTTATGATTAAATGTATGAGTGAGTGCGCGAAATATTATAAAGATACAAATATATTAAGGGAGAATTATGTTTACTTAAGAGATTTTATTCTTGTTCAAACATTTTCAACTCCTAGATATTGCTAATAAACAAACAAACACAATCTTTATCTGTTGAAGTATTCAATGCTGTTTTCATCCACAATTTACACGTTAACCTTTTGTGTTATGTCACAGGCAAATATTAGAATCGTGGAATGTGAATATTGTGTGAATTATATTCATATTTTCTAAGAAGGAACAACATCGTCAGCGTTATTGCCTTTGCATGTATGACATCAGCACCTCGCGCATCGCTGCCCCTAGCGCCTGACTATGAAATGAAATAAGAAAATGTTTTGTTAAGGTTGAGACCAAGGTCATGTGTCTAACGTTTGCATTAACATATTATGTTTTTGTTCTTTGTCTAATTAATTGATTTTTAATGCACTGAACTTTGCATAGAATATTGTTTTTATATTAATATTTAAGTATAGTACAGTACATTTGACCTTACATCAATGCACACACGTGAATATAAAACTTTGATGAATTTTACTGAACATAACTTGTTTATTAAGTAGCCCAAGCTTTCCAAGTCACAAATATGTCTTAAATGACGTTTTCCCCAAAAGAGAAACCAGTACAATGTAGTTAGTCTTTAATAAAAAATCCTTCACAGTTCACGATAACTTCCATGAAGTTTAATATAAACTGGAATTTCAACATGAGTTTAGAGAACTATAAAACTAGTTTGATGAAATAATAAAGTTATCCAATTCGTTGCAGTTCCCTCAGTAACGAACCATTCACAAAAAGTAGACAAAATTTCCAGTTTTTTGTGATCCTTATTTTGAGGGTAAAACATGTCGTTTTCTTAGATCTTGAATAATATGCTAGAATAATAAAATGTATAATTAACCCTCTTTATTTATCTAGCTTTCAGAAATACCAACATTTTATCAAGTTGTTCTGTACATAAAATGTTAAAAGAGACAAGAAACAGAGTTTAGATTTTCGCATTTGTAGGTAATACACAACATAGAAATAGAATTATATTTATACAAGGATTCAGGTTTGTTGTTTGTCGTCTATAATCAGATGCAGTCATCGTCTAAATATCTACTTGTTAATTTGATATTTACAAAACTGGTACTATTTACTCATACTAGGTATTTTTTGCGACTTTGTTTAGTACTTTTTTACATTTTATAATTTTAGAAAAATACTTATGAATAAGACAATTTGATTATAACGTATCTGACTCCTCATTAACAGTTCAAAATCTTAAAGGTGTTCTTATTACCATTATTTCATCATTAAGCCGGATCCATCAAAATATAAACAGTATCCGGTTGTTTAACCATTACATCAATGCCGGCGGTCGGCCATTAAAACCCATATCTATATAATTTATAATATTACATACTGACATACAGGGGTTGCATTTATATATAAGGAGAGGATTATTATTGCAAACAAGAATATTAATTACTATTTATATGCCAAGGGTCATCTTAATGATCTTGTTCGAGTATGTGCATATTGATCGCATCATCTCTAAGTTCGATCATATGGTAACATTACTATGCAGACTGAGTTTCAAGAATGCAGTTTGAGAATGAGCTGGTTCAGATTCTAAGGTAACATTTGACCCGCGTAATGGGCGGGCGGCGCACGAGTCAAGGAACTGTTGATGGCTACCGTATTGATATCCCGACGTAACTGTAACATCTAACGTTACCTGCCTTAACTAGGTCTGGACAGACACACATGATCGAAATTAATTTAAACGCTTTGATTTATACAGTTGATTCTCTTTGGAATGGAGAACAGTATTTTATCTTTCATTGTAGGTATTATAAGCCTATTTTTTTAATTAAAATCAATGATAAATTAAGTTTTTATTAAATTTACAGTAAGTTACATCTGAGGTTAGGTTTATTTATTGTTCAAGGAACTAAATAATGATTATTCATAATTAACTGATGATGACATAGTCACTTCACCAATGCTGTAAATGTTGATAGGTTGGATAATTATGAAAACCACGATATATTATAGGTATGTCATTTAACGAGAATCACGATTAGAAGACTGCACGACTCTTTTCCCTAAGAGATGATATCACCAAGGTAAATAATGACGAATACCAATACATTAGAACAGATCATAAAAATGCGCCACATAAGTACCTAACAGAAGGTCTAAACTAAGTAAATGTAGTTGGCAAAGCTCTTGTATAAAAGTCTCCTCTTTAGTGTTTTATTTATTTACTAAAGTTATAAACGAATTTAATAATATGAAACTACTATTCGAGAGAAAGAACAGAATGACCTGTTTGACTTACATAAAAAATAATGTTGTTTCCCAAGACTCATAAATTGTGAATCTTCTTTTTGTATGATTTGTGGACAAAGTCTGTGACATTTGCGTTTATTGTATCTAAGTATACTTCTTACATTACTAGACTAAATTGGAAAACCCCACTTTGCTTAATAAGAAGACAATAGGATGACCATGAGTGTAAATAATTGATTTCAAGTTCGTATTCAATTCATACATAACAAGTTCTTATTCGTGCATAACATTAACAAGAAATATATCTTTCAAATTTTGATTAAAAATTAAATAACCGATCCTAAAGACAATTACAGAAATGTATGATGATATGAAATGAATATATGAACTAAAATACCATCACATTTTTTGCTAATTACTCTACGGAATAAAAAAGGAAACGAGACATATCAAAATATAACAGGCTTATCTAGTTTCTGTTCTTACATCGTGTGAACCTAAATAAAATACATAAATAGTATAAAATGGTTAACTGCTTTACAAGACATCGTAAAGAAAATATTAACATTTTGGGACTCATTAAAATAGATTAAAAATGTAACTGTATAGAACATTTCATAACATGCTAAATAAAGACAGTTAAAGTACAATGTGTTATCCGTTTTCCCATTCCCATAGAACCAGTATGTAACACGTCTCGACCTACCAAAAAAAATCTTTACCATGTGCCGCCGCCGCCGCCACCGCCACGCTGCACTTAGATTCTTCGAAAGTCGGAACGGTAGCGTGTGAGTTGTGTTTATAATTGAATTAAACAAGTGAGATGGATAATATACGAGTTTTATTCCAACAACCGTAGTTTTGACTGAGTTCAACGATCGCATGTTTGACCAGTTGCCATAACAGTTTAACATCAATTGCTCTATATTCTGTTTAATGATTGAAAACCATTTAAAAATAGTAATAACGAAGAAAGTTTTTTTAAATCGTCATGCGTTTCACTGAATTCTTGCAATAACACGGCTGTCACCAGATTCCAGACTCAACAGTACGTTAACCGCTATATGAGGCTGTATCTCGTATGAGTTTGTGAAAATATGTAGGTTTACCTACTGCTAAGTTTAAAATTCTCATAAATATTCATAAAAGAAAAAGTGTAGAGTAAGTTAAAAGAAACTTTTCAACAGACATCATACAAATCATACGAAAATGTTTTAACCTAAAGTAGCGCAAGAGCAATAGTGAATACTTTTATTCTGTAAAGCGAGAATCTGCATTCCACGTCTTTTAAATCGTTTCGAGTTCTTCTTTTTACAGGAGGCGAGTTTAATGTGTCTAAGTGCTACCTTTCAAGAACAAAATAAAACGACATCAGTAATTGCACTCACCCTCGGTTGCATTTTATTTTAAGAATATTTTTAAACCCATCATGTTAACAATAAATTAAGTCTAATTCTCTATACAAAATAGCTTTAAACAAAGGATATATGATGAAATATCTTTTTTATTACTTGGTGGGATAAGATTGGGTAATTAAAGAATAATGAACAAAGATGAGATTCGTAAATTAAGCACTAACTTTGCGTAATAACGACTAGGCGGAGTCTGAAAAAGTATTTCCTCAATTTGTTTGCAATATTTTTGCTTAGTTCACCTTATAAATGAATAAGTGTAGATAGACCATGTATGTAGGCTCAAGTTCAATTGAATAAAGTTTGATGATTTAGTCGAGTGTTTTTGTATTATCAATACCAAATATCAAACTAAGGGCCGATTTTTCCATCGCCAGATAACCTTTATTCGTCGAATAAAATTGACGTTTGACAGTTTTTGTATGAAGGAACTGTCAAAATTTAAAAATTATTCGTCGAATAAAGTTATCTGGCGATGGAAAAATCGGCCCTAAAGGTTATGCTAGTTCACGATAACACCATTCTATTATCAATACTTTCGTATAAAATTTCACTTCAATTGAATTCTCCAACAAAATTATATCGTCATGTCATTAGTGATATCTAGTGAGTACTTCTCAATATTAAAACATAATTAAGACTCATACTTGCATAATACGTTCGTGTCCCGCTGCTCTCCTAAGTAAATAGATAAAAAAATAAAAGTCTTATACAAAGTAATAACAATAAGCATATACCTAAGCAACTATATCTCAGTAGGTAACAAAATCAAAATACCTTAAGATTATTTTAAGCGAATTAACTAGAAAATAAAACAAGTTATAATGTCAACCAAAAACATTCGAGTCAGACATAATAACAATATGTTTTTATTACAAAAAAAGTAATGACCTCGTAACGCGTTGATGTCTTTTCTATAAAAATATGTATAATTCGGATTAAAACAGGTACAAATTCTTAAGTTTTATTCTTATAACTTAATTTATAATTGAATATTAAAATAACAACATTGAAATCTAAAAAATATTACTTAAATTAGGAGATATTTAAAAAAAAATAGGAGTATCTATCAAAGTTCTTCAATTTTGATACTCTTCAGTGTAACTTTATTGAAATCTCTATACCTAAGTGGTAGTAAAAAGATGATCCTATGAACTACAGTTTATTACTTATTGTCTTATTGATATGATAATCATTTTATTCCAACAGTCAGAGTCTTCTGTTTGTTAGAAAGTATAACAGCGAGATTAAATCTTTCTCGTCATTACAATGCATTTTTTGTGTCTGATATGAATCAGTAATAGTTTGTTAAAGTTTTCCTTCTCGAATACAATTGTTTTAATACAATGGTCTTAGGAGAAGTTATTTGCGTAATTACGAAATACAAGTTTTGAATTTTATAAATATTATCTTCGTTTCCGTTTCACCTAGTTTTTAGGCATAACTATGTATAACATAATATTATTGAATGTATGTTTAGTACTAAGTACTAGAAAAAAGTAGCAAAAATTTACTATTCCCGCGGTATGTATTACATGCATGTAATTGTTTTGGATTCATGTGATAAGGGTTTTGGGCTGTTCTTTATAGTCGTTAAGAAAGTATATTTTCACTAGCACCACCCCGCGGTTTCATCCTGGTTGTTCCTGATCCCGTAAGAATTTCGGGATAAAACATAGCCTATGTCCGTTCCCAGACCACAAGCTACCCCTGTACCAAATTTCAAGTCAATCGGTTCAGTAGTTTAGCCGTGAAAAGGTAACAGACAGACAGACATATGTAGTTACTTTCGCATTTATAATATTAGTTTTAGTAAGGATGACCTTGTTTTACCCAATTTCAGGGTGTAAAATTCCAAAGAAAACTTTATACGAGTATGTACCTGCAGATGTACCTATATTACATTACATAAATAAATCACCTCCATTCATTGTACAAAAGCATAAAAACCAACTGCAACAACATAACCCGCTTTTGCTTTTAGAATATCAGTAAGGTTCGTTAGTACAACTATAAAATTAGTGAGAATAATGTGAGATGAGCCGCTGTAAAGTAAAACCACGACAGCCCTTCCACAGTGAAACCTATAAAAGGTACATTGTGCAACTATGCAATTTACAGCACATTTACAACTTTATGGATTAGTAATTATGTTTTTTTCTTAGACTTATAAAATATTCATTACCCGTGTGATGGTAGTGTGAATTACGTAATGCTAGTGGTGGATATTTAGCGAAAGGTCACAGTGTGCGGTGACCGTGGCGGGCAGAGGATCTAGTTGCGGGGAGGGGGGCGCTGCGCACCTACTACATGACAACATAGAAAAGAAAAATATGCTAACATATGAACATAAACAACAAACTAATACCTATATTATCAAATACTTTGTATTCATCCGTGACCCTTTGTGAGTTTACTGCTCAGTAATGAATAAAATATGTAAAGATTTTAGCAATTACAAGTAGTAATGTAACTAACTTTAGAAATAGGTACCTACTGGTGTTTATTGAACTAAGTTAAGGTAGTATTTAAAATATTATTTTAGCTGTGATTGTTAGGTGTGTTGAGTATAGCTAGAAGCCACTAGGGACCACTCGCGACGCTGATTACATGCAAACGGGCACTCCGACCGTGGCATTGCCCAGGATATGGCTGCTTCCGCTCCCGCTGCCCACGAGGCAAACTTTAACGGTAACACCCGCTACTTATAACCTTCATACAAAGTTATTGTCGTGTGCTAAATTGTCTATACGAAATAATAACAAATGTAATTTTGATATTTGGTTAGTCCAGGATCTGAAGGTAGTTTGCATTAGTTCTTTCATAAGACCTTTGTTGTTCCTTAATAAGAGTATTTCAGAAGATAAGTCTCGCTAAGACTATATTGACTACAAGATTTGTTAACCTTTCATGGACAAAAAGAATAACTAAAAGTTAGGCACAGTTCAGTTTAGATTTTATCCTTTTAAAGGACATTATAAAATGCGTTACGAGTATTATATTTACGCTAGGTTATTAATATAAGTAATACTTACTTCGTGAAGATTATATAAAGAGTTTGTATTTTTAGTGTCAAATAAACCCCTAAGTACATATCTTCCACGCAATCTAAATGATTACCAATAATTTTTAGATTAAAACAGTTACTCTAAGTTTTGTAAATTACAGAGCGTAACCAGAGAGCGCAACTATCACTTTAAATAGTGAATAAATAGTAAAAATATTATAATGAATTTCACGTTGAGAATGTTCGTGAGTTAGAAGAAAGACAAGATAAATACCTAAGTCTGTGCGGAAACAAGGCGGCCGCGGCCGAGTTGCGCGGGACGCCGTCGCTCGTGATTCCCGCCGAGCCGCGGTGCCCGGGTTCAATACCCGCGCCCGTCCGATCGCTCACCATGCTCACCATCCACAATAGATATCCACCATAGCTAACTAACCTTCACATACTATCGCACTATCATTGTAATACTTAGTTTATAAACATGTTTATATAAATGGATTGTGAGTAGGTATATCGTTTTAATTGTAAAGAGTTTTATAAGCTTTTCTAAATTTTTAGTTGACTAACCACTATAACTAAGATTTAGCAAAATAAGTGCACAAAGTATGATAAATGAATAGTATAAATCATTAATTAGCGAAGATTCATGAAGATTGATGTATTAAGTTAAGTCTAAGTTATGAAGGGAAAAAATAATGAATATATTAACTTCGTAGAATATTGGAATTAATTAATTTACAACATTCACATGTAAAAAGGACTAAATTATAAACTCCAATAATCCTACCGCTTTAAACCGTATCGGGAAGGTATAAGTTATATTTATGTTTCTATAAAAAAGTTTACTGATGAAACCCCTCGATCGGTAGGAATCACAAACTAAAACTACCATAGATGATAGGAATGTAAAATCCTTAAAATTTTAAGTACCTACACTAATCCTCTTTTATTTTATAATCCTACTTTATGAGATGACCTTCCCAGTTGCCATATAATAAAACGGGTTATACTTGGTTTATTCTTTTTTCACGCAGCGTCGGAGCAACCAAGCGACGTAATTTTTTGCGCACAGATAGTTCACGACAGTGACGGACCAGCGAAAAACAGGCTGCTTTTTATAGCACTTTTCCGAGGGGAAAAGCACTCGGCTATATAGACTTAACATAGAAATATTCAAATGTAACGATAAACGAAATCGATACTTAAAAGATTGAAAAAATAATTTTAAAAATCAACTTTTTTTCTGAACAACAATAAATAAACTAATTTTAATTTGTTTAACAAAAACATTTTATTTAATACGGATTTAATAGAAGTAATTATTCAAATCCCTAAATCATTTGGAAACTATAAGTTTTAAGCTATCAATCGAACGAACCTTGTATACGCGTAGATAACAGGCCCTCCGAAGACATAGGCAGGTATTCTAGGTATACTTACTGTAAAATACAGTTTACACTTTAATGGGAAAGTAAATAAAAAGCTATTGAAACTACGTACGTAAGTACGCAGTACAATTGTAATTGTTTAAATAACACCATTTCCTCCTATACTCATGTGTCCATACTGTTAGGACAAATGGATTGAATAACAAATACTTGCAACGAGAAATTGTCTCGAAATCTTGAGTAATTATGAAGGTATTAGCAGGTGTTATAAAGAGGCCATTGAAAGAACATTGTGACACTTATTCAAATAAGCAAGTAAAATCCTTTGTTTTTCCATACTTGTTAATTTCATACCGAGCGAAAGTGTATGAGTAAATCACTTTGTATTGAGAATGTAATAGTAGTTATAAGTACCTATTAGGACCTAGATTAGATACTAAGTAATATAATGAATAAGTAGTTGATTTTAATAAAAAATGTAAACAAACTGCATATTCGTATTTTTAGAGTGTTGGTACAAATGTTTAGAAAATAAGTAGGTAATTAAAATGAAAAATATTTGTTAGGCACAGTATTGAAGGCATAAAATTAGCAGATATAGGCGTTTAAATGATAGGCAATTATCTTGTACTTATGGAGGAGGTATAATACTAAATAAAATTTAAAATGAATAAAATATACCTACTATTAAATTAAAATTAAGCGATAATAGCTATTGTATGAGTGGGTGGTAGGGAAATCATATACGAATGTTTAGTAGAGCCTGTGGGTAGTACCTATAAGGTCAACCTTGCACCCACACGCTCCTTATATGTATGTATCTCAACTAAGCACTAAGTAACGTCTATAGAGAGCAAACGACTTAAGAACTCGAAACAAAACATTAAATTTTACACCTTAATAAAACTATATTCGTTTTAAAATCGTTTGGCAATCGTTACCTACAGATTTTTCTTTTCATTTGTCGTGAACTCGGTTTGCAACATTCACCTTTGCCTAAACAGGTAAGCGGATTTTAGAATGGTTCTCGTGGGCGACACATTGTGAATGTAGAAAAATTATATGATTGGGTAAAATTCTGCTTCAATATATTTACAGGGCTATAATTTCCTAAACTTTTAACTGAGGTTTCCAAATTCTGTTTAGACATGAGACTTAGGTTTTTCTAAATGGATTTTAATGTTTAATTCGTTTACCTATAAGTGGTGCAATAAAGAAAGTTAAGAGCATCTAGTTTCTAATATAAGTACTTAGGTATACAAGCGCAAGGTAAAACATAGGCAAAATGCGATTCGGGTATGTTGTTCTATCACGATGTTCTAACGAAGATTCATTTGAGTAAGTAGGTACTTACCTTTAGTTTAAAATTACTACTTGATCTTGACCACATCCTGTGTTACAAAGAACGCATCCCAAATTATGATGTCTCTGGCAGGGGAATCCCTAATACACAGTCATACGTCAATTCATCAATTCCTATGGCAAGATTCTAGATTCTTCTGAGTCAAGTTATCGAGTTTATTAAGTACTTCAAAAAATAATTGATCCAGTGTTTTAGGGCCCCAACGATTAGCGACACTATGAACTTCTATGCAACGTTTTATCAAGTTGATTAACGAGTAAACGCCCGTAGCCTCAACTTCCTCAATAACTTTTGAATATTGCGCAGGTCATAGATAATCTTAAACAATATAGATCAACTTCTTACTTATACATTTTATATCCCCTGACCCTCGACATACGGCTACACCTGTGGGCTACACCGCTACATATCACAAACACGCGTGATTAGTGCTGGAAAGCCATAAAATCAATAAAAATCTTATAAAAATCAAACAAAAGTGCCATGTAAATATGAAGAAAGACCAAGCCAATCATTTTGTTCAAAATGGAGTATCGAGTTCGATTTCGTGTTTAAGTTTCCCGGGTCTGGGTCCCACTCTTGAAATTATTATTTAATCTATGACATGAACCACAGATAAGATCATGAATTTAAAAAAAAATCTTGTTGTTGCTATTTCAGGCTAAAAATAAATAATTTTTCGCCTTACAAGCTAATTTACATCCCGGAATGTGAAGTGTTTAATTCAGATGCACAGGACAAGATTCACTTCATTGTACCCCTTTTGTACCCCCACGAACTAAATAACGAGCGACCTCGTCTTTGGTAAATGCAAGACGTCATGTTCGTTCATATTTGTCTATTAGCCGATTTATATTATTGATTGTCTATAGACTGCTAACATGGCGGGTGATGAAAGTGACAGGTTTGTAAATAACAAGAACCAAAATTACGATTTTAATATTTTATATTCATCTTTCTGTCGCTATTTCTATTAGAATCATCTAATTTAATACTGGATATCATTGTTTTAGTGATTTAAACCCGTCTAGTGTTGCAATTATCCGAGAAGTCTACGACAGTGAAAATGCTCACATTAAATTTGAGATGGAATTGGACCGAGCACTTGAGGCCGGCGTGAGTGTTATAGTGATTGAGCCAGAGCCTCTGGGAGAAGAAACAGCCCGATGGATATACGTAGGGAACCTCCTGCACAAGGTGTCTGTATACAGTGGTCTATGCGGTATTGCTTCAGGTGATTTTTTACTGTCACACATCAATTCTTGTCCTTAATCCAACACAAAAGTATAAATTTGTTGTTATTTCTATTATTTCAATATATTCATAAAAGTGGTTCTCAAAAAGGAAAAAGATCACTTCTATTTGCAAAGTTTAGTATTACACAACACATTATAATATTAGCTTTTGCCAGCAATACATAATATCTGCATTTACTCTATGCAACATCTAAGTAAAACATTACATAATTTTAATCAAACTATTAACCTCAATTCTTATAATCCCTTGTATCCTAGAAACCACTTTTTATTTAGTTAAAATAATTAATATGGTGTATCGTTATTTACAGGTTTAACATGGAGCTCACTAGCTTGTGCTCCATTTGGAATACTGTCAGTGCTTTGTGCAGGGTGTTATACCCTGTCATGGCAATGGGACCCATGCTGCAAATACCAAGAAGAGAAAGATCGTCGACATCTTGCTACTTTACCAATATTAAGTGATCTCACATCAGCCACTCCTGTTGTTCTTGTGCGTATTGACAATAAGAAAAAAATCATTTTCCATAATACTGTATCAATAGCAGCTGCAGCAATCTGTTTATGGAGACTATATAAAACTTTGAAATAAGAATAGTTGTTATTTGCATAATACTGAAAGAATTATGCCTTAATTAGCCAAAAGCTGTAATTATTGTGAAAGAAATAGAAATGTCTTGCAATTAAAGGCTTTATCTGTTTTATATCTAAGTCAAGTTATGTAGATTATAATTTGCTATAGGACAGAAATAATGTAAAAAAATGTTATTATAAATAGATTAGTTGAAAATAAACTGTACAAAAATATTTTGTTATAAGAGAGAGCTTTTAGTTATTCAAGTGTGATAAAATGGTAATAGTTTGAAGACTGTTTTGTTGAAATTATTGCCAGTGACTCGAAGCAGTCACTGATATCATGCAATAAAAGAGTTATTTTAAACAATTTTTATTTACTTTAAAGTCCATTTACACTTTAAAAAAACCCCTTTAACACCCACCCCTACCACTCCATAATAATATTTACCACATAATATTCATAACAGGTACATAAATGTAAAAATAACAAGATAATATTTTACTTCCATATTACCTACCAAATGATAATATAAAAAATTGCACTATATGGCTTAGATCACTAAATCAGAACAACTTAGTACTGATTTTGTTGTTGTTGAAGTAATACATACATCAAAATCATGCATTTTGAACATGAAGTAGATTAATTTTGCTTGAGTATTTATTTAAAACTTAATATAAAGTATACTTGTTTAGTAAAAAAAATAAAAGTATTTGATTACCTAGATAGGTACCTAATAGATATACAATCACTATTATGTATCTATAACTAATACAGGTATGATGCCAGTTTCGTTGTGACCATTTCCTAAATAAAAGAACAGCAAAGATTTTACAATGTAAATCAATGCAGGTAAAACCAAAGAACTCATTCTATGTACATTCAATACATTCACAGTGATGTCTTATTGGCTCTTTTGCTCATAACATGGAAATATAATTTTGGTGCAAAGCGACGCATAAATATTGCAACTTTTGGAACAAATTGACTGATTACGAATTCCTCTTTTTTGGCAACTATGGCATCTAACATTTTATCTGCAGCATATTCAGCTGTAAATCCATTTGCAGTGGTTGAATCCATTACTGAAAAATAAAAGTTATTTTTAATGACCAAAAATAGTAAAGATCTAATAAATGTTTTCTGTAATTTGATGTAGTTCTTCCCATTCATATTTTTTCAAGATTTTATTTGTTAAAAAATAGAACTATGGGATAAAATCAAGCTCCTTTTATAAATAACATAGTAAATTTAAAACTTCTTCTGCCTTATTTACATTGCATTTTTAGTCTGGTTTAGCACTAAACCAGGTTTTACAATCTGATCAAAGTACAATTTTGAATACTGTCCAAGGGCTAAAGTGACAGATTTGACTGACAAATGTTTAATGCTTAATCGGGGTTTTGTTAAACTAGGTTTAAAATGTAACGCAAATAAGACCGCTTATGTTTTTAACTAAAAACCAATAGATTATACCTCCGTATTTGTCCCCAGAGCCAGTCAATGCATTCAAAGACACCTGAGTTTGAATGTAACCTGGACTTATTACTGTCACATTAACATTGTGTTGGTGCATTTCTGCTCTTAGTGAATCACCAAATGCTTGCAAAGCATGTTTAGTAGCAGCATATGCAGCACGGTCGGGGATAGCAATTAGACCCTGCACTGAACTCATGAACACTATATGGCCACTCCTTTTTTTTACCATTTCAGGTAAAAATGCTAAAAAGTAATTAAAACTTCAGTATGTAATATTTTTACATTTTTTGATGTACTTGTTACTTAACTCAGACTTTAAACAAAAAATAACTTCATTGGACTTTGTCTCATTCTTTAGAACGAGACAGACAGATATATTAAACATAATAATGTTATACAAAACAGGTTCAAAAAAGCTTAGTCACTTTACCTTTGGTCAAGGCTACAGAACCGATGTAGTTAACTGACATCATCCTTTGATCAACTTCAATGCTTGTATCTAATATTGAACCTCTGTATGAAATGCCCCCATTGTTTACCAATATGTCAATGGTACCGCAGTTATTGAGGACTTTTTCAGCAAATTCTTTAAATGAATCAATTTTAGCAAGATCCAGTTCCAACACAATTGGTTCTAAAGTAGGATGTGTCTGAAATAAGTAGGTATAAGCAAAAATATTAATATTATAAAATAACAAACTGCGGTGATTAGATAAAGATTTGTTTTTAAGTTGTGATAGTATGTATGCATATAAAGTTACTCAAAAAAAGTATCCAAATTTGGACAAGTTATTTCCTGAAATTATGCAAGTAACAAGGTGGAGCACAGTTATTATAATGTCTATGTTATTGTAATATGTCAATTAAAGATAACTATAACTGTTTTTACAAAATAATATCAATGATAGAGTTTTCTATCTTTGATATACAATAAATGTCTTTAGTCTTACCAGTGTTTTAGACATGAGAGCTTCTTTGACTCTATTTAGTTCGCTAACACGCCTAGCTGCTAAAACCAATTGGCTCCCTTCTTCATAGAAAGCATGAGCCAGTGCTTCTCCTATACCTGAACTGGCACCCGTTATCACCACAACCTGGAACAGAAAAATAGATCACAATACCTTCAATGTTTCTCAAATAACTAAATAGTTTTTTAATAAATAATATCATAATCTATATGTAGATATAATTAATGTAAGTGCAACACTGTACAACCTCAATATTCTTGTATCCTTTCTCGGAGGTTTGTCAGAAGAAAACCCTTACAGGGTTAGACTCACCTATGTATCACAACTTAAAATGCCAATCATTTATATTTATAACTGTGTACATAAAGCATTAAATAAATAATCAGAAAATCCATTTAGGATTTATAAGTCAGTAAAATATCTTATTATTAAATCTAATATTACTAACTTTCCCTTCCAAGTGAGATCGTCTTTTTTTTGTAAAAAGTTTACACATTCCAAACAGTGCGGCTCCAACTGTTACTGGCAGGCCGATATATTTCAGATACCAGCTAATATCCATTGTGTCATTTACCAACATTGTGTATGATTAGATTACAGTTCAACTAATCTGGAAAAAATATGGTAAATCCGGGTAAGTAGATATAACATGAACACAATAAATTAATTTGAAATCTTAATTCCTACCCATCAAATACGTTAATTATTCTTATTCCTATTAGAAAAAGTTTTACCGACGAATTATTTTTATATAAAATAGTACAAAAATACAATGAACTTAAACCAATAAAACAAAATTGGAAATAACGAGATATCGGCGACCTTTGGTCGAAAATGACCTTTGTTTAAGTTAAAAAACAACGTCATCTACACCCATCATTTCAAATTAAATAAAGTAATAATTAAATAGAATTTAATTAACAAAATAAAACGAATACCTGAATTTTTTTGAGTCCCCAACTCCAAAAATAGTCAAATCAAACATCAAAACAATGCATGAATGACATGAAACGATTGAAACGTGACGGTGAGTGACCAACTTGCTTGAAGTTAGCTTGACTTAAAGTCATGATTCTTGAAAGAACTTTCAACTTTCACTCATGTCATCAATGTCATTTAACCCGCTTTAGCCAGCAAAATTTGAATTGTGTGTAATCACCCTAAACTGGTATTCAAAAATATCGCCTATAATAAATAATGCTACGGCCACACTATCGCAATAACGCGAACATTTGCGTTGTTGTTACACGTCTGGCCAAAGAATTCGTCATAACGTGAATCAGTTCCGTGAACTCGAATGCCCTTCGCTCGCTGTCGGTAAATTGGCGCACAATCAAAGGATTTTGTCACGACAATGTGGCCGTAGAGTCCAGTGTTACTTTGTGTCTTACGCAAAGTAAAACTGGAATTGGACGCAAATGGCCGACATTTTTTCCCACATCTAATACAAAATATAAATTTACAAAATAATGTTAAGTCTCTCTTTTCCGAAACTTTGTCCCATGTCTTTTGGGGTCGGTATTCAGTTTAATCAGATTTGGCGGAATGTTAGAAAACACAAATAATGTTAATTAAAGGTAATATAAAACAATTTACGATGTAGTGGAGCAGACTTAGTGGTCGCTGTGTAACATACAATTAAAACGAACAAATATTTATTTCCAAACAAGCACGAATGGAAGTTGAATCTATTTCAACCTATAATCGACTTAGCGCATGTAAGCAAATCTTAAACCACAGATTAATTGAAATCTTTATCGGGTCCCATATTTATAAGCTGTGGTTATTTGAAAAATAATAATAATGGCGTCATGTGGTGAAAATTTCAATCATTTGTCATTGGCAACACTTTTCTTGATTCCTTGAGCTCAATGTTGGGATTTAGTTTATTTTGTCCTGGTTAAAATTATGATAAAAATGATTCAGTGAGTATGTCGCGTATTATCGAGTTCTGTTCAATACATAAAAACTACGTGTAAAATAAGTTTGAAATGGGAGTGTCACATAGATGCGCTGACCTTCGTTTTGATGCACAACGCACAACAAAGCATCAAATTGACGGCTGCCCCATTTACACAACAGTTTACTTTTACAAGAGAAAATTATTTTAATTATTAAATCAACTTTATTTTGTGCACATCAAGTATAATGCTAAGTGTTCTAAGTGTAAAAAGAAATATGTGTGTGGAATTGGCGATGACTTGGTGACTGTAAACGCAAACAAATTACGCTGATTATTCTGTTCTGGACCAAGCAAGAAAATACTTTCTTTTTTCTTTTAGGACATTATTATTGAACCCGAGAACATAGTCTAATCTTACAAGATGAATGAGAGGGACATACCAAGTGTCCCAATTACAACATTAGCAGGTGTAGCCAGTCTAACAGATCGTAAGTGTAAAACGGTATATTATCGTAAATTTCAGAAAAACACTTTTTACCAAATTATTAGTTTTGGTAGTCTACTATGCCAAACTTATGTTTAATGTTATTCATATGTAATCTAGTCACACATAAATAAGTAAATAAAAACATAAATTTTGTCAATGGAAAATGTTGTAGAAAAGGAGCCAATTATTGAAATTATATTGTATGTGAAGCACATAGTTGACAATTGTTGTAGACAATTTGAGATTCTTAAAATATTCGTATTTTGTTGTAGTTTTACCAGTGTTACCGCTACCAACACCATTACCATCTACATTGAATAACAAGTCACAACTGTTCCATCCTCGAGTTGCTGAAGAGGCAGCTATACTTCTTGCAACCCGTGATGATAATTTAGTGACATTATTACTTCAGTCTCTCATGCAAACCTCTGTCCAGCACATGTAAGATGTTTTTATATTAATATCTAATATAGTAATTAATTAGATCATACATATTCATATGTTAAAAAAAATATTAATTTATTTATGCAACTATACAATAAAATAAAACTATTTTAAATGAATTAAATTGTAAGTGATGTTTAAAATAGATTTATAAAAGATAATTTGTTTTTCAGAGATTTGAAGGATGACACTGAAACTAGTGCTGTAAGTCCTACCCCACAGCAAGCTACACCTGAATTGTTGAAAGCAATCTTGAGTGCTAACCCAAATGTGTTTGATCAACAACAAAGGAACCATTGGGGAAACCATCTGAGCACTTCAAAATTTAATGGAATGTCACCTTCATCTTCATACAATTACGCATCACATGACACAGTTACCTCAAGCCCATCAGTAATGCAACCAAACCAACAGTTGTTGGCGCCCCCATGTCAATCGTCCCCACATGTTAACATGGGCTCACCACCTTCACAAGCGAGGCCTGGGAGTCAAGTGAACATAACTGCTCAAAACAATGTCTCTCCTGTTTGGAGCAGTGCAAATTCATCCAATGTTTATACAAGTCCATTATCAAATACATCATGTTCAAATCCGCAAAATGGTGGTTTTTATAATAGTTTGGTTCAAGATAATAGAAACTTTTCTACTAATATAGAAGATAAAGACCCATTGTCTATGTCACCATCAAATCATCCAGAGCAACAAAGTATTACAATGCAATCACAGGAGAAATCTTTTGAACAAGGTATGTACTCAGTGATAAACATCTACTTTGTTATTATAAAAAAATATATAGTATTGTAAAATGATGTTAGTTTTTATTTTAAGGTTTTGTTCAAAAACTTTTGAGAACTCAAAATGTTTTCAAATTGTGGCAAATTATTGACAGTATACAGTATTATAAAGAAAGATTTTGTTATTGATTGTAATTTCTTCAAATTTCAGTACGTGTGACATACAAAATAATGAGTAACTACACCATTTTTTAATTTGTATGATAAACTATTGTCAATTTTTTTTTTAAAGTATTTTATTATTTGCTAGAGATGCCTAATTTTTTCCAATGACTTAAAACAGTAATATTATACTGTGAGTCATATGTAATAACTTACAATGTAAAGTAATAATAAGTTAATTTTACTTTTCCTGTTGCTTACATTAAACAAAATTACATAACCACTTATAAATAAAGGCTTTAAAAAAATATAGCCTAGCTGATAATTTCAAAACAACAAACAACAATAAATATTAAAAATCTTTTTTTATAATATTATCTTTGGATAATAGATCTTTTGGTCTAAATAAAAAAGTAAAGAGTAAAAGACAGCGTAAAAAATCCCGCGCTTTTTATTTTTTAATAATTTTCATAAAAAAAAATACTTTACCAATTTATTTTCTGTTTGTCAAACTGTGCACAAATTTAAAATATTCGTCATAGTTTAAATAAATATGGTAATTTTTTTAGCATACTTCCATTTTTAGCAGTATATTGAATAAAAAAGTAATATATTATATTAGTTTCTCGTTAATGTTAATTTTTTGTTTTAGATGGCAATGTAATGACTGGTCAGTCTCCAGCTCAAGCAAGTGTAGCACCATCTCCATTGCGTCAAGAACCCCAAGTGCCTCAGCCGTCTATGGGTGCACCCTATGCACCCACACAGGATAAACAAGATCGTAATAAATCTATAAACATTACTAATAGATTTCCTGTTGTTAAAATTGGAAGGTTATCAGTAAGTATTATAATACAAATAATTTTTGATACATTCGTAAACATAACATTTCATAAGCTGTTTATTATTAAATAATTATGTATTTTAGGAAGGAATTCTGAAAAAGCATGAATTTTCCAATGACGACAGATCTAGGAAAAGCAGTGTGTTAGATTCGGATTCTGATGACAATATGCCACTTAAAGCAAAATCTAGTAGTAGTACCCCAGCTGTAGATAAAGAAAAAGAAGCAATAGATTTAGCTAGAGAAAAAAACTGGGAAGCTGTAAAGCGCAAACATGAAGAAGCGAGTAAGAAAGAGGAGGCTGAAGCCGCTATAGGTAAGATTTATATTTAAGAGCTAATCATCAGATACATACACATTATTTTATTAAATTGTATTTAAATGCCTTTACTCAAATCATAATCTAAAATGATATGCAATCTTATAATTACAGTTCGCCCCAAACTGCGGAAAGTCGAAAGAAGATTAGTACCAGTGCTTGAAATGTTATCTGTGGACGAGTTGATGGAAACTAACACATATCAACGTTTTAACAAGTTGATTGAATCCGTATTTGATGCTATTGATGATGATATTCTTATAACTGATGAAATGGGTAAGTTGCAATCAAAAAAGTTTAATCAGGGTCATGTATATTATATCCCATAGAAATGTTAGTTGTTTTATATATTTTGGAATAATTCATATTATAAAACTTTCAGAAGGTACAGACATTCCTGAAGAATTATTACTACCTCGGTACCAGCTTCAAGACTTGTGCTCAGAAGCAGCCAAGTTGAAAAATTTAGGTGCTATGGAAGCCATACCCTCAGACAGATTAGTTCGATTATTAAATATTTTGGAGAAAAATATTAGAGCTTCTGAGAAAATGTCACTTGTTGGAGACCCTGTAAGTACATCATTTTTTTTTTTATAGTGAATATAAATGAACTAAATGAAAAATAAATGAAGTAAATTTTAATTATAGTGATCGAAATATCGCCGCAATTTATTTATTGAGACCTGTGGTTTTTAAACTAATATTTTTTTTAAATACTACTTGACATTGCTAAAAGTAAATTTTTGTTTGCACAGGAGGATAGTGAAGAAATGCGACAGATATGGATAGAATCCGCTCTAGAAAGGGTGACGTGCGCGTCTGACGCCTGCCTCACCGCCTTATACATCATGACCGCCCCGAGCATGCCCAAGCGCATATTTTTAGAAGATGTTATAGATAGAATCGTAATGTTCATCAAATTCCAACTGAACAACACCATATACTGCGTCTACGATCCTGTGTACAGTATCCAAACTACGTCCAAGAAAAAAGGTAACACACTAAAATTAAAATTTCGTTTTGTACCGTACTCAAAGTTTGTAATACTACCACTAAAACAAATAATTGTGCCCAAAGTTTTCACCCGCGTTGAAATTACATAATGCAAATTTTACTCGTTCATAAATGTCGTGAAAACCTAAATACGTTTCAATTAATTAATGGAGTAATAGACACGAAATTAGTGAGTTTGGTGCATACAATATATTCCGTGTGTGTGTCAGTGGACGGTCGCAAGCGGCGCGGCGGCGCCGCGGGCGCGGGCGGGCGGCGCGGCGCGGGCGGCGGCGCGGGCGGCGCGTCGCGCGGCGTGCGCGAGCTGTACACGGCGGTGCACGAGTGCGTGACGCTGCTGGCAGAGCTGCTGGCCGCGCACCACCTCACCGACACCACGGTGCTGCACGCCTCCACCGTCGGCGTCTCGCCATTCTTCGTAGAGAACGTCAGCGAACTACAACTCGCCGCACTTAAACTTGTCACTACGGTAACTGTGCTTCACTAATCAAAATCATGTGTTGGGGGTTGGGATTTTATTTGTGTATATTTAATTTTGTGACGTCGAAAATTGATCGCTGGCTGAATAACAGTTCCCAGATAAATAAAAATGGGAATATAATACTATGTTAAATTGTGTTACACGTAATAATATAACATATCTATTCTATTCAGATATTCACCAAGTACGAACCCCATCGGCGCCTGTTACTCGAAGACATACTGGCCTCAATAGCTCGTATACCCAGTTCGAAGCACAATCTGCGGTCGTTTCAACTGAATTCAGATCAACACATACAAATGTTGACTGCGCTCGTACTTCAGTTGGTACAGTGTGTTGTGACGTTACCTGAATCTATTTGTAAATCTCAAGATAAAGACAAGAACAAGGATCATGCTGAATCGTCCGAGGGTAAAAAAGTAAGTAATATTTTTTTCAATTAAATTATCTGTTTAAATTGTAAAAAAAAAACTTATAACATAAATCTTATTGACAGCATGTAGATAAAGACCTTCTCATAATATCGAAGTATGAGGCGGCGATCAGTGTGGGTGGTACATTCCTGACGTCATTCCTGAACAAATGCCGGAGTCGAAACGAGGAGATAGACTTCAGGCCCCTGTTCGAAAACTTCGTACACGACTTACTCACCACCGTGAACAAACCTGAATGGCCGGCTACCGAGTTGCTGCTCAGTTTACTCGGAACCATGTTGGTAAGTAAAGAAATCTAAATCTAATAGTTTTTAGAAGAAAAGCAAAAAGATCGCCTATGAATGAAACAATATATATATATTTACTAATTGTCATTTGACCGATCACCGATTGTAGAGTACTATCCGTCTTTCGAAAATTTTAAGATGTAAAACACGAGAATGGTTTGCAGGTGAAGTACATGTCAGACAAGACTATGGAGATGTCGGTGCGCGTGGCGTCGCTGGAGTACCTGGGGCTGGTGGCGGCGCGGCTGCGGCGCGACACCGTGACGTCACGCGCCAAGCTCGCCACCATGGACGCCGTCGTGCGCGACATCCGCGCCGAGGAGGAGAAGGACGGCACGCTCTCACATGTATGTTAACATTTTATTTTATTGTACTGGTATCCACAATAATGATTTACCACGTACTGCTAATAATTATGAGAGACTCGTCAGGTATTAATAGATAATTACATTTGTATAACTTACAGAATGCGACTTCGGGTTTGGACGAAGACGAGGAGAGAACAGAGTTTCTTCAGAGAGTATTACTCGATTATTTAGCTATAAACGGACAGAAGGACCAGGCGTGGAATTGTGCGAGGCACTTCTATATAACGCAGTGGTACAGAGATATGGTGGTGCAGCCCAAGGCGACGTCGCCGACTAAGAGACCTAAAAAGTCGAAGAAAAGGTACAAGGACGAGTCCAGCGAGGAGGAGTCCGAACAGGACGAAGACAGCGACGGGGCGGTCAAAGAGTCCAAATCCGATAAAAGACTGAATACCAGTGCAATAATGTCGGCGGAGAGGTTCAAAACGATCGAGCGACGAAAACATTTCTTCCTCGAGAAGATCAGGCCGTTTCGATACCAGGGTGGGACACAAGTGCAAGTGATGCAATCGTACATCGATTACGGCGGGGCCGAGCTCATATCGCAATATTTAGCTTCGAAAAGGTCTTTTTCGCAGAGTTTCGACAAGTACCTTAGGAAAATTTTAGTGATTCTCTGCGAAAACACGATCGCCATCCGCACCAAGGCGATGAAGTGCCTGGCGATGATCGTGGAGGCGGACCCGGCCGTGCTGGCGCGGCCCGACATGCAGATCGGCGTCAACCGCTCCTTCCTCGACCAGTCCACCGCCGTGCGGGAGGCCGCCGTCGACCTGGTCGGCAAGTTCGTGCTCAGCAGGCCCGAACTTATAGACAAGTATTATGGAATGCTCTCCAACAGGATATTGGTAAGTTGTGCATTAGTACTGGTTAATGTATAACCACAACGATTTTAATTATGTTATCTCAGAAAAAAAAATACACTGATTTGACTTTCCACTTTCCATTCCAACTTGCTTACATTCAATTGTATTTTTTTTTAGGATACTGGTGTGTCTGTGCGAAAACGTGTGATAAAAATATTAAAAGATATATGTATAGAATGCCCCGAATTCCCTAAGATTCCCGAGATATGTGTAAAAATGATTAGAAGAGTGAATGACGAGGAGGGCATAAGGAAGTTAGTGATGGAGGTGTTTCAAAACATGTGGTTCAGCCCGTGCGCGAACACGCCGCGGCCCGGCGCGCTGGACATGACGGCCGCCGCCGCCGACCCGCTCACCCGGAAGGTACTCAACATCACCGATGTTGTCATATCTTCCAGAGATATGGGACTCGAATGGTTTCAGCAGCTGTTGATGAGTGTATGTTACAATTCATTTATTACTCATTTTACATTATTGATTGATCGTGTAATTGACTTTCCTTTAATAATTTCAGTTGTTCAAGCCAAAAGAAGACAAGGATGACTCAACTAAAATAATATATCAACCGCCTAAATCCTTGTTGTTGGCTTGTCAACAAATTGTAGACTGTCTTATAGAGAACTTACTTCAGTTAGAAGAAAGTAGTACTGAAGGTAAATCTAAAACCATTTATAAGTGTATATTATGTGCCTAATAATGAATTCTTGTTTTAATATACCATGTTTAATTTATTATAGGGACTGTCTCATCACAGCGCATCTTAGCGTGCCTTTCAACTTTGCATTTATTTGCAAAAATTAGACCTCAATTGTTAGTGAATCATGCCTTAACTCTGCAACCGTACCTGAGTTTAAAATGTCAGGTAATACATACTTCTTCTTATTTTTATTCATAGGTTAGCTATCTTGAATCTTGGAAGATGATGGATGAATCTTTTTAAAACTCGTTACCATACTATATTGTATGGAGTTTGGTTATTTGAATACATTATCACTCCTGGTTACCTAACCTTTTCATAAATTTTACAGAATCAATATGAGCAACAAATAATGTCGACTGTAGCGTCGACATTAGAACTTGTAGTGCCTTTAATGGAGCATCCAAGTGAAGTGTTTTTGGCACAACTTGAGGAGGATGCCGTCAAGTTAATATTACAGCGAGGCCAACTGGTCATCGCCTCGTGTATAGCGTGTCTAGCGGCTATAGTCAACACTCTAACACACAACTATAAACTTATAAGGGATGTCTTCCATAAATATCACAGTAAGTGCCTTAAATATTTGATTTTTTATTTAAATAAAAATATATTTTGTATAAATAACTTCTTAAAATTAATAATATCTATCTTTATTATGGTTCCAGGGTAAAATATAATAAAATCTGTATATACCAAATCGCAATATTATAGAATGTAATAAGTGTAAAATTTTTAGATGTGCTCCTGTACTGGAAAAGCAGTTGGCAACGAAATCCCGAAGTGACACGATCATCTCCACAAAGGCCTCATTTTAGACGAGCGCTTTTTATAGTTGGTCTATTGTTGCGACATTTTGATTTTACTGATGCTAAAGTTATTGAGGGTCTTCCGGTAAGAAATTTTCCTGGTTTTGTACTCTCACAATATAATAGTGATTGCATATAATATTAGTACCTACTTACCTTTAATTACAAATACAAAAAAAACATTTTTTAATTATTTTAACCAATTTCTAGAGTGACATCAAAGAACAAGTATATGGTACCCTCATGTACTTTGTGGGTCTTGAGGATGAAGATTTTGTGTCACACACACTAAAGGCTCTCGGCTCGGTGTGTGTCAGGCATTATGAGTTCATGTTGAGGCCAGAGCTGAAAGAATTCTATCACCAATTGTTGACGTCAGATTTGGCCCCAATTGATATGAAAGCGGATGTGCTTAGAAACATTGAAATGTACTTACAAGAAGAGGAGCAGAGGATGATTAGACAAGATAAGGAGTGTAAGTTTTAATTAATCTTTCTATACTAGTCAACCAACTGACTTAATTCTGACTGTATTCTGGTATCTCAATACCTGCCCATGGCAAACATTTATCTAAATCAATCCAATAGTTTTGTTGCCTATTCATTACAAACAAACAATAACTTAAATCTTACTTCTAATAATATACTATTTTTATTTTAGGGTCGAAAAGATCAAAACACGAGAATCTCAAAGAAATGGGTGATGTGTCTTCTGGAATGGCGTCGACGGTAATTCAGTTGTATTTGAAAGAGATTCTGGATTCGTTTCTACATTCGAGCACTGTCGTCCGGTCGAGTGCAATGAAGGTTGTGCAATTAGTGTTAGCGCAGGGATTAGTTCACCCTGTACAGGTAACGTAAATAACTATTATTTGATGTCTTGCAACAGCATTATTTATTACATTTATGTAATTCCATCTATGTAATAAATACACTTTAGATAATATCTTTCTGGAAAATAATTTCAAGACTAGGACTATAGGGTATTTGCTATATTTGAACTTGTGTTTTCAGATTGTACCATATCTTATTAGTATGAGCACTGATACAGAAGTAACAGTATCTCACACAGCAGACAAAAATTTACAAGAAATCGATAAGAAGTATCCTGGGTTTATACATATGAAAGCTCAACTGGGTATCAAATTATCATACAAGTTACAGAAAATATTGCAGTTCAATGCAAATAGGGGGGTTATAAGAGGATTTAGGTAAGTTTCATACATTTTTACGTTACTTATTTGCTTATTGTCTGAATTCACAGGATGAATGAGAGTGTGTGTTATTTAAATTAAATGAATGTAACGGGATGTTCATACATACCCGTTTAAATCGAATCCCTCGACTAGTTTCAGTCACATTGACGAGTGTAAAATTACTACATATAACTAATGAGTTGATACGAGTGATTTTAATATCATGTTCTTGCTTTAGTCTTATAATAAAATATTGTATCTTTAGTCATTAAAATAGATTTTATTTATTTATTCATTTACATTGTTTACAGGAAAAAGGAACAGGATGAACTGCCGACCGCTTTAAATGGTTTCTTGTATTCATTACTAAGGAATACAAGGCCACAGAGACGAGCGGTCGTCCTTTCTCTCCTAAAACAGTTTGATGATGTATCTGTAAGTATTTATAATAAAAATCAACTGATATTTATTGTTAAAACACCAGAAAAATATTGTTAATATGATGTGTTATTTACAGACTTCACCATTAGATCAAATGCTATATTTAGCGGACAATTTAAGCTACTTCCCATATCAAGTTCAAGACGAACCACTATTTATTATACATCATATTGATATAATCATTTCAACATCAGGATCAAATTTATTACAGCTTTTTCGAGAGGTTAGTTTCTAATTACTAGTTTATAATACACATCTACATAAAACCTTCCATTTCTATTTGCATGAACAAAAAATTCATTCAATAGATCATCAACCTGTCTTATTTTCTACCAAAATTTCTCTTGTTTCTATTTTCAACGTATTTTGGCTTTTCCCGTAAAAATAAAAAAGAAAATTATGTTATTATATTACGTATACTCAATTTGACACATTCGCTTCGGCGCCTTTCGATACTCGTGATGACCGCTGTGCGTGTGTCGCAGGGCCTGGAGGCGGCGGGCGGGGCGGGCGAGGCGGGCGGGCGCGCGCCGCTGGAGGACGAGGAGGAGGACGAGGAGGCGGACGCGGACGCGCTCGTGGGCCGCCTGCCGCCAGACACGCGCCCGCTGCGCGACGCCATGCGCCAGGCGCGCGGCTGTCTGCTGCTGCTCGTGCTCAAGCAGCATCTCAAGCAGCTCTACGGATTCACCGACGCGTAAGATACACTATGCAATACACACTTATGTTATATTGTCTTCGGATCACACTTAAGTAGTATCTTATCGCCTGGAACCCACGTCGGACATGTAATTATAATTCACATGTAATTATAAAAATAACTTCAGAAGAATTTTCTTTTCCGGTACCGATTTCGATTACTGTTTCGTTATTGATCTGTTGTTTGATACGTTTATTTTATAGTCGTTTATTGTTTACAGAAAAATAAATCAGTATTCACCTTCGGAAAGCGTAAAAGTTTACGAAAAAGCGGTGTCCCGGCGGCACGCCCCGGTGTTCGAGCCCAAAGCGTCTATCGCGCAGGTCCAGGAGGAGGAGCAGGACGACGAGCTCGACGAGCAGGGCCGCCGCCGGCTCGTCGACGACTACTTAGAGGTGAGTGGCCGCGGGGCCTCCGTCTTCAGTCGCCAAACTATACCTCACTAACGATGGAACTCTTTGCACACAGTTTAAGCAGCTAATGTTGAAGTTCGACCCCGAGGAGGAAGAGGAGGAGGAGCCGGCGGGTGTAGGCGCGGCGGGCGGCGGCGCGGGCGCGGCGGCGGGCGGCGGGCCGGCGGCGGGCGGCGGGCCGGCGGCGGGCGGCGCGGCGCCGGCGCCGGGCACGTAGCGGCCGGCGCGCCGGAGCGGGCCGGCGGCGCCGCAGTGCGTCGGATCGTGTCTCGTTTAATTTATTGGCGGCGGCGCGCGCCCCGCCGCGGACTCGTCGTGTATATTGTATGTGAGAGCGGCTCGGCCCCGCGGCCGCGCTCGCCTTAGCCGCGGTCCTCGACAAATCTTTATATAAGTTATTGAAAAAACTCGATTTGTTTTTTATATTAAAAGTCTTGTGTGTAGATAATTTTTATGAGAATATAAAGTATATGTACCTAATCTGACTTGACTTCCGTTTTTCGTAAGGGTCTTCTCCACCGAGTCGCGTGCGTGAGATGTATAGTTTCAAACTGGTCAATTTGTTAACGTGGCCTGAGTCGCGTTCGAGTAATATATATCTCTGCATAATTTTATACATAATAGATTATATGTAAATTAGAGATTTATGTTCATTTATAAAGAGTACTGCTATTTCTAAATTAAAGTTACAAGGCTAGATTTTTAATAGAAACATTGTTTGCATATTCTCACCAACCCATATCATTAAAACCTCTCATGATACTTAGTAAATGTTTATTAGTAATAAGAAATATATTAATATACAATGACTAAATAGAATACTGTAAATATCATTAATATTTTGAAGGAACATTATAGAGTATGATTATTAACAAGAACAAATAACTTTATGTAAGTTTCATATTAATCATTCATCAATTTGTTTTGTCTCTCATCAGAAACAGCAAATTTATTACAAAGGAAAAATATTAATGTCTCTGATGTTGGCTTCACTTTTCCGTCAGCAATTAATCGCCGGAGATTCCGGATTCGTTGCTTGTGTGGGTACTCGCGGGAGACAACTTTTGACTGAAACCATCAACAATTTAGATTAGATAAATCAATTTTAACATAAATTACCTAATTATAAGCAGCGAAAGAATTATGAACTTATTGTTTTGTATTTTGGCTTATAATATATTTTGGCATACACAAACATACTCATAGAAAATTATTTTTAGAAAAAACTTGGACCAGATCCCACATAAAAAAACTTTATTTTAGGAAATAAAAATTACGGTTGATACATAAACACATTATTTGGCGCAAAAGAAATCGTAAGATTATAATCTCCATAACATTTATATTATGGCTATCCATCTACAGCGCCGCGCCGGTCCTACCTTATAATAGACCGAAATCTTTGGACAAATATGGTAAACCCTTCCCGTCGTCATCTTACACAAGTAATATTATTGAAAACAAAGTAGCTGCTTCCTGTGACCCTTTTTTTAAGAAATCCGTAGAAACTATCAAGATAAAGCTTTGTCATTTCTTTTTGCGATGCTATTTTGTCGTGCAGCCTACTAGCGCTCTTCTCGCTAGGGCCGGCGCTATGATCAGTGGCAAAGTAACGACTATCTCTTTGAAATCTTCGTTATAAAATATGCCTTGTAGTGGACAAGATTAAAACAGTAAGTTTTGATAGATATTTACCTCATCTACTTCTTCTTGAGTAGTGTCAACCTGGGGCGCTCCGCCGATAGAGTCGTCCCACATAACAGGGTGCCATGGACGACGGACTGGCTTTTCAGGGTGTACCAGAGGCTGCGGCGGCTTCAACGGCAGAGTACGTACGTCCACGTAGTCTTCATCATTGTTCTCAACATTAGAACCCATTGTATTTACCTACAAGGATATGATGAATACATTGAAAACAAACAATATAATTTCAAGCAGATAACCTACATCGGCGACTCCGCAACTGTTATATCGCGGTTTTTATGCTCTTTGGTACGTAACTTCGGAGTAAGTACCGATCGGGTCAAATCGACCACATCATTCTATTCTAATAAGTACAGAAAATGCGGCCACATATTAGATAGGTAATGGAAAGTGCAATTTACTTGATATTGATACATAAGTTTTAGACCAAATAAACATATTATAGACTTTTCCAAAACGCTTAATGCAGTGTGATTAGCAGACAATTCTTCGTCTTTTTATGTAACATCAAAGGATTCATAAGCTAATAACAGCTTATTCCAGAAATGAAAAATTCACCCTGCATAATCTTACTAATCTCAAATCATTATATCGGCTCCTTTCTTAGCACGAAGCGAAGTAATGAGCTGACTAGGTGTTATATTTTTTAGCAAAGACATAGTTGGCGAAATCTGTGGTATTTTGAAACTACAGGTATCAGTGGCGAAGTAAAGTAACCAATCACCTTACCTATTAGCCGAGTTGTGGTTGTGACATGAAATCAATATTGTGCAAATTCAAAATAATAATTGGCTCAATGGCGTTAAGTTATTTTTAATAGATTTTTTTAGCTTTGTTGGAACCAAAATAGGTACTTAAATGTCGTTTAAATTAATACAGTAATTTAGTAGGATTTAAATTTTTATGTAGTTACACGTTGACCGAGTACTACCTATATAGGCACATTTTGTTGTTTACTGATAAATAGAGCTAAGCGACGCGACGTTCGATATTTTTTTTTATTATTGCTTCACAATAGGATGTCTTCATAACTATTTATAATGTGACTTAGATCACAACAGTTTAGTTATGATTTACGTTTACGCGTGTTTGAAGCTTTGTTATTCATCATCAGTAAAACAGACTAACAAAACACTCGTCGCACTATGAGCGATGTCGGGCGTCTCGGAAGCATGACGTTAAAATGAGACATAAATAATTTGGGTACCTATTTACAATTAATCGGGTTGTTGTCGTATATGTTACAAAAAAATCGTTGATATTCATTTTAAATGCAAGTGCGTGCCAAACCGGAGTCCCGGCTTCTATTCCTGAGACATACCTAGTCATGCACGTTTGTTTTTGTTAGCGTAAATAGAGTTCGGGTTTGAGATCACCAACACGCAATATATGTGATGAGGCGTATTCATAAAGGTAACAAATTACCTCTGTGGGCATATTCCTCCTCAATGTATTTACAGCATTACAGATGTTGCCGGCTCATTTTTATGAGAACCTACACTAAGGGCCTTAGACATTATTTCATGTTAACACTGCTGTGCACGTCTTGTTGATTATAATTAAGAACTTTTTTTTTTTTTTTTTTTTTTTTTCAGTCGCGAGCGAGATCGCGGTACGAGAGCACTTACGTGTCGTTTGAGCTTATAATTTTAATAAGTTGTTTTAAATCTACCTACACTAATAGATGTGAAATATGGATGGAGATAATAACATCGAAGATATAATGAACTATTCGAATATAAGTGATTCGGACATTATTAAACAATGTGAGCAAGAGTGGGAAGCGTCAGGAAGTCGAAGAAGTTTAGGCAAACATGCATATAGTATTTCTGAGAAGCGGATGAGAGAAAAAAGTGACGAAAGCAGCGAGGATGGTTTCATTACAGTTATCCGACATAAACCAAAACGTTTAGTAAGAAGCGATTCACAAGACAAGATTATACAAGAACAGGAAATGTTAGATTTGCAGAATAATTCTGAAATTTGTATAACCTCAAAGGAAATATTACCTAAATCTATGGCTTTGGCAAAACTGTTTAGCGAAGAAAATTTGCAAGGAATAAATAGAATCAAATATAAGAGCCCGTATAAAGTGTTAGTGCAGTTTGAAAAAAGAGAATATGCAGAAAAACTTCTTAACTGCAAAAAAATGGATGAACTAGGTTTCAGAACTCAGCTAACAAACGAATTGAGCATGGTTTATGGATTAGTGAAAGGGGTTGACCTTGAACTCGATGACAAACAGATTATAGAAGTACTAAACTGTTCCTGTGATATTATCTCCGTGAAAAGGCTGAACAGGATAGATGAAGAAGGAAAATGGTCTCCAAGCGAAAGCGTTCGTGTCTGCTTTAGAACTACACATTTACCAGAATTTGTTTACGCATATGGGTGCAGGTTTAAAGTGGAACCCTATATTTTTCCTGTATCCCAATGTTCTGGATGTTGGAAGTATGGCCATATTAAAACGTTTTGTCCGTCCAAGAAAATTTTATGTCCAAAGTGTGGAGATGCTCATGCCAACTGTGAAACCAGTGTTTACAAATGCTTGAACTGTGGAGGTCCTCATATGGCTTTAAATAAAGAATGTAGAATATTTAAAAAAGAAAAGGAAATAAGAGAGATTATGAGTCTTAAAAGTATAACTTATAGGAAAGCGCTAGAACATTACCTGAAGGAAAAAAGTAACTTAATGCCACCTGTCACATATGAAATAGAAGAAGAGGAAAACACAACCGTGGAATTAAATAGATTTAGCAGTTTAAATAACGAGATGACGTATAGTAGTGTTGTGGCAAGGAAAAAAGCGGATAATCATACAATTTATAACAAAAGAGAAGAAGAATGTGAGGTATCAAACAATGGAAAGCAAAGCAATAAGAAGAAAAATAAAAGGTGCACTAACCAGGTACAACAGTTTGACAGAGAAGAAATGGAAGTTGTAGCAGAAGAATTTAGTGACAGCAGTGAACCAGTAGTAACGAAAAAGAAAGAACGAAGTTTTGAATTTAAAGTATTTATAGAAAGAATTAAAAATATATTAACATCTAAAAAGTCCCTCGAAGAAAAGGTGATAGATTTTATTAAGTATGTTGTAGAAGAACTGAAGGTATTTATAAAAAATTTGATTAATAAAGCAGATATTTTAAGTAAAGTAATTAATATATTCAATGGATAATAATAATAAACTTATTAAATTACGCATTATACAATGGAATGCTCAAAGTATATACCCGAAGCGAACATCATTTGAAGGTATATTAAATAGAGAAAATATTCATATTGCTATTGTAAGTGAAACTTGGCTTAACCCGGAGCTTTCATTTAATATAGGTGGTTATAATACTTTTCGAAATGATAGATTTGATTCATATGGGGGGGTAGCTCTTGTTGTTCATAAATCAATCCAATGTCAAGTAAATAATTTATGTATAAACAATTCAGGCATTGAAATTTTACATTTAAAAATAACTAACTGTAACAACTTAGAAAATGTAATTGCTGTTTATTGTCCACAAAGTGTACGTACATCAGATTCTGATTGGGAGGATATTTTCTCTAAATTTAATAGTAAATCTCTGATTGGAGGAGACTTTAACGCCCACCATATAAACTGGTCATATAAAACAGATTTTAGGGGAATACAAATATTAAATGCTTCATTAGAATTTGGACTGACAGCTATTAATGATGGTAGACCAACAAGGATTAAAATGGTTAACGGTATTCTTAAGCAAACCTCTCCCGATATAACTTTCACTTCCTCAGATATTGCTATCGATTGTGACTGGCAGATATTAAGCGAAAATTTAGGAAGCGATCATCTTTTTATCAAAATTTCTTTTAATTATTGGGACAAAATTCATTTGACACAAGTTAGGAATTATAAAAAAGCGGACTGGAACTTATATCGGGAATATCTTACAGTTTCTATACCTAGTCATACATCTCAATTCAATGAGAATATGTTAATTGATAAATACAATTTCTTTATAGACCAAATTAACGAAGCCGCTACAAAAGCTATTCCCATTAGAAAAATTAATACTAACCCAGAAACTAATTTTAAACCTAAACCCTATTGGAATGATTCCCTATCTTTAATAGTTGCCCAACGTAGATTAGCCCTCAGCGTATTCCGTAGGAACCCAACCCCTGATAATTTAAAAAAATTAAACGATAAAGTAGCAGAAAGTCAGCAAATGATTTCACGTGCTCGAGCTTCCAGTTGGCACAGAATGTGTGATAGTATAAATAGTCAGGTTTCATATTCAGACATGTGGCAAAAGATGAGGTGGATTAAAGGTGCTAGGAAAAACACATTTAATGTTTCGGATAGACGAAAAGAAGAGTTATTGTGCAATATTGCTCCAGACTTTGTAAATAATATCTCTAGAAATTTTAAGTCCTCTAGTTTGCTTGAATCAGATTTTACACTACAAGAACTAAATGTTAGCCTAAAAAAGAAAGATTCTGCCCCTGGTTTTGATAAAATAAGTTACTCTATGCTTTATAATTTACCCCAAAACGGAAAACAATATCTGATTAATTTATTTAATAGTATTTTGAAAACAGGAGTAATTCCGAAGCAATGGCGTGAAATTCAAATTGTACCCATACCTAAAATAACTCATCCCCCTTCTTTAGAACCGAAACTCAGGCCGATCTCCTTAATATCATGTATATGCAAACTTTTACATTTAATGTTAGTAAAGCGGCTAGAATGGTATGTGGAAAAAAACAAAATATTTTCTAAATATACTTCAGGTTTCCGCAGAGGGCAGTCTAGTCTGGATTGTTTAACACGTCTTATAACACACATTCAAATACACAACTGTAATAATATCCCTACTTTGGCTTGTTTCTTGGATATAGACAACGCTTATAATAATGTTTCAGTTGACTGTGCTATAGATATTTTAGATGACTTAGGGGCTGGCAAAAGTATATGTACATATTTATATAATTTTCTTAGTGAAAGAAATTTGTCAATACTCAATGAAAACAGAAGGTGTATGACTAGACGTTCATGCAAAGGTTTAGCTCAAGGAGACCCAATATCTCCTCTAATTTTTAATATAATAACGCATAAAATATTTAATGTTATACAAAATATTTATATTCTACAATACGCGGACGATTTTGTTTTTTATAAAAGTCATAAAAATGTAATAACATGTCAAAACGAAATGCAAGTTGCTCTTGATGCTATGATTATTATGTTAAATTCACTGGGTATGGAACTATCAGAATCAAAGTCTAATTATTGTATTTTTGTTAGGGGTCGCAAATCTTACGCAGTTAATTTAATGATTAAGGGACATTTGTTACAACAATCTGAGTATGTTAAATATCTAGGCATTTCCATAGATAGAGGCCTTCTTTGGAGTAAACATATCAAAGATATAGCGGATAAAACAGTAAAATTTTTGAACATTTTAAAAATTTTGGCCGGCTCATCATGGGGTGTACACCCAACTCATCTACGTAGAATATATATAGCTTTAGTTAGAAGTAGGTTAGACTATGGTTGTTATTTGTATAGCAACAGCGCCAATTCACATTTAATTAAACTAGATAGGATACAAAATATGGCGTTGCGAATAATAGGAGGTTTTATCAAAAGTACCCCTATTCATTGTATGGAAAGTGAACTTTGTATTCCACCACTTCAAATTAGGAGGACTTACCTAGCTCATAAATTTTTACTAAAATCACAATCATTAAAAAATAATGTCACTATTCAATTGTTATCGGAATTGTATAACAGTCGTAATAGTAACTATTGGCGATATAAGAAACAACCCATACTCATGTCTATTCTTGAAGACACTTCTCGAGATGTTCATGCTTCAGATCCCTTGGATATGTTTACTCTAAATACCTGGATTAGTTATATTAACTTGGACGATATCATATTTTGTAAGTTAGATTGTATCAATGAATCAAAAAAGAATTTAGAACTGAACTCACTCAAAACTAATGTTTTACTAGAAATTCATAAAAAATATGAGAGATTTGTTAAAATATTCACAGACGGGTCAAAAAATAGTGATGGTTTAGGCGCTGCGGTTTGTGATCTAAATAATAATTATAATTTAATGTTAAAAATAAGCTCGGATGTATCAATAATGACCGCGGAACTCGTTGCAGTCTCAGAGGCCATTACTTATGCAAATAATATGAACTATCAGAATGTAGTAATACTCACAGACAGTAAAAGTGGATTACAACATCTAGTCCGATGCAGCTCTGGCTTTAGGGGTGTATCAATAGCATATACTATTTTACAGCACATAGAATTAGTAAGGCAGAAGGGAATGAATCTGAAACTGCAATGGGTTCCAGCCCATATTGGAATCAAGGGAAACGAGGAGGCTGACAGATTAGCAAAAGAAGCGACACTAAGAGGAAATAATATAGAAATAAATCCACACTACTCAGAAATTTTATATATATTTAGAAATAAGTGTTTTGAACTATGGAAAGAATTTTTTAATTTAAGATCTCGAGAAAAAGGTATCTGGTATCATACAATTCAAAGTGAGCCTCCGCGCATCCCTTGGTTCCATAGGGTTAAACGAAATAGGGAGTTTATCAAACTAGTGTCAAGACTTAGAACTGGACACATTCCGTCTCGAAAGTTTGGATACCTTATGAAAAAATGTGATTCTCCAAATTGTGAGATCTGCGGTAAAATAGAAGATGTCCAACACATTCTGATGGAATGTGTCAAGAATCAGGTCATGAGAAATGCGCTGATGTTGCGCTTTGACATTAATAATCTGGATGTCGGTATCATTCAAAGTGTTTTAGCTGTACCGACAGCAGATATTACAGAAGGCCTTGTTAAACTTGCTGCCCAATGTTTACAACGCGACCCTAACACTTAAAAATGTACACTTAGTAGTAAGCTGATTGTGATTAATTTTATGTAACTTAGGTTAAGGTTCGATGGGGCTGGCATATCCTTATAGGACAAAAGCCCCAAAATAAATAAAGAAAAAAAAAAAAAAAAAAAAAAAAGAACTTTTTTTAATTTATAGCTCAATTGAACAATATACATACCTACATTTTAAATTCACTACGCAATTGTATGACCCCGTTTTTTATTCAATCAGTTTGCTTGGCAGCGAGACAAGAAATCTTTTATTTTCAAGTAGCGCCGCTTGAGCAAATGTCTGCATTATTGATACATTCTTTTATTGGTTTATAAAAAGTAAGCTAAGACTAAAAATAACATTCTTGGCCAGTATCTATTTTTTATTGAAATATAAGTAGATTAAATTCTAATTAAGTAAGTAATTATTATTATATTTAGCACACAACTTGGAAGTAACAAAAGATTTCCACAATATCTAATGTGAATTAATTAAGTAAGTACTTATGTATAATTTACTTACACTCAAATTCAAATCCGTTTAGAAAATTAACTGCGAATTGCGTTCGTCCCTATTATCTCGATGTACACAATACACACAGATCAGTCGGCTATTATCTGACTTTATTATTGGCTCAATCTCGTTTAACTTTATTTATAAACAGAACACTGGTCTGATGCATGACTAGAATACGACTGAATTTAATTACTTTCTTCCGAGACTGGTTATTTGCATGAGCAAAACTATTCCTTAGTGACGTCGGTTGTTGGACAATTACCAATACAAAAAGGAACATTAAAACATTATTGACAACTAGAACGCTGAAAGTATCACGGCGGATGTTGTTTGATGTTATTTTTTGCCGTAAAAAATATAACACTAATAAAGTACCTATATGTACTTTACCTACTATTCCTAAGATATGGAACTATTTAGGTAACTTATGCTAATTAGTTTGTACCTAATTTTATCATCGACTACCCATTTAAAGAAAATCCTTTTTTAGAAAATAGTTTATTTTTTATTTATAATTACAATTAAAACTAGATAACAAGAATTAACGACAGGTTCTTCGAACAGTCAATATTATAACCGTTTTATTTAACAACAAAAACTATTATCAAAATAAACTTTGTTTTAATATTACAGGCCATTTGATGTTAAATACAATAGAGGCGTGTGAAATCTTATTTAATTACATAACACAATTTATAAATTTAGTCGATTTGCTAAGCTTCATCTAGCGCGTTGAAACGGACACGCTCTAGTTATATTGACAGTTAGCTAATATTATTTTCCCTTACGCGCCCGCAATAGTTTCGTCAAACGAAAGTTCATGCTCTGACCTTGAGAGCATATATTCAGGCAGTGTAACACCTAAAGCTGCGCTGTAACGCGGCATAGTTTCAGCCCAAAAAGCTCCCTTTGACGAATCGCCGGCGAACTCCTCCGGTGGTGCCACATTTGTTTCATCTCTTATTTCAGCTTTTTCTTCCGCTTCCGAAGCTGCGTCTCTTTTGACTCTGACATTACTCGGTAACAATGATAGAGGATGTGTTGCTGGAGGCACTATGTTAACGATTGGTTTTGTGGCAGAAGTAACTATGGTCTGAGGAGCTTTCTTACGTTTCAATTTCTTTCCATATGTGTTAGTATCGACTACATAAGCAGCCGATTTTAATAAAGGTGCACTCGTTGTGACAGTTTGACTGGCAGCTTCGTCATTCTCTTTAGCTAATGTTGCTGGTTTTGAAGTAAACTCTTTAACTTCTTGATAAGCTAGATGACTGCGCTGAGGAGCAGACTCAGATACGTACATACACTCTTCATTCTTCAATCCAGACTTGTCAATGCATTGAAAGCATGTCATTCCATTTTTCTGTACTTTTTTACAGGTAGATCTGTCTTTTTTCTTAAACTCTGCTAGAACATGTTCTACATCTTTTTTGGGTTCATTGTCTGTGTAAAATCCTGGTAAGGCTTTTTTGTAGTTGTAAGGTTTCACAACTGATTCAGTCTCGTCATTGGGATCATCGCTTTCATCTGCTGCGCGTAAAGCTTCACTAGGTGTAGGTTTGGATTTATGTATGTAATACGCCTTGTACTTCTCGTCAGAGTCGTCGCCTTCTTCACTTTCGTCTCTATAGGGTTTCTGTGACTCGGCGGACGTCAATTTCGCATATTTCGGGTTGCTTTTTTGATCATCCTCTTCATATCTTGCTGGTTTGACCTGTTCAGACTTTTGTTCGTTTTCTGGTTCATCGGGTTCATCGTTACTATCAAACTTTCTTTCTTTGGAGTAAGCGTACTTATTATTTTTAGGTTCTGTGGCGTATGAACATGACTCGTAGTTCCCACCCGTTTTAGGGTCTTTACAACTCATGCATGTCATACCGTCTTTTTTCACTTCTTTACAATTCCCTGGATTTTGTTTTATTTCAGCGGCTTGTTTATCAGATAATTCCTTAATTCTGTCGTAAGCTTTATGATCATAGCCGGAATCGTAATCACCGTAGGGATATTCATAATCTTTCTTCGGGTCTTTTTCTTCAGTGTAAGCACTGTAGCGGTCACTGTCAAACGCTTTGGGTTTGTAACTGTAAGGGTCGTCTTCTTCTTCATCGCTGTGTTTCCTCAAGTTTTGTCGCCTTCCATTAGTGTATCTGCGAATACGAGCGGGGCCTGTAATATAAGTATTAGGCTTGTAGTTCTGATCAGTCTCAATATTTTCGGCACTGCTTACTTCTTCTTTGCGGTATTTAAGCGGATGGGATACTTTGACATTAGTCAATGCAGGTTTAAAATAGGAAGCAACGGAGGGATTACTTTTCAAAGCTGCTAATATTTCTTCTCCTTGTTGGTTTTCTTCCGGCTTATATATTTTATAGTCTGCATCGTGCACCGTTCTGATGTCGTATCGCAAGGGAGCTAGTTGCCCTACCGGCGCATTCGCGTATTGTGGTTGGGGTGGAGCTACCAATCTAGCCGATTTAGGTGGTAGAAAGTTTTGACTTGCAATGGGATTAAAGCCAAAACGTTCCGCAGAAAATATATTAGGTTTCGGCGCTGCCCTCGTTTGTAAAGAATCAATAGAACTACTAACAAGAGTATCGAATAATGCAGGATATTGACTTTTATCTACATTAAGGATTGCAGTCGTGATTGGATTTGAAGCCAGGGATGAAGGGCCTGAAAAGATTAAATAAGCGCAAAGCATTAATTAAAATATATATATAATCTTAAAAATATTGTTATTTTTTATTCAGACTTCATCAACTCACCAGCGTGTCCTGAATCAAATAAAGGGCCAAAATCTAAAGGTTGAACGAATCCCTTTTGCCCTTCTTCAGCAAATACATTTTCACTCAACGTGAAAATTAATAACTGAAACAATAAAAAGAAAATTAATTTCGTTCTACTTACCTACTGATAAGTAGATAGATACAAAAAATAAAAAACAAAAGTATCTCACCAAACACCCTAATTGAAACATCCTGCGGAATGGGTCTCAACCCAGTAGTGCCACTGTATCACTCACTGTTCCTCACAGAGTCGAGTCGTTTTCTTCGTTTGTGTTGAGATGAAAGTACGTGACATTATTGAAATGACAAGGTTTTATAGGCGTCAATATTGCGCAGGTGAAAGATCGGCGCAACCGAGCGCGCGCACCATTCAACCGTGTCTAGGCGGACAATGTCCGCTTGCTCCACCGATATCTGCGCAGACGCGTCAACCTACAGGGCTACCATCGCATCGGCACCTACCACTCCTTCGAAATATTTCACCCAAACAGATACAATTACATAAGTTTAATTATGAAAGTACTTAATTGTTGAAGCTCTATTGCACAGCATTGTTTCTGATTATAGTTTCAACACTTTAATTTTCATTTCAGATTGCTGAGATGGTGGGGTAACTTGAACTAATATCCAAAATGTCTTTATACATACAAAAAGTAAAATCCAAATTATATTAACGAACGAGTGGATAATCAATAATTAAAATTAATAAGAAGAAATAGAGATACATTTTCATTAGATGTGTAAAATCAATGCATATCCATGTTCGCGCCCTCAATGTAATAGCCAATTAAAAAAATACAGGACGATTGAAAAACAGTAGTAATACACTTAATATTGACTTTTATTACATATCACCTTATCAACTATACATAAAATGGATATAAAACGTTTTTTACAGTAATAAATATTGGAATGCATTAAAATATGATATTATTATTATAATTTAACTGGGCACAGATCCTTCTTCGAGTTTTTGTAATAACTGCTGGCATGTGACGTCATCGCTTGATTTTAACGGTAGCAGCATTGACATCTACAACACAGAAAAACTAAAATTAAGAAATGTAGATATTCGTGTAATCATAAAACGACAAAACGGTCCATTTCTTTTTATTACATGTTTTTTTTCTTTATATTTATATTCCTAAGATCACCGAGTACGGGAAGAGAGAGCCTTTAAAGGTCTCATCAGTTCCAGAGCACAGTTCTATCAACGAAGTAAACAATAATCCCAAATTCCCAAGGTATTAGTCGAAACGGGAATATCGCTGGAAATTAAAAGTCGAAAAAATTAAAAGAAAATAGTCTTACAGCAAGTTTATTGTTAGAATCTTGTCGTTTCTGCGCCAACATCCATAGATTCGCAGCCAAACTAGCCATGGGCCGTTTCTGCAAATTTCCTTTTCTTATTACCCTCCAAAACAGTTCTAAAGCGAGATTGTATTGTTTTTTCGTCTCCTTGTTATCGCTCAAAGCTTTCAACACCACGAGAATTTCTTGACAAATATTTGTCGCGTACTTCTCTATTATTTGTATGAATTCCTCTTCTGATCCATACAACTTATCGTTTGATAGAACTGCAATAGAATATGACTTTCAAATTCAAACGTTGCTATGTAAATAAACACTGTACCTCATTGTTTATATTCTCGCTTATAAATAACAAATGTTTTGATCATTTTCAATTAGAAAACACGTCTCATAGGCGCTGAACAAATTTGAAAGGTCAGCCTATGTCTATTATAAATAGACATAGGCTGAATCCATGATGACCTTCCAATCCGAAAACTTAACACACTGCTAAAGAAGTAAATTATTTATATTAAAGTCACCTGATTCAACATGATAACAATATTCTTCTTGAGTCATTTCACAGAGTAAATCTAACAAATGTATGAGAGTCATATAGTACAGTGGGTCGGTCTTCTTCCAATGTATTCGCTCCATTGTTTTTATAAACCCACTCAGAATGTACGCCTTGCAATTACTGTCTACATTATCCTAAAAGAAAAAAAAAGAAAAATACTTGATTTTAGTTAGAATAAAATTAATTAAATGAACACAAAGAAAGTCTCTTCGCCTAAGAAACAAGAAAAATCTTATTAGACATTTTATTCACTTAATTTTTAATGGGCGTTTAAACTTAAGTATTAGTTTAGGTAATAAAAATATGAAAAATATTGCCTAGATTAAATAGGAAACTAAAAAGATTCCTCGATCAACTTACTGGTAATATTAGCAAAGTGGATAAAAAGTTTGACATGATCCCCGCCACTTTGAGATGAGTAGGTTTTTTCTGACCATCTTCCATTATAAATTCAGGTATGTCCGGTATCAATCCAATCAAAGCTTTGAAACACGCTTCGGCTGCAATTTTAAATTTTGACTTTATTTTCATGTCTTTAAGGATTCAAATTCAATAATCGAAAAGTGGATAAGAGCTTACAGCCACATATTAGTGATGAAAGGGCGTAACAAAAAGTGACTTTTAATTTCATTAGAGTGTCTGTCGAGTCTTTTCAGAGCGCACGTAAAACCATCTGTCCCTGACAGTTGTGAGGGGTAGTCAGAGCCCTCAAAAGTCCATTTACCTTAACCAAATAATGTTTTTTGGGTTGTGAGGATCTGATAACAGTCGCGTATACTGTTTAAACTTCAAAAACCGACTCCAATTATACATAGGATAACGGTTTGGAAGAACTGAAATTGATGCGAAGCAAAGTGTATGTTATAATGACCTTGTCCAATACAGTTGTTGAGTAGCGCCACCTGCCCCGAGAGCAGATATAGCTGCGCTTTGGCGAGCGCGCAGCGCAGCGACGGCACCGTCACGAAGCAGTAGGCGGCGCACGCGCGCGGCAACCACCGACCAGACGATGAGCGAGCGCGCACTGATACTGCGTTTACAGCCTGCACACAACATCTCATGTGCTAAATATGGTACATTGGCATCGAAGCTTTTTTTAGTAAATGTGGTCGTCATAACGAAGATCCGCTTGGCGACACTACTTTACAGATTTGATACCCTACGCTTGCATCTTGCTTTGTGATGGCGGCTCTACATTAGTGCCGCGAACAGGCGTGAACAATTGTAGATGGTTTTCACGGGGTTCGCGTATAGAGCATGTTCACAGCAACGTAGAGCTACCCTAGCAGATATTTTTAATAAGCGACGATTAATATAAACAACGTTTAACGACTTACATGTACTAAAGTAACTAGCACAGCATCAAGTTTGATGAAGGACGATCTGCATTCCACGTAGAAGTTCAATTGTTGCTCCAAATCGTCATGGTATGTCACGGCTTGAATGAACTTGTTTATGAGATCGCTACTAACTTTGACTTCATCATCTACAGTTACTGCACTGGAAAAATATGAATTGTTTATAATACTGCTAATCTATACTTTAAGAGGCAGTTTCAATTTCATCACAAAGATTGTTTTGAATTGAATTTGTTTGAACACCATAATCTTAGGAACCACTAATCATTATAATGACTTAGTTATACGCGAATTTAATTAAAGCAATAAGCTACTACCGCCTTAATAAAAATATAAGAAATTATTTACTTGATAGACTCATGAAGAATACAAGAGAGTCTCATGAGACTCGAGATGATAATATGATCTTCAATATGTACAGAGTTAAATCTTGAGAAGAATATTGATAGCACCGTTTTAGCCATCAAAGTGCGCGCATTTGAGGTTTGTACCAACTCGATTAGCGGCATGAATGCGTCCTGTAACATAGATATAGTTTTAATTATGTTTAAAAAACTAATTTAAAACCATAATTTTGTTACCATCATAAATATTTCTTCAACATCCGGAACACATTTCAACATTCTCTTTATGACGAATAAGAAGTTTCCAGAGAATTCGTCCGCCGATTTGCCGCATTTTATCATGTAGCGTATTGTGCCGCGCAGTAGCACGTTTACGTGTTGAGTCTACAAATATAAAAAATAAAAACCAAGTATAGCTTAAAGATTGTTCCAGATTTATATTTGTTAATTGTGAATAGCATCATCATCATTAGGCAATGAATCTATATTCAGACTATGATCTTATGATCTGACTATTGACATAAAATTAATACCTATTTTCTTTGTAAATATTCGACACAAGGGCGATACTATAATATTCAAATAAGTGTGCCCAGCCTAGTTTCTGATACTCTGCATAAATCTAGTTAAGGATCAGTAATAATAATATATTACTTATATGAGTTTAATGTGATTGATTGTGTATCAAATTATTAACAACAATAGCGCATCATTACCGATAGATGTGTGCAGGCGAATTGAAGCCAAGGTTCCAATACTTGTAAGAAATGTGTTGTAGAACGCATATTGCTGGCAATCTTCCAAAACGTTTGTATTAAAGATTCCGACGCCATTTGCCGGTAGGATTCCGCTTTGCACATGTGTTCCCCAAGAGATGCCAACACTTCGTTCAATAATACTGAAATAATTTAACCTATTGTTTTAACTAGAACTGACACATTAATATTCTACGGCAACATGACACCCAAATGTTTTCTATTAACCAGGCATTATCTATGAGACACCATCAAGGAACGATTTACATACCCATTTTCTCTGCTGAATTCTGAATAATTTCGGAGATTGTTGATGATTTCTTTATGATACTATTCGAATCGAAAGAAGATAAGATGCAACAAAGTAGTAACTCACTGAAAAGTACCACCCATAATTAATTATAATTTACGACATTTGTATAATTATTATTTAAAAAGACCTCATTATAACTATACTTACTTGTTCTCCATTTTATCACACAACGCAAGGAGTTCTTCTAACAATGTCAATTTACATTTATTAGAATTCAAAGTTCCGTACAGTAACCAATCAACTGCGGGCATGTAAAGACCCAGGTACTTATCAAGGGTCAACAGTTGAACCTCATAATGTTTCTTCATCATTACATGGAAAATCTATTAAAAAATAAACTTATTATACTTATATTTACGATAATTTAGTTATTAATATAAGTACATATTAACAAAATTTGATACATATGATAAACTACTAAAATAGATAAGTAAATAAAGAAAGTATCTATAGTATTGGTCTGTGAAAACCCGCAGCAGTAAAAAGGATGTTACTTGGGCTGGAGGCAAACTAGGCAGGTTGATTCTGGTTTATTCAATGTGACAGACAAACTTATACTTTATTAGTACCTAATAGTGACATTTTTTTTCGAAATTAATCAAACAATTCACCTGCTGATAATCTTCAATAAACTCCTTTAGGTTACTGTAGAAGAACTCCTCACTTTCTTTTCCTAACAACTTGGAAGCAACTCTGCACAAATATAGTCTCAAGTAAACAGCTACTAAGGGATTGCCTATACCCCTAATCATGGTGGTAAGTCGTGTTATCGCCGGTTTTATTTCATCTTTAGATATGAACACGTAACATTTCAATAAGGACATCTCCATATACAACCGCGGCAGTAGTTCCCTGATTGACGCCATTTTATACATCCAGTTCTGACATGTTTCTTTGGCTGACTCAGGCACTTCTTTGGAATCTATGTCCATTATGTTTTTTATTACTCTTTGTCTGAAACATTTAATTTTGTGTTAATTTAATTATTGTAAGTCTTCTTCTTACAACTCAGTCTAGGCGTAAGCTGAGACGAAGGCCGCACAGGGCAGAGCAGGCACATGCGACGCAGACATCTGTCTGTCCTGCTCTCTATCGTGACGTTCCATGCTTTACAAAATCTGCGTCGCCTGCGTCTCAGCATACGCCTAGCCTTATATTTATAAATATGAGGTTCAGATAAATTGAGCAGCTAAACCGCCAAAGTAGTTACTTGACCTCAAAAGTAGTAATAAGACTGACAGGCATTGCTTTGCTGAGCAAACCTCTAGCTGAAATTGTGAATTTCAATACTTCTCCAAATATAAGTTTAATCATTAACTAAATGTATATTAATATTTACATACACACCCAAAACTTCTCTGCTTTAGTCTGTCGAATACTAAATTTCCAAATGTGTCCAATATATCAGTTATAACAACGAATTTGCTTGGGTAGAACTGCATCACTCTGATATCGGACAACATTTTTGAACATTGTATCCCAATTTTAAATGCTTTTACTCTCTGTTCTGTTGCCCATGCCTTAAAAAATAAATGCACACATAGAATTGCAACTTTGGCAACTATTTCATTAAAAAAATAGGTATTGAATATAATTTATATTGACAAAAGTTGCCATTAGTAAATAAAAAATAAATATTTACTTTTTTAATTTCCTCGTTAAGCATATTAATTTTCGTCATATACTCTTGTTGACTCAAACCAATTGTTTTTCTCACGGAGCTCTCATCGAATTCATCCAATTGTTCCAATCTGTGTTTCACCTTCTCATTGAGATTTGATACCTGTCTAATAAGAGCTGAAAAAGAACTAACTTAAAAGAAAAAAAAAACAAAAAGATAAAGAGCATAGATTAGTATGTTATATTTGAAATAATATTATATGAACTGGTATGAAGTTCAATGAAGAATAAATAAATAAAAATATGCTTATGAACAAAAGACTACTTTTTTAATTAGATTCATATTATTAAAATACTTACTTTTCTCACCGCCAGGTAAAAAACTACTAACTATAGTCAACTTTTCAACAGTAGTGAATTTGTTTAATATCATTGTTCTCTTTGTGTTCCATGTTCTAGAATAATTTGTGACTTCATCAATGGGCTCAAAAGGGATTGAATCCTATTTAAAAAAATAACCATATTTTTATGATGATAAACATAAAATAAATATTTGCCTAAAAAACAGTGTATTAATATGTATTAAAAGACTTGATAAGGAAATAAATTGCTGGGTTATTTTTTGAATGAAAAGACCTTTCATTTCCATAATAACCAATCAAATTCTACATCTACTTTCTAACTAAATATTTATTTAAGTATGTGGAGTGCATCTTGTTTCTTTTCTTTGTAAATACTTACTTCATCTTTATCCAGCTGTCCAAACTTCAGCAATGGATCAGCTTCCTCAAAACCTGAACTCCATTTGTTTAACTGATCCATAAAGGATTTGCTAGGGTTTTCAATCTGAAAATTTAATAAATTACCTATAGATTTTATTGTTTATACTAAACTTTGCCCAGCAGTGGAACAATACATGTTAAATAAAAATACTATAGATAACAATAATTAAATGTTGTTTAGGTAGTAAATATGAATAATTAATACAAATAGTACTTATTGATTGCTTTGCAGGTGTTACTGTATCATTTTTTCACAGTACTTGACCCTAACTAGGTTTATCAGGGTTAACAGAAACTACATATTACAAAAACGAATAAAAATATATATTCATTCGGACACACAGTCAGTAACACATTTGTAAATTACAAAAATATACTTACAATTTGAACTTTTAATGGGTGATTAGATACTTCAAATGATGGCATTTTTTTATTAAGAGATTTTGATCTCTTACTAGCAGACCTGGAATTTGTTAAAGAAAAAATATTACTTTTAATGTGAACCGGCAATCACATAGGTATATTAATATAAGTATTTTTAATTTGTAATCTATGAATACAAATTAATCACATAATTTTGAGATCACAAAATGTATGGGTTGCAGAACCGGCAAGATGTATTTATGTGTATGTCTGTATGTAAAGTGTACAGATCTTTAAATTTAAATAAGGGTTTAAAATATTTTAACAATAACACAACTTACCACTCATAATAACTAGGCATGTTAGAGGTTGATGTTAACTGATCTAAAATATATAAAAATATTTAAAAATCTCGAAATGTATGTGTACCTATTAAAATTAATTAATTAATCTTGTAAATCATATTGAAATTAGTTTAAACTCACTATTTATTTTATTCAAATGAATTAACTTACTTTCTTATTGGAATTAATATTTTAGTAATTATTTGAATGACATAATATAATTTTGAAAATACGGTGACTGTAATGTTTATTTGTTTCTTGAATTTCAATTAATTATAAAAGGCGTTTTTGATGGCGGCGTTTGTGTTGTGAAGGAATTGAATGAAAGAAATTTTGATCGAATTATTGACATTTGTGACAGATATGACAGGCAGCTGTTCAGTGAAACATGAGTGAAACAGAATGACACTGAAATTGACATCAGTACCCATATTTCACTCGATATTCATATACTATTGGTCCTTTGATACAAATGGTCCAAAGTCCAAGCTAAGGACGTAGTCACTCGACATTATTTTATATGATGCTATCAGGTGTTTGATGTACAAAGTTTTATAATTTAAAGAAGGTGAAACTGCGTGAAAAAAGAAGTACTTAATACATTATTCTAAAAGGAGGTCGTGAAGCCTACTAGACAGACCTTTACCCTTTTCGTATGGGCGGTATTTTAAGACCTTTTTTAAGACCTATGACTTCTATTAAAGCATTGTAAAAAAAGAAATATGTTATTTGATATTTTACATAAGTAAGGGCCCACTGTACTTATTTATAAGCTTAATACAAACAAAAGTAGTAAAAAACTAGTTGATTTGCTTAATATTTAAAAGTATAGGTAAGTAAATAAAATTGTTACTAAGTATATCTTATTGGATAAATTGTATTTATTACGTTTACTGTGATTTGAGATATTGTACTGTGCATACATCTTTATTAATTATGGTAAAACATATCAAGGTCATTATCAATACCAACTCATACCTACACAAATAGCATTTAATACGTCACGGCGAGGAGGTAATTCAGTATGAATCAGTTGTACGACGACTATGTCGTGCGTCTAAGGTCGTGCGGTTCATGTGTTGCGTGACCATGTTACGTACTGTGCACCACGTGTACTCCATCAAACAACCAATGATTTAATGTGTATAGTACCAAATTGGCTTTTTTCCAGCCAACATACCTACTCACTTCCTAGTTTTGTTTCAAAATTCCTACACATGCGAAGTTCTTAACAAGAGTTTTGTGCTTACATAAGAATATTTATTATTAAATCAATTTCAAACACCATAAAATGACGGTATACAGTAAATACGTCAGAAATCCGTTTAAAAAATACCCTTTACTAAGGGGTATGGGTTCCTATGCTTTCATCTGGCCCCTATCAAGTGTAATCCAACAAACATTTGAAGGAAAAAACATTGGTAAGTTTTTATAAGGATAAAGAATACCATTAAATAACTTAGTTACTGTACTTACTGTATTTTATCGTAACATTGTGTTTTAACCGACTTTATAAAAAGAGGTTTTGATTTTTGATATTTAATAACCTGCATTGCTATGTGTTACTGTTACAGAATTAAAATTAATTATGTATTCAAAATAATTTATGATGCTTTTATACAAACACGAGTATTGTGTAACATTGAAATTGCTATACTTATTTAACTATTGTTCTGCCAGAAATAATTGCCATTTATTAGTTTTCATAGCTTGTTTTTTTTTACTATAGTATTAAGTATGTTTATGTATACTAACTTAATAATATTATCTATCGTAAATTGAAATATTTACGTAGGTATCTACTTATATTAATGTTTACGCCTTTTTTATTTATCTTTACAGAAAATTATGATTGGTGGAGATGTGCCCGATATGGTGTATATGGTTCATGTTATGTAGCCCCTACACTATACAGTTGGCTAACTATTGCTAACATTATGTGGCCGGGGCAATCGATTCGCGCTGGACTTATCAAGGTTTGTATAAATTTTCTATTGATTCTATAATTTATTAGGTGTGGGGACATTCTGGTAGTTTACAGTTTGTATACCTACTTTGTAATTAATATTGATCGTAAAAATAAAAAAATACGTTACGCAAATTACGAGCTTAGTTAGGGGTCAGTTACTATAAAGAGATGATGTAGTGAATGATTATGTTATGTTATGTTAAATTAATTGTCCATATACAGGGTGACTGGATGAATTTATAAAGTAAGTACAATGTGGGGTAAACTACAACCATTAGAACCATTTAGGTGAAAAATTACCAAGAATATTACTTTCATCCCTAAATTAAAAAAATAAAACAGTGATTGCACTGATAAAGCGATCACACCAAAACCAAAGTCCTGACTGTCGCTTTTACACCTACCTAAGACGAGGAGGACGAGTTACGAATTATAAAACACGTTAATTAAACTACAACGACATACATTCTATAACGTTTATCGTTTAGTTAGAAATCTATTTATAGTAGTAATAAAAATAGTGCTTTAGTGTTCGATAGCCCAGTTTTGTTTTTACTGTAATTCGATCTCAATTATGAATAAGTGTTTTATGAATGAATTTTAAAAATAATCCGATTAAATATATTATAAATATACTTAAATACTTACTTAATCTTTATTTATTATTTCAGACATTTGTAGAAACATTAACATATACCCCGTTTGCGATGTGCAGCTTTTACTTCTTCATGAGTTTATTAGAAGCAAAGCAATTTAATGAAGCTGTCGATGAAGTTAAAACTAAGTTCTGGCCCACATATAAGGTAGGTCACCCAATATTTATTCAATTAAGTACATATAACTGAGTCCCACAAATTCGGGAGGGGGGGGGGCGATCCCCCGCCCTGAAGTGTGTGACTGTGGCTTTATTTGTCTACCTTTATCCATATTACACTTCTAAGTTTACGCCTTAATATTTTTTAATATACTTACCTACTTAGTAATGAATAACTATTTTGTTTTCAGGTGGGTGCTTCTATTTGGCCAGCAGTAGCAATGTTTAATTTTTGTGTCATACCACCTAGGAATAGGGTACCTTTTATAAGTGTTTGTAGCTTAGTTTGGACATGCTTCCTAGCTTATATGAAACATTTAGACAAAGAAAAAGTTGAAATTGTGGCTAAGGCAGGTCATGTTCAACTGCTTAAAATGAACAAATAGTATTAAATTAGTATTGCTACGTATATAACATGTATAGAAATACGCGCATAACGACTGGGCTCTAGTTAGGTGTATCATGAGCCAGTTGTAGCAATAAATAACTTTTTGGGTAGACATTCAGCATAGTATTCTTGTTGATATGAGCCAGCAATTCAAAGAAGTATTATAATTTAAATAAAATATACAACATTTAGGAGTAAGTAGAAAAATATATTATTACATAATAAGTAAGTAATTTATTAAATAATGTAAACCAAGTAATAATTTATCACTTGATGACGACGAATCTTTATAGTGCTACTAGATAGGTAGGTACATAATTGTTAAAAATATCCTTTAAAATGAAATAAAAAGAAAAATATTTTCAAAACAGCATTACAATTTATAAAGATATTCAATAAACAATAAAACTGTTTGCATGAAAGTCACAGTCACGGTGTTACGATAACAGTCATACAAGGCACCTTTATTAATTTTAGGCGATTGGCATGTTAATGCGTACGCTTTAGTTATTATGGTATACTACTTTAAATTGACATTTATGATACAATAAGCCTTTTATTATATTCGATTACATTGAAGAAGCGAAAAATCCTATGTACGACAAAGCGCAATACACAAAAAGCCACATCGTGCCTTTAGATCATGCGGATGACATGCGTCCGCGCGTGCAAAAAACTATTTTTATAATGTAAATTATCTGCGATATGTACTTTGTGATATAACATAGTCCTATTTGTTATTTTTATTATATGTTAATAAAGTTATTGATAACAAATATTTCTATTAATTTTATACCCAAAGAAAAAGGAATCATCGCCCTAAGGAGATGTTTGGGAATAAACTGTTTATATCATGGCCACGCGTATACAGTGTAATTTTTTCAAGCAGGCGTGGTTAACTAAATTCGATCCTTAATTAAATAGCATAGCATGCATAGTAATTGATTTTGAAATACATTAAAACTACAGCGTTGCATTTTTGTCAAATCAATGCTTCGGGCCAATAATCGAACCATCCTTTATCACACCATCTGATAGTGTGTGTAGTGACTATTAAGGTGCAAATTCTGGTACTTCAAGGATCAAATACCCTGTATATGTACCATAATCATCAACACATACATATAGTGAAACACAACCGCAAAAACGACACCAAAGCCTTTTCTAGACCATTGCACTCGCCCCATAAACCATTTGGGACTACTAATCCCCTCCACAAGCTGACCCACTCAAAGGACCAACGCGATGTTCCATCGTTATTTGTGCGACGTGATCACGTGATTGATTTTTAATTTAATAGATTATACCAATGCAATATAGTCTGTGGGTTGTTTGACACTTTTGACATTTGACTTGACTGTTTGTTGACATTGACAGAGGGAGGGATGATATGATAGGGTCGATCGGTCGGACACGAAAGAAAATATAGTTTTGAAGAGATTGATTTTTGTTACATTTGTTTTTTGTGTGTTTAACAAGTCCTAAAATGTGAAGCTGATAATATAAATACATGTAAATTACCTTTTATCATATCTTATAATGTCTGGCAACTCATTACTATTTTCTATCAATAATGAGGGAAAAGTTTATGCCCTGTCGACCAGTGGATCATGCTGGAGAGAATTTATGTATTTAGGTTTGGAGTTCAAAACGTTATCAGCGATTCCACATTTCTTATGGGCCGTCGGAGGTGACCGACAAATCTACCTACATGTTCATGGTTTAGAAATACCTATCCGAGTTAAAGAGGAATCATACGAAAACGAAAGATGGTTACCTCTAGAAGGATTCAGTGGAAGGCTTTTGCCAACAGACAGATATCACTTTTCGTCTCAAGATGGCACAAAAGACAGATCTATTGATCGCATTAGATTACCATCTATGGCGTGGCAATGGGAAGGCGATTGGCAATTGGAACTTACATTAGATGGTCAACCGTTAGATCACGATGGCTGGAGCTACGCTCTGGATTTCCCTGCGCAATTTGGACCTTCAAAGCAATGGAAATCTTGTGTAAGAAGACGAAAATGGATTAGATATAGGAAATTTAGTGCTATGAATTCCTGGTGTGCTATAGCTCCTCTGCATAAAGATCCCACCCAAGAACCCTTTATAGACGTGAGTATCGGCGGCAACCAAATACCTTACGCATCTCCAGGCACGCTTTGTGTTTGGGCCATCACAGCACACGGGAGGGTTATGTATAGAGCCGGTGTCAGTACTAGTGCACCTGAGGGTTTAAAATGGATAAACATAAGCATTCCACCTAATTGTGATATCAAACAAATATCAGTAGGCCCTACTGGATTAGTGTGGGCTCTACTATGGACTGGAAGAGTTATCATTAGAAAAGGTATTACTAAGGATTGTCCCACTGGGGAGTCTTGGCTGGAGGTTAAATCTCCCAATGAAACAAAACTTATGTCTATTTCTGTTGGTTACAATGTGGCCTGGGCAGTAAGCTCTGATACAAGGGTATGGTTCAGAAAAGGAATAGATGGAAATACTTCAGGCACTTCTGAATCTGCTGCTACTGGAAGTGGTTGGTTAGAAATTACAGGAAACATGACACAGGTATCTGTGGGAGTTAATGACCAAGTTTTTGCTATTGGAGAGACAGACAAAAATATTTATCTAAGAAGTGGCATTACTCCATCTGAACTTACGGGCAAGAGGTGGAGAAGGGTACAAGCCAATATGCAGCTCAGTAGAACATCCAGCTCAGCCAGTGTTGTATCATCTTCTAATGCCAAACATCATAGTCTGACTACCCTAAGTGAAACAACTGTAGAAAGGAAATCTCATATTCACTTGCACAATTCTTGGGAGGAATCTCATTCAGCTCCTATTGAGCACACATTACCTATTAAACCGCAAAAAGAAAGTCGCCCCAAAGGAAATATTAATTTAGAAAATATAGATCTCACAGGAAAAAGTTATGAGACTACATTGAAAAACCCTCGAGCCTGGAGCCCAGTGAGGAGTGTTGGATCAGTAGTAGGAATGGAAGCACAGCCTGATAGTGATAGCAGTGTGTTTGATGTTGATTCTGGCATGTTTTTTGATGATGAAGTGAGTCAAACGGCTTGGGGAACCTGTGACACTACTTGGGCATTTGTTGAAGCTGGTGCTTGCAGCATAGATGTCATGCAAGTACCACATTGGTTCACAGACTCTCAAAATGTGCACAACACAGACCTCACTGCCAAATGGCGAATTGAAGTATTAGCAAACTTAAAACAAAGAAATTGTAATTTAAATGTGGACCTTTCCAACTATGGAGTAGCAGTTGAAGAGAAAGGATGGACACGGAGCTGTGAAGCAAGATTGGTTAACTCTAGTAATGTACTTGAAGACTGTATCTTATCTCTTTATTGGAATGATTTGGAAAATACTGGAACACTGTCAGTCTTTCAACCTGATGGAACTATAAAATTCATTCTCAATTTAGGTGAAGTAAACAGTGTATTTTGTATATCAGAACCTGGTAGCCCTCGAATAATTTTATCAGTACCAAGACAAAATAAAAGTTCAATAAGAATACAGTTCAACACAGAAATGGAACAAGAAGAATGGTTGGGTGTTCTAGTAGATGTAACCGCACAAGTTAACAATCTCACAAGCAAACCTTCAGTGAACTCTGTTTGGGCCATCACTACCTCTGGAGATGTTTTGAACTGGGACCCGATGCCTGCTAGTGTAAACTCAATCAAAAATGGAAAGTACACAAAGGAAATACCAGTTTTTGGAAAAGATATGATACCAGGGTTTTCAACAAATTTAGATAATAATTTCCCACCAGGAAGTTCAATAACAATATCTGGAATATTGTTGGATGAGATAATCAGATTTCATATTAACTTGCAAGGTCCTGAGGTGAAAAAACAGAGACACAAAGTAGAAACAGATGTAACTGAAATACCCTTTCATTTTAATGTCAGATTTGATCAAAATACTGTTGTGTGTAATACAAAAATATTTGGAAGTTGGGGAGCTGAGGAAAGACATGACCTAACATTAGCTAGAGGTCAAGAGTTTACCCTTACAATAATATGTGACAAAGAAGTTTTTAATGTTCTATTAAACAATAAGCATTACTGTTACTATGAGCACAGATTATGCCCTGAGAGTATAACATCAGTGTCAGTGAAAGGCGCTTTAAAATTGTACAGTATGGAGTATTCAACAAACAGTATTATAATAGGTCCAGACGAAATGTACTGGCGGATGATGGGAGGCTATTTACGAAGGGTTGAATGTTCCCAAAATGGAGTGGTTTGGGGAATATCACATGATCACCGCGTTTGGGTTTACACAGGGGGCTGGGGAGGTGGTGTTCTTAAAGGTAAGATTACAGCATTACCCGTTTATTCCTCTAATCTGTTTAATCCTCATTTCCTAACTAAATAAATATGAAAGTACCTCTCTCTGTTTGTTGCGGTTTTACGCCAAAACTACTGAAGCGATTTCAATAAAATTTGGTACCGAGATAGAGCTTAAGATAACACATACATAGACATAAGTTACATTTTATCCCAAATTTTTCACGGGATAAGATTTCGCGTGGGTAAAACCGGGGAGTGCCACGCCGCGCCGTGTTCATTCATTAGGTACCTATTATTTTTTTCATTGTACAGGAGTGGGAAGCAAAGACGGCATACATGCTATAACAGATACTCAAACATATTGTGTTTATGAGAACCAGCGCTGGAATCCTCTTTCTGGATACACTTCGACAGGTCTGCCCACAGACCGGTATATGTGGAGTGACGTCACAGGCAAGCACAAGAGGACTCGAGAACATACAAAGTTACTCAGTCGACATTGGCATTGGGTATGTATGTAACTTTGTGTAGTAAAAACTTCTATTGTGCGATTGTAGGGGAAAAGCATTATAGGTCGCGTCACGTAAGACTTCGACTTGCTCTTGAACTATTTCGCTGAATTAGGTATTTAAAATGAGTTTTCACTTCTGTCGGCAGGAGATTTTGTACATTAATGTAATATATTTTAGATTTCAGAATGGATGATCGATTACAACACTCCTGGTGGAGTCGATAGCGATGGATGGCAGTATGCGACAGATTTCCCAACTCCGTACCACGGCAAAAAGTTATTTACCGACTGTGTACGTCGACGGAGATGGTACAGGAAAGCACAAATAAACACTGAAGGGCCGTGGGTACGCGTCGGGAACACTGCTCTATTAGATATATCTTTATGGGTAAGTTGATAGTAGTGAAATAACTGAAACTCTATAAACCACAGATCATGCCCGTCAGACATCCGTCCTACCTAACGTATTATATGATTTGTAACTAAGCTGGCTGAGCTTAGCTTAATATGGAATATATTTTCCTTACATATTGTATTATCAACCAATACAATTTTGCGTTTACTATTAATTACAGGGAACCGAAAACGAGGTGACTGCATGGGCAATAACTATAAGTGGCGATGCTATCTATCGTACAGGAGTTACGGCTTCGGTGCCATCGGTACGTATTATTTAAAATATGTAGGTACTATAAACTTTTATAACATCGTGTAATAGATCCATTATATTAACTAACTAATCTATTTTAGGGCCTGCATTGGGAACACGTAAACAGTCCTCAAACATTGATAGCTATAAGCACTTGTGATAACGTCGTGTGGACCGTGGGCCGTAAGGGAGAACTTTATTACAGAGAAGATATTACCAAAGAAAACCCGGGTGGATCCAATTGGAAACTAATAGAATCGCCAAAAATGGGATATCCGCACTCACATAAAACTTTAAGCGTAAAAATGGTCTCGTTATCGAATAATGCAGCTTGGGTGATATTATCAAATGGATATCTGGCAGTTAGAGCTAATGTAACCAAAGAACAACAAGATGGATCTGAATGGAAGTATTTAACAGGTAATGCATACTACTATAAATATATCAGTCAAAATCAATTGCAGAATGACGGTAAGCACATCATTCCGAAATTTCTGAACAACCTCACCTATTTTTGACTGTGACTTTTGTAAAATTGGGAATTATTTCACCTATCAGATGTTGTGCTGTGGCGAATTGTTGACAAATAATTATGCTTGTTGTTTACAGATTGTGAAGGTATGACTTATAAACATGTGTCTTGTATGGGCCACGACGTATGGGCGGTATGCTCAGATGGTACATTGCAGCGTAGACTGGGAGTGACGTCAGAGAATGTCGTCGGTACTGCCTGGCAATGTATCATGACTGGAGCCCTAGTACACGTCACAGTGAGGGGAAGATCTTAGAAATGTATAAAGCTTGCCTATTGAATACGATCTCTTAAAATAAAGATGCCAACTGATGCTACAAGTATTATTTTGTCACGATTTTTTCAATGTTGCTATTTTATTGTAATTTATATTTACTTTGGTCATGTTTAATTAAAAAAATGTATTACTATTTTAGCTATTGTGATAAATCTTAATTAGGTCTAGTCATTCCAATTATACATTTCCAAACTTAATGTTGTCGTCGCTGAACTAAGTATATAATTTATCTTAAGCTTTTAAAACGAATTATTTAAAATAGATCAAACAGTCTTTAAAAATAAAGTTGTTTTATTATAACCAATAAAAATCTTACCCCACACTTTTTCTACCAAACTCTCTCAATTATGACACTGTCGTCGTAGCATCAGCCCATGATGTCGTAGAATCGACCACTGACGTCGTAGCATCATCCACTGCGGTCGTAGCATCAGTCACTGTCGTCGTAAAATCAGTCACTGACGTCGTAGCATCAGCCACTAATGCATAGAGGTATTATACATAGAGTAGGTAAGGCATACGGCTGCCTGTAAGCGGAACCTCCGATGGTTAGAAAGAGAGAGAAGATCGCGGTTCCCTATTAGTGTACAAACATTTGTGCCGTTAAACGAATAACCGCGATCGTCTCTCTCTTTCTAACCGAGGGACAACTGGAGACCTGGATCCCTTGCTCTATGTATTATACCTCTATGTACTAATGTCGTAGAATCAGTCACTGTCGTCGTAGAATAAGTCAATGACCTCGTAGCATCGGCCACTGACGTCGTAGAATCAATCACTGACGTCGTAGCATCAGCCACTTTCGTCGTAGCATCAGCCACTAATGTCGTAGAATCAGTCACTATCGTCGTAGCAACAGCCACTGACGACGTAGAATCCGTCAATGACATAGTAGAATCAGCCATTGATGTAATAGGTATCAGTCCCAAACGAAGAAATAAGTTGGGTTTTCACTTCGATTTCATTGAAACAAACTACCTAACCTCACTATTGTAATATTAGATGCATGACTTTCTCTGATAGTTAAAAAATAAAGGTGTGATTATAATGTTAATAGGAATAAAACAGCGAATTTATCCCGAACACGACTTTTATTTCTATTTAATATCTCTTTACAGCAAATAATCTAATTCATATCTCAGGAAATGATTATTGGGATCATTTTGAATTCTTGGGTACCCGGCGACCAGAGCGTCTTGACCTCCGATATACAGTGTGTTATAGATTTTCCAGTACACGTCACGGACTTTTCTTGCTGGATGAAACAAGCCCTGAAAGTAAATAAATAGTTAGTGTCTATAAAACTTAATTACCTTTAGACCAGAAAGGTCACCCTACAAGTGCTTTGGAAAGAGAGAGAAGGTAAAGGAACTGAACTTTTGATCTAATACTTAAAAGAAACATACCTGTAAAGCATACTGCAATATTTTAACTGGTCCAAGAGCCACTCTCATGCCTTCAACGGCATCCATGAAAGCTTGTACCAAATGTGGCGAAGTCTCGAATATGTTTGGCCAGACATGGTTCAATAAATGGACGAGAGCATCTTCACATCCAAATCCGTACACTCCTAAGGCCATGTGTTTTATAGCAGCACAAGCTGTTTGACGATGCACGAGATCTCTGGAAAGTAAAATGATTTTATTAACACTTTGATTTTGTTAAAATGACATTTAACATTTTTATCTTAATATGTTTTTGTGTGTGTGCGCGTTTATGTGTTGTGTGGTGTTGAGTGAGTGTGTGCGAGAGTGCGCGCGTGTGTGTGAGCTTAGTGTGATTACTGATGATTACCTGTCCATAAGAGCATCCTCAAGCAGAGGACATACAGCATAAATATAATCTTTTCCCATTTCTCCAATATATTCAAATAAGAACGACAGTGACTTTAGAACACCATTTTGAACATTCAATTCAGGAACTCTGTATTCATTCATTAAAGCTGGCAATACTGTGAATGGTGAACATGTTTCAGCTACAATAGCTATGGCGACTGTTGTACAAACCCTGTAAAACAAATTCAAACATTAATCATACACATTTTACAGAATAATTTTATATTTTCTAATATTCAAAACCTTACCTGTTTTGACGTTCTTGTACTTTCAGGTTGTTGAGTAAAGTTGCCAGTACGTCGTGAGGACCGATGGCTTTAGCAATGTAACCAAATGTGTTGACGGTCGCTCTTCTAATAGCTTTTTTGTGCGCTTTCAATAACTCCAAGAGTTCGAAACATATCCTCATCCATTCCCTGGCTGACACAAATTCGGGACCTCTGTCAGCAATACGCCCAACTAAGTCTATACAATTTTCTTGAACCTTTTCATGTCTGAAAAATAAAACAACAAAATGAATAAAGCAAACTATACAGAATTTGGTTTGTGTTGTGTGAATAATTGTGTAACTTTATGGGTAACACACACACAGAGTACAAAATAATAATCAGAACAGAAATATTACCTGTTTTTCAAAATAGGGGTCAATCTTGGCAGAAGATCTTTTATTGGTGGTGTCATTTTTGTCATTCCTATAACATTGACTATAGCCTTCAGGGCACCGAGAATAGAACCCAGTACTTCAGGGTACTCTTCTCCTAGGTACTCGTAAAGAACGACTCCAAGATGTCCCATTAGTTTTTCCTGTAAAAGCAATATAAATTAATAATTAAATATAAACAATTCCCAACATAATATTAATCAAAAATGTTATTATACTGACCTCTTGGCATGTCTTCATGACAACAGCGATTCGCGAGATAAGGTCAGCAGCTTGTTGACGAACTTTCGCAGACTTATTGTTCATTCTCCAAAGAATAATACCACAGATTTGTGGTAAATATGGCTTCACACGTTTACCGAGCTGATTTACAATTGTGCCGAATCCATTCAACATGACGACATCCTGAAGCATGAAATAAAGTTATATGTTCATATTTTTTACTCTAGGGTAGGGATTCGACTAAAATCAGTTATACGCATACCCTGAATAAATAATTAAAAAGAATATTTAAATTATCTTACCTCTGTAGTTTGTTCTTGGAATGCATACAGAATACCGTCGATAAGGGCCTCTTCAAGTTTGGAATCGATATCAGCGGCGCCCAAATTGGCTAAAATCTTTTCAATGGACTCCATTACCATTTTTCTGTATTGCTCATTGTCATCTTTGAGATCGTCGACAATTCTATTGATAATTTCGGAGGCACCGACCTAGGAAAATGAAGAAATGTTAGTTACCAAATATTAGTTTCTGAAAAGGTGAATACTCTGAAAAAATTAAGTTTTCGTTCAAAAATAAAATTGTTCTTATTAAAGTTAGATAAAAATCTATGTAAATATGTTTTAAAACTTACTTTGTTAGCGATTTCTACAGTAGTATCGACTAGTTGGCGGTAATTTCTCCTGTCGAGAGCCATACGGTGATTCCAGAAATGTTTGAAGAAGTGTGGCAAAATCTCGTCCATAATGTATTGGGGCTCCACACCGTCTGTTCCACAGCACTGCTTTACTACCTAAATAAGAAAAACATAATTGCAAAGATAATATAAAAATACGCACATAGGATAGGCGAGTTTGTTATATTTTTATGTGACACATAATAGTTTGTTACTTGAATAAATATATAGGATACTTACTATATCGAAATTTCAACAGGATCTAGCGAGCATAGTTAAATAGTCTTAAAAACCAGACATCAGTAAGATAACAATATCATACCTTCAACACAATCTTTTTCATTTCTTCATCTGGAGACTGGAACTCACGGATAAGGATCAGCATCACTTCACGGGTATAGTAGTTGGCGTATTCGGCGTCCATCAGCGGGATGAGGTAACCAATAGCTTTGAGGAAGGCAGCGAGACCTTTACCGCGATGTGTTCTGATACCCTTCCACAGGGGTTTCAATACGGAGTCGAATGATTCGATACCGTACGGCGTGGCCGCTTCGGCTAAGGCAGCGCTCGCGAGAGCCGTGATTGTACGAACTTTCTGTTGTTCGTCAACCAAACCTTAAATAGTATTATTAAATCATCAGTCAAATCATGTTTAATATATTCCTTAGACTTTAATAAAAATACCTTAAAATCACTTACCATGTTCAATAATTTCGACAAGAGATTTGAGATGCGGCAAAATAGCACATCCCATCAAAATTGCGATTTGCTGTACAATTTTAATACCAGTATGTCTCGCTTGCCAGGACTTCTTCGAACGACACACAGCTTTCAAGAAGGGTAGCAAAGATGGTATACCTAAAAATGGAAAAAGAATATTAGTCTATAATTATGTAGTATTGAATTAATAGCTTACAACTATTTTTAGTAATTTATAATTCTTACCCAAAGCCGAAGCAACGACGGCAAAAGCTCTGGCGGTCGTATTCCGCACATATTCATCAATGTTGTCAATATCGGGTCTCATAGTAGAGATCATAGTCGCGAGACCGGCCGCCTTGGCTAAATTTGAAATAATTTCACGACCTTCAACACGAGCATAGTAATCTTCGTCAATCAGCAAAGGTTCTATCACCACCAATATCTATAAAAAACAATTTAAATACAATATTTACACATTTAAAATAGACATAAGTTCTTAATTTAATTAGTATGTTTTAAGTTCTTACCTTGTGCACGTAAGGGCGTACTAAGTCGTCAAGTTTGTAAAGGATCCTGTCAATGACTTTGACAAGCAAGTGACGCTCCTGGTCTTCAAGTGTAGGACTCATGAGCAGAGGTAAGATCTGGTTAAATAGAGGACCCGCACCGAACTCACGGGCTTTGTCCGTAATCTGTCGTAGGGCTGCCTTACACATTGGTGGTGTACCATTCTAAAACAAAATAATTACCAGTTAATAAAAGTTCTAATTTATTAGAGTACACTTATCATGTTTATAAAAGTAAGAATCCACCTTAATTTTGAGCAAGAGTTTCATGATTTTCCTTTCTTTTAATTCATCAGGCGATAGTGCGTCTTCATCGACGTCAATGAGCAGTTTGTCAAAGTACTGTGCGTCCTCGGGCTTCATGAAGGGCAGTTGCTGGCTGCCCTTGGGCTGCGGGTCGAGCAGGCGCGCGGCGGCGGCGGCCGACCCGCCCACTTCCTCCGTCTGCATGAAAAAGCCGATAGGGGTACCACCCAAGGGAGTGGGAGTCGCGGTCAGCTTGCGAGCCGGCGTCCGAATCGGGACGTAACCTGGACAAGAACGATACTCAACATTAACTCTGCAGTCGCATGCCGCCGCATACAGATACATGCAACTTAAATATTTTGTTAAGCTATGTTTGTCAATAAAAGCTCTGGGTCGTTCCGCGGCATGAGACTGTAAAGCCTTAGTCATCATTCATCTGAAAGAAAAATGGAGTATTAATTGGTATCTATAATTCTCAATTAATATATAACACATGTATCGATAGGCCCCTTTATGTAGTCGTATTCCTTCTCGATGGAGTCATTGATAAATACATGTGTCCTGAAACTAAAGTGGCGATTATTGACTATGATATCATCTAAGAATTAAGCTTAAGAATGAAAGAAAAATCTCCTATCGATCGGTACTTACCCGCGGGCGGGGGCAAAACCTTGTACCCAGCTGGGAACATGGCATCTAATTCCTCGTCAGTGTAGGGTCTGTTGCGTTCATCGATTTCTTTCTCCCAACGATATGCTTGCAATTGCTCCGGTGTCATTGCGGCCACGTGACCGGGAGTAGGAGTAGCCATGGCCATGGCTTTGACCCCCACTGGTGTAGACTGGAAAAATATTTATTATTAGTATTGTTGACTAAAGGAGACATTTATGTAAATTTTGTCATTAAGTACTTACTCCACCGGGAGTGAAGACAGGCGTATGCGGTGTAGGAGTAGCATGTGAGGGCGTGGCGTGTGTGGGTGTGGCGTGTGAGGGCGTGGCGTGCGAGGGCGTGGGCGTGGCGGCGGCGGGCGTGGCGCCGGGCGTCTCGTCCCAGCGCGAGCGGCGCTTGGTGCCCGGCGTCGGGGTCTCCTGGATGGTGTCCACGCCCGTGCCGCGGTCGGTGCGGGGAGTCTCGGCCCACCCGCTGTTGTGACCGGGAGTTTCTAAAAATGTAAAATTAAATTAGTTATTATCATCATAGTCAGATCAGTTAGTAACAGTGGTTTTTATACCAACTGTTACTAACTGATCTATCAGATCCATAAACCACTGAAAGGATTGTACTAAAATTAAGAAAGAATAAGGAAAATCCGCAGGTCCAGCATATAAAATGTGAAGCGTCTGTTTCGATATGTTACCTCTGTCAGTTTTGGGCGTTTCATCCCATCGGTTGCGCCTGGAGGCGTGGTGCGCGGGCGTGTCGCGGCCGGGCGTGGCGTGTCCGGGCGTGATGTGGCCGGGCGTGGCGTCCCACACGCGCGCCGAGGGCGTGGCGCCGGGCGTCTCCCCGCCGCGAGCGCCGCCGCCCGGCGTCTCCTCCCATGCGCCCCTCTGCTCACATTAATGGAATATGTTAATAAAACTGATATATGATTAACTAGCGGGCTCCCCAGGTTTCGCACAGGAACAATATTTCCATGGACTTATTGAAATTTTGTTCCAAACCTTGCTCTGGTAATAACATACAAAAAATGATTATCCAATTTGGTTGTCATTCTTGCAAGACCAAAAGAAATAAGGAGAAGAACTCATTTTTATTTCATAATAGATCCTCTATGTAAATAAATATACTACGAATAAATGTATGGTTCTTAAAATAGGAAAATATTTTTGATTTTCCTATTTTAAGACTGCAAGTTTATCCATAGAAAAAGTAACCTAATATTTACTGACCTCAGCATCCCAAGAGGGTGTGGCCTGAGATGTGGGCGTGGTCGCAACTATTTTCTTAACAACTGGTGTGTCTTCAGTGCTCTGATCCCAGCGACCTTTGCGTTTAGCTGCGGCTGGTTTTGTGGCTTCACCATTTGATTGTTGAACAGGTTTCAATGTGCCTTCTCTTGCTTTTTCCAGTAATTTTTTTCTTAGCTATAAAAACATAAAATTTTGTTACAAAAAACCCTTTAATTTTAAATACAATTACTAAATTTAAAGCACAAATAAAATGTAAATCAAAACTCACCTCTGTTTCTTCAGCCCTGAGAAATTGTTCCTTCATAATTTCAGTGTATGTACGGGACCCAACATCTGGAGTTTTTCCTCCTAAAAATTAATAATAAGTTATTAAGACGGAACTTTCATTACTTAATAATGTCTTTTTATGTTATTATCATAGTTAATATATAATAATTATAAATTAAAAGTTACCTTCAGCAAAAGGGTCCGATCTTTCAGGTGATATGATCATCCGACGCCGTTTTTGACGATATTCATCTTCTCTGTCTGCAATGGTTGGTCTTCTTTTATCAGCAAAAGGATCATAATCTTTGTCACTCTAAAAACAAATTTATAAATAAAACAAATATTAAACAGTGTATCAAAATGTATAATAGGAATAAGTGTGCAATTTTAATATGAATAGAAAGATTCTTAATTATTTTTTTTAGTTTTCACAAAAAGTTTGTTTCATTTTTTGTTTTGTAAAACAAACTTTTCTATTTATGACATGAGACCAAAAACCATTAACAAAAAATACATTATGTCAAAGATACATTACTGTATGTTTTGATTCACAAGAAAAAATTACACAATCTATATTGCATAACTATGTAAAACATAGATTGTTTTTTTTTTAGAGATTCAGTGTGTATTTAACTGAAAACTGACTTTAGATAAAGGTTAGGAAGAAGAAGAATTTATATTAAATAAACTACATCTCACCTGTGCTATATCATTCAATAGCGATGCGGGGGCTGTATACCCGGCCCTCTTCTGTGATATCGGTACATTTTCAACATCATCATCTTCCACTTCATCATTGGCAGCAATTGATGTCACATAGCCGTCATACCGAGACTTGCCTCCTTGACCCGCATTGTCATATATATCACTGTCATAGTATGTCTCACCCAGAGACACACCCTTGTTGTTACCATTCTCAGGTAGCTCATTCTTCTTTGACTGTATCTCTCTTATCTGCGCCTCAATGGCTATAAAGTAATTAAAACCAACATAGTTATAATTTATTTTAATTTAAGGTTTAAGTTATATTAGAAGTTGGATTAGAAGAGGAAGTAATTTTTGAGAGAAGGAGTTATTTTTACATATGGAATGCACCACAAAATAAGTATTTTACTTCCCATTTCTACCAATATTTTACTTTATATACCAAATCATAACCTTCCTTTTGCTTCCTAGTAAATAGTATGAATGTTTTGTGCAGATTTACTAATTATTATAACCTGTTAAACTAAACTAAGATAATTGACATAGGACAAAATTGTTACCATAAAATGATCATCCCTATAATAAAAATAGGTTGTTTACTGCACCTCCTAATCACACATTTTCATCGATACAAACCATGTGTGACATATTACTGACGATCAGAAGCAAACTGACATCAGATCAGCCATATTATGTAAGGAAAACAATGAACTCAATCCTTAAATACCACAATTTTAATGGAAAATATTGTGTAGCTCACTACCAAAATATTGAGCACAACATAAATAAATACAGGTACTTAAACACGTTATGTTGGTAAATGATTGGCTACATTCGGATACTAATCGTTGGCCGTTTTATAACGAAATCCAAAATAAACAATTTAGCAAAACGGGTGGTTTTGCTAAATATTTTATAGACCGTAAAGTAATAATTGTAACTTTTCAAGAAGATGGCTGGCATTGCTTAGGCTTGCAACGCCATCAGACTTACCTTCATGTGTTCGGGGTATTTTATCCATTTTCTCCTTATTGTAAGTGAAATTCAGAGTTACAGCTTATTCATTACAAAAATCACACAAATTCCGGTTGATTTTAAAGCAAACACGATAAATTATTTTTATTTATTTCACACGAACACGAGCAGACATTTTTTTCGTTGATCGGTTCGATTTTTTACTCATTCAATTCATTCATTCTTATGCCACAGATGATATAAAATATGCCGGCTTTACATGAATCCAGTAGCTGACCATAGAGAATAGGTTTTTTTGTGTGGGATGAAAAGTGGAATGTTGGTCTGTCAAATTCAAAGACAATTAGCAATTTTTGACGAGCATTCATTTCGTTCATTCTTCTTATCTTTCTCTCGCACTCTGCTGCTGGGTACGTGTTTGAGAAATGTTAATTGTAATAATTTAATTTTTATTAAATAATTACACGAATCATTGTTCTTTTTTCATACAGGGAAAGAAATAAGCGACCCTGGCGTCTAAAGGATAACCGTTCTGGTGGATTAGCTACAGTACTTTCGGTGAGTGCTAAGTTTACGAAAACTAGTTCCACGTCAAATGTGTTGGAAGGTGACACGTATTATCAAAATGTAAGATGCTCGTGTATGAAATTCTTTTGCCGTACACGTTGGACATTTTAATTACGATTTCTGAAATCCTGTCTATAATAAAATAAATATTTTCCGGTGTTCGTACGAGAATATAATTTATAGTTTCAATTCATATTGTCATCAATTGGCTGAACTTTAAAACTTAGGTATCAACATTTATTTATACCGAAATTAGCTCGATTGAGTACAATAATGTCGAAAACAACGCTATTAACTTGTTAGAGATTCTATTTATTAGTCACCTGTTGAGTTATAACAAAATAATGGTAGTACCAATTGAAATTAGTCCACATTGGGATTGTATATTAATTTATTTAAATTGTTTGGTTAGCAACAATAGTTTGTACGTGTGTACGGGTACTGTAGATATATGATTGAATAAGTTTTTGATTAAATTAATGGTGTAGGTAATGTTATGGTATCACAATAATAAATAACATTTGTCTACTTACTGAAGTACATCTGTTGCTACCCCATCTTCAGTGTAAAAGGTCTTTGGATTAACATACCAATGATTATTACTTGTTTCTCTACTTTATTAAACATTTGCATAACATTCTTAATGTGTAACATTTGCATATTTATGATTTGTACTACGTCAACCTTTTATAAATACTGTTTGAGGAATGTATAGGTTTATATATTTTTTAACTAAAAATATCTTCTTTAGGCTTTAGCTTCTACCATTCTATTTTGACGACCTCGATGGCAGAGTGGTCACCATGCCGGACTGCTATCCGTAAGGTTGCGGGTTCGATTCCCGTGCGGGGTGAATATTTGTGTGAACCACAAATGTTTATCTCGGTCTGGGTGTGTGTGTGAATGAGTGTGTGCGTAGTTTCTGATACCCTAGATACAAGCTTCGAGCTTAGTTAGGGGTCAGTTACTATAATGAGATGATGTAGTGAATGATTATTATTTTAGTATATTATGAACTTTTTAATCCAAAATCTTCAATTCTTATAACTATATAGATCTATATCATGTGGTCATTTAATAATATAAGTACTTAAACATTCCTAACTATTTCAATAAGTGAAAGATAATTAAAATGTAATTATGTAAGTAAATCATTTATCAGATTAATGTTATAAGAATGTAATGTAATCACTATTCAATTACTAAAATCAAACTTAATGTGTGTATTATTAGTAGTAGTGTTATGTGGTTTAAAATGAGTATAAATAGCTTGATATCTTTGCTCCTGTTGCCGGGCTAGTAATCTTTATGATCACTACATTGTAAGATGTATTATCTCAATTCATATTCCAATAAACTATCAAATCATACAATTATACATACTGTATTTGGATGCTCTATCTTTACAAATATTTTTCTGGTGCCAATTAATCAATAATTACAGTATTTTAATAACCTAATTAGCCATCATTATCTAGTATTAAAATTATCTTTAATAATAGAATTTATTTTAAACCCAACTGTACTTGCAGATCTGCTTATGAGTCAATTTTCAGCATATTTTCTAATTAGATTATTGTGTTTTAACATCAATTGAAATACCTTAAATATTATATAATTTATGCTCTATGATAAGGGTGGCATTTTTAAGGCTGAGTGGAAGGTTCAATAACATTGAAAGTATTGAGGCAGAGCAATTAGCTTGATGATAGTATTGCATAACCACTTCCTGCGTGGGTTCAGCTCAGCTACCATTTGCCCAGTACGAAATTATAGTTTATAAAGACTTCCTACAAAATACGACTTTGCTAATGACCACTTTCGCTTGAGAAACTTGATAATTTTTCACCCTGATCCTATGTGTTGTAATGGGGTATCCTCCAAAGCGTTAGTCTAAATCTTATTCTAATCTAATGCATTCTCGTATATTGCACTAAAACTGCATTAGATTTTAAAATGTGCTAAGTCAAAATTGTCAAAGTGATATAACTACTCCTTGTTTTTATAAATCTATCAACTACACACATTTAGTAATAATATTAATTCTATTTTTCTGGTCCTTATCTGATAAGAAGTGTAATAACAATTCAATGTATTAATTATTTTGAATGTATTGATTACAAGTAACAAAATTAATGATAAAAGTGTTCTGTATCAATTATTCTTCCATTCTTCAATATGTTAAATGTCCTTCATTGTAATGAAAGACAATTTACAGCACATAACAATTGTCACATTGAATAGACATTAACAATTGTTCAAATAAAGCAATGTAAAAAGAATGTTTTAGTTATCATTGGACACTTATATTAAATGGTTTGTATAATGAGTATTTTTTTATAGTACTGTAACGACTTGGCGCGGACAAGGACTGCTGGAGGGAACGAAAATGATGCATCAGCAATCCATGATGGTTGGAGATATGATACCCGTACATTCTGACATACCCGTGCATGTTGAGGAAATGAATAACGTTGGATACGATAATAGTGGGTCTTACGCGTACGACGACCTGTTTCCGGCGCTGCCGCACTCGCAGCCGCCCGTGCAGCGCAGCATCCAACAGGCGACTAATAAACTACGTGTCGGCTCTTCACTGCATACTCAGGTTCGTACATTGAACTTTTAAATCAACATTATTCAATACACTTGTTGATTACCATTTACATTTTATTCCTACATGACTATTCTGTAATATAGGCTTCATTATACAAACGAACCTACATAATACTTTGTTATTCCAGTTGAACTTTAAATAAATAATAAATATGCTAAATATGCCTATTTATTGTAAAAATAACTTAAAAGAATGTTTATCACATAATTGTACGTAATTTGGCATGCATATAAACTCGATATTAAAAAGATAAGGTTTTAAATAAAGTGATTATTGAAAAATATGTAAACGTTTTTATAAGTTGTCTGACTAGTGTTATCGATTTTTATAGGTTTTCCATGTGCCATTTGAAGAAAGGAAACTTGATAATGCTAATACCTTTGGTGAAGGAGAATCGTTGAGAACTTGCCAATCGATCACTAAGGACACCGGCGCCCACATCGAAATATCTACCAGCAAGGATGGAAGTCTCACCTTCCTTATAACTGGGAAACATAGCGCTGTGCTTGACGCAAGACGTTTAATTTTGACTCACTTCCAACAACAAGTGAGTCCAATGATGTTGTTTCGTAGCTTTATGATCATTAAAAACTGGTTCTACAAGTACCTATTACATGCTGAACCCTAACATTAAGGATTAACATCATTAAACTCATTGTCTCTCTCTCGTAGGCTAGCAAGCAAGTGTCGATTCCCAAGGAACATCACCGCTGGATTCTGGGTAAACAAGGTCAGAAACTGAAAGACCTCGAGAAGGTTACTGCCACTAAGATCAGCGTCCCCGGCATTGCCGACAACAGCGAGATCATCACTATCACCGGGACCAAGGAAGGCATTGAAAAGGCAGAACATGAAATCCGGGTTTGCTCTGAGGAACAAGTACGTATTTTAATCACTGAAAATGTCGATTGTCGTATTTTATTTCTATAATATAATATTCATTGTATAATTTTAGTCACGCAAAGCTTTGGAGCGTATTACGGTACCTAAGATCTATCATCCATTCATCCTCGGACCCTACGGCGAACGAGCTGCGGCTCTTAGCACTGAAACTGGAGCACGTATCCACATCCCACCGGCTTCGACGCAAAGCGACGAAATCGTTATCGCCGGTGAAAAGAATGGAGTGCTCGCTGCTAAGGCCCAAATCAAACAGATTCACGACGAAATGGTAAGAATATAAAGCCAATATTTTAATAAATTCTAAAGGTCATACATGCTTACCTATTTTGAATACTTAAGATGTCTACATTAAACTTTTCATAATGAAATTGTTGGCCAATATTTTAATATGATTATGTAATTCAGGTTAAAAAATGCTCAACGGTGAAAGTAGAAGTACCAAAATCGCAACACAAATATGTGATTGGCGCTCGTGGAACCACCATCCAGGAAATATTGAAGGAGACAGGAGTCTCTGTCGAGATGCCTCCTCCTGACTCGCACACCGACACGATCACCCTGCACGGGCCCCACAACAAGATTGGATTGGGTATGTTTACTATACTAGTGTATGAATAACACATGTGTCGTGACGTCGCGCGGTTATACTTTTATAACGATTAGAGAGACACATTATTGCGATGCGGCGCTTGTGTTTCTTACTTAATATTATAATTTGGTTCATCAGTAATACTTTAGAAGGATACAAATTACATAATCAATCAGTGTAACATCTGATCCCTAGGTTTGTTAATATTTTATTATTAAATTTTAGCTCTATCAAAGGTGTGCGAAAAGGCCAACTCCGTGAAAACTGTGACTGTTGATGCACCCACCTGGATCCACAAGTATATCATTGGAAAGAATGGTTCAAACATCAAAAAAATAACTCAGGACTTCTCTAAGGTTTGTTTAAGTTAAAATATAAAACTTTCGCGAACACGTCACTCAAATACAGGTCTTTATCGCGTATAAAACATTAAATATTTACGTGAATTTTGAATGTTTATACGCGATAAAGACCAGTGTTTTAATAAATTACTTAATTTCATATTATCTCCGTCCAATTTCGTAGTACTTACATTTTCTTTTGAATTGTGTTGAATCTTCATTATATGTATAATGTATCAATTTCCATAGGTACACGTTGACATAACTCACTCGGAGGACAAAGTAAAGATCGACGGACCACCCGAAGAGGTCGAACGCGCCCAAGTCGAGCTCGACAACTTTGTCAAAAACTTATTAGCAACACTTACGTACGTGGAACTCTCAGTGGACCCCAAATTCTACAAACACATTATTGGAAAAAGCGGAGCCAACAGTTCGTACTAAGATTATCAAGTGTTATATTATAAACATCTCATGTCAAAATACTAATTATGTTTTTTTTTTTTTCAGTTAATAGACTGAAGGATGAGACTGGTGTAGTAATTAACATTAATGAAAACGACGGCAACAATATTATTCGTATTGAAGGTAGTCATCAGGGTGTGGCTGACGCGGAAAGGGAGCTCAGGGAAATGGTATCCAAATTAGAAAACGAAAGGTCGAAAGAAGTCTATGTAGATCATAGATATATCAAATCACTTATTGGTGTAAGAGGAGAAAAAATTAAGGAAATCCGTGAAAAGTTCGACACTGTGCTTATCTCTTTACCTGACCAGGGCCAAAAAAGAAGCCCCATTAAATTAAGAGGACCCCAAGACGACATTGAGAAATGCGAAAAGTTCCTTTACAAACTATTGAAAGAAATTGCTGAATCGTCGTATGTTCAAGAAGTTCCGATATTCAAACAGTTCCACAAATTTATTATTGGTAAAGGTGGAGCTAACTTGAGAAAAATAAGAGATGAAACTCAGACTGTTATCGACCTTCCTGCTGAGGGCGACGACAGTGACGTCATCACTGTAAGGGGCAAGCGGGAGCACGTCGAGGAGGCTGTTAAGAGGATACAGCAGATACACAACGAAAAAGCTAACATAGTGACTGAGGAAGTAACCATTTCCCCTAAATATTACAATTCGTTGATAGGCGCTGGCGGTAAACTGATCCACTCTATAATGGAGGAGTGCGGTGGCGTACTTATCAAGTTCCCGTCAGCAGATAGCGATAGTGACAAGGTGGTGATCAAGGGTCCCGTCGAAGACGTGGAGAAGGCGAAACAGCAGCTGTTAGCGCACGCCAACGAGCGCGAGCTGACGTCACACACGGCGCAAGTGCGTGCCAAATCCGAACACCACAAGTTCCTTATTGGAAAGAATGGTGCTAATATTAAAAAAATACGCGAACAAACTGGTGCTCGCATTATTTTCCCGACTGAGAAGGACGAAGACAAGGAGGCCATTTTTATTATTGGTAAGTTGCTTTTTAAATATGTAAAATAATGTTGCATCATATTACTTCGCGTAATTTGATAATAGAGTGATACTGTTATGATCCAAAAATCATCCAAACCTATTTTGCTAGTTTATTAATTCTATTAAATGATAACTAGGTCGTGAAGAGCAAGTGGAGGCAGCTAAGAAGCAGTTAGAAACAGCAGTGGCTGAGATCAGCAATGTAGCCGAGGGCGACATGTCGGTCGCCCCGCGTCATCACCGACACTTCGTCGCGCGACGCGGTGAAGTGTTGCGTCGTATCGCCGACGAGTGCGGCGGCGTACTGATATCCTTCCCCCGACAAGGCGTAAACAGCGATCGCGTAGTCCTCAAAGGACCTAAAGATTGCATCGAAGCCGCCAAAATTCGTATTGCCGAAATCATTGAAGATTTAGAAGCGAAGGTTAGTTCTCAATAAAGAAGAATGACCCGCTTGCAAGTATAGAACTTTTATTTAAATTACGTTTATTTTCAGGTTACGATTGAATGCGTGATTGCTCAAAGGCATCACCGCACTGTGATGGGTGCACGAGGTGCCAAAGTGAAGGACATCACAGCCGAGCACGATGTACAGATTAAGTTCCCAGAACGTGACACGGCGGAAGGCGCAGACGTGCCCGTCAAGGAGGTCGAGGAGAATGGCGAACCGGGGCCAAATGACATCATCAGAATTACTGGACGACCAGAAAACTGCGAAGCTGCTAAGAAAGCTTTACTTGAACAGGTAAAAAATAATAAACTTAAAGATATTAGTTGCATGCAATTTCTAAATTTGTTGACAATGTTAGTATGACTTATTTTCACTTTAACAAAATTTCTTACTGTATTCAATCAGGTACCTGTTACAATCGAAGTTGAAGTACCGTTCGATTTACATCGGTTACTGGCCGGCCAGAAGAGGAGAGAGCTCATGCAAACGTACGACGTCCACATCCTGTTACCACCCGGCGATGAGAACAGCGACTTCGTGAAGGTAAACATAATATAATCAGTTGAAAAAGTCTCTAGAAATACAGTCAAATCAAAATGATAGCTAAAAATGTGTGTCCATTCAACAATTGTCTATCACTTTTTGACTGTATAAAGTTCGTTTTGTATAATGGTGTGTCGTATCTAAGCAATGTAATTTCTATTTTAAGGTTACTGGAACACCTACCAATGTGGAAAAAGCCAAAGAAGCACTCACAGACAAAATTGTAGAAATGGAAAAAGAAAAGGAAGACAGGCTTCTCAGGTAAATTAATTTTATATTATAATCAAAACAACTTATTTACGTCTAAAACTTTCAGCATACACAAGCGGGGAAGTTTCCGCAACTAAGTAATCATATTATAATAACCTTTCTTTCATGTTCTATACAGATCATTTGAACTGAAATTCAAAGTTGATCCCGACTACCACCCGCTAGTTATCGGAAAAGGAGGCGCTGTAATTACAAAGATCCGCACGGAATTTGGAGTGCAGATAAACCTTCCTAAACGCGGCGAGCCCGAAGATGATACTATTACCATTCAAGGGTACGAGGACAAGGCACATCAAGCTAAAGATGCAATCATGGCGATCGTGCATCAACAGGTAAATAGTAATCATAAAATAAACACACATAATTAGTGGTAATCTCAAAATTATGTTAAGAATAATGAAATTACCCATTCTTATATTGGATCATTACCTGTATTCAGGATAGTCAGTACCGCGAGGAAGTCGACATCGACCCCCGAGTGCACAGAAGGCTGATAGGCCCCAGAGGCAAGAACATCAAGCGCACCATGGACGAGTTCAAGGTCGACATTCGGTTCCCTAAACATGGTGATGATAGTATTGTGGTTATCGCCGGCGAAGAGGACAATGTCTTGGACGCCAAGGACCATTTGCTCAACTTGGCTGAGGAATACGTAAGTTAAATTTTACTAAACATGTACAATTTGTATCTATTAAAGTGGCAATCGCAAGAACGTCATCCAAACAAATCAGCAACGCGGGAGAGACATCAAAGTTGTGATTTCGTTACAGTTGCAAGACGTAGTGGACCGATACCAGCGACCCGCGGCTCCTTCGCTGGGCGACTTTGGCGACGTGCTGGCGAGCGCCAACAACAGCACCGCCGAGGTGAGCGGCGGCGGCGCGGGCGGCGCGCCCAACGCCACCGGGTTCGTGGTGAAGGGCGGGCCGTGGGAGCAGCGCGCGCCCGACACCGCCTCCACGCACGAGTTCCCCACCATGCCGGGCGCGCCGCGCGCCGCGCCGCCCGCCGCGCCGCAGCCCGCGCCCGCCGCCTGGGGCCCGCGCCGCTAGCCGCCCGCCGCCCGCGCCCAGCCCCCGCGCCCGACGACGTTCCGCTAGTTACTGGGAAATGTCCCTGTGCTCGTGTGAGCGGGACCGTTTCGTCGTCGAGACCTCCTCCGATATCGTATATATTTTTAACGGAAGCGATCTCGCCGGCGGCCGGTCGCGCGGGGGCTGCGTTCGAATCGATGTTGACCGAATTTCGTATCTTAGTGCGCCCGGCCTTATATTGATATACTTGTATGCTGTACTGTATTCGTATTTTTTAACTGATCCAAATCTAAAGTGCATAATCGATCTGCGTATTGTCCGATTTAACATTATTATATATGTATTTTATGTTACATATCCTTGTAATCACAGTTTACTACTAATCGTAAATTTACAATTATTTTTATACAATACCAGTGATTTTTATGTTAATGCTGGGTAGAATAGAAATTAGACGAAAAAGGGGCCTGTCAGATTTTTTTTTATTTAAGAGATTGTTTTTATTATAATTAATAACTAGAAATTGCCATTCAATAATGTTGTTGTTATCTTGCGTATTTATTTACAATGTAATCCACATTTAATATATTTCATGCATCTTTAACGGTATGCATAATAAAATTATATTGATTATTTGTACTTATAATAACATGAATTTTCTATTTTCATAATAAAATTGTCATGATTATGTTTTCTATAATTTTAGTGTCGCCTACTATTAATTATTAAATCAGTAAAATATAAGACAAAATGAATATTTTTACAAAGTAATTTGTATTGTACATAGAGAATTGTGTTTGAAAATATTAATAAAAATCTTTTACAAAATATATGGTGTGTTATTTATTTTAAAAAAATGTTTAGTGTGTAATATCAATGAAAATTCCAATCTAACTAAGGCGCGGCTCTCATTATCGGCATGGGCACGGCTGAGGATTTTAGGTAATAAAAAGCATTATACATTAACTTCATGGCAATAAAGTGCAATTTTCCGCTTCGGTAAGCTTGAGACTACTGCATCGGCAGCTTTCAGAATACTTCGGTACGCCGGCGGGGCGCCCAAAAGTCAGAGAACACTCAAGGACGATGCGGGATGCTTAAGGACGCCTCGTCTTCCAAGAACGTTTCAGCATGCCAAGGCATAGTTACCGACAGTGTGCGCTTGCGTGTAGGGATGCCGAAGGATCCCTTTCCTTGCCGATGCTGATTATGAGCGCTGGCCCTAAGCCTCCTCCTTCGCACTAGCGGTTAGCCGTAGGGGCGGCTAACTGTGCGGCCAGCCGCTTTTGACCCAGCACTATGGAGGGTAGAGTAGAGGTCCTCTCTACCCTCCATACCCAGCACCGAGTCTAAACGTATACAAAATATCTGTCAGTGTATGTGATTGTCAATGTCAGGTCAGCTGTCAAAAAATCAAAAATGCGTAATGCTCATTGACATATAACATGGACAACGCATGTTTGACTATAGAAAAAATAGTTATAGAAGTATGAGGCTTATCGACGCCAAAGTTATAAAAATATAGCCGTCTCTTTTTAACTTTCATAATTTTGCGTAAGGGAAAAAGGACAACAGTATTTCTGACAGTTACTATAATAGCCATCTGTCATTCTTAGTCTCATTGAAATACCTACTCGTGGCCGTTCGCCATATTATTTTCTAGCTATAACAAAAGGATTAATCGACTTACTTAGTGATGGGCAATGAAACATCGTGACTATCGATATTTTAAATAAAACGTTATTTAAAAATTTATTCAAGTACGTTTTAATTTTTGGTGTTTATTTTTATTTCACAAACTTTATTTACATTTTGTGCATATTTGATCTTAAATAATAGTGAGTAAGTATATAAAGTCCAATTTCTCAGATTCTCATGTAGTATACCATAAGAAACCATGGATTTGAGGTTTGCTCTTGAGAATATCTGTATTCATATTGAAATATTCGTTTAATTGAATGCCTAACATTTGTAATTAAATAAAACCCAATTAAATGTTACATCAGTATCGATTATAGTACGAAACGTCGATAATTTCTATCGACATTTTTATATCCCGGCAACTAGAGTATGAAGAATAAAAGTTTGATATATAGGGTGGCCCAAATAAAACGGTCAGTGGGGGGAAGTATAAAACTATAAGAGATACAAAGATTTGTTCTTAGGAACCATGTTATCGATTTTAGTTAAAATAAAAATTGCATTCAAAGATTTAGAAAAATACCATAACTCACTAAAGGAATCGAACCCGGAAGTTTTGAAAAAAATATTTTTAATTATTTGTAACTAGAACGAACGGCCGTATATACAAAATATTACATTTTGTATCTTGAAATGGTGAATTTGTGTTGAAATGGGATATTAACTGGGAAGGAACTTCAATGATGTCTTGGCGAGTTTTGTACCAAACTATTTCATTTAAAAACAATGCATTTTAATGAATTTAGATATTATGTTTCTTAGTAACATTTACTTACTGCTAAAGATGTACACAATCCATTTCTAGTTTAAAATAATGAACATTAAATTTTTCAAAATTTCCGGGTTCGATCCTCAAAGAGAGTAATAGTTTTTTTTTTCTAAATCTATGAATGTACTTTTTTTTTACTAAAATCGATGACATGGTTCCTAAAAACAAATATTTGTATCTCTTATAGTTTTATACTTCCCCTTACTGAGCGTTCTATTTGGGCCACCCTGTATGTCACAATGATCAAGCTATATTTTACAAACTATCTATATGTTCGTTTACAGTAAGACCTATTTATAAAACTTAAAATTAATAAAAGTAAGAAAACATACTTACAATCTATTATCGATGTTATTTTTCAGACATATCGATAGGAACTGCACTATTAGCCGCCATTTTTTGCTCTCAGTAAAGTATAGGTATACACGTTTTTTTCGTAGGTATGCCCCGTCCATGTTATATGTCAATGGTAATGCTCCGCTCCAGCCAGGCCAGGTGTTCAAAAATAAAAAAAAGAATAATTTATTTTCTATAGATTTCTACGTTTTTCTCAATTACGAAAATTATTTAATTGTTAATCTGAATAACTAAATTAAATAGGTGACCGTCGTGACCGAATAAATTGAATTATATTCATGTGGCATGGCGCACAAGACTGTGTGAGTTGAGTTTTGAAATCTATCTCGGGTAATATTGTTTTAGATCCAGAATATAATGTTTACCTTAATTTTACAGATGCCTGACAATACCATTTCCATCTCAAGAGATAGCGACGCTTACTCATGATGTACTTAATGTCGATCAGCAAATAAAGAGAAGCGAAGTTACCAGAGACCTAGCTGTAGATGGTTCTAATTTAGTTATGTGAGTTTGGCCTTATTCATATTTAATTTAACCGGCAGTGTTTCTTGGTTTCGCTTAAGTCTCTATAAAAAAGGCGCGATATTACTAGAGCACTTAGGACTCCATAGATAAATCTTTGATATCAATATTAAATATAAGTATCATTTATGGTATTAAGTATAGAATTACAGTAATTAGTCCTATGTCTCCTTTGCTTATTTATTATTTTATGTGTGCAAAAAGTGTCTGTCACATTTGATAACAAAACAAAACATGAATGAACAAGAACTATGAATGTATACACCATTAAAAGTATTATTTAAGTTTGTAAAATGTAATGCACTATATTTTATTACTTTTTGTTTTCAGTAAATTTTATGGAGAAGATTACAAGAGATTAAGAGTTTCATTGAATGCCATTTTAAAAAATATATTACTTATTACTAAAACCATAGAATTATTCCAAAGTTAAAACAAAGCAGAATGCCTGAACATACTCCAGCACCCACTCCTGCTAGATCCCTCTATGGGTTCTTTATGTATTTGTTTAGTAAAACTGTTTTAATAATATATTGTATTTGGGCTTTCATCCCTGATTATTATTTGCATATGTTTAATATTGATTACTATCCACTTAAATATTGGGCCACTGCCATTCCTATTCAATGTCTTGTCGCCTTAACAATATTTGCATTTATAATTTACCCTAGTTCAAACTTGATGTTGACCCCAAACATAGACAGTATTCATACTATTACTGATCCATTTAGTAATTATGAATGTAAAGAAAATAGTAAATGTTCTATAGCCACCTCATGTATTTGTACAGATGTAAATAAATGTTACAGAAACACTTTTAATTCAATGCCAGATTGTGATGAGAGTGCAGTTCCACAGTTACATGATTTAGATATAAGGCTTGTAAATGAAAACATGTATTATAATAAAAATACTTGATATTCAATGTTTTTTTTATTTTGCCCTTTCACTGAAATAGGTTACAAATTAAATTCATTAATTATGATATTAACTAACATGACCTAATTTCGCGAGTATCGAATCTAGATATTATTTATTAATAGGAATAGCTCAAAACTAAAGACTGATTCATGATATAATAGTATGTATGAGCTAAATATTATGCTTTTAGGATAAAAAGTACCTGATGAACCTAGAAAGGTTAATTCAAATTCATAAAATTTATTTAAAAAAAAAAAGAGTAAATTAGGTGGTTGCGTCAAACAAACCTATCCAATGTAAAACATACAGTAGGTAACTTTAATTAAATTATGCTAATGAGCTGATGTATTCCATAACAATTTAACTATATAAATAGGTACTTACCTAATTTTGACGAAACCGGATGAGTATCACAAGGCGTCGCATAATTATTTGTTTAGGTTCTTACATATTTTATACGATTCGACCGTGAAGGTTTTGTAAAACCAGTAAATTATGAATAAACGTTTGGCTTTTTTCAAAATAAACTGGTGTTATTTAATCATGCATTAGTTGTATACAGGTACATACCACACTCCATGGTATATACTTACCTACCGAGACTTAGTTACTTATATCTACCTACCTATGCTCTTCTAATCAAGGAATACCTAGGTCCATTTTGAAAACCCTCTCACCTCTACCTACGTAGCTATTGCTACGTTGTAGATGAACCTAATTGATAGAACAACTTATTAATATTGTAAGTAGATGCATAATGTAAGTAGGTAGACTTCTTCGGTTTCAGGACTTAAAAGAAATAGGTACTTATTGAAGAAGGTACATAGACCTATACAGTTGTAATACGATCTACAAGTAGGTAAGTATACGATTTAATTTTATTAAAATCGGTTTAGTCGTTTCTGAAAGAATAGCTAAGTATATAAATACTCAATATGCTTGTTCTTTATCAAACAAGTTTAGTTTTTTATAGTACTTACTTATTATGTGTATTTAGGTCAGTACATAGTAACTAGATAACAGAACTGTCTAAGTTCTACCAACCAAAAAAAACATAAGTACTTAATAACAATTAAGAACTTATGTTAGAATTTGATAAAATAATACCTACTATAGAATGTACTTATATACTTACGTACAACAAAGTGACTTAAATGTTTACCTACCCTTCTCGTAATACGTATGATTAAAAATGTATCACACTACAGGGTGTGGCGTAATGAGACTAATGAGTGGTTAACCTATATAAATCCCTGAATATGGAGCATCTCCACGATCCAGTAATCATACCTTCATATTTAGTTTCGTATTTTTATATTAACTAGATTTAAATCATAAATAACTGAGTAGAAAAGATGTTTTAATTGTAGCTTACTATTAGGAAATATTATCTACTATCAAAATACCTAATTGATTCATAGAAATTCATTTTAAAAACCTTTAATTTAATAGTACTAAGTCCTTAATTTTTTGGCAATTGAAAATATTGTGGGATCTAAATATGACTTACGAAACACAACTTACAATTATGCGAATCGCCATATCGCCTTTCTAGGTAAATAGTTATAAGATTATCTACTCTCCTTACGCCACACCCTATATGTATAAGGAACTGGTGACAATATCTACACAGTGTATACCTAACTAATAATATTTACTTTTTCCATGGCCACAAAAGCTGCAATTGATAAGCCTTTTTAGTTTTAATTACATCCTGTTTGACTTGGTCAAAAAATTTGATCTACCTCCAATTTCATCCTCAAAACCTCTATTATTATAATGGTTGATGAAGTTCAGATAAAAACTAAACAATTATGGTGAACTTACTTTACATGTATTATGAAAGGATGTAATTATATTGAAACCATAATAGTATGGAGCTCAATGTTAATATATTTTATAAGGATAAAACAACACTTCCCATGATTAGTACAAAATAAAATTAAATATATTGTTAGTTTTTACATAGGTAAAATTTATTTAAAAGTACAGAACATATGAAGGACTACACACTGAATTGAGATAAAATACTTAGTACATAATTTGAAAATGATGTAAGCCACTTTTAGTTATTCACAATATGAACTTATTGCATCAATTAATGATTATTTGGCAGACCAAAAGAGATTTTCCAACAGTGCATAAATAGTTAACCTTATTTATAATATAAGTGAAAATTGGAATAGAAGCTGTAAGAAAATCTGCAATTAGACTAGCCACTACACCTTATATACCGAAACATGCTAAGAACTTTAATATAATGTGATGTTCCAGCATACAAGTTCAGCTGCATGCAGGCAACAAGGGGCCAGCATACACCTAAATATAAATAATTATTTTTAAGTAATAATAGTTCATAGATAATAGTAATTTTAATATATTTTGTACAATAAAATACAATTAAGTACAACTTGTAGCAAAGATATTAAAGAGAGTAATATTTATCTCAAGTGTTAAAGCTGCAATGGCGTGTGTGTACGCACGAGGCATATTTACACAGCACACACGCACGGCAACAACACACCATGTGCTGCACAGTATAGTACATAATTAATTTTTATTACTTAAATAGAATATAAAGACATGCCCAAGCTGAGACTTCACCACCACTCACCTCACAGATTTCAATGCATGATTAGCCAATGAACATGCCGGTACCGCTAGCACTTTGCTATTAAATAATACATTGATCATCGCTTAATATCACAGCTAATTATGCTTTGAAAATTATAGACATGTCTAATTTTCACTAATGTAGATAACAATGTAGAGTATAAGTAGACAATCTGAATTAATAATTTACATTACAATATCATGTCTTTTCATATGAAAATTTAAATTACTTTACCAAAAAATTAAACAGTGCAGCGCATTATAAATAAATGTGCATACCTTAATATTTAATTGACTAAATAAATTTGTTGCCTGCAGATCTGATTAATTTAAATATCGAGAGGTAATATCTTAAGAGAAATTTTAACTTCAACTATTGAAAAAAAGTTAAATCCAAATTTAAAAATATTTTGTATTTATTACGACAATTCCCTTCAAATCCAACTATTAATTATGAATGTGAAATATCATTCCAAAAGCTTGAGTCTCCGTCACACATATTTCACTACCACTATAATTGTGGATCAAAATGTAAGGATCGAAGAGAAGTAAAAGCTAACACTTCACGAGTGGGCATTGCTGTTCACATGCGGTTTCTTTTCTTGTGGATCCGGAGTGCGCTGTCCATCGCGCCTCGGTGGCATACGCTCATTGATGGCGTCTAACCCTTTAGCTTCAGCAAACGAAGTGATCTTGTGGTTGGGAGAGAAACCTTGAAGAGCATTCTTGAGCGATGTTTTGCCACCAGACAGTGCACCCAGGGGTAGAGCACCAGTGGGAGTGAGCCCTTTGAGCTGCAACACAGATTCACTCTCCTCACGAAGCACTGAGAACACATGAGCCATTTTTCCAATAGCACGGATTTTGTTGCGGATGACTTCTTTTCTGAGATTAGCCTCCTCCAAAGCATCATCTCCCTCTGACATCAGTTCATCATCAGAGCAGATATTCAGCACATTAACCAACATCTCTGTGACCTTCTCGCCAACAAATGGAAGAGACCAAGTGAACACATCCATGAAGTTGGGCAGCCAGTATGGATGAGGAGAGCAGTTGAACTGCCTGATGTTCATCACATTGTTTTCATACTTTAACACTGCAGCCTTGTTATTGTAGACATCCAAATAATTGGGAGCAGAAAATATGGTAATGAGACTAGGAAAACCAGTAGTTTGGCTCTTACGGTACATCCGATAACCAGCATCTTGAGCTTCATGAGCACGAATGATAGACAGTAGATTGTTTCTTTGTAAGAAATCACAACAGGCTGCATAGCTATAGAAATATGAACAGCCTCTCACTGAGTTGTGCGAAAAATGTTCTGCATTTTTTTCATTGCCAAAATCTTCAAGAGGGTCCGACCAGAGAAGATCACACATAGCTCCAAATGCTGGTGGTTCTTTGAATCTATCTAGTTTACGAATATCATCTAAACTGTTAATTTCAGGGGACAGGCCGCCATGCACACATAGAAACTGCTGGTTCATAAGAGCAGCTAGAGGTAAGCAGTCAAATGCATCCATGCAAGCATCATAAACCTTCTCAGAATATTTGATTTTGCATTCCTGTTTGAAGGTGAAATATTCTGTCAAGTGTCGGCATTCGTGATTACCGCGCAATAAGAATAAAGTCTTTGGGTAACACAATTTCAAAGCCCAAAGGTAGAGAACACATTCTATACTGAAATAACCTCGGTCGACATAATCACCTAAGAATAAATACTTGGTGCAGGCAGGTGAACCTCCCACTTCGAACAATTTCATCAAGTCGTAAAACTGACCGTGGACATCTCCGCAGACAGTCACCGGTGAATCGATCTCAATCATAGTTTTTTCTGATCGTAATAAGGTGGCACCATCTTGAATGATTCGTAAAGCCGCATTTTCCTCAATCCGACCTTCTAGGATAAAATGTTGCTTCAATACATCTGGTAGTGGCTTTCCACTTTTTTCATCGAACACTTCCGTTACAGTGAGCTTGTGGCTGGGAGGGAAAGCAACACTTTGGATCATACGCTGCGTAGTCGACACTTTATCATTGCTCCCGGACATATTTGTCACATATGAAACACTAGGTCTAATCCATACACGCCACTATTTTTCAAAATGGCAGAATAGATATAATACTAAAACAGAATCCCGATTTCACGACAGAGAAACTACTGCGCACTGAAAAACAATGCGCAAACATCTGGCGAGTGGTCAATAAAATAAACAGGGATATCGAGCGCGTTTTATTACTTTTGAAAATATCATTACATAGTAACACTGGCAGTTTACAATATTATTGCCAGTATATTATGTGCGATTTGCAATTAATTGATAAAATCGCCCTCTAGAACTAAAAAATTAAGATTCAAAATTTTATACTAATACAAGCAAAATTAATTAAAGTCTTTACTACACTTGTTGAAACCTTAACAGAAAAATGGACTTTGATTTTTGCAGTGTTTTAGGATTTTATTTTTATGTACTTAGACCTATATTTTTAATTATTCCCGTAGCTATTCATTCCATTGCTTGGAGCAAAAAATAGTTGCGGCTTTATACACACAGACAGACACCATATCATGTTAATTGAATAATTATGAGATTTTGAGCTACCAGCTTAAATTTATTTCATATTATGTATGTACCAAGTATTCGTAATTTAATATGGTTTAAACGGTCCTTAGCGCATTTATTATTCAGGATATTATAAAATGCCGGGCCGGAGAATCCATGCAAAAGTACATAAGTACTTATTTAAAATCCGCAATATGTGTTAACTTGATGATAAATGGCAGCACCTGTAACTCAGGTGCTATTGCACAGAGAATGCTCATCCCAAATTCTGATTTATTTTTAAAAAATCAAAAAGAAATGTAGGTATTCCCAACGTTTCATCATTTCCGTTAATGGAGAGAGAGAATAACAATAAAATATAAGGGTATATGTACTTACTTATAATTATTAACAGAATAGGATATAAGTCCTTAACATGAATTTACTATGTAGTTTTAAAAAATGTATTAGAAACATTAATTTCAGTATTTTACATCAAGCGATCTAGAGTTTTGGATAAGTAATCCAAATGTTAGACTTTTGAGGGCTCAATGATTGTCGATGATGTTACTTCCACAACATGACTGGCGGCAAACGTGCCCTCCCAAGTAAGGAATATATTCATATTTTCTAAAAGAACTTACTTACTGATTTAAATAGTCTTTTACAAATAAATACTACTTTAGATCAAAACATTGTTGTTTTTTTCGCATTTATTTTTAATGCCTAGGTGCATTCTTAGTGATGACGATAGGTACTTTCCAAGTCTAGGTGGCTAAAGTACCTGTTTCATATCGATAGTGTCACTGTATAAAATTCACGCAATGTCCAAATCTATGAGCGCACGCACAACATTCTACGTAACATAATATAGTTAGTTACAGTACCAATATCTTAATTTTACTGCTAGCTACTATTTTTAACCTTTTATTTGAGCGTGCGTTAGATACGGAACCTAACAATCGCTTTGTAACTTTTCGTAGGTAGGCAGCCGTTTATTTTAGTCGCAGCTGGTACAGGTTACTATGCTAACGACTGCGATGGGATAAATATTTTTTAGAGATTTTTAGTTTATAATTAACATTAGTCACCTATATGCTTCATTTGATACATAATGTAATGAATGAATGACGAGATATTGGCAACGGGTTGAGTGTAGGTACATGGTAGGTACGTAACATCTAGGTACTTGGATACTATAACATCATTTATGTAGATAAATGATGATGAGGTTGTTTTGTTTGGTACGGGCCAGCAAGTTTAATTTTAGTAGGTATTGAATATAAGGATATCACACCTACATAATGTTATCCGATTTGGCACTTTATTTCAGTGTTTGGTAAAAATATCAGTCTAGGAAAAGGAAACATTAATGTAGCAGGTAGTTTGTATGCAACAAATAAATATCATTTAGTCAACATGCGATTTTTTTTATTTCTTCATTTAATTATGTTTCAATGGAATTATTGTTTCTGAAATACAGAATAGTATCACCTCACGGTCAGTTTCTTCGCCCGCGTGATCGATTCTGCGGCCGAATTCCATGCTCTGTGAGTTTGCTGTTTGTCGTACAATATGTAAATATTGTTATAAGATAATTTTAATTAAGTACTTAGTTAGATAACACTTTATTCGGGTTGGTATCTCGTATTTCGGTGAGATTCGTAAAACACAAGAACAAAATGAATACTCGCTAACGTAAATCCTACTTACTATACCGGCCAAGCGCGTCAGGCCAGGCCATACCTAGTTTGTAGAAGTACCTAGTACTTACTTAGATGTAGCGTAGGGTTCCGTACGATCATGGACATACAAACAACTTCGTTTCAGTTTTTTTTCGAATAAGTAGGTACTTATTATATATTATTTTGTATGAAGTTTGGGTGCGTGAATGAAATTATAAAAATATCAATCACGATATTTTTCAGAATTTTCAAATAGCTAAATAGCCTTATGGAGCGGGTCGGGGTAGACGCCCTAGTTTAAGAAAAGTTAGTTTACTAAACTCTAACTCGAAAAATCATCTTTAAATAGTTGTGATTTCCTTTCCTTCCCCTCATATTTTTGAAAGACTTTTCCAACAGTACCATACCACCAACATACCGCATACGATTAGAGTTGAGCATCCCCTACCTACTTTTCGTGTGTGGACAATAAAATAAAATACTTACATATCTAAAAAAATACGTTAGGTACTTACTTACATTTTTTTCGATATATTATCTTATTCTACGACTTTTTTGCCGTGATTATTTTAAATAGTCGGATTTACTTTCAACAGCCACAGGGTCGATTAAAAACCCAACAGTAGATAGATACCTCTAAATCATCTAAGTAAGTTGTCTGTTTTTAGGGTTCCGTACACAAACGGTAAAAACGGGACCCTATTATTGAGTTTCTCTGTTCCGTGGTGTACGTACGTACATTGCTATCTATACACATTGCAGTCGTCGTCGCCAAATAGCTGGAACAAAATGGATAACGCCTCGCTGCAACCGACTGCGTAGAAACAAAAACCGCCACATTTTTGTTATCATAATTTATATACAGTGACGGATTAAGACTTCATGATGCCCTAACTAGATTCAGTTTCGACTAAAATGGTTTTGGCCGGAGCCGAAGGTTCTTAGCAAGCGCCAATTTTGCACGCACAGATGATCCATTTAAATTAATAAATTACAGATGGTTTTAATAAATTTCAGTTACGATTTTATTTAGAAATCGACTTTTCCTTAACTGTTTTTATCGGACTTTATTTCAGGAAAATAATACAATGTGTTATTTACTTGTTGGATTATTTTTAAGATATCCGTTTAATTATGAAGCTCACGCCGACTAATGATGAAGCTCAAACCCCGAAATTGCAGTTACATTACGAATTATAAGTATATTTTTGGTATATTTTATAAAGACCTTTGCCTAGTGGTGTCACTGGTCTCTTACATGTCTATACCACTACAATGTACAATTAGGAAATAATTTAAATATTAGCACGCATTTATCTACCGTAGCACTAGCAGTGTTTGCAACTGGCAGTTATCTAATTTAAGAACACTTAATTTTATGCTATTCTTTTACAGTAGCATATTCAGAAGCAAATGATTGGTCCCATAGTGCTGTAAAATTAAATCTTTAATTGTTTTCCAATTAATATACTTATTACAAATACCAAGAAAAATAATTGATTAAAATAAAGCAATTTCCTCAATTGCAAGTTTTACTAATATGTATTAGCTACAAAATGTTTGTAGTCATACCACTATTATAAATATAATACTATGTGTGCCTTTAGGTAGGTCAGTCGGCTGATAGAATAATTTATAATATTGAAAATAAATCTGAAACATTATAATAAAAACTGTATTCTAGAAACATTTGCATACAACAGTTTTTTAAGATAAATTAACTACATAATATATTAATTAGAGTCCTTATTTCATATAAGTTAGTATGACATCAGTTTACTGTGACTGTAGAATCTACAGTTTTGTACTTTGGCTTGCTGTGAGTGAATGGTAGATATCTGTATTTGATCATATGCTGAAAATAAAAATATATATTAATATTGACGAATATTCATATGAAAAATATGTATGTAAATGAATAATAATATCTACCTTGATTTGTCTCTTCATGGTAATGCAGAATAAAGTAATGAAATACATGACTAATATAGGCCAAAATACTGGTATATTGAAAGCATCAATAAAGGTACAGAAAAACCCTATAACTGTGCTTTTTGTTACAGATAGCCAGAATTTGAATTCAGGCAATCGTCTTATAAATGGTCTAAATTCTTCACTAGCTCTAGTGGGGAGAGCTGGCTCATTTTCATCATCTGGAAAATAAAATATAACTTTATTAAAATATTTTCAATCACTTTATAAACTACTGAACAAAGTCTAGGTAGCAAGGCTTTTTTTAATTAAACTTTTGTCTTTCTACACATGTTTTTTTATATTTTAGAATCATGGTAAAAAATTTGGTAATCCTCTTCTAACCTACATTAAAAATTTAAGTGACTAGTACTTTTTATTTGTTTTCACAATTATGTAGTAATTTGTTCAACTCCTAACTGGCTGTATTATCAGTATCTAATCAGAAGATTTGTTTTATTCTACAAGACCATAATATGTATCTTAAAATTTGTGTTTGTAACATCTTCTTGTCGAATGTCTTAGTGTATAAGTATCAAAGTCCAAACTAATGTATAGAAACAAATTATAATGATGACTGGCAGTTAAGGTTTTTATTTTATAATTTAAGTATGTACATGGCACTATTTTTAATATTTAATTACTTTTCTGTATTATAACAAATTATCATAAGTACCTAACACAACTCTTAAGACCATAAAATGAATGTATAATTTGTGTGAAATAAGTGCTGGTAATTTATTGTTGTATTTAATACTTTAGTCACACTTTATTAACAAAGAATAACAATTTCTTATTGTTTTGCACTTATTAAGGATTCAGTTATTCTCCTTTTCTTCTAGTACCTAACCATGAAACATCTAATTAGCTTACTGGGTCACATTTTGTTCTTAAACAAGTATATTCACTGTAATTTTCCAATGATATGAAGTAAATATGAAATTATTTCATCTTAACTTACCATCAAAATCCATCGCTGGATCGATCTTGGGAGTAAGGAATGCAATAAATAAGTTTAAATGGTAAATGCCAAGAGCATAGGTGACAATGTACCATCCCTGGAAAAGTAAAAAATGTTGATTAAATTAATGAATTTAACTATTTATATTTTATTTCTGACTAAACAGTGTTATTTATTAAAGCCACTGACCCCTAACTTTTATCAGTTGTATCATTCATACATGTTCTATTTAGTTAATTGTTTCATAAGTTGGTTTTGATAACAATAATTTAATGTATGTAATTGAAGTTCGCTCCATTGTACCATTTTCTGAGATACTTAGCAAGCATAATCCTTTGGGAACTAAGATGGTGGTAAATGATATGATGATATGAATATTGTTAAAGTGTAAGGAAGAACAGGTTGTAATTAAATATTTGATAAGATTATTCTTACTTGTTTTGTAAATATTCGTAGCAAAAACACCAATAGTAGGACTGCACTACCCACCCATCGTGATTTTGTGTGTGGTGTCCATTTATCTAATGTCCCTTGATATACCTGTGGTATAAAATATCTTTTTTATAAATCTTGATTTGTATAAACAAAATTTCATTAAAACTGAGTAAATTTGTGGCGATTTTTCTGATCATTTTGATCGACAAAGTTATGGTAACAGTGCCGTGGTTTAGGATACAATTATTCAGATCATGAGATTACAATAAAGTTCAACTCTGGTACAATAATGTGACGACAGTTTTAAACACTTACTTGAGATAATCTCGTCCATGCTTGTGAAATAATGCCTTTACGGTTGGTTTCTGAAGATAAATCACTTCCTGACATCATACTCAAGAACCTCAGTCAAGAACCTATAAAATGGCTGAGGTTAAATAAAATAATACCACATAACCGGACAAGATATTTGATATAAATGTTATTTATCAATTATCCCTAATTAAACAACTTTATTATGGACCATTAAAAACATTTAGTTTAACAAATTCCAGAAAATCAAATTGTAGTGTTGGATGATTTCTTTTTTTTATGGTTGGATTTTGACAGGGTTGCCACTTGCCAATCAATAGAAAATACGCAACGAACAAACTTCACATTTCACAAACACAAGTGGACTCCTCACTAAAATAATTGATCGTCTTTCAAATATAAATAAATTTTAAAAATTTAACTATTATTTATTTTTCAAAATTGGATGAATTAATTTGGTCGGTCCATCGGGTACGGCGCGGTATGTAAACATTTTATAAACCACATTACAAAATTAGTCATGTTAAAATTCGAGTGACATCTAAAAAAAAAATTCTTTCTAGAGTAACGATATGGTTTGGGGCAGCCCTAATTTGATAGTAATTTTAATTTAATTACCAGTAAAATGTTGCCATAAATGACGACGTGTTTATTTTGACAGCACGGACTGGGACACGTGTCGTGGTCTAAACTGTCAAACTGACTGATTTGCTATTCTATGGAAGATCGTTTCCATTCCATCTTTATCGTAGTGATTATATTCTCTTCTCTTTGATTCCATCGTTCTTAGATGCCACTATTATACTACTATTATAGTGAGGGAATAGGCGTAATCATCTACGCTTCCCCAATGCATAGGGAGTGGTCTCGACACTCAATATTGTCAATTTTTATGAATTACCCTATTAGGCGTGCGCGCCTCCCGATATTTTCGGGTTAGGAGCTAGTGAAGAGGTTCAGCAGTAGTCTAAAAAATTTACGGCACAGGGTTTTTTTTTATCTTCGCCGTAATGGTTAAACAAATAATTAATTTAAAGTATATTATTAATACTTTTTTCGGATCAATGTGGTTCGGATAGAGGATTTGGAATCTATTCATAATTAAGTATACATAGGTAATAAATAAAATAATAACACCGCTTAAGAAATTTAATGAAATCAAATTTCCAATTACATTTTATACATGTTATACTATACAGTTACTAACAATAGTTATGCTCCTAAGTATTTTTTAATACAACTACTGAATAAATAACATAAAAATGTTACGACTTAACGGAGTCTACTTCTATTATTGCGAGTTTATTTACATGTATAATAAAATGTAGGTATGGGTGATACATATCTTAGTATTCTAAATATTTCATATCATATTAAGTTTCGAGTACAAAGAAAAATTTGGTCCAGCTAAACACTAATATTTAATACTAAAGGCAACTCCTAGAAAAATGAGTAGTATTGCTATAAGTTTTTAATGGTACGAATAATTTACATGGAAGTATAAGGGTTATTATCTAGTCATACATAATGTTAATTTTATTATTTATTTACTAATACGAAAAATACTATAAATTTAAAACTACCTATATAGTTTTTAAACAACAATTTTTACCTATTCCAGATAGGTTCTACTTTTGAAGCTAAACCATTGTTTCAGCCTGGTCTCCTAGATATTTTTGACCTAAAATTATGAATTAATGATACAAAATGCTAGTCATGTTCAACAAATATTCTTTTAACTACCTAAAAATAAACCATAAGGAGTTTAGCATGTTTATCTTTGTATGAATATTTTACTGAGAAGTTCATTAAATAAATTTAAAATGTACCTGCAAGATTTCATAATACATGTAAATCATGTATGAAAACCATTAGATTTATTAGTCAATTTTTGTCTACGCACACAAGTGCGCGTCTTATTGCTTGCAGTAGTGTTTATCATGTATGTTCATTAATTTTTAGTCTTTTTAAAAAACTTTAAGGTCCAGTAATACTTATATTCTTGTATAAAAATGCACAGAATGGTACATAAATTTATATTGTATGAAGGAGATAAATTTATACATTTTCTACTGTACAATGATAGAAGTAAAATTTTATTAAATTTGATATGTACTAAATGTTTAAAATTATTTAACAGCAGAAAAGTTTTGGATTTGATTGCTGTTGTTTGACGCCACCCAGGAGCTGAAGACATCTCTGAAACCAATTAAAAATACACATTCAACTATATTCTACTCCAATGTTTTGAGATAGAAAGTCTTCATACTATGAAATATTATAGTTTTGTCAGTCATTACACAATGTAACTGTAATTTGTCTACCATATATAAAAATGTTGTTGATTATATTATAAAAAAACAAATTGTTTACAAAGCTCGCAATCCAAATTATAGCTTTAGTTTTTATAGCAAAAAAGCAATTGGGACATGATAAGGTTGGAATTATCCAATAAAAAAATCACAATAAAATTTAAATCACGCTTGTTCATGTGATATTTTTTGTTGTATCTTTCTAATTTTAAAATGATTTAATTTGTACCTGCAGTGGCTGACAACACATTCATTGGAGCAGTACTCATCCTCCCATTCACTATTAGCTATGGCTGGATTGGTACAGCCTTGTCGGATACAAGATGGCGTGCTGCGATTTTCATTCTGGATAATATTGATTTATAGCATAAGGATGAAGAATGTTTGGATTTTTATTAAGAAGGCAAAATTATCAGACTATGATGAAAAGATTTTCTGTCTAATTGTTTTTTGAATGTATATAGCATAATATTAAGTAACAATATTATATATTTTGTATATGTAACTCACATCGGGAGACTGCTGCGGCATACCAGAGCTTCCATTGCTGTTTGGAGAGTGTTGTTCATTTTTTAAGTGGTTTGGTGGAGGTTGTTGCTGTTGTTGTTGCTGTTGCTGCTGTTGTTGTTGCTGCTGCTGCTGTTGTTGATGCTGCTGCTGCTGATGTTGTTGTTGTTGGTGCTGCTGGTGTTGTTGCTGTTGTTGCTGTTGGTGTTGCTGCTGTTGTTGTTGATGTTGTTGTTGCTGCTGATGCTGCTGCTGTTGTTGCTGCTGCTGATGCTGTTGCAATTGTTGTTGTTGGTACTGTTGAACTTGATGTACTTGCATCTGCTGGTGATTCTGAGCCATCTGCTAGAAAAATATAATTTTTATTAGTAATATTATACTTTAAAACAAAGAGAGATCTTAATAATCATGACTGGCCAGGTACAACCATATAATATAAATTCGAAATAATTATCTTTAAATGAATTGTAAATACCTGTGGATGATGGTATTGCATCGCATGTACATTGTTCATGGGTGGGGACTGTGACTGAACTTGTCTGTAGCCCGGGGGTGACATGCCAGGTGCTGCCGGGTAACTGTTCGGAGACTGCGCCGGTTGGTAGTTTCTTGGCGATTGTGCAATGTTTGGCTGACAGTTTTGAGGTGACGCATTAGGATTCACCTGGTAATTTTGTGGTGGTTGACCTGGTACACCCTGTGAAAAATAGTTACTATTTACATTATGGAAAAGCATAAAAAAAATATATATATATAATATTAAGTAAAGATATCTATGCAATTAGTGATATATTAACAAATAATCTCATATATAATGTATAAAATAAAAACAAATTGCAATTTAATTTAAAAAAAAATCTATATCATTATTAAATAAAACTTTTTTCTACTATTAATATTAGTTACCTGGTATGTTTGTGGTGGTGCTAATGGCATGTTTCCTTGATAATTTTGTGGTGTAGGCTGCGAATTGGGGTATCCTTGTGGAGTCTGTCCCGTGTATTGAGACTGGGGTTGTCCCCCTGGGTAGGTCTGAGGCGTGTACCCTTGTGGAGCGGGGTTGCCAGTGTAACCTTGTGGTGAATGCCCATTTCCATAGGGTTGGCCTTGATAGAAGTTGCCATATGAGGGATTGGCATTGTTCGTATGATTATACATTGTTTGATTTTCTTGTTCTCCACCCTGAAAATAATATTAATTATCTATCAAAATTTTTATTTAAAATTAAGTTTAGCAAAACAAAACAAATTTGAAAAAAGATGTCATAAAGTGTTGATCATGTGTAAACACTTGAATAATAAAATACTTTGAATAATAAGGCCAAGGCCGGCTGCAAATACTGTCTTGTTTTGCGATATAATTTGAATGAAACTGATTTTATTCAAAGACGGAAAAAGCGCAAGTCCTAAATTAAAGCTTATCTTTAAAATAAAACATTTTCTAATGGTACATAAACTCCCTACAATTTTACTCGTTCACAAATAACAATATACGTCGCGAAGTTACCTTTTCTGTTTATTTTATTGAGCAGAGCTTTTAAACATAACCTTCAAATCTATTTTTATACTTGACAAAATAATTACCTCAAACACTAATGTACCGAGTAATTTTAAAAACAAAATTAACAATGTATCTTCACAAATCTTCGGTGTAAATACAAAACTTGTTGTATAGTAATTTATCAACGAAGATTTCAATTGAAATGTTTTCGTTTCGGAGCTTTATCGATCGCTCGCTTTGACGCTTTGTTCTGAAACCGGCCGAACCGAAGCTTTTGGTCCGGTTTGTAGCTAACTTCACGCTTGCGCGGTACACGAACCGGAAAATATGTCAATGTCAACGAGTTTAGTAAAACCACAGAGTACAACGACCGGTGGCCGCCGTGGAATAACAACACCATCTATTGGTAATATTTAAAACTATTTTCGCAGGATAAGCGTGCTGCTTTTTTGAAGTTCTAATGTTAAAAAAAGACTTAAATTAATGGGTATTTGGATGCGAATATGTGATTTATTTAACATTAGATATACGAAACATAGGCATTTAGATAGGAAATTTGGGATAGGGGTATCATAAATGTTGGGCCTCTGATGACACTTATAGTTATATTAACCCATTTTTTATTTTAAAATTAAGTACCTACAGTTTATTTAATTAAAATGTTATCTTACCTTGGATACAAGGCTTGCTCTATATGCAGCAAGTGCTTTAAGGTATTCTTTCTTAGCCACTTCTGTTTTCTGTTTGTAGACCTATATAAATAAAATCTAGTAATTATAAAAATACAGTAAATTTTTATATGTACATTTTTAATTGTATTAAAACTTACACTCTTATGCTCCGAGTCTAAACCATCCCACATGGATGCAACAATTTTTGAAACTTCACCAAAACTTGCATTTGGGTTTTGTCCTTTGATTGCTGCCTGGGTGTCCCGAAAGAATAAAGCATATGCTGACACTGGCCTAGGAAAAGAAATAAAAATAAGAATATACAGAAAAGTTTAATAATTATATATTTTTTACATGAATAAGTATGTGACACAGATTACTTTTATAGAACAAAACATAGGCTAAAATAATTAGTGCTTTTCTATCAATAATATATAGACTTACTTTTGAGGCTCATTGGGATCCCGTTTTTTCTTTTTCTTTTGAACTTTTGGTTTTTTCTGCATCTGTCCTCTGTTCATTCCATTGTCCATTGGCTCAGGGGAAGACCTTTTAACACCTATGTTTCCAACACCCATCTGCTTAGAAAAGAAATTGAACATTAGATTTATATTAACACAAACACATTTAATTTATTCCAAAAATATAGTTCAGTGGCAAAACAAATATGTGATTTTTTTAATAATCTAGATAAGCAATAAAATGTTGCCTATACCTGATGAAGCGTAGTTTGTTGCTGCCGGGTCGCTGAGCAATAATGGATAGGCAGAAGGCTTTCCGCATCACCAGGCAACTACCAACAAACAACCAATTCATTAGATTTTCTAAAACCTATATTCATTCATTTCATAAAATTATACAGCTGTTGACATTTTGAAACTTGTGAATTTGAATGCCAGTGAACTATATTTGATATGATAAAATGAAAAGTATAAACATTCAATAATATTAATTATAGAAAAATTATATGATGCATAAAATAAATAATTTGTTTTTAAATAATAATATAGATGGCTTATGTGTACACATTTTAATGTAAAAAACCTTCTAATAGGTATTATTATTAGTATTTTTATTATTTCTATAAACCTAGATCTTAGCTTAGATTAGACATGCAACAATTAAATACATACATACTGCATATTTGCATAATTTAAATATTATATTAATAATCAATTACTTGCTAAAATAACTTATGAATATTTTTGTTAATTGTAACAGAATTAATTATTAAAAATGAAACTATGTTATAGCTACAAATGTATGACCTCACCTGTGAGTGATGTGAGGGCACACTGTCATCGGAGTCATCGCTAGTGTTCCCTGGAGGTGAGGCTCTCTGAGGGGACCCATACACTTGTCCAGTGGGTTGGGTGGGCGTGCTGGGTGTGGATGGGCCACTCAATACTTGAGTTGGTTGCATCATCAGCAACCGCTGTTGGCCTCCAGGCTGTTGCTGGATTATATAGTTACCTGCTGGCGCTCCAGCACCACTGGAATTTTATTAAATGTTAGTAAGAGGTTTAGAATTACTAATTAAAAAACTAATACATTCAAAAAAGTTATAGAAAACAGGCCACTGTCAGACTCACCTATGGGATGTTACAGGTGTATGAGGTTCTTGCAGGTAGAGGGGTTGTTGATAAGACGGTGCCCCACCAGGTGGCGCTAGGCCATCTTGTGCAGGATTCATCATGCCCACCTTAACAAAAAAAGCAGTAAGTATAAATAATAAAGTTATATAATGTAAGAACCAACTGTCAACAATACTCTAAGGACCAACGTAGTCGTTCACACAGACAATGTCTATACAGGAATAGCAACTATTATTATTAGGTAAATATTATAACCTACATGTACTTTGATCAGTGGGTATGGTAGTCACTTATAGTGTTTTTCTTATTGTACGCATTCACAGTAAATAAGTACAAACTTATCGTACAAGCACTGTCTACTAATTTCCATGTAAAATAATAAGAGACACCAGCTTGTAAAAATTTTTTGAAGTTCGTACAACTAACAATAATAAATAACGTAAGTATTATCACTATTTAACAATAATCTCTTAAACCTAAAGAAGAAAATGGACGCAAAATTATAACTTTTTATGATAAATTATATTCAATAACTAAAAAACATCTACAAACTACAATTTTAACGAATGCATGGTTTGGAAATGACATGTGTGTGTATTGTATTGTTTTGATTAAATGACATTGACATTGATGGACTGTATCACGTGACATTGATGTTGATGGATTCGAATATGTTTTAAAAACTTGCCACCTCCTGTACCGATTTATGGAGTGTTTACGATTATTATTAGTGTTATACAAGAGTGCAAAGTTGCTTTTTAACCGGGGCTCCAGATGAGGACCGAGACAGCGAAGGATTCTAAAATTGAATCACGAGCGCAGCGAGGGATTCAAAATAAGAATCCTGAGCGTTAGCGAGGGAGTCAAAGGAGCACAAGGTTAAAAATTGTTTGCACTCTAGTGCAACACATTATTTTTCATCCCCCCTCAGCGAGGAAATTACTAAATGGAAACATAAAACAAACACAATATTAAATGAAAAGAAAATATTACGCGCAAAGCAATTTAAAAAATAAGTAAGTCTATTAAGTACACCAAGAAGGTTCCGAGTTTAAATTTTAAATAAAAAAAAAAAATTATGGTTTGTGAATTCCAAACGGTTTATTCCCATTTCGGCACCCTTGGGGTCGTGCTTCTAAAGTACAGTCTCGGTCATAAAACATATTATGTGTTTGGTTTCCATAAGAATTCCTCAAAAAAAGAGAATTAGGAAATATTGATAGTATATAGATAACGCTTTAAGGTTATACTCTCCTGATATTTCTAATAATAATTTTAGACGTCATAATTTCATGGGTGCCGAAATAAACCTTCAAAACATCATCACACTTAGTGCACACGATGTTCTAAATTTAAATTTTCTTTAACCTCTACAGCGCAAAAACGACTTTTACTCCCAGTTATTCTACTTTTCATCCTACTAGCTCGGAAAGTATATTTTTAATCCCCGATATCTGGGGATAAAAGTCGATTTTAATCTCAAGAGTGGAAAATATCGGGGTCGCTGTGACAGACCCCGCAGGACCCAAGGCATTTTCGATAACTGGGAGTAAAAGTCGTTTTTGCGCTCTAGAGGTTAAAGTAAATTTGAATTTAGAACATCGTGTGCACTAGGTGTGATGATGTTTTGAATTCACAAACCATCATACATCTTTTTTTTTTATTTAAAATTTAAACTCGGAACCTTCTTGGTGAACAAGACTAACTTATTTTTTAATTTGCTTTGCGCGTGATATTGATTTTCATTTAATATTGTGATTGTTTTATGTTTCCATTTAGTAATTTCCTCGCTGAGGGGGGATGAAAAATAATGTGTTGCACTCGACTGCAAACAATTTTTAACCTTGTGCTCCTTTGAGTCCCTCGCTAACGCTCAGGATTCTTATTTTGAATCCCTCGCTGCGCTCGTGATTCAATTTTAGAATCCTTCGCTGGCCCGGTCCTCAACTGGAGCCCCGGTTAAAAAGCAACTTTCCGCTCTTGTATAACCGATAACTATTCCGAGCTAGTGGGATGAAAAACCAATTTAACAATCGGAAAGTGGACAAGGGATATTTTTATCACTGATATAATTAAGTACTTACTTATATATGTATGTAATATAGGTAAGTACTACCTAATTTGGCATAATCCTACTAATCCTACTAATATTATAAAGGCGAAAGTTTGTATGTATGGATGTTTGTTACTCTTTCACGCAAAAACTACTGAATGGATTTTAATGAAACTTTACAATAATCTTGCTTATACATCAGAATAACACATAGGATACTTTTTATCCCAAAATTCCCACGGGAACGGGAACTACGCGGGTGAAGCCGCGGGGCGCTGCTAGTAAGATTATAATGTGTTGTTAAGTAACTTGTTAAGTATATTGTTTACTGCGTGAGTATTTAAGTACTATGTTTATTAAATTACTAATAAATTAAGTATATAAAATAAAACTCTTTTGGGTTACCGTCAAGTTGGGATCATTTTTCAACACTCGACAAATAAAATTCGTATCGTGCCAGCCCTGTCGATCGTAAAATATAGAACGGAATTCATCGAAAGGCAATTCAATTTTAATAAAAACCAATCTAAAAAGTGGGACAGCGTTCAATAAGTTATTAGTTTCATAGAGTTTACAAAATAAATAGTCTCTTTAATGATTCGGTAATGCTTTATTGTAAGTAAGTTTTATAAAAAAATATTTTTGTTATCTACTGACCTGGTTGATAGTAGGTTAAATGCATAACTGGTTATAAAATGTGAATAGGTACCTAATAAGTATTTTTTAAAAATATCTTGTAGACATTGTAACATGTTAGATGTGTTGTTTATTGTTTTACTACTTAGGTACTAGTTCTTACTTCGTACTTACGAAGTTCTATTACTTACCCTCTAGAGTCTAGAGGGTAAGTAATAGAACTTCTAGATTGTGAATTACTTAAGTACATAGTAGGTAGGTACTCTAAAGAATTACTTATTAGAATCTATATTTATAGTGTATTCACACATTTATTTGGGATTTTGAAAAATGTATTCAAAATTTTCGCCACAGCCAGGACTTGAACCTGGAATCATGCTGAACCGTAGCACCGCTCTTCCAATGGAGTTGCCGAGGCTCCAAGGCGACATTGAGCAAAATGCATTTTTCAAAATACTTTGAAGATTGCCCGTAAATATATACGAGATTACGAGTACCTACGTATAAGTACATAAGTTCCTATTTTCAGAATAGTCTGGTAGATATTTCAGAAATTCTAGAACCTTATGTGAGGGTCGAATTAAAACACACGTGTACCAAGTACCAAATATAATGTTATTGACATACCTGTGGTGCAGAGTGATGTAACTGCGTGTATTGTATATGTGTCCCTTGATTAGCGCCACTTGTCGCATGCTGTCCGTGAATCAATGGAATATCAAATTCTTCGTCGCCAAATGATGGTGTATGAAATGTCTGTAACAAACAATTAATTAGGTGCCATGTTACTTGGCAGTAGTTGATATTACAGATTTTATGGTACTTACGTACATTTAACGATTTATTAAAAGAGGACTTTGAGGCAGTTAATTTCTATGATTGAAAATATTTTCTATATTGTCACGTGTTATGAATCGTGAAACTTGGATTTAACTAGCTATAAAATATGCATAATCAATATTATTTTCTAATTATTAACTTGTTTTAATGGGCTTAATTATGCAAAATACAAATATTTAATGCGAATTTTAATGTTATGTAAGTAGGTACCTGATCATTCATATTGTAGATACTGTTCTTAGTATCGCGTGGGAGTGCCAGCGGCGACTCCAAATTTTCTGGTCTCTGCAACAAAAAAAAACAAACATTAAAAATCTATCATTATAAAGAAAACTACGACTATTTTTATACCTAAAAAGTGTAACATAAAAGAGATTAAACAAATAACAGAGAACAGTAAACTTGGTTTAATTCTACCTAGTTACATAGAAACTATTATAATCTTGTTCCTTTGAATGCTTCCTTACACGAGCCACGAACAATTTAGTGATCATACTAATAATACCCATAACCACGGCATGGTCTAACAACAACCTCGTTAACTTCCCAGTAAGATGGTTAGAATCGATTTTATTACTTTTTACACAATATTAAGTTCCCTCAAGCCAGACCCTCTCCTTATTCATTATTGAGTGCCTAAGTAAATTGTTGATTGCATCTACACCGGTTAAAAGTAATCGGGACCGTAAACTCAATTTATTTTTTAAATAAAAGTTTTAATATAATAACTGGTTATTAAAATTTATATATTCTGATATAATGAACTTTTTTGATGAACTTGGGCTCGGTCCGTCCATACTCACAAATTGAGCTACTTCGTTTGTCTACAATTTTAGGCACTGATGTGGTTAGACACTATAAAAATACCCATTACTTACATGGTTTTTACCAAAGTAAGATAGTTGTTTAATGGTATGGATATAAAGTATGAGATTATATTTGTCTTTTAAATTGATATAAATATTTATGCAAATTAGAGCTTAGTACCCTCAATATTTTATGGGAGTATAGGCATTTGAATTAGGTACATTTTAAAACTATTTGACCTATCAAATGTCGAGTTAAAAGTTAATAAGTACTTTAGTTTAACGGCACTCTATTAACCATATTTATCGCATCGCTATTTAATCTATACTAATATTATAAAGAGGAAAGATTTGTTTGTTTGTTTGTTTGTTTGTAATGAATAGGCTCCGAAACTACTGGACCGATTTCAAAAATTATTTCACTAATGGAAAGCTAATTTATCAGTGCGTGACATAGGCTATATTTTATCCTCGTAATCCCACGGGAACGGGAACTACGCGAGTGAAACCGCGGGGAGCTACTAGTTTATTATAAAATAACTGAAACATTAGGTACTTTCGAAATACTAATTGCAACATAAAGAAGTATTATTTCTGAACTAGTTAGGCGATAGACATTTCTTAAGTTTGCAATACTGAATAGCAAAGTTTCGTGTACAAATAGCGTTCGCGATTGTACGGTATCGTAATTAATATTAATGAATTACATTTCTTTAACGTAACATTTATTAAATCTCTCGTGACACAAATTCTATGTAGAGCAAAGTGTATTTTTCAAATTTTAATCTTTCTGTTGCAAATTAATGGGCATAGTCATAAGGTGTTATAATAAAATTACATAAAAATACTATTTAAGTAGGTGACGCATACAACATATTATCATTTCACATTTTGAAAATTGCGAAAACCTACCTATACTTTTATATTTTTTGGGGAAATTTCCCTATAACAGTGTTTAAGACATAATCAGTGTGTAATTTTTATTAGTAAGGCTGTTAATACATATGCTCATTTTAAATTTTGGTTTTTATTTAGAGCAATAGTTCAAAAATTACACTCCTCTTCTGGGCCATGGTGAAAAAACAACAAAGCTATCATTAATGATCAGGTGCAAACCTACACTACAAGGTAAAGGTTGATTTTAAGGGGTGGTATTGTGTAGAGTTTTTATGGACAATCGACACACAGGGTGCATTGACAAAGGAGGGTATTATATTCGAGTCTTGTATATCTAAGTCTAATGTATATCAGCAGTTTCCATAAAGTTATATCAAGATTAATTCGTTGGTATTTGAAATATGAAAACCGTTTTAATCGTTGTTCCAAAATGCGATTGATCAACATTGTATGCGCCTTGAGCCACAAGTCACTCGGTCTCAGGTCTCGGACCGGTTTCTGGCACCGGCTGCCTTCGGTCCCAACGGGCTTCGCCACAGAATAAACGTTACTTACCAATAGGTACCTACGGAGAGGTAAGTGAAAGGACACGCCGTTAATTGCTTTTCTGTGCTATTGGATTTCGTAACAGACGTTAGTTATTGATAAAATAACCATATTCGACAGGCAAATATTGCCCGATACAAATACAGGTGTCCCGTAGCTAGCTAGTATGGACATCTACTTACGTCTGATAACTGTATCTAACTGTTCTACATACCTAATGGCATTATTAGCATTTAACGATTAGGTTATGTACAATAAGATATAGGTAGTTTTTATAAGGTACTTTAATTTATTTAAGATTATTTTTGGTATTTTCATAGAAAAAATAAAATTCTTTTGTATTGGAAGAAAAATTGGGTATATGTAACTATTTATTGTTAAATATTAACAATAAAAAAAAACAGAAAATTTCTTCTAAAAACAGTAAACATGAGTGTCGTCTTATTAATTTATCAATTGATAAATGATTATAAAGTAACAGTCGTTCATAATGATACCACATCTCTAATATGTTTTTAGAGCGTGGAAAGTAGAAAGTTTTCAAAAGTAGGCAAGTTAATATACTTCGGAAAGTATGTTTTACATACTTATATAGGTACTTATTATTTGTTAAAATAATATTCGACCAAATCTAAAACATAAATGTTAAAAAGTAGGTCAGTTTCACTATATATGTAAGATGCTAAACTAATCTTAGTGAAATTACCCATCTAGGTATATACTAAAAGTATCAAACAATGTATATTTTATTGATGGTAATTTGAAAACACTTCGTAGTTTCGTTAAACTATAAATGCTGCGTTTAAAATAACGTGAAGGGAAAATTTAATCTAATGCTGTCAACCATTACCATTACGATTAAAAATAGCCTCTAAAACCTAAAACTAAATACATACTCTTCTATCTCTTTAGTTTTATTGTTATTATATGTAAAGAAATAAAATAAAATTTTGATATTATCTTAGATAAAGGTTTGGTAATAACTAGTAAAGAATATCTACTTGATTCAGTGCGTAGTGCGCGTACAAATGTTACTCAATAAAATATTATTAAAATAAAGCATGGCTTCCATCAGTGTCTATTTGGGAGCTGTGTAGTGGACTCCACCGGCTAGAAGGACGTAATTGTCGGTCAGTGACCTCGTTCCTTCCACTAAAACAGCGTTAAATCAATTGATGTTATTACAATTGGAACGCAGCTTTCATAACTTGCTTACAAAATGTGAGCCCATGCAAGGAGACATTTTGAACACAGACAGCAGGTGGATTCCATTTTTTTTACGCTCACTCTTTTGTACCTTTATGAGCTTTTAGAAGTTTTTTAATAAACGTTGGTGAAGCTTCTCTCATATCACACAAAAAATATATTTGAATAGGTAGTTGGATGTTTGGTTCCACACGATTTATTTTATAATTTGCTGAGTACTCGTATATTATTTTTAGATCTAATGGTCGATTGGAATATTTAATTTGTTCTATTCTGTTCATGGTGGCTTTATGCCTATAATTACAAAATAAATTACTAATTCCATACATTGTGATTCTTAAAACCGGTTACTATCTATAAACTCATTAATTTTATTATCTGTACATTCGCATAGATTACTTAATATGTATTTTAATAATGACTGGTATTGGTGCTGTGGATGGGTGTGGTCAAAAAGACAATTTTTATAAATTCTTTAAATATGATGTTTAATGTGGTTAAACTAAGTTGTTTTTATGAAGTACTAAGTTGTTTAATACCGTTATATACGATGTGCTAATGAGGTCTTATAAGGATTCTCTGTGGTTCACTGGAAACATTTTAGGGTGCATCTGTTTTAAATATCTAATTTTAAGTTGATGTAACGGTAATTTTAATGTGAAGATGAGTAATTTACTAAAATTTTTGATTTCGTTGTGTTTTAGATGAAAGGTGATCTTAAGGTACAAATAGAAGTGGTACTTATGAGATTTTATACCTATTGACGATTTAGAAATCTGTAGAGTATACTTTATTTTTGATGTTTTGATTAAATACTAATTCATTAAGGTCCTATTTCATGACCTTCAAGTAAAATTACTCACCAAGTAAAGTAAGATTTGCTCTTTTTTATTTTATACCTATCAAGTGACAAAGACAAAACATGTAAGCTACTCGGAACGTTACTTGAAGATGGTGAAATAGGTCCTAGATCTACAACTAAACAGCAACTAGGTATAATATAAATAGTTTTATTAATAAAAACTTTAAATAAGACTATTGATACTCATTCTTACGCAGTAAACTTTGATGAAAATAGTATGACATAAAATAAAAAGATTAGGTAGGTACCATCAATTTATACTAAAATAGAGAATACACACATTATTATTTATAAGTGTTACGATAAATAATTACTGTCTTGTTGCCGTGCAATGAAATAGCCGTTTTCTATGTAAATAATTCCTTTGAATATTTTATTCCACTTTGTGTATAGGGGGACGTCGGATTTGGGGTGGGGGTACTCCCTGTTCCCCTCCCCTGCACACGGTAATAAAGAAAGATATAAAGTTATTTTTCGTTAAAAGAATGTTTAATATTTTTCGAATCTTCTTACATTTATGGAAATATTTATAATTTAAAGATTTATTAAGCTTTGTTGTTTCTATTATGTATGTATGATTGAGATTGAGTTTACGTAGACGTTATACTTTTAAGAGATAGAACTATGTTACTGATTAGGATAGGATATGAAGAAGATCTAGTTGGTTCAGTAAGTATTGACTCAGATGAGAATTTGAGCAACTACCTATACCTACCTATGATAAGAGTTTACTTATGGAGAATACTCTTTTAAAAGCAATCACTTACGATTTAGAAGTTAGCATATAAAAATTGGAAAATATAATAAAACTTTCAAATGTAGAAGAACTTTAAAGTTGATAGGTACCTATAATCATCTTTTCCTTAATACTGTTTCCAGGAAATATTAAAACAGGTAAATAAAATAAATAATCAACATTGTTCAACAATCAATCTCGAAAGCGTAATCTGATTTATTTTGTTGTTGTAATTGAAGTGAAAGTCTATTATTTATTGTAACTTGGTCTACTCCACAAACTAAAGCATGCCATATTTAATTAAACCTACATAAATATTAATTTCAACAAATTATACCTTAACTGATTTCAATTAACTTGAACTTGTTGTTGGAGAAATTGTATTTAATATTATACTGCCTTCTGTGCTATCGTATACAACAAATATACTTAGTAAGAAGATAGGTATACCTATACGGCATTAACTACCATACTTATAATGCTACTCAACTGACTATCTCTACCTGATTATTATTTTTTCGTTCTTATTGGTACTTATTGTATATTGATAAGTATATACTTTCCACTACTTACTTTATAATAACAAAGTAACGAGTGGAAAATCTTATCGGGATAAAATAGTATATTATTAGTCCCAAGCTCTCCGACTATATTCATTTAGACTTAGACAAATGGGTAAGTAGGTACCTACCTACATGAAGTCTTGTTTCGACGTAAAATTAGGAAATAAAACAAAATACACTTTCTTATATTTCTTCGTAATTACTATATTATTATTCTCTTTTGCAAAGTGCAAAAGTGACCTTGTTCTATGGTTTTCCTACTTTTATAATTTTGAAGAAAATTGTTTAATATGTATACCTAATGTCATTATACTCGAACTACCTACTAGGTAGACTTGTAAAATACCAATGACGCAAATTTTACATAATATTTAAATCATTAGATAAAAGAGTCTTAACATGAGACTCTTTTATCTAATTATGGACATTTTTGATGACCTTTGACATATTTAGATATATTGTTTGCTGTATTTAATCAAATTTTCTTTTATAAATGTAGTATTATAAACCACTGTATGTTTTTTTTCAACACACTTGCTCATAAAGGGGCTCTTATTTGTGCAAAAACAGTTGAATAATGACACGCTTGATTCACTAGTGAGTTATAGTTTTTTTTTTAAATTGCTTTGGTTTTAAAAGTTTCGATACCAAAAAAAATTGTGTCCGTACATTTTAAAAACAAACTTCAACTATGTTGCCTTACTTTTGGTAGGTCTATGGTCGATTCCATTCATTCATTCATTCGAATTTTTTCTTTTAATAAGTATATTTTTAGTCTTTGGTTGATCACCATTGTGTGTTGGATGCGCGCGAATAGAAAAACTGTTTATTTATTAGCGAAAAATGATATTTTATTATTAATTTCTTCGCAAGTGTGTTGAAAAACGTTGTATGGTACGCGCGTGTATTGATGATTACTACTTCGGCTATCTTCTGACCCTCGCCTGACGGCTCGGGCCTCAATAGCGCCTCGTAAGTAATCACCAACTTACCTCGCTTGTACCATAAATAACTATTATCTATCTGGTTTTTGACAATAAATGGTTTTTTTTATTTATTTATCATGAATGACTTAACTAAATATATAGTAAAGTAGGTTCATAATTATTAAAAAAAACATTAAGTATATCTTATGATACATATCACGAGGAACTTAAATAAAATGACGAAACCTATATTTAAAGGGTATAAAGGGTAGAGTCATACCAACCAAGTCACATCTATAAGATTTAAACCATTACAATAGAAATTTGATCATAGTAGCGTTAACATAATAAATGGTTTTATGTATTTATAAAATCAACTATTTAATCTAACGAGAAATACATAATTAACATGGTCTATCTTATCTCTATAACGATATCAACGCTCTACTTTGTGAGATATGAAAACGTAGGTTATTCTTCGCTTCTATTTTCTAACGTTAAGTTAAACTACATAATAATAACTATAACTAAACTACAAAACTCATGTAAACACAATGTTTATCTTACATTACATTTTCACTCAAAGAATGAGCGCTGCATTTTGTTAGAGCTATCTACGAGTAGTAGAGCAACCTAGAGTCAAATATTTATTGTAACTTAATGTGATATACACTCTTTTTACAATATTAACAAATACATTAAACATTTCAAACAGAAAATAAAGTGCAAATGTCGAGAAAAGTTTAAAAAACCCTTCTTTTAAACAAAAAAATGTACATAGAGCAAACATAAAATCTTATTAAAATCTAATTGGTGAAAGTTTTACCTACCATTTAAATATTCAGCAAGTTGCCATATATTCCATCCAACAACGTTGAGATTAATTGATAACAAACATTAATTATTACGTTCCGGTTCCATGTAAGAAGTAATTAATGTTCGGAGGAAGTAGAAAATAATACAATTACAAGTTTAATTGATAGAACACTGAAGTCATTCATTTGTTGCACTTATTACTAGAGTTAGATTAGTAAGGCTCGGTTTCGTAAGTTGGCACGATTTTAGGCACTGTTTTTATTTTATTATAATTAGTTTCACTTGATTTATAAAGTATTTGGGTATCGTTCGGAAGTGTGAGCACGTCAAAAAGGCACGCTAGACGCACGTGCGGACCGCGCGGGAAGACTGCGTGGCGGTCGTGGCGCGCGCTGCGGTGGGGCGCCGCACCCGCCGGCTGCTAGTGCGCCAAACCACCGCAACCCGCCAACGGCGCTGCCGTGCACTCCTTCCTTCAGTGCTGCTGCCTCTCAGACTATACATCATTATGTATTTGACATATTCAAAAAAAATGTATTTTTCAATTGTAGGTTCTCCACTACCTCTATTATTAATAATCTGTATTGTTGTAATTGAAGTATAGGAAAACCTAAATATAGGATAATTCTACGAAAAGTAATTATTGAGATCTTTTCCTGTTTTTTTTATTGAAAGATTTAAGATATCTTCTATATCATACAGTAACCATGCTGTTTTTGGTAAAAAAGGTATTGGATACTTAGTCTTCGGAACAGCTGAACTATTATCATCATAACCCTTAACAGCTCATATACGTCCCGACCCGACCCAACCGAGGGTCGAGGGTCAACTACGCTGGCCCAGTGCGGGTTAGTCAACTTTACCCACAAACTTAGAATTTCTTCGCAGGTGTATGTAGAATCCTTACAGTGTTTTCTTTCACCATAAGAAGTGGTAAGAGCGTTGAAGTAAACGTACATAAGAATTTGAAAATGGAAAACCCACGTAAACACACATGGTAGGTACGTGATTGAACTAGGTGTCTTCCAAAAGGAAGTCGAAGGCTTATAATCACTACGTCTTCGACGCTTTCTTATAGATGTTAATTCCAATTGCTCGGGATTTGAAGATTAGTACTTGCAAAAAGATTGCCGTCAAAATAAAGTCAAAGAGTTCAGGTAAAACCTAATCTCCATTACGTTTCGATTCCTGAAATGTCCTGAAATGACAGGATTTATAATTTTTATTTTTTTAGCTAGAAAGTACTCATAATCAAAATTCTAATCCCCAGTAATCTTAATTATCGTCAATTGAGTTCAGCTGCTTAAAAAAATTACACAGAAAAATGATATTTCTCGGACCTTAGTGGTATATCTATAAGGGGCCGTCTTATCCTAAATCTATCCACTGCTGCTACTACTATACTGGGCTTTCATAAGCTGTGTATAATTTGTGACGGTTCATGTAATTTCCTACTCATGTCTCGTCTTCCCAAATCCCGCGATCCATTTTGTTTTACCAGCATTTTTGGCGGCCTCAATCTTGTTATATACATCCAGGTGGAATCCATTCATTCTGCTGTTAAGTGTACTATGTCATCTTCGCCACAATCATAGTAAAGAACATAAAACAATCACACTATCATCTTATTGCATGTAGTTGCTACTAGTTACATTCGGTTGATCCTTGTGCAAGTTTCTCACTTCTATTTAAAATATCAGAAAGTACATTCACACCTCACACACAACCGGGATAAAAATTGGTATAAATATTTCCTTCGCACGAGAATCAAATCCGCAATCTTACGTTCGGCAGCTCGACATGAAAACCACTCTTTCATTTGGGCTGTCATTCATCATCAATCATTTGTCATGCGGCAGACTTGTTCGGCACAGTCCCATTTGAAACGGTCCATATTAAGGATACGTCAAGTGCAGACTTCTGATTTTTCATCAAAGCCTAAGTTTATGTACTTTATGTGAAGATGAGAAGAACGCGTGTATTCTTATATTTAAGTAGTAAATATAGGCCTTTTATTAATTGTTAGTTGAAACAGCTCTTTCAGGGGTTTTTGTATCATTAAGCAACTTTTAATCTGTCGAGGTCGGGATGGCGCTATTTGGCTCATGTAAACCCTTGGATTGGACGTGCTCAATGAATATCTGTACATTATATCGGGAATCTAAAATACCCCCTAAGACGGTACGGGTTACTTATTAGAATTCCGTGATCCTAAATATGCTTTAAGAACGTTCTATAAATGATATCCACTTCACTTAATTTAATCACAATTTAGTTTGAGTTCAATGAACGAGATACTTATTCCTTAATTTCAACATAAAACACTATGGCTCATACTGAACTTTAAATCCAGTAACTTACGTGTAAAATTTTAATTTCCTGCCAAATTGACAAAACCTAATGTTTGTTAGATCGTTGTGTTCACCCATCCATTGTACCGACTATCCGATCGATTGTTACAGCAATTTTACTTTAATGATAATTGTTTATAACCGTCATAAGTTTCTTCTGTGCATTGCATTGGTACAAAATTGCAGGAAAATTAAAAACTTAAACAAAAGGATGCAAAGAAATGAAAACGGGATTGGATGGAAAATTGACCAATTTGTCTGTTTCTTGTATAAATGAATCAATCTCAATCAATCTTAGTTGATTGAATTTGTTATTGCAGGTAACGTAGACCAGCATGAGACAGGCACATATTAATAAAAGGTGAAGCAAATCAACACCGACAGCGCAGACAGACTACATTACAATGTCGCCTACACACAATCGGCAGAATGCGGCGACTCTAGCTAGGAAATCCTACCACCTGAATTACATGACAACTTACTGTGGTAGAGTAGAGCTCGAACTTGGCCATTTTAATGTAATTTTGCATCAGATTATTTTAAATACAACATATTTTTCAATGCAAACTATTTTGTTTGAATGTAATGGTCGCATTTCATAGAAATTGAATGTATTGGATTGTGTGACGATATCGACATTATCGACGGACCGTTACCTCCCAGTGTCAAGTATTGAATTGTTGATTAGTATACGCTCGGGGCAACCATAAATAAATATTATGGTATACTGTGCGTCTGTCCAGTGTCTAGCTATTCACTTCAATACTAAGCCAATTTTGTTGAAATTAAGAACAAAGATAGGTGGATGGACGAGATTGAAGATTCCACAATTATTAAATATCTTAAAAAACAATTAGGCACAGCCGCTGAAGGAATTTGTCTTTGGATAATAATTTGCTAACAACATGTACCTCGATACGTAATTAGGTGTTATATAACAATAATTCTTATATTAAAAATATTTTTACGTATACTTACCAAACCAGACATTTGAAATTTTATATAGATGGTTTCAACACATAAAAATACATATGAGATCTTCAAACTTTATTCGTCTGTGAGCCGGGGAAAATTTGATATTTTCATTACATTAATTTACTAAAAAATAACTCATAAGTACTTGGAATACGTTATTTTTCCTTTACAATTAATATAACAATACTGTACTTACCTTATACATATTATATAATTTGTAGGATCTTTCATGATCTTCCAAAGTTGCCTGAGTTGCCTCCATTTTTGTTCTTTCAATGATGAATGTTGCACATTTAAATATATAGAAATTATGCGGTCCATTTAATAAATATACATACACACATTACTTAGTCAATATGTACTAGATAACTATTAATATAATAATGATCTACAGTTAGATGAAGTTATGATGATATAAAATTATGAGTGTTTTTACTGATCTAAATACAAAGATATGGGAACATTAAGCAATAATACTTGAATGAAGTTATGTATTATAATAAATTAGACTAATTGAATATATTAATTAAAATTATAATTGATATTTATCAATGATTCGTTAGGTAAGGCTAATGTAACATTTATTGGTATTGTTAGAAGTTTGATGTCGTGCCGGAGCGATAAGTTGCGTAACGTAGCCGACGGCGACTTTACCCAACTCGTTGACTGCAAATGTTCCTCTCGTCAACTAACTTGTGTATCACTTCACTTTTGTTTAATCAAACAAGTTCTTTTCAATAAAATCACAAATTCCTACACTTAAAGTTATTTTACGTTTTTTTTCTTATGAGATCTAAGAAGAAAATACTAAAAGTTTACTAACAACCCTAAATTATTTTTAAAATTCTATTATACGATAGAGATATATTATAATTACAATGTTAATCAACGGGAACAGATTTGATTAAGTTTACAAGCCAAAAATGCACGCCATAAACAAGTCCATTAAGTTTGTAAATAACGGATGAGAGATGGTAAATTACAGGTGTTAAAATAGAGTGCGCGTAAAAATGCGTGTTATCGAGTGAGGAGTGCGGGTCCGGCCACGTGGTTGTGGGTCGCGCGTGGGTACGGGCCGGCGCGACGCGTCGCGGGTACTTGCGAATCCGCGAGGGAGCCCCGCCGGAAACAGAGGTGTACCGGCGCTCCTCGAGTAGAGAGAAGTGGCGGCCCGCGGCGCGCCGCCGCCCCCGCGCCCCGCGCGCCCCCCGCCCGCCCCTCGCACACCACACACCCGCACATGCACTGGCTCCGCAGCCTTCGTCTCCACACCACCACTCACCCCGCATACTATGTTTGCCTTAAATGCGAATTAAGGTTCCAGTAATGTTTTCTGTTGAGCTTACAGCTTAATTTGAAGTCATTCATTAGAGATCCGGTTTCGCAAATAGATAGGATTTGGAACATTATAGATTTACTTCTTATAAAGAATCTATTCATCTGTCTGTACCATATTTAATACAACGACTCTATAGTAGAGTCGTTGCAACAATTACAAGCAGATGTCACATAATTGTGATATCCATAATTATGAAAATCTATTGTATTGCACTTGTAAGTGGGTAGTTTCCCGTATAAAATCTTACAAGAGAAAGACTGACAGACAAACTGAAACGGGCGTGATCGATCAGTATTAGAAAAAGGATAAGACTTCGATGATTCTATATAAAATATTTTATTTTACAAGCTTCTGGAATAATTATCCCATCGATAGAGGATAAGGATTCATTGGCAAAGCTCAAACATCTTGGATTATGGATAAATCTCAAACACTCACCGTCAACTAATCAAAGATCGATTTTTTTTTCTCTTAATATATTTTGGATCACATGCTACAGTAACACTAGCAATATATATTTTTGTAGAGGGTGCGTTTTCTTTCTTAAAAGAAATAGATATTGAATCTATGTAAACGTTGAAGCAAATTAATTTCCCACGGGCCTCCATCATACAATTATGTAGCAGCTTGTCAAGTATGTACACATAGTTAATATGGGTTAGTCCCATTTTACTCCATTCCTTTGAAATCGAAAATGAAAAAATGCATACATGCAGTCCCAGTTTGCTCCAGAGAATAATATTAAAAATAATATATTATTTTTCATATCCCACTTTACTCCAATCGATACTTGAATAATTTTATTGATTTTTATTTTTATGTCCCAAGATACTCCAAAAAGAGAAGTACAGTCGGATAGAAAAGTTAACAAAACATTTTATGCGGCTTATTCCAAGTTCCAGGAAGATGCCGAAATGGGAAATTTAAGTGCGATTAGTTCCCATTTCGGCACCCAGATATAATTTAATAATAATTTCTTACTTCTAAAGTACAGCCCATGAAACATATTACCTGTTTGGAGTGTTTGGTTTTCGTAAGAATTTGCGCGAATATGCTCTCCTGGTACTTCTAATAATAAATTCTCCAATATTTACTTTTGTGAATCAATTTAATAGAGTTTATTGTAAAGACCTCTTCTACATTTCTGATCTCCTGGTAATTAAAATTGGTTATTATAAAATTTCTTGTACATAATGTTTATTTGAACAGAGCAATTTCGTTTCTTTTTTGTTAGGTTGTACCACCCTCACCAGCAGTAGGACTATTTGTAGGTAAAACTCCTAATAACCCATGTTTGCCTGGTACTTTTGTCCACATAGTACTGTTTTATGAACAATGATTCTACCGCAAGGTGTTATTTAACTTGAACATAGCATGTTATTGAGTTACAGTGTCACTCAAAAGGAAAGAAATGACATCTCGAATAGTCATCTTCATTTTAAAATAAACACAGAAAATATATCCTCTGATTTAATAACACATATTTATCTAATATAGAAAATATTAGATAAATATGTGTTTACATTTAATAATAACACGGCCTATGGGAAATCTATAACTTTGTATTATTTTTCTTTTTGATTTTTGCGTCTGACTGTATCTCATCCATAAGTGACATTACGCGTGGAGTAAAGTGAAACTGAAAGTATGGCAGTTCCAAATATTGATAAACAAAAGTGTTTGACAGTTTGGAGTAAAATGAAACTTATTTTGAAATTTTTAAAAAGGAATATATTTGTTTGGAGTAACTTGGGACTTTTTGGTGGAGTAAAATGGGACTAACCCGTTAATATTTTATTTAAGTATTCACTAATGATAATGTGTTCGGTTTTAACTTGATTGTTTTAACCTCGTGGGAAAATTTGGGATAGTGTTATTGTACTCGTACGTCGTCTATTATAAATATTAAGTAGTTTAACATTTGATAAGAAGTCGATTGTTTGATATATTTTCATATAATCGTAACAACTCTACATTTAAGACGAAGGAAAAGTATCGAATATTCTATTTCGAAGAATTATTATTAAAAATGGTAAATTAAGTGTATTAAGTAATTATTATCGGTACTATTTTAGTGTTTTAGAAACTTCGAATATAATACTGAATATGATGCCGCATTAACAAGGATTTGAAATATTTGTGTTAGAAATAGTTTATTTTAAAATGTTATGTTATGTTATAGATCGGCTTCATGCTGTTTACTACAGTGGCAAATGTATAAGTTATATGTTTTTCAAAAAGAGAAAAGAAGAATGGTTGTCCCTATCTCATCGTATATCTTCATATTCAAAGAACTACCCATTTTCTGCTACTAGGAAGTAAATCTTAGCAATGGAATAGAATAGTGTAGTGTAGAGTATAATAATGATTGAATTTGCTTACACTAAGAATACATGTGTCATCTAGACCGCACTAGCTGGGTATAACGGATATGCGGAATAAAACAGATGAATGGAAATACCGGTATTGAATACAGTGCTACAGTAATTCACACGGACCAAACCAAAATCTGTGTCGTGCCGTGCGTACGTTACTTCCGGTGAATCCAGTGTACGCATACCTCATCTAAACGGATTGATAATCTAAAGTTACGGTTGTAAAGTGAAAATAGAGTCGGTAGTAAGTTAGAAGTGGTACGTAAGTGCCATAAAAGTGTGAGGTAGCGGTGTGTGTGCGGTTGGTGGTCGTTGCGGTAGATCAGCGTGGTGCGGAGTAGTTCGGTCTATTTGTGGTGACAGGAGAAGCGTGGGTGCCGCGTGTAGCTGGAGTGGCAATGACCTTGACACTAAGCGAGTGGCCTTGGGTAGCACGTGGCTGGCGGCTGACACCCGCTGTCTGTTGTCGGAACGCCGCCGCCGCCTTTCCCAGGGGAGCCTATTATGGACACGCCTTGTAAATTGTAACTTTATATCCGATTCGTTTCCGAGATTTCTTGAATAGAAAGTTGTATATTTAGAAATGTTATTTGTGGAAATGTTTATTTAGAAATACTAATCGCATTAATTCTATTCATATGAATTGGATAATGTTGTAACGTGTAGCAGTTTAAGCAATGCGATTGGGTATAGAGTTTTTTTTAGTTATTTATTGTAACATTTTTGTAATTTCCAACCATGTAAATTTTTCGGATATGTTCGTATTTTTAGTATTTAATGAAAGCAGCACGAGAAACTTCGTTGAAAGGTGTTATTTTTATGTACTTATTCAAAACTTACAATTAAAGTAATATCAAGTTTCATTATCAAGTATGCATAGATAACAATTGTGCATAACATTCTTACACCCTAATTTTAAAAGATCATCAATAAAAAGCAAGTAAAATTTGCACTAAATAATTTGTGGGGTATATCCAGTGTAAGATAATGTGTGAATGGGTGCGATTCAGAGCGTCGGCGACGTGCGGCAGCGTGTCGAGTGCGGTCGCCGCGGGGCGGCCGCCGGCGCGCGCCGACCACGCTAGTGACGGTAGCCCCCGCTCGCTTGCCCGATACGTTTACGAGTCGACACTAACTTTAAGTGACCCCGTACTCAGCCTTGTTTATATCCCATCTCAATGAAAATAAAAGTTCTCTTTACATGCTTCACTTTCCACAGGTGCCTTATCTTTTACACACTAACCTAACTCAAAGATTGTAGCGTAACGATACGGCCGGGTCACGCACTGTCAGCTCGGGTTTGCCTTACGACCCTTTCATTCACACAATCTATAATGGTTACAACATTTGTGGATTTACAGGAAGTCTGGGCCTTTACCGATTTATATCACTTTTGCGGAGATTCAATTGAAATAGTTATTTTATCATAAATGTCAAATTAAGTTATAGATAAGTTTCTGCAAGTGCAGCGTGTCATGTTTCTGGTTGAACCGGTCGGTGTGGTCGTTTTACTAGTTGACTGAGTTTGAGAAATTCTATCTCTGAACAGACGTCACGGAGAGAAATTATTGGTATCTGTGGGCAGGTTGGAAACCAGTAATGCGAAGGTAAACAAGGTGTAGTTGTCAAAGAATGCGTGTGACGGGGAATGGTGCTGAAACATGCGGCGGCGGCGCGCGACGCGCGGCGGGCGCACGGGCGAGCGCGTGCCGGCGCCGCGCCGCGTGCACACCTCATGAATGAACCACTCTTTTTATCGCCACTTTGTCGAAAGCGACGGCTTAGTTGCAGACAACTGGTAATTTGCTTGTTTGTGTGTGTCAATCACATTGATTGACGAGTTTTTACATCTTTTGTTGTTGATATTATTCTTTTAAAATGAATTGGCAACATAATGTATCAGTAATATGGTATTTTTTATTAATATTATAAAACGTCCTGTAATTTTTATAAACAAAAAAGCTTTCATTAAATTTTTTCTTTATTTGTCTTAAGTATTTTGTAAATGGGACGCTGCGACGTGCTACGAACTTGCTACGCGATGGAATTTGCTACGCAAGTATCGTAGGTAGACTAGAACTAAAATTAGTTTAATTAAAACAAGAATCCTTTAATTTTTCTTCGCGTGAAAATTTAATATTTGAAAATCTTATGAGTTTTAAAACAATGAAGTGAATGCGCTCGTATAAGTCTATTGGGTGTGTGCCGATTAAGTTTTTCTTATTAGTTTTGTATAGTTTTTGAAACGGCATATGAGATTTGCTTTGCCATTAGGCATTCAGTCATTCCCCACAACACTACTAAACCGCACTACTGGTAGTGTCGTAGGGATTATTTCCTTTCTGTTTATACATACTTATATATTAACTAGCAGCGCCCCGCGGTTTTACCCGCGTAATACTCGCTCCCGTGAGAATGCGTAGCTCGTAGTATCATACAATCTCGGCACAATTCACCATCTTGTGTTAAAATAATAAGTAACAGCGCCATCTATTGGTAGGATTTGTGACTACAAAAATTTACAATAAAACATACGATTACTTATACACAATCCCATGGGAATTTCGGGATAAAAAGTAACCTATGTGTTATTCCTAGTTCTAAGGAACATCTGTACCAAATTTAAAATCGATTCAGTAGTTTTTGAGTGAAAGTGGAACAAACATCCAAACTCACAAACATACAAACTTTCGCATTTATAATATTAGTAGGATTTGATAGCTGGGGAACAATATAAGAAATGTGTAGGTGTGTGAATCATTGTTATTCAATCACAAAGGAAAACAAAATACAAATAAGAAATCGTTTATATAAATCAAATGCATTATTTTATATCCGAATCTATCCCAGCGCAGAACAACCGTTTTGTGAAATAAGCATCATATCTTATTTGAAGAGAGATGATCTCTAGCCTTCCTCGAAATAAGTTTGCATTTATATCTAGATATAGAATACATATTGCGAAGTATACGTATGTGGTTAGAATCTTTGTATATCAAAGGCAACAACTGACACTGACTGACTGATCAACGCAAGGCATAGCTCGAATCATAGATAATTACTCAAACCACGTAACTCAAACACCAGTTCCTGAAATATACTTTGTAAATATACTGAAATGTTTGTAATAAATGAATCATAACAAAATACTTACTTATATTTAATGGAATTTATTATAGAAATTTCTAGTCGGGAAAATCTTATTATCTTATTTTATCCAAATTATCTTGGGATTTGCAAAAGCTGGATTTGTTACACAGGTGAAACTGTGGAAAATGTTGTTTTTCTTAATGACGTAACTTAAGAAAAATATTTAATCATTGTTTGGAGAGGAGGACTTTACTGTCACTTTTATACTAAGAATTTGTTTCACACTACATCTAATATATAAAATTCTCGTGTCACAGTTTTCGTTGCCATACTCCGAAACGGCTTGACCGATTCTCATGAAATTTTGTGAGCTTATTCAGTAGGTCTGAGAATCGGCCAATATCTATTTTTCATCCCGAAATTCCTACGGGAACGGGAACTACGCGTGTGAAACCGCGGGGCGCAGCTAGTCTTTATATAAATTCTCCGAGATGTCTGTATAATATAAATAACAAGCGGTTTCACCCGCGTAGTTCCCGTTCCCGTAGGAATATGGGGATACAATTATGCTAAAAACCTTCCCACTGAATCACTCTATCTATTAAAACAAAGCGCATCAAAATCCGTTGCGTAGTTTTAAAGATCTAAGCATACATAGGGACATAGGGACAGAGAAAGCGACTTTGTTTTATACTATGTAGTGATTATAAGAAGACTAAGCATAAGAATATGGTAGGCCTTTACTAGACCAACAGGAGTAAAAATAACACAAGGAAATTGTAAGTATACATATACGTATCACACTACTGTACTGTCGAAGTAACGCATTGACGCTCTACCTGGAGTCTAGACATACGCACACCTGCTTGCCAAATCTGAATTCGATTCCTGGGTGGAGTGTATGTAGCATATAGTAGACAAGAGTAGAGTTTTAGATCATTACTCAGTATAATATCTAGTGTATTGATTTATGTCTATTCCTTCCTAATGCGGTCATATAATATATTTTTGATAGAATCGATGACAAGAAGACCTGCATGAATCATACAGACTGATATGATATTTTACTTATTGGCAAGAAGATTTTCTTCAGTTCAAAAGTTCTATATGATAAGTTAGTCAGATGACTATCATATCAACGTAGGTGCTACACACCGCAAGTAATTATATTTCATGGGCTCACTCACGGATTATCTCCGTGTGAAGAGATAATTTCTTAGGAAAAGTTTGTTTTGGGGTCTTATATAACTGCGATATACTTACGTTACGTTATACTAATCCTCGCAGTTATATCGCGTATGTTAGAAACAAAATGTTAGTACTCCTAGTCAGTATGAAGTACAAATGTAAAAAGGTTATGCATTCCTTTTTTTATAATCATTCACTACATCATCACATTATAGTAACTGACCCCTAACTAACACTCATTCACACACACATTTTATCATAATGTATTTAACTGTGAAATGAATTATCTAATTATTATGATTAACGGGATATTTACCATGTATATTATTTATTGAGTATTTGAGTGCTAATAACCATGATAACTATAAAAACTATATTGAATAAACTAATATAATTCACTACATACCTAATCATGGCTATGTCCAAAAGTCACCTCAAAATATTTTTTTATTATAATAAGCTCAGCTTCAGTTAGTTGATATTGAATGGTTCAGAACCTAGATACCACATCTGTGACATGTAAATATTAGCTATATATAGAACTAGATAAAACAAAGTTTCACACGATTGAACATTTTCTCTGTTCAGTTCACCGCGATGGCTGACATGTCCTACTATTATTGGATTGGTTTTTACGATGTTGAGGTTAAAATATACATAAACAGGAATTGTAATTCTATTGCTTTTTACTAAGTAAGAGTTTACAATTAACCATACGAATTTAACATGATCTTAAAGTTGATAAAGACTAATTGTTAAATTTCGTCTAAATCTTATTTTAACTGAATAGTGAATTTCCATGTGCTTAAAAGAAAATTAATAAGTACAAGTTTTATGACGATAATTTAAGTTAAAATAATAATTTCATTTTTAATTCTGCATATCACCAAGTAATTTCAGTTCAACTTAAAAAAAAAAAGTATTTTAGAAATAGCTTGTAACATTTAAAACATCTTTAGTAGGTTAGTTGGAAGGAAAAACATAAAATCTTCATATTTTCAGTAAACTTTAATTCACTATTTGTTACTATACATTATATTTTTAGATAACAAATGGAAAGAGAACGAATTTTATATTAAATAGCTCGCGTCCCAACTTTCTTGTCGAACTCGGGAAATTGTGATCTTTGCGATGCAATTGAGTTTAATATTATTCCCTTCCACGTAGAGAGCTTTAAATCTAATTATATGGGGACAACAGCTATGACGTAGATTCACTACAGTACACACAGATCGGATGAGTGGTTTGTTCACGAACACACAATTTCAAACGGCAGCGTTAGATAAATAAGAGATATAAAAATGCATTAAATATAATCACGAACATATTTGAGAGATGTACTAAATTGAATTTATGTTTGAAATACGTGAATGCCTGGTCTACAGCCGATACACATTCGTACTCGATACGTGCTGATACAACGATACAAACTCAGAGCACTCTAAATGTGATACAGATAATATAATAAAATAAAATTGCGATACGAATTCGTGAGAAAATTTAAATAAATGACTTTTCTGTTTGCACATAAAAAGAAATATATTGCGGCACAATGAATGTTGGAGGGTGGCGTGGGGTGCAGGGGGAGTCGCGAGGTGGACGAGTGTCGGCGCCGGGGGAAGGGGGCGGGCGCCGGGGGCTAGGAGGTGACCCACTTTAACGGGACAAGTAATATTACTTTTTACTTTTAGGCAACTATTTCATGTTTTATCGCGATAATAACATATATTAAGAACCTACCTTTTTGTATAAACTTTACCCTTTTCGAAGGATTTATTATACAACAAAATATCTGTGTCCTTTACGTGAGCGGATCACAATCTGCAAACGGATTAAAATATGTAAATAAAATGAAACAATATTTTTATAATACATACTCATAGAAGCATGAAATCGATGGAATAAATTATAATAAACAAACCTATCTACCTAAAGCACGCATAGCAAAAGCAATCAACTTACTAGAAGGAAGATTGAATCTAAATTAAATATTGATCGTACAATTTCGGTTTGGTGCTTAAAATAATGTTTGGTTTTTAGTTTAACCTTTTACTTCATCTTCTTATTATTGAAGTTTATAATGTTAATGATGTATTATTATAATTACTTACTAAATTGTACAAAAAAATATGAGAATTTGACTGTCTTATTTCTATTTACAAAAGACAAAAAACATATCATTAGAAACCTTTGAAGTCTTGTACTTTTATATCAAATCATATGAATTTGTAATAAATGCAGTAAAAGTTAAAACATGTTAAAGTCTATAAAAGGGGAAGCAATCATACGTCTGATTCTAAGCGAACATACAATGTCTGTACAAATTGTATACATGTACATATCTGTGTATAGTATACATGTGTTACGATATTGACGTAGCTTGTTTACACACATACCAACTCTGTGTGTGTAGGTATTCGTTATCCCACACTCTTGTTTAGTGTAGCAGGGAGTGTATTCGTTTGAATTTAATTATGTTTTGCTGCATATTAATATCGTATTAAGAATTATTATTTAATGTAGAATCTTAATTGGATATGTATAACCTTTTTTTAATTAATTAATGTCTACTATCTAACTATTAGGAAAATGAAGTTATTGTAATAATAAATTATATTAACATAGAGTGTAAAATATTAATCGATCATTCTTCTATGTTACGTAACGTTAGATTTTACAACATTTTTGTATTGTTTTAGAATATCGTTTGACCTCTGAAATGACAAATTCGTAATTGTCATTTCAGAGGTCAAACGATATTCTGACTATGTATCGTTTCGATAAGATAATGTTTATAATAAGAAGATTGAACTACTAATCTTATCAAAACTCGTGTATGTTTTCCTTATTTGCTTTTTATGTCAAAACATTTGATATAAAATGTATTACGAATGTTTTTTAATTTGCTATTTGGTTCAAAGCTGTCTTATTAAACATGTTATGTTACAAAAATCATGTGTTAATAATATGTTAAGTTAAATATGTTTTTATCTCATATTAGAATTTTAAATGTGTTGAAAATAAGTTTAAATTAGATATCTTCTATTTCTTTAGTAACTATAAAAGTAACATTTTTTTAAATTATTTGCCAACTGTCAGTATTTTATTTTGTAGCTGTTTTTAAAATACATACTTATTTGGTTTTCTTTTTAATATTTGCCTAATGCATGCATACCTACCTATAGAACAATGCTATCGCAATATTCTCTTCTTCCATTCCTAATAATTACCTAAGAAATGAGCTTTGTATTTGTAATATAAAAAGCAAATGATATGTAAATTAAAAACTATGAAATGGTAAAATATAAATCGTGGAAAAGCTATTGTCACTAATATGAAAGCAATTTGAATGTCGATTATGGTTCATAAATTCAGTTATTTTAAGAATACCTTTTAATGGATTCGTAAAAAGGTCTCCGCAGCTAATCTCAGAGTCAAAAGTTTAAGTGAAGAAAGTTTTAATTTTTTTTCTTGAAAGGCGGCAAATAAGGTTTTTAAGCTTTTATTAAACTTTTATTTGTTGAGAATTACTTTTATAAATTACTATTTGATCGCTTCGTAATATGTACTTAGCATCTCAAATATGTACTTACAATAAGATACCTATCTAATGTAACATATTATAAGAGAAATGTATATTAATCAATATATTCTCCCCATTGGTAAACTGTTTGTTTTTATTTGTATCCCCTTTATATTAGTTTAGCGATGTGAGCAAGTACTTTCATATTTTCTGTAACACGATTCATTTTATCTTCCTGTTTTGATGTTCGTCAAGTTCGTTGACCTACAAGTAACGTTAGTTTAATTTAAAAATTTAAATTTGTTCGGTGCGGGTACCGATTCTGATATAATGCTGTATTCTATTATTGTTTCGTAATTTAATATTATTGTACAACAGTCGATGGTACGTGTATTAATTATGTTTTTAATATTACTTTCATATCTTAATAAACATGAACGTATCTATAAAAGTTAAAAGCTAGAAAAAAGAATGTAGATGTTATTCGAATAAATTCTAGCTTTTTGAAATACATGTTTCTTTATCTAGTTTTTTATGAGTCTTATAGGAAGAACTAAAAAAGTAACGGGTTCAGATTGGTGTGGTCCAGTAAACTAAGTAAATTACTAAATCCAAATATAAACAGATTGATCAATAATACCACGTATTAAAACCTATTCGATGATAGTGTTTTCGCTTCGTATCTGCACCAAGTAAACATTGAACCATTATAATAAAGTATTTAATAGTGAACTTTTTGGTCTATGAAATAAAACTGAAATTACGGGTACACGATAAGTACCGGCAATTTTGCAATTACGTTAAGTTGTTATAGACGAAGAGTATTTTGTAAAGCTCTAAGTGGCTTTTGTTTTGCGTTGACCTCATAACATTAATACCTGTCGTTCAATTAATGAGAGCAAGGGTTAGTCCCATCTGATAAATTAGCCCAAGTTTATAATGTAAATTAATTGCAGTAGAAGATTCTACAATAATTAATATTGGTGTGTAAAATTGACAATACTTTTGTAAAAGGAACTACGAAAGAATATTCTTAGAATTACTCAAAATAATCTCTAAGAATAAAAGAAGCCAAACCCCAAAAAAACGTGTCACATGGCAACTTGAAGGTATCGGGGCAAGGGTCGTCGCTCCAGGCAGGCGGCGGTTCAACATAAGTTATCTATTCTAATCAAGCTATTGAAATGTATTACACTAGACTTTTTTTCACGGAATTAATAATATTAACCATATTCCGTTTTAATGTTAAGCTCACACTGAAGTAAGTTCTAAGGTGTGCAGTACAGTTCAGTAGAATAGAGTGCGTGCTTAGACCGTGGAATCTTGGGCGTAGCACGTAATATATCGATGGTGAAATTTAAAAAAGAATGACAGTTTGATTGCTATCAGCCAAATTTAATAAAAAGCTTTTTATATAGAGCCATGTTATGTTTAGATATATTCGGTCCTATTTTCCATTACACGTTAAAACTGTCCAATATATGCAAATCTAGGACAATTTTGATTCAAATGCAACTTTGTATAGTACTAACTATCATACTAAAGTACATTAACCAGTTAAATAACTATAAAATTGACGCCGTAGAATATAAAATCTCACTTTTACCTTAGCAATTTTATGATTACACTATTTATTTTGTATTGTTCCTCCTCCCTTTTATTAAACAAATTACTTTTTTAAGTTATTTTTTAAGTTAGTACAAATTGGTGATTATAAAAGGTAACGGGCGGTGGTTAAATGTTAAGTAGAATGTACATAATCCAGTTAAATTGAAGAGCGGATGTTTTGAGTACACGAAGGAGGAAATTTAAATGAAAACTAAAATCTTATATTTGAGTAATTTTAGGAATGAAACGAAGACGAGTGCTCGTTTATAAGCGTGATTTAACAACTCCAGCATATTGATTTTTACGTCGCCGTGGGCCCACCCCCTCCCCGCGGGAAGAGTTGTGCACGGGGGTAATGCTAAAATGCTTGTTCCCCTATTTGAGAGTACATGCTGGAGGGACGTTCAACGGCGGCCGCATATTTTGTACATTTTTTAAATTATCAAGAATATTTTACGTAAGATTTACGACCGGATACGTCTTCATTCATACGTGAATGTGACACACTTTCTATTGCCACAATCTTATCTATATTGTGTTTTTAACTAGTAGTTTAGTTACGGCTTTGTTCAGTTTTGTTTTAACACTTTGCAAAATGAGATTTTATTTTTACTTATTTTAGAAAACGTTTAATGGATTTAATAGAAGTAGAACGTTATTAGCGCTGTTGTGAAAGGCGTTGCAGAGGAAAATTGGAACTATGACTAACATTTGTAAATCAAATATTTTTTTGCGAGCGTAGTTTTGTGTTTCTAAATATATAATTTATTCGTAAACTCTTTACATCACATTTTTATGATTAAAATTATAACTTTATATTGTATTTTAATTAATAAAATAACGTGAAAGTGTGCGGCTGCGTCTGGGAGTCCCCGCGAGTTTGTTCAGCCCCACCCGCGCACTTTTCAGTGGGCCACCCCCGCGCGCACCCTTCGCTGCACCCCATGTGTTATTCTCCACTCGGCTCCGTCCCGACTCGGGACGCTCCTTCATTTTACTCCAATTTACAACCCAAAAAAATTCAAACAAACATAACCTAAATTAAATTTAATATTACTTTTGGGATTGATTTTGTAATCAAACTTTACATAATTATATTGTTTTGTTGCTTTTGTTTTTTATCTTCTATAATTTTAGAGAAATATATATTGTAATATTGTTTTAAGAACGTGTTTAATAGAATATGAATATTGCAAATGATTATAAAACACTGATTTTGAGTATTTAATTTAATAACACGTCTGATTACTGTTGTAAATGAATGTAAGTTGGTACAGAATGTTTGACATTTACCGAAGCTAAAACCTGAGTTAGATGTTTAAATGTCGAGGTTAGGGACCTACTTAGATATCAATTACTTTGGTACGATGCAAAATAATGCTAACAATAAAATACGATAATAACACGGTACTAAATATAGGTACCTATATTAAAATATCTAGCGTAGACGGTATCTATAGTTAATAAGTGAGGGGCGCCACCCCAACCCTCTGAGTTTGGAAAGGAAAGCTTTTAAGAGCTTTTTGTTTTGTAATTAATTATGTTTTTATTTACATTCTTCGATGTTGTGATTTTATTGGCAATTTTGATGTTAATATGTGAGTTACGGGATGTTCTTTCCTGAAGTAAACAACTTCAAAGCGTAAATTACCATTTTGGTACGTCACAGAGTTGAAAATTTTAATAACGAAAATTAATGAAATGTTTTGTTCAGAAAAATATATAGGGAGATATAGGCATAGTATAGTATCGATCTTACCAGAGGGCAAAGGCTCTCTCACTGATGATGTTGATAATCAGGCCTATTCTTATCTTAGGTCTAATCATCAGGTTCATTTAATGCGTGTTGGTGATCTCCAACGTGGACTATATTTGGAAATGAAGCAAAGTGCTCGTACTATTAAACAGTTTCCAATGACCATTGGCTTAGTTTCCTTCTCGATTTTGTATATTGCAGAATTGCAATTAATAAAACTTACCTATGTGAATACTCGAAAGAACTTAAACTAACCGTTACTCTCACTTAAACATAAATATTATAAATTAACTATTGAACCTTAATAGTTACATTGTGCAAATTAAAATGGAAACAAAAACTAGAGCTGCAAATGGTCGACTGTTTCACAATATTAAACTCATATTTTTCGATCAGCTCGTTATTTTCCTTTCAATATTTATGATGGCGGTATTTTATATTTATAATATTTTGTCAATTTCGTTACCAGACATTCAATAAATCATAATGTCGTAAACTTTATAAGTTATATCTTTGTATAAAAGTACTTCAACTAAAAACAATGTAATTCTACAATAACCATAGTAAATAAATAACTTCTTTGTCCGTAACAACTTTAACGATCAAATCAAACTAATCAAATAGATAAAACCATTAAAGTTTCATGCATTATGTTTTGGTAATAACCAATAATAGTACATTTCCATTGATCGTGAATGGTTCATGGGTCGTCTATAGAAAAGGTTTTTAAATTGTTTCTCGATGTTAATAAATTTTAAACAGATAAACCTGTACATCTCGGGCTCGCGGCTTAAAAAACGAGTATCGTGAGTATAGAGTCCAGACGAAAAAAGTAGTCGCGCAACATTTCACAAGGCACAACGGCCCGCTCTGGACTGGCATTGTGTGCCTTAACAATATCCACGGCCCGAGAACACTACCCAATAAATACAACACGTCGACGACGTCATTTCAACAAATCAAATACCCTACGCAAACAAACTCCAATTGACCATTCTACACCATTACTATTTTACCACCATTTCTTTTCACATATCTAATTTTAGATAACAATTAGTTATATGCATTTTGCGAATATACCCCAAGGCCAAGATAGTGTTTAGTATCATTGAAAGAAGTAACATAGTGTGATAGAATTGTAATTGCTTTTTTTCTACGTTCCGTAATCTTTCCCGTATTAATATTAAACCAACAGGAAAACCGGCAAAAAGTGTGCCCGTCCCTTTACAAGACAAAACTTACTTTCTTTAGATTGTACGAAATAGTTTTAGTATGAAATAAAATCAAGCTTTGATGGGTTATTTCTTTGAGTATACAGGGTTATTGGTTAAGTCGACCTATTCCCGTCAAGGGCGTGTAGTTTACATCGTTTCCGACTGATTTCACCATGAAACACCCTACCCTAAACCTAACCGTTTAAGAGATATTTCAATTTATTTGTTTTTATAAAAATCACCGGATCTTCGGCTATAAGCTTGGATATTTTCAAATGCGTATGTCTTATTATTACTATTACTTGATTTTTACGTTTATAATAAGGTGCTTTGTGACCCCAATAACCAATATTGTACCTAAAATAAATAAATAAGTAGTTGTAGACGATTAAAACTTTTAAAAAATAATAACAATCGGAAAGATTATTTTTCTTTCAAGGATATCTAGAAAAAAAGATATGGCACCTGTTTGGCAGATATGCCTAAAAATATCTACGTTTCATCGGCTATCCAACGAGCTATAACAACCTAGGGTTTTATCAAAATTTTGTACAAAACATGTAGTTTTATAGGCTACCGGGGAGGTTAAATAAAACAATAGGTCAGCATACAGAACAAGTTACTAAACTTATTAAACTTTTAAGTACTACACACACCATTTTTGAGTCTAAATTTCGTGTTCGACATGTCGGCCCCTGCATTGCACACATCTTCGCATTATTTTGCGAAGACCAGTTTTCACTACAACAGTAGTTAATTTTGTTCTTATTTCATTGGCCGCATTAATGATTCTGTCTCTCAGTACTTCAATTGATGAAATTTGGTTAGGCTCACTGTACACGAGACTCTTTATGTACCCCCACGCATAAAAATCCATGAGGGTTAAGTCCAGACTTCTGGCTGACCAGGATATGGGCCCACTTCGTCCAATCGATTTGCCTGAATGTGTGGATGGGCATTATTTCCAATCATTCAATTGGGCCTACTTTCTCCCCGACAATTTAAATGGGAAAAACTATGAAAATTTCCTGCAAGAAAACTTAAATGACCTATTTGATGATTTGCCACTCAATCTTATTCAAGACATGTGGTTTCAGCATGATGGCTGCCCTGCCCATTTCAGGAGAAGTTTTATCCAAACAAATGGATTGGACGAAGTGGGCCTATACCCTGGCCAGCCAGAAGTCCGGACTTAACCCCCATGGACTTTTATGCGTGGGGGTAAATAAAGAGTCTCATGTACAGTGAGCTCAACCAAATTTCATCAATTGAAGTACTGAGAGACAGAATCATTAATGCGGCCAATGAAATAAGAACAAAATTAACTACTGGTGTAGTGAAAACTGGTCTTCGCAAAATAATGCGAAGATGTGTGCAATGCAGGGGCCGACATGTCGAACACGAAATTTAGACTCAAAAATGGTGTGTGTAGTACTTAAAAGTTTAATAAGTTTAGTAACTTGTTCTGTATGCTGACCTATTGTTTTATTTAACCTCCCCGATAGCCTATAAAACTACATGTTTTGTACAAAATTTCGATAAAACCCTAGGTTGTTATAGCTCGTTGGATAGCCGATGAAACGTAGATATTTTTAGGCATATCTGCCAAACAGGTGCCATATCTTTTTTTCTAGATATCCTTGAAAGAAAAATAATCTTTCCGATTGTTATTATTTTTTAAAAGTTTTAATCGTCTACAACTACTTATTTATTTATTTTAGGTACAATATTGGTTATTGGGGTCACAAAGCACCTTATTATAAATGTAAAAATCAAGTAATAGTAATAATAAGACATACGCATTTGAAAATATCCAAGCTTATAGCCGAAGATCCGGTGATTTTTATAAAAACAAATAAATTGAAATATCTCTTAAACGGTTAGGTTTAGGGTAGGGTGTTTCATGGTGAAATCAGTCGGAAACGATGTAAACTACACGCCCTTGACGGGAATAGGTCGACTTAACCAATAACCCTGTATATATGTCGTATATCAATGGGTTATTTATAATATTATCATGAAACTTAAATCGGATTTGTTACAAAGATTATAAAGAGATACGAGCCTTTTATGCAGTTATTTTATCTATTTTATTATGTGTAATCCAAAATAATTAACAAATGTGTTTGTTATTTTAAAGGGAACTGCTATATTTACATATGCACTCGTAGTTATCATAAGAATCTAATAAACACTTGGAAAAAGCAAATAAGGAAACATTTTTCCTTAGCCAAGGGCTTTATTTGTTGTGTAAACAGGTTGACTGTTTCCAATAATTCCAATTGTTCATAAGTCAGAGCTCAGGTACTAGAGTACGTACAAGGAAAGTCTCGCGGTCCCGACGAGAGGGGTCGCAAACAGGTTATGACCCCGACAAGTTACTTTGGTTGAAGCCACCAATGTAACCACCTTAGAAGACCTCTAACCGTCGGTTGTAGGGCACACACTTTAACACGGAGAGATGGGCCTTCCTTCGCTGGTCGTAGTCTCACGGTCCTTTCTGTCCCAAACCGGGATAAGATAAAAATATCTGGATATTAAGTGTGACGAGAGCCGTAAGTTGTATTTATGTTATTAATAACACAAATTGAGTTTCTCATAACTTTAATTTATCTTGAGAATATCGTAGGTATTAGAGATTTTTGGATTACAAAAATAACTTAATATTATAAGTAATATTCGTTGCTACTGCTTATACCGTTGTCATGTTTAAAATGATAATATTTTTGTGCTTGTTATAATAAAAATCCACGATGGCCTATTAAGGAAAGTTTCCATATGTATGTAGTTGTTTCAACCCTGGGCTGCGTCAGATATATTGAAACAATGCTGCGATTTGTTTAGATACTTTTTCCATCCATAAGCAAACGAATATATTTCTAATATTACCACATAATACGCCATTGTTCTGCAGTTCGTTGATATTTCTCCAACATTTTCAACGGTTGGGCGCTATTTAAGCGATACACATACCTAGCGAAGCATGAATACCATAAAACAGTGTTACAGTTCTCAATTAAATGGCAGACATATATAAATTGACAATAATAGGTAGAATCCTTGATTTGTTTAAGTTTATAACAACCACAAGAAAAGTTTTATACAAAAAATTAAATTAACTGTCAAACGGATTATTGATTACATATTGTTTGCAAAAGTGTGCGCGCGCGCGTTGAATTCTTTTCCTTTCTTGAAAATCTCGTAGTCGATATGTAGCGAATAAATTGACTTTTGTATTTATTGTAAAATTATACATTTTTGTTTTTGAGATGTTTTGCAAAATATTTTTTTTACTAAAAGTATTATTTAACTAAAAGTATTTTAACAAAAAAATCTTAATAAATATTATGTTCCAAATATTCTTTGTTAAATAATCAATTTGTAAGGTTAATTCAAATCGGTAATATAGACCACCGCGTCAGAATATCAATCACGCTACCTACTTTTTATAAAAAGTAAGTAATTGAAAAAACATTATATTATTGTTACTTACATGATAAACTGAAGTAATATCAACTTTGATAACGTCTGTCTTTACTATAACAATGGTTATCAACAATTCATGTAGTGAAACAAAATGTAACAAAACGTTTTATTATCTAAATTTTATCTAACTGATTCTATCTACGCTATGTTAATATAAGTATAGAAAAAATAATTGGGATGACATTTATAAATAACCTACTTTTAGTTATTCACGGAATTTGAATACAACATTTTATCAGAATCAGATTAGTTGCTTAGATGGGAGGGAAGAGACAGAGTTACTTTCATATTCATGAAATGTATTCGTCGTATGTGACGATAAATAACTTCTCAAAGCTACTTCATGTAAGGACTTCTAAAAAAGTAATAGACAATATTGCCAATTGAATTCTAATTAATCATCATTCGATTACTGAGATACCTCATTGTGTAAAAAGCTTGAACGCACATTACTTCAATAAGAACAACCAGTTACGTAAGTACCACAACACCATACTTACCTCTCTAGTTATAAGAAAATCTGGGAAGAATCTTAATGACAGCATTTGTGTAAATTGTATAGCTATTTAGAGTAAGTGTATGTGTAAAAATTCCATAGCGAGGGTACCATGTTTATAGCTGTTAATAAATGAAACCATACAGTTTCTAGCACGAACACTGCGCCCGCGCCATCTGGCGACCATCAAACATTAAAGAAAAAACAAACTATCTGTGAATGTAAACAAACGCACAGCTATCATAAATAGACACTGTTTAAATTTTACATTGTTTATATATAATTTGTTATTTTTGTGTCGAGTTATGTAGGGCGACAGTTACTTAATTACCTGTGTGCTAATTATTTTACAGGTATGATGTAGTAAAATAGCTTTCTTTAAAGTGAAATTTAAGCGTCTTTTGTTTTCATAATTTGATTAGATTCTTATTAAAGTACCTGTTAAGTGTTTGGGTGTCAGGCTTCCTATATACATATTAATGTAAATTTTATTCATTATTTTAATATTAAAATGTGCTACAAATTTTATTCCGTATCTATTCTATAAACACAAACATAAATTCAAATTATATCAGCTTTTAAATAAATATTAAATAGTATCTTAAATAATTTCAGTCGCATGCAATAAAAGTTAATTCCATGTTGACTCGTATAAACATTGTTTAGTCTCAGCGCTGTGTATACTAAAATGAAAATAAAAAGAGACTAAAAATTGTAGAACCGGTCGGTGGTATCGTGGCGCGGAGAGCGTCGGAGGAGTGACCTCAGTTGGCCTTGACAGCTGCGCTCGCTTCGCCGTGAGCCTCTCGATCCGACCACTAATAACTCTACCACTTTATAATGCCCTCGATGCAACTATGCGTTACAATAATGTGTTACGTACGACCGCGACGTACGAGAGCTCGAGTGGTACGCGCCACCGGCACATGCACCACACCTCATACACCACGCCGCGACCCACGACACGCATACGACACTGTCATCTCTTCTAAACATGATTTGTTGATGCCCATTTATCTTCTTTTACATACTCACATATTCTGAAATAAGGCTATTAGGTTTGTCATTGTAACTTTAATATTGTTATTTCGTTCACAAGCACTATAACGTTAATGCTTATTTATTTAGAGTGCATGTAAAAGTTAAGCTCATTTAATCATTTACCAGGTATTTACATTATTTATAGGAGCGTCTGTAAACAAACTGTAAATAGACAATGAAGTCGTTCACGTTAAGTAATTAATATCGTAAAGTGCACGACTGCACGTAAACTGAAAACTTGCAAATTAAATTCAGCGATGATGCACGCAGACGGATGAATGTATCTATCAATATAAGTGACTGGCGATACTTGGCATAACATCATATCAGTGCGGGACAATGGGCATTCCAGTGGAGTCGGGGCAGGCGCGGGGGCGGCGCGGGCGGCGGGGGGCAGACGCGTCCCGTCCAACCCCATTGTGCAATTCAACGATGTGTCCCGGACAACAACTTATTAATTAAATACATGACATTAATAACTGAACTCGTATCATAATATCGTAATGATAATTTTAAATTAAACTCTTTTGAATTATTTGACATGTAAGTTCATGCATGTACCAAATCTGTGATGAAATATTTCCTCACAAATAGAGTTGTTATTCGTAGATTTTATCTTATTTTTTTCTTAATTTACAGTAATTCTGTCTAAAAACATCATATTAATTATTTGTTATTTCCCAAAGAACTATTTTATTATTATAAATCAAGTGACGTTTTGTTTTTATATTAAATCAATAAGAGTTTATACAGCGAGTAATAATGATTGCCTTCGGAAACCTGTTTCTAAGAAGTTTTAACGACCAACGCATGAGAAACTATGTGTATTTTGAAATCTCGATTATAATCTATATTTTTAATTTTAAATATACTCTGTTTCTTATTTTGATCTACTTTTACATCAATATTAGAAACGATTTATAGGTTTGTTTTGTTTGAAATAGTGCCTAGTAGAAATTAGGACATGGTGTTTAGATTGAAAGCGGAACTTCTTCTGATAAATTGTTATGGATGTACCTAAACCTTGATAAATTAATAAATATGATTTGACACTTTTTGGATAAACATATTTAGTTTCCAATTGAATTAAATTGCAAGAAATGTAGTTCATCACATTAGGTTGGGGCTACAAGTTACGTTAGGGTGTGGCATTGTAGCACTTTATACAATAAGGTTAATATTTATATTGGTTTTCCTACTTTTTATTATAATATTTTACGCAACTTTCGGAAAAAGAAGGTTAACGTTTTTAGGATTCGAGTATATATAAATGTATAAGTACTATATTGAAGTACAAAACTATGTAAGTTTTTTATTTCTCAATAACATTTAAATGCCTGAACGTATGTAAGTATTTAAAATTGTTACTTATCCAATTTTTTTTTACAAAATACATGTTTACCATCTCCTAGATGTATTCTTTTACTAAACCTAATTTATATATCGTAAACTATATGTAAATGATATTTTAAAATGTACATAAATATTATATTCCAATAAGTTTTTGATGTATAAAATATGAATCTAAAATATTTTGTGTTCGATTTCGTGCAATTTTCTGCATCACGGCAGAAATCGCTGGCAGATATTCATGAAATTGTAATCGATTGATGATACTTTTACACTAATGAAAATATGTTTCTGTAATGGACCACTTGCTTTGTAATATACCTATATTGTAAAGTATTACTTTTTAGATAATAATAATTAGTAACTTAGATTGTATATTATATCTAACCATTATAGACGTAGAAGAGGTTATGTTTGACTTTCTTTCTTTCACATCAAAACCAAACAAATTATTTTTGTTATTTATTGTATGTACATACGGGAGAGTGATATTTTATTCCTAAATTGATAGGGGTTAGAGAATAACACCTGAAAACAGCAGGACTTAGCTAGTTCTAGCACAAATATTTACAAATATTCAGTCATATTGATATACTTACTGGGCAATTAAAGTCAAAGACACCACTGGAAGTAATATTTCACAGGAGTACTATACGCAAAACGTATTATTAAAAAATATTAATGAAAAACACTTTCAGAGCTTATATTTATTATTGCCATAATTGCCATCGCCATCCTGTAAAACTGAATATAATATTTATCACCAATGTCACATTTCATTACTATTTAATAGCTTTACAAAAGTTTTATGTAAGTAATTAGCGAAGAATGTAAAAGCCTTAATATTTTGTTAAATCAACCTTAAGTGGAACATTGAATAAGTAAAATGATGTCTTGATTAGTTAAAATACCAGTCATAAAGTATACATTAGTTTGTTGTAAGGCAGGAACCGGTCCGGAGAGAAATTGTTAACTGTACTTAATGACTTTGTAACTAAACATATATTACGGAATAACTTACAAAGTTTGTTTACATTTTATAGTTTGTATTCAATAGGTACTTTACATTATAACTTTAATACAATTATTTTTATGTTTTCATTTCAGGTTTACTGGCATGGAGTGCTTGGTGGCAACCAAGTTAGAGATCCTACATTTCACTCATTAGACAAGCATCTCGATGGCCTATATTTTACGGTAATATTTCAACTACTTATGTTGTACTGTATTTTTTCAACTACTTAAGTTATCATGGGCAATGCCCGGATATTGAAAAATGCGTCCAAACAACATAGTTCATATAAGATTACAACAAAAAAGTGGTTTTGCTATTTTTTTTACGTTTTGTAATCATTTTTAAACATTCAATAGCATGGGTACATATAAAATCACGTTGTTCAGAAATGGAATGTGTAAATGATGGATGTAAGCTAAAAGCAAATGGTTGTTACTTTTAAAGCAGAGACCAATTTGTATGAGAGATTTTCCTTATAATCTACTAATGTAGTAACTAAGAAAATCATTATTTCTTTTTTTCGAAATTCAAATAATTACATCAAGTAAGTGGAAAAAACGCAGAGAACAGCTTATTAGTATATTTATATTAGAATTTCTTATTCCAGTCACATAAAACTCTTACATCCATATTTACAATATGTAATGTTATTGATATAAATAAATTAAGTTGATATTGGAATTAAATGTGTGTAATAACTAATAACGTTGGCTAGTGATTTAGTACAGGTTTTGCTCGCGTGGATCTATATTTCTTAGTTCGCATCGAGGGAAGACGTTATAACTGAAACTTAAATCGTTGGAATAGTTCGTGGTTTGAGATTATTTTTTGCTTACTTGTGTTTGATATTAAATATAACAACTGTATGTTTTATCACAAATAAAAATACGTTGACTCAATTTATTTTTATGTTACGCTTGCAAGGAAATCGAAATATCATTTTCCATTTTAAAATCGATATGTAAGTGCGACCATTCGTTCCTGTTATATTATTAGTTCAAATAAACAAACAAACAAATAAACTTTAGATGAAATGTTTGGTCTATCTAGCGGAGCCAAACATAAACAATTAAAAAAAGTTTTTTCATGTCGAGTATTCGAAAAGACCATGTTGGCTGCGACAGACGCACAGCCAACATGGTCTAATGATATGTTTTATCCCTAATTTGCTATCCTATAAATAAGTTTTAATAAGTGCTGATTTTAATTATAACTTAGTACCGCAAAATACTTAGGTAATATTTGTATGTTTGACATAATAATGATACTTACAAACTTTATAGTACATACTTACATATATTACTTAACAAGATTAAAAACTTATGAATACACTGAGTTAATGTTATTAGGTATACTTTCGTTATTATATGTGTCTCTCACACAATCCATACGAAGCAGATTATGTTAGGAACATGAGCTTAAATTACCTTAGGAATAAGTTCTCAGTCGTTTGATATTAATATTTCATGAATCTCCAAGGTTTCCCTGTTCTCTCAGCAAAAGTAGGTTCACTCACACTAGGGAAAATCCAATTCGCTCTGTCGTCCACACGAGCGCACACTAAGACGCCTGACTTGAGGGAAAAATAAAATTTCTCGCTAAGTTTATAATGGGAAAACTTTGAGAACCACTTAATTATGTTAATGTTTGAAACAAAATTTTAGAAGAGACGTTTAAACACGACAATGATTTAATTTAAAATAATATTTTGTGTAATCACGTAGTATATAGGTATACGCGGAGTTTGATATAATGTAGGTAATGATTTGTATGTTTTAGGTGAACATAGATGGAATAAAAGTAACTAGCCAATTTTGTTATCTTATTTTTTATTATTCAATTATAGTTAATGTGTATTGACTATAATTGAATAAATATTATGTGCTAAAGAAGTGTTAAATTTTAATTAAATGAAATCTCTTTGTAATAAACTTGATTAGGAGGTAGGTACTCGTAATTTAATAAAATCTTGTCATGAATTTAATTTAAGTACTTAATTTATATCCTGGAAATATGATATTGTTAGCGCAAATGTTGGCTTTGTTTCATTATAATATTACAATAATTTTCAGAATATGAAACTCTAATTGCATTTAAACATTTGAACAAAATTAATATCTGGAACTAATCAAAGTTGTTCAGCTGTTCTTAAACTTAATAAAGCTGTTTTAAAGTTTATTCGGTGTTATAATTACATTATTTTATTTTAACTAGGTTATAATTAAATCATAAACAGTATTTTTGGCAATAGAAGGAGTCTCTCGGACTAATAAGTAATAATTAACAAAACATATGACGAGGAACGAAAAACAACCTATGTAGGTTTATAAAAAAATATTAAAAATTCGTTTATACTTCTTTCTTTACCTATGAAACGAAATGAATGGATTCCAAGATTACTTCAAATAAAACTTCCCCTTCGTATCTCATCAAATATAAAAGTTAAATTAAATTTTATTCTTATTAAGTTTTTCTGGAAATATAATTTAGGTACATAGTTAAGTATCTATTTTATTTTGTTGGAATTATACGAAGGAAAGTTAAATTAACAAATGTAATTTTAGTGAAGAATTAGGTAGTACAAGTTATGTGTATTACTGGGCAAGTATTATATGTGTATTAACTACACTTTTAATGTAACTACACGATGTAATGGTATGGTATTTGTAAAAACAACGTAATCGGCGATAGGGGTGTGTTGTGACACTGGATCTCGCCGCATACGGCACCGAGGGGCGTAATAGGGAACATGTTTGCGTGCACACTCACCGTGTACTATGAAAAAGAATTGAAATAAAAAAGTTATGAAGCATTTCCTCATTTTCATTTTAATGAAAATATCATTTCCTTGGAAGGAGGTAGGTATATCCAAAGTTTACATCCGTCATTTTGCATGGGCCAACGGTCGAGTGGTGGTGGCGGTGGGGTGCATGGGGGGTCGCGCGGCGGGTGGAGCGGCGCCACCCCGCGAGCGCGCCCTCCCTCCGCGGGATCGATACGTCATTTGAGCCGGTCGCCATGGAGACCGCGGACGGAGCGGGGCGGCGCCGCGCCTCGGGATGGCATGGCGGGTGCACGGGACTCCGCGCGCCCAGCGCCCGGCGCCCGGCGCCCGCGGGCCCTCCACAAATGAAAAAATAGATACAACCTTATTTGGGACAAATCCCTCTATAAAAATTTCCCATTTTATATGTCGTTTTTCATTCAAGTTTTCATTTGAAAACTTTTATGAAGGTGCTTTTGTAAAGATTGAAATGTACATCCAATACTATTAATATTTGATTGTATGTTTTTGCGATTTATAAAAATAGTTTGTTGACAAAATGAAATGGTAGACGCAGGGTATATACGCATGAACTTTATTTGAATGACTACTACGTTTTTAATAAAAGAAGAATACGTCTTATAATTTTGAATCCGAAATAAAAACTGTAATTACCTTTTTAAAATAATAGCGTTGAAACTTTTAATCAGTAAGTATTTATTTATATCCAGAGTAGTAAGTTTGCACCCTATTTGGTTGAATCAAATAATAGTTTAAGAATAAATGAAGTTGAAAGGTTTCTAAATGATTATATGGCTTCGCTAATGGAAACCCATTTCGTGTATTACACTATTCTTGAAAGGGCAAGTTGTCAACCAGTGGCATATTGTTTTGAATGATGTTGGCTTCTAGTTGAAGTAGATGCAAACACTCGCACATCGCCAATACCATGGCTCGCTGACTCACCGTGACAGTCGGGGTTATACCCAAGTTTGATAGTGGACCTTGAAGTTATGTCCCCCCCGTAAACATGTGACTACTCTACTCTCAAGTGAAACATAGTAGGCCTTTATCTAAATCTGGATCTGGATAACCAATTGGGAAATAAATTATTATTTATAATTCCAATCGGACAACGAATAACTCATAAACCATTAAATTTTTTAGATGTAAAACTGCATTGCATATAAAAATACCAATTTAACTATGGTCGAGTTATCGAGTCTTCCTTACCGGAGTTTTTTATCGCCGGGCTTTTATAAGGATATCGGTAGCTATGCAGAAGATAACTTCTTTTCCGCCTTAATTGTTAGCTAACGGTCTATGAAGAAGCAATCTTGACCTTTTGGAAAAAGTTTGTGTAAATAGTCGATGCTGTTTATCTGTAGATAGACGATTTTGGTGCCGATGTATAGATAAATGGATGTTTGTTACTGCTTTACGTAAAAAAGACTAAACTGAGAATCTAGAATGAAATGAATCTTTTTATCCCAAAATTTCTGATTTTCACAAGTAAATACATATATACTTAACTAAACAGATCCCATTCAACTGAAAAACTGGCAAACTGTATATAAGCATTCCAGTAGTTTCAAACATTCAACAAACAATAAGTTTCATTACTATACAATATTATGTGTTTAATCTACATAGACGAGTATTAGCTTCGTCTCGCGGTCTATATCGGGTTAACGTCATTTATCCGTTTCATAATATTTCCACATCTTTCTGTAACTTTCGTGATGATTTCATCATGATAAAGATAATTGTTTTATAGAGGAAATGACTAGTGCCCCTCGGTGGGGACATTATATGAGCTGATGATGATGATGAGAGGAAATTAAACAAACTAGATATTATTATAATCTTAGTTATCGATATCCTATTTTTATTTTTTCAATATGTTAAAGGATTACAATAAAAATAGAGTCGGGAATAGCTATTCTTAGAATAGAATTCATTCATGAATCTTTATGATAATTTTAGTATAAGTATTCTCCGAGAAAATTGCTTCTTATAGAATAAGTATAATGGATTTTTTCCATTGAATAATTTTAATATTATAATATTTACTTTACATATTAAGATTAATAAAAATTTATTTTGCATGTAAAAGTGCAAAGGTAAGATTTAAATAAGATTTTAAAGGGAAACATTTTATAACTTAAAAGTTGATCATTCTCGCATAGCAGGGTAAGTAAAACAATTGCTTTCCACCCCGTCTACAATTTTAGTCACCGATACATATTTTAATAATTATTATGTGGTTTTATTTAATAGATAGAATATAGGTACGTATGTATAAAGAAAGATTTGGACGTGTAAGTGGATGTAGCTGTAGTAAGTAATTTACGATTTATATCATTACAAACCAAAAATACGATTAATTAAAAAAAACCTTGTTCTTCATATTAGTACAGATTAATAAGTATTTTGCATGGTTTTATTTATATTGCATATCCTATAATTATCTCTATTTGGTACGTCCTTCTCAGATATAAATAGAGACAGCTAAAATGCTGTAATTGGTAATTACTCATGTCACATGTAAGCTGACACTAAAAGCTCGGCTCGGTCGTTCGTCTCCTACTTTGTTATCTTAACAGGTAATAACCACTCACTCTATGACACTTCGGACTTGTTATTGCATTCTAAGTTTATTATACTGTTATACTTTAACTGCACTGCTTAATATAATCTTTACATAGTAGAAAATAAAGCAGATTCCCGCCGTGCGTTTGTACGCTTAGATCTTTTAAAGTACGCAATGGATTTTAATGTGGTTTTCATCAATAAATGAAGTGATTCAAGAGAAAGGTTTATACGTATTTTGATATATCACGGGTTAAATAAGTATATAAGTAATAAAAGAAAGTGTTTTGTTACATACACCGGTTATAATTCAAGAACGGCTGAACTGGATTAAGTATTTGGTACTGATAAGATACTTTACTTTTATTCTAAAATTAACTATTAGTATTTACAGCGTTGATGATTAATTTAATTAGTAATACCAAATTTCTTAATAGGAAGTTACGTTTCAAATATTGAATAATTGTTTCATCACAAACAATGTACCTAGAGCTAGTAATTTTCTAAAGTGAAAGTAAGAAATGCAATCTAATAAAACTGATTTAGCAAACTCTGTTGGTACCAACGTCTACTTATTATTGTACAATACAATTTACAAATATACAAACTTTCAAATACGTGTATTTGCTTATACAAACAAGAAAGTTAGCGAACAATATAAAAGTAATGGGATAGAATGAAAGAGAAAATCAACGCATACTGTTGTGGGAGTGAGAGGGAGTTATTCAAATTGAGGGTACATATTTCTACATAGGTAACAAATAGCTTGTTGAGAAAAGTATGGATATTCCAGTCGTGGAATTTGGGTTATAAATCGTTTAGAAATAAATTGGTACATTTATCATTCTGCCATTATTTCTTTTTGTTGTTTATTTATCTAGTTTTCCTCAAAACATAGGAATGTATATTAAATTTGGTCGTGATTATTTTGCTAGATATAAAGTTATTGGAAATGGAGGTCATTAATTTTGATTGTTTGATTATTTGTATTATCTTCTAAAAGGTCTATTGCCTATTAGTATACTCGTATTAGTTATTCTACAAATCTATATTATAGCAGACAACAATAGAGTTCTAAACTTGAACTTGTAAGGTAATAAACTCCTAAAAATCTGTACCTGCCGGAGGGTATTTCCACGTTATGATTTTATTGAACAAAAAGTAGAAAAGTTGAAGAGAGTTGCAGGAGCAACTTCAAGAACAGGTATTTACACTGTTTGAATATGTAGGTTGTGCTGCCAGCTTGGAATTATATTCCGTGTTTTTCTAAAATATTATAACTAGATAGTGACGTGAATCTAATCTAGTTAAGGGTTTGTTTGCATACAGAAAATTATTGGTTTATTGTAAGGAGACATACGAATACATCTACACGTAGAAATAATGAACATTTTTATCCTGTTTTATCCTACTTAAGCTATTCTACTATTCTTTTAATTTTATTTAATTAATTAACTACCTATTTAATAATGAAGGATTTTGAAATAGACTGTATAAATTTTATGGGTAAAAGGAAATATTTTCATAGAATAGAGTTTACATAACAGCGGAGGGACATCGAATTACGTATAAACCTTTATTATTAAATGGTACAGTAACCATTTCGCAACAGCATGCGGCAGTTGGCAGTTAATATGTAAATCTAAATATTTAAAATACTTTTTGCTGACTGTTAATGATGATGGATCAACGCACAACCAAACCACTGATAGTAGAGATATGAAAATATAAAAGTAAAATAAAAAACCCATACTTTTATGTAAAACTGTTGTTATAAAACGGTTTTATTATTATATTGTATTCTCATAAATAGAACGACAGCGACATCTATGAGATCTGTGTTGTATTATTACACAAACTGAGATTCCCTCGGGATTAGAGAGTAACGCAACGCCTTTAGCTTTGATGTTTGTAAACAGTTTCGAAAACGTTGAAATACTTATTAATACTACATTTTAAGTATTATGAAAACAACGTTAATGTAAATTCAAAGAAAAAAGCTCTGTAATATTACTATAAACTGTGTTAGAAAAAATATAATTTATAGAGTTTATATTGTCGTGTAAATTAATCATTTTCATTTAGTCTTATGATATGTTTTATGTAAAATATTAAAAAATAATGGCAGGCTTTATATCGTCTGCTATGGTGGTAATATTTATAGCGACTCTTGTGTGTGATTCTGGTATCTATCTGAACCATGTTCAAATTTTTTTCATGTAATATTTGCTACTAAAATTTAACAAGGCGTTTAGAGATGGGGCTGTGTAGGAATACTTTACGGCAGGGCTGATTAATTTTACTTGGTAAATAAATCATCAAATTATTTTACATTGTTTTCTAAAATATCTAATTAGCGGAATTTCTTTAAGGAAAGCTTTACATTTTTTTCAGGAATCAAGAAAGGCTGACTGCAACTACTTACTTATTAATAATTGTGTTAAAATTCGGTGTAATATATAAGTTCTGTTTATAATGATTGCATATAGTGATATTGTAAGTAAGTAGCTGTGAGCTTTTGTTTGTATGTTGTTACTGTGCTAAACACAAATCCTATACCCCGTGGTTTCAACTTCATCCATGATTTCTAATCCACTTTTTCTTGGGAAAAAAGTAATAAAAATTATTTGCAATAGATCAATTTATTAAGAAAAATAAATAGATCTATAGCAAATAATGTTTCTTTAAATCGAAATATAACTTATGTGTGTCAGGATGCACTCGTATAGAATGAAAATTTACTTAAATGTACATATGTATTTACTTAAATAGTATTTTGTGTTCCACATAATAAACTTATTAAGGCAAAGGGTTAATTAATTACAACAAAGTTCGTTTGGAAATATTTTATTGAAGTCATTTCCATAATAATACAGACAGCTAAATTTAGCCAGATCGGTAAAACGTAAATAAACAATAGGTATGACTAATTATATTTTTCCAGTTTTAAGTCATGATGTTGCATTTTTTAATATTAATTTTAAACCAAAAGATTTATTGCTAAGACTTTAAATAAATAAGAAGAATTATACCTATACCTACAACCTGTGATTACAGAAAGAGGTTTGTACGAATGAATGTGATCGCTTGTACACATCTACTCTAGTCTGTGAGCGACCACAAGAGCCCTACTGACTTCCGTACCCACCTCGATCTGTCTAATATAAATTCTACCAGCACTTTAATATCAAAAGTTACAAAATCCTACAATATGTTGCATGATTTTCATGTTGTAAAAATTCTTTACAAAACATTTAAATTGGCCTTTATCACCAGATAAGTGCTAGGTAGTCCCTCACGAATTAGAGAAAACAAGAGTTGTCACTTTCTGTAAGACGTGAAAGAGAGGAAAAGCCCCGGCCGAGGCAGCACTCGCCAAACGGACGGCTCGCATCGACCGACGCTTTTCTATTGTAAACGGCCTTCGTTTTACTTCTAAAATTATAATAGTCACTGGTCTCAAAACATGGCTTAAGTACTATACACCTAAAATATATAAATTATTACAAATTAATTAAGGCATTTACATCAGGGGTACTTAATATTGCTCTATATTTACACGATACCTACTATTTATTGTAACATCGTGTAAAGACAAAGAAATTGACTAAGCTTATCGGTAAAACAAATAAGTTTACATGTAAAATGGTCAAGATTCCGGCTATCGCATAAAATTGACCTTCGAAGCTTGTAACGTATTTCGTGATGTTATTGATAAATAATACATAAATACATATAGTTATGAAGTAATTAGCTTCGCTTTGGTCAGAGATTAGGTGACGTACTTTTTAATTTTGAACTTCTTTATCGTAAAGTCATAGTCGTTTACAACTTAGTACTATCGTTTGGCACTTCAGATAAAGATAAATAAAATAAATTAGCCTTAAAATGACGAAGAAATTTTAAACGTTTACGGGTTTTAGAAATCATTATCTTTTTTAACATTTAATCACAGTCATGATTGATTTCTTATTGATTTGTGCGTGCCACGACACTAAGGAAAGTAAATAACAATAATATTACATCGATTACTACTTAATTATGACACGAAATCTTATACTACTCCATCCGGAAAATTTATGTTGAGCATTATTCTTGTGCATTTTAAAATAGATGGAAAAATATTATCACACAAGTGGTTTAATCTTGTGATGACGTGTTCAAAACGATTGATTGCTGGAATGTTTTCATCTTCGCCTCTTTGATGATACTGCTGCTGCTATCATTTGTCTCAACATCGGCTCGGGCGTGCAGGCTTTCGGATCGCATTTCATTTGACCGTCTCCTCCACATCTGAAAATGTAATAATGTTTATTAATAACTATTGTACTAAGTAGGTAGGTATAAAATAATATTCTAACTATTATTATTATATGAATTAATATTTCGAGCGTAGCAATTAAACTGTTAACTTGTTAACTGACAGACTAGATAAATAAGTTTAATTTAATAAATAAATTTGAACTTACGTGCAATGTAAACATGGTCCTGATGACGAGCGAACGACATCGCCTACTTTGTATGATTGCCCTTTAATTAAACAGCCTTTTCTTTGAGCTGAACCCTTGTAGGAATGTATCGGGAAGTGAGGTGGCAGTGTCGTTGTGGTGGTCGTAGTGGTGGTGGTGACATTAACGGTGGTTGCCATCGAAACAGGGCACTCATATCTGGGGCAACAGAAACCTTGTATAGGCTCTTCGTGGCATCCGTGAATTGGTGGCGGACAGCTTTGTTGTAAGCAAATAATATCACTTCTAAAGCAGAAACAGAAGTCACAAGGATCATCTCTAGGTATCTGTTGAGCTGATACATATACTTTTCCTCCGTATCTACAAGTTCCAGGTCCAAACGTCTGATCTTCTTCCATGTAGTCCGGTTCCTGTCCATAACCGCTACTTCCAGTAGGCGGGAATGGAGCTTCTTCATCCGGTGGAGGTAAATCTTCCACTGAATCACTTGGGATGGGTTTAGGTTGCTCAGTTGCTGGAGCATCTGTTGGTTTAGTTGTTCTATCGACTGGTTTAGCAGTTGAAGGCGCTGTTGTTTCTTCTTCTTCAACTCTGGAAGTTGTAGCTTTTGGTGTGGTGAGAATCTCATCCTCAGGTAAAGAGGCTTCAGATGATGAAGGTTCTTTTGTGATAATAGGAGCTTGTTCCGTTACTTCTGGGGCTACTGGTTCTTCTTGTACAATTGTTTTATCTGTTACTATGGAAGGCTCTTGTGGTGAAACCTCATCAGCTAATGTCGTTCTTGTAGCATCATGAGCTTGTGTTTGAGCTGCTATGTCAGGAGAAGAGGTTTGATATTCTGTCCTCGAAATGGTACTTGTTTCAATGTCCAGTGAATCTGCTTCCGTATGCGATGTTACATCTGGTACGGAACTGGGTTCTTCCTCGGATGTTGGCATTTCTACTAATGGTTTTTCAGAAGACTCTAGGTCTGATGGTTTAGCTTGTTCAGACTCTTGTTCCTGTGTAGTACCAATTTCATCTTGTTGTTGTGGAGAAGTATGTTCTGATGACAGAGTGCTTGTTTCAGGTACATTTGGAAGGCTAGTTGTAATTGGTCCTGGGGCATCAGTAACAGTTTCCTCAGCAACCTTTTGTGTATCAGTTGTTGAAATAATTGAACTTTCAGTGATTTCAGATTGAACAGTATCTTCAACTGTTGTCAATTCGGGGATTTTAACATCGGGAGCTTGTGTCATATGTTCGTCTTGATGAGTTACCTCGTGATCAACTTCCTCAATCTTTTCAGTTTGTATGTATGGTGATGCTGTAGTTGTTTTAGAATCTGACATTTCATCAAAAGTTTCTTCAACTGCTCCAGGAGATAGTTTATGAGAGTCAATTATGGGTTGGCTTGTTGAACTCATTTCTTCAGCTTGGGTAGATGGAGCATTTGTGACGTCATGATCCTCGTCAGGGTATGCAGAATGTTCATAGATTTTGCTTGTGCTTGTTTCTAATGAGGGTTGTATTGTTTCTTTTTCTAGAATTTCTTCGTGATTTGTCGTGTCACTAGATTCACTGGTAACCTCGTGTTGAAGAACAGATGGTTCAGTTAGTTGAATTGGCTTCTCAGTCAAATTGTCTGTAATAAATGGTTTTTCAGAACTTGGTTCAATGTTTTCAGTTGGACTAGATTCTGGTGTTTTTGTCGAAGTTTCAATAATTTCTTCGGTAACAGGAGAGGATGTACCTTCTGCTGGTTGTAATTCAGGTTCTGGCTCTCTTATATCGTTATCCACCTTTTGAGGTTCATCTGTTACAAATTCTTCAATAATAGGAGTTGTGCTCTTCATAACTTCAGAATCAGAACTATCGGTAGTTATTTTGTCAGTGCTTGTTTCCTCTGGTTCCCGGGTTTTCTCATAAGTTACTTCAGTATCTAATCCAGGGATCTTTGTGGTGATATCTTTATCTCCTTCTTCTTGAATGTTCTTTTCAGTCACATCAGGTTTATCCAAATCAGATTTTTCTGTGACAAATTCTTCTTTTTCACTTGTGCTTATATCTGGTTGCATGTCAGTAGCTTGAAGTGGAATTTCGACTTCTTTCTCTGGTGTTTTTGTGGAAATTTCCTGCATTTCTTGCGATTCGGTCACTATTATCTCAGGCTCGATTTTAGGTGATTCTGTACCAGATGGTTCACTTATAGTTGACAGTTCACTAATATCGTTTGCCAATGTTGTAGCTTCTCCCAAATCGATGGTGTGTATAGAAGAGGTATATCCAACGCTGCTTTCGGTTGTGATCATAGCGTCCTTTGGAGAACTTGGCAATTCCGAAGGAGTCGCGTCTGTGTTTGGTTGTTCTGGTTCGCCTTGCTCAATCTTCAATGGAATTTCAGTTGATGTTTCATAGGCCGTGGTTGTACCCTTCTCAGGTTCAGTTTCATAAGATTTAGTTGGCACACTCTCTGATTCCACTTGTTCTGAAGGAGTGTGACTATCTTTTTCCGGTTCATAGTCATGTTTAGTAGATTGTTCTACTATAGGTTCCATTGTCGTTTTAGTTTCAGTCTCATCAATGGCATTCACTTTAGTAGTTACACCAATTTCTCCCGATTCTGTTACAAGTACTTCAGGTTTTGTAGTTATATACTCATGGACCTCTAAAGGAGTAGTTCTTCTGAAGTCTGAAGTAACGGCGGTAATCTCGTCGGAAGCCGTTGTAGACAATTCTTCTTTTTCATCAGTTTCTGGTACTATATCGGAAGGTTTAGGTGAATCTGTTTCTACTTCTACAGATTGTTTAGTTACACTTTCAATTACTTCACCGATATCTGGTTTGGTTTCAATTTCTATTTTGATTGGTTCTGTAGATTGATCGACTTCAATCGCAGGAGGTGATTTATCTGTCACTTCACTCTCTTCAATAAAAGTGCCTGGTTCGTCTTTGTGTTCTTTAGTGGGTTCTAAAACATTCTCTTCGACTGGTGTTTGTGGTTGCACACTGTCAGTAATTTCACTTCCTTTTGTGGAAGTTTCTTGATCTTGTTCTTGTTCTTGTGTTTTTGATGGTTTAGATATATTCTCTTCTTCTGATACAGTTGGAGAAACTTCAACAGCAGATGTTGTACTACTTTCAGGTTTCACTTCAGATTCAGTTACCATATGATCAGCGGATGTTACCATTTCCAGGTTTTGCTCAGGTTCATGTTCATGACTTTCTTCGGCACCTGCATCAAGAGTAGGTTGTGTGCTCACCTCAACAACTGTTTTAGTTGTCAGTTCGTCGTTATGATCAAAGGAAACTGTTGTTTCTTTCTCTATAGCCATTTCAGTCGACTCAGGTACATTTTCTAACTTAGTGACACTACTCTCATTATCTTCTAAGACAGATGTTTCTGTGTTATAAACAGATGTGTCTGTCATTTCCTCAGCAGGTCGTTGATTTGAAACATCATCGCTTATGATTGGAGTCACTGTTGTTTTAACAATTTCATCAGATGATTCAGTTTGTGCCTTGGTGTATTCAAATGATAGAGTGGTCAAACGTAGATCAACATCTTCCTTTGTTTCATCTTGTACTTTTTCGTCATCTAAGATTGATGTCTCAGTAGTAATATCCGAGGCTGCTTTTGTTACATCTTCTATTTGTTTTTGCGTTGAATCGGTTATCATTTCTTTCTCAGTGGTTTCTAATGGTTTTAGAGTAGTTTCGGAAGTTTTCGTGGTTACATCATCGATTAAATCTTTTTCTGGAGTAACTGTTGTAATGGTTAGTGTTTCTTCAGTATCAGATACAGGTAATTTTGTTGTATCCAAGTCCAAAGTTTGATCGTGTGAACTTTGTTCAGGTGTTGTTAGTTTTATGTCAGATTCGTCATCGAGATCAGTTTCTGTTTTATCAGTAGATGCCTCTGGCAGTCCGATTTCAGGCTTCTTTGTTGGTAGATTTTCTTCAATAGCTTCAGTTGTTCTGAGATCCTCTGAATCTTCTATTGGTGTCACTTTTTTGCTGTCATCAAGATCTGTAGGAATAGTAGATTCATATGTTCCTGCATCATATATCTTTGTTGGTTTTGTCGTAATTTCTAAGTCAACAATGGGAGTTGATTCATGTTCCACATCGTGAGTTTTCTTAGAGGTAACTTCTGGAGTACCGTCTGTTACAGAGCTTTCATCATGACCAACATATGTTTCCGTGCTTTCTGGTATTTCAGTCAAGATTTTATCTGTGACAGGACTAATAGTTATTATTTCTGAATCTTTGTCGGTTTCACTGGATACCTCTGTCATGGCGTCTTCTTTTCTAGTCGAAGAGTCCATTTCGGTTTCATATACCTTTGTAGAGTATTCACTGACCTGCGGTGGTGTTTGTTCATTTTCAATAATTGGTTTTGGAATATCAGAGTTTTCTGACGTTTCTGTTACTTCTTCAAAAATCTTTGTGACACCATCACTTTCTATGTCAGGTATGAAGCTTGATAATTTAGGAATATCCGTACTTTCTTCAATCATTTTAGTAACATTTTCATCAGAAATTGTTTGTTCTTCAAATGGCTCTGGTATTTTAGATTCTGTAGAACTTTCTTCATGTGGCATTTCATCTTCTTTTTCAACATGAGATGGAGTTGAGCTTGTTTCAATTTCTGGTGCGTTAGTAGTTAATAGTAATTCTGATTCTTGAGGCAAAGCAGTTGTGATGTCATGTTCGCTTTCAGATTTGCTAGGAGAGGAGATTTCTGGTAATGGTGTTTTAGTTACAAATTCATCGGTTGAAATCTTAGCAGTAGTAATGTCTGAAGCAAGCTCTGTAGTTTGTTCAGTTTCGGGTATGGTAGGTATGCGACTGTCACAATTATCACCTAAGCATTCTGGTGTTTGTTGATCTGGTATAGAAGGCTCTTTTCTTCGACACGTTTCACCAATACATTCCTGTTCAATTGCATCTAGTGGTGGTTTACAGCTCTCTTTATCATGACAGGACTCTTTATTATCTTCTTCTGGTTTTATGGGAATATTGCAATCATTACCATGGCAAGGCAGATCTTGCTCCGGTGAAATAATTTCAGGTGATTTGCATGCGTCACCTTCACAAGATTGTACTGGAGTACCTTGACATCCGTTTTCATCATTGCATGCGACACCTGCTTGATCTTGAGGTTCAACAATAGGTTTTGAATCTATTATTTGGGTTCCTTCATCTTTGTTAGTACAAGATTCAGAAGTGCAGGGTTGAATAGTTTCCTTTTTGTGTTCTATAATCTCACATTCGTCACCATGACATTGAACAGGTGAAATTGCTGGGCTTTCAGTACCAGACATTTGACTGTGTGATTGAGGAGGCATTGTTTCTGATTTTTGATCACAAATATAAGTAGGACAGCAAGAGTCAATGGAATCATACATTATTCTACAATTATCCATATACTCTGGGGGTGCACTGCAAATTATGGGATCACATTTAAGTATACTGCTAACACATTTACAGCCCGTTTCACATTTGTTTGAGCTCGGAACAGTACTTTCATTTCTATAAGTAATTCCATTTACAAGACAATCACCTTCACCAGGTATTCTTGATTCATTTAATATTTCATTTTCTTCTAAATTAGCTGTTGTGGTCTCTGCCATTTCAGATGTTACCTCTTTTTCGGGTTCTTTGGTTGATATATAAGAAATTTCAGTCGTAGCGTCAAATGTTTCCGTGGTTTCTTTAATAATTTCCGTAGATTTAGGGACCTCTGATGTGACCATGTCTTTGTCAATAGATGTAGTAGAGTCTATATCACCATGAGAAGGAGCTAATGTGGTTGCTTTATCAGTGAAATCACTTGTTGTTTCTTTTTCTTGGTCAGGAGACTGAGGAGGACGATCTGAAGATAACTCAGTATTGTCATCAGTGATCTCTTGTTGTGATTTTGGTGTGGTTTCTGCTACATCGTGGTCATAAACCTTCTCAGTGATTAATGGTTCTAGGGTCGTTAGAGTTTGAGCCGTTTCATGAAGTTTTTCTGTAACTGATGATTCCGACGACTCTTCATCTAAAGATCCACTAGGTATAGTGTTTAAACCTTTATCAGGTTCAGCAGTAGTGAAGGATATACTTGATTCTTCTGATAGCGTTGTACGCAAAATATCTGAGTCAACATGTTCTGGAACATTAGTTGTAGATTCGGAAAGTGTTGTTCTTCTCTCCTTATCATCTGTGATTGGTGATTTTACCGTAGTAGCATATTGTTCGTAATCAGTTACATGATCCTCATCATCAACCTTGTTGTCAGGTGAAACAGTGGGTAGTAAATCGGTTTCTAATCCTGATATCGGTATGTGTTCAGTTGAAAACTCTTCAGGAATTTCAGTTTCCACCTGTTTATCAACATTTTCATCAGGTAAACGGCTTGTTGATGTTGTGCTTAGGTTGAAGTCTTCGAAAGATGTAGTTTTCTTTTCACTTAACTCAGTAGTTTCTTTTTCAATCTCCTCTAGAAGGGGAGTACTTGATGTTACTACATTTTGATGTTGTGGTGCAAAATCTGTTCCTTCTACACTTTCAGTAATACTGTCGGAATCAGTAGAAACTTCTTCATCGTTGATGGAAGCAATCGTAGTACTTGAGGCATGATATTCAGGTTGTAGTGATTCTTTTTCAACATCAGCAGATGTAGACATGATATTAACATCGGATTCAGTAGTTTTCCTGTCTATTTCTTCTGATATGGGTAGTGCAGTTGTAGTTTTCTTTTCTATTTCTTCTGATATGGGTAGTGCAGTTGTAGTTTTCTTTTCTATTTCTTCTGACATGGGTAGTGCAGTTGTAGTTTTCTTTTCTATTTCTTCTGATAAGGGTAGTGCAGTTGTAGTTTTCGTTTCTATTTCTTCTGATAAGGGTAGTGCAGTTGTAGTTTTCGTTTCTATTTCTTCTGATATCGGTAGTGCAGTTGTAGTTATCCTTTCAATTTCTTCTGATATGGGTAGTGCAGTTGTAGTTTTCTTTTCAATTTCTTCTGATATCGGTAGTGCAGTTGTAGTTTTCTTTTCAATTTCTTCTGATATCGGTAGTGCAGGTGTACTTACGACTGCAGGTTCAACATTTTCATCTGCATCCGGTACAGTAGCAAGCGGAAGTTTACCAGTAGTATATTCTTGTTCATCAGAAGGTTTATTATCTTCTTCAGTGGTTGAATCTGGCGTTACAGGCTCCTTTACGTGGGATTCCGGTTCGATCGATGTTGTTTCGGTCTTTTCAACGAAGTTGTCATATAATGTTGTTGATTCTGGTTGTTCAAAGGTTGAAGATTCTTTTGGAATATCATCAACAATCTTTTCCTCTTCTCCGGAACCGAATTCTGGTTCTTGAACTATTTCAGTTGTGGATATTATTTCTGACCTCTGTGTAGTTGTCGTTAAATCTGGTTTCTTAGTTTCAGGAGTAACTGAAATAAATTCATGTGGTTCTTCTGTTTCATCAGTGCTACCAAATTGGTTGACACTTTCGGTTACTTCTTCTCCACTTCCTTCAACTTCAGGTTCTGGTAAGGGAGTTTCTGTAAACGGAGCTTTGTCTTCATTTCTGTAACCACTGCCTTCAGATCCGTTTCTTCTAGGAGGTGATAATGTCAAGAAAGAATCTTGTGGCATTTCAGTAGTGATTTCATTGTCTTCATAGGTTCCTGTTGTTTGTTCGTCGCCTTCACATATATATGTATCTGGACAGCATACACCTTCGCGGGGTGGCATAGCTGTGCAGTTTTTACCTTCATTTTCCATTGGGGTGCCGCATTCTTGTACAACACAAACAATGTCACCTTTCATACAGTAGCAATGATCACAAGCCTTTTCAGTCTTAATCAGAGCACCGTCAGGGAATATTCTGTTATCATATACACAATCTTGTGACATTTGCGTGACCGGAGAAAGGGTAGTTGTGGTTAACAAGAATCCAGGTGTAGGACGCACTGTGGTTGACATATCATCCAGAAGAGGTTGTTCATCCTCAGGGTGATCTGAAATTGTAAAAATTATAAATTAAAATGATGTCGTAGAACTAGAATCCCACAAATTAGGACTAATAATTTAAACACTCGTAAATAATGAGTATCTATCTATATTCTACATATGTATGTAACTGTTACCAAAGTAATCTACTTTATGGTCTTATGAAGTCGTACTTTTTAATCAAATGGTAAATGATATTACAGACTATAACAACTTACCGCATGAATACCGAACTGGACAACAGACATCTTTGTGGTAAATTGGCGTACAACCATCAACATGTAGAGTACATTCTTGCATAACGCAAGTCGTCATATTTCGTATACAGTAGCAATGTTCGCAGGGTTTGTTCGGTGCTGGAGGCACTTTTGATCCTTCAGAGAAATATTTTCCATCGATGCTGCATCCGTATGAATCTAGTTTGCCGACACCAGTAGCACCGTATTCCGCTGGCGATGTTGTCGTTGATGTAAGAAGATCAACTGGAACTGATAACAATATTGTTTTTGATTAGTTTTTTCGTTGAATTTTTCATAATAAGTAATAGTTATTTAATTCTCTTAATAAATAGTTGGTAAGTTTTGTATGGATGAGTTAAAGAAATAAATAATACCAATGAAAATGCTAATACGTACCATCTGGACAAGTGACTATGGGACAACACTGATCAGCTCGTTTCTCGATAGTGCAATCCTGGCCGATGGGTTTGGTGAAAGGGCAGACCCTCAGGTAGCACATCAGCATCCGATTGTGACAGGTACAGTTGAGGCAAGGTTCGTTTGTCATGATGCGGTCTCCCTCTCCATAATGCTGGAAGTTATAGTAGCAGCCGTCTGGTGCGCCTATAAAATATACATTTATTGGATTAAAATTATGCACAATCAAAACCATATATTTATTGCTATTTTCGTATGACACAATCAGTTATAAATACATAATGAAATTAAGCAGTAACGATTTACTTATCAATTTATTGCTAGTTGATTTCAAATGTGTTTTAATTTATGTATGCACTTAGAGCAAGTACAGTTAATAGTTAAATGTAAAATGTAAATGTAGAAAACTTACCATCGTACAAATCCAACGCCGTATGATTGCTTGCTGTTGGTGCTGAAAATTGAAAAAGATATATTTATTCGTTTTAATAGGAATAATAACAAAAATAAGAATGGTTATTGATGTTTTGTGAATACACTCTCCGTCTGGTGTTTGAGTCCCCAATCCAGACACGTCAATCATGATTTCATATATTTGACCCTATATTGGTTGGCCTTGAACCGAAAATTGCAATTGTAACCTTGAACGAGAAAGCCATCAACTTTAGCATTGTATTGGAGTGAGGTGAGAAACAGAAACAACAGTAACTTTACACGTGTCCAACTCAAAACAAAACTGAAAGTACTCGTACTTCGGTGTTGGTATGCTTACAAACTAATTTTCAATGAGATGAAAATATTTGAGACGGATTCATTTTGCGGTTTATATTCCCGTTTTTCGAACCACTCCTGTAATATAGGGAAAAAACCTTGTTATTTTTACTTTAGTAGAATAGGAAATGGCTGTAACTCGGCTGTTAAAACAATCTTAACTCTACGATGTCATACGTCTATCTCTACCATTTGGTAGGACTACTAAGAGAGAACAGAAACCATTTGGTTTTTGTTAGGTAAATATGAATTCAATGTTTACGTCATGTCCCTTACAGTTTTTTCTCAAATCCATTATAGCTAGTTTATTCGTCACGGTGAAGTAGATTTCTCGGGTTTATTTTGTCGTTATTGTTTTTGTGACGTTCTCGCAATGCCCTTATCGATGTGTGAGCTCAACCAACGCGTGCACAATAAGTTCCGCATGCATATTATTGCCGGATAATGTTTGTTAACTTCAATTATTTTCAATGTTTTATTTAACGCAACTATGTTTACTTTACTGTGTAACAGATTTTCACGCATTTGAATAATTAGACCGATTATAGACATTTACTATTCGACAATTTACTATAGTATTCAACTTTTGAACAAATAAGGTTCTACTCTTTAAATAGCTATACTCATATACACACGTTGCTATTATACAGTACCTACTTCAATAAATACTTTCTACATGGCAATATAAAATCTGTTGTAACTGTAAACACTTTAATTCGCGATAACGACTGACTGCGTGATAAAATAAACACTAAGTAAATAAATATTACTTTAAAAGTATTATGTAGAACTAAGTTTTCCACGAAAACGTTATTGCTGTTTTATGTTCAAACTTATTAAGCTCGTCACAGCTGGCAGGATATTAGCTGCAAATCGTTCGAAGCTCACAATCGGTCATCGTCTTAAAGTTGTTTTACATATCCGTTTTACTGCGTATAATTACTGAAGTCGAGCGGTGTGAGGCGACAAAGCTGTAATTAAACTAACGGAGAGCGTCGTTAACATCGAAACCGGAGCTTTACGTAGCGTAGGGCCAAACTCATAACAACACAGAATGTCTTGTAATCGATCGTCGGATAATAAACTAAAATGGTCTCTTTACTGTGGTATTATTTTTCAACGGTTATCTGCACTAACGTAGTCATTAAATAATCATTATTATAACAATTAATTGCCGCAGATAGTTTTTAGCCAAATCTTCGAGATGTGAATGAAGTACTTGCACTGCGTACCAATTAATGATGTGTTCAGTTATCTGTACTCATAACTCTTGAGATGATTGCAGTGCAGCAAATAAATTAAAAGCCATTTCCGTTACCAGGTAACTGCATAATTTTCTTAAAACAAATTATAGAACTATAAAATAGTAATTGACACGAAATAATATAGGTAGCGTTTTATTATGGTATTTAAATATTTATGAATGTGCAGGTCGGTGGGTCCGGTTTGAAGTGTCAAAAATGTTAATATAAATGTATGCGCAGCCGCACACGCCGCTCGGTCGGGTCGATGGGTAGCGGTAGCGGAGTGTGCGGTGCAGCATCGCGGCATCGGCACCGTTAAGAGTCAGCTCTGCTGAATATGGCGCGAGCGGAGTGGGTGAGTGAAACACGGCGAGTCCGGTGGCGCCGCGGCTGCGCCCGCGCCCCTCACCAGCCTCCACCTAACGGTCGCCAGGAATGTCGTTGCCATCCAGTTTTTGCCAACGTCCATTTCAATTATAATACGATTCACTCTCACGATTGATATGGATCGTTAAAATGAAAATTATTACCTAAATTCGTGCTAACAACGGCAAATGTACCGTATACGCCTAATTAAAGTAAAAATATTCAAACACTAAATGTCTATAAAGTGTGTTAATCTAGGTTACTCCCACGCAGCACACACGTGATAGGTAGGTATGACCAAATGTCCATTTTCCAAAATGCCTATCGGAATAACAAGTATCGGATCATGGTCTTATTCTTTACGTGACATGTCACATCAAGTCACAGGCATTTACATTTCAATTAAAATCAATAAAATTAATCCTAATCTTAGAAGTGCAACTATTGTTATGACATTCTCATTCATTTATTTTCTTAACTTTATAAATATCTAAGGTACTTATATATAATAGAATAAGGGTCACGACCAAAATTCTCTCTACATATATTATCAAAGCTTCAATCACTTACAAGTCTCAAAATGATGTTTTATAATCGTACAATAATTGGCACAGACATGAATAAAAAGTGATCGTGCGCTTAGGAACATGGGCCCGGGCAATCGAAACGAAGATACAACATGAATTTAAAATTTGCACTACATTAATATGGATCGTCGTTTCAATGAATGAATGTAGCCGTGGTCGCCATTCGTGATGAAGTTCACACGGGTAGACCTAAACATTGTAGGACGCATTTGAATATACTTCCTATGTATAAAACGAATTCAATTGGAATTCTTTGAAGTGACCGTGATGGGGGTACTAAATCTGTGGAGACAAAAATAGCATCATCTAATATCATGCATCGCGTAAGAAACGCGTTCAGACTAGGTACGCAGACAATGATGTGGAATACAGTTAGGTGCAAGGAGCGTCGCGCGCCACGACGACGCGTGCGACGAGGGAACTTCGCGCGGAGAGCACCCACTACTGATCTACTCTCCTCCCTGTCATATTGTACGAGTGACAGCCGTGACAGGTGACTAATGAGCCACCTCAATACACTATAACCGTAATATTGAACATTATGAATCAAGATTTATGAATCTATTCATAATAATATGCAAAAAATATGTTAAATATGAATAATAAATTCAATTAAACTACTCACCTACATTTAGAGTCACATTTCCTGTATAACGGATTTTGTAAAAAATATTTAGAAATAAACATCGTATCGTGAAGATTTATGACATTTTATTGTGTTGATCGTGTGTTGATCAATAAACCCAAATCCTAATTTACATAGCGTCATTTATATCATTCGAAGATTTGGCCGAGGATACATTGTCCCAGTAACATATTCAATGTTTTGATTAGGTCTTTATTCCTTTTATTTGACTTAATCTAACAACTTTTGAGAAATGTGCAGAATATGAAGTGTAATTGAAATTGGAATCTAGCCTTAGATCCTTATACAGACGGACGATGGGTACCAAAGTTAGTCGGCGAGTGTGGACCGCATATGCAGTATGGGTATCATGCGCGGAATCTTCTCACGAGCCACTACGTATTCCGGGTCACGAAACAAAACAACGGTAGATACTCGTTCCAACTTAATATCATAATAAATAAGAATCACTCAGATGCCGATATAATCCCATTAACATATTATTGCACCTGCTATAATCTTTCACACTATTTCTGTTATTGAAAATTGTTTTATATATCTTCACGTTTTATTTATTAGACAGTCTATCTTCGTATTCTGTAACATTTGATAGCCGTGGTAATCGAAAATCATGTTATTTTTATTGCTGACATTCTATGATTTTCGGTGGACTGTTCTCAAATTTTAAATCGTAGAGTATAACAGTCAGTGGACATTAGATTTTGACATTAGAGTTGTCTAAGTTCCACATAGTTATAGTGTATTATGACTGTTCTATATACTCGTAATATTGTAATAGTTACCGGCTGTCGCGACTGCGAAGCACGCGGCCAGCGCGAGCAGGAGCCCCGCCGCGCGCCGCCGATCCATCTGACTCCGACTCTCTGGAACAATACATAAATACAATCAATAAGAATCAACAAATACGATCAATATCTTAATAACGTTTTATTTTTATTACATTATTCAGATATTTCATTTATTGAACTTACACCAATATAAATAATATTATGCTACAATTATTTTGAAATATTGTTTTATTTTTGAATTAGAGTGATTTTGTAAATATAATTTGCATGAACTAGATCTACAATAATAAATTAGTCACATAATTGTTGGTTTCACATTCTTATCTATTTTATCAATAAATCTGTATCGATTTAGTAACGTGGTATCTTTCATAATTGTATAACCTACTATTTATATTCATCTAAAATAGCAGGCAGTGCGAGGATGAGTAATGAAGCGTAAAAACAATTTAAATTTTTACATCCGTATAATCCTAATCTACCAACAAAAAGCGGTGCCGACAGTTTAGTTATAATACGAGTTATTAATACCAAAACTCCTTGTGATATCATTTTTATATTTTTTGCGAATGCATAATCTCGTCAGATTCAAATGTACTTGAATAACGAAATGTTAAAGTTCAGTAACCGACGACCTAAAAGAAACAAAAGAACGATATTTCCGGCCCGAATTGGGTTCGTAATGAATTTGTATTTATCTTACCCCAAGAGCGCGTGTAGGGAAACATTTTCCTGTTAGTAAGTTTCCCTCGGGGCCCATGATTAGATGTAATATGAACCAAGTAGTCACGAGGACTATTCGGCTATCACCATCGCAGATGTACTCTTAAGTATCGAAGCGTGCTTGAGTACTTAGTACGGATCCGATACATGATCGATCAGCTTTAAAACAAGATGTTCTTAATGTTTTGGTGAACAGTAAAATACCCTTAGGTACATTTTGTTGTGTACTTTTATCACATAAATGTATAACCGACAAGGAAACTCAATAAATATTTCACAGTTAGTTTCTAAGCCGGGTTATCAGGAAAGTGAACTTGTATGGCTTTCTTCAATGGCTGGTCCTAAGAGTAGAATGCGGAAACGTGAGGTTCAAGCAAAAATGTGCCCATTTAACTTTGAGTGAATAGGGAGCTTAACTGTTCATTCATCGACGACTATTCCAAACATTGTAAACATATTCACTGAACATTTCTAGAAGTTTAGTATTTACCGAGGGTTATTCATAAACATTGACATATTTATTCATCTAATACAAAACATTTCTTAACAGGATTTGGAAAAGATGTAAAGTTTAGCAAAAAAGGTTTGCCACTCCTGTTGTTTATAAAAATACTTTTACTCATGTATAATTTCTCAGATTATTAAGTTTTTACAAAAAATGTATAACTGTTATAGTTATTATCTACAGATAAATGATCGTAACGTGCATTTCCGTAGACATAAGTCGAGCGTTACCGTGAGAACATTATCCTATCCTATGAACTATTGTGAGCACACGGCGCGTATTGTTTTCCATACTATATTTATAGAGTACAGTACTCGGGAATCCATTCAATGTAAACCACGTACCACCTCTTACACGCATTTCTCAACAACCACCCTCCCGACGCTTCTACTTTCCAAAGGGTTCTTTATTCTCTTCCCTTGTCACGACACCTACCTACGTAAATTCTTTGTCTGTTTCAACGCACTAGAATGACAATATCCATGCACAAATATCTAAATCTTCTGATAGATGTAGTATTTACAGAACGAAGATATATCTTAAAATGTGGGCAAATAAATTGAAATCGATGTACTATATATAGAGATATCTGCAGGGGTCCCTCCGTCTAGACGCTAACTGCAAGTCACCGGGAGGGCGAGGGTGCCGACAATTCACTACTATCTATTTATTTGCTTTACTAAAATATCATGTGCTGTCGACATCGAGAGCCTTATTTGAATTAGATGATTTGGTATTGACATTGCTTTATTGAATCAAATTAAGTATATTCTAAGTAACATACATTTCTTTTAAGTGCATTATTTATTTTTTAAATCGAGCAATAAAAGTATTCTAATTAAAGAACGTATATGGAAAAAAGATGATCGCATAATGGCCAGTCTTTCTTCGAAAACAATGAAAACCCAATTCCCAAGCATAATTTGGCGTACCGTTCGTTCCGGAGGTTGAACAACAAACAACAACGTAACAGTAATTCATTAATATGAAACAAAACTAAAGCACAGATAAAAGCAGTTATCAAAATGATTGTTTTGTTCCAAAATTAGACAAACATTTATCTTAAAACACCAAAACTAAACAATAGACATACATTTTATAATTATGATCTTTAAGTGCTACGAGGTGCTACGCTTTGTTTAAGTTGCTTTTAGTCCTTCAATATAATACTAAATGATATAAATTAGTAGAATGAATTATAATAGCGATAATAAAGTGAGGTTATTATAATAGTGCAGTAGATGTAGTGTAGTGTAGTGATTGTGATCAGATCGGAAGGGCGTTATTGGGCGATCGGTCGCGGTGCAGCGGTGGGTCGGTGCCCGGCTGACGCAGCGGCGTGTCTGCCTCACCGAGATGTTGCCCAACACATAATTTCGGAACATTGCAACCGCAGCGAGCATTGACACCAATTTCGTGTACATTGAACGACTACTTTGATCTCATATCAATTTTTATCCATAATAATAATTTATAAAGTAATGTGTGTAATAATCTCATTAATAACAAAATATAATATAAAATATTCATGTGAAATGTGAATATATAACAAAGACATTACTTTATTTCAAATGTTAAATTAATATTCTATTTAGAAAAATCAAATTCTAATAGGAAAGCGCTACATCTCGTAGCACATCGTAGCACTAAACAGAACAGTATCTATTTAATCAATAAAAAATAATTAAGTAAAAATTGTTGTCTTCAAACAAAACATTATTACATGTCGAACCGTCTGCATTGTCCAAAAAACAACTACTAACCTCCACGAAAAAGCTCAGGCTCTACCGCAAAAGAAGGCTACACATTATTGTAACACTTGTACACATTATAGTTAACGATAACAATCGGTTTATATGCATAAGAAATCGTCTAATGTTCCGATCAGTGAATTCTCACGGGAAGGTACGAAAGCTCCGTAGAAATTGGCAAGGCGCGGGCGGGAGGAGTTGGTAACAATGCGCTCGCGCGCGTTCGCACAATGCGCTCACGTACGCGTGTCGCGATTATCGACCGTCGTAAATTACAAGCGATTAGCATAGAGTCGTGGACATGCCGGTCGCCGGACGACTCCTTATTAGATTCGGTTACACGGTGACACTACATCGTTATTACGCGACGCGATAATTGTCTCTGCAACGAAGCGGTCGATTAACGGCAGCCGCGACCACTCACGTACAATCTGAGTACACACATCTACATACTTGCATTAGCTACATGTACATTTTATGCTCATAAACGCAAGCAATATACCAGTGGTAAGGCAATGTTGGTAGATCAATGACACGAACTATAATTAACTATTATATGATCACTAATTAAAAGTGTGCTTAGATTATCCACATTTATCGAGTCCTATTGCAAATTGTAATCAAATATTTTTGCTTTTTTTTCACAAATAATGTAAATATTGGCGAGCAACAAACTTTGTATATGATTATTATCAAATTACTAAGCGAAGTTGAGTCAAGTAGTAAAGGAACATAAGTAGAGCATTGGTAGTGGCGCGGAAGTAATTCAACGTGGCAGGGTACATGTCCCTCAAGGGAATACGTAGGAAGATAGCAAATATTAGTTTCCTTCGTGAGGTTCTGTGTTCGCGGTTCATTGACCCGTGCAAATTTTGTGCGAAATATTTTGATGAAGATAGAAACTGTTGGAATTATCACATAACAGTTATTTACTTCGAAACACTGCATTACATATTCAACAACAACCTTAATTGGCACAAACGTTAAAATTCTCTCCGGTGCTCGGTTTCAACTGTTATTTGGGCAATTAGGTAGGTTTATCTATAGTTTGTATCTAAATTTGAGAACCGTTTAATTGGAATAAAATGTGATTTAGAAAACATTTGTTGATATATATTAGTAGCAGATGAGTGTGAGTCAGATGGCGGTGGCGACACGCACAGTTGGACGAAGTCTGAATTCGGAATGGTTTAGGTAAATCCGCTGTAATAGACGAGTGCAACCGTTACTCCGTGTTAGCATTCCACTTGTACACTCCTACGAATTATCTTATTTCCATGCTATTTCGTGATTTCGATTCGATCTAGAACACATATTTTGTGTTTTTTCTTCCTAAGTATTCATTAAAATTTCACACGTACCTACTCTGAATACATTCCGTTCATTGAAAGTAGGTGTGAGTAAATTACAAACATGCTCTTGAAAAATTTGCAAATGTTGTTGTGGAATTTCGCATTAGTTCATGAGAAACCCCGGCTTTAATGTCTAGAGTCCGGCAAAGCTGAGGTTCATAAGTGCATTCTATGTCTGTGTGTTCGAAGAAAGCCACCGTTAGTGTGAGTGGCTGTTGCTAGGCATACGTTGAATTCGCGATTGTTGGAGCGCGCGGGCGCGTCGCTCACACGATGAGCGTTGCCCCCGCGCGCCTCGCTGCCGCTCGCTCTAGCCTCTACTCACGTCCTCGACTCTGCACTTCGAACTTGCATCCACCTATCCGTAGTTGCCGTTTACTGACACCTCTTACTGTAACTGATACATTGTTTCATTTACTGCTTCAAGCTTAGGTAGATAACACTAAGAGCTCACCTTCAACTACGCGTACTTATACATTTATTTAATGGGTTACAATATAGTACATAAGAACTAAAAATTCTGATTGTACATTATCAACACCTAATTTCATGTGCGACACGTCAATTGCAATTTCTTAAGATTGATGAGAGATCAGACGGAGTTGAAGCGCCCTCATTCCGCCACCCCTGAGTAACACTTCTGGTTATTAGGGCGACCGCTGACCCGTCACAATATCAGACCCCTAGAATGCACAAACGAAATGCGTATCTTACGCCCCGTAGTAAATCAGTGATCTTTGAACCCCAATTCCTTTTTATGTGAAAAGTAATTAAATTCAGTCGCAAAACTTTTGTCATTATTGGGATGGATCAGGGAACCCTGATATCTTTCGAGTGCTAAAACAGAGCGTTATGGGTTGAACAATGTTTACGAGCGTCGGTGCACTAACTGACCGACCGAGTCATTACCACTCATATCTTGGTACCGGAATGAATGGGAATTACTTACAAATGAACGTCACAGTTCAGCTCGAAATTGCACGTTTAGGCACGTATTACATACCTACTCACTGGGAATTTTCCGTTACATAGTTTGAAAACATACAAAAACTTTGTAAAGAAAGGTTAATAAAACCATTGAAAAAATATAATATGATAAATAAGCTCACGGGAACCGAATCACTTCGCATAAAATGAATCGAGTACAAAAATAACAATAATACTAAGGGCTCCTGTTTTCTTTGTGGGAGTGGATACTAGAGAACTGGTTATGGCGCAAAAACGATAATAAAGAGCCCTGGACATGAAATATTTATACATCGCATTATCATATTACAAGGGAATCGTGGTCATCGCTTAGAAAATTATGCTATTCGTTTTCACTCGGAAACATTTACAAACAAAAAAGTGTATTAAAAAGTATTAAAATAGGCTTGTTTGCGAGGGGAATGCGATCCCCACTATATCCTGTCTGCTTAGAATTCTAATTGTAGTATAGTTGCAGGTTGGCAATTGAGACGTAGTAATTATAATTACATGAGAGTCTAACGATGTATCCTGAGCCCGTCATTATCTAGATAGAACCAAGTTTAGTATTATTTAGCGCTATAAAATGAAAGCTATAAAACTGAGTTTTTAATCAACTGCCTATTATTCATGACGCTGTAAAATACCCTGTACGTATTTGTGATCACATATACAACATTACTTATTGTGGACGTAGTTACAGGTACTGCTATCTTTGCTCGTAAACCTGAGAGTTATTGCTCATTACGCTTCGTACCAAAGGATTATTCCGACTAAGATATAGTACCTCACTAATGTAACTTTACAGACAAACCTGAATCAAGAAACATCGCGTGGTACGGATATAATAGGTAATTACATTTAAATATTGAAATACCTCACACTAAGAAATTTATGTTTCTTGACGACCTCGATGGCATAGTGGTCACCATGCCGGACTGCCATCAATAAGGCTGCGGGTTCGATTACGCGCGGGCTGAATATTTGTGTGAACCACAAATGTTTGTCTCGGCCTGGGTGTGTGTGTGTGTGTGTGAATAAGTGTGTGCGTAGTTTCTGATACCCTAGATACAAGTTTCTAACTTAGTTAGGGGCCAGTTACTATAATGAGATGATGTATTGAATAAATGATTTTATAGTTTCCAAAATTATTATGTGCGAAAGCATTAAGGATCCAATGACAATGATAAGAGTTCTTCATGTTATACATATATATAGATGTTAAGTTAAACACATAATAATATACTTTCATTGTAATATAATATAGAAAAAATATTATTTTGAATTTACTATGCCAACCATGCACAGTATTTCATTTAAACGAGCATTATTATATTATGTTGGGCAAACAACGTGATAAGCAAGTCGAACGAGAAAATAATTTGCAAAGTGAGTTCTGGATTGTCAATGTTAGATCTCATCGATCAATGTTGGACAATTTGGATCGAGCTCTCAAGCATCGATTTGAATGAATTACCCTTCAGCGGAGCACGGCCGGGGTCAGACTGTGCGTGTAACACCGACCCACATTTGAAGGATTACAAGTAGCTGCCGAGAAAATTTACCGCTAACATTGCCATATAAGCTGTATGAATTTTAGGTCGCTACAAGCATAGAATGCTCTTGCGCCGACATCTGCGCAAATATTGATTTAGTAAGCCGGAGTCACAATGGCGGCGAGGCGCAGGCGCGGGCGCGGCCGACAGCCGACCCGAGCACACCTCGCGAGGGCCGACTGCCAAGACAACGCAACCACATCACCATTTTTCCATTTACCCATAACCGATGACGACAATCGACGGCATCTCTATAACACATTTACAATACTTTCTCACGGGTCATTGTTAATCAGAATCGTTGTCAACTTGCGTCATAATGCACTGGTTTATTGATTTAAGTATACCAGTGACATGTATGTTCCATAATGTATTTAGAAGGGATTATCGTTTCATACATATTGAGAATTAGTAATGTAAATTTACCAGTTTTATCCGGTCTAACACTCGGGATGATACACGTATATTATATGGGATAACATTTTACATAATAAGTAAGTAATTACTAGACGTGGTAAACGACCAGTTTGTAGTAATGGGATATTAACTGTAAATATTTTCACTTGACTGTACAAGATAATATCCAACAATCATGAAAAGAGATTCCAGTCCAGGAAATAAGCTGGTTTTACTTTTGTTATATAATACGTATGGACTCGCAGGTGGTTTGGTACCGTTATGGGCAATGCCGCAGTTTTTTAAACAACCACTTATCAAAATGATGTCCATTTAAGTGCAATAATAACTGGACATTATTATCTGGATGATGCAGAAACATCAAATTACCGACAATTTATGTAGGTTTACTTGTTACCTGTCTTCTTGCAACAATATAAATTGCTATCAAATCATAGACGTTAGGAATAAACACACAACTATCGCTTCAAAATCATAACAACAAATTTAGCTGTTTTATTAGCGAAGGAATCTATAGAATAAGTTGTATGATTTTATCAGAGGCAATATATATTTTATTATCTAAATCGATTTGAATGTGCCTTCGGTTCAGTTATCGCTCGGTCGGCTGTCTATCTCAATTGTTCCGCGTAAGAAATACTGACCCCTTGACATCTCCTCGGTGAGACTCTGCTCTTTATCTGATTTCTTTTTTGCTGGTAAAATAAATCAACTGAGACACAGTTATGTACATATTAAAAGGACGCATGATTATTACTTTCTCAATATTTAGCCAGACAAAGAGATAAGTAGGTAAGTATATGATTTACTAGATAATTATCTTTGAACATAATGATCTGGCGTCTTTGCAGTAATAAATAAAGTCGATGTCACGTAAAAGCGTAAAAACCCTGGTTGATATTTATCCTGTAGCAAAATAGCTAGAAAGTTTATGAATTACAATTATTTCGTCTGCTGAAGTGAAAATTCTGAATATATTTTCACTAGTCTTGTGTGTATAATAAATATAATTTGGAATTTAGAGTAACAAAGAGCTAATTCTAAATCTTATTATTATTAAAAGATTTAACACATTCCAATCAGTAATTTCTGATATAACTTTTCAAATACAAACTCTACCTCTATTATTAGATATTTATAGACGCAGATTGACCCTAATTATGTTCAAAATACATATTGTTTTTTTGCAACTAGACCTACAGTTCACTCTTCACTCTTATGTAGATTTATTGCACGCAATAGACTTTTTGCTCTTTGATTAGACCTCTCTAGGTAGTATATTATAATTATTTTTTATAATATTAAATAAATTACTCCACATAAAAATAGTAATTATATTTGCTTAAATTCTTAAGAAAACATATTAGAGTAAAAATAAACTAAATTATAGCTAGGAAACAAATATTACGTCAGTCCTATACTTATCGACGTTTCATAAACGCCATGAATTATATTATTTTTTTAACAAACACAATAACAAAACAGTCGTGATTAGCTTTAACATCAAGATATTGAATGAATACTTATAAAAATTATCATTATTGGTGAGAAAAAAAACAGACAGTAAAAAAATGCCTATGTTCTTTCAAGGTGAAGATGTCGGCTCACGAATGTTAAAAGCATATTCAGGGAAGCGCCAACAATCAGGAAGTAACTACAAATTAACACTTTTAACTTAACGACCGTTTAATAATATCGGGACCTCCAAACGTTCCCTTCTAAATATTTACAAAACAAATGAGAAAATTGCATTTCAATCAAATAGTTATCGAATTGCCAAAAAAGCTGTAGTACTTACACTTACTAGTATAAGTAGTAAAAAAAATCAGTCGATTTTTTTAGATATTAACGTTTTTTGAGTTATTAACGTAACAATTAGAATATCACCAATAATTCAGTAGTTTATTAAGCCTGATTTAAATATGAAGGAAATAGATTTAATGCGAGTAGAAGTAATACATTAACAGAATTATATTTTATAGCTAGTACACTTTATTTAAATACGACGAAAATGTATACTTAACACAAAAACATATCAATTTACAATTTAAAAAATGTATAAATTAAATTGTAAATTGATATGTTTTTGTGTTAAATCTAACATTACAATCTGGTATCACGGGAAGAAACTAACGTCTAAGATACAGGCTCGGCCTAGTTTAGACGTTAGTGTCCATAGTGGAGATGTGTATATTAATTATCATGTAAAAAGGTCAGTGTAGTTGTAGTACAAATGGTTTACAAATAAATATTTTTATTTATTTTTTATTTATTTAATTTCTTTAAACTCGATCAGGGTAAGTTAGTATGTATTAAATAAACGACAAGCGAAACCCCGGAAACGACTGGTAATAATATAAAAACAAATGATACTTCCAAAAACGATAATTAAAAACGAACGGAGGCTTTATTATTGAAATAAATATTTGTTTCGGACTGAAATAACGAAAACAGGAAGCAAGAGTTATTTGGTGTACTCTCATTCGTTTATTTGTGTACATTTCATACAATTGTTCTCTATTTATTTGATATAACGAGAAAGTAATTGTTTTTTGTTAGAAAATATTTGTGCCCTCATTTCCTTTGGGTATTCTCGAAGTGTGAATAATTCATGTGGGGATTCAGTTGACATATTACTTCCCAACGAGCCTCTCCAGAGATTAAAAGAAAACAAAGAATAAGACGAGGTACAACGTTATATAAGGGTGAATTTTGTTCGAGCTTGCAGAAGAGGATATTAATTATGTAACAATTTTATCGGGTCGAGTTCACTTCAAACGATATACTTTTAGTAACCTATAGGGTTCGTATACGAGTATACTAAAGTATTATTTATTTATTTACATTAGCATAAAATTATCATTCGAAGATTATTTACTTGATTTAAAAAATATATCTGGTTCATATATTTCACTGATATACTGCTGTGCTTTATAAAAGACTAATCTGTTTAAATAACATACTCAATATTGCACAAACAATTTAATACAAAAAGCATTTTATATTTTTTATTGTGGGTAAAATGCTAAATTAGGCAGTGTGGTTAGCGCCTTTTCTGCTCGTCTTATAGGACAATGACACGCCCGTTCCGCACCATAAAATAACCTGGACATTATGAAGTGTTACCGAGACTTATTCACATTATGTATAAACGCAGACAACAATAATTGCTTCTTTAAGAGTTTCTTAATGTTTCGCGAACACTGACCCGTTTGTTGTTCGCCGGAAACAGGACGCGATCTGCGATACGATGCGTCAATGGCACTCCACCGATATAACACCCAAAAATCATGTTTGTCGATCACGAAAACAGGCAAAGACCTTTCTCAATGCAAACTTGAAAATACTTTATCCTTGTGCAAAATCATTTTGATATTCGTAAAAGCATCTATGGTACATTCGTATGATCAGCAGAAGGTTTTCCATTTATGTTGTGAATGCGTGAAAATCTTTAATAACGTATATAAAAGCTCAAACAAGGCAGTGTTTGAATGCAAACAATGGGTTGTTAGTTGTTACGGAGATTCTTTATTCTCTCACACTTGAGTTTCGACCCGGGAGGGTGTCGGGCTGGCGGGCCGTCGGGCGCAGCACAAAGTGTGAGTGCTACAGACAAACCTTAACACAGCCAAACGTCATACATTGGTATAAATACTAATTGGTAAAAGACCTATTCAAACACAACATGAGAATTTTTACTGAGTAAATGGTAAAGTGAATATGTCTATTTGTTTTGTTATTTAGAGTGTGGGTGCCATGAGCGTGGGCATGGCCAGCCTCTTTAGACGGGGTAGCAAACGCCAGTCTGGACTCATCTCACACCCGCAACACATTCATTCATAACTAAGTACAAATGGTTCACTAATTTACAAAACATGCAAAAGGATTTATTTAAACTTATGTCTCATTATTATACTGTGCCTAAGTAAAAGAATAGAGTTAATATTTCGTCAAATAAAACGTGAAACTTAAATCGGAATAAAATAAGTAATGTGTGTAATTGTATATTTAAAGAAACATTTGCATGACATTTGACTAGTCGTTTCGGAATGTCCAATTACAATTTACAAGAAAGAACCGAGACCGACTTTGAATACTAAAAGAGATTCAGTAGAAAAATGTAGGCGACGTTATTCCCACGTTGGTGGGTATTTAACACAACGCAATCGCTATGGTTAAAAAGAATAAAATAATTTAAAGCACAATTTTTGGCACAGTGACGTCAGTACTTTCACGCCATATACGCCGCTGATTGACACGAAAGGAGATATCCGAGCGTTATTGTGTCTAATAAAAACTTAGACGGTAAAAAACAAGCTAAATAACATCATAACCTACATTCCATTTAGTGGCGGCGAGCACCTACAGCACCTGTTAGCTTTGAATGTGAATTTTAAAGAGAGTCCGCGTAGGGTCATATTTGAATGTTACTGTTTATCGGTCATTGTTGCTGGCAGCCTGACTATATTCTGATATTGATATTCAAGTGGCGACCCGTGTCGAAGTTTCTTACACGTTTGTTCACATAAGGGACCAATAGCCATCAACTCTAAAGCCAATACTTTATCATTGTCGCAATTGGCCCTATTTGGAACTACAAACAGGAGGACTTGCATCAAAAATTTTTATTTATTTCTATAGCTTTCCGATGTAGAAAATAGTGTTTATTATATTGGTAGAAAATACAAAATCTCAAAATTATTTTTTTTATTAGGTATCTATAAGTAAATATTATTACAACATACTATCAAACTGGCGCGTCACGGAATTACAATATAAGAAGTAAAACAGAAACGGTTTAAGTCTTTTTTGCGACATTTTTGTGGTTCACTAACGGTTTCGGCTTCTACAGCAGCGGCAGCGCGGACTGAAGACGTGTTGCACTATCTTATACAAACTATTTACAACAAGTATTTTATTATATAAGTTTTTATTCTCATACCAATCATATTTTAACATCAATGTGCCTTTTAAATGTAAATAAAATTGCCGTTGCGCACATAAAACCGACATATATCTTTCTTTGCAAATCTTTATACGCATTGGTTTGAATCACCGCAGTAGTCATTAAAACCATTGGCCACCCCATTGTGGCTTTCAATACTTACGAGTCTATAAACCCATATACAGTGAAGGTATGTGGGTAAATATTAAATGTGAATGGCAACACATGTGTATTGAGTGTGGCAGGTTGTACGGGTCAATGGCACCTGCGAGGCCCAGATTCAATTCCCCATAAGTTGCCATTTTCTCAGGAAGCAGCGCAGCGAGGCGACGACAGCGCGCGGCGCGGGCGCGGGCTCGGGCGACTCCGAGCGCATTCTGTCACGCCGGGACTCGCGCGCGCATATTCACGTGCTAACGCATTAATGCCAACTCGTTGCACTCATCCGATAACTGACTTCAATTTAAAACACTACGCACTATTCCTTAGAAAAAAATTGTGACTGACATCTAACAATTTATGGCGATTCGCAACTAATACAAACCGGCTATGACTTGCTTATTTTTTATTTTAAGAGCTTAACATTTGCATTGTTTTATTTTTTGTTTTTAAAGTGGTGTGCCTGTCTAAGTAAGCGATCATCATGGCCGCTTGGTGTGAAGGAAAAACGTCACTTAGCTCTCGTCAACAAACCGTATTTCCTCGCGTTAAGTGCAAAACATTAAAAACAAAAGAATCGGAAACGCGACGACCTTGCACAGTGCCATCAATGATTACAACATACATGGCTTTATTTGTCTTCATGAAACATTGACGAAATTGAACATACCCATTATTATGATATAATCAATTTCCTTTGTTAATTTATTTACAACGCGCTACCGCGTCGAGACTGAAGAGGATGGACACATCCTTTTACTTATTAATGATGAAATCAAATGAATTTAATTATTATATTTTATAAAATTCATATTAGGAAGTCTAAAAATAAAACAAATATAAATGTTACTTTCTCATCTGCAAGTATGTATCGGTTTGCGACGCTCTATTTTTTATAGGACGTTGTGTACCGAGTAGAAGATAAGAAGGAATTACTCAATTAAGATGTGTCGATAGTGAGTTGGTGTTGGAGTGTCGGCGGCGCGCGGCAGGCTCGTCTCGGTGACCGCGGCGGGCGACCGGCGACCGCTCGCGAAACCTTCACCCTGGACTTGAACTCAACTCAAAGCTTTGCGCAATCAACCGAGCACAACCGATGGATTCGCGCTCCTAATGTCTTCACACCATTTACCGGCCCATGTTTATTTTCATCTTATTGTTTTACTACTTACTTAGTGTCTATTTTTAATACTTATGAGTAGAGTAATTGCTATTTAAGAATTTGAATTTTAATACAATTAAAAGTGAAAGTACTACCGAAAATCTAATTAAACTTCACCTAATAAGAAATGAGAATTCGGGACTAGAATAAACAATTTTCAATAATAATTACCGTATAACATTGCAAGACCTTATTATACATAATAACATAGAAACAAAGAGCAAACACGAGACCCCAGGTTCAGTGTCTCACAAAATTATTTCGTTAACTTTGCGGAAGGGAATAACAAAAACAAGATGGTACGCAAAACTTGGGAAAGTTATAGCCAGGTGAATAAAATCCGCCCGCCTGCGTCGAGGGGAGAGCAATACAAGTACCCGACGGAGGCACAAACAACGGGGACAAAGTGCCTATCGTCTAAATTAACTTTCAGTTCGTATCAACCGCGCCGCCACGCTGCGCCGCCCAACTACCTCGTGACAAATTACCCAAGTAATTCACCACATTATATAATATTAAGTAATCATAGCCGCGCCAGGAACAAACCAAGGAAAAACCGCTTAATTTATTAACAAGAAACTCCTAGCATTATTCTTGATTCTTGACCGAGCATTTTCATACACGTTCGTCATTCATCTGAACGGAAAATGATAAATCAAAGATTAATCATGGTTGTCCAAATAAAATTACTAAACAAAAATAGGTGACAGTTAAATTACAAGTAAACTATGATTGCTTTGCTTCTTGGACATAAAATCGCTCTTAGATTTAAGTACGTTTTGGTTTTTTTTGTCATCAATTCTGAGTAATGACATTTAAATTGAATATATAAACGACGAGTACAGTTACTTAGGAATATCTGAAAGTTATTATTAGACTTAACCAGAATAAGTCGTGTCCTGACCACTAATATTGGAATGCGACATTGATTATGTGCTCTTTGGTATGCAGTATACAATATTAAAATAAAATGTGTACAATACCATTTATTAATTTAACTTCTAAGTATTTTTAATTGAATTTACTTCTTTTACAAATTTAAATAAAATATTATTTGCCTACAAAAGAAATAGAACAAACTATTTTATATTGCAGGTAAGTATTTTCAACGTACCAATATAAAACTAGTTAAGATATCAAAATGGATGAATAACGTTTATCCAAATGAACCGTAGTAAATAGTGTCTCCCTTTTGACGAGTGCATCAATTGTTTGATTTGATTTCAATTTACTCTGTAAGTGCAATCGTGAATGATTAGCGGTGGTGAGTGTGAAGTATTGGATCCGGCACGCTCGTTCCCCCGCACGCGTCTCTATCGGATCCACTCGCAGTCACGCTACTCTCCTCGCCTTTATTCAATTTATTATACCAATCGTACAACATTTCAAATAAAATAAACCTAGTCGAACATATTCAATTAGTGATCGAATATACACTTTCTCATATTTTACTGTTTGAAACATTCGTATTTTTTTACCTAAATTGTATACGTAAATTGATTAATACGATAAAGTTGGTTCGTGAAGGTATAGGTAAGTAAAATACCGCAAAATAATATTAACCTTCGAATATAATTGAAAGGAATCGAATCATTTTAAAATCTGATTTCCTAAATTAAATAGTTATGTAAACACACATATTGAATACATTTAAATAAGGTACGAGGATATTATAAAACGAGTTAGATTATCATTAGGCAAATTACCGTGTAACATTAGTTATACCAAAGTAGAATATAATCATAAAATATCTCATTGGTATTAATTCAATTCCACTTTGTATGTATTTAAAATAAGGAAATACGTTCAAAATGATCACCTTTAATAACTAACTGTTAGCGCAGCGTACTTTACAAAAGTTCTGTAAGATATACGATGCCGTATTATAAGTACATATGTATAACAGAGTGTAATCTTAATATATAATGTAATCTTAATACACTCCTCTTTAAATTCTTTAATATTGAATTAAGAAAAATATAAATTCAATTCCAAAATAAAACAATTATGAAGAATTGGATAATTGTATTTCCGTCTGAAATGCAACAGCGGAAAAGCTCACCGACCGGCTTTTTCAGACGTGCGACAGCGCTCATGTGCGACAGCGGCCCACTTGATAATATTATAATGTTACACCTAATAAATACTTTCTCCATAAATATTTTTTATTGTTTTTATTTATCAAAGTTAAAATGAACTAAATATATTATAAATAATTTAGATAAAATATTAACTTAAAATTGAACAGTGAAAGTAACTTACCGATAATGCACAATGAAATAGGATCACCGAGATGTGTGTTGGTACAATACAATTAGAGTGTCCAGTGTCCAGAGATGTAGGTAGTTTAATATATATAATATTGTTGGTTGTATTGCCGGAGCGTGGTTCTTACGGCGCGGCCGGGCCGGCACTGACGCGAGGCGGGCGCTCGCGCGATGCCCTGCTCGACGTTCGCTGGAGGCTTCGCGGCGCGAGCTTTCAGCGACACACAACCCGCAACCCGCACGCACTTGCACACTGCACTCGCCCTCGTCTACCCACGCGTTGCGATTCCGAGATCGTCTACTGTTCCGAGCGCCCGACACACGTTTGAACTCTTTGCGGCGTCCGCTTTAACGTATAAATATGAGGTCCAGTGGCGGGGGCCGGCGCGGGCGTCGGACCCCAGCGCATTGCGAATCTACATCGGCATAAATTGAAGATGCAGCCAGTGTCCTATCCATTGATTTTATAGCTTATCTATGAGATACAGCCAATTAGCAAAATTCTCACCTACGAGCTACGCCGGCCGTCGTGACTGTTTCCGTAATCAATGCGCATGTTACGTATAATTATGAGATAACATGTTCAGAGAGCTTTATGTCATGAAGTTTAATTGTCACCAGCGATTTAATTGTGAATGTAACTCGAGACGTGGGTATCACCACTGCATATACTTAATATAAAATATTACGTAGACTACATTAGTACATAAATTATGAAATCAAGTAAATTTAACTAGATATTATCATAACTTTAATAAATATATTTTGTCTAGTCTAGAGTATCATCTTCATAAGTAAGACTAACTCGTAGAGATAACGAGGAACTTATATTTGTGTCCCAATCGAATCGACATTAATATTTAATTGCAGTAGACGTGACACGATGAAAATACATGATTATATGTATCTTATACTCGTACCTAAATATAGAACTAATATATATTTTCAAAAGAAATAGTACCTATGTTATTACAGGTCTGTAGTTCTAGTTTTACTATAATAAGCCTAAAAATAAGAAGAAAAAAGACATAATAACGGAGCGAGGAGATTTATTTAATCGAAATGATTTACGAAGAGAAAAACAGTATATTGAATTTAATTTAATAAACTCGATTTCGGAATACATAAAAAGAACTCGTTGTCACAAAACTGCTACACGAAGGTACTGAGTAATAATGGTAATAAGACGAGATATGCGGCGGCTGCCGGTACAACTTATGTACTACGTGTGGATCCCTCATGCAATACTTCGTAATTCGTTACAGCATGAACACAACATCATTTACCATTACTTTTTTACTTTGCAGTGTAATATTACGAAGAAATCTCGCTTTATAGTAACAACGCCGCAGGGTAACTTGTGGCGAGCAGTAGGCAGGCAGCGATACCACGAATCAAGTAAAGCCTTCGGTTCCAACTTTACATTTCAGTTGGAATGAAAACCTAAGAGCCCCGAAAGACTGATAGCTATCGTCAGCTACCCTGAATTGTACCAAAAGGAGTTTTAAATCCAGATTGATATATCTATGTCTAGTAAAAGACGATCTATTCACACCCTAGTACTGGCCCTAAGCGAATCAAATCCAGGATGAAAAGTTACCAAGAGCAATAACCCAAATCTTCTGTGCCGACTTATAAAACGATGATGTGCAGGATTGTGTGTTTTCCTGCACGATTTTGACAAAGGTTTCTTTATGTTTTCTCGTAACTCTAAACGGCTGAACTAATTTCAATAATTGAGGTATTTGATTCGGCTTTATCTCGAGAGTAGTATTATTATGATCGGTAATAAGTACACGTTGGACCAAGCACCGTAGGGTACACGTACACTTCGAATTAATTTAAAAACTTTAAAGATTATTGGCAGGAAAAAATAAAAGGAACATGTCTTCCGAGTTTATACGATTTATAGTTTCCGAGATCTTACCATTAGTCAGATAGTGGTATTTACCAATATAAAATGTACCTGCAACGTATACCTATAAATAATGTAAATTTATAGAATATCTGATTCAATATTACAAATAAACTACAAGCTACATAATAACGAATAGATCAGACAAATCGATTGTGTTAAAATATTTTATTTGTTCAGCTGATTTGACTATTTTGTATTGTACTCTTTCTCCTGAAAATCTCAAGTTATATATTAGTGGCGTGCATATTGTATCATTTAGTAGCATTAATTGTATAGTACATACATAACACATTATTTAAAAAATGAGAAAATAAACATATACTTACAACGAAAATAAGCGAGAGCTTTTCCAATAAACGTTAGAAAATAATGAGAAAATTTATGAAAATAGTTATTTATGGTACAAGCGAGGTAAGTTGGTGATTACTTCCGAGGCGCTATTGAGGCCCGAGCCGTCAGGCGAGGGTCTGAAGATAGCCGAGGATAGTAATCATCAATACACGCGTGTACCATACAACGTTTTTCAACACATTTGCGAAGAAATTATAATTTTTCGCTAATAAATAAACAGTTTTTCTATTCGCGCGCATCCAACATAACAATGGTGATCGGCCATAGATTAAAAGAATATAGTTATTAAAAAAAAAATCGAATGAATGGAATCGACCATAGACCTACCAAAAGTAAGGAAACATAGTTGAAGTTTGTTTTTAAAATGTATGGACACATTTTTTTTGGTATCGAAACTTTTTTAATATGAAAGCAATTTAAAAAAACAATCTATAACTCACTTGTGAATCAAGCGTGTCATTATTCAACTGTTTTTGCACAAATAAGAGCCCCTTTATGAGCAAGTGTGTTGAAAAAATATTTTTTTCGAATCCAAAGGAAGGTGTTTAACATAAAAGTATGTAAGTACTTAAACATAACTAGGTTATAAACCATTGTGGTATCAAAAAACTTTCTAAATATTATGTTTTATAAAAAAATATGTATTTTTTGGCAAATCTAACAGTTTATTGTAATGATTACGATTTTACAAAAATATACCTAATAAAAAATAACGGCATACAACAAAATAATATGCCTATATTTACAAAGATACCTCAATTAACCCATTTACCGTTACATATGAAATATGCAACAAATTATCAATTTTATTTCACCAATTATACGTCCGGAAGGACACTGTAAATAATTGATTACCCCGAATTAGTGATTAGAACATGCATCATACGGTATCTCGATTTGAATAACTTGTTTATAGGTGATACCTACAAGATTAACACTTTAAATTCGTACCCATTTATTATCTTATTATATTGACATCAATTGTATTTTATTGATTTCATTCAGTTATAATACTAACTTCTTTGAAACACGTGCATATAAATATGCCGATTATGTGATCAAAATTCAATTCAATTTTGGCTATGTAAATCGTAAAATATAACAAATCAGGATTATTTAAATAAGAAAGAATTCGAAAAATTAGAACGGAAATAGGCTGTATGTGTTTATCTCTTTTTTTTGCAAAAGTTTATGACATTACATTAATAAAATTTTAATGAAATCTACATATTTTACGGTATTCCTAGGTATACGTGCTGAATCTATATGCCTAACAACTTAACGGTATGCAATTGATTATATTATCAAATATTTTTAGAATTAAAATGGTCACAACTAACACTACATTTTCATTTTATGCATAATTTCTGTGTCTATGTTTTCAATTTGACGTTCTAATCTAAAAACCCGCGAATACATTATTAAATACCGTTCATTTTCTGTTTTTAATATTCCTACTCGAAGTTATTTTATTATAGATCGTTTTATAATTTCGAACTTGATAATTAAAATGTTAATTCTATTGAGATATGTAATATTTAGTGAGCATTAATCAAAAGTGTTAAAAGGTTGCTTTATGAACATGTTTATGAGAGAAACCATATAAACGCATAACGTTAAATATTGAAGTCCGTCGTGATGATATGTACCAGTAGCTGTACCAATACAAGCGGCGCGGCGGCGCGGGCGGCGCGCCGGCGTGTCCACAGTGGGTAGCAGTTGTACCTCCCAGAGAGTGCAATCCATAATAAAATATAAATCCTTCCAAAACTAAGGCCAGTGACACCGACAAGCGCCGCTTTTTTATATTAATTAAAGCCAACTCAATTCTAATATAACGGCCGCAGGCATTACTATGCTAATTTATTATTAGGGTATTTTCTTAGCATCCGCAATGTGACATACATTTTTTTAAATGTAACTGTAGCGGAAATATGATTGATAGGTGACCGTTTAAGTATGCTTCAGTTGTCCATATCTCTTACATGGCGTTTTCTTTGCCAATCTTAATCTGTGCTCTAAATCAGGAGTCGGTTGTTTGTGACAACTGCCAGTTCAAAATATTGATTATCAATACTTATTAAAGAATTAAATTAAGATAACTATGGAATTAATTTCGTGTTATTGTGTTTTGTTATAAACAGTTAAAAGTTATTTAAATTTAGAATAAGGTATGTTGACTTTATAATAACAGCGAAAAAATAACAATCGTCTTTAAGATCCCCCCCCCTAACGGCAGAACCTAAAAAAATATCACCGTCTTCATATTGTAATACATTACAATTTAAGTAACCTCGTAATAGAAATTCTGTGCGACCCTCAACATAAAGTTCATCGTAGACACCACCTGTTCCGAAGATAATTTGGGTTGTTCGGGCGAGCCGGGCCGGGCGTGTGCCAAATAAAGAATTGCGATGTGTGCAGATTTCGTGGATGTAGTGGTAGCTATTCGTTCGTAGGTACCGACTATTGATTTTGTCCACCCCAGACCGCATATTTGCCAAACTGCATCGAACACCGACTAACACATAATACCCTTAATAATATTATAAATTTATTGATTCCTCTCTAAATATAGGGTTGTCAATGCACCTCACAAACTAATATTATACTTAATAGTTTATATTAGTTAACAGAGATCATTTGTTACTTTTACATTTTTGTCTCTACTTAAAGCGGTGGGTATAATATTGTGAAATGTTTTAGAATTCAATGCTATATTGGATAAAAGCTTTTAGATGTTAAACGTTTTGACTACGTTGAGCGTTTTGACTGAAATTGGACCTTTAATAAATCTCAATTAAAATTTCCAATTAATTCAAACTGCTACCTACTTTTGTTTAGATAATTTGATGTATATTTTCCTCAAATTTATCAAAGTAAATTGATTATTGATAATTCACGAACTTCAAAAATGTGTGGTTGGGAAGTTTGGATGCAAGCCTTCCACGAATTTCCCCGATTATAAAACCGGTCAAACCTCGGAGTTGAGAACCGATACCTTGATACGTGATAAGTATTTAAATGGCTCTGAAAAATAATACGAGTCTTCCTCTTCGGCCTTTACATCACAATGAAATACCTACAGTTAGGTTAGGTTTACGGTTTCAGATTAATGTTTATATAATCTTCGCAAAAAAGTAAACTACATTTAAAATTTTGTCGGTGTTTTGTTTCAAATTTATGTCGTATTAGTTTTATCCATTGGTGCATTATCAATTTATCATTGCCTATTGTGAAATAGGAAAAAACTTATTTCAGTGAAATATTTTTTAGTATTTCATGACATTTTGTTCTATTTACAAACTTTGCATTTTCCACTTAAATAATATAACGTACTTTTATAAAAAACACGTCAAAATGTTAAATTATCTACTAAAGAGGGTGCTCTACCAGATTGCCCTACTGCTCGTAGATTGCCAAATGTACAAGAAAATTCAAGAAACGCGGTGAGCCTATCGTCGTAACAACACGCTGTTTGTGTGATATATGGTTGCATTTAATGCATCAGTCACCGTTTACGACGGAAAAATAGGCGTAGCGCTATTAATCAAACGACACAGGGAATACAAAAAAGGTTTTTTTTCGTCTCTATTTGGTTTTGTTACAAATATTTATTAAAACATACTAATAATACTTTATAAAAAAAACCTTAGTACGAAATAGATACTTAAATAAAATATACAAACAAATAAGAATTTATTCCAGGCAGGTATGAATTTGTAAGCTACAATAATATGTCAGTTGGTCACTTATCTTAATAATAAAAGGACCTCGTAAATCATAACTAAATCCTTTAAGTCCATAAAACAGGCAATGGTAGGTAAAAAGGGCTCGTTACCTCTAGCGTAGGAAAATCCCTGCTACTTATATCGTTTCGTTTTACATATTTATTACCTAAGCATATAAGAATACTAAGAAGATTTCCTATACTAACAAACAGGAAATAGGATTAGATAATTCTCCTATTTCAAAAAAAGAACTACGCAATTGTTTGAAACGTTTCCACTTTTTTGTTGAAATAAGTTTTCCAGTAGATATTTTCCTAAATTAATAGTTTAAGAAGATATCCTGTATGTATACAAATAATGCCTGCTTATAATCCATTTCCCAAAATTCATTTTTAATTACTCATTGAAAAGCTCCGGTCTTTACATACATACCTATTCTATTAAGATAGAGCTTTAAATAGAAGCTTTAGATCGATTTTCTCACAGAATAAACTTGTAGACTATTTCTGAAATACTTCCATTATTCAATTTATACTGCACTTTTGTTGGAGAGTTGAAAGCTTTCGTAGAATTAACTTGAGCTTTTCTTTATCTCGATAAATTCACGGTGTAATTATGTAAAACTGCGGATTAGACAGCGAAATATAAATATACAATCTGTAAGACCCCACTGCAAGACGAAGGCCTCCGTCGTTCTCAGTGATGTTATTACAATGATATGTTTTAAATTTAAAATCAGTTGCAAAAGCTATATACTTAGACACTTAATTGAGAGTGAATATATACCTCTTGACATCCTATTAATAGACGGTTTCCATAAAATGTAGTAAAGAGATCAATAACAACTCTTCAAAATGACAAATGGTAACGTGTATGACTCATTGAAACTGTACCTGCCTGTAACTGTAACGATTGTTACGATCATGATGATACCGGACTCATACTCTGAACCATGAAACACTAACTAACCGTACCAAGATATCACACGTATCTCCAATAACTACATATAAGTTCACTAACTATATAATGTACCGTTCAACAATGTAGTTTATTTATACAACCTTGTCTAGTTTTTCATTGCTAAGTACTAACGCCTCTCAGTTTTACGTGGTTGTGTTTATCTGCGGCGAATACTATGACTAAAGTCATATTTCCGTCTAAAGAAGAGTTTATTGTTATTTGGTTACTAGCTAATGTATCGATTTACAAAGTTAAGAATAGTAAAGAGGAATATTTATGCATCTATCGTTTAACGATGCGATAGCAAATTACCATGTTATCTAAAATGTAGCAGTGAAATTATAACATACTAGCAGCGCCCTGCGGTTTCACTCGCGTAGTTCTCTTTCCCGTGGGCATACCGGGATTAAATATAGCCTATACCCAGGCCCCAGTGACGCCTAAGTACGTCGAATAAGGTGCTGCCTAGCTATCTCGCTGAGTAGGGTGAGCGGCGCGCGGCGACCACGTATCTTTTCATAATACTTACTTATTTTATAAACTCGTGATATCTTTCGAATGGAATGTCCGAATTGAATAATTCAAAAAGTTAAATAAAGATATTAAAGCAGTCTTGAATATGAAGTAATTTATTTTTATAAGGATTAATACCAAGACACAAATAAAGACTGCTTTTTCTAGCGGTGGCATTTCTAATATTTTTAAAAATAAAATATCACTTATTGTAGCAAAACTATAATAGTTAGACATAATATGCCATCGCGACATCTTTTGTAGATAATGATGTGATCTACATAGTTGTCTTACATTATTTTATTCTATCATTAACAGTTTTGATGCGCACGTGATATAAAGAGTTTTGAGGAAATTTTTTAACACAACACAAACAAACAATCAATCTTTGCTCTTTATAATATTAGTTTAGATATGCAGATACCTACTACAATTTATAAATACAGGAATATATGAATAAATTCCTAGATAATTATAAAATAGAGGTAAATATTAGTAAAACTCTTCCTTAGCGATTCTTAGAATGACTCTTAATGAAACTTGTAAGGCAAAATATTAGTTTTTTATTTTCCTGAGATTTTTCGTAATGGGAAATGAGAGGAAATACAGATATATACTTAAACAAAAGCATTATGTTTAGAATGTTAAATACCTAATGTTGAATAGTGTAGTATTTCCTTAACTTTCCACAATATAAAACATACATATACATATGTACTTATTAAATATATTGTTACGTGATTCCCGTCACGTCGGATAAAAAGAGGGTGGATATTTCTAGAACACCCACTCATCATTTTGTACGTTTCTGGAGCGAAGAAGTCTTATTAGGTTTTGATAATTAAATTACTTTGATTGAAGATTCTGATTGGTAATCTAATATTGTTGTATACCATACCATATCGAACGAAGATCAATCACTGTCTTCCCCTTCCCTTAATATAAAAGCGAGTTACACAATAGGTACGTCAAGGGGTTACAAAATAGCTAAATGTCCCAGTAAATGCACACGTATACCCATGTGCCGTTTGTTGATTTGAATATAAGGCGAGGTAGGTAGGTGCAGACGCGGTGCGCGGCGCCAGCGACGTTTCTTGTTCGCGCGATAGCTATCAGAAGCGCAATCCCCTATTCCTCGCAGTGCTAATCAATGAATAATTACTCTGTTTAAGGGGCACCTCTATAAATAGCCGGCTGGAGCGCTGACCTGGAGCGACGGGTTAGTCCGGCCCGACAGCCGCGGACACTCGCAGCAGCCTCACTCGTTCCACCTCTCCCCGCGCCACCACCTCCACCATTCCTTCAGGGCTGCCAATACTACGCACATAAATGTATACCATAACAACACAACACTTGCACAAGTAAGCCTACTAAATTACTAACAACAGCATTCCTATTTTTAAATACTATACAAAAATGAATTAGATACGGTATTATTCGTCTAAATAGGCTGCTTTAATTTCCTTTGCGTCAGTTTTGTGTATAATAGATATACTTTGAAGGACATTAAGTATATCTTCTTTATTTTTACATAATTCAACATTGGGAATACCAACAATAGATAACGAAAACATCCTACTTAGAGCCTCGTGCCTGACAACCCTACGATGTCGCCTCAGCACTCGACACGCCTCCGACTCCGCATCCTGCCGTTTTTTGCTAAATTAACTACAAAGGAATCTTTATAGGCAAAATATGAGTACTCACCATTTTCACAAGCACAGTATCAGCATTTTCATAGAATTTCTTTAAATTATTATAGAAAAAAGATATGTTACTCAATTTTTCGATCAGTATAACGTGGTTAACATTCAAACACAATGCCTGGGGGATTGTGCGTGTGATTTTACAAGTAACGGCAATTCTAACCGAAGCTATCGAACGGAGTACCTTCGGTGCCAAGGGGTTATCTACTATCGGCCCGTCTATATAGAAGATAGTTACATATGGCATAACAATCTGAGCCTTGTATATCGATACATTCGCAACAGTAAATCAAATAACAATAACATAAATAGTAAAGTAAACACTTATGCGCCGTAGCTCTCTAAGATAACAACATTCGATCACTAAATTGAATCAGTAAATTACCTAAATACCAAGTGTGTTGTTTTATTTCTGAACCAATTATCGAGAGACGTGCGACATTGGCATAGACATTGGAAGGCACAAGGCTGAATGTGGCGCGATCTGCGACCGGCGACCAGCGACCGCCGACCGCCGACCGTCGGCGTGGAACAAATGCGGAGACGACGCCAATTTGCCACTCAACGTAACAGACACTGACCACCTTATTTGTATAACGTTAATATGCTCCACTAGACCACTAGAACTTTATATGTTTTTGTTCCCAATACATAACATCATCCTTCCAATGATTGTGTGTTAAGTGTCTGAATATTTTTTATCTAATGTAATTTTGTTTTTAGATTTAGGTAATATCAGTAAATGTATTAGACGATTGGAGCACACTAGTATTGCATTTAGTCAACTACAAAATGTACGAGTATATAAATGTATCCTATCTAGTTAATGGCAGTGAAAAAAAATTAAAAGAACTTTTAGCTAACATAAGAAGTCCTTTAATACCTCTTCATGTACTGGATCTATATAAATACATCATAATCCATGGTACGGCTCCAGTCTGACGATAATTGAGGTCGCCTATGTGGCCTTGGATGTAAAACATCATAGAACCTGTATTAAAGAAAATGATAAAAATGACTTCACAACGATTAAACTTGTTATAATGAATTACGGCATTGCAAGGACGCAGTAAAGTTGAATATTGCATCAGAATGACTGCGAATAAAGGGAGGCAACGTTCGTGTGGAATGCTGGCTGGTCGGCGCGCGGCGCGGGCGCAGGCCGGCCGAGTCCGCTGCCCGCTCGCGCCGCCGCGGCCGCTCGTCCATGTGACTCATCTCCCAACCAACATCTCCACGAGAACTCTGGGAAGTACACCAATAAGTTTGTAGGTCTTGACGGAGGTTTTGACGTCATATGTACCTACCTATATACACTTAACGGCAATCAGACGACGTATATTATCTCAATATCAAGTGATTTTCCTCTCTACGATGATTCATAAAAAGTCAAACATTCTGTAATTATACTAAGCAAAAAAATAAATAATGCATTGGTTCCAACTTTCGCAGAAAAGGTAGAAATGAAATCATGTTACGTGTAAGTACGAATACGAATTTATTGAGCGAATACTTTGCTAATCAACAAACCAGAGTGAGTTGTAGTCACTTCGCTTACATGTCACGAATCTGAGCTGAATCCGACGCACTTCCCAAAGTTAATCAAAGAAGTTTACGACGTTCAGGTAAAGTGATTGGAATTATTTAGGAGTGAACCAAACGATTGCTAAACGAAACGGTTCAAGTAGAGTTTCTCTATATTTAGACCTCAATGTTTAGCAAAATAAATGTAAGTAAGTACCTACTTAGTACTTAGAAGTGTTCTTGAGTCTGATATTTTATCGGCTTAAAGTATTCACGTGCAACCAACCAATAAGTAAGAATATTCAATCAATTTGAGGTTTTTGTGTAAAGCATTAGGTATTTAAAACGAATGATCCAACTTAACTAAGTGTAGTGGTTAGTGAACCACATCAAAAATTATCACAATGAATAAATTCAATGCAATATAAACCAACAATTGGCATGTAATACAGTTGTATATACGTAGGTATACTTGTAAAAACATTGTAGAATACCAATATGACCGAATATAAGTTGGTTGGTAAATATTATCCCACCAAAAACATTCTGTAAAAAACTAGCCAAGTCTCGATGGAGCTGCTTGTTTAACTCTAAAAAGTAATGAAATCTAGACAGACTCGTGCCAAGTCTAAGGTTCCTTACTGCGATTTCTTTATTATTATAGTTAATGTTGTGTGACTTGGCCGTTGAACATTGTTTAAAAGGTTAGTAGTGGGTACATGTCAATTTTGTTTACACGTAATGTTATAACATTATTAAAATACGCAGCTTTATCAAGCCTACAATTGACTGGATATTGAATCAACATTTTTCAAGTGGCTATAATTAAGCAAATTTTCTATCGGATAGGTTCTGGATTTTTTAAGATTGGTGCAATAGTGTCATGGAGCACCTAGTTTTGTACCCTTGTGTACATACATGTGTACCCTTCAACGGCCAAGTCACACAACATTAACTATAATAATAAAGAAATCGCAGTAAGGAACCTTAGACTTGGCACGAGTCTGTCTAGATTTCATTACTTTTTAGAGTTAAACAAGCAGCTCCATCGAGACTTGGCTAGTTTTTTACAGAATGTTTTTGGTGGGATTTCATTTCTTTTTGTTAAAACTTGTTTATATTGATTTATTTTATTAGATTTTCTTATTTGACACACTTATTTTTTAGGAGTAGTATTATTAAGCGCCCCACGGTTTCACCCGCGTAGTTCCCGTTCGCGTTTCCGTGGGAATTTCGGGATAAAAAGTATCTATACATAAATAGTTTTAAGCTACCTCCCCACAAATTGTCAGCCAAATCAGTTCAGCTGTTCTAGAATTATAATTCCCGTTCCCGTGGGAATTTCGGGATTAAAAGTATTCTATGTGCTTCTCCTGGTTCTAAGCTACCTCCCCACCAATTTTCAGCCAAATCAATTCAGCCGTTCTTGAGTAATAAATTCCCGTTCCCAATCCCGTGGGAATTTCGGGATTAAAGTATTCTATGTGCTTCTCCTGGTTCTAAGCTACCTCCCCACCAATTTTCAGCCAAATCAGTTCAGCCGTTCTTGAGTAATAAATTCCCGTTCCCATTCCCGTGGGATTAAAGTGTTCTATGTTCTTGTCCTGGTTCTAAGCTACCTCCCCACCAATTTTCAGCCAAATCAATTCAGCCGTTCTTGATTTTTAAATTCCCGTTCCCAATCCCGTGGGAATTTCGGGATTAAAAGTATCCTATGTCCTTTTCCTGGTTTTAAGCTACCTCCCCACCAATTTTCAGCGAAATCAATTCAGCCGTTCTTGATTTTTAAATTCCCGTTCCCAATCCCGTGGGAATTTCGGGATTAAAAGTATCCTATGTCCTTTTCCTGGTTTTAAGCTACCTCCCCACCAATTTTCAGCGAAATCAATTCAGCCGTTCTTGATTTTTAAATTCCCGTTCCCAATCCCGTGGGAATTTCGGGATTAAAAGTATCCTATGTCCTTTTCCTGGTTTTAAGCTACCTCCCCACCAATTTTCAGCCAAATCAATTCAGCCGTTCTTGATTTTTAAATTCCCGTTCCCAATCCCGTGGGAATTTCGGGATTAAAAGTATTGTATGTCCTTTTCCTGGTTTTAAGCTACCTCCCCACCAATTTTCAGCCAAATCAGTTCAGCCGTTCTTGAGTTACAATTCCCGTTCCCATTCCCGTATAATTCCCGTTCCCGTTCGATTATCCTAGTTTTTATAGTTTTCCCTTTATGTGGCCATTAAACCCTAACTCTGTACCAAATTTCAGCTCTCTAGGTTTATGGGAAGTACTAGTTCTATTTTGATGATCATGAGTGAGTGAGTGAGTGAGTGAGTGAGTGAGTGAGTGAGTGAGTGTCTGTCATAAATACGAAACTTTGCTTTCGCTTAACTTGGGAACTAAATGACCTACAGACTTGAAATTTTATTTTAAGTATGTGATTGTATAGCTTACTGGATGACGAAAATTTCAGCATTCTAGTCCTATCCAGAGGTTGTCAAATAGGGGCCTGAAAATGCGGCGAAAGGGTTCCTGTAAAGGATGGTACGGCAGTGTTTGCTTCGCGCTCGACTTGGCGGGGGGCACTGCCGTGCCCCCAGATCGATTTTATGGCGCGGCAGATGGCCGGTCGGCCGCGGAGCCCGGCCGGTGTCTGCCCTCCCTGCGTCGCGCGCTGCACCATCGCGCTCCTCACCCCCGATTGAGATTTATACTCCCGAAACTTCCCCTGCAACAATGGATTATTCGATTTATATTAAGTTTCCGCAATTTTTCGTTTAGAGGGTTCCAGAATGAGGTAAAAATTTGCAGTGCGAATTTATTCTTTTGTAAATGTGCCGAAGGGCATGTTGTACCGGCCGGCATCAATAATGACAATGAGCAACATTAGACGGTTAATATACCGTCAATGGTTGGCCATCTGCCACTTTGCTATCTACAGTTAATCTCACTAATTATTTTTATTTAGCGTTTGTTATGTAAACTGTACCCAATTTATGCAAGTTCACTCACATAGCAATTCGGCTCGTTTACAGTTATAGCGACATGCGAAACAACATTTGCTAAGGACACTCTGTTTTTATTCGACGACCAAATGCAAACGTCGTTGTCGCAAAGCAAACAAGGGCGTTTCAAAAAGATAGCTCTCATAAATCTCTCGGAAATCACGTAATAAAATAAAACGAGAGCTAATATCCAAAGCGCGCAATGCAAATTTGCTGTAGCGATAAAGAGATGTGAAAAACGAATGAGCTTATATTCCATTTTACATAATCTCTGTCTAGACGGAAGCTGACCGCTCTGCTATGGTTGGTCTCTTATTGAGCGCTCCATGTGTACTCGCAGTTCGCACTCGAAGCCCTACATTTACCTCCTACACATTTGTTTTTGAACGCGAATGAATCGCTAGCGAATTTTACAAATACTGTTTGGTTTATCTGTTTTTAATTTTAACTATAACTTCAGGAAACATTATTATGAGAATATTGTATTGTAAAAAACTTCCTATTTTATAAAACTCTACCCTTTTTACTTTGTAGTAATGAGGATAAAAAGAACAAAGTGACGATCCTGCTGTATCATGTTTCGTGGTGTCAACGAACGCCGCTGTTTATTTCTCAGTTATTTGCATTAAAAAGTGGAGTTAGAATTTCCTTACAATTTTATATATTAATGAGTTTGAGATGTTTAGAGTTTATTTTAAACGATAGACAGATCGTTGCAAAACTAATCGGATTATTAGTTTCTAAGATTAACAACTTCAGACAAATACGGCCTGCAACAGATTTTGTTTACTATGTCACTTTTATATGAAACTTAATATGTTCTGAGCTAAAGTTAAGCATCCCATACCGTTTTAAAAGAGTTTGGTACTACGATTTCCACTGGGAAAATTCTTTAAGAAAATGAGGAATGAGTTTAATAAAAACCTTGCTCAGTTTTATTAGCCACACTTTATAGATATAATATACTAACTGCCTGCCCGTTGCAGCATGAGTTCAATTTTCCGTAGACTTTCCCAAAAAAATTTTTTACGCCTTCGCGTCATTTCACCACGACGACGCGCGACGTTTGTCGTCCAATAACCCACTCCCAATAACGCACACAATTAATATAACTATCCAATACCATTTCATTTCTGTTTAAATAGAGAAAATCACTTTATTATTTACTAGCAGCGCCCCGCGGCTTCACCCGCGTAGTTCCCGTTCCCGTGGGAATTTTGGGATAAAAAGTATCCTATGTGTTATTCTGATGTATAAGCAAGATTATTGTAAAGTTTCATTAAAATCCATTCAGTAGTTTTTGCGTGAAAGAGTAACAAACATCCATACATACAAACTTTCGCCTTTATAATATTAGTAGGATTAGAATACGTAACGATGTGCAATAAAATATTGTGTAATTTTGTTAATTAACTTGATCAGCATAATGACTACCTACACATTTTCTTCTTTGCTTACTTACTACTTTAATAACATCTGTGTTAGAGCGGCTTTAGCCCAGCAATGGGATTTCACAGGCCTATACCACTACGATAGTTCTTATTTGTTTCGAGAAAATATTATTTCCTGGAAAAGATGCTCCGAAATAAGTGTTTAAAAAGTGAATTTCAATTTCACCCAAAATAAATAAATATGTACAAAAGCGATAAATAAAGTGAGTTTGGGCACATGTGGCCGACCTCTGGCCAACACATGGTAATGGTTTGGACTTCCTCTGTTCTTGTACTTTTTACTGTGTCCACAGATCGAAACATGGAGTTCAAAGAATTAATTTGCCAATGGAAGTCATCAAACAGTCCGAAGTTAACAGCCATGACGAACGGGGCTCTGGGTTCAAATAACTAACTATCGACAAGAAAGAATTATATAATTGTTTATTAAGAATTCTAACACGACGTTAAGCAAAACACAGAGTAGGTAATCATAATTTCATTTTGAAGTAAACTTTTATGCGGCAAAGATATGTTATAATATAAATGTACTACTCGTATACATTTACGATCTCTGTAAGAAAATTGTTGCTGATAGTCGTTTATTAATTTAATTACAAACAAAAATACTTACAGTAATTTAATATTTGACTAAGAAAACATAATTAATAATTAGATAGATAGAAGAAGATAATAATTTTCTTTAGTTATTTATTCCTTAAGTGTAAAATTAGCTAAACAATAGTAAAACAAAAACCTCATTCCATTTTTCCATTAGCATTTGAACATTTTTGCGTGAAGTTGTGATGACATCATAAAACTTGCTGAAGCATGACCCGATCAATTTTAAGGTTCCGTAATAAAATTAAAAAAAGAGTAATTTTGTTATTGACTTTGCTTGAAACAAACATGTTCGGTGTTCCATAGAACCAACATTTATTAATGTCTAAAAATAAACATTAATCATCAAGCAGTAAATTTAAAATAGCAATTAAATAATCAGATATATACAATTATCAGATAACTTCTGTTGGCACTTGACGTGATTCGTGATTTTAAGAATTCAACTCCTATTTACATACCGAGCTTAAGATTCATATCTGCTGAATATAAGTTGAACCTGTGAATTTAAATGAGGCTGGCACCCAATCTCTTATTTATATTTTTAAGTGTCTAGATTAAACGTCGGTGGACTGCAAAGTTGACTCGGAAGACGTAGCTAACTGTTTATTCAGCACCCAAACTTATAGAGATTAAACGGTATTGTCCTGAGAACATGATTTGTACAAATCTAATACGATTATAAATTGTTTGCCAGATTTTGAATTTGTTTTTAACATATCATAATTTATTTACGTCTAAAATAATTAGTCGTGAAATCCTTCAAATAAATCAATTTAATATATCTCCAATATTTTAGCATCGTATCTGGAAACGTTCTCATCAAATCTAGGAAGTACCGTAAGCGTCTATGGGTCATTGGCTCATGAAGATGTCAGGAAAGATAAAACGTATTTCTTATACTAGTATCGTTGACATCAGCAATGCAGATAATGAGAAGAGCAATGCAGTCGTTAAAGCCCAAGTGACATGTGACTGGTAGTCGAGATGTAGTGGAGCGCAGCCCCGAGCAGCCGCGGATCGCGAGGCATTGCAGTGCAGACGTCGTACGGTGCCACAACTAGCCGTAAAATGGTCCTGACCTCACCTAAACTATGTGACCTCCTACTATAAATTGACTTTACTCTTCCTGAATAACTTAGTGAACCATTAAACTGGGCTTCAGCAGAAACTATCTAACAAACATCAAATCAAGTTCAATAAATCTATTTCAATTTAAATTCTACTTCTTACTTTTGAAACAGAAATAAAAACCTATTCTGTGTTGACATGTCAGTTATGGTTGATATCCTATTTAGAAAAATTATAACATGTGTTAGATGTGCATAAAAGAATTCACATGAGAACCTTAACAAGTTACACGAGAAAGAAAAGTTACGTTTATTGGTGCGCTGAACCGGCGTACCCAGTGGGCGCCGCGCTCGTTCTCGGATGCTCTGTCTCGCTACTCCCTACCTAGGAGTGATTTATTGCTACGCACCGACTGGCCCATTACCATGTCACAATCAATAACCACCAGACTAGCAAGCGACTGACGAATTCCTCCATCACAGAACTTCGCCGCGTATCACACACTCCTTCAACCATTCCCCTTGTAAAATACCTTCGATTCCACACAATTACGCACACACAATAATTCTAAATAAGGTGCTCTGAACAGCAAAAATATCCATTTATGTTACATGATACAAACAAGGAAGTTTATACCCAGAAATATTACAGAATATTCAAATAGCTTTTACAATAACAAAATGTAATCAAACTGAGAACTGAAATAGTACGTAGTTACACCATAATTTAACAATATGACAGTATTATTTGTATTCCATTGGGAGCGTATAAACTGTTGTCCACAAAACAGTATGTGGTGGGATTTAAGAATTTAACGTAGTTTTGCCATTGCTTTCCGTAATATATCTAAAGAAACAAAATGATGTTGGAAATTATTGGCACTAACTTAAGGTAGAACTCAGCGATGTCCAGTCGCTAGTCGGGTGGTATTTACTATACGACTGTAATTTTGACTCTGGCTGAAAAGTCTATCGACAAAACTAAATATTTGTAGCCTAAAAATACCAATGTAAGGTTTTGAACGTCAATTAATGTAATATGTATGAGTAACCCACCAAAAACATTCTGTAAAAAACTAGCCAAGTCTCGATGGAGCTGCTTGTTTAACTCTAAAAAGTAATGAAATCTAGACAAACTCGTACCAAGTCTAAGGTTTCTTACTGCGATTTCTTTATTATTATAGTTAATGTTGTGTGACTTGGCCGTTGAAGGGTACACATGTACACAAGGGTACAAAACTAGGTGCTCCATGATACCATTGCACCAATCTGTCGCCAGAACCGCTACCCATTGACGATAGAAAATTGCCACTTGGAAAACGTTGATTCAATATCCAGTCAATTGAAGGCTTGATAAAGCTGCGTATTTTAATAATGTTATAACATTACGTGTCAACAAAATTGATTTTTACCCACTAATAACGTTTTAAACAATGTTCAACGGCCAAGTCACACAACATTAACTATAATAATAAAGAAATCGCAGTAAGAAACCTTAGACTTGGTACGAGTTTGTCTAGATTTCATTACTTTTTAGAGTTAAACAAGCAGCTCCATCGAGACTTGGCTAGTTTTTTACAGAATGTTTTTGGTGGGATTTCATTTATTTTTGTTGAAACGAGTTAATATTGATTTATTTTATTAGATTTTCTTATTTGACACATTTTTTCTTTTTAGGAGTAGTATTTTATTATTAAGCGCCCCGCAGTTTCACCCGCGTAGTTCCCGTTCCCATTCCCGTGGGAATTTCGGGATCAAAAGTATTCTATGTGCTTTTCCTGGTTCTAAGCTACCTCCCCACCAATTTTCAGCCAAATCAATTCAGCCGTTCTTGATTTTTAAATTCCCGTTCCCATTCCCGTGGGAATTTCGGGATTAAAAATATTTTATGTCCTTCTCCTGGTTTTAAGCTACCCCTCCACCAATTTTCAGCCAAATCAATTCAGCCGTTCTTGATTTTTAAATTCCCGTTCCCAATCCCGTGGGAATTTCGGGATTTAAGTTATCCTATGTCCTTTTTCTGGTTCTAAGCTACCTCCCCACCAATTTTCAGCCAAATTAGTTCAGCCGTTCTTGAGTTACAATTCCCGTTCCCGTTCCCGTATAATTCCCGTTCCCGTTCGATTATCCTAGTTTTTATAGTTTTCCCTTTATGTGGCCATTAAACCCTAACTCTGTACCAAATTTCAGCTCTCTAGGTTTATGGGAAGTACTAGTTCTATTTTGATGATCATGAGTGAGTGAGTGAGTGAGTGAGTGAGTGAGTGAGTGTCTGTCATAAATACGAAACTTTGCATTCGCTTAACTTCGGAACTAAATGACCTACAGACTTGAAATTTTATTTTAAGTATGTGATTGTATAGCTTACTGGATGACGAAAATTTCAGCGTTCTGGGTTTATCCAGAGATACTCAAATAGGGGCCTGAAAATGCGGCGAAATGGTTCCTGTAAAGGATGGTACGGCAGTGTTTGCTTCGCGCTCGACTTGGCGGGGGGCACTGCCGTGCCCCCAGATACTTATTTCTAGAAAGAATTTAAAATAATTGTGCTATTTCGTTTGAAACGCAACTCGAGAGAAATTATCCACTTATTTGTTATTTTTATAACTGTACGATCTGTGGAGGCGATATATTTACATACTTATCTATACATATTTGGTTTAGAATAGCAAAAAATATGTTAATTACTTGCAAATACACAAAATCAATATATCTGCGGTTGCAAAGTAAACAAACTTATGTAAAGCTTGATCACCAACGCCATTGTGTTATCATTATCCGTATCATTGCTATAAGTATAAGTCAGACATGTCAACGATTGATAATACATATCACAAATCAATTAATATATTGACTCTAAAATCAGTTACTCTAGTGACATTTTCCAGAAATATTGTTTAACAAAATAACTACGCGAGTACTGTTATATTATTAAGGTACTTACAGACGTGCTTACAAGAATTCCGTATTTACCCTAGGTGATTATTTACATAGAAGTTCTCAGGAGGCTTGCGGTCGTATAGGTACGTGGTTACACTGGTACGTATGTGTATGGTCAAGAGAACGGAGGTCCGCCGCCGGAACGTATATTTGTCTTAACGCAATACCTACCTGTCAATAGCCGTCCTAAGTTCATTGGCACTCCCACTTTGGCGCATCCATTGCGTAGATTTGTGCAGTGCGCTTGCACACCACCGTTTGTTCAACAGGGACCCACCAAACTGGTATCCATTCTCGTAACATGATCTTTGGTATGCCATTAGCTTGTTTACACATTAAATACTAAATAATTGTACTCAACATGAGCTTAACAACATTTAAGTTTGTTAAACGCTTAATTTATATTTGAAAGCAGCTTCCAATTCCCACCACATAGAAACAAATATGGAAATTAATAAAAACGAATAAGGGTCAGAGGTCCTCTCGCCGAAATATATAACGTTCATCGAGATAAGCGGTCGCGGATTGCTCTTTGGCCTACATAATATACTGGAATTACTAGTTCCAAATCAAATATGTTTGCCAGGTCGTTACACTGTGACAAATACAATTAATTAACATCATGTTATAGCATTGGCAATAAATTACATTTCTATTGAACATTACATTATTTGAGTAGGTCTAGGTACCTACTTGAGAGTGAATAATGTAAATACAATTATTATAAACTCCATTTGAACACACTAAATATTACGAAATGTATTCCAAATCGAAATGGTCAGTGTCTAATAGTTTTTCTTCTCCAAACCATTGTTAGATTTGATGTCATGACTTATCTATTACACGGAGAAGTGAATCTATCTTGAATAGTTTCGTAACTGTATTTAGAGATGCTTTGACGACGTCCGCACTTGTACCTAATTTGTGTGTTGGTGTTAAATAAAACGGTGTTCAATATTTTGTAACAAAACAAGGAACACAAAGGGCGTTACACTCTATAAGTAAACATAGAGCAATAAGCAGGCAGGCGGCGACACGCGTCGGAGTGCGGACGCGCGATGCGACGCGAGCTTGTCCCGGCCACGTACCATCTACACTGGCACCTATCATCAAATTATCACAATACACCTGTAACAAAAGAACACGACAACACTTTAACGAGACGATAATACATTATCCAAACTTTATATCAATTGTACCATCATTACCAACTCTACGACATTGTTTCTAAACGTAGGTAACTTTTTCATAAAACGATTTTTTCTTTTGATTTTGCGTTTTATTGAAGGAATCCCGAAATTACTCCACATGTTGTAGGAAGATTAGATATAATTAAATAAACAAAGAACTATATAATGTATCAGAGATAAAGAACTAGCTATGACCCATTTTTTAACCCACGTTGATATAATAAAAACTACAGCATATCATCTACACACGTGCTTATTTTCCTATTAGTGAGATTTCTTTTAGAGTCAGAATAATAGTTTAGCATGTTAAAAAGACAAACAATATTTTTAGCGTTACAATATAAACGCAAATGAGTCACCCGGAATGTCACATTCGTTTGAAAGTAGTATTAATGGGAAATATTTACTAAAGAAAATGCATACAACAATCCTTACTATATTAATATTATAAATGCGATAGTAACTCTGTCTGTCTGTCTGTTACCTTTTCACGGCTAAGCTACTGAACCGATTGACTTAAAATTTGGTACAGGGGTAGCTTATGGTCCGGGAAAGGACATAGGCTGCATTTTATCCCAAAATTCTCACGGGATCGGGAACTACGCAGGTGAAACCGCGGGGCACAACTAGTTATTTTACAAAGCTTACTCTTTATACGAGTATAATAACTAGCTGTGCCCCGTATATAAATACACTCGTACACTGCGTAGTCTAACATGAATTTGACCGTTATCTAAAAGCGACAAGTTCGTTTATTAATTTAATTAAAGCGTTTTAAATTGGTATAAGTGCAAAAACACAATTGACATGATAATTAAGACAATCTTTATTATTATTGACCGGTAGTTTTAAGATGGCGATAGTATTTCCATATTAAACATAAGTTTACAATCTCTCTGGTCATTATAACTGTCTTACATCCGCAAGTGAGATGTTTAAATTATCGAAGCCATGTCCTGTTGTTACAGTTTTAAAAATATATATAATTTATATACCAAATAGTCCAGTTTTATTATTTGTTGTTTTTTTATATAAAAATAATCAGTACATACATTTGAATGTAAATTTTGTGCTTTATATAAAATTTAGGTATTTTTAACCAAATTGATAATACACACATCAAAAGTGTCTAGGGATCAACATATATTTTTGCAATAACTTTTCTCCTGATTGATATTAATTAAAATTTTCTTTAAGGATTCATCAAATAAAGTGTTTTCGTTTGTCACAGTAACGATAAACCAAGTCACCTTTGCATTAATAAAGAAATTTGCCATTTTCCTAATAAAGGGATTTTTGACACTTGAACCACTAACATTAAAGTTCGAAAAAAAGACTGAAATAACAGTTTTCTTTAAAATTTTATTGGGTAACTTAAACAATTAATAATCCGTGTTTCTACCGCGAACACTAACAACACAAGAACATCGGTTTGGCATACTCAAAATGAGTTCATCCAAATCACGCTGTGGAATGGCCGCCCATGTTCGTTGCAACAACAAAAAAAGGTCTTCTTGCGACTGGATACCCTCCATATTCGGCAGAGCTCTTCTCTGTAGCATATCCCATGCATGCTCAATGGGGTTCAAGTCTGGCGACTGAGCAGGCCAGGGCAGGACATTGATGTTAGCTGCGGCGAGAGTCTGTCTTACAACTCTTGCGGTGTGCGGTCGTGCATTATCATGCATTAACTGAAATAAGGGACCGATTTGCACTTGTAGAGGAACGATGACGTCTGATACAATCGTCTCAGCATAAATTTGAGCGTTGAGGTTGCCTCTGATCCAAATCAACTCAGTTCTTCCGCCGATCCAAATACCCGCCCATACCATGATGGTTCCACCACTATAAGGATGGACTTCCTGGCAGGATTTTAATCGCTGTTGGCGTCCAGGGGTTCTCCAGTGTCGTATACGTCTTGTATCCGGTCTCATACCAAAACGAGACTCATCAGAAAAGCACACGAAACGCCATTGTTCTTCTGCCCAATTTCTGTGTTCAAGAGCCCATTGATATCGAATCCTACGATTGTGCATTGCTATAGGTGGTACCCGTAGCGGTCTTCGGGAATGAAGGTTCACTTCATGCAAGCGGTTTCTGACTGTTTGGTCGCTAATTAAGTTCCCTGAAGAGTGATGAAGCCGCACGGCTAACATCATGGCGGTTATTGTTGGAGCTCTTCGAGTTAAGATTTGAATGTATCGGTCTTGTCTCCGTGTGGTGCAGCGATACCGTCCTCCATGGCGCTCAGCCACGGTACCAGTGCTTCGGTAACGTGTCCAAAGTCGACTGATAACACTCGGACTTGTATTCAGAGCTAAAGCCACAGTACGTTGCCGGGAACCAGCTTCTATCATTCCCACGGCTCTGAGCATTTCTTCCCTGCTTAAATGACGTCGCCGCTCCATAATAACGTTGGTTTTAATCAGTAGTAGGGAAACAGTAGCACTAATAATGTCTTCAATGCGTTGTATGTTTTTATAGGGAAAATATTGACAGCTGATTTTCATCTTTTACTCGAATTTGATTCACAGTTCCTGATTCAAATTATGAAATGCACCAAAAAGGATCCATATAATTTTATAAAATCATAAATTTATTACAAAGCCACATCTCAATCTCAAGAAATCCGCATAAAAATGCTTGGTCCCTAGACACTTTTGATGTGTGTATTTTATAAGCTCCCCTAACTGACTAATTACTAATTTTAGGAAATACATTTATGTATAAATACTAGCTGCGCCCCGCGGTTTCACACGCGTAGTTCCCGTTCCCGTTCCCGTAGGAATTTCGGGATGAAAAATAGATGTTGGCTGATTCTCAGACCTACTGAATATGCTCACAAAAAAAGTATGGCAACGAAAACTGTGACACGAGAATTTTATATACTATATTTACCTAACTATGCTTAAAGTCAATACTTTCAGTAAAATTATGCGAGATGGGGGGGGGCGATTTTATAGTAGGTACATACATATGTGTTACATGCATGTAACCTAAACGTTAATGTAGGGTACATTGCAATTACAGACATTATTTACGTTACTATTGATAGGTCATTTTAGAAGAAAGTCAATAAATTGTTATAGGAATGTTGATGTTTTAAGTGACGGGGTGGTTTGTCGCCATGCTGGTAAATATTTCTCGGTCATCGTGTTGATAGGCATCTAAACGGTTAACGTAACGGTGATTAGGTTAAATTAACATATTCGCACGATCATTAATGCCTAGTACACTCCTGGCCACTACCAATTATTTAAATTTAAAAAGTTTTATTACTTTGAAACACTTCGCTGTCCTGTGAGTTAATCCAGTTTTTTAATCTTTATATTGGATATTATAATTAAGTATGCACGCTAACGTTTTGTAATACACAAAAAAGGATAACTTGTTTTATTTATTTTTCGATTCTTGAAATGGGTTTAATTTTTTTTGATTCGTGCATGACACGAAAACAACGAGTAAGTGATTCTCATTATTAAATTGAAGCATGCAAGAAAATTATGCGAAAAAATGTGGTGAGAATATTGTTTATGTTTCGCGTATTTATAAAGACATATCAAAAAATCTTTGTATGAGGAACGATATTGTATAATAGTTCTAGAAATGTTAAAATTTAATAATAAAAAATGTATTGCGTTTATCAATATTCTATGATCAACACTGGCGAGCTTCATCAAGGGGTATATTTAGAAAGCTCATATATTTCTTAGCAAAAAGTTTATATAGATAAAATAAAAGAATGTAGACAAAATTTTAAAACCACAATCTCAACTATTTCTAAAATTTAGACCTATAGTAAAACTTGGAGACGGTGACAATTATCAGCTGAGAAAACAGTTGGGAATGTGTATTAAATATAATATCCTAATCAAACCGCAAAATATTTAAATAATCCGCCCAATTACAGATTGTGTGGCATACTTACTCACCGTTCAAATATTTAAAATTAAATTTATTTAAAAAAGCATTTGCATGCAAATTCTAATTTCCTGTGGTAGACCATTTTAGTGGACCAAATTTTTGCGGTGGATAAGCCATCTTTATATTGTGGATTTATATTTGCTGAACCAAAATACTTTTGCATTAATATTTTTTTTAAACTCATATTTTAATTAAAGTAACGTCAATTAGATGCACCCGTAATAAATAAACACACTTAAACACAAGTTATAGATGACAATTAGTTACAATTTGCGCAAAATCTTTAATGGTATTAAATACACAGACTTTTGCAATAACTCTACCTTTAATTAGCAAGCAACATAAAGTTTCAATATAACTACATCGCATACAATGCAGAAAACATATTGATAAGATTTACGGAGTTTTATATAAGAAAATAAAAGCCTTATAAAACGACTGTGAGTCATTCTTTTGTTTTCAAATTAAGTGATTGGTTTGAGAGATTGGTTTATTTTTGCTAAACGAATCTCCAATAAAGACTCCCAAATTATGTGTAAAATCGCAACACGGATGTAGACCGCAAGTTAATTACAATAGAGGCCAGGTAGCCGGAGCCCGAGCCCGAGCCCCGAGCGTGGAGCTTGGAGCGTGGACCTCCGACCACCGAGCACCATCATTCGGCCAGTTATGTGTGACGGAGCGTGATCTGACCGCTCGGCGCGGGCGCGCGGGCGCTCCGCTCCGGTCAACGATCGGCGCCCATAATTTGGAAGGTCGCACCACGGCCTTCTTTCGCCGAAACAACTAATGTAGTACCTTCTCGCCGAACACCCTGTATTTATGCTCATACTCTAACAGTTATGAATGCTCTCACATGTGTACATGTAGGTTATGTTTCTGTGTCGACCATGATTCTCGTTCGTTTTTAATTTTTACAAAATTGGCCGGTCAATTGGAGTTTTGATTAATATCACCGAGAAATTTTCTTTATAATTGCAGGAAGGATAGCGTGTCAAATCTAACATCGGGTCGCATGTTGTTTACGTCTTTGGATCTCACGGTGACATTATGATAATGCTTTAATAACTCTTTCCTGCGAATACCTTTGTGAGAACGTCAGGGAACAGGGCTGAGTCACAAAAGACGCATTAAAAACAAACTCAAACAACACTGTATTAGAATTCCTTACCGGTACCACCACATGTTTACGTGAATTGTATGTTCATTAAATGTATTATTGAAATATGTTTACCCAATTCTGAGGTGAAGGCAAATCTTGGAGGAGGTTATGATCCGATGACAATCGGTTGATATGCTATTCAGTTATATATCAATAGGTTTCAATCCTTGACTAGAGATATATTGCTTAATAATTAAGAATATATTTACACTTCGGAATTATTATTATATTTACACAATATCTCAAACCACGAATTAAAACTCATTCAAAGTTTCACCATTCAACAACTATTTTCTCTCAGATGTTTTATGTTTTTTTGCACTTGATCATCGTCGCACAGTCCACTTCTAATATCGTAGCAAAAAAATATTCAAATCATGATGTGCCTAAAAAGCATGTAACATGCTTCACAAAGAAATATAGTGACCCAGAAATAAAAATCATGCAGCATTTGTAACCGTTATAATAACGAGGTCATTTATCAACTTTGTATTTGTTTGTCTGTACGCATTAACCAAGGGATTACATTATACATTGGTTAATTACGTCCATATACCTGTAAAACTTCGGTTGGCCGAGCGGAAATGATTATAAATATCGGTAGTAACGGCAATGACATGTATTATCTTTGATTTGATAGCTACCATGAGATATTTTCAAAGAAGAAAATCACGAAATGTTTGAACCAATGAAGTACGCAGGATGGAGACTAATAAGGGATTTTACGAAAATAACTTTGTTCAAAATGAGTAAAACCGCAGGTTAACTAGCGCACTTGACGTGACATATAAAATATAATTGAATCAGTCGTAATGAATGTTTCAATGAAAGTAATCAAACTGTGAAATAAAAAACAAAATTAATTTTAATTCAAATTTTAATGATACGATTGCGATTACTTTCACTAACATGCTTTGTGTTGGCATTATGATTGAACGCTCGATTGAAACATGTATCATACCTACTGTTGTGACGAAGAAAGTGCCTCACTACTTTTCTATTCATCAAATAAGTATTATTTTAATAGCACAATTTCTTTCAATATTTAGTGGTTCGAATACCAACATTGGTTTCGGTAAGTGATATTATTATAAAGTTCATTAAGAATGCGTTTTTTACGTTAGATATTTGACTATTTATTGCATACAGTTTAACGCTTTTGAATAAATATTGTATTACCTTTTGATAAAACAAGTCAAGGGAAATCAAGGTAATCAGGCTGAGATGCAAACAAATGGCAACGATGGAAACTGATTTATTAAAGTTTACTCAATACTTGCATTACAAATGGAGATGTTGACTTTGAATGTATTATATGATAAATCTCGTTATAAAGTATGAATGCCAAATGTTGGAGGGTCGATAGCTCACGAACTATCAACAGTACCCTCAAACAGTCCTCGGTACAAGAGGAAGTAAGTACGTACTTATTGATGCATCACAACTCAGACAGTCTCGTGTTTCCGTAATCGAACAATCAAGTGTTAAGATAAAGTTGATAACATAAACACTGCTGGGATACGTGCACGCTTTGCGAGCACTTAGCCGCAATATATTATGATGTACGTGCTGGCTTGTCTGACCCACCCAACACTTATTATTAAACATAATTCAATAATTACACCAGTTTTTCCATCTTAATGTTACTTAATAATACATAGGTAAATTGCGTATTCTCATCAAGTTTTTTTATCGAATATCTTTTCCTAAACAACAATCAAATTGTTTCTCTTGATTACTCGTATAATGTTTTTAATCAAAGCTTGATTTGACTAAGATGGTCGCTTTTAATCAATATGATATTTTTTTTAAACAAGCTCTTATTAGTGAAGTCACGATAATACAATTAGTAAAGGTTATATTAAAGCTACACCTTCACGATTAGTGTAATAATTAATTATATTTAGCAAATGTTTAACTCAAAACATCAATTTATATTAAACATATTTTTTATCTAATTGAGATACCGTAGGTAAACTTCAAAGGTAAACAAATTAAATAAGTTCAGTAAAAAATCATATTGCAAATGTGTAAAGTTAGAAAATGATGAGCGAGTCGTGATCGTGGCTCTAAACGAGCACTTGAGGGAAATGGGGTTCAGGTAGGAGTTGGGATTAGCCCTAGCGAACACAGAGGGGACATTACGACGGAGGGGAGTGAAATAGAATAGACGGCTCGCGGCACAGACGAGCATCATACCGCAAATTGCTTTTTTAACAAGTTTATTTTAATTCGTAGTCAATTACAATTAATGAAGCCGCCGGCAGTATCAAGTGTATAATTTACTCACGCATCGATTCATTAACAATACGAGATAGAATATTGTTAACGGTTTACGGCGTCCTTGTGAAGGTCGATCGCTCCTACATCACCACCTATTAATTGCACGCAAATTGTGAGGTAAAATAAACTACTCATACGTGACGAGTCGGTAGTACAAGACATTTTGAACTACGATTGACTAGGAAGTAAACTTTAATTACTGAATCAGTGGAAATTCATCTTACATTACAAGTTAGATACGCACGACTTATGTATAAAAAATATTATAATATTTACTTATGTATTTTATTTTATTTACCTAATTTGATAATTTCAAATTAAGATTTTTTTATGGCTTACATCAACTATAAATTACCATGATGTTTAATGTATTAAAAAAGGATATTGAGACAGGAAAACTATCATTTTTCGCTTATAACGTCTAAGCGCTCTATAATAAAATTATTCTAAAATTAATGATCTTAAAGTTATTAACGTAAGCTACGCGAGCTAAATCAATTACGTAGACGTCCAGTAAGTTATAAATTAAATGTTTAATGAAATGTCGCTCACGGTGCGGTGACTACGAGACGCCGCGCGGTCGGAGGGCGGGCGGCGCGCGGCGCGCGGCGCGACCACTAGCGCCGCCGCCCGCCGCCCGCGCTCGCTCGCTCCATCATATACGTGAACTCCACGAATGCATTTCACTACTAACACAAAACTATAGCGGTAATCAAACCCTACCACAAAACAAAACACGCGTTACAATTTTTCTTCCACATTGCACAATACGAATTTGTTAACGGGAACCAAGTCATCTACATTCGACTTTTTTGTTTGTGCACGGGCGAGTATAAATTGATAATGTTGGTAATTTGGCGCCCGGGCTGAGTGCCGTTGCCCGCTACACTAATGAGTTTATAATGGATACAATAATATACTATGATAATATATTTTCAAAATCAATGTCTAGGTCGAATATGTTGGTAATAACACGCATGCATAAGTAGCTTCTGGCAAAAAATATATAGATTATAGATCTATTAATTACGGGAATAAATGTAGCGTACTTGTAAGCAATGTGAAAACTAACGTTATAAAAGAAATATAAACAAACAAAGTTAAATTTCCACAAGTGTGTTTCCTACCATCTTAATTAGTAGAACTGTTAGAAAGTCAAACAATAATATAGAGGTGCAAGAGTTCACGGCGCGGCTAATGTCAGAGAACGACGCAAACAAGTGTAAATTGTCGAGAGCACGCTAAATCAGAACATCCAATTACGTTACCGAAAACATTTTTGGAATATTGCTTCATTGCGGTTCATCGTATAAAGAACCAGTACTCGTACTTTGTGTGTTTCATTTCAAAATTATCACGTTCAACCTCTGCGTGAGGCGCTAGCAAGAAAACTTGATCTCAGTAACAAAAAATATCCACTAATTGCGCACTTTGTCTACAGGAAATGTTTTATACAAACCGAAATTAGTGGCCACAGTCCCGTGGCGTATTCCAGCTTATTATCTACAAGTGTTTATTTCACAATGTTTCTCAATCATACCGAGAATTTATGTCAAACATGTGGTTAGGAATCAACCTTTTAAAATAATCCAGATTTCTACAAACTAATATGAGATCATGGCAAAATGGAATAAACTTTATCCTTAAAATAAAAATAAAGGAATAACCTACCACAAACGTGAATCATACATAAATGCATATTCAAGTTGGCACATGAAGCTGTAATTCGTATTATATCGTACTAAAACATCGTTAAATAACTTCTACATTAAATTAAATTCGGTAAAAGTTAAAAGTAAAAGTAAATAATAAATTAACTGAAAGTGGCGAACGGAGTCAATGTCATCAATAGTAACAAATCACGACTACTTAAATTGGCGATAATGTGATTGTAATGGATTATAAATGTTATAGAGATAAATGACGAAACGTGATGAGGTCGGTGGCTGCGGCCTTTGATGACGGCATTGATTCCAGATCTTCCTTGTACCGTGAGTCACCGGCACCGTGCTCATGACCCGGTTCACGGATTTTGTTTGTTAGTATTAACTTATGTACCTACTACAATCGGAATGACTTTACAAAAATAGCTATTACTAATGACTTTACAATGAAAATCGGTGGGTTATTATTAATTAAGGAAAAGTCCAATCATTATTCAAAGCTATTACTTATGACTAATAATAAATAAAAAAGTACTGGTTTATACATGTTGTTGTTGAGTTATATTGTACTTGGTTATCTTTAATAAAGTGGTTGTTACATAGTATCAGTGGAAGTTCTAAGAAAAGTATCAATTATGACGCGCTAAAGGTGCGCTCATCCCGTGATTCCTCGTGATATCAGCTCACATCCGGCTCAGAGCATTTATAAATAACATTTTATATTGATATTTTCTGTGCTGTGAGCATCCGAAGACATAATGATATCTGGATATTGACTTTAACGATGTTGTATCGTACGAGTACAAACCTTGTTTTACTATTGTAAAGATAACAAAAACTAAAACTCTTCTACTGAAAATTTATTCATAGAATAGAGATAGAATATGAAGGCATTACCTACTTATGCCTCTTAAGTCGTTTCGATAATGCTCGTAACACTAACTGGAAGATGTACCTACTTATTATTACAAACATGAAACTTTGATGAAGGGTAAAAGTTTTATACATATTACAGAATATTAGGATACAGAATATTAATCTTATTGTTAGTTTTTAAGTACTAGCTCAAAAACAAACAAAAAGATTTATGTGTTTTCAAATGATTATTGATAACCAAGCTCTTTGATCATTTAACTTAACGGATGAAGTTATACATAAAAGTATTTATTATCAAATAAAATTAAAAACAAAACCAGTCACAGAAAATCTAATAACACTAAATAAAAGTAGGAAAATATTTTGTTTTTTTAGCTCAAAGAAACAACAATATTCTCATTCAAAATAACGAACATAATATAAATAAATTCTATACCTATGTTTTAATACCCAAACATATTTATTCAAAACCTTTTCTTAATTGCTTGGCACTTCCTGAAGATAATTCTTACTAATGTTTAGTACATTTTTTAACTACTCATTCCGTTACACTTAAAATGTCGTGAGAATTAGATTCATGCAGGATGATCAAAAAACAAAAGTATTGTATGTGAGCGAGCAAAGTGCTAATCACTGCTAATGTACTGCAATAAAAGCTGATTAGCATCTTTATAATATCATATCATAACTATTAATTACACCGTCACTATGTTTTGATAAAAAACAGTCAAAATTCAAGAAAAAGTTTTGATACTTTCTGTGCTAAATATGGTATTTGGAATCTATTTATATGCATTATTTGGTCACATTTCGCAGAGTAACTAACGGTGACAATATCACTCGTGTGCACGATCAAGCACGCCAATTTTAAAGAAACTGATTGAATATGTACGATAGGTCGATCGGAAAGTTCCAAAAATGTAGATCGTGTGGTGTGTTCCAGTTTTCCGGTATCGCTTAAATTATCCGCGTTGTAGAGTGTGATGCAGTTAGTGGCAATCTGGCGATGTGGGGCGCCGGTGGCGATGGCGATGGCGATCGGATCGTGTTAAGTAACGGCACCTAACTAATTATCTATTAAGGCAACAATGGTCTCACGTCGGCGATGCCGGGCCCGGTCACATCGTGTCGCACGCACCACTTACAATCCGCCAGCACCCATTCCTCCGCCTCACCACAACACAAATTCGGATCTCATTGTACTGCCCTAAATCTTTGTTCTTATAAATATTATTGATTACATTTTATTAGTTAAAGAATATGTACCTACCTAAATGGATCTGAATGAAAATAGAAAAACATTTTTTCAGAAATATGAAGAAAAGAGATTTCCCTGATAGATGGATTTTTGTCCCTGTAATCCTTTACATCACAATCGATATCGTTGTCGAGAAAAATATTACAAATACTTAAGTACTTATAGGATGTGTGTGAAAGAAATAAAAACGGGTTTTAAAGAAGCAACGCATAGGTAGGCCCATTACGAGTATAAATAAATAATTAAACTCGTAATAGACCTATGCGTTGCTTCAGGGACGAAAAATCTATCTTATAATCCATCTAATAATATCATCACATAGAGAAAGACCAAAAAATATGTTCTTAACACACATGTACTTTTTGTAATAAAAACCTTAAACCCTTTTCACACGACTTTGTTCAATCGTGCAATAAGTAGGTAATGTAAAAAATGTTACTTCAAGTGTAGGATGTCAAAAGTTCAAAGTCATAAAATTAAATGATTAATGATAGAGGTCATTTGTTTTATTTTTTATTATCATTATATTTCTTCGGCTACGACCGTAATTCTCTCTGGTATTACCATTTAACTTTCACTTTGCCCAAGTTTTTCCCCGTTATAATACTGGATATACTAACATAAATATTATCTGTGTGAATTTGAATAGTTGGTTAATTATTTTATATAAGTATATTTTTTATATAATATTATTAATACCAGTTCCTGATTATACTCGTATATAAACAATAAAGTGAACTTAGGACAATAACCTGCGATAATTAATTGCCATAAACACAAATTTCAACTGGTAGTACCTAATATGTTCAAATGTTAATAAGTAACTGTAAAAATTACCAGATTCTATGAATCTCGATGCGCCGACGTTATTTATAGTGATGCATTTGGTTGTGCTTCGCATACTTATCTTATAAATTTAAATAACCAAGTACGATCTTATCATACTTTTCACAATTATGCTAAACTGTCCGATTTTGCTATTCCCAGATTTGTGAAAATAAAATGTCAGTTATAATGTGGTTATTTTATTCGTATGTAAATCAGTGTCTAGTCTACGGTATTAAAATGCACAGCTTCATTCGTAGTTACAAAGCGTACCGCTAAAAAATGCTAAGGATTTTCCCTGACCAAATGAGAGCAATATCTGCGTGAACTATTCCCAGGCTGCATAAACAAATTCTGCTCACAGACGTACACTAACACAGACACGCTACTCTGATTCCAAAACTTAGCACACATAACATGTTTAATATATTGCTTTCATTTAGTTTTAGGACGTTTTATATTTATGATGAGCTTTTGTTGGTGGTGCACCAATTTTATGCATTTTCTTAGTAGGTAATATATTATGGCATATTATTATATGTTTATGGCACGGAGTATCTGAAATTGTGTAAAATTGATAACTAAGATACAATGCGTGTCTAAGTTTTTCTGTTATATTTTAGGTGAGTGTTTATATTGAAGGTGTTTATCTTTAATAAATATATGTGAAGTGTTTATGTCACGTGAGCAGTATATCCGCGGACATCAGCGCGAGTGGGCAAGAGATTCAGACGCTAGCCATAACGGTATCCCGCTGGCGGCTCTGCACACAAATTAATGGTTGCCGTTCAAGGCCGCCTACAAGCAATCGACATAGATACATCGGTTTGTCGACTATGAGAACACGGCGCCTTCCGACTCACGGTCAAGAATGAGGCCGAGAAAGCGGCACCAAACCACCACAGACAATTGCCTACCAACATAACCTACAGGTACCCTCCGAATTTAATTCTCTTTTCTTCATTTATCTATATATAACTACATGTTACTACTAATTACATGTTTGCTATCAATACCCCATCATTCACCAAGTAACCACTTCAAATTAAATTGATGGACTCTTGAAAACTGACAATGTCTAAAAATGTCTTAATCTTGATTAAATATAGTATTGCAAATTAAATCCTGTTCATTGATTCATGATAAGTAGAAGTATGGCGTGTTGTTCCATTCACGATGTCGACGAAGGTGGGGCACAAAGGTAATAGCGTTTGTGTAAGTGGTTTTGGGTGCCCGGTTTTTGCCCCGTTCGTGGGTGTACTGTTAGCCGACTTTCGGCCGCCCCGCCACGCCACCGTCTAACCTTGATACTTTCAGTTACAATGTCTAAGTCTATTTTGCACTTCTCTTGTTACCGCTGTCATCTTATTGTGACCGAGTTAACTGACAAAAAATATCAATCAAAATTCTAGTACAAAAGCCCGAGGCTGTGGCGCTGTCTCTTGCCCAATACAGTCCAACAAGAAAATACACTCGTTATTAACATCACTTCATTATCAGCCGGCATTCATAAATTCAATATTAATAATATATCGTAATGCATCTGTAAAAAGATGGTCTTTATGCATGTTTTATCGTCAGCGACTATAATTAGAGAAGAGGGTTAAAATATACCTTCATTAATTAATTTAATGGCAATTTTTTTAATCAACCTGTAGTGTCCCACTGCTGGGCAAAGATCTAGATTAAAAAAAAATGGCAATGAAAATTCATCAAGAAGATCAATAATCAAAACATGTCCTCTATCATTTATTGCATACTTAACGTTTATGTTTAATGTCATTGAATACTACTCGTATATTTAATGACTATGTTTTATGTTCAAACCTAATAACTAGGTTGATCATTCACTCATTCATACCAGTACATTTCATAAATTTATTTTAATGTTTTCTTGTATCTACATAAAATATCTAAACTTTTATAAATTAGAATCTTTATTAGTTCTATAAGTTATCACAAATTGCTAATAAATCTTTATGAACAAAAACACAAAGGACTTGGAATGAGAAAACTATCATATTATTATGCCTGAGCTTTCAATATGATTTATAGGAGAGTTAGGTTAAAACTAGCTAAGTCGTGCCTGCGAATTCCTATCTACCCGTGTACGTATAATAACTGCATCTCACAAAGAATGATTTTACAATCACAAGAACTATGAAGTAAGGAGCGAGATGTAGCATGCGACGTGCAAGTTCACTGACTTCACCTTCCCTTCGGGATTGGCAAGAAGCTGCATTCGCGTTCCCCGAACCTGTTTGTGTATCCCAATACCGTACTGGTACCATTTTGGAAGCCAATTAAGTTTTCTTGTCGGTAGAGTGATGTAAAATTGGCATGGTATCAGATATTGGGGTGCGTGGCAGGCAGTGCACGTAAGTTTTCTGTGTTACATAACAATTAGTGAGCGAGCTGGTCCGAGACGCGGCGGGCGCCTGCCCCCGGGGTCATTGGCAACGCGGCCGAGAGCTGCCACTTTAGGTTCAAGGGTATCTGCGAACAGCCTACATGCCGCCGTCACCGACCTGCACCACTGCACATTATTACCGCACAATCGCACATACTTTCTTATTACGATATTTACCACATTCGTGTTCGTTAATTATCACTAGCACTAAAAGCTGTGATAGTCGATGAAATGTTACATTAATGTCCAAATCAGGCATGCAGGTAAAATAAAATAAGTGTGGACAATACTCAATATATTTCAGTGTAACTGACGCGTGCACATACCACAAATGTTGAATAAACTGTTATCCGTCTGGGCGACATTACGTTACGACAACCTGTTCTTACGCGAAATTGTGTTAAAACTGTAATTTTCACAAAAGTAATTTATTATTTATATGTTGTCGAGACATGATAATGTTTTTTGCTTAGGTTTAATGACTTCAAAGTTTTATAAGTGCTTTTATATTTTAGTCACATTTTTACTATAAGTATTTACTTAGATACTAATAATTATTTTGTACATGTACTACACTACACATACATATCATAGATAGAAATACTCTATCAAATAATATATTAATATTTAGGATGGTAGAGCAAGAAAAGCTCCGGGCGACATGTAACCGAACGTGAATGTTGGTGTTTTTAGTCATTAGCGTTCTCTCACGTCTAGTGCATTAGCTAATTTGTCATCAGTGGGTGCGCTTCGCTAATCGATTTTACATAATACGTCTTATGACATGACAGACCACTTTTTGTTATGTTCTTCAAGATTACGTTATTGTATTACTACGAGTATGTAGCAGGTATGTATAAATAAGTAATATACTGTAAAAACAATTCATACAAAATGCAAATTATAAGTGGTAGGTATATAATAAAAACATATACTCGAAGTAGGTCAAAATAATTAAAGCCATAAAAAGTTTAAGCCACGGTAAATGTTTACTCTTATTTATGACAGCCTGTGTGAATTTAATTATCTAACAGAAATAATCCCAAATTATTAAATTCCTTAGCCTAAATTGATTAAAATATTTGTAACAATTAACTTGAGGTTAGTAATTTATTTGGAAAACCATAAAAGTACATTCCATCTAACTGGTTCTGTTTTGATAGAAATATGGAATTAGGTTATTATTTTGGTTATGTTTATTGTCAATTTTGTTAATTAATGTTTTCAAACAGAGATCGCTGACCGCTCTTCGTTGATTGACCATAAAATTTCAAATAACAGAAACGGTAACATTATGCAAATTAAACAATTTTCTTAGGTCTCAATTTACCATCAAGATTTATTATTCTATAATTCGTATGCTAATAAAAAATACTTTAAAATAGTTAATTTATCAAAAACTTATGTGTTTATGTTGAAAATTTTAGGTAATAAGGTAAGTTAATATAATATCAAGTTATTTTTGTCGGACAATTAGTACCCTTTAATAAAGCTCTGATACAACCTTGTGTAAGCACAACTTTACGAAACCGATACTCTACATGTAAACAACATTATAAATAAGTTATTATATCAGTAGCTTCTCTCAATGTAACCGCTCCCTGAGGCTGCTTCAGGAAATATTTTATTAATGTACATTAAACAAAATGTTATATGTAATTATGCACCACAAAAGCACTTATTCATTACAAACGCAACGTAAATAAATAAGATTCATAAATTGAACTCTTCCAATACACTCAACACTTAAACGATATAATGATAATGTTTAAGTGATATTTTAGTCTTGTCTTATAAAATAAATGTTTTGAAATTGTTGATAACACCGAGGTATAAACCTATAATTTTTAATGAAATAATGTAAAGTTTTGTGTAGAACTGCAGTTACCGTTATATTTATCGGCATAGTCATCTAATAAATCGTTAGATGCATCGATATTAATTAAATATATTTTATAGGTATGTTGCGTACGGTACGATATGAAGTGAAGACGAGTACTTCTCTCCGTTTCTGTAACGTTTTAATGAGCCATCTACGAACGAAGTAACGCAATTTCAACACAATTACATCATTTACAAAGTATTTTTGCTAAACGAAGAGCCCTTCTCATTTATCAGACGTAGGTAAAGGTAATTCATGGTGGAATGCCTTGGTGGATGATGCACGACACGACTATGACGCATTGTCTTCGGACTTCCATCACGAGTTCTACTCATGGCTAGTTGTTCTTTCTGTTTTGCCAATAAATAACTATTAATAGACGCCGACCACGAAAAGTAATCTCGCTGTATGGCAGTTAAAGACCCTCGGGGTACTTTATAACTAAGTTCTTTAATGAGTCGGGCGACGCGACTATGAAAATCGCAACAACTTCACCATTATGGCGTATAATTTCATATTATACATTCAAATTGTTATTTACATTGTTTATCTCAACGTTCTGATGTTAATTTGCTTCTATTTGACAAATAGACTAAAGTTAATTGCGAGGCAAGACGTATTAAACGATAAACTAAAACAAGGTGGATATTCCTTTTGATTAATGTTGGCGACAATAGTGTTTCTTTAATAAAACTAAATAAGTACATTACAATCTATCCTGATAGTATTTTATAGTCTCTATATTGTCCGTACTTTAATGTTTCTTTCATACGTTCATTGCGAAAAAAAACCACTAATGATATGGCAGTAAATAAGCCGTTTTTGTAGTTTGATACCTGCCTGGCTCCTTTTACTATATTATATTTTTCACTAATAAACAATATAATATGATTTTTATTATTCTCTTACCCTATTTAACTATATTTCAAATAATAAAACGGAGTGAGACGTGACGATCTACGCGTTGATATCTAATGTACGCGAATATAGATATGTCGGTCGGTATTCGAATGTAAATAGAAATATGTATAATATATTATGATGATAAAAGTTACCTTAATTAACTAACAAATTATTTATTTACCAACCTATTTAGGTTGGTAAATAAATATTAAAATGAATCTGCATTTTAAAAATACGAATGACGTTAACATTAGACAACTTAATTCTATCATAACACCGACATATTTTTAAACAGTGATCACGATTAAGATATAATTAATGTTTAATACATAATACTTATTTATGTCAGCTGATTAAAATGATAATGAAATGCAATTTAAATGATAATGAAGGTTTCACAATTGTATGTTTGTACTTGTAATAAATGAGCAATTTTCCGGAATTAAAACTCTTTAATTTGGATTTTATGCGTGCTGCGATATTTTTAGTTACTTATACTTAGCTACTTTTACTAACTACCCAGCTGTCAGCTTAACATACATACTATTATTTTTATTAAATAAGTCATTCATCATATTAGTTCATTTATTCAGATTACCAGGACATACTTCGATCCTAGAATTATTAAGATTTTTTAGGTGTTTAGACTACATAATATGTTTTACTTAGTTGAGTTTCAAAAATGTTTCTTCTTATCAAGATGTAAGTGCCCAAAGATTTACGTGCTGCAAGATACAGTTAACATAACATTTTGCCAACAAGCATCACAATACTTGAATAGCTTCCAAAAATCTTGACATTTTAATATTAGATACGTAGAATTGGTACCCGCAAATTCCTAAACAATTTAGTTTTCTATCTTTGAATAGAAAGAAAAAAATATTTGAATTAAAAAAAAAGAAACACTACACTAGTGTTTCTTTTTTTTTAATTCAAATATTTTTTTCTCTTTTGTAGTATACCATAACATATAATCTACCAATCTATACCACAAATATCTCCAGACCACAAAAACCAACAGAGGCAAATCATTAGGAAATTATTAAAGCACATAAAATAAATAAACAGAGACTAGGAAGAACTTACAAAGTAGCATGAACATGCATCGCAATGCTTATAATTCCTTTTTATCAAAACATAAGTACATATGAAAAAATACTAATTTATAAATTACTACAATATTTTGATTTTAATTCATTGAACTAAAAGTATCTAAACAGTTTTTGTGTTAGCTTCGGTAGTTAATATGCCACTGAAAAACTTAACAGGTAGACTTATGTTTACACTTCTTTTATCACGAGTTAGAAAAGCAAGTAAAGACCATGTCGTCATTTGTTTTTTAAAATCGTGTCGGCCGAGGCCTTCCTATTGCGGCTTCCATCACAAAAACCACCAAAATGCTTAGCGGATGAGCTAACCCGCCCCGTCCTAGCGCACGACTCATTGATTACCTTGTAAAAAATTCAATCATCGGCTAAAATTAATATCCCCCAATAGTTCATCAAATTCTAATACTCCAAGTTCATGCGCGGCGTAAACTACGGAACAGATCATCGTAGAATAAAACCACACAAATTGCGCAGTTTCTTACATTAAGATCGTTTCAACTTTTTGCTATTTTGTTAGTTTTTGCTTAAACGAACACGTAGTATGAGTATAAGTATAAAATATTCCATTGATACTCGTAGTTCAGTTTTCAAAGGTTTTCAGTAGAAGCTAATGGTTTGTTTATCGCCATTGGTATTCAAAGTAAGTAGGTATGCGAACCTTATCATACGTTTTATCTGATTCTAATGTTAATTATACGTTATGTATCAGTTGAGGTCATGGCTAAAAATATAAGAAACAAATTGAACCCTAAATCTGAATGGAGTGATGATTCACAGAGCGGGACGATCGTGCGCTAGACATAAACCGGATACTATTCATATAATAACCCCGAGCTGATGTCAACATGATGACGTCTTACAAGTTTAATCTTTATATAAAAAGCTCTCATGGTCTTCTACAGTAACAGAATACCTAAATACAAACAAGCATATGACCATATACCTTCACAATCATGTCTATGATATTATTAGAATGTTCCTTAATCTCAATAACATTTTCACAAATACATTCCACAATTCCATTATACGAGTAGAACCTATAACATATAAAAAGGGCCTCAAATCAGCGTAGAACAGCTACTATTGCAATACGTATAGGTACTTGTACTAGTGATGTAAGGATAGTTTTCCGCAATAAGACCTCTCCAGTTGGGGTCCTTTTGTGCCACGACATGCTTGGTCGGCAGTTTTGATTAAACCAACTATTAGAATGAGAGCTCTAACTGCCCGTAATGACTGTCGATGATGTTAACATGTTATCATCTATCTTATTTATTGACATTAGCTTCCCTATTAATATGTCTATTATACATTAATATTATGTCCCTATTAATTTAATAAAATTACTTCGTTTCTTACGTAAATTACGAAAAATATATCATAAAAAGAAGACTTGTTAGGATACTCACTAAATATCCTACGTCAATATTTCCTATGTCAAGGTTCAATTAACACGTTACTGAACTAATATCTTTTAAAAAGCAAGAATATTATTTATCTTCTACGTGGGTGGTGTAAGTATGAAATGTACATAATTATTGTTTTACGCAGTGTTTGATTGCCTTAGTGTCTTCTAAAACCATCTATCGCCGCGTATCATTAGTGATAAAATGTGAAATGTGATTGCGGCAATAACGTTTTATTACCTTAGACCTAAGCCATAATGCCGGAAGGCTTAACAGTATGGTACCAAAGATCCTACATAACCTTTTGAATTTCTCATCTGAACTCCCCACTCAACTAACATTTTTCCACCCCAATAAACCTAACACTGAACATTAAATCAAGTTGTAAACTCAGATTAATTAGAAGAGGACGGAAACCTGTGCTCTTGTCAGATAATGACGCCTATGAATCAATTACACTCCAATAAGGAAATCCAAGTTTATGTTTAGAACCTCTGGCCCTTGCGAGAACATCACTGGTTTTTTTTATTCATAACATAACGAGGATGGGTTTAGGGTTATGAACGTTTTATTTCTCCCAAGAGTAATTCTTTCTACCTATATTGCTTTTGTGTATATTTGATAAGATTTTGATTTGAAGATAAAGCTTATATTTGTTTTTGAAAAAGCACCATGAGTAAATTCATCGCCACATTCGTTTTTGTTTGAAATGAAGGACATATCTACCTACTCTCCCATTATCACCAAGTCAAAATCTGATGAGATAATAATTGCTTAGCTTAGCTTACTAATTATAAAAAATAAAAGATATAGTAATTCGTAAGTATACGAGTATATTATGTTAAGTATATCTGCCTGTACAAAAACAGACAATAACACACATAATAAGTATATTGAACAAGAATCGGTGTTTTGTAAAGCACTGTATCTGTATGGTTTGACAAAGCTTTGCCGACAACCAGTAATTTCTGCTTATATGTACATAACGTGCTAGATGCAATTACTTCCTACAAAGTACAAAAAGCCTATAAAATATTCTTTGGAAGACATAGACAGATGAAGCATTCAGTATTTACTAACGCCTTGAAAACATCAATATTAAATTGATGACTGCCGTAAGTAAAACGGAAGAATTTATTATGTTTTATGTGTCACCCGGAAATATTACTTTTTGGAAATCACGTTTTATACTTAATTTTTTCTGAAGTTACTTTCGATTCATAGGCCTTTAAATTACTTAACTTATTACGGGCAAGTTTATTTTTATTGCGAGATAAGTTCCGCCTTACATCATGGAACCTTAAATTGTACCTACCTACTTATCGAAATATTTTTAGATTCATGTGGATACTTTACTAACTACGTACTTAGTTAGCACTTTCTGAAATTAAACCAAGAATAGAAACTAAACTAAAAAAAGGCATTGAGTATGATTTTGTGACAGTCCTATAAGTAAGTATATCCTAAATATGCAACTGGAGTCCAGTGGCATATTTTGATATCCTGAACATAATTACCAATAATAATAGGTATACCTACTTACCCCCATATCACCCTATATCCCCATTGCGATATGAATGTGAAACAAGACGGTAAAATGGAATAGGTAAGTTTATTTCTTTCTTACTTTTAAAAGTTTTATTCGTACTAGGTACTTATACTTATATATATATACTTAAATACTTCCAGAAAGTTTATTTTTATCGTCAACCATAATTATTAGATACATACGATTTTATTTAATCTAACTTTTGATGTGCCATTGCCAAGCCATGTAGAACATTAAATTATTAGTATGAGTACCTATTGATTACAAAGCTATCTCCTTCCTACAGTTTCATTTGGGTATCTAAGTAGGTACTTAAAATTTTACAGCTTCAAGATTACAAAAACTGAATTTAAGAAAGCCTACAAGGAAATGAATTTAAGTAAAATATATAAAACAATGTATTTGGAAATAATTTAAAATAATGTTAACGTAGCGCCTAAAGCGAGATGCGCACGGTAAATAAGTATAACGGTGCTTTTACAACCGGCGTACCGGTGCGCCTAGCTTCACTTCGGAACATTGCCAATTCCCATTGCTCAAGTCTAAACATTGGAATTTCTCACTGGTAACAACATCAATAGAACCACAATATATAACTATTCGTATGTCCTATTCATCACATTCTATTCAAACGCATTTACTACTGAAATTCAATTCGAATACAACCTTAATTCATTGCCAAATACGAATTATCCACGGCTTCTATGGCTGATTATATTCAGCGCTTTTTAATTATAAAATCCGATCCGAACATTGTATCCAGTTTTTGTTGATACAAGGCTAAACTGGCCTTCTCAAGTGTGCGTATAATGAACATAATACTCATATTTCACAGCAATAAATTTTAAATTACCTAGAATGTTATTATGTTATCGGCGTGACCCGGTGAAGCGTATCAAGTTAAGTGTATGAGCGGTTACTTACAATTTGTACCTAAAATAAAATATACGAGTACTTATACCTCATTCTCAATTTGTTTTCAAATGCTATCTTGTTCTAGGTTTAGAAGTGTGCCTAGATTTTGATAAATACTACAAATTCAATTAAATTACTATTTAAGGGTCAGATGCTAATAAAATAGAATATTTAAGTAAGTATTTACTTATTAATATTATTCAACAATTTGTGTAAATTATGTGTGTACATAACTGCACATAAATGTGTCAATGAAAAAAATATTTTTATAGTGAATTGATTCCCATTTTTCGATTTCCGATTTTTATTACATTCGAATTGCATTTATTAAATATACTTTGTAGTTTGTTTTATGTCTAATGAAATGTCTGAGAGTATGCATTAGCTTTTAGCATCCCACTACATGGCAAAGACCTCTTATTCACTCTGATGTTATCCTACTAATATTATAAAGGCGAAAGTTTGTATGTATGGATGTTTGTTACTCTTTCACGCAAAAACTACTGAATGGATTTTAATGAAACTTTACAATAATCTTGCTTATACATCAGAATAACACATAGGATACTTTTTATCCCAAAATTCCCACGGGAACGGGAACTACGCGGGTGAAGCCGCGGGGCGCTGCTAGTAAATACATAAATTGAAGAGGCAACGCTTAGGAAAGCTTAACTTTCAGCATGTCATCTGAAACCGTGTAGGAACAATAATAACACAATATTTCTTTGAAATAATCCAATGTTTATTTAAAACGTCATGATTAAAAGTAACAGCATCAAATTTGTTTCAAAAAATGAAAAAAGAAGTTAATGTATTTTATTCCACATAATATGTATAAGTAATGTAGTTAATAATTGTAATTTGCTTTATACAATATCTACTTGTTATCTAAAAAGATATATATCATACCTATAAAAGTTTACCGCTTAATTTGTAACAAGTCTGCATCAACTATCATTATATGAAGCTCAAAATAATGTTTGGACTATCCGTGCAGCCTTCGGTAGGTATCGCGACACAGCGACTGACCTCCGTATTAATGTTACAACTACGTTACTTACAATTAACGACAGTAACAAAGCTATGTAATGCATGTCCTAAAGTTATCTAATAGTGAGTAATAAAATCTAATAAACACTAGACCCAAGTGTAGCCCAAATGTTATTCGAGAATTTATAATGTCAAAACGTATAAACAACATGAAATTGTTAAAGCTTACTTTAAACATAATTATAATAATAATGTAACATGTGTACGCTGAATATAGAAAAGTGTTGGGACTCTGTAAAAGTGTGTAAAATTTCAACTAGTTTACTAAACCTACTATCAATAAACAATGTGTTCTTGTAATGTCAAACATTTTGTACTACGTTTCATGACAAAAATCATAATTATAATAATCCTTATAGTAACACAGTGATATTGGTTGGATTTAGCACCAAGAGACCATTACTAAAAGTAATGTGTGTATACTGCATGCGACATTATTGGACGTTGAAAATTAATTATCGATTTTCGTTTAATACGTTATAATAAAATAGTAATATGATTTATGTAGATTATAATAGGAAAATATTATATAGTAGATTGGGTATTCTAAATGAATAAAACCCTTTTATATTTTATGAAGTACCGTAATGGCCTCTTGACGTAATTAAATACAAGAAACTATAATTGGAAACCGTTTTAGTTATAAAATCTAGCTTCTAGCAATTTCCTCACACAAGCAACTATTGAGAAAATATTCCTACATCCACGCAAATGAAACACATACAAAATGTACTTAATTTAAATTAAACATGAACATTCTAAAATATTATTATTCAATTCATGTATAAAATACGTGCAACGACATATAAAATTCATTATTATAAAGTCTACATTAGTCAATTAAAATTATTGTTTAAATGAAACTGAGACCATGCAACCTGTACTTGACGCTATAGATTTGTTTTCATTATATTCCTTCGTTATTATTACCTAGCTACAAAAATAAAAATATACTTAGTATATTACAAAAAGTAAATAAAAATAAAAGCTCAGCAACACTGATTTTTAATACACCTAACACGATTTAAAAATAAATGAAAATACGTAAAAAATAACATTTATTATAGATCAGGAACACAGAGGTGGAATCCTGTAAATCTTAACAAAATTAATTTTTAATTAAACCATCTATTGGTGTATTTGTAATTACTTATTCTATTCAATTCCTATGCTATAATGAGGTGCAATTAAATGTCCGGATTAGTAAATAAGTGTCGCCGGAATATAATTCCGTAATGTATTGTATCGGAGTGCTATCACGATGTGTCACAACAATCACAACATGTCGCTGGAGACGCGCGCCGCCATCATGGACGCCCCGCGCCAGAATTATCAGTCGGTAACTCTTGGTCATCCTGGATTCACAAACATATATTAATAACGTACTCACCACTGTAATTTACAACAGTTTACATATACATTTAAATACTACATTTCCTATATAATCATCATGATATAAAACATCATAATAAAATATCTCGTAACATACGGAGGCCAATAAAGAAAAATAGTAATGTTTATTTATAAACTCATGGAGTTGTTTATTTCAACTCAATTGAATATATTTAAATAGTTGGTAAAGTATAGTGATTTGTTCAATTAGCGGAAATTAACCGTGTAGTAAAGATGTACTGACCGTAGTAGCATCGTCACGACTGAGACCGGCCCACTGGATGAAGGAAGGCAAGTCACGAGTCGGCAATTCAGCCGCCAACGCTTTGACGCGCAAGTTGCGATCGTCGGTCAATAATACCACCTCGCGCACGCGTCGCACGCACTTACACTCGCTTTCCTCGCCCACATTATCTGAAAGTATATATATCATCAAATACACTACACATACGCAATTTTTAAATAACAACAATTTTTAAAACAATTGCTCATCCAGTTATAAAAAACATCCAAACAATAACATAATAATGTAAGGTTTAAAATAAACGTTCGAATAATGGTTATAATTTCAATAAAATTGCATAGTTATGAGTAGTGTTTAAATTCTTTTTCGGTTCTAAGTAAATTGCAGTTATTTGAAAATGAAAAATATATGTTGTGCAAAATTGTTTTTGTTCTTGTTTGTTTAACTATTATTGAGTTGAGTACCGTATCCATTTTTATTCGAATGATACTCGTTTTCGTAATAGACAAAAAAAGACAATCGTTTTGCACACTGTTTTGAACACTTGTGTGCGGTAGGCGGGGACAGACGTAAATAATCAGTATCTATACCCGATGTAAACAATAAACATCTGTCCGTGTATTGTTTTGTTTCAATAGAGACAGACTTTTTACGCGTCTGGTCAATAGTAAACTATTGAGTCACGCTTCCGCATATTACAATATACGGATATACGATCATATTTAAAATTAAGAAGAGCAGTAATATTTTAATAAAATATTTTGTGCTCGATTGGGTTAAGTTTTTATTTTTTATGAATGTTTTGGTTGTAATATTCATTGACGTTAGAAAAAAAACACGAAACAGATTCTTATAGGTACTTAATTGATTTTTAAATTGAGTGACATCGGGTACTATTCAAATTTTTTGAGGGGCTGTTGGGGTATTCTACTTCCTTAAGTAGCCGTTACGGCGTCCTAATGGCCTGTTAATTGTCTAATAATAATGAATATGAGGGAAGGTGTTATGTCAGTTATATTGTTAGAGACCTGCGTCGGGCGGCGAGAGGTTGCGGTGCAGGTTGAGCGCGGTGGCGAGCACGCGGTCGTCGTTGGAGGGCTGCGGGTCGTCGCGCTCGGCCGTGAAGGCGCGCGACGCCAGCAGCGAGCCGCGCGCCGTGGCCAGCCGCACGCCGCCCGCGCCCGCGCCCGCCGGCCGCACGCCGCCCGCGCCCGCGCCCGCCGGCCGCACGCCGCCCGCGCCCGCGCCCGCCGGCCGCACGCCGCCCGCGCCCGCGCCCGCCGGCCGCACGCCGCCCGCGCCCGCGCCCGCCGGCCGCACGCCGCCCGCGCCCGCGCCCGCCGGCCGCACGCCGCCCGCGCCCGCGCCCGCCGGCCGCGCGCCGCCCGCGCCCGCGCCCGCCACCCAGCGCGCCGCGCGCAAAGCCCGCGGGCCCACGCGCGCGCACTTCGACAGGCCCTCCAGCTCGCTCATCACTGCAACACACACGCTCATCATCTTCTTGAAAATAACATTTATGACGTAGAAAGCAGACGGGTCACCCGATTCTGACCGTAATTGACTTCTGTTGCCCGTGGATACCTGCGTCTCATGACGAGGCACTAGCGCGGAAGAGCAACGGGAGGGGAGGTCAATAGACTGGACTGGCAATACCCATAAAGAACCAAAATTAGAGAGGAGTTATTGCTAGAATAAGTATTGTATAGTAACATTGCTTACCGACGAGAGGAACGGCCAGGACGTACGGCTGCGAGGGCGCGGCGACTACGGCTTGTAGCAAAGGCAAGTGATCGATGAAGCAGTTCGTATCGGGCACTAGCCACTTCGGTCGGACTTCTATCTCTAGACTCAGCGAGCCGCTGAGTAGTAACTCCTGCGAAAACAGAACAAATAATTATAAACCAATTCATAACTCAAATACTACTACGCCAAATATCTAAATTATTAGTTTGTTACCTGCATCCTCTGCCGCTGTCGCTCCAAGTTCGCCTTCCTGGTCTCGAGCTGTTCCTTCCGGCGCAGCAGGCGGCGCGTGGCGGCGTCGGTTCCCTCGGCCGCGACCTCCTTCCCCTCGCTGAGGCTGGACGGGCCGCTGCGGGACCCCGTGCCGCTGTCTTCGTCTTCGGAGTCCTCGGCCTTTAACACATTATAATAGTCATTAACAGTTTCACTTAGATTAAGATCGTGTGAAAAGTGATTATTTTACAGTTTATGTAAGATTAAGATACTATCTTATCATAAATCGTGACTTACCAGGTGTTGCAATGGCGGATGTAGGGGCTGCACGCGCTGGACCGCGCTGACGTACCGCGGCGGGGCTGCTGACGGGTACTCTAACCGCAAAACGGGAGGCTCCACACCTACTAGATATCTGAAAGCATAATAATGACGTTACGTCACTAACAACTAATATTACTTTCAGTAACATAAGGGGACTGATCGGCTTTTTGTTGTAACTGAACTGGTAAAAGACGTGCATCTCAAGCATGCAAAATGGACGCAATTAGGATGTCTAATTGAGAACGAAAAGGGGAAGAAGAGAGCGGAGAAGAGCCAGACACAATTATTAACAAGTGACTTTATTAACATTTATTGGTTCCTGTAATATTTTACAGGAACCAATAAATGTTCATACGGAAAGCAGCATTAAAAAGTCAAAAACAACGTACTCAGTTCCAAAGAATAGCAGTTTCCTTGTTCTTAGAGCGTGCTCAGCAGAGTGGTATGGCACGGCGGGCTCTGGTGCGACCCACGCCACGGCTGGCTCCATGTACATGAGCGGTGTGAACCCACCCAGTGTGCCGTCTTCGCCTAGCCGCACGCACATATACCCTGAATGAAACACCAACAAATAAATGAATGCTAGAATAATTTGGTTGATGTTAGTCATTTTTTCATATACTACTGCCGAATCAAATGGGATGAAATTACAGATATTCTTTATAACTAGATATACACATAGGATATCTTTAAATTCTTCAATTTTAAGGTATCTTCAAATGGCCTTTAGTTTTTTTTTTAAACTTTCAGTGGTCGAAATTCCCATTGGGAACTAAACATAAAAATCTATTGACGAAAATAGAAAAAGGCAAGACCGTTTAGACTTCGCCTATTTACATATAAAAATAGATATTCGAGACGAGTATTACATTAAACTTAGCCGTAAAGCCTGATTAGCATTTAGCTGAATCACAAGCTAAAAATAATACTAATGGCAAATACTTCTGAATCGTCCTCTTCGTATCTGTTACTTTTTTAAATGATTCTTTTGAACATGTAATTGCAATGTAATTCTATTAATGTATGTGTACAAAACAATGTGTGAGTCACTGTGTATCCGTACTTGTCGGACACGAATGTATACTTAGCACTTAATCGGGCACATTGAATTTGTATGAGGAGTCAACCGTTTGTAGCAATCCGTTTTGTTAGTCAATTGGTTCTGCGTAAGTCAGGTCGTGTATAAACATTTTGAGGAAGTAATTAGCTGATAAAATGTACTACAAAGAATTCCTAAACAATGTATTTTGATTTACAAGAATAGACATTGAAATAATGTAACTCTTATTTTAAACGATTCACTTGGCGGTTTTAGCAAAACAAATCTTGTACTTTTTGACAAAAGAAAACATGAAAAAACAATGTAGTTTACAAAAATAGTCTTTATGTTACAAATATTACTTACCATCTTTCCCTTCGTTTTCTAATTCTATCGTCTTCTCGTCCAGTGCTTCTAGCGTGTTCATGAGCTTAGCGAGCCAGTCCCATGGGTCATTTTCGGTTCTGAGTAACAAATTATTACATGTTAAATCGAAAAAAAAAACAAATTTTAATAATATTTGAAAAAGGTCCTTAATATTTATAGTCAATTTTATAATTTTAATAATAAGAATACGTCCTTACTCCATCACGAAGTTGTCAAATGGAGGTGGTGGGTTCCATACACTGCTGTGGCAAAGCATCCAGTCGGACCAGACCTGAAACATCAATAAAATAAATCATTACACAATAAACAACAAGAAACAACACCACGTCCGAGAGAACAAGCGATTCGTCAATATATCAATTTATTTACTAAAGAAAACATGTACGATATACATTATTCAGAAGTAAATAGTGGTAGTTCAACTACTACAAAAACAAGAGGCGTTAACCGACGTTGGTTTACAAAAACCGAAATAGTTCCTCGCATTCTATAAGCTTCTAAGTGTTCTAACATTTCAAATATTCTCAAAGCCCATGATATTCTGTATCCTTAGACCCATTATTATGATTAAATTCAAAACACACTATACTTCAGTAAAAAGTAAAATAACCCACAAGAACGAAGTAAAATGAAATATATTTACTAACATACAAACTTCAGTTTTTTATTAAATGCAGTCTATAAATAACCCATAAAACGTATTATTGTTCGGACCATCTTATTACGTACTTGCTTTTGTTTGAATGCTGAGACATGTTACACCTCTTTTTCTGTACATTTCTGTACGTTGTTAATAAGCTTGTAAATTGTTTTACACCGGTTATAGGTGTAAAAAGTAAAGAGGTTTTACAAGTCTGACATTATAAATGTTACATATACTCACAAGTGGATTGCATGGCATTACGGCTGCCGCGTTGTTGTCTATTTTCATATATATCCCACTGTTTTATTGTGTACTGGTCCAAAGTGTTTATAAATAACTAAGTGGAGTTAAAATGGCCCGATAAAGAGTACGCATAGCTGTTTTGTAAATCTTTATATTTACGATGTGTGTGTTCAAAAACCTTATCTATTTAAATTGCTTAACCGTTTTTTTTTTTTTTTGGGAGACCCATGTCCTAGTCCCCGTTTGGGAGAACTCGAGCCGTCGCTTCTGGATGTTTTATTAACATCATAGGTTACAGGTAGTTCTTAAAATAAAATATGATATTAAGGGCATATTTCACGACCTTCAAGTACATGTACTCATCAAGTAAAGATAGTTTTATCTCTTTCTTACTTTATATCAAGTGACAAAGACAAAACTAGGAAGATCTTTCAGGAGAGTTAGTACTATACAGCATGTCATAAAACGTTACCTTTATAGCTGGCAGTAAGAGCAACGCGTCCGCATGTTGTTGTGAGTGCGCTGCTTCGGGGAGCAGAGCGCAGCATCTCTCAAGCAGAGCGCCGAACATCAGAAGGGACACTCCGAGGGCGCAGTCCAACCACGCTGACCTCTCCCCATCCTTGTTACCATCTGACAATATATTAAATAACACTTTATTTCTATGCCACAAGTGGAATATCCACTTTTCAATCACATACCTATGTCCTAAGAAATTTTGCATTTATTTGGGTCATAATAATTTTGAATACCAAACGAAGCCTACAAGGTTGGAGAAGGAGTAAACTCTACTATCACTTGGGTATTTTTTAGGCTACCATACTTGTTTAACTAGGATTTTACGCTCATAGATTAAACTCAAATGTGACAACCACCCTGCACTGATCTAGTGGTCAGCCAAAGGCAAAATAAAGTAAGTAAATATGTACTAAAATATAGTAGGTAATATGTACTTTTTATTTAACGATCTTTCGCTTTTTAATCTTAAGTAACGTTTTTATGTATGCTACTATGATTAAATAAAATGGTAGAATTAACTGTCAATATGCGAACACAAACGCAGAAAATTACTTAATCAATATTTACATAGTAAATATTAATTGCAAACAAAAGTACATACATGGCTGTCCGATTCTCATAAATCAGTTGATCAGGAATAACCGGAACAGGCTACTGTTCAGTCAACACTCGCAGTGAGAAATACATACAATGAATTTATAATTAACTTCTGTGTTTATTGTCACTAGGACAGCCTAAGACATGGGACTACTTGTATCAGTAATGTTTGTTTTTATTCAATGGTAGATGTGATGACATAGGTAGTTCATATTCAATTGGCTACTGTATTTTAGATCCGGGAACTTTGTAACGAGTGGTACTGTAAAAGAGCTACTAGATACTATCTCAAGATCTAAACCTTTCATTATCCGCATATCACAAAGTCTAAGTAGCGTGTATGGTAACCGGATTGAACAAGAATTGTGGGATAGTGATATTATAGAGACATGTCGCTCACTCGTCCGATCATACATAGGCTACCGGTCTTAGCGAGCAGGTTCCGTTAAAAATAGACACGACATTCTAAAAATACACAGCACGGATTGCACCTGCAAATGATACTGCCACAAAGAAAACAATATTACAACAATAAATTTAAGGTGGCTCTTAAATCAGCGCATGAGGAAAGTGTGTGTGATAATGATAACTGTCCATAATATTTATTTTTAAGGTAATAAATTGATCTCTTCCTCGAAATTCAGACCCACCACATTTCTGGAATACCGGTGGGGTACGATGACGCACACAAAACATTCATATCTTGTAAATCTTTCCTGGAAAACAGCGTAAAATATTTTTATGCAAAAGGGCAGGCCAAACGATGTAATTAAGGGTCGCATGGACCGTAATTTTTCTATAATAATTCAAAACATCATTACAAGTAATGGCGTAAAAGTGCGGTCGTCTCAACGGCGATGGTCGTCAGCGAGTCAGTTTGTTGAACCTGTCTCCATCAAATGTGTGCATTTGTGTGAAGCGCGGGGAACAGTAGGGCGGGGAAGGGACACCGGTGCATCAACCTCCGATAACTTGTAATTTGTAATTACAAACCTTCACTGCGCCCGGACGGAGCCACGGGAAATAGCCACACTTACAGCCTCACGTTATGTATTAATTTTGTAAATTGAATACGTGGGCGCTATATATTTTATTTTATTTATTTATAATACTTTTGTACATAAAAATCTCTTAAATTTAGTACATGGCGGGCTTAATACTAGGATAGTATTTTTTATTTTACGTAATATTTATAAAACAAAATAACTGTGAATTCTTAAGTTTAGTATCCACATAAACGACATTAACGACAATAGTTGTTTATTACGGATCGCGTTCAGAGTTGTAAAATATAATGGAACTCAGACGTGAACTCGTTAATTGCATTTGAACAAATGTTCATACCATTTAAATTATAATTTTACTATGGGTATGTTAAATAAAGAAATTTATTACAGTTTTATACTTATTCTAAATTGAATATGCAATGTCTATACACATTCCATTAATTTATGCGTAACATACACTTTATTAATTTATTTATAAATAGAATAAATACAATTCTGAATATTAATACATGTAATTGAATAATATTATCTCAGTTTAATTGTTTTAAAAATAATTTTTGTTTATTAATTTATTATAGCTATTAAAATTTCTATGTTTATATTGAAATATTATAATAGTACTATTAAAAATAACATAAAAACTTAAATTGTATCATAAAATTTGTATTCGGGTATGGTGAGTTATTAAATTAACGTAACTGTATCGATTTTAACGATTTGGAATGTGAACCGTTATAATCAGGGTCATATAAAATGCACTGTTTTAATGACGACAACTTCAATTTCAGTTTATTATCAAACAATTATGTAAATCGTGATGAAATAAATAACCATCCAATGTCGTAAAAATATATTAATTGAACGAAGTGTACTCGTATGTTGAGTTGCATATTGCAGAGAGTAATAAAATATTTTGAAGATACACTTTGCTTTATAGATAGTCGTAGTAAAATTTTTATTAAAATATTGTGCGTTACATTACTATTTATTTATGTCTCGTATGCTTTACATGGCACCATAAACGCTCAAGATTTTCCTATTATGTACTGTAATTGTATGAATATTAGTTGTTTTTGGAAAATCGTACAGAACATTTTCTCTCTTACCTGAGTAAGAGAGAAAATGTTGTATACGATTGATTGAACCTGAGTCTGAACTCAGGTTAAGTGCAGCAGTGAAAAAATACAGTTTAATGAACATAAAATATTTATACCTGAGTACAAAAAGGCCTTCCGATATTAAAGTATATTAAATTGCAATTTTGTTTATTAAGACCCTTCCCTTTATTTTGCGGTGCCTGTGTGTAGTTCGTGTTTCAAAGTAATTATGTAAGTAATGATTTAATTTCCACTAATTTGATTTAAATAATTGATTCAATATGTATTACAATGTATGTATCCCCAAATTGACCGAGAGGTATCAATCTAAAGCATGCACAAAAGACCCAAATTAGAGAAGACTAATTGAGGAAAACAATCGTATCACTCTTTGGGTTGTGAAGGTCAGATGATAGTCGATTCACGTAAAATACTGACATTTCCCCAAATCTAAAACCTAAAACTGAACCTCTAGCCGACTCCGATTAGACATGGGTAATGGAATTGGGGTCGGCCCATTTGGACACGATATAAAGGTTCAGAAGAATTTCGGAAACAGCCCACTTACCAGTAAACCCATCTAAACAAAGCATGAAACCTTACCTTTGTTAGAGACCACAGTGGTCTCGACTGCGAACATGTTGAGCGCCGTGAGCTGCAGCAGTCGCGCGGCCGGAGTGGGCAGCGGCTGGCGGTGGAGCAGTGCGCGGAACTGACGTAGCATCTGACTCGCGCACTCGTGGAATGTCTCCATGCTAATGTAACACAGGATTTCATTATATGTATTACTTACTAGAAATTATATTTCATTGCGTATTTTATGGACATTGAACAATATAAGTACATGTATGCTAGTTCAATAGCTCTAACTTCACTGGCTAGGCTAGTGATTTCACCATAGAAATCAATGAGAGATTGTCATGTGAAAACGGTATATGTCAGACTTTATAAAAAGTATATATTATATTAACCAATAGATTATCGTATACATTTCTCTAGACCAAAACTAAATCTACGAAATACAAGTCTACGAAAGTCGGGTAACATTCAATAGGTATTTCAAATTCTTTATTAGGGCGGCTCTACATTAGTGCCGTGAATTCGCGTCTTAAATTCTCGCAGTAAAGTGCGACTCTACAAACGCGAACTCCTCGAAACCCACCTTTACTCAACTTAACGGCACTAATGTTGAGACGAACAACCTTAGTTGAAACATATTTTAAGTAGAGTATCTAATACATAAAATTCTTGTGTCACAGTTTTCGTTGCCATACTCCTCCGAAACGGCTTGACCGATTCTCATGAAATTTTGTGAGCATATTCAGTAGGTCTGAGAATCGGCCAACATCTATTTTTCATCCTGAAATTCCCACGGGAACGGGAACTACGCGTGTGAAACCGCGGGGTGCAGCTAGTTATCATATATTAACATTTTACATAAAACTTACCCGATTTTGGTGATCAATTTGCCGTGAACATGTAAGTAACTTGTAATGAATGTTTTATTCAACTGAAACAATGAAAAACTTATATTGTAAAAAAAATATTTGGCAAAGAGAAATAAAATTTATATGAATGTAACTAGCTAATCAGCCTCTCTTACAAAATACGTAGCTAATCAGCGAGTCTTTAAAAATAAGTCGACAATTAATAAGCTTTTATGCAAGCTTCATACATTCACTCATTTCACTTTTGCAATTACAAGTTTTTTTATTTTATTTATTAAGGCATCGCAAACAACACACACAAATAAAAATTACAAAAATATTACTTAAGGTGTATGTTCTGGTGTGTGTGCCAATTACAGGCATGCACAACACTCATTCAATAAAATAATGAGACAGACAATTTAAAAACAAAACAAACATATAAGGAAAAACACAATTATACATGAATAAAAAAACAATTTCAGCTTAAGATTAATGAGACAAAAAAAAGTAATAATATAAGTATCTACTGGTTTATTATACGTTTAAATTTACTGAGATTATCTCTAAATATATGGATATCAGGTATCTTTTTTGATATTAAGTTATAGCTACTGCATATTCTTAATAGTGGGGAATTTTGACCAAATTTAGTATAGCAATGAGGTAAATGAAACAGTTTGTTTATGGGTTTTCTGGGCATATTGTACGGCACGGATATAGATATATTATTGGTTAAATCTTCGCATTTAATCTTACTGTTCATTATTATAAATAAAATAATTAGATCATTAGTGGAACAATGGTCTCGCAGAGATCTCGTTTTAAAGAATTTGAGTTGTTGTATGGACAGGACATCTGAGTGAGATCCCCGACGAAGTAAAGGCAAGATATCTGGTTAAGTTGCGCTGTATGCTCTCAATTCTTTGAGAGTCAACGGCATACTGAGGGTTCCACACAACGCTGGAGAACTCTAATGAGTTGACTGCGAACTAATGAGTTGTATAATATTATTTGGGCAAATTTAAATCCTTTTGTATACCTTTTAATGAAACCTAACATTTTGGCTGATTTCTTTACGCTTTACTTTGCGATTTGAAATTAAGTTTGTTATCAATCAATACGCCTAAATCTCTAATTTCACTAACTTTTGTTAAAATAGTAGTAGTGGTTTGTTAAAGTTAGTCAATTACCTCAACGGACGACATTGCAAGAAGTTGTTCGTCAGCTAAATCCTGCCTAAGTGTAGTGGTTCTAAGTCCTCCCGGCCGTACCCAAACTTCCCTTCGATTCCCTTGAACGGTCGGTTTTTCTGCCTCATTTTTAGTAGCCAATCCACTTTCGGCGATTTTAGCCTCTAAAGCTGCTCGTCGCTTTCGTTCAGCCGCTTCGTACTAGTAAAAATAAAAACAACCTGAAATATTTATATCCAAGAAAATGTAGAAAACTAAGTTGTTGTTGTTGAAATACCTTTTTTCTGTTTTCTTCAAAAAGTGACAATAAACTTTCTCTCGCCGAATGAAACGGATTCGACGACATTAAACTTCTCATGTAATAATACACTGCATCGAGTTTTCTCCTCTGAAAACAAGTAAGTATAAACGAATTGACAAAATATTACGATTTACTTATTGAATTATCGTGACATGTTTTCGAATAATAATATACTTACAGCATATATTGCTAATATGGCTAACTGATTATATGGCCGTCCATTCTTAGGATTAATTTGTTGAGCTTTTGTATACCAATATTTACTCTTAGCGTAATTATTTGTCTCGTTAACTTGTTCCTTATACCTCGCTAAATCACCCAAAAACACATACAACTTTTGTACTGAGATCAAAGCTAAACCGACGTAACCCATACCCTTCGGTGGCAAGACGTGATCATTGATATAATCTTCTGTATTGAACTTATACGTTTTTTCCAACAACTGCACTAAACTTTCGAAAAATATGTTTCCTTCCTCTATTATAGTGTTGATCAGCTTCACAACTTTCGTTTTGTCTTCCGGTGAAATATGAGTAAAACTCTTTCTAAGGACTTCAATGAAATTGTAATATAATATTTTCCAAAAATGATGTTCTATGTTATCTGACTGACAATACTTCAGATCTAACATCAGGAGCTTCTGTAGCGCATTCTGTAGAAATAATCTGAAACAAAAAATATACTTCAAACAACATTCTTAACAAATTTGGCAAAAGAGATAAGAAGAACAGACTACACGGGACATTTTGCGCGGTTGAAAATGTACCAGAATGTGTTTTTGAGTCTTTTGGTAGGTAGGCGTAAAAGGGTCGACTACAACGTTACGCGACGCAGCCGACATCACGTGACTATCTAGTCACACCCTCGCATGTTCGCGCCGGATGACGTCGGGCGGTCCACATACCTGGTGTGGGCGAGGTCGGGCCAGTGGTCGGCGAGCGCGGCGGGCCCCTGCAGCGCGTGCGTCTGCAGGATGACGTCGGGCGGGCCACATACCTGGTGTGGGCGAGGTCGGGCCAGTGGTCGGCGAGCGCGGCGGGCCCCTGCAGCGCGTGCGTCTGCAGGATGACGTCGGGCGGGCCACATACCTGGTGTGGGCGAGGTCGGGCCAGTGGTCGGCGAGCGCGGCGGGCCCCTGCAGCGCGTGCGTCTGCAGGATGACGTCGGGCGGGCCACATACCTGGTGTGGGCGAGGTCGGGCCAGTGGTCGGCGAGCGCGGCGGGCCCCTGCAGCGCGTGCGTCTGCAGGATGACGTCGGGCGGGCCACATACCTGGTGTGGGCGAGGTCGGGCCAGTGGTCGGCGAGCGCGGCGGGCCCCTGCAGCGCGTGCGTCTGCAGGATGACGTCGGGCGGGCCACATACCTGGTGTGGGCGAGGTCGGGCCAGTGGTCGGCGAGCGCGGCGGGCCCCTGCAGCGCGTGCGTCTGCAGGATGACGTCGGGCGGGCCACATACCTGGTGTGGGCGAGGTCGGGCCAGTGGTCGGCGAGCGCGGCGGGCCCCTGCAGCGCGTGCGTCTGCAGGATGACGTCGGGCGGGCCACATACCTGGTGTGGGCGAGGTCGGGCCAGTGGTCGGCGAGCGCGGCGGGCCCCTGCAGCGCGTGCGTCTGCAGGATGACGTCGGGCGGGCCACATACCTGGTGTGGGCGAGGTCGGGCCAGTGGTCGGCGAGCGCGGCGGGCCCCTGCAGCGCGTGCGTCTGCAGGATGACGTCGGGCGGGCCACATACCTGGTGTGGGCGAGGTCGGGCCAGTGGTCGGCGAGCGCGGCGGGCCCCTGCAGCGCGTGCGTCTGCAGGATGACGTCGGGCGGGCCACATACCTGGTGTGGGCGAGGTCGGGCCAGTGGTCGGCGAGCGCGGCGGGCCCCTGCAGCGCGTGCGTCTGCAGGATGACGTCGGGCGGGCCACATACCTGGTGTGGGCGAGGTCGGGCCAGTGGTCGGCGAGCGCGGCGGGCCCCTGCAGCGCGTGCGTCTGCAGGATGACGTCGGGCGGGCCACATACCTGGTGTGGGCGAGGTCGGGCCAGTGGTCGGCGAGCGCGGCGGGCCCCTGCAGCGCGTGCGTCTGCAGGATGACGTCGGGCGGGCCACATACCTGGTGTGGGCGAGGTCGGGCCAGTGGTCGGCGAGCGCGGCGGGCCCCTGCAGCGCGTGCGTCTGCAGGATGACGTCGGGCGGGCCACATACCTGGTGTGGGCGAGGTCGGGCCAGTGGTCGGCGAGCGCGGCGGGCCCCTGCAGCGCGTGCGTCTGCAGGATGACGTCGGGCGGGCCACATACCTGGTGTGGGCGAGGTCGGGCCAGTGGTCGGCGAGCGCGGCGGGCCCCTGCAGCGCGTGCGTCTGCAGGATGACGTCGGGCGGGCCACATACCTGGTGTGGGCGAGGTCGGGCCAGTGGTCGGCGAGCGCGGCGGGCCCCTGCAGCGCGTGCGTCTGCAGGATGACGTCGGGCGGGCCACATACCTGGTGTGGGCGAGGTCGGGCCAGTGGTCGGCGAGCGCGGCGGGCCCCTGCAGCGCGTGCGTCTGCAGGATGACGTCGGGCGGGCCACATACCTGGTGTGGGCGAGGTCGGGCCAGTGGTCGGCGAGCGCGGCGGGCCCCTGCAGCGCGTGCGTCTGCAGGATGACGTCGGGCGGGCCACATACCTGGTGTGGGCGAGGTCGGGCCAGTGGTCGGCGAGCGCGGCGGGCCCCTGCAGCGCGTGCGTCTGCAGGATGACGTCGGGCGGGCCACATACCTGGTGTGGGCGAGGTCGGGCCAGTGGTCGGCGAGCGCGGCGGGCCCCTGCAGCGCGTGCGTCTGCAGGATGACGTCGGGCGGGCCACATACCTGGTGTGGGCGAGGTCGGGCCAGTGGTCGGCGAGCGCGGCGGGCCCCTGCAGCGCGTGCGTCTGCAGGATGACGTCGGCGCGGTCCACCTCCTGCAGCAGCGCGCGGTGCCGCGCCGCGCGCGCCGCGTCCACCACCTCGGGCGCCACGCGTAGTCCCGCCTCGCGGCACGCTACACGCACAACAAACACGATTATGTATCATAGCCTTGGTTGACGTGACTGATAGGATTCTTAGAACTGATTGATGTGGTAGCTGCGTCCACACCGCACGATCCAACGCGTTCCGATCGCGATCCGATAGATGCGCGCGGTATGGACGCCGGACGGCATGGAGCGCGCGCGGCCCATACAACGCCACCCGCAACATTTGGATCGCGCTCCATACGCGCACGATCAGAGCGCGGTGGATCTCACGGTTTTTACATAGAATTTTGAGTACAATGCACTTACATTGTTCCATCCGTATATCGACTTTATTCGGGCTGGTCTGAACAATGATAGGTTTCGACGGATTATGGTGATCATACAGAGTTTTCTGGGTCTCGACTGATGGTCCTCGACTGAAACAATTGAAATACAGTATGTTTATCATTTTCATAAATTTTAATAAATTCACTTTTATAATAAAGGTCAATGATACCGACTCACCCCAAATCTTTTTGTAGATGCGATATCGAACTCTGCGGAAGCATTATTATACCGGGATGAGACGTACTAGATTCGGACGTCGATTTCTCTGACAGAACACTGTTTAATTTATTACGTTGATGAGCCGCATCTTGCCTGTTGAAAACATTTTTAAATTTATTCACCACTTGATATTAACTGAAAACCCATCGCAGGCAACAACTTAGCAAATCAAGCGTAGTCGTCTAACAATATCGAGCACAAAACTAACTTGTTATCATAGGAGTTGATCTTTTTCGACTCGAGTATTTCCTCGCGCCAGTTGAGCGGCGCGTGCGCGTGGCCGGGCGTGTGCGTGTGCGCGTGCGTGTGTGTGGGCGCGGGCACGTGTTGCGGCGCGTGCGGGTGCGCGGGCGCGGGGTCGGCGGGGCGCGCGCGGCGCCGGCCGGAGCGCTTGCGCGCGCGGCGCGGGGCGGCGGGCGCGGGCGCGGGCTCGCCAGCCGCGCCGGGCGCGGGGGACGCGCGGCTGCGTTCCGCGCTCGGGGCCCGACCGCTGGCCCATGACCCGTTACTTTTTTTCTGAAATAAATATGATTCAATAAAATCTAATATGATACTCAGATATAGTGATCACATGATAGTTAATGCGAAAACACGCTAAGCTTAAGACCGTGGCCCCTGTCTACGGTACGGCGCCGCGCCGCGCCTCGGCACACCGTGCGCGGCGTCACGACCGGTGACAACCATCATTTTTTTTTTATCCAGTCCTCCTTTGACTTGTCCCAGAGAACGGGACGTGCTTCACTAGGCAAATCTTATATAAGTATAAGTCTGCCATTTTATATAAATAACAATAACACGTGCGTATTATGCAACAGCAAAACACAAACTAGCGAACGGTGCGCTGGCACGGCACGACGTGCACGGAGCGGGCGCCGCACGTTCTGCCGCTGGGGGCGCCGCGCCGTGCCGTCCCACGGCGGCCAGCGGCGCACCGTGGACATGGGGCCAGGACCTAAGCCGAGGTTCTTATTGTCAGAAAAGTGGTGAAACCATATAATAGCAGTTAACAGTACATAAATAAAAATTACACAACTATTTATTTCACTATATGTACTATAAAACATAAATTTTGTATTTTTATGAATAAAATATTGACTACAATATTTGAAATTATTCATTCAATATATGGATTTGGTTTTTACAGTTATAAATATCCTAATTTTAATTTGTCTTGTAATATCAATGTGGTGGTGTATATTTAGCTATTCCTATGTATCCTTTACCTGGTTAGTGGAAAGCCAAGCTGCAGATTTGCTGACAGCCGATGGTGCTCTGAAGCCATCATTGTCTCTAGGACTAACCGCTCTATTAGTGGAAGTATCTCTGCTGTTACATTGCGAAACTATACGCCTGCAATATAATTTTAAAATAAAAAAAATTGCACCAATATCACAATTTTTTTCTAACAATTTAAAGATATCTTACCCATCTGTGCTTTGTTCTCTACTGTAAGATCGCAGAGACCGCCATCGATCTAAATCATCTCTGCTATTACCTATTGTAGATGATCGATTGCTTCTATGGCTGTCTCTTCTCTCCCTATTCCTTAGGTTCAAAGAAATAGGTTCGTATGGAATGCTAACATTACTATCTTTCCTGTTTCTCTCATAGTCAGTTTGAATACTAGTTGTACTGTCCTTTCTGTTGCGCTCATTTTTCTTCTCCATATTTTTCATACTTCTACTGGAACTTCTGTAAATATTTGATACCTACATTGTAAAGCAATAAAATAAAAAGAATAACTTATTTAACAGAAAAGTATTTTTATACGGGGATAAAATTATGCTAAAAACCGTCCCCTTGAATCACTTTTTCTATTAAAAGAAACCACATCAAAATCCGTTACGTAGTTTTGAAGATATAAGCATATATAGGGACAGACAGATGCAGAAGCGGAAGTGATTAACTCTAGTTTACGTTTTATTCAACTTAACAAATCTCCATAAGACAAGAACTATAAACTACTGAATTACATTATTACCTTCTGTCCTTTCTTCTTGATCTAGCACTCCTTTTAGATTCTCTGTGCTCTATTGGTTTTATTTCTTCCGATACAGATGGCTTTTTATTTTGAGAAAAACTTATAGTTGAATCACATAAATCATCTAACTTTATGTTTTTTTCTACTTCTTCTGTCCAGTCCTTTAAGAAAATAAAGTTAGTAAGATATTTTTTAAATTAAGTAACTACAGAATATTTCCAATGCTTTTATGATGACGATGATCATGTAACTGAGTTAGTTGAGTTATATTATAATTGAAGAGAACTGATTTCCAGCTTTGACAATGATTAAACAGACAACTAAATAAAGGTTTGACGATTGGGTAACAAAATTTGAATAGAGCAGTCTATAACATATATCTAAAGATAAAGAGTATATAGAGAGTATACTACAACCTACCCTGGCAAGATAAAAGAAACAAATAAAATAAGACTTGTTTATATTTATGGTTTCATAAGAATTATGATAAAAATAAATCAGTCTTGTTACTTATTTAATATAAGTAAATGCATATTATTTAGTTTTCTAGAATATTCTTTAAGTAAATAATTAATACTTTGGTTACTAATAGCTCTGTAATAATAAATTAAATAAATACAAATTTAGGACATACCAAATTAGTAACATCTAAAAGTGTTGACGAAATCTGTGAATTTGTTTCACTGTCATGATCGTTGTCCGATTCCTGTTTCTGTGACTCATTCGGGGCACTAGAATTTGTATTTGTTTTCGTGCTTATTCCATTGAGAGATACTAAAAATGTACAATAACAAATCATTATCAAAGAAAAATAACTGTTTATTTTACCAACTTCAAAATGATGGCCTTTAATTTAACTTAATATTTGTAAAGAATTAAATACCACCACATAGTTGGGAAATGTTGTATATTAAGGATATTAAGTAAGTTTTCCATTTTCCATGATGTTGGAAGAAGAAAGAATTATCTTATGATACATATGAATGTTGGTATAATAATTGATTAAATTTAAATTACATGTAAAGCTAAACTACATGATAAGGAATCTTACCACTGTCACTTATTTCCTTTTGACTTTCAATACTGCTTGCCATTGTATCAGATTTTTCTGTAACATGTAAGTTTTCTGCCGAATTTCCATCATATAAATTCATGTAAGAACTGCTAGGTGTAGACTTTCTAGAATTCTGTATTTCATAATTTTTTAAATATGTATTCATAAACTTTTCTTTATCAAATGAATCATGCTCACGCAAGCGGCCCCTGCCTCTGGATGGCAATGTCTGAGACCAATTTGGACTAGGATTGCAGTACTGGTCTTGTGTCGATGAAGGTGGTATAGATGGATTAGACATGTGTTTATCTCTGTGCACTTGATCCATATTTTCAGCACTATAGTAACCAGATTGCTCTAAATATTGTTTCCTGAATCTAGGAGGTAAATTGTCTAAGTTTATCATATATTTGGGTCTAGAATTGTCTGATGTGTACCCTGCTGAGTTCCTTCTACCTGATGGAGGTTTACCCCCTGACCCTGACATGTGTCGTCCAGCTGAAGTCTCCATACTTCTGCTGTCTCTATTTCTATCTAATGAATGTTGCTCCTTTGCTTGATGAGCTGGAGACATGGACCTAGTTTCTGAAGTTTGTCTATAATGTCTGTTAAAGTTCACATCATTGTTTGAATCTTTACCGGTTGATTTCTGATAATTTTTGTCTCTTCGTGACACTCCTCTACCATAATTACTTGAGGTGTTATTGTATACAAGCTTTTCATTGTTCGGCATTCTCCTTCCGCTGTATTGACTAGAATTATCAGTTCTCAAAGAACTTCTCGATTGTTTGTCATTTTCAGAGGAGTACTCATTTGACTTCACAACATAAAGTTGTTGCTCTGGCTTCTTTTGACGCATATTACCAGTAACTTGATCTCTGTTTACGTCATTAACCTCACTAACAAAGTTTTGTGATCCATAATGATTTTGATGTTTCTCTTTTCTATGATAATCCACGTTTTGTGTATCCATTTTTGAATCAAAACCATAGCACGATCTTCTTAATGGACCACTACCAGGTTTGTAGAACTTTTGTTGAGGTTTATTTCTTTTAAATTCTTTGCACTCATCATCCATATCAAAATAACAATACAATCATATAGCCACTACGACAAAAACATCATGAAAATACATACATATGCAAAGAAATATTACAATAAAAGGTTATTAACGAACTGGTCACAGGATCTTTTTGTTAAAATTAAAATTTAATTTATGAAAGATCATTCTAATTCGTAAAAATTAAATTGTAACTATCAGCACAAAAACATGTAAATTCACAAAATAAAGATATCTTTACATTTATACTTTATTTTCGATTCTCTCAATCAAATCAACCTACCCAGAATATCGCTCGCTTCATTCAATTCAATACAATTTTTTAGTTTGCTTGTTTGCATTGACATATAACATGGACATCGCATGTTTGACTATAGAAAAAATAGTTATAGAAGTATGAGGCTTATCGACGCCAAAGTTATAAAAATATAGCCGTCTCTTTTTAACGTTCATAATTTTGCGTAAGGGAAAAAGGACAACAGTATTTCTGACAGTTACTATAATAGCCATCTGTCATTCTTAGTCTCATTGAAATACCTACTCGTGGCCATATTCGCCATATTATTTTCTAGCTATAACAAAAGGATTTACAACTTACTTAGTGATGGGCAATGAAACATCGTGACCACAGACTATAAACTATCGATATTTTAAATAAAACGTTATTTAAACACTTATTCAAGTACGTTTTAATTTTGGTGTTTATTTTTATTTCATAAACTTTATTTACATTTTGTGCATATATGATCTTAAATAATAGTGAGTAAGTATATAAAGTCCAATTTTCAGATTCTCATGTAGTATACCATAAGAAACCATGGATTTGAGGTTTGCTCTTGAGAATATCTGTATTCATATTGAAATATTCGTTTAATTGAATGCCTAACGTTTGTAATTAAATAAAACCCAATTAAATGTTACATCAGTATCGATTATAGTACGAAACGTCGATAATTTCTATCGTCATTTTTATATCCCGGCAACTAGAGTATAATGAATAAAAGTTTGATATATAGGGTGGCCCAAATAAAACAGTCAGTGGGGGGAAGTATAAAACTATAAGAGATACAAAGATTTGTTCTTAGGAACCATGTCATCCATTTTAGTTAAAATGAAAATTGCATTCAAAGATTTAGAAAAATACTATAACTCACTAAAGGAATCGAACCCGGAAGTTTTGAAAAAAATATTTTTAATTATTTGTAACTAGAACGAACGGCCGTATATACAAACTATTGCATTTTGTATCTTGAAATGGTGAATTTGTGTTGAAATGGGATATTAACTGGGAAGGAACTTTAATGATGTCTTGGCGAGTTTTGTACCAAACTATTTCATTTAAAAACAATGCATTTTAATGAATTTAGATATGATGTTTCTTAGTAACATTTACTTACTGCTAAAGATGTACACAATCCATTTCTAGTTTAAAATAATGAACATTAAATTTTTAAAAATTTCCGGGTTCGATTCTCAAAGAGAGTAATAGTTTTTTTTTCTAAATCTATGAATGCACTTTTTTTTTACTAAAATCGAGGACATGGATCCTAAAAACAAATCTTTGTATATCTTATAGTTTTATACTTCCCCTTACTGAGCGTTCTATTTGGGCCACTCTGTATGTCACAATGATCAAGCTATATTTTACAAACTATCTATAATGTTCTTTTACAGTAAGACCTATTTATAAAACTTAAAATTAATCAAAGTAAGAAAACATACTTACAATCTATTATCGATGTTATTTTTCAGACATATCGATAGGGACTGCACTATTAGCCGCCATTTTTCGCTCTCAGTGAAGTATAGGTATACACGTTTTTTTCGTAGGTATGCCCATTGACATATAACATGGACGGGGCATACCTACGAAAAAAACGTGTATACCTATACTTCACTGAGAGCGAAAAATGGCGGCTAATAGTGCAGTCCCTATCGATATGTCTGAAAAATAACATCGATAATAGATTGTAAGTATGTTTTCTTACTTTGATTAATTTTAAGTTTTATAAATAGGTCTTACTGTAAAAGAACATTATAGATAGTTTGTAAAATATAGCTTGATCATTGTGACATACAGAGTGGCCCAAATAGAACGCTCAGTAAGGGGAAGTATAAAACTATAAGATATACAAAGATTTGTTTTTAGGATCCATGTCCTCGATTTTAGTAAAAAAAAAGTGCATTCATAGATTTAGAAAAAAAAACTATTACTCTCTTTGAGAATCGAACCCGGAAATTTTTAAAAATTTAATGTTCATTATTTTAAACTAGAAATGGATTGTGTACATCTTTAGCAGTAAGTAAATGTTACTAAGAAACATCATATCTAAATTCATTAAAATGCATTGTTTTTAAATGAAATAGTTTGGTACAAAACTCGCCAAGACATCATTAAAGTTCCTTCCCAGTTAATATCCCATTTCAACACAAATTCACCATTTCAAGATACAAAATGCAATAGTTTGTATATACGGCCGTTCGTTCTAGTTACAAATAATTAAAAATATTTTTTTCAAAACTTCCGGGTTCGATTCCTTTAGTGAGTTATAGTATTTTTCTAAATCTTTGAATGCAATTTTCATTTTAACTAAAATGGATGACATGGTTCCTAAGAACAAATCTTTGTATCTCTTATAGTTTTATACTTCCCCCCACTGACTGTTTTATTTGGGCCACCCTATATATCAAACTTTTATTCATTATACTCTAGTTGCCGGGATATAAAAATGACGATAGAAATTATCGACGTTTCGTACTATAATCGATACTGATGTAACATTTAATTGGGTTTTATTTAATTACAAACGTTAGGCATTCAATTAAACGAATATTTCAATATGAATACAGATATTCTCAAGAGCAAACCTCAAATCCATGGTTTCTTATGGTATACTACATGAGAATCTGAAAATTGGACTTTATATACTTACTCACTATTATTTAAGATCATATATGCACAAAATGTAAATAAAGTTTATGAAATAAAAATAAACACCAAAATTAAAACGTACTTGAATAAGTGTTTAAATAACGTTTTATTTAAAATATCGATAGTTTATAGTCTGTGGTCACGATGTTTCATTGCCCATCACTAAGTAAGTTGTAAATCCTTTTGTTATAGCTAGAAAATAATATGGCGAATATGGCCACGAGTAGGTATTTCAATGAGACTAAGAATGACAGATGGCTATTATAGTAACTGTCAGAAATACTGTTGTCCTTTTTCCCTTACGCAAAATTATGAACGTTAAAAAGAGACGGCTATATTTTTATAACTTTGGCGTCGATAAGCCTCATACTTCTATAACTATTTTTTCTATAGTCAAACATGCGATGTCCATGTTATATGTCAATGGGTATGCCCCGTCCATGTTATATGTCAATGGCTTGTTTGTCTTGTCTTGTAAACTGTCATCGTAAAATCCTGCCTGTTTGATGTTTGATTTGTTTGATGTGAATCAAACAATGAATCAAACGAACAGCAAATAATATTATGTTGAATAATAGAAAATATTTACACACAATAAACAAAAGCTGATATAAAATATAATATAAAAATATATATATACAGGGTGGCCCAAATAGAACTTAAAGAACAGTCATAAAGAACGGTCAGTGGGGAGGAACATGAAGCATTTATCATTTATTATTTTTAGGTAAATCCGAGATTAAACATAAATTATTCCAGGAAATAATCTATTCTATCTAGACTATTCTCCTATGGGCAGGAAAGTGAGCAGGGAAGTGGGCAGGGACGTGGTATAAAAGGGTCACTCGCGCTGTCACTCGTCATGCCGCTGCAGTCCCTTGGTAAGTGAGGACTGAGTGAAATAGGGTATATGTTCTCTCTCGCTCGCTCTCCTTTGACTTCCGCACGAAAAACCGACATAAGCAGCGGCACAACGAGTGGCAGCGCGAGTGACCCTTTTACACCACATCCCTGCCCACTTCCTTGATCACTTCCCTGCCCATAGGAGCATAGTCTAAATAGGGTAATAGAGTTTCAGACCTCCCCCCCCCCCTCACTGACCGTTCTATTTGGGCCACCCTATATAGTGCCGCAATCTTTTCTGTGCCGGTGACAACTTCGCTGTAATCGCATCTTTTGGCTGTCAGTGTAACAACACGAAAATGAATGACGAGGACTGACATTTTAATCAGAATGACAACAGTAGCTTCCAATTTTGACCACCGGTACAGAAAAGATTGTGGCCCAATATTTCTTATATTGCATATCGATGTTGTTGATTAATGGATATCGATTAGCGAATCATATCGAGTTAATCAGCTGGTAATAAAATAATACAAAATGATAGCACTGAAACTTTAATGTCAATTATTTTACAAAGTTGTCTATTGATCCAGAGCGCTTATTTTGTTTGATACTTGTAATTATATTTAAATTCGTTAGATATTTTGAGGCAAGATCAAAACGACATTTTTTTTCTAATGGTGGCCGTGGTTGGGCGATTTTGAATTGAATGATTGTGATTGTCACAATCATGATTGCTCTAACATTTTGCTCAATAATAAGTTGTTAAAAACAAAACACGCAATTTTTAAGCTATTACATAGCTTCTATCGAAGGCCTTGAGCGCGGGGACCGAATCCAGAAATTCCGTAACGAAAAAAACCTCACGTTTTTTTTTTATCGAAATCTTTTTTTTATAAATTTTCCAAAAAGTTTTTATAATAACGTAAATAATAATGTGGACAAAGTTTTTTATTGTATGAAGTCCCAAGTACGACATCAAAATTTCTAAGGTTAGGATTGCAGTACAAAAATAAAAAAAAACAATTAGTTGATAAGATTGCTATGCAATAGCTTTACCGCGGCAGTCCCCGAGTGCCACACGTTTTTTCATTCTTTTAGTTTTTTGGTTTATTTTTCCGGTTCTAAATCGTGTCGATGGAAAAAATATTTTGTTGCCAAATAAAAAAAAAAATGTGGTCTAAAAAAACCGTTAAATCCTTAATGTAAAAGTCTTTGTGCCTTCCTTGCCGTATTATATTCATATATTTTTATTCAAATGCTACAATAGTGAAACTCATGCAGTGATCGAGATGTTTCGAGTAACGATCTCATAATCGAATGATTCGAGTAGTTTAATCAATCGCCCAACGCTACCCTAGTAACTACCTACAAATTGCAATGGGTTCATAACCCGTAGGTGACGTTTAATTTTTTATTTATTTAGATGACAAAATAATTGTACAATATTTTAGTAATAAGTGTAAAAATCTGTGTATATTTAATCAATTTATAACAATATTGTTCATGAGTAAGAAATAATGTCATTCGAGTACTTGCCTGTGGCTGAAGACGAAAACGAGGAACCCATAGAACTGCCAGTGGAAGAAGATGGAACGTTGATGTTAACAACTGTCTCTGCGCAATTCCCAGGATGTTGTGGTTTGAAATATCGACACCCAGATACGAAGACCGTCCGAGGAATAAAACTAAGAGACGGTAGATTATACCCCCCTCCTGAAGGATGGGGCAATCATCTGTACACTTGTAGTTTTCCAAAAGAAAATAAACGTAAATCTGGTGAACTTTCGGATACGTCTAGCACTAAAAACAAAAGAAATGATAATCTATGCTCTGATTTGATAGTGCTAGGACTACCATGGAAAGCTACAGAACAAACAGTGCGTGAATATTTCGAAAAGTTTGGAGAAGTGTTGATGGCACAGTTGAAAAGAGATCCAAAAACTGGTATGTCTAAAGGATTCGCTTTTATCCGGTTTGCCTCTTATAGCTCTCAGATGAGAGTGCTAGCTCAACGGCACATGATTGATGGAAGATGGTGTGATGTACGGATACCAAACTCCAAAGAAGGTTCTGTTGCATCAATGCCTTGTAAAGTTTTTGTTGGCCGCTGCACAGAAGATCTAACAGCAAATGATTTAAGGGAATATTTTGCACAATTTGGTGAAGTAACTGATGTGTTTATTCCCAAGCCATTTAGAGCTTTCAGCTTCATTACTTTTTTGGATCCAGAGGTTGCGCAAAGTCTATGTGGACAAGATCATATTATAAAGGGTGTATCTGTGAATGTGTCTAATGCTTCACCCAAACAAAATAAAGGAGCTGGCAATCAACGAAATCTAGGCAACAGAAGTTATGATGAAGGCCATCCTCATAATGCTTCCAATAACAATTCTTGGAATAGTCGCAACATGGACATGGTAAATATGCAGGCATTGGGTATATCTGGCCAACATGGGCAGACTGGAGTGGCTGGAGGTGGGGGACAAGCACAAGGAGGGAGCATGCCTCTGGGCATGGGAGGGCTGCCGGTGAATCAAGCATTAGTGGCAGCGGCTCTCAACCAGGCTGCAGGCTGGGGTCTTATCAACAATATACCGTCCGGTGGGTCTGAACAGGGTGCCTTTGCTGGCCCGGCGTCATCTGCTCCTCCTGGTCCACCCAACTTTCTGTCATGGATGCAACAAGGTAATTCTGCACAGGGACCTTCTAGTCAATGGGGACAAAGGCACCAATCCCAGGGCCACTCTGTTTGATCCACTTATCTGATGCAACAAGCTCACAATAATCTCTGTGATTGTAGCAACAATTAGATAATTTATCATTTGTTTTATATCTACAATTAAAATGGGTTGTTCTGTTGGTGAAGAGTGGTTATCTACATAGTTTGCTACTGATGTTATTTATTTATTATGGAATTGCTTGTGTTTTGTTGATTTTATTGGAAGCATTATTATATTTTACTGTAGTTTATTGTGTTATGGGTCAGCCATATGTTTGAAATAGTATGTAGTAAAATTATGTAACATTTTATTAATTAAATAATTATTGTTATGCTTTTGTTTGTAAATTCATAATTATATATAATATGGCCTTAACCTACTAATTAAATGACAATATTTGCACATAATATATTTTGTCAAAAATACACTTAAACATACTAAAATAACAATGGTCTGTTGATAGGCCCACCACCCTGTTATGAGATGTTAATAGGAACAAAATATAAACTATAGCATTGAACTCGAAAGTTGTATGTTATTATTTATTATGTTAACTAAATACTATTCCATCAACAATTATTGGTCTTCAAACTTATTTGATTGAATATGGCTCTAATTGAGGTTTTACAACTAGCCATTACATTCTAAACCAGCTGATTAAAATATGGATTGTAATTTTGCTTAAATAAAATTAACTCATTCCAAACATATTGTTTGAAAATTATGAACATTCAACACCTCTGATAAGTTTCCTACATCTCAGAAAAGGGGCAATTAAAATATTATTGCTTAAATACATATTATTAGATTGCCTTTTTTTTTGGATTATTCTTATTATAATATTAAAAGAAAAATGCTTTACTTACTTATACAACAGACTGTTGGAAATCTTACATTTTATATTTACAGTAGAAAGAAAGTCTATCGATTGTTATCATTGTTTATCAAATGATGTTGTTTATTATAAATTTATATAGTGTTTCTCAAGTGGATGTGGGTATGAAATATATAAATTCAGATGTCTATTTTCACAAGATAAAATAGCTAGATTATTTTTGTTACTATGTGATGTGGGATTGTTTACTGAATGGATATAGTAATTAGTGCACTGAACTTGTAGACATTGTAAATACTTTAGGAAAACAGAAGGATGATTGTACAAATTGCAAGACTGTACATAATTATGTATGATTCAACTCAAAAACAGGAGGTTACCTCTCTGCAGCAATAATACCACCTACAGTAACCATGTATGGGTATTAATGCTGTAACAATAAATATAAAGTAATTTATGTGTGTGAGATGGTATTATAAAAGTGAAAACGAAAATGAAATGTAATATTAGTGCTTGTGTTGTTTGACATTGTAAATTTAACAAAAAATGCGTTAATTCGAATTCATGTTAGTAGGAGAGCACAAGTTTTACTTGTTCCAAATGTGTTTCAGATAAATAAAATTACCGCTTCGAATTACGTATGTGTATATTATATATTTTAAATCGTTACCGTAAATATGAAGTACAAAAGAAACCTCGTTATTGTATAGGTATAATAAACCTAATTATTATATGCGAAATGTAGTTCTAATATCGATGTGCATTGTATGTGGTTAGCTAAGAGGGAAATGGTTATTGATATAGGAAAAGCAAAATGATATTTTATTAATAACTATATTATATAATAGAAACAAATTAACGCAAACAAATATTTATTGAAATATTAGTCAGTATAAACGTAAATTAAAAAGAAACCCATATCCACGTAAATGATGAAAAAAGTTTTTCAATATAGACAGAAATCTTTACGCGATTGCGCGATGCGAAAGAGGGTAATGTGTTTGCTAGAGGCCCTCTCGTTGATTCAATTTAAAAGTAGCTAACTACTAAATAAGTAATAATTTTAAAACTGCCTTTAAAATTCGTCTTTATGTCAAAAATTATATAATAAATTGTATTTGTCAAACTACATTACTTACTATACTTAGATATGTAATTTATTTAGTGAAATTGATTACAGATGTTTTTACATTTTGTAGGTACTGATGGCTGCTGATGACAATGATTATAATAATATTTTATTTACGCGACAATACAAATTCGATTGCTAATATTCGCCAATGTAATTTAAGTAAGTACATATGTATGTATTTTTTCTTTTGAATACTTGTGAGGAAATGCTGGCCTGGTTGTGGTGAATACGCTCTTCGCTCCATACTAACAGCTGAGAAAACAGCTTGGACTGATTTACTACGTTAAAATTAATGTGATTCGTATTCCTCTGTATCCCGGTCTGAATCAAGACCTATATAAAAATTTGGCTGAAACTAGGTAATTTTAGAATTTGTCATAGGTCTTAGTACTAGGATTAGTAGTGATAATTTGTTAATACTAATTTTGAATTGTATAACATTGTATGGTGATAATTTTGGCGCTGGTGCTATTATTCAGAGGGAAAACAGAGGAAATATATAGATACCTTTCTTTGGAGTGAACGCCGCCCGCAATTCCTCTACAAGTTTAGTTTGATCCTGTACTTTTATTTATCCAATAGACATTGTTTTAAATATATTTACATAGGATTTAAAACACATTTTTTGGGAATTCAGCAAGGTGTATATTCAAAGTACCGAAAATAATATTAATCAAGCGTTTTGCCCTAAGGGTTGATATCATATTTTGTGTTCTAAGCGCAATATGTCTTATGTAATAATTATAAATTATTAGTGCTGTGTTCAAAGATGCGTGCGAGCGCAATCTTCATACGATGAATGTAATTTAAACTTATGTTTGGGTGTCTAAATGTGTCCTAAATATAATGTATTATATCTGATACATGTAAAAAGTCTTGATATAGAAATGAAATTGTACGTCTTAAAAAGATGACTTAATTGACTTAGGGAAAGTTACCTATATTAGATCAGTACGTATCGTATTCTGTAACTATTTTTTATTTGAGGTGGAATTTGTAATATACTTATCTTATTGTGTATGTTTTCGGCTTGATTTATGTTGTTTTATTAACTTATTTGGCTATTTGTTGTTTGGTTCTAATTTATGTATCATGCATGTCGATTGTGGGTATAGATTTTGTAAGAAGTGTAATCTAGCTACCTTTACATATAGTTATACTTGTAACAATTACAAAGCTGCAAATTTTATAAAACACTACTCAACCAAGTCAATTCTTATTCGTCATAATACAACATTATTTTATTTACTTAGTGGTTTTTCAAATTTATTTCAATAAACGAATATGCCGTAAGCATAAAGTTTTAATCAATGCGGGATGAGTGAAAGTGTCTGAATTATAATTTTACATGTACCTATTAGTTACTATTAGCAGCAGTTTCCGCAGCAAAAGCAAAACGTGAATAAACACTACAAGTCCAATAAATTAAACAGTTAATCACTTACAAATTCTAGTGCATATTATGTAGGCACGTATCACTAGATGATATATCATAAATCTCTTAAACTTCTATGATGCGTACCTATATATTTTATTTTTAAATAAATCGTACATAGTGTAACCCCGTTTTGCATTATCAGTTACTATGATTTTGCTTTTTCGTTAGTATACTTTATCAAAACCGTTATAATTTAAATAGCCTCCTTATTTGTTAACATCTTAGATATGGTAACCTTCATGGTGCGAAGAGACTTAAATAGTAGACCTACTATCAAACTCCAGATAACTTGGTCGCGACGTGTAGTGTAGCATAGAATCATGTTTTATTTTTGGCCACCACGCACACAGTGCTTTTAAATTTTTGTTCAAAATGCCTTAATATGTTTAGGATGTAGAATTAATGAGAAACTATGCGCTATATGAGTGGAAACATTTATGGATCTTAAATAAGCAATGATAATGTGATACGGGTCTAAGATAACATTATTAATATTTAACCCGCGTTTAAATATTAAATGATGTGTAATATCATTAAATTTAATTGATGTGTTCTTTCAAAAAGCGTTGACGACAACGCTGGTAACGTACCGTATTTTGTTTTCGTTTTTGTATTTATTTGTGTTTGCCACGTGTGCACAAGAAATTAACACACAACTTAGTCCCAACATATTGAGACAGATTCACTTAGGTATAGGTAGGTAGGAATTTTCATTAATAAGTAAATATCAACCCCCGTAACTAATCATCACAGTTAATCTCCAACTACTGAAAAACATCAATATTTTTTATTCAAGTGGTCAGTTATATTGTTATGTACTAAGCAAGTATCTTTTGTTGAAATTTGTTGTTGGAATCTGGTAAGGCTGCGTCTCCATTGACGCAGAGTTGGGCGGAGCGGTGCTTAGCGATGCATGAATTGACCAATCACTATACTCGAAATCTCTGCTCCGCTTCAGTGGAAACAGCACGAGCGGAGCGGCGCAGAGCTGAACGGATATTCATATAAAATACCAGGTGATGCGGAGTGGAGCGGAGGACAGCGGGGCGGAAATATGTTGTGTTATATGTATGTTATGCTACGGAGAATATCTGTTCCGCTACGCTCCTCTCCTTTTTGCTTCAGTGACAACACTCACCACACCGCTCATCTCCGCGTCAATGGAGACGCAGCCTAACTCGATGCCTCTGACTCCAAGTCTCTACCCTCCACACAAGTGTTTGAATTTTCGAAACGGAAGTTGATCTTTTAGTCTTCCTCTTAATAACATTCATATGTATTAAACTTTTCTAAGTGTTACTCATATACTTACTCATTTAATTGATGTGGATTTCGTTTTTCGTTGAAATAGCTAGATATGTCCATAGGAAAAAATTTAACTTAGGTAGGTACTTTTTGTTAGAACAATGTACGCTATTTACTTACATGCTACGCCTCGATAATATGTAATCTATATTGTAAAATTATTTAATTTACCATAATTGTTATTTATTTATGTATGCGTTTAGACATTTTGGGCAGGTAACAAAAACTATCCCACCCAAAATTCTTTTGTAAGGTCAGCAACGAAATTCCATTATCACTATCATCTATTCAAACGTTTTTTTGCAATTATTGATTTCCAATTATTTCTAATGAGTAGATTACTTAATTGAGAATCAAAGTGATAGAGATATGTTAACTAAACCGAATAATATGAAATTGACTCTTGGAAATCTGTAAAAAAAATTGAAAATGTTAATCGTCTTTCGTTACTGACTGTACCTAACAAATATTCTATAACCCTACATACAGATATCTAAGTTAATCTAAGAATGATCAAAACAACGGTCGTTCATTTCATTATATTCTCAGGTTTTGCGTAAGATTGTAATTGCAAGTTTTCCAGCCATTTAATAAAATTATCTAAGTTTAAACTTAAAAAGCCCGACCGTTGTTTACTTATGCCTACAGCGACCTACCTATACGTTAAAATGCAATTCGTGCAAGATTTCCAGCACATGTAATTTAATATGCACATAAGTACTTGTTGTTGCTCCGTGATATAAATATTACTTACATAATGCTAAACCAGGTTTAAGTGTAAGCTGTACATTTTAATGAGTGTGAAATACCTATTGACATGAAATAAATTTATTTAGCGTTGCAATTTTGTTTTATTGCATAGATACCTTAATATTGTCCTTGCTTTTTTTACCCTTTTCCTTGTAAATAATACTTAGGTATTAGATACCACCTTGAATCTACATTCGAGGATACCTGGTATATATACCTACGTATGTTAGATTTACTCATACGATTTAGGAAAAGGAGGCGCACTCGTTGTTTTAAATATGTGCAGAGGATGATCCTAATCTAGCATATCCTGAAGGAAGGGTTTTGCTTACCTTGTTGCCTCAAGTTAGGTTCATACCTATTATCAAAAAATCAGCTTCTAGAACTAGGTTGTAGTCAGGTCTGTATGGGTATTAGTAAGTAAGTACCCACATAGGAGCTGATTTTTCACAAATAAGTACTTACTGGCGAGCTTTGAACAAAGATGGAACGCGCTTACTCCAGAAATCTCTTTAGATAAAGCTGGACATAGATAGCGCGAAATGGAAAGGTTAATATCATATGCCTTTTCATTTCGCGCCACACACTATACGGTCCTCGAAAACGCTATATAAATTATTAAGATAATTCCAGAATCGTTAAACCTGATGCCGAGATTCACTTTTTTAATTAGCATTAAATAAATAGATGATACGTTGATCCAACGAAGAATTAAAAATAGGTGAGTACCTATATTAGCAGCTATATACATGTCATTATTTTAATTGTCTTTGGAGTATTATCATGATTCTGATGGTAGAGTTTTATCTACTTACTTATTTTTTTTAAGTCTTACATTATGTACTTTATTTATATTCTTATATAAATCGCAAATCAGAGATTATGGTACCTACCTAAATATATTTTTGTCATTTTTATGTAATGGACCCGCAAAGAAAAGTTCCTGCGGGGCCAATGGCTCCAACAAGTATGAAACTGAGCAAGAAAAATACTGCAGTAAAAACCGTTGTGAAAAGCAATGTTCCTGAAAAAGTAACTATCACTGTTCATAGTACTACACCAAGTGTTGAAAAAAAGTCATATCTCAGTGAGAAGAACCAAATTTATCAAGGAGAAATAAATGTGATTTCTGTCATGTAAGTCGTTTTGAGAATGCGTTCCAAGTGCCTACTTACCTATCTAATTTTATAACGAAATTGATATCGTAGGAAACAAAATGTAACCAGCAGGTACCACACTCATATAACTAGAATTATAGGGAGGAAAAGTGTGAGATTAGGCGTCGCTGCAGTTGAGTGTTATAGGTACGATCCTGTGACGCCCGACTTACGAGGCGTGAAGGAAAAACGGTTGGGTTTTCCCCCCTTCCTCGTTATTTAAACGCATATTTTGAGAAATCGTCAAAAATAGTAGGTCCAGTATAGAATCATAGACATTCTAGCGTCACGTGCACCTGCTTAGCAAGCGGACTTCCCGTCCTGGGTTCGATTCCTAGTCGAGTGATGAGTTTTGCTTTTATCCAAATATTATGTAGGTGGGTCCGGTTTCAGATCACCAACAGGATGCAGCTACGTTGCTATAACGTTGCGACAGGCCGTTATCTTTTCACTACCTACTACATAACTAAAAATATATTTCCAGAGAAACCAATAAAGAAATAATGTGTTGTAAATTCACTGAGGACGACCACGATATAGCTGCTGGATTTGCCGATGGCACAATACGATTGTTCAGCTGCAACTCAGGCGCATGCTCTCATACATTAGTTGACGAAGAGTGCCGTGCATATCCGGGACCAGTAACTGCCATTAAACATCGGCCCGTCAGTTCTGCTCATCCCGTCACCAACACGCTCCTATCATCGTGTTAGTATTTTTCGTATCATTGGTTACATACCTAGTTATGACGATATAAAGATAGGTACTAGCAGGTTTTTATCTTACTGATAAATAAGTATGAATGAGCGTTATAGGCGTGATCAGCGCGGTTGCTCACTGCATGTTCGAAATGTGAACATAATCTTGAGTGAACATCCGGAAAGTTCGCCGCTTGGCCCAGGAATTGAACCCGGGATTGTCAATAGATCGCCACGGATTAATAAGTTAAAGTTTTTTGTTATAGATGTAAACGGTTGCATTAAATGCTGGAAATATAAATATGATCAGTGTTTATACACCATTAGAGAGAAAAGACAAACCTTGGGACTAAATTATCATCCCCGTTATTCTAAATTTATCACATATGGTGATGATGCTAAGCTAAATATGTATGATGAAGAAGCACAAACACAGGAAAGAGCTTTTTATTCTAGGTATGTAATCCTATTTCTTGATTACAGTAAGTAACTGGTAAGTACTTGTTTACAATAGGCAAGGCAGTAGCCTAGCCTATAATAAACATTTGATACAATTGTGATTCCAAAAATGTTTTTTTGGACCTAGATGGCAGTGTACCTATGTCTGTTTAATTACGTAAGCGAATTATAAATAAGATACTATTACTTAGTAAACGGAAGAGGCAGTGGGCGGGAACACATAACACGGCAAAACGATGGCCACTGGGGCTGCAAAGTCGTGATTGGATTGGAAACTACTTTGTGGCAAGCGTAGTGTAGAAAGCTCCCAGCTAGGTGGATAAGATATGACCTAATAAGGGTCGCGTGGAGTCTTTTGATGTAGAACTCGTGTGATCGGTCGATGGGGGAGACCTATGAGTAGTGGGGAGCTGATGTAATAATCATTCTAATTGTTTATTTTAGCAAAAGAAAAAACATAGTAGACGGTCATTTATCAAGAATATTTGCGTGCGCGTTCAATCCTAAGTCTCATCATGAACTAGTATCTGGTGGATGGGATGACACCATCATGTGTTGGGACGACCGACAGCCATTTGCAACTCGCTATTTCAGTGGTGTACATATGTGCGGGGAAGGATTAGATTTTGATAAACCGGGGAAAACGGTATGCTACATTTTAATAACTCTTTTTTTCTCAATCTACATGATAAGTATGTACTTACTTACTTATGAGAAAAGATTTCTATGTTCGAAACGAATAGATAAATTTTAAACTACTACATTACGTAGGTAGATAACTAGATTATAATGTGTCTTTCATCAAACTTCAGATATTGACGTGCTCTTGGCAAGAAAAAGATTGCATACAGCTATGGGACTATGGATCTTGTAAACTAATTGAAACTATTGTCCCCGATGGTCACGCATGCAAATTGTACTGCGGGAAGTTTGTACCTCGAACCAATCTGATTGTTTGTGGAGGTTCCGAGACGAACATACTACGAGTTGTTGATATAACTTTGAAAATAGTAAGTGTTCTTATTTAATTACTAGTGGCGCCTCGCTGTTTTACCCGAGCAGAATCTATACCGTGGAAAATTTGGGATAAAATGTAACTTCATTTCCCAGTTCTAGTTTATTTCGCTATCAAATTAATAGCAATACCAATAATTGAAATCGGTTCAATAGTTTTGGAGTGAAAGGAAAAGAGACAGACTTAGGGCGGATTCGACCAAACTGGAATAAATTTTATTCTAGGAGTAAAACGCTACTTATTCGAGAATAACAGGCCGGCTCCACACGTTGGCCCCAACGTTGGCGCCAAAGCTACACGTCCAACGTGTGGATTTAGAAAATGGCATTGGTCCCAACGTTGGGGCGTGCGTTGGTAGTTGGCCGGCACGTGTTTCATCAAAGGAATCTGCGCCAACGTTGGCGATTTGTCCACACGTTGGCGCAAAAAATCTGCTGATATGTACTTTTTTTCATTTTTTTTCTCAATAATGTATCAAAGCCAAAACGAGAAGACAAAGTAACCTTTGTACTCTATCTATGGAAACATACCTGATTCCATTCTGACTGATGATGAAAACTTATACCCTTCCCAATGACCTACAATATTGAAATTTGGGACGGAAAGTAATGTTGAGATGTTCGCTCACATTACATATTATATGATTTTTATGTACTTATGTCGTGCTCGTGTGGATCTTTGTTACTACTTTAAATTTTCGCTTCAAGAAGGCCTTGAATGTAATTGGCTCTTTTTGTATGTATGTTAGCGGGCTACTTTCATGGGTGTGTTTGAATATATCTATTAAAAACCAATATTTCAAATTTCTTATTATTATTAAGCTAAGTATAAAGAATTTCATTTATATACTTCTGTACCTATGCTTGAATTTATCGTCACCATCTATAGATAATAGTTACAAAACATTCGATATTATATTTTACAGACAGAGTGCAGCATACGGAATAATCCAGGAAATATTTATGCTTTCGATTTTGGAACTGTGCGAAGAAAGCCAAAAAAAGTACCGGAAACATATAAAAGGATAAGTGAAATATCAGACGTTCCACGCGTGGCGTTTGTCTCTGGGAAAAGAATACAAACTGTTGATTTCGGATAGAAGCACTTTAAGATACAACATGTATTCACAGAAATTATTATTCAAAATAAATAAGAAATTGTCATGAAAGTTGCACATCGGTTGTAGTAATTTTATTTTCAACATTTCTCTACTCAAACAGCCGCATAATACAAATCATGTGAAAGACAAATACAGTGATTAAATTTTTGTAAATATAGTTTATAAAACTCTAGAAAGACAAAATATAGAGTTTGGCAAGAATCAATAAATAATAAAAAAACATAAATACTACTACATAGTGTTGTATACAGGATTTGAACATCTATTGTTATTCGACCGATTCAGGTTGAGCCTCGTCAACGGATGAGTCTTCCCGTGTTGCAATTGTTTTTTATTTTGAGCTTTCGACATCACAGTTGTTACGAGCATATCGTTATAGTCAGTGGGCGCGAGCGACACTACGGTGGGCGCGGGCGGCGGGCGCTCGCCGCGCACCGCGCCGCAGAACGAGTTGCGCAGCGCCACCGCCGCGCCGCGCGCCCGCGCCCGCGCCTCGCCCGGCGCGCGCCCCTTCTTGGAGATGGCGTCCGCCAGCCGCGGCCGCGCCTCGCCCGCCGACTCGCAGCGCGCGCGCGCCGGCCGGTCGTAGCGGTCCACCAGCACGCGCACCGACAGGTCCTCGCCCGCGCCCGCGCCCGCCCCCGCCGCCTCCGACCGCGCCTCGAACTCCTTCTTGAGGTTGCTGACGAGGCCGGCGGCGGCGGGCGCGCGCGGCAGGTCGCCGTGCGAGGCGCAGGCGGGCCGGCGGCGCCGCAGCCCGGCGCGCAGCCACGTGTCGGCGGGCGCGGAGGCCGACAGTCGCCCGCTCCACGTGGACGCGCCGCGGTCGCGCGCGCTCTCCATACGCGCCGCCGCGCTCGCGAGCTCCTTCAATATGGCACACGTTTCGTTGAACTTGCGTTCGTTGTCGGCGATGTGGGAGGGCAGGCGTTTGTCGGCGGAGCGGGCGCGGGCGCGCGTCTCCGTGTGCTCGCTGATGATGCCGAGGTCGAGCCGGTCGGCGTCGTCCCGCTTGCCGCGCTCGTCGCGCTCCTTGGCCCGCTTGTCGTCGCGGGCCGGCGTCTTGGCGGCGCGCGTGTCGTACGAGCCCCAGGACGAGTGGCGCGACAGGTCGAGCACGACGGCGCTGTCGAACGAGCTCCACGAGCTCTGCCTGCTCGGCGGCGGAGCCTCCTCGTCGACGGGCCTTGGGTCCTCATATTCTAAATTACGTTCCACTAAATTGTCTGACATAGTCACTTTATTTCTTTCGTCTAAAATACCACTGTCACTTTTCACTAAAATGTCGACATCGTTCATCGATAATGGCTGATTGTCCTCCGACCGGGGCCAGGTTCCCTCCCCGGGATCCCAAGTGTGAATTTTATCAGTTTCAAAATTAGACTGCGCACACTTGTGACTCGAGTTCCGCGACGGCGACACTTGTTTCATAGTAACGTCCGGGACAGTCGGAGCGCCCGTCAAGGAGTCGCCGGTTCTGTTAATTGGAGGATCCGATCGAAGACAATTCATGAGCCTCTGATATCTTCGACTCGATTCCCTGCGGTCGATGGATGCAGCATTTTCTATTTCACTAACTATATGTCGCACAGAGAGCACCCCTTCCTCCTTTAATCTAATAATTTGGTTAGGCGAAACGCTATAACTGCCGTTGGCGCAGGGCATGAGCATGTGGCGCGTCTCGGAGGCGAGGTTCTCGAGCGAGACGGAGGTGGGCGGCGGCGCGGCCAGCTCGGGCGCCGGGCGCGAGTCGGGCGACCACGAGCGCGGCCGGCCCGAGCACGAGCCCGACAGCGCCAGCACCAGCGGCGTCGGCTCCAGCACTTTGGACTCCGTTTTTGATGTCGTCTTGGGGGCCTTCAAGTTTGTTTCCGACTTCGATCTTTGCAACTTTTCTTTATTTTTCATAGCGTCTAATATTCCTTGGTAAGTTTCTAATTGATTTAAAAAATTCGTATTCGGTTTGATACAACTCCTTTTCGCCTTGACGTGCTTCAAAGCTTTGTCAAAATTCCAATTGAAAGCCTTCATGGCGTACGCTATTACGACAGAAGCCGATCTGCTGATACCCATTTTACAATGGACTAGTACTTTTGAACCCGCATTTCTGGCTTTGTTTATGTATTTGAAAGTGTTATCCCAATGTTTTAACAAGTCAGTCTTTTCGTCGTCGTAAACCCTCACATTCAGATAATCGAACATACCTGGGAAAAAGTTGTCTATCTCTCTGGTCACATTCAGAATGTGCCTCACCCTGAAAATAAAAAATAAACAAAATTAATAATAAAACCGAGTCACGACTAATAGTTGGTAACTAACAAAATGTGGTATCGTATGAAAATGTCAAGTTACCCATTTCGCTGTAACTCCTCGAGATTGCTGGCGTTCCACTCGGAGCCGAGGTAGACGTGGTCGAATATTTCGGTGGGCGCGTCCATCTGGCCCAGTATGGTGAGCATCTCGTGGTCGATGAACGATTTGTATTCGGCCAGGTCCATGTCCAGCTCGTCCTCGAGCCGGCCGCGAATCGCCTTACTTGTCACTTCGTCTAAATCCACGCTCATCATGATCTCCTTTAACGTGCATCGTATAACACGCTCAGTTTCATCTCGTTCACGTGGTCTGAAAATTGATTGATTCATATTATTATAAACATAAATCAAACTTAACGCTCCCGAAATAGAAACACTTCTGAATATGTTGCGAGTTGCAGTGAATGATAAATCACATAAGTTCCTTATTTATTTACTAATCGAGTGTGAATGAGACTTTGGGCATAAAATCTATATTCCTAGTTATAAGGGTAAATAATGATGTATCAAACATAGTTTTACACATAAACTTCCACTTTCATGTTAAGTATTAGTAATGAAAGTCGGCCCAAACTCCCTTTTGGGCGTTTCGAAAGGTTCGAAAATCTTACATACTTTCCATTTCGGACATAGTGTTGAGAGTAAAACAAAGAAAACTACTTCGCTATTATCGCATTATTTTGTTTTAGCTCATACATTACAATAGTCAGTGTAAGATCCTTAGCAAGGCCAAATAACTAGGTCTTATCGTAATTGAATGCTTATTTGTACACAAATTCCACGCAAATAAGCCAAATAATATTCTTGATAAACACGGAGGTTTCCTACAGAATATGGTAGGTATATACACAATCGATTTCTCGAAAAAAATAATGAACATGAAATTTTTCAAAACTTTCGGGTTCGATTACCGGAGAGAGTAATCAAAGCTTTTTTCTAAATCTGTTAATGCAGTTTTTGTTTTTACTAAAATCGATGACATGGTTCCTAAGACCAGATCTTTGTATCTCTTATAGTTTTAGACTTCCCCCCACTGACCGTTCTATTTGGGACACCCTATATATACATTAATTTGTGTTTACACTATAAGAGTAAGTTTATTACAATTCATTTAATTTAATGAATTTTGTAATAAGGTTTGTTAAGTGCTGCAAGTTTTAAGAACCTTTTAAATCGTGTCTATAGTCTATCAAATTGCGTTTGTGAACTTACTTAAGTCTCAATGAGTCCGGCGAGGGTGGTCTCCGCGACTCGATGCTGTCCATGGCGTGCCACTCGTTGAGACAGGAGCGGTCCGAGTCCACGTGGTCCTCGTAGTAGGCGCACCAGCCGTGCGACGCGCCGCCCGCGAAGTGGTTCAACTCGCGGGCCCGAGCGCTCGCCCGGTGCAACGTTTGTAATGCTGACCTGTCAAATTAATTGTATTTTAGTTAATTTAGAATACATATCTATTAATTATGCTACAATTAAGCTGCTCAATGTAAAATCTCTGCTAAGGCTGAAAAATATAGCTAAACATGACAGATAATTTTATATGAATCTGTATGTTTATTAGTCACTCGAATGAAAATGAGTATTTAAGGTTGTTGCTAAGCATTAGTTTATGATCATTATTTTGTTAAATATTATCAGAGAAATATTTATTTCCTGCTTGCAGATCCAGTTTATAACATCTACTCATATAATTTATTATGTATCAATGATAAATAAATACACATCACTCACCACATGGCCTGCACAGACACCGGCTTAAAAATGTGTTGCTGATTGCACACACACACACTAAACCCTCTGGGGACAATGAATCCTTAATTAGTTATTGTTCCGTGAATAGGCTTAAAAGAATTCATTAGGCACGCAAAACGGTTTCTACTTATTGCGCTGTCTAGTTGGGCAAGGCAGTGTCAACATTATGAACAATGATATTAATGTGTGTTATTGATGAACTTTCTTATAGATAATATGTTTTGAAATCATCTTCCGTCTTCACTTGACGGTACGATCGTGAATAGTTCTTACCCATCACCATCTAATTTGATGGAGGTATCTGCTAAGACGCGCAACACGAGGCCCACTGTGGTGTGTTCATTGCAGTCGATACCAAGCAGCGCCGCTTCTTCGTCACGACATACCACCACGAGGTACCGAGTTCGACCTGCGTGGGCGCTCTCCAATTTCACCGCCTGGTATAACAAAGAGAGCCAAAGTTTTTAACTATACTTACTTATACCTATTTGTAATGTATTGTGGTAATAAAATAATATTCACCTGCAATAGAATCTTATCAAAAGAATTCGCAGGTGGAGGACAATTAAATAATTACTGTACTGACTATAAGTACTAATTAAATTAAGTAATTTCTAAAATGTTAATTACCATTTTGAGCGTTTCCTCGGTACGTAGTAAATAGAACATGGATTGAAGATGATGTTGTATGTCTGATTGTATGTGGGCACGCACCGGCGACTGCCGCTGGTCACTACAGCCGCGCTCCGTGCCACCCAGTACGACAGCTGCGCCTTTGTTCGCAAAATAGCACTCATTGAGACTGCAATCAAATAATGAGCTTCATTAAATTTCTTTGCTTTAGGAATCTAATTAAATAATACCGTCGTCATTAACTTACATAATATATGATACAACACCATAGAAATAGGATTGATTTCAACATAAAAAAATACCGGTAGAAACCAAATAATACCACATGAGATTCTTGTCAGACGTACTCTACTATAATTATTTTTAAAACATAATGCAATCGCGAAATGTATGAATGATGCCATTTTTAGTAAAGTTGCGGCAATTCGTCTTGCAGGCGGGCGCATTTAACCTCCCTTTCACCGACGCAGACGCGGTTTGAAGTGTTGGAGTCTACTCAACTCGTGGCCTTATAGGACGACAACGACGACAAGCTGGCTGTTTGACTTATACGACGAAGAATACACTCATTCATGACGAGAAAAACATTATTAATACATCACCTAATAAATATGTACATACATATCGACGAAGCCAATGACGTCCATAAGCAAAGAATGAACGCTAATTTGATTTCGATTAAGCTTTACGTAAATGTACTTTTAGAGAAGCCAAGGGTTAAGCGACCGGAACTCGTAATTATGTGTTTGCATAATTGCAGTCCGCGCAATCGAACAAAGGGAATTGGGTCAAAATCAACAACTTCTAAATTAAGTAGCGGTAGACACAGGTGAAAAACAAACTTTATATTTAAAAGTGATGACAATCTTAGGTTTACTTAAAGAATAACTTACTACATAAGTTATCCTGTATTGTATGGAATACCTATAATATTAATTCATACTACCAAAAGGGACCCTTCGTTATATACCAAAATACATTTACCCTTTATCACGAGAAAGATGCAATTATAATAAACCATGATATTTAGCTCTATACTGGGTCGTAAAAGTGGTAGGTAGATGTAATCATTAGGCGTAAAACGCTCGATGAGGTCATCTGAAAATAGCACTGCGAGAAACATGTGGGATGACTAAATTCAGCTTTACAAAGAAGGAAGGGGCGTGTAATGAAACGAGAGTTTACAACGGCAGAAATAGATTATGGTTGATACTAAACTAAAATTTTGATATAAATACAAAAGTGGCAAGGGCGGTTTCTTTCAAGGTTCATTAAAAATAGCGTGAATACGATCGACGGCGTGTTGCCAAAACGAAGCCCGCCCATACTATAGGTGGACACGTATGGAGGCGAACGCAGTGGCCGGTGCCGCCTCTCGCACGCTACCACCAACCTTACCCAATTCGGAGCACGCTGCCGGTGCCGCGCCGTGTTTTACGCCACTAACTATGTATAGTAATTGTGTGGAACTCGTTATATTATTATCGTATATTTACGTTTTAATGCAAACTTATTATAATTTATAATGAAAGAATTATTAAACTCCACCCATGTATCACAAACTATTTATTTACTCACTAATTAATTGTATACAGTTTAATAGTAGCGAAACTAGTAGAGTTTATGGTATTTGGCATCAAAAATCAAATTTTAGAACTTCATATTTTTACGATATAAATGAATATCTTGGATATGCTGTGACACACATAAATAATACAATATTTATATTGTAAGTTCAAAAGTAAGTAAATCAGATTTATAACGGTAAATGTTTTATGTTAAAATATTATACCTTCAGAAAAATAAATAAATAACTGAAAATGCAGTATGCAATGTTTACACTACAGATATTAACATACCACAACATATACCTCGCCTGAATCATCACTTTTAGGAGAGGTTGTTCATTAAATATTCAGTGAAACCTTTCTGATATCTGTAACGAGGATTGATATTTCATTGTCAGTATATCTCGTAGCTACGATACGAGTATAGGCTAAGGCAAAGAAACATATTGCAAACCCCACAATGTTATAGTTCCTAAATATCAAGCAAGGCCACGACATCAATTGATTACAATTTTCAATGCCACAATTGTCGTTGTTGCTTTATTTAAAAATATTCATAGGAGCTCAATTAATATTCTTACTTTTCGTACAATGACGAACTAGAAAATCCTAACTAATATTATAAATGCGAAAGTAACTCTGTCTGTCTGTCTGTTACCTTTTCACGGCTAAACTACTGAACCGATTGACTTGAAATTTGCTACAGGGGTAGCTTATGGCTCGGGAAAGGACATAGGCTATGTTTTATATTATCGGGAACTACGCGGGTGAAACCGTGGGGCACAGCTAGTAACTACAAATTTTAACTAAATGTATATCTGGTAAATGTCATCAGACGATTTTTAGATTATCCATTTTTGAAAACCTTGTTCAACCGTAGTATTTTATTGTGAATCTTGTTTTACATCAATTACTTATTAACATAAAAAAAACAACATGAAGACAATTAAAAAACAAAATCAGTACCATAAAACATCACAAGCAATACTCGAAGTGGCTAAATGTTAATGAAAATGTCCCAGATTGTGAAGTCTCAAAATAAAGAGAGGTGAATAAAGTCGTTGACAGCACATAAAAGACGGAAAAAAGTAAATTGTTACAAAAACAAATGACGAAAACAGTAAATACGACGCAAGACACGATTCTTAAAAAAAAATAACTGACAACAAGATGCGAAAATGTGAAAATCGTTGGAAAAATCACCACTGAAACATGTTTTGGATAACTTACTTGTAACTAAAAATATGATATTTAAGTTATAATTAATACTACTTTCATAGAAGTTTGTTTTTTTAGTAAACAATTCAATAAACGATGATTTGCTATCGGATTTCTTAGTAAATAGATTTAAGAAATACTATTATTTGTATTGTATGCGACAAGTAAGTCCTGCTTCCAAAGCTAAGAAATTAAAATTTTACAAGTTGTATGCGGTTTTAAAACCGCATGGAGGTTGCTCATAAGTAACAAATATCGATCTATAGGTAAATAAACTTAACATCGACTGTATAATGTAAATATAGTGTGTGGTCTTTGTATGTTGAATTCGCTAAAATTCATACATTTATTTACGTTTTCGTAATTTTAGCAGTTACGGTAAAATATGGTCATAAGATATCAGAATTACACCACATCATACATAGACATTGCATCGAATCATAATAATATTGATTGTTGTGTTCTGTTTTAGCGTAATGGATAAACTTATTTGCGTTCATCTTTACGACATAAAGAATAAGCCATGGGTCAGAAGTGGGATCACAAAGATAATATTATTCATTAATTTTTCATACCAAATGCGTGTACATGCGCAAGCGCATCCTATATATAAGTATTAATATTAAGTACTATTTACCTGAAAGCAACCATGTTCAAGACAAAAGGTAATCCGAGTAACAAACGACACACAAGTTCACATAGATATCATGTCACCGGTTAACATGTATACATCCACATAAAAAAAGTTTGTGGTCCTGCGGTTGCAATTTTCCTGTGGGCACGGGCAGGCCAAAGTGCGTGTGCACTGCGCTGAGAGGCGGGGCCGCAGCTCGCTCTAAGCGGCGAGCGCATTACTGCGCGTCCGGCGTGCGCATGCATACTACACAACATACGCATTGCATATGGCCAAAGAGGCCGAGCAACTGAGACGATCGACGTCATAATACGCACAGCTTCCCTCCGACCAAAGCGCAAACTGGCGCGTAAATATAGAAACGCCAAGCTGAACAGGAACACAAGTCGATGAGGAAAGAAACTCTTTTTGTTCTACACACACGCGCGTGCACGAACATTATTTATTAATGTTACATTTATACTAATTAACTAAATAATCTGTAAATGTTATTCCAATCGCGTTTGAATAGATTCGTCATCTAGGTTTTTTGCTCTTTTTGATATAATGTGTAAAAGTGTGTATAATTTTACTGACTTTAAAATTAAATATTAAGTATGTACTTACTAATCTTATATAAAAATTATCAATAAAATAATATTGACCACCTTAAAATTGGCACTAATGATTGAAATAAGAATTACTTTTGCCTTATTTAACGAAACAAACAAATTGAGGTCAAACCAAATAAAAAATAACTGAAAACTGCGCAATGCCCATTATTGCGCGGGTTTTAGTCAGATGTGATTTAAACAGTAATTCGTTAGTATTATCCTTGTGATCATAATAAAATTGATAATTTTATCTCGAGAATGGTTTCACTGATACATGAACCCTTCTGTGTATGTATTGAAGATTCGCATTAAACGTTAATACATTAAAAACTAGGTTCAATGTACACGCGCAATGGCCGTGAGTCACATTCGTGGCCACGTTTAAAGGCCTACTTATTTCACTGCTTCACACTTTGGCTAACAGATAATTTAATTCACACAAGGTTCGCATAAACTAGTTTGTGTTAAAATAAAACAATAGAATGATTTAGTGATTTCGGCGTATGCATTAAGTTCGAAGAAGTAAGGTATTTTTTTGTGGAATAAACTTTAGATCATTAAACCAAATTGTATCCTTGAGCTTTTTATGGCCAAAATGTGGCTTTGAAGACAATTTACAGAGATCTAATATTAGATCCTAAGAAGATGTTTCCTAAGAACATATCTTTGTATCTCTTATAGATTCAGACTTCCTCCCACTGACCAATCTATTTGGACCACCCTGTATATCATATTTTGTATGGCGGTGTATATGTATTGTATAGGGTCGATACAAAAAATATATTTTCATATTTGTATTTTCGAATCGCAACATAGGGCCGTACATATTAATGTGATGTTCGCTCAAAGACGTTGAACGAATTGGATTGGTTATATAGGTTAATAGTAATAATAGTAAATAAGTTAAATACTATTAATTTTAACACTATTCATGCACTGCGGATAAAAGTTGCATTTGTATAACACACAAATATTATAGTGTAGGTATCTTTTAAATTTATCCACTAAAGAAGGATGGACTAACACAAGTTATGGGCTATTGGAATTAATCAACTATGCAGAAAATGCAGTTTATAACTGATAATAAAGTAAATAGATAGTTTGTTTGTATAAACATGTTTGGGTGAGCCGTAGTACATAAGTAGACAAAAATCTATATTTTATTGATTCACATTGATATACTTCTAGTCTTACCTTTTAGTAATCCGGTTTTCAGCATCATTTTCAACAATTTCTTCTATTTTTTCTATTTCATCCTGAAACAAAAGAGAGACACTATATTATAATACCATCTAACAATTTTTACATCTATTTCATCATTAAAGTAATTTATATCTACATCTTATATATAAAATTCTCATGTCACAATGTTCATTCCCGTACTCCTCAGAAACGGCTTGACCGATTCTCATGAAATTTTATGAGCATATTGAGTAGGCCTGAGTATCGGCTAACATCAATTTTTCATCCCGAAATTCCCCAGAAACGGGAACTACGCGTATGAAACCGCGGGGCACAGCTAGTAAATAGTATAAAACTGAAAAATGTTTTTTGATTAAAAACAAACGCTAATTTGATATCGAAAATTTTGATATTAAATTGCCCATGTGTGGAGGAAGGCTTGGTTACAGCTTGTGGTTTACATGATTTTTATTCTTCAATCAATTTTGTTAGCATCAGACTATTTTGTTAGCATCTTTATAAATATTAATAAAGGAACTGTGACTCCTGATGCATAGTTCTGGTCACATATTTTAAATGTATTATACATTCAGTAAAAGAATTAAAACTAGACAATAAACTTGTAGGGTTAAAACTTGCAACTCATCTCAATCTCAACAAATCTCCTTTTCTTTCACATATCAATCACCTCACTAAGAACCTCACAAGTTCTTAAGCATTAATACAAGTCATATAATACATTGTTGAACTTTTATACGTATATTATCATTATAACTGATTCTAATATCAGCCATCCAAGGGTCTCTTTGGTATAATATGGTTTGATAATAATATTTTTTGTATCAACACAATTTAAATAATGTCATTATACAATATTCTATTGAACATGCTGTTAAGAATTTAATGTGAATGCACTTTTGGAAGTATTAGTAGTACTTAAGCTTGGGTTCATTTTTGTACTTTGTTATAGGTTAGATGGTAAATAAACAAAGATTGTTATAAACTACAGACTAGGCTAGACCAACTCGGGTCTGCTATTCAGCACCAAAAATTAAACGTCAACAATGGGTATGTTGCAACATCCGTCTTTGTTTGGTAGGTACTTACCGTTTTTCTAGGTGTTTGCACACTCGGAGAACGTCTTATGGTGACGAGTGCCATGCCACATTACACTTTCCGAATCATTACGCAGCTATACAAAGAAACAATCTCAAAACTTATAGAACTAATTTAACTTTGACTTATCATAACACTAATCCATACATGATTCATAGGTTGACATTAAGAAACGGGATGCACTTCATAATGTTATATCAAATACACACATTAAATCCTATGGAAACGAGAAGTATTACACTAACATTATTTTTTTCATTATTTAAATCTACTGGTATAATACAGGAATACGAAAATAGTTTATTTTATTACAAATTGTGGTTCTTTTCTTTTCTTTTGTGGATGGAAGGATGGATTGGAATTGAATGGTTGAATGAGTAAAGTGAACGAATCAGGAACGGCTGAGTGAAGTCAATCAATGATGTCAAATGTCAAGAAATTTTGTCAATGAATTTAGTGATGACTAGATCGAGCAGCCCAATGATAAATAATCAACACGGTATTTTATAACACAGAGAAGAAAATCGAGCCAATGAGGATTTCTATACTTTTTCTCCCACTATATCGGAATAATTAAATATGAGTTAAACCGTGTGTGGATTTTGAGAGGTTGGGCCTAAGTTACAGTGCTGCCATCTCACGGATATGCCATTTGAGAAAACCCTCATTATAACGACTTATTAGAAAATCATAATCTCACTCTACTGCACCTCATAGAGTTTGTAAAATCTAGGATGATCTCTGTGACATATGTCAAACTTTCGTTCATAGGGTTGGCAGGATCTGAATCTATGTCGATAGAAATTATCGATGTTTCTGACTATTAGAGATGATAATGTTAAATTATATTGAGATTAAACGCTAGGTACTAAATTTAACGAATATTTTAATTAGAAAAAACAATTCATCTCATAAAGAGGTACATCCAATCCATATCTGAATCAGTTTCTGACGGAATATTACACGAGGAAGTTAGAAATTGGATTTTATTTACTCACTATTATTTTATATCAATATGTAAATAACGTTTATGATATCAAAATAAACGACAAAATTAAAATTTGCCTTCATTTGAAATAGAGTTTTATTTAAAATATCGATAATTTATAGTCCGTGGTCACGATGATACATCGCCCATCACTAAACAGGTCGACATGCCCATAAAGTATGACATTAACAAGTACTGACTTTAGTACTAAAAAAATCATAGGCGGGATTTCACTGACAGCTGTCACTGAGATCATCCTAAATTTTACAAACTATAGTAAGGGCGAGCGAAGTATGCGAAGCCCTTTTAATTCAACAATGTATACAGTTTTGTACAAACGTTAATACAATAATTTGTTATTGAAATGATAAGAGCATTAGCGGCGTCCCGCGGTTTCGCCCGCGTAGTTCCCGTTCCCGTAGGAATATGGGGATAAAATTTCCTGTTTTTTTTCTAAAAACCTTCCCATTGAATCACTCTATCTAACCGCAAACCGAATCAAAATCCGTTGCATAGTTTTAAAGATCTAAGCATACATAGGGACAAAGAAAGCGACTTTGTTTTATACTATGTAGTGATTCCACAATTCATATGCCGCAAGCAAAAGGCACCCTCAATCCCACGCTTTTAGCTACTACTAGTTTTACTATGTATTATTTATTTTAAATTAATGTTTATTAAAATACATTATTATCATATAGCGATGCATTATAACTTTTGTACCTTTCGCTAAGCTCGTTTTATTATCAGTTTCTTTGCACTATCCACATTTGTTTTTATCTGTGAATGAATGAAGATCTTTTAGACTGATGATCCACAGACTACCCACTAAAAGTTCTTCATTCATTCATCCACAGAATCTATACCCACACTCCAAAGTAGTTCTCCCACAGATTACATTTACTCGTGCAGTCTGCATTCTTTTCAAATAATTTTAAGATTTTTTATTATTAGATTGTGATAGGTTTAAAGTACTCTGATTCTGTTATATAACAAGTTCAAGACTTAAAAACTTCAATGATATTACAATATTTACAGAGTATTCGTTTATTAAAGCAAGTATCCCATGATCAAATGTCACCACTGAAGCTTTACAAATATTTATTACGTCAGTGTGAAAGGTTACCTCCGGACGCTTGTAAACATTACAAATTTTCAATCAAACAGGTATATTTTATCATTTTTATATCCTTCTATGAATAATGCTTACTAAAATAATTTGAGAATCTATTTTATATAGCTATAGGCTAAAATTGATAATGTATTATGAGGTAGGTATAGTTAGTCAATCCTACATTTTAATACAAACATTCTTTCAGAGTTACAAACAACATAAATTCGAACCAGATCCAGAGAGAGTAAAAGAGATTATATCTAAAAGTATTGAAGATGCTAAATGGATTCTGAATAAGGTTTGTGAATATTTGGAGCGAAATGTATCTTGGTACCTATCTAATTTGTTTGTACTTAGACTTAGCTAAAATATCAAAACTTTTTTTTCAGTATAATTCCAAATAATGGATTCATCAAAGAAAATATGTGTGAACTCACATTGTCATCAGCACATCTTCATTCATGACATACGCATATTGTAATAACAATGAATATGTTTGGAGAGAAAGTAGAGGATTACGAAATCTTAGAACATTTAGGTAAAGGAGGGTTTGCCCATGTATATAGAGCAAGATGTCACAAAACAGGACTATTTGTTGCTATCAAAATGATAGACAAAGCCTTGATGGCAAGCGCAGGGATGATTGGACGAGTGAGACAAGAAGTCACCATACATTCACGTCTGAAGCATCCTGCAATATTAGAACTGCACACTTTCTTTGAAGATGCACATTATGTTTATTTAGTTTTAGAATTAGCACACAATGGCGAATTGGCTAAGCACTTTAAATTAGGAACTCGCGGACTTTCCGAGAAGGCCGCTGCTGACATTTTTAGACAAGTACTAAGTGGAGTACTATATTTACATGCACACAATATAATACACAGAGACTTATCACTTAATAATTTACTGTTGACAAAAGATCTAAAAGTTAAAATAGCAGATTTTGGATTAGCAACTCAGTTGAATGGTCCTGATGAAAAACATGTTACTATGTGTGGTACTCCAAACTACATTTCTCCTGAAGTAGCTTCAAGGGAAGTGCATGGACTACCAGCTGATGTTTGGGGACTGGGTTGTATGCTGTACACCCTACTAGTGGGTAGTCCACCATTTCATACACAACATGTCAAAACTACTCTCAATAAAGTAATTAATGCAGATTATAAGATACCTTCTGAACTATCTTATCAGACACAAGATTTGTTGCAAAAACTTTTATGCAAAGATCCAACTAAAAGAATAACAATAAAAGAAGTTATTGAACATCCATTCATAAATTACACTAATTCAAACAGACAAGAAATATCTAGAGATTCAGGATTTCTAACAACATTGCATAGCACCCAACATAGCACTAAAATTAGATGTGAAGATAAAATGAATTCTGATTATCTTGGTAAAGACAAACAGATACAATTCAATGAGGAGAGGCCCAGATCATTTAATGTTTTAACAGGAATACCTGAGAGTGTCCATGCCCATGGTGGATTTCATAGTGAAAATGGATCGGTGGAATTATTTGACAGCAAATACCACCAAAATAAATTTGACTTCCACCAACAAGGTAATATTAACAACCTTGCTGAAAATTTGACTAGTGATATGCATAAAATGACATTAAAATACAACAATGGTATCAATGTAAATTATACTGAAGAAAATAAAGAAAATACACCAAAATCTAATAACATAAGTTCAAATGTATTAAATGTGCCTCCTCTCTGTGCTGACAGACTTCCTTCTATATCCCACAAAACAAGAAATGCTATATTAAAAATTGAACCATCAGGAGTAATTGTGGAATTCATTAAAAGAAAAGGAAAAACAAGAGAAGAAAAAGTTGTAGAAATATGTAAAATATCAAAAGATGGCATGAAAATTGTTATCTATGTTGTAGATAATAATAAGGGCAAGAAAGAATATGATCCCAGTCCAGATGAAGTATTTACATACCATAACTTGCCTCAGAAGCATTGGAAAAAATATTTATATGCATCTCGTTTTGTTGATCTTGTGAAGGCTAAAACTCCTAAAATAACTTTATATTCTTCATTAGCAAAGTGTCAATTGATGGAAAATGGAATTGATATAGAGTTATTTTTCTACACTGGGGAAAAAGTGACATTTACTTCTACAGAAGGATTAAAAATAATTGATAAAAACTTAAAGACACACCAGCATAATAATATAATGTCAATTCCTGAACTTAAATACATAACTGATCATTTTGAAGAGTGTTCAAACCGCATGAAGAGAATTCTAACAGCATTATGCTCCCTCCCTGACGAATGCTTCCCTTTGATAATTGGTAAAAGACCTATTCAGGCAATAAATAACAATCAAATGTCATCACCATATCAAGGTTCTGCTAGTGCCAATTACAACACACCTTTTCCTCTCAACATGGGTTCTTTTCATCGGACAACTGCAAGTTCTAGTCAAGCCCCAAGCGACTATAATCTTTTGTAAAGTATTTTAACTTAATAAAATAGAATTAAAATACATTTTTATTACTGTTTACACTTCCTTCCCTCAGGTATTTGGTGGATGAAATTGTTATTAGACAGCCAAAATCGATTTAAATAGGCATTTATCATCCATCACAGATCTTGCCAAATTAATACTTAAAAAAGTTCAGTGAAGATGAAGCAAAGTTCCATGATCTTTGAAAGTTTCGTGAATTCGCGCCATCTGTCATAAACGAAATTTTCAATGGCGTTAGTAATAGATAATTTATCCTACGTACAGTATGGTCACTCCCTGCCTCCCGCTGAAAGTGCCGCTCACTCGGCTTCAGGGTGACCATCTCCGAAATCGCGAATCTGCCCGAGACTGACTAAAAATCTGCCAAACCCAACACCAGAAAATGCCATAATTCTTTTTTGTGTATTCATAAATAAAAACACTATTGTAGGTATGCAAATGACTTTTTTTCTTGATTTTTTGTCGTTTACGCAATAAAAGTACAATCAATGTCAAAAACATGTTACTTAATAAAAAAATACTTTAAAAATTAAAAAAACCCTAACACAATTTCTTTCAAATCCCCATCACTTTTAAATGGGTCAACCGATTTTCATCAAACATGTCTAAGAACAGTCGCACGTAAGTCCCCTTTAAAAAAAAACTTAATTAAAATCGGTTCATCCGTTCGGGAGCTATGATGCCACAGACAGACAGATACACACACACAGACACGTCAAACTTATAACACCCCTCTTTTTGCGTCGGGGGTTAAAAACAGCACTTAATAAGTATTTTTATTGTCAAACAATAAAAAATTACAAATAATTAAATTAATATCCATCTTGACGTTTAGTTCTTGAAGATTATCTCTTTTAAACTTTGTCTATTCCTACGGTTAACAAGGTTTATTCGGCAGGTGCAATTTTTCGAGGATTTCAAAATACTCTAAGTTTACACAAATTACACTCCATTTGGCCAAAATCTATGATCAAAAAGTACTCTAAATGAATCACCGATATAAATGATCACGGAAACCAACGAAAGAAATGATTAAACAGATGTTAAAATTGATTTACTTAAGTGATAATGCACAAAATGAAGACTTTCAAGTTTTTCGTGAATTCTGCCCAATTCTGCCACATTTTTTAATCGTAAACTAAATCTGTCAAAGCTAAAATTTTGGGGTGAAATCTGCCAAAATGGCAGAAATCTGCCACAAATGGTCACACTGCTCAGCTCAGCTCAGAGACCAGAGAGAATCTTGGTCGTGATCCTTATTCTATACCTCGCGGTGTCTGTCTGTCTGTCTCTGAATGTCAGGGTGTCCGACATTTATACGATTTTTTTACTAAGATAAACTGATAACAATCCTATGCAACAATCGCGGAATATAGACAAGCCAGTCATTTAACGGGGGCCGCCGCCACCGTTCGTTTTCATGGAAAATAAATTACATTTGAGTAGCATTATCTGCTTAATAGTTAAGAAGAGAATCGAGGCCCAGGTGTATATCTACCATTGACATAATGATATCTACCTACTCGCATTATGCACAGTAGTACAAAATAGGCTCGTAGTGCGTTACGCTCGCGACACTACGTTTTACAAATTTTACAGATAAATAGATAGATGTGTTTCCGCCTTTATAGTATAATGTCTGACATAATGATTTTATCTGTGGTTGAATTAGTACGTGAGTGAATGAATGAATCTTTGCACTTGACAAATTGTATTACCTGTGGTTGACAAATCCTCCATCTTTTTGTCACGATGCCTCCTAAGAAGCAACCTGAGAAATCCGGTATGTAATACTGTTTATTCAATTTAATGTGTCTAAATATTGGAAAATAAAAGTATCATGACTATCTGACCACTTCAATATATAATTATACCATATAAACTTCAAAATATAACATGTCGAAGGTTTGTTGTATGCCATGACATTATTGTAAGCCACGCGGTGATCAGTGTTGTGATTAGAAAGTATTCTTTAATTTATAATCCATATGCATTACCTTATGTGTTCTGTTAAATTTAGGGTATTCAACGTACATTACTTTTACTAATATCGGTGTCATATTAAATATAATGATGATAGGTGAGGTTATGTTTTTCACACTCTCTTCACTTCGCAGCTTCAAGCGGATCGAAGCCCGCTGAAAAGAAGACTACTGCTAAAACTCCGGCACCAGCTCCTAAAGCTGCGTCTGCCAGCAGTGCTCCTAAACCGGCCGCGACTGCCAAGACTCCTGCTCCTGCTCCTAAGGCTGCGGCGCCCAAAGCGGCACCAGTGCCCAAGGCTGCATCGGCACCTGCGGCTAAACCAGCTGAGAAGAAACCAGCATCAGCGCCTTCAGCTAAGCCCGGCTCTGCTAAAGCTGCAGCCCTAAAGACTAAGTCGAGTGCTAAGCCGTCAGTGAAGAAGGCCGCGTCTGCGAAAGCAGCCAAACCTAAACCAGCAGCAGCCAAGCTAAAGATTGCCCCTAAGCCCAAGAAAACTGGCATCAAAGGACAAAAGAAACAAGTTGTGAAACCTGTTGCTAAAGCACTTAAAGCCCAGAGGAAGGTAATTGGCATCTTTGTTTATTATAAAGTTATGTCCACAAAAATAGCACTTCTCTCTTGACTGAATCGAGTCTTGAAAGTGGTTGAGAAGAAATTACTTTAAATTACGTAAATTGTGTGAGTTGCCTGTATATAATTCTTATGTTTATGATAATTTGTTTATATTTTAGGTTGTCAAAGGAGAACATGGCAAGCGTATCCGTAAGATCCGCACATCAGTGCACTTCCGCAGACCCAAGACCTTTGAACCTCCGAGGCATCCTAAATACCCTAGGAAATCCCTTCCTAAGAGAGACCGGTAAATATTCATTTAATATTTTAATTTTATTAATAATCAACTGAATAGGATTTTATTAAGATGATATTCTTGTCATGTTTCAGCATGGATGCTTACAACATCATTAAGTACCCGTTGACATCTGAAGCGGCCATGAAAAAGATTGAAGACAATAATACCTTGGTATTCATTGTTCACACAAGCTCCAACAAGCACCACATTAAGGCGGCGGTGAAAAAACTTTACGACATCAATGTCGCTAAAGTTAACACCTTGATCAGGTTTGTGTTTCGTTATTGTACAAGATTCATATAAAACTACAATAAATTACTTTCTTTTCATATGATGATATCATTGTGGGAATCTCATTGATAGAGAATGATATAAAAAAATACACAACTCTGATACATTATGACAGGTTTATGAAAAGCAGGTAATGTTAACAATATTACAATCTTTTTATTTTTGTTTCAGACCTGATGGCAAGAAGAAGGCGTATGTCAGGTTAGCCAGAGATTACGACGCATTAGATGTTGCAAACAAGATCGGCATCATATAAGCTAATCGTTGTAATATATTTTATAAGAATAAAAAACATCTAAAAATTGGACAAAATGTTTTATTTTATATTCATCATGTATACATTGATTTATTTTGTATAGTTGAGTTGAATTAATTTACATTTGTAGATTTAATTTTTTGCACAAGACTAGCAAATGAATTGCAGTTTTATTTTAATAAGCATTAAAAATATAACTAAATAATAGAAATAATAAATATAAATTCATCACGATGACCCTGCTTCAAAGTTTTTGGAAATGGACCCTGCAATTAAATTAATTAGTAAATTACTGATGCTGTGTTAGGACCACAAACTATTTTCACGTTTTTTTTTTCAGAGTCATCATAGTGTAATAACGTACGTATAGCGTCTCTGACAATCAGTTCGGTCTGACTGAACACACCCTAATGCTATGATAAAATGTTCATATCGTATCGTGCCATTTATAACACATGAAATAATTTAAGTTTATTACTACGGAACCAGAGTCCAGACACTCGTGCTACGACATTAGTGACTTATGCTACGAAGCCAGAGCTCTGAGAATTTAAGATCTTTACTATAATTCCTAGTCCTAGTAGTCGGAGTGGGGGACTATAGTACGACGTACTATAGTCCCCCCCCCCCCCCGTACTTTTTGAGGGGATCTAGGCGATATAGATCTCGCGTAATCATTTTATAATTTCGTAGGGTAAGTAATATTTAGGTAGGTAGATGTTAGATATCGATAAGTAAACAATTTTTCATCCCACTAGCTCGGAAAGAATGTTTTTAATCCCCGATATCTGGGGGTAAAAGTCGATTTTAATCTCAAGAGTGGAAAGTATCGGGGTCGCTGTGACAGCCTCCGCAGTACCCAAGGCAATTTCGATAACTGGGAGTAAAAATCGTTTTTGCGCTCTAGAGGTTAAAGTAAATTTGAATTTAGAACATCGTGTGCACTAAGTGTGATGATGTTTTGAATTCACAAACCATCATACAACTTTTGTTTTTAATTTAAAATTCAAACTCGGAACCTTCTTGGTATACTCGTACAAGACTTACTTATTTTTTAATTTGATTTGCGCGTGATATTTTATTTTCATTTAATATTGTGATTGTTTTATGTTTCCATTTAGTAATTTCCTCGCTGAGGAGGGATGAAAAATAATGTGTTGCACTCGAGTGCAAACAATTTTTAACCTTGTGCTCCTTTGAGTCCCTCGCTAACGCTCAGGATTCTTATTTTGAATCCCTCGCTGCGCTCGTGATTCAATTTTAGAATCCTTCGCTTGCTCGGTCCTCAACTGGAGCCCCGGTTAAAAAGCAACTTTGCACTCTTGTATAACAAATAACTATTATTTTTCCCTGCTGTATTTGTTGTAGGTAAGTATTTATCTTTCGATTCAGTAGGCTTGGCGCTGGGGGCACTACAACTGATATAAAATCCGGTTAAAGGGTTAATCATTAAGTTACACGAATGTCATGAATATACATAGCTGACAAGCGGCCCCTGCCGATGCTACACAATATATTTTTAATTTCAGTAATGTATGGGACCAGTTTAAGCTTAGATAAAGAAATAAAGGAATCTGGTAATAGTACATAGATGTGATTCATTAAAAATTGTACTTAGGTACTTATAAGTAAGTACTTACTTAATTTATTACCTATTCATTGATGCACTGGCATAATCAAAGTGGGAATTATTGAATTCTTACCCACAGTACCTAGGTACCCAAAAATGTTATCTATCTAGTACTTTACGCGTACTTATCATTTTTATCTATTAATATCAAACATGCATTAGTTAACTAAATAAACATATTTTTCTAAACGTCGAAAATAACAATAATATTTTGCTGCCTTGGCATCAATAAATTAAGTACTTACCTATAAGTATAGGTAAGTACTATACCGTGACTATACTTACTCAATATCAGAAAGCCAAAAATAAGTAAGTACCTACATATTACTTACTTCCGAATAACAATAATAATAACTACCTTAAATTTTTACAAAAACAAATTAAGCACTTATTTAAATAGGTAAGTAAATATTACGAAGTTTCAGTCTCCGGGGGCAAGCGGTTTTATGCATTTTCGGGGAGCAGTGACGGATTAAGACTTTATGGTGCCCTAAGCAATCCAAGCGTTTGGGCCCCCAGGGCTAGAATTTGAGGACGAAAGCTAAGCTAACACTGACCTCGCTATAATCAAATATTCAATAATCGATTTCTCGGAAAAAATAACGAACTTGAATTTTTTCAAAAGTTTCGGGTTCGATTCCCGGAGAGAGTAATAGCTTTTTTCCAAATCTGTATGCAGTTTTTGTTTTTACTAAAATCGATGACCAGATCTTTATATCTCTTTTAGTTTTAGACTTCCCCCTCACTGACCGTTCTATTTGGGACACCCTGTATAATCACTGGTTTTTATACTTGCTAATTTATTGTATTATTGGCATTAATATTTTGTGATAATTCTAAGCTAACTTAGTACTTCACATAACCACTTTGCATCATAACTTGTGGTTAAATCCTATTATTAAATTTTATTATAAATGCGGAAGATTGTGAGGATGGATGGACGTAATATTTATTACTCTTTCACGCAAAAACTACTTAACGGATTTGGATGAAACTTGGCACAGGAATAAATTATTTCCTAGAATATTTTTTGTATATTCTCGGATTTACCTGAAAATAATAATTGTAATATTAAGTATCAAAACCATTTACACACCCATTTACACCATTACAACCACAACACCTTCGAGCTTAGGGGTCAGTTACTATAATGAGATGATGATGTACTTAATGAATGATTATGTTATGTTATACACCTAGTCAAAGAAACTACGTAGGTAGTGTGAAACAAAGTAATTTCCCGGTTATTATTACATATGTACCTATTTATACCAAAGTACTTATATGTACATATAAGCACAGGTAAGTTGATATCAAGGCAGATAAGTACTTATCTACGTAACTAAACTACTGGGTTCATTATGTATTTCCTAGCAGCGTCCCGCGGTTTTAACCCCGTAGTTCCCGTTCCCGTGGGTATACGGGGATAAAAGCCTATAGCCTTCCTCGATAAATGGGCTAAATATCTAACACGGAAAGAATTTTTCAAATCGGACCAGTAGTTCCTGAGATTAACGCGTTCAACCAAACAAACAAACTCTTCAGCTTTATATATTAGTCTAGTATAGATAGATTAGCAGATATAGTAAAGATGAAAGTTTGTATTAATTATACAAATGAAGGTAAAATTATTGCGAGTTGCAGAAACATACCTAGGTACATATACTTACTTACTTATGAAATTAATGTACTTATCTACTTATACTTAAATTATTGTGTATGCAATTATATACATACATACTTATATTACTATGTACCTACATTGCTAGAAATGTTGTACATTGCAAAATTGTTACATATTAAACCATTAAAGTACTTTGTGCAATGTTTGTATCGACAAGTTTTCCGCTTTATATTGAGTAAGACTCAAGAGTACCTTCCTATCTACTAAATAGAATACAGAGAGGTAAAAGAGGTCGGGATGAATTCACAACAAAGTTATCTACTAGAAATTACCATATTTAACGGGATACTATTTACCATATTGTCTTGATACTTACTGCTGTTCCCGACATTTCGACGCTTCTGCGCTGTGACGGAATGATAACAAATCTATTATACATACATGAAAAATATCCCGTTATATGATAATTGCACCCGGAGAGTGCTAAAGTAACCATGATAACAGAGCAAAGGTACAATTTGGATTTAGAAAAAGTGTGATATTCTTTTCTTTCGATGTAGAAAGGAAGATATATACACCCAAGCTCTAAATAAAAACAAGTGCGAGTCGAACTCGCGCATGAAGGATCAAAAACGACAAAAATAAACATATTTTTTGTATGGGACCCTCCTTATATACTTATTTATTTTCTTTTGTTTTTAGTTAGTATATTTGTTGTTATAGCGGCTACAGCAATTCGTACAAACGTTTACTTACATAATTTGTAAAAAAATTAACCACCTAGTCTAGCCTTAGAGGAGAAAAAGTCTAGCTATCGCGGATCTTGAGATACAGCTGTATCAGGCTAGCCCGCGGCAGGCGAAGACGGGACATCGAAGAAGGGAATCACTGGTTATTTTCGTACTCAAAAATTTGGGACATTAGATTAAATATTTATGTAATGGCAGCTCATAGGCATAGAAAATAATACTTAGTAAGTAAGTATTAATAAGTAAGTAAGTACTTAATTGCTTCTACCGGGGAACTCGGTAGAAGCATATAAGTACTTACCTACTTAGTAATATGTCAGGTACACCACACAATCATAGTTTGGTATGTAAATATATTACGTATGTTATTTAATTTTATTAGATCTTGAGATGTAACCCGTAAAAATATTTTGTTTTACTTAGTATAAGACTAGGAAATATAAACGGAGACAGAATTCACGTGACTGACACGCACTTGAACAGTGATAAGTCAGTAGGTACAAAAGTTATATTTTTAATTATCTTTAAAATAATTAAAATTCAAGGGCGGCTACTGATTTGGACTAAGTACGTAGTCGGAATACTGTCATAAAGTTAATACTTCATTTACGATTAAGGATTGTTTACGATTTTTTCAATTTCTTTGATATGTGAATTGGAAGTACGATCGTGTAGCCTGTCATATGTCTGATCGACCCTCACCTTGAGTAGTCGACCTCTTATTGCGTCACATTTTATACATTATTCAAAACGAGGACGTTGTTTTTTCCGCATCATCGTGTCCATTTGTGAAACAAAATTTAAACCGAAGCATATTTACTATTCAGTTCTATTGTCATTTAGCAAAATAAATATTTATCTATACTTACTTACTTACGTTTCGTTAATTTATATTAGACGCCCTAATATTGTCGTCACAAGTTGTTACAGTATTCCAATGTTATATAAATAAAAACTTCGTGTGAGTTTTATTATGGTTAAAACATTAACTACTTAGTTGTGTCCAGTGGTTTTACCCGAGATTTTATGTGCGCTGCGAGCCAAATTCAACTTACTAAAATAAAAAGAAACACCTACTTAGGTACTTTTTATTTCTTAATTATTCCTCCACAGGAAGGAAAATCTGTGATTCTCCGTATTATGTGCGATTTTTTCTATGGTTATTTTTACCTACGTAATAAGGTAAAATTGCTTCATCCCTGCTTCATTGAGTAATGGTAAAACCATTTCACAGCTTACTAATATGTAGATATTTATTTTCATAACTATGCGAGTAAATAAGTAAGTACTTACTTGCTTATATTACATTATCTATAAGTAGGTAGGTATGTGTACCTAACCTAATACTTTTAAATCCTATTCTAAATACTTACGTAATAATATCATAAATGAAATGCAAAAGTTTGTGAGAATGGATAGATGTTTGGTACTCTTTTACGTGAAAACTATCGAACCGATATTTAACTTTGGTATAGGTAACTAGGAATTATGATACGTCTCGGGGAAAATTACGATTAAGAATACGTACAACTCAGATATTTATTTATCAGAATAGAATGGGCATCCTACATTTGTGATAATAATTTCAAATTTTGCCTTGTTGTGAACACAGACAATTTGAATTATTTACTACATTACACTACCTGAGCTGTCAACCCAATTTTCCAAATCCAGTGAATGTTTCGGTACTTATAGACAGTAGTATCCCAATAACAAAAAAATATTTCAAAATAATTCACTATTTCAAAATAAATTGCCAATTGGAGATCAAAAATAGTAACCTATTTAGGACTGTTAAAGACTTTCAACCTCTATCCTCTATCTCTATCTCTCCCTCAACCAGGAGACATTTTTTTTCTACCCACTAAAAACCTAACGACTTCCGTCCGCGTCTCGTAAGGGTGCCGTACTTAGGATCTTGTGAATTTTCCACCACAACCACAGACTGATATTTCCACCATAGGCTCAACCAGAAGACCAGTGTTTTTTTTTCAAATGTACCTAGATAAAATAAGTTCCTACCTTACACACAGTTTCTGAAATATGCGCATTCAAAATCACAAACAAGTAAGTACCTAAGTACTTACATATAACATTCATAGGTACTCTTGTTTTACTCTACATTTATTTTTACATAGAGTTTGGTTAAGTTTGTAATGGATAATGGATGGCTCAGTAATAATCGTATTGTACTAAGGTAGTTTAGTACTTATTAGTACACTGTACAGTTATCCTACTAATAGATATTATAAATGCGAAAGTTGGTAAGTGTTTGAGTATGTAGGTGTGTTTGTTATTACTTTTTCACGTCTAAACGACTGGACTTATATGAAATTTGGAACAGATGTCCCTTATAACTAGGGATAATAGGATACTTTTTATCCCAAATTTCCCACGGGATAAGGTTCCGTGTGGGTAAAACCACAGGGCACAGACTGTGTTATTGGTATGGATGGTATTATACTCCGTCAAAAATAATATAAGCAGTTAGGTACTTAGAGGAATTATAAAAATAATAAAAGTAAGTACTTACTTACCTGCTTACCTAACTTACATACTTACCTACTTTTCTACCTTAAAAAACAATTTTTAATAACACATTCTCTTGAGTCATAAACGCGGACTGTATGTAGAGATAATACATCAGATCGTAGTTATTAAAACAATCAGTTTTATGATAATATTGTTTTTGTTTTTATAGAAATAACTCTTTAGGAAATTAAACGTAACTGCCTCAGTCGACCGTTGTTAGTACCTACTACCATCAATAGAATAAAATAAGAACAAAAAAATACATATAGGTACCTAAGTAAGTCTAGTGTCATAGACTAGGCTAGGCCCAGACTTGAGACAAGACAGTCAAACTTGCTGTTGTTAGGCGGTTGATAAATATTATACTCGTAGTTTGCTTTTATATTTCTGCAGTCAGCGACCAGTATTCAGACTAAGTGCGCGTTTCAACAGTGGTTTTGTATTTAAAATATTTATTTTAAATTATTGTACATGAATATTTATAAAGAATTGTAGTATACGCAGTGAACCTGTGGTGAACTCTAACATTTGCGAGGCGAATATTGTAAAAAAACGAATTCAACTCAGATTATGGCCACAAAAGTCACGTAGACAGCTTCACTCGGAGTAACTCGGCTATATTCGCGTTGTCAGACCGCTATTGCGTCAACAACCGTACGGTGTTCCGTGTAGAGTAGTCGTTCTCGTTCATTCGGCCAATTTCATTTTACATCATTGGACTGGTAGCAATAATCACGTCACATTGAGTGTCAATCAGTGCAGTGTGGTACTGTACAAGTGGGGCGCGTGGCCCATTATTGGTGTGTTTAATGGTCCTCGTGTGAAACAGCGTTTGTCAATTGACCTTGTACTGTACATCATCGAGTGTTACCACGTATAAATTGCGCAAATACTAGTAATATAACCTAACATGTCGGATAATACGCAGGATGTGCTTAAAGATGCTGCCACAGGTGCTGCGGCAGCAGCTGCCGCTGGATCATTATTTAGCACTTTTGATATTATTGTGCTAATCCTTTTATTGGGGGGCACTATCTGGTGGCTTTACAATTCCAAAAAGGAAAACAAGAAAGATGAAATTCTTATTAGTAAATATTCAATACAGTAAGTACTTACTTATTTACATATTAATTTCATATTGCATTCCTTCGTATCATGCTGTACAGTTTGATTAAATTAATATAAGTACTTGATACTTACTTACCTACTCACTTACTTATTTCTGTCATTTCATAGATAATGTTAATTATCTAGGCACTTACGTAGTGTAACGTTATAATTGGACGGTATTTCAATAGGTACCTATTTACTACAGTACAGAATTTTAATTACCAGTTAGTCGAATTTTATAATAAGCAAATTATATTTACAATAATACTTAGTTAGGCACTAGCACTATTGCCTAAACGTTTCGTAAATAGACCAATTTAAAATGATCACATTGAATAAAAAGAAAAATAACCGTTTATTTTAAAATCGACGTGTCAACGGATATCTAATGTCAAGTCATGACTTTTCAAGGTTACCCTCATAATTTTGTTTAAAGTTTTTCCAGCGGCCCACGATTTTCGTGTGTAAATTTCGGGTTTCCGAGTTTGGGAAACATTCTAAGTTCTCAAACGTAACTTAATTTAAGTTTGTTATAGGGCTAAAAAATAAAAAATATAATTAAAGAGTACCTACTACTTGTGTTATTTTCAACATATTTCTAACAAGAATCTTATTTGACAATTGCGAGTAATGAAATAACAGATAAGTAATTATTTCGCAAGACAAGTAACTAAGATTTGTACAACTTGGTATCAGCACGTTTGTGTTCTACCTATCTATCTGTAATCTTCCCTTTGAATAGATAAAATTATTACTGATTACAACAACGCAAGAAAATATAATTCTCCTCAATTACCAAACAAGTGTTACGTATTTCATTATAACTAAGTTCCGCGTCGGAAGAGACTCAACGTATTACAAACAACCTTCGCATGAAATATAATCGTAGTTCAAACCAGTTTTATCGATGTATGTATTATGGTCATTTTTAGCAATGGTAATATTACAGTCCAGCATCATAAGTAACTATTTTTATCATGAATTAGTTAACAACCTTTGTTACGCAGGAAATACCAACAGAGTTTTTATCTTCTACTCTATAATTTAAATGCAATGCAAACTGCATTCAGTTTAATTATGTTTAATTTACATTTTCGATCTACTATTCCTACTTCTATTCCGGAACTCATAGGTATTACGTTGACATTACGGTCTATGTAATATAACGTGGGTAGTTAGTATCGTATCGATTTTATTATTAGGTATAGACGTGTAACTATAATGTGCACATTAAACTTCATTTAATTATGATTTAGAGTTGTACATATAAGTCCTCGTAGCAATTTCTATAATTACCGTATTTTTATGAAAAACAAAGACTTTCTCGTAACAAGTGAAAGTCTCAACCTACGACATCAAAATCTATTTGCAGAAGGGCTTGCCTCATCGGCTTGCCTTTGCCACTAAACGACCTCCCTCGTAAGGCCCTTCAATCTGTGTTCGTGTTGAAGTGTAGGTCATTATTTCAACAATTAAGCCTAGTTTCCATATTGCTTTAACTTATTTACTAACTGTGAATATAAGAATTAAATCTTCAGTCAATATTTACTTAAATTTTTAATTTTATTCGTGTTACTGACGTATTTTATGTAGTTAATTTGAATTTGAACTTTGTTCTAATTACTTAATATATAATAATAGTGCCCCAACTGGATTTAATTTAACTTGTAAGTACCTATGGTGGAAACAATAAAGAGTTGGAATTGAAATATGGCTGACAGCCTAGATAGAGGTCTTCTAGTTGTAGGACGTGCTTTAGGTTTTAATTTTTTGATCATAATACTAAGCAAGCAGATGGATTTTAATTAGGCTCTAGACATATTTTCTGCTGAAACTAATATCGTTGCGTACTTACAAATATTCTATGTACTTTTTCTATATTTGGAGTTGGTAAAGGATATGCTGACAGATCGATATTCAACATTTAAGTTTCTCAATAACATAAAATATGATATGTGGAATTTCATTCATAAAACAAGGGTTTAATCTCAATGGCATTGGTGTACCTAAGTGTTGTGATAAAAGATGACCAAACAATTTGTTACGGAAATAAAGTGACGTAGAAGTCGCGCGCGTCGTAGGACGTAGTTACGGAGCCCTTATTGCGTAACCCGTCACGCACTTGATTATTTGAAAGTTTTCTTTATTATCCCTCTTTTATCTTGTTACATTTACATAATTATTTAAAACATACTTTGTAGTCTAGCGTATAAGTACCTAATTCTATGGAGACTCCTGTTAGGTTTATTGAGGATTTGAGTTTGATCCAAGTCTAGTTCATAATTGTGTTTTGCACGAAATGAACCTTCAAGCACTTATGTTTTAAATAGATAATGAAGTGAATCTTAATGCTAAACCTTAATTGTCGTAAAGATATTACAAAATTACTTAAATTAAAATGACTTCGCGTTGCATTTGTTCGTAAAGTAGTGAAATCTGGAAGGATATTATAAAGAAATACACCAACGCAAAGATACAAGGATTTGTATCTTTGCGTTGGTGTATTTCTTTATAATACTGGTCACACAGTAACACATATGCACATTATTGCATATTTCTTGAGAGAAAGGCATTCACACATTTTGTCGATAAGACATCAAACAGCATTACTTACTCTTGTATTCTATTATTCAGAAAGTTTTAATAATGTTTTAAATCACTAACTTAGAGGAAAGTACTATTAATTAACCTGTGCTTAGGGTACGCTCTTTATTTACTTTGCCTAGGGCTGAGGTTTGCTATGCCAAAATAATGTTTATTAAAATGTTAATTTTGATTTGTACATGTACATACTTGTACCTATAACAATTTTTAATGCCTGGTTCTTAACTGATTAGATTACATCTGAATTAATAAATTCATTGTAGAGCTCATTCCTTGTAGGCTCTAGTCTGGTAGAGGCCCGTGCGGGTGCAGAACTAATTGGTGGGACGAGATTCCCAACTCTATGATTTACACGAAATACTTTTAATGCAAACAGCACAGAAGGAAAAGGAATCCATTTGATACTTAATTATACACGTCCGTCTTTTGCCCATAACCGATACCTTGAACAGAAGTTGCACTTGTCATTGTCTAACAGACATGAGTTCTGTATTCTGTTGTGTTGATCTTACAATAAACACAATACAAGTTCAATTACTTAGAACTAGGTATTCATTATTTTCATAATAAGTATGTATGTTAATGATCGGACGTATACACAGCACGTCCTTGGCAATGTTCCTGTACTTACGATAATGAAACGATTAAGATAGCAATAATTACAGTTTCTTTTTTTATATTTTGTGCATTATTAATCTTCTTAACGTGTCTAGACTGTGTGTGTATAGTTTCATTACATCGGTGATATCATTACAATGCCAAACTTTATTAAAATTCCTAAGTGGCGGGCAGTTATATCTGGCACCATAATAGACAGCAAAAACGATGGACAACGTCAGTATTTCAACTAAGCTAGTTAGCTTAGTTGAAATACTGACCATGTATTACAAAAAATAATAACTACAACAAAAAATTGGTTAAGTGAGGAAGATATTTTTATTTAATTCTAAAAATATTATTGCACAAAATCGTTATGGTTGAGCAATAACAAGTAAGTAATTGTAAATATTACGTTCGTAAGTGTTATCTAAGTATTAATTCTAAAAGATAAGAAGATAATAATGAACCCAAGTTTAGTAGATACAGTTGGTAGTACAAAAAACCTTATCAATTAAATTGAATTTATTAAGCGCTTTGCCCGTGTCTTTGCTCATATTACTTTCGCTAAATTAAAATTTTCATAAGTAACTTTAGTAACTCCATCATTAAAATATACTTATGCCAGATTTTGTATAAGTAGGTATACACAAACTTCTCCTTCTTCTGGTTTGTTGAATTAATTTGTAGATATGTTGATCTGTCTAGGCGTAGATTGAAGAAAGCGTTCAAAGATGTAACAAGTTCAAAGTGTTGCGTCACAATACCGGGTTATTAACCCAGACTACTCTTTTATCACTGTGTGTAAGTTCAGTCGATTTGCATATGCGTCTGTGCTTCGATGATCGGAACGGTCACCTTTGTACACTCACACGTATGATGATCTGCAAAAATCCTTATTCATCAACATAATTTACATATTATTTCTGGCTTTATATTTTGTTAAGAGTTGTTCATTGCTCACAACTATAACTTCAAATATGAAATATGCTCTATCAGACAGGACAAATAGGTACTTACAACTAAGATAATAGGGACTTGAATTATATACTTAATTGATAATTAAATTTTGCCCATACGAAATTTTTCAAATCAAAATTAGTTAGATTAGCAAAATTACAAATGGGCTGCAATGATTTATTGGATCGATATACAAACTCCATAAAACTAGTTGCTATGACTAGGTAATTTTAACTAAAATATACCGTGTCATTTATGGATTTGGGTACTTGTGAACAAGGGGACTATATTTTAAATGTTTACTTACCTACCTGAGTTTTTCTCAATACTTACTGGGTGAATTTTTAAAGTGGGTGTGACGCTACCACATCGGGAGCTCAATGTTTCAAATCAATAAAATTGGATCCGAGACTCCTTACAGCGTTTTTTGCTATTCCTTATAGTTTCGGATTTTGACTCCATTTGGTGCACAAAAAAAGTTTTCATTTATTTCAAAATAGACAAAAATAACGTAACTTATTTTTACGTACGTCTTTATGAAAATGTATTCATAAAAATACTACAGCTAATTATAACTTGTTTTGTTTGTTATCTCCTGCTATAATACAATTATGTAGATACATAAATGTGTACGTCATTATTGCGACGTCTCAGCATGATTCGGCTATAAAATTTAGTCACGATGATTAATGAAATTAAACTAGTTAGTTGCAAAATATTTCCTTCTACTTGTGTTATTTGTGAATAAAAACAAATTAGAATGAGTCAAGCAAAATTATTATTCATCAGCTGATTCCCTTTAGGCAGCGATCAATCCACTCTCCTAACCATTTAGGAGAGTGGATTGATCGATCTTATCCATATAAGTACATATAAATAACAAAAAATAAATATTTACTTACATATAATAGTAATAATAGGACAGGCCATTTTAGATTTTAGCAAGACTAACAGACCAGCATCTATACGTACTTAGATTAAGAAGATAGATAATACCTAATCTAATATCTCTACGTAACGTACCTTACTTACATAGATTCAAGTAGGTACCTATCGTTTACTTTAATTACTTACTATATATACAGCGTGTTCATTTACATAAAACTAAATTATTAGGCAGATAACATTCGTACAGATTGCGACTTACCTATACCTACCATATTAAGGTACTTACTTAAATAATTTCTGTGGCACTATGTACACTTAAAAGTTCATAAGTAATTTAACGACTGTGTTATTTATTTTTAGACCAGCTGGATCAATACAAGTAACAGAAAATTCATTTATTAATAAATTAAAGGCTTCTGGTAGAAGTCTTGTCGTATTTTATGGATCGCAAACGGGTACAGCTGAAGAATTTGCCGGTCGTCTGGCTAAAGAAGGTATTCGGTATAAAATGAAAGGCATGGTGGCTGACCCCGAAGAATGTGATATGGTTCGTTTAAACACTATATTGATTTATAATAAATTACTCATGCAAACTTATCCTAAGTAAATCTTAGACCTAAGTACTTAATTAAGTTTTTTATTAAGTAATTACTTACTTAATTCTTAACTGCTGTAATGACTTGATTCTTGTTCTAAAACTGTAGGTGTAGGTTGATTAATAAAATACATACGAGCAAAATATATTAAGTAAGAAAACTCCATTCAGCATTTTATTAATATCGAATTTTACGCTTGCAGGAAGAATTAACAAAACTACAAGAGATATCAAATTCTTTAGCTGTCTTCTGTATGGCAACATACGGTGAAGGAGACCCAACAGACAATGCTATGGAGTTTTATGAATGGTTGAAGAATGGTGATCCTGACCTAACCGGTTTAAATTATGCAGTAAGTTTCAGATAAGGGGTACTCAATTAAGTAAATTATTTTTTAAACTTATCCTATAAAAGTACCTAAGTCGCCGTTTATAAAATTAGTAAGTACTTATATATAACGTACAGTTTATAATTTAACGACTTCAAATATTTGTGACTGCTCAAAGAAAATTAATATTACATATAGTTTTAACTTAAGTTATAACTAAGTACATAAAAAAATAAAACCTATAAACCACGCTACATATAATGACTAGAAAGCAACAGGAGAGCACCACAAATCTCTCTAATCTGTAGTAGCACCGTCAATGTCCTTACGCAAATTATAGAGGTCATAGCTTAATAAATACTTATAAAATGGTCGCCTGTCTTTGTTTCGAGGTCAACGCGGTCGAAATCGCGAGTAAAATCTAGCTCGTTTGTTTGATTATGTAAGTACAATTATAATACAAGGTAAATCTGTATTTATAGGTAAATATATACTTACTACGATTAATATTCACTGAGGAATATGGATTTATCAAAAAATATATACTTAGGCATATTATGCGAAGGATATTCATAAAATAAAATATAGTGTGTAGTGCATAAAAATATCTATAACCGAAGGTTTTAGATATTTAATATTATGGTTATTTTTTTTAGTGCAAAATAAAGTGTGAGGCTAGCCTTCGTAATATAAATTCTTCATTACAATTATCTGTCACTGTCAACATGACAGTTCAAGTAAAATGTCAGAATTCAGAAATGTCAGTATTTTATTGCGCTGAGCTCGCAATTTGCTATTGATTTCACAATGTTGGATTATTATAATTATTTATTAAACTTTATAAATAATCAACAGAGAAGTGGTTTAGTGTTAATTTTCTTTGAGCAGTTTTATTTGTAACAATAAATTATCAAAAGAAGTTGTGTTAGAAAAGTTCCTTTAAATTCATAACCTATGTTTTGTTACATCATAGTTTTTAGATTTAAAAATATTATTAAGAGTAAAAATAGTATTATGTTATTGTAATATATAGTTAATAGAAATGAGTGTATTTATTGGATTACTTCCTCGAGCCATAAAAAGGACTCTATTAATAAGTACTGTTACAAAATTACGTTATATGGTATGCAATTATTTGTATTTGGTCCAAATTATTAATGTATTAAATCTTTATTCTAATAAGAATGAACTTTAATTGCAGGTATTTGGTTTAGGAAACAAAACCTATGAGCACTACAATGAAGTAGCAATATACTTAGACAAACGGCTAGAAGAACTTGGTGCGACAAGAGTGTATGAACTTGGACTTGGAGACGATGATGCCAAGTATGTGTATTATTTTTATTATCATTTGTATAACTGGAATAAATTTTGCAAATGCTTTTAATTCATAGGTTTATTAGTTAGGGGTCAGTAACTATAATAAGATGTAGTGAATGATTATGTTTGTGAGGATTTAAAAAAAATATTTATTAAAACTTGATAGATATTTTTATAACTTGATAGATATATTAAAAAACTATTTTGTTATTTAGATTCCAGTTGGCCAAGATTTATTACTTATACACCCTTATTTTGAAATTACGGGACTTATTAAAATCAGATTATCTGTAGCAGTAACTGAATTCATATATCCAATAAAAATATCAAAATGATAGTCGATTACTTATCTTTAAAAAATACTAAATAAATGCCGTATTACCAGACGGCACACTAGCTATCAAGTATTCTGTGACGGCTCGGGTCGTTGTCCGCGCTCAGCTGTGTATCGCAGCGTTCGCCTGTTGTTCGGTGTAGAATAAAAATAAAATTCGGCGGGATTTTGAAAAACTTTGACCTATTATATTGTCACCCGTCGTTTACATTAGCTTTCTGATTAAGTATCTCGAATTCAAAATAGGGGTGTATATTTTTTTCAATGAAACAAATTAATAACAATTGTATTGTTATAGTATTGAAGATGACTTCATCACCTGGAAGGACAAGTTCTGGCCAGCTGTGTGCGAGATGTTCAATATTGAGAGCACGGGTGAGGAAGACCTGACGCGTCAATTCCAACTTGTGCTTCATCCTCCTGGTGAAATTGAACCCCACAAGATATTTACCGGAGAAATTGCTAGATTACACTCGTTACAAGTACAAAGACCGTAAGTATACAAAAAATTTGTTATGCCTGACAAGGGCTACTAAGTTTTAAGTGCCTGTATTTTGTGTTAACAACTGTATGTATTGTACAATTGCAAATAAAATTTATCATTTATACATTTGTTTATAGTGTTATGCTCAATGTAGGCCACAGGTTTCTCTTTTGAGCTTGCATTTCCATTTTGGTTATAAAGTACATAAAAAGTGCAAGTTTGTATTAAGTCAAATAAATGTAATAAAAAACATATGACTAGTCACATCAAAGATGAGGTTGATTTCTTCTATTCTTGTAAATTAATTTCAGGATTGTCTTTAAAACTTGGCACACATTTAGATTTCAGTGAATTTGACAACATTATACTGAAGTTTGACTTTAATTTTCACATTTTTGGAGGGATTAGGTTTTTATTTTACAAGAATATTGAATTGTCAAATTATCAAATTTAATTGACTGATAAAGTCAAATAAACTTTATAACTTTTTTTTTTTGTTAACCTATATTATAATTACTATTTATAATTTAAATAAATAAATTTAAATAAGCAGTGTGGTGTTGTCTTGCCCTGATTAAAGTTACTTAAATAAAATAATACATTATATTTCAGTCCATATGATGCCAAAAACCCCTTCCTTGCTCAAATTACTGTCAACAAAGAACTTCACAAAGGAGGAGGCAGGTCTTGTCTGCATGTCGAATTGGATATTTCAGACTCCAAAATGCGTTACGAAGCAGGTAAAAAAGCAAATTTACATTTCAAAAAGGCAACATAATGAACTTTTAAAAATTCCAATTTATTCATTTGTTTAATTAGTACAATTCATTATGTTAATTTGTTTTATATTCAATGAACTACTTATCATTATAAGTAATTTCAGTTCAATTACATTTTTATTAATGTATTTTGTATGATTTCAGGGGACCATGTGGCTGTTTACCCCATCAATGACACAGACCTAGTAACTCGTCTAGGTGATTTGACTGGCACTGACCTGGACGAAATATTCTCCCTTATTAATACTGATCAAGAGAGCACGAAGAAGAATCCATTCCCTTGTCCCACCTCTTACCGGACTGCACTGTCTCATTACATCGAGATAACAGCCTTGCCTAGGACGCACATCCTCAGGGAGCTTGCCGAGTACTGTAGAGACGAAGATGTAAATTTTATTTTTTGTACATACATTTTTAGTAAAATCTGACTTGTATTTAATTATTTACAAAATTTTCTTACACAGGATAAAAAGAAGCTGCTACTTATGTCAACCAACTCGCAAGAAGGCAAAGCTTTGTATCAGTCCTTCATTGTAGACGCGTGTAGAAATATCGTGCATATATTGGAAGACATCAAATCGTGTAAACCTCCATTGGACCATATTTGTGAACTGCTGCCGCGTCTACAGCCCAGATACTATTCTATTTCTTCGAGCCCCAAGGTAAGGGGCATATTAGTTTTCAATTATGTATCTTGATACAATAAGTACATAGGAGTTTAATCAATAATAATTTCGAATGTTGTAGCTTCACCCAGAGACTGTTCATATAACGGCTGTGGTGGTGGAGTACGAGACTCCTACGGGGCGCGTCAACAAAGGAGTCGCCACCACATGGCTCGCGCAACACAAACCGGAGGCTGGCAAGCCCCTACCGCGAGTGCCTGTTTATATTAGAAAATCACAATTCAGGTCAGTATTATGTCGTTGTTTTGATTGTCAAGTTATTACCCGACTACGCCAGAAGGAGGGGTTGTTTCTTCTAGTTCCAGAGTATGTATTGATAATTTGTTGTTTCATCTTTCGAGTCTTCCATTTTAATATCGTGTGTTACTTTAGGTTACCAATGCAAACTCAAACACCAATTGTGATGGTTGGACCCGGTACTGGGTTAGCTCCATTCCGAGGATTCCTTCAGGAGCGCGCTTACGCACGCGCCAACGGAAAAGAGGTTGGGGACAACATTCTCTACTTTGGGTGTAGACATCGTGATCAAGATTATATATATCAAGAGGTTAGTGAAGTATAATGTGTTATCATATCATATCAATAACTATTATATAAATGAGGATTTATTTAATAATATTTATAACTAACTAGATAATAACATAATAGATTAAACATGTGGCAACAGTCTTATTATAAACCATGGATGTCAAAGTTCAGTTTTTAAAAGATAATTGTAAAACTTGTTAACAATACAATTAAAATAAATACATCGATACAAACATGATTAAATTATTTATAGGAATTGGAGAAATACGAGAAAGAAGGCGATGTTTCATTGAATCTGGCGTTCTCTCGTGACCAAGCTCAGAAGGTGTATGTCACACATTTGTTAGAGAAGAACATGGACCAGCTGTGGGACATTATCGGAAACCGTAACGGACATTTCTATATTTGCGGGTGAGCATCAAACAAGTTATTTATCGTAGTCGGAAATAAAACAATGGCCAATCTACTGTAGGGAGTATGTATACATTCTCAGTACCTATTGAGATATAAATAATTATTTAGGTTGACTTGAGATCACATATTTGCATCATTGCAACCAAAGTTTGGTGATAACAACGATAGATTAGATGATTCACTTTCATTTTCAAAGTTATAATATACGAACATACATAATCTGGGGGCACGGCAGTGCCCCCCGCCAAGTCGAGCGCGAAGCAAACACTGCCGTACCATCCTTTACAGGAACCCTTTCGCCGCATTTTCAGGCCCCTATTTGACAACCTCTGGATAGGACTAGAATGCTGAAATTTTCGTCATCCAGTAAGCTATACAATCACATACTTAAAATAAAATTTCAAGTCTGTAGGTCATTTAGTTCCCAAGTTAAGCGAAAGCAAAGTTTCGTATTTATGACAGACACTCACTCACTCACTCACTCACTCACTCACTCACTCACTCACTCATGATCATCAAAATAGAACTAGTACTTCCCATAAACCTAGAGAGCTGAAATTTGGTACAGAGTTAGGGTTTAATGGCCACATAAAGGGAAAACTATAAAAACTAGGATAATCGAACGGGAACGGGAATTATACGGGAATGGGAACGGGAATTGTAACTCAAGAACGGCTGAACTGATTTGGCTGAAAATTGGTGGGGAGGTAGCTTAAAACCAGGAAAAGGACATACAATACTTTAAATCCCGAAATTCCCACGGGATTGGGAACGGGAATTTAAAAATCAAGAACGGCTGAATTGATTTGGCTGAAAATTGGTGGGGAGGTAGCTTAAAACCAGGAAAAGGACATAGGATACTTTTAATCCCGAAATTCCCACGGGATTGGGAACGGGAATTTAAAAATCAAGAACGGCTGAATTGATTTGGCTGAAAATTGGTGGGGAGGTAGCTTAGAACCAGGACAAGAACATAGAACACTTTAATCCCACGGGAATGGGACCGGGAATTTATTACTCAAGAACGGCTGAACTGATTTGGCTGAAAATTGGTGGGGAGGTAGCTTAGAACCAGGAGAAGCACATAGAATACTTTAATCCCGAAATTCCCACGGGATTGGGAACGGGAATTTATTACTCAAGAACGGCTGAATTGATTTGGCTGAAAATTGGTGGGGAGGTAGCTTAGAACCAGGAGAAGCACATAGAATACTTTTAATCCCGAAATTCCCACGGGAATGGGAACGGGAATTATAATTCTAGAACAGCTGAACTGATTTGGCTGACAATTTGTGGGGAGGTAGCTTAAAACTATTTATGTATAGATACTTTTTATCCCGAAATTCCCACGGAAACGCGAACGGGAACTACGCGGGTGAAACCGTGGGGCGCTTAATAATATAATACTACTCCTAAAAAATAAGTGTGTCAAATAAGAAAATCTAATAAAATAAATCAATATAAACAAGTTTTAACAAAAAGAAATGAAATCCCACCAAAAACATTCTGTAAAAAACTAGCCAAGTCTCGATGGAGCTGCTTGTTTAACTCTAAAAAGTAATGAAATCTAGACAGACTCGTGCCAAGTCTAAGGTTTCTTACTGCGATTTCTTTATTATTATAGTTAATGTTGTGTGACTTGGCCGTTGAAGGGTACACGTGTATGTACACAAGGGTACAAAACTAGGTGCTCCATTACACTATTGCACCAATCTTAAAAAATCCAGAACCTATCCGATAGAAAATTTGCTTAATTATAGCCACTTGAAAAATGTTGATTCAATATCCAGTCAATTGTAGGCTTGATAAAGCTGCGTATTTTAATAATGTTATAACATTACGTGTAAACAAAATTGACATGTACCCACTACTAACCTTTTAAACAATGTTCAACGGCCAAGTCACACAACATTAACTATAATAATAAAGAAATCGCAGTAAGAAACCTTAGACTTGGCACGAGTCTGTCTAGATTTCATTACTTTTTAGAGTTAAACAAGCAGCTCCATCGAGACTTGGCTAGTTTTTTACAGAATGTTTTTGGTGGGATAATATTAACATGTTTCTTATATCTTGTTTTAGTGACGCAAAGAATATGGCTGTGGATGTAAGAAACATTGTTCTTAGAGCAATACAAGAGAAAGGCGGCAAGTCTGAAAGTGACGCTGTGCAATACCTCAAGAAACTTGAGTCCATGAAGAAATATTCCGCAGATGTATGGAGTTAAAGCATTTGGAACTCGAAGTACATTCTCCAAGCATTGAATCAAAAGCGATGCTTGCAGTAGATTTAATTATGTAGATAATTTTTAGCACAAGTGTAATGGTGAATACGTATATATTTCTATATTAATGACATGACGAAAGGTTTTTGCCTGAAATTGTGATAAAAATAATGATGACGATGGGCAAGAGTTGAAATTATTCCAATTTTACTAAAACACTTTATTGGCTCAGAATAAAAATATGTTTTACAGGGTCAAATATTTAAAGTTATATATTTTGTTAATACGAACTATTTTTTTTTTAATAACTTAATGACATTGAATTGAATAATAATAGTCAACAAATTGTAACTTATTTAATCTCAAATTTCTAAAAAAATGTTACCTAATAATGAACAAATATGGTATGATCATATTTTGTAAAATGTTGTTAAAAATGGCTGTTTTGAGTGTAAATGTTCAAGAAATTGTTGACGTATTTCATAAGTGGACTGGGCAATTAGTTTATGTAAGTCTATTAACTTTTATAAAACAATATTTTATAAAATTAAGATTTTGTTTTATTTTAACCACACTTTATCAGCATATAGTATGTAAGTACATTGTATTTTTAAAAAGTATAATAAGAAATAAAAATAATAGACTTAACGCTAAAACACGGGCCACCATCCGCGAATCAGCAATATCATTATTTCCTTTAATTTTTATCTGTTTGGAGTCGACACGCTAAGAAGACGAACCGCGAGGGGGCACCCATCTCATTTAGCGCTGCTATTATAATTTTGATATCGAGCGTGTAGTTGTTTCAAGTACATTAACATGGATTATTTACAATTTATTATTTGTCAAAAAGACGTCAACGGAAACAACGTCTACTGCCCCCCGCCCGCCGCGCATGTAGGGGGCACACGGCGCGGTCGCACGCGCCTGCGCTGCTCATACATTTTTTACACGCTTTTTATTAGCTTCACCTGTATGTTTGTTTGTAACCGACTTCTTTGGGCGCTATTTTGACCCACTTTAAACGGCCAGATTTCGTTCAAACTTTGTAGATTTATTGAGGACCGATGACAATACACTAATTTGATAAAATTATTCCATTTTTCAATTTGCAAATTAAAAAAACAAGCTATTATAAATAATCCAAACTAAAAAGTAGAAAATAAATTATAGTTTAAAAAAACACGCTTTTTATAGAAAACCGAACTAAAAAATAGAAAATTAAAAAAAAGCGTGGGGTGCTTTTTAAAATATTGACACCATGCACCCCACGCTTTTTTTTTTATTTTCTATTTTTTAGTTCGGTTTTCTATAAAAAGCGTGTTTTTTAGTTTTTTTAAACTATAATTTATTCATTATACACACGCCGAGCGTGCGCCCGCGAGTTTTAGCATTAGCCCTTAAGGTAGGATGATTAGGACAGTTTTTGTATCCCCTACCTCCCCTTTTTTTTACGCTGTGAAAATGCATAGAACTGCATGCATACCACCGTGAGCTGAGATTGGGAGGACTCCCGCCCGGTAGCATGTTGAGCTCTCCCAGCCAGGGCTGGGCCTACCCATTAAAAATACAGCGACTTCAGTTACATTGGGGTGCCGTAAGATCCCGAGGGGGATTTCTACCACGGCACCCCAACGCCGCCGGGCGCACTAAAGGTCTCCCTCCCTGAGAGGACGTCTCCGAAAGTGATGACTGGTACCCCGACCCTGGACCCCGACGACTGGTACCGAGGGCGAGCGTTCTCCCCGACACTCTCGCTCTTTTTACCAGGGCCCAGGAGAATCACAGCCCCTTAATAATAGTAAGTTTATATATATTATATCACTAACCAGGCCGAAGCAGCAAATTGTTTCCAAGCTACAAATGTGGCGAGAAACAATTATTGCCCCCATACATTTACCTACATATGCCGCACACCGATGACAGATTTGCTTCTGGACAAATGTATGGGGAAAATGGTGGCTTGGAAACATTCTTTCCCCGATTCTTTATTTCTCTCCCAAAGAAAAACGAAACAGTGGATAACAAAATTTATTATTGGGAAACAATGTTAATGTAATATAAGAACCTAATTCTTTACTCTGATGATTTTACTAACTACTTAGCATTATGGAAAATTATTTCAAACTACCATTATAATAGTATAATCATCTATTGAACTATATTATCAATTGAGATAAATATATTGAAGTACACATCAGTGTATGAGGGATTGATTAAGTAGGTTGCAGAGGTCGGAAATAATATAAACAGAAACTATTTTTAAAACGATAGTTTATTGATTTAACCGCAAATATATTAGTTAAGTTTATATACAAAAATAAGGACGTCAACAAAATGCAAACGATGGCCAGTATTGTATGTACTCAATTTCATACCAGTCTGATATTTTAAATTAAAAATGTGTATCGAAAATTCGAATACATCTTTACTGGCTTAGTACCTAAATACTTCTAAAATTATAACGGTCAAAATCACAATCTAAATAAGCTAAGACAAGCTTGCCAAATTCACTACAATTTACTCATACAAAGAAATTACTAAAACAAACACTAATCATACAACTTAATAAAATACTGAATTTAACTTAAACCTCAAAATATCAAATTGTTTTTATTATACTACTTTTTACAATGTACGCTAATTCAACAATTCAGGATTTACAAGTGCTCATTATATTTGTTGATATTACTCCAATTCTCTGAGGCAGATATCGTCGGATTACAATATTATTGATTTAGTGCCATCTGAAAGGAAAGTGGAAGCACTGACTACTAACGCTATTTTAATTACGTATGACTAGAAGAATTGCAGTTTCTTGTACAAGATTTTCATAAATGTACATATAATATTAAAACCACAACTACAAAACTTCTAGCCAGCAAATAGCAATGAAGAACAAGCATGAAAAATCTTTCATACCAGTATTTTGACGGGCACACAAGTTCCATTATTGTATCTTCTTTTTACACATTACTCTAGACATCGTATAACTGTACAAAACTATACATTTCAGTCTTTACGCACAAAGAGAAACCATAAGCTTCAAAATTAACTGAGGACATATTTTACGTGGTTCAAATTTACAATTTGCGACTATAAAATTGTCACATTTATACTGAGATCCCAAGGCACATGGTTTACGGCATTTTTAAAGCCATTGTGTATAATAAGTTAAAGCAAATGCGTATTTTGGCACTGTACGGCTAAAATTAATAAATCAGATAAGCACAAAAAATTTAACATAATATTTTGTTTTCATTAATTGATTGTGGACAGTATAACAAATAATTTTAATGAGCATCCTGAACTCTTATTTATTGTTAACTCACTATTTTCTCTTATTAAATGTTTATTAGGTGATGGCACTTATTGTGCCAGATAATAATAGTTTAACATGATAAGTATTATTTCCAACTACTCTTGGCTTTCCAAACATTGTCTACGATTTGAGATAATCCATAAGCATTTCTATATTTTTTTCTAGTGTGAACCTATGGACAAAATTTATTAATAGCAAAACAGTGATCAGTTCAACAAGTGTCTTTGATAACAATACTAATTTTAGAATCTTCAATAAAAATTCATAGTAAAAATTAAGAGTGTTCTAAAAAATAAACATTTATTAATTTAATAGCTATGTGTCACAACTTGTATATGGTGAGACTAAAAACAATTAGTCATTCATCTATCCCGAACTTTTAGGGTCCCGGTTTAAAACATTATGTACATCATGTGTCAATGAAATGCAATAATTCCAATATACAACTAGTCAGCATCATTAGTTATCATGATAGCGGGAGCGGGCGCTCACGAGTCTACCGGGATGTCCCACTCCGCCAGGCCGCGGTCCACTAGTTCTCTATTCAGGAATATCACTTGCTGAAATAAAAAGGTCAACCAAATAAAAACATTGAACACTTGCCAAATTTATGTATTATGAGGTTAAATATAGTCGGAACCTTGATCTTTTTAGCAACACAAGACTACATTGAACTTTAAAAAAATGCACATATGAAATCTGTTCAACTCTTCAAAGGTTGGTTTTTAACGTTATAATCTATTTTAGCAATTATATTGACAATGGATTGTTCGTTTATATAATTGGAATATCATATCTTAAATTACCTTAAAATATCATCTCTATACTATAGGTATTCTAAAAAAGTTAGCAGTAATTCCCTGTAATAATTAATAATTATCTTATAAGTAGTATTTACCTGCGGATGCAGTGTGAGATAAAGGTGTACAAGGGGAAGGCCCGCCTCATCATAGCCTACGACTTGCGCGTGCAGCAACTGTCCCGCAGTTAAGCCAGCCATGATACGGAGCGCCTCGCCGCTCCATTCAGTTTCTATCAATATATTTTATGTTATTTTAAAAACATGCATAATTTCAATTCAATGATAAATAATGATTATAGTATTAAAAGTGATGGATGAATGAAGCAATTTACATTAATATGAAATATAATTTATTGAAATTAAATAGGTAATGAAACAATAGAATAAAAGATAAAAAAAGTATGAAATTATAAAATTAAATATTAACCATTATTAGCAGGCTTGACAAATGCTAGAAGAGCTTCTGTAGCCTGGAAGGGCAGAGTCATAAAGTCCGATCGTATCTGTTTGAGTTGATCGTTGTCCACAGTGAGGTAGCCTCCAAAGTCAACCAACTTCACAACAGACGTGTCATTCTCCTCAGATGTGGATATGACTTGAGCACGGTACCAATTATTCTCTGTTGGCGCAGCACAGATTGATCCCTCTGTGTACAATAGAAATATTCATTCATAAGTTCTAGTCTTCATTCATACAGACATATTCAGATTTCAAGCCGGATGTTAATCAAATTAGAAAATAAAATCTGTTGTATATGTTCATAGATTTAATTGAAATTAGTTCAGTAGAACATAAGATATCATATGACATTATTGCCAAATATTTATGACAGGCTTGGCTTGGCGAGGTCAAACCTTGGAAATATGTTTACACAATTAATTTTAGTGAATTATAATATCAATGACAAACTTAAAATATATTACATAAAACCATGAGAATCAAATTAAGTATGTATAATTGTCCTAATGTAAAATTGAACTTAAATAAGTAAAAAAAAAAATTCTCTTTACTGCTATAAGAGCATCAATAAATATCAACAAACAAAAAAAACTAATAAAAATAATATTAAACACAGAACACAAACTAAATAAATAAGTTATTGGCAGAAAATTAATAAATAATCAAGCACGGCATAATAAGGTCGAGTGGCAGAACTGGTTCAATTATGTCTGTAATGTGTATGAACCAGTTTTAAAATGTTACCTTTCACAGGGCGCGGCAAGGAGGGCACATCCGGATTTTGGTATGTGGTGGCCATGAGGCGGTGCAGCGCGTGCAGCGACGGGAACGTGGGGTGGAGCGGCTGCTGCAGGAAGAAGTGACCCGCGCTCACCAGGCACGTCATTATCGTGTCATTGTTCACAGACTCCACAAGCTGTAACTGATGGTTTACCACTCAATGTTCGAAGAATATATTTATTAGCTAGATATAAATAATTTAACAGTACAAAGTAACCTCAGGTGACTGAAGAAATGAAAACTATACCACTTGAATACAAAAGATCTTGGAAGGTTCTGCTTTGGCATGTTATAATTGTCAGACAGGTATATCATTTTGTAATTACATATAATATTTATGTCCCATTGACACATACAATTACAAGTTTGTTCCTTTGTTTGTTGTGAATTTTCAAGTGTTTATTTGAGTTATAAAATGTAGATATCAATTTCTATAGAGGATTATTACTCATTTAAATCTAACATAATGACTGATAAGAATAATAAATTTGAAACAAACAAAAAATACTTATCAGTTGAATTACATGTGGATTAAGGGCAACTGATGCTTATTTATTACTTAGTTTAGATTATGTGATACATTTTTTTACACTACTTTACTTTTTTACCTTTCTTCTATTCAATTTCTTAAATAATTATTGAGTCTGTAAAGGGTATAATCTATAATAATACTTACTTGAAGGAATTCTGGTACTAAAGGAGTCAGTCTTTGATATAATTCTGAACTAATTTCTTGGAGTGAGAATGTGGGGAATTTCTTTTCAGGGAATTTGTCTCTAATCATATCTAAAGCTGCTTCAATCTCACTCTGAGTACCTGGTTACAAATAATATCTTTTAAGTAAAATCATATTATAAATAAAATTAATGTAGGTACCTAGATATAAAAAATCAGAAAAAATAAACAGTTACATTGATAGGTACTTATAAAACTAAGGTTATCAATATTATCATTAAAATAATGTGATATTCAATAAACTCACCTTCAACTGCACATATTTTCTGTTTACCAGAATCTGGATGTCTTCTTACATATACTAGTGCACCAGTTTTAGCTTTTATTTGAGTAACAAATGAACCATGTTTGCCTATTAAGAGACCAACAAGGCTCTGAGATATAAGAAATTGATGTATTCTAGGGGTTGATTCAGATGTAGCTAAGTTAATATTGGCTGGAGGTGGACTCGCAGCTTCTGAACAACCTTTACCACTGTCACTGGAACCCTAAAATGTTAATGTAAAATATTAAGCCATACAAGTAAATTTCCACAGGATAACATAGGTACAATTATACAAACCTCACTGTGGTTATCAGAGAAGTGACACAAAGATGGGCTAGCTAATAAAGGATCTACAGGACTATGATTAGCAGAGTCTCTCTCTGATATGTGTCTACTCTGTGCCCCGGAGAATCTGTTATTACTATCATCTCTATTACTAGTGTTATCAATATTATTATTATTGATGTTTAATTCTTCAGTGTCTTGAACACTGTCATCTTTTAATTGGACTTCTGGAGTTACATCAGATTTGTTACTAACATTATTCTGAGTCAATGTCTCAGATTCTTGAAAACTTTCAAGGTGAACTTCATTTTTGTGTTCTAAAGGCATTATGGAATCGTCAGAGCAATTCAATTGAGTTTTTAATGATGCACAAGTCAAAGGTTGTGTTTCCTTCACTGAAAATGAGCGTTCTTTGATATTGCACGAGCTCACTACCAAACTACTCTGTTTGTCAAAACCTGTTGACATTCTCTTTTCTTTTTCAACAGACTTCCTTCTAATAATCTTTTCAATTTCTAAATCAACTTCTTCATCAGTCAACTCGAGGGGTGAGGACCTCTGTGAAGTACTACCATTAGGAATAATGTCAATAGGAGCTGATTTAATGATTGACCTGTCAGCTTTGCCTATAGGAGAACACTTTTGGGCTTCGACATGGGCATTTAGAGCATCTGCCAGTTCCTCTTTGAGGCTTTTCAACCTCTCTCTTCCTCCAGGGTCAGATTTGGCGTATTCCCTCTTTTTCTTGAACCAAAAGATGCCCAAGAGTACAGCTATAGATGGGACAGACCACATGAGCAGCTGACGACAGGGTGCCATGTTGAAGAGCCACTTTTAATAGCAATCTAAAACAAAAAAATACTAAATTATTAAAATTATATTTTCTTTTATCATTAACTGCTAAGTTTTAACTAAACAACATGTGCTGACCTAAATTCTTCATATCATAATACATACTTACAATGTGTCTAAGAATGTTTTGTCTAATCAACCTTTGATTTCAACCTCATTATTTTAACTGACATACTTACGTCTAAATGGTCCATTTTGATTTGCAAAAAAATATTTATCATCACTGGTATAAAAATATCTTATCAAAAATTGTACTGTTTGTACCAAATGTAAATTTAGGTTATTGTCCCGCGTGTTTATTTACAATCTAAATTGGCACATGGAAACTAAAAGAGTAGGTACTGCTCACAATTACTTATTCTACAAACAATAACGTAATACACTAAATAAATATTATTTAGGTACTTAATAACACATGGTTTGTGCTAAAGAGAAATTAAAGAAAAATAACCATGATGTTTAAATTCAAAACAATTTGCCGAATTATAACTAGATGGTCCAATTAATTTATTTAGTACGTACTAAATAAACAAAAATACAACTTCAATAATTATAAACACTAAATTAATTACTACAGAGATGCAACAAGACAGTTCTCTTGAAGTAATAAATAAAAAGTAACTAGCGGTAGGTAGCGGTACAGTGAGGAACCTTCACGGGCAACACGTAAGCAAGCAAGTGTGGAATGGTAAATGAAAGGTTACGCAATTATACCTGTGCTTCTCAATACACCACAATCAACTAATTCCAAGTTAATACTGAACCATGTAATTTGTCTTTTTGTTTATGTACAAACACACCTAGAAATTAAAATTAATATCGCGGCCTACCAGCCGGAGATAGTACTATTCCGAGCATGCATGATCCCCATATCTGGAATCTTGCCACCGGTATGTTAAAGTATTGTACTTACATAAATTATCCAAAAAGAAAGTCTTCACTAATAAAAAACTAAATGAAAATATTCTGAAAAGCTGAAATAACTGTTATAACTGTCGAATTTAACAATTTTGCCTAACAATCCACGTGCTCACAATGTTTTCTAAGCACCACAAATTCAATATGGCGACGTATTACGGTATTGGTGGATGTACAAAATCATAAATAATCTTGTGATACGTGTGCGCGGCGCGCCGTTCTTCTGTGTCCGTGGCCATAGAGAAAAAAGTAGGTCGTTGCTTGAGTTTTTTTATCTGTGACTTAAATTATCTAATGTTGTATTGGTTGATTGGTGTACTGTACGGAGCATATAAAAACTAAAACATATACTTTTTGTTGTAATATTCTTGTTACAATGCAATTTTTCTACGATCGTCATCTATATATCGAGGTATCTTTTAGATAATATCTACAAAGTCACAGGTGCAGCAGCGCGATACCAATAAAAAAAAGTTCAATCGATGCTACAGACTCGTACAATTTAATTTCAACGGCTTAAAATAACTCCAATAAACCAATATTGTAAACGAATAAAGAAACTAAGTTGTAGAAAAGAAAAAAGCAATTTAATCTGCATCTTTAGATATGGTCTGAACTTTGATTGGTCGAGAGTGACTTATCAAAGGGTCTGACGTTACTTTATTCATTTTTTTTAGTTATCGTCAGTCTGGTACATAGAATAAGGATCACGACCAAGAGGTCTGGTACGCTATTCCATTTGTTTTCTAAGTGCATTCAAAATATACCTAGTCCGTCTAAAAAGAGTAGACAAAAAATGAGGGCACCACTGCCGTTTAACTGGTATCCCCCATACTATATAAACACTGGTTTTGATACTTGCTAATTATTTATTGTATTATTGGCATTAATAATTTGTGAAATCATCACAAATTATAAGAAACTTATGGACTTCACATAACCACATTACATCACAACTTATGGTTAAATCCTATTTGTTTTTATAAATTTGGAAGATTGTGAGGATAGATGGACGTAATGTTTACTCTAAGAATGTTTATTACTCTTTCACGAAAAAACTTCTAAACAGATTTGAATGAAACTTGGCACAGGAATAGATTACTTCTTGGAATAATTTATTTATATTCTGGATTTACCTGAAAATAATAATTGTAGTATTGACGGACTTTGGCTAGTCCGTTATAGCGCTATGTTGGATTTAGAATGACGTCACTCATACAGGTAAACTAACCTAACCGTGCGTGCAACGTCTCGTCGTCTGTCCAATACTGTCCACCGCATCGGCATAGATAGGTTGAAGAAATCTGCTCTAAAATTGAGTTAGGTTTATGATTTGACTCGAAACAAAGTCACACTTACCATTGCAAGTGAAATAAAACCTTCGAGCGTTATTATTCTATGCTTGTTGGTCTTTAGGTACTTACTTATGTAAAAAAATATAAGTAAGTACTTCACATGATATTATGAATCTTTGTTATACCTAGACTCAGCTTCCTTACTACATGACCATTTTTAAAATTCTAGGCAGACCCAAGACCCAACCCATAGGTACCAAAACCAATACCAAAGGCTTTACCATTACCAAACTGAACCTACAGAGAGAGTGTTTTTTAATACTCAAGTTTATCAGGCACCATCCCTTAGTAATAGATCGCTGCGGTAGCAAACATTTTCCGCTGGTCCTTTCCTAATTCCCGGTTTACTTAACAAGAGTCTGGAGATTGAAGCCTTATAAATGATTTCTTTCATGAATGTTTATTTGTTAACAAGTTGGTTCTAGTATCGTTATCAGAGTACCTATATTGCAGTCCAGACGCGCGTGCATCACCACTGAACCATTCAATGTTCGACTGACCTCCGAAACCAGCCTTAGGCCGGGACTCCAACAAAGCGGAGATGTGTGAGAAGAAATGATCTCCATTGCGCGTAGTCCGCGCACAGTTCACATCTCTCTCCCAGCCTTAGGCCGGGACTCCACCAAAGCGGAGAGATGTTTTTGAAACCACCAACAGAAATGTGTTATTGACACATTTCCTCTCCACTCAGATTCAATGGAGATCCCTGTGCGGAGATGTGTAATATTTGTATGGCGCGATGGAAGCGGAGATGAGCTGTGCGAGGACGACGCGCAGTACTGGAGATCATCTTTTCTCACACATTTCCGCTTTGGTTGAGTCCCAACCTTAGAATGTCTGTTTGTGATGTCAAAATAACAAGTCCACAAATACCTTTCTCTAAATGCATACGAATGTATCAGTTACTTTTTGCTAATCTTTAAAATAGCTGAACTGATATTGATGGGATGTTCACTGTCTGATATAAGTTTTAGGAAGTTGCTTATCCAAAATTTTGATGGCGTCAGATCCATCAATATAAGTAAGCGAAATTACTCACACTTAGTTATCAAAATATCTATATATTGATATTTTTTATTTACACGAACACACACAGAAGACAGTCTTCTGTGATCACAGGTTCTGTAAAGAATCCGAAACGTCAGAAATTGTAAAACAAAATATAACCACGACAAAAATCCGTTTTAGTGTTTTATATTTTCTATTGATTAATATAATATGTCCTCCTTCATAGGATAATTTATGGTTAAACCAAGAGTCATTATAATCTGAGGCCTGAGTATTAGGTATATACATGTATAAGTAAGCAGTGTAAATTAAGTTATTTAGATCCCTGGCCTCTGCTGGGCATTTCTTGACCTTAGCACCTACACAATCTCGAAAACCAAATATTACTTTATTTACTCGTGATATTACTATATCTTTTGTTTCTTTTTCTTCATATACATATTGCATAGACCTTTTATGCTAACTTACATGCAATTATTATATTCTATTTGCAAGTGGTAGTTGATTATGGTGTTATCACCCTAATCCAGGGTAGGCTTGAGCCCCTCGTTGGGGACATGCATGAGCTGATTTGCAAGTAATTAACGAATTTTTTTGCTTGTTACATTATACAATACATTTTAAAATTATATATATTTTGAAAATTGTTTCAAGACCTTTGCCCAGCAGTGGAATAATGTAATTTGATAAATAAATAAAAAAACATATTGAACATTATTAGTTTTTACCGCCAATAATAAAAAATAAATTATGCTTAAATTGGCTAACTCAATGAATGAATGATTAAAACATTGTTCTGGGATCATTTAACAGTTGTTTTTATTTTTAATTAAATTCTGTAAATATATAATATTAATAGATTACTAACATAACAATAAACATATAGAGGTCTGAAAACTATTAAAATTGAATAGGTAGAGCCTTTGCAATTAAATAATTCGCAGTATCAGTTGATCAAGTGTTGATGTGGCAAACTACAGTTATAATTTTAAAGCAATGTAGGACACTTACTATACTTAAAATTATGAAAGTTTGTTCTCCTTATATAGCTGCCTTATGTACATTTATTAAAGGATAACTGGTGAGTTATTTAATACCTAAAGATTACATAAATGTCTAAAATTATAAAATTTCACAATGTTTTTAAGAGCAATAACTATTGAGGAACCAAAATGAAAGTAAAAGATTATTGTTACTATTATCATATTATTTTAGTGTTATTAATATTAATTTAAACAACTAAAGTTAATTGAGTATATCCGGAAATAATACCAAATGTTTGTTTTGGTATAATATTTAATTTATATACATTCCTATTTATTAAAAATACTTTTAATGGTCTTACATGAGAAAATTTCCAGGAATGTTTTAACTTTAACAATTTATATAATGAGGGCTTTCATATGTAAGAATATAATACAGGTTTAAACTAGTGTGACAAGAACATAAATAAGTATTTAGGATATGATGGATGGATATAACTATACAATTTAGGTGTGAAATAATGTTGAAAACTAAATGTAAAAATCACAAGGTCATGTTTATTCATAACAGAAAATAAATTTACACAAACTTACTGTAGAGACAACAACAGAGTACCGATGTTAAATATTATCTACAGCATCTGCCTCATCCTCAGAACTAACTTCATCACCAAATTCGATATCCTCGTCCAGTCCGTCTACAGCGTAGACCACTGTTTCGTTGATACGCACTGTTTCAGGGAACTCTCCGTACGTCTTTAGATTCCTGGCCTCGTCAGGGGTATACTTCAAGATTACGTCAGCCTTAGCATCTTGATAATCTCGTAAACCTATTAATATTATATCTCCCTGGTTTATCCATACTTTTTTTCTTAGTTTTCCTCGGATATGACATAGACGTTTTATGCCATCAAAGCACATGGCCTCCAAGCGGCCATTACCGAGCATCTTTGTGACTTGGGCGTACTCCTGACCATCTTCTTTGAAAACTAACTCACGTTTTTCTGTTTCATTTTCGTTCTTTCCCCTCCTTCGATTTTTACCTCCTTTTCCTTTATTCTTCGGCATAATTTATATAATCTTTAGTACAAACATATACAATAAAACTAAGAAAATCTCATGAATTTGCCTGCTGTGCTGCCAATTGCTTTTGATTTTGACAAGTTTGTTGAGTGAATGACTTATACAGTACAGTACAGCTAACAAATTGAATGAACGAACTTATTGTCTATGAATGCTCAGTCCGGTACACATTTTTCAAGTTATTAAACTGGTAAATATAGATAACATCGATTAATATTATCGTTGTATTTATAAATAAATAAGTGTCCAACGAAATTAAAAGATAAGTAATTACGATAATTGATCGAATGTAAAAGATGATAAAATATTTACAAAGAAATCCGTAATTTTTTTGTTAGTTATGGCATCTATTTACTGACGGTTGAAAAATCACAAAAAGTCAATGTCACTGTTATGTAGTGACGTCATCAATCATTCAAGTGGGGGGCGTCCGCTGGGTGCCGAAGGCGGGCTTAATTAAACTTTGAACACAAAACTGCGATTCGACGCGATGCGAATTCGCAACTCACAAAAATTACAACATGAATTGCAGCAATGCGATTTCTTGCGGCAAGGCGTCTCCCAGGGTGACCATTTCTTTATCTTTCCTACATCGTAGGATAGGAATACGCGATGCGAATTAATGCCGAAAGTCAAAATGCCGAATATCAATACGCCGAAAATCAAAAAGCCGAAAATTAAAATGCCGAAAATCAAAATGTCGACAGTTACAATGCCGAAAGTCAAAATGCCGAATACCAAAATGCCGAAAATAAAAATGTCGACAATCACAATGCCGAAAATCAAAATGCCGAAAATCAAAATTGTGATTGTCGACATTTTGATTTTCGGTATTTTGATTTTCGGCATTTTGACTTTCGGCATTTTGATTTTCGGCATTGTGTTTTCGGCATTATGTTTTTCGGTATTAGCGGCCTTTACACACTCACTCTTTCGCGCGTGCTTTGGAACGTACAGGATTACGCGCGGGAAGGCCTGCACGCTCATTCGCACGCGATTATATTGTAAGGTTTTTACGGTAGTAAGAAATGGGATAAATAAGTACCATCATTGTTGGTCAAGCTGTCGGTCCCGATTGTCGCGGATGTAAAATTTCAAGTAGATGAGGAGCCTTCATATACAAAACAAAGGAGCATTCACGTATAAAAGAAGACTAGAGTTGCATAAAACTGCCCATTTACATGCACTAAGTTTAAGTAACATTTAAGTAGTTCAATATATTGGTGCTCCGTGAATATAGCTAATAGAGAGAAATTCTAAAATAAGTGTTTTTTTATTTGGTGTATTTTATAATTCTCGATCCACGTAATGATTCTTATCAGTAAGTACTTATTAAAATTGTTAAGTACTTTATTATTTTATTCCACAATATCACTTTGTCGAACTACACTACTAGTTTATTTAAGAAGATAATCCTTTGTTAATAGTTTTTGACGACCTCGATGTCAGAGTGGTCACCATGCCGGACTACCAACCCGATTCCCGTGCGGGGTGAATACTTGTGTGATCCACAAATGTTTATCTCGGTTTGGGTGTGTGTGAATGAGTGTGTGCGTAGTTTCTGATACTCTAGATACAAGCTTCGAGCTTAGTTAGGGGTCAGTTACTATAATGAGATGTTGTAGTGAATGATTATGTTATTATTAGCTATGAATATGATGTGACGGACTTTTTAATATTAATCCTTTATTCATGTAGATTAGTTTATCGAGACTAGGTTACTTTTATACAAAGGTAATTATTTTATTGGCTACTAGTGAGGCCCCGCGGTTTCACCCGCGTAGTTTCCATTCCCGTAGGAATATTGGGATAAAATTATGCTAAAAACCTTACCACTGAATCACTCTATCTATTAAAATAAACCGCATCAAAATCCGTTGCGTAGTTTTAAAGATCTAAGCATACATAGGGACAGAGAAAGCGACTTTGTTTTATACTATGGTAGTGATAATAATGTCTTTGCAAAATGGTGGGTAGTAGACTAGGTAAAAAGTATTGGATTGCAGTATGGTAAGCGTGCAGTCTGGTCGGTGGCGGCAAGGGTGGTGGGAGCGTTGCAGGGGTGAGGCTAGACGGCGAATGAACTGCAGAAAGGGTTAACGTTCGCTTCCCCTGCACTCGCTGCGATCCTCCACCCACGGCTTTCTGCTAAGCTAAACTGATATCAACGGTTTAAGTTTACTTGAATACCTGAAAAATATCCACCTCACTAAAAAGTGTCTTTTTTCATAGCACAAAGTTTGGAATTGCCAATTCATAAACATGTAGGAAAACTATCCATTATGACTGTTATTAAGTATTTTCCATAAAACTAAACTACGGTTTAAAGGTTACTCGTATAAAGGATTAGGAGGTAGGAGTTATTGAAAGAAAATTAAAAATATAACAAAGAAAAGTTGTACTACGAATGACAACGAAAATTGGAAGAGTACAATGCAGGTTATCGTCAATTGACTAAGTATTCCTATTGTACTAATAACCAAATTTCAACGGTAATGTATTTATGAAATAAAATATAAAGATGTATTTCACGAGAGTAGATAAAGCTAAATTAAAATTATGTCTGGTATATTCAACTTATATGCTTTACTCCAGCTAGTAAGTACATGCTAGGTATCTACATCTACATTATTGGTATAAGTTTAAGCTGAATGCATTTCGGGCGAGCGCGAGCGTTCTACTGAATTCGCCAGACACATAATGGGTGTCAATATCGACTTGTTTGATAAGCCAACAAGTATGAATTTCCGCATGAAAATGGTATCAAAGTACACGTAATATTAATATCTATTAGTTGTAATAATATTATGGGTATTTGAGATGATGAGATATTGAATGGTCTAAAATGCACACATTCCACCAAAGCTAGGAAGAAGTTTAAGAATTGTAATGATATATGAATATGATTTTATCTACTTTCGTTTGTATATTTTTAACTTTTGCCGGACCTATGTTAAAACGTTTTTTCCTTTTTTTTGACGTTTTTTGACTGCTGCAAAAAAAAGAAATGTGTTTACCTGTGAGTCTAAAAATGTTTTTTTTTGTAAATTGGAATTGAAAGTAATGTACTTAACTTACTTAAGTATATGTAAATAATGTATTTGATATCGAATTAAAAATTTACGTTTAATGTAAAAAGCTTAACATTAAGTACCTACTTAACAATGTTAGTTACTTAAGTATAAGTACTTATTTAGTTTTCGTATCCTGACTTGATGTTAATAAATAAAAATAAATAAGTTAGTATATGTTTCATGAATGTTGATTCTACAAAAGATTTATCTATTTATCTATTATTAACTAAGGGCCTATATCACCATCTTCAAGTAACGTTCCGAGTTTTGTCTTTGTCACTTGATATAAAGTAAGAAAGAGACAACACTAACTTTACTTGGTGAGTTATTTTACTTGAAGGTCGTGAAATAGTCCCTAAGTAACTTTGGACTCTAATCTGAGCCGTGACACGATTTCATGTTATTACTACTTACTACTGTAGTTATTTTATCACGTATGTAAAGGGAATATCAACGTAAACTTCCAAATGAATTAACTAACAGTAGTTTTTAATTACCAGTTTAAAAACATATTCAACGTTGTACTCTTTAATTTATAATTAGCTAGATAGATAGCTCATAGGGTGAAGAAGTTCTAAAAGGTACAATCCTTTTAGAACTTCTTCACCCTATGAGGACAGGAAATTAAGTCGAAAGTTAACTTTTGACAAGTTAGATATTTGGAATTTGGATAATAATGTTTTAGTACTTAGGTATGGTACGTACTTATAATAAAAAACTTATGGTACATATTTTTTATGCTCACACCCATATGAATATTTACACACGTATGTAGGTACCTATGTATATGAAAAACCAGAAAAAATAGAATTAATTTATTTCTTAGAATATGATCAAACAAAAGAACATAGATAGGTACCTAAGTTTCATTCAAGTCGAGGTTCCGGATTACTTAGTAATATATAGAACGAATTAGAGGTAAGTACATGTACTTATTGAAGGTAAAGAAAGGCAGGAGTAGCTAGTAAATGACGCCTTTAGATATGTAAGTTGTATATTTCAAAGGATTTGCTGTGCCAACAAGAATAGGCGATTTGTAATCGTAATAAAGCTTACATTATTGTTTTTTATTTACGTAATTCTTTATTTATTATACCTACTCGTGTGCATGTATAAAACATGCTTTTACATTATCAATGTATAATTGTTTTAGATTTTACAAACAATCAACCTGTAATGTTACTTAAGTTACTAACGACGACGTTTTGCTACTTACATTATGAAATAAAAATAGGTACTATTTGAAAATAAATATAATTCAAACAAAACAATTCGATGCCCCAGAATATACTTAGTACCTAAGTATAAACTAGCAGCCTTAAAGTGAAAACTAAAATAAAAATAAGACTAACAATAACAGTTTCGTTTAGTATGGAAATGTGTAATCGTACATCTATTAACATTATGACATACTGTGTAGCTTAGTACTACTATTAAATTCAAGGATAAATGGTTAGGTACTAGGTACTATGTGTATCTACTATCATAAGTTGAATTAATGATGAAATTGTCGAGACTAAATTGACTTGATTCGTTTTTGAGCTAAAATTATCAACGGTACATTATTACGCTTTTAAAAAGCAATATTATACGACGTACTGGTAAATATTTTTCTAGAATTTTCGCTGGTTCTATGAATATAATGCCTTTATATTTAGGGGTTGTTAAGATCCTTTCATAACGGGGTCAGGGTACTGAGTAAATGGTATAGCGCTTGCGCGTGTAAAGGTCAAGGTCGGATGCCCTGGAAGATTTCCTTGAGGGTCGACGGCCGAGGCCTCATTTTCAGGGAGTGAGTTGATTCGGGACCTTCGACCTTCACCGCAATATGACCTCAAGAACGGCACGTGTATGAATCTGTGTGGGCGTCAGCTTCTTACTTAACGACACACTAACACAGGCTGTTAGTGTGACACTACCCTTACAATACATTTATTTATGAAAGTAGGCTCCTATTTCTTGTTATATTCGATGTTGTACTTGTATACAAAGAGAGTGACGTCAATCTTTTCTTTCTGATAAACTTCGGATTCTTTTTTTAGAATGCGCGCGTGGATGAGTTTGGAATTTAGAGTGCAAAAAGTTAAAAAGATTTGGGTTGGAGGAGACCTAAACCTAAAGATGTGTTATTTTATGGGATTTCATGGGTCGCAAATGTATTGCGTAGGAATTTGGAGGTAAAAAGTATTAATCTGTACTGTACCAAATTTCATTAATAGGTTCAGTAACTTAACGGTAACGTAAATGTAGTTAACATTCAAACATTGTTAATAACTCATATAATGTGTTCATTATAAGATTTATTAACAGTTGTTCAAATTCTACTAATGAATTTCTACCCCCCAAGTTGATCAGTATTACATTATGCTCTTCGCGGATTTACGCACGTCTTTTCGTTAATGTTTATTACTTTATCCGATGAACAAACACAATAAGTAATCCTCGACCCTCGATCCACGATCTCCGGTCCTTGATCCCCGATCTTCAACTCGCGATCTTCGATCCCCGATCCCCAATCCTGATCAGTGTTATTAATATGCTCTCTACGGTTTTACGCACGTCTTTTCGTGTTAACGCACGTTTTTAATGTTTATAATTTTTATCCGTTGAATAAACAGAATGAGTAAAAAGTAAACCTCATGTTACATTTTTGCTCATTAAGTAAATTGAAATTTTGTTTGATTTTCTTTACTGAGTTAATATTAGGAACGAAGCTTTTGTCTTGTAAAGGCGCCTTCTAAAACGATATTTATAAATTTTAAATCTACAAACTAAACTGATGGATACAAACTATTTCAGAAAATCTCGTAGCTGACATAAAAACTCATTAGGATTTCTTTAAACAAAATATGTGTTTTCATAAAAAGTTTCTTAAATACTTTCCAATAGGAACAATTGACTAGGGATACAAGCGTTGCGGGGATAGGTCGATATTTGGTAGAGTATAAGATTGGTGCCAAAACACTGTGTAATTAGATTTTTGTATATAAATCGTATTAGAAATAATGTAGAGGGAGGCGAGTAGGGGTAGTGAGTGACGGTCACGGCCGAGGACGCGGCCTTGACACGCGCGCGCAGCCTCCCAGATCCGCTACATTCCTCATCAAATAATACATTTCACAATCAAATGTAATGAAATTTTTCCACTGAACTGTAGAATGTTTTACTTTTATAATAGTTTCTAAGACTTTTTATTGTTTTATGTTGTTTTTAGAAGCAGGAGTGATTTATTTCGTACTATTTTTATTAGAGAAATATTATTGCTTAGATACCGCATATTGGAGCGTCGATAGCGTAGTGGTTAAGGCCTTTGACTTTCAATCGGAAGGTGTCTCGTTCCCGCCACGTACAAATGTGTTTTTGATTTTCAAATTATACGTATACGATTATTAGACGCTCTGTAACGGTGAAGGAAAACATGCGTCTTGAGGAAACCTGCAGACTCCAGGCGTAGAAATTCTAATGTTGTGTGTGAAGTCGGCCAACCCGCACTTGGCCATCGTGGTTGACTAAGGCCTTTTTGCCCTAATTCAGGGTAGGCTCGAGTTAAGCCCCTCGATGAGGACATATATGACTTGATGATGATGATAGGTACCGCATTAGTATGTACTGGTACCGCACATATACAAGTACTACGTGTATAATAAGGAATTAAACCATATAAAGACATGAGTCTTGAGGTCTCATTGTAGTTTTTCGGACCTAGGTATGCTATACGTTTCAGAAGCACGAGTACATCATGTCATACACATTTTATTAGACCAATTTATTTACCGCATTAGTAGTTATACGAGTACATCAACAAACTAAGTCAATATACTCGTAATATGTAAATATTATATGTAGGTACCTAACCTAACCTACCTATATAATATATGAACATTTTACCTATATTATATTATAACCTGTATCTACGTAATACATATTTACTTTCGCCGGACACGTTTTCTTTTTGTACATTATTACCTGCTATTATTAGAAAAGGTTTTGTCATCTCATTGATACCACATCGATAAACTTTGTAAACATGTTTTTGTGGGAATAATAGGCCTTGGGGCTTCGGCGTTCCGGCGAAAATTCAGGGTAATAATTAATTGCGAATACTTCACACCCACATTAGGAAAATTCCTGTATTTCGACACATTTCTATATTATGGGAACATGTTGTTACATTAATTTGTAAGGAAATATTTATAACTTTTCCACTTTCACAGTTCTACAACTCAAATTGAATTTTGGATATTGAATAAATTTGAGCATTTAAAAAATTATCGTGATGAAATTTTCTAAGTACCTAGCAGAAATAATTGTAATTTTATTTTATATGTCTGTTTTGTGTAAATGCCGTTGGTTACTATTACATAAATAAACAAAAGTAATAATGAAAATGTTTAAAAATTCCACGTTCCGAGTAGCTCAGAAGTTTTGTCTTTGTCACTTGATATAAAGTAAGAAAGAGACAAAACTAATTTTACTTGGTGTGTAATTTTACTTGAAGGTCGTGAAATAGGCCCTAAGAATATTAAATAACTGTTCCGTGCAGTTTTAATTTCAAAATTTTCGCTTTCATAAATCAGCACAGCCAGTATTAGGGCAAATAAAACAAAAAGTATAATTAAATCTATTCTAGATGAGTTACTTTCTATTTAAAATTCTAAGGTCTTTAAATATGAGTAAATTATTATTCTAACCATATTCATTACTTATTATTTCTCGCAATAACTATAGCTCGAAAACTAATTTATATCGACAATTTATTAAACAAACCTAAAACAGATCTCAAAACAATTAATTAAACAAACCCTTTTATTTTAATCAGCTAATGTCTTTTAACCATTCATTAGAAACTATGATATGGTACAAAGAGTTGTTCCAATAAAAAGCTTGACGTAGGGTCCGGATACGGGTCCTGGCGAGTCGGGAGGCGCGGGGCGCGAGGCGCGGGGCGCGGGGGGCGGCGGGAGCGCGCTCGGGAGTGCATCGGGACGTTGACTGTCTGGGCCCAGCTTGCGTTATCTGCAGTTGCCCTTTCGTACGATGCACCGTAACCCTCCAGCCACCCCCACTTGTGGAGGCGACAGACTGCTGCAACCCCCGCTCACCATTATTCTAGAAACTGCTGTTGACCTGAAATAAGAAGGTAAACATGTTTTCTTTAGGGGCACCGACCTGTCTTACTTGACTGAACTTAAATTAAACCTCTTTTACATATGTGTGAATATTATTTTCTAAGTAAGATGATTAGTAATAGCAAGTAAGTAGTAAAGTTGTTTGTAACTATGTTTCTCCGCTCAGACTCTTTACATTTACATAAAGTTTTCCTACAGCACTGTTTAGAATTTGATATTAAGGATACACAAAAATACATATACTTAATAAAAAGATAAACTGTTTCAAATACATTAACTGTGGGTTACAATTAATATTGTTAAGTACGATAATAACGTTTCGTTTTATATATAAATTATATTGTTTTCATACACATGTGTGATAACGATAATACATAAGTTATGGCTGACAAGCCTTGAACCTGTAGTGTAAGGACCTTCACATTGTCTCGCCCATTGTTTATTGAGTATTGTTTATAACGAGCTTCTGTGCCCACTTTAGTACTTGTATTCTTAATGCTCGACTTCAATACGTCAAACTGACTGCTATACTTATAGGAATAATAATACATCATTTACATTTCATTTGGTTTGAGTATAAATAAAGTACCATTAACAAAAACAATATTTTGTGAAACTGTTTAACGTCCAAGAATAGTTGAAAATTTTACGATATTGAGTTGTTATGATTTATGTCTGTGCTAGCTTTAACTATGTCGTCATAAATTTAATGTAAGTATATTATTTACTAAAGCTACGAGTATGTACATTTCAAAACCCCATGATGAAAATTCACAAATCTCTGAAAATACTAGGACAAATCGAATATAAATTTACATTTTTATTGATAATAAATACTTAAGTACATTAAAAATTTAAACTCAGGGAAATAATGATAGTATCTGCATAAGTTTTCAGAGTACCTATTTCATTAATTACTTAGTGAATGTATGAAAATGTTATACTAATATGTACTTACTTTTTACTGGCCTAATCACCCTAATTCAGGGTAGGCTCGAGCCCCTCGGTGGGAACATTATATGAGCTGATGATGATGATGACTTTTTTACTGTAAAGTAGGAAAAATAATTTAATTGATTATGCTTTTATTAAGGACATTTACTTCCTGACTTAAAATTTATAAAAAAGCTGGTTGCTAATTAATTAACATGATTAGTGGTAAGTGTTAGGACCATGGTAGGAGAGATTTATTGCCAACATTGGACTGCTATAGAGTGGTGATGATTGGTTAACGTTACATTTGTAGAGTTATTTAAACAAAGGGAACAAAATCTAAAAAATAAACTGAATTATATACGTCTCTTGCGGACTTAACTTTGTTAGCAGAAATAAGTTGAGTATACACAGTTGTTTCCATTCCTGGTGACGGGCGAAGTTTGGGAGAAGGGATTTTGTTCAGGGACGCAGTAGGGGGACGCTCGACCTTGGAGCGCGCGTCCTCGGGCCGTGTCATCGACAGCGGCCTCGCCTCGTGGTGCTGCCAGCCCCTGTCCCCCGCCCCCCGCACAACACCCCACCGTCCCCTCCTTCCGACCCCCTGACGATTACCAGAAATTTAATGAACTTGAGCTAACCTACCTCGCACGAACACCTCTCGCATTTAACGACAATGTAAGTGTGAGACTCCGTATTATATAATGTAACCCAAGTTTTATGTTTGTTCCTGTTCATTTACTTGTACACTACAAAGGAGAAACTATCTGGAAAACATATTTCCTAAAATATATTGTAAGCTTATTTGCACGTTTAATCTGGAAAACTGTATTTACATCTTTATTATGTACCTATTGTCTTTATTTTTATTACCTTTAGTACTTTGTAATGTTACTGCATTTCTACCTATGGCTTTGCCCGCGTGGAAATCAGTTAACAACATATCGTCTGCTTATTGGAGTTCGAGCAAACCACGGTGTATGAAGAGGCAGACTTAGGACTACTTACTTTTATTATCTCTATGAAAAAAATAAAATATAAGTGCTTATATTGTAATGTAAATAAATTTTAATGTTTAAGTACCTATTTTACTTTATTTCAATATTTTTTTTATACAAAATATCGTTCTTTAAAAAACGTAAATGACACTTAACATACACGTGTATTTATATCAACACACAATTAAACTTTACACAGCATTAAGCTTTGTAAATTAAATTATTTGTTCGGTGAAGTCATTGTTTATTTACATAGTTTTTAAAGTGATGTTTGAAGTTGGGCGGGGGTAGCCAGCCCGGGGGCGAGGCACCCAGAGCCCGACATTGAAATACCCTCGCGAGGGCATTCCACTGCACCGTTACATCGTTCAAGGCTCTCGACAAATGTAACCGAACTTAATGTAGAGTTCAACGAAAATAAATAAATTATTTAACTGTAAATTGATAGAGTGGCTTCAGATTTACTTTATTGGCTGCAAATATTTCATGAAAATTGAAAATTTCTCTAGAATTTTCTAAATATCTATATTTTTTAGGTTTACATTTTTGTTACGTTATCATCAAGTCGAACGCGTGTAGGGTCGAACCAATTACTTATTTGGTTGGTTTATAATAGATTTTAAATTTAATTTTCTTAAAAAGCAATTACTTACATGTTCCGAAAACGCAGTTTTTTATACAGGGTGTCCCGTTAGTAGTGGACCAACGGGATGTGGGGGATAGGGGAGACCGTTACCTACCAGAATCACCAAAATTTATTGTCCTAGGCCTCATAGTTTTGAAGTTATGGCGTTTTTTAGTAAGTAGGTGAAATTATCGTACTATGTGCACATTTTTCTTAATCCTACAAATTCTGTTCCTTATTTTGATGTTATTTCTATTCAAGGGCGTTAAGAATACATAGGTTTTTCTAATTTAAATCATTTTTTAGTGTAGTTATCATTAACATTAAAATTAATCAACAAAACAAGTGCAATTGTTAAATTTCAAAATACTCTAAGTGATATTTGAGCTGAGCTGGTGTAAAAAAAATGTATTGTAGCCTTGTGGCACATTATTTTAAAAACATCTACATATCATAAGGATTACAAAAACGTATAACACTGTGGTTTCAAATGAGTAGTTTTTTATTTTAACTAATATCAACGTAAAAGGGAACTTTTGAGAGAAAACAAAAATTCATTGCTTATTATGGAAATTCGTTTATAATTCAATTTATTTTTACATTAAGGGTACAAAATGCTTTTCTTTAGCTCTTGTGCATTAAAACATCTTCGTATAAAGTCTTTTTGTAAACTTTTTTGGGCTCTTTGATGTTTTTTTATCAATTCAGCAACATGATTGAAATTTTGTGATAACTCTCTTTTTATCAGAAATATTTGTCTCATAAACTGCTTCTTTGAGAGAACCCCATAGAAAATAATCCAAAGGATTCAAGTCGGGAGATCGTGGCCTATTTCATGGCCGATCGCTGGCCAGGAAATAGTACCTTCGCGTCCAAACCATCGATTTGGGAACGTCTCATTCAAAAATTCAGTCACTTACCGTGAATAGTGGGCAGGTTCACCTTCGTACTGCAACCACATTCTCTCCCGCGCAGTTTCAGGCCTTATGCATAACCAACATCTTCGGATAAAGTTAAGAAGTACGCGAGAGTATGTGGTTCCGCGCAGTTTCAGGCCTTGTGCATAACCAACATCTTCGTTAAGTTAAGAAGCACGTACGAATGTTGCAGTACGAAGGTGAACCTGCCCACTATTCACGGTAAGTGACTGAATTTTTGAATGAGACTTTCCCAAATCGATGGTTTGGACGCGAAGGTACTATTTCCTGGCCAGTGATCGGCCATGAAATAGGCCACGATCTCCCGACTTGTATCCTTTGGATTATTTTCTATGGGGTTTCCTCAAAGAAGCAGTTTATGAGACAAATATTTCTGATAAAAAGAGAGTTATCACAAAATTTCAATCATGTTGCTGAATTGAAAAAAAAAATCAAAGAGCCCAAAAAAGTTTACAAAAAGACTTTATACGAAGATGTTTTAATGCACAAGAGCTAAAGAAAAGCATTTTGAACCCTTAATGTAAAAATACATTGAGTAATAAACGAATTTCCATAATTAGCAATGAATTTTTATTTTCTTTAAAAAGTTCCCTTTTACGTTGATATTAGTTAAAATAAAAAACTACTCATTTGAAACCACAGTGTTATACGTTTTTGTAATCCTTATGATATGTAGATGTTTTTAAAATAATGTGCCACAAGGCTACAATACATTTTTTTTACACCAGCTCAGCTCAAATACCACTTAGAGTATTTTGAAATTTAACAATTGCACTTGTTTTGTTGATTAATTTTAATGTTAATGATAACTACACTAAAAAATGATTTAAATTAGAAAAACCTATGTATTCTTAACGCCCTTGAATAGAAATAACATCAAAATAAGTAACAGAATTTGTAGAATTAAGAAAAATGTGCACATAGTACGATAATTTCACCTACTTACTAAAAAACGCCATAACTTCAAAACTATGAGGCCTAGGACAATAAATTTTGGTGATTCTGGTAGGTAACGGTCTCCCCTATCCCCCACATCCCGGTGGTCCACTACTTACGGGACACCCTGTATAAATAAATTCTATCTCTCTTAAGGTATTTATTACTTAGAATAACATTTTAAAATACTTTTTAATATCGAAATTACCAGATTTAATGTTTCTCTGTGAGAAACAAAGGTTCTAAAATAACTTAGTAATAAGTATTCAAAACCAAACTAGAGTCGTATTGGTAATTTCATATCATAACTGTGTGCGTTCGTGCAACTAATTATAATTATTTAATACTTAATGGAGATAAATTAGTCTCTCCATCCAATGAATACTATTAACGTCTAAACTCAGTCTTGGCTAAAGATGTTTCATTGTAGTTTATGCCATTAAAACGTTTTTGTTCAAAACCGCTTTTTAGAAATAAAAATTTCATTAATATAATTATTAAACTTGGAAGTTATAATACAATATTAAGACGCATAAGCCGCAGAATGTATTCAGTGTATGTATAATAGATTTCCTGCGAATAATATAAACTGTCTGGTCGGAAATAGTGCAGCGTGTCCTTAGTCCAGGACAATATCGATGGGAGAAGAAATACATGTCTAGCCAGTGCATATCGATCGCGACCACCGGCACCGACGTCGTCCGCCCCCAACGCCCGACAACTGCAGAATGCATTTACACCGAATTATGGAATTATCACATGAAAAAAATCTGAAAAGGAAGTTATTTTTAAAAACCAATATTTAAACCATCTATAACCCCATTAAATAATGGATCCCAAGTGGAATACCGGGAATCATTTTTGTATGATTTAAATTTAAGATAGATTATAGCCAGGAATAGCACTCAGAGATCATAAAAACGGGGTAAACTGCGTGCGTGGAGTAGCTTTATTACCTGTAGAAAATAAATATCGCATTAGAAATACCTTAAATATTTAAATGATACCTCACACTATACGACATATATGATTTAAATAAAGAAATTAAATAGCAAAACTTATCACGTCTGTTTTTGAATGACTGTGTGCGTAGTTTTTGATACCCTAGATACTGGTCATACTAAATCTGATAGTTAAGGGTCATGTATTATCGTGACATGATAAAGATTGGTTTTAATAGAAAACTTTTAAATAAGAAATTATTTTCAGAATTGAGTAAGACAGAAAAGGAAATGTTTGAAAATCGCTTTGCTGTTTTCTGTATTTTAGTTATTCTACGAGTTATTCTCTTAAGAAGGTAAAATTTTAAAGTAGATAGTCTTCTTGAACAATTTTTTTTAAGATCTTTGAAAACTTTCATTCCAAACTACATTCTAAGTTTATATTAAAAAATAACGTTCTTAGTATAAACATTTATTATTTTTAGAAGTATTACGTTCGGTGTGATTAGTGGTGTTATGATGCGTATGGTGTGTGCTGAGTGCGCAGGCGCGCCGGAACCCCCTACTGCACCCTGGCGCGACGTGTCCCGGTGCCCTTCCCATACAACTTTCACTCCCGAATATCCATTGCCTATCTATCTATCAATAAAATGCATAGCAAATAACATTCCATCAGTATTTGTAGGTTTCCGTGTTATTTTATGCCTATTGAAATTTATAAACTACATGTAGAGTCAATGGTGATTCTATAGCTTATTAAAAAGCATGTACAAGAAATTTAATTTCCATTACCCGTACTTTGTATTGTGTAAACTGTAGTTTTAGAATATAATATGCATTGAAAGATGCAGATATAATGTACTTATTACCAGTATACAATAGAATTAAATTCCTGTTCTATTTGTCTACCATTTTCACAAACAAAGACAGTTATAAATTTAAATAGTTTGAAGCTCATGAGCGATATTCGATATACATTCATAAAGTTGTTTTTTAATAAGAACCGAAGCTTTTGTGAAATCAGAGAGCTATATCAATGGACTTTGAAAACTTTTTATTGTCCTTAAGTACCAACATAAGTTTAATAAATGCTACGAGTATATCAACAGTTACAAAGAGACCGTTGCCCTGCAGCGAGATCTACGAACTTATTCTCTATTTTACTAACTTTTTATTGAATTTTTTAAATTATTCATTAGTGATGCACACTACATACGTTTCCATCGATTGGTGAAGCCTCGCCATATTACGGGTCATTGAGACTTGTCGCCAAAATAATCGCGAGCGTTGTTGGCCGTGGGCCGGCCGTGAGCCGCGCCGATGGCAGTGACCCCGGCGCACCCTGACTGCACTCCCCCACCCCGAGACGAGACCCGAGTCAACCGCGCTTAATGCCACTACACCCCACTACACCCAGACCCAGACACCCTTCTACGTGGAAAATTTAAAATTACGTTTATAACACAGACGTTATTATTATAGTAAAGCTACAAAAATGTAAGATGCATTCGTCTCTAACTTGTTCAAATAAATGTGATTAATAAGTTTTTATTATTTTTTACCACTGATTGGTGAACCGATTGGTATTATATCTATATTATAGAGATGTGCTAATGCGGTACTAATACTTGTGGTTTCATCGTGGTTCATATTTACACATTTAAAACATCTCGAGATGAAAACTGCATTATTAGAAAACTGCAAAAGTAAGGTATATTAGGTAGGACAGACAGCAAGAAGCGTTTTGTAATTCTGATTGTAAAGATAACATTTAAATTTGATACATTGACTTTCATTTCAGTTTTTTAATCGTCATTTAAAATTAATTTAAGTAGATATAATACTTATCGTATAATTGTAATCAAGTCATTATAATAAACCAAAATCTATTTTGTTCTTACGAAATATATATTTTTATTATGTTATTTTATGTTAATATGTAATAGAATATCAGATAAAAATAGCGATTTACATCTTTAAAATGATAAGAATTTTATTGTATTTATTTTAATAGGTACTTAGATAACATATTGTTTTGTTGTAACACATTAGAATTTGATGTTGAAAAATAATAATTGTAACAAATTCATTATCGCCACGCTATTAACAAGGTAGACTATCAGAATACTTTTCAACTATAAATCTATCGTACACGTCATTAAAAATAGATAAAAATTAAAATCGTGTATTATCTTATGCCTAAGATAAGTGGAACCTATTAGTTATTAGTACGTATTAAAAAACGTTGTCCAGTCTCTGTGCTATCTGTTAGATTGTTATCAGGTGATATCGGCGTGCGTGCCTAAAGGTTCAATTCGTATCGATTGTGGCTCCGGTATCTGAACGGACTCGGAAGTGATAAACCTCGTCCTACGGCCATTATCTGATGGCATTCACATTGACCGAATTTATAAATATATTACGCAATTTTAAATTTAAAAATAATGTTTATTTAGTTATGTTACGTTCTGTAGTACTCGTAATAGAAGAAGCAGACCAAGAGCACAGAATGTGCGCCCACTACCTTTGCGTGCGATTTCCTGCTCTCTGTACAAGTAGACCATAATTATGTATAATCTAGTGAATGGTCAACTTAATTGGCCCAATATAATTATACTGATTACTAATTGAGCCCTAAATAATTTATCGATTTTATAAGGTACTTCTAGACTCTATGTCCTAATTTTAGATCTTATAGATATGGACTAACTTCATAAAAAAAAAACAAGCATTATATTTACATACATCAACGAATATGCCATATAATTAAAAGGTTTCCAGATAGGTTTAAGTATAATAATTCCAAATGCAATGAAATATTGCTAACACTACGGCATGTTGGCTCTATACATGAATATTACTTAATGATTAGGAATAATGAATTTTACCTAGATTCGTTATCAAAATATGAAAAACTTTTTGAGATCACCAATTGAATTTGGCAAGCGTGGTGACTACGTCTGTTACCCTCACTCCCTTCCTCATTCATTACTAATATATCGATAGTGAGAGAGTTTTTCACTATGTATGAAGTGGGATTTTATCTTTTAACAAAATAATATAATTTTCATGTTTAATACGATATACTTAATAATATGCAAAAATCATTAAATAAATAATGTTATTGTAATAAAATTATGACTTAGTCACGGAAGACAGAGAAATTGTGTGAAGGTTTCACTGTCATAACATATTATACTAAGTCGACCGTGTAGTAATTTGTTATGGAATAAAATAAATGTGTTCAATGAATATTTCGAGGTTGACAGTTTGACAGTGATAGGTATCTACTTTTCAGCCTGATGTGTTGGACTACGTTTAATTGTTATACAACTTAGGAAGAGATTTACTTGAGTTCTGTATATTTGTTTTTTGATCACATATCTATTGAATTAACGGTTTCGCGCGGCCATGATTTTCTGTATATTTTCCAAAATGTACTTTCACACAACCTTCACTTGACACAAAATACTAAAGACACTAAAAAAATACTAAAGAACCACAAACATAATAATTGTGCAATTAGGATAAGTCTTTCTCAAGTAATAGCTTGAATAAGGCAAATAATGATTCATTAAATACATGCTAGCTCTATCTGCGACTTCGATAGCGTGGTAAAAATATAAATGAAATGTTTCGTTATTTTAGTATTTATTTATATATGTATATTCTCATTCTAAACATTTTATTTATTGTCTGTCATCCTATTTAATCCTTTTATTTTAAGATTTTATTACGGAAAATTATCTGGTTACTTTTCATACTGGTTTTCCTAAGGTTTAAAAAGTGTCTGGCCAAAATGTACACAAGGTATTACGACATCACCTTACTTCCATTTTGGCCAACCATTATGAGTATAATTAAAATTAGTGTATAAAATACTTAAAAATAGCGTTTGAATCTGAAATGTATTTATAAATCAAGTAATAATTTGGTTATCGTTGTTTAAAACCTTTAATTTGAGTCATAGTTTTGTTTATATTGTAACTTACCCACCTTGACCTTCCCCGTCCTAGAAGTGACCGTGATTTGACTCGCACTAAATTTACCTACGTGCATAACATTTAGGTGCATTATTATATTATGTATGCAACAACTTCCTCGAATCAAATGTTAGATGATGATGTTACCTAAATTATGATAAACACATACGACCATATAATAATACAAACTTTGCCTTTTATATAACAATATCTATTTTTTAAATAACTGTTATAATAATAGAAATTAAATATATTAATGTATTATTAACATTTTAGGTAGTATTTTATTAGATTTGGATTAAAATTGTACAGAACGTTTTTTCTTCTTCTAAAATGTAGTAAATAGTAATAAAATTAAGAATATGTGCATTATTTATAGGAAAGTGATGTAGTAGGTGTTGGAGTGCAGTGTACCCTGGTAAAGGTCAGAGTTAAGGTTAGAGTTGATGTCGGATGGGCGTTGCAGCGTGGTGGAGGGCGCGCGCGGGCGGCGGCGGCGCTGGGCGGGCGGCACGATGCACGGATACCTGAGGGCGGGAGAGGGCGAGGGGCGCACGCTGCAGATTCACTTTCGTCCGGCTGCGACCGCCCGCCACGCCAGTGAGAGAAAGTTGGCCGTGGCGAGCGAACGAGTCTCGCGGTTCGAGCGGCGTGCCGCGCACGCACGATACGCGCTTATACAAAACATTACGCCGCCCGGCATAGCCCGCCCTTGCACTTTGAGAATGCGATGAATTGTCTATGTTAATAAAAGAAGAGTTCCGCATTTTTGTGCATTAATTTTCTGTGCGATATTGAGTTAACGCAGTTTTTATTTGTATTTTTTGAGACTTGTTTATTGACAAATATTGTGACTGAGTAGTATTCGTAAGGAACTATGCAGTGCTACCCGACGTTGTCTCCGAAACGGGAGCCTGTGGACACGGGGTACGAGCCGGAGATGCTGCCGGGCGTGCGGAGACTGGAGCTGCCGGCGCCTCCGGGCAAGGAGTTCAGAGCCCCGGTGCTGCTGGCGCCGCCGACGCTGGCCCCGACGCACTCCGTCATCCAGTGCATGCGACCCCCGCCACCGCCTCCGCCGCCCCCGCCACCACGACTACACAAACCACCATCGTTTGAGGAACCTTCCAGCTCCATTCCAGATTTAGGTAAGTTTTCATTACATTTTGAACATGAAATAATACTCAAATTAAATCAAACATTACTGTACGTGGCCTTCTTGTTTATTCAACTTGATACATTAATTTAAAAGAAACATTTCAGAACTAGTTATATTTGTATAGATATATCTTGGTACAGATTTATAATCAAACAATAATAGAGAAGTATGTCTAATATTGTTTTTGAATTTGGTAGTATTCCTATATTTTTGTAAACAGAATATAAGTACTTACATGAAGTCAGACCACGTGTGTCGTTAATTAAATATACAATTTACAAAACAGAAAATACATTGAACAGTTGTTACGCACGGAATTATTTGTTTCTTATTTGTTTACGTTATTTATATGTATAATAAATAAATTACATCATAGATAGCTAATTAATTAATTAATAATCTCGATACAAGTTGTTACAATAACTGTTAAATTATCGGGTCAAGTGCAAATCCTAGTAACGTTACATAAAGTGTTCCATATCAGTTGTTTTTGCGTAATAAGTATAAACTTGGATTGTGTAAACTCGTTGTTTTTAGGGTTTCGTATACAACCAAATCGAAAAAAATATTATGAAAAATCTTTGTTATTCTGTTCATATTATGTACAATTTATATTTGAGTGATCTCAATTAACAATTGAGAAAAATGTTACTAGTAGTCTGTCCGTTTTTTTTTTGTATGTCTCACCTTTTTGGCATTTTTTGACATTCATAGACTTGGAAGAAAAAGGGTATTTAAAGGAAAAACATGGGAGACTCACATACATAATTATGTACTTCTTTGAGAAAATAATTAATGCTCATTTGAGTGAATTTTATTAAGTAGTTTATGAAAAAAAAGTTTGAAAAATAAACTATAAACATGCACCTAATAAACATTTACTAACTTTTGTAGAATTAACCAAAAATATTCTTACTACGGGACCCTTTGCATTTATAGTTCGACCGCTTTTCCATAGTAAAAATATTACAACGGCAAAATAGCTTTTGTAACTCGTCAATATCCCATGTTAACAGCTAACAAATGTATTTTTATGGTAAAAACATTTACAATTTCTTTGTTTAGTTTATCACATTTTATTTATGGGTCCGTAACGATAATGAAAGCATTAAAAGGACCTCGTAAGTTTAATTTAATTCATAAACTATTTAAACTACTGTTGAACTCGGTATTTTCTGGAAACCGACAAAGAGTAAGGTCTCTTTGGCAGTTGTCAGAAAATACACTGTGAATTACGTAAGGTATAATTTAGGGGTGGCGCTTAGATATTTTTCTACTGAAATTTTAAATATAAGATGCTGTAATTTTAAATTAGGAACTCATTTTTTTTTTGTTCTTTCTGCAAAATGTCTATACCGATTTTAATAAAATGGCACACAGAAAATAATTTTATATTACTTGATTAACATATGCTGTATCTGTCCTCTGCGCCTTGTATGATACTTTTATCCAAGAAAATCCAGAGGATTAGAACAAACACAGGTTTCCATACCTCATATTACGTATCGGTAATAAATTAACTGTTCGAACATCAAGGATTTATTTCAGAAAACAGGTTTAATAAGATTTGTAATGTAGCTTTAAAAATATAATTAATAAAAATATAACTTTATGTTGATAAAAGTTTTCTAAGAAAAACGCGAAGTTAATATTACAAAAATAAATAAATTCACAATCATACGATATTTAAATGAACTTTAATTATTTAAAGTTAAAATTTGCACATGAACGACGCAATAATACAATGTCTTAGATATGTGATAAAATGTTATAATTTTGCTTTACCTTGGCCGCTGTGAATTATACTTCCTGCTTCGGAAAATTGTACCAGAGCATTTACAGCTATATACAATAATTTCCGGGTGATGACGATGGCTAATGAAGGTCGTCAATAATGTATATATTTATTAAAAATATATATACAATTTAATTGCACGATAACCGTTCTTCCATTATAAAAATGAGCATTTTTAAATTTAAGTTTATTCGCTTAGTTTCGTTATACATTTTCTTATGATACTTAAAATAAACAAAAGCTCAAAACAATGCCTTCGTCCAATTCAGAAGCACCTATAAATAATGATGATTGTGTCTACAACTCGTCTCGACTACAATGAGACTATAAATGCAATTTAGGCAGACGCGACAAACGACGCGGCGACTGGCAGTGCATCTTGGATTTATTAGTTTGACTAAACTTAAGGTCAAACTGCATTCAAGTTTTACCTATTTAATTATCATGCTTTTAACTATGAAATTAAGTGGGTAAGAAAATATTAAAGAAAACTACCTAATATATAAGTTAAAGAACACAGATACATTTTTCTTAAAACTATAGTTAACTCATACAACACTCGATCATTGAAAATAAACGTAAACATTAAAGCAAATACAAACTTAAAAACATTATAATTTAAGTATACTACCTAATTTATTCATATCTACCCAAAATATGTTCTAATAATACATTTGTAGAGTATGTGAAAAATGTAAAAATAGTTAAATTATAAACCTAAATAGTATATTTATGTAGATAAAAATTTAAAATACATTAAAATAGCTTCATATACATATTAAACATACATAATAAAAACCTATTTGATTACAAACCTAGTCCATTTTCATACTCGAATACCTTTTCCATAATTTCTATAAAAAACAAATTTACATTTTAATATTCAAATATAAGTAAGTACATATATGGAAAATAATCCAGCCAAAATATTTTCGCGATTGTGATTAGATAAACATCGCAAGGTCAGTACGATGAACGTGTGGTACCGCGTCATTGGTGTCATTAAGGTCACTGTGACATTGGGCCGATACACTGACAAAATAATAGTCGTATCTTATCTGGCAATGTCAGTGGCGCGGGCGCAGGTGATTTCGATGCGTCCCCTGCACCCTGCACGTTGTTGTGTCCGGTCACCGCATGCATTTATTTGGGTTAACATTTTATATTTAAATCTATTTATGTTCATTTATTTATAGAAATAAATTAAAGCGTCTAATGTCAAAATAATTTATTCTAAATGCATTTGAATTTACGAGGTTTTGAAATTTTCACGGTACTTGGCAATAACAATTTTTTGTCTATGTTTTTTTTCGGTTATTTTCCGAAACAGCTGAATTAATTTCAATGCAACTCACTTTACTATCAGATAACTATAGACATATAAGTCTTTTTTGAATCGAAAATTCCAATGGAAATACCGGAAGGGGAATAATACAAGTAAATTCGCAGACAAATAATATTGTTTTATTTATAAATATTGGTACGAAAATTCAATCAAATATATTTTTGTCAAAATATTCTAAGAAAACAAATCTCCCTCAGGGCCTCAGCTCGTTCTGTTGTGCAATCGTTTATAAACATGAGATAAGTACTTACAAACCTAAATTGACTTGTTGACAATCCCAGTGGTGTAGTGCGGTCCTCATTCAGAATTACTAGAGAGGTTGCGGGTTCGATCCTCGTGCGATATAAATATTTGTGAACCGCTAACATTTATCTCAATCTGGGTGTAAATGTGAAATTGTGTGGTTAATGAATACTTTAATTAGAGACACTTGCTTTAACCACTCAATCGATTCTATACAAAAATGCGAGTCTGTTGACAAAATTAACTAGTACTATCTAATTACAAACTATATCTTAACCGCAATCAAACCGATCTAATTCCGTAGTAATTGTGATATGACGTCACGATATAAAATAATCGTTTATTAATCTAATAATAATGCCAAGAGTCAACTGCGACATGATGTGCTCTTATCAACATAACCTTCTGCGCGAACAAATTGCTTCCTGCTAGTACTCATGAAGTACATATATACTTATCACACTAGTTATACTATTATACCAATGCTAGATTCTCACTGATAACCATCTTCAATATTCAGATTATTTGTATTTATCATATTATTTATCATATAACAATATTTACCTGTAATAAGCTGGAAACATTCAAACATTCTGTTAAAAAATACGGGCTATATTTAGCTAAATACGTGTTGTTGGAATTCAGTGTCCATTGGATCTTTTACAATATAAAGTTCCGTTGCGTAACATACAAATAAGGGCTGACTAAATTTTAATCAATAGGTCTTTTTACTCTCTCTATTGTATTGCTTTTTATGAAAATGTATTGAGATAATTGGTGAGGTATACACAACCTTTCGATCGCAAATAACGAAATATACAAATATTTAACATTAAATATGTATAGACGATGATTATTATACCATTGTTTGACCTATCTTATTCCGAAAAAACGTCGTAATAAGTAATAACTTCAAACAATAGCTACAAGAGCAAACTCTACCCCACAACGTATGAAAACCACCCGGAAAACAATAAGAACAGATTTATCAGTGTGTGTTCATATAAGTACACCTAAGTGTGTAATGTATGTACAATGTATAGATTTATGTAAGCATCCACGTTATAAACGGCTGAGCACACAGGGAAGTGGCGTCTCGCAACCTTGGCCGAGGTCGTGGAACGTCACTCGCAACACATATAAACCGTTTCATAACAACAACTCGTTCGTAAATACGCGTAATTACCACATAAACTCATTTCCTTGAACACTTCGCACTGCTTGGTTGGTATGGTAACAGCTGAGCTTCTGGAAGCTGTGTTCCCTCCTGCTCGCTCCCGCCGCGCGCCGCACCCCGCGCCCGCTCAGCGCGTGTCCTTCGCTTCAACCCCGAGCCGCCCCCGCACTCGCTCCTACTCTCTACCATGACCGAGCAAGGGTCACGGCCGCATATTGCAAAACACGTGTCCCACAATTAGAGGCGCAAAAATCACTGAATCTATTTAAATGCAAATTTTCTAGTATCAGTTCATAACGATCCATTTCTTAGTACATATATCGTTGAAGGTAAAAATATTGTTTTATTGTTATTGGTTTTGTTACAAGGTCTCACAAACTCTATCGAATTTTTATGGTCTTGAAAGAGTTTTGTGAAATGAAGTACAATTGTATTGCCTTCCACTCGTATAAATACTCGTAAAGAGATCTAAAGATAGACAAGGTTTAGGATTTATATCTAGGCTTTTATATAATATTTAACGTTCATTTGGTTCAAGCGAAAGGATGTTTCCTTTGATTCCATTATTTTATCTTTTCTCTATGCTACACAAATATAATTTCGTTACGTGTTCTTTATAAATCAACCTCAGAATTTACTGAATCAGACCTACCACACATGACTCGATTGAACGATTGAGATGTGACTCACGGTTTTATCCACGTGATTTCTGATACTGCTCATCCCGTAATATCTTATATTCCCTTTGTAGCCAGTGCAAGTTCCATTATAATCGGTTTGGTAGTCTTAACGTAAAAGCGTGAAAAAACCTCTTTCGCATCTATTATAGTGTTTGGGATACAGTTCTATCCATGACCTGAATACAATCATTTATCATGGAGAAGCCGTATCTCAGGCCCTCACTAGATGCAAGGAAGTGTGTTAGCAACTAGTCACTAGGGAGAGGTCATAATTATTCACAGTATTATAATATTTATATAATGAACTTGAAATATTATTTAGGAGTGCATATCTATTTTATTGTTTTATAAACAATAAAAAGAAATGCACCTTCGTTGATTACATAGAGTATGTACATAATACATATCAGCAAATTTTACATTATTTGCTTGTGCAAGTCCAAGAGTTGCATGAAGGTCATTGATAAGAAATGCGCAATGTTACAACGGTTGGTTGAGGTGCCTTCTCTGCCTTACAGTAATAAAAACGTATCTTGAAATCCTACACAATGTTTTTTTTTCTAAATAGCTGTATATTTAGGTAGCTTGATAATGAGACACAGTGTCATACTGATTCTTTAACCTATTTTCTGTACATGTCGTCTAATTTACAATAAATATTCGTTTAATAAACGTATTAAAGGTTAATGCTTAGTGGAATACTTGTTTTATTCGCGATCACGTTTGGCCGTGAACTTGATTGCCATGCGCAGCCTCTTAGAGCACAGATACTCGCTGAACTACATAACTATGTCAACCTTTACATCGCATCAATATTTACTGGCATTTTAAATCTATTCTTAAATATTAACCTTATTACAGAATTAGATTTCGATTAGATTTAGGATTTTGTTTTAAATTAGCTTTAGCTGTCGTTGTATTCTTATCTAATTCTCGAAGATCTACTTTATGATGTTTTTAAAGCCTGTATCTGTTACTAAAGTTCCTATCAAAATCATTTTAGATCTTTAAAAGATCATACATAAACCTATAATATATTAACCCAAACAAACAAAAACCCGGTGTTATATTTGCTTTATTATTGGTTCAAATAATCATCTAAACGTAAACAAAAACACCTAAAATCTCGGGCACAATGAAATCCAATTCTAACAAATAACAAGTCTAACAAATAAGTACTTATACGGAACGTACAATAACATATTTAACGCGTATATTATGGAATAAACATTTGAACACATTGTAAGAGCAAAATTCTAACAGAATATTGTTACAAATCCGTGACCGTGGGAGGTAACCCTGAACGAGCCCGTGCAAGCCTCTGGATGTCCCTGACCCTCGCCATCTCTGGTTGTCATGGACACCACCGATCAATGATGGTTCATATTGCATTTGACATTAAGATTGAGGCGGCTTACATCTATAGAGTCACAATCTTTTCTGTGCCGGTGACAGCGTCGTCGCTGTAATCGCATCTTTTGGTTGTCAGTCTATTGAAAATGTATCCAAATTACAGAAAATAGCCGCTTCCAATTTTGAAAAGATTGTGACTCTATAAGTGTACTTGGATTTAAGCTTAAACTATGCATTCAAAGTTAATCTGTCATACATAAGTTTGTCTTAGCAGAAGACAGAAGATTAAATAATACTTGATATAGAAGACACAAGATTGAATAATATATTATTGAATAAAGTCCAAATACGCTTTATAGATTTCAGCTTTAAACTTTTTAACTCCAAAAACCACAAGCTTAGTATTAAATTTAAAACATCGAGTAAATTACTTACTTTATAAAGTTCAAACTTATTTGATCATATTTATAATAAGAATAACCTATATTCCAAACATGCAAAACTATTCTAACCTGTTTAATTTTAATAACGACAACACATTCCTTTTAAATAAAAAATAATTAACATTTGTTAATAGCCCAACTTTTTTTTGTAACAGAAGCGAAAACTATGATTAAATCTTAGAAAAAGGTACTTACATTTTAATAAAAACATAGAACATCCGGTTCATTAACACACCAACTGTTAATATTTACTATTACTATTTCGCTGTATATGTAACTATTGATGACATTGAAAACATAAGACAAATAGTAACATTTTTTTCGGTACAAAGTCAAACAATTTGACCTAATCAACAAAAACCCACACTTACATCATAAAACGTATGATGCTGCGTATCGTGGTGTGCAATACGTATGAATTTGAACGAGTTTTGTGTGTGTGCAAAAACACAATAAAAAATATTTATTAGGTACAAGCTTTTTATGTTCTTCTCAGCCTTTTTAGTTTTACCCATTTGATACCCATATCATGTGGGTGCATAAAAAAAGATCTAATCCGCCATCTTTGGAAATTCGTCATTCTAAATGACGTCATTTTACTAACCACGCGTCGTTATCCAAATTAATAGGGAATACAAATTTATCAATAGATTGACTATGACTATGTATCTAAAATTCAGTTATAAGATTTGTTCCAAACATACTTACATACTACATATAAGCATAAGCATTCATTACACCATCTTATTATTAGTAACTGACCCATAACTAAACTTTAAACATATATCTAGCTAGGGTATCAGAAACTACGCACACGCTTATTTACACACACACCCAGACCGCAAGTCTAACGTATAAAAAGTATAAAATAAAAGTCTAAATCTAAGTTTTGAATAAATTATTTGTTCATCGCATCCCTGACTTCGCATGAAGTAATAATGCAGCGCGCCCCTGACCCTCGCCTTCACTTACTAGGTTTTTCCTTAGCCATGGTCATGGCCATAACCTTTATGAGATTCTATGCACATGCATAATATATTTTTGTTACCGATATAAATAAAAATGTATATATACAACCAATGTAATATACAAAATACATATTTAAAATCAATAAATTATTTTAAAGTTTAAGACAAACGTGGAAAATTTAATGCAAATCAAGCTCATATTAACTCGTAAATAAGTATTATTAATAGCGGAATTATTTATACGTTATATTAAGAGAGTGACACTTGAAGTTTCATTGAAGTAGAATTATATTGAGCAGAGGAGTGTTGGAGCGCCCGTGACCCTCGCAGCTCGCCGTTGCCATGGTCACGGCCGATCAATGCCGGCACACCGCCTCCTAGGATGCACCCGGAACTCAAATATATTCGCGATCAAGGTCCCCTCTACTCCGATACTGGCACACAACAAGGTTCGAACCACGTCAATCGGTTTATAAAGATTTCTACATGCGTCAAGATGTACTCAAAACATTGTAAGGGGGCGTCCATTAATTACGTGAGGTGTTCTAGGGGGGCAGGGGGTCAAGCTAAATCTTTCCAAATCTCACTTAGGGGGGAGGGGGGGTCTTGGCAAATATCACGTAATTTTTTTTCTCCCAGAAAACGGTGTAAAATTGCGTGAAAAATTATTTCTAGAATAAAAGATGGTCAAATCTGAGAAAATTGTATTTGTCGTATTCATCCGAACTTCGCAGAGCAATGAAGTAGCGTTCGATTGTTTTTCTTAATAATCCAACACGTTTACAGTTCAAATAGAAATTTTGAAGAATCTCACGTGAGATTAGGGGAGGGGGGAGGCAGTTGAAGAAAATCTTACGATATCTCACCAAGGGGGGAGAGGGGGTCGAAAAATTGTCAAAAACGCCTCACGTAATTAATGGACGCTCCCTAATGTAGTTTAATATGTAATTTTAATTTGAAACTAACACGATAAAATTCATATAAAATATGATATTAGTAGAGAAATTATATAGAATACAATAATCCGGATTACTAATATAACATTGATTTGTATAACACCTCGATATTCGAAAACATAGTACAGAAACCAGACTTGAACAGTTTTCTGGATCTAGATCCAAATAACAAGGTAATGAAATAGATTTCATATGAAGATATTATTACACAGTTACATAGTCAAATGACAGCAAGCTCGTTCATTGAAAGGGTCAACGGACGAACGCGTGTAAAAATAAAGAGCTCCCTAAATACGACCCGAGAGCGAGGGAATGAGAGCCCACGAGACAAACACGTGGGTCGGTACTCAGCTGCCGAAACAAATAATCTTCTTAAAACACAATCCCATTAAGAAAGTTTTAAAGTAAACTGTGTTCATTAACGTCCATAAAAGTATTTAAACAAAAATATAGGGCGGAAAACACAATTATAGAACGCGACGACAATATTTAAAAATAACTTTAAACAGAAAAGTCACATGCGTTGGTATATAATTAAAGTAAAAGTTTAATTAAGTAAAGACAAACATAAGTATCCTTTGGTTTCGATCGATAAATGTATTGTGATTCCGTTTGGAATATCATTTTAAGTGCGACGTTATTACGTCTTCTATTTATATAAGATCTATCTTATACATAGTACAATTAAATAGGTACTACTAAATTTCATTGGTTAATTAATTAATTGGTTCAGAAACTACTAACTACTAGTATTGAATTAACTGAACGCCTGATTTTAAGTGAATACGTTTGAATAATTAACAATTTAAAAACTTAGCAAAAGTAAAGCTTTACGATTTAACCAAATAATGTATGTACATCAAAATCCTATGCAAAAATAAAATTCAGTTATGTCCTTGGCAAATAGTATAATAAATAAAAACTACCATAGTTATGTATTTAAAATTATTTACGAGGCATGTGAGTATAATTTCGGTTAGGAAAACCTTGACCGAATATTAATTTATCGAGCATGTTTGTGCATGAAAGCAAAAATATAGTCACGTAAAAAAATTGGTCAGTAAAAAAATAACAAGATGGCACGGTCGTGCAGTAGCTGGAGCAGTGAGTGGCAACATGGCGTGAGAGCCCGAGACACGTTAGTTTAAGATTGATTTGCAAACAATGCTATAATCTATTCACAATACAAGTCCTTTTCAGTGGACTAAACTTTAGTCTAGAAAAGGGTTGTGTAGCAAACGAACCTTCGTTACCAGGAGAGCAGAATGTATAAGGAGTTGTGCGAGTGCGCGCACGTTCGCCCTTTAGTGCGTCACACGGCGACGTCAAATGCATTGGGTCATTGCACAAGTACAATGAGCTGAACAAGTGTTATGCGAATTTACAAACAATCTTTATCTTTACTGAATTTTCCTACAACTAATTGTAGGAAAACATAGGTCATGTTTGTTACATTTTATGATGAGAGATAAATGTTAATTATTGTAACAGCTAATATTTTCTAGTATGCCTAGATAAAATGTATGTATTTGATATGAAACACTTAACTTTTCCAGGAGCAACGTCAAACAATTTCCTTATATAAAAATAGTATAGAAAAGAGATATCACTGAGAAACATTTGCAGGTTTTAATATTTATTTGACTACTTCAATAAATATTTGCTTAAATATTTCGTGTAAGCATTTTGTGCATTACTGTGCACGATAATAATGCAATTCCATCACGTCACAATCGCAAACAGATGCACAATGTATTGCTATCTTTTTCGCACTCGCAGTTTACTGCAGTCACCTCGGAAATTCAATGATACGAATGCATCGCGCCATTTTCTTGGCACGTAAAACTCCTCACGAGCTCAGTTGCCCTGGTAGATTGCGACGATACTTAACAGTTCTCGATTGTGTTGAGATTGTTTATTTTAATTTTATTTGAATACGTGTACACTTCTTCACCATAATCAAGTCAAGACACACTTCTTCACCATAATTCAATGACGATCATTAGTTGAATAAAGTTATTTTTATAAACAAACTCTAATAGGACTGAATTTATTGTAGACCTTAGGATTTCTTCCCTTTTTTGAATATTAAAAACAATAAATAGGATTTCAATTCTATAATTAAATTACGAGTAAACTCTGCAATTATAATCAGTAAACAGGGCGTTGCGCAAGCGCTGCGTTGGCGTCGAGAATGCAGTTTAGTGCAACTGATTACCAGGCTCTCATAACATTGTAAGAGCTTCACTTGCACTTTTCGCAGTCGTAACTGGTTACATATCTTATGTACATATATGATTATGACGCTGCATTTTTATTTATACACATTTATGACGACTATTTTTTATCAATAGAAGGTGTTATAATTTATCTGACGAAAAAAAGAAGTTTTATTATGAAATATACTTACAGCTAATAATTATGATTTTAGATAGAAAAGGGGGTGTAAAGTATAACGTGTGTATTTGTATGTCTGTACCTTCCTATTATAATCGATAATAGCTAATGTTCAAGATTTTTATTTACAAATATCGGAAAGTAATATTTGTTTAGTGACAGTTACTGAGTTGAGATTTTATTTAACTAAGTTTCTAAATAATTAGTAACAAAATCATTAAGTATATAAATATAATGAAGTTTTATCTTGAACCTTCCTCTTAGTTACACAATGAAATCAATATATTTTCTTACAGTTAAAATGTTTTGAATAACACTCATTATGACACCTACTAACATACAACCAAATTCAATCTTATGATCATAACATTTGCAAATATTTTTCTTTATTGTCATCGACATGCTTAATATTTATTGTTATTGAGATGAGTTTCAATGTAAGAAAGCGTGAGAATAAAACGAATTCAATGGCGGCTCAATACTTTGTTGTTGAACACTGCACTCGTATGTATAAAAATGCATAGCTAAGTACTTACATTGAATTAGTACTAGCTCGCTGGTAGGTTTTCATAGAATCGTAACCATTGGAAAATGGGTAATGCTCTCGCTTTTACTTGTTGTATGTGTAGTTATTATGACTGGTTGCGAGCATTAGACGTAATAGGCGTTGCTTTCTAAGCAGTGAAGGTGAGGTGCACGGCCGCACATTGCTGCAGTTCAAGTTTAGTTGCGCGGGCGCAGCGATAATTGCAGAGATCGTTGCACTTCTAACGCCCTCCGTAGGGGCAATGAACGCGACCAGCTGCCCGGGAAATAGATCCCGTCCCGACTATTTCAGAGCACGTTTGCTTCTACACGTAGCAGATACCGAGACTCACGCGCATTGCTTTTAACTAACGAGTTACCTGTAATGTGAGAAGTTACCATGAAAAAAACATCGCGTGGCTTCACTCGCATTAACATAAAATATGTGGTCGACATTTTAATATATTGTGGTTCAATACTAATGGGTATCTCGTATCGTTTGTATCGCGTGTTTACACCCAGTATTTGCACCTGAAATATTACTTTTAATTCGTTATATTTTTATTTTCGTCTTATAATATAAGACAAGTGTTCACCATAATTAGAATAGACGGCAAAATTATTCCATCCAATGACATATTAATAGATTTTAAAATTAACGATATCCTTTAGATATTAATGGAAAAATAACATGTTGAAGTACAGCTAAATAGTTAGTAATAAAAAGTGAAATATAATAGAAATATACAAAGCAATTATTTAGTGAAATAAATTAAATTTTCTAATGAAAGCTGTGGTTTATATAACTTTCTATGTGGTGTGATACGAATGTGCATCGATAAATATAGTGCGTCCCACAAAGTAGCGCGAAGTTCAGCAGGCCGTTGCACTTTCGATGCGAATCGGTTGCGTTCGCGCAGCCACGCGAAAGTGATTCATAGTATGGTTGATGCACCGCGCACACCTATTGTAGGTGCTGTCTACTTTTACATTATAGCTATCAAGATTTTCACTGTAACAAATGTATGAATTAATGTTCTTTGAAATAATTATCACACAGCTTTTTAAATTATATTATAAGCACTTACCTATTTCATTAATTTAGGATAAGCTTTATTAGCTTAAGTGAAAATATCTTGGGTACAAATTAAAACATAAGTTAATTAAAACGTGGAAATGTAGAAAAAAGACGGACTTATTTGTATTGTACTAATATTATGTTGGCTTAGATAATTACAAAATATTGTAATGTCAATCTAAAACAATGCCGAAAAATGTAATAATGTGTAATCTCAAAGTAAAATGTTTATTTCACTTTTCAATCATCAAGAAAGCCTGTCACATTTTGTTATTGGTTTAATGTCTAATTTCATCAGAATAGTACCCAAGTAAGAAAAAATGTACTCTGAATCAGATCAACAAACCGTTCTATGTAGGTACAATAAAATAAAGAAAATACTCTGTAAACCTAAAGCAAAAAAAAAAATTCAATTTTCATATTAGAAGACACCATTAAACGTTATTAATCTAGACACCTCGCCCCTGCGGAGCTTATTATTAAGTATGTTTATTTATGTAGCAAAAGTAGATATCTAGTTACATTATAAAAGTTGGCTGAACGCTGGGAATGTTGGCAATAGAAAAAAAACTTGCAATGTTAGAAGTATCTAAGCTAGTCGGGTGCAGTGGCCGCGCAGTGCCACTGACCCGCAAGCGACTCACGCCGACCGAACTCGTAGCTCTACGCTACGAATACGCTACGATTATACTACATTTTGTACTAACCAATGTTAATTTATTCACTGTTTCAAAGTTTTCTCATTGGATGTGAAAATATATAAGAGTCTAATGAGCGATGCATTCATGAGATAAAATCAAAAAGTAATAATTCATTATAAAATTTTCTTTAACTATGATCAAATAAAGACAATATTACTAAGATCAAATCTAATAAACAATTACTTACACATGTATTCTTATAATTCTGATGTAGATATTGTTGTAGATATTATCAAAACATCATAATATATTGGTTAAGAAGTTTATGATCTGGAATTAGATGTCTCTATTTATATAGGCAGAAATATTTTACTTTTGGGGGAAATATTGAGTCACTTTATTTTCGTCCTTGTAGGAAAATATGACGTGTACGAAACTTGGGAATTCCAAGTAATGAAATTATGAGTCACTGAGGTTTAACCGGGAAATTTCCGCGCTCTCCAGACAATTACTATTATGTATGTATTCTGTACATAGTTTTATTTATTTCTCTTTAATTGCTCAGTAGTGAATAACCTAATTTGTTTAAACATTTACTCTGATGAATATATTTTAATACTCAAAACTTGATACATGTATATTTATACATAAAGTGATCTCATTTAAATTCAAGACGATTTACAATTCAGTGACCGGCGATCGTTGAGACTTAGTGTGCCGATTGTGCCGGTTGACGAGCTGACTCGATTTAAACATGGTACATACATTTGTATTTAAAATAAATCCCTAATATATATAAGATTTCGTCTATAGTAGATCTAAAACTTGACTGCTTAAAGTTACTGTAGTGCATTTGTAGTTTAACAGTTAAACAAAATCAAATGGAAGATTTTTATTCCTCCCTATTTAAAAAAAGTCTTGAATTCTTAGTTTTATTGTACACCAGGAGTTATGTTCCTCGTTCCGGGAACTAACTTTTAAAAAAAGATATTTTTATTACAATTATAGGTCTTTATTAATTCGATGTTGCTTATAGACTAAAAATTAATTATTACAAATAAATGAATGTTGAATAAAATGAATACAATGCAAATGCAGAAGTTGCAAAGTAGAAATGCTGCGTCAGCGATGGGCCGGCACTGGCGACGTCGTAACTCCTCCATCCCTTAGAGAGAAGCTGATTTTACAGCTTCCGCCAGTGTCCTCACTGGGAGCTTCATCCCCTTTTGTTGTTTTGGGTGTTTTGTAGTGGCTGTACAGCTTCCACGACGTTGCTCCGAGTAAGAGGGCGTACAGCAATAGTGTGGTCCAGCTCGGTGTAGCCATCTCTGAGGGCCAATATGTTACGTCTTCTTCTTCTATGTTTTCCACTCGGTCCCAAAGATGGTGTAAATTGTCTAGTTCCAAATCTTCCAGTTTAATTTGGAATTTGATGGGTTCTTTATTTTCATAATACTGGGGTAATGGTATTATTTCATCTATTGTCATAGTTTTGGTATGGGTTTGCAGTGTTGTGTTTAAGATACGTGCCTGACAGTCATCTGTAATTGCGATAAGGTGAATACCAGACAGTCGTTTGTAAGATGTCTTGCTGTTACATTGTACTCGTATAACTTCTTGTCCTGACAGTATTACTAGCCATGTGTTGTCCCGTATCTTCTGGATCTTGTCTTTCGCTAGGATCATCTTAGCGCGCGTGCAGCTGGTGTTTCTGTGCTGTATCAGTGCGAGGATACAATCGCCGGAGGTCTTAATGGGCTCGGTGTCTAGTGTCTCGCACAGCTGGGTTTCCTCCGTAAGTTGTTTGCAGCTATCATCTAGGTAGGTGTACTCATCGCTACCAAGTACAAGGTATTTGGACTTGGGAATTATGGTAAGTTGGTTTTTATCGGGGATGGAATAAAGGTGTATTAGGTCAAATGTACTGGGTGAGATAGAAGGTATTTCTAATATGAATGTTAAAGAGTGTTCCGTACTATAAGCTTTAACTTTAATTGATGTTTCTATTTCGTGGATATTATTTATACTTATTTCTGTTATGGGTGTCCAATTGTATTTTGATTTTAATGTTGACATTTCTAAAATTAAATTTTGGGGACTAATAATACTAGGGTGCATTATACCTAATTGCGCAAATGTCATAGCATCTTCTAAAATCATTAACTTATCTAATATAATTTGCAAACTAAAATCTATTTGAACGTAAATATCTAAATAATATAAGTGATTGCTCAGTGCGTCACTTGCCTTTGTTACATTTTGAATATATGAAGCTATTTTCAATTGATTTTGGTTAATTTTGTCTAACTGACTGCTAAATTCTTTTACTGTATTTTCTGCTATAGCTAAAGTTCTTTTCTGAGAAAGTTTAATATTGTTAATATTATTTCTCATGGATGTAATTTCTGATTCAAATTTAAGAGCATCTTCGTAATCTAAATTACCTGTTATAGATTTTACTACTGAGCCAAGGCCATTAATTAAACCACGTTTACGTCTTATCCGTGGGACAATAAAACTAATTTTCTTAGATATTAAAGATAAACTATGTTCTATTTGATTTCTATACGCACTTTGTACGTTTTCTGGTTTAGTGGTAGACGTTTCGGAAGCTTTAGTGCTTGCGAACAAAACCATTAACTTTATGGTTGTTACGTGTAAATAGGTGACATTATACGTACATGCTAAATTAAATTTATCGATTTGTTTGATAATTTGCCCTTGTTTAAGCAAAAGGATTCCCTGATCATTGTTTACGGGATTAAAGGTTACGTCTGCGGCTGCGTTGAGCACGATGGCTCCTGCGAGGACGGTCCTGGAACAAGGTGGGGTCTTCTTAGAAGCTTAAAGTGCACTCTAATGGATTTTGAATTAGGGTGGTTGCCTATTATCTCAGCCACGTTATTAGGATGAAGATGGATGATCTTATACGGACCTTTAAATACCGGTTTGGTTTTGTCATTTCTCGCTGTCTTCGCCACCTGTTTGTAAACAGTCTCACCTACCTTGAAAGTTATCTCCTGAGCGTTTTGGTTGAGTTTGGCTATTACCTGTTCTTTATTTTTGGACATTAGTGCAGCTACGCATTCCTGTATAGCTTCCGCATTTGTTTTATGTTTAAGGACGTAATCTTGATAAAACTCCATAGGGAAGTACAATTCTAGGGGGTTACGCGCTTTAGTGTGACCAAATAAAAGTTCGTGGGGTGTGTAACCTGTCGCAGAGTGTATAGAATTGTTGTATGCTATTATTGCGTATTTCATTATTAACTGAATAGGATCGTCTTTGTTTGTCATTCGTTGAATTCTAATTATTTCAGCTAACGTAGAATGAAGTCGTTCGATTGGTGAATTTGAATTAGGGTTATATGGCGTAGTAAAGTGAATGTTTATATCGTGCAATGCACATATCTCTTTTATGACATCATTCTCGAACTTAGTATCTGAATCTGTTGTAATATTATGGGGGAGGCCTAGAACTGAAAACACCTGTAATAGAGCTTCCGCTACATGTACGCTACTAGAAGCGCTTAATGGGATTGCCTGTGCAAATTTAGAAAAGTTATCTATGATTGTAAGGAATGTACCGCCTCCTGTGGAGTATAAGTCCATGAACAAATGTTCCATGGGTTTTCGCGGGGTATCTGTGAGAGCTAAAGGGGGTTTAAGAGGGTTTCTTTCGTACTTTGCTTTCAGACATGTATCACATTTATTTATGTAACCTTGTACTGTTAGTAACATATTGGGCCAATAATAATTTCGGTGTAGTTGTTTATGAGTTTCTTGTATTCCGCGGTGAGATGTCTTGCCTTCATGATATCTTTTAATTAGTTCAAGTTGTTCTGATTTATTCTCAACTAAGGTTACACGTGTAGTACATCTAATAAGTTTGGGGCCTCTGTCATTAAATATGGTAGTATATACTCGTGAGAATGCTAAGTATAACTCTTCATTATGGAAATAGCAATGAAAGACTCTGTCCGCTATAGTATGTTCCTTTAGGAACTTAATTATTTCCTGTTCAGTGTTGTTAATAGGGATAAATACGTCTTTGATAACTGTTCTTGAATTTGTTGACCTGTTCTCGACTCTATATGTGGAACCGGGGGTAGACCGTATGTGAAATTGTTTGAGTTGTCTATCTATTGCATCTGACAGGATAGGTATACCTCTATTTTCGTTATCCGGCTGTGTATGATTAGTACTAACTAGTTGGTCATCATTATTCGACACTACCGTCATACTATCGGATTCAGCATCAATTGGTGGCTGTGAGATAGTTAAGGTTTCCATGTTTACTGACTCTATCTCCGCGTTAGCAACAGGTCTACTGGGGCCAGCAATTTGCCTATCGTCCCTATTTGAATCCGTGTCCATGTTATTACTAGGTTCGTTTTGATTTTCCCGGCGTACGTTACTAAAAATTCGATTTATAATTTCGTCATCTTCGTTATCTTCAAAGTTTACTGCTAACGAGTCCATACTGTGGTGGTAAATCTTAGCCCTAGACAATGCGTCAGCATTTGTATTTTGTAGGCCTTTCTTATAAACAACTTTATAGTCATATTCCGACAACTTTAAACGCCAGCGCGTGAGTTTAGAATTTGGATCTTTTAGTGACATTAACCATGTTAGCGGTCTATGGTCTGTATAAATAGTAAACTTACGACCGTAAAGATAAGGCCTGAAATATTTGATCGCCCACACAATAGCCAAAAGCTCTTTTTCTATAGTGGAGTAACGGGATTCAGTGTCCGATAATGTCCGCGATGCATAAGCTACGGGCTTATCTGAACCTACCTTTCCCTGCGATAACACTGCTCCTAATGCTACGTCTGAGGCGTCTGTAGTTAAAATAAACGGTTCGTCAAAATCTGGATATTGTAAGATGGGATCGTTTGTTAAGATTTGTTTACATTTATTAAAAGCTTCTAAAAATTCTACACTATGTATTACTTTACTACCTTTCTTTAAGCATGCGGTCATAGGCTTTGTTAATTTTGCGAAATCTTTTATAAATTTACGGTAGTAACCGACAAGTCCTATGAATGACTTTATTTCTTTTTGATTCTGAGGTAAGGGGAAATCAAGGACGGCTTTAATTTTGTCTCTATTAGGTTTAAGACCTTCGTCAGTTAGTTCATGACCTAAAAAGTTAACTTGTTTTTGGAGGAATTCAGATTTATCAAGCTGAACTTTAAGATTGTGACTTTTGAAACGTTCGAAAACTTCTCGTAGCCTATCTATGTGTTCTTGTAGTGACGTAGATATTATTATGACGTCATCTAAGTATGTATACACGTTATTAAGGCCTCTTAGAATATGATCCATTAAACGTTGGAACGTACTTGGCGCGTTTTTTAAACCAAATGGCATGCGTAAGAATTCGTAATGACCTCGTTCGGTGGTGAAGGCCGTTTTCTCAATATCTTCGGGGTGCATTTCCACTTGGTGGTAGCCACTAGCGAGATCAAGGGTTGTAAAATACTGTGCGCGCCCTAACCGATCTAAGATGTCATGAATGTTCGGAAGGGGGTACTTGTCTTCTACGATCCTATCATTGAGTCGTCTATAATCGATGACAAGTCTCCATTTTACCTTACCCGATGCGTCTGGTTTCTTGGGCACAATATGTACTGGGCATGACCATGGTGATATACTTTCTCTAATAATACCCTGATTTAAGAGGTTGTCTATTTGTTTCTTAATTTCGGCACGTTGTTGTGGGGCTTGTCTATAATTACGAACATAGATGGGTGTCTCGTTTGTAAGTCTAAGTTGATGTTTAACTGCGTGAGTGAATGTTAAAGGTATATTCTCGGAAAAGAATATCTCGCGATATTGATAACATAATTTAGTTATTTCACGTTTCTCCTCCTCGTTCATGTGGTTTGTCTTTATTTTATTTAAATTTTCGCGGAGCTCTTTATCAATGTCTGAAGTTACATTTAGTGAATTTAATTTTACTAATTGTTTTTCAGATTCAGTGTAAGATTCTAGTTCTATGGGGGTCCTTTCTAGTACAAACTTATTATTATTATTATAATTAATTACAGAGGTTCTGAAGGAACCATTTTTAACTGTAACTAATGCTGCAGGGGATTCTAAACCCTCGGACCAGTAATGTTTGTCTTGTATGTATTGTCCGTCTATGTAGTGTGTCTTTACAGTTATTAACTTTTCACAATTGGGCTCTATTTTTATTTTATTTAGAGGTCGGTTAAAATGTATTGGTATGTCTGCTGTAACTGTGCGTAACATGTTACTATTAAGGTCAATATTACTTCTAAGCTGTTTTAATAAATCAAACCCTATCAGACCTTTGTATTTGGGATCGAAGTCAAATATTAAGAACTTGTGTACTAAATTAGAGTTGAAAGCCGGTGGCAATGGGAGGTTAACAACATGTTCGTGACGCGAGATGTTATGCGCGGTAGCTATTTGAAACGGCTCGTGTTCAATGCATACCTCAAATATGGTGTTATATATGACGTCAGAGGCAATGACGCTTCGGCTCGCGCCTGTATCAACTAAAAACTTACCTCCGTACTCTGGTAGCACTATATAGGGCAAGTGGTCGCGGTCTTGTAAGTTAATTTTCACTAACTCTGGTCCTGTGGTTCCCTGGTACTGGGAAAATCCTGGTGGTACTCGGCGTCTTGAGCTGGTTCCTGAGGGTAGTCACCCTCCTGTTGATTATAATACTCACCGTCGTAGTACGTTTGTTCTTCGGGATGGTTTTGGTAGAACAGTTCCTCTACCGCAAACTGCGGGGGCTCGGGTTTCGTCACAGATCTCATTGTGACGTCAGAGCTCTTTTGCGGTGGGTTTACCTGTTGTTGAGGCACGTTGAACTGCCTAAAATTGTTGTTTCGGACATTACCGGAGTTACCTGCGCGGAAGTTACCTGACCTATTTTTCCAAGGTAACAAAGATTGTATCAACTGTTGCCTCTGCTGCGGTGACATGTTATTTTGTTGCGGCACGAAAGGAGGCTGGGGCTGTTGGAATGCCTGGGGCAGTGTTCGTGAGGCTTGGGGGTGTGTTTGCATACCTGTACTATTCCTAATAGAGAAATCGGGTTGCGGGAATCCTCTAGGGGCTTCCTTTTGCTTAAAATGGGATGTTGATGCTACATTATAGTTATTTTGTTTATTGTAGGCAAGCCTCGCTTCTTCCTGTCTCGCAGCCACTATAGCTGACTCTAACGTACCTGGCCTAGATATCCTTACTCCCAGGGAGACATGGAAATCTAGTTGATTTACATACTGTTCGATAACCATTTCTTCGTAATAGGATCGATTTGCGTGCCTCCCTACTGAGTATAACGTATCAAGTAGCTCCCTAAGTCGCTTTCCAAAAGCCTCGGCATCTTCATTCTTATTCCGACGAGTCCTTGTGAGCTCCTGCATCACTTGGATCTCGTTCCGCGGTTCTCCTAAACGTCTAACTAACGCGCTCTTAATAGCTTCCCAAGTAGTTAAGGAATCTTCGTACGCAATGGCATCTACCGCGGCTCCGCTTAGTTTACTTTTTAATAAGCAGATAAAAGCCGGGTGTAACCTAGATGTTTCATTTAATAAATGTAAAACGTTTTCTACTTCGCGTATAAAATAATTAAGTAGTTTCGGGTTACCATCATAACGTGGTAACAAATCCGCGAGGAATTTGAAGTTAGCGTCGAACTCACTGATTGACATGATCGGATTACGCTATTGTCTATTGTTTAAATGTAATTCTTTATAATTAACTTAAGTGTACTTTTGTTTATGCGATTTTAGCTCTAAACGGGTATTATAACTATCTAAACTATTTACGTTTAAAAGCGATTATAGCCTTAAACACTCCCAACACAAATATTAAAACTAAGATAGGAAATAGAGCAGGAACTCAGTATTATAGCGAGAGTACTCACCTAATCAGCCTCTGCATCTCCTATCGAGTCTGAAGCACTTCGCGAGAACGTTCAATGTCCCGAATATTCTCACGTTTATCCCGGCACGAGTTTCGTAAGTTCATAGATCACAGTAACACGACTAGGAAATCGTCACTTCGTAGAGCACAAAGAGTTTTATTCGCGACTCTAACGAGATGCTGTGATCCTACCGACTGCGCCAGTTATGTTCCTCGTTCCGGGAACTAACTTTTAAAAAAAGATATTTTTATTACAATTATAGGTCTTTATTAATTCGATGTTGCTTATAGACTAAAAATTAATTATTACAAATAAATGAATGTTGAATAAAATGAATACAATGCAAATGCAGAAGTTGCAAAGTAGAAATGCTGCGTCAGCGATGGGCCGGCACTGGCGACGTCGTAACTCAGGTTATGATTTTTTTAGTAAACACAGTAAAAACATGACTAAAAATGTTTAATGTTTTATTTCGATTATTTACATCTTATATTGAGACGTTTACAATTATAGCACCAATAGATATCTATGTGCAAGGGTTGTTGTTGTTACCTCACAACGATGTTAGAAAGTGTACGTGATTTACGATACGAAATGATACCCGTACCTATGTGTTTACGGGTGAAAATATGGGAGTCGTACATAACTGACATATAATTATGTTATCCGGAAAACGTGTTCCTGTGATTGCTACTTCGATCTATTTCCACCAACCAACCAACGGCCTCAGTAATTGGAAAGTTTCACTTTTTAATAAGTATCTAATGCGATATAGCTGAGAGTGACATTATGACAGTATACACAGGTACATATTAGCGACCATCTTAATTTAAATAATGCTGTTTTATACTTTAAGCGTTTTTTGCTGTTCCTAATATTTTTAGATTTAGCCGTCTCCTATCACGTTTACATTTCATGTGGGATTCACCCATATATTTATAAACTAATTCAGTAAACTCAAACATTTCTCTCAAACATTTAATATGCGCATTTTATATACATTGTCGTAGCTATGCTTCAATAACATACATATATTCGTTTTATAAATTCATGTTTATTTATTATTTTGTTCACGTAAACATGCTTAGGTATCAAACATGTATGAAAAAAAGTTAATGTCGTTATGTCTCGATATGAATTCAGTGCAGAAGCCGCGGAGGTGGTCGTACGGACGCAGTTTTTGCTAGTTGGATGCGGGTGCGCATATAGATGCGATGCGATGGAGCCCAGGCTGCGCCCGCGCCCGCCATGCCCTGCGGTTGACGACCCGCCCCGCTCCGGCGTTTGACCTCCCCACGCAGCCCCACCCGACTCTGGAGCAAGTTTTCTGTACATACTCAGAAAATGGAAATTTTCCTCATGGGAGAATGCACATTGCACATATAAACACTTTCTTTACCAATTTTCATGCAGTCTAATTATCATAAATCTCGCAAATCGTGGTGTCGTTTACAACTATAATACTCGCATAAATAATTTACTTTAATACTAATTATTTTTATGAGATATCTTTGAAAAGCATTAAACCATGGTTTATCGTCAAAATGATATCGTTGTAAATCTTTGAATGAGGCTACTGATCAAATAAATAAGTCAGTGAGTCAGGAGAACGGTGGAAAGTTCTAAATTGGTTCTCAACAAATGGTTCAGACTGTGTATCAATGTCGATTTTAAATTTGCGAGGCGTGTGCTACATCCTTGTTACTCCTGCGTGATTGGAGCGAGATCGAGGAAAACGATTATTCAGTATAATACGTTTAAATGGTTCTCAAGTGGTAGTAGGGCCGTATCGCGAGTCGACGTCCGCAGCCAAGGCCCGTCCGGTCAGGGACGCGATATCTAACGCAATGTACCATCTTCACAAGCGCACACTAAAACATTTGAATTCACTCTGATTTACTGTCAGACTCAATTATCGAAATTTCAAATATCTGTCATTAAACTTGTATGTAAATAATTTAGTAACAAGTAAGTTACGTACGCAGTATTAATAATACACTCCATAATATTTTTGCTCATAATAACTACTTATAACAAATTAATAATGAATGCTACCCCTTTTATAAGATTTTCATTAAATGGAAGAAAACACCCTAAAACATGAAATACACATCAATTTTTATTTTCTTATTACATGTTGAAAGAAATATCTCAGCGACGGTATTCATTTCCACCCCTTTTTAAGTAAAAAGCTTTTGAAAGGCGTCGCGAGTTGTTAGCTTACATTCGGCGGTGCATTCTCGACTACGATTACCCGGTGTTGAAGTGCGCGGTATATATCTGTGTAAGGGTTGGTTGGATACTCTTGGTTGCGGAAACGAGGTGCGTCGGCTTCTCCCGTCTGGCCCCACACCACCGAACCACCCTGTCTGCAAGCCCCCGCCGCCCCCTTGCACCGCCCCGCGCACCCCTCCCTGTAATTCACTCTCACTAACCCACTGCAGCACAGTCAATCACGCATATTGTATTGTCTACTAATTCAAGGTGATGGCATACGAATGTAAGGGACCCTAACGGTTGCCCTACACATTTCGATTTAACATGCCGTGTTCTTTGTTAATTTATTAAACGAAGTGTATACTACGAGTAGTATTCAAATAAAAATGAAACAATAATATTGTCTATGGTCTAAATATGGCTTTTAAACAATCTGAATTGCAAATTTAGTGATTGGGATAATTTAATTGCTAAAATATTGTCTGGACACATTATACAAAGTGCATTGTGTTTAAAATTCAGTCAAACTTATATTGATTATTAAGCTTTTTGAGAAAATTAAAATAAAGTTAATTAATGTTTATCCACACAAACATTTGAATTGAACTGGAGTTGAACTTGTAACCCTTGTTAAAGCATACTGTTGTACTTGTTAAAGTTACTAACAAACATGCAACTTAGTTGTCAATAAAATATAACATTTATAAAATTATAGGTTTGTAGTTACTAGTCTGACTTGTGCAGTTATCCAACAAAAATACATTAATTAGAATATAAATTAATATTATTGACTTAATTTTTATTTAAAATAAATTATAATGCTATTATTGAGTGCAAAAGTAATTCCAGACGTAGTGGTAGGTACTTGGCACCGACTGATATTACGAGTAGTCCCCGTTGTTAATAGCCAAGCGCGGCGCGGGCGCGGGGTGCGCTGCAGACAAGAGTCGCTTTGTATTGAAACGCTACGTAGAAACATCTTTTATAATTTTTCATCTCCATTTCCCCAAGTTTTTTGTTCCCATGTCACACACCGCATCACTCAAAAGCTTCTGTGTTCTTTTTATAATGTCTGCAAGTCGCGGTGAAAGCGCCACTGTAGAGGGTGGTGGCAAGGGACGAGGGGCCGCTAAACAGGGGAAGTGCCCCCATGTCTAGACTGGGTCGGTAGTTTTCCGGGATTCAGTGGGCTTTGCCTGCAGTCTGCTCACCCACTCACTGCACTCTACTTATAAAAATGTATAACCAAGTTCGTATACGACTGTCTGAGTACCCTCGTCGCGTCTGACGCAGTTTCAGCATTATTTGTGGGCTACATAGCGCTATGGCTGTGTAGGTATTCGGTACATATAAAGTCAGGGTGGAAAATATAAGCTTATGTCAGTAGGGGAACTTTTGTGTTGGTCGATCGATACTGTTGCGTTTGGCATTTACTTTATATGCGTCGATAAGGCTCGCGTGGCTGGCGGCTGTCTTAGCTTACGATTTAGTAGTTAATTGATAATATCTAACAGCATTGTGTACACAAACTTACTAATTTGAAAATTTATGATATAATAAAAAGGCTAGCAGTATAAAATTTTGATTTTTATTGTAGATTTTCTGGATTACTACTGCACTTATTATGAGTGTTTTTTTTAACTTGAAATACATGCAAGTTTATTGAATGAGCTTCAGAACCGCTTACGATTGCGATTTGAAAATGTTAATGGCAGATAAGATTTAAGACTTACAAAGTTTGTTAGATAGACAGATTACTGTCCGTGGGTAAACAAAAAAATAAACTGAGCAAAGCTCGATCACCTGATACTTTTATTCGAACACGTTGAATATTAGTACATATATTATAATATATATTAGTATAAAAAAGGAAAGTTTATTACCTGATACCTCGTAAAATGGGAAAACAATGTAACTTACTCGCATTTTCCTGTGGAATTTCGAAACATAAAGTAATTCTAGTATCCGCTTGTTTTCTAGGAGTCGTGGAGTCCTGTTGCAGTCTAAACAGCTCATTGAAAGTTCATTATTAGTTGGTGTAGAACTAGTTAACAATAGGTAGTAACACCGCGATTCCTTGTAACAAGCCTTTGTGACACTGAGCTACAAGTATTACTAGATTACCGGGGATTACAAATATCACCTATCAATGGGCGTGGTTCAACAGTCTATTAAAGTTACCCTAATGTTTACGTTATCAACTTACGGCATCTAATTAATTTAATACATGAATTTAAATGTTATTTTGGTATTAGTTCTATTTATGTTCATAGATTTTATTTTTATGTTTAATTAATATTAAACTGTTATAAAATCGAAATGTGTGTTACTACTTATAGTAATGTTAACTTACAATCTAGAATTTAAAATTATAATTAAAATATTAGGTAACCCTAATGAGCAAGCTTTCTAGATACGTGTTCGTTTGATAAAGCACTATGTTTACATCGTTACTCTCGATTTAAAGTTAGAAGTAATGTTTGTCGGAAATAGTTAGGCTAATTGTGTTTCATAACGTCTGTGAAGGGTCGTGAAGGTACCTATATTTAGCTAAGGGTAGAGCGGGGGTGCGGTGCGGGGAGTGCGGGGCGGAGGTGGCGGTGACGCGGAAGCTTAGGGCGGGCGGAGGGCGATGACCGTGAACGTGGGGCGGAATCGATCCGTACAGCCATACCCTCGCGCAACGGGAAAGTGTATGCCACACCGCAACGCACCGCGCCATTGTAATACAGACACAGACATGTTGCAATATCATCTCATTAATTAACTAGTCACTTTATAAAACTGACTCGTCCTCTTACACTCGGTCAAATTAATTTTCAGAACGTTTATAGTGGTTTTATGATTGTTTTCTACTTATTAATTCTACTTATTAACGTTTTATATTTGTTTTTACCTTAAACAGCTTTTAGTATCAAGAAAAATAATATGAGCTTTTAATACGTTTTCCCATTACATAATATGCACTACTAAGAAATGAAATTGAAGTGTCCGTCTGTAGTTTTAAAATGAATGTCAAAATTTTATCGTTTATGTTTAGTTGTCTGAAATTTTGTCTTATATAGCTCGTTGGAAAGCTTATTTTTCAATTAATATTTTAAGAAATCAGGCTTACTACATCTTTGAAAACTGCGGCATAAGCCTAGTTATTAATAAACATTGGATTATATTATTAATCAAGAAAAATAAAGATAAAAACACTACGCACACATTGAAAGAAAATGCCAAGAAAACTAGGGGAGGTTAAGACGAGTTGGAACCCTCTTTTCGTGTATCCCTTCGATCTAATAACGAAATAAAAGTTAGTAGGGTGCCTGGTCATAGGGGTCCGATTACGTGATATGAATTGCTATACAGATATAAGATTATATTCACGTCTGGCGCATGGCGGTTTGTAGGGGAATTTGATTTATTTCAATTTGTCAAGTGACATTCAAAATATGTAAGCATTACATAATGGATTTTATAATGAATATTCTATAATGAATGAGCTACATAAATAAATTACTCTATCATTTTCATGTAACTACTGCCCCTTCAGTTTAATACTTGAATTTAATATATCAGAAATTAAACACATGCACATTCAGAATAAGATAAGTTACTATAGACCACACAAATATTTGCCTCACACGGTAATCGAATTCCGGCATGGTGACCATTCTGCTATTTTTATCGATATTAATTACTATAGCTGAAATATATTTAACGAATTAATTCAAGTAACAAACACAAATAAAATACTACCTGACACAAATTTTAAATATTTAAATCCGTATTTAAAACTACGTTTGTTGATTTGTAACATAGTTATTTTGGTTGAGAATATAGCGTACAATAGCTAGGGGTGAGTAGGGGTGGCGGCAGCTTTGGGGGGAGGGAGGGGTAGTCGAATGTCGGGCAAGGGCGTGAGTCACGGCCGCGATCAATACTGCACCCGGATATGCGTGCGATACACAATACAGAATACATTGATGCACTTAACTCCCGACGTACTCTAGAGCACTTAATACAATACCAATAACTATAATTAGTTTGATGTTTCATTAACCTTTATACTAATCAAATCATTTATGGTAGGCATTATGAGTGAGTATCATTGAGGGGAATATGGTGAAATAAAATGAGACATTATTTATTTAAAAAGAAAATTAGATGAATGTTTTTTTAATTACAATTGTCTAAGACTCACACCTTTCTTTAATCTAAATCTAACGGGAATAGTTGAACGGATTTAAATGATGACTACAGTTTATTGCCTAGGTTTATTTAAAGGAATCTTTTGTTCCCAAATTTCCACGTGATTAGAATTTACGAGGGCTAGTTATTAAACTAGTTCTACCACATATTAACGTGTCTTATTTTATATTATGTGCGTGTAATTAACACACATTGTTTTAAAAAAAATAAAAAGCATTTATAATAAACACGTCATTCTTTAATCAGTGTCTTAGTTTTTTCTAAATCGTGAATCACTTATCTAATTTACTTAATGTAAGTAAATATTTGAAAAGTATTCGAAGTCTCAATAAGTTTTTACTTTATTTTTAAGATAGTAAACATTGTTAAGGTTAAATACAGACAAATATTTCTATTAGACATTACTATTTTGGGATAATGACATGTAAATGATAAAGTTTGTGTGTTCTGACATTTCAATCACAATACAATGTGACCTACAGAGATCCTAATTTGAGTGAAAAATATGCAAATTAGTGACGTAAGTGTTTGTGTTTCTCATAAAAAAATGAGTTATAATCGTGTTAGAGAGTTATGATAAACAAATGTGAATGGGGGTGTTAGCAGCGGGAGGAGTGTTGGCATGGAGACCTGGATGGATGCCATTTGGCCGTAAACGCTGAACATTTGTACGTTTCAGATTCAGATAATTATTGTACTACTTTGCCGGTTTATTTCACGTAATTATAATATTTTTAGTATTGCAAACTATTTATTAAAAACTATTTTTTAAAAATATAAATGAAAGTTTGCAAATAACTAATTAAAAGTTACAAAACATATAAAGCAAAAGTTAAAACAAATATACTTTTAAGTATGTTACTCAAACTATGATAACAAATTACGTTATAATTGTTCTGAAGTTGTTTTATAATATTTATTTTTATTTTATAAAACATAAACAAATTGCAGTTTTATTGAGATGTGTGTGACATTATTTATGCAATGTTGATAGTGAAGGTCGCCCGTAATTATTATTTTATTTGACTTGCTATTGTTATAATTATAAAATGTCACTTTTCATAGTTATTATTATAAAATGAATTCATAATAAAGCCTCGTTAATTTTACAAAGATAAATAAATATACTTTAATGCTTGGTACATTTATTAATTAACCAAAACTTTTTAAACTAAATAATAGTGGAATTATAGAATAATAGTGCTGTGAAAGTAACTTTTAGAAAATGTACATACCTACGTTTCTCTACAGCATTCGCGTCATTTTGTCCGACGGTAATTTCAAGGGCTCGCACAAAGAATAGTGAAATCACGTTGTGTGTGTCGACAGCGATCAGAGAGTTATGGTTATACTAAGTATACGTTATCTTACTGGTTCATCCAATTTACCACAATTTACAAATTTTTGCTTCAATATTTTAATCAGTTGCTAGCTGCGCCCTGCGGTGTAAATAGAATTGTTTCTATTTTCGAAGGGTTTTCCTAATTTTCCTCTTTTTAAATTATCCTTAAGACAACCCAAATATAAATATTAAAATTGGTCTAACGATATTTAAGTTTTATGAGGATGCTTATAAAAAGATATATCAAAACATAATATTGTTTCGTTTATTAACATATTATTGAATGGTCTACATAAATTCGACAAAGTAAGAGCATATTTTTTATACAAAGATTTAGAGAACTAATTTATGTAAACATACCTCATTAAGGAATTCATTTCAATATTTTTTAACGTGAGTGTGTTACATGTATTTGGGACTTTACGAGTAAGGAAATACCAGTTACATATCAATCATTGTAACATGTAATCATTTAATTCCCTAAAAGAGTAACATTATTTATTTGTGTATTCTGTTGTATATATATTGTACATATGTATAGCGCGCGCTTGTGTAAATTCCTCTGTTGTTATATGTCGGGCTGTCGGGCGTTCCGTCATGCTTGCGTGTGTTTGGTGGCATTGAGAACTAAGAATAATCGGTGAACTTGACATTGAGCACGAACCATCAGAGGCTCGTCATCGCACTGATATATTCCATCTCATCCTCTCGCAATTGCAGCGGCGCGTGGCAGAAAAGGATGGTTTAATTTTATCTTCGAATGTTCGCAACTGTTTGTAGGTCAGTCGTGTGCTCGTGTGTTTGTTCCGGGCGATAGTCCGAAAGTCGGCTGGAGGTTATATTACGTGTTATTTGCGTTAGCATAACATTAGCAAATATAATCAATTCATGTGGTGGGTGCCTAATTAGCGATTTGGACGCGTTAACGAACGTGTCGAACACTAATGTATTGGTTTATATGTTCGCTTGGTTTTGTTATTTTATACCATTTTATTCATTAGAATGTATACCACACAATGTATTACAATTAAGTGTTAGTGTGTGTAATTTATATTTAATCTATTCTTTACAATAATAACGCTAAGATCTATTCCTAATTTATTTTAAAGATTAGGTACTTACAGTTAATTTTTAGTACTACTGAAAACAGTATCTTAATTTAAAAAATAGATTAGTAACGTATGTATAAATTATTTATATTTTTCTTTAAAATACAGTTTATATATACAAAATAAATGTTAATGTTAGTGGCCATGACCATGACTTAAGAAGGTCACGACCGATGATTAGACCTCAAGACAGATTTTATCCATTGTCAGCAATGTATTATTTCCAAAAATACATCAAAAACCCAGAAATTTTTATTTGTACGGAACTGCTTATCTCTTTATCAGTTTATAAAAGTCAAACAAAAGTTAAATAAATATAACAATCAGCTTATTTAGGAATTAAAAAATAATTATGAACAGCGAACTCTATCAGAATTTCCCCGAGTTACGTTGTAAAATAGCCAACGAAGCCTTATTAGTTGAGGAAAATTCAACTAGATGGCGCGCAAAGCTAAGGTTGCAGATAACTTGAAAGTTCGAGTAACTTACCAAAGATGGCGTTACTGGTTCGAAACTTTCATACATTGCCTTTGATAGAATTTCATTTTCTTATTTATTTATGGAAAAGTTTTAGTTTTAAACATACTGTAAAAGCTTTTTCAATTATTTGAATTTATAACTTATTTGATTTTATTATACTTCACCAGTGATTTAAACATATTTTAACTTAGCCTTTTCATAATGAAGTCACTATATTAAAATTAAATTTAACTTTTTTATTTATTTAAACGTCACACGGATTCCTCAAACATATTTTAGTACATTGAAAGGGACGAATTTTATATTTATTTACTTATATAGGTAATACACAATCCCGTCACTCAAATAGATCTAAATAAAGAGAATATGTATTAGTGTATCTGTCTGTAAGATGCCACAGCAGGCTAAAGGCCTCTTTCACACTGATCTTATTAGTACAATGAGAAACCTTTCCTAACGCGTTAGTGATTTCAAGCCGATCTTTACTCGAATAAAAAGAAACAAAGAACAACGAAAATCTTATTTGTGCAGTATAATATATGCATCTTACGTCGAGACCGATTTAAAGTGCTACCTCCGAATGTTCTTATCAACATACCAAACATATGGAATTGGGAAACATGGTGACGTCAGAATGTTTGGTTGCGTGCGAAGCGATGCGTCACGCAACACGCCGCGGTCATCGGTCTCAAAACCAACAAATAATAATGGCATCTGACTCATTTGTGCTGATTTATTTTAAACTTGATAAAAGTAGGGAAATATTATATGATTTAATTATAATTTAAAGGTCACGTTTGATAATAAAGTTACTGATATTAATTACCACTTTTTAACAAGAGTAACTTTGTTTATTTACAAAATGGTTTCGGTTCTTTTGTACTAAAATAATGTTAAAGAATTGTAGGCCAACTCATAATATAGACGGTAAGAATTTATAAATGGTGGATATAACGGTGACAATAAAATTATTAGAGCAATCAAATATACAATAATAATCTAAAAAATATATTGATAATAAAATGCTAAAATAATAAAAAAGTAAAGAAAATAAAATATTTAATATTAGTTTCGCTACTCAACAACAGATGGCGCTCTATGTCCGAATCTGTTACTTATTTGCTACGCGCTCAGTGCTACGAAACCCTCCAAACTAACTGAAATAAAAACAAATTTTATTCTGTTATATAATATAATATTGTGTGTGTGACTCAATAATTGTTAAGCTATTCCTGGTTTTGGCAAACAAATAAAATCATTTATCAACATTGTCGATTCAATTGAATATCGAAATATGTATGTACTTATAAATAAATTATTAGAATATTCGTTTTTATTTTAAACATAAAATTTTATTGTTAAAATTTGGGATCAAATATTTCAACATTTATAAACATTAATACATAAAGAAAGACCTTATTATGGTATCTATAATTGTAGTATAATAAAGTTCATCAGAGAAGGGCGGGCGATATCGTAACACGTCACAGATTACACACCAGTTGGTATGTAACTGTAGCCAACGTTAACGCAGTCGGTCGCTGTGCAACCTTGCAGAGTTTGTTGCTCCTGCAGGGAGGGCAAGGGGGAGGGAGCGGGCGCGCGGGGGGAGGGAGAGTAACCTCCAGTGACATGGTCTCAGCGCAGTGCAAGATACCACAGTACTACGATAACAGTATGATTGATAGCATAATCATCTTTAATCTGATCGCTTTAACTGTGAACTCATTCATTTACATTACTTATTTCATATAATAACTCTTTATTTTAATATATAAGTGGACTAACTAATTAATTTAACTGAAAAACAAACCCAAATATTTTTAACTACCTACTCAATTTAATGAGAAAAAATACATGTCATTTTTGTATAATTAAATATAATTGTATTTCCTTGTTTTTAAGAATTTTGTTAAATTATTTTTGTTCTGAGACATTTGAGACAATGCGTAATAAAATTACACGAACAATTTAAATTTTTAATGAGTTCAAGAACCCGTTTAAAAATATTTTAAATGAACTTTAATATGTTTGTTCATTTTTTAACTTTTAACTTGAATATATTTTTGAGATACCTTTATCGATATATTTATTTATTCTATCTGTGGATAGTAAACATTAGTGATTAAACTATTCTAGAACAATGTGTACAACAACCTTCACTCGTCATGGAAAGCACCAACAAAGTTCAGTGTAACACAAAAACTAATAACACATTTTTATACACGCATGCGTGCATTTGTATGCAAATTCGAAGATAAACGCATATCAGATCGAAAACATAATGAGATATTAATTTGTTAACTATCAAACATAATTATCGTGCGTTCTTGATGAAGTTTATTGCCCTAATTACAGGTTGTTTACTCGTATTTAGCTTATGCATTGTTACACTGTATTAATATCATTCATAATTTTACGATGCACATTCAAATTTGTAATAAAACAATATATTTTAAAAACAATGACTAATAAAATGCAGCGGATGGTTTCATACTGATATATTACTACTATAAATTGGAGTCATCGTCTTATAATGTGAATTTTTATCTTGAAGAAAGTCACTTTGCATAAATTCAAACGTTATGTAACAATTCTAAAAATAATAAAAAATACGTAGGTTATATTAAATCTCGTATTCTATATTTGTTTAAACATTCATTAGATTGTAATTATTCCGTGATGAAACGTTACGTATTTTGTTATTGTTAGTAGTAACTATGCTGGGTACAGTTGCGTACAAAACACCACTGGATATATGTCCTAGATTTTATTCACGGCGGAGCTTAGCGTTGATTATTCTGTCGTCCCTCTGATCCTATACTAGAGATGTTTACGTACAGACTGACCTATATACCACTACAATTGTATTATTCATGAGTCTCGTCACTCTATGCCTTTGTGCTCTACTACACCTACTTAAAGCTTATAATACCACCTACAAGTTATGTAATGGTGGAACTGATCGTTTGTTCATTAATACTCGTACTTTTATAAGACTTTGTTGATGAAGTATTTATTATATATCTTTATATGATAGTATAGTTTAAAACAGTTTCAAGAGAGGTTTTCTTGATAGTTTTCAATTTAAATTAAAAATAAATGTTGGTTTGTATTTTTTATAGTAATGAATAAACTCAACGCAAGAAAAATTGAGGCACACAGCTTGTGTTTTCTAAATAAAAAAGCGTTATATTTTTAAATTTAATTTACTGTTAAAAATACTTTAATTCAGTCAGTGACTTTAAGACTTTAATTATATACAAACAAAAACATTATCCATAAGTATTTACAAACAAATGTTTTCTTTGAAGTAAACAAGGTGACAATTCAATTTTCATTTTAATCTATTTTGGGAAACATTTGTGATGCGCAAACATGGTCGCGTGTTCCGTCTCTCGGTGACCCACATTTTGGATCTTTGTCTACTTTGTAATCACGTGACGTAAGAAAAGGGTTTATTGGTTCATTTTTCCGGGATACACAGGAACTCTTTACATAAAGAGATGTAATTAGGTACATAAAACGTGCGATGAAAATATTAATTATACTGTAAATTTTTATGGCTTTTTTTGTTGGGTGATAAAACATTCGTTAATTTAAATAAGTTTTTACTTTGATGCATATTATAGTGAAGTGATGAAGTATACCAATTATTTATAAGTTAGTTGTTAGATATATTCGTCTGGATGTGAATGCAACAGTATCGGATCTCACGAAGTCGATAATTACGAAGGTCGGTCCGCTGGTGGATGTAACATCACAGGCTGCTCCTCCATGTGGTATCGCTAGGTGCTATGTGACGATATACCGGCCGTCAAACAATCCACACGAAACAACAACGTAACACTACAGAGATAAAGTTAAGTTTGCTTTGAGCGCGGCATCGGTCGGTGGCCTTACCTCATTAGAGTTCATGCACCCGCGCGAAACTGGGGCACGTACCGCGTACCCCCCCGCGCCTCCCCCCCTCCCGCCGTCCTCGTCCCGTTACCTACCACTAGCTTTCATTGAAATGTTTCTATTACTTCACAAAATATTATTTTATGACAAATGCAAATGTCTTGCTCTTTATATATACTTAACCGAACAATCTTATTACAATTTATGAGGCACTAGCACGACGGCTCTTAGAGCTGTACATTCTGTTTGTCGACTGACTCGACAAGTTGATAGTATCAATAAACAGAATCGTTAAGGTCGCATTGTATTTCAAAGGTGCTCTTTGGAATTGGATTGTTTAAAGGTTAATAGTTTTATGATTTACCGAATAAGATATGGTTTAAAATAAGAAAACAATTTTAACGCTGTCTTGTCACCACGGCATAGCGGTCCGGGTGAGTGAACCAGTATTGCGTTGTTAGTGGTGGTTGCGCAAGCGCAGACGAGAAAGTGCGAGTAAAAGTTGACGCAATCGACGTCACACGGCGCCTCGCCACGTCACGCACACACACCGACTGTGCGCGTGTGTACACCACTGTTATGTACACTCACGACAATAATGTATTACACCCGATATGTTATACAATGCCTTATTAAAATCTTATTTGATGTTAGTTCATGCCGATGAACTGGGTAGAGTAGTTCAAATATGCTTCAGCATAATAAAGTATAACAAAAACACTTACAAAACGAATGAGGGCATCGCTTTCTTTGTTGATCTCTACAGAAACATTATCTTACAAATTAAATAAACGACACGTGAAGATGTCCTATGTGTGGAAAATACTATTAAGTATAACTAATTCAAATAAACAAACGTGAATGTAGTACCTCATTCATTCATTACAATGAATCGTTATTGTCTACATTTCAAAAAAATACTAACGTACCTATGATGTGGAAGGCATTTAGATTTAGAAGGAATTTATACTTTATTTATTCCTATAAATAAGAAAAAACATGGAAATTAAAAATAGATGTAATACATTTATATTTTCCTGTTATACAACTATAGAACTTAAGAAAACATACATTGTTGTTGTTGAAACAGAAGTATTTACAATGTTGCAGATTCAGAATTACAACTGCTTGCTCTACATTAGGGTTGTTATTGAGATGTATTCTCAAATTACAGAGCTAAATAAATTTTGTTTCTAATAATAATCTTCGGTATGTATTAAAGAATATAGTATATGAATGAATTATTACAATATATTACTGTTTTAACTATATTTTTTCACATAGATAGTTGGTAGAGTCAAAAGTATTTCACTCTTCATGTTGACTCTACCTTTGTAGTTTCTTATTATATCGGAGCTAAATGACTTCCATTTTTCTTTTAATTATAAATATTATCCTACCGGATTTCTACATAAATAGTCTTGGTGTTTTTGTTTGTCAAATGAAAAGTATTTTCGTTTTTCGCCGATTTTTAAATATTCAAAGTGTAAATTGGAGTCATTTTCAGTGTTATATTTTGAAGGGAGGTGTAGGGTGGGTGCGGGGTGCGGGGTGAGCAGAGTGTGGCGACAGAAATAGGGCGCGGAGGACAGAGCAAGGCTGCCCCAGTTGTCGGGCGACGACCCGCTGCCCGCGCGCCGCTGTGTGCCACCGTGTGTCTCTACAGCACACACACACACTCACACGCCATAAACACGTATGCGAGTGATGCTGATGTGACGACTCACATGCTCAATGTACAGATAGGGATGCATCGGGGGTAATTTACGTTAGGTCGTGGACCTGCAATACGTTACGTTACGTAACTTACACTTTATGAAAGTAAATATTTTTACTTTGTTTTCGATTAAGCCTATTTTGTTTGTGTACATTCACTACGTTTCTGATTATTTTTCCTTAAGTTTTAAAAATGTATCTCAAGTGGATGAAAACGAAAATGCAATAGTAGTGACAAAGCACAGTGTGTGCTGTCGTAGAACAGTGTTGAGAGTGGTAAAGGCGGCCGGCGCCCGCCCCGCGCGGCTCCCTCCGCGATAAGGGCACGAGTTCGTTGCCCCGATAGAGGCTGACCTCAAAAACGAGGACACTGCAAAATTAGGACGATGACAACGTAATGACTCGAGCGCCCTATCGCTGCATACGAATATAGACTTAGCTACGTTTGCATACGTAGTCTAATTGTTTGCAGCCTCGGAGATTGAACAAATGTATTTGATCAATTAGGCAAATACGCTGACTCCGTCAGAAGTGAGCTAACTCGAAGTGTTTCACCGTACGATAATAGTAGGATTTATTCTAGGTATTTCAAAATATGAGTAGTAAGCAGGTCATGGAACATGTATTTTACAGATTTAGTTTATCGGTCGTAATGTAAAACAGAACAATTGGACTGGCTGCTAATAAACTTTGAAATATGGTTCTTCTGTTTGAGAAATGTATTAAAATAAGAACCGCCTACTGGCACAAAATAACTTAACATACCATAATAAAGTAATATTTGTACGGGCTACGAATGTACAGCACCGATTTTCAACTAATTGTGTATGTGAGATAATTTTCCATTCGGTGTGTTTACTGTAGATACAAATCACTTAAAGCCCATAGTGATAGTTACATATTACTTAATGTTATCATGCAACAATACGGCATACAATGTATTTGATAACTAATCAATATCAACTGTTTTGTTTCAGGTAAGTGTCCGGTCGTTAAACTATCGATTTGTACTTTCCACCACTAAAGGTAAGTAATTTTCTTGCTATGATATTATCAATAGTTTAGCAGGAGTTGTTTCTAGAAATTGTACTACGATAGAGCAACCTCGACACGACCATTATTTCATTATAAATTAATATAAACTATTGCTGTTTTAAAAGGATTTAATTTTGCATAAAAAGGTTAGGTACTGCATTAATTACATTCTGAAACCAATTCAATTTATGTTTCTAAAATCGTTGTTAGTACAAATATTATTTCCAGATATATTTATCAACAGTTACAGTTTTAAGATATAATATGATTGCATTAAAGATTAGCTACAAATGTATTGATCATTAAATCAATTTAATTAATTTGATTAAATCGTAAAAGTCATATCTAACAAGTCGTTAAATATATCATTTACGTGTGTGTAAAAATAATATAGCATTTGTAAATAGAATCCGCAATGTGCATTTATATATTTTATTACGAGTGTTGGCACAAACCGAGACAATAATCAGCTTAACAAATTGACACGACTCGTTGAGGATACGCTAACAATAGTTCAAAGATATATTTTGAATGTTGTGTGTTTCGATAACGGGTGAGGAGTAGTATTGTATGCGGTATGCACCCAATGGGCCAGGAGTCGGCGGCCTCGGCTAAATATAGTCCGGTCGACGACACGAATATAGGTCGCCCCCACAACCCGCCGCACAAAGCCACCCTCTCACTAATCATACCTATAAATGGTACCCATTAATCTTTTCTTTCAACTTTATTACTTTCTTCATAGTTTAATTTAATTTTACGCTGTATTGAATATGTTAATTAATTCCGACGTATTACTCGCTACTTTGGTTTCGAGCACATATTATATTATTTCAATTTTTTACTACTTTACGAAGTTGTTAGTATTTCGTAATAATCTTTGCTTAAATGAGTTAAGGCCTTTAATGACGTTGCGGTGACCCGACACACTCTACTTGATTTCATATTCCATCTACTTTTCATCTAGGTACTGAAATGTACATTCAAGTGAGTTTAATTAATTTTAAACTAGAGTACGTTGTGGTAGGTTAGGTTCTTTGTGCATTCGACGTAATCATTTTTATATTAAATTGGAATTATTATAACAAATTAAAAGAATTTTATGATAATATGTAAATTCAAGATTTGCTCTACTGCTCTACACAATAAGATGAACTGTTCATAATTCAAAGGTCACATTAATGTTCTGAAAGTTCTGAAAGATTGCATTTGTATTGTAATGATGTGTTGTAAGGCCAAGTGAGCACCGTGGGTGTTGTTGTTTTCCCCATGGTTGTGTTGGCGAGCGCGGCTGGAGCGGGGCGCGCGGGCGGCGTGGGGCGGGGGTGGGAGGGCGAGGGGGGAGGGGGGGGAGGGGAATCGTCGCAAGGCGCGCGGGTGCATGGCCGGCCGTCGGCACCGCGCCGACCCTGACTGACTTATCTTGCGAACGTGCGCCGCGCGCAAATTCTAATGCTGGCAAATTTAACAAGCCATGAGTTGATTTGGTCGAACACTATAATCAATTCTTTGTCAATAGCATTTAAATGGAACCTTCAGTGATGATTACAGATTAGACAGCATTTCAGAAATAAGTGTTAATTATGTTTCTCATTGATGGGAAATTGTAATAATATTTTTTTCCTAATAATATTTAAATTAGAAATCAAACTTTTAATCCACCTTCTTAAGCAACACAATAAACAATTTCAGTGATAATTACATACATTAAAGCAGTCTCGAAAGTTCTACTTGCGAATAGACTTTCTTGTTCACTTGCCTTTCTCTCTCTGAAACAATGATGAAACTTACTAGAATATTCTTTGTGTCTAATGTTATTCAGTTTATTATAGCGTAGCAATGATTTATTGTAAATTGATAGTGATGTCATTATTAATATAAACCAAAGGATAAAGTTATCGGTCAACCTTGATTGGCTTTGTTTTGTAATTATCACATTGATTGTGTTCTTAAGTTGGTATTTCAAGTACGTTCCTTGTTGCGCACCTTCTCGTTACAGGGTCCCTTGTTGAAAGTGTAACCGTTTGTGCCGTTCACAAACCTAAATTATCTACTAAACAAGTTTATTATTATGTCTTAGGATTACTTAGGTAATGTCTTGTGATATTTTTGTATATTTTGTTAAACAATAAGATGAGTAGTGTTTACTTTTCAGACAATGAAAATATTGAGTGCGAATAACAGTAAACTTTCACGAAGTTTTCGCGGGAAATTGAACAAAGAACGTAATTGGAAAAGTTTTTTAGGAAAATATACAGTTTTTTATTGAATAAAAATTCAAAAAGTCGTGTAATTTATATTGACATGTGAAAGAATAGATTGATATTGCAACAGTTGTAAAAATAGACAGCAGTAGTTAGACGGCGCGAGTAGACTTTTATTTTTAAATCCCTACGTTTGAATAAGGTGTGTGTGGGCTACTTGACCGATTTACATTCGACTCAGGAATTAGGGCGAGCACATTGTAGCGCGGATTTACGCTAAAGGATTTTTATTTGTGGAGTAGTCATAAAAATCCTGTACCGTATATCCGCCAACAGAATATTGCATATTTTTTATTTTTTGTTTTATTTATAAACCAAAATAAAAAGTCACCAAGTATATTTTTATTTCGGTATGAAAATTGTCGTTCAAATTAAGAATGTTTATCACAATTTTGAGATTGGTCTTCATTGTCAGCTTCTTATTTAGGTCACATTGTCTCAGTTCACTTATTGTGGATTAATGTAGCCTCGGCCTAAATCTATTCAAAGTGGGCGTAGGCGGCAAGTTTATTAAAAATCTATCGAAGCAGCATTCTTTAATTGTTTGAAGTTATAATTGTGTATGTAATATTTTAATTGTTATTTTAGTTCGGTTCTGGGCTTTGTTTAGTTTTCGCCTTTTAGCTTGTTCTGCCTTTTTAAACTTTTTTCTCAAACTTGACGTTATTTTGAAACTTATTTAATTTGAATCATTTATTGTTGATTCCGTTGGGTAAGAGACATCCTTAAAGTTTTTCTGTTTCGAATTTGCTTTAACATATGAACTACTTATGACTAAAATCTTTTAAAAATTTGAACACAACAGAGCAACAGTTAACCTCTTATGTTAAATCTAGGCTAATTTTGTTTGTACAGTACCTACTCATATATGACTAATAGGATGTGGTGTTGTAATAAAATGTTCATGCGAGTTGTAATCCTGAATACCCAGTTGATATGTAGTACCTACAAGAAGTATGAAAGTGAGCAATGGTGCAGCCAGCGGAGTTCACCTTGACGTAATGAGTAAGACATAGCATAGGTTGTAGTTATAGAGTGAGTAGTGTAGTGTGGTGTAGTGTAGGTAGTGTCGTGCGGTAAGAGGCGAACCTAGGCTGGATCTCAGGCAGAGTGGCAGGGAGCGGCCGCGACTCGGACTTTGTAATACATTCGGCCTAGTCAGCGTTCGTTGCCCCGCACAGCTCGAGGTCGCCTCGCTGCACAGCGCTACTCAGCGCTCACTACACGACCGACGCCGAACGCTCACGGAAATTCACGAACGAACAACTGGCGCGCAATTCGAAACTATGGCTACACTGAAAATGTTTCGAAACTGTCCTATATCTGAAATCTAGTATGCCTTCATTACAAAACATTTATGTATTTATAGCCGAAAACAAGATGGCTTAGGTTAGATACATAATTCATAATGGAAACGGTAAAACTTTACGTTGCCAAGATATTTTGTTTGAGATTTTCAAAGATTGCCCTCAACCATCAAACAGATAGAGTGACAGTGACAAACTGAACAACAGTCATTAATATGTAAAGTGAAATTCAAAATTACACTTTATTGTACTCATAAAGATAGAGAGAAATATGAAACGTTATAAATGCAATTCATTGTTAAAGAATGCTTATAATGTTAAAATGATATAAAGAATTTCAGATATTTCCTGAACTAATTGTTAATTCTGACTCACTCACATAATTAATGTAATATTTATATTCGTTCGAATAGTGGTTTGGTTATGTAAGTAAGAAAGTGACACTTTAACCCAGAAGTGGTGCATAGTGTGGTGCGTTCATTAGTATGAAGAGAGCACGCGGCATCGGCACCACTTTCACTCTCGCTCAAACGGGGTGTTGCGCAAGCGCGCCGCGTCACAACTCTCTACGACTCCTAGCTATCTCCGCGGACCCGCGCCCGCGCCCGCGCCCGTCCCGCCCCTTCTTCTCCACAATACATAACTCTCGCAACAGAGTGGTGCAACTAGAGTCAGACGCATCCTCGTTCCTAATCATACTCATAGAAATGAAAGTGTTTAGCGTATAGTGGGTCAGCGGAGTAGGGCACGGGGGTCGACGGCCGCGCAGCCTCGCGCAGTGAAAGTGCTCTCCCCTCCGACCTCCGCGCGCGCCCCGCACCAATCACGGTGCCGGTAATGCGTTGAGTTACCTGCGCACGCGCCTGCCTTTTTTGCAACTTGGCCATGGAACCTATTACAATAACTGCGAAACAACACTCCGGCAAATGTAAATGCATGGCCTTTATCACACGACATACAAACAGGACATTCTCTTTATTGGTACCTCTACCATGAGTACTTTGCTAAAGGAATTTGTGTCAGATTAGTGTATAGCATTTATTACGAAATACCTGCACTTTATAATATTTTATATTGAATTGTAGTTAGCTTTTCAGAATGCGAGTACTATAAGTATGTATTAGCTCCACATACGTACTAGAGTATGTTAATTATATATTTTTATATTGTTTTTGTAACTGTATTTGACTTTTTTATTAAGTTTTTCTTCTCCATATAAATTTTCCACAGTAATTTATTTTATATAATTAAACGAGAGCTTGTTATTGTAGCGCTACGCTTTCTCGTAGACAACGCGTAGCAAGCCTACACGCTACGTAGTATAAGGTAAAACCATGGTGTATTTTTCATAAAATATAATTATTTTCACTTATAACCGTCAATTTTCATAATAGAAATAATAATTGGCTAAAGAATAAAACGTTATAGTGAAATATAGCAATGTTAATATTAAGCATAAGCGGTTACTGTAATAAATAACAAAATAATAAAATGTAACATTAACCTATAACAATATTTAATGATTCACATACGTGAACAACCATTGTTTGTTGGCAGTTACTATCTTGTAGCTTACTCATGTTTTAGTTTAGTACATAATATAAAAATATGTATTTTCCTTGAAGTTACGTCATCGCTTTATAATGTGGTTCAGTGGAAACAATGACTTGTTAAAGTAAAGTTGTAAAGAGGTTTACGTAACTGGCAGACGATAGTAACTAGTGATTGAATAGGCCTCATCTTACGTAAATATAACGTACAAACATACATACATATTAAGTCGGTTTATGTAACGTTTCAGTCCGTTTTCACTTGACACATATTCGAGTTCAATCCCCCCGAACAATGTGAATGTAAAAAGTGGCACTCTCCCAGAATAATAAATTATATATACACCTATGGTTCAAAATTAAACTTTCATTTATTCATATAAATCACTCAACATGATTCCAATTTGTTAGTTATCTAATTTTAAAAACTATTTAACGAGTTTCTAAAAAGGACACAAACATAATTTGGTAGTACATACATTTTCTAAATATTTATATGAAAACTATAAAAATCTTTTTTTTAATATTTACAATTAAAAATATTTTTTACGTTACAATAAAAGCAAAAAATGTATAGTTTCAATTTTAACAAACGATAAAAAATACCGGATAAAAAATAAACGGTAATTTGTAAGTACAACACTAATTGAGATGACTGAAGGCTTAATAAAATGTTGGGAGGCTGAAGTGTGGTGGTTGCGACAGCAAACAAAGAAAGCGGCTCGGCCTTGCGGAGTTCATCGACCGAGTTACCAGGTCGCAAGGTTTAGCCAATCGGGCTTCTCTACCTCCAGGATATTGCCAATTCGCTGCGATCAAGGCTGAGTGCCACCGACGCCTCTTACTTTTAGCTGGTTACATGAGGAAAAATCGTCCACGCATTGCATTCGCCGTGCATTGCTGCATGTTTCTTTGTTCACCATATTAATAACTCTGATTAATTATTAATTAACATCTCGCGTCCAATTAAGATGTGGGACAAAGAATATGAACGGAATATGTGTCATATTTTGAGTTGATCAGTAATGAACATTGGTTTTTGACTTTGACTCTTTGATGAGTAACAAGAGAATGGAATTTAGAAGTTATAATGAAAAAGATTAATCGCCTATATTATTATGTACATTTCCAATACTAATGTTAATTTTTGTGTTTAAATAAATTTGTAGTAATAAAAAATTAATGTAAAACATTTGCAGAATGTAAGATAGTCAGATTAAATCTTTGTAGCAAACATTAAAATTCCTTATGTTTAAAAACCGGTAAATTAAATTGTGTTTGAACGTGTAAAGTTTTCTGATAGCAAAAAATATATAGTATGTTAACATTCTGATGTGTCAACATTAGCTATCGAAAAGATTACTGAAACGCTATCATTGATTCTGTAAAAATAAAATAAAAAAATACTTGTTTACACGTTCACAATCGTATTGGTTCCGAGGTCAGCCACTGCTCTGATACCGGGCCAATACACCTGGCGTAACTTTCAGTAGATATTATATTATTTTAATATTTATTTTTGTTGATTAGTGTTTAGCGTTTGAAACACAAGGTCAGCGTACAATAGGACGGCCGTGATTGTTTACAGTTCGCTATAAATCTTATCGCACTCCGTGTAACAACAAACAGTGCAAACGCGGCCTTCTCGATCGCCCGTTATAAATAGTTTACACTACGTACGCTATGAAATAACCATGAAAACACTGAACGACGCACGTACCTATGTGCTATTGCCGCGCAAATTATAACATTTATTACTTAGGAACATTTCCAGTACGTTCAGCAACTGATAAAGTTGTAGGTTACGTAGTCGCCCTCTTTACGTTTTGACATAGTTGTACATTTCTGCCAACATAGACCCACAAAGTTTTGTTCTCAAAACCTAGATCGTCAACACGACACGGTTAGTATTATCTGGTGCGATGCGATCGAATCCATCGCTCACGGGCATTGCCTACGTAAATAACGTATTGCGATAATGTTTTGTGTGAAATATTTAAATGGCTTCACAATCAAAAGTGAATGATTTACGGCCATTGCACTGGTTTTAAATGTGACTGAAACGTGTAATGCAAACGTGCTACGTTTTATTTTTAACTTTTTTAAACTCGTTTACGGTCGTCGTATAGCTAGAATATGGATACATTTTATTATGTTATAAGATTTGTTGATAAAACGATTTGCATAATTGATATCCATACATTTTCTCATTCATGTTTATCATAAATATTCATTCTATCGACGTCACGCCCTTGATTATATTTTATTCAGTTACTAGGTAGAATCCCGCGGTTTTACCCGCATAATTACCATATATGCGGATCCAGTGGGAGTTTAAAATTATTATAAGTACTTACTTTTATACCAAATTATCGCTATGATCTAACTAAAGAGACTACGTTGGACTATCGTTTATTTGGTGTTGTACAATAAAGAATTATATCTATCTATCTAAAACGCGATATACTTTAAACGTGAAAGCGTAACAACCAAAATCACATTCGCATTGGTAGTACTACACCTAATATTATTCGAATATAGATTGTTATTGTCCGTTTACATAGCTCTGAATAATATAAATAGAATAATACAAAAAGTCCCGTTAAGCGAAACAAAAGCAGGTCGCATGTGGAACAGTTTAAATAATTTCCTGTGACACAATGTGTACACGAGTCAAGTAACGACAGGAAGAAAAATAGATGATTTACATTGAATGCGTCGGTATAAACATCGGCAAGATCTTGGGTACATACCAGTATTAAATACTTAATGTAGGATGGTAATAACTCGCTCAATGAATAATTGAATGAACATTCATTCAATAAACGTATTAAAAACATAATCTTTGAATTTGAATATTTTATACAGAAGTATGTGCTCATTTCTCCATAGAAAAATGGTTATACCAAATTTTTTACATATTGGTTTAGATGTTTATTATAAACAGAAGTCATGCATTATTTTTTTATCAGGAATCCCCATACATTTGATATCGCGGGTAAATCCGCGGGGTATTGTTAGTATTTCAATGTTAGGACATATTGTTTTAAGTTTATTTTAATCACGTTTGACATTTCATAAACTTTATGTTAAATAATAATAAAAAAATTAAAAGTTTCGTATCGTACTCCTTTGATTTCATTTCTTTTCAAATTTTCCTTAAATCTAATAATACAATTTTGAAAGAGATATTGCGTAGTATTATTTAATGTTACAGTAACAACATTATATTTGTTTTGTACTAATTTATTAACAGATTTAAAACTTAGGCACTTAGACTTGACCTGCTTTCCAACCGGGAATAAGTTCCGAAATAGGTTCTTAAGTCGAGTTTCTGTAGCACGAAATCTCCGTGAACTGTCTAAAGTTTAGGGCGGATTTTAATACAGTTGTTTTAAGAACATATACGAACATTTTAGTTTAATTTCTAGTCGGTTCACTTGACGATCAAGTTGCTATTGTTTTATTTGTATTAATACGAACTCAATTTTTAGTTTTATATAAGTTATTAAACATATACTATAGTCAGTAGTAGTGAAATATTAATTCAAAATCATATGGTCTAGTTAAAGCAAAACATATTGTGCTCTATGAATCAAACGATCATAAATCTTTAGTAGCGATATCTTTTATGAAAGTAGGGCAGTGAGATGATGTAGCAGTCATCAGTCACAGTGCGATCACAATGCAATTAGAAAGCGAATTGCACAAGTGCCGTTCTCGTAGCTGGATCAGAAGAAAGCGCGTCCAACATAGGAAAGTTGAATCGAGGGGGGATCCACCGGAGGGGGGGTCTGCGCGCACGCACCCACCAAAGTAGTACACTTTCGATCTCGAATCGCGTCGTCGGTGAGAGTTGTGCGAAAATGAAAGTGGTGGTGTTATTATGGTCCACTTTCCACGGCGAGGTCAAGAACCTGGCCAGTTCTAAACCTGGTCCATGTTGACTTCACGATTACTATTCAAGCCTAACGCATTTGTTACGACTTTATATAAATAACATGTTACCAAGTCACTTTTCACGCGAAAAACAATCTTACAACTTTCTTTATGATATAAAATAAGTAAATAGTTGTTACGTAAACTTGTTCGATGTTTGTTTAACTCTAGAAATGGGAATAAGCATACTGAAAAATCTCGTTTAGACAATGGAACACAATTTTCATAATATGAGGGAAAATTCTCGTAACAGAGAAGTGGAGGGAAGAGTTCCGATGCACAAATTGGTGGAAGGCTGCAGCTTGCGGTGGATGGGGGAGGTGGACGACCGGCGATGACGTCAACGCGACCTGATGCTGCCCGCGAGTTCCGAGCGCAGCCCGAACCCGAACTATGACCTCACTCACAGATGCATGTTGTACCTGCACATTAACTAATGGATTATTGAGCTTACTGCTGATGCTGCTACTCTCTATACATAGTATACATACTTTTGTACTATACTTAGTTTACTATTACATAATTTACTTTCAATAAAACTAAGTATTTACAAGACACTGATATTGTTTAGGGTTATTTACGATAATGATAAGTCCTTGAAAAACATAGTGCTCAAGTTAGATTATATTAGTACTTTAGGGAAGCATCTACTCTTATACCAATTCTCATTTACTCATGTTGTTTCCCTCCAGAGACTATTTATCCAAAAACAAAATAAGTTATCCAAAGCTGTGCTTATTTGTGATCATAATCTTATTGCCTTATATGATTTAGTTACATGAAATAAGTGTCGATATCAGAAACACAAAGAAATATATTTTAGATTTCAATGTCAAACGACAGTCGTTTGGTTGGTTTAAAATTAAATATAGTAAACGTGGGATCATAATTCGGAGCGCATTAAACCATAATGACTGTTGGTAATGGTACAGAGCGTGGACACTGAGTTATGCGCGCTCATTACCGTGAGCTGTAAAAACACTTTATTTACAGCTATACGGCAATATCCGAAGCTAGGAGAGCTGTATAAGTCGCCTTGGCCTATAAACGTCTCTCCGCTCACCGAGCGATTCGCCAATTCTAGATTTAGGTTTTCAGTTCAGTAGGTTGTGCTAGTGGTGGCCGCTTCCGAATCGGACCAAATTATAATTAATTGTCTAATCACTATACGAAAAAGTTATACAATATGAATCACGTCCTGAAAGTGACCGCCGTTTGTAATTCGTTAAAGCTTTTTGGCCGAGCGTAGTAGTCGTTGCGTCCGCTTGTATGTACATAAATTAACATATTTAACACATTTATCATATCATACAACGTATTTTTATTAGTAAATAGTAACTTATGGGGGTTGAAATGCGTTGAAACGTAGCGACATGTAGTAGTAGGTTGTAACGGTTGTTAGGGGCGGGCGGCTGGCGGCGGCGGCTAGGAACGCGAGGGCTACGCGGCCGCGGCTTTGGCGGGCGGGTAGCGTAGCGAGCGCGCGCCATTCGCGCTGACGCCGCCGCCGGCCGCACGCGCCCTCCTCGCGCCGGTTCATGCGTTTCCCGCCCGCGCCATACCTCGACATGACTGTGACTGAGTGCCCTCACCACCTGGACCCCGCCGACTCCGACCCCAATGACTCGGAACTGCTCCTCGGCAGAGTCCTAGCAGGTGAGCACACACGATCAGCTGATCACTGACACCTGTCATTGTACCACCCGATAATGCCTATTGTTTACTCCGATGTGAATATGCAGTTCACTAACCTTATTTGAACTTCCTAATGTGTTCTTTTTGCCAATGCAATCAATAATAATTATTTATCGATGCACAATAGAGCCCATTACCATTGCATTAGTTGCATGTTAGACACGTGTTTCTTTTACAGAAGTTTAAGTGTTGTAATGGTAAATGTTTATCTATTTAGCCCTTTATTTGTAAGGAGTTATTGAATTATGTTCTTTTCACTTTCCTGCGAGTAGTGATCACTAGCGGTGTGTAAGCGGGGGTGGGGGGAGGGGGGGAGACTACGCGGATCTAGGTCAAGCAGAGTTCGTTGCCCTCGGCCTTCCCGGCTATATTCGACGTCGCTAATCACCGCCCGCCGCCCCGAACCCGCGCGCTCCCCTCACTTCTCTATACAGTGATGGACTCAGACATTTTGTCATCATTTTGCAATTCCTATTACAAATTTATTATCACATCTTAACCTCATTTTTTAAAAGCATGTGTGTAGTAGGTACCTATCATTGTTTATTGTAATTATTTATCTGATTTTTTAATATTATTTTGATATCTACTAAAACATTTTTGAATCAATAATGTGCGTAGGACTTAGATAGGTACCTAAGTACATATGTATACAGTAACAGTTATCATTTTTGAATTTCAAAACGGTTTTTTTTAAATAGGTATCCTTATTTGATCACATTGAAACCAGAATAGCTGTACCTAGGTACTTATGACATAAGTAATAGGTATATTGGTTGTATACCTATTATTGTGTTACGTTACTCAATAATAGTGATTGCATTATTTGCAATCGCAAAGAAGAGCGAATGAGTATCTGCGCTCGACATCATGGTCGAGGAGCGTTTCGCAAGTGGAGCCCATCGCTGAATGCCATTTTATTTTGGAGGCCGCGCGCGCAGTCGGAGGGCCCGCGGTCATCGGCCCCGCGCGTTATCTAGGTCGACTCAGAATAACCTAGCGCCGATACTCTAATAATAATCCGCGCAAAACCTTGCAACATGCTGTTGTCCCATTCTAACTCGCGACACTTGTACGCCGCTCAGCCGCGACACCACATGTTTCGTAACTAACATTTCATTACGTATGCGTACCAACTCACCACATTTAGATAGCTGTCTCTCTTTATCTTTTGTGTTTAAGTTTAAATAAAATACACTTTGATTGATCCAAGACAAAGTAGTTTACATAACTTTTAACTTACTTTTTAAGTAGGTAAGTAAGCTTTTAGCCAGCGTTTTTTCCAGCATGGGTTTGTTTATAGATCGCGCTCCACTAATTTATGGATATGGGTAATCTATGGTAGCCCCGGGATACATTCCCCTCAAAGACCATTTTTTTTAATGATTTACTGTTGATACCTAATTCACTAAATAATTAGTAGGTAACCTATGCATGACTTAATTCGTTCGGTCGTAGGCACTAAAGTTACATTAATACCTACCTATTATATTACTAACGTACCCATGGGGTTTTTCATAAGGATTCACAGCGATACGGTGAAATTAATTATGTAGGTATATGGACCAATAAATTATTTGAATAAATATATGAAAAACAATGTTGGTTGCGTGGTGTGACGTAGTGTGCGGGGCGCGGGCGCGGCGCGGGGCGGGCGAGCGCGCGGACTCGGTATTGCGATCAAGGCCTCGAGTTCGTTCACCCGCCCGCAATTGGGTCACGCTCGGCGCGGGCGCCCCGCTCCGCACACCCCACACACACACAAATAACTGTTTAAATCATACTAAATCTGTCCCTGTAACGTCACACGTATGTGGGTTACCTTATTTTAAGTATGAATAGGTACATCTTCCTATTTTAAATAATGTACCTAGTAGGTATTTTGAGAAAACAACAAAAAAGTACCTAATGTCGTTTGGCTCTTAAAACTTAGTACCTACCTACCTACCTAGTTTATTAACTAGTCAATTGCATAAGTTAGTAAGATTTATAGTTTACTAGCAGCGCCCCGCGGCTTCACCCGCGTAGTTCCCGTTCCCGTGGGAATTTTGGGATAAAAAGTATCCTATGTGTTATTCTGATGTATAAGCAAGATTATTGTAAAGTTTCATTAAAATCCATTCAGTAGTTTTTGCGTGAAAGAATAACAAACATCCATACATACAAACTTTCGCCTTTATAATATTAGTAGGATTTTCATAAAACATAGGTTATTATAAATAAACGTAGGTTATTTATCAATTATTAGGTACCTTATTACCTAATATCTTACTAAGTTACTTAACAGTCGACTCTACTTCTCTATAAAACATGTAGAGCTATCACAATTGATAGCATAAAGGCCTACCTGTAAGCGAATATAGGGCAATATGGTGCATGTTAGATTTTGAGAAGTGTATATTGTTAGGGTGCGCGGGGCGAGGTGTGTAGTGGGGAGGCAGCAGTGCAAGAGGCTGACAGGTCGACGGCCGCGCCGCCCTGACCCCAATACCGGCGGCGCTCGAACGCGCTCGCGTCATATCGCGCGCGCGGACCTCTCCTCCCGGCTCACTCAGCGGAAAATACCCAAATCGTTACAACATCACACCACCAAGCAAACAACTCTCCCGACTACTTATACAACACTACTTTACATATTCCTCAAATCGACTCTACCTGACGATGTCTTTACGATTTTACATAAGTACATTGTGCAATAGTAACAATTCATTGATAACTCAGACAATAGGTGCTAGGTACGTATCGACATGTAATAGGTATTCTAAATATAAATAATAAAAAGCTGAATACGTCAGAACACGCTACGACTATTACGGTTATTTAAAGTGTTATTATATTATTACCTACTTCTCGGGTAGGCAACCTAGTAACCGAGAAGAGCAACTCCTTGCTGTCTCGATCATTGTGTTCATTACCTCATTTTTTGCGAGCAATCCAAAGTAAACACTGTCCATTGAGATTCGGTCACTTAATTTCAGAGTCGTCACTAGGTCATGACACGACTTAGTTCTTCAAACCTCGCTAACATTTAATTAGAACTCAATTCTGGAAGGTTTACTATTTCGAATAAACGTTGTTAATAGACATTTATTTACGGTACGAACGTAACGCATTTACGTAAATAGTATGTGTAACTGCACATAACACAATACGTTTACTACGTCGATTGTTGATCGACGTTATATAACTCTCAATCATGTACAATGTGTACTGCACCTACTTATTGTATTAATTTCTAGACTATTAAAATAAACCACAAAATAAATAAGTGGATGTTATTGAAATTCATATTTTAATTGTTTACATAAGCGATTGTTATGCTTCGTTGATATTATATTGATAAACATGTATTGCAAACTTGATTAAGCACAAAGACCGATATAATAAGTAGGTCTTATTTTATTCATCACGTATTTTTAATGATTTACTCTTGAATAGAAGGTTATGTTTATAATGTTAGCGTTATAAGTATGTTATTATATCACCTCGACCTCGCTAATATAGGACATGATTTTTACATTCAAATTTAAGTGGGTAATCGCAGTTGTTGATGATTAAGCGTAATATGGTGAGTGAGTGAAGTCAGTGGTGGTTGTGACCTAGATTTGGCAGGCTGTATTGAGTAGCGGGAGCGCGGCCTATGTGCTCTAAATAACCCCTGAGTAGGTTAGGGACCGAGGTCAACGAACCCAGCCTCTATCTACCCCTCGCCGAACTTTCCGGGTCATCCGGCTCTTGTGAAACACCACCCGTGTATAATTTGAACAAAGATGAAAATGTCGGTCAGATGAATCCTGTTTACCATATAAATGGTGAAAAGTAAAGGGTGGTTCGGTACACGAACAATTATTAGTTCAAAATTATTTTTGGTGTAGCGAATTGTTAAATAATAATAATATACCTATATAGTAACAGTATTAGAATATTTTTTTATATTGACGTAGGTACTTGTCTATTATGTTTAAAACTATCAAGAATATTTGGATTTAAAGAATAATTTTATATGTTTCTAATTTTATATTTTACAAAATGATTAATTGAAATCTATTAATTATTTTATTTAATACATTTAATTTTGTCACCATTTAAATAATACACCTTTTGTATGAAATCGTATTACGTAAAAATAGACATTAGATGTGGCGCCATCTAGCGTTGAGTAGTATCTAGACAGTGTAATGAAAGCTCGACAGATGTCGCTGCTATACTGAACGCAAACGAAACTTCTAAATGATAAATTCGCAATATTAACTTATAACTTTATTTTAATATAGATATTTGTACCATGATTTTAATGTCAGTTAAATTAAAAAAAAATCAGAACACACTTCAGGCATTGAAGGTTGATTCTTACATCTTTGGCGGCATTTTATGTGTACTTACATAGAAGTAATTTATTAATAAAACTACGTAAAATAACATCATAACAAATAATTTCCTTAATTGAAACATTCATACAATAATATTATGATGATGAAGGTTTTATTAACGTCTACCGTCTCCACTAAACTGATTCTGAATGTTATAATAACTTTATTAATATAATTAATACCACAATAGTACTTCATAAACATAATCCCTTGCCAAAAATATAAAACATTATTTTCTTAATTAAAGCGACCCCAGTTAGAGGCATTAAATATCAAAAGGTGATAACTAAAAATAGAGCGTAAGCTGAGCTCAGTGGTTCCAAGAGAGGTAGAGTAGGGGTGGCAGGGTGGCGGGTGGCGGGTGGCAGGCGCTGTGGCCGTGAACTCGGACGACCCCTCGACCCACGCCACCCAAGATTTCCCGGCTAACATTTATTGCTGAACAAAATAGATTGACATTTCCATTTTATCTCCTTGTCAACGCCAGAATCTTCACTGCGCGAATATTAACATTGAAATATAAATAACCTTGTTACAATAGGCTGTTCTTGATTGATAACATTTAATAGATTAACAAAGATTGTCTAATATGAAGTTATTTAACTTTTTTTAATTATCACCCTTGACACCACATATTTTAGGAATTAAAATTATGAACAAAAATACTACGATACCTACGTAATACGACAATTATAGTGTGGTGGATTTTTCTATTAAATAAAATAAAAGATAAACATATACCTACTTACAAGATAATAATATAAATTAAGTCAAATTGTTCTGGGATTCGAATGTTCAAAAAAACATGTTATAATTAATTCGCAGTCAAAGTACTTATAAAATCTGAAATGAAAAGACTCTAGAACTTGTAGAACAAAAAGTCAAAGGTTGTTTTCCACAGTTGTAATTAATTTAAAATATGTGTGGGTGAGTGTAGGGGGTAGTCCATTGACGTCATGGGGGCGCATGCGCGGTAACCGCCCCACGCGGTCTCTCCACGCTCGGCGGCCGGTTTCGCGCCAAAGCTGTGTCAGTCGTGCGCCGGTCATAACCTAACTTTACGAACTTGAAAATTTCACGTGTTATTTATTGCTATCATGGAACAAAGATGTGATATCACCCCACCAACTCAACTGGCAGGTGAGAATTACACTTAGTTAACTCAATACAAAAAAATAAAGAATTCTGAAATCAAATTAGAACACAACATGAACTTGACGTAACTCGGCGGTCATTGAACTTTGCCCTTTCTTTTTTTAAATGTTCCAAGTATTTTCGTAACTTTAATATTTATATAGCTTTATTTATTTAATAATTTTATTATTGGTAGTTTAAAATATACTTCAATTTGAATTCAAGTCGTTAGTTTATAAAAATAGAAAGGTGGGCTTTATTTTGCATTCACATTAATAATTAAGAGTTACTTTCTTTAGAAAGCAGTTTTGTTACTTAACTCTCGGTACAAATAGTAATATCTATTACTATTTGAGATAAGTAATATAGAAACTTAGCTATAATAGGCTTATTTAATAGCTTATTATTGCTAAGTTTCGAAATATTAGTATTAGTCTTTGGTGAATATATCGTTACTCATTCCATTAAATATCTAAAACATAACTTATATGATTATCTTTTATTACGATTATAATACATATAATATAAGTACTAAGTTACGTATTTCTCATAATCTATGCTGAACATTCATCATCAAAATTAGTAAATAAAAGCATTTGTAAATTTCTCTTGTAAAAAAACGTCAATAATAAAATAGACGCGCGTTACTTCTTCACAATCGCTCGTCTTATTTGAATCTGAAAATCTGTTATGCAATATTTTTTTGTAATAAAGTCTATTAATAATAAGATAAACATTGATTGGAATTAACATAAAATGTAATATTTTGGTCATGACCGCACTAGTGAATGGTATGTGTGATTCAGAGCGGAACCACGGCGGCTGGTCCAACGTGCGCCCGCGCACCCTCACAGCTCACCCCGCGCCATTGCACAGAATGCATATTAGGTACAGTATGTACAACGAAAACGATATCCGTTCCACTTTTACGGCCCTCCGGCATGTGGCACCAAACCTTTATACTTCCGATAGCTTTCCGCTCAATTAATTCACTATTTAAATGGGTTTTTACCTTATTTAATAATTTATATTAATTGCACTTATTGAAGTGTTAGTGATACATTTGACACGTTTTATCCTCATTAATTAGAGATACAGGATGGAATTGGTAACCCATTTATTTCCTGGCTAATATTAATTATGAGTTTCGTATTGTAGAAATTAATTTCAAGCGGAATTCTATTCCTAAAGAAAATTAATGTTAGCTTCTGAAATAAAAAACAGTGTAAAAGCGCTGATTTGTTGTTTAGTTTCCTTACGAGAACTAAAGGAGCGCGGAGTCGCTACACACGGCAATGCTTCGCGGAGTTTCAATCTCCTTCAGCTCTGAAAGTATTCTTTTCTAGTAAACTTTTTTGTAAAGACTCGTAGGCGCCCTACACATAGGAAAAAATAGGTGTGTGCTTTAGTGTGCGTGGAGTGCGCGGCACTACGAGCATGTAGTTAGAGTGCATCGCTCCCGGGCGCCGGTGTCGTCGCACCGCATATAGGCCAGTGCACGCGAATGCCCGGACCCCCCTCCGCCCGCGCCGCCGCCCTCGCTCCCCCCGATGCACTTCGCGATTTTCCATTTCCATCGTGGTCGCTCGCTAATTCCAGCGGTCGCCGGTCGGATCGCCTCGATGTCGTAACGAGGGGAAATTTCTCAGACCTTTCTCTGCTGCGATGACGTCTTCCGGCAAAGGGCATTCACAGCCTATTCGGGTTAAACAGTTGTACAACTGGTCGCTTGTATTACATTCAATGTTTACATGAGTATACCTCATGTATTTGAATAAGACTGACACACTTTAAAACATTGACTTTTAAAATTTATTAGTAAACCCAATAAGACTCAAAAGATTATGGTAAATAATGAACGCATTGTTAACACAGCTGTAACTATACAAATGAAACGACTTGGTGATAACCCGAGTAAAAACTGGTTCAGCACTAAATAAATGACGTGACTTAACGCGGAAGCCTAGATGTATCAGTATTGCGAAGAACGCCTATGCCCTGTCGAGTGCGAGTTCAAAGCGCTCGGTAATAGTTCGCACAAACGAGTAACGCTGTAACCGCACGGTTGGCGGCTTCAGTTACGTCGTTTCATACGTAAGCTCACGGATGTAGTTACAAGTTCCCGCGGTCGTTGCCCGCTCGATGCGTGCGAGACTCCCCTACATATACCCACAATATATCGGTTAACTGTGGCGCGAAAACCTAAAGCCCCTGCACACGGTCGCGATACCGACTCGTACTCGCTGCATTCCGAACATCAATTATGTCACAGCATGATTAACATGAGATAATTTCATCGGTCGTCCTATTATTACGTTGCCAGTTAAGACTGCGCGGAGTTGTACTCATTAGTCACGATAAGAATACAAGTCAATGATCCTCAGAGCGCGGCTTTACAAAAGTTTGTATTGTATATAGCAACATAAGTTGGTTGACTGACATACTAAATATTTTTGTTCGATATTTAGACTAAGGAGCGTGAAATATAGATATAATATACAATGCAGATACAAATGCGTGAACGCGGAAACCGTCGGGTGCCGTTAGTCGTTAACTGTACGGGTGTAGTCTAGAACAATCCTGTGCGACACTCGCGATAGGATCAGGCGACACGTCCTGAATTGATGAGCGGTTATCGACTTCTCATACTCATTGTCCCCTGGTAATTCAATAATACATTTTCAAGTTTTGTTTTATAAGGACCGATGATTTTAATTACATATTCTTTTCACACATGAAACATGCACCTTTTCCCATATCTTATTTTATTTAAACTCTTATTTACATAAGAATAATACTAAAATTTAAAAAAAATATGTATGAAAGTTCATATTTTTATAAAGAAAATCCAGATTGATACCATTTTGTTGATCGTGTAATAAATAATAATACATAGAATGATCTACACAGCTCTTTAAATATGTATTATACTTGGCGAGCGTCACTTGTTTATCTATAGACTTACCTTTCTTACATATTTATTTGTCCAATTTCTAGTTATATTCCGTTCGTGAAATTCGTCTTTGTTAGGCTGTTTCAATCAAAAAACTTTTTGAATTGTTTTTGTACAGTTGGAAATGAAATTTGTAGAGTACCTTCAATACATTCTTGAGTACTAGACAAATAAAATTGAAGGGTAACCTCAGAAGATACAGGCCCCTAATTTGGTATAAATGTGAATCATTTATATAGATAGCATCTATCGAAAGTTTGTAAAATGTTTGGATGGGGTTGCGTAGGGGTGAGCGAGGGTGGAGCGAGGTGAACGACCGTGCAATGTGCGGGTCTCGCCTTCAAGAGTTCATTCTTAGTTGATTCTAGTTTGACTTGCATCATTTACAAGACTTTTTTTAGTCTTGTTTGTTCTAATACATATGCATTTCTATTCATAAAGGAATATAGAGCTTATTCAAATAAGAATTATACTTAAGATTATGTTTTGTTTCTTGTTATAATGGAGTTTTACTAGTAGATTTAGTTTAGATCGATAAAAACATGAGATACTCTATTTACTTGATAGGCATGATAATGAGCGTGATAGCATAGCATCCGGTATGGTTGACCTCTATCAGATTGAACGTAAACCAAATTATTCGAAAACATCGATGTAAAACGATTTGAAATCACTGAATATTTAAACAGAATTGGAACAACAACTCTAAATGTATGAAAATAAAGATAAATATCGGTTGGATGGATCGATCATACAGTACATAAGCTGGTAGTGACGTAAACAGCGTCCTTGAAGCGAATCTACAAACACAATTGTACAAATATCTGATGCGAGTGGGTCAGTCACCCGCGCTAGCTCGGGCTCGGGCTGCCTCTATATACGCTTCAGCCATATACATTAATACATACATTATATGGATGGGTTTAATCAAATAATAATACCGAACATTGTTAGGTTACGTTGACTCCGTGGCCGCACACCGCGACTCGCGTAGGTGACAATAATATTAATGGTTTAAACAACCCGTTTATAAAACATGGCAGCGTTATTACATCTCACTCATTATTTATTACGATGTAACTGTGAAATAATTGCTTTGATCTCTAAGAGCGGTGATGACGAATTCACGTTTTTTTGCGTGCCTATTGTATGTTAGTATTGCAATTTTCTCCATAGATATACATATTACTTATCCCTTTTATTCGTTATAAAACATGTTTAGTCGCACGTATAAATTGTCGTAAAATTTATTTTCATCCATCGTTTACTCTATATTTTCCAATCACTAAATCCGTGGCCTACTCGTTGTGGCTGCAGTCACTAACTTTGCTGAGATAGAGTCACCTTTTGGGATTTAATAATTCAGTTGTTTTGTGCAACTAGACGAATACCATACTATTCTTTTATCTTCTAATAATGACCCCTAAAATCATTCATTTAATTCAAAGAGAAGATTCACCAATTGGACTGCCAGTTCTGAATTAAAAATTCCTAAATATATATTGAGTAGGTAGTCTAGTAGAGTCTATTTTTTAACGTCTTTACTGAAACTGGTTTACAGAATTTGATGGCAATGGTACGATTAAGTACATATCAAGGCCAAAAGCGTGCAAAGGTAATTCACCTACCTTTCCTTAACTGCTTATCCGTATTCCGTATTAAATAATGTGATTATTTACGATAATAAAATAATTTGGTCGATACATTTTATTATAATAATAATATTTGTTTAAGAAGTCACGAATATGAATTTTCCTACTTTGGACTACTTTTACTTGAAAACCTCAAACTTTCTCCATAAAACTAGTATTTTCTTGGTGTATTTCCCGCGTTACATATATTTGGGCGGAAAAGACATTGATAAATCTAAGGGAATATTCAACATGTTTTATACTTTCTCCAATCTTCTGCCTCTTTTAGGTAAGGTTGGTTTCAGTAACTGAATCAAATTTTAACAATTATCGCGCCATTTTTCATTTGTTATCAATTTCCACGTACTTTATTATATAGACATCGAATTCATGCGTGAAGGAAAAACTAACCGGTACAATTTTCAAATTAACAATATTACATGTGACTTTTCTATTAATGATAATAATAAAACACTATTAATAACTCGTTATTTTATCAAGTATCGATTAATCATTGGTGGAACTCGTTTAATCAATCTAAATGATCCAAAACATTACAGACTTTGAAAAAAATATATTTTTATTGTTATACGTTCGTGTAACTGTAATACTCGACAATGTCTTAAAAACTATATCTTCCTAAAACTTATGAGCGTACCTACTTTAAGTTCATGTACATACTAGTCTACATAAATAAATTGAATAGGTTAACTGCGTAACGGCGAGGTAATGTAGAGTTTGCTGACTCTAGCTCATCATGGCCTTTCTTTTTGTAACGTGTAGGTAGGTATGGTCTACAATACATAATTACCATAATAAATTATTTTGACATGAGTTAGTTGCGGCCTCTGAAGCGACGATTGTGACATTAGGTTCCGCTATGTGGCGATCACTCGTCAACACTGACTCATGGCGGTTCACTGGAGGTGCGTTGACACTCGGCTTAACGACGACACGCCGCGGACGCGGACGCTAAGCTCTACGTGGTCGAAATAAATACCACTCTAAATAAGTTTCAATAAGCACATCATAGACAGCTCTTTCTACTTCACTGATATTACATACAAATCTCAAGATGTATCTGTAATACATATTACGAGTATTATGTTCATAACTTTACATGATTTTGAACTTTTTATGATTCTAATTAACCATTAATTCCAGTTAGAACCTATCATAATATGGTTTAACCTTTCCACTAATACTTTAGTTATACATAATAAATCGTCATTTATCAGAAACACGTTTAGTTACCTTAGATAACCTTAAAATTACAAGTTGACATGAGTTATGTGGCATAGCTTAAAAGTTAAGCATATTACATAGTTTTACAAGAACAAACAAAGGAATAATCTTGTTGTACTATCAGTGACATACATAGGCCGCTCGATAGCACACCAGAGATAAGCCGAACAAAACATCGCTTCGGTACATTGACCCAGAATTATATAAAAATGTCCTCGATTTTGATAACGATGTGACAATGACATTTCATCACGGCCTCGTGATATTTATTGTTGGATATTTATTATTACTTGGAACAGGAAAAGGGACGTAATATTATCGATTGGTTTTTTATAACACAATTTATACAACCGAATTAGATAATTTACTTTAAAGCCGTTTTACTAAACAGTAAATTAATGTCCGTCATGTCAATTCTTTAGTTGGGTTAGTCGGATCGGAAGCCTTCACGCGGTAGTGAGCAGCAAGAGCGATTACGAAATGTTCGTTTGGTACGCGTGTTGTGTTGTGAGTAAGCTGCATCGAACTTGCATCGATGCTAATTGGGTTGCATCTCAGTGCGTTGACTCGATGTTGATCCAAGTTGCCGGATCGTCGAGCCGACACTGGCCGGATGTCAACTTTCTCGCGGTTACGCAACGAAATGTGGGTACTACTAGAACGTTCGCGCTTCAAGTCATCGACCACAGATTACGAAACATCTTAAATGCTTATTTTTACTTCTTTCTCGAACATTCACTCACAAAAAATGTTCAAAATATTCCATATTATGGATACAATTGAATCAATTTATGGTGACTTGTTTTTTAATTTTATTAAGTAATGCAACATAGTATCTCAGCAGATCATTTAGTGTAATAAGACATCTATGTAATAAGATTATAGTGAACCCTGTGTAATTGTATGTTATTGCACGGGAGACGTATTTTGCAACAGGTTTAATGTAACATGAGCTTGGTAATAAATAATTGACAAGTGTATTAGATGTATCGTGGGTTGTCGGTTGGCGTCGAGTGGTGGTAGGTCGACGCTCGCGGTGCGAGGTCATCGCCGCGACTGCCGCCCGCCCGCTTTCACGGCATACACTTATAGTTCAATCTACAAACTTATTGTACAATACAATACTATTTCATATTACTTTATCTGGTGACCTGTAACACTACTAATGTAAATAAGAAGACAATTAGAGTGCAACATTAAATAAGTCCTCATTGAGTAATATTATTCAAACATAAACAATATCAATATTATAATGTAAAGAAGTGGAAAGTTATATGTATTCTTAAATGGGTCAATCTAAAAACAATATTAGTATTTATTATGAGCATGAATTATTTATTGTCTGTATCTGTTTACTTTCTTCGTTATCTGCATTGTGGGTCACTAGATCGTAAATATTCGGCTGCGTGCCCTTTGTAACTATCACTCTACGACGGAGAACAAAACCAATTATATTATCGGACAAAAACTTGTATTATTACATACTGTTTGTTCAAACATAACTTGGGTATAATATCAAGTCAATAAGTTAAGATATTATCAAACTCACCACACATTAAAACATTTCTACTTCTATCACATAATTTTATTACTAATCTGAGTGATCTTGAGTGTTCGTTCAGCGTCCGCAAAGAACAGTTGCGTTGCAGTTGCTTTAGTGCGCGTTCGGGTAAAGCGCTGACGCGGCAAACACTCGCGAGTGACCTCGGTACGGTACGCGTGCGCCCGGCCGGTCATCAACGCGATGACCTAGATTGTGTGAATCATGCATGACTATGTAGTGAATTAATAAAAAACATTGTTAAGGCTCCGTTACACCTTTATTATAAATTTAATATTTAGTTAGAAAAAATGGCAACAGGAACAGTCACAATTAAAACTGAGACTGAGCATTTGCTATACAAGTACCTCAACGAAGAAAAAGAGCAACGTAAGAAATATGAGAACCTTGTTAAAGAACTACAAGATAAAATTGTAGAATTACAACAACAGTTAGTGCAAATTCAGGAGGATAAAAATACACCTCCAGCTAAACAACCATCAGCAGGTTACTCTAACCAAGTTCAGTATGAGACTGATGAAGAGGAACTTGCCAAAGAGACCGAGTGGGTACGGCAACAAAGCCGTAAGAAAAGGAAGCTGAACCAGTCACTCAGCCCGCAACAGGAATCAATCTCCAGAGAGGACGTTACAAAAGTGCCGAAAGCTAGAAAAGCCCCACAGCCACCACCAATAATTGTTGAAAATGTGACAGATTATCAGAGCTTTTTTGATCTTCTGTCATCATCCGTTGCAAAAGATTCTTTTCTAATTAAGATGAAGAGCGGCAACGTCGTTAAAATCAATTGTAGAGATGGCGACTCATATAGGACTGTGACTCAGTTTCTACTACAAAATAATTGTGTCTGGTTTTCTTACGAAAACAAGCAGGATCGGCCCATACGAGTTATGGCAAAAAATCTGCATTCTACATGTGTGCCTGCTCGGATTATAGAGGATTTAGTATCTAAAGGATACAATGTTGAAGATGCAGTGAACAAACTAAGTTGGAGGACAAAGGAACCTTTAAACATGTTCATGATATCTTTCAACAAAAATGAAGATGTCAACAAAATCTACAAAATCCAGTCTATTTTGGGTTGTAAAGTAGACATTCAACCCCTAAAAACGTCAAAATTAATCCCACAATGTAAAAGGTGCCAGGCATATGGTCACACCCACAAATACTGCTCCAAAGAACCCAGGTGTGTTAAATGCACTGGAAAACACTTAACGAAAGACTGCAAGAAACCCGCAGAAGCCAAACCAAAATGTGTTCACTGTGGTGAACAGCATCCAGCTAGCTACAGAGGTTGCACTGTAGCTAAAGAACTCCAAAAGTTGAAAAATAAAATAAGCCACAAAAATCAAATTTCGACCACCCAGGCACAAAAGCCCGATATTACAAAAAAAGCTATACCCAGTCAGCAAGTGACGAAGAATGTGTCTTTTGCACAAATTACAAAGGGTTTCAAACCGCAAACCCAACCAAAAAAACAGCCTACATTAAACATGGAGGACAAACTTAACACCATTTTAAATTTCATTTCATCTTATGATGAAAGATTCAAAAATATTGAGAAACGTTTGGGTATCAAAAATGATGTCTAAGTCAGTAAAGATATTTGCATGGAATGCCAATGGACTTCTCCGGCACCAAAATGAACTACAAGCTGTCCTAAACATAGAAAATATTGACTTATGTCTCATATCAGAAACACATTTCACCAGAGAAACATACCTAGATATTAAAGGATATAAAATCTATCACGCACTGCATCCAACTAATAAAGCTAGAGGAGGCAGTGCCGTCATAATAAAAGAAAATATCCAACATTGCGAGGTCTTTAAATGTGAAGAACCTGAAATACAAGCAGTTGGGATATCCATTAAAACCAAACGTTACCCGGTTACTATTTCAGCAATATACTGTCCACCGAGGTATACGTTAAAGACCGATCAATATGTAAATTTCCTTAAACAACTTGGCAATAGGTTTATCCTTGGCGGCGACTTCAATTCCAAAAATACCTACTGGGGATCTAGACTCACAACAACTAAAGGTAAAGAGTTGTTAAATGCAATTAAAGAAACTAAATGTGATGTGTTATCTACAGGTAAACCAACATACTGGCCCACAGATCCTCACAAAATACCTGATTTGATAGACTTTTTTATATATAAAAATCTCTCTCCTAACTTTCTTCACATTGAGGAAGGTTTTGATATGAGTTCAGACCACTCCCCAATAATTTTGATTCTCAGTGATGAAATCTTAAATAAAAAAGAAATCCCTTCGCTTGTTAATAAAAAAACGGACTGGGATAGCTTTAAACATGACTTAGACTCTAAAATAAATCTAAAAGTACCACTGAAGACTCCAGCAGATCTAAATTTGGAACTTGAAACGTTTATAGCGGATATCCAACAATGTGCTTGGAATAATACTCCGGATATAAAAAGAAAAAATATAACAACCATGTACCCAATAGAAATTCCACAGCTTATAGCAAAAAAAAGAAAACAAAGAAAAATATGGCAGGAAACTAGATTCCCACTCGACAAAACTTTATTAAATAACCTTTCAAAGAGACTTAGTAGAGAGATTAAAAAATTCAAAGAGGATACAATGTCTTCATCGCTAAGTCAACTTACTAGTGACCGTACAACCGACTATTCTCTATGGAAAGCCACTAAAAGTATTAAACACCCAACCAGACAAATACCTCCTATTAAAGAAATTGATGGTACATGGGCCATCAACAATGAGCAAAAAGCTGTACGATTTGCGCACCACCTAGAAAAAATATTTCAGCCAAACGAAAATAACACTGAACTTATAGAACATGTATCGCCACAGGATGAGTCAGAAATAAAACTTGTAACTCCAAGAGAGGTTTATTATGAAATTAAATTTATAAATAAAAATAAAGCTCCGGGCTATGACCTCATTACCGGAGAAGTCCTTAAACATTTACCTAAAAAAGCAGTGGTCAAACTTACCAACCTTATCAATGCTACATTCAGACTAAAACATGTACCGGATGTGTGTAAAGTGGCTGAAGTTATTATGATACCGAAACTAGGTAAACCACCTCATGAAGTAACATCTTACAGGCCAATCTCTCTTCTTCCAGTTATGTCAAAATTGTTTGAAAAACTATTTTTGAAACGGTTAAAAACTATTATAGAAGAAAATAGACTTATCCCTGAGCATCAGTTTGGTTTTAGAGAAAAGCACTCTACAATAGAACAGGTCCATCGAATAACCAATATTATTGAATCAACTCTAGAAGAAAAAAAAGTTTGCTCTACAATTTTCCTGGATGTAGCACAGGCATTTGATAAAGTGTGGCATCAAGGCCTTATGTACAAACTGAAAAAAATGCTACCAAAGCAATTTACTGACATATTGGAGTCATACATAACAAACAGGATGTTCAGAATAAAACAAGAAGACACCTACTCTGAACTAAAAGAAATAAAAGCAGGAGTGCCGCAAGGAAGTGTATTAGGCCCGGTCCTGTACCTATTATACACTAGTGACATTCCACAGATAGAAAACTGCACCATTGCAACTTTTGCAGACGACACAGCCATACTGGCTACTGGTGTCACTCATAAAGTCGCTGTGGAAAACGTACAAAGAGCCGTAACCAAAATATATGATTGGACTGAACAGTGGCGCATTAAACTTAATGAATCAAAATCGGTTCACATTGATTTTACAAATAAAATGACGAATTATCATCCGGTATACATTAACACCCATGCAATACCCTATGAAAACACGGCCAAATACTTAGGCATGACACTAGACACCAAGCTGCGCTGGAAAGCACATGTCAAAAAGAAACGCGATGAGCTAGAAATTCGCTATAAGAAGATGTACTGGCTGCTTGGTAAGCACTCACCGTTATCAGTACACAATAAATTACTATTATACAAACAAGTCCTAATGCCTGTATGGACTTATGGTATACAGCTGTGGGGCTGTACCAAATCAAGTAACGTACAGATGATCCAACGTTTCCAGAATAAAGTACTTAGAGGTATCGTAAATGCTCCCTGGTACGTTAGAAATGACGACCTCCACCGGGACCTCAGTGTGGAACCTGTTGCCATTATTGTTAAAAAACATGCCGAAGCTCATGAGAAAAGACTTCATCATCACGTGAACGTTGAGGCTATCCAGCTCCTCGACAACACGGACATTATAAGACGTTTAAAAAGGACAAAACCTTTTGAATTATTGTAGTGATAGTAAATAGTGTTAAAGTGCAGTGTATGTACTATGGTAAAGAACACATGAACAAAGTGTCTTCGCCTTAACAAAAACAATAAGAAAAGTGCCGATGGGCACATTCTTAACAGAAACATTTTATTAGTTTAAGTTAAAGTTAAATTGCTTATTAGCCTTAATATGGCTAGATTGCAATATTTTGAAGTACACAAAGTGGTGCATCAAGGACAAAAAAAAAAAAAAATTACTAATCTGAATCCTATGTATACCAAAAATATTATGTGATAGTATAAAAAACGAAAACAAGCCCATATTACTTTCAGATTGGTTGGACTAGATACAAATTTTATAGCGTAGACAAAATTTTAAGTATTCATGAATAAAACATTTGATAGACTTGATTTAAAATTTTGGACGTAACATTAGTTTAAAGAACTACGCACGTCGGCATCTGCGTTGTTGTTTATTCTAGAACGTTTGGAACTGTAGGATGTTTATCATGAAGGTGTGTGCCCTATACCGGGAGTATCTCGGTACAAATATCCTGTTAATATTAACCAAGATTATATTGATTAGGTTTATCTGTCTTCCAAACAAAAGACGAAGTTCAACACGTAATAATTACGACAAGTAAATGACGTTTCATTACAAAGTTATGTCTACACAATATAATACCTTCGTTTTATTTGAACAATAAGTAGAAGGGGGTGTGTGAAGATGAAATGACTAAAGCAATTATGTCGTGTTATGTTGTGAGGCGTCATTGAACCCGGTTTATTGCGAAACAACGGAAACCAGTCCAGCCTCGCCCCCCCCCCTCCCTTCCACCGCCGCCCGCGCCCTCCACACCTGCTGCGAATTTTTAAAATCCTAGATTATAGTTGACATGCGACCAGTTCCACCGATACGTGATTTGCATATATTATGCCGGTTACATCACCATCAACTGCAGTTTGCAGCGATGGCTCATATATTTTATTGGTTTTTATTTATAAACTATTATGTTTAGTTTTGGGAATTGATTAATCGAATATTATCGCAACAATATTTACACTTATATTTCATTGTGTTCTATTAAAGAATTAAGTTTTAACCTAAATTACAAATTGCAGTTCTTATTGCAAGAACGCGTTTATATCTTTCATACTATTTGAAATATTAATGATACTTATTAATTAAAATATTTGAATAATTTGATCTAGATATATCAGATTGAAATTTTAATCAATTAATAGCAAGTTGTTTGCAGTTAAAAAAATATATAATATATGAAGTCGATTTGCTGACGGTACTTTGCCTAGCAGCGACCTATAAAGATATGTGGTTGATAGTAGTGCATTGAGGGACAATGGCCGAGCTGCCTCATTCGCAAGAATCGCAGGTAGGCTAAGGGGTTAAAGAACTCGAGTGCACTATATAAAATACCAGTGAACTCGCCCCGTCCTGCTCGTGTAACGCAGCGCGCGGTGCATTCACTGCACTCTTCACCGTGCGAATCCTGCCTGACTGATTACGCGCTACGCATGCGTATGACATTATCTACGAGGGCCTAACTATGGGACACGTAAACCGGTATAAGTACGCGGTACATAGACCTATGCAGTGCACTGCAAGAATTATAATGAGCAGGAAAACATACGCAATGCAAAAGTACATTGGATAGGTTAGGTTACTGCAGGTCGTTGATTCAGAATCGTTCAAGTGGTAAATCCGCTTAGTAATATCTGTTGTTTTATGACACGCACTCAAATGTATTATTAAATAATATTCGATAATAATCATATAACGTGTTTAACGTTAAAAATATTCAATATACAAAACGTTTAGAAACTTGATCCACGTGTTACATAATGCATGTAAGTTCATTCATCCAACGTTTTGTCGATAATCAAGTTTAACGAGTGGAAAGTTCAAAAGGGGCAAAGACATCTAAAGTCATGGCGGCGGCGGCGACACTTTGAGACGCGCTCGGCGGAAAATTGCGTTATGCCGTGTGACATGAGTGGTCGCAGGTGAAGTGGACACGACCAGGAAGACATAGACCAAGATTAGGTTTCACCGAGATAGAATAGACTGCCATATGGTACTTAATCTTATACAAACTATTTAGCTATTAATATCGCTACTAGGTATAATGATTCGTTACTAAAACAAACGTGATCACGTTTCTTTTCAAAAAGATTAGGTTATCACGTCATTGTGCCAGTGTTTTAGTCAGTCCAATAATTCAACAGGCAACAGCGATAATTTCAAGGAGAAATGATAAAAGGTCGTCGAACTTTGTGCAACGATTAAATCGACCGTCACTGTAAAGAACTTTCTGGAAATAAATTCTAAATCAGCAAAATATTATTACTAGATAAAAAATATAAATCATTTAAAAAATAACAGTTTATAAACGTGTTAAACTGTATTAAAGATTAATGTTAAATGAAAACTTCCAATTAAGGTTTAAACGTGATCGGATAAGAGTTGCGATCGCAGAGTCGTGCGGCCCCCTGACCGGTGGACCATTTCCCCAAATAGGCGCGCTCGCGTTTCCCACAGACCTCGACTCGCCTCCACTACTCTACTACAGTGGCTCACTGACCGCTCGACGCTTACAACCAACACAAGCTCACCGCCCTCAATATTGTAGCCTCGTAGCACTTGTAGCAAAACTTGTAGCGTAGACCTTAATAAACCTACACAGTAGCTTATATAACAACATTTTTGTAACCGATGTTTTTTCTAAACGATTTATATACCATGTTTAAAATATACACTGGCAAATTTACATGTGGTATCGAACTTTTGGGCGAACCATGACTAATTTTAAATTCAAGGATATCGTTCTTCGATTACCATTATTTGCGTCGTCATTTGCTATTTGGATAACGCGTGGAAAACAATTTGTGTATAGATAGTTTATATAGATATAATTTTATAAATCTACTCTACATACTTTTATGCATATGTATAATTGTTGTTTACATTCTAATACAGATATAATTATGACATAAGAACATTATAAAAATAACATATTTTACAGCAAATAAGTACAATGTGTATGGAAATATACTCATTGTTTTGTCTATACTAATATTATAAAGAGGAAAGATTTGTTTTTTTGTTTGTTTGTTTGTATGTAATGAATAGGCTCCGAAACTACTGGACCGATTTCAAAAATTCTTTCACCATTAGAAAGCTACATTCACCCTGAATAACATAGGCTATATTTTATTCCCGTATTCCCACGGGAACGGGAACCACGCGGGTGAAACCGCGGGGCGCTGCTAGTGTAAAATATGTATGTTAGTAATGTAGAACGAATTAAGTTAAATCATGTGATAGGTTCGCGTGATAGACTGGCATGAAGAATTTGTAGCTTTGAGAAAAAAGCTTGGTTTCTGGTTATATAAGCCACCATCTAATGTTTAAAGATAGACGCGGGCTAACTACGTCGGCAGTTGTTTACCGCGATGTGCGCAGACCTTGAGATTCGGCAGCGGTCACTGGCCCGAAGCCTCGGCATAATATGTACGTTTCTTATTATTACGCCCTGACTTCACTACCTCCACCAAATACTCGGAATATATCGACCAATATTATCCGGATATTAGTCATTCAATGACCAACTTAAGAAACTTAATATTATACATGTAATTAACAATTCCATAGAAGGGCTTTTACGCTAATAAAAATCATTTACCAAATAACTACCTAGGTACTTTTGCCCGCGTAGAGTTGCGCATCACTTCAACATACCTATCGGTTGTACTTATTTGACTAATTATCTTTTTTTTGTTTTCGAATTTTAGAAGAAAATTTGAGAAAATCCACAAATAAATTGGAATCGTGCGAATCCCTCGACTTGTTGCTAGTGTTATAATATTGTGCTAAATTATTCATAATTTTTTGCTGGTTTTATCCGGCTACAAATTAATTTTCGCAGTTTAGTCCATTGACTTGTGTATTCTATTTATTATAGCGAGATCTGTGTTAGTCCGGGAGCCAGTGCGCAGTGGTGTGAGTTTGTTTTACGAGAACCGTCGATGAGAGTGTGCGCTTATTATCGCGTGTAAGATATCTTGTGTTACATTTGTGTTGGAGATTGGCAATTTCGGTGGTTTCAAGGACGCCCAGGCCCGGTGCTGTGACCACCTTCGACGTGAATGACACCATTTCGTGCGTTGACCTTACCCATTTCCTGCGTCTGAAGAAACGTTTGCTAGATCGGTTTTAAACTTATATTTGAATAATAAATGTATGCGCACCATTTAATCGACTTTGACTTAGAAACAATACTGCCATTAGAATATAGAGTGCTTATAAAGTGTAAATGCCCCCAATGTTTACCACGGCACATAATTTAAGAATGTAATGATGTGTTTATTATTTCTTATTACTTATAAGTTATTCAATAATATATATTGTTTGTTACAGGTAAGGAACATGTTGAATCACTGGTGAGGGCTCATCGAATCAGTAAGATCATTTCGTTCGCATTATATGATTGCACGTAATGTTGCGTTCTCGTTAGAGCACAATGCACCAGGTTGCAATGGTGGAGTCAGTCACCCCGTCCTAACGGGGCTCGCCCTATGGCCGCGCGCCCGCCATCGCCACCGCGACACCGCGCCGCCGCCGCCGCCGACTGCACTCTCCCATCACACCACATGCATCACAACACAGATACACATATTCACAATGCACAAACCCTCATAAATTGGCATGTTAAAAACTTTCACATTGAAACAAATGAGTCACTAAAGTATTTGGAACACAATGAAACTAATAATGTCCGAGAGTCCCGCTGAGCTATTTACGCCGGCCATGCCGCAGAGCGTTCGTCACGGGCACTAATTGTTACGGTTACATACAATCCACACCAGACGGACTCAATAGCCATTACACATTCAAATTACGTTTTGTCCTAAATTTATTTTAACAGTATTTGTTAGAATACATAGAATATATATGTATATTAGAATCATTTATTTACTTGCACAAAAGTAATAATAAATAAAAATCTTCTGATTTATTATCCAAACGTTTATAACAATTGTAGTTACAATCAGATAGGAGATATCTAAAATTAATATAATACAATATTGTGAAAATATTGTATGGCATCCCGCTGATATTTTATCATTAAGTCTCAGATTTGAAAGCATCCCTCAATCGGCGATATCATTTAGCGAAGACACAATGCATCGCGTATCTGGGAATGTCGGTTACGAACCCTCTTACAAAAGGAAGTTAAAAAACTACAAAAAGTTCAATCCGACCATTTTTTAGCAAAAAGATTCGATTAAACAATAATTCTGCACTTTTTTCAAATCTTCACAGAAGAGTTGAATATCGCGAAACTTACACAATGATTCACATTCGGCAAAAAGTTGAACATTTACCTGTTCTTGAAATCCGATATGAAAAGAAAGGGTAGGTCGACACCAAATTCACAACAATGAAATATTTCTTTACCTGTTTTTTTTTACTAAAAAACTAAAATTTGGAACTATAAAATCCATCTTCTTAAAGAAATCGTCGGCTTAAGGGTTAGATATTTTTACATGATTTGTAGATGCACAAAGGTCTTTCTTAATAATTCGCTAGTTGCTCCCTGATCTCAGGACAATGTGGGTCACGAATGCGACCATCATTTCTTAAACAATATTTTTTACCGAAAATGACATATTTCTGGAGAAAAACTCAATGTCCTTTTTTATTTTAGTTTTTGTTACCCACTGCATAGAAATGTTTTTTTTTAGCTAGTCTGACCATTGTGATTAATTTAGACAATAGATTTAAATGAAGCCCCTTTCAAGAACTTTTCTTTTAAAAATCTAAATACAAATAGTGATAATGCCTTATTTCAATTGAATATAATTTACCCTTATTTTGAATGGTACATTAGTCCACTAACTATTGTGATTTGACCGTAATCTGTGTCAAGTTATTGAAATGTATGGTGATTGTGATTGTTTCGGCACACATTAGGCGTTACATATTTCATTTATCAGTGAGATAGTGGAGTGGTGGTACTTGAACGTGGTGCACCGTTACACGCACTCGCGGAGTTGAGTGCACGCGCCGCCGGTCGCCGACACCATCAGTTATGACCCAAGTCCCGACTCCCACCATACACCAAATAATATTTGATCACATGTCGCCGGCGATAATAACAGCCCTCAGCCACCCAAATGGCACGCGGCACCACGCACTTACGACATGCGCGATTTCATAAAAACACACAAAGAACCAAAACTATGTAAATGATAATGTTTTCACCGATACATTTTTTATAATAACAAGGTGGTGCGTGGTGGCGCGTTTCTCCGCCAGCTGTATGACGAGGAAGTGTGCGCACAATGCCGAATGAGACGCAAATTGCCGATTGCCAAAAATCGAAATGCTCCGATAACAACGGAAATTCTTTTCGATAATATAAAGAATAATTTTGCAGCACACGTAACCACATTTAATAATACGCACCAGGTTGAACGACTGCTTTATTGTTATTTTTTATCGACAAAGAGGTCAGTGTGCGCGATAATCCATCTTAGATACCGCTATCAAAGTCTAAATTAGAAGGTATTATGTGGAGGTATAATAGGCAACATATTATTCTCTGTTATAATATAATTACATCAATTCCGAAAATGGCCGCGAAGACCAACCTACGCAAAATATTTACACTGATGATAAATAAGTTTAATGAACTGTTACCTCTTCTTAACTAACAAAACGCTATAGCTTAGAGAACTATCTCGGTCCATTATACTCTGAATTCCAGTTAAAATGTACGTCAGAATAAACATGAACTGAAATGTTTATTTGAGTTTTTATTTCGTTTATATTAGTCGGGGCACCGGTTGATGTAAAAGGTGTCCAAACCTGTTATGATAAAATGAAAGTTCGATATCATATAGATAAAAGTATGCATAACACTTTCTCTGAGAAAATTAAATCAGGGCTTCAGGGTGATAAAATCCCTCTTTGATATTGAAGTTTATTTTTAGTTTATTACAAAATATTTTTACCAGATAACGTAACGTAAAATAACAAGTTATGTAAAGTTGACTTTTGTTATCACCGCGCATTTTTCGTGTTAGGTACGAGTATAATTAATAAAAATAATTACTTTGCCATTTTCAAAGAAAAAAAATTAGAATTTTAGAGACATGATCTATAAAGTTCTCTATTCAAATGATAGTAAACAGTTTAATGCGATAGACGATTGATGGATGATTATTTAAATGAAGTCAAGGGGATCATTTGAGTGGCGAACACCGATGGGGTCACTAGACTCGAGCAGCGCCGAAATTATCGCGCGGCGATACACGAGCCAGCTCGCGGCCAACGAACGAACCAAGGCCGCACGTTCGAGGCACCGCCAACCGATAACCACCGCCCCTCACTCTTCACAACACCGACCCCTCACACATATATATATAAATACTTATACAATCAGTTCATTTCATAATTATTACAGTCGTTTTAATAACCTCATTGCTGAAACTATTGCTACAACGCTACGAACGCACCGTAGCAGTCTACGCAATATTACCATAAAATGCATAATTTAATTAACCATTAATTTAAAGAAAATTTTAATGAAGAAAATAAAATGCTCTATCATTTGCTCTAAGATCATTTGTCATTTAAAAGAAGAACATAATAAAATCACAAGGAAGTTATTTGAAGTGTTATAAAAAATAATATGAAATGAGCACTAATATTAGGTACCAGAAACCTAAAATAAATTGTTTTGTAACGATACGATATAATATAATGATGGTAATTGATTTGGTAATGAGATAGAACACGTCATAGATAGAGCGTTGCGTTGGGATGAAAATGTTGGCGAGAGGTTGTGCGGAAGCGTGGCGCTTGGTGTGGCACGCGGGTAGAGCGGGCGGCGGGCGGCGGGCGGCGGGCGGGGCGCGGCGCGCGGGGGCCGGGGCAGGTGGTAGCGTCAACGTGCGGCCGTGAACTTTCCTCGGACACGTTTTCAGGAGCAAATGCTGCGCAATATTCCGATGGGGCCCCACTCTCCCTCACAGCTTTGCCTCCGACAAACAATTTTCTAATCGAATATTCGTGACTGTGACAGATTACCATTATACTAACATTGCTATACTTTTCATGCCTATCGTGATCAGGCTACCCTTAGCCTCTTACAATTATTATTACCATGTAAATTTATGATGCAGTTAAGAATTTTTTATTTAAACGGCTACCTATTTTTTATTATATTTATGTAAACTCACACTTAAATTTTCCTTTTTAGTTTCGTAAATCGAATCCTATTTGGTATGTATTTAGTTCGAGTTCAAACAGACTAGTTAATCGCATATGGATGGTGAAGTCGATGCCGAAAACAACAATTCTATATTATAAATGTATAATGCGATGGTTCCTTGCCAGCTCGAATGAGGCCATTGTATAATTATACATTATAAACAATTTTCTATTGCGTCGAAGAAAGACACACATATATCACATGTTGTAATAATTACTTCATAATTCAGGAAATGTGGAGCTTCTGAGTATAGAGTATGATTCTTTCGAAATATTCAGTAACAGAGTGGGCATGTTTAATAAATGTCATCATAAACCTATTTACTGAGGGGACGATTAAAATGTAACAAGGAAATGTTCTGAATGGCTTCCTCATTCTTGCGCCTGTGCTGTGTGCGAGTAGGTGAGTAGAGTAGTGCAACGTAACTCTATAGTTGCGCGTGCACAAAACATTAGCAGAGATTATACAACACGGTGCATCACCGCGGTGCGCCCGCGCCGCCTCGGAGACATCGTAATGCTCTGATTAAACGACCCACTACACGATGCAACACCCCACTTTAATTGTTTTTCTTGCTATTATTCAATCTCGTTGTGCCAATTTATATACGTAGGAAGTACCTTCATACATTATGAACAAAGAAAAAGAATTTACTCCTTGGTTAAAACGTAAAGTAATTGTTGACACGTACAACTTATAAACGTTTTTCATGATAAACAATTTTCATACATCGTTATTTTGAGCTGAACGTTGATGTCCTTTACTAGTGCAGGAAGTCTGACTGCGATATAAATATCAAGGTAAAATAGCCCAAAGGAGAAAGGTCCCCTTCATCGAAACTATTTTTATCCATGTAATCATACTCCTCTTAATGGTTAATCAACATAAAATACGGTATAAGTATTTTGTTGTTTACAAAGTTTCATTATAATGAGGAAGCCAATCGAGCAAAACCGAAATAGTAAACAATTTTTCATTATACATAATGCATGACCTAATATAATAATTCACCTTCCGCGTTTTAAAGACTTTAGTAATTAAAATACATAGGAAGCTATAAAACCTTCCTCTATTCCGTCATCATCAAGATCGCCAAAATGTTCGTTAAGTATTCGTTAAAATATTTATAAGCGCACAGACAGATTAAGTTCCTAACATTGTTTATAAAAAAACTATTACAAAAATGGTGAAACATCGCAAATTATAAATCAAAGCCAATTTAACTCAATGTTACATCTAATGATCCCTGTGCTTCAGTTAACCTTGTCCATTTATTTCAATACATTTTTATATTTTAGTTAATAACACCTTTGTGTTTTTTGCGAGGTCTAGTGTTTATTATTATTAGATATGTTAGTTGGTTAACAGTTGTTTCCTCGTGGGGTCACCTTGAGGCTGACATTGCGTCTAATTCAGCACGCTTCGACATTGACATGTTCCGATTATATGAACAAGGAAGTTCTTCTGGTTTCGGCGGCGGGGCCACCTACAACTTTATCACATTTTGTTATTTCCTAATCCTTACCGCATACTTTTAATTTGCAATATTAGAAACCATTGATTTGTCTTTGCATTGCCGGTGGCGATGGCGGTAAAATAGACAAATATAAAGGTTATGATTAAATTCATTGATAGTTAGATAGGTATAATGTAACACAACATGTAAAGTTTGTAAACATATCGATTTGATGTCATTTCAAAATAATTATGCAAAACAAAATAATGTATTGAAATGGTTTTATATTACATTTATTGTAAATTGTAATAATGTTCTAAGTATTGGATCACGCTGGGGTCATTGTAGCATTCGAGGATAATATTATTTTTCGCTATGGACTCGAAGGTCAGATTGCGTCATCTCGTTTGGCGGTTTTACAAATGGACGTTATGGAATGGAAACACGTACGTTAACTACAAACCGGAAAATAAATGTCTTTTTAGCCATTTAGTTGGCATACGCATTTTATAATTACCAGTTACTCTTTAAAACAAACATTATGATCACTTTCAAAACTTTCTTTTTCTACATAAAGGTACTATATAATATATATACCATAATAACAATTACATATTAATTGTCGTTGCATAATTCAACCGTTGTTAGGGCTGCAGAGACATAACGTTGTTACGCCAAATTAATTTCTTTTTCCAACAATAAAATTCAAATGGGCAAGTTATGTGTCGAATAAATGTCTAAGAGGAAGTAAATAATTGAAATAAAGTTTTATATAACTTAAAAATTAACATGCTCTTCTAAAAACCTTAGAGATGTGTGACTTAACACCATAATGTATGACTAAAAGTACCTATGACAGTTTGGTGCATGTACTTTTGGTGATGTTTTGATCATTATTTTAGTAGTGTTGGTGTGTGGTGGGCCCCATCCATGTCAGTAGATACATTATGGTATTAATTGAGCGCACCCGACGCTGGCCTTGGCCTTGGCACGAGTTGCCGAATCACCACGAGGTCGCCAACGATTGAGAGCGTCCGGATCACACGATTCCGATGACGGGCTTTATTCACATTTATTAAATCATCACAATTTGTATAGACCAAATGGCAGTTGGCCTTACCAGTTAGCATACCTTAACTTCAATTCTTCAACAATAAACCTCATATAAATATCCTGGGGCTTTGCGGGTGATTTGAGTAGTAAATGTAGGATAGTAAGATTCCACTGCAGGGCAAAGATCATCTCACTGATGTAATTACTACAGAGAGAAGGAATAGGCGTAGTTACCATTGCTTGATGATGATATCAAACCGATGAAGACATGTTTGTAAATTTTTAAATATCAATAATTTCACAATAGTTTTACATCTCCATGTTTTTACTCTAGTTTGCCCGATTATAAGAAGGTTTGGGTAGACACATCATTTTACAATACCAGGAAGACTTCAATTAAACGCTCTCGAGTTCCTGCGTTTCCAAGAAGTATTTAATACGATTTAACTTCTTAGTAATATTGCTCATCCTACAGAGGTACAAATTTAAAAAGTCGATCATATCATAATAGATTATGAACCAACTGAAAACACTTGAATAGTAATCTGTGTATTGTGTCATGTACTCGTATGTATTCATGAATTTGAATAGAATTCTTTGTTAGAGACAGTTATAGCCTAGGAAAAATGTCTATCTAACATCATGTCGTCGTCGACTCCGCAACAACAGCGCGGGGTAATTGACTCACGCTGACCTCGTACTGCTTCGGAAAAACTCGTCACTCCTCGGTATTCTTCGTCACTCCACAAACGTTGGTGGCAAACGTTTTTTAATTGTATGTCGTAATATAATAAACTAGTTTTGCTAATTCAATAATCGCAATTACTTTTATTTATCAACATCGAAGCCTAGGTAGTAGTAGTAGTAGCTCTACATTTCTTAGATTAGTTAAAAACATCTTTGAGCTTGTATTATTCAACGGTCAAATTAATTTCATCTGTCATGATTTCTTTGTAAATAAAAATAATAGCAATACATTACAATCATATATAACAATAACAATCACGTTATCTAGAAAACTACTGCGGTTGTATACCTTTCTATTCTAATGAGTTAGGTAGGTACCTATAAAATATGAATGCCTTAATTGACAGTAATGAATATCAATTACTTAACAATAAAAGCAGACGTCAACAACATTATTAAGTGGCCGAATTGAGTGACGATGCAGCCGAATATGTAATGGGTAACAACAACATCGGTCAGGTCGTATTTCCGATGCGCAGTGAGCGTATCCGGCGAGCGGCCGCGCGCTCTGCGAGGCCTTGACCGTCAATCGGCTGCAATATTCGGGTTTCGGGCCCACACTCATTTTGTTGATCGAGCTCCTCGTGACTCCGCTTCGCAGAATTTTCCACCGAATACCCCTCACCAGCCTCCGATTACATTCAATATAAATATGATTACGTTACGTTGATACCATATTTATTATTGCGCTGTTCGTTTATCAAATTAACACGTGTGTTATTTTAAAGTATTAAATGAAAAGTCCGCTATTTAACATTATATAACCTTGACTTCATTTGTTATTGGAATGTAAATAGAGCGTCAACAGATTTTGTTATATGAAGAATATTGTTTATAGTTACTTTTTTATTAAATAATATTGTACAATTTGTGAAGCGCTCATGCCCACTTGTGATCCGTGCGGTTAAGCAACGTCTGGCACCGTCATGACTGTGATGGGTCATTACTAAAAATGACTTTTAATTTCATGAGCGTTTCCGTGCTTCGGAGGGCACGTAAAGCCGTCGGTCCCGGTTGTCGTACTAACATCATCGACAGTCGTTACGGGTAGTTAGAGCCCTCAAAAGTCTAACATTCAGTTTAACCAAGAATGTCGTATAGCCCTCTGGGTTGTGAAGGTCTGATGGCAGTCGCTTTACGTAAAATACTGACATTCCGCCAAATCTGGTTAAACTGAAAACCGACCCCAAATAGACATGGGATAAAGGTTCGGAAAAGAAAGAAAATATTGTACAATTTGTATCATAAGAGTAGGTATCAATATAATTAAATGACAGGAATATAAGTAATTACCTATTTGATGTTCGCTCATTTCACCAAACCTCCATAAATATCGAACCAAAGATTTTCCCAGAACCGATAATGGGGATTTTAAATAATAGCTTTTAAAATAATATCGCTTGTGGTATTGAATTGTGAAAAAGGATCCCTGGTTATTGTCAAAACGTTATTTAAGAGTAATATTATAAGAGCTGTGAAGTTAATAAAGTGCCAAGTCCCGTTTGTCCAGTGGTCCCTTGCCGGGCACGCTCGCTCTATTGTACCAATGTCCTTCAGACGTCGCGGGAAGGCCGACCACTCCATTAAACTTACAAGTACAACTATTATAATATTTGTTCAAGGATTTTTTTGACGTGGTTCACAATAGGTCCAGTCGAGACGTCATAACGAAATATAGGTTACTCGTGCTAATAAATAATAGGTGAAGTCATTTTGTTGTGTTGTGATTGGCGTTTCGGAATGACCATTCTATTGATGTTCGACGGTATAAATAATCTTCACATTTTCAAGTCAAAATATGTACAAACAAGTATTAAGGCTTCAGCAATTAACTGAACACGTGATTGAATTAAAAGCTTCTTTTAGAGTCTTGGGACAAAATAATAATCCGGAAACATAAAAAATGTAAAGCCATAAATTGCAAACAATATGGCAAGCACGCGGTCTACTTTTTATTTGATAAAAAATGCGTCCGATCGATCGAGATCATCAAAAGTGAGTCGGCCTCATCTGCGGTCACAATGAACAATGCAATCCATACATGTGGCTACCGACTGACGATACCCAACATGCACTTCTTTAAAAGTTTTAAACCATTTTGCACCTTAAATTATACTACATTGGGAGCAACTTAATTTAAAATCGTGTGACAGAAGTGACTTTGAAATTTGATATTCGCACCCCAACATTAAAAGTGAGGCCAGCGGAAGGAAGTAAAAAAGTGGGTTTCTATTCACTTTCATGTTTTAATCGACGTGCACACATGTCACATTTGTTTTTTATGCCACAGTTTTTATAATTAATGAATAACATTAATATAAAACAGTACACACTTATCGATACGTATTGTTCAGTTAAACAAATAAATACAGATAATACTGACATGCTGTACTAACTTACATAATGTGAACTGTATATAATATAACACGCTATGTACTACATTTTATGTCCCATATACTCGTTATATCAATCTAACGTATTTACATTTTAGTACTTCCAAACATATTTTCTAGATTAAAGTATCAAAATAGGTCTTGGATCAATGACTTGGGTCACCGCATACATAATATTCTCATACGTATAAATTTAAGCGACCTCATTTCTAAACATAAACATATTTTAATAAATATCTAAATTATGTTGTGTACTTCTCAAAAGAAGCATATTTTTTGCTTTAAATTTTGCAAAAAAATATTAAAACCCATATGCACGTGGGAGGATATTTGCGAAACCTTTTAAAAAGCTTCCTTTTGTGCAAAAGGGAAAGTATTGAAGCGAAATAATAGTGACAAAAAAGTGATATAATTGTGTAAATAAAGAGCACCTTTATCAGATGTCGATGTGTAACCCTTTGCTCAATATTTGGGAATGTTTTCAGAAAAAATAACATTTTATTTTTGCATCTGTCTACTCAATTTACTGTGATATGAACTAATTTTGCTAAATATTATTTAACATATAATATACGCTCATATACTGTGAAACTCTACATTCTTTTATCTCTGAGATTATTTGTGTTAAAAATATGACCTAAGCCCTAGTAATCTATATTGAAAATCAGGACATGGGTTTATTTAACTAAAGTAGGTTCTATATAAATAACAAGAGCGCCTGCGCGCCAGTGGCCTTGACCGGCCTGCGCCAAAATTTCCAGTTCGTTCACCCGCCGCGACGCCCACCACCTCACTCGTTTATCTCGCATAAATATTTACAGCCGTAACCGAATGTGTACTCTATTATCATCCAAATAAGTTGCCTAATCGCAAACTGAACACGTTTGTCGATGATGTTATATAAAGTCGTGTTTATGTGACTACCTATTGTTAAAAAGAAACTTGTTTATCAATAACAAGTAGATATTTACCTACCTATGGTAGTACGTAGAATTATTATGTAGAGTTACTACATGATCGAACCGTGTTACTTATAAGTATATTATATAGGTATACCAACTCTACATACCTACATGTTACATTTGTTTGGTTATAGATAGTAAGTAGGTAGGTATGTCATAGGTTACGTAGGTATATTATTATCTAACCGACCAACTCGGTATAAATACTTGTTACCTATAAGTTGATAAGAAACTCTGCCTCTACTGATCTCAACAGGTAGAGTCCGTGAAAATTAAATATATCAATAGGTAGAGTCTTGGTAGAGTAGGATAGGAAAGAATAACTTTTAATAAAATAAATGTATGTTTGTGGGCAACAGGTATCTAGATGTGTTAACACCCCGGAAGCATGTAACGCCGTCCCCTGTCCGAGTGGGGAGTCGGGAGCGGGTCAGTCCGCCACGAGGCGACCTACAACGCTCAGTAGGCAGCGGTTGCCATCCATTAGCTCAATTTCGTGTTCAAGTTCACTCGTGTTCCATCACCAAAAATATTTTGGTAGTGTGACGCAACGTCGAACGGCTGCGTCCCACTCGAACGCTCGGTTCGGACGATTCTCAGTCGGAGTCGGTGTCGGTGCCGCTCGCGAGCGACCTTGGCCGCGGTGAGCCGCAAGGTTCGGGTCTTCGAACTCGAGACTGAAGCGAGGGCTGCGGGGTGCGGGTGCTCCGCCCGACCAATCGCTCGCTCTACAAGTCCGCGCGCGCTCTCTATTGGCTCGTTGGTAGCGCGGCAATGACCTCGGAGACCGGAGTTCGTAGCGCGCCGATCCTCACTTCAAAGCGCAGACCAACAGGCTTTGCCTACCGATAGAGGCGATATTCGCTCGACGCGGTTCCCTCGGTCGCCTTAGCGATTGTATCGCACAGAGCGCTGATCTTTTCGCAGACTTTCACTCTTAAGGGGAGGCTCGCGCGGCTCCGAGCAGGAGCGCGCGCGGCGCCCGCTCAGTTCGTCGATCGAGCTCGAGCGAGACGCACGCGGCGCGTGCACCACAGTGACAGAACGCGAGTAGCGACCTTCATCCCTCGTGACGTGCCGTGCGCTCGGCCCATGCATTCCTGTCCCATTTATTGAGTGATAGATAGACCGTGCAGGACGATATATGTCTCACCCGCCTCGCGGTTTGATGTGCTTTACGTGTTGTGCAGTGAGAGGAAAGACAAATATAAACCTCTAAGGATAAGACTTTAGTGATGTCTCCCGATAGCAGTTATGGACGCTATGATGCGCCTACGCCGGTGTCACCGGTGGACCACTCCACCGCAGGCCCCGGACTCAAGGAGAGGGAACCGGAGCTGCATATAGGTACACCACTGACAACAATAACAATATTATTGTATAATATTATATGTGACATCATACTAATTTATGATTTAAATTATTATTTGACTCTATGTCCAATTTGAAACAAGTTCTATAATAATACTATGTTTTATATTGACAAATTATTTGTCGATGACTTATTGGCTAAACTTAAAAAGGGGGAAAAAGGGAAATTAACAATCCGCCTATTTTAAAATTTAATGTAAAATCAAAATGATTCAATGTGTACCTATTTCCAATAACAATTGAACATAAAAAGGTTGACCTATAAATTAAAAAGTAAGTAAGTATAGGTAGGTATTTAATGAATTTTTTTTCATCATAGTTATAAAGATAAAACTGCAGGAAAATTTAAACGAGGCATAATATAGAATATTTGAAGGAATATTTTTATCTGATGAAATTTATATTTAGTCATACGAGTTTGAAAATTGACTAAATGTAACCGTTGAAAAATATATTTTACGCTGAGTCGAACTGATTCGAATACAAAAGATTTTTACTGATTAATGATAAAGTTCCTGCAAATTCAGAGTCAATGGTATTCAATGTTAACAATTGTAGTTTTGTTTGAATGTCTACGTTTACCCGTTACCCGAACTAATGCGTGATGATGGATGAAATGTTTAACATTTCCAGACGAAAGGGCTCGCTCGAAAACAATTAAAAAAGTATTGTGCAAATCGAACATTCATGCTATAACCGATATCCCCTTTGCAAATCGATCAATAAAACAGCAGGGAACCATTATCGATCGCTAATGATCTTATCGATTTCTCCCGTGAAATTCTAGGTTTAACTACAAAAGAGTTACCGTTAGAGCGTTTTTAGATTTTTTTTATTAGAAAATTAATGATTATCGCAGCGAATTATGTAAGAAAAAGTTGTAATATTTGTAATAGGTCCCACGAGCAGGTTCCACGTGTCTGGCTTACCACACTACTTTTACTTTTCTCTTGACGATCGCAGCTCTAACCACGCCGGTTGAATGAACTGTTTACAATGCAATTCAACCATCTTACCTTCTCTAACATGTTTCTATTTTTATGTTTATGCAGTTTATGCACATAATAATTATATATAGTCTGTATCATATGATATAATAATGATTAGTCATCTAAAAGTTAACGTTAACATAGCTTTTTATTAAGATTTTTCTATATTACTTAATACTTATTCTAATAAGTATATTGTCTACAATATAACACACTCGTAATAATATTCTAAGTATAGGTATGTTTGACTTTGCAATTATTTAATAGGTAGCAGCACGTACTGCGGAAGTTAACGCAAAATCGTTAAATTAATCAAACGTGTTCTAAACAAGGAAACTGAGTTGATGTTATGTGTGATGAGTCCGATGAGACGTGTGTTAAAAATGACTTATTTACAAACAAACATTGCCGTGACACAGATCTGTTCAGGTTGTGCTCGGCTGGTTGGTGTCGACGCTCGCGTTACGTGGACGAGAGACTTTCTCGCACACTTTCCTCGCCACTTAATTGACGTAATGAACGAACGACTCTCACACGCGCCGCTCAAAAAAACGAGCGTGTTGCATCACACGAGGAGAAATGGCTGCACGCTACTGACTCTGTTGCAACTGCACCAGTTAGGCATGTTGTACAGCGCTTTCCCTGCTCTATTGTGATGCCCCACCACAACGTGCTCCCGCTCCACACTCGAGATGACACCAAACTCAGTCCATACCTCGAGGGCCATACACCTCTAGAAAAAAGAAAGTAACGATAGAAAGCGACTAGCCCGTGCGTCGACCCGACTTGAGTGTTCGCCAGAAATAGAAAGTTTCTTCCAAAAGGCTCGGAAAGCCTGCTCCCTTAACGAATAAACAAACGGCTGGATGAGGAAAGTGAGAGCAGTCGGGGGCGCGCAACCTGTTCCCGAAGCGAGACCAGCGGCCCCGCGCCCCCCGCGCCTCGCACGCACTCACTATAATTCAATACCACCTGTTGTTGTGTTAGCCAGGATTGTATCTAAACACCTAACTGACCCACATACTAAATTACTTTACTCATTAAATATTTTCTTATAATAAACATAACGACCGCTTTGCGGTCTAGCAACAATAGGATAGGTACATCTATCTAATAGCATTTTATGTAAACTGATAATAATATGTAACATTAACCATCGATTACATGTAGCTACATCGCTAATTTAAACATACTTAATTATTGTTTGTGCGTTTTCGTTTATTGTGTAGGGTCATTGACTCTACCAATGTAGAGTAGAGAGACTCGCCACTTTCTAAAATAACTATTCAGTGTCACCTTGAAGCACGCAACATGACGATGTTGCGTCACTGATTTCATTAGTGAGATTGTTTTGCGTTTAAGCAAATGGAAATCTCTCTCATATCGGTAATAAGTACAATATGGTTACACCAAGGCTCTACATGCACATGCACACTTACCGATAAGACTGCTTGCAGAGTTAAATTGTTATGAAATGTAAGCCAAGTTGCTCACACGACTTCTCCGCACGTGCTAATATTTATGACGTCAACTTATTATTTAAGAATGAAAATGATTTTATTTTAAAGTTATTTTGTTACCTATTGTGGAAAATAGAAAATGAACATGAAAAAGCTAACAATATAAACGTAACAGGTCTTATTGTATTATTTTTCGATACTAAATAGGTATGATTGTACGAAAATGTTATAACATTCGAGCGTAGCAAGTGTTGGCAAGGTCGCAATCCATATCGCTCAAATCACGTGTACGTAAGAGAATGTTTGTAATACATGCTCGTTTCTCAAGCCAGGATGTTAGCACGCGTCAAACCGTAATCTTTACAACCACTATAAAATAGTCGCACTTGTGCACCTATGACCACTACAGTAGTTACGTATATTTGTACAATTTTATTTATAGTGATTGTTTGTTTACAGAATTTGACGGTACCACGGTGCTGTGCCGCGTATGCGGTGATAAAGCTAGTGGATTCCACTACGGCGTGCATTCCTGTGAGGGCTGCAAGGTAAATATTTTGATTTATTTCTGTAAATATCTAAACATATTTATTATTGTATTGAAAGCTGTCAATAAAAATGCTCATCAGCACCGAAACAGAAACACTACACTCGCTTCATCACTAGCCGTACAAAATAAACAGAATCGTAAATAGGAAGCGTCTGGGCCGATGTTATTTAAGTAGCCGTAATTGAGTAACGTATGCGGGTGTGTCGTTATGAAGTAGGAAATGTGCCTGCGGGCGACTCCCTCTGCCCCTGATCTCGACTCCTCTCTAGACAGGTGTCGCTCCGCCAAGGTCTACCCAGATACGCGGAAGACAATCTCTGTGCATTCACATCGGATGACCTTATGCACAAATGTAAATCTGATCTCCTCGTCGCCTTTTGTAACAATGTATCTATATCACAATATTGTATACAACAAGGGTCGTGTGAACGTGTGCATCGAAAGCGGTTCGTTTATCAGATACCTGCTAGCCTCGGCCGTCTGCCGGCGGACGCCCGGTCGGACCCTTGTGCCCCAATTCTATTACTTTTTTGTTTCTTCGATACCTGTCCCGGAACAATCACACGGGAACGAACTGTCATTTTATGTGCGTTGTTGTGTAGACAAACCTGCATCGAGTGCAAGGGTCGGGGTCAATTTAAATTCGTTCAGGGTTAAACATTACCCTCTGACCCTCACGCGAACTGTTCAATTATATGCTTCACTTATCCCACCCCAAAACTATTGTACAAATAATTGTATGTGACTCATAATTATCTTTAATGAAATTAAACTGTACTGCTTAACTATAACTAATCTCTCCAAAAGTAGTTATACTACAATGAAATAAGAAACGTTGTAAAAATTTAAAACACTGCGTGCGAAAAATAAGTAAAAGTAAAAGAAAGTATAGTTATCTGTGTCAATGTATTTTTGACATAATATGCAAACAAGCATCTTCGTGAGACAAGACGTGCCAGTTTCATTGCCATAATCCAACAAACTGAGCGAAAGCAGAAAAATTACGTGATCGGTGAATGTTTAACTGTAGGTACTTAGTAAGCGTTAATTGCTTCCTCGTTATTCTGTTAATGCGTCAATATTGCTATTATATCTCGGTTGTCAGGCGAGAACCCTTCGTGTGATTTACATTGGTATTTGTGAGCGCGACCAGACATAACAAACATCGTATTCACTGATGTGAAAGCGATGTGAGGAAGTGTGTAGTAGTGCAAGTGTACTGTTGAACTGGTTTGACATGAGACGGGCACCGAGACGGGCCAGCCGCGGGATGAAACGTGCCCTTCGCCCGCGGATGTCTGCTGCATTGTATATCGCTTACATACAATATTGCTTCGCCAGACGGCCGCTCTTTCTTCCTTCAATTTAATTGAACTCTCCCACTGGTCACCGTTTTAAAAATAGTTATTACCTATTTAGATATAAATAAAAATATCTATACATCATCGACATGTTTACTTTTTAAACTGTATAGACTCTATTATTTTCGGCTATTTTGACTATTTTGAACCAAATCTACGATAGGTAATTTTATTTTATTCTTAAAAATGTAAATTTTGTTAAACCTCTAATTTTTTCAATTTTTTTTTTTAAGATAACAAAAAATACGCATTTGTGTTAATATGTACTTAAAGCGCCAACTAGCGGTTATAATGTGAAACATGACATCTTAGTTCAGCTACTCTCCGCTAGATGTCGACATAAGACGTGGCGCGACAGTGCTGCCACATCGTAACGCGGCTACGAGAGTAAACCGTTCTCAATGAATGACGAGTGAACGTAACTCGTAGTAGTTTATAGCTTGATATAAGGTGTGGATTTACGTGTGTACACATAAGCGAATACATGTCAACGACCTCTGTATCTACTTTTATTAATTAGTCGATCATTTTAATATAAGGTAAATACATTTTAATTCATTTGTACAAAATTGTTTTTAATTTAACTTCGACAGGATTTTCCATTTATGTAATTAAATTTATGTTGTAGGTATAAAAACTCTGTGACCTCAATCCTTGATATTAATTATTCACTTACAATTAGGTAACAACCTGGTTGTTACTAAAAATTCCACGTTACATGTAGTTAGGTAGGGTAGTGGGCGGTTGGCGACCGATTGAGACAGCTCAACAACAAACCAGAGGATTTCTTTGTTCTCGTTGGGCGACATAATTTCTGCGTATTGTAGGTCGTATCGTTCGTACGTATATTTCGGCAGCGATCTGGTTGCGCAGGGCGCGCGGCGCGGGCGCGGGCGTCGACCTCGCGCTAGCCGCTCCGCCCGCCTCCTCTCGCCGTAAACAACTTTTACGGGCATCGAATGTACGCGCAACGTGAACGTAACCCACATTATTTTTGAACTGTCAGCGGTGTAGTTCGTTGATCCCTCGACGGTCATATTTATTGAGAACATTGCGCGCTCGACGTTGTGCTTACTATTTCCTGTTCCACACAATGCCTATGTGTTTAACGAACTTGACTCCGCTGGCTAATTAAAGTACGAATAATGATTTATTGGATTCGATTTACGGTTAGGCAGTTAAGCGCGTTTTAGGCCGCTCTACATTCTCTTGTGTAGGTAGATCTTAATAGTTACATTGAACTAATGAAGACGCGAAGCTTTGTAAAAAATAACTGTTGCTAATACGCAACCATCGTTCATCGGCCTGAACTCTTAACAGGTAATTGTCACAGTATGAACTATGAACAATCGAATACAATTTTAAAATATTATATAATAATATCTTACAAGCAAAAATCTTACGCGTAACGTCACGTTTTTATAACAATACAAACTTAAATCAATATAGGTAGGTACCTAATATACCACAACAACTTAAACTAACACATAATTAACTTAAATCATGTCTTAACAATTCATAATACTTATCCAAGGAGTTACGTAGGAAAACTAAAAATAGTAAGAGAGAAACGTGAACAGGAAATGAATGATAATATGAGTCAGTCGCTTTGTTATCGGCCACATGTGTGAAGTGACCGGCCGCCGCACCGCGACACCATTACGGAGCTACGGACTCACTCGGAGAGGTTCCTTGTCGTGATGTGCTGAGCGCGGCCCGGAGTCGACGAACGCTGAACCGTTAATCGTCTTTTTGCCATCCTAACTTGTCATTAAAACATACACATTAGGTACAATAATTTAGGAACGCCCGTGTCAAATTGGTTTTTTGTACATTCTCTAGTGTTTCAATTATAGATAATGCCTGCGCTTTGTATCGTAGAATAGATTTTCTGTGGTGTAATTTATAAATATTCATTAAAAAATATTAGATATTGTTTAAACAGTTCATTTATTAAAGCTTTTGTTTTAATTATATTATTGAGTAATTTGACCTTTCTGTGGTGTTATAATAACATACTAATAAATCTTCATTATTACAATTCTGTTTAATTTTATGTAAATAAATAAACATAATATTAACAAAGACATGAATATTTTAGTAGAGTTTAAAGTCCTCAATGAGAATAAGCCACAATAAAAATCCGACAAAGTATGTCAATGTAACGTTAACGACAAAAAGTGTTGGCCGATCGCTTATCGCGAGCTTCGCTCGAAACTCGGCTGTGTCGAAAAGTCTAGATGGCGAATGCGACCCACATAGCACTGACGAAATCCTCGACATCAATATATTTATGTGCAGGTTTATTTATACATATTCTGTGTGACTCACGACGCGATACTAAGCATTACTCGCCAAACTTGTCACTCGAATTACATACTGCAATATACGACAAGCTACCACATGTCATCTCACTCATGGCTTGATTGACCATTTCATTTGATATTTAATAAATAGGTCCCAGTTGTGCAACGGTCCGATTTAACTTAAAAGAAAAACAATATTTCAGATTTATAATACTATTTATAAATGGGTTTTACAAATATAATAAATATGCGTCAATAAAGGAAAATTAAATAAAACCACAAAGACCCATTTAAATAAATTAAACTAATTAATAATACAATGTTTGTTGCATCGAAACAAGAGTTTATCAAAGTGACCCAAAATCAATTGAACTACAAATTTTTAAGCGGCCAATACCTACAAATGTATTTGTATGATAAATAATTTTTAGAACTTGAAAGGAAGTCACCGTGTTAATTAGTAAACGGTCATTGACTTTTCGTATTATTCAACAAATAAGGATAAATAATTAAACACTCATACATGTTTGTTTTCAATGTATGGTCGTCAGCTTTAGTTTCCTTAAAGTTTATTATAGAAAACCTAGATTTGTCATAATACGATATCGTAAACACTTTTTAAAGTGTGTATTAGGTACATGATGTATGTATATGAAATGCAGGCGTGATGAGTTCAGAGGGGAAGGTTCGGCGAGGCGGGCGGCAAAGGTTTTGTTTTCGCAGCAGCGGGTGAACGACCGCACGGTCGGTCAGTGGCCGCGCTGCGACCAATTATGGGCCAGTCGCACACCGCACAATGGATCGATGGCAACGCGAAATTGGGCCACCGACCGCGGGGCCGGCCTGCACCGCGCAGCCTCCGCCGCCCGCACACCTAATGACACCTCTCACCCTACATCGGGAAATCAACATTATTTTTAATTATAAATCTCTGAGCCAAGATTGTTGCGTAAAACGTATTTACTCCATAAAATTTAACCTTGTTCGAGTTAAGTAACAACTACTTCACAAACGGATTACATTAGTTGCTCGTATGTCTTTATTTATTTCTGAAATCTGTTTCTTGCACAACACTTTATACGTTTATGATTCAAAAATGTAATAAGGTACTTTTATGCCCATTCCTTAAATTTATACTACCCATTTAGTCTAACCTTATCCGATTTTTTATCATCAACTCAAAGTATCTCTATTATTTCTATTATGTCGCCAGAATCCATAGTTGGCCGAAATTAGGATATGTTAAACGTAAAAATATATTCATGTTTGTAGATGGTTCCCAATTAAATAAATTGTTTGAGCGGTGCATAAAATTAATTAGATCATTGCAGCCCCTAGAGGCGCGCGCGCATTGAGGTAGGCCGTGACGCATGGTTGACGTCACCGAGCGTATAGTCGGTCAGCGACCCGAGCGGGCTATGCCCTAGGTCCCGCGGGCAGCGCAGGGTGTGAGGGCGGCGCCGCGGGGTGTGCGAGTGCGGTTGTGCAATAGAACGGTCGACGACCCGGGGTGAACGGCCGCGCGCCGCGACGCCCGCCGGGATGCGCCCGGCCTATATCCGGAGCACCGGTGCAGCGGCAGCGGCGCATTCTAGAGCGGCGTGGACCGTTAGGAGCACGAGCGCGGGGGCCGGGGGCACTCTCACTTTCTCGATTAGGTCGGCGGCCGGCAACTAGGTCGCGCGGGTAACTGTGCGCGCCGCGAACTGGCGGGCGCACAGTCCGCCGTCAGCCGCCATCCGTGTCGGTGCACTACGTTCAGCTCCACACACAGTGCTAGTTAAGTCAGTGATAGTCGGTGAGCGGGCGCGGGTGCGGGCGGTGAATTGAGCGTTACGAGCGTTGGCTCGCAGTGTACACACAATACAATAGAAGCGAGTGTAGTGAGCGTGTTGGCTATGTCGTGTGCCGAGCTGCGAGAGCGGCACTCGGTGCTGGTGAGCATGCTGGAGGCGCGCACCGAGTCCAGCGACTCGGGCTGCTCCAGCGACGACAGCTCCGACACCGAGCGAGACTCTAACTGCCGCTGTGATCCCCAGGGATTCTTCAGGCGCTCCATACAACAGAAGATCCAATACAGACCCTGCACCAAAAACCAGCAGTGCTCCATCCTAAGGATTAACAGAAACCGGTGCCAATACTGCCGGTTGAAAAAATGCATCGCCGTCGGCATGAGCAGAGATGGTGAGTTACCGCTTTTTATTACAATTTATTACTTACTTTTTTATTAATAATAAAATATACATTTATTTATTTGTCAATGCAAATTATGTTTATGATTTTTATCATTAATCATGACTAAATAAAAAAAAACAAAAAGAGATCCATTTTTGGACAATTTTTTTTTTAAATGTATATTTTATTAAAAATGCGGTCTTAGCTGTTTCTTCTATAATACTTTTTGTGTGTTAAAAATACTTGATTCACGGTTGCAATAGCAGATGAATGTAGTGGCGCTAATTGTTTGCGTTACGCATGAATGTACGTGCGTCGGGATTGCAGTGTAGAGCGTATGCATGCAATTAACTCGGGAAGGTCGCGTGAGGCATCTCGTGGGCCAAGTAGGACGCGCGATTAATCGCGGGCGGCATCGGCGGCGTAGGGCGGGCGCGGGCAGCGGTCGGGTCGGGTCGGTTATGCAAGCGGCGCGCGGCGGGTGAGCGCACGCTAAGCGGGTCGACGCGGGCTGCTGCGAGTTGCGACACTCGCCCCGCGCGCCACCACACTACGGTGAAAGCAGAGAAAGGCACATTTCGTAAGCGCGAGAGTGAAATTCGTATTTTCACTTTCGTAATGCAGTGTGAATGACCTCTCGTCGTAATAGCGCAAAGAATAATAAAATAATAAACATTATGTATAATTATGAGTAGTAAAACTTCATTTATGTACTCGTATAGGTATCTATCTAGTTACTTCACCTTCACATATTTGAACATTGCTGGTAGAATTACAATATATGTTTGCATCACATCACATAACAAACAAAATATAAATTATAATGAAACATATTATCAAACCAGTTTTATTTAAATAAAATTGATTTAATTTTTCATGGCGATAGCAATTTATCAACTAAATATCAGAAAAGTAGGTTCGTAAAGTTACCTACATTTAGTTCTGCTACTCAACACTAGATGGCGCTCGACGTTCAGTTGTTGCGATTGGAGCGCCACATGTAGCGCGATGAAATTTTGTGAACTAATTTAACAATATGCTTGATATTTTTGATTTATTATTTTATTTTAGTTTTAGGATTCATAACATTCATAATATTAATTTTATATTAATAAAATTATTATTTTTTATATTAATAAAAATAAATACAAAGAAATTATATAAAAATTAGGAATGTGACCTGCATATAATCTGAAATATTTATTATATTTTAATTTATTTGGATAACATAGTTCACATCATTCTATATTATAAAAGTTAATATACTAATAACCATTTTTTATATAAAAAATCAAAGTTGTTCAAACATATCATTATATGCATAAAATAACTTGTAATTATCATTACGATTAAAACAATATTTTAATAAAAATAATTTTAAATGTTATAAAAATAAACTAACCATAATTTAAATATTTTGATTCGACCATTATTAAAATAATTTTCTTAACCATATATAAATACATAGAGTTGTTATTACTTCGAATAATAATAATAATATTTTGTCTCGATAACACAACTCAAGGTAAATCGCTATTGTGATGTAATATGATACGACGTACGTCACCAATATTTCCAAGAAAAAATATTGACAAAGTGTTTGTCAAACAAAATAGAAATGTTGCTACGAAAATGCCTACGTCGTAGCCTGTCGTAGTCAGCCTACAAATTTTCCATGAAACTTTCCCAATTTGTGTTTCTGACGGACTCAAATAATGCGTAACTGTTTAGTAGTATATATAATTCAACATCGTAGTAGAAGTACTTTTACAAAGAAAATTAATTATATTTAGGAAATCGCCCTAATTCAGGGTAGGCCCGAGCCTCTCAGTTGGACAAATGTACATGTGTAATGTAATGATGAGGATGATACAATAATGTAATCTGGTAGCAATCTGGTGGTATTGTCAAATGTGTAATTAATTGTTGGGTAATGTGTGGCGGGTCCCGCGCGGTGCCGCGTGGAGCGCCCCCGGAGGCGGCGGGCGGCGTGTGGGTGTGTGGGGGGAGGGGGGGTGGGAGCGCGAGTTTATTGACGGCTCCCCCCTCCCTGTCAAGTTCAAGGTTGTGTGTGCGCGCGGCGCGGTCGCAGTGCGCGCAGTGCGAGGGAGTCCGGCCCGCGCACCGGTCGTCAGCCGCACACCGCTATGTCATTACCTCGCTCGACGCCACCACGACACAACGCGAACCTCGCTCCTCGCACGCGCTCGCGCACACTCACACTGGATTGCTGCGAACACGGATTACAGTGATTGTGATTTATGATATGTGACACTATTACTATATCGTGAACATACTACTATTATATTATAGTCATAAACTTAACTGAAAGTTACCAACTTACGTAGTTATCTGTGGCCTTAGGCTGTGAATTAGTTGTTAGTGAAAAACTTTTACTTTATCAAACATGGGTGAAGATTTGCCGATCCTCAAGGGGATCCTCAACGGTGTTGTGAAATACCACAACGCACGTATGTATCTTTTCTATTTATATAATATTTATAGTAATTAATTTTTATTTTTAATATCTAAGAAAATTAAAACAATTTCATATATTTTGCAAAGAACATATTTTACATATAATTTATTTAAGAATTATTATATTTATGTTTACTTATAGAAAATTTAAACCACATTATAAAAAAATAAACTTAGACTTTTTGAGTTACAAGTTAGATACTTACCTGATAATATTTTAAATTTCTGGTAATCCTTACTAAAGTAATGCAATGGATTAATCAATTATAATTGTAATTTGTTACACCATAGTCTAGGTATATAGGTACATATATGATGATGATATGTATTACATTAATATTACTTTTATTTATAAAATTCAATTTAATGTAAAATAACTACTTCAAGCATTATATCTTATACTAGCAGCGCCCCGCGGTTTCACCCGCGTGGTTCCCGTTCCCGTGGGAATACGGGGATAAAATATAGCCTATGTTATTCAGGGTGAATGTAGCTTTCTAATGGTGAAAGAATTATTGAAATCGGTTCAGTAGTTTCGGAGCCTATTCGTTACATACAAACAAACAAACAAACAAACAAATCTTTCCTCTTTATAATATTATATCTTATATTCTTAATTATGTAAACATACTTCTTCGCCAAAATAAAAGACATCAACGAAATATTAAGTTACAAACATTAAACCTGAATACCGATTGGGTTGCTTCATAATAACTTTATCATATATTTGTAAAATCAAGTGAAAGCTGCATACTGAAAACTAAATAATTCGGCGTCGGTATAGTTACAACAAATAAACATAAACAACGTGACATGAAAGTACAAAAGAGATATTTATGTATCGCGAACAATGGGATCGCGCATCTGGTGCGGCCCACATTGCGCAGCGAAAGTCGGGAGAAATGGCGAGAGGGCGCTCTCCGCTTTCGTTTTCAACGGCGTGAGTCGTGCGCGCAAACACTTTCACCGGCGCTAGCGCACGAACGCCGTAAGCACCGCGCTCGCCCCGGCGCATATTACTTTTCGTTCCACGACTCGCGGTCGCTTACCACGAGAAAGTCGTAACACTTTTATCGTGACCTCGCAACTCGCGCTTTGTCACTCGTCGTTCGATCGAACTAGTTCATTCAGACTCGTATCACCGGCGCACTTTAAGGGATTTAATAAAGACACACCAGACAGGGGTGAGCCGCGGCCGGCTCGACGGGCGATGAACTCTGCCCTCTCGCCGTCAGCTGCGCGTGCACATGGCGCGCCGCGCACCCGCATGCATTCATACTTAGCGACAGCTGCAACCCGACGTATGTTTAGCCGCGACCTTGCACAACATTCCCGCCGTTGGCTACGACCGCATTATTTATTTAGAGAGACGAATTTAGCGAGGGTGATTATGCATTTGATTAACAGATGTTTTCTATTGTTATAGCTGTACGATTCGGTCGCGTACCGAAGCGCGAGAAGGCCCGCATCCTAGCGGCCATGCAACAGTCGTCATCGTCTCGCGCCCACGAACAGGCCGCCGCCGCGGAGCTGGATGACGCGCCGCGGCTACTGGCGCGTGTCGTGCGAGCACATCTCGACACTTGCGAATTCACGCGGGACCGCGTCGCTGCCATGCGCGCTCGCGCCAGAGATTGTCCCACCTATTCACAACCAACTCTGGTGAGTATTTTGATAAAATTTATCATAATCCTTCATTCCATAAAGAACATTTTGATATCTTTAATGTGTAAAAAAATGCAGTATACTAATTGCAATTTTTCTTTTGTCGTAGGCTTGTCCTCTCAACCCAGCGCCAGAGTTGCAATCAGAGAAGGAATTCTCACAGCGCTTTGCGCACGTCATCAGAGGAGTCATTGATTTCGCCGGTCTGATCCCCGGCTTCCAGCTCCTCACCCAGGATGACAAGTTCACGCTGCTCAAAAGTGGTCTCTTCGACGCTCTATTTGTGCGGTTGATCTGCATGTTTGATGCGCCGCTCAACAGCATCATTTGCCTCAATGGACAGCTCATGAAGAGAGATTCTATCCAAAGCGGTGCCAATGCCAGATTCCTCGTCGACTCCACTTTCAAATTCGCCGAGCGCATGAACTCCATGAATCTTACAGACGCCGAAATTGGTCTCTTCTGCGCCATAGTACTAATCACACCAGACAGGCCAGGGCTTCGCAACATTGAATTAGTTGAAAGGATGCATGCGCGTCTCAAAGCATGTCTACAAACAGTGATCGCACAGAACAGACCTGACAGGCCAGGTTTCCTAAGAGAGCTGATGGATACTCTTCCTGATCTCCGCACCCTCAGCACACTCCACACGGAAAAACTGGTTGTGTTCCGAACAGAGCACAAAGAGTTGTTGAGGCAACAGATGTGGGGAGAAGAAGACGGTAGTTTATGGGCAGATTCCGGCGCTGACGACTCAGCGCGCAGCCCCATCGGATCTGTATCGAGCAGCGAATCTGGCGAGGCCATGGGTGACTGCGGCACCCCACTCCTGGCTGCCACCCTAGCTGGCTGCCGCCGCCGACTTGACTCGCGCGGCTCTGTCGACGAAGAAGCCCTCGGTGTCGCACACCTCGCTCACAATGGTCTCACAGTAACGCCGGTTCGCCCGCCTCCTCGCTACCGCAAGCTAGATTCCCCTACGGATTCAGGGATTGAATCCGGAAATGAGAAGCACGAAAGAATAGTTGGCCCCGGCTCCGGTTGCTCCAGCCCACGATCCTCCCTAGAAGAGCACACGGAAGATCGACGGCCGGCACCCGCTGACGACATGCCCGTGCTTAAACGCGTGCTAGAAGCTCCACCTCTATACGATGCGTCGTCACTAATGGACGAAGCGTACAAGCCCCACAAAAAGTTTCGTGCGATGCGCCGCGACACGGGCGAAGCAGAAGCGCGAGCGGTGCGACCGACGCCGTCCCCGCAGCCCCTGCAGCACCCGCACCCGGCCAGCCCGGCGCACCCCGCGCACTCGCCCCGGCCGATGCGCGCCTCCCTCTCGTCGACGCACTCGGTGCTCGCCAAGAGCCTAATGGAAGGTCCCCGCATGACCCCCGAGCAGCTGAAGCGCACCGACATCATCCACGCGTACATGCGACGAAGCGAGAGCGCGTCGCTAGAGAGCGGGTGCCCGATGCGCGCGTGCTATCGCGGCGCGTCGCCGGCGCCGTCGTCGGTGCTGGCGCTCCAGGTGGACGTGACGCCGGAGCCCTTGAACCTCTCCAAGAAGTCGCCCTCGCCTCCTCGCTCCTACATGCCGCAGATGTTGGAAGCGTGAGCCCGGCCCGCGGAGCCTCACGTCTCCGCCACCCCACCCCGACCTACTTTAAATTAATTTAACTAGGAATAGTAATCGTTCGAAGATCGTTTTAATATATTATATGTGATAATTTGTTTAGGACGCGTGAGTGCGTGGCCGGCGCCGGACGAGGAGAGCGCAATAGACTGAAAAAATAATTTAAGACTATATAAGTGTAATTTATAATGCAATGCAGCGCCGGTCGCGGTGTGTTTGTGTGTGTATTGTATGTGCGTATGTGAGCGTGCTCAGTCATTTGTTTGTTAATATAATGACAGGTTGTCGAATTAAAATAAAACAAACTTGTAAAATTTATTTCTGATTTTTATTACAAGACCCAATAATTTACCTTACACACCTTAGATTTAAGTAGGCAGGCATAAACACACATATTGGTAACCTTTCACAATAATAATAAGTTATAACACATGTGTAAATATAAAACACAATAGATAACAAAATACACAAATTTAAGATAACTATAAAAAGTTTATTTTCTATCATACTCCAAATAGTAGACAGACATATATTACTTAAACTTGGAAAAAATATTACATAGAGACAGATAAAAACAAACATAGTAATTATAATGTTTATTCCTTTACTTATTATCTAAACTTTCTAAAGTAAGATTTAAAATTCATTAAGATTACAGATACAAAAGTAATGAACCAAAATAAACTATTAGTCATATATTCAGTACATACATAGTAATATGGAAGAGATTAAACATTAGACTTACTTTTTGCAACCTTAAGATATAAAAAGCTAAGTTAAACACAAAATAAGTAACAGTACCAACTATCTGTCAATCTAAGAAAAGAGAATGCAAAATCAGTATCAAAACACGCAGACCTTGGATAACAGTGTTTTAGGAAAAACTATATAACACGGAGAGGTAAAATAAGGATGTGTATACACTATACATAGTATAGTAGAAGGGCGTCCGGTCGTCGACCCAGCGTAAGCGCCACCTGCCCGCTTCCGGCGCGCTACCGCTTCTAGTTAACCCTACGTGGTTCCGCATCCGCGTCGCGCGTCGCATGCGCTCGAGATCGCCGTCACCTCACGAAACATCTGTCAATCCATTTGTCAATATGATTGATCTGCCTTAAGGCTGAACGGTTTATTGAATAACTCGTTTAACCACTTAATTTCAATTAGTAGACATGAAACAATTGGTTACAGTCAGAATGAGACAGTTTTTATTAGACTTTTCTATCAATTTAATATTGGTATCTTGTATCTCATTGTAAGTTAACTTTATGTTTGTATGAGAATCTAATAAAGATCTTTAAACCCATTTGGTTAAGTATTTCATTTTATAGACATTAGTTATGTCGTAATCACTATTCTGGTAAACTAAAGTCTTCTTGCTTATCTTGATATTAGACTAGGTACTTACACAAAGTTTCATTTAAATCGGTTCAAAAGTCTAACCATCTATCAATATACCCATAAACTTTTACATTAATCATAATAATGGTATTTAAAACAAAATATCTATAATATAAAATTCTAGCTGTGTAAGTATAGTAAGGGTAAAAAACATTATCATCTTTATTCAACTTCATAAATGACTATTTAGGTGGATTAGAAACTTAATTAGTGATAAACATTAGAATCCGGTAATATCTATTATCAAAAATCAAAATAACACAAACGTTTCAACAACAAATATTATTCAAAAACGAAATACCGGAAAATATATTATAACTATTAGGAAGTATCGTCGCGGAAACAAAGTTTTTAACAAAACATAATTTACGTTTTATGCCGAAATTACTGGTACCTCATGACGCAGTCTAAAAAGTTCCACGAGGAAGTAAATAAAACGAAGATGATTTATAAATGTCTGTCTCTAAATAGACTGAATCATATTGCGTCATAATCATAATTGCGTTACAGTTTGTGTCAATATGTATACGGACATAAAGTTTATTATCTGCCGTTATATCACTTGACAATATCGCCACCGAAAAGAATATCTTGTGCATCACCAGAAAGTGTAAGCAGATTGCTTACACTTTTATACTAATTATTACATTGCAAAAATTACACTACACTATTTTCATTAAGCTAACAGATCCAAATGTGCAGTTGCATAAAGCGTTCACACTTTAGTGGTCTTGATGATCTTCCTAAAGTTAATCAGTAGCCATAGACCATCTACTTTGATCTTGATAAGGCCTGATCCACCGCATCCAGCGATTCAGCCACATCATCCTTCCATCTAATAGGGGGTGCCGTCCTTCGCCATTAAAAAGTAATATTATAAAGTTATAAATTCTAACTAGTGCTACGAATTGATTTTAGTGTTGGATAGCCGCGGATAGCTGCGAGTTAACGCTTGTTGAACAACTACGAGTATATTTAATACACTAAATAGTACTAGAAAGGAGAGGTGGATGATGTGAGGAAGATTATCAGAAGCGAATACTAAAAACGTAATACGGTTAAATTTATATTTAAAATAAAATGTAGTAATGCGTAGTATTTTATACTGAAAACGCATTCAGATAATATAACTTATACGGGGTTCGACAAGGTGCGCAGTGTCTTTAAAAAAACTTTCGTGAGTGTAAATAATTTTTCGAAAAAGAGAAAAAAAGTAGCCATAAATCTTTTAAATTAACCTTGTGCAAACTGTGAAATTCTCATTACGACAATTACTTGTTTAATAAATAAATTACCGGACTAGAATGTGAAGTGCGCAATAATTGAACGTTTCATCAATAAATTGAAGGGCACAGCTCCTTATAGAGTTGGATCAGGATATATGTGTGAGATGTTATTGACCGGGCGCAGAGCGCAGGCTCGTGGCCCGCGGCCCTGCACTTGACTCGCTCAGCTCGGTGCATCGTCCGCAACCTGTACTCAACTTGCCACCGGCCACCCACTCCCATCCCTGCGAACTGCGAACACAGCTCCTACCGAACTAATAGGTAACAGGAGGGAATGCCACCTTCTATTACAAAGTTATCAGGAAGCTGTGTAATACATAAATATTATGAAAAATATTGAGTGAGTTGATTAGCGTAATCTTTCTAATCTTACGAAGATAGATTTCGTTTAAAAATAGAAACATCTGAAAATATGACATGATAAATATTTTATTTTAATATTACATTTATTGGAATGCCTTATTTCCTCTATAACATGTGTTAGCCAAAGAGGATTTTCCACGAAATGTTCGACTTCCTATGATCTCATCTTATGCCTAGACACAATCCCATATGGACTTAATTGTAGTCTGCCAAAACTATTTATCCAATGTAGCTCAAGGATAATATAATAAGAAGCAGATTCCTGTATTCTAAAACTACAAAATACGTTTTTTCTGTGTTAAATAATGTAATGAATATGGGTTAATGTTTTATTTAACGTTCAATGTCACAGATCTTCAGGCGTCATACGGAAAATCCCGAATATGTAATTCGTAACGTTGTTTGTAACAAGGCCATTACCGGGATGGGTCCCATAATATTAAATAACTGTTTTTCAATATTTACCTAAAATTAATTTCATAATGTCCATAATAATCTACCTAAATAACATGTGGAGTGATTTTGTATTTTCCTCCAAAGAAGGAAGTATCACCCCCGAGTATAAGTAATCACTCCAAGTAGACTGTCATATTTATATTGTAATAGGCACTCTCGAATCTCCTAGATGTTCGGTCCACGTTTTAAACTACGTTTCCGTGGCTGTTAGGTAGAGATATTAAATTTTGCACGAGGCGGGTGGTGTAGGCGGCGGGAGATACAGTGGGCGGCGCGGGGTGCGCGTGGGCGAGGGGTGGGATAGCGGGCGAGGGGGGCGCGGAGTGGGGGCGCGGGGGGCGAAGCGGCCTGCTCCAAGGTCGCAGAGTCACAGCCGGGCAAGGTCGGCGTGCCCGCGCGTGCCCGCGCCCACCCCCGCATCGCGCCTCACACCCGATAACACCCTATATTTGCGTGGGACGTGACCTTTATCCACGTTCTGTACAAATAATTGTATAAATATTATAATTCCTCTTCTTCACAATAATACGAAATACGTATAGGTATAATAAAATTACCTACCCTTACTTTTGAATTCGTTTTTACCGAGTAGTCTCAAGCCCTCACAGAGAAGCTCTAACCTCACTAAAAATTGTAGTTGTTTGATGTCTCGTTGAATTAATTTACGAGAGATAAACATTATCAATAAATAGACGACATTATTAATTGAGATTTTATAATTTAATATTGAACATCATGTTTCAAAATAATTGGCTCCATTAATTTTATATAATTCGGTACATAGTAGATAGGAATAGGTGTGTAGGGTAGAGGTCGCAGTGGAAACTTTGTGGGAATGTGAGTGGGCTTAGTGAAGATCTCCTGGCGTCCTCCCCCGAGCGCGGGTGCGGGCGCGGGCGCGGGCCTCACCTCCACCGACCTTCAGGACGAACACGCGTGCCGTTTCAAGGGCTCGTCTTCAATCAATCTGCCTACGCAGACGCTACAAGGAAACAGCCAAACGTTATTATATAAATTACTTTCAGCTTCAAGTTTCGCAATATTTTCAGGTAACAAAAATGTTTATTACTTTTCGAACAAATATTTGTAAAACAGGTATGTTTACGTAATCTTTATTTGAAATAAGTATAACAAGGTATTTCTATATATTTTGTTGTACGGATTGAACATTATGTAAACTGTAAAGATTCACTTTCAAGCATCGACCTCCAGTGTTTGGTTTGTTTTACATGCGTCAATGATTAATTTATTAATGTTCTCAAGGTTTTCCGCCAATATCAGTACGTACATTCATCGACAATGTCATTGTATTCTAATGAGAACATTAATCAAAAACAAATGATATGCTATTGGTCAGTTTTTACACCCAGTAACATTTTTTTGCTTGAGCACTAAATTGATAATATATTTGCAAGTTTAAGAATATAAATAATATCTTAATGATTTAAATTTGCTTGCATGTCAACTTGTATATCAAGATAATTATTTAATTTTATATTTTAACTTTTTTTATGCATATATAACCCCGTCACATGATAGAAAAGTTTCAAGTTCGACCTCCAAAGTGACCGAACATTTAAAATGACAAACAAGTTTATAAGACCTAGTTCATTTACCACTTATTTGTTTTATTTCAAAGTTAAATGCTAGCAAATAGATTTAAAATAATTGATTACAAATAATCATAATAACCCAGGATTTTTATGTACAAAGGTAAAAGGTAAACTATAATGTCGTTGATGATAGCTCAACGCTTTTCGTCCGTAGTCTTTGCCTATCACTTCAGACGGATACCTACGAGTACGTAGCGCGTAGCTTTCTCAAAACGCCCTACATTTTGAAGGTTACGAACCGAGAATCTATTACAAACGTATTTGCTTAACGAAATAAGCTCCTCGACCCATTTACTGTTAGGGACAGCGTTATTGCTAATAAAACTCATCTACTTTTATTACTTATCGTTTAACTCAGCCTTGGTTTGTAAATTAGTTTTGCTTTTAAATTGTGTATACTTAAATATATAAGTAAATAAGAGATAAGTCATGTTCCTGACTGACTCACTTTAAAGTGTGTATCTATGGTAATTATATTTTTTATAACATGAAAACAATTAATTGAGATTATATTAGGTCATTTAATTATTTTATATGAAATATGATAAATCTTGGCTAATAGAAAAGTGTTTAATTTTAAATATACATAAATAACACATTATTAATAAATTGACTAGCGAACATGGTAGTTGACTACTTCAACATATATATTGCGGACTGATTTTCAATCAAGGTATTTCATCAAACATTTAGGAGTATGTATGATGACTTGACTGACTTTAGAGATTGGCTTTGCATTGGATGTTTAAGTTATTAATAAATTAATCCGGAACAATTATTTTCAAAAGCCTCAATATGTTTATTAAATAAATATGAAATAATGGCCTTTGTTCTTTGTCATAAGAATCCCACATTTAACGAGCGATTTGTTCGTTTCGGCCTCGATAAAATAAGACTTCAAGTTTATGTGTGCTCGAGGAGGTCCCGAACGTTGTTTGTGTACGTCCCTAGTTGTCCTTGGTAATAGGCATTTCGGGCAGGAATCTAGGCCGTGCGGAGGCGAAGGGAACGCGACCAACCAGTACTGCCAAGTAGAATGGAGCGACCCAGATCTCAGATATTTATTACACTTAGACAACTAACAACGGCAAGGTTAGAAAGTATGTACTTATTCGTTTATTTTGTCCTAAATATCAAGTAAAGAGAATATTATGGAAGGTGTATGTCAAAGGTAAATTTATTAACGTTCTGAAGTATAAAAAATCTTATATTTTCAACAGATTGTTACTTTTTTAAGCTGATTATATTTATGTACTTCAATGACGTAATTTATTTGTGAACTTACAGAAACTTCTATAAGTTAGTTAAACATCATGTTAAATTCATTTTCTAAATACTTAGTTGACAATCAAATGGCATTGTTGGTAGAGACTCAGACTGCTCTACCAAAGGTGGCGGGTTCAATTTTCGCTCATCTTTATTTATTGAATAGTTAAAAAACACCCCCATAAAAATAAACAGACTATTCCATGCAGTCAAATGCTTGACTTGAACGAAAACCGAACCCATAACCTTTGGCACAAGTAATTTATATATATTTATTTAAAGGATATAATAGTATATCTGTCTCCTATCAGTTAGCCTTAGATCTAAGTTACTGGAACATAAATCATATTACAAACTTTTTAATTTGAATACTACGTGGTAATGTGCAATATGTGTCCAGACAAATACGTGCATAAGAATCTTTAGTCCGTGACCCACAGCCGCTGACGTCAAACAAAAGTAAATTACCAAGCATGCATGCATGTCGACATCTAGGCTAATGAAGTTTGAAAACTTCACTTGACTTTCGGCACAGTAGACTAGACAGTACAAGTTGAATAAGAATTTCACTTTTGATATAAATTTCTAAGTCATAATAATTACAGGATAGTGAAATAGGTAGAAATTAAATACGTCTTCGAAACCATTGATATGACGAAGGAACACAAGAGAAAATGTACCTAAGTCTAGTTTAAATATTGCCTTTGTCATACTACAAACATAGAGTACATTCTGTGAATTTATTATTGGTCACTAGCTGGTTTTATTCGCATTAAAATTTCTTTTTCCTTAAAAAAATCACGTGTTCTGTCATTTCCCAGACAAAAAATATATAAAAGACGGACAATCAATCAACACTTTCATATTCTATTATAATCCTCTTAACAGTTCTTCCAAAAATGTTATTATAAAATTTTAAGTAACATTATGTATGTACCACTAATAATTTAAATTTAATTTAAAATTTTAATTTTACATTTTAATAAGGAAAATGTGTCAACTATTTAATTTTGGCAATAATTTATGTTATTACTAATTAATGATTAGTAATAAGTTTTAATACCTACACATTTGCCAGACAGATAAATGGACAACACCATATTAGTACATTTTATTATAATAACCTTGTATGGAAAGTTACGTGTTTTCAGTACTATGTTAAATATAGTCAAGGGCAAATGATGAGCCTCCCGACTCCCAACTTAAATGCTGAGTGACATTGTGACGAATTTGTAATAAAATGTATTCATACAGCTTCCCTGATTCCAAGGGGGCGTCCGTAATACCGTGCCCTGGGAGGATCGAGGGTTGAAGGTGCCTCCCAGAAGGGCACAACAAGGTCGCAACGAGGTCATGTCAACCCTTATTGTCTGTAAACATAATTTAGAAACAAAAACTTGCCGGCGCGACCTAAATTTTAGGTTCGTCGTAATAAATTCTACTACGACGTTATTAGATTATCGATTTTTTTGGAAATTACCGAATATTCTCATAGACGTGCCTAATTTGATGATAGTAGTGGTAAGTTTCCATTTTATTTTCATTGTAAAAAAATATATTTGTTTAATACTTTTGTGACGTTTGTGAATTTTCTATTACCTACTGTTTCTCTTGATTGTTTAGATAAACCCATACGAGTACTATATAAGTTCGAAGATAAGTTCCTTACAATCATTATAATAAAAAAATATTGCGTAATTTCTGTTTACCCTCCCTTCGCAATTTCAGGATAAATAGTATTTCTGGTTATACAAAACATCTGTACCAAATTATTTAATCGGTCCAGTATTTTTGTGTTACCCAATGACATCAATCAACATACAAAGTTCAAAATCATAAGGTTTCCCTGATAAAATAAATAGGATACAGATTTTCATTTCCTTATATACCTATTAGCACAATGTTATTTATAAACAAACATGGTATAGGTAGTCGGTTAGCCTAGATAAAACGATGTAGATCAAAAGAGCGGTTAATTAACAGTTGAATAAGCATGTAGGACTATCGGTCGCGGTGAACTTGTAAGGGCACATTAGCGGGGATGTAGGTCGACGAGAGCGCCCTTGACCCACGGGCGACGTGCCCTTCACGGGGCGCCCGCCGCAGTCGCCACCAAATAACGATAGACAAGGGCGGACGTTTCAATTGACGACGCTTTTGTTGCCAATAAAACATTTTATTCTCATTCCATACATACAGACAATTTGGAGATGCTCACTCTGTTATAATAGTAACTGACATTTATGGATGGAACTAATCGACAAATTGTTTTGTAAAGTTTCATTTCGTTTGCGTTGTCTTTTCTTAGAAGTATTGTTTTAATTGTACGTATCGTATACATACATAAAAAACTGTATTATTAGTCATACCTCCTCTACAAAGTTGTTATATGGATCGGATAATAATTATTGCTAAAACCCCAGTGAGTATTGATTATGTCAGACATCCAAAGTCCATTTATTACATCAAAGAATAAGGAAATGATATTTTGACAACCAACCCTATCACTCATCATCAAGGTATATTGCAAGGAAAACTGTTTGTTTTACTAATGATTCCGGGAAGCGATGTCGGAGGCGAGTAACGGGTTAGCTGCTATTATATTGATATAACAAATTGCTAATGTGTGTATGTAAAGGTTGGCGCGTGTGTGAGTGTGTGTGACATTGAACTTCACACTTCACGCGGCGGCGCACGAGTTGCGTAACCGACGATACTAGCACGGCGCACGCGCGAATCGCATACTACTCATCTCGAGTCTCTTACTCGCATCGCATACCACATTACAATACTCTAAATTCCTACTTTTATATTTAAATACTCTTTCCTACATACCTAATGAATACTCTAAATTCCTTGTTTAAAAAGTATAATATTTCTTACCAATTTTCTTTTTATCCTTACTTTACAAGTTTTTAGACAGTCGAAATGATAGGTAATATTTTTAAATCTACGACATCGTCTACCACATTTTGAATTGAAGACATCAAAGACTATTTATCTGAATTGTCGTCTTCTCATAACAGACGTCTATCCTTTTTTCTTTAAACAAAATCAACTGGCAACCATTGGTTAAATTAAAGATCAAACAAACATACCTAAATATAAATAACTCGTATTGTAATATTAATTCTATCAAGGTCAGATAATGTTTGTGAATTCGTCATTTAAAACATGTTTTTGCGGTAGAGGACGGTGGCCGAATCGGCAAGTGTCTCGGCTCTCGGGGAATAATTTTAACAATGACATTGACATTGGCCCGTGTCGAGTGTCGAGCTGATGACTCGTAACTACCAAATCGCAGCCGCATATCAACTGCCGACTTTTTGGCGCCTCCTCCACTGACCACAACTTATGAATAATTAGCTATTCCCGCTGTTTTACCCGCTTTAATCTTACCTAACCAGCCGAAGTTTCGTTCAGATTATTTCCCGGAATCTTTATGTATTTATGATATGATTGTAATAGTTCCAAGATGTAATTAAGTTTTGATAACGTAAGTTTTATAACATATTTTTAAAAGTAGTTAATATAAAGTCAGACAGATATTCAGACTTTATAAAATACCTATATATCTATATAGGTACATACATTGTTTACACACAAGAAAATCACGTCAATGTTATTTTTTAACCTTGAATTGTTTTCAGTACATTACTAATTAGTAAAACTTATTACATATTAGGTATTATTGTTGTCTAGTTGGTGGTAAGTTGGTTAGTACGCGATATTAATATGGTATAGGTACCTGTTTTTTTTCTTGTATCATTTTTATTTAACCTATGATATATTCGTGAACACACCCATCTCTACATTAGCAATAATAATATGAGTAAAGCCTTATAAGGTCTATACACACATACATACATTATACACAAAAACCACGTGTAAAATTTAAATGTTCTATCAAGTATGGAATAATGACGACATTTAATTGACCGATCGGAGTAAATAGTTCATTTGTCCTTGAATATATTATAGTAATTTGCAAAGCATCACTTCCGCGAGTGTCGCGAGGTCAGCCTTCCTTCTGTATTGTAATAATGATATTTATTGACGGTCGCGGCCGCGGCCCGCCACCGACCGACCATATCCTCATCTTGCTTCCGCGGTTCACAATTATCCATAACATCGAGATTAATATTTTGATAACAACAAGATAACGTACTACTTTATTGCAATTATACAAAGTAGGTTCTCAATTTTAAAACTTGATTTAGTAAATAATAATATAGGACTATCAACGTAAATCAAGTTATCAGTAACAACTTGCTTATTTCACTCAACTTCGACCTTGAATGTGTTATTTTTAAATAGTGACGTTCTTTAGGTACAAAAACACAATGAAATTGTCATATGAAGCAAATTACCAAAGATGAAACTGGGTGGCCTCCGTGTTTGGCAAATAATAGGCTGTGAAGTGGCAAGTCCGGGTGACGCAGATTGGCCGAAGCGGCGCGGCACGGCGCGGGCGCGGGCGGTGCGCGGTGCTCGCCTATCTGACTGTACAAATAGCGGACAACCTTGAGATTCGGCGCGAGCGACAAGGTCATCGCGCAAATCGTTATCAGCGTGACGTCAGCGTGTGACCTCCACCGAGGTGCCCGCGAGATAACGACACTGGATACTGATGGCTCGCCGGTGACGACCGACACACCGCGAATTCGCCCGCGCCCGCGCCCGCGCCTTCGCCCTGCCCGCTGCCCGCGGCGCCGCCCGCACTCCCGCGCACATGCTTCCGCATCAACCCATCACGCCATGTTGCTACGCCGTAGCCATAAAATCATCTAAACTTTGTATTATCTCATTTTAAAATAAAGAACATGATAACAGCTTCTAGATAAAATAACAATATATTTGTTTGTTATTTTATCTAATTTAAATACTATTCTAAAATACATTTGTTACTTAAAAGTCAAAATATTTAATGAAATTAGTACTAATAAAAAAAATATTGACTAATATAACGCAAACCAATTAAATTTGACGGAGATTTTAAATTAATGTATTTATTTCCGGGTTCGAACCACACCAATGTTTTTGTATCCGAATAGTGCATTCGATATACTGTAATTAAGTATTCAAACTACGTCTTGCAATTTGCAAGTAAATGAAATCGATACCTATTTAAAAAGTATAAGTATGTACACTAACAATCATAAAAAATATAAAATTTAAAATGGTATTTCCAACTACATACTTCATGATCCAAATACATTTATTCTCCATATACCACTGAAGGTAAATATCAGAACCGGCGATTAGAGCAGCACAAGACGAACTCCATTTGACGTATCGTATCGCTGGAATGATGCCAACTTTGATCGGTTCGATCGGAATCACTTTCTAGGTGCTTATCGTTGCCGTCTGCAAAATATTATGTTGACCTTGTGTGTTCACGGTCGTGCAAAAATATCAACTTGACATTCTAAATGATTTCCCGGTGTTCGAGTTGCTAACCAGGAAGCAACGGTTAACATTAACCATTGCCCACAACGCGAGGTCACTATTTAGATTGTAATATATATTTAGATTGTTTATAGATAACAAACTACTTATGATATCGCCAAATTTATACAAAAAACGAACTGAATTTAACGGATTAAAACAGCATATTCTATAGGAATGAAAAGAAAATGGGAGGAAAACTGTTTATTTAAAAAGAAAAACAATCTTTATAATTATAACACCCCCGTAATCTTTATAAGCTTTGTACCTATATAAAAATCTATTTTAAATATTAGTCCAAACATCAATACAGAAAATTAAGTTCATTTTGGTCTTGGACTAATAAAAAAACGTTAAGTATAACTAAACAAAACGATTATTTTTTGCAGAATCATCTTTTTATACGGACTGAATGATATGACAAAATATAAATCTAATGTATTATTTTGTAAAACATGAATCAAACAACATACAGTTTAAAGAACAAAAGGAAACGACATATTTGATTAGTCTTGTAATATAATAAGTTCTTACTTACTACTTTTTTCATAATAAGTAGTTACACATATTTAAAGGTACACTTAAGACAAATAATTACATGTACTTAATGTTATTTTTATATATTTAAAGAAAGAGTAGGCATGACCCGAATCCGAATACGGACACGCGAGAGAAATCTTGGTACGGCGAAGCAGCTGGCGCGGGCGCACGCGGCGCGAGGTGGGCGAATACATCGGAGAAAGGACTCTTCCTTTATGGCCAAATGTTCCACAGATGTTTAAGTAGACGACCATGTCATTACGTGCCCGCTTTCCCCCAGTTAAGATACAGATCTGTTTCATTTAATTACTCAGAACCGTGACTAGGTGACTACGATATAGAGACTAGAAAATGTAGTGATACCCTCATTGATAAACGTACTATAGACCACCTAGGCTAATAGTTAAATTTAAACAATTTATTCGTTCAAATTCTAAACTAGAAAGGATAAATAACTCTTAGAAACTAAATTAAAGGTAACATCTCAGTTGGTCAGTAGGGCAGCAAGTACTAACATATGGTAGTATTATAAGTGATATCGCCCCAATTTCTCGTATGGTAGGCGCGAAGGCGCGGCGATCGCTCTGACCTTCGCGGAGACTCACAATGGTCGGAGAAAACGACCGGATGCTGTCATCGAGCCTCCACCTCCGATAACTTATGGCTTACTAAATCTGCATACAATCAGAAGCGGGTCACACACGCAGGACAGTGAGAAGAGCCTCCACGCGCCACTTACCGCCAATTATTGCAATAAAAAAGAAATCTTTTACTGTCTATCAAAGTGTTCCTCTTCATATTATTTTTGTATGTTCACCTTAATTTTATGTACACTATTATGAAGAGTTTTATAAGTTTGGATGCAGAAGATAATATGAAACAGTGACTTCCTAACTTATATTAAATGTTACTTTCCAATGTCCAACAGGATATACACTGGTTTATAAATACGGGTAACAAGTACCTAGGTACTTAGTATAAAATAATATGAAAATTCTACTCTTACACAATCTTTTTCTTTTTTGTTTATTACTACAAATGATGACAACCTAAAGCATTTGAATGGCTTATACGCAGTTCACCCCGTACGCAGTTCACCCCGTCGCACTTCACCCCGAATTAGTTAATGTCGATTTAAACTCAGTATAGCTTAAAAGTACCGTCACCACGAAAAGAGTTAAGTAAGTAATATTAATTAAAATTTTACCAATTACTTTATATGAATTACAAGACTTTATTTGATTTGTAGATTATATTTAGAATATTAATTATTATTCTAAGTTTCAGGAGCTAATTAAATAATATCTATGTACATCATTATTTTCGAATAATTAAGAACATTATTTATTATACACTAAACAGCCAACCCAAAGAAAAGAAATATAGAAAAGACTAAACTTTCTTTAATATAAATCAACCATAATAATATTTTAACATAAATAAAACAATCTAGTCATCATTTTCTAATGATGACTAGATAATAATAGTGAAGTTAGTTTTTTTCTATTGTTTTTATTTAAAAAGTTATGATAAGTCAAAGTTTTTCAAAATCCCGCCGAATTTTATTGTTATTCTACACCGAACAACAGGCGAACGCTGCGATACGTAGCTGAGCGCGTTCATCGACCCGAGCCGTTACAAAATACTTAATAGCCAGTGTGCCGTCTAATATGCCGGTAATACGGCATTTATTTAGTATTTTTTAAAGATAAGTAATCGACTATAATTTTTGATATTTTTATTGGATATATGGATTCAGTTACTGCTACAGATATTCTGATTTTAATAAGTCCCATAATTTCAAAATAGGGGTGTATAAATTAAATCGCATAAATGGTAAAAGAAAACATTGCAGAATCTGGAACATTGGAACAATCAGTCTCGTTTTTTAGCATATGAAATCATGCCTTATCTAAATATATATACTTAACTCAAAGGTGACTGACTGACTGACTAGTGATCTATCAACGCATAGCCCAAACCACTGGACGGATCGAGCTGAAATTTGGCATACAGGGAGATGTAATGACGTAGGCATCCGCTAGGAAAGGATTCCCACGGGATTGTGATATACGCGGGTGAAACCGTGGGGCACAGCTAGTCCTTTAATAAAATTAAAAAGGCTAATACATTTCGGATACCAGTGGTAAACTCCATAATCTAGTGTTATAATCAACTATCACTTTTTAAACAGTCTACCATCGTAAAAACATTAGCAGCACATTTATTAGCTTAGAAGTTCACGTATTCCCTATATTTTTGAATTTTACTGGGGTACTGACTGATCAAGTGATCGATGATAAAAAAATAGATTTTTAATATAAAGCACTTTTTATGTAGACGGTACTTATTAAAAACAGTGACCTAATTCACTAATCATTTTAATATTAAAACGGGGTGAAGTGCGACGGGGTGAACTGCGTACGGGGTGAACTGCGTGTAACCCATTTGAATGCTTTCTATAATTAGTTTTAATTAAATATTGTATTAATAACTCATTGTTTGATCATGAATTGTACTATTCACAGTAGTTATATTATCGGTTTGCATAAGTAATAGGTATTATTGAAATAATGAATGACAAGAGCCCGGTTCGTACCCTAGATAATAAACGTGCCGTATGTCAACACGGGTGTTGTATTTCATCAAAGGACGCTGACTGGTGCTTAGTGGGCGCACGCTTTCACACCCGTGATTTAAACAATGACACATTATTTTATTAAAGTTCAGCGCAATATTAAACCGAAAGTAATTTATTACTTTTCGGTCAGTGACCTGCTTTTCACAGTAGCCTTCGACGACTTGTTTTTTACTTATAAGACAAATGAGAGCAACACTGAAGGAAAAGACAAACGGCCAACGAACCGCACGCGGTGTCGTCAAATCGTCGCATATTTACAGAATTAGAAACTTTAAATAGCTTTTTTATAAAAACAATTAAGATACCCGGCTATATTTCAACAGCAAATTTATTAGCTGTTTAAACGAACAAATTAAAACGTTTTTCACGATATTTCGTTAATCCTGTTGGTATTGTGTTGACGTATACTCGCTGTAGGCGACACTGATAAATATTAATATTTAATATTTATAAATAGAAACAAGTCCACAATTATTAATATTTTTGTATGAATGAACTCTTAAAAGATTACGATTAAAATATTTGTGTCGTACAACCTGCTTTCTCGGTTTTACCCGTGAAATCTGTTTTAGGTTGTGTTCTATCCTGATTTCCCTTTCAATAATATGTATATCTTGTCATAAGACAGATTCACGTTTTCGCAATATTATTAGATGTGTATCTGCTCATCTTAGCTTATTTTATTATCATTTCTCTCGCCATACATTTTAATTCTTCTAACATTACAAAATTAATTTAAATAAATAAATCAAACATGTTTATGATCGTCACAAACAGATATAAACACTGTAAATAGTAACCTTCAAGATACCTTCAAGTAATTAAACTCAAAGACACGTGGCGCGGTCAATGCTTGATTATTTTATATACAATGTTTTCTTTTAGCGACATTGGGTTTTCTATTACTGTTCGAGGGCATATTAAATATTTATTAGAGTGCAAAGACATTTGTGTAAGTGAGTTGATTGCGACGCAGAAGCGTTTATCAGAACACGTGGCTGGCTGCGTGCGCTCACCATGTCGGCGCAACGTGATCGCTGCAGCCAGCCCTCAGTCAGAGGCACTTCTCCTCGGGAAATCCGTAAGTACCCACCTAATAATACTTTGCCTTGACCATGATAGACATCCATTAATGAACCACTACTAATAAATATCCAGTAAACCCATCGAATATGTGAATAAACAATCGTTATTTCAATATTCAGGAAAACGTATGCAATTTTATGTACACACTCGTATTTTACGTAATATGATAATGATATCAGTATAGATATTTCCTCATTCATTCTCTTGATTCGTACAAGCAAAGTAATATATCGGAAAATTTTAAATGTTTAGATGTTTGTTGGGCTCTACCAAAGTAAAAAATATGGTTATATTATATTAAACATTGTAGTATCGATTTATCAACGTTTAATTTTGCAAAGTGTAGGCTTTTTGTATTAGATTTACATTACATAGTACATACGCGCGAATCAGCTCGGCTAATATTAATGTAATCGAATACAAGGTCATGACGTGTTTCGGGGAAACATCTCAATACCTAACTCGCCTATTCGCATTTAAGTACACAACTCAAGTGCGCGTGCGTGTTCTAACCACGCACTTACTCTACGTAGGGTAGGTTACATGATTACAGTAGAAAATAACAATACTTTCCATGAAAGAGATTCGTACAGCATAAATTACTTATCAGAATTTAAAAAAAAACTATTTGACTTTCATGAATGATTACAAATTACTAAATGTGTGAGTGGGCGAAAACTATAATAACATTAATTTCTTAAAATAAAAACCAGTAATGAGCGTTGTCTCTTGATTTATAATATAATTTGTCTGGCTCAAACATACTTAAGACTGTTGCCAAAATAATCACAAGACTTTACTTACCATGTTGGTCATTCACATGTGCTAATTTGTTATCAAAATAATAAAATATCCTAAATGCTCTATTTTAAACATCACCCTGAGAATGAGGGTAGGTTGGTTTACCATCTAACTATTTTTTCCTTCTCATCTTTTAATTGTTATTTGTATTTCCGTGCTGTTCTATACACTTCCGTGAGGAGGGTCACGTACGGCTGTTAGTCCGGATTGTCGTAGTAACACCACAGGCTGTGCTAACATTATCGACAACTGTTACCAATCAATCAATCAATCAAATTAAAAGTCTCATCATGGTTTTACGTTACGCACCTACCCTTCAAGGTTCCTTAACCCGAGTAAGTTAATTGTGGAAAGCTGCTCACTTGATTACAAAAATACTCGTTTATTTCCTATTTACAATAAACAAAATAATTATTTTCTACAAGTTCGGTCAACAAAAGTCAGGGTGTTCACACGCCTTCACTTTCAAATCAGACCTTGCTTGGTAAGTTAATGATTGTTTGGTTACTAGTAGTTTATTTTATCATAATTTACCTACACATTCAGGTCCTTTAATTTAAACATATCGCCATTCAATAAACACAAGTTTAGTGTAGGTGTTATATTCATCTAAATAGTGACAAAAGACAGCATGAATGTCAATGGACAACGACGACCGGCAGTTTTATTAAGTTTTAATTCCATTTAAGGTGCAGCGGGGGTGTAGCAGTGGTCGGTGACCTTGTAGCTACATCATGCGATATTTTTGCTCTGGCGTTAATACGGAAGACTATTTCAAGAGTCAGGGTCGTTGGCGGCGCCCGTCACCGGCTCCCGCGCACCGCGCCCCACGTCACGCTAGGTGTCGGGTTTCTCAAAGGTGACTTCGGTAACGCAATGCAACAACTATTCTTCCCTATTCACCTTAACAATTCTGTGCCAATTTTCTTTCATAACAATGTTACATTGCTGTAAATAACAAACATTTATTTAAACGCTCAGATATACGAGTACTATATTTAACACTCATAGAGCATCTACTTTTTAAATACGATACCGAGTATAATGTAATAGGATAAGAAATGAACTTGAGATACGTGGTCGTTCGTATCTGTAGAGACATCTTACATAGCTAACTACGTTTCTAAGATGATGTTACCATCAAAACCTGGATAAAAAGGCGTATATGGATGAATCATCATCATCATCAATATGCATCTATAAAGATTTAACTAGAAAATATTAGGAAAATCGGTCCAGTAGTATCTATATAGTTGATGACGTACAAACAAAAATGCAGTTATCTTTATAATATTAGTGTAGACTCCTTCCTTCATGAAGGTGCAATTAATTAAATTTCATAACAATGTCAATCCATTATTTAACTACAATTAAGATTATTATTATCTTGATCATGAACATCATTGTATTATATTAAGGACAGAACGAGTTATTAACAGATAGAGTTATTAGCTTTTGTTTACTTCGACACTGTTTTCAACGGTTGGTATTTAATATTTATAAACAATTTTAATAATAACATTGTTGAAATGACAAAACAAGCGACTACAATGACCGCGTTCTTGTATCTGCGGTGAAGTCTTGCGACCTCAACCCGGTTGTGTGAAGGCAACACATAGTCATGTAAATAGACAGGAAGCATATAACAATGTCAGGAGTCGATTCAATATTTTAGCTATCATTTACATAATGTGGATCATTCGTTTTGACTTGTAAATGTCTGGTTTAAGCTCTTAAATATTGAAATTGCTTAATGTTAAGAATATTAATCAATACTCTACTATATCTTCACATCTACTCGAATCTCACTGTATTAATACAAATACATTACTAGTAAAATAGTGAAATTTGAAAAACAGGATGATCTAATTTGATTCAGTCGTCCCAATGACGGCCTGACCAAGGAAATAAAGGATTTATTTTCGTACAATTACATGTAGTTAGTTCATATGAATTTTGCAATTATCATATTGGATTACATTACTCGTAATACCTGTTTAAAACAATGAAATAGTTATAATTTTTAATAGGTATAAACATGAAAACAAACATAAGACATTGTACAAATATAGTTAAAATCAACCTTGAGTATTGTACAGAACCCTGAGAAATCAAACTACTTTAATATATGGATATTTGAATTTGTTCAGTTGGAGACATTTTGCATGACAAAACCATTGTTATTCAAATTTGTTGTTGTAAATTGCGACTGAGATCACTTCTTCAAGAGTTTGGAAATGATTCCAAGGTCTGCGCTAATTTTCATAAGGCCTTGAAGTTTTTTCCCGAAATTATTTTTAATCCAGGAACGTGTAAGACAGGAAACATTCAAATACTTATTTTTAATAGTATAATATTTTTGCATTAGATTCTTTCTTCTTCTCTTAGAGAACATTTTGTTCTAATTTTCTTAAGTTAAGCTTAAATGATGTTTCATAAATCAATGTTGCTAGTGTCTTTAATTTTCGCCATGAGTTATAGTTACGAAATTAACAGAAAGAAAGGATAACATAACTAAACCATACAATAATTAAATGTCTTTTAATAATGCATATAATTTTTTAGTTAATAAAACATTCGAAATATTTTGGCTACGAAACCCTGAAAACCTTCGCAACTACAATTCGTCACTAAAAGCGACATTTTGTTATTGTCTATTATTTACGGGAAGCGATTGTCTTTACAAATATTTTCAAGGTTTTGTAAATATACTATTAAATGTATTTTAATTATTGAAGGTCGAATTTGGCAACACTCAACAAAAAGCTACGTAGACTTTATATACATGTACATATATGTATTACGCAGAGAAGTAACGTTCAGCGTGGAATTTGTACCAAATGTATTAAAAAAGTTATATTTTTCGCAGGATATTTAGATGAAATCATATGTTTAAGATTTGTTATGTTCATCAAAAACCGGATATTTGGTAAATACGAAAAAAGAAGTCGCAAGAATACAAACAATACATTACTAGGTTTGATAGTTGCAAAAAATTATTGTGTTTTCCAAACAACCAAATTTTTGCTGGATTTTTTAAATACAAGTATGTTATCATATTTTTTTTGCTTAGATAGATTTTTGTAGATAGATATGTACCTTGCATAAATACTGTCTCATTGCTGTGGGTCTGACAAAAAATATGATTAGCATTAAGTCTCACCAGTACAATTTACACAAATAATCGTAATTAAATGTTTCAGATGACGGGTTTTTCCAGGTGCGTCGATAGATATTTATTATACATCATTATTTCCTTAGTCCATCAAAACATTTGTTGCATAATAGGAAAATAAATTGATTTTATAGGATACTTTTATTACGAAATTACCAAATGATTGAAATTTACATAGGTAAAACCCTATACACTATAGATAAATTAGTATTGAATACATACCCACCCTGATAGCAATTCTAGATTCTAGTATTATAAGAGTGCAACGCCCATCTCATAATAAGTGTTTATTTATAGATGATATTAAACTGAACAATCTGAACTGCAGGCGTCGTGCAGGTGCCGGGACGTCGCACCTGCTGACCCTCGCGTGCACGTGTCCAACAAACATACCCTAAAAGGCACATCGTGCGATTGTAATATCTAAGTACTCTGACTCTGACGCATTTTCATTATCCATTTTAACTAATGACTGTATCATGTGTTCTTATTTATGTATATTTATCACACGTTTTTTCTGTTTCAATCTAGTGACAAATTGAATATCAATATTGTGTTAATTATATTTAAAATATAAATTATTCACAAGTATGCGGTATTCGCATTGAAAATCGTAATGCAGATTGGTTCCGTAAAGGTTGGATGAGAATGAGGAGCGGAGCTATAGTATCTTTGAGGAGGTTACTTCAATTCATAAGGATTTAATTAATAAGTAAACAATACCAAATACAAATTAAGTGAAGTGAAATACCAATAACAAATTTAGTGAAAGGAAAGCATTTTATGGACATGTTTAGAAGTTCATATTCTACGTCGAGGAATTTTTTATCCCAAAATTCCGACGGGTTTTGAATATACGGGAGTAAAGCCACGGGTAACAAAGCTAGTAAAATAATAAACGAGTATTGTTTTCATTGTTTTGTAGAGTGGTGTCCTTGTGGTGTCGCAGGGACCTCCACATGGAAGGTAAACGTTCGTAGCGAGTCGCCCGCGCCCGATACCCCGCGGGCCTTGAACTTCGTGCGCCAACAAACATGTTTGCGCAGTGCCCGCTGCGCACTCGTTACACTGACGTCTACGTCTACTTTATCCTATAACTACATTGTTTTATTTCTTGGCATATTCCGTTACCTTCAAAGCACGTGGCTATAATTTCTGTAGGGCTGTCCGTAATAGACAGATCGTAATCATGTGAACCGGTATACTTAACACGCTTTAATGACCTTTTGTTCCGTGTATTTATTGTTTCACCTATCAAGTTTCTAATTGGTTAACTCGGTATTTCCCCCATTAACGTCTTATTATAAAGTGCTGGTCACTTAGTAGTTACATGGATTTGATTACGTTATTATTAAATTGGAGTTTATCATTGAGAAACTTCAACAGTTAGAAACATTTAATCACGATTACAGATTTTTGTAGGTATAAATGTTTTGCAAATTAATTAAAAAAATCAAATCATCAATATAATCAAACGATAACCAATTATTATAAATGTTTAATTTATATATTTCCTGGTTATATACCTGACATCAACTTAAACATCATAATAATAAATAGCAAAAACAATGATGGAGGAAAACATTCCTGTTTGCGTTGATACGTAGTTAATAAAGTCCTTTGTGACGTCGCGGTATGGTGACCGCGGTGGCCGAGATAATGTGCGAGCCAAGGTCGGCTCGTGTTAATTACAATTACCGTGAGTGGACATTCTTTGTTCCAATAATGATTAATGCCGGCCGCGAGCGAGGAGTATCGCAAATGAGATAACAGGAAGCGTCCGTGTCGCACCAATGTCACGCCGCGCAAGGTCGTCCTTCGTCACTCACGACGAACACTCGCAGGGTGCTCGTCTTCTACCTGCTGCACAAAGCTTCGTGAACAACACATTTAACAACTATTTACAAAACAAAACCTTTATCAACCAAACAAAGTATAATATTATTTTTTAGTTCATAATATTTTTAAATGTAAAACAATGCTAAATTAATGCAGATATTAAAACAAGAGGCTTTATTTTCGCATTGATTAAAAGTGTTTTTGTTTTATAATTTTGCGACAAACAAGAATATTCTGGTATTATTATAATAGGTAATATGTAATATTATGTTTTATTTGGCATGATAAAGTTTATCTTAAAGTGTTTATAACGATTTACAGTCACACTGACTCAATGGATGACGACTAACATCCAAGAGTCGAATTTCATACCTCTCGCATCCAATGTGGATAACATTGGTCATCAAATATACATTTATTGTATTGTAGTTTATCTATGTAACAAGAGCTTAGCCCTAGTAGATACTTTTTTAAATGCTTACACATCTCATATGCGAATTTTCCTAGATTATTATGCCATGGGGTTTATATAACGTTAACCAAATAAATATTCTAAAATGTTTTATCACACATCATCATAGTCCAATATTTTTGACCAATATACGTACAATTTTCTCTCGTGCCATTAGTGAAAACCAAATAATAAAATAGTTGGGTGCCTTTAAAGAAGAAAACTTTTTAACTGTCAGAGCGATATCAGGCAGCGTCTACATTTTAAACTACATAATCAGATTTTGAGCTAATTATAAGGAAAGCAAATTAAAAATGCAATATATTTTTTGTAAATACCTACCCATTAGAATAAAAAATAATGCAATGACATAAACAATATGTAAGTTGCCGGAAATAGAAACAAACGGGTGACGTTTCTATTTACCAATAAAAGATAAGATATTAATAGGTGTTTTGATACAATATATACATGTATTTATTTTCAAAAACGATATTTGTACCCTTAATATGTAGTATATTTATATTCACTTACATTGTATACAACCAATATATTACTTAACCAGAAAATAACCAAATTGTCACACCTTACAAATGAAATAGGTAACATTACGTCGTATGAAAAACATCCTGAAGTCATACATGTGTAATTATGTAGTGTTATTTCCAGAATATAATCTGTAACCTTGTGGCGGTAAGAAATCAGCAGAATTACAGTTATTGTTCGTTCGTTGTTCGTAATGTGAATTAGACACTTATGTGTTAGACATAGGTTTGCAAATCGATTGGCAAAATACATTTTTTATCGACATGCTCCTAATCAGAAAAGCAGCGAGACCTTGAGCCTGACCCTGGATATTTTTATCCGCATACATTTCGCGACTGTTGCGTAGATACGAGCAACGTGATGAGGAACTGACAAACATTTTTACACAATATCAGATAAACATTCATAGATAAAAGACAAATAACATAATACGTAACAGAATTATCTGTACTTAATTTTAAGTATATTTAACTAGCACTTAACGATATCGAGCCAACCGGGAAGTATTAGATGTAATCGTGTAATAGTTTCAACTCTTACGCCTTTGCCTTAATCCTTCCTATTTCGAGAAAAATGTATACCTGCCTAATTCTAATTACCAGCTCAGACAAGTTAGTTAAAACGTGTCAATAAGTATAATGAAGCGGTGTGGTGTGTTCCGAATGCGGGTGTAGCGGCGTGCGGCGTGCGGCGGGCGGGCAGACGGCCGGGCGGGCGGCGGCGGCGGCGGCTACGCCCGCTCCGAGCTCGCTCCTACCGAATACCGATCTAGGAAGTCAAGCGATTTGGCCTCGACCTTGTGTGTGCGAAAAATATATTCGGCAACGACGCACACATCTCGTTTCCCCCCCCGCCTACGCGGGGCTCTGCTTTGTGACCCTGAATATAAATCGTATTTTTCTTAAAATACAAGTTTTTTAATCAAGCTGTATTGCTATGGTTCTAAATGAGCAAATGTTGATAAGAAGACAACCTTGAGATAGTCTGATTGTCTTTAATTACAATATTTTATCTCTTATATTATGCAATACCTACTAATACTACAGACAGTAACTATACGAATACAGAGATCTTTCGGTAGTAGAGAAGAAAGAGAATTACCTATACGAAACATACAATAAAATAATTATAAAATTACAAACAAAAACTAACCTCAGTATAATTTATTATTTTTAACTTGACCGATGTTTTGCATTTTTATTATATTTTAGTGTTTACTGTATATTATAAATATCTGAACAACATACAAATAATCTTGTAACATCTTATCTTGTACAAGAATAACATTACGTCGTAATTAACAACTTAATCGCCATAGACAAAACTAACCCCAAAATATCAATCGCCACGTGGTGCTCATACTCTACATTGACTTAGGCCCACCGATCTAACTTACTGATTAATAATAATTGATCACTATAGTTATTCGCAATAATAGTCTTGTTTTCTTGCAATAGATGCATTGGTTAGATACTAGTCAATTGATCGATAACATCACATATCCTGCTGTTATGAATTAGAATCGAATAGACATCGAAATATTCACAGCTTTCGTTAGGTACCAATATTTGAATTTGGTTAGGAATAATTCGATATCTTCATCCGATTGATGTAATGTAAGATACAATACACACATAAAACTAAATATAAAATTTAAAACAAACTGATAAGCATTGTTTAAAGTATAATGTTACTTGATCTTACATATTAACAAGATTAGACGAATCGCAAGTATGAAGGTCACTATATTATCTTAGTTTAATTTACATATGAAGCGAATTATATTACCAAAATTATCATTTGCGGAAGTGTTTTAAACATAAACAGTGTAGGTACTACAATTGACTAAGTGGCCATCATAAAAACGATGTATAAGCTAGGTTATATGTTAAATTAGTCATGTTATAGTAATAATTAGTGTTGCTAGGATGTGTCCGCGGCCCGCCGCGTGACCCCCTGACTCATCGCCCCGAGCCAGACACAAACACTTCATTCCTTCAATCGACGCATGACGGAAACATTCTCGAATTGTTTCGCAGAATGTCACCATGCGCTGTCCTTTCGTAGAACACAATTGCTGATATATATTTTATCAGATGTATTTAGATTAAAATATTTTCGAATACATATACATACATACATACTTACGAATCTTATAAATTTGAATAAGTATGCTTTAATTTAATATAATAAATTAAAGTAAATCAATTCAAATTAGATTGTACGGAACGAATCGTTTAAAATTCAATAAAAATTATCATTATTAAAATCAAATTATTTGTTAATGAGTTATGACATTGTATGATCGAGACTTGAGACTAAATATGAGAATAATTATGTGTTATTAAATGGTAATTATGCAAAAATTGTCACGTTATATCAAGGTCATAATTATCTTTTTGGTATGTTATTCGTCATTTATTTAATTGAAACTATTAGTACAAAGACCCAGGCAGAGAGTACGAGCATTTTTTACAGAGACCTAAATGGTATCAATGTAAATACCAAATGTGGTTATAGTTAGTGCAGCAGATAGTGTGTGATGTGTCAAATACAGGAGCGGTTATGATGTCACGATAAGATTAATACAGGAGACCGTCAGTGTTAATACTGCGCATAACTTATTCTCAATAGTCGGAGGATATTATGGCAACATTTCAACCCCTCACCATTGTTCTCCGTCAGTTACGCAAAATTGTTTTATAAATATTGGCCAAGCAGTGGTTTGTTTTGGTTCGTTATGTAAACAAGAGTGTGAAGTACGTTGGCGAATGACCAGCCCAATCGCCCTATAACGCTCCAATGCTAAAATGATTGTCTACGTGCTTTATTTATTTACCAACCTTTTTTAATATTGTATACTAATATAAAGTCACCAGTCACCTTTTTGGGCGCGACAGGTGTCAAGTTCAATACCCGGCCGCATTAGATTTGTGGTGTTGTTTTTTTATAATTTACAATAAAATAGAATTCCCTTATGATTTGTTTTATATGAACTTAAATTTGTAGCAGTGTTATATTTTCCCCAGTGTGGCAACAACATAATGTTTTCCAAACACAAACAATATAAACAAATACAAAACTAACTTTGAGATATTTTTCTTTATCAATGTGACATTCAATGACGAAAGCATAAATATAATCGGTAAACAATGTTATTTGCCGTGTGTGATAGAGTAAAGGATACCTCCTTTCACTGTATATGTGCGATGATTAACATAGCATGCATCGTTTAAGTTGACCTTAATCTTGAACGATAGAGCACCGGAGCGGGCGGCGCCCCCGCGTGCCCCCGCGCCCGCCGGCCGCGCGCTATCACACACTTGTTGCCTCTTCTCTTGTTTACCTCGCCACCTTACGCATTCGCACTTACCTCGCCTATTTTATTAGGCCTATCATTTATATTAACATACTATAAGCTAAAATCATTCCGTTATCACATTAATTTTGTGTACGCATGCATGGGTGTGTGGGTTTCTGATACCATAATCTACAGGTACCTGGTGGTAATCAGTTACTACTCGTAAGAGTGATTGATTGCTATTAGTTGTTGTTCTTTAATAATGGAAGGTAGTAAAAGTTGACCTTGGGTAATTGACAGTTTAAAAATATATAGATTATTTTATTGTACGATTTGATCCTTGAGGCTTAGTTTAATGTTCCTGTGTTGTTAGAACATGACACAAGTCATACCGGGTGATATGTCAAATTTTTAGATTCATGATAATTCGTTGAATCCTTTTTCTTCATTTCTAAACATGGACAAGCATTAAAGTGATTAAATACTTTTTGTTTAACATTTGTTACTGAAAATGTTCACATTTCAAAAAAGGTTATAAGTATGTATAGTATGTATGTATAAGATTCAATTGACCTCGAAACTTGAACACGATGCATCGGTGGGCGGCTTCTGAGAAAAGTTTGCCTTAGTACCTACGTGTGTCTGCATATTATACCGAAATAATATTATACGCCATTCTTAGAAACTTGCATTGGATTTGAAAAACTTTTGTTAAAGATTGATTTAAATATTTTGTACCTTGAAGACAATTATGTACTTGTAGTATATACAGTATACACCAAAACATTTTAGCCTTATTGTGTTTCTAAGGCGGGACGTCAACCTTATGACATCTTGAGGGCGAGCCACATTATACTCACTTAGTTAATTAACTACGTCATACGGTTTCATCCATGTTGATGTTTACCCAGTGTGGAACATGAGGCTAATATACGCCCTGTGGCCTTGTCGCCTTGGGGGTATATAAAATCAATTACATCAATTGGACCAATATAATAATTAATTTGTGATAATGTATCAGATGTAATTGTTATTGGAAATAATACCTTACCTTCAAGGCTACCCTTCTAATTAAATTAATGTCAAAACCTATGTGTATACAATAATATTTTGTAAAATAAAAAATCAAATCAAAATCTAGGACTATCCCTTACGCTCCCTATGCACAAGAACTACGCTTTTACTTTTAGTAACAAAATGTGTACTTACCAAAATACATTTTCACTCACATTTTCAGGATTTTTGCTTTTTATCCCAAAATTCCATTTAGATTGGGATTCACGCGGGTAAAACCCCGAGGCACAGCTGGTGGCTTATAAAATAGCGATTTGTTTGCAAATCTATTTCGATCTGCATTTTTCTGTTATTACCTATATGTACTTATTTTTTAATGATACGTAAAATTTATGTACACTAGTTACGTGTGGTATTGTATTCCAGTATTGCAGCATTTTTAAGAAATACTCATACTATGATGGTTATTTCCATGTTATTCAAAGTAACTGGAAAACGACAATGTCTATATTGTATGTTATACAAATACAGAGCGATTATGTTCTAGGAAAAAGCTCTTTGAGTCCTTTATTGTGAGTTTGCATTTGCTGTTCAATGTAATATCATATTGTTATTTATCATTCAACTAACCCACTTAATCGGAAATAAGATAATAATTTTATTTGTTGCAAAAACTGTTATTCGCATGATGGTTATCATGGCGCCATACATTTTATTAATAACCTGCCAACGAAGTACAGTTTATTGTGATACAGGCAGTGCCCAGCGGGTTTATTCGTAAGTCCTGGATTTACCGATTCTGGGAGAATATGGAAATAAAGTATCCTGTGTTACTCCTAAAAATTGTATCGTAGACTTACTAGTAAAAAGTAAATGTTAACTTTTTTAATACTTGCAGCACTATGTAGTTGTATAGGTGTTAATATTGTTGTCGTGGAAACTTCTGAATGAAACCTTTTTTTTTTTTAACGCAGTGAAAATGCATAGAACTGCATACCACCGTGAGCCGATATTGGGAGGACCCACGGGGCATGTAGGTTCTGAATGAAACCTACATATATTCTATGTGATATAAATTTTCAAAAAGTCCAGTAGTTTTCACGTGAATGGTCACATATATCCATGAATTCATACGTCCATCTTAACAAGTGTTAATAAATAATATCATATACCTAGTAATAATCATACTTAACAAGTTATAATTAATAATATCATATACTATTTAGATTACAAGGATAATATTTATCTGTATCGTATCTGCGTGGATACGCAAATATTAATTGATTTTATTATTCATATTCTTAATTCGACCACGTGGTGATTTTCCTTGTTTACTCATTTCTATACATATCTGTTTCAATCAGTGTGTAGAGTATATCGCAGTTATCGCATTTCCTTATTGAATATACTACGTATGAAATATTATTTTTAGTAAGTTAATAATACATACGCCTCAGTGTTAACTTAAGAGGTGATATCAACCTTCCAAGCTGTAGGTCCTAGGTTCGTTCGATCCATACCCATAAAATGGCAATTTATTCTTAAACTTTATAAGAAAAGCTAGTCCTCCCAAATGTACATATTGTTAATATCAGCAGGGGAGAAGATTGTTCGCAGTAGAAAGATCTTACAAGGCGATTTATATAATCTAACTAAAATTAATTAATCAGAGTACATAGACACGTAATTGTAATCAACAGATAGGTATGCTAAATTAATGTATAAATATGTTTATACACTAGTTCAGATTATGTTTGCTGCGCAGTTGTGTTCTAGGTAGGTTCCCTATTCATGGAACGTTATTCCAGTTAAGTATACGTAACTGATGTCGACCCTGAGCTAAGATCATGTGTAAACATCACAATCTACACAGTTGGAGCGATCCTCGTACTCACTACTCGACTACCTACTTCCTTGTTTGTCTTTGTGCTCTTATTTTTGCAAAATAATAAAAATACAAACGGCAAGGTCACCCCGGCCGACCTTGTTTACCCGAGTGTCGATGTGTCAGATTCTATATTCGCCTCTATTTAATTATTATTTATTTACATTTTACAAAATGTACTCAAAATGTTGTTTTTCTTTAAAAAAAAAACAGTATAAGTAGATATATTAAGTTTACACACATTTAATTAAATTTAATCCGTACAAGGAGTTTTATTTCTATATGTTAGTTTTCACCCTAAATAAACTTTGTAACTACCTACTTACATTAATTCATAGATAAATTTTGATCAAAATAATAAGTATACAACTTGACTAAAATGATTACTTTTTGCATTTTATTACAGCCATTTGGAATTGGAAACAAATCAAATATTATCAATACAATACACACAAATTATTATAGTTTATGAATAATTTAAATTCATCAAGCATTAATGTTTACAATAATACAAACTGGCGATAAATCAAGAGATATTGAACATATTTATATCATGGTCAACTAAAAAAATAAATATCAATAGTCATTGAAAAGCGAATGTGTGTCAAGTGTGTGTGTCGTAGGGCCGGCCGTGTGTGAGCCGCCAGCGGCCGCGATCCGCGCAATGCATCTGCCGCCGAAACGGGGGCATCATTGTTACCAGCGGCCATTCGACAAAACTTAATTGGTCCGACCTAGCTCGTAAAAGCGTTGTAAAAAGTGTGAAGGTCTGGCGGAGGTAAGGACTCGACAGAAAGAGGTCAAGTGTAATGTTCGCGTTCCACTGACCTCATTTGGGAGCTCTCTGCCGCGTTGCTGCGCGCCGCGCGCCGCTCGACGCTCGACGCTCGCCTTTCATACCAATATGTCCTAGTTTGCCACTGTCCTACAATTTCTTAAACAATTACCATATAGCATTGGGTCATTTACAATAAAAAAATAACATAATTTTTGTATTTATTAATATAAATTTTAGTATTTTTTAGTTCTAATATTTATTTACATGCAAATTATTCTAATTAATAGATTACGATAAAAAAAAGGTTTGTAAATATCATGGATGAAATTCATACAATAATTTTAAGCTATGAATGTAAGTAGATCATTAAAAAAACATCATTAAAACGAAAAGATGAAGAAAATATAATAACACTCACACAAATTGTTACTTAATTAAATTCCTTTGTCTTTATAAACAAGCGGAGACATTGTCGAGTTGAGCCATGAGCCCAAATAAATGAGATAAACTTACAATGCATCCGGAAACATGTCGTGGGAGAAGTGACCTCCTGATGTCGAAGCGAACCTTCGGCTGCTATTATTAACGTCACGGCCGTGAAATCGGAGCACTGACATACATTGCGCCCGAATAATACCATATACTCCATAATTCATATGAGCCTTGGCCCCAATGCTGCCAGCGCACACGTGAACCCACCCGCGGACACGACCACTCTTCCTCATTAACAACCGCCTCAATTAAAAATAAATGTACTACTAACACAACACGCCTCAATGTCGATGCCGGCTTACGCTTTTGTAACTAGTTTAAAATACTAATTCATTTATATTTACTCACTTCCAATCTATCCATTTTATTTGTTGCATTTTCACAAATAGAACATATTGAATATTATTATTAATATTAGTACATATTGATCGACTGTATTGTTGCAAAATATAAAATAATGGGGGATATACTTTCTATAATCTTAATTAAATCTCGCTACTACAAAATACTCTGATGGTATAAAAAAAGAAAATTAAGAAATCCCTAAAGGCAACTGATCTGGTATCTTATACAATAAATGAGATAATAAACGTATTACAATACAAGTAAATAGGCAACAAGACCTATTCATACTTTCAATGGAAGTCTTAAGACAAACGCTACATTTTTAAACGATTCACAATAACTACTTAGTCCAACTGAAAATTACAGTGTATGTAACTAAGTATACACGTTCATGTAACTTACTCTTGACTCTACATAGATCAAGGTGAATAACAGAGAACGTATTCAATATACTTAAACGACCTTTGCCTATGGACATTCATTGTTTTTTTTTATCAAAATCCTTGTGAATAATAAAGGATGTCCTTAGTCACTGACTGAACATTTGTTTAAACAAAGTTGAATACAATTTGTATGTGCTTACGGCGGGCGCTTAATCACATTACATAGTAAATATTCAGTCAATGCAAAACATTACAGTTTTATTCAATTTAATTCGTTGTCTGTTAATGTTTTGTTTTTATAACTACGTCTAACATCGTTCTTATTTTAAATATTCACTCTGAAGTTAATTTTATTTATGCGAACAATAGACTTTAATATCAATCAGAATTAATTCATTAAGTTCGTGGTTTTAATCTATGTATTACATTTCTGACGTTTGTTTGGAAACGAGTTGAAAGCTACCACTTTCTTAGGTCCTACCATGAAAAAAACAAAAGCCATATTAGATCCAACAATTACAAGACCAAAAAGCAAAATTCTACCAAGAATGCTACAGGTACATACTCGTACACAATATAAAATAGCAATGGTATATTTAAACCTTTTTACATTTATGTTTTAAGTAATTCATAGTTATACGCAGATACCTATGTCAGAAAAGTTAAAAACAAACATTAAGACCACAATTTAATACCATTATTTTTACTAAAATAAAATGTGTTTTCATTGTGTTTACCTCTTAGTGTATGGTTTATATACGAGTACGTGTGTGTGTAAGTATATGAATGACGACGACCTATGTCGCAGTATAAATCAATCACATATTCAGCTATTTTCATAATAAACAAACACGAAGAAATAAACATGATGGAAAACGTGACGCTCTACATTTTGGCTGATTACCAATATTTACCTACATTGCAGTTTTGTTTATTAATACTTACCTACCTAGAGGTGTTATCACTGCAGGTAAATATTTACTACATCTGTATTTAGAACTAATGTGCCTCGCGGTTTCACCCACGTTGGTATATAACCTTCTCTAATAGTACCTATGGAAGTCTATAAAATGCATCTACTGCAATATGATTTTACCCAATCGCATCTGTTGTTTTTGAGATGACAGTGTTCACAGAAATAAAAAATCTGATTCTTAACACATTATTACAACATTTGCCTATTGCTGCTAAAATCCATCCTTAGAACGCAAACAACAAATTTTCTGTTGATAAACCTAAATATAATATAGCCAGAACATCAAAGTTACAGATGTCTTCGTCAATGTAAAAGGAAGTTTTAATAAATGCGAATGAGAGTTACAAATATGTTTGTTAAAGTGATTACTGCGCGACCAGATTTGGATTATTTGATTACGTGTTTGTGGGTGGCATACAGCTTAGCTAGTTTCTCAGATAACACATATAATTATATAAATAAATCGTTATTTGTATTATATAAACACTAATTAACGATTAAAATTTGAATTATTATCACTTCTTAACTCATAGTAACTACTAGGAGTATGAATGTGTACCTATGTTTAGTTGTTATGTCACTATGTGTACTACTCATAATAGACTTCCGTATTAGTTTTAAACATCATTGAAATATTCGCGACGCGTCACTTTAGCGAGAGACGCTCAATTGGGATCATTTAGATACACCTCTTTGTTAAGTCGACCCTGAGTAATAGTTAGCCTTAATACAAAGCTCTTCCTTAAAACTAAACTAACGAGATGCTATGTAGAACATCTAAATTAGACATCCGGTGCCAAAACAAATTTGAATCAATTACACGAGTTAACCTTAGACACTGTTTCCTAGACCTCAATATGTATGTACACATCATTATTATGTTCAACTGTCCTAGAAAATATTTTAAAGGTGATTTTAAACTAATTGATTTTATTAATTCATTCATTTGAAAAAAACTATGAATTTATGAGAATGGGAAACCTTAGAATTTGGTAAGAAGTTTACCACATTACATATCGTAAAGGAAATTATTGTAGAAAAATTAACTCTCGGGAGCAGAAGGATAGCGTACTAAATCACTATTTGTACTTATATTATTTTCTAGTAACTGATTCGAAAAAAATACATTCAGCATAGGTACATAATTTTAAAATTAAACCAATCCTTAAAATTATGTTGTCTGACTGTCTGTTAACTACGACAACAACCTTGTGTGCATAACATGTAATGTAATGTAACACATCATCATAACATTTTTTACTACAATAAAGATAAACAGGTAAGGCAAACAGATAGGTACATACTAAATTCCACCTCTATTTGTCATCTATCCGTCGCAACATAACATAATAATAAAGGCACTTAACTATAGTTAATAAATGACCGATAAAAACACGAGCTCGTCTTTCAAAAAGGAGAGGTCGGATAATATTACTTCAAGGTCTGTTGGCGGGCTGACCTCGGCGTATCGGTCGCGGAGGACAGACGGTCGCAAATATTTGCGCGCGTGAGAGGCGCGAGAGGCAGTGCGCACGCGGCAGGGGTCTGCGCGGGGGTGGTGCGGGGAGGGTGACCTTGCCGCGCGTCTGCTGCGCGACCTTGATCTTGAGACGACCGCGGCACCGCCACCGCCCGCCCTCGCACCCACTAACTACACCTATTGCTCTGCCTGCTTCATCATTGCATTACATTACACTACACCCATTGTCACTCACTTTACACACGCAAATACACTGCTCTAACAATTGCACCATAATATTTTATTAGATTTCATATACGGCAACAACACTTGTTAGTGTTAGTAAATGTTAGTAAAGTTACATAATATTTAAGTACCTACGTACCTAAATAATAATTTAAACTACGTATGTCATAAACTTCATAAAATATTTGACATTGCTTTGTTTTGTTTACTACTTCTGATGGTTATATTTTCTTAATGTAAAAAGATTTTCCATTTGAAAACATGTTGTGTGTTTTTATGGTTATATAAAAATGGTGGTTATAAATGTTTTTTTTAGTCACAATATGAATGAAACTATAGTATTTAATCTAGTATAGAGTATTTAATCTAGTCAAATCATAACGTTCATAAATTATGCACAACAAACAGGCAGCCACTGGTCAGACAGCCCTCTCGCCTTTGTAAGATTTGTGCTGTGAATCCCTGACCTCAGACATTTATGCAAAACAAGTGTATTTGTTTTAAATTCGTGTCATATCCCTTTATAATTATGTCTAGGCTATAAATAGATTAAGACAACTATTTGCTTCAAAGTTTCTTTCTAAAAATACACATAAGTTAAGAACAACAATATGGTCAGCAATATCAACACGTGGCTGCTGCAACCTTGCGATAAGCTGTATCCGCTGATAAGGCCCACCACGTCACCTCTGCGCCAGTGCATTTCTCCGCGAGCCCTCCCGCGCCCGCGCCGCACCGCGCGCCGCACTCACAGCACAATGCACCATCAAGGTTACGCGTGCACCCTACACTGCAATAAATTTACACGTGTTATCAACACGCCATAGTCATGTACTTATGTACTATTTTATTGCTTTCATATTTTATTACTTTTGTTTGATTACGTACTACCTAGTATTGAAGGCTACGACCAAATAGATGGTTTTTCATATTACAAGCAATAAACTATGAACATGCAAAAAAATACATCTGTTTATCGCTTAAATAAATTTTCTACGTATGTTTATCTAGTAACAAAAAGGAAAGGTATTCCTAACGAGTACACAATTTCTGGTATATCATTTATAAAGTTGTATTTCATGTGTACATGTAGAAAAATTAACAAGCTAGCATTTCCCCACGATTACACCCGCACAATAATACAACATTATCGTAGTCAATATTTGATAACTGAGCCCATTTAATTATATAAGTTAATCTAGCTTTATGTTTACATAAACCTGGTTTATTATCAAGTTATAAAGTGAATTACTTTAAAATTATAAAATTAAATAAAATAATAAGTATTTTCATTTCATTATAACCCTTTCTAACTCAATTTTCTCAATTAAACACAACCGCACTGAAACGTACAAATTAATTTGCAATTAGCTACGTCTATCTATTCCAATCAATCAGTATTGTTACGAGATAGTACCTAAACTTTTTTAGAAGGACTTGTTATAAAGTAATTAAATATATATAATATATATATATATATTAAGTAAGTATTTTTCTTTCATATTACACAGGATTTGCATAATAAACATGCAGTCGTTTCCAGCATCTTTGTGAGTTGATCTTGCAAGATGTTACGATGTTTTCCGAGAACGTAGGAGTACATTTATCACATGCTCTACATTGTTAAAATGTTAATAATATATAGAATATAGCAAAACATACATCGCTCAACTTAGGTCTTGTACATATTACCGACCTATGAACAGAACATTTGGAGAATGAGTTTGACCTGCATCAATATCGTTAGCGGCGGTCAAGACAGGTAGGTCGAGTAGTCAATTGTGTTTTGTTATGTACTCGTGTTGAATGAATGTGACTCCTGGCGGCTGCAGCGCGGTCGGAACGTCTTGCCGGATGGAGGGTGACATTGCGTGACCGCAGTGTTTTTATACAACACTGTTTGGCGATACGCTGACGCAAATCGTCTGCTACTAGAAGGTCGTTCTTAAATTCACTTATTTACCCCTCATTACAATGACCTGTTTTCATTATGGTAATTGCGTGTTGAATTACGTCGCGTATGGGAGGTTGTAAGGACAATGCAAGTGTCTTGTTCCTTTTTGAGGCTTTGGAGTATTAAGGTAAAGTTTATATTTTCTAAATCATTGATTGACACTATTTATGTAGAGTTATAATACATAAGGTTTTCATTTCTTTAAATTTTCGTCGTTCTATTTTCTACTAAAATACTTGCTTACAAACCACAACATCTACCCTGTAAAATAATGTTGTACTTATTATAACTTTATTGAAATGTACGTTTACACTTTGAATTGTTCATTGTATCTTTGTACTTATAGTAAGCAATAATGCTGGTTGCGTATCGAATAAACTCTCAATAATAAACAAAGATTAATAAATAATATACCTATTATAAATCAAAACAATGCTAACACTCTTAAACATATGTACTCGATTTGTAACAATACATCAACAGTCATTGTAAATGTCATTCAATAAAATAAGTACTCAACTAATTATAACATTTGCTGCCCATAAAGGTACTTAAACAAATTCTTATCATGTCATGCATGTACTTCATATACCTACAAATATGGAATACTGAATGGATTACTGTTCCATCAATAACACTCACAGAGTTGACTCATGGGTAAATAATACTGCGTTTATCGGCCACTTGCGTCAATGCACCACAAACAATCACCTACATACTAGAGACTCACTAATCGAATTAAAAACTACAAAATTGAAAATTAAGATAATTCAAACACAATATATGAAAAGAGATTGTTAATTTATATAATTTTCCCGTTTAACAACATTGAGTCATCATTGCCATAGAATATGTACCGTTGTTCAGGTGACAGTGCTTACATTCGTTGGCACAAACGTATTTTCCTATTTGTTAACATATATACAAGTTATGTGTAACCAGTTCAATGAACTGGAAAAACTTAGTGATACTACCAAAAAAATTATTTTTAGTATATTATGATATGTTATACGTATAAGTATTATGTATATTATCTATGATATTTTTATATTCCCGTATAATTTTTATGTAAGCCTTAATCGTTTCAACTGATGTAAGAACCGCTTAGACACCCAAGTTTTAGATTCTTTGAGACGACTTCGTTCGCGTGGTCTAAATTTCTTAATATCCCTTTCCGGTCAGATCGAGGTGCGCTCATACTACCTATTTTAATCTGTTATTATTTTACTTTAGGTAACTAATTTTAATGTAAAGTAGTCTTTGCTAAATCGTTAGTTAAGTTTATCAATAAATTTGTATTTAATGAGTTGTGGTGTGTGTGTGGTGGTGTATGTACCTAATGCATGTACGTACGTGAAATACGTATGTGAAATTAACGTAAGTAAGTAAGTACTTAATTACTAATACACGATGACCGATTACGTAAAGTGCATTGTCAAACATAACCCAAATAGTGAATAAATACCGTTTTATTACAATCGTAAGACAATGACGATACAGATATGTGTGTTTGTATGAAATCCAATAGATTTGATTTGAACAAATCAATGACAGAACTGCATATCCCCTCGATTTGCAGTTCTGTGGTAAACGAAAATAGTATCAAAATAAGTACCATTGCAAGAATTCCAGATGTAGGTACATAGATTAACGATGAATTTTTAAGTAACACGAACATGTACAAACAAGGAAGTGATGGTGTCCCATAGCAAATTCGCTTAACGGTGATGCATACTGAACCCGACCACAAATAGATCGTTAAGTGAATTAGAAATAGAACGCGTTTGGCAGTGCGATGCAACGTTGTTTTATAATTAGCGATGCACATACGAAGTGGCTTCGAAGGAATTGGGTCGGTGCGAGTGGCGGGGTGAGGGCGGCGAAGGGGGGGGCGTGGAATTCGCGTAACGTTACGTCAGCGGGCGTCGGCCTCACCTCGGTCGATGACCCGCGGCTATCTCTAGCGCGACTACGGCTAGTCGCACGCGCATACCTACGTACGCACACACGTCGTCAACCTATCTGTCTAGATCTACCTTAAAGTTTAACATCAAGCTCTTTTAAATATTTCACTAATAATAAACATTTTAATGACAGCTGTGCTTAACTAGGAGCTAAAGTATGAAAGAATCTGCAGTTAAAACACATATGTATGTAAATACCTATGTAGTACTTGATATAAATAAAAACAAGTTGCAATTCCGAGATGCGTTAATTACTATAAACATTGTGTACTGGCATTAAATCATCGAAGGCGTATGTTTACTGACAATGTCAATATTCAAATAACCGTAATGAATATTCCTATCGTTATTAAGTTAAACCTTTATCGCCTACTACAAGTATGGTATTTTAAACAAGTACTAAATATTGACTAAGGAAGTCCTATCTTACAACTGTACTTAGATTTAAACCAAGTAAAAATTAAGTTACATAGTTAATACATTTATTTACTTATTTATTACAAAATTCTTGTCAACCAAAGTCACCATAAACTGTGAAAACATAAACAAGCTTTTTCTAATATGATATCAGATTATTATACTCGTATATAGATTTTCTCATAATTTCCACGTCAATATATCTTGCGTAATAAAAGTCTATTTATATTGACCTACTATAATTTTCACCCCAAATTTGAATGAACGTAACAAGACTCTTCAGTTGGTAGAGTTCAATAATGTACTTCCTGTATACTGAGGTTCATATTTATTATACCTACATACTCATAAATCTATTTTTCTTTCTTGTTTTAATTTATTTTGAAAAAAGCTTTAATGATGCGGATATTTTTTATTCATATATAGTTTATATACGGGGTGTATTTCCTTAAAAAACAAAGCGGAAGTTCGCTTACTGAGGTGAGACGTTAATAAAATAACTTAACATATAATAACAGGTAATTTTAGTGAAAATACCCTTCGAAATAATGTCAAACATTGCATCACCGTTGTCTATTTTCGTCTATGTACATAAATTAATATTAATATCATAGTGCACGTTATTGGCACATTTAGATCGATGAACATAGTTGCTGTCGATAGAGACCGTCTGGGAAATTCATCTATTCGTTTCACCGATAACAGGCGATACACTAAAAAGATAAAGGTACCAGTTGATATATTAACAACAATTTAATATAATGTTTTGTAAGCGAGTTAAGTTGAACGGTGTCGCCCGCCTAAGCCGAGGTTGTCGACCTCATTCTTACACGGTTCTTCTATATCGCAACGGTTGAACCGCTGAACTGAACTGTAGGTTCATTCATACCTACCTAGATACACAGGTGTGTATGTAACCCGCTATTATTATTGGTATGAACGGGAAATGATACGGTTCATTTAGTTTTAAAGAATATTTAAGAACATTAACCGACTCTATTATTCGTTCAAGTAATATACCGAGAAAACTAGGTAGAAATGTCAATGAACACTTGACACACGTTTAAATATAACAATGATTTGTTGCCACGTCGGAAGTATTAAGAATATACTTCGGTGTTACGAAAATCACGAAATTGGGTTATAGGATGAGTTGTGTTTAGTATTTTTTATCATCTGAGGACTTTTTTGCACAGCTATTGTTTAGCCCTCCAAGTGTGAGTTGGTATTTTATTCTTAGTAGAGACTATTACAGAAACCTTTTTACATTCGCATTTAAAATATATTGCTTTCAAAATTCACGATTTTCATAAAGCTACAATTTTCTTTGTATTTTTTCACAGATCTACATTTTATCGGATGTGAAAGATGTAGTCCTCTCTCGAGGGGGAATAGTAAACTTGCCGACCCAGGAATTAAACCTGGAATTATCTTATATGAATTATCTTATATTGAGAGAGACATTACAGCAATATTTTAGAGCTAGTGCCTAATCATCAAATAATATTTTTTCGTTACATTTTTAGTTAATTTATATATAAAGTAGGATTTTGGCAATGATTTATTTAGGTATTTATAAGAAATGTTAATTTTATATTTTTGAAGCTTTTAAAACTTATAAAACACACTGACTTCAAATTGGCTTACATACTGAGAAGTGTAAATTCATGTGCCATCATTAGAAAATAGTTTTACGAGTAGTATTCATATTCTAAAAGTGTTAAATAAAAGATGAAAGTAGGTCACCGTGATGGTGATCGAGCGCAATTGTTCTTATAAATAGCCTGTTTAAAGCCTTTTTCGTGTAAAGTAATAAAAAAATAATTTTGCAAAACATTTTGAAGGTAATGTTTTAAAATAGAGGGGTAAACTTTTTGTTTTGAAACAACTTTCATTTATTCTTACATTCAATAATAATTAATTAAAGCTTTGTATATTTAATCTAAATATTACACCACATATCTATATGCGTAACCGTCAAAACTAGTCCATATTTTCCTTGACTGATACTACAATTCCCGTGACTGATACTACGAATCTCGTGACTGATGATATGAGTCCTGGGACTGATACTACGAGTCCCGTGACTGATGCTACTGGACCCGTGACTGACCTACATATAGGCACGACTAAAGTACTAACTCTATGCTAAACATACTTAAATCTACACTAAACTAGTCTATATAATGCTTTGGCATCTAAACCGAATATCGGTCGACTGCCGAAGTTCAGTTAAACCGAATGTAAAACTAAAACGGAATTCGGCCAATCCCTATCAGATAATTTAAAAATAAATGACACAGAGATACGAGTACACGACCTATTGTAATGAATGCAACAACAATGAATCATTATTTTAAAAAGTAATATGCGCGGTGTGACCGCGATCTCACCGGGCCCGGCCGGGTGGAAAGCGCTCATATACTCGTATCGAAGGTGAAACATTGCCTTATAAGAGTTATAAGTAAACGAACTTCGCTATCATAATACTTTCGATTGTGTGAACACAATATTGATAATTTGCAGACTTTCAAATTATTAAACATCAATTTTGAAATATTCTCACCAAATATACACATTAATTTGATATTCGAAAACAAATATGCATATTCCCAAAAATGTATTATTGTTATCACCTAATAACTCTATATATCTAATAATAACTCCATTATTTATGTAAAAAGTATTAGTTGTTTATGTAAAATATTCTTTTGAAAGTTTTAAAACTATTAAAACCATAATTAAAACGAAACTTTTACTTTTCCTACAGTTGTATACAATTTTTAAGGAGTTTCTTATCAAGATTTATTTTTAAACAATAATATTCATTACAATTTTTTTTCTCAGTCACTGATCTTCAAAAAACACTAATATAGTATAAGCCCTTTTTCGTTTTTTTTTTTATATAATAATGTATAAATACCTACAAGAATTGCACGCTACAAGTTATTATTCTATTTAAATGCAAGTCTGACGATGTCAATTCAATAAAAACCTGTGAAAGAAATTTGTCTGAATTTTCATTTACCGGAAGCAAAATAACAAACGACTGTAACTAATAGATTAGATTGAAAAAAGTGGTAGAAAGCTAGAGGGGGCGGGAAAGTGGGTCACTTTCATTTTCGTTCATTTCTTTTCGGATGCAACGCGGTGAACATTTGCTGTGCTGCTTAGCACGTATCCATTACCTCCTTTCTTTACACACTTATTAGTGGAACTTGGTTTCGATATGCTCTTATAATTTATTTTTCTCCAATTTATAACACATTTATAAACAACATAAGAAGTTATTTTTAACATTGAAATTATAGTTCTGGAATAAATTATACAGATAGTAATTTTGCACACATTACAGGTTAATATATAATATATGTATATAATCCATGTTTTAATTATTATTTTAGGACATTAGTAACCACACAGGAAAAACTGCCAAATTACAAAGTTTTATGGTAGTTGTACGTGGAAATATATGTTATAACTATCTTTGTAACGTTTTTAAATATTTTACAGATAATTATAATGTAAACAAAGTAGTATACTCTACAATAGAGGACAGTTAAATAGAGTAAGTGCTCGTACTTTAAAGAACTTTCACCAAATGGATTTCATATCGCTTGCCCATGCATAGGGTTGAGAAAAAAAAGGAACACTACGAGCATAAATAATACAGTAATTATTTACTAATTGATTTTTATACATACATATATTATTCTTAATGTATAATATAAATTTACTGTCTCTTAACTATACTCAATTTTGTTTTTCACAAATGCGTATACAAACAAAAAAAGAAAGAAAGTATTGTACATAATTAGTAGAAGTATTTCTAAACTAATTTAAATATTTTACGCTATATCCTGCAAAATATAATATTTAAGTAATTAGAGTGTATTAACATAGATTAGCATTTTATCCATAACACCTCGATTTTATGTGAACCGGATTTTAGGCAACCATTTGACAAGAGAAGACAGCGGCGACAGGTCGTAGTCGAAAGTAACTACTTTCTATGGCACTCTCCGCCGTCACGCTTATCACGCATTTTTATAATACAGGATTTTTCTACTAAATTCACAAACAAGTAACACAATACTTTCTTTTAAAAAGTATACGATTTGTAGGTCAAGGTTACGAGAGTTACAAGTGATTCCTATTAGATAGTTTTACTTGGTTTTGTAAATGTGTAAATAAGTATTAACACCAACATAGTAACAAATAAAATAACCAGTTAGATATTTTTAAATGTTGTCATTTTAATAGCTACTTTCTTGTAATTAATGATCTTTTAGAAATTAAATCATTTATCCATAAAATTATCGTGGCATCAAGTTGATTAAACATTTTATTGATCGAATGACTGCTGCATTATAGATTATGAAGTACATAAATATTAATGAATTTATCACTTTCATTAATTAAATCCTAGATGTTAGCTTATTAAATAAACACATTTTTCCATTAAAGATTGAAAGGCGACATAACGACATGTTCAGTTCTTAATAAAGGTAAGTAAACAAACTGTAGCTGGAGAACCTTAAATCGTAACCTAGCTTTCTATGGACAGTGGTCGGGTCAAATCGAGCAGAGAGATAGCGAAGTGGAAAAGGTGAAACTTAGCGGAGCGAGAAATCGGCGGGATGCGATGTTTATTGTAACGAGGCGGGTATCGGGCGCGCGCGCAAGAGAAACTGAAAGTAATGGCGCCGCATTCAACCCACTTTCACTGCTCTGGTGCGCAGGCGCCCGCGCGCCCGCCGCGCTACACCACTCGCGCCCTACAACCGACTGCGCTGGGAAAGCCTACAACAAGCTCGCGCTCCTATCGAGTTGCATTGCGTGAGCGCATGACACGTTTTCTTAAATGCCTAAATAATTAATTGGCATCTGAACGCTTGCGTGATTGTCAGTGATCATTTCTTGGATCCAAATATTAATAGCCTCATTGTATTGTAAACATATAGGTGTAATATACGTAGGTACGTGCACGTTATAAACTTATTATACGCTTTGTGAAAATAGGTTATTAACTGTTAAGCTTTCTGTTTGGTCATTTAATTTTATGAAAAATCTGTTTTCTGCATGACCCAGAAAATGTATTTACTAACAAATCTGTTTAATTAAAAATAACTTAAATATCGTGAGTGTTTTGTTTTAATAAAAATATTTTAAAAAATTATTCAAATAAATAATTTTAGAATGACTACCGTACTTGAATAGAAAAATTAAATTAAGAATATACATATAAAGCACAGATAAATAATGCTCGAATAACATGGAAACAAACACAAAACAGTAAACGTTTGGTATCAAATCTCAAGTTACGAGTAGCAGGTTGAGTCGACTAGATGTGAAGTAGATTTATTGTTTCCAATACTTTATTTGATGTGTTATATTTATGGCGACATTAATGGCTGATGAATATGGATCTGTAACTTAACTTCGAAAGTAAGTTAGAAAGTTCTTCATTACAAGTGACAGTGAAAACTTTATCAATAGTTCAGAGATGAAAGTCAGACAGAAAATGCAAACTTGATTCCTGCAATTTGTTTAATTACATAGTAGTTTCTGCGGTATTTACATTGAATTGAAAAGTAAAGTGAGGCAAAGTATAGGCTTGTAAGATCTTCTGCAAACTAGTCGAGGGATTCGACTTATAGGTACGTGTAAATATCCCGTAAAAAGATATTTATGATCTTCTACAGGGTAAAGACCTAGCTCTGATGACTTAACGATTTATATTTTATTCTTTACCTACTTTCCAATGATCGATTAATTCCATATCTTTATCAAACGGTTTTAAGTGCATTAATTCTTATCCCTTTGAATTTCGTTATTTATTTGAAATAGTAATAAATTATAACTTACATAGAAAATAAAATAATTAAAGTAACATTTATGAAAACATATACTCTGTGTTAAATCTATGTAAAACAATATCAGTTTACCAGTTTGGCGTCATTGCTTTACAAACATCTAAACGTCTCTAATAGTTCAAATACTTTTGATCTCTTTATAAAATATTTATAATTCATCTTAAATATTGAAATTCGACTGATAATAATTGAAATTAAATTGTTTTTGGGATTCTTATGACAAAGAGTTCGGGCGCTTAATTTTAATATAGAGATCTTAAATGTGTGTTTTAAAAAATATATTAAATTAGACATCACAAATTTCATTTTCTCATAATATATATAATTAAATATCATTTTCAAACGGACTGAATTTATTAAAATTTCTTCTTAAAAGAAAGAACAGTTTAAATAAGTCTATATCTTTACTAGTTCTTATATTTTAGTTGAATATATACTTTAAAACAGTTTGAAATCCATAAATAATCCGCCTACGGGTATGTACTAGAAAACATTTAGCTTGAAATGGCCATCATTGTTCAAAGTTTCGAAAATACTTCTCTCTAAGTTCAGTGACCGGAAACACTGATTCCGTTGAAAAAAAGACATCAACGCGCTCCGGATTTTGCGTTGAACCGCGCACCGCTCAGCGCAGACCACTGGCCCGAATCAACGTTTAATGGTCTTCTTTTTACAATTTCAGCGTTTAATTTTATCTAACTTACTCTAATTTATAATCCCTAATTATTTACTCATTACTGAATTTGTATTTGGAAGTTGTTTTGTAAATTTATTGTATTTAACTAAGTCACATAACAGTTACTCAATTTGCATTTTAATTAAACAAAACCAAAAATAAACAATAGATGTTAGACCTTATTTACTTAAACTTTAAATTGTATAATATGTATAGCCCATACATGATTATATACAAATTAAAACATCACATATGAAATATGGAATAGCAGTTTGAATTCTGTTGAATTATTGAAGTTACCTAGTTCGTTGAACTTTATTCCAGTTTTTAAACAAAGGCATTGGATTAGTTGTTCTTTTGTTATATCAAATGTTTTAAGTTTCCGAGATTTAAATTTGAATATACATTATAATATACGTAAAACTTATTTGCACTTACTGAAGATAAATATGTATGTGTTAAAATATTATTCATACTGTAACGAGGTTAATTACGGATATTTATAATATAAAACGTTTGAAACACCGCTTATTTTACTGTTTTATAAATTAGCCTTGGTTGTAACAGGAATCGAAATAAGTGCCCAGAGAGAAATGTTTGCTGTCAGGCTGTTTGTGTAAAATGTGCACATGTCCGCCGCCACCCTCAAACCCTCAATACAAGAGAGTTTTTATTGAGGGGTTGTAAAAGAAGCATTTATTATTATTATCATTTATTAATTAAAGTAGCTAACATTAAAGATGATTAATGTCCAATGAGATAAATAAGTCATGAATGACTAGACTTGTTAATTTAACATACCTATAAAAAAATGTGCTTTAGAAACAGTGTGGTAGGCCTATCAATGTGTCTGACTATGCTCTCTTATTCCATCTATTAATAATCCACAAAAGTTGAAAAAACTATAAAACAATAGTGTCAAAATTATCAAACTATTTAGAATCCACGTTATTTAACGTTTAACTATGTAACACAAAACGATTATATTTACAAACAAACATAGTTAGCGGATATTTACATTGTCATTTTGTTGGCAAACAAACAAATAAACGTTTGTATAAAAATAAGTTGGGAAAGGTCTGCGAACATTACATATTTGTACAGTTCAATTTATTACATAAGTTCATATATTTCTAACATTGTTACTATTTTATTAAACTATGAATACTTTCAAACATTTACCATGACACATACAAACATTGAAATATAGTTACCGTTACTACAAAATACGGTTTGTTTGTAACATTATAATTTGCTACATCATAGTTACTCATCATGTTTTAAAACTTAAAAAAGATGTGTTATAAAATGTTGAAAAATTATGTAGTAAGAAGTTACAGCTATAAAATGCCATAGTTTGTAATGAATGGTGTAAGATGTAGAATAAGCGGTGGAGCAGAAGCGAAGCGCAGGCGGCGAGCGGCGACGCGAGCGTGAGCGGTAGCGTGCGGCGCGTGTCGGTGAACCCTGCCGAGTCAAGGGCCTCGGTCGACGACCGCCCGCGGCCCGGGTTTCGCCACAATACACACATAAAACGGTCACAACACTTTACTAGTTCCTCGCTCGCTCTTTATAAACAATATTATTTTTAACTGTATTAGGCATTGTGTTACACACGACATTGTGCCCGTGATTGCTACGGATATCTGCCAAATGACACCCATTAAATAAATCTCAGGTACTAAGTGTGATTTGGCAAATAAGCAATGATCTTTTAGGGGAATGGCATGACTTAAGTTAATTTATTGTAATTCTGAGGTAGCGGGTTGAAATTCGGAAGATTACCTATTAGTATTAATGGTGTAGGGTAACTATAAAAATGAGAATAGGTATACTAAGTACCTACCTAAATCTTTATTGTTTCTCTTGTTGAGGATAGGTCGTCTAGGCTAGGAAATGGCTATTCGGCAATGATGTTTGCATTATCGTAAATTAGGTAAACCTATTAATTTTCCTTTGTCATCATGACTGAATACACACTGTGTCCAAAATAGAAAATAGAGTTTACCAGCCACGTTATGAATTGATTGAAATATCAATTCCGGAATAAAATATTTGTTGACTAAAGAAACATGTAAATTATAAACCGTGTAACAGACTCACTGGCCCTGCAGGATAAATGGTCTATTTAATCAACTAAGTATGTACTTTTAAATAAGTAAATTAAAATACCTAGGTCCATTTTATTTACACAAATGAAAGTATTAATATAACTTGTCTAAAACATTACGAAGTTCGGGATTCTTTCAAAATGTTACTTAGAAATAAAAAAAATCACAAAATAAAATCTTGTAACGGTATATAAACAAATATAACATAGGTATACGCAGATATTATTTCAGTATGTATATCATAGTTATACAAAAACTAATTAGTTCCTAACCTTTTCCTAACATTTCGAGTTTAACACGTATCAATCAGACTGGAAGTGAGCATAGAGCATGCTTTGATGCGAATAATTGTAAAGATCTTAGACAGGTGTCTAGATCTATCAGTAAACTACGATCACGATAATATATTTGTTGTTTACAATATAAAACCCACACGCAATGATTGTATCAGCGTGAATAGTAAATGTTCATTGAGCAAGTTGCAGTAGAGGTGGTTAATCGGTCAAATAATGTAGCGTGCAATCCGAGTGGGCCGGCGGAGTGCCACGGCCGGTCGTCGAACCAAATACTATATTACGACATTACTCTATAAAAAATAACAACTTAGTGGCATTGTTCCCGTTTTTTTATAACTATAAAACGTTACTGTATTTAAAACAGATTCAAACTCATAAATATTTTATTACTATGGATTATTTGGTAACATAAATACGGAGTTAACATACATATGTATGTTTTGGTAATATTGTCAAATACTAGTAGCTTGCTACCTGTTTCGGTCACTCGGGACACGATTATATTGAGATCTAAAAGTAACATCAATATATTATTTTGGATATCATATTATTTTGTCCGTTCCAAATACATCTAAAAACCCGTGTAGTACTTTAGCTGTACACTATCAAATAGACAAAGTTACTATTAGTTACATTTTCGAGATTATTACATAGATAGAAGAGTATTTTAGTAAGTATATACTTTCACGCACAAATATTACATTACCCTACTATGTAGTAACCTAAATACATCCCATCCACTTACTGTTTTGGCTTTTATCGAATCAAGTACTGAGAGGGGGAATATGAGGATGGCAATCTTGTTATTGCTGCGATCTAGATTTCCAAATCAAAATTACTGAATCAACTTAACGTTACCATGCGGGCCTATTTGAATCCATTAATAATATTTTCTTTTAGTTTTGAATAAATCTTTTGAATAAGTATTGTTTCAATGATCAGTCACGCCATCTCCATCTTATCTTATCGGTATTAAAATTAGAAAAATAATGCTATTTTAATTTCAATTTAACCTAAAATAAACATTTTCTTAATCTTAATTAAGACACACCCGTCATAGATTTCGTCACTGGGCTATTTATTCCTCTTTGAATGTTTATACTGAAATATACCTGGAACACTTGACGAAATTATAATTACTCTCGCCGTGGACATATTGGATGGCAATCTCTCACGGACTTTATTGTTATGTAGTGACAGTGATACGTCTGGATGGTATTTGTAAACCGATCGACGTCACCCTTGGGCTATTTGGGGCGAATTTACGTGGATTTGTGATTGCAGGAGGAGTTAATCGAGGTTTACCTGCTCGGCAACTGTTGATGGAGCTTTGTGTGTTGCAGCGGTGGCCGTGAACGTGGTCGCTCACCCTCCCGTCGAACATTAAAATTGACAGTTTATTGAGCGGGGGCGGCGCGCGGGACGACCGCAAGATATGTGAAGCGTCTCCGCAAAGGACAATCCATCCGCGACTGAATGGCTCTCGTCAACAGTTAAATGAATTAACAATTGAAATGTAATTCGGGTCAGACGAATCATCTCGTGTATTTTGAATCTGAGTTCAAGCTTTCTTAAAACATCCAAGGTGCACGATAACTATTTTAGAACAAGTTTTTAATGGTGTTCATATTTTTATTTATTTTTATTTACGCGAACACTGCATTTGAAATAAATAAAGGATTTTTATCACGTTTTTAATTTTGTTTTTCTTAATCAAGTCAATGTTATACGTTTATAATTTAGATAAATTAAAGCTTAGTTGGGTGAGACCAATACCACCCAACTAATAAATAAGTACAATGTTCTAAGAACAAACATGAATAGAAAAGTTGATCTACGAGCATCTGGGGGCACGGCAGTGCCCCCCGCCAAGTCGAGCGCGAAGCAAACACTGCCGTACCATCCTTTACAGGAACCCTTTCGCCGCATTTTCAGGCCCCTATTTGACAACCTCTGGATAAGCCCAGAACGCTGAAATTTTCGTCATCCAGTAAGCTATACAATCACATACTTAAAATAAAATTTCAAGTCTGTAGGTCATTTAGTTCCGAAGTTAAGCGAAAGCAAAGTTTCGCATTTTAGACAGACACTCACTCACTCACTCACTCACTCACTCATGATCATCAAAATAGAACTAGTACTTCCCATAAACCTAGGGAGCTGAAATTTGGTACAGAGTTAGGGTTTAATGGCCACATAAAGGGAAAACTATAAAAACTAGGATAATCGAACGGGAACGGGAATTATACGGGAACGGGAGTGGGAATTGTAACTCTCTTGAGTTACAATTCCCACTCAGTTCAGCCGTTCTTACGGCTGAACTGATTTGGCTGAAAATTGGTGAGGACGTAGCTTAGAACCAGGAAAAGGACATAGGATACCTGTGATCCCGAAATTCCCACGGGATTGGGATCGGGAATTTTAAAATCAAGAACGGCTGAATTGATTTGGCTGAAAATTGGTGGGGAGGTAGCTTAAAACTATTAGAAGAACATAGAATACTTTTAATCCCGAAATTCCCACGGGAATGGGAACGGGAATTTATAACTCAAGAACGACTGAACTGATTTGGCTGAAAATTGGTGAAGAGGTAGCTTAAAACCAGGAAAAGAACATAGAATACTTTTAATCCCGAAATTCCCACGGGATTGGGAACGGGAATTTATAACTCAAGAACGGCTGAATTGATTTGGCTGAAAATTGGTGGAGAGGTAGCTTAGAACCAGGAGAAGCACATAGAATACTTTTCATCCCGAAATTCCCACGGAAACGCGAACGGGAACTACGCGGTTGAAACCGCGGGGCGTTTAATAATAAAATACTACTCCTAAAAAGAAAAAAAATGTGTCAAATAAGAGAATCTAATAAAATAAATCAATATAAACACGTTTCAACAAAAATAAATGAAATCCCACCAAAAACATTCTGTAAAAAACTAGCCAAGTCTCGATGGAGCTGCTTGTTTATCTCTAAAAAGTAATGCAATCTAGACAAACTCGTGCCAAGTCTAAGGTTCCTTACTGCGATTTCTTTATTATTATAGTTAATGTTGTGTGACTTGGCCGTTGAACATTGTTTAAAACGTTAGTAGTGGGTACAAGTCAATTTTGTTTACACGTAATGTTATTACATTATTAAAATACGCAGCTTCATCAAGCCTACAATTGACTGGATATTGAATCAACGTTTTTCAAGTGGTAATTTTCTATCGTCAATGGGTAGCGGTTCTGGCGACAGATTGGTGCAATGGTGTCATGGAGCACCTAGTTTTGTACCTTTGTATACATGTGTACCCTTCAACGGCCAGGTCACACAACATTAACTATAATAATAAAGAAATCGCAGTAAGGAACCTTAGACTTGGCACGAGTTTGTCTAGATTGCATTACTTTTTAGAGATAAACAAGCAGCTCCATCGAGACTTGGCTAGTTTTTTACAGAATGTTTTTGGTGGGATTCTATTCTTACGCTGCACGCTGTGATAAAGTCTATAAGATATGGATAAGAACTTTGTCATTTATTTATGAAGAGCACATTCAGAATGGTCTCTCTATTTAAGTTACAAAAAATGGGAATTATATGGTATAGGTAGGTAATATCAGGATCATACAAATCGGACTGACGTAGTCCAAAAAATGGAGTAAAAATAAAAAAATATAATAATGTAAAAAAGGTCTACAATCAGCGTTTTTCTATAAAGTTTATTTGATCCTTATCGATTCATATTAATATGATACGCGAAATAGGTATAATATAGGTACTTACCTAAATGTAATATTTCTTTCTTTGTCATAAAATTCACCTAAAATATCATTAATTATAATGATAAGAACTTTGTCATTTATTAGGATTAATATTCTTGTTTATATTAGGATATTAAAGACTAGGATATTAATAATCCTAGTCTATAATATTGCACAACCGGCCACTCTCATTGACATTCGAACTCACGACATTAGAACCACGCTTACCTAAAGCGGTGATTTCAAACCTGGACCATGTTAAATAACAAACAAGTACCCCTCGAAACATTAATCGTACCCAGGATCTCCGGCGGGCAAGCAGGTGCACGTGCCATTAGACCACTGAAGTTTTAAATATATTCGTGGCATAAATAACTAAGCAAACGTGCTTTATCAAATATTGTTTGAAATTTAAACACTTCATTAAAAAATCGTGATAAAATCAACTAACATACTCTGCTCATCTTATCACAACGTTTAGATAACAGGAATAGATATCCCCAAATAAGGAAAATATAAGTTATTTTTCCCGGAATTTTCATTTACATAATAGGTACTCTTACCATTAAAAGAGGCATCAACGCGTTCCGGGCACAGCTAGTTATAAATAAACGAGTTTACGTCATACCTACACAAGGGTATATAAGTACAGTAGGTAGGTAAATCAAAAAAGAATTTGAAGCAATCAATGGAAGATGGTGTGAGAAGGTGGTAAAAACCTTGAAGGAGGCTTACCAGCCACCTCGGGGGAATATCATATACATACTTACATTTTATCCTAGTCCCGGTCCCAGTTACGTAGGTTTATTTGAACTTGAGAAGGTTAAATAAACCAATACCGATTATAAGTAACTAAATACGTACTTAGGTAGATCGAAGAAAATTGTTTTACACAACCGGATATTTTCAAACTTTAACGTAATTTTGGTATTATAACGGGTGATTTTTTAAGAGCTTGAGAACTTTTTTAAACAATAAAACGCATAAAATTTGCAAAATCTCATCGGTTCTTTATTTTAAACGTTAGATTGGTACATGACATTTACTTTTTGAAGATAATTTCATTTAAATGTTGACCGCGGCTGCGTCTTAGGTGGTCCATTCGGAAAGTCCAATTTTGGGCAACTTTTTCGAGCATTTCGGCCGGAATAGCCCGAATTTCTTCGGAAATGTTGTCTTCCAAAGCTGGAATAGTTACTGGCTTATTTCTGTAGACTTTAGACTTGACGTAGCCCCACAAAAAATAGTCTAAAGGCGTCAAATCGCATGATCTTGGTGGCCAACTTACCGGTCCATTTCTTGAGATGAATTGTTCTCCGAAGTTTTCCCTCAAAATGGCCATAGAATCGCGAGCTGTGTGGCATGTAGCGCCATCTTGTTGAAACCACATGTCAACCAAGTTCAGTTCTTCCATTTTTGGCAACAAAAAGTTTGTTAGCATCGAACGATAGCGATCGCCATTCACTGTAACGTTGCGTCCAACAGCATCTTTGAAAAAATACGGTCCAATGATTCCACCAGCGTACAAACCACACCAAACAGTGCATTTTTCGGGATGCATGGGCAGTTCTTGAACGGCTTCTGGTTGCTCTTCACTCCAAATGCGGCAATTTTGCTTATTTACGTAGCCATTCAACCAGAAATGAGCCTCATCGCTGAACAAAATTTGTCGATAAAAAAGCGGATTTTCTGCCAACTTTTCTAGGGCCCATTCACTGAAAATTCGACGTTGTGGCAGATCGTTCGGCTTCAGTTCTTGCAGGAGCTGTATTTTATACGGTTTTACACCAAGATCTTTGCGTAAAATCTTCCATGTGGTCGAATAACACAAACCCAATTGCTGCGAACGGCGACGAATAGACATTTCACGGTCTTCAGCAACACTCTCAGAAACAGACGCAATATTCTCTTCTGTACGCACTGTACGCATTCGTGTGGTTGGTTTAATGTCCAATAAAGTAAACTGAGTGCGAAACTTGGTCACAATCGCATTAATTGTTTGCTCACTTGGTCGATTATGTAGACCATAAATCGGGCGTAAAGCGCGAAACACATTTCGAACCGAACACTGATTTTGGTAATAAAATTCAATGATTTGCAAGCGTTGCTCGTTAGTAAGTCTATTCATGATGAAATGTCAAAGCATACTGAGCAAATAATAATGCATGAAAATCATAACCTCAAAAAATCTGAGCAAATACTAATGCATGAAAATCCTAACCTCAAAAAAATCACCCATTATAACTAGCTGTGTCCCGCGGATGCCTAACGTCATAATAACTACCTTTAACTTTGAGCCTCAGTGCAGTTCAGTGGTTTGAGCTATAGACATGTTGATAGATCAGTCAGCCAATAAGTAAAGGTTGCTTTGTATGGTTGAGACTAGCTGTACTCCGCTGCTTCATCCGCGTTGACCTACACGTACCTATACACCTTCCTGTTCTTTCTATTGGCGATAACATTACTTAAATTTCATTGCATTAAAATTCGTAACCTAAAATATCTAATCGTACATAGTGACGGACAAAATAACAACTTTTATAGTATGTAGACAAACAAAATACCTATAAGTAAGTAGGTAGGTATACTTATATTGTTTTGTTTTTCCCTTTAAAAACATAACTTTCTTATAGGTATCTTCTAACGCAATACCTAGGTATATTAAAAAGTTTCAAAGTGTACAAAGTGCTTTAGTGAGTCGGGAAACCAGATCCATAATGGAAGATTACTGAATAGGGAGGCAGGCAGTAGATACATGTGGCGTGGACGAGTGGAATGGAACCTGTGACCTTGCGAGGGCGAGGTCACAGCGCCCCTCGCGCCTCCCTCGCGCGCCTCCTCCGCACCCTGCAGCCTCCTACCTGTGCCTCTGCCAACGTCATTCCATCCATACCTTCCTGCCTCCAACCGACTACTATGTTCCTAATGCCTAACCAATAACTACGTACAATAACGACTAAACTCAATCAACATGTTACAAATATTTTTTACAATCTGCAAGCTTTTTTACAAACAATAAATTTATTTTCTATAAGTAATAGGTAAGTATGTACAATTGTACAGTATCTATGAAAATTTTCCTCCCTACTTAGAAATATCAAGTTGGTATATCTATCTGCCAACATTAAAGATATCAAGGTTTATACGATAATATTAACATCAACGCATGTGCAACTGTCGAAAACATGTCAGGACTCAGGAGGACTTTAATATATCGATAGCTATGTTTATGGCGAAGAGGGAATAATCGAGAAGTGTATGAACGACATACGGCGCAATAAGTAGTGTATGTGTGTATTGTGTGGTGTGTGCGGGGCACGGGCGGTCGACTCGGGAGCGATGACGGCGTGCGCGGCCTTGGCCGTGATCGCGCTCGATATAGCCGGCCGCCCGCCGCCCGCCGCCCGGTCGGGCGCGCGCCTCACACCACCACCCTCTGCCTCCAGCCCACACCACCCACCAATCCCTCTATCTACTCCAGATATTTCCGACCTTATTCACCTATGTACCATTACATATAACTAATGTTGCCTACAAGTTGAGATTCCAAGAAATTTGTGTTACACTTCATGTAAAACTATTATCTTATATTACGTCATACACCTGTTACAATATAGGTACTATTTTGGAATAAGATAATTAGAAATATTCGATTATCACAGCAAACAGGTTACAATATTGCACTAGTTATCTTAACTGTGATGAAATTATTTAAAGTATGTATTTTTATCGCATTGTACAATGGTAGACCATAGATCGTGCAAAATCCTACTAATCCTACTAATATTATAAAGGCGAAAGTTTGTATGTATGGATGTTTGTTACTCTTTCACGCAAAAACTACTGAATGGATTTTAATGAAACTTTACAATAATCTTGCTTATACATCAGAATAACACATAGGATACTTTTTATCCCAAAATTCCTACGGGAACGGGAACTACGCGGGTGAAGCCGCGGGGCGCTGCTAGTATGACTATAATAATAAAAACATAAGTACCTACATATTCTGACTGAATAGGTAACTCTTGACAACATCGGCCTCAGTATGATTAAAATTATCAGGGTGACTTCACGAGTCCTTCATTTAACATTGTATTTCCACATAATATAAAACGAGTGAGTTGTATTAAAAAAATCATTGTGACACTGAGACTTATGAGTTTGTTCGCCGACATTTAGTAGGCAGACAACGTAGTTAGAACGAATCAGAATTAGACTCCAAGGCCGCAGCCCAAAGGAATATCATTTTATATGTATTTGTCCCTGAACTCTGCCGGCGAATGACGCACGTGGACTCAAATATCACCCTGACCTTACTCGTAAAAATAATCTTTTTAATTCCGACTAATGGGTCTGCTTTCTACATTATTACAATTGCCAAAGGTCAACAAATTATTTCCCGGCTTCTTAATCATATTAAGGTTTATCCAATCGCTAAGTGTTATTAATTAGACGACATGTAATGCTTAGAGGAGCACTTAATATAATGAAATAAAGAACACTTAATATATGTACGTATAAACAATCATTTATTGAATGTTCCTTCTTATTTTAGTTAATCTTATACATAAACATTTATTTAATGCATTGAATGTATATAAATATTATGTCTATTTGACTTTCTTTCCTTTTTTCTTGGGCGTCTTATTATTTTGCTTTGCCCTTTTATTATTGTGCTGGGCTTTCTTGCCGCGGCCCTTGGTTTTTTCTTTAGCTTTTTGCGCTCGCAAGTCTTTCTTCATCCGAGGATCAACAACCTTGTAGTGGCCCTTGACGCCGGTCGGCCGTTTCATTCTCTTCGCAGTCGTGTGTTTTTTGGCGACAACATACGTCACTTTCTTTTTACCATCCGTCTGCGCCTTTTTGTACAATTGTCTGACTTGTTGTGCTTTCTCTCGCTCAGACATGTCCGCGTTCTCCATAACTGCTTCAACCTTCTTCTTGGCGCGTTCCATTTTTTTGATCATGCGCTTCTTCTTTCTGGCTTTAGCTTCAACCACTTTTTTAATTGGACGCGCATTTATATCTTGTAGCCGATTCTTGTATTCTTCTGTATATTTCTGCAAAATTATATTATAATTAACATATTATCTACTTATACCTGTAAATACAGATATTCATTTTTTTTCTGAAATTCTTCCTCCATCTTTGATATGTATTGATAGGAAAATGTGAATATGCTTAAATTTATTTAGTTAATGGCTCGTACAAAAATAATAATTTACAAATATATTACCTCGGGAACAACAATAGGTTTTCTCATATGTTTCTTCTCGTCCTCCGCGAACCAATCGGGTAGGTGCGTGTCGTTGAACGCGTACCGATTGTACGAGTCGTCGATCAAGTCCCGTTTGAACTTCTTCGATGTCGCTATCATTGTACCCAAGGCTAGTGTTTCAGCATCCATCTTGAGGGATTTCTTCAATTTTCTTAATTCTATAGAAGTTTATGAAATATATTTTGAACAAAACCAATTTCCGAAAATCCGTCTTTTAAATATGCTATACTTTTTATATTAGTGTGTATTATTTTGGTATGTATGTTAATATTTTAAATTAATGGCCAGATAAGAAGAGCACTTGCACGATTTTTTTTTCATTGAAGCGTGATATTTTATTAAAACACACCCACTGAGTTTTTTTACGAGTATTAATAGTGTGTTTATCCTTACCAGGATCCTGTGAAACCACTTCAAAGTCGTCCTTCTTGCCGGTCTTAGCGCCCGCCGCGGCGGCCGGCGCCACGTTTTCCTCCACGTCGTAATCACTGTCCGAAGTGTCGTCATCTGAACTTTCGTCGTCAGAATGTTTCCTTTTTACACCCATCCCTACGCCTTCTTCATTGTCATCTATCACTTTTTTACCTAAAATTAGTTTAAATGTTACACTATACTTAACTGTTCTTATAACAGAGATTCTTTGCTATGCAGTGGGATATAACAGATCGACACTGAAACTATACTTATATAAAGATCAAAACTAACTTCACTATTATATTGTTAACCATTGTTTACACTAGCTGTATGATTTTGTTCGGTCATTTAAAAATAGTGGTGTATCTATACTTTCTTATTACAGAAAAAATCTTAAGTGAATTTAATATGAACCTACCTTTTTCTTTATACGTCTCAGCCAGTTTATCCAAATCAACACCTTCATCATCATCCTCATCTATTTCCTTGAAGCAGTCCTTTTGGAACCAGAGTTCTGCTTTCATAGACCTCTTTGATACAGGGTCCGTGTTGTCAAGGTCAGTTAGAAGTGGGTTGTTCTTGGGTATTGATGGAGTCTTCTTTATTTTACTGTTCTTTAATGTGTTCAGCTGCGTGATTTTGTCAATCTTTTTTGTTTCATTATCTGAATCTGAGAAAGCTGAAAAAATATCCAATAATGTTATCCAATATTCAATTCTATATTCCGCTTCAGATTATGGGAAGCCCGAAGTGATCAATTCGTTACAGGAACAAAAAAGTCCACTTCAAGCAAAATGAACATCACAGCAATCACTGTCATCAGCTCTTATATGTCCCCACCGATGAGCTCGAGCCTACACTTAGGGCGATTATATATTTGTATAACTATAATTACATTATATTCATCATATAAAATCACATTAGATAACATACCTAATGACTCCTTGTCTTTCTCTGTATCTGAATCTGACTCCATTTCCAATTCACTGTCAGAGTCTTTGTAGTACAGTCCAGAGGAGTCGAGTTTCGACTTTTCCACGTCATACTTCATGAATTTGGGTTTGACTTTCAATTCGTCATCTGAATCGTCACTTGGCTCTGCTACTATATCAGGTTGTTGGTCGACTATCCGCGACAATTCCTGTACGTATAATAAAAATAAAATTTGTTCATGCATAAGAGAAATCATATTTTACAATAAAACTGTGGACTTCTTGACAAGCAAGATATTAAAAAATATTGCAATTGCCTTTGACTGACAGACAACGCACAGCCGAAACTACTGGTTGTAGAGAGCTGAAATTTGGCACGTGTGTTTGTTGGGGGGAGTAGGCTTTTGAAAACTACCCCTAGGGGGAGAAAGGAGGGGAATACCCAAATTCTGCCGGAAGTCATTATTCCGATCGGGCGGAGGGAGTCGCGGGCAAAAGCTAGTCAATTATAAAATAAAACTTACATCAGCATTCTTAATATCAGTGAGTCGGAACATGTCGTGGCTCTCCAGGATTGGTCCGTCATCACCTTTGAGCACCATTTTAAGATTCATTTTCTCTGCCAACTTCTGTCTTTGCTTGTTCAATTGTTTCCTTTTACGTTTCAATGAGCGACGCTCCTCATCCTAAGTTATAAATGTTAAAATAATGTTTTAAGATAAAAAATACACAAAAAACCAAATTGTGTTGTAAATACGAATATTTTTATGTAACGAAAGTATTTTAATCTGCCATAAATATGCTATTTATGACACTTTTAAAAAAAGAGCAAAACCTCTTCTTCGTCTTTGAATTAAGATATAAGGCAATCAAAAGTCTTTACAATTACAATGAATATGTTTCAAAATATTTTAAACATTAACAAATGTTATTAAAGGTACCTGAATACCTTCATAAAACACTAATTAATAAATATATCACCTGTAACTCAGCCACTTGTGCATCAACATCTTCTTCATCATCAGCTTTGTCCCCATCCTCGTCTTCATCATCATCACCCGCAACTGGCTGTTCTTCTACTACATCCTTTTTCTATGGACAAGAAAATCAATCATTTTTTTTTATTTTTTGCCTATGTGTGAATTAATTTGCTGTAAAACTTGTTGATTAATTGACATAAAATTCAAACAAGAATCTATATTTAAAACTGCATTTCAAATGCCAAACAGAAACAATATACAATAATGAGTGCATACAATAATTTGACTTTTAACTAAGGTTTAATATGTATTGCAGTATGCACAATGAGAGACCTCATCTTACAAGTTTGTAATACAAAATAAATTGTAGCATGTTACCTGAATACTGCATTTAACATTACCTGTTGCGAAGCTTTCCATTCCTTAAGCTGCTTCAACCAGTTCAAAATGGACTTCAAATCCTTTCTGCCAAGCACCTTAATGTCCTTAATGCATTCTATTATTTCTCTGGTTGTCTTAGGATGAGTTTCCACATCTTTAACATCAATCACAATCTGCAAATGAATATGAAGTTACATTTACCTAATAGCCGGCAAAAAAATAATAATAACTGTATGAGTCATAGAGGATTTCTTGTAGTTGTAACACTTTAGTAAACCTTGTGTAACATTCCAGATTCAGAAAGTTACAGCCTGGATATTCCTTCCAGAAATTCAAGTCAACATAATACAGAAAATACTGCAGAGCACCTCTGGTAGTATAATAATACTGGCACAATAAAAGACTAATAATCCCATTACTGTTAATTACCTGAGAACATCCCTGCAGTAAATCTATATGATCACTGTCTTCCTTCAGGAACTCGGAAACCATTACTTTATGGTGAGTAGTGTAATCATTCTCTTGGTAACCCTCAGCCTTAGCTTTCTTTTGTTTCTCAGGATGCAACAAGTTAATGTGCTGTTTCTTTACAATGTCCAAATCTTCAAACACATGCTTAGGGTCCAAGAATTTAGGATCAATTGTGTCCGGAGCTATGTATCCTTGACATACCACAAAAATTTCAGAAGATTCATTACGGGAAGCTTGAGGCTTAGTAGCATGTACTTTCTTAAAGAACTGCTTCAAAACCCAGAGCAGTGCATGGTAATCTTTAGACCTGAACACTTTAGTGACAAACCATCCGCCATCTCGAAGAAAGTTTGTGGCCAACTTCAAAGCACTGAGAGTAAGACAAGCTTGCTGGTAGGCGTCATGAATCCAGTTCAACCCGACATTCGGTGCTCCATCATGTAGTACCACGTCAGCTTTCCATGTTTTGATTTCCTTTTTGATAGCCGTTTTACACTTCTCAGTTGTGATATCTTCTGTCAGGCCAATACATCCAGGAACCGGTTTTATTGGGAACAAATCCACTCCAATAACTATACTGGATAATGGCATGTTTTGGTGGGCCACCTGCATCCAACCACCAGGTGCAGCACATAAATCTATACATACTCGCGATTTTTGTAGGAACCCAAACTTTCTATTTAGTTGTATAAGCTTGAACGCAGCTCTCGAACGAAAGCCTGGAAGTTAATTAAATAAAAATCACACATCTGTTATTTTGAAAATAAAACACACACTTGTTATTACTATCAAAAAGTTACCTGTTTCTTTAGCAAGTTGGTAATATTTATCTTTCCGCTGTTTTCCTACTTTAGTTTTCTTTCCCATTTTGTAATAAAATCAGTATCTTTAACTCATTAGAATTAATTTAACAAATCAACATTTTATTTTAGGTTGTATTTTTTGAGGTTAGAATTTATATGCATCTGACAGCAAGCAACCATGCTTAGATCAGTCACCTGTGATTAGTTGTCATTGTCAACTGACGGTGACGGCTGTTGTAATGTCAATTTGCTGTCAAGTAATTAAAAAAAAAATGAAAATAATAGAACCTCTTTGATTATATTCTTTAGTTAGTGGAGACGTGGATATTTATTTTGAGCCACAAACTGTAGATTATAAATTTAGTAATCTAAAAAATGCTAATATAATAAATCTTGTTTTCTTTAGCAATCTTGAATTGTGTTTGATATAAAATCAATACATACCCACGGCATTTTACGTATAATCATTACAATTTCGCACAAAAAAATAACGAGACGTTATTTTCATTGTTTTAATAAAAAAATTACTGATGGCGACACTGGTATTAATTACATGACGTCATAACCTGACGTGTTGCTTGCTCTTTGCTCATGCTAATTCCGGTTTGCTTCTGCATTGTTTTTGAGAACGTTCTCAACTCAACAATACAATAAATATTCCAAATTGCGTTGCGTTGCATCATTCAACTTAATTATTTCAAACACAAGTGATTAAATCTGTTGTAAAAGTTTTCAAGAAGTAACAATTGGACTCGGATTTGTCAGTGATACTATTGTTTTTGATCGAGTGTGTTATTGTCGACACCATGACACCTAATATTCAGACTTTTATCAATAGTTTTCAGAATCGTCTGTAAGTATTTCTATATTGTATTACCTTTTATATATTTGTTATATGCTAAGTGCTCTTTATCTCTAAAAAATTACTTAAACAGGCAAACCTAATTACTACTCGCCCAAGTACCTATCTCATTCTAGAACATTGTTGAGTAATCTTCAAAACATCTACGTGCCAAGATTCTGTTTTAGAATTTCTCTAAGAGTGTAGGCCTATATTAATTAATTAGGTAATGTTATGTACTTTGCTATTCCAGGGAGCCTCCAGTACGACAACATTTGAAAAATGTTTATGGTACACTGATGATGACCTGCGGCTCTGCCGCTGTTGGTGTCTATGTGGACATGTTCACTAGATTCCATGCAGGATTCCTATCGGCCATCATCGGCGCTGGTCTCATGCTACTGCTCATTGCCACTCCTGATAATGGAAAGAACACCACTCAGAGACTGGGCTACTTGCTTGGTTTTGGATTAACATCAGGTAAATATTTAGTTTATGATGAAACATACCTACTACATTTTCTTATTTTAACAAGTACCTGCTTTCTAATAATAGGGCTGGAAAATACCATCAGTGTCTATAAACTTAATGTAAAAATACTTATTTTTGAATAAATACTCTTTATTACCTAATCATTTTTGTCACACTCCACACAAAGTTCCAACTGGAATAATATTTAATTTCAAATTAATATTTACAGGTTTGAGCATGGGCCCGATGATTCAGTGTGTGAGCATTCTTGACCCGTCTATAGTAGTGACTGCCCTCCTTGGAACTACCCTGGTGTTTGTCTGCTTCTCCATTGCCTCGATGCTAGCTGACCGCGGCAGCTGGCTGTTCCTTGGAGGCACTCTGATGACTCTACTCACCTCCATGTCCTTGATGACTCTAGTCAATCTATTCATGCAATCACATTTCCTCTACCAAGTAAGTATTTACACAACATTCTACTAGTACTGTAAATGTGAAAGTCTGTGTAGCTGTGTAGTGGATGTATGTTTGTTACTCTTTTATATAAATACTGGTAAACAATTTGAGATTAAATTTATAAATTAACACAAGGTTGAAAAGAACAAGAAAAATAAAATATGTTTAATAACATTCCACTGATAAGAAAGGTACACTTAAAGAATAAATTAACTTGAATCGAAAAAAGCAATTTTATTATCTAGAAAGAACTATAGCAACATGAATAAATTCAATGCCATTTGTTCAGAGAACAAAGTCCAATTAAACAACTAATGGTAGTTGTTTAATCAATTTAATAACAGACACACAAGATACTACGTCATAACTAATTAAATGTTTACTAATTAGTTTTCTTTGTAATAATGTTTGTGGTTTTTTTTTTTCCATAGGCCCACCTTTACCTCGGACTGATGATGATGTGCGGATTTGTACTGTACGACACTCAACTGATCATCGAGAAGCGCAGGATGGGCAGCAAGGACTTTGTACAACACGCTCTGGAATTGTTCATTGACTTCATTGGAATATTCAGAAGACTGGTCATTATTTTAACTCAAAAGGTAATTTGAATAAAGATACTGTCCCATTTTATTCATATCTAATATAATTGTGGATTGTATTAAAGATATGGATTACTACTTCCTTCTTGTTTAAATTATGAATGAACAGATGTAAAAAAAGGTTTATTGTATTAATAAATAATGGATAAAAAATATACAAGGCCACTAAGTTTTCTATTGATTCTTCTAGAGGGCGCCATCCCAAACTGAAGGTCAATTTAGTTATCAATACTGTGATTATATAAGTATATAAATATTTCTTTTTTTTTCGTTTCAGGAGGAGCAGAACCAGCGCCGTAAACGTGATTAAGATTTTCGAGATTAATCTCAATCTTACTATGAAGTTCTCAATAGTGTTATCTAATATTCTTTAATTACTTATTTTGTTAAATATTAAAGGTATTGATTGATTTATTTTAACAATATATTATTATCTTAAAATATATGGGAACGGATTGAATATATTATATTATTTATATATATAAACACATTACGATTTTAATAACTTATGTATTTGTGTTAACACTACTTACATAATACCTAAAATTAGTAAAGGCACCATTGTTGAAGTCTATTTTTGTGCATCTTACAGTTATTATTATACTTAACTAAAGATAATAAAAAGTAAATTACATATTAATGAATGATATTTTTTACATTTACTCCCTAACACCATCTGCGTCGTGTGGATGTATTCGATTTTTATCGTAAATCAACATCTTTTTTGCTCTCATTATTTCATTATTTATCAGTACACTAATTAAATTAGCAACTCCACTAGGACCATTACTCTGATTAGTGCGCGCTAATTCCGCATCTGACACATTTAACTTACTTTCTGTTTCTTCATTAGTAGACTTTTGTTTACTTTTGCTAATAGTGTACAATTTCTTTGATAATCTAAATCTAGAACAACCACATCGACTCATATAGCACGGCCTCAGTACATCTGCTACATCACTGTTAACCATATACTCGTACGTCGACACTCCCAATATAGAAATATAAATATGAAAACAACAAAGGTGTAACAAAGAGCACGCAATAGCTAACGCACTTATTGCAAAAATCGTTAGAAATACTAGAAACGATATAGACGTCCTACAGTAACTAGGTGATGTGTCAATAATTAAAGAACAGTTAATGTAATTCTGTGCTTGTACACTTAAATGTTTAGTATCTTTAAAAAATAAAACAATGTCCAGAACACACAGGGTCGTAGTTAAAACTGAGATCATCAACGCTGTTACGACGCTCGCGACGAAAGCTTTGTAATTTCTTCGTCCGATACAGTTATTTAACCACTTGCAATGATGATCGAATTGATAAACACATTTGTTACATAAACTGCAATGTTTAGTCTTTTTACTTGTAGTGTGTATATTGCAGAGGTGGCACCTTCCATTCTCAATAACATGGGAGTGAATACTGCGGTCGAATTCTGGAACATTATTCACAGCTTGTTTACGTAATTCCGTTTCACTTGGATCTGTTAGTGACGCAGCGATATGAGATGACGCATGAGACACGTACAGGATAATATACATTATTATCGTGATCACCTTCAACTCTATATATTGTATTTGTGCCAAAATAATAAAGTTTAACAAGGCAGTGGTAACAAACACTATCCAACCGATAACTTGCTGGTAATTCAATGGTAGTTGCAATCCGTGAAGTCTGCGCTGATTTCTTGGTACTTGAGTAAAAGTACAACATTTATCCATTTGTAAATTTTAATTATTCCTTTATCTCGAACTTTCTTATGTTCTCTATCGGAATTAACATCACGCGCCGAACGGAGAACCTTCCACTTTGTAGACGATTATTTAGAAGACTAACAAATGAATACTTAGTTTTTAAACATACGGACACAACAAGCCCAAACAATACACACCGTGATGACTTCATTCTTTGTTTGAGACCTATTGATATTAGAAACTAAGCCAAGCCCGTTAATGCGCGCGCAAACCTTATAAATTAACTAATTCTAGATTATCTGCTGAACTACTTTCATTAGTAATACGAAATTCGTTAGGCATTTCAATATAACTAATGTGTCCTTGATGGATGCCAAAACTTAAGAGTAATCTAAAATGTAACTTGAAGAAATGATGAAAAGAAAGTACCTTCCACTTTTTAATTGATGTTCCTATGTGCATGAATCAAGCAAGGAAACATTTCGTTGCTATAGTAATATAAATTGCCACAACATTACGAAGATCGGGAGACATAGCATTTGAAGTGAATTGTATAAAATTATCATAATTGTGAAGATAGCTGTACTGTATTGCTGATAACGCTGCCCATAAAATTATTTTACCTTTTAAATATTTTTTTAGTAAAAATTTTATTGTTCGCTATTCGCTAAACTCGGGATTATTTCTCGAGATATCGCGTCAGAGATTGAAGGAGGGCCAGTTAAGTAAATAATTGTCAAGTAAATATTTTATTTGTATATTACAAACATCAAAACAATTATGAAACATATGCACTTATATCCAATACATAACATCGATATGTACATATTTAAATTGTACAATTTATTTATCTATTATTTACAATCACAGTTTTGATTTAAATCTCTTGGTGGTTTTCTTTGCTGAATTTCTTGGCTGTTTCTCTTCTCGTATGCACCAGTATCTTGTGTCCTGTACAGTCTAGGTCTTCTTCATAACATTTATTCCTACAGCATTTTTTACATAATTGGAATAAACATTTGCCTCCCTAAAAAAAAACATGTGTATGAATGAAAATACATATCAGGCATGAAACACTAGGTACAGTATTGCTCATTAATTAATAGAATCTCTGGTTGTAGCCCGCGAGTTGCGTTATTACTTTAGGGGTTGGCGTATATCCTAGCAGATAGATCGTAAAAACTGTAATTCTCACCATAGGGTTGGGGCAAGTATCATTCATACATATTTCACCAGTCCTTGGTTTAGAATCTGGGTTGAATGGTCTTCTCGATATTTTATTTAGTTTCTTCAGTTTCTTTTTGGATATTGTATTACCATCTGGATCATCAAGTTTTCTTTTGTTCAGGTCAGTTTCCTTGAACAAAAAAATGTTGCATTGACACCTTTACTTTTAAACCTACATAAATATTGGAAAAAAGTTAAGCAGTGCATGAATGACTAAATCAAAGAACATAAATAATAAAATAAATGCAATATATATGATTAAATTTAACTAATACCTGTTTGTTTTGAATACTTTAAAATATAATAAATCCTTTGTTGGTGCAAACTGAATGTTGTTTTCATCTAATATGTTAGGTGGAGCAGGCCCATAATACATTCCCAATAGGCATGTAGTAACTATATACCTGATTCTTACTAAGCATTTCCATTTTCTGTGTGTAGTTCTCGGGCGACATGCGCACATATGGCTGACAAATCCAAGGAGGCAATAACAAATCAAATCCATTCCGTGTTATAAGATGATTCTCTTCAAAAACTTTTTGACCTTCATGATATGACAAATATTTATTTTTTATATTCCTGGTGACTGTTTTAAAGTCCTCTTGGTTCTGTGCGGTGGCTAGAATTTGCCTATCCATATTGTTTTCTTCAAATGAGAATCTGTAATAGGCATTTTAATTTCATTAGATTTGTTCAAGCATATTTACGTTTTACGTGGGGGTGGCTATTTTTTACGTGTTCTGTTTAGTGCTTCGCATTTTCCTTCCCTTCTATTTATTTACACAAACTTTGTGGCCCCGGCTGAACATCTGCCATCGGGGTCGGAGCAGCAGTGGTCAACCTGGAAGATTCTCAACAGACTCCGTACCCAGGTCGGTCGCTGTAAGAGCAATCGCGCCAAATGGGGCTACATTGATCCTTCAAACGTCCAGTGCGAGTGTGGAGCCCCTATACAAGATATGGCGCACCTGCTCTCCTGCCCCGCGTATCCATCTTCCTGCACCATGGAGGAATTGATGGAGGCCTCTAGTAGTGCGGTGGGGGTGGCTACTTTTTGGAGAGATAAAATATGAGGAGATGTGAACCGGACACGATGAATGAATGAATGAATTTACACAAACAGCACACATTGATAAAATTAATATGAATTGATAAATTGAAGGGCAAATTTTAGCCAATCCAAATTCTTTACAAAATCCAGGGTCAGAGGTCTCCATTATACTTACACTTTATGGAATATTTTGAACAAATGCCCCCTGACATATGATGTTGGACAAGGATATTTGTCAACAAGTTCCAAATACTGTTCAGCCATTTCCCATGTAATTGGATTTATCCCTTTAAATATAGCTGGATTAGTGAGGTTGCCCTCAGCACTCATAACACCATCCACTTTAGTGTAATCAATACATCTATGGACATCTTCTAGGCATTGTATGTTGCCATTTGCAAACATAGGTATTGAGATGGCCTCTCTGAAATTTAAAAGTATTTGAATATATATTTCAATAAATATAGTCCATTCATGTCTTGCCAATCCAACAACTTTACAGTTGCTTCTAACTGGAGCTGTTTTATTTAAGTCCTATCATCTAGATTCAAGACAAAAAGAGAATGTAGTCAGGAGTAATGAGATAATGTAGTCATTGGTAACAAAATAGACAAGAAAAAATAATTACTATGATACCTTCAAAAACAAAACTCTTTACAAAAATAATATAAAAATCTTTACAATGGAATGAATAATGTTCCCATACCTAATAGCTTTGATATGTTTCCAACTAGCAATGCCAGTGAGAGGTCCTTTCTGTTCCCGAGTCCTTCCGTGTACTGTAAGTAACTTGCAACCTGCTTTCTGCAGCATCAGAGCATATTCAATGGACTTCTCCACATCGTCAAACACTCTCACTTTACATGTGATTGGTATATCAACAGCTTCGGACATTGCTTTTACTGTAATCAGATAATTTACAATATTGTTCTAACCATCTACAATTTTTTTAATATTCTTGAAAATTTTATTTTTATAAAATTAAATTTTTTGAGTTGATGTTTTTGAAACTTTTAAATATGCTAATAAAGTGTTATTGTTAAACTTAGTAGGTACAGTTATATTTTTTTTTCAATCATAGTTGGATTCATTACTTACCTATCTTCTGCAACAATTCCCACTCATCTTGAAGGAATGAACCATAATGTCCACGTTTTGCTATTGATTGAGGACACCCCAAGTTTATATCAATAGCATCGCACTGTTTTTCAACTAGCTTTGCTGCTGCCGCCATTATCTCAGGGTCATTACCGCAAAACTGAAATTGATAATAAAACAAGTAGTATTTTTTTATTTAATAAAAAAAGTGCGTATTTATTTTGTTAGAATATTTTACAAAATCTAGGTAATATTTCATATAGTTTATAGGCATTGTTTCAAAAATTTCTATGTTGATTGGAAGGAAACTGTACTTGGTTTGAAAATAAATAAACCAATTTCAATTAAGTATATACGCACCTGAACAATCAAAGGACGGTCCTGTTCACTTGTGACCATAGAATCTTTTCTATATTTAGGATCTTTAACAAAAACATTACTGTGAAACATAGGAGTGTAGCACAACTCAGCACCGTATCTTCGACATAAAAGTCGCCAAGCTAGTTCACTTGCATCAACCATAGGAGCAACAACATATTTTGGACATCCAATATTTTTGAACCATTCGTACTCCATTATGTATTTAGTTTTATTTTATTTCAGGTGTTTTTATATTAAAAAATGCGTATTTTATTTACACCTACATCTACATAACCACATAACCTAAAAAAAATCGATCGATAAAGGGCTGTCACTGTCAATGATGCTGTCATATGTCAATGAATTGTCACTGATACTGACAAATTGAAGTCTCCACCCACAGGCTATCTCTCTGAGTCTGACCGGCGCGTCATACCGGCATTCATTTTACTTCAATCTTTCGTTTTCATTCATTTTTTTTTGTATTTCATTTCGAATTTGAGGAGAGGTTTGCCTTTTGTGAAACTGTTTATAATATAAATTATTATATTACAGAAAAAGAACTTCGAATGGTATATTATCGAGTTCGTCTTGGTAAATTATTTTAGTAGAATATCAAACTCAATTAATCTGAAATAATGGCCCTTGACTTGCTGGTAAGTTCAGAACTTGAAAACTTAGTCATTTATTAGATTAATAGGAATATCTTTGTAATTTTATGAATTTAACTCCCTTTTTTATTTTCCAGAGTCAATTTTACACTTGTCTCAACTTACCAATTCAGGAAAAGATATTTGAACTAACCAAGATAATTGATCAGACAAACCCAAACAAAGAACTCCAAGCTCTGTTTCCACAACTTATTAGCAATATATTTGCATCATCATTTACAAATGGCTGGGGCCTTCGATCTGTCACATGTGAATCAAATAAATATGAGTATGAAGCGTTGATAAGTTTTCTTGAACCTCAAGGACCAATGTTCAGATTGTGCTACAAGCTGTTGTCCGATCCACAGTTGAAATATGATTTACCTTTGAGTAATCTACCGGTATGTATATTACAAATTCCAAACCTGATTTGAACCCACTTACAATGATAAACTAATACCTTCATTGTTAACAGCTAGACTTGCAGATTTCTTTGGAGAGAGGAAGATGTCCCCAGTTTTATGGAGAGATGATAGCTACAGACCCGCAAACTATGAATGTTGTTGCACTTATGCTCAGTATCCTTTTAATTCTAAAAAGTTGAATAGTCGTAGAAGTAAGAAATCTTACATTTGGTATTAGTAGAGTGAGAAAAGCCATTTGGCGTAGTCTAGATATGCAAACTAACAACCATTTTAAACTTTATAGTGGACCATTACATTATGATTCAATTGTATTTTGTTTATAATTTTGTGTTTGATGAAGGCTAACAGTGAAAAACTAACCCCATACTATTATATTCATGAAGAAAATATACCTAATTTCCTTAACATTGATTCCTCAGACCCATTTGATTACTACATTTTCAACTTTGCGCTCCATTTAGTGAGCAATAATCAGAGTAAAAATTCTTGGGAGAACTGGAACAGTGTGTACTTCGCTCTGGCATGTGATTATTTGATGCACTTCTTGCCCGCTGACCCCAATGTATCAGTGCTACCACACATACCACACTACACCGGCAAAGTACCAATGGCAGCACCACTGCAAACAGCTAACAGGTAATCTTATATATATATTTTTTTGTATTATTAGTATAGTTGGAAGTGTTTCTCATTTCTAAATTACTTATGTAAAATTCAAATAGTTAGATAGGTTTCAATTAAGTGTATTAGAAGTTTTATTTAAATAAAAAACATGTCCCTTAAACTCTACTTCTTAACTCTGAAATTATAACATTGTTGGGCTGTCTTCATTACTATTACCCTGCTGATTTTATATTGAATGGAATCTATGACTAACCCAAAATATAATTATGTACAATTTATTTAATTATTTTCAGACCATTATACTCTCCATCATTACTACTAATACCAGACATGTCTGGCATGGTGGTAAACAACCAGCACTCATCACAGTCTCAATCCAGAAATGAAGTTTGGAGATCAGAAACTGTGTTACAAATATTTATTGATGTCTGGATGAATGTGGAACATTTCAATGGCCAGAGTATTGATGTAAGTGTCGTATTTATTATCCTTAAATGGATATCATCATTAATTACTGTGACTGTGTTAAATTTAGTTATTATGTGATTTATCCTGGGTTCAATTCTTGGGTAGATCATGGAATGTTAGTTATTTTCTACCCATTTGAAATCACAAGAGAGAAAGGTCTTTCCAAATATCCCTAACAAAAAATTAAGTAAAATACTCAGGGATAAAGCATCTTTAAACTAAAATCTGTGGACTTTGTCAGAGATTAATGCATTCCAATGAACAATTTCTGTAGCTTTATATTGATCTCAATTTCTTTGCAGGTATACCAAAGGAATTATTCAATGCAGTTTTCTAGTCCAGAAAGAGTGAGAACAGTCAGAGTTTTAGTGAAACACATCCATTCATTCTCTGCTAAACATTACTCTGACCCAGCAGTGAGGTCTTCAGCACTTCGAAAATACGCGCGACAAGTGATGTGCTCTAAAGCGTACCATTATATCAAACATCTTGTTACCACATGGCCTTTAGATGCGTCATTCAGACTCGTAATGGAACTGTGGTTGAGCCTTCTCCAACCATGGAGGTATTTGGATAACAGCATTAATCAAGATAGGTAAGACCCTATATATTGAACAATATTAGATTAAAAAGTTTATTTAATGGTTTGTTTAAATGCATAGTTTATTTTCAGGTTCCCAAATAATAATCAAGAAGACCATGCCACACATGCTTTAGACGCCGGATTTACCCAGTTTATTGCCGAAAACTATCCCTCATACACATGTATTTTCCAAATGGTGATGCCAAGATTTATTCGCCTGGATCTGACTACATATAAAAATGCTGTAATGCTATTTAGATTAGGCAAGGTACCTTACAAACCCATTGAAAATTAACTAATTAAAAAATATTTTTAAGTTTGTTTATATTTTATACTATTTTTTTGTATTTTTAGGTGTTTTCACAACCACATTTAGTTCCAATCCTGAAGAACCTAGAGCATGCAATCATGGAGAGTGGTTCTGGATTACAGCACAATCACAATTCAAGTTTAAATAGATCTGGATATGAACAGAGGTAAGTTTCTATTTATAAAGAAGATAGACTTCAAATTAGACTGCATTAAACATACCTACCCTGGTTTACCCAGATGATAACTGTCCAAGATCATTTTCTGTCCTTATATCCCTGATAATGTGTATGCTAAATTACATTTAAAGAAGTTAGATCTGAAATCTGAGTATGAACTTCCTTTTAAATTAGCACATATTCTAAAAATTACAGATATACATACAATGGAGTTCCCCTACATAAATGGGTAGCTGTTGCAAAACAAGCTATATCGGAATTGAACCTGTCTGCTAATTACGAATACCAACCTCTTTGGAATGAAGACATGCGCCGATTTGGAATAGAATTTGTTAAGAAAATTATGTCTTCGAAAGTAGCTGCAGAGAAAAATGTTGAAGATATGACTAGAAAATTAAATAATCAACATAAAGGTATAACTTTATACTTAATACTACCTTTGATTAATTAATTGAAAAAAGAAAAGGAATAAAACATTGTTTCCATATATTCCAGGTTTTTGGGCGGGAATATCACATTGGCTTATGTTAACTAGCCAGGAAGATGAAATGATGTTAGAAGAAATAAAGAAAGTGCCTACATATTTAAATACGTCAATACATTTCTTTACAAATATTTTCGTTGTAAGTATTCTTGATTATTCAAAGATTTTTTCATAAAATAACTACTTTTTCACAAGTTTTGTTAGTTTAAATAAAATTATAATATTTACTTTCAGCTAAATGAAAATTCACTGATTCCTACAGAACCTATTGTTGAAGATATTTCTTTAGAAAACTCATCATTCGGAAACGCAACGAATTTCCCACTTTCTATTACAAATAAGGTAAGATAATTATGGTGAATTATTATTCATACAAGTAGATAAATTCAGATCTAATGTAACTTTAGAATAGAAAGTTTTATAGTGTTCCAAGTTTCAACTATCCCTGTGATATATTTCATTGATATCAGTTCAGCCTTTCCTCGTGAAATTAAAATGTCTAATTATGATTTTGTATTCTAGCTCCGCAGCAAACCTACTTCAGTTCATTACATGGGTGATCCAGACCTGATGCCAATTACTTCATATGAAAGTACTATTTTAGTCAGAATGATGTACCAAATATCATCAAGAATAAATGAATTAGTAAGTATAATTTGTAAAAATGGATATAAAATACAAAAAAATACATAATTATGGTGTCTTGTACTAATTAATGTTTCCTTTGTTGCAGTACCAACCACAATTCTCAGATCTCTGGACAAGAAATAACTTCTTGGGTTATGTGGCTCGGGAAGTGTTACAGAAACCATGTACAATACAAAAATATGTAAAAGACTCTACTAACTATCAACATGTCGTGAGTCAAAATCTTCCTGCACGACTTTCTCTAAGAAGACTGGGTTCCCATTCATTTGTATTTTGGTTTATTGTCGGATACATACTGTTTAGAATGTTTTCGTATAGTGGGTTTGTCTACGTTTTCTTTTTGGCGCTAATATGGTTGTCATATATTGTAACTAAAGCTGGTCTTAAAATGTTGAAAATTATGTGATTAGGAATAAGCATCAATTTTTGAATAAATATTTTTTTAATTTTAACTTTGCATTTTATTTGTTTATACATATTTTTATAGCAAAATACAATAACACTTACAAATATAAAATTAACAATATTTCTTAAGAGTAAGTTTAGGGACGATGTTCATTGAGGTCAGTTCTTGGAAGAGCAGTTTGCAGGCGTAGGGCATGTCGACGCTGGAGACGGCGGCGGAGGAGCGGCACGCGTGGCACCACGCGCGGCTCGCGAGCCGCCCGCACGCGCCGCAAATGTCCGCGTTGAACGCGTCCGACGCCAGCATCAACCGCTCCATTAACAACATACTGCAACAAAGATATAATTCTAATACCGCAGTAAAGACGTGGACGAATAAGGTCAACAGTAATTATGATAAACTAGCTGTGCCCCGCTGTTTAACCCGCATAGCCTTTCTCGAGAAATAGGCTATCCTACATAACACTCTAAATAGAACAATTTTATTATTAATTCCTGAGACACATTTAACTAAACTCTTCGGCTTTTTAAATTTTATTTTTTCAAATCGAAGCAGTAGTTCCTGAGATCAATCTCTATACATATATAACAATTTTATGTACCTAGCACCATAACCAATAAGACAATCCCGTTCCATCTCTCCCAGTCGCAGCCCGCCGTCCCTTGAGCGTCCCTCAGTCGGTTGTCGCGTGAGCACGGCGCGGGGACCTCGGGCTCGCGCGTGCATCTTATCTTGAACCATGTGCTTTAGTTTCTGATAGTATACCTTATAAAGAATCATATCATTAACAATAAGATCTTTAATACTTGTGAAGATAATATACACTAAAGTTAAAATATCATTTTTACGCACTGGTCCAGAATAGATGTAAGCTTCTAAGGGCTCTCCAGTTAGGCCTGAATAGAAAATATCTTTGCCATGGTAGTTGTAACCGTGTTTCTCTAACTCTTTGCATACGTCACGAACTTTAGACCCTCCGAATGCCGTGCCTGTAATCAATGTATAAGTAAATAAAAATCTAGCAATAAAAACAATAATTTTTCAATTTAAAACAATATTGCTTACCATAATGGAATTTCCCTTCCATCAATCCAGCTTTGCCTGCTAATAGCTCAATAGTTTTACCTACTGTCATTCTAGATGGAAAACCATGTGGGTTCATAATCATATCAGGGCATATGCCTCTATCATTGAATGGCATATCTTCTTGTTGGACTATCAGACCTGTTACTCCCTTTTGTCCGTGTCTAGAACTAAACTTATCTCCAATTTCAGGAACTCTTGTCTGTCTCAGTAATATTTTAATTAAAAAGGCGTCTTCCGAATTAGAAGATACCATTACAGTCTCGATGTATGACTCGACTGGTCCTTTATACGTGATTGGTACATCTTTGTAGTCTATCTGCTGTGGTTGTCCCTGAGTGACCGGGTTCAGTGTAGCCGGCGGCATTTGTTTATTGATAAGAACCTGTCTATTTTCAACCATCTCTCCCGGGGCAGCGATGCCGTCCGCGTCGAGAACTTCATGTGTTTTTATTACTTTACCTGTCGTTGCATCTCTAGATGGACCCAAGATTCTATCAGAAGTTTGATTGCTGTATCGTTTCATAGTGGTCTTTGCACTCTTGTATACCAGACAACGACCGTATCCTCGATCGATTGAAGCTTTATTCAGAATCAGAGCGTCTTCGATGTCGTAACCACTGTAGCTCATCACAGCGACAGTCGCGTTCTGACCGGCGGGTAATTTATCGAAATTTGTCAATTCAATCGTCTTTGTTTTTACCATCGGGCATTGAGGATAGACTAAATTGTACATAAGTGTATCGATTCTATTTTTCTGGTTGTAACCAATTGTTCCTAAAATAATTTTATTATTAAAACTGTAACCAATAAAGGATAGGTAACATAATGGTAATATTGAATGATAACTTACCCATGGCTTGTTTACCCATAGCACATTGATAAGTATTCCTAGGACTTTGATTATGATGTGGATATGGCACTAATCCTGCGCATACGCCGAGTATAGTAAAAGGTTCTATTTCTAAATGTGTTGTCACATACGGATCTATTTCCGCCTCAAATGTTGCTATATGACTATCATTCTCTTCATTCACGTCTAGATATTCGATCAGACCATCTTTGAGGAAGTCTTGGAACTTTCTTATTCCCCTGTTAAGTTCGTTCAAATGATGTTGTTGTACTAATGGATACCCTTTCTCTACTATAATATAAGGTCTGCATAGTCGACCGCCGTCACTGCAGATGTACACCGTTCTTTGGTTGTGATTCGGGTAAATGGAAACGAACGCTGAAATGAGTCCTCGCCGCCTAAACATTCTAAACACTTTAATAAGCCTTTTGTAATGTCTTGTAACTCCCAAAATATTACCTGAAATCAAGTTTATATTAGGTATTTATAACCATCCAGATTCAAGTTATATTTAAAAATTGGTTTTATATTTACTGACCATTTAAAAACACCATATAAACAGCTGGATGATTGATATCTTCTCCTCCTAAAAGTCTTACATCTTCGACGCCTGCATTGCATGCTAACCTAGCTATGGGTTCCTCGGAACACTCAGTCGTTATGTGCGTCATTAACGCCAAGTTCTTGACAAGCCCACATGCTTCACCTTCAGGAGTGTCTGAGGGACACAGCATACCCCATTGGGAAGGCTGCAAAGATCGAGGACCAGACACTTTCCTGGTTTTCTCGAACTGCGAGTTGACTCTAGTCATCATACCTAAGGCGGATATGTACGACAATCGACTAAGGACTTGCGTCACACCATGCCTTTCCATTTTGAATCTTTTGATAGTCCAGTTACCCTAAAAAAGAAAACATTTGATTATATTGTGATAAAATTATTTAAATAAATTAACAGGGACTTAGAGAGATACTTTACCGAGGATATTGCAGAAAATAAGCCATTGGCAATCAGATCAGGCCTCATGTACTTCACAACATCAAATGGAGCAACTTTCACTTTTGGTATAATTTTATCTGCTATAGATTTTAGTTCCCAATTGAATCTTTTAAACAGATCTTCAAACATGAGAGCTAGCAAAGAGCCGGCCAACTCAAGTCTTTTGTTTCCATAATAATCAGGATCATCTATAGCAGCTTTGTTTGTTTCAGCTTCTATAACCCGTTTCACCATGATTGCGAGATAGATTGCTTTTACATAGAAATTAAAATTCTCCACTGATACATGAGCAAGGATAGTTGTTGCTAAAAGATCGCGAGCTTCATCCACTGGCGTGCGAAATTTTGAATTTGATGTTTGAAATCTAAGGAAAAGCAAAAAATTATACAACTTGATTAGTGCAATTTCATGATATTTTATTTACAATTTACTGATTTATATTAGTTAAGAGTATTTACCTTTTAACTCTCAATTTACTTCCAATATACGTCAATGCTTGGGTTTGTGTAAATATTTTCAAATTGTGGCATTCCATAATACAGGGGCCCATTTTTTTTAAGGTTGCATCATCAGTGCCAATAAGCTGTATTATTTCTTGATCACTGCTAATTCCCATTGCTTTGAAAGCTATTGCTATTGGTATATCCTGCAATGAATTTATAATAAGTAAAATAAGATTTAAACAATTTCGAATTTTATTTAACAAATGGCGAAATTATAAGGGTTTCTTGTTAGGAAAAAAAATCATGTTGGAAACTTGTAACTTACATCAGATAATGCATTGTGTCTCAACACATACTTCCCATTCTTAACAATAACATTAGTTCTAGTTTTCTTCTCATGAGTTGAACTAGTTACTTGACATTGTATGGCTCCTTTGAATTCGTCCACAATCATCCGATTTCTGGACAATTGCTCTTGAATTAATATTACTTTTTCTTGTCCTGTAACAATATTATAATATTTATAAAGTGCCATAAGACTCACTTAGAGGAAGCCCATAGTTTGATGTGGTCCTGTATTATATAAAGCTGTTATATTTAAATTAAGTTTTTATGTTAAATATCAAACTTTTTATAATAATATAAAAAATAATAAATACATGAACACTACACACTGAAATAAAAAAAAATCCGTTTAAGTGTTTTATTTCAATAATAATGTTTGAAACTTACCCCTAATAATAAAATAACCACCAGGATCATGAGGACACTCATTCAATTTTGCCAATTCGTAATCTGATTTATTTGTTAGGACACAGTTTGAAGATCTCAACATTAGCGGCATTCTGGGAATTCAGTAACAATTATTATTTTTTAAAATGCAATCTAATTAAAAATTATATTAAAAATGTATATGTAAAACTTACCGTCCAATCAATTGTTTATTTTTAATCACCCTCTGATTGCCTCTAATGTATTCTATGTCTACGGTGATGGGTGCCGAATAAGTCATATCCCTCAGCCTACATTCATGAGGGGTGGTTGCTTTAGAAACATTGAAACCTTCCTCTAAGTCCGGAGTACCAACATAAGCATTCAAATATTTTATGTAAAATAAAGGGTCTGCATCACAAAAGACCTTTTCGTTGGCCTGAACTATTTTCTTTATCTCTACATTGATGAAATAGTTAAATGAATCTATATGCTGCTTCACCAAACCTTTGACTTGCAAAAACGATGGCACTAACTTCCATTTATCCTGGAAAATGTAAAATTATGGACATAGGTAAGTGGAGAACGTGGAGGTTCGAGAAAGCCGGCGGCTTAGTAATATTTGATATATTATTGTAGCTTTTGCTCAGAGAGTGGAAAATTGAAGGTTAATGTAATGAATGTAATTTAATGAAATAAAACTTTTTAATTTCTGATTGATAAAGATTCAAAGAGTGTAATATCAAAGAAAAATAAAGTTTAACACTAACCTCTAAACATTTTATTGGTTCTCTTAAATGTTTGGTATTAGAATCCCAGTCATTTTGTTTTTTATTAATCTCTCCCATAATTATAAATTTATTTGCTTACTTCATCACAATTTAATTAGACATTTTTAGAATTTATTGCAATTTTATTCAGTCGTGTTTTGAAAAAGAAACACCACAACAGACAGACAGACAGCGCACGAGCGCAGATAATTGTCAATGTCAAATTTTAATTGACATTTCAATTTTGTTTGATGACCGAGAACCACAGACTACACTTATTTTGATTGCTATACGCAGCAATACGTATTACACGCGGTGCTCAAGCTAAACTAAACCCGTGTAATCGTTACCTTCTAACTTGACTAGCCTTAAATAGTTCTTTACTCTTTGGCTTCTTTTTAGACTGTGGTTAGTGAGAAGAGTACTACTGACTGACATTTGAAATTTGACCTCGAATTTTGACTTGACATTTGTAAATTCTGAAAATTGGAATGGAAATAGAAAGAAAATAATTTATTTTGCTAAAAATTGGAGTTGTGTGTGCGCCAGACAAATGTAACTATATTATGTTTCGCGTTCGGCAATAAAATAGCAATAACTCAGTACAATTTTAATATAATTATGGTAGAAAATTAACTTATATTTTGGTAAAATGAATACGTAAAATTATCAGAAATTATTCATAATAATAAAAATGGTTTACGAATCCATTCCAAGAACAGTTCGTATCCTTCTGCTGGGTGAGCCAGGAGTTGGAAAAACATCTCTAATACTTTCTTTGGTAACTGAGGAGTTTACGGAACATGTGCCTCCTAAAGCTGAAGAGATCACAATTCCAGCCGATGTCACCCCCGAGCAAGTTCCAACAAATATTGTCGACATTTGTCGTAAGTAAATTTTATGTCTCATTTAAAAATATAGTTGCTTTAAATTCATTGTTTATAACATCTAATGGTTTTTTTTAAGCAATTAAACATGCTGGGAAAGCTTGGGAAATGTATATTGTTGTATTGTTTATGTTTTTGCACTGTATCGTTTTTTTCCAGTGGCAGAACAATCATTGGAGCAAGTTGGTGAAGAAATAGAGAAAGCACATGTTATATGTATAGTATTTTCAGTAGAAAAACAAGAAACCCTTAGTAAAATAGCTTCATACTGGTTGCCATTTGTCCGAGACAACTGCCCAGAAGATTATAGAAAACCTGTAATTCTTGTTGGAAACAAGATAGACTTGATTGATTACTCTGTTATTGATGTAAGGCATATTAGTATTAACATTTATTTATATAATTATTCACAAATTGAGGACCTATATTTAACTTTGCTAACTGTTGAACTAACAAATCATAACAGTGAAGTCATGGCTTACATGATTTTTATCCTTTATTACATCATTATTTTACATATACCTTTTACATTAAAAATATAATAATGTGATTTTATAGAATATTTGGGACATTGCTGAAGAATATCCTGAAGTGGACAGATGCATTGAATGCTCTGCAAAATCTCTCATCAATGTGTCTGAAATGTTTTACAATGCACAAAAAGCTGTACTGCATCCTATAAATCCAATATATTCTATTGATGAACAAGAGGTGAGACTAGTTTATTTGATTTCATTCTATTTAATAATTAACTGTACCCTGCAGTTTTACATGCATTAATTTTGAAGGAATTTTGGATAGAAATTATCCTTCCTTTGGTCTTATTAGGTCGCTGTTCAATTTTTAGATTTCAAAAAAAAGATTTTCTTCATGTCTTATATTATTTTTATTCCATATAGCTGACTGAAAAATGCAAGAGGGCTTTAACAAGAATATTTAAAATATGTGACCTGGATGGAGACGGTTTGTTGGATGATTATGAAGTCACTATGTTTCAGAAGAAGTGTTTTGATTCACCTTTACAATTGCAGGTTTGTTGGTACTCTTATTCGTGATTATGGGTTTTTTAACAATATTTTATGTGGGTTACATTATTCCCACAATTGTACAAATACTGAATATGGAATTCATGGGAGATGAATAAAAGCTTTGTCCCAAAACATCTTTTGAAGAATTCCAATGTGTGAATGTCTATAATTATATAATTAAAATCTATTCAACTTCATAATAAATTATTTTGTGAAGTCAATATTTGATTTTTATTATGTTATGATCATACATACTTTTGCTATAACATGAAGAATGATAATTGATAATATTTTTATGAACTAAGAATTATGTTAGGTTTTAGATGAAGTAAAATCAGTAATTGCTCAGAACATCGGTGGGGGCATAGAGAATGACTGTATTACAATAAAAGGATTCATTTTCTTGCACTGTTTGTTTATACAACGGGGAAGAAATGAAACAACATGGACAGTATTAAGGAAATTCGGTTATGATGAAAGTTTGGAGTTGACTCACGCCTATCTTTATGCAAAGTAAGTTTAAATACAATTTCTATAACTCATAAGTAATTAATAAAATATCTGAATTTGATTCCTCCTTGCTGTACTAATACTATTAGTGTGAGAGAAGCCTTTGCACTGCATTTGGATCTTACAAACTGATACCTTACTGGCTGGAAGATCTAAATGTCTTTTCTTTAGACATTTGTCAGGCCTTTCATTAGTAGTAATAATATAGTTTTTTTTTACTGAATAAATGATAATGATTTCTGACTATGAAAAAAAAAGTATTAGTACAGTATGAAGATAAAACAACCACCATGCATGTCTAATGGGTGCGCCAAAGTTCACCTAAAATTTCAACGCCGATAATTGAAATTTTTTATCCTAACAATCGCAACTCCTAAAATCTTTGTCACTAATGTTTTAATTCCGAAACATTTGTTTTCCTATATTTTCTCAACATAACCATCGTTCATACTATTATTCAAAGTCATTTCTTTTTTGTTTAGATTTATTTTTATTTATTATAATCAATATTATATACATAAATTTTTCGTAACTTTGTTTTTACATAACATGTAGATATAACATATAACGCACGAGCCGAGCGAGCAAAACCAGAGTCCTGCTCCAATCATTCAGTCAAGTTCCAGTAACGAATCGGTCCTATTCCTAATTATTGGTTTAGGTTATGTTAGAACTGTGACCCCAACGCACGAGCCGAGCGAGCGTAGCGAGCGTGCCGCGGCAGCGGCCGGCGAAGTGCCAGAACCGAATTGGTCCTTTAGTTATGGTTATGGTAAACTCCCAGGCCATAAGCATAACTGTCGTATAATAATCATTAAAACTATAAATATCATCTTCTACCCGTATATATTTTTTATTACACTTGGTAAATGTTTCTTTCTGAGCATGAGTGAAAATATTATGGTAAGTATGTTTAGGGATAAAAGCGTTATGAGAAAAAACAGTAGGAGTTTAAATATATTTACATTAATGATGTTAGTAATTAAAATTTTCGGACACATGAGTGTTATGAGCATCGTCAGTAGCACTACAAATAGTATGAATTAAAACTTTAGGATGAAAAATTTTAGGAAGAATGATCATTCGGACTACAAATAGTTAGGAAAAACGTTTTCGGGTAAAGAACTTTAGGTGAGCCAATATGGACCCATGTCTAATGCATATTCAATCTCAAACAGCTCTGATATTAAATGCACCAATGGTAGACCATTGGTGCATTTAATATCAGAGCTGTGCATTTCTCAGCATGACTCAGAGGTCATGATGACAAATGTATTATAAAAAATGTAGATATATGAAAGTTATCTTTGATGACATAATATAATGATATTTTATTTCCAGTATTAAAGTACCAGTTGGTTGTACTTCAGAGTTGTCATACAAAGGTCAACAGTTTTTGACTCAAATATTTGAGAAGTATGACAGAGATAAAGATGGTATGCTCAATCCAACGGAATTGAAAAATGTATTCTCATGCTGCCCTCGAATACCGTGGCACAACTTGAGGTACACTGTACCAACTAATGATAAGGTAATATTATTATGTAACATAACATAAGCATTCACTACATCATCTCATTATAGTATCTGACCCCTAATTAAGTTCAAAACTTGTATCTAGGGTATCAGAAAACAGAAACACTCATTCACACACATACCCTGACAGAGACAAACATAATTATATGTACTATAATGACATAATTTTATTATCATAACACCATCATTGTGAGTTGTGACAACAGTAGCAAGGGGTGGCATTCTATAAATAAGTTGTTTAGTCATTTAACGATAACAGCCCTGCAGTTTTATCATGATAAAAGGTAACAAACAAACAACCTTAAAATTTATATAATAATCTATCTATCTTCTACGGGAACCACGCGGGTGAAACCGCGGGGCACATTTAATAAATAACTTAACAATCTTTTGTTTCTTAATTGTTGCAAGTGTTGCATATAATATTGATTCAGCAATAATGTATTGATACAGATAACATTGTAAAGATAACGAAGTGAATTCATTGATCTTGATCTATTGATTGTTGTTGCTATTGTTTTGCAGCGAATAATCTTACCAACACATGTAAAAAAATTGTTATATAGTAATAACCAGAACGGATTTCGTGTTTTACACATTATGTTTCTTTTTACATACAATAGACTTGCATTCGACTGTAACTCGCCTGAAGGAAAGCGTTGACAATGTAATCCACTAATAAAATTAAAAAAACAGAAACAAAAAATATTTATTCAATTAAGGCCCCAATGAGGCACTTATGAACGTCACTGAATCTACCACTAATAACTTAATAACCATCTACACTAATACTATAAAGAGGAGAGATTTGTTTCGTTTGTTTGTAACGAATAGGCTCCGAAACTACTGAACCGATTTCAAAAATTCGTTCACTAATGGAAAGCTAATTTATCAGTGCGTGACATAGTCTATATTTCATCCCCGTATTCCCACGGGAATGAGAACTACGCGGGTGAAACCACGGGGCGCTACTAGTACTAAATAATGTAAGGGGTACATTTTTTTTGTTTGTTTGAATACTCTAATTTTAGAAGCTACTTCCGATTACAGGATCTAATCTTTTTTTTATGCTTTGATAATATTTATATGCTTACTTGCAGGGTTATTTGACATTACAAGGATGGATGTGCCGCTGGACCTTGATGACCCTGTTGGACCTGCAGAATGCGAGCGCTTATCTAGCATATCTCGGTTTTAACTTCCTAGAAAATGAGTCACAAAAATGTGCATTTCATAGTAAGTGTATATTGAAATCATTATCTAAATTAGGTCCATACCGAACTAGCTTAGTCTAGTCCCTTCTGATTCTGATAAAATAAACCTTATTTTGTAATTTTTCAGTAACTCGAGAGAAGAAAGTGGATATTGCTAAAAAGCAATCAAGTCGTAATGTGTATCAGTGTCATGTCATCGGCCCGAGGTCGTGTGGGAAAACCTCTATATGTCGAAGCTTTCTTGGTATTGGACATAAGGTATAGTTCTAGAAGCTTTTAGAATATATCATTATTGAAACTTGATTCATCAGTTGTCTAAATAACTCAATTTATTTCTAGAAAATAAAGCCGCACGCCAACGACCGAGGTGACAGTAACTTAACTGAGAACTGCTGTATCAATACCACGCTGGTGTATGGACAAGAGAAGTACTTAGTACTGAAAGAAATACCCATAACCCGCGTGTCAGACCCCCTGCAACCGCACGAGGTGAACTGTGACGTCGCGTGTCTCGTGTATGATGTGGCAGCAAGTCGATCCTTCGAGTATATTGCTAGGATATACATTGTAAGTTTTGATTATGAATCTTGTATCATATTTTTTTAGGGATTTGAATAACCGAGACACATAAATTGTATTTCTTTTGTTATACACGTGCTGGGCATTTCATGTGAATTTTGCAATAGTAATCTCGTCTTGATGACGCACATTCTATTTAAAATCCTTACAATTGAAGATCCCTAATCAATCTATCCTATTTGTTTCCTCCAGAAATATTTTGCTGAAAGCCACATCCCAGTGTTGATAGTGGGTACAAAAGGCGACGCCCTCTCGGCCCGTCAGGACTACATCCTTCAGCCGGACGTGTTCTGCAACAAGTACCAACTGCTGCCCCCGCAACTGTTCCACATCAAAGACAACAGGCACGAGGTGTTCGTCAAGTTGGCAACCATGGCGGCGTTTCCGTAAGTTCAATGTTGCACTTGGTGTAGTGATGGACTTTTATCTCACTTTGGTTTGTTTCAATACATATTTCTACAGACTTTCTTTTCGTTCTTACTCTAATTAGCAATTTGGGGAAATAGATATTTTTTTATTCTTCATAGAATATTTATCTCTTTTGGGCGGTAACTGCCGCGTAGGTATGTTTTGGTTTTGTTGAATTTAATAGTTTTATAGAGCATGTTCCGTTAATAGTGTATTATTAACATATCTATGATCCAATATTTTGAATTTTTAAAGTGAGTATAAACAACTCCATAACTACATCAACTGTTGAAATGTATTGTTATTTTAATTGTTTTTATCAGTCAATTTCAAGCTGCTTGGATTTTATTCAGCAAGCACAGGTGAGTATTACGTATACATTTCATATATATTAAATCTTTCTTTTTTCCAAGCTAAAATATTTATAATGCACATTATTTGCCAGTACATTATATTCACACTTTATAAAAAGTACTACCCACTATTTTGTATACTTACAAGCTATGATTTTATTATTCAAAGCAATTTTTTCTATATCAATACCTTTTATATCTTAAATAATCCGTAAATTCCATAACGTACTAACAAAATTACCTTTCTACCAATTCGTCCCTAGTATCAGAGATACAACAACTAAAATTATTGAATCAACCCTCTACATGAAAACCTTTCGCTAGCAAGAAGAATTATGTACAATATCTATCCTCAATAAATACTGGTGTCGCAAATCATTTTCGGCAAATGTACTAGATAGATAATAATATCCCGTGTGTATGCTAATAAATACAATGATTTCTCTTTACCTTACAGACACTTGAAGCATTTTGCAAGCCTGTCCGGTGAAAATTCGTCATGGTGGAAAGCAGGAATCGGAGTAGCCGCTGCCACAGTCGTAGGACTTTTGCTAATCAAAGTATTCAGCTTCCAGAAACGATAGAAAAACACAATCACTGCCTCAGCTGTTGTTATTCTCTTGTTGTATATAAGTTATGAAATAGTGATTACATGTGCATCGTAAATAATATTTACACAATAGACCAAAGAGGAATTACCTATTGTAGCTATTTTCGGTTGTAAATAAATATAATTTAATAAACTAACAATCACATTCGTTTCATTATATTTCCCGTAATATTACTCGTCCTTCCTGTAATGGAAAGACAATGTTTAATTCACTATGACATCCATTGATCACAGAAACAGGAAAGATTGACCTCAAGACAGATTGGTAATTTTATTTATAAGGGCTAACGCTAAATCTAACGCGCGGGCGCACGCTCGGCGTATGTATGATGGAAAATAGTATGAGCAGCGCAGGAGCGTGCGGCGGGCGACGGATTGTCACACGCGCGGCGGGTGAAGGTCCCATGGCGCGGGCGCATACGGGTACACGCGAACGGGTTTTTCGGGCAGTAGACGTTGTTACCGTTGACGTCTTTTGCCTATAAATTAGTAAATAATCCAAGGTAATCTACTCGAAACAACTGTACACGGTCGAGATCAAAATTATAATAGCAGCGCTAAATGAGACGGGCGCACGCGACGGGTGCCCTCCCGCGGTTCGTAATATACGCGGCGGGCGCCCGCCCGTGTTAGGCCTAAACGGAATAATCAAAATTAGCGAATCAAATACAACCCTCAACTGTCATTGACGCCGTATAGTATATAGCATCTCAGTACCTAACTGAAGTCATAGCATTGTTGTTGTAATAAATAAAAGATTCGTTTTTGGGTTCATTTGTTCAACAACACTTGGTTGGGATTGGCCAAATTATCATTCATGCATAGTAGACACAAGGAACTTTATGATGAGAAATTGTGCTGTTGCTATTATTGTTTCAAAATAGGGAGGTTCTAAAACAAACAAATATTCTTAGTAATGTAAGATTTATTACACTTTCAATTCTATTTATAACATACCATCAAAATTTATTGGTTTTATTTTGAATGCTATGCAATTAAAGTGACTAAGAAATGTTTTTAAGTATAAATAATGTCAGAAATACTGAATGAATCAACCTTATTGATATCGTTAATATTTATACACTAAAAACTTCATACTTTTGCTTCAAATATGAATGGATACTTTACAAATAACAATAAAATTGACATTGTTTTACAACATTGGTAAGTTCCGAGTCAAATGAACATAGTAGATACATTATATTCGCTAGTTCTAGTTCAGTCAACATAAAAGTAAATCTTACATGATAACTTAATGTCCTAATATTAATTTATAACTAATATGGTCTCTGTCGATCGCGGCCACTGTAACAAAAAATGATTTAATTTTTAAACGTATTTTTGGCGTGTAAATTCAGTGTCGTTTAATCATTGAGATACATTTTGGTATAAACTAGATATGGCCCCGCGGATTCATCCGCGTTAATATAAAGCCATACTTTCTTCCTTAGAAGCGGCTATCTAATACAAAAAGAACTTTAGAAATCGGATTATTAGTATCTGAGATTTCAATCAAACACACTCAGCCTCTTTATATTTGTAGAGCTAAAAGAAGACAGTATTATTACCCTCCGTCTCCTCTCATGGCGCCCCCGCCAGAGTTCCTGTCCCCGCCGCCGGAGCCGCCGCCGTAGGGCCGGCGGTCCCCGCGGTCCCCACTGCGGTCGCCCCCGCGGTCCCCGCCGCGCCCGCCCCAGCCGCGGTCCCCGCCGCGACCGCCTCCGCCTCGCCCGCCGCGACCGCCGGGACCTCCGCGACCGCCGCCGCCGCCGGAACCACCACCACCACCACCGCCGCCCGGTTTGTCCTCGTTGCATCTATAGCAATATAAAATAGAAAACAGAGTCAATGAATTTCGATTTAAATGTCCGAGTTTATAAATAAATACCAATGTGCAGACCTGTTGCAAGATGTCCTCCAAGAGAAGTTGGTGTTACCACAGCTCGGGTTGGGACACCTCCAGTCGCCCTCCCGGTTGCCGGACGGGGGCCCGTTGCCGCCGCCGCGACCTCCGCCGCCGCCGCCGCGTCCACCGCCCCGTCCCCCACGGAATCCGCCGCCGCCGCCGCCTCCACCGCCGCCACCCTTTCCACCAGCCCACGTATTCTGTCTCTGAGCTAGAGATACTTTGATTGTTGCCCCGTTGAAGTCCTTTCCGTCGAACCATTGTATAGCAGAGCTAGCGGCGTTCGAGTCTTCGTAGGTGACGGTCGCTTCGCCTTTTGGCTGTCCCGTAGCTTTATCTTTATACATCCATACTTTGGGCCTCTGAGTTTTCTTGTCAGTCTGCAACAAAGTTGAATCAATAAATTATTAACCTTAATTAAAATTATAATCATTTAAACGATAATTAATTGAACTTTAGCTGATTATACCTTAATGATGCCAATGGCGCCAAAATGCTGACACAATTCATCTTCAGTAGTAGAGGGATTCATGCCCTGAATGAACACAGTGTCTTCTTGTGTAACCATATCACCCCCTCCACGATCTCCTCCGAAGCCGCCGCCTCCTCCACCACCTAAAGGAATTGTTGTTGAGTAAACAAATAATTTTAACTTATCAACTAAAGCAAATTGTTTGATTACGTAATACCCAATATTTTCGTATTTACATTTTACCATCAATTTATTATCCATTTACACTTAATGGAAAATAGTGTGTTTAAAATTATAACCCATTATATTAACGCTTCGAACTTTTAACACCCATATTATACCATACTTAAATTTTCTAAATCAAATTACATACTCTTTTGATATTATAATCGTTAAAATACACCAGGGGGCTGAGGTACCCGAAGAATTTTAAGTTTAGATTGTGTGAGTGAACACTGTAGAGAATAATTAAGTTTATTTTTTTCATTATTTCGTTCTTAAGAATAATTCCACCTGTATGAAATATAAAAAGGGAAACATGGATTAACTAATAACATTGATATCCCTTTTTTATTAAATTCTTGTACCGCAATTACCGACAATACAAGCTGGAGTACTAATCCTTGGGATACCTCAGGTCGACAGCGTGTATTGTACCAACAGTATCTTTTAAACGTCTATTACCACACTTTACTCTTCGTCAATTGATAAAAATGTAACGTTAATTCCAACCGCAGGGCTGCCAAAACGATATAGTGCTTCTGGTAGATTTTAGTGGCTTTCAGACCAAGATATTTTTGTGACATTCTTAACAATTATAGGGCGTCCCGGTAAAATTAAGTTTATTCCTGTGTTCAGTTGAATACGACGCTGCAAAACAGGATATATTTGTTGTCTTGCAAAACCAATTAGCAAGACTTTAAATGTAATTAAGGAAAGAGATTTAGTTATAGATATTACTTTGTCACACTATAATATTACTTTATTGTTCTTTTGCCTGTTAGTAAGATATTTTTAAGTACAATAATAAAATTAATTTAGAATAAATTTTAATTACCACTTTAACATAACGAAGAAAAATTAACTGGTAACACAGCACTATCCAAAACATATGTCGCATGTTTTTTGCTTCATGATAATACCTTTATATCCTTCAATTAAACAGTCGTAACTCAAAACCGTAAATACATAATAATGTACACGTAACACACAAAATTGCAGCAGCAGTCACCAAACATTACACCAAGAGTTATTTTCCATGATCTTGTCTGGATACATTTTCCACTTCATTGATTTTTTTTAAAGAACTATGATTAATATAACGATGAACTGACCTTAACGCTTTTACGTAAGTACACACTTAAAATTAAACCTTGCATAATTTTAACACTAGACTGCAGGTAATTAAATTAACACCTAGTTTAAAACCACCTTACTCAATTATTAATACCCCTACCTAATTAATAAAACTATTCAAAAATATGATATAACCACATCTAGCAGAAATTCACAGCATTTTTAATTTCATCCTGCAAAACCCTTATTACTTAACATCATTTATAGACAATATTGTTTATTCCGAAGATTCCTGTCTACAATAAGCTGTATTACACTCAAAGATTTGATATTAACCCTCCTAAATATTATATCAAATCACCAATACCAGTATGATCCTATTAGCACCTAATAATCAATTCCACTAAGTAAATACCAGGTTTGGCAGCCCTTAGATAAATACAAATTAAAAATATGACAACAGCACCGCTCGCTAAGCGAGGAGCTTTACCTTTGTTATAACCACCCCCCCTGCCGCCGCCACTAAAACAATAAGAACACCGTTTAGTACACTCGGCAGGCTGGGGATACACTGTAGAGCGCAGATTGATTCACACCTAGGTACACTTATGTGACCTCTGTCCCACTGATGCATCCGTTTCTTTACCGATATGTTTAACCTTGATACCTTGAAAATCTTAGAACAATATTTGTTGAACACATTATTGCAGTTGATTCAATGTAGATGTTGGACACATGCATTTATATCTCACAACAAATAGACATAAATACAACATTTTGTACTATGTACTAGAGTGGAGACATTGTATACAAACTATCACATTCTTGAAAAAGATTAATATTAAGCACAACTTCAATTATCCTTCAAAATACTAAGTACATAATGATGTTTACCTATCAATGATATCTTTTTCAAGACTGTTGAAGCATTCAAATCATGTATTTGCTGAACTCTAAGAGATATTATATGCATGATACATAAATTGATAGTATAAAATACATAGAATATTTTAATAGCCAAAAGTTATCAGTTTATTCTATTCAAAAATTGTAATTTTACAAAACATTATAATTATGTTGGACAATTATAAATCACATACATCCCAACTCCCTAAAGCTGACAACTCTATGTTTGATACCAAGACTTGAATACCAAGAACAAGAAACCTAGATGGGTCATTTGCTTCCTCAGGACCATGGATATGTGAGAAAGACACCTTAAAATAATAATTACTATATAGTAATATTCAATTACAAGCCATATAAGTCAATAAATAAACTACTCAACTCAGTTTATATGAATAATAAACACCTGATTAACTTTTGGCTATAATACAATAATTCTAGAGTCAACTACAATTGGTTTCAAATAATTTTTAACCAGTATTGATCTTCTAAGTGTGTGACTGTCTGGAGAGTATATTTGGAGGGGTCTTGAATGTCAGGTTCCAAATCTAGATTTTCAATCCAAATAAACATCCCAGTGATATTCAACCCTTGATGTCCTGAGAGGCCCAGCATTGTAATGTCTATAGAACCTTTGCCAGGAGACTTTTTGGCAGTTATATTTATTCAACCTTTGAGCGGAATTTGTAAGATATCATAAAACCTCATTTGTATTTTCCTGGTTAAATTAAATTACCCATATTACAATATGTTTTCATAACAAATACCTATTATGATTGCTAATATTTTATCTTAACAATATCGGTACTTGTATAAACCTCTAGTAGGAAAAGAGCAAAACTTATCCATCCAACGATAATACTACCAAATTATATGTATAAAGGTAAAATTAATTTGATCAGTTGTCATTAAAACATTTAATATTACAAACTGACATTGTGTTTATGAATGTATCTATAACATCAAAATGAATTATACCTTTACTATTCAGCAATACTAGACATAACCATAAGTATGAGATTAAAAGTGGATGAAAGCAGGCTAATTTTGGATTGGACTGTGAATGGAAATAAATACATAAATAATAAAAAGAAACTTACCCATAACCACCGTCTCTATTTCCCCCGTCTCTATTGAAGCTGGGCCTGTCACCGCCATACCCTCCTCGGTCTCCTCCAGAGTATCCTCCGCCGCTGCCTCCTCTGTCCCCACCATAGCTGTTGCCGCCGCTCCTATCTCCACCATAGTTGTTGCCGCCGCGGTCGCTTCCGCCGTAGTTGCTTCCGCCTCTGTCTCCACCGCTCACATTGTATCCACCACCACCTCCGCCACTGTTTCGGTCATAACCACCAGATCCACCGCTATTGGCGCCATAATTGGGGGCACTATTGTTGTAGCTCTGGCCGTAACCGGCACCCGACTGGTTTCCTCCGTAAGAGCCACCTGGTAATTTAACCAGAAAATATGTCAGTTGTTAGAAGCTACTATACGTTTATAAAAAAATATATTCAAGTAATTGAATTGAAAGTGCATTTGCCTACCTTGGCTTTGATTATAACCGCCTTGTCCTGCACCGCTACCATAGTTATCACCAGAAGCCATTGACGGCGGCGGTACGGAATATTGAGCGGCGTACCCTCCTCCTCCGCCGCTATAGTCACCGGAGGCGTAAGCTTGATGAAGAACATAATTGATCATTAAACAAGAACATTTTGATAAGAAGTATAATTACACTAAATTAATGGGTAACTTACGATCTCCCATTCTGTTAATTCGAATAAATCGCCAATTTAAGTTTTTTAAAACCACGCCACGCAAATCGCAAAACTTGACTTGACTTGACCAGAGATTATAAAAGACAAGACAACTTTACAAGAATGAATGAATGAAAATTAACGGAGAATCGATAGAGAGATCCTCCGAGTCAACGAATTTAATTTTCCATAAATAAATATATTTGATCGTTTTTAATAATAATTCATAAAAAAGCTATAGATTGTATTGACTTATAAATATAATATTGGCTATAATTATAATATATAAGTCAAGCGAAGCAGGAAAAATAGATCACGCAGAAGTAAGACAACAGATACAGAAAGAATATTTTAGGAGAGTAAAGAACCTTACAATGTCACATCTCAATGCCCGGAATCTGATTAAGGCCATCAACATTTATGCGGTACCAGTTCTACTGTACATATTCGGGATCATTAACTTTAAAACTATAGATTTAAAGAAAATAGACGTCAAGACCAGGAAACTATTAGCAATGAACAAAGCCCATCAACAAAAAGCGGACGTAGAACGGCTATATTTACCAATAGAAGAAGGAGGTAGAGGACTTACTAACATAGAAATGCAATATAAACCCATATAATTAAATACAGAAAATATTTAGAAACAGAAAAAGATTATTACTTATAGCAATAGTGGAACATGATAGGGGGAAAGATAAATATTCTATAACAAAAGAAACACAGACCAATTTAGAAGAAATAGGATTAAGACCACACGGAAACTACACTGACCAAGAAATCAAACATGCAATAGTAAAAACAAGAGTAGGAAAAATAAAGGCCAAACCTCTACATGGACAGTTTTATAAGGATGTACTTGAAAAAGAAAATATAGACAGAACACAGTCATTCAAATGGCTTAAAACCCAACAAATATCTCCCTCAATAGAATCATCCATATTTGCCATCCAAGATCAAGCAGTTATGACTAAACAGCATGAACGAGATATATTAAAGAAACCAGTCGATGGTAAGTGTCGGCTGTGTTTAGTGAAAGATGAGACCACACAGCACATCATCTCAGGCTGCGAGAAACTAGCTGGCACTTACTACACCAAGAGACACAACAACATTGTACAGTATATACATTGGACAATAGCCAAGAAACACAAGTTTGAGGTCTCTAACCTGTGGTGGCAAGAACACCTGACGCAGCCGCAGGTTAGAGAAAACGAAACTGCCAAACTAATGTGGGAGATACCGATCCAAACAGACGTCACAATAGCTCACAATAGACCGGACATCATCTACATAGACAAGACACAGAACAAAACTTACCTCATCGACATCACAGTACCATCAGATTACAACATAGGAGCAAAGGAAATAGAAAAGCTTAGTAAATATCACCCACTCAGACGTGAAATAGCCCGGTTATGGAACACACACACAGAAGTCATCCCGATAGTAGTAGGAGCCACAGGAATAACAGCGAAGTCACTAAACAGATACTGCACCAAACTCGACTCCGAAATCAACATCCAGATCATACAGAAACAGGCAGCCATCCACACCACAACAATACTCAGCAAAGTATTAGGGGACACAGTTTTTGTTCAGGGGGCAACTGAGCGAGCCTTTCCTTGAGGGTCTCAGGGCGGTCGCTCAGTATTCCGAGCTCTAGCTCGAGTAGAGGAAAACCTCACACAACCATATATATAAGTCTAAGATTATAACCAAGTTCAACCAATATTTTTGTATTTGCCATCATTACATTATTTAGACGATATCGTTCTAATGTTTAATAATTATTTATTATACCGGGTGTTTGGTAGAGGGTTGATCAAACGTGGTGGACGAGTTCTTGGGCCTATTTGGGAGATACAATTTGGCCAAAAAATCCAAAAATGTCCTAGTTGTTAAAATAAAAAAAAATCGACAAAATTGATTTTTAATTTCAATCCATAATCAATAAGAGACCATAATCAATCAAAAAATTTGACTAGAAACCAGCTCAAAAAAAAGTTATAGAGATTAATAGTCGCAATTTCGGAAAAAATACAATTTTGGCGTTTTTTTTTATTTTGACAACTAGGAAATTTCTGACCGTATTGTATCTCCTAAATAGGCCCAGGTATACACCCACCACGTTTGCTCAACCCTCTACCAAACACCCAGTAGTTTCATACTATTATATCAATTACCAGTCAGATAATATCGTGTCATTTATATATCATTACCGTTATCGTTTAATGTAAAATGTTGAAAACGCTCATTCAAACACTTGTTCAAATTAAAGAGAATCTTACAATAAAATTAAAATCTTACTGACCAAGGAGTAAAGTAAAATAATACACTTGATGACTGTGATGTGATCCGACTGACCGTCTGTGCCTTGCCGAGCCGAGCTCATTTGTTATTTATTGATTGGTTTGGTTTGCTTTTCGCTTGCTTGCTTTTGCATTTCAATGCAAGAGGTTAAAATATTTGAGTTGCTGCTTTAAATTAATATTTTGTGGATTTTCACAGTCTATTGATAAAAATATTAGGTATTTGTCGTTGCTCACAACTCATATTCACCCATTTGTCCCTTCATTTTAATAAAAAAATCAGGACAATTTAGTTTTACTTATTACTAGCTGTTCGACTTGTTCGTCGTAAACATTAAATACCTACAGTGAATAATTTTGTTTTGTGATACTTGTGATAGTAGTATCTTTACAAAATGACTTCATTTATTGAAATGAGTTTAGACGATATAATTAAAAAGAAGAAAAAAGAGAAACCGAGGTGAGTACTTCTAATATGACCTATAAGACTACGTTATTATAATTTATTTTAGTGAACAAATTTTATGATAAAACATTAATTAATTTACTTATTGGTTTCACAGGAAACCCAACAAACCCATAAATGGGTCGCCCAATAAAACTCAACAACCTGCGAAAAAGGTTCCTATATCTGACGCCAGAAATAAAATAATATCAAAGAAAAGGACTCAAATAAAAGATGCACGAGATAAACTAGCCGAATTAGCTAAACAAAAAGATGCACGGCTTAAATTAGAGAAACTGAGACAAGAGAGGGTAGGATTATAACTTTAACCTATTTGTAATTTCAATTTTGGTATTCTACATTCATTGTATTGTATCATTTTAAAAACATGGTAATATGTCTAAGATGATCAAATTGTAGATAACATGCACCTTACAATGTTGTAGATGGCATCTTCACCTCGTTTCCAAGGCCCGGGCAGACCATATGCACCGCATCATGGAAAATATGTAAAAACTGTCCCGAATGATAGAGGTATGTAGTTATTGAATATGTATATTAACAATATAAAAAAAGTTATTTATGTATGTATCTGTAATTTGATAATTGATAAACAAGTATTTCCTGAATTAAAGGATTCCTATAAATTTTCAATGCAATGGATAAAAATTTAAACATTCTGCACTAAAAAGGATCCAATAAGATACGGGAATGAAGTTTGGAAGATGAATCATCTGATTATACTGTCAAAAACTGAAACTGAAATAACATCAATCAGCATTATAACAACAGTTGGAAATTATCTGATTGACTTGCATTACATTCTGTTTTAAAAGCTTTATTTTAAAATATTTTTGAAATTTCGTAATGAATTCATATTTCAGTATTTGGAGATCCCTCACGGCATGTTATGTATCAACCTGTTACTGGCAACAAAAATCAACAACGTCAATCAAAGTTCAATACAAAAAAGTTTTTGGAATCTCGATCTATTGGTTCTAGGCGTCATGGTAAGAAACAATAGTCATCACTCAACATTCAATATTTTCATTACCTATTAAAATATGCTACTCATTAATATTCTGTAATACCTATCCTACAGATAGACAACCATCAAGACCAAGACCAATAATGCGGACTGTAGAAAATGATATTGAAACAATTGATGACCCTATGGGTGAAGAAGAACTTAGTCCCGCTAGACCAACATTGCTCAATCGTAAAGCAAGTCTCCAGCTTAAAATTATTGCTCATAATAATGATGTCAGCCATGGCAGATCTAGTATTCACAGGTAAGAACTTAACTTATTGTTAGTTCAAAGAAAATTAGTTATGTGTATCATTAACAATATTCAATGACTATTCTTCATTTTTTTCTAAATTATTGCCATTGATACATAATTATTATTTAATGGCTTAATTTTTTTTATGTATTATTTTTATTTAAAAGGAAGTAATATGTAATCATGATTAATTGATATTTTAGGGCATCAATGATTGAACGAGACGAGAGTCCTCCAAGACCACCTTCAATTCTTAAGAAAAGACCAATGGCTGCCATGAGAAGTGAACAACCAGTGCAAAAAGTTGAAAAACCTGTTTTGGAATACAGAATCATAGTTAGCAACCTAAGAAACACTGTCACTGGTGCAGATATTGAAGTGAGATTCTATTTAGATTTCATTTAAAAACAACAAATTCTTGGTAAATGTTTCATATTAAAAATGATTTATCTTGTAATTACAGGAATTATTTGGAGATATTGGTGGAATGTTGGAGTCGCGTTTAGTGCGCCCAGGTACAGCTGAAGTTATATACAAAACACAAGAGAATGCTCAAAAAGCAGTGGAATTGTATCACAATCGGCAGTTAGATGGACAACCTATGAACTGTCTTCTTGTCACCCCCCGTACACCGGCAGCTTTACAAAGGTATACATACTTACACTTAAATTAAAAAATAAAAAAAGAGTGAAGAAAGAGAGGAAGATTTTAAACAATAGATTTTCTAATATGATTTCTTTTAATCATGAAATTTCTGTCAATAATAGAGCTGGCAATAGGCATAACATACTTTAAAAATATTTGATATATTATTCATTTTTATTTCAGAAACACAAGCAAGCCTGCTTTGTACAGCACTAACTCAAATGTGGAACCTGATATATCAACATTTCATAAAGTTCTATTTAGCAATATGTAACTGCTCCAAGGAAACACCCTATCAATACGATTTTGCATTCTTTTCAATGTCTATGTAAGAAGAATCATATTATATGTTGTGTGATAGTATATAAGCCAGTTACTTCATGATTTTGTCTTGATGTTAGTAAAAAAGATTATGAACCGAAATGTTTATTCTTAATTAAGAACATTTCAAATTGATGTTAGCTTTGTAAACTTTTAGTTTGTAAATTTATTAAATACTTTGTCAATATTTTTTCCAGTTTTCTTTAACTCAATTTGCATTGTAAGCTCTCTCAAATACGAACTCTCCTTTAAGTCCCACTTCAACAGTTCAATCTATTGCTGTATGTGGAATGTGTGCGTAGTGTACTTAATTTTACATTATATGTGTTAAGTTAGCATTAAGTGAGCAATGGGAATAAACAGCGGTCTGGTCTGAGACCGACAATGATGATCTAATCGATTCGATGATACAAAGTTGTTTAATAGGACTTAAGACCTAGTTTATAATATGAACATTTTCCATTAAAAATATGTATTTATAAGCAGTTGTGTTTCTTCTAGGAATACCTATATCTACATGTATATTTTTATTAATTGATTGCATGAATGTCCATCATACTTTTTATTTTTGCTGACTACGAAGCTGACCATGGACGCATTTAGAGAATCTTCTCTCGTGAGTCACGTAGTGATTATATTCGCTTTGCATGAGTCGAGTTGTGAACATGTTGTGAATGTCTTGGCTTGTTCCAATTCCATGTTCAAAGAAGCGACTGTCAACTGCTGACAGTCAGGCAGGCAGAAAGACTTTGACAGTCAGGCAGAAGCAGCTTGACAGGTTTTTGATAAAAGAATCCCAGAATGAGAGTTCAATCAGTCATTCAGGTCATTCTATCATTCGTTCATTCATCAATCAGTCAGTCGCAAACGGGAAGAATTTATTTGTTGTAGGTAATTTTCATTTTATTTAAGTATTTAATAAATTGCTGATTCAAACATAATACTACTGGATTGTAAACAATTGACTTAATATAACTTTAATTACCTTGTAAACAATTAAGTAGTAAAAATGGAAAAGGAAGATGGTGAAATGAGTGACGACCATGAAATGCTTGTAGATGATGATGATGAATTTATAAACAAAACACCATCCCAAGTAGAAGCACCTTGTACTGTGGTGAGTTTTATACAGAATATTAACTTTATTGTACAAAACAACTTTCGCACAGTGTTTTCATTTTATTTTATTTCACTGTGGTATTTGTTTCAGATATACAAAACTGAGAAAGATGGCCTTCTGATTAAACAGCTGGAAAAAATAGACGCTGCAAAGTTAGAGGAGAGAGCCAAAAGGTTTGGAATAAACCTTACTGGTAATAGAGTCGTAACACAAGGACAAATTGATGAACTCTACACCAACTTTGGCATAGAAAGTGATAATGAAAGACATTTCCGTTTAGATGCCTTGTATTTGAATGGAGTAGACGGATTGACAACAAGGGAGATATTTGAGTACTTAGAAGATTATAAACCAATATCCTTGGAATGGATAGATGATATATCATGTAAGACATTCTATTATTAATATTAAACCAGCTTTTAAATACATATTACATTAAAGTTACAACTCTTTACTAATTATGGTTATTTCTTTTAGGTAATGTTGTGTGCCAGGACCACATATCAGCGGCATTGGCATTATTAGTACATTCTTGTGAAATAAAAGATGAGGAGATAAAAGAAATGCTCGCTGAAAAATCTACTCACCATTGGAGGTTGGGAATGCCTCATCCAAAGAAAGATCTTATATTCATGCGATTTGCAACTAATGGTGAAAAGAAAAAGCATAAAAAAATTAAGGAACCAAAAAAGAATGATAGCACATACTATGATAATTTAGACAGTGTTAGCAAAAATCCTTGGGGCGATTTATGTAAATCATGGGGTGTTTATGATCATCAGGAAGTGTTCACGCGCAGGCTACCAGATACTTACTCCGAAGAGGAAATAGAAGAGCCTAGGAAACCAATACAAATCAGAAACAAAAAACTTGCAATGAGACTTGGGAAAAGACAACACAAAGTTGAAGAAAACAGTGAAGACAGCGGTTCAGATTCTGAATGGAAATCAAAATCTAAAACCCCCAGAATGAGAATGCATGCAGATGATGAGGAGTCTAAAAGAAAGAAACTACAAACTGCCAAGGTTATGAGAGATATTGATCAAGTTAAAGATAAATATGCACCATTGTCTATAGAAATTGCTAATTATGAAAAAGATATGGTACAAGATGTTAAAAGAGAACCTACTAAATTGTCAGACAAGTTTCGATTTCATAATAGGAATAATCAGAGTGGAATCAGATCGCGATTAGGGGATAAAGTTTCTGATCCTGATGAAATTCCTCCAGATGATGGACCAATTGAGTCTGATGAAAACATGTCAGATTCTGAACATAATATCAATATTTCAAGCAAAGTACAAAAAATTAATAGTACATCAAGTGGCTCAAGTGTGTGGTCAAGACTGGACATTCAACAAAGAAGTATAAACACCCGTTTAGGGTCGAGCAGTGCACCACAATCAAAAGACACACAAAATGATTTAAGACAAATGTTAAAATCTAAAAGTCAACCTAAAATTCAACAAAATAAGTCTGATTTAAGAGAAAGATTAGGTAAATCAAAACACGCAAATCTACGTATAGAAATTGACAACAAATAATAATAGTAAGACTAGAAATTTTAATCAAATAGGAATTATTTTTAGTTTAATTTGTAGGAATAATATGATTTGGTATTGTTTAACTTGTGGCATTTGCTGCCTTGAGTGTGAACTTTACCATGCGTAGTTGCGTGCGTCTTGATATCACTGCGTGCAAAACAAATTGATACAGATGTTTTGCTCGCGATCACGCCTTGGTGTCATGCGCTAATGTGATGATACTTATTTAGTACGGCCATTATGCGTATTTATGCCTCTCACAACTCAATGCAGCAAACACCCTTTAATATTAGGTAATTACAATATAGACTTAGGAGCTGTTTTTGTGACCACACAAATAGATCAATTTTGAAGATAATTAACATATTTGGAACTAGAAATAAATAAAAGATCAATTTTACTTTTTAATGTATTTAATGTGCAATTGTTAAGTGCACTTAGAATATTTCAATATATTGTTAATTTTACATTGATTTAAATTATGGTTATTTTTTCTTTAAAATAAGTGAAATAGGAATGAACTTAAAATTACATTAGTAATATTGATATGTTGTCTCTTTACCTTACTAAGTTGGTATAATTAAATATTATGCATAATAAAAGTATTTTGTGCTTATCACTGTTTTCTATTTCTTGTGCATATTGTAAATGCTAACTAAAAGCATACCCTATACTGAATTACTTAAATATTATGCACAATTGAATCAACAGTCAACCCTTTTAATAAACAAAAACTTTGATTCCTCCTTATATTAATTATCCTTAGGGAAATACTTTTCAAAATCTTGTTAGAGATAACTTGAATACCTAAATAATGGGCGGCGTCTACTATATATACATGTTAAGTAGCAAAGTTTTACTAGTTATTTGTTCTATGCTCATTAAATGTTACAAAATTATCTAAAGTTTTTGGACTCCATACAAAAAAGTTGGGTTTGTTCCACTGGTTTGGCCTTTTTAACTGTTTTTACCATTCTAAAGGGCATCTAGTACCTAACCCGTAGATTGGATCCGTGCAAGGAGTCTTTAAGAGTTAATTAGTAAAGCAAATAAAAAATATGGCGTTAATAGTTAGTACACAACAACTACAACACTTGTGATTCTAATAATGTAATGAATATAATACTGTCATAAAATTGCTTTTGAATACGGTATTGTTATTATTAATTAGTAAATTGTGTTAGAAACAAATAATAAATTCATGGTACGCATTAGTTTTGTTAATTTAAAATAATAACTAAAATTCATTGATGTGATATGACAATTTTCAACCAATTAGTTCAAAAATATAAATTAATAAACTACTATCAATAAAAACAGATCTAGTTAAATACTATCTGGCACATAAAATATAATAAATTCTTGTGTCTTATAAATATTTAAATAGATAACGTAAGTAAATATAAATAGCAAATAATATTGTTTTTAAATGTATTGATAAGTATATAAAAATATATATACTGTATTGTAAGTAGATAATATTTGTGCTTACATATTAGTAAGTACATAATTTAAAATATAACTATAAATATATAACATAATTGTAATATTCTTTAAGTGGAATGTTTCAGTCCAAGTACTTTTAGTACTTAATCAATTTTAAAAGTAATAATATCAAAAGACCGCTCAGATATAACGTAATAATGTTGTTTATATCAACAATATACATTTCCATTCATAACACATTTTACTTGGGTTTCTTTTCTTTGTCGCTTTTCTCATCTTTTCCCTTTTTTTCGGGCGAATCATCTTTTTTCTTTGATATTAGCGTGTGTTTAGCTTTCTTCAATTGTTTTTTAACTTTGTCTTTTACTTTACTTTTTTTATGTGTATTCGATACATCTGCCGTTTTCATCGCATGATTCGAGTCTCCGCTGTTTCTTTGTGCTGGAATTAAGAAAAAACTTATAATATATCTTTTACATAGGTTTATTTAAGTTAGTTAAGATTATTGTTTAAATAAACACTAATGCATATTATGACAATTATGGATAGTCATGTTGTAATGTTTATTAAGACAAATTTTATAATTAATATTATAAGGTGTTTTAGGACAAGTAACTTACCTCTCTTGCTGGCTATGGACGCGGCGATGGCCAAGTCTTCCTGCCGTTCGCGTCGCCTCTCAGCATCTATTTGCTGCACCATTTCATCGCGCATCAGAACTATTTCAACTAAACGAGCTACTAGCTGCTCTTCTCGTACCTAAAAAAAAGTTTCATCATTCATTATAATCGTGTTTATATCGTGTAAATAAGGAATAAGATGTATGTAGCCTACGTCCTTTCCCAAACTCTAGTCTATCTCCGCCCCGAATTTAATTAAAATCGGTTGAGTGGTTTAGGCGTGAAAGCGTAATAAACAATTATTATCGCGTTTATCACACTGCAGGGTAGAGACCTTGCTAGCGCTCGAGCGTCGTAGTGGAATGTAAACACATGACTCATGCATGTGGGAGCGGTCAAAAATAGTTTGGGTCATTATTGCGTATACTTCGCCCTTCAGGCAATTTGAGGTCCACATAACCTCTAGAATCTTCCCCAGACGCGGAAAGACTAAAGACCTTTCTCCCACTAAAGATATAAAACCTTGTCTAAAACAAACTACTTAACTGTTTAAGATGAAAATTGGATAACAATGATGGTACAATGAAAAAGTACATAGGCTATAACTTTGAAGTAAAGTAGGTGAGCAACGAAGTTTTTTCCTTATATCTAACTATGTGTCAATGACTTAATCCATACATCAAGGTTACATTTAATCTGCTCACCTTATCAGCATCAATCCTATTGACTGCCGGTCGCGATTGAATTATCCGTATCTCGTGTTCTATATCTGCCTGTTCTTGTTCCAGCCTCTGTTGTCGACGGCTGGGATAATCATAATAATTACGTTATTCAGACATATTTTCGTAAGTCTCCATTTTATAAGTGTTTCAGTGTTTTGAAAGGCACGTTAAATGCTCTTTATACTAACAATATCGACAGTGTAGAGCCCTCAAACCTCCACAAAATATCGCAACACGGACAATAGAACAAAATTAGGTGTAATTGCGACAAACTGTCCATTTACGACTACATACAATAGCCCCTTTGTGTACAAGGTCAGGGCAATGTGATTGAAAAGTCGATGTTACATAGAATGTTCTATTTTTGTTTTGATATACTCTTAACTCATTAGTAAAAACTTACTTATGTTATGAATATAAATAACTTGAATTGTCTGTTTTTCGAACTAAGTATGGGTATTCCTAGATATAGATAAATCTTTATTCATAAAACTAAATGGTCAAAACCGTGGGACCGTTATTACCCTATCAATACTTACATGTACATTAATTCAGTTTGTTTTCTGAAGAGGTCGTTTTTCTCATTGACTAGTTCACATAGTTGAATAACTAAATCTTCGACTTCCTCTTGGGGCGCCGTACACGCCTCGTCACCTGAACACAATAACATAGTTATCTACGGCTATTTATAGTTTGATTCAGATATTATTTACAATGTACCAAATTGACAGACGGTACGCTACTAGCCAATTTAATATCCAAGCGGAATATTTGGAAGATTTCTAAAGATATTTCCAGTATAATACAGTAGAGGAAGTTACTAGAAAGTTCCAGAATGTGCGGTAAAGTATAAAATGTGCAGTTCCAATGTTTACCCTCACACTTGTCCCTGATCATCCGCTCGATGAGCACTCCTTGGCGCTCGAGGCCGAGTTGTTGGGTCTCCAATAGGTCTAGTTGCACTTGTAACTCTTCTGGTGACATTTGTAGTTTCACTTCACGACGTTCGGGAAGTGGAAGACCAGGCGCGGGACCTTTTACTCGTCGCCCACCTGATATTACCACAAGAAGATTTATAGATTTATTTAGTTTAAATGTGGCTTTGTTCACTCTAGAATCTAGATTTCGTATCATCACATACATATATTATGTACTAGCATCATAGGCCAGCGTAATTATGAGTATATGTACATAGACAAAGCTCTCAAGGGTCAAATTTTTCTAGGCCATAGCCAGGCGGACATTAACCATTAGGCTTGCAGCTTTCTAAACTCACTTTCGGAACCTGAAGCGTTTTTCAGATCCGAGCCGTCGACGCCCTTCTCGAGCGACCCCCCACACGCGGACATGTTGCACAGGCTGCCGGGAGGGGTCGGGGCTGGACGCTTCTTCTTTAGAACGGGAGTGCTTCTATCGTATGATTTCTGGAAAGAATAATTTTTTTCTGGTATGAAGGGTAATCATTTATTGTAACGAAGTTTCGTATCACATGGTACGGTGGTGGATGGTAGCTAGGTAAAAAAAGTGTTAGATTTTTTCGTCGCGACACTTTCTTTCGTAATATTAATTGATTTAACTTTGTTCTTCAACATTGGCTTCAATTACTACCAATCATTATATAAAAGTTAAGTTTTTCATTGGATAGCTTATTTCTTGAGAGCTATAAGCTATTGATCATCAATAATCATGCTATTACCTATCGGAGCGCAGCAGAAATCATTAACGCGAGACAAACTTAATTAATTTTATAGTCATTCACATTCATTACACTTATTATAATTATGCAGGTGAAAGTGTACAATAACGACATTGTTAACTGAAAATGCACTTTGAAATCTATTCGGTACCAGGACTTCTGTAATGAATGATATGTTATGTGAGGAAAACTTCAGAATCTTTCTCAAAAATCTACTCTGTTATTTCCATAATATATTACCTTGACAAAAACATCAATGCGGAAAAAACAGACATATTCAGTTAGGTTTATTGGAATAGGTAGACTGAATAACGCATTGATGTGGCGCGCGACGAACTTTTCAATAATTATTATGTATGTAAATGTGAAAAATAGCGTGTTATTACCACATTTGCGCCAAGTCTATGAATCACATTTAATTTTAAATGCAAACAAGAAAATAAAATGACGCGGATACGTATATAAATAATCCTCTTAGATTATTAGCTTTACGGATAAACAAAATCGATTACAAACTTGCGTAATTTTACAATTTGATTGTATATTAAACTTAAGGTTGATAAATCATGAAAGTTATAGGTTTTTACGATAAATTGAGACAAATACATGCGACTTTATTGCGTTTGGGTCACGTAATGTGATATATCAAGGTAGTGGACGTGACATACACGAATAATTTATGGTCTACTAATATTTTACGAATATTTTTTTCAAATGCAGGTGTGAGAAGAAACCCTTTTAAAATAGAATTAGGAACATATAGGATAAGTATGGTTTTTGTTTCGGTATAGCATGTTTTTTTATCTATATGGTCATAGGCCCTTGAGCATTCCAACTTTAAATAAAATTAATCAGCTTCCTTATATATCCTTAATTCATTCGTATAGTTGCATACTCAACGAAAGTTCTACTATATAAATATGTAATTGAGTAACAAGTTGATTCAATCTAGTTTTAAATATTAGCTTATTATCGTAATCGAAATGTATACAATTACAAGAATAAGCTTACATATGCGCACAGGTGTTGTTTTATAACATTGTCATCATAATATAATTATTATCTGGTATGTTCATATAACTTATTATAAGAAGTCAGTCAGTCTTTATACAAAAATATACCTTTTTTCTACTACAATATATCCATTAACATAACATAATTATTCACGACATCATCTCCTTATAGTAACGACTAAACATTGTATAAGTATTTAATTTATTTAAACAACTATCTAGCCTACAATCTTAAGTAAAACCATACCTGATCAGAATGTACTGTAGAATTGTAAGAGCTCAAAGACGAAATGCTGGCCACGTCGTCCATGGAGATAGTATGTGATGATTCCGTGATGGTGATGACAGGAGGCGGCGGAGCTTTGGGTTTCCTTCGTCGAGGAGTGCTTCCCACCAAGTTGGGCGTGCTTGTAGTCAATGATGAATATGTACTTTTTGAACTAAATAAAAAAAACGTTCATTTTATATACTAGGGAGGTATCTGTTGGAAGAATTGGATAAATGATACTGTTTTTGTAATGAAGTTTAAATTTTAGTATACAAAAACAAACAAAAGTTCAGTACAAAAAGGTAACTTTTATGATATGTTACCTTGAATTATGAATGTCTTCTTCATCTGAAGAGGGTTCCTCTCCATCAGACCAGAACGGATTCACTGCTATTACCCTCCTCCTGTAATTAACAACAACTGGAATAAAAATCGCAAGCATAGCAGAGCATGTATTGAATAACCCATATACTCATAATCTCATATGAAAAATGGGTTTGTATATTGTAGACTCTATATTATTGAAAGCATAAACCACAGTTTCTCTTTCATACTTACACAGGTGTAGATGTTTCCACCGGAGGTTTACTCAGAGGTTGTATTGGAGGCACTTCATCATCTTCTTCATCGCTGCTCCCAAATGGATTTGTGCTTTCTTTGTTAAGTGATTGGTCAGATGGTTTATGTAGGGTCACATTTGATTCCTTTTTCTGAAAATTAATCAATTTATTATAACTACAACTATTATAAAGCTTGTTTGTTTGGTTGAACATGCTCTCAACTCATAAACTACAGATTTGATTTGAATAACTTTTGTGTTTGTTATTTTATTATTGAGAAAGGCAATAAATAAGCTATAGAACATCTTGCTACAACCAAAATAATCACAATAAACGCGGGTTAAACAACATGTTAGGGTAGTATTAATATATTTTTGAACTCATACCTCTTCTTCGTCATCAGTTCCAAAAGGATTTAAGTGATCGGGATACTCTTTAGGTTCCGGTTTAGATTCTTTAATATCCTTTGTAGGAGTAGTGACCTTTTCTGACGAAGCCTGTTTTTTTCTTCTAGGAGGCACTTTTAACTCGGTCATGACATTATTTGGACTTTCCTCTTCTAGAGTCTTTGTTTCAACACTAATTGGATTAATTATTGGTATTTTACTTATCCTACTATCATCCGTCACATTACTCTCTTCATCAATTTCTGGGGCAGATGTATCTGTTTGGATTTCTGTTATATTCTCAACTTCATTTTGAAAATTATTCTCGTTTTTTGTCTTCAAATCGATTGATGGGATTTCATCAGCAGTCTTATCAACGTCTAAAGTATCTCCAGACAGTTGCGTTTGAAGAAAATTAAATTTATCTATATTACTTTTGTATGTCTTTTCTGGAGGACTGACAACTGGTAAACTTGGTATGTCACTAATATCATTCACACTTTTCGAATTGACTTCACTTAGCATTCCACTGTTATTAATTAAATCCTTATAACTACTATTGTTTCTTATCGAAAGATTTGCAACTTTAATATCAATATTAGAATCTGTTTCTGAATTTTTCTCAAACATGTTTATTTTTTCTGTAAAACACAACAATATTTTAATACTGATTTAAGTAATTAGCAATTACTTACATGTTTAGTTATTATCCCAAAAAAAAAACATTCCCAACATGCTTCAAATTAGTGAGAACACATACACAAAACACAAACATAATTAATTTTACAATATAATATTAAGTAGTGTACATTCAACAAAACAACTAGCAAAGCCAAGAGAAATGTTCAGAATGTACAGCTAGTTAGGTGTGTTTATTAATAACATGTTTTTAGAGAACTTCCTTCCTTGACTTTATGTAATTAATAACAAAATCATAACTCTAAGCCTTGTTGTTGTCACTCACCTAAAACTGATGATGGTCTCGATTTGAGTTTGGGGCTAGTTACATCATCTTTCGACTTCCCTAATTTAGCATCAGGCAAACTGTCACCAAACGCTAGCATTCCCATTTGATCACAATCATTGTTATTCAAATACTTTAATAAATTCTGTTCATTTTTACAACTATCACAAGTAAACTCTGAGCCTTCAAGTATATCATAGTTTTTAGGGTTCAAATGTCCATTACACTTTGAGCAACGGAAGCATCGCCTGTGATATAGTTTGTGTGATACCATAAGTCTCTGTGCCAAGTATACAGGCAGACTGCATGCCGTGCACTTGTCTAAACCAGCCTTGCCAAACTTTATTGGTGCCTATTAAATAATAAGTAAGAACATTTAGAAAACACATGCCAAGAAATAGTGGAGAAATGTTGAAAGTAAATAGTTTATGCAAACAAAACATCAGTAGATTACATAATTTAATAATGTTACACATACCACAGGCAGTGATGCATCTGACATGTTGGCTAAGGGTTTTGGCTCATTTTCAGATACTTTAGTGTTCACTGAAACATAATTTAGGCATAGATTATTTTAAATTGGGTACTTTATTAATGTAACCCAATTAGGTAATTGACACCAATAAGAAAGTTAATTCATAATTACCAGTATGACCCAGCCTTTGGTAGAACTGCGACAAATAAGTTAATACTGACAATCTATCTGGTACATCATTCTCTACCATATCCTCAGGATCTAATAGTGCTGGAATGCCTAAATGTTTTTCAGCTACATTAAAAGCTAACTGATTATTTTCATATATATTCTCAGGTTTTAACTCTTTCATATCTCTGAAAATATATTTATTGTAAAGTTGTGATGCTAAATTGATTAAGAAAATACTTTTAATTTATTTACAAACTAAACTTACATTAAATCAGGCCTAAAATGATGTACTAGAGCACAGAAAGCCATTCCATTTCTCCATGATGTTGTCATATTTTCTATATGGACATCTGGGCAATCCTTGACCAATCTTTTGCACCATAATTCAAGAGCTCTTGTTCCTTTTACTTCAGACATTGTTGTTATTCGGGTTTATAAAATCGAATAGAAACTCAAAAATCTGGTTACTTTTCCCACAACATTATTAAAACTGAGTATCTACAATTCTTAAATATTTCTTTCCGAAGCCATATATTGTTAATCTATTTATATTATTTCGAGATAATTTATGCACATGTTTAAGTTTTCATGTTTTGTCAAAGAAAACAGTTATTTAGAATTATTTACAACTATTTTATCCATTTGTCCTGCCTCTCTCACTTTATAAATCAAATCAAACAAAATATGATGTGTCTGACATGTCTGACGTCTGACTGACTGAATGAATTGATCTGATTGATTGATTCATTCAGTTATGGCCTCTGCAGTCATTTCAACGAATTCCGCCAGTATTGGGCTCATTCATATGTTTATGTTATCTGTTACAATCTAAAATGGCGGGACAGTAAAAACAAAAATCTTTCGATACTGAGTTTCGCAAAAAACTTAATTTTATTTTATACCAGCTGTGTCCCACGGTTTCACCCGCGTAGTACCCGTTCCCGTGTTCGATTGTTCGTGAAGATTCAATTATTCGATTTTTTCTCACCTTTTAAACCTTCCCTAGACCTCCACGAACATTTCAAGACCAAGATAAGATTCAGCCGATCTCGAGTTTTAGCGAGACTAACGAACAGCAATTGATTTTTATATAAGTAAGTAAGTACTTACTTATATAAGTGGATGAATGTTTTGTGTTGATGCTGTAGTTAAAAGACGTAAGTACATTTTTCATTAGCTAATTTCTAAGCAAAGCTAAAAAAAAGACGACGTAACTAACCTACTTAAGTTTTAATAAAAAAGATGATTTGTATCATAGAATAATCGTACAGATTAAAATTATTTTAAGGCACAATACGAGGAAGCACCTTAAATCAGGTAGCAGAGTTGTTAGCTTTTTTTTATCGATTAGGATACTTATCAACTTTTATTCTCAACGGTTATGTTTAACTACAATCTACAACCCCTGTCAGTCCCTGGACTATACTTTCATACTGTTATAGCAACTGGTTGCTAAATATATCTCACTGCCGATCCTATATCGCTTAGTGCCCTAATCTGTAATACCAAATTATCTCCAATTCTCCATCCGCTCAATATCTTAGGGGTACAGGAGTGACTGAAAAACAGCGCTGGCTGAAATAAGTAAGTATAAGTAGGTAAGTACTTAGGAAAGGAATTTACCTACTATACTCGTAGTCTTGTAAAATTGGATTGATTGTATATTGAAAAAAGGAAACTATATATTGTGGCTATTTTTTATCATGTTTTTTTTTAATGGTAGGCACTTACATAATGCAACAACGGCAGTTAAGTATATTACACTGTATTTAAGAATTGCTTATGACATAAGTACCTACTTTGTAAGTAAGTAAATAATTTATTAATAAGTAAGTAAAGTAAGTATAAGTCCAATTATTACAATGTAAGTAGGTACTTTACTAAGTACAGTCTCGGAACGAAAAGGTTCGTCAATTTTCAAATTGATTCGTATAATGTGTCGCGAGAACATATAACCTTTTGAAACTATGTTACAGAATAGACTCAGGTTAGGGAAAATAATGTTCTACTGCTCCATAATAAAGTTCAAATTTATTCAGATCAGTGTTGTTTGACAGGATAAATATCTTGTCAACAAGATTTTTGATAAACTAAAACCTTCTTATTGGTTCAACCTGCCATTATTATTTCTGTTAAAACTATTGTCAATCGGTCAATGTCATCATTGCAAAATATCAAAGAGGATTTTATATGCCGCGCGCACAAGGCAGTGTTTAAAAAGGATAGAAAAATTAAGCAAAACCTTATTCGATGACAAACGTCATTCTATTTATTTCAATGTTAGCATCACTGTTTCTTACACTTGTATGTTGGTATAATTGTTTCTTGCAATACTAGTGCAAGTGAAAACCGACTCTAAGGTGACGAACCTTTTCATTCCGTGACTGTACATAGGTAATGGTAAGTATAAGTAATTAGGTAAGTACCTACTTATGAAAATAAGATTTTGGTTCACTAGCAAAATAAGTAATAGGCACTAGTTTAGTACTCGGTTGTTATTACGTACACAACCTTTATCAAATAGGTCTAAGAAGTTAGAATAGGTTTTGGGTTCTTCAAATAGGCTGCTTTATAAATTATAGTGGCAGTACTTGACGACAATTTCCTAGAGCATCTGGTTTCCATCCATCGGGACATTGATTAGGAACGCTAATTACATTTCTATTAGCAGTCTCCTCAGAATCAGCTGAATTTACGTCTCCTGGTATTCCGTAACCATCCCATCTGTGGGGAAAATTAAATAACATAAGATTCTAAAACAACAAATAAAAGAAACAATGTTTCAAAGATTTTTTACATCCACATCGTTATCTTAATATATACCTTTACGTAGGTATACATATATTTGTATTGATTTGGTACTTATATATAAGTATCTATAATTAAGTTTCCATATCATTTGTCTTAACTACATACATGTAAGCTCTCATTGTTGTACCTACTGAGATGTAAGTGTACTCTTGTAGGTTTGAAAGAGATCACCCACTCTTTGAAGAAAGAGAGAAGAAAGTTCCACCGTAAGATCTTGGCAGCCGTCTTTTTTAATTATATGTACTAACAGTTTGATGAGCCAGATGGTGTTGTAGGTAAGTATACTTGCAGTAAAAAAAGAAGATACAAAGTCAAAAATATTTATTTGTATTTACAGATTTTACTCGAATATTTTTACAGTGTAAATTTTATTTTATGTAGAAATTCTTCTTTTTCAGTTCACTTACGCAATTTGACACAGATCAGTACAAAATATTTTGTAAATAATTTACATAGGTATTTTAGATAAGTATCTACTTATTACATGCGTTGTTATCTCACACAAACAAAGATTCATACTAAGGCAGCCACTTATCCTGATATGATTGTGATAAGTAAATATTTTGCAATAAGTAAGTAAGTATATCCGACGTAAGTAGTTATCTTCTTTTAATAAGGTAATTTCCTTTTTGTGATATAAGTAGGTAAGTAAGTACTTGCCTATAACAAGTCGTATCTACATTTTTTCATTTTGCCTTTTTACCTGACTGATTCGCATATCCTATAGGAGTAGGCATTTCCGAGTAGCTACTCATAAGTTTTGTCTTTGTCACTTGATATAAAGTAAGAAAGAGACAAAACTAACTTTACTTGGTGAGTAACGTTACTTGAAGGTCGTGAAATAGGCCCTTAGTATTTAAATGTACCTATAGTATGGAATAGAATATAAGTGTCGAACAGGTATGGACGTAATTGTGGAGAAAAGCCAATGGAAAAGCCTGTCTACAAGTAACAAGTAGGTATCTAATGGTATCTAGATATCTATTTACCTTTGTTCAATTTAGTAAGCGCAATGTCTAAACAAAAACGTTTTTTTTATCATTTGGCACAAACAAGTATTAGGTAGATACGTAGTTCATCTACTTATATTCTATTATATAGGTAGTATATATATCTACATGCAGTCACTCACACTCCCACAATCTTTAAGACTTATGTCTTTGCTGATGTGATGTCCGATTAAAGGCATGTAGACATGGCTGCGTGCAATGATCTTTCCTAAGTACCAATCTACCTTATTATTAGCTACATGGAACAATGTAGGTTGACTAGGTTGAACGATATGTAGTAAGTACCTACTTCAATATAGGTAACTTAGATCTAAGTTAGTCATAACATATTAAGGTATTATGGACATGTAGGTATTCAGTTATCAGAGACATGGTATGCTATTGTCTTGCGAGTTGCATGTTCAAAGTTACCTTATCCAAACATCGCGACATTCTCCGTTGATGTATTCTTGTCCGGAAGGGCAATTAGGTGGAACAGTAATAACGTTCTTTGGTACATTACTATCAATCCTCCATATATCACGGCATTCTCCATTCAGCCATTCTTGACCCGAGGGACAGTTTGGTGGAACTGTTACTACATTATTGGTTTGAATATTGTTGTCTTGGTCTATTCGCCTGGAAATACAACAATTAAATTAAATTAGTACCTAATACATTAGTATACTAAGTACCTAAGCTATTGCTTGAAATATTTTCGTAAGGACCTAGGTATCTAAGAACCTATTATATTATTTATTATACACTAGCTGTGCCCCGCGGTTTTACCCGCGTAGTTCCCGATCCCGTGGGCATGTGAGGATAAAATTATGCTAAAAACCTTCCTCTTGAATTACTAGTAATAGCTATCTATTACTGAAAATCGCATCAAAATCCGTTGCGTAGTTTTAAAGATCTAAGCATACATAGGGACTGAGTAAGCGACTTTGTTTTGTACTATGTAGTGATTATGTCGCACTTCATAATAAGTGCCTATACTAATGTCATATTTCAAGAGACCTAGTTGAGGAAAACTCCCTATCTAAAAAAATAGTCTAAATGACTGCTGCGTAATGTAAGTACTTACTCAATAAAACGCAAAATGTTGACCAACCAGACATCACGACATTCTCCATTAAATAATTGTTGACCCTCGGGACAGTTCGCCGGCACAGTCACAACGTTGGAAGGAGATGCATCCAGATACCGCCATACATCTCGACACTGACCGTTCACCCACGCTTGGCCAGTGGGACAGTTGTCTGGGACTGTTATTACATTTTTGGAGTCACGGATAACGTTTGCTTGACTACCAACTATCGTAAGCAACACTAGCACAAACATTATGAGAAATCGATCAAAGGCCAGTATGGACAACCGTTATTAATGAAGAATCTTAATTGATTTATGATTTACTTTTGCCTGTTCTTTTGTATAAAATGATAAATTTATGACGTAGAGTGATATGCTATCAGGTAAAGTAAATTAAAGTAGGTATGTTAAGTACTTACTTATCTATCTATCTAAACTGTCTTACCAATATATAATACAATCAATACAAAGGGAATTTATTGTAATCAATATTTACATTTTCTATCATAAATACGATAACAACATCTTCTACTTACTTAGATGGTACATACTTTTACAGGTAAAATTAAAATGTAAGTGAGTACTTATACATAGGTACCTATACCTACTTAATACTTATAAATTAAAATTGCATTATTTTAGTAACATGTAAAAACCCCTATACTATATTATGATGTCATTACATTATAGAGGTAAAGACTTGTGCTATAGTACCTAGGTATTTACTACATATTTACAAAAAACCGTATGGTTGTCACGCCACCCTTTTTAAAAATGTTCAATAATATTCCTAATAAGGGATGTAAGATACTTAAGTACTTATTTTATTTTATAAGTAACTGGTAGGTTAATAAGGTACCACCTATGCTGCGGAATTCTAAAGTACTTACTTTATAGGTAAGTACTTGACTTGACTTATATTATAAATCAGTAAGTTCATACTTATTTAAGTAAGTACTTATAAGTAAAAACTTTTAAGTGATTTAGATATTATTGAAATGTCACAGGATTGTTCATCAATTAAATTGATTGCGATTCCTTATCGCCTTGTCCAGATACAAGTCGGATTTTACGAATAGGTAATTAGTATAATTACCCAATAAGCTAGTACTTATTTGATATTTACGAACTGGTTTTTCTTTATAGGTACGGGGCGTAAGTATATAAGTAAGTACTAACTTATTTTTTTTAAAAGATAATTCCAGAGATTTTTTAGCATAAAAGGATAAATCTTCTACTTAAGTATTAGTTTAGTATGTAAGTACCTAACCTATCTAAATATATGATTGAGACACATCAATAGCCTACCTACGACGTATTTATTAGTAGGTACTACCACGGATTATAAAATACTAACGTAAGTACTACGTAATATATAAGTAAATTAAAGTACAAATTTTATTTCAGTAAGTTACTTATATTTGTTGTATTGTGTTGTAATAAAAGAAATCCAGCGATCCTTCCAGAATGATCAGCTCCAGAGTACACAAGAACCAATTTATCAATTGAAGAGACGGTGTCAAGGAATACTAAATGACTGGCTATTGTCAATTCCATTTCATGGAAAAGTACGTGATACCTCGTGCTGCTAGGAACATATTTTTGTTTGGCCAAGATATTTGTAAACTTCCAACGAAGATTTTACATAGGTGCTCGTGCCATGTTCATGTTTTGTAACTACTTACTCGTATAGGTAACTTTAACTTCTCATACTTACCTATCTACTAAGTACACTATCTTTATTAAAACTAATTAAAGTTCAAAATGTATTAATCCTTGTATTAGGTACTATATGAATTCTTAGAATCATATTATTGGATAAGTGAGTGGCACTCAAGTTATAAGCACATTTATTATCGTTCAGACAGGTGAGTTGATTGGTAGATTTAGTAATGTGACTACGAGTAAGTTTACTTATATAAGTTAAAAAACTTGCAAGGTGCAAATATATCTTTTACATATTTATTTAAGTATTTACTTACTTAAATTAAAATGTTGTTCCGAAATGTACCTAATATACCGTCCATTGAGAATTTAGGAATAGTATCTAGTCAGTATAAGGATAAAATAAAATTTGAAAATTCCACCAGAAATTAAACACGTGCTTCTCGTAGGTACCTAATTAATGAAAGAAAGATTAAAACCAGTAAATAATTTAGATATTTTAAAATATGTATGTAAGTACGAGTAAGTAAACCTACTTTAGATATCTACGCCTGCTACGGCTACGGAAGCTGGTGCTGCCAAATTAAATAAATGAGCCACCAATTCGAATTTTGAAAAAAATACCGACATAATCGTCATTTATTTTTGGAATGGCAGTTATGTACGTATTGTAGCTTTACCGATAAAGAACTAATTATTATAAGCAATTTATAGCTCTTTCTTGTTTACTTATTATGAGTTGGTAGAACATTTTCTTCACAACTAGTGCTCTTTGTTCTCTCAGCACCGGTAAGGCCTCAAACTTAAATTGGCAATTTCCTGTTGATACTCTGTTCAACTACACTCAAACCTAATAGGTAGTTTCTCTAGCTCACCCTTCGTGGAGAGTATTGTAATTGTAATGTAATCTACCTAGATTACATTACAATACTCTATAAGTACTTATGTATTTCTATTATTCCGCCTTATCATTATTGAATTTATAAATCACCAAAATACTAGGTAAGTACTTATTAAAACTAACTGACCTGGCAAATTTTGTTTTGCTCTTATAAAAAAACCGATACGGAAGAGTTTGCTTACAAACATTGTGACTTGAGAATAGATAATACCTACTTAATGTTTTTAAAATTATGCAAGTATGTAAGCACATACATATCTAATAAAATAATCTTATAATGACTTCAGTAACAGTTAGTGCTTTAGTTTAGATGTAAAGTGGGTAAGGTGAGTTCTATATAAAGTTTTGACTATTTCGTTTCCAAGGTAAGTATTGATTTTCCTGGGGTGTATGTTCAGCTTGCGTGTTTACTTTACGGCATAGTTGCTATAGGTTCAACTCCACCTAGCTGTGTCGGGTATATTATGAGTCCATTACGGTCGTATATCTACCTACATCAATTTACAATGGTGCGCAGTAGGTAGTGCGGCCATCAATTGACGACATTCTTAACCACTTACGACTTTTGAGAAACAGAGTCTGTCAGTCCTTTGACTTGTTATAACGCACACCTACCGAGAGCCTTAGTTTTATCGATACTGGTGCTTGAAATAAAGACATAAGTTTAAACAAATAGTGAAAATGAATAAAAGACTTGTGTTGACTTTAATTGTGATAGTTGCCGTGATATGTGCGGATGGAAAAAAGTCCTTCAAGAGCCGTTCTTCTGCTCGTGGGTCTAGTAGAAAAACTAACCCTCAGCCTGTGCCTACATCACTGAGTTATCCTCAACCTTCTGCACCAAAACAATCCGCACCAAAACCATCTCTATTTGGATGGCAAGAAAAACCTAAAAATACACAGACGGTACCTCAATCAAAACCGAATGGACAGTCCCATTCGTATCCTTCTAGTCAAACCGGGCTATCCGGTAATAATCAGCCTAAACAACCAGCAACGTTACAAGAAAATGTCCAGAGAAATAGTGCTACGCAGAACTTAAATGGACGCCCTGTATCTCAGCCAGCAAATAATCAGCCAAGTCATTCATATCCATCATCAGGTGGGCTATCTGGAAATGGAGGTAATCCTCAACAATCAGCAGGTGGACATTCATATCCGCAAGGAAACAGTTATCCACAATCAGGAACCGGTTTATCAGGTTCTGGAGCAGCAGCAGCACCTCCACCATACCCGGGGTATAATAAACCAGGTGATGCCAATAGACCATACAATGGGGCAGCATATCAAGGCAGCAACTACGGCAATGTTCATCACCCTCAAGGACCACCACCCCCGTACTCGAACTATGGCGGAGGATATGGAGGACATTCTTACAACACGGGATACGGTCAACAGGTACCAGCTGGATTTGGTCAGCAGTCGCCAGGATTCTTTGGAAATTACGCTAATAGCTATGGCAACAGAGGTTTTGGTGGTGTCAGCCGTGGTGGTAGTGCGCTCACTGGTGTTGGTATAGCTGGAGCTGGAGTCGGCACCTTACTAACAGGTTTGGCTTTATGGAATTTAGCTCGATCCACTGGCCGAAGCCACCATACTGTAATATATGATAATAGGGGTCAGCCTGTTGCCGTTGCCCCTGCAAATGGTTCTGAGGCACAAGTACAGGACTCATTCTTGGCTGACTTAGTTAATTGCACTTTAACAATTAGCAATTCTAATAGCACAGAAGTGCTAGCGATTCCTTGTGCTATAGCCACCTCCTTTACCCCGGAGGCGGATGTCAAGAATGCAGAAAATATAAAAAACCCTAACGACGACACTAAATGCACCGTTACTGTCGTCAATAAATCTAGCCAAGAATTTATGACAACTATACCCTGTTCGATTCTTTTAAACAGTGCCGCAGAGAATAATGTGACGGAAGCTCCTCTTACAATGAATAACACTGCTGACAACATCAATGGGACTTTAATAACTTCGGAAGCTCCACCTAATCAAAGTGAACCCTCCGCTATGCCTCTTGTAGATTCCGATGTAGATATAAAAAGGGATAATTTGAATTGCACTCTCCAACCGGGAGAAATAAGAGATCCAATAAACCCATGTTTTGCATTAACCCACAACGTAACTGTTATACCTCTTTCCACTTCCGAAAAATACGAAAATACTAGTGCGTAAACATATACTTACAGGTAACATTTTATTTTACTTGAAACATTCCATATATTTATATAATTAATGACGAATTTTTTAAATTTTATTTTAATACATAAGTATAACTATATTGTTTAGTTAAGAATAAATTGTAATAAGTACACGGTGTTATATATGTGATAGAATAGATAATGCTTCAATAAGCACCAAAACCATATACTTATGTATTCTGTATTTACCAATAGGTACTTGTATCAATTCATTTATGTATCTTAATTTAAACACATGCGTAAGGTTTTACGAGTATTCCGGGCACGTATAATAGCATGTTATGGTAAATCCGATGTAGGTCCTTAACGGCTCAATTAGCAATTTATCTTATGTTCTTATCATTGTTTAGATTCGAATAATGTGTTTAATCTCTTTGTAGGATGTAAGTATGCTAACTACATAATATACTTTGCTTAGTTTTAAACCTATTATTATTGATGTCACGAGCCAAGCGAGTATTTTTGTCACCATGTCTACTTATATGTTTTTGTGTGTTAATAATTAATAAAATTTATCTTATCACAAGTTTTTTATTTTTTACTGATTGCATGATTGATAAATAACATATTTCTTATTTAATGGTAGGACTAGGACTGTAAAATATAACATTTCCATTACTTTCCATAAATCTGGGTAAACAAAAAGAAAGTAAGTAAGTACATAGGTATCACTAAGGTATTGAGGACCAAGTCGGATTTAAATTATCTTATCTAAATTATTAAGTAAGTACTTATAAATTTTAATTTTTGTATGACTCATATAACTTAAATCTCTTCAGCTATTATTGCATTAGTATTGCGTGAAAATAAATAGAATGAAGTAGGTACTTACTAAAAAATATTGTATTTTTCTTACTCAAATTCCTTACATTTTGTGTACCTGCCCTATAGATTATGTACCTACCTATTGTATTAATTAGAATACTGATGATATGAACTTTGGTTATTCATTTAAGGATCATGTACAATGATGAGATTATTGTAATAATCTCATCATTGTAGATGTTTAATTTTAAAAATTGTATATCATGTCGAATAGGAATATATGATTCCGGTTAAGTATACCTATATATACTCAACCGGAACCGGATATTCCTATTCGACTCTCATGTCTAACCTTAGAATAAGTTACAAATGTAAATGTCACTGTCGTCTTCAGTCACTTTAATTCGTTCAGTAAAGTAATGTCAATGTCAAAATTGTCAAACGGCATCAGCTGAAATACTTTCTTTTCCTATTTTTTTTTGCATTTTTTATTGAAATCAATACAGTTTTACTACGATGATTTTAATAAAAACCAATACAAAATATTACACGGTCAAATAGCTAATAAAATTTGTGTTTTTAAAGTTGTTTTTATGTAGCAGGCAACGCTACATAGCAACTATTTTAAAATTAATAAACAAACATTGAATTAAACTTTTAGTTTATCTTAAATTAAGAAATTATATCTTTAGTATTTATTTTTCGTGCCAGCTTGGATTTATCAAGGTAAATTACCGAGTACTCAATTAATATTATCTTATAATACTCCTTATACTTCATAACGTCAAAATTAAGTATTATTATTTATAATAGATTAACCTATGAATAAAATGTTTGACATTTTACATTCATATATTTTTAATGTAATAATGAGACGATACGACTGCAATTTTGTTTCTTTTAGATTCAAAAACATATATACTGCAATTTGGAAAAATGTCTGATCCAACAATTCAAACGTTCTGTTGTCATCATACTGGGAATAGAGAAGACTTGGCTGTCAGAATAATGGATGAATTCAATACTGATTCATATAACACTGTTTGTTTACTTTCATCTGTTGTTGGTGTTTCTGGAGCTATTTATCAGGTAAAAATCTGTTTTGTTTAAAAACATATAAGGTAATACTATAGATTGCATTAACTATATTTTAAATATTGTCTATAATTTTAGATCTTTCCTGATATATCAAGATCACAACTTGGGTTGAGTATGACTCGAAGTAGGAGAATAATAATTTGGTTGGCCATTGCAGACTTATTAGCATCATTTGGTAAGTGACCATAAACATTTCAACTTTGTATTATTGTTGTTTTTGTTTACAAAATTAATTGATTATTTTATATCTTTCTAAATACAAATAATTGAATTAGGATGGATCACTTCTCCAACTAGAACTTTGTTTCTTAACTTGTATTGTCCCAGTCTTAGGCAAAGGTCTCTTTCAAAAATTTTTATCAAGAAGATTAACAAGCTTAAATATTTTTTCAATACACAGGTGTTTTTGTGCGTTCTGCTCTCTGGATGAAGTACAAAAACATAATGCCTATGCCCGAAGATGATGTTAGTGTTCTGTTTTGCAGCTTAACTTCTGTGAGTTTATTTATTTCTTTTCATTTATTCTGTCTTCTTCTGAGACTTCCTTTCATAAGTAATTGTAAACTCAACTAATATTTTAAACTTTTTCTGAACTTTTCAGGCATGGACACAATATTTCTACACAGCTACTTGGTTTTGGACTCTATTCTATGCAATAGATACTTGGAACACTATTAGACGTCGTGATTCTAATTTATTGCTTTATCATACTTTCGCCTGGGGTCTACCGGCTGCTACAACTGGCATTGGCTTGTCTATTCTTTACATACCTAATGCTACGTAAGAATATATTAAGGTAGTGGTCCTACCGCCGGCATTATGAACAGTTAGCGAAATACATCTCTTTCGTTCACATGGAATGTTTATTCACTGTCCTTTTCTTGGGCGATAAAATCGCCGATATTTCATTGCTCACTCGCCCGCAGTGGGACCACTGCATAATTTAAACCAATTTAATTAATTTCATTGCATGTCAAAAACTGTTACAATATCATATTAATCTTCATAAATATAAAATGTAATTGTTTGTTTCAGGTGTCATAACTTACCATCACCTTCGACTGCAGTTTTCAGAATATTGCCAAACTATTGCGCAACTTATGTGCCAATAGCAATTGTTATGGTGGTCAATCCAATTATCTATACTTTGTCAAGTAAAAATGTTGAGATGGCTATTGCATTGCCTCTTGCACAAGTTAGTATTTTTAATGACTATGTTATTTATATCAATTTTCACCCTAAAACAGTGTGTAATTTATTATATTTGCATATTTGTATTAGATAACTTGATTCCTGGGTGAGAAATGAAGGAAAAACATGCTATTTTAGTTCTATAAAAAAGTTTGAGACTATTTTGAGATATTTTGTCATTGGTTTTAGTTTTTAATTTACCACACCCACTATAAAAATTACCCCTGTATATTTTTTTCCGATTTATTTTGAATATTAGAATCATACAATAAAATGTCATAATATTTGTTTTACAGTTCACAAGTAAAGAGAGAAGAGTTGTTGATGCCTTGAGACTTAAGTTCTTATTTATCAATGTTGTTTTTTATATTTGTTGGCTGCCCAATTTGGTCAATGGAATTCTCCTCTGGACTATGTGGTTTAATATGCCAGTGAAAGTTATAATATCCATTTGGTATATAATGGTCAGTACCTATTTCTTTGTAGATTACCTTTGTACTCATATGGTAAGCCTATCTTGATTGAAATAAAAGAAAAACTTTTTAGAGGCCTTTGCCCTACAAGCTACTTTACTTTTAACTAAAATTAAATATCTAAAACTAAATTAACAATTCATGTTTACTCAAAATGATTTGTGTTAACCAAAATCAACATTTCGCCTATTTTTACAACTCTCCCGAGAAAACGCGTCTATCTATGCAAAGTACGCCAAGTGTCAGTTGCCTAGAAACTGCTTATTCAAAAATTAATACATTTCTTTTTTTTTTACAGGCTCTATTGAACCCTATGCAGGCATTATTAAATGCATTAGTGTACCGAAAGTGGAATACCAACAAATGGACATTTACTTCATCATTTTCTAAGGATGTGAGCAAGGAACCTCACATGAGTGATGAACAATCACCTTTATTGGGTTCAGAACCTCATAGACTGCAGCTGACTCCTATACCACCTAGTATTAATAATTATGCCACCCTGTGATATTTATAAGTACCTACTGTTTGACTAAAAAATATTAGAGTAATAAGTGTAAGTGTATGTATGTTCCTATAATACCAAATAAAGTTTTATATATTTTTATGTGGGTTTGATTTCATAATGTGAGAAATGAAATAATAAAATATAATAGGAAAAAAATAGCATTATACAGTTTTGTATATTGTTATTTTATTATTTATGTATGATGTAAACTATTATATTAGTGATTTTACAATAACAATAATATGATACATAATACATTACATTTATATTTAATATACAAAAAATAATTTTCTTAAAAATAACTATCACATATATATTCATAGAAATATATCTCATTCAGCATCCGGTGGGGCCATGGTCAGATCTGTAATGTCTTTGACAATCATATGAGCTATTTGCCATGCCATTTCTTCTTCAACTTTCGATGTGTTGGTGGGTACAAATTTGCTAACCATTTTCCTTAAAACAGACTTGTCCTTCTTGTCAGGATCTGGTTCAAATTTCGATTCAAATCTACCTAAACTATTAACCCTACCAAGACTCAAACCCTCACTTTTATTTCTTTGCCATAAAGAATCAGCATTATAAAGTTGATTTGAATCTATTGTCATGTCAGGTACAGAGAGATTCCGTTTTTTTTTCTGGAAGACAGGATCACCCATAGCTAATAGTGTGTTTTGTGTACTAATGCTAAACTCGCTACTGCAATCGGAATGTGATTTATGGTTAGACCACATTTGTTTCACTGAATGAATCATTTCAGAGAGATATTTAAAATAAATTTCAGATTCTAGAAATGTTTTTACATATTGTGTCAATGTTTTGTATACTATTCTAAAAGGTAAATCAAAACAAGTTGGTAATGGACCACCTTCTCTACAAATTTCACTTTCAATTTTGAGTCTAATGTCAGTTGGGAACCCAACTGGGTCTGAGGCTTGAAGTGAAAAGTACTTTTCATAAATTACAATAGCGTCTGCTTGTGCTTGGTCACTACTCACTTGATTTTGATTAAGTAAATTATCTCTGAAGTTTATAACAGCCATTAAAAATTCCAGCAATAGTCTACATGATTCTTGTTCTAAATATTCAGTAAAATAAAATAAAATTGTTTCATTAAATATAATATCATTCAATTTCAGAGAGCCACTAGTTAAAATGTCAATTTGTGCTTTGATGTACCATGGACTATTGAGAAATTCATTGAAGCAAACATTTTCAATTTGTTTAAATATGATATCTTCCACAGATTTGAAACAGTCTTCTTTTATTTTCCCTTCAGGTTCACAAATGTTTGTTATAACCGATTTACGGATACCATCAGGTAAGTCCAATCGAGATGGAGCTTCTAGTGCAATATATTTTTTAAATATATTTATAGCTTCTTCTGTTGGATTGTAATGTGTGAAGTTATTTTCACAGCTTTCTAAATTAGTGTGCTCAACTAAATTCCCACATGAACTTGTTGAACATTCACTGATATCTGTTGAATTACTGGCACTTGAGTATATATTAGTGCTTTCTCTCCAACTAAACCTCAGAGACTTGGTGTCTTTGTCTGGTTTATGAGTAGGGCTCTTACAAGGGAGATCAACACTTTGAGTTCTATTAATTTTTTTGTTTTCCTTATCAATAACTGAAATTGTTAACTTTGTTTTAAAATACTGGATATCAAGCCAACATTTAATAAGATACTGTTTTTCATTTCCTTCCATGAATTGAATGAAATATTTTATCGCCTTTTTTTCTATTAAAATATTGTGTAATGTAAGAGATAACTTCGAATGTTTATCATACATGTATAATACATCTGTAAAAATAAGAATGCAATTCTTAAACAAAGACCTTGGAAATAAAAACGACATAAATGTTATCAGGAAATTCATTGAACAATACCTTCATTTTCATCAACAGTGTGATTAAACAGTAATTTTTTAACGTCAATATTCTTTGATGATTGTTCAGGTGGACGAACAGGGCAGCCAGATTTACCTTTAGCTGCAACAAATGCGTGGAACAGTAGCAGTTATTACTCAACCATGTTTTATGAACTTATGTAAAAAGATGTAATTGTTTTAGCGGCTAGGACTTACCAGCACTCTTCCAAAACTTTATCATACTGGAGCGACTATTTCAGTGAGAGCCCGAGACATTAGTAAAATTATAAATAAAAAAATAACAAATAGTATGAATAACAAGAAATTATTGTAAACAATAACAATGCAGGAACATTTCCTTCAAATTCTCATTCGTTTTCGTGATATTAGACTCACACACTCACAATAAATAAACCGAACCAAATTGCATTGCAAACAATATCAGCCATCAAACAAATGTCAAATATCGTTCTGCTGTCATTAGACGCCAATTGACGTAGGATACAGCTGACATATTATGACAACTTTAATAGTTTTCCTAGCTTCTAGTTGCATGCGTTGCATTGTCATATAGAAGGAATTTAAAGTCATGGCTTCAGGAAATCCAAAGTTCGATTTCTAGAATATGTAGTATGAAGTAAATTAACAAACTAAGCACTTACCTATATATAGCTTAAATGATATTGATGGTACGTATTAAGATGATACCTTAGGATGATACTAATTAATAAGTATAAGTACCATAAAGTTCCCATTAGTAGCTTATCATATTAATGTTCGCCTATTATCATATCATATTATGTACATGGAGGGCTTAATGCTAGCACAGCATTCCAAATCCATATTGTAGAGGAAACTAACAGTTAAACACATTAAGAAACAGACGAATGATGAAAGTGTTTTGCTTTTCAAAATAAGCAGGCGAAATCTATAATATTCTTCGGTTATAATTAGTAGAATAAATGATTGGCAAGCAAAGTATCGTTTGTAAGAATATACACAGACAACGAATCCGGCCCAGCGGACGTGTTCTCTCAGGGCAAAGGCATTTCTGTCTAGGTGGAGTATGTACAATACCTATAGGCTATATACCTATAGTAATCTACGGGCCCACTATCCCAATTGCTTAGTGTACTTAAGTGATCTCATAGAACTTTGATGCAGTGGAGAGAGTATTTAAGGATTGAAATTTGGTAGGTAGAGGAATTAAATTAAAAGGCAAGGGTAGCGAATAATGAATTTTATCAATAGAATATTTTTCCATAACGTATAACGCAAATCGTGACTTATTCATTTGATTCAAATATTTTGGTGTGTGCCTACTAGGTATTACCTAAGTAAGTAAGTTTATGCAAAATAAGCGGCCTAGATTGTAGGTTATAAGCCGACGCGCAGCTAGAGACATTTCTACTTATAGGTACTTACTCCAAAATCAAATTGATAGTATTTCTATTTTCTTTCAGACTCTACGAACTTTGCTTTTTGAATTTTCGCAACACATTTAAGTACAACCTAAGATGAGTTCCATAGCTCTAGTAACTCGGTCACCTAGATAGTATCCTTTATTGGTCATTACTAGGTACAATTTAAAGAATAAATACTTACTTATATCTAACATAAACTAGCTTTTTTAAAAATTACAGATATATCTTATTCTGCGATACTAACGTTACGCAATAATAAAGTTGTCGTGCAGTGAGTGAGGCTATCGACCTCCCTGCGGTTACTTGAAATAACTGTTAAGTTGCTGGTTCGAAATAACTTAGTGTCAAGAGCAGGGCGCTTCGATCTGCCGGTGGTAGAGACCAGTCGTGCAACATCGCGGGTCTGGATCGCAATCCCGATTATTATCTGCTCTTACATAGAAGCAAAATAACAAAATGTGCAGAATAACATTAATAGCGCTCTCCTTTATACTTTATGAACAAAATGTGTTTACCTACACGATTGATCAAAGGCAAACCGGGGATTTAAACGTACAAGTTGATTTAAAAAATTTGAATTTAATTGCTCTAATGAAAGGCAAAGAGGATTATGTGGTAAGTACCTAATAAATAACTAAGTTTTTATTTTATTGTGGCTTGGGATTTGAAAATTACCTTTGATTTTAATTTATTATAAGTACTTACTTACTAAGTATTTAAAAATATAAAGTAAGTAGGTACTTACCTAACGGACTGGTAAAGAAAGGGATGCGGTTTGATTCCCGTGCGAGGTAATATTTTTGTTATCATTAAATGTTTACATCGGTCTGGGTGTATGTATCAATGAGTGTGCAAAATTAGAGCATATTATATTTTATGTTGTGGGTAAAACCACGGGGCACGGCTAGTTACAATACTTACTTATAAGCCAAACTCAGTACCTACATACCAAGGTACTAACTTTGGCATGTAATCAAGTTATCCGTGGCTATTTATAGTCGTAGCTAACCGTTAGATTGTAAACAAGAATAAATTCAAAACAACAGTTAAAAATAACCATTGTACCATCACACTTTACTGGTTTTTGTTTCAGGATTACGATTATGCTTATGATTACTCGGATATAACAATAAAACCACAGAATGGAACAACGAAGAAACCGTTAAATGTAACAGAAACGGTAACACAAGGGTATAAAGGAAATGATACTACGACTACATCAGTTCCAGAACAAGGCTTAGTAACAAATGTTAGTGAAGTTACCAGTACTTCAACGCCAGCTACAACCCCTACTGAGAACTCAGGAGTAACCACGGTAGTAACAGATGTGAATATAAAAAATGAAAATACAACTCCTTCAGTAACAATGTTACCGCAAAATGTCGACACTGCGAATACGTCAACTACAACAGTCGCACCAGAATGTAAGAAAGGATTTTTCAGGAACTCGCAAGGCAATTGCGCGTTACGTTTGCAAAATCCATCAAATACGTAAGTCTTTTTCTTTAATCTAAAATGCAAGTGTGTAATTATAATTATCAGATTATTACGATATCAGAAGACCGAAATGTAATCTAGGTTTAAGAATTATGCGAGTTAAAGAAAACTAAATTAAATGTGATATTAAGTAAAATAGAATTATTACCCCTGCACTGTGATGCGTGTGCCGCAACTGGATTTGAACCTATCACTGCAATATCATAACAAAATCTACCGGCCCGTTAACATTTTCAGATATCGGTAATAATAATAATAACATTGTTATTTTTAGATTGATAAACTCCAGCTAGGTTTTTAGCCTTATTTTTTGTATATAGTGACTTTGATAATAAATCAAAGCGTAGATGCGATAGGCATTTTTTCCCGGAATTTTCTTGTACCTAACTAAAATATCATTGTTTACGCGGAGTAAAATTTATTTACGATTAACGAGCGTTAATGTCCTGAATAAATACGTTATTGAGTTCATCTTTGTATAACTTCAGTAATCACCTTACAAAGAATTTTACTATCTTTACAAACCATACTTACATTATGTACAGAGAGATACGAGTTATATGAAATACCGGTAATCCATTATTCTGCTCATAAAAAATTAAATGAGTTCGTGATTAAACTTTTACGAGTTTTTAATCTGTGAATATGAGATGTTATTAAGAATTCCATTGGCTTACTAAATGAGGAAAATATTATTCCAAATATCCTCAACCTCATTTTAAATTATTTATGTATTTACCTACTTACTGTTACTTATATATTCAAATTATTATTTGTAGTAAAAAGGTCTTGAGCAGTTGTGTAAATACGAAACCGTTGATAAAGATATTAAAATAATATTTTTATTTTAAAATACTAGCTATGCTTCTACAATAATAATTATGTAAATAACCCTATAAAAGAGTAGGTACTATATCATGAAAATTTATTAGACATTAATGTAATAAGGAAAACATAACTTGTAAATTGATGCATTTACAGTAAAATTGTATGAAACTTTGAAATCATTGATTCTCTTAATGTATTATTTTAACTTAGAAGAGTGCCCCACTAGGAAAATCCATTATAAAGCAAACTACAATGGGTGGATACATTTTAATTGAATTTCATGGTGAATTTATTTTGCAGATTGCTAAAAATGATTAAACAGAAGCCTAAAGCAAATGGAGGGAGCCAATCCAGACATTCTCGATGAATACCAAGATAATAGTTATAACATTCAAATAAGTCACCTTAATTTCATTGAACACTAAAACATGAATAGAATATTTGTAAAACTACTTTTATGTTTTTAAGCTATGTAAGTGTATGGTTGTCACATAATAGTTTTTTAAGATATAAATAAAAGTGAGTCATCTAAGAACTTATTATTTTATTTACTTATAATTAAAGTGCAGTCAACGAATAATAATGTAGATTTATTTATTAAGGGACGGGCTCTATTAAATGCATAAGTTTTGTACTATTAATATTGAGCTTTTAAATTATAAGCTATGAAATGATTAGTTAACATTATTTTTAATTATTTAATTGGCAATTTAAAATCAATAAAGGTAATTAATCAATCAGTCATAACAAATTACTACACAGCAAAATGGAAACAGTGGAAGGACATCAAAGTTTACAAAGACAAAATAATAGAGGAACAAAAGCTCCAATTGTAATGAATACTGGTATCAATACAGAGCTCTCATCCATGGAGTAGGGGTCCGGGTGTTTGGGACCACTGGCACGCTTGGATTTTGAACTTTTTTCTTCAACTTCTTCTCTATGGTCTTCAGCCTCACTTTCAGGCCAAATAAGAGGAGGCAGTTTAGGAACTTCATCGATGTTACCTCTCATAACATATAGTGCATTGATTTTAGGGTTATCTCTATACCCCTTGATAAATTCTACTTTGATCTTACCACCCCTAATATCAGATTCTTCTTCATTAAAATATAATTTACCATTCTTTATAGAATAAGGTATATATTCATCGTATGCCACACCACGTCCCACTTTGTCAAATATATCTAGATCTGCTACAATTGTATGATCTCCGTTGAGAACGACATCAAAGACTTTCATATTAGGAGCACTGAAATACACTTCACTAAACTTTAGCACTAAAACATAATCACCGTCATGTTTGGCAGGTATGTCGTAACCAAATGTACTGTGGTGGTATCTCTCAGTTTGGTATAAAATTTCATCTTTGGGATTGACACGTCCTATCATTACTAGTTGTTTACCATAATCCGATGCCGTACCAACTCTTCCTTGCAGAGGGTCTTTCTCATAATATATTCCATAAATATCAGTATGGGCAGGGCCTCCAGCGTTGATAGCATAAATTATTTCGCCTAGTCCGGTAGCGGTTTTTATAATGTTTAGTACAGAAAATATGGTAAAAATTATTGACCGCATCATGACTGACGTCTTTTTTGTAGTAAAATAACTAACGTTTGTAACTCGTTTTATATATTAACCAGTCAAAATTTAGACGTGGAGTTTATTGCTTTCGTTGATACATAATCTATAATATCACTGCAATACGCAAAGTAAAACAAAAAATAATAAGATTCCACATAAACCTACACACGTACACGCAGCACCACACTGCACGCACCGCACCACACCGGTCACCACAGACGTCTTTATGTCAACTAATGACATTTTAGCTGACTTTGACGTTTGACACTACGAGCTGACATTGACAAAAGACAATAATGGCTTCAAAGACTTTTGAGCAAGTACATGAGATATTTAGTAAAACTCGTAAGACATAGAGGTAGTACCAAAATGTTATTATAATATAATATTTTTCTAAACTCATATTAATTTCTTATAGGTATGTATTTGAATTGCTATTATTTAAAATTAGATCTTATTTAAAAAAATAATAATAATGTGTTATACAGGGATAGTCGCCGGACTGTGCATCCTTTACACAAGATTAAATATGTCAAAGGGCTTCCGTGTGTTGGCTTTGGCCCCATACTAGCCTTCCAAAAGACCGGGACTCCTTAATAGTCCCGTGAATGGAGAAGACATAACAAATAATAATGTCATAGTCCCCATAGTTCCCCAATATCCAGTCCATTAAACATCCCATTCCCATAACCCAGTCGTAGTTTTCCATATATTTGCAATAGTCCCAGCAGAACCGGGGACTGTCCTTGGATGCATTTTATAGTGTTATACAGGGATAGTCGCCGGATTGTGCATCCTTTACACAAGATTAAAAATGTCAAAGGGCTTCCGTGTGTTGGCTTTGGCCCCATACTAGCCTTCCAAAAGACCGGGACTCATTAATAGTCCCGTGAATGGAAAAGACATAATAATAAAGCCGCAGGGCACCTTTGAGGCGGGGTGTCGGGGAGTAGCGCCCCCGCGGACCTGATGCGCTCCCGGGGGAGGTCACCATTCCTCACCTCCGCTTGCCTTCACTGGCCGGCGGAGTGAACACTGACGAGGAACAGGTCCCCCACCTCCGTGCTTGCCTTCATTGGCCGGCCGGAGTGGAGCCCGCGAGAGCACTTTGGTGCTCGGAGAGTGAGGGGCGTTGCGTAAGTGGTGAGTTGGCTTAGCATGAAGCTGGACCCTCGGGCTCAGTGGATCGCGGTTTAAAACCCAGGGCGTCTACTCCACTCTCAAAGCCGCTCGTTTCATGTTGCCCCCTTGTTGCGACTCGAGCGACTTGTTTGGGGGGCCCAGTTATAGAGCTGGCAAGTCTCCATCCGCCACTTCGTACATGTTTATAGCATTGTATCGGCGGGTGTCATAGTCCCCATAGTTCCCCAATATCCAGTCCATTAAACATCCCATTCCCATAACCCAGTCGTAGTTTTCCATATATTTGCAATAGTCCCAGCAGAACCGGGGACTGTCCTTGGATGCATTTTATTTATATATATACAGGGATAGTCGCCGGATTGTGCATCCTTTACACAAGATTAAATATGTCAAAGGGCTTCCGTGTGTTGGCTTTGGCCCCATACTAGCCTTCCAAAAGACCGGGACTCCTTAATAGTCCCGTGAATGGAAAAGACATAATAATAATTTCATGAGTGATCCAAAATTCGTGCGTGTTTCGCACGTTATGCCGACGACGGTCTCGATTCTTGTATGATTGCGAATAAGGTACGATAATAGTAATATACGTACTTTCAAAGAATTGGATTTTAAAATAATCGTTTCAAGTCGTAGCAGGCATACAACTACTACACATTAAAACAATGAGGTGTTATTCATTAATATACTATAGACACTTCATGTGGGTATATAAAATATTACAGATCTACTTATGTACGGAAAGAAAGGGAATAAAAATAATGAATATTATATTTTTTAAGTAGGTACCTCCCCACTATCCAATTTTTTTTACTCACAGTCGCGAACGCGAGCCTGGCTACGTTACTACACAATAATGTTAGTAAGTAATTATGTAAGTACTTACATAAGTAGGTACCTAATTTTTATTTTACCATTTTAGGATTCGGGCAGCGTATCTAAGAACTTATGGTTTATTATATGACGCCTGGTAAGAAAGGTAAATTGATGCCCTGTTCCCCAGAGCAAAGCAGTAAACGCAAGTAAACGTAAACTGTACCTACAAGTATACCATTTGAACAGAAATAGGTTGGTAAGTACTTGTGTTAACTAGTTGTACAATTATCAAATATTTCCTCTATTATATTAGACTTGCTAGAGTTTCCCGCAGAATTCTCGTTCCCACTGTGGGACTTTCGGGATTAAACGTATCCTTCTACTTATACTTATCTTCTTTTCTGTACCAACCAGTAATTTCCGAATCGGTTGTAAATTCACAAAGTATCTGCACATAGTTATTATGTATCTGCTGTATAAGTTAGTTATTATTTTAACATTTTATTTTTATTATTAATTTAGGGTTATCAATAAATCTTATGGCATCTAATCCTATGACTACGCGCAGTTTGTATATAGGTACCTAAGTAAGATTTATGAAAATGAATTTAGAAGTTTGTCTTTGTACATAAGTCCTAACATTATACACGCTATAAAGTTTTAATCTTAGTTCTTAATGTAAGTACTTATTTCAATCTTTCTGAATGCAATGGAAATCGATCGCTGCAAATACTTTACATACTGGAGCCAGCATTGATTATTGAATGAGCTAGGAATTAATAATGCATGAAGTTAGGAACCGTGAGCTTTTGGTTCAGACTGATTCTATAACCCCTACCGAGATTGAGTATTGTCATTAAGTTGGCGTGTTTATCGCAGCCTATAAAGGACTAAGGATTAACATTAGCATATTCTTATGTAGATTTTATGTTTCATTAAATTGTTTTGTAAAAGTTTGATCACATTATATGGAATGCTGAATATCTTTAAGTTTTAAGCTTCCTGTTTACTGTCTTTATCTAGTTATGACAGTAAACGTAGGAAAACATTCTAATCTTTTTTAATGCTAAACTTCTTCAAGAGTATTAAAAACCTTTCAGTAACCTCTGGGGGACGTGTGCCATTTGCATGTTTGGTAGTGAACGTTCAGAATATTTAAAATTTTCTCCACAAAAAACTTTATTAAGTTGGAAGTTTTTTGTTTGTCTCATACCTATAATTATGGAAACGTAATATGAAATAACAATGTTTTTTGGAGTCATTATTATAATTTAATTGACACTAAAAAGGTACTACCGAGTTCATGAATAAGTATCTTTACATTTATTTAAAGGCCCTTCCTTAAACCCTACACGGTAGGAGTATAAATATTAGTAAGTAAGTACCTATAGGTAAATCAAACTCTACCTTTAAAAAGGGTTTACTTTAATTACCTCCTGTCGCATCCAGTCAACCGCTTAATTAAAACTTTTATTGTCATCGTAAGATTGCGTTATTTAAAGCCATTTAACGCGTATGCGTAATAATACTTATGAAATTAAGCTTTACTCGAGCCTCCGACTTGTAGAGAGTCTAACCGTAAACTAAAGCCATATTGAATTTTGATGTCGATCTAGCTTAAAAGACTTATTGCCTTATTTTGTTATTATAAGTAAGCTTCTCTTATTTTAATAGTAGTAGTAGTACTTAGGTATCATCTTTACACTAACTGCGCCTAGCGGTTTTATATTAAATCATAATTGATTCCAGTTAAACATTTCAGGATAAAGAGCATCCTGTGTTAATTCAGGTTTTAAAACTACGTATATACCTATCAGTATTTTCATTTTACTCTTTTAAAATTTGCAATTGAAAAAATGTCCCTTCGGCAGTAAAATGTCAAGTATCAATGAGTGGTGTGGAAACAATTCAAAGTGGGGAAGTATCGCGAAAAAGGTCAGCAGTTAAATTTGTTTTTCTTGCAAATGATGCTGAATAATAAGTAGCTACAAAGAATAATTATAATTAAGGAGTTTGTTAGATACAATAAAAAATAACAACCATACTTAGTTGTTTCCCAGAAGATTTGTTTTGTATGACAACTTTTATTTGTTTAAGCCATTGTCTATAAAGTTTTATAATAAAATTTATTTGATCATCGTTCGTGCAACCGCTCACATACTCTAAGTATTAAACTAAATTTAGTATTACTTAGTCGTTTAGCATGAAAGAAACCTATTTGAAACAAATAACTGATAAAAATAATCTTTTTGACTCCGAAATGCACGCAGACCAAGTTTAGGCGAAAGTCTAGTTGTAAAACAAATAATCATGTTTCGCATAAAACTCGTAAAACCTTAATAACTCATGTAACCTTTTCTAATGGACACGATTCCGAGGGGTTCAGTCAGTGGCGTTTGATCGACTGAAAAAGGATTGGGTGGCGGCGTAACCTAGATTCTTTATGACACCTCTATAAATGGTTGATATACATATATTCGAGGATGTGGTGGACGATATACAGTCTTCAAATCCAATTCCAGTAAATGCCGCAACCTTTCTACTTTAATACTTTGTAAGTCTGAGTGGGGTTCAAAATAGTAACGCAATTAAATTACCTAAACGTATTCATACACTTTGAAACGATAAACATATATTTTAGGATTTAGGTACTTATACCAATCATTCCAAAGTTTTATAAAACCAACAAGAAGTTTTTCAAAATATTATATGAATCACGTTGATTATTTGATAGTGTTAGGTTACGTGCGGGAATACTAAAACAACACATAAACAAAAATTCAATTTTATTTAGAAACATTTCTTGGATTCAATGCTGCCTACGTCGTTTTTTTTGAAAAGTTACCGCTGTGCTACGTAAACACTAACATTACTAAATTTTCCATACATCGTACCTATCCCTCCAAAAAGTTTGTAAAATGCGTGGTAGTATGATATCAAAATAAACCTTTTTAAACCGTACATGAAATTAATCGTAATTACCGACACGGTGGAGGAAAAAGCTGTGTCAGTGTAAAACCCTCTTAAATTGGTTAATGTAAATCTCTGTTTTTCATGTAAATGTGATTTCTATGTAAATACAAAAATCCAATTAGTGAAATAGGACAATACCTAAGTACTAATAAATTGAATAATTGCGTGTCATTGGATGTGCTATCAAGCTCCTAAACATACTTGATTAATTTATTACCAAATATTTAGGTTGGAATATTAATACCCACTTTTATGTAAAGCGAAGAACTTACTAAAATTCGTAAGTCTATATGTACTAATTTATTTAATTTAAAATTGAGTGAATTAAATTAAAGCATTGCTACTTTTCTCTTTCCCAGAACTTTACGCACATACCTAAATACATAAGTTATTTAGCCTAGCTGTTCTTAGGTGTAGCTTAAGTTCAGAACAACCAAACAAGTTCAGGTTCGAGAAGTAATTTGCTCGATTACTTACTTTGTGGTAACACAGAAACAGCAAACCACGTACCTCAGTAACGTAAGGTGCATTTCCTAATTTCGCCGACTTCACCTCAAGGCGGTAACGAGAAGCAAAACTAATTATGTATACCTAAAACGTGGGAAACTTTGTTAGTGAATGAGTTAGAATAGTACCAGTAGTATATTATTGGTCTGTTTTATTTATATGTCTATACTTACAATACAAATAAAGGACATGTCTTTGATATTAAATTAAAGGCTTATTTAATTAATATTCACATTCACCTTAATTGAATAATATGAACGAATACGTATAATTAATCCTCAAGTAACCTAAACCTACTAATTAATAATTTATACATTTCATGGTACATCAACATTGTGTGTTATCTGATGAGAATTGAATACAAATAGGCACATCAGTTATTGGAATCTGCGAACGTCAACAGTCAGTAATGCAAGTAAAATATTGACTCGTGTCAGAAATTATATTTACTCGTAAAATCTACTTTACTGTTGTCTGCAAAACATAAATAAATACCCACTGTGCTCAGGGTTTAAATATTTCAAACAGCTACAAATAAGTGCAATGTGTGCTCTAGAACTATTTAGGGATAAGTACTAAATATTTAAGTAAGGAAATACTATGCGTCTTTATCTTGGAGCAAAAATATATAAAATAAATAAGTATTTAATATATTTTATAAAAGAAACATTCGTATCATTTAAATAACATTAAATAGCTTTTTTTAAGAAATGTAAATGAAATATAAAATAAATTAATAAGAAATTATTATGGCATTAGTTTAAGAACAATTGTCGGTGAAATTTCCTTGTTCCCAAGTTAAGACAAGCTTTGATTTAAAAAAAAATATTCGTCTTCTCAAGGTTTATTATACAAACCAATTTTAGGTTGCTTGAATAAAAAATCTTTTCTGTGTAAGAATAAGCAATTTTCTTTGTTTAAATTTGATATTTGGATACTTCAATAATCATTTTTTGATTTCAATACGAATTTTAGAATAAACTTTAGAAATGGTACTGTCTGAGTCAATAATATTGAAAACAAAAGAATCATCTAAAGAAAGAAAAACAAATTTACATATTAAGAACTTATAATATTGACTTCTAAATAAAACAAGTGTAACTCGCGTATAGAATATTTATGAAAGTATTTTAAATTACCTCGAGACGTTTCAATCAGGAGTTCCCGAAAATGTATAATACATAATATACGTATGAACATAATGCTTATATAAAATATAGAGTCGTTTCATCGTCGTTCGATCAGGTATAAAGTATCTTTTATATCCGTCAATCATTGAAAAAATTTGACAATTTCCTGATAAACAACATGATATCCTGACAAGATGCGTCGCTCAAATAACTCAATATCATCTTACGACACGAGTGAACACATGAGGTGGAAATTATTTATTTATAAGTAGATAATTTCCGAATACTTTAAACGTACATTTACCTTGAAGAAGAAAATGTTGTTTTGTTTTTAATTTGGAACCAAAGACGTCCAAAAGAGGGAAATGCAAAAGACGGAAGTCCAATAATATGCTGTAAAATCCCGGTTTAAAATAAGGAGAGGTCTTGGATTGGAGTGTCCACCTTTTGTGAGGTCGTACTCTCGCAAAAAGAAGCTGCGGAGAGAGAGCGCGAAGCCCTCTCCACTAACACTATCCGCAGCAGAAGGTTGGGCAGACGGAGACGGGACTACCACTATGCAACCACCATACGCCCGAACTGCGGCAGTGATCCCCGGGGGGAGATCCACTGCCGCCATATAGGCGCGCGGTACTTTTCGGAGGGGGTGACTCAACATCTGTCGCCTAGAGCTACATTCTAGCTCAGAGGAGAAACCCTTAACAGGGTAGAGGCGCTGTCCGGGATCGTAGTAGCGTACAGCTGCGTTTCTTCCGGTTTCGGCCATAAGCGCAGAGGTGGCACACCAAGGGGTTTTAGTCGGTAAGCGCGTCGCCGCTCTATCTTTGCGGCGCGGAGTCCGACATACCCTGTCGTTCCCCTGGACAAAAGCCCCTGGAAAGACAAGTCTTCCTCCCACAAAAAAAGGATTCAAGTGATCCACGAGTCAAAAGCTCTTCTGGAGGAAAATTTAAGCGTCTTTTGTTGAAGGAGATTTGCTTCCCACTAAAAAGTTTAAAATAAAGTTAATTTAAAAAAATAAAAAACCGACTTCAGCACTAAAAAGTAAGAAAATAATTTAAAATAAACGATATTATTAATACATATTTTCAATTTATAATTAGTTACTTTTGAAGTCGGTGACAGCCAAAGCCTTCATTAATATTATAGGCGCGTCTCGTGCTATCTTATAAGGAAAAAAAAACTATCCTGGGCTGGCACTGACTCCAAAAGTTACTAATTATAAATTGAAAATATGTATTAATAATATCGTTTATTTTAAATTATTTTCTTACTTTTTAGTGCTGAAGTCGGTTTTTTATTTTTTTAAATTAACTTTATTTTTATCATCCTCTTTTGTTATTTTATGATAAAGATATGGAGTAAAATGTAGCATTTTTTGATCAATTACCTTCACTTAGACGGACTAAATAATAGTCCAAGTCAGATAATCCCAACAACACAGTCCCATGGACGAGCACGTCGAGCACTCCTCGCAATACGAGACGATTTTCTTGGCTAAGGATCATATTCAAACCATCGTAACTTTAGGACTATCATACATAAGGCTATACAATGTACGATTTTTTTTAAGTAAATATTCTCTTCTATCATAAAACAAGATGAAAAACGTAGGTTAATAGGTCAAATTTTAACAAAAAATAAAAAAATGCAGAAAAAAGTCTGAAAAAAGTATTGATTTTTATTTTTGTAATCATTTTTTTGTATTTTATAATTAAAATATGGAATAAAATCTTACATTTAATAATACCCTACATTATTTACTTTCAAATGAGACATCTTTCATCTTCCTAGGACGTTTACATTGATAGCAATGACTAAATCAGTACAAGCACCCGCGCGTCGAGTTGAAAAAAACAAAATGGCTGCCATTTTGTAATGGAGGTAGTTAGAGAAAATTGGAACCGTGATTTGTCGATAAAAAATACCATATTTTACCCCCTTAAAGTATCCGACATCGATGCCCGGACACCCTGTATAAAGAACAACTAAAATAATAAAATTAATAACGCAATGTATATTATACATATAATATACTCTTTCATAAGTTATATATTCTTTCAGTAATTTAATTGATAATTAATTTAGCACTTGTACCTGGAAAATATTTCGTTTTATGAGTTTTCTGTAAATTGGTAATTTTATAGGTATTGCCGTGCTTCTTCGAAAAGACCTGTCGAAAAAATCCCAAAAATATCGAAATATCCGAAAAAAAATCCATGTAAAAATACTAGGAAGGTAAGTATTCAATGTTTGAAGATACATTTTGTTGAAATGCGTCTTTTGTATCAAAAGTACCATAATATTATGTTGAAATAGAATGAGTAAATCTTTTGACGCCGTATATCTATGTACTATTTTAATAAGCCCTACTAATAAACTTATCGAGTGGCGAAGCCTCGTAGTAGCCGTAGCACTGAAATAATGTTTCAATTTTGCCCTTTTTTGCTGTGAAATTCACACATGCATGCACTTTATGAAATGTGCTCTTTGCAAGCGCTGACGGAACTTATTACAGCCAAAGTGCTTTAAAAGCATTAATTTTTCCTTATTAGTGTTAAAATGTTTTCGGCAACGGTTTTAATTAATATTTATTGTTTGGAGTTCCTAACCTCGTTTCTGAACCTAACAATATCATCAGTGTGATGGGGGCTTTAATAAATAGGGTCTTATTTTACTTAATTTTGTTTTTTTAACTGGCGTTGGGTGTTTATAGTAAAGTCATGGAAGAGATAAGTACTTATAAAACCTTGAAAATGCATCAAGGCGAGATGCTCGCGTAATGAAATCCAAAGCAACATCTTTATACATCTACTAAAGCATTAATTTAAGCATTTTGTAAGTGCGGTATATTGTTTGAACAAAACGTTCCCATCAGTAAGACAAGTTTATCTAAAGTTAAACAATATCCGCCGGCAAATCCGCCAATGGACTTGAATATAACCAATGAGTTGGTTGTTAAACTTTGAATACTGCTTGATGAAACGGTTTTAGCTATATCCGATGAATCAGGATTATACTAGATACAGTTATAAATAAACTATTTACCTATACTGTGTTGGTTAACTGATATCGACTATATTCTAATAACCGCTTCAGTATTACTTATGTACTAACTTATATATAACTTTGCACATTCTTTTGAACGTTGTTGTTATGAAGTGCCAGTTGGTGGCGTCAGTAAATACATAATGGTGGGAAAGGACAATTATTGTATGTTGAAATATATTTAAGGTTAAATCATAGGAATTTATTCTAAAAATTGATTAATTTATTATCAGAGAGAGTTTTGTTAAATAAAAGTTATATTGGGAGATTGAACCATAGTATTTGATGCGCTCTTTGCGTTTTAATGTAGTGCGACCTAAGTACCTACCCCAAAACATTAAATGCATTCAATTAATTTGATACAAACAATATCTTCATACTGACCATAAGCCACCTTAGGCTAGGCATTGTTATCTGTGTTTATAGACAATAGACCTCATCCAGTCGACTGCTCCGTTATTCTGTCATTTAATCCCAAGATGACAAATGGACACACGGTCCATCAATATTGGAACCAGAATTATCAAATCATCAATCATTCTAAACATAAGCCATAGTATTAGGCTGAGTACTATGAGTCGAACATGGCATAATTATAATACGAATGCCGCTGATCGCCAACATTTGAAAACATATTGATACAGTAGCAAGAGTATAAATTGATATAATATCTTCATACATTTTAATATCAATTTAAACCAAGGTTGGTTCATGGTTTTGATTCTTTGTTCCATACTTCTTATAGGTGTACTTTGACGTTGAACGTCTCGAGTAAAGTCATTTTTGTATCATTTTGATTTATGGAAGTGATTGCTTTTATATTTTTCTCTATTTTTAATTATTTACAAAACATTAATCTTACAGAATCTGAATATGATTACGGTATTATATTAAACATCAATTGAATATATGAATTGATATTAAATATAATATAGCAATCAAGCACCTGTATCCAAAGTCTTATACTTAGTTAATAAAATATGACCAACATAATAAGGAGTTTGGACCAAATATTAAACGATCCATCTACGTCGCTCTTGAATGATTTAAAAAATCATTTCAAAAAAAGGAAAGACGATATTGATTCCTTAACGTATACGAGTGTAAAAGCAACCTATTTGAAAAACCTCAAACAAGTAGCGAACAATGATAGTCCACCGTCAAGACATTCGTTGCCCATGTGTAGCAATAATTCAGCTCTAAACCTCGAAACAAATTCTTTATCCAAAAATATTCAAGTTGGAGTTGGTTTCAAGAAACGACGGCAGTTATCGACGCAGTGTTCAGAGTTTAATTATAAAAAAAATAATAAAGAAACCAGCGTTCATACAATTTTATTATCAAACTGTGGTGTCGGGTCTAAACCCATATTGAATCAGAAAGATGCTTCCACGGAACAGCGTAAATACAAAATCTGCGATAAACATCGACAGGTTCTGATTGACTTACAAAATTGGCCCGAGGTCAAGAAAGGTCTTGAAAGGAGAAACTATAAAGCAATGAGCATAAAAGATAAACTCTGCGGAATATTGAAGTTTTTCCAGTTAGAAAAAATACAAAGTATACCACATTATAATAGTAACGACGTGGAAATCGTAAGATTGTATAAAACTGTAAGCTTAGACGAATTGTGAAATTTGATTTCAGGAAAATTAAAATAATGTGAAACCTTGGAATGATTTTTTTATTATTTTCATATTGGTATTCCGTAAGTTAAAACTATAATTTTATTTAGTTAAAACTAAAACTTATTTCTAACTAGCATGGGAGGTAACGTCTCGATAATTGAGACAAATTTAATATTAAATAATAAAAGCTTTAATAAAATTTTAGATTTAATAAAAGCTTATAAATAAATTGAATTGATTTGATATTAGTCTATTAAATAAACAGGCTGCTACAAAATGTTTAGTATCCGTTTTACTTCTCAGCAGCCGTGTACACTTATTCTCAAGTGGTGTCGCATCGATCTTCATAAAGGATTATTGCGCGACGCTTTCGTGCTCCTTTCTATATCCATTTACTCCGTGATTCCAATACATAATAGACAATAATTCAATATCCTGTTACATTTTTGGTAAAATGAAAATTACAAAATTTACTTACAATAAAATAACGGTAAGAAAAGGGGTATTAGAAGCACTTAAATTGATTTTTTTGTTCATAAAAGTATCCAATGCCTATTTACTTTAATATTTTCGTAACCTAAGCATTTGTGCTTCTTATTTTAAAATATTGTTTACTCTGAAGGACTATATTTATTTGAAGTAAAATACATAAACTAGGTAAGTACTATTTATGTCTATCTTGGTTTACGAGTGTCGAGACTGAGTGTTAGTGAGTGATTACAAAGGCTGTACAATGTTTGTTTGCACGAGTAGTAGAGACCTACTGTAGTATATCGAGACTGTTGTAACATTGTAAGGAGTATCACGTCTCGTTGCCCTTCAACCTCTTTGCCCCCACTGAATAACTAGAGACCCATGTCAAGTAGCGTGCTGCTTCATCCACCACATAAATTTAAAGTTTCACTTTGCCTTTTCACGATTAAAAATTAATTTTCCATTTGTCCGAAGCGAGCAATATTAGATTATGAGTCCTACATACGCTTATAGTGGTAGGACGCAAGCTTATGTTTTATTGATTGCTTTTTTTACTAGACATATAAACGTTTGAGGTTTTTATGATTTTAGATTAAATAACACTTTTGTGAAAAAGTATCTTTTCAACACACTTGCTCATAAAGGGGCTCTTATTTGTGCAAAAACAGTTGAATAATGACACGCTTGATTCACTAGTGAGTTATAGATTATTTTTTAAATTGTTTAGTTTTAAAAAAGTTTCGATACCAAAAAAATCGTGTCCATACATTTTAAAAACAAACTTCAACTATGTTGCCTTACTTTTGGTAGGTCTATGGTCGATTCCGTTCATTCAATCATTCGATTTTTTTTTAATAAGTATATTCTTTTAATCTATGGCCGATCACCATTGTTGTGTTGGATGTGCGCGAATAGAAAAACTGTTTATTTATTAGCGAAAAATTAAATTTTCTTCGCAAATGTGTTGAAAAACGTTGTATGGTACACGCGACTATTGATGATTACTATCTTCGGCTATCTTCAGACCCTCGCCTGACGGCTCGGGCCTCAATAGCGCCTCGGAAGTAATCACCGACTTACCTCGTTTGTACCATAAATAACTATTATCATATCCACTTTATAATAAACTTACCATAAAGTCATCGCACCTGGCAACACTGCGGACAGTAAACATCGTCTTAATTATCTCCGTAAACAAAATTGATTTTTCATAAGTTAATATCGTTATTTATGTTCTAAAACAACAAATAATATTATAATATAAACACGTCAATAGAAAGTGCAGTGCCTACTGAGATTCGAGTGTTTTTTACTGATGGAAAGTTAAATAATCTGTCGCTTGGAGGTTAAGTTTCGTCCATCTTTTTTCATTGTGTTTTCACGCGCCGAAATATACAATATCCTCATCATGAGCTGTTACGGCTGCTTACAACCAATTAAAGAGGAAGATACAATATCCTGTACCTCAAAAAAATGTTGTAAAGTGTTTCACGCTACCTGTGCAAACGCAACTCGCTTATCCACAGACAAAATAAAAGTATGGATATGTCCGGACTGCCGTTCAACTAGTAAAAAAGGTGGTGATAACTCACAAATTCCCATTCGCCCTGGTGACAACGTTACTCAACGTAAAAAAACCATTAACCCATCTGATCAACATCTCAATTGCCCTGATGACTCCACCAACGTCAATTTGCAACCGCTTGTCACCGAAATTCGATTGTTACGCTGTGATATGGTCAAAATGCAAACTGATTTTGCAGAAAGATTCGATATCTTGTCAGCCAAGTTATTGGACTATGAAAATCGCATCCAAGCTATGGAAAAAGTCGAAAAAGAAAACGCTCTTCTGAAAATCCAGGTATCGGAATTATGTTGTAAATTATCCAGACAAGAACATACCATGTTGCGCTCTGAAATTGAAATTATTGGGGTGACTGAAACCCCCAATGAGAACCCCTACCATATAGTTTTGACCACAGCCAATAAAATTGGCATTGAACTTGACGAAAGGGACCTGAACTTTGTATCCCGAGCTGGTACTTACTCTAAGATGGCCTCTTCAGATAAAAATACTTCATCACGCCCATTGGTTGTCTCTTTCACAAGAAGAACTAAACGGGACGAGTTCTTCAAACATGCAAAATCAAGACATTCTCTCGATAGCAAAGGTATTGTGGGAAGTGGCCCGGAAAGAAAAGTTTTCATAAACGAACGTCTTACAACTGAAAACAGGCAGTTATTTCGTAATACACGACTATGGGCAAAAGACCAAGGTTATAAATTCTGCTGGGTTCGAAACGGGAACATCTTTATTAGAAAACGAGATGCACATGATGGCAGCCCCCCAATACAGATTCGTTCAGCAGAAGATCTGCTCAAACTGTCAAACAGAGAACCTAAACAGCCGTAAGATTAACATACACATCTTTTTAATTTGCAATATTTCACTGATCTCAATATTATTTTTATTCTTTAAGTTAAGTTTTGTTACTACTTACACATTGACTTTTCATAAAACTCTATGGGAATTCTTTCTCTTCCTCCTAAAATTTTCTGTCACACTATTTCACTTAATTTGTCCTAATCTCTCTTATACAATTTCAATGTTTCTTTCTTCAATTTTTCACCCTATTTTAATGTTAAACATGCTTGTAAACACTTATCTCCTTTCTTTAACCTACATTTATACACATACAGTTTCTATACAAGTATTTTTTCAACTATGTTACTCTAGTATTACCTTGGCTTTGGCATTCAATAACTTTCTCTATATTATTATATTATTACACATAATTAATCTCAATAAATACAAATGGCTAACCTAGATACTATAAATGAAATAGACAATGCACAAAATATTGAATGTCATGCTGTACAAAGCCCTGAAAGTTGTAAATCAATCATAATTAAATATAATCTCAAAATTCTTCATGTAAACATTCGCAGCATGCAATGCAACTTTGATAACTTTCTAGTTATACTTGCTAGGCTAGATATTGTTTTTGATATAATAGTTTTTAGTGAATGCTGGATTAATGATTCTTCAACGATTAAACAAATTGATGGGTACACATCCTTTAACTCCGATAAATATATAAATAAGTCTGGAGGTGTAATTACTTATATTAATAATAAGTGGTCTGCTAATGTCCATGAACCAAACCTCAATGATGCAAATGGGTTGATTATTCAAGTTCCTGACGTCTTCACAATTCTTGCCATTTACCGTTCACCCTCTTTCAGTAACTCAGCGCCTTTTATATCTTCCTTGGAGAATGTTTTAAACTCAATATCACGTAATACCTGCCTCATAGTCATAGGCGATATTAATATTAATATTCTGGGACCCGCAGCTAATGAAGAGAACACTTCCACCTATCTAAACACTTTATCATCGTGTGGGTTAGTCTCAGGTGTTAATATCCCTACTCACAACAAAACTTGCATCGACCACATCTTCTTACCATTACATATTCTTGCAGAGACTATAGTTTGTGATACTGACCTGACCGACCACCAAATTATAATGGCTGGTCTTAACATGAACGCTTATGATCGTCAACAAATAAAGAGATCTAGGTTGATTGTTGATTACGAAAAGCTTATTATGGATATCAAAGAAACCAACTGGACAAGCATTCTTGATATTGAAAATCGCGCCATTGATGATGTAGTTGAAAATTTTTCATCTATTATATCCACAGTTATTTCAAATAATACCCGAACTGTTCGTATCAGTCACTCAAAATTTACAATTCAACCGTGGATGACTCCAGGTCTCGTTAGATGCTCGAAACACAAAGATAAACTACATCTTGATCATAAAAAACACCCTAATGACGAAAAAAAGAAACTTATTTTCACCCGGTACAGAAATTTTTACATATCCCTACTTAGACGTCTTAAAACTGAACATGACAAAATAGAACTTAATAAAAATAGAACAAATACTAAAAAACTCTGGAACACCATTAATTATATTTCCCATAGAAAACTCAAAATTAACATACCTGCGCATAGTCTAACAAAAATAAATGACTCCGTTACTGAATCTCTAGACACATGTAATACTTATTTCACCTCAGTAGGCCAAAATTTAGCTTATGCTATACTCAATCAAACTGATGAGACAGAACACTCCTTAGCCGAAAAAATACACTTAAATTCTCAACCAGTCAACTCTCTTTTTCTATCACCTACAGACTCTGACGAAATCTACAATCTGATTCAGCAACTAGATAATGATACATCTCCAGGAGCGGACAATATAAACAATAAAATTATTAAATCTATTGCAAAAAGTATCTCTAAACCTCTCACATCAATTATTTATTATTTATTATTTATTTAGTTAAAAATTTAGTGGATACTTATTTTAAACACAATGAATTCCGACAAGATCACCACAGATAACAGCATTTTTTTCAAATAAGTTTACTTAAGCGAAACAACCTAAATTTTGATATTCAATAAGGTTTTTATTAAAATTTTTGTTAGCCTCGTTACTTACCTAGCATTCGTTAGATAAGATGTATATTTCCAAGAAAATGGAATTACTACAAAATTGGATCTATAATACTCATAGTAACTATGTCAATAACATATAGATAGGTAAGTATATATTTTATTTGAGACGTTTATTAAAGGTTTGTTACAAACTGCGATCGTGTTGACATGTAAGTAGTTAACGTTGTTGTTGTTACCTATATTAAAAAAGGAGTAAAAACATCATCAGTCTGGAGTTTCTGGTCCAATCTTCCCGGTTGTTTTTCTGAATTGGTGCTAGATTTAACAAAATATTTACCATGTTTAAATATGTATTTGTGCATCATGTTAGTTTAGGGAAAGATGGAATGTCCTAGCTGTTAAATATCATCTAACTATTTTATTACATGTCATTTAACAGTTAAATTATAATTTATTGGATAGTTTACAAGATTGAGTGAGTATAAAAAAAGAAACCATTAACAATGAAAATTAAAATAAACTACAGTGATTAATGAACATTTTGTCTGTGAATAAATACGTCGAGGTAAAAGGGTTATCCGGTCCACATTATGTTTAAAAGGTCACATTCATCGCAGTAAAAGCAAGGCGGAAAATGCCATTTCCTGAAACGCAGACCTCCTAACGTTCCTTAACAATTTATACCTTTTTATTCTTTTTAAAATAATTATCAGCGTCTCTATATTGTTTTCAGACTTGTTCTACTGATGAGATGATGATGTCATCCAGGCTAATGGCGATTGTTGGCATTCTTATTACACGACGGCCGGTGTACTAAGGAATGTAGTGATTTCAAGGTTCATGGTATTTTCTAGAAAACAATGTCAATTTAATTACACTATCTATAACTGGAGGACAAACCTTCGAAATGCCTGGATTGCCTAAATATGAGCTATCGTTATGATCCTCACATTATTTCGAGACCCAGCGACACTTGTTATATTTTTGTTTCAATTTTCATATTTTCGCTCAAATGTTATACCATATATTGTAGCGTTTATCACGTGATGACAAAGATTGCCCGCTCTTAGGGGCTTTATTTATGAAGTGGCAGGGATATTTGACAGCGGCACATACGTGCTGCATATTTAATAGGCTTGTAGTTTATTGGATACTTAGCAATGCGGTTTCAAAAGTATGCAACTATGTGAATGATCCAGTCCAGTTCTATAGATTTAGAGATACTTAAAAGTAAAGATGATTTAGTATCAAGTAAAATTTTACTAGTATTTTTTTAATATCATATCTTTCTTATGAATTTTCTTATAATCTCAAACCTCAGACTCTTGTCATCAAATTGGATTTGTAGATAAAAATCTCGTTGATGGAAATAATGTAAATTGTTTCCATACTTATTCTAAAAACATATAAAAATAAAGCTTAAGTTTTATATTCCGTATTAAATAGATTGAAAACATTTCTAGTACCATTTTTTGCAATATCACGCGGTGATTTTAAATATGTTATTTCAACATAATGCTCAAGTTAATATCTTTTATAGTCATAATCTATGTCTAAAAAAGGATAATCAAATCAAAAGTAACTGCTCACACAAAATTAAAGCTCGGATAAAATAACAGTGTAATGCGACGGCATACAAACTGAAACAAGAAGGCAGTTTTGCGAGACGAGCCGCTTAATTGTATTAAAGTGTCATAATAATAATTTACGGCGTCGACGATGGTTGTCATCGCCGGACGTGACTCGACTATCACTCTATAGGCACACAATCCTAACTAATATTATAAATGCGAAAGTAACTCTGTCTGTCTGTCTGTCTGTCTGTCTGTTACCTTTTCACGGCTAAACTACTGGACCGATTGACTTGAAATTTGGTACAGGGGTAGCTTATGGTCCGGGAAAGAACATAGGATACTTTTTATCCCGAAATTCCCACGGGAACGGGTACTACGCGGGTGAAACCGCGGGGCGCTGCTAGTTTGATTATATGTCTGAGCGAGGAGCGCGGCCCTACCTCTCCGATCCCTAAAACTCACAAAAGGAAAATGTGTCAGTTTCCCGACAAACTATGAATAGGACTCTTTGAACGCAGAAAAGTAGACAGCCAATACTTTACTAGGTTCTTAAATTGATTGATTGAGGGAATGGAACATTGGTTTTAATAGAAACATATTAATTAATTTCATTTTCAGAGATGTATAGTGGAATGATTACCTAATCATAGTAGAATCAAAGATAGCAAAATTAACAAATACCGAAATAGACCTAGCCACGTGTGCTTATGAGTCATAGACACGTTTTTTACTGCCCGTGATAGACTATGCTACGACGGACAGTAAAAAACATGAATTAGGTTTTATAATTTATTTGGGGAAAATGCTAAACGTATTTATGTTTCCCAAAAGTTTTTAAAACCTTAAACTTTACCTTGAGGCGCTTCCAAGAAAAAGAATTCTGATACATAAAGTGGGTTGGACAGACTAATTTTCAAATTCAATTTTTCGCTGAACAAAATAGACAGAGATTTTTAATGTTAAATAGTGTAATATTTGTACAGTAAAATACATAAAAAGAAGAAATATTGACGATGGTAAAGTCAAACATAATTATCGGACAATTGGCCCTAAAGTGTTTATCATTTAGTCTCGACATCAGTCCTCGAAATCAAATCAAAATCGAAAGTCTGTGTGTAAAGAGCAATGAACCATAATTCTGAAATACACGACTCGTTACAGTGTTGAATTATATTGTATCCAACATTATTAGTTTATTGGCAAAGAAACACAACTACTAATAAAAACTGCTGTCAATAAAAGTAAGAACAAGTTATTTCTAGATAATTACATTAGATACTAGTGCAGATGAATTGTAATAATAATAATTAATCGGCTCAACCAATTTGAATACTTATATTATTTTAAGGTGAGAAAAGGGGTGGTTTAAATCCAAAGGGAACAGTAATCACGTGGGCATAACCAGTTATTATGGGCAGCAATTATAGCCATGTTTATAATAGTAATAGCGGTAACTAGCTATTGTTATAAATGTTAAAGTGACTTAAGTTTGTTACTTTGCGATTATTATCATTTTTAGTACATATTGAAATAAAAACAGTGTTTAATGGTCTTTATTTATGTATATAACTTAATGTAACTAAACACTAGTTAATAGTTTATTCATTTAAGCAAAACCTCATGTAGAAAGTTGGAAATTGCAATAAAGGATTTTTCGTATGTATAGTAAGTAGCCTATTATTATCTTCCCAAAAGTAATGATAACTCCATGCAAGTAGTGAGAACAATAAAGCCACTTTGAATTAATCACGTCACGTATCATTTTTATTACCCATAAATATAAATTCTTTTGTATTTATTTTATGGAGTAGGTACCAATGTTGTTTGCATATAATTTACATTAAAGCTGTATCCTGGAACCTTAATCTACAAAGAAAATGTAGCATTCATTGATCGTTTGAACGTTGCGGCAACCTTATTGCCAATACTAGCTGTGCCCCGCGGTTTCACCCGCGTAGTTTCCGATTCCGTGGGAATTTCGGGATAAAACGTAGTCTATGTTCTTTCCCGGACCATAAGCTACCCCTGTACTAAATTTCAAGTCAATCGGTTCAGTAGTTTAGCCGTGAAAAGGTAACAGACAGACAGACAGACAGACAGACAGAGTTACTTTCGCATTTATAATATTAGTTAGGATTTACAGCCTTTTTGGAGTTTTTATGGGTGGCTTAGCGGCAACAGAGACCTCCATTATTCTCTTTCTTCCTGAATTTGGTGCAATTGGCCACAACTCTCGACATTATCGTTTTTATGTTGGATATGTTCATCTATTTAATACGGTACTCCATCTCGGTTGCTATCCGAGCAATTTTGCACAAATTGTTATTGTAATATTATATTTCTGTTTAATATTATTATGCAGACTGTGAGAGATACCATTCCATTGTGTAATGATATAATTGCGTTACATTATGTCACTAGAATAACGTGTATTACCATAATTGTGGTTAACATAACTTACTAACTAAGTTAATGCTAGGTTAACTAGTATTGTGGTATTATTAGTACTTTTGAAACAATATAGTACCGTTTACAATTTCATAACGCTAATCAAATAACATAACCGTGTCTAACGAAGTGAATTCAATGAACCGTTCTCCATTTGAAGTAAATCCGTATCGGTGGTCCATGAGGTAGGTTAATTGTTTTCATAAACAATGTGGCGTCTTTGTATCGCCACCCTGTGGTCATTCTGTGAACTCGACGATCATGGACGTTAGGTTTAATTTGCGGTAATCGACGCTTTCATTTGTTTAATTAATTTCTATTTTATTTTAATCAATAGAACCTCCTTTTTATTTCTTTTGTTTCAATTATACGAATCTGATACATTCGAATATTGGCTGCATTGCATCGATGCGGTTCGAAAATAGAATATCGTGTTTTGTAAAGTTTCCGATGCATAACCAATTATTTCGGTGCAGATTCTATGAAATTGTTCAGTTCTGTGAAATATAAAATAGGTATTCGAAGGTGTGGAGGTGAGAGTTGAAAAGTTGGAAATGGGTCAAAATACTTGTCCCTTGTTTGTTAACAGATAGAGTGAGTGTACTTGGTATACAAAGTGTATAGGAGTTTATTATTTCTTATTATCTTCCTAAAAAGTAATGATCTATTCAAGTAGTAAAGCTATTGTTTGTTACAATTTTTTGTTGAATGGCTACATTCTCGATTATACTTATCAGCAAAAAAAAATGAAAATAAATTAAAATTCGGCTCATTCCTTTTGGCTATAATACCACAGACAGACACATACTTTTAAAACACCCATTTCTTTGCATCGAGATTTAAAAATATAACCTGAATCACTATTTTTATAGGCAATAAGCTTCGTTATATGAGTAATTGGAGACATTTCATTTTACCTGCTAATATTTTTTATGTTATCGCAAATATTTTTATGTTTCTGTTAATAAAAACACCATCAAAATAAAGTACGGACAAACTTATATGTATTTTTTACTGAGTTATTCAACTCGTCGAATCAAATAAATCCTGCGACCATCCAAATCGAAAAGTCAATTTATGTCTTACTCGTTGTGGATTTTGTACACATTTTTGTAATAAATGTCTTAAGTATAAGGACGGGTATTTTGTGTTATTCCAAATTAAGACGCTTTAAAAATATTAAGCATTTCATTATTCTGTTATATTTGGGTATATATAGAACTAGTAGCGCCCCGCGGTTTCACCCGCGTAGTTCCCGTTCCCGAGGGAATACGGGGATAAAATACAGCCTATGTCACGCACTGATAAATTAGCTTTCCATTAGTGAAAGAATTTTTGAAATCGGTTCAGTAGTTACGGATCCTATTCGTTACAAACAAACAAACAAACAAATCTTTCCTCTTTATAATATTAGTGTAGATAAACACTTTAGTATGAGGCAAATAGCAATCTAAAGAACCGTCATGTATTTTTAGCTGAAAAAAGGGTAATAGAAAAATATAACACAAGTAAGGATCCTTATCTTTAGATACTTGTCTTCTATTATTCTATTTGTATAACAGTAGCTGTGCACCTGTGTAATATTCTTATCACAGATACCACTTTGTGTTGCCAAATGTAGTCACTGACTAAATTACTTACCTGTCTAAGTAGGTGTACAGGAACCTATTGGCTGACCATGAATTGGGTATTTAGAGTTTCACAGGAAAGGTTTTAGTTGGATGACAATGCGTTTTTGTTTCTTCATTTCCCAATTCGGACACTCAAAGCTGGTGAAGTTTTTTTTATTGATTTTAATAGAAAGAGAAAACGTTTATTGCGTATATGTAATACTCGTAGTTAGGTAAAAAGAAAATAACGTGTTTTTGGCTAGATATACCATCTAGTCTGATTTGGATAAAGAAATAACTTTGTAAGTATATCAGGTAATAAGTGTACTTACACTATGTTGAAACCGATTAGATCGCGTTGTAGTATTACATTCAATCTCGTGCATTTCTTTAATAAACGGTTCGATATAAAAGTTCATGGTTTCCGAACGTCCGTTGACGAGGGTCGACTCGAAAAACAGAGCGTTCATAATATATTTATGATAATGTGGTCTAAGAAATAGACAAAAACCTTTTATCTATAAAATACGTAGTTATTACACGATTTTTGTGTATTTACAGAGGATTTGTATACTTTAGGTAAGGTAAGTTTATTTGTCAAAATAAAGAGTAACTATTTTACTAAAACATTGGTTTTATTAAAATTTCTCTAGAATAGAAACTATTCAAATGTTTGCAACATATCTTAATATGTAAGGCTACATACCGGTAGATTGTGTATATGGAGGCCCAACAAATCCGACAAGCAAGCTAAGCAATAATAGGCCGAATAAATTATAAGGTCCGAAGACCCTTCTCTAAATTCTTCTTGGAGGATATTGTTGTTATCATGTTACATATTCCACCGCATACTGATTACTTTCCCCGCCCTTCATACACAATAACGAACCAGACTAGTTCAGGTAAATATATTGTACACAACAACAACCCTTGAAATTAAATTATTATATTACATTTATTTTATGATTCTTTAACAAATATGAGTTTAATATGTACATACTTTTAGATCGTTTTCAAATCCGTTAGTCGAGTATTGAGTTATGTTAAGTATCTCATTTGGATTATAGGTAGGTATGTAATGTAAAATATATCGAATTCATAAACTTATATGAGTACTATACTAGAATTCAGTAGCATGAAATATCATGGTAAAGCGAGTTGATTTGAATGCAAACGTATTTCAATTTGCAATATTATCATGTTCATGTCAGCAGGCTCAGTGTATTGTATGTACCATGTATGTACCTATATGTACTTATGTACTATATTACTATATATACTTATGTATGTATTCATTATGAGCTATTATTGAAATATGTGTTTACTGTTACATGTAAGTTTGGTTTAGTAACAATATTAACCTTTTGATATACCTACAGATACAGGAATGGATTTTAAACTAAGTTGATGAACTAAAGATTGATATCAAAAACTACGATCAAGGGCCTAAAACGATAAAGGAAACTAGAGATCAGTTTTTTTTCTATTTGCTATAAATAAACTTTATCGTATCAGGTTTTGTTAGGTGGCGACCTTTAAATGCCTTTTTTATCTGGATTTACTTATATCTCCAATAGTATTTTTTTCCTTTAACCAACTGATAAATTGTTTATTTATACTTAAAGCTAGAATAAAAAATACATACATTCATTACTACCTTAATGTTAAGGCAATTTTGTTTGGGCTTTAAAAAAGTCTTTGAAAAGCTCATAGCATAATGCTATTTTTAAGGTGAAGATAATTTGAAAGTCATACAGTTATGCGACAAATATTACCGCTATAACAATGGTGGCTAGCCATTATCTTACTCTTTAATTTTATGCATTGCTTCGTCGATAGTCGTTATGGAATGTTAGTGTTCCCAAAAGTCTAGTTAGTGTAATCAAAGAAATCGTATCACGCACAAAAGACCTATAACTGGAATTGTCTAATTATCCATTTGAATACTGCCTACCTGCACATTTGCAAGTTCTATCTATATTTACCAAACTGTTCTTCATTATAGAGAAAAGACCTAACAAATTAGTGTAGCAAAGATGTACCAAAAGAAGAACTAACATCAAGTCCTAAAATATATGTGTACATTGTCTATAATAAAGGATTTTGTTGCAATAGATATTACCCTATACGGAAAAGTAGATAAAAAGCTAAAAGGGAAACCGCGGTACAATACGATGATTATGATATATGTTTCATACCGCGTCGAAATACAAAACATATGACCTTAATACTACCTAGATATAAAATGAACAACGGAATTTTAGTAGTGAAATATTGCTTTGAATACAAAATCCTTTACATGATGTTATAAAAAGTAGTGATAGCAAAAGAATTGTGAATTCACTCTTCTGTAGAGTATATATTACTGATGCCTCGAGCTACATGAATGCTGGCACACAGAAATATTTGTGATGAAAACGTTAACGCTACAAGGAATCAAAGATCAATGAAGCAATGATACTTCAATATATTCTTATTACAGGGTAAACAAAACTAATAGAATGGGACATCATCTTTATTTACAAGTTTTATAAACATTTTTAAAGTATATACAATATCAATAAATAAATAAAATATATAAATTACGTATTTTATTAACATTTAACTAGACGAGTATTTCAATATGTGGTGCAAATACTATTGAGTGAAACACAAGTTTCCTTCGTGTTATACATGTGTAGTACATAATAGCTTGCCTACGTTTATTACCTAACTATACTCAAATTACAATAAAAACATACATTAAACTACAAGATTAAGAACATACATTTTATTGTTTCTATACACATATTTTACATTTTTATTTTGGCCGTATTATAACCATCAAATCTATGAATATTTTCACTAATACGTCTCATGTTTTCAGTATTAAACTGATATAATATACATTTTCTCTTAAACCTAAGAGGATTTACAAAATTGAAATAATGGCAATATGCTTTTCTAGTTCAATACATAAATGGAAACTCTACTCAATGTATTTACATGTGAAGTGTATGAAAAAGCGAGTTTATTTAAAAATAATTTAGCTCAGTAAGTATATGAAATATTATTTACATTCTGATCAATCAAGCGCAGATCAAAGTTTTACAAACAAATGCAAAATACAATTTGGCATAAACAGTTATTTCCCTCGATCGTAAATAGATTGTGAACATTTTTTCGTAACACAACACCTACATACGTACTATAACTTTTACACCCGTTCAGAATGTAGCACTCTATTAAATTTTATTTACAACATATTAGATTGTTTTAAAACAAAGTCATGATTATTTTTAACATTCCACAGACTTAGTACGATTAATTTATAACTGTTTACTAGTAAATCTAAACTTGTGTGCGTTTTTTGCCGAATTTGAACTACGAATAGGTACTAGTAAAATAAGGAGGAAGAGTTGCCTTGCGTGAGAATTTTCCGGCGCGCCAGTGAAGATCTTCCCGGTCCAGCAAGTAACTCCAACTTGCTGGACCGGGAAGATTTTCAAACTGTGATAAATCAGTTTTTCTCTACAAAATAATAAATATATTAATAACACATCTATTTTCATTTTAGCTTAATTTCATTAATTAACTTTGAAACATAATGGTTGATATACTGTGACATTTCAATTATGCGATAAGAATGTAGGTAAATAGGATGGGAACGTAGCAAGCAGCAATTCTCGATCTCAAATAGCTCACGAGTGCGTATTAAATTGCAAAACTCGTGAAAGCAATATAAATGAGAAACATTATTGAGGTCAGATTATTCTCCGGTGTAAAGCTACCTATAGTCTCCATGTGTACCGACATGCAGATATGGAATTAGTCGAAACCACAAACACTCCGGATGCAAAGCTCGAATTAATGAACCCACGTCCGTGTGCCGAATAGTGAATTTATACTAACTGAGATTGCTTTCCTTATCCTGATTCGTCACAATCACAACGCCAGAATTCTAATAACATCTTTAAAAATTCCATACACATTCAATATTATCTAAAGGAAAATTTGTGGTAGAAATGTAATACTTATTCAAACAAAATACTAAAGGTCGTACGACTTAAAGGCAGTTTTGAAGTACTTCGGTCTATTCAACGAGTTTCAATAGCGAATATAAATTTATTGAATTTGATCAATTACTTATATAAAATGTTGCCGTTAATGTCAGTAATTAGCGTCATTATAAGTAACGTTGGTTATATGTTTACTGGTAGAGGATGTAAACAAAACGTCTCCCAACCTCTTCGTAATATGGGGTAATATATAAAATATTTTCATGTGCTCACAATGCCATCGGCTATAATTTATGAAATTCCTATTTAATTTGAATTTGGCGCATGAGAAATTCGTGAAGCAAAAATAAAATGAAAGTCGGATAATTTACAAAGTATTTACATTACGTTGTATAATATAAGAGAGGATCTTCGGAAAAAGAACTCCCACCGTATGTGACGGGATTCACAGATTTCATCATGAATGTGCGGAAAGGGAGGAATAAGACGTTGTATCTATGTAAGTATATATGTATACCGCGTTCTGCCGGATAAAGTTTTAATCATAACTTCATAAAGTACTTAATATTGTATAAATGGTACAAACTTTTCGGTTTTATTACATTATGGATACCTAGAAGGTAGCGCGTGACTTGAAACATTAAATATTACACAATAATGATGATTAGTACAACATTTTTACTTCATTTATACATTTAAGGTTTCTACTAACATAATACTAGTACATAATATAACATTTATACTTATACACATACCTATTGGTGTTCTGAAAAATGTTTATTTATATTGTGTCGATTCGATTATCGATTTTATTTATAACTAGCTGTGCCCCGCGGTTTCACCCGCGTAGTTACCGATTCCGTGAGAATTTCGGGATAAAACATGTTCTTTTCTGGACCATAAGCTACCCCTGTACCAAATTTCAAGTCAATCGGTTCAGTAGTTTGGCCGTGAAAAGGTAACAGAGAGTGACAGACAGACAGAGTTACTTTCGTATTTATAATATTAGTAAGGAAATTAAGGATTTGTCATCAAAAATTTTTAAGATAACAAAGTCTAAGTACTTATTTATTCAGGTTGTGAATAAATTTTGATACATATCATTAAAATAATATAGGTATGAGCTATATAAACTCACTAGATATTTGACTCTATAAAATCTATAAATTCTAAGCCTTTAATATATCGCTATGCTATATAGGTACATAGTACACCCTATTGTATAGCGATATAACTGATAGTTAAATAAATTGTATTGTTCTTTGGTTTTGCAATCTAATAATTATCTAACAATAATTAAGATTCTGTTCATTCATGTAGATACATAATAAGGAACAGTTAAAAAATATTCCATCGTACCTTCGTCCAACAGTCGTATTTCCTAAACGCATTAGGGTTCGTCATACTGAATTAATGTTTAATGAGGAGCACCTGTTCGTTTCTCACTTAATTCCCATTAATTGGAACTGTGTTTAGGCCTCAGTAAACGCTCTCCAATTTCACAGCTGCCGATTTTTTATAGACCCCATTATGTTACATTGATTAACCTACAAAATGCAATGTTAATGACAATCATTGAGATTTACGTAACACACGCAGTACTCATTTTAAATTGATGAGATCATATTAACTACTTATTCATAACTTACAAGTTTTTTTGTAAAAATTAACATCGATGAATACAAATACCTATAGGTACATAAGTACTTATATTTTTCAACACACTTGGACATAAAGTTCTTAAAGCTCTTATTTCACCGCTATTAGGCATATAAGCTAAGCCCTCATGTCTTTTTATTTATTGAGTAAGTTTCTACGAGTATGTTATTAAAAAAGGTTCGAGAGGTACATACATTTTAAAAACAAAATTCAATCTTGTCTTTTCTTGTTGCCATACTTGTGGTACATACGTCCATGGTTGGTCAATATTTTTTTTATAAGTGTATTCTTTTTATCTATGGCCGATCGCCATGTTGGATGCGTGCGTAAAGCAAAACTAATTATTTTTTCCCGCCGTAGTGAAACTTTTACAAGTCACAAACACAACTGGTGCATGTAGACTACAGGAATTAAGAAATGTAACTGTAAAAGACATAGAGTACCATGGCCAGATGCTTTTAGTGAAAATATCTATCACGGAAAATAATATACCGAGGTCTCTTAACACTTGTCATTTTATCGCAACTGTGTTGAAAAATATCGTGTGATACTCGTGTTTTGATGATCACCGTCCTCAGCTATCTACAGACTCGCCTGACAGCTCAGGCCACAATAGTGCCTCAGTGGTAGTCACCACTTTACACGCTTGTACTACAGTGTAGATACTATTCTCTAATATTTACACTACGTCACAGTCACAATAGTGTTGTATTTTAAGTATTTTGTCACTTTTAAGCACTTTATTGCTTCAAAGTTGTGCGACCGAAGTTGTTGAGACGGCCGCGGCTCGCATTCGCTACGCTTTTGTCACCGACGTGAGAGGTTCTTCCTCAGGTTGAGGCAATGGGAGCACCTTCCGAGCGAGCCTCGTGAACGTGCTGCGGAACTGCCGACTCATACTGCAGTACAACACGAAGTTCACTGCAGACCCCACCAACGCCATCAAATCCATTACTTCACCTGTACAACAAAACGAAATAAAAATAAAATTGGGTAACTTAGCATCATTTTTCTGTAGTATATTGTTGCCATGTAGAGGCTATTGAGCAAAGTGATAAAGACCTACATCATGACAAACTTTTTGAAAGTTTACAAGTGGTGGGTTGTTTATTACTAGTTGTCTCGTTAATTCCCCAACTAAGCTGAGTATGCTTGTGTCTGGAGTGGTTTTGCGTCAATAGCGGGGATCGAACTCACGACCTTTCGACCAGGGCAATGGCTCAGCTAATGGTATTTTGCCGTTTAAAAAACTATATAAAAATATAATACATACAAAAATATAATAAAACTTTCAAGGTAATCAGACCAATGGTGTCGTTTATCAAAAGGTAGGTTATACTGAAAGTAAGGTACTTTAATACTAAATACCACTTTTGTGTACAAATATACCAACCGAATTATAAATTTATTATCCAGTGAATAAATATAATAAGTCTGTAAAATATTAAAGGAAAAATAGGTAACCCTTTAAAAGGGTCTTCTTTTGTGGAGGAAGACTTATTTAGGTTAGGACCTCTACACGCATTTAGATATGAAGTTCTATTCAAGAAGCTTGTGTTGGATTGTATCTAGACTAGTATAGGTAAAATAGACTCTAAGTATTACACAATAGCTTACAAGAAATTGTGAACTTAAGGTATTTTTAAATTTACTGTGTTGTGCGATTTTATTATAGCCATTAAAAAGAGTGCCATATACATTTTTTATCAATATTTTAAAGTAGAATCGAATCGAAAAATAGAAGCTGTTTTGAATTTATAAAAAAGTATCGTTCATTACACACGTTTTCTCTTTGTAAAACAAAATAACATAATAAAAATATGTTAGCATGTTTATTACTATTTAGGATCGAAAGTAACTCGCAAGGGATTTGGTGCTAACATAATTTTATATTTCAACTTGAGCCGGTAACTGCTAGTTATTATATTTTCGTGTCAAACAAAAACTCGTTTGTTCTATCATGGTATCTTTGTACATGGCATGTTGTTAAGTGATAACATTTTTTTCGGTAAGTCGTAGACTTTGTTATTGACCAAAAAAGTGAACAAAACATTATTTTCGTCGATTAAACGCCGACATCTCGTAAAGAATTCAATGACTTTTTTATCTCTTACTCGTAATATCGTATATTCTAAAAACTTTATGTCACCATTAAATAATAAAAGTCTCTTTCAAATGTAGAATACGCGTACTACTTTCATACTTGGTAATAGTAACTAACATAAACCGATAAGTATATCAATACCCCTCGTATGTAAATAAAAATACCCGTATATTATGCTATCATTTCTAAAGGTTAGTTCGCAAAATTCAGTTTATTTATCTCTATATACAAGTATCTAGTACTAAAGAATAACACAGACTTTTATTCAAATATAGCCTACATTTTAGGTATCGTATACGGGTGGTGCCTATTTCATGGTTGATAAATGTAGGTTTTAAAGGTTACAACAATACAATAACAACGTATAGGAGTGACTCAAGTTTCTATATCTATTTATATAGATAAAGAAATAAATTCAAATGATATAGAAACAGTTTATGCAACTAGTATAATATAAGATGCTTAATACGAACATTTAGTAACCCGGAAATGTGTTCTAAAACTATAAGATTTGAATTCTGTGCGATAACAACAAAGGGTCTTGCATTAAACTACTTCCTAGAGGCTCTCCCGGTCTTAGCAACTTCCGCGATCGCGGGGCAACAAAGGGCGGGTTTAATTCACCCCGAGGATGTTGTGGATTGCCCACTGCGAAACTTGTTGGTCAAGCTGACTTATCTAACAGTCCGTTTTGATTGGAAAACTTAAACAATAAAAACTATCCTAAAACAATATTATCCACACTATCTTGGCGGGTTAACGTTGCTAATAGTATCCCATAAAACCTTGGGGACGACTCGAAAAACGTTGTTTGATAAAACCATTAACTGTCCAATATCGTTTCATTATGTATTAATGTGCACTGGGTCAGTAGGGACTATTGCTCATTTTATTTTTATGGTTTGACAGGAGTTCATAATATTGAGGGAATTACAATAACTTATTATCAACATCCTTTGAAAAACCCACTGTTTGTACGTTATGCCTCAGTCATTAACATTATTAAAGAAACATGTTTTTGTTTCCTTTCGATATTATTTAATTTAAGTAATGCAGTGAAAGTAATCAATGTCAAAGGTTAAGCTTTGATCCTATTGAGTAGATCTTTTGACAAATACTATTCACAAAATCTTACTATTGATTCAAAGCACAGAATTCCAAACCACAGACGGTCTAGCTTTGTTCAGTAAAATCAGTATTATAAGTCGAGTGGTTATATCTACTGTAAAGTGCTATTGAAATGCCACAACAGTACATGAAATCTTTAATAAGCAATCTCTCTTAATTGTATGGATTGTAGGAACATAATTACCCAACTATAACATCCGTATAAACTTCAGCTATTTATCAACAACTAACGCACGAGACAGCTAATCATTATTGTAACTACCTATTAAGTAAAGTAGCCAAATATCCAAATAAGTAGGCACGATATTAGGTTATTATGTCTAAGTAATTACTAACTAGGTATCGCACAAATAACACCCCTATTTGTATATGAAATACGCACCAATGTTCAATAACAAGCGATGTATCTCATAATTTAATATTAGATGAGGTAATGTGGTTTGGAGCTGTTAATTGTCTTGTTACGTTAATATTGCACTTCAATTTTCAATATCTATAGGTGTGTGTGTTGTACTAATTAATAGTCAAACCAATTCAACCACAAAACTGTATTTCAAACGTATTTCTATTTATCAATTAATATTCCGGAGAGAGACCTAATGAAATTTTAGTTTCACGCGAATAATCTTACAAAAAGCAATCAATATAGGTACTTAATAAAAGTGCATTAAAAAATCTGTTTAATATTTCAATATAACTCCGAATGATAAAATTTCCAAAATAAACGTTACCATGGCATTGCAGAGGTTCACCCAAATGAACTTTTCAAATTTATTACCAAGCTTAATACAAAATGAAAGACAGAAAATTAATTCAGACAATGATATATTCATGCGGGTCTTAGCATTAGTGTAAATGAAATTCATATAGAAATTGAGCCACGAACGTATGGGATACATACAAGTATGTAATGCAACGCACTCCGAGCTGAAATTGAATTATTTTGAACACTTGTATAATTAACAAAGTAAACCAAAAATACAATAAAACACTTTTATTGTTCACAATTGTGATTAGTTCTAACTTGTTATATTGTGTTTCGTAAAGTTGTTTGTAAAAGAAAATTACTTGAAAACTTGTACTGCGTTGCGTACAATTTATTTTCATGTGTTTACGATTTGTTTAAATGTTTTCTCGTTCGATGTACACCCAATTACTTACCTTGAATAAAAGTATACAAAAAATACTAACATCGATTTATGTAAATTATGACTTCCTTATGAGTTCAGTAGGAGTAGAATAATTTTAGTTTGCCGTAACTTTGTTCGCTGCAGACTTGTTTTTATACGAAAATATATTACTTTATTCAATTACATAAACACGGTATACTTATTGCATTACGGTTAAATAAATTGATCGGAAAATAGATGACGTTGTTTACCCACGTTATTTCCGGTTCAATGGGGGACCGAAATAAATGATTTCCTAAATCATTTCAACGTACAATTGTAGTACTGTTGTATGACGATAAACCTGGAAATCTCGTATAATAATGAATGTGTATTTCATATTTTATTGCATGTTTTTGAAAAGTAAACTTTCTGTTTACAAATCTACATAGAATTTTGTAATACTTAGCGTTAATTTGCATCAGTCGCATTGTATTTTACGATCAGTTAATTGGCTGGCCTGTAGTTTGTTTTAGGTAATTCCTGTTTTTAGTTCCTAGTTAAACCGTTTTCAAATTTAAGATAATCTAAAACGAATAGGAATTGATTTTAATAGTAGTAGGTACATAAAGAAGAAGATCCAATAATAGATATTTTTGCACTTAATTCCACACGAGTTTATTTTCTATCAATCTAAATATATAAAATGGATAGTTTCGTGTTTTTCACAGCAGGCAAGCAAGTGATAAATGCGCTTGTGAACAGAAAAAGTGTTGGAACGTTGTGGAAATATAAACTGGGTGTTTTATTTAGATTATAACCAAGGGATTCACTAAAAGTTTGAAGCACTGTTTACTGTTTTGGGCAGTCGTCGTGGTCAAGTTCAAATATTCATATGACATTTTATACATGTAATAAATACACAAATGGCGAATTTCAGATTGAAAACACTAGTTGACGGTTAAAAACGTTTAACGGTTGGGTAGTTGGCGGTTAAACCCTTCAGTTGGAGTAAATAAACTGTTATTTTGCCCACTAATATGTAATAATATCAAAATAAATAAAAATAACGCGTTGTAACGCTGTTATAACGCGTGAATTAGTGTGTCAAAAGTGCCCCAAATCAATCCTAATTTATTTGGTAAGAAGAGCATAAAGCTCTTCATTCTAAAGAAATATTTCTATTTTATTTCTATCTTCTCAAAACATCTAATTTCGTTATCACAACATATATTCTAGTTTGCTATTCTAGTGATTACTGCTTAAACAAATATTAGTTTGTGATCTCGCAATCCCGTTGTTCGGTGTACGACTGGAATTAACATTTCTTTGTCAGTTAATTGCTCAACGCTCATACGCTAAATATTCCTTTTCAAATGAAACCGTACCGTTTAAATAATAGGGGCTTGAAATTCACACTAACTGGGATAACCACATGATTTATGTCTTAATTATATAATAGAACAAACGAAACACACATTATGTATAATCGATCTTTAATAAAATAAACTTTTTGTATGAATGAATATACTTATCTAACCGTTGGCTTATTGAATTTAGTACAAAAGTTTAATTACTAAATCTAATGCAACAGAGACTAATTACTACAAAATTTGGTCTAGAATTTTGATTTATAAGTAATTAGATTGGTCAACATTACAAATGAGTTTCTAACTTTGAACAGTTGCGAAGTAACAATTAGCCATTGAGAGCGCTTTTGTAAAGTTCGTTACGTGTCTTAATTTGGTGGTAACAGCCGTTTTTGTGCTTAAACATTTATTTACTGACTAGTTTTTTACTGGACATCAAGTGATACTATAGGAAACTGATCCTATAGATAAATTAAAATATAATAATACATTTAAATATCTGTAAATGTTTATGTTAAATTAATGTATAATTTTCGTGTCGCTATGAATTTGTTTTGCAGATTGTAGAATTTTGCTTGTAACAGTACTAAGCTGGGTATAATAAAAAAAGCTTCAACAGATTACAATTTACCCAAATCTGATTAGACAATCACCTTCACCAGCTGGTGAGATTTAATTAAGATTTCCTCTCGATACTCGTGCGGAGGCTTTCCCGTTATCCACACTCTCCCGTACATTGAGGCTAATTATGATATCCCGAGATGTGTGTTACGTTACCGTAGATTGACAGACAGCCGACACAGTCTTCTACTTTAAGGTTCGTATACTCAGCTATATAGTCAACTTTAATAAGTAATTTAACTTGTCGGTAACATTCAAAATAACATTTGAATAAATTTTGAGATACGTAACGTAAGCTCTATGCAAAAAGTTGGTCTAAAAATGTAAGTAACTTAATCTCAAGATCCTCGGTCAACTCGACTTAAGTTGAAGCTTCTTTATCTCAGTAAATAAAAAAGAGATATATTTCAGAGATTATTTTCCGAATACACAACTTTTCGTTTCCATTAATATAATGTTGATTCTGTCGCTGTATGATTTATTTTATTTTAATAATTTCGTACTTGTATTGCGACTTTAGGATTGGATTTAGTTTTGATATTATTTTGATATAGTAAATTATAGTAAAAAGTAAACCTTCGTTTTTTATATTCCCTATACGGTAGTTTTGACGTAATATTCTTACAAACAAACTCTTAATTACATTTAAGTATATTATTATTTGTAAGTTGGTACTAAGACTAGTTTCTTATATACAAAAACAAATTTCCTTATTTGAATATTTACCAAAAGCGTAGTAGCAGACTTGGAAGAGTTGTGGCGCTATGGCTGTGAGTAGACCAAACAGTGCTTGAGGGAGTTCCGTAGCTAGAAACAGCCCGAGCAGAGCTACCAGCATCCTGGTGGTGCGGTCCGTCCGACCTCCGCCACCACCGCGCTTTGCACCATCGTCGTTTAACCTCGTCTTTTCACCCTGTAAATAGAATAGGCTACATTCCAGAGCGAGACTCGGACCTCTGTGGACTGTTAGGGTCGATTCATACTAGCGCAGACTCGAAGCGCATCGAAGCGAAGCGTCAAAAAATGAACATAATCAATTCAACCTTAACTCCACAGCGTAATGTACACATTACTTCTGATGTTTTAAAATCAAATTAATCAGCGAATTCGGAAGAATGCGCGCGTCTTTTAACAATCTATTTTTTTTTATGAATTTGTTATGTTCAATTTTGGAAATTCGTTTCGCTGCGCCTCGACTCTGCTCTAGTATAAATTGACTCTTACTTATTAAACTTCGTGTTCTGCCAACTGTTTAAGTCACTATTGGGTACTATGGGTACTGATTAGAAGATCCCATTACATTACAAAGACCTCTTGTTATACATATTAAGGCTCTTGTTATTATACAATTAACAAATTACAAATAGGCAGAATAATATCGTTTTCCTAATGTATATACATAGGTATGTTGGTTATCTCATAACTTCGAAAAATAACAAACATAACATATGTACCTATGTCGACTGAGGAACTGGCAACTTTGGCTTGGTAGGCAGACATATCACCAAACCGCTGCCGGGAAATGAACTAAGTCAAAATAAATAAAAAGAATTGTAACTTTTTCATCATATATTATTAGAACAGGAAATTGGGTCGTGCGTATTGCTGTGGGCTGTGGCTGTAATCAGATTCACGAAACAAAACTTGGGCGTGTTGTAGCGACTTCAACGTGTAATTATATCCAGAAGTCGCTACATAGTTACACCACAGTTATGTAATTCCTTTACGATTTTTACGCTGTGGTTACACTACACCAAAATTATTGTTTTCTCACTGCAATTTTATATCACCTTATACGAGTAGTAGTCAATTATTATCTTTTGGTTGGATTGTTAATAATATAATGTTTTATACATGTCTAGATAGATTACAAATACCTAAGTTATCATTCAAGTCACCAAAACCAAATTGCAGTTTTGATTAAACTTTTACTTTCGTAAAAGTTTGATTAGATAGTATCAAAGTTTATCATGAAACGTAATTCTTAGATAATATTTGTGTCTATGATTATTAACTTATTACTAAAAAAAATACTAAGTTTTTTATAGGATGGATATTATATCTACGAACTTTGATTAAAAATCCATAAGATTTAATGCTGTTAGATTTCAATTATCCTATCGAGGAAGTCTTTTAATATTTATATTAGTCTTTAGTATAATGGAAAGGGTTATATTACGAGTGTATTAAGATGCTTGAAAATACGAAAAGATCTCGTAACCGAAGCTACTTACGTGAAGGGTTCTCAGCCGAGTTATAATCCTCCATCAATACGCATTGAAAGGGTTCATTCAGTTCAATCAAATCAAATTTTTATATAAATGTTGGTAAAACGTACCTCATTCGATGTAACAGCAGATTTTTTTAACAATTTCTGTCTTCGCCTGTCACTTGATTTCATTTTTAGTATTAAAAGTACACTTAATATCGATAGAACTACACAAGGAATTAGTTTTAAAAACACACTGTAAATCCAAAATATAGCTGTAAGTAAGTTTTTGTTATCCGTCATTTGGAGTGCGTAGATTGGTTCACTACTCACTGCAGTAGCATTCACAATGTCCATGTCGTCGATCGAACCATTGGCAAGGTGGTTTCTTGAAGGCAGTTCTTGTATATTCATAGCAAAATATATAGGAAGACATAATATTGGGCAAACGGCGTAAGCTACCGTTATTGCAATGTTCGTATTTGTTTTATTACACAACGTCCTATTTTTTTGTGGAAATTTTATCGCAATATACCTCCACACAGCAAGGGTAATCGTCAGCCAGATGGATATCGTATGGAAAGTTTGGCTAAATATTGAATGGAAGTACACGAAGACGGCCCACGCGTACGAATTCCTGTTGAGCTCTGACGCGATGTTGGTGTAAATGTGAAGAGCGAAGGGTATGTAGTCGATCATGACGAGTAAGTCGGCTACGGCGAGGCCCGTGAGGATGGAGTTGGTGGAGGAGGTCATCTCCTTGCGACTGAGAACTGCGATGTTGATGGAGTTTGTAGCTGAGCCGAGGAGGCAGATGACGAGAGCGATGTATCCGTGTACATGCACGTACACATGCTGGAACGCCTGCCCGCCGGGCACGCAGTACGCTACACTCGGCTCCTCGCTTGCTTCACTCGACATCTTCGCTTTTCACCAAGAGGTGCCCACGATGAACATAACTCGCATTATCTGCAAAGAAAAATAAAATAAATCAAATAATTACTTATATCAAACAAAATAATATTTTATTGCATGTCGGACACGCACATTATCCTAAGCTATACTTTTTCCTAAAAAATAATTACAGATTGAATCTTTAGTTTTCGAATCGTAGACCTTTATCAAAAGGTTTTTAATACTGAGTGAGTAGCCTAAACGAATGGATAAAACATTGCGTTACAGGTGTTTTTGTTACCACGAATAATAATTGAATGAGGACGGAAACGACATACGTTACAAAGAACAGACAATTTACAAAATACTCATTTCTTTTCCCCTCTTAAAACATGTTCGTTCTGATGTTAGGCCATATTTTATTTGCTACCTTGATGTACATTTTATTAACGTCTTCGTTTGCAATGGTTCAGTGCGTAATATCATAAATAAAAAGAAGAAACTTCCATCTGGTGTTGGCATCATTTCCTCCCAGTAGTGTTGAAAACAAAGTGGGTGTCTGTGAGCGTGTTTTCTTTCAAATCTAATAAGTGACTCACGGTTCCCTCGAGTTTATAAAGTACTAAAAACGATTTCAAAGAGCCCATAAAGAGTTCACAGTCTCAATTTCAATCCCTTGGCGTTGCTTATTTTTCCTAAATTCTCTCTATCAAGTTTCATAACCCTCGAGAGATTTGCCTAACGAGAGTTAACAGACGAAATATTTGATGATCGGCTGTCAAGAGAAGCATTATACTGACTTAATATAATGTATTTGGGGTACGAGTACATCGAAAGATTAAATTGTCGTTATTTAAAGTGTTACTCAGAGTTTTTCTCAATCCAATACAGTATTATTAAGGCGAAGCGCCGCTATTGGTTTCGATGGCGCAAAACAAAGTGATCGATCTAAAAACAATATTAAGTGATTTATTATGAACACCAGAGAGAAGAAAATTGAAGGAGAATACACAGAGCGTCGCAGTGATAAAGTTTGCTTGCTGTAATAGTGGTAGTTCAGAAGTATATTTCCAAAAAAATCTGTTTTAAGGGAACATTTATAAAAAAAAAGAAAATAATATCTTGAATATTGTAGAATAATTTAGTCAAATTGTTTTTACTAAGAACTTAACTTTCAGCTAGACAAATCTTTATTAAATATGTAATCTATTAAATCTAGCAAAATAAACAGTCTTCAGACGATCATATAATTTACCCAAAATATCCTTCAAAATTACGCCCTGAGGCTAAACATTTACATTTTCCATTATGACACGGGTCACTTAAAGACACATTTTATTCGAAATTAACGCCAGCTAAGATCTTATTTACACAATTTGATTAACACCTTGGACTAATTAAGAATTAACAGAAGGCAATTATTTTATTATATTTTCCCTCAGGTGCCTTCTCATTAGAAAATTGGTAATGTTCAATTTGAATGTAGACGTAGATTCAGTATTTTAGACATTTAGATAGCGAATAAATAATTACAAAATATGTATGCCACTTTACGAATCAAAATTCTTGATAGTCTCTTTAATTATTAAATTCCTTTAAATACTCGAGCACCTCTGTAATTAGTATGAAAATATAAACATCGGCTGAACATTATGGAATAAATTAAACAGGTTTAACCAAACTAATGATTAACTGTAACCCTGCTTAGTGAAGGCTTCTGTAACTAGCTTCTCAACTGATTAATTGGTGGTCGAGGGTAACTCCATCTCATAAATCAACAGCACTTTAGTAAATTCTTAATTCCCTTCAAAATGTTTATCACAAGATAAACGTTTTAGCCTTAGCAATGACAGGTCAGGGTCAAGAAATGATGAATTCTTCATACTATTTCCCACGTACGCACTAAATGCTTTATGACGTTATATAAAGTTCTAAACATCCTTAATGATTTTCGGTTGACATAATATCATGAATGAAGAAGCTAGCTCATTAGCTGACGGCTCTCGTTATGTAAAGTATTTGATTAGCTCGTGGAGTTGCTAAGGGTGCTTATAATAGTATGTATCCTCCATTTTAAGACAGTATATGATTGATGATTATGATAAATTCGTTCATTTGGGTTCTCTACAATGAAGGCTATGTAAGGAATGCAATCGATTTTCAATTAATCAGTCTTTGTTAATGCCTGTCGTTAGTGTGAGCGTTGTTTTTGTCCTGCCCTTATCCGCTGTATCCACCATCCGACTCAAATATCCGATCACACAAATAACATTGCGAGACAAATCGAAATGTACAATTGGGCTTTATTGTTTTGTTAAGTAGAACTCATTTCACAAAGGACATCTATGAAGCTAAGTATTTTATGCATGAGTATGTAAATAATTAAAGCACAAAATTCACACGCAGGTAATTGCTCTGCGAGGAGTAATTTCAAACAAACTTGGTGGATTTTAGTGAAAGTTGTACGGTAGTACTGTGAACTAAATTTTACAAACTCATGAAATATTTGGTTGTAAACTGAGAAAATATTTTTTTATTATTATTTATGTTATAACATTATAAACTTTCGGGTAAGTATATAATAAAATTAATATATAGTTGTATGCTCACTTACTTTCAGACTAACAAATCTGAATATTTTACGAAGGAACTAGCGTTGAGGCTGTTTTTATAAAAAAATCTTGTTCTGATCATAACGCATAAAGTATAAAATATTTATCCATTTTGGTACAGTCGTTTTCAAGTCATGGCGTAAACCATATTTACATATTAATGTATAGAATTTGTTTAGTTAAGTTAAACAAAATATATATATATATATATATATATATATCTAGTTTTATCCCTTCGGTTATACGTAGTAAGCACCAACATGTAATATCGTTGATGCGGAAACAATCCGTAACCGATTAACTTATTTAACTACCTGATTATTGGCTTAACCGCACGACTAATTCTCGTGCTTGAATAACTTTGTAAAAGCTTTTTATGTTTTAATTGCTTTATATTTGTATAAATCTTTTGGGGTATCAGCTTTAGTCAAAAAGGGTTAACTAAACCCACCCATAAATTTTACATAAATATTTTTTCGTAACAAAATGGTAAATGCGTATTACATGGTATATCGTTTCAAATGTCCGCTCAGAGGATCAAATGGAAAGTGGATCTTTGAGGTCATCGTGGAAAGTGTGAATAAAATAGAAATTCTTGGATACATTTTTCTCTGAAACTGCTCTTAACAATGACATTTTAAGATTGCATTGTTTTAGATGGTTTGCGTTGATAGAAATGATAAATTGCTCACTACAAATTTACTTTTTTCTTACGAAAATTCTAAGTGAGATTTTCGTAATTTCAAAGGGTTTGTGTTTCATTATACCTACGCAAATGTATTGGTAAAACTTAACTGTATTTGCAACTGACACTACAGAGGGAACCTATTATGAAAATATTTGGGAAGCCTCTATGTACGTGAAGAACATACTAAAGGAGGGGTTAGGAGGACTATTTACAAGGGTTTTCCACAGAAAAACTTTATATTTTGTCGACCACAGTTCTGGTTAAATTATTACATACGCATGTGATCCTCATTTGTAAAGAAGCGTTATCAAATTTGCAGAATGAACTCACAGGGTTATCTTAAACCCATCTCCATTTAGACGGGTATGTTCAATTGTAGTTCAGCGATCCTTCAACCCATAAAGTTATAAGATACTCGAGGTCGTTGTTCAAATAGACTTTACAATTAGATAAGACGCCACTATTGTTTTAAATCAAGTAATGGAAACAAATTTCGGTTAGTTAGTTGACTTTAGTTAACTCTAATTGGAAATACTTTGCAAAACTAAGGGTCGTAATTGAATTTTCAAAGTAAAAATGTAATATCCCTTTTTCTTTATTTTTTATATGCAATTGACAATATTGATTTGACCTGGTTTTATATAAGTATGACTTTTCGACTTTTCCACAAATTTATTTTCCGGTTCTTTGCATAAACAATTGAAAAACAAATAGAATAATGATTATTATCGTTCTAGAAACTTATCGAATTACAGTTTTTAATTAGATTTTAAAGTTGTTAGAGATATAAAAGTTTATTGAAACAGGCTACGAGTAATCTATTTAGTATTTCGTTTTTATACCAATTAGAACTTTGTAATCAAATAAATTATTTTTTGTATAAGAAATCTTTATTGAATTCATGTAAACTTAAATAAAATAATTTTAAACTATAAATTGGAATTACCAGAGGTTAACCCGGATTTAAATATCAAATATCGTCTGATAAGTTATTATGTGGATTTGTTCGAATACTAGAGAATTTAAATAATCCAAAATCTTAAACACAAAATCAAAGCGTTCTTAAAATCCCATATAAATGTTTGTTAAAATCTTATTAAAATTGTGAAAATATAGTTTAAGTTTCCACACTAGGTACTCTGAAATCCCTAAATATATATATTTTCCTCGTAATTCATTTTCCAAGATGAAGGTTTAAATCATTACTTCGTTGGGATCGAGATTTGACATCACTTATGATTATGAGTGACACAATAATATAAGTACACACAAATACGAAATATACAGGAAGATTTGTGGAAAATATATAAAAGAAAACTCAATTTTACACAGCGCCTTCGAATTTATCAATAATATAAAAGGTATAGACCGCTTTTATAAGATTGCTTATTGAATTTCATTTTCTTAGTCAACTATCTTAAGTAAATAACTTTTACATTAAAAAATACTTAAAACGTTAGTAAACCAACTCAAATCTATTCATTTTTTCCCTTAAAGCTTGAGGACACATAATAGAAAAAAAAACGTTTGATCTTTAGATATTTCTTAATAAAATAAAGGAGATATAAAAATACGGCGTATGCTTATAAATAAATATCAATGTTTGTTCTGTTATTCGTTTAGGAGATCTTACGACAATAAAACAGCAGAACGGTTTGGTACAATCTGATATTTTTTACTCAATATATTTATTTGGAACACACAGAAGGTACCGTAGTAAAAGGGCAGTAAACTTGGGAAAGTGGTGTTATATTATTTTAAAGGTTTCGTACAATCGACTATTTGTATAGTAGCAACAGATTCACAAAAGCACCCATGAATCTTACAACACAAACAAATCCAGTTTAATACATCTCGTAATATAATATTTTGCCTTTATCGCGTAAAGTATGTCTTACATTGACCACATTTTACGCCATTATTCGTTCTGAATACAAAACCTAGCCTTTTTATTTACACAGATAGGAAATAATTGTATCATAATTTGTTTGTTTTGGACGTTACTGTTTGATAACATTTGTATAACTACGTCATGTAATGAGTTTTCAAGTAGGTAGGTACATATAAAGTATCAGATGTTCGTGTATAAGTAGTTTCGTGTATAGTAGGTTTTATAATTAAATTGTATTTTCAGAATTCATATGTTCATTAAAGTGCCCAAATGAATATTGTGCTCGCGTTAACGTAAATATAGTGTATCTGTTTTCTCTTCATGTTTTATAATATTAACAGAAGTCTCAAAAATATTCTGACATGTAATATGAAACATGTGTAACATTCTCGAAAAATATTGTGTCAATGCTTTCAGCTGTATTGAAATACTAGCAGCGCCCCGCGGCTTCACAAGGCGTAGTTCCCGTTCCCGTGGGAATTTTGGGATAAAAAGTATCCTATGTGTTATTCTGATGTATAAGCAAGATTATTGTAAAGTTTCATTAAAATCCATTCAGTAGTTTTTGCGTGAAAGAGTAACAAACATCCATACATACAAACTTTCGCCTTTATAATATTAGTAGGATAGTCTAACACACAAACATGTAGAAAAGTACTTTCCAATCGGAGTATAGTGAAGTTGTGTTACATGTTTAAAAATAATTTGATAAATATTTGTAGATATCAAAAGTTTCATAATGCAATACTTAAAAACAAGCAGTTGTACTTATTACATATCAAAATGTATTTTCTTTAAATTTATTCGTATTTCTTTTCAAGGAAGAAAAAACACAAAGCCAACATTTTAATAATGCTGTTTGAATTTTACATAAAACACCCTTTCCTACACTGGCTTTAAGCATCGTTAAAACGTGTTTATTTTCAAAGAAATTTTATAACGCATATACTCGTAACAGTTTAGTTACGTTATTATATTTATGTGCGGTTAAATGTATGATACAACTTACGCAAGTTTAACAGAAGTTTGAATATCATGAAGCATTTAGAATGTTCAAAAGCAATATCGAATAGAAACCGAGCTTACAGAGGGTAGTTTCAACTAAACTAATGCAAATTTAGTGACAGGTTAGTAGTTCATCTACTTATTTGATAGCCGCATCACAAGATTTATACATAAATATATTACACTAAACTTAACACTATCCTAACTAATATTATAAATGCGAAATAACTCTGTTTGTCTGTCTGTTTCACGGCTAAACTACTGAACCGAATGACTTGAAATTTAGTACAGGGGTAGCTTATGGTCTGGGGATGTTTTATTTCGAAATTCCCACGGGATCGGGAACTACGCGGGTGCAACCGCAGGGCGCAGCTATTAGACCTATAAATAGATCTGTCTTTAGGTTAGTGTAAAGTGTCGTCGACAGGTAGAAAACTTTCCACCGAAGCAATCTACAATACTCTTTATCCCGATAATCCCGAGCGGATAGAACTGCGGGTACAGTAATCCATATAAATACATTTCATTATCTAAAAATAAATTTATGGGCAAATAAATAACGGGTACTGTTTTTCGATCCCGCGGGAAGTTTGGTATAAAAAGTATCCTTCCTGTCTGTTTATTCTCGGTTTTAAGGATCTACACGAAATCTACACGAAATTTCACTTAAATCAGTGTATTAGTTTTTGCGTCACGAGACATCCATTATACTATAGTATTTTTCTTCCATTCTCCCATTAGGGATTTTTCTTAAGAGTAAAGGAGAGGTACTTAACTAAAATTCAATAAAAACTTCCTTTATTAGTAGGTAGTAACTCGATAGTCTTGTTATAATGTTTGCGGAACAAAAAAGAAACCCAACAGTATGGAAGAACGACCTAAACTAACTTCGTAAAGTAATATGAGGGTTAATTAAAGAGTACACGTATAGTGGTGGTACAAAACTGAGACCATCATATTTCAAACTAGCTGTGCCCCGCGGCTTCACCCGCGTATATCACAATCCCGTGGGAACTCTTTCTTAGCGGATGCCTACGTCATAACATATATCTGCATGCCAAATTTCAGTGGTTTGGGCTGTGCGTTGATAGATCACTATGTCAATCAGTCAGTCACCTTTTTAGTTATATATATTTAGACAGTGGATCGACTTGGCATCAACTGAGGATGAACGTACTACACTTTCATAGAATATGGGCGTGAAGTTCTTGCTCATACTAGTACACACGGTATTGTGTTTATTTCGCACAGTGAGTGAGAAGTCCGGACGCCAACCCCATCCCTCTTAGTTATCTCCTGATCCTTTAATAATAAACATGATTTATTCACGCAAATAAATAATGATATGCATCATATCCTGCTTTCCTTTAGAGTCCATAAGCACACTTGTGATTGTGATTCTACTGAGTTGCAAATGTCATGGGTAATGAAAGTTTTATACCATTAGATCACCCGTCTGCTCATTTACTTCTTTGAAATAAATGTAATGTATAAATAAAAAATATGGATTAACTAAAATGATACGGACATTAGGTTCAAACAATAACAAGGCTATTTTCACGTTTATTACAGAAATGAATATTTAAATGAATTACTGAGTGAATACTAGCTAGTAGAACAATAGAAAACGTTATACAAAAAAGGTTAAATTTTATAAAAATGTGTTTTAGAATTCGCAGTTTTTAGTCTTTTATCAATCCTTTATAAAGTACCTGGGAGACTCGAGTTCCGTCGCGAATTTTTTATTGGAATATTCATATTTTCTGTTGAAAGAATGTAAATAAATTGGGAATGATAAACTCTAGGTATCTTTAAATAAAATTTAAACCAAATCGTTAGATTCGTTTTCGAAACCGGTAAAATATAATATGTGTATACAATACTTGGTATAAGATAGTTATTTTCTTACTGCCTTACCATACACAAGTCCACCCTCATGGATTAAAGTTATCGTTCTTTTTGTACAACGTTTAAGTACTTAATGCTTTGCCAAAAACTAAAAGTCGTTACTATTTGATACAAAGTAAAAAAAAAAAAATATAAAACAAAAACGAAAATAATGTAGTTACAAATGATATATTAGCGTGAATGTCACAGATTTAAGAATAAAATTAATTAGCCTAATGAATAAGAAGACAAAGAGACAGTTGGAAAGTTAATAAGATTAAGTATTCATTTGTAATTGGAGTAATTGTACTAGATTATATAATTAATTTATGTAAAGTAATTGATTTCGTGGAATAAGTTTTTTCTAAGTTCTTTTTTTATTTAGGTACATCCTGAATTATAATACAACAACAAAACGTTTATTAAACCTACTTATGAGATGGTAGGAATATATAATTATGCCATGGAATAAATATCGGGCACATTCACAATAGCCATCTAGTCACAAACTGTATGTATGTACAATTGATACTAGACAACAGGCAAGCATTCTTTATAAATACACAAAAGAAAGACATCTCTACTGTGTATAACTTAACCTAGATCTAGGCAAACAAACATGTTAATATTGTTCATGTACACAAATATTTATCGTCGGCGGGAATAGAACCCATTTCCACTGGCATAGCAGGCAGACGAAACAAAATGTATTTGCGTTTACGAATAGTTGTTAGTAATATCTGCCAAGGTGGTCTACGAGCAATTTGATTTTGATTTTCCTACAAGATTAACTTCAACCTTTCTAGCTATTATACGCGTTGATAAGGCCATTATCAAAGCAATAATGTTGGTTAGAACGTACTTAGTGGTTTCGTAAGATTTACTATTTATGTAACGAGATTTTAAAGCTTAGAATCAAGTAGGTACATACTCTAATTCCTTCCATGTTCAATTATTCTTATTAGTCTATAAATACGTGTTATTAAAGATTGTAATATCTTAAAAAAAATATGAATTAGGCGTCGTTTAACATTTTCTGTACGTCACAACATTTATTAGATAATAATCAATTAATTAGTAAAGACATGAAAGCGTAACAAATTCAATTCAATTTCAAAATCGTTAATTTAGTCTCAAAGAAGCGCACTTAAGTACTTACGAAAAGTGAAAGAGCTTACAAAGGAAGACTTAAAATCATTTCATAAACAAATAACACTAAATTATTATAAGCAGTTTTTGTTATAACTTTAGTAGTTTGTGAATCTACTAACCGATTTGGAAATATAATCAAACAAATAAATTTATAGACACACCTATTTTTACTGTGTTTCGGGATATCACTCGTTTGAAATTTTATCATACTTACAATCTTTCTTTTTGAATCACTTTATCTCGTAGTTTATAAGACCTAAGTTTAGCGACTTTGTTTTATACTAAAACACTTAAGATAATAATCCTAATCTTAACTAATATTATAAATGCGAAAGTAACTCTGTCTGTCTGTCTGTTACCGTTTTACGGATAAACTACTAAACCGATTGACTTGAAATTTGGTACAGGGGTAGCTTATGGTCCGGGAAAGAATATAGGCTACGTTTTATCCCGAAATTCCAACGGGATCGGGAGCTACGCGGGTGCTCAACTAGTTATTGAATACTTCCTTTATTACATGCTCGTTATGCGTCCAATAACATAATGTACAATTGTACATTATATAAAATTATTATTTAATATCTGTATAAAATCTGTTAGAAAAATATGAATTTAGAAAATGGTCGTTAAAATTATATTACCCTTAAGGGTTGGAAAATTATATTACCCTTAAGGGTTGGTTTAAACCAAAACAAATTATATTCGTCTCGAGGAAGAGGAAAATGATTATCTACTTGATTTAAATAAAAATATTTGCCTGCCTACTCCGATTTTAAACTAAAACCATTTTGAAAATTGCTATTATTACGATGCCCTTACAGATTACAATTCTAATGACCATTATTAGAACTGTTATCTGTCTTTTTGAAACGTTATCTCGAATATATATAAAAAAAGACGTTTCCGAAACGGTTTTACGGATTTCCATAATTATACCTTAATTTTATAAATTAATGCTTCGGTTCGAAGCTTTATCCTCATTAAATTTGTCCCTTGGGTAGCGTGATGATATATAGAAGAAAGCCGTCGATAAATAGGCTATCTAATGCAAGAAGATTTTTTCAAATCGGAATAATAGTTCTAGTTCTTATAGAGCAGAGTTTAGCGCATTAAAACAATTCGACAATTCTCCCTTTCTGTACTAAAATCACGGACTAAAATCACCAAGAGAGACAAAAGCCTTTTAGCCCGATATTCTGTCAATTCCATTTTCATATCTACACAGAACGATATTAACACGGATAAGCTCAGCGCAACTAGTATACATTTATAAACCTTAATAATATATCTAGACCTGGATCTCGAATCTAAGTGTATGTTGTCACAGGCAGAGCTTTCTATATTATTCATATCACGTGTCAATATAAGCCAGTGTATGTATACACTGGCAATACACAATCAACCTAAATGTAATAATATTAAATACAGTTAATATTACAAGTTTCATTTGAATTGAGCATTAAGCTGAATTTATTCAAGTTCTTTTAAAAGTAAAGTCATTAAGTAAGTAAATAGGTCATAACGTAAGACGAACGTTCGAATTGCTTTCAATTGAAATACTCAATTGTAATGTTAGGTATTGAAATATAAATTAAATAAAAACTAAGTTTTATATAAATAAAGGTTTATTGAATGGTTAAGAGGGATTATATTCTACGTTCAAACGTTCAAAAACAGCGATTAATAGTGGTATCAATCTGGCTTAACTCAAATTAAATGATTTATTATTCAACTCAATATTATTTCAAGTGCTTTAGATAAGTAGAAAAGTACTAAGTACGTCTCGTGATTTTACTCGCACGCTATTTATAGCTTAGAAAAGCAGAACAAAGGCTTTGGTTACGACGACCCGTAGCCATGTTCCTTACGTGAACTACGTGAAGAAAGGACAAAAAAGCAAACTACTTTCTTATAGGATCTAACCTTTCACTACGTAAATAAATTCTTTACATTTTCGGTTGATTTTCGTAAGATCGTTTCTTAACGGATGCCTACGTCGTAGAAGGAATGTACTCGGTTTTTAATAAAGTATAGTGCTTCGTTATTATTTGGCGAGTAATTTATCAGTGTATCGACATCCTTAGAGGTATCATAAATATGTATACGAGTATGTGATTGAACAAAAGAAGCTGAAGTCAACGCGGCAAGAATAGAAATAAAAGAAAAATATGTTTCTCAAAAGGTGTTGAGGTGCACTTACAAAGAGTAGGGAAAATTCTCGCGGGATCCGAATAAACAAATGTACATATAATGTAGGTTTAGGTGAGAATAATTGTTGATAAGGCGGTTGTTGGCAAGCGTAAAAATTCGCTTTCATTTATAATATTTACTATCTTATTTAAGTTTATACAACTATCAATAGAATTCAATAAAACCAAATTACAAGTCTTCTTTGAAATGCTATAGGTTTTCTTTCTTAAGTATTTTAACTCTATTGATAACCATTACTTACGAGTTGAAGAATAATAATGTCACATTTTAAATTAAAATCTTTTGAAATTAGATTTTAATTTAAATTGTAAGTTATCTTTACATAAGCTAATGTATTTTTGTTGTAAAGAAAAGATAGTGTTGAATAAATAAACATTTTCTAATACTTTTTTTCCAATAGGCATGAATGTAAGGATACAAACGACCAATTGTAATATGTATTATAATAACCTTTCATGTCGTGAATATTTTCTGAGGTTTGTGTGACAAATAATATATTACTTTAATTAATAAATGTTTCTGTATTTGGATATTTTCGATATTACAAATTAAAAGTCAAATATTTAATCATTTACTTGAGCAGAAATCTCAGAGCTCTTTGTAATGATAAATACTTTCATAAAAGATTAAAAAGATTTGCTTTTGTGCTTTAAAATACAAATTCCTAAATGTTTAAGGGAACTTTTGAACGGGTAATAACGCTGGTTAAGTACAATAAAAATCTGAACTCTCTAATTAACAAGAAGACAGCGAAAATACAATTTATATAATTAAATTCAGTGTACTTTGGAGAACCGCTCCGCGTAGTTTTGAGATTATAATTATTTTATTTAAATAAAACTGAGCTTCAGTTTCAAGCTTATTTGGGAAATTTCTTTTTATGTCGTATAGAATGTAGTATAATACATACGAGACACATACTTATACTTATATACAAACATTCTAATTAATCTCTCTTTTGACAAATTTATTTAGGCGTCGTGTAATCAAAATAAACAAGTTCTACTTAATATGTGGTAAATATCTAAGCAACACCAACACCCAAGTAAATAAAGATTTATAACGTTCTTTGAAATCTTAAAATTGTTAAATGTCAACCGTGAAATGATTTGAAATTAAATTTTACTATTTATCCTTTGGCGTTTTTCATTTGTTGTCATTGAATATCCGACGTAATTTACTCGAAATCCTATCTAATACCGTATCAAATAGAGTTATTCGCATGAGTGGCCTTTTAGTAGACAACTCGGCATCTCAATTACTTACCTATTTAATGACAACGCATAAAAGCAACGGATGAATAATATTTGAAATCGTTTCATGAAATTTCGTTCTCATAAATGTTTTATTATCCAATAAATAAAAAGGGTGTTATTTCCATAAATCTATACAAGTTATGGTTTAAAAACATTGAAAATATTCTGCACGTGAAATTTTGGTTAGTCATGATTACAGTATTCCTCCTTATTGTACTTAAATCAGAGAGTTTTGTTTGGCAGTAGCAGTTTACCTTACTTATACATTAATACCGAAACTCACAGCTCTAAGTCAGGTGCCTTAAAGTAAGCTAGTGCAAATTTCCTCTTAGTCTGTCACATATCAAATAGTACTTCAAAGGTACTTAATATTAAATGTTAAGTAACATGTCTGTATTTGTACATGAATCATTCATATAGTGTTGTGATATATATAGATACATTTTACAAGGGTTAGTGAAACTTCTGTCACCACCTCTCATTAACTGAAAAGTGTGGTGGAAACTTGCGTGACGAAGGTTTCACACAATTAAACCAGTTATTAAAGTAATTTAGAAACCATTTTAACCTCATAACCGTTGCGAGTTCGTCGGAAAACTATCATAACCACGTGAAATATACTAAAATTAAATGAAGTGCGACAGCAATTATACTTTTATGGGTTCCTTTCTTGATAACTATAATTAAACGAATATTATTGCAAGATTAAAAATGGTTCAGGTACGTATTGTAAATTACATTTTTAAAAGGGTTTTATTCATTATTAGCTATGTTTCGAGGTAATACTTATAAATTTTCGTTTCTGTGAGTCTCGTGGGCATTTTGCGATAAGTACTTACTTATTATATCCATCGTATTCTATGACTTTCTGTATCCCTGATAATATGGGTGCAAATTTCATGATGGTTAACTAGTTAAGACTCGAAAGTTCATCTTAAAAGAAATCACAATTTTCAATAAACGAAAGATTAATGTGTTGTCCGTCCATCAGGAAGTAATATTATTGTTGTTGGTTTACTTAGCGATTACCAACCAAAGTAGAGAGGTTGAGAAAGTTTAACATATCAAAAACGTATTTCCATATAAACTTACTGATGGTTGAAAACTGAAGGATACTTTACATTAAATTTACATATATTTTATAAAACTGTAAGGTTACGTACAGTCTCGGAATGAAAAGGTTCGTCAATTTTCAAATTGATTCGTATAATGTGTCGCGAAAACATATTACCTTTTGAAACTATGGTATAGAATAGATAGAATAGACTCGGGTTAGGGAAAATAATGTTCTACTGCTCGATAATAAAGTTCAAAATTATTCAGATCAGTGTTGTTTGACAGGATAAATATCTTGTCAACAAGATTTTTGATAAACTAAAACCTTCTTGTTGGTTCAACCTGCCATTATTATTTCTGTTAAAACTATTGTCAATCGGTCAATGTCGTCATTGCTAAATATTAAAGAGGTTTTTATATGCCGCACGCACAAGGCAGTGTTTAAAAAAGGATAGAAAAATCAAGCAAAACCTTATTCGATAGCAAATTTATTCAAATGTTAGCATCACTGTTTCTTACACTTGTATGTTGGCATAATTGTTTCTTGCAATACTAGTGCAAGTGAAAACCAACTCTAAGGTGACGAACCTTTTCATTCCGAGACTGTACATTTTATTCTGGTACATATGATGTACATTTTTAACCCCCGACAGAAACAGAGACCAAGTTTAATGTAATGTATCTGGGTATTTTTGGCATCGCAGCTTCCCAACTGATTTGTTTTTGTTTTGTTTCAGAGGTGATATGATAAGGTGTAGAGAGGTAAGAGATTGTTATAAGTGTAACTTGTTTGTTTGTGTATCCGTGTTTAGTCAAGTGACGCATGAAACTTGTTGTTCCAAGGGTTTTTTTTATTTTATTTAATACTTTGATTTGCGCCAACAATACATTTTGAAATAAAACTATTTACTTTTTATTAGCGATTTTAATTTTTGTTTTACATAATATCTTGAAATTAAAATCAATAAATCCGTTTAAAGTTGTTTTATTGTAATCTAATTTTGTTCAGGTTAAAAATATTTTACCTCGGCTAGAATTACATAACTTAATGGATTTTGTTTTTATATTACCAATAGTCGGTGAATTTCATAAAAGGGCGTGAGTTATCGGTGCCCAAACTTGTTTCTAGGTCTTTTGTTTTTAATAAAAAATTAGGCATACAACAGCGGTAACAATAATTGAATTGTTTTTGTCTGACCTCCTTCAGGTCAAAGTCATGTTAGGTTCCCTCCACCACCACCTCAAGGCCAATTTATTTAATATTTGGTTAGTTTTTGATAACGATGTTATTATAAATATTACAATAAGTTTTCTGTACCTAGCATTTTCGAAACATCTATTATGAAATTGGCTGATAACAATTGCATATTTATCGAGTTTTTGTTTTAAAGTAAGCTTTTTTTTCGAGTAAGTAAATATGTATATTGAATGAAATTCATAAGTACGTACATATGTATCCTATCTATAAAAAATAGAAGTGTTGAGTTTGATCTCTATTAAATGTTATTTCAATAGATATGGATGAATTTAATACATATTTTTCTTGTTTTTGTTTTATCGATACATAGCACGCACAACGGACCCAAATTGGGGATGAGTACTTAATTGCGGAAAACTGCTCACCATATACTAAGAACCTAATAATTCTAGCAAGGTACATAAGTATCTAATATCTATGTATAATTAGAGACTAAGAACTGATATATATTCATATTAGGTAATATTTACCAGTTAAAATAAATTACAAAAAAAACATCAATCAAAAGTTTCATTTCAACGCTGTGTCAAAAAAAAACGATGGAAAAATTCCGTAGCCTAGTTTCAGAGTCAAAGTGGAACAGAAAAACAAATCCACAAACTCAATCCCGAATTTGTAGTATTATAGGAATAGATTTTAATTGGCTGCATTTTTCTCAACCTTATCTAGATATATGTATAACTTCGTAGATTTGACTTCTAAAGTTTCCGGAAGGCCACGATCAAATTCTCGTTTGTTTAACCCGTATGTTAACTAATCTAATCTACTTATTTAGATAAAAGCGAAACACTGATTGACTGATTTCAAAATCTCATTGATGTATGTAATGTAATCATGTGCGTAAATAAAGATTCCAACGTAAATGTATCTCTAAAGGTCAGAGCGATGAAAACCACGTTGTAATTAAAGGCCATTTTCACGTACTCAATTGAGTAATGTATGAAAACCCAACAAAAGCAAATAAGTACCTAAATAAGTACCAACCTATAAAGACTTACCTAATGAGTAACAACCTTAAGTATCAGTTACCTACGAGTTTATACTTGTATAAAAATAAAGGCTTCCGTTTCGCTAATGACTTGTTTTGTAATTAGAGATAAAGAAAAATAAACCGGTAGATAAGAACAAGTAATGCGCCATCTTGATACGTATTAATTAGTGAAAAAAAAATACGATTTGTTGAATAAATCATGTTTTAATCACGATATGCTAATTAATTCAAGAGTTGTGGGAAGAAAATGTCTGTCTATGATAATAATATTTTTCGTTAAAAACTTTTTTAAATTAAAAACTTAATTAAGTTTAGTTACAAATAAATACTTACTTGAAATCAGTTTTAGTCACTCAAACTCAACACTGAGTTCTAAGTTTACAATTGCGATACACAGTGAACACTTGAATAATAAATACTAGTTATACAGGTCTTTTATATTGTCATTTTTATAAATCATATTCAGTTCGTAAAGCTGTATAATAGTTATCATTTTATTATTTTTTACGTAAAACGTGTGAACTGTCGTGTTTGTGGAAAGCGCGAGAATGAACCGGGGCGGTGTGATCCGTGCGCACCGAACAGCGGTCTTAAGGAGACTGAAACTCACCATCACACTGATACTTGAACAAATCTAATTGTTTATAATCAAACGTTTTCCAATACTGTTTTATTACCAATTTTCAGGGTTAAATTATGTTTTTTGCATATACTTCGTAGTACTTTTTGATTTTATGGCAATGTTTGATAACCTTTTAGTTTTTCGAACTATTCAAATTATATAAAACTACATTTTCAAATGTATTTTTTTACTACGAACTTCTATCCACATTCACGTTTTATCCACATTGATATTTATTGCTTTGGATAGAAAGGAAATTGGAATAGAACATTGCCCAATATTTGAGAAGTTATATCGTACCCTCTTGGGTCTAGACATACTACACTATAAGGAAGTGATAGAAGTTTCTACTCCTAAGTAGTAAGAAGATTTTTTTAAAGCATATCATCTTTCAGCATATTATAAAGAGTAACTTTACAATGTAAACTAACTGTGCCCTATAGTTTCACCCGCGTTGGTATATAATTAATTATCTCTCTCTAATTACCGAGGTATTTAATGTAATAACAGAACCGAACTAACTGTTCCAGAGATTAGCGCGTTTAAATAAACAAATGCCTCTTGTAATTGGTTTAGATTTAATCTTAGTATCTGTTAACCATTCACGTGTAGATAAGTTAAAAGTATAGGAAGAAGAGATTGTTTTGGGGGATGAATATCCTACTCCCTACTATAAAATACCTTGAAGAAAATACATTATAATAACAGGATGTAAACAACATTGTTAATGTTATAAGTATACCTTGTAACTTATAAGTTACAAGTTGGCGACTCCGTCCAGACAACTAAAGAGATACCAAGTTTCAATGCTTTAAAACGGCAATAAAAGATTGTAAGGAACTACTTTCGTAATCTTATTTTGTGAGCAAGTTTCTATTCTAATATAATCTAGAGAAGGATTTGTTTGCTTGCAGAACTTGTTTGTATAGCTGATTCTTAAAATTTCCTTCACTTAACGAAAGCTATTATAGTGAGGCCCAAAAGTGTGATACTATTTTTTTGTCAACCTATATCGTCTCACTGCTAGGTAAAGGTGTCCCCCAAAATTTTCTAACTATGAGAGGAAGAGAGGCTCTTTCTTTTTTCAATACAAGTGATCATTAAGTCACCAGTATTAAAAAGTATATGTACTGTCATTGTGATATAATAATTCGTATGAAATATTTTAGTGGTAACATTGTAAAGGTTACAGGAATTTGAAACGCTTGGAAATATGAAATCGTCAACCACCGAAAACTCGCATCCGTCTCGCGGGTACAATAATTAGATTTGGTGATGAGCAGCTCATTTTTCAATTTTTCTTCTTATTACATGCAACATTGACTCCAGGACCTGTTATTGGAAGGAAAGGAAATCAGTGACGTGTGTAAAAGTTTCTAAAATATGGAGAATATTAAAGATACTAAAAATCTTATAAAAGTAAAGACATACCACTTGTTTATTGAACACTTTAATTTACCTCAACGACTGCTAGACAGCTACTAATGAAATTGCTTCTACTCTTGATTTCACTTGTAATATACATACGAGTGGAATCAAATTACTTTCGCCAAACTAAAAAGATATTACAAATGAGGGATTCTGCCGCAAACTCGATTTGTTTTCTGATTAATAAGAAGAAAAAAGAGGCGGAACGAGCTGACAATCAACCAAAACAAGTATAGTACCTACTTTTCATGAAAATAAATGAAAGGAGCAAATAGAGACGGTTATATACATAAACATAAAAGATAAAGTTCGTTACTCAGATGTATTATGATAAGAAATAGACGAAAAGTTAATATTATTCAAGGATGTCGAAGATCAAATGATGTATTTGTTGGCCAGTGGGCATGTATCCCAAGTAAACTAATAACTCTTATTTTGGACCTAAGGTTATTTTACAAAGTATATACCTCATTCAGCGAAAAGGAAATTATTCAGGCCCTGGGCCAGTAAATTTGCAAACGAAATCGTCATTTAGTCTTGGATAGAATCACAGTTTAATTGAAATTGGTTCTTGGAGTTCCTAGTTTCTTTTTTTTTCTTTTGTATTAAAAACAAAAAACCTTCGAGATATAGCGAAAAATATTTAGATATCATGGATCCAGCGAGTAAGAAACACACCTGTCAAGTTTGCCAAGTGCGTGTCGGTGCGTTTCATCTGTTTCTCGGTCGTAAGTCATAAGCGCAGACTAGTCACACCCTGGGGATTTAGTCAGTTTTAGTTATTACGTCGTTCCTCTTTACCTACACGGCTTCAATCCTGCGTTCTCCTGAACGAAAACGTCCAGAAAACGTATTATGTCTTTCTCCACTTAAAAAGGTCCCTATGTCGTTAGAACGCCGAGGCTACAAACAATGTGCATTTCTAATTATATTTGTTTTAATATACAAATGCTATAGAAACTTTATAATTTATTGATGCGGTGCAAAGCAGCAAAACAAACACTTTGTTTCCTTAAAGGGAACCGTTATGAACATTTAATATATCACAAACAAACAAACCCTTCGGTGTTCGAGTATTAAATGTAAAGTTTGATACGGCCGACTTACTCAACTTAAAGTAGTATATAACAATCGAACGTTCCATAAAGTCGCTCAAGTTGCTACTTAACATTTTTACTTTAGTATAAGTTTGGAAAATAGCAAATAATATTTTTGGGGCAAGAGTGGTGATTACTTCTATGCCCCCTTACAAACATCGTTAGTAAGAAACAGAGGCTTATGCCTTGCAGCAAGATTTTATGAATTTAAGAATTTACGACATCACATTGAGAATCTCTACTACGAAAAATATTGTAAATATTTGATGCGTCATGACGTTGCCACAAACATATTTACAATATTATCGCGTCACTGAAATAAAAGGAATCCATTAGATTTTGGTATGGTTATTGTTTAAGAGCTGGAAAGTAAGTCAAATCAATCTTTTTTCCTGAAAACTGTGATTATGTTTTCTGATGTACGTTACTTTATTATGTCCAACCAAGTATGTACTTACTTTAAATTCGAGTTGAAAACACAGATAGAGTATTTGTTTTAACAAAGAAGAAAATTTTGGTTGCATTTTACCATAGAACTTCAATTAGCATGTTGCTATTAGTGGTTTATATGTGAATAACATTTCTTAGATGTAAGAAAGGAACCGTAATATATTTTAATGAAATAATTTTGAGATAGAATATCTGTAATGTCTATTTGGCCTTCAATTTATGACTGAGCACCTTTTGTTTTAGGTTTACTTATAGGTATAGATTTTTTTGTGGAAATGTTTACGCTGCGTGGGTAGAACCTTATACGGTGTAGCGTTGTTACGTGACGTTCTGGTGTTGGACATAAGCTATAAAATTTATCTATCGTTACCTAAACCTGCAATATACGACATTTACTTTACTTTTACGACGAATCCTAAAAAAATCTTGTTACAAATAATATGAGCGCCGCGTGATGACTCGTCGACTTTTCGCCTGAGATTCGACTCTGTTGCGATACCTACCGAGATTGATTTATGTTACGCAAAGATATTGCTACAGATCAGTCAAAGATAATTTTTAAGAAAATATTTCCAAGAATTTATTGTCTGTCTGTAAAAATAATGTTTATTTCAGTTACAGAATAATAAATCAATTATACGGTTTCGGTTAACATCGTAAAATAAAATGTAAAAATTATAATTTATAAACAAGGCAATATTTTAGGAGTTCTTAATTAAGAGCTAATGTTATTTCAAATTTAATATTCTTCAAACTTTCTGACTTTTACCTTTTTTTTATTAGTCATTTCAATTTTCTCTTCTCATAAAATAAAAAGAGTGTTCATTTAATATCTAATGATGTTAAGTATTCATTATTTTATTCGCAAGTGTTGCCTATTTCAAATACCTACTGCGCTAGAGCGAGTTTCTGAAGTAAGAATATTTTTATTAAAGTTGAGTAATGGAGGAGAGTATCGGAGAGCAGCGTTACGTAGGTGTCCGCTGTCCTCAGCCTCTGAAATATGAACATTATCTATCACGGGTCCTATGGCCGCTTATAATGCCCACACAATTAATACTCAACTGATTTATTCAACAAAATAATATTTCAAGGATAATTACTTTATATTCCCTTACAATTTAAAATTGAAAACGTTGAATATTAAACAGTATACCAAAATGCTAACTCAATTAATGTTGAAGCAATACTTTCTCGTGGGCATAAATTATGTAATTACGTCGGCTTTTGGGGTGGAAATGAAGTTTTATTATAAAAATAATTTTATTGCAATATTTTCGTATCTATTAGTGAATTTATTGGTGAGCAAATTAAATGTTCGCGTATATTGGTCTCGTGGGGGAAGTGAATCGAACAGAATTAGGTCATCGATTGTAATTATGTAGACAAACTGTGTGCATTGAGGCACACCCATTTTCAACTTCGATGGTAGATCTTTACGACCGCAAACTTTGATTAAAAACAAGCAGTTAACGACATTTTTCCTCGTTGATAGAGCGAATTGACAAACAAACCTCGCTATCTATCTCGCGTTTATTGACTGACACTGAGCAATTGCCAATTTCGTGTGAGGTTCTCTATTTTGTTACGTTGACGACGTCTCCGTCTCGGGTAGAGCGGTTAACATGTGGGTTTTAGCATGAGATGTGTCTTATTTGTGTTTCAGAAGTATTTCTTATGAATAAGGATGACCACCACTAACTAATTACTAAATAAAAGAAGGATGAATGTTTATGTGATGTGTGTGTGTGTATGTTGTGGTTTAATTTAATATTAACTTATATTTAACGCATATGATTTTTATACCAAATCTCTTTCATATTGCAATATTTTATTATAGAGATAACAATGATTGATGACAAAACCACGTTCAAGTTAATATTAAATAAAAATATAAGTTTAATACGAATGTACTTTTCCGTGCCGTAAGAAAAGTTAGAAGAAAATATAAGTGTGGTGAAAGTCCATTATCGTCTGCAGATGTATCTTACCGAGTGCTGTGTTTGTTTGAAGGTCTAGGTTCAGCCTTCGAAGTTGGTACATCAGTGGGAGACGGAAGAAGGATACTTAAGTGTTCCATATTACTGAGAAAAAGTTTATATACTTCGATATTGTCTCATGACGATACACATTGACGATAAATAAAAATGTCACCAGGTCACATCCATTTTAAATAGCAGCCAACGAATTTAGGCAACCAATAACTGTCAAAATAAATGGAAGTTATATTTGTAACCGTTCCAATAAAATCCCGTTTTTAGAATCCATTAACACTGGGGTAAGTTTAAACGTGCTATCAATTTATATAGCTGTTAACTTACTTAGATAGCGAAAACTGCATCATTCACTTAACTTAATGTTCAAACAAAGATCTAAAGTGTTAGCTTATCCTTAAGTTAAGTAAAGAAAGAGGTATGTAGATGCTTAGTTCTAATGTGAGCAGTAAATGGAGAGAGGTTAGTTGGCACAAGATAATTATCATGGTTTGCAAAGTGTATTGGCACTATTGGCCTTCGTCCTCGCTCAAGTTCGGTTCAGTGGGCGTGCGCCTTTAGCGGGTAGGGCGCCATAATTTTATCCTCATGTCCCTAGGCTGGCCGCCGGAAAACGAAAGATTTGTTACAATAAATCATTTGTCCCATGCCATTTTATTGCGTCATTAATTAGGAAAAACGATGTTAATTGCATTTTCTCTGTCGTGTCCACCATTTGATAAAAGTTATTAGACTAATTTTTATAATTGAATGGGGAGTGATCGATTATTCTTTGTTTAGGAGGTAACGTTATGAAATAGATACTTTGATCGCCACACTGTGCAAGTAAAATAGTAATGGAAATGTAATTTGTACACTAATATCTCTAACAACTTAATCCTTTTGACCCTGACGAAAACATTAGGTAATTCAAATGTCATGTGTACATCACTCCCTGTTTTTATTTGTGTTGACCAGGTGTGGGTAACATTTCATTAATGTGCTTTTTAATTAAACACTTTTACGTTAGTACTTTTTTCTGATGTATGTATTTTGCTGGGTAAATAATAATTGTAACTAATTAATAATATTATCATACAATGGCTATCATACTTTTTCATATAAGAAACTGTAAGTACCTAATATAAGTATGAAGTAAGTAATTTAAATTACCTACAAATATAATTGAATTTTGTTTAAATAATCATGTCAGTACAAAATGTTTACATTGTGTACAAATACAATGTGTGGGTATACTCACTCAAATGGACTATAAGTACTCGTATTTACACGTAACAAAAACGTTGATTTGACGCAGCACTTAGGGATATTAGCTGACAATTGTAAACAAGCGGCTTGAGCGACCTTTTTGGATATAAACGAAGCTATTTGTTTTGAGGAAGGAAATTAAAAGGTGCGGACAGCCGGAGTAATGATGTCGGGAATCGTAATAGTGTTTACTTTTATTTAGGTACAGTAAGTACTTCTAAACCTTCTTCAGTTCAAGGTTTACACAACAAACTTGATTTACTCTTCCAATCCGAGCGAAGGTATAAAAGAACTCTATATTATGTGAGAAGCCACTTGAATGTTGAGAATTTCTGTCTTCACACAAAGAAATTCTGCACGACGTTTTCATAAAACTTTATGAACTGCTATGTTAAAATGTAGTATTTTAGCGTAAATGCAAAAGCACCTTTTCTATTGTAACCGAGATGTTGGTTCAAAAGATTTTCCATTATTTGAATTTTTCAATAAACCAACGAAGAACGAAAGAGTTTGTGTGAAATGCATTTATATTTGAATTTATTTTCAAGTTTTATTTAAAAGTTTACTGTTGAGGTAATCAAATTTATAGTACTATGAGTTGATGTAACGAGCCAGGATTTTATACAAACAAATGTGTATGAAAATGTTTCTATTCTATATATAATGTTTGTCTAATACTTTATTTTAACGTTTTTGCTCTAGAGTTGTGAAGTATGTACATAAATAAATATTTGAAGACAGTTTTAGTGTAATCATTTGTTATTTATATTTATAGGATGGACGTTAAAACGTATTAAAATTCACTTTTATATACCTTTTTATTAAGTTCGTTTTACAAATCACAGTGTTTGACTTTTTGTTGTTAAATACATGGCTATAAAGTAGGATATTATAATACAAGTGTCTTCCTTTTTAATCGGATAGACTCAGACGACAAACTCGGAGAATAGTCAATAAAATTCAGTATTTTAGTTTTATATGTTACTTAGCTAGACTCGTCGCTGCAGACAATTTTAAAAGTACATATTATAATATAATACAACAGCTCTTGTTGAGGTGAAATAAATTGAAATCAGAATTTAAATTCCTTTCACCTTCTCTTACTTTCTTCGTTCATTCTTCTCTTAGTAGATTATGCTATAATTCCAACCCAAAATGAATTTAAATATTAATTTAAGTGTAACCTTTAGAGATTAAACTGTCAATTAATTTTGATTATAGACTGTCAGAATAATATAATTGGAGACAAACACGCGATATGACCATTAAAACTTGGAAAATAAACATTCTAACTATGAATGAGGAAAGTTTCAATGTTCGCAAGTGAAACCGAATTGGAAAGATGAGGTGGAGGAGAGCTTTAAGAACTGTTTTGTGTGGGCGAACTCAAATCTTAGTTTAGTTGAGTAACTTTAATACTTACTCAGGAATATAATCAAAGGAATACTTACATTTTATATATTTAAATCTACTTATAAATTTGTGAAGACGAAACTTCGGGTACTTCTCTTAGTAAGTTTATTAAATGCAAGTGGTGGCGTGTTATAGTTTATACTCGTAGCAAAAATTGGAAATTAGAAACTTAAAACTATCTCGTATTGTGGTTTAGAAATATTGAATACACAAAACAAGTAATTCATTGACTATTAACCAAATTAACTAAATAGTTGCTGAAGGAAATGAACAAAATTATAAAAATGAAAAGATTGTAGTGAGAACTTTATCAGTAAATACGGCATAGATAAGCAAAAACAGTATCGTAAATATTGAATGATACTACTCGTAATATAATACAAATAAACGTAATATTATTGTAATTTCCACAAAATAAGCTAATTTGAGACAGTGGAAAAACTCCAGTGACCCCAACATAATAAACATGAATATATTTAACATTATCATTTGAATTAACCTTTTTTGAAAAGGGTTCAATGGAAAAACAGGTAAGAAGCCATAAAATTGAAACTCATTTTAAGTTCAAATGAAAAATACACGACCTTAAAACCTTCAATGTAAAACATACCAATGTAAACAAAGAAAAAGAAGAAAACATTATTTAATTAATCAACTTTCGTAAAAAGTACATATAATAAAATATTAAATAGTGATCTCAACTGTGTATTTACTTTTGCCCAGTGCGCAGTGGTGCCATGATACGGTTTCTCTCAGCAATATTTCCATTTGTAAAACGAACTACGTTTCAGTTAGCTTCCAAACCGAGTCGACAGATGGAGTTCTCTTGAAATATTACTTTATAAACTGTTATTACGACTGAGAGTTGACGTGAGAATATTTATGGCCACACAGAGATGCCGTTAGTAGTTATATACGATATAAAATATACAAATAAAAAGAGGCAAACTTTATTTGTTTGTTTAATCGAGCTAATCTCAGCGAATATTAATAGGATTTGAATAATTGTTTTTGTATTAGTAAGCCCGTTTATTGAGTTTTATTTAACTACTTGGATTAAAACCACATTACATTACTAATAATGATTAAACTTGGTGACATTATTATTGTAAAATATTTAGGATTACGTAAATGTTTTACAATATTTTTTATCTAAAATGACTAAAGTTACGAGAGCATATTTCAATTAAAAGGCTATTTTATATCTTGTTTATCACTTAATATTGTCAATCAAATCGCGAATGCTTAATTACTCGTGTCATGTTTACAGTTTTGAGTTATAACTTGTTTAAGGTTTTTGTTACAATTTACGCATCATACAATCTATCTAGAAAAAGTACCAAACTTGCTATCAGCGAGATATAATAAGGTAATTAGGTTGTCCAAAAAACTTAACTGTTCCCGTTTAAGTAAAGTGCGTCTGGAGAGAAACGAACAAATGAAATCGCACAGAACAAAAACCGATTATAAAAACAAAACAATCACAATTTCATTTCGATTTCAATTGAAACTTCAGTCGTATCTTTTGCAGACACGAATAAGAAGCTTATGAGACATTTTAATCGTCGCTCTCGGAACAATTTTTCTTCAGTTATCTTAACAAGAATTGTTACGACGTTTCTTTCATTTCCATTATAGAAAATGATTTCGGTTCAAACCTTTTTCCAACATAAAAATGTGACCTCTTTTATATGTAAACGTGTGTCTGAGAGGTTTGCTAAAGTATGTCACGACAGGAAGCTTTATTTTATGTACTTTTCATTACCAAGATTTTATGAAGCCACGGATAATCCATTTAGGTTAGCATGCCTAGAAAAATGCTGGAATAATGCACGCAGAAAATGTACTATGCCCGGCGATAGGTAAACATTGAACTGTCAGTTTTGTGAAATATTAATAACAGTGCACACTGTGCCACGATATTTTGTGAATGCACAAATATTTTTACAAAACTCGTTTTTGCTTTTGCCTCTGTTCTATTAATATTCAAAAATTCGTGCTTCACTCTTCGTTTTATGATTAAAACCATCCATCAAAATCGACTTTGAAATATCATCCATCGTATATATAAATAATGGGCCTAATCGATAGATAGGTACTATATTTCAATAGGTTTTTCATTTTGGTAAATCCCTTACTTCCAGGAAATATTATACCAAAGGAAGTTCAGTATTCGCAGCCAAAATTTATAATGAAAGAGAACACAATAAAAGTTTTCAGGCTTTTGAAATTGTTTGCTACATTTTGCTTACAGACTCACCGACGGTTCTGTAACATTTTAATGCAAAATATTATTTGTAAGCCGTTCTTTGACTAAATTTTGTTTTCAGTAGGATGCAAACATATTTGTTTTTAAGAATTTAATTATTAAAGTAATCTCTGTAAGAATATGTTTAGGGCAAAAACACAAAATGCTGGTTGATGTTAAACGTGAGCCATGATTGGAAAACAAAGAACGCATTGGAACCTCAGACATGGCATGTTTTCTTTACAATAAACAATAAAAACGAATTAACTTACTAATCTAGTTTTTACGACATTAACAATACAATAATTTAATAAGTACAAATTATATTTCTACGTCTCTGGTTTGTATCAACGTAATTTTATTATCTTTTTTTATCGTTCTTATATTTTGATTAACCCATTAAACGACAAGTTTTGGTACACAGTTGAAATGGTGTTAAAATGTATGAAATGGAGCTTTCTAGAGATTAACCAAAGCGCATTCACCTATTTCAGCTTTTAATGAACTTTAAGCCATACCAAGACTAACACTTCAGGTCAACGATACGCACGAAAAGCTTTTAACTGATTTTTCAATAATCCTCAAACACAAAAGTTAATCTGGTGCGTTGAACTTGTTATTATTGTGTTGAGTAAAAACATGTTTTTGTTTTCATTACGAGTAAATAACAAAGTAGATTAAGATAATCAATTTTATTATTTTAAATGTCAACTCTCAACTTGGATGAGCAATTACGTTCAAATTCTTGTTTTGCGTTATAAAATTCAAGGAACCGTTACCGTAGAGTGTTAAAACTTGCTTACATTTGATTATAATTGAAAAAACAAGCTGTATATTTCGTTATTCTACACACAGAATTTTGACACCGTGGGAATTTTTGAATGAAAATTATCCTGTGTTAATGTTATAAAATCTGGGGGCACGGCAGTGCCCCCCGCCAAGTCGAGCGCGAAGCAAACACTGCCGTATCATCCTTTACAGGAACCCTTTCGCCGCATTTTCAGGCCCCTATTTGACAACCTCTGGATAAACCCAGAACGCTGAAATTTTCGTCATCCAGTAAGCTATACAATCACATACTTAAAATAAAATTTCAAGTCTGTAGGTCATTTAGTTCCGAAGTTAAGCGAAAGCAAAGTTTCGCATTTTAGACAGACACTCACTCACTCACTCACTCACTCACTCACTCACTCACTCACTCATGATCATCAAAATAGAACTAGTACTTCCCATAAACCTAGAGAGCTGAAATTTGGTACAGAGTTAGGGTTTAATGGCCACATAAAGGGAAAACTATAAAAACTAGGATAATCGAACGGGAACGGGAATTATACGGGAACGGGAGTGGGAATTGTAACTCAAGAACGGCTGAACTGATTTGGCTGAAAATTGGTGAGGACGTAGCTTAGAACCAGGAAAAGGACATAGGATACCTTTGATCCCGAAATTCCCACGGGATTGGGATCGGGAATTTTAAAATCAAGAACGGCTGAATTGATTTGGCTGAAAATTAGTGGGGAGGTAGCTTAAAACTATTAGAAGAACATAGAATACTTTTAATCCCGAAATTCCCACGGGAATGGGAACGGGAATTTATAACTCAAGAACGACTGAACCGATTTGGCTGAAAATTGGTGAAGAGGTAGCTTAAAACCAGGAGAAGAACATAGAATAGTTTTAATCCCGAAATTCCCACGGGATTGGGAACGGGAATTTATAACTCAAGAACGGCTGAATTGATTTGGCTGAAAATTGGTGGAGAGGTAACTTAGAACCAGGAGAAGCACATAGAATACTTTTCATCCCGAAATTCCCACGGAAACGCGAACGGGAACTACGCGGTTGAAACCGCGGGGCGTTTAATAATAAAATACTACTCCTAAAAAGAAAAAAAAATGTGTCAAATAAGAAAATCTAATAAAATAAATCAATATAAACACGTTTCAACAAAAATAAATGAAATCCCACCAAAAACATTCTGTAAAAAACTAGCCAAGTCTCGATGGAGCTGCTTGTTTATCTCTAAAAAGTAATGAAATCTAGACAAACTCGTGCCAAGTCCTTACTGCGATTTCTTTATTATTATAGTTAATGTTGTGTGACTTGGCCGTTGAACATTGTTTAAAACGTTAGTAGTGGGTACAAGTCAATTTTGTTTACACGTAATGTTATTACATTATTAAAATACACAGCTTCATCAAGCCTACAATTGACTGTATATTGAATCAACGTTTTTCAAGTGGTAATTTTCTATCGTCAATGGGTAGCGGTTCTGGCGACAGATTGGTGCAATGGTGTCATGGAGCACCTAGTTTTGTACCTTTGTGTACATGTGTACCCTTCAACGGCCAGGTCACACAACATTAACTAAAATAATAAAGAAATCGCAGTAAGGACTTGGCACGAGTTTGTCTAGATTTCATTACTTTTTAGAGATAAACAAGCAGCTCCATCGAGACTTGGCTAGTTTTTTACAGAATGTTTTTGGTGGGATACAATGTACGCCTTATTTATCGAAGCGTGGAATGATACATTCAAGTAGATGTAGAGACAGCTGTTTTTTTAATTATAATTTGTAACTTGTAGTAGTATGAATATATTTTTATTAATTTTAATCATATAAATTTTGTAGAAAATAATAGATGCAAAGTGTCAAAACTTATACGATTACTTTCTCGCTTCGTAACGATTTATAACAAGGGTTACACAATACTATATCAAAATGTATTGGAGCAAACAAAACAAAATGTCTATGTAGGTAATTCAAAAAACATTAGTCGTCACTTCGGGCGTAATAAAGAGTTTTGTTGTACAGCGTTCGTGACATTTTGTACAAGAAAAATTGGTTCCTAACAAATTGTTTTTCAGAATTACGACATGTATTACTAGTTACTAGGTCATCGAATATTTCAAGTGTTTACTAAAGTATGAAAAACAAGTATAATCGCAAACAGAAGGTATTTTCCCAATGTAAGGTAATTTCCCAAAGATAGCGAGCAGAATTCGATCACCCGGTTACAATAATTGCATTCATTTATTATTGAATAAGTTTATTACAGAATCGTATAAACCATCAAATACCACAAACATTATGTAATCTTTTCGTAACAGATGTAAGGCGACACGTACAAACTCGGAGAAGATTAATAGTGATAAAGTTAATTAAGTTTAGGAGTAGGCCCGCGGTGAGCTATTAATGGAATAAATTATATGAACTACATGTTTTGTGCAGTAATAGCATCTCGGGCTTTTAAACATAACAATAATAAATGTGAAAGAAACCATAGAAGATGTATCTAGTTAGGTAGATTTTTATTTTAGGATTAATTACGTTTAAGATTTAATAGAATAACAGTACCTACAAGAGGTTCAAACCATGCATTTCTTCTACCTATAAAACTTAGCGTAGTTTTACATTTGACGTGGCGATAAACCTACCTTCAAAGAGGGTGACCCTGTAGTTGAATCTTTCAGGCCAATACTTACAATTAGTACTCGAAAAAACGTATTTTCTCTTCTAGAAGTCTTTCTCTGAAATGTTTGAAACAGTAGGCATTTGAATAAAATTAGCACTTTGACTATTTGTCGCTGAACTGTTTTAGTATTCTGCGCTTTTCCTGTTTTAGTCTTATTTCACTATCGTACTTAAATCAATGTGAAGAGAAAACATTTGGATGGAGTTGCAACAATTTAAATTAAGTTTTAAGTCACATTCCACGACCATCTAGATTAACTTTAACTGATTCTACAGCACTTGATTAATTTATTTACCATTAATTGTTCTTAGCTAGTAATAAAGTAGTGGTAAGTTCAAACAAATTGATATTTTGCCCTTGATTTTGTAAGGCTATTAACATTTGTTCCAAGTACAATTAACAGAATGCTTTAATATAATATACGTGAACATCGTAATTTTTTGTATCATCCTAGTGTGTTTGTGCTTTTAAATACCAAAGAAAGTTCAATCAAATTCTGAGAAATACTAATGATCGTTAAATACTAGGGTTCAGAACCGGGAAATCCCGGAACCGAAAATCCCGGGATTTCCCGGTTCTTTAATAGTAGTCAAAGAACCGGTTCTCAATGAATAAGAACCGGGATTTTCGGTATTTTCGGGAAATAACGAATCATGTTAACTATATAATCATTTGTTTGATTTTAATCTTCTATTAACAGCATTTATTATTTTTATACAAAATATTCAAGCTAAAACCATATTCTCATTAAAATGTTGTATCTGTAGGTACGTGGTAGATCATTATTCCATCATAAGACAAAATGTGGTACTTAAAAAGCTTACGAATACCTTCTCACAATTGCAACTACTAGCGTAGAGCCAGAAAAAAAAATCTCCTCAGCTGGCATTTTTTGTAACAGAATTAGATCTCGATTAGGTGATGCAACTATAGATGCATTGATCTTTTTGAAGACACATTACCAAGAGAACAAGAAAGTTTAATTATAAGGTCTTATGTGTACAACTTTATCAAAAGTGAATTTATAACTGTATTTTAATCATCAACAGCCTGTTTACGTCCACTACTGGACTTAGGCCTCTCCCAACTTGCGCCAATGTGCCCGTCGGCGGCACGTCGCATCCACTCTCTCCCGGCTACCCTGCGCAGATCATCGCTCCATCTAGCCACAGGACGTCCAACACTACTTTTGCCGAGTCGCGGTGTCCACTCGAGAACTCTTCTGCTCCAACAACCATCGGTTCTCCTACAGATGTGGTCAGCCCACTGCCACTTCAGAGAGCTAATTCCTTGAGCTATGTCGGTGACTTTAGTTCTCTGTCTGATCACTTCATTGCGAATGCGATATTTCAGAGAAACTCCGAGCATAACCCTCTTCAGAACTCTTTGAGTGAATTTAAATTGGTGGTCCAGCCACGTGAGTGTCCACGTCTCGGCACCGTAGGTCATCATTGGTAGGACACACTGATTGAAAACTATTGTTTTTAGGCACTGTGAAATATGCGATGAGAAAACAACTTCGAAACCCGGCCTGTTCGAGGGGCTGAAATTCGTCGAGTCTTCTTGATAGACGAATTGAGACAACCCTCGAGAACAGCTTGTAAACATGGCTCAAAAGCGAGATGGGTCTATAGTTCTTCAGCAGGGTTTTATCCCTTTTTTTGAAGTAAAGCACCATCACGCTTCTGTTCCATGCTTTTGGATTTCTCCCGGAGAGATGTCATCGTAAAACAGCTTTTGCAGTTTCCGCAGCACTGGCCTGCCTCCTGCTTTAAGAGGCTCAGTCGTGATGCTATTTTAATGCGTTAAAGCAATCAATACTTATTATGTTGCTTATTATGCTTGTCATGCCAGAATGCGCAATATGTGTTATTTAATATAAATAATATTTTTAAGACTATATTTACCTCCAAAACTAAAGAGAAGAAAAAATCCCGAAAGTACCGAAAATCCCGGGAAATCCCGGTTCTGATTAGTACTGGTACCGAAAATCCCGGTTCTGATATTTATACCGGTTCTCGATACCCTATTAAATACCTTATGAGGGAAGGCTTTTAATTAACATACAAATTAATGACTGTAAATAACGAAATAAATCCGACTGACGAAACTGTGTTAGCAAAACAACAACTCTTTACACTGCTATAAATACATTTTCTACTAAAATATAAAGCTATTTAGTATTTTTTGCAAACATGATGTATTTCTTTAAAGGGCTAAAGCCGAATTTTATCTGTGAATGAATGTAATATTTAATTCCAACCTTCCTCGTAAGAAAGTAAGAATTCCTGCAAAACTTTGTGGCTTTAATTTTTTGATAATAGATATAAGATCAATTGAGATATAAAATAAAAGGATGCTATAGATTTTTGGATGGCTGGATGATGTAATAAATAGTATCTTAACAGCGGTTCTTAAAAAGTTAAACTGTAAAAGGATCGACGGTACGGAAACACGACATAATTAGACAGTGATTAAGCAAAGTTCTTGAAACCTTCTTTGAAACATTTTACAAAACGTTTGCTTCTTCTTAGTTGAAACAAAATTACTTCCTACCGGATACTTCAGTGTTTTTGTGCATTCTAGTGAAATATTGGGTTGGGATAGATTGGCCTAAAGAAGTACATATAAAAGTATACAATATACACTACACTAGAGGCAACTTTTTTTTATTATTTAAAATTCAAATTCGGAACCTTCTTGGTGTACAAGACTTACTTATTTTTTTTTAGATTGCTTTGCGCGTGATATTTTCTTTTCATTTAATATTGTGATTGTTTTATGTTTCCATTTAGTAATTTCCTCGCTGGGGGGGGGGGGAAATCGGAAAATTCTTTTAAATTTGAAAATCGGAAAATTCTTTTAAATTTGAAAATTCGCTTTAATTTGAAAATCGGAAAATGCACTTAAATTTGAAAATCGGAAAATTCACTTAAATTTGAAAATCGGAAAATTTTCTTAATTTGAAAATCGGAAAATTTTCTTAATTTGAAAATCGGAAAATTCACTTAAATTTGAAAATCGGAAAATTCACCGAAATTTGAAAATCGAAAAATTCCCTTAACTTTCAAAATCGGAAAATTTTCTTAAATATGAAAATCGGAAAATTCCCTTAAATTTGAAAATTGGTAAAATTTCTTAATTTGAAAATCGGAAAATTCTTTTAAATTTGACAATCGGAAAATTCTTTTGAATTTGAAAATAGGAAAATTCTTTTAAATTTGAAAATTAGCTTTAATTTGAAAATCGGAAAATTCACTTAAATTTGAAAATCGGAAAATTCACTTAAATTTGAAAATCGGAAAATTCTCTTATATTTGACAATTGGAAATCGGAAAATTCTCTTATATTTGACAATTGGAAATCGGAAAATTCTCTTAAATTTGAAAATCGGAAAATTCACTTAAATTTGAAAATCAGAAATCCACTTAAATTTGAAATTTCGCTTAAATATGAAAATTTGAAAATTCTCTTAAATTTGAAAATCGGGAAATTCACTTAAATTTGAAAATTGGAAAAATCTCTTAAATTTGAAAATCGGAAAATTCACTTAAATTTAAGATCGGAAAATTCTCTTAAATTTCAAAATTTGAAATTTCACTAAAATATGAAAATCGGAAAATTCACTTAAATTTGCAAATCGGAAAATTCTCTTAAATTTGAAAATCGGAAAATTCTCTTAAATTTAAAAATTTGAAATTTGACTTAAATTTGAAAATCAGAAAATTCACTTAAATATGAAAATCGGAAAATTCTCTTAAATTTTAAAATCGGAAAATTCACTTAAATTTGAAAATTTTAAAATTTTCTTAATTTGAAAATCGGAAAATTCACTTAAATTTGAAAATCGGAAAATTCTCTTATATTTGACAATTGGAAATCGGAAAATTCTCTTAAATATGAAAATCGGAAAATTCACTTAAATTTGAAAATCAGAAAATCCACTTAAATTTGAAATTTGAAATTTCACTAAAATTTGAAAATCGGAAAATTCACCTAAATTTGAAAATCGGAAAATTCTCTTAAATTTGAAAATCGGAAAATTCTCTTAAATTTGAAAATCGGAAAATTCTCTTAAATTTAAAAATTTGAAATTTGACTAAAATTTGAAAATCAGAAAATTCACTTAAATATGAAAATCGGAAAATTCTCTTAAATTTTAAAATAGGAAAATTCACTTAAATTTGAAAATCGGAAAATTCACCTAAATTTCAAAATCGGAAAATTCTCTTAAATATGAAAATTTTTAAATTTTCTTAATTTGAAAATCGGAAAATTCACTTAAATTTGAAAATCGGAAAATTCTCTTATATTTGACAATTGGAAATCGGAAAATTCTCTTAAATTTGAAAATCGGAAAATTCACTTAAATTTGAAAATCAGAAAATCCACTTAAATTTGAAATTTCGCTTAAATATGAAAATTTGAAAATTCTCTTAAATTTGAAAATCGGGAAATTCACTTAAATTTGAAAATTGGAAAAATCACTTAAATTTGAAAATCTGAAAATTCACTTAAATTTAAGATCGGAAAATTCTCTTAAATTTCAAAATTTGAAATTTCACTAAAATTTGAAAATCGGAAAATTCACTTAAATTTAAAAATCGGAAAATTCTCTTAAATTTGAAAATCGGAAAATTCTCTTAAATTTAAAAATTTGAAATTTGACTAAAATTTGAAAATCAGAAAATTCACTTAAATATGAAAATCGGAAAATTCTCTTAATTTTAAAATCGGAAAATTCACTTAAATTTGAAAATCGGAAAATTCACCTAAATTTCAAAATCGGATAATTTTCTTTTATTTGAAAATCGGAAAATTCCCTTAAATTTGAAAATCAGAAAATTCACTTAAATATGAAAATCGGAAAATTCTCTTAAATTTTAAAATGGGAAAATTCACTTAAATTTGAAAATCGGAAAATTCACCTTAATATCAAAATCGGATAATTTTCTTTAATTTGAAAATCGGAAAATTCACTTAAATTTAAGATCGGAAAATTCTCTTAAATTTCAAAATTTGAAATTTCACTAAAATTTGAAAATCGGAAAATTCACTTAAATTTGAAAATCGGAAAATTCTCTTAAATTTGAAAATCGGAAAATTCTCTTAAATTTAAAAAATTTGAAATTTGACTAAAATTTGAAAATCAGAAAATTCACTTAAATATGAAAATCGGAAAATTCTCTTAAATTTTAAAATAGGAAAATTCACTTAAATTTTAAAATCGGACAATTCACCTAAATTTCAAAATCGGAAAATTCTCTTAAAAATGAAAGTTTTAAAATTTTCTTAATTTGAAAATCGGAAAATTTGCTTTAATTTGAAAATCGGAAAATTCTCTTATATTTGACAATTGGAAATCGGAAAATTCTCTTAAATTTGAAAATCGGAAAATTCACTTAAATTTGAAAATCAGAAAATCCACTTAAATTTGAAATTTGAAATTTCACTAAAATTTGAAAATCGGAAAATTCACCTAAATTTGAAAATCGGAAAATTCTCTTAAATATGAAAATCGGAAAATTCTCTTAAATTTGAAAATCGGAAAATTCTCTTAAATTTAAAAATTTGAAATTTGACTAAAATTTGAAAATCAGAAAATTCACTTAAATATGAAAATCGGAAAATTCTCTTATATATGAAAATTTTTAAATTTTCTTAATTTGAAAATCGGAAAATTCACTTAAATTTGAAAATCGGAAAATTCTCTTATATTTGACAATTGGAAATCGGAAAATTCTCTTAAATTTGAAAATCGGAAAATTCACTTAAATTTGAAAATCAGAAAATCCACTTAAATTTGAAATTTCGCTTAAATATGAAAATTTGAAAATTCTCTTAAATTTGAAAATCGGGAAATTCACTTAAATTTGAAAATTGGAAAAATCACTTAAATTTGAAAATCGGAAAATTCACTTAAATTTGAAAATCGGAAAATTTTCTTAATTTGAAAATCGGAAAATTTTCTTAATTTGAAAATCGGAAAATTCACTTAAATTTGAAAATCGGAAAATTCACCGAAATTTGAAAATCGAGAAATTCCCTTAACTTTCAAAATCGGAAAATTTTCTTAAATATGAAAATCGGAAAATTCCCTTAAATTTGAAAATTGGTAAAATTTCTTAATTTGAAAATCGGAAAATTCTTTTAAATTTGACAATCGGAAAATTCTTTTGAATTTGAAAATAGGAAAATTCTTTTAAATTTGAAAATTAGCTTTAATTTGAAAATCGGAAAATTCACTTAAATTTGAAAATCGGAAAATTCACTTAAATTTGAAAATCGGAAAATTCTCTTATATTTGACAATTGGAAATCGGAAAATTCTCTTATATTTGACAATTGGAAATCGGAAAATTCTCTTAAATTTGAAAATCGGAAAATTCACTTAAATTTGAAAATCAGAAATCCACTTAAATTTGAAATTTCGCTTAAATATGAAAATTTGAAAATTCTCTTAAATTTGAAAATCGGGAAATTCACTTAAATTTGAAAATTGGAAAAATCTCTTAAATTTGAAAATCGGAAAATTCACTTAAATTTAAGATCGGAAAATTCTCTTAAATTTCAAAATTTGAAATTTCACTAAAATTTGAAAATCGGAAAATTCTCTTAAATTTGAAAATCGGAAAATTCACTTAAATTTGAAAATCAGAAAATCCACTTAAATTTGAAATTTGAAATTTCACTAAAATTTGAAAATCGGAAAATTCACCTAAATTTGAAAATCGGAAAATTCTCTTAAATATGAAAATCGGAAAATTCTCTTAAATTTGAAAATCGGAAAATTCTCTTAAATTTAAAAATTTGAAATTTGACTAAAATTTGAAAATCAGAAAATTCACTTAAATATGAAAATCGGAAAATTCTCTTATATATGAAAATTTTTAAATTTTCTTAATTTGAAAATCGGAAAATTCACTTAAATTTGAAAATCGGAAAATTCTCTTATATTTGACAATTGGAAATCGGAAAATTCTCTTAAATTTGAAAATCGGAAAATTCACTTAAATTTGAAAATCAGAAAATCCACTTAAATTTGAAATTTCGCTTAAATATGAAAATTTGAAAATTCTCTTAAATTTGAAAATCGGGAAATTCACTTAAATTTGAAAATTGGAAAAATCACTTAAATTTGAAAATCGGAAAATTCACTTAAATTTGAAAATCGGAAAATTTTCTTAATTTGAAAATCGGAAAATTTTCTTAATTTGAAAATCGGAAAATTCACTTAAATTTGAAAATCGGAAAATTCACCGAAATTTGAAAATCGAGAAATTCCCTTAACTTTCAAAATCGGAAAATTTTCTTAAATATGAAAATCGGAAAATTCCCTTAAATTTGAAAATTGGTAAAATTTCTTAATTTGAAAATCGGAAAATTCTTTTAAATTTGACAATCGGAAAATTCTTTTGAATTTGAAAATAGGAAAATTCTTTTAAATTTGAAAATTAGCTTTAATTTGAAAATCGGAAAATTCACTTAAATTTGAAAATCGGAAAATTCACTTAAATTTGAAAATCGGAAAATTCTCTTATATTTGACAATTGGAAATCGGAAAATTCTCTTATATTTGACAATTGGAAATCGGAAAATTCTCTTAAATTTGAAAATCGGAAAATTCACTTAAATTTGAAAATCAGAAATCCACTTAAATTTGAAATTTCGCTTAAATATGAAAATTTGAAAATTCTCTTAAATTTGAAAATCGGGAAATTCACTTAAATTTGAAAATTGGAAAAATCTCTTAAATTTGAAAATCGGAAAATTCACTTAAATTTAAGATCGGAAAATTCTCTTAAATTTCAAAATTTGAAATTTCACTAAAATTTGAAAATCGGAAAATTCACTTAAATTTGCAAATCGGAAAATTCTCTTAAATTTGAAAATCGGAAAATTCTCTTAAATTTAAAAATTTGAAATTTGACTTAAATTTGAAAATCAGAAAATTCACTTAAATATGAAAATCGGAAAATTCTCTTAAATTTTAAAATCGGAAAATTCACTTAAATTTGAAAATCGGAAAATTCACCTAAATTTCAAAATCGGAAAATTCTCTTAAATATGAAAATTTTAAAATTTTCTTAATTTGAAAATCGGAAAATTCACTTAAATTTGAAAATCGGAAAATTCTCTTATATTTGACAATTGGAAATCGGAAAATTCTCTTAAATTTGAAAATCGGAAAATTCACTTAAATTTGAAAATCAGAAAATCCACTTAAATTTGAAATTTGAAATTTCACTAAAATTTGAAAATCGGAAAATTCACCTAAATTTGAAAATCGGAAAATTCTCTTAAATTTGAAAATCGGAAAATTCTCTTAAATTTGAAAATCGGAAAATTCTCTTAAATTTAAAAATTTGAAATTTGACTAAAATTTGAAAATCAGAAAATTCACTTAAATATGAAAATCGGAAAATTCTCTTAAATTTGAAAATCGGAAAATTCTCTTATATTTGACAATTGGAAATCGGAAAATTCTCTTAAATTTGAAAATCGGAAAATTCACTTAAATTTGAAAATCAGAAAATCCACTTAAATTTGAAATTTGAAATTTCACTAAAATTTGAAAATCGGAAAATTCACCTAAATTTGAAAATCGGAAAATTCTCTTAAATTTGAAAATCGGAAAATTCTCTTAGATTTGAAAATCGGAAAATTCTCTTAAATTTAAAAATTTGAAATTTGACTAAAATTTGAAAATCAGAAAATTCACTTAAATATGAAAATCGGAAAATTCTCTTAAATTTTAAAATAGGAAAATTCACTTAAATTTGAAAATCGGAAAATTCACCTAAATTTCAAAATCGGAAAATTCACTTAAATTTGAAAATCGGAAAATTCTCTTATATTTGACAATTGGAAATCGGAAAATTCTCTTAAATTTGAAAATCGGAAAATTCACTTAAATATGAAAATCAGAAAATCCACTTAAATTTGAAATTTCGCTTAAATATGAAAATTTGAAAATTCTCTTAAATTTGAAAATCGGGAAATTCACTTAAATTTGAAAATTGGAAAAATCACTTAAATTTGAAAATCTGAAAATTCACTTAAATTTAAGATCGGAAAATTCTCTTAAATTTCAAAATTTGAAATTTCACTAAAATTTGAAAATCGGAAAATTCACTTAAATTTAAAAATCGGAAAATTCTCTTAAATTTGAAAATCGGAAAATTCTCTTAAATTTAAAAATTTGAAATTTGACTAAAATTTGAAAATCAGAAAATTCACTTAAATATGAAAATCGGAAAATTCTCTTAATTTTAAAATCGGAAAATTCACTTAAATTTGAAAATCGGAAAATTCACCTAAATTTCAAAATCGGATAATTTTCTTTTATTTGAAAATCGGAAAATTCCCTTAAATTTGAAAATCAGAAAATTCACTTAAATATGAAAATCGGAAAATTCTCTTAAATTTTAAAATGGGAAAATTCACTTAAATTTGAAAATCGGAAAATTCACCTTAATATCAAAATCGGATAATTTTCTTTAATTTGAAAATCGGAAAATTCACTTAAATTTAAGATCGGAAAATTCTCTTAAATTTCAAAATTTGAAATTTCACTAAAATTTGAAAATCGGAAAATTCACTTAAATTTGAAAATCGGAAAATTCTCTTAAATTTGAAAATCGGAAAATTCTCTTAAATTTAAAAAATTTGAAATTTGACTAAAATTTGAAAATCAGAAAATTCACTTAAATATGAAAATCGGAAAATTCTCTTAAATTTTAAAATAGGAAAATTCACTTAAATTTTAAAATCGGACAATTCACCTAAATTTCAAAATCGGAAAATTCTCTTAAAAATGAAAGTTTTAAAATTTTCTTAATTTGAAAATCGGAAAATTTGCTTTAATTTGAAAATCGGAAAATTCTCTTATATTTGACAATTGGAAATCGGAAAATTCTCTTAAATTTGAAAATCGGAAAATTCACTTAAATTTGAAAATCAGAAAATCCACTTAAATTTGAAATTTGAAATTTCACTAAAATTTGAAAATCGGAAAATTCACCTAAATTTGAAAATCGGAAAATTCTCTTAAATATGAAAATCGGAAAATTCTCTTAAATTTGAAAATCGGAAAATTCTCTTAAATTTAAAAATTTGAAATTTGACTAAAATTTGAAAATCAGAAAATTCACTTAAATATGAAAATCGGAAAATTCTCTTATATATGAAAATTTTTAAATTTTCTTAATTTGAAAATCGGAAAATTCACTTAAATTTGAAAATCGGAAAATTCTCTTATATTTGACAATTGGAAATCGGAAAATTCTCTTAAATTTGAAAATCGGAAAATTCACTTAAATTTGAAAATCAGAAAATCCACTTAAATTTGAAATTTCGCTTAAATATGAAAATTTGAAAATTCTCTTAAATTTGAAAATCGGGAAATTCACTTAAATTTGAAAATTGGAAAAATCACTTAAATTTGAAAATCGGAAAATTCACTTAAATTTGAAAATCGGAAAATTTTCTTAATTTGAAAATCGGAAAATTTTCTTAATTTGAAAATCGGAAAATTCACTTAAATTTGAAAATCGGAAAATTCACCGAAATTTGAAAATCGAGAAATTCCCTTAACTTTCAAAATCGGAAAATTTTCTTAAATATGAAAATCGGAAAATTCCCTTAAATTTGAAAATTGGTAAAATTTCTTAATTTGAAAATCGGAAAATTCTTTTAAATTTGACAATCGGAAAATTCTTTTGAATTTGAAAATAGGAAAATTCTTTTAAATTTGAAAATTAGCTTTAATTTGAAAATCGGAAAATTCACTTAAATTTGAAAATCGGAAAATTCACTTAAATTTGAAAATCGGAAAATTCTCTTATATTTGACAATTGGAAATCGGAAAATTCTCTTATATTTGACAATTGGAAATCGGAAAATTCTCTTAAATTTGAAAATCGGAAAATTCACTTAAATTTGAAAATCAGAAATCCACTTAAATTTGAAATTTCGCTTAAATATGAAAATTTGAAAATTCTCTTAAATTTGAAAATCGGGAAATTCACTTAAATTTGAAAATTGGAAAAATCTCTTAAATTTGAAAATCGGAAAATTCACTTAAATTTAAGATCGGAAAATTCTCTTAAATTTCAAAATTTGAAATTTCACTAAAATTTGAAAATCGGAAAATTCACTTAAATTTGCAAATCGGAAAATTCTCTTAAATTTGAAAATCGGAAAATTCTCTTAAATTTAAAAATTTGAAATTTGACTTAAATTTGAAAATCAGAAAATTCACTTAAATATGAAAATCGGAAAATTCTCTTAAATTTTAAAATCGGAAAATTCACTTAAATTTGAAAATCGGAAAATTCACCTAAATTTCAAAATCGGAAAATTCTCTTAAATATGAAAATTTTAAAATTTTCTTAATTTGAAAATCGGAAAATTCACTTAAATTTGAAAATCGGAAAATTCTCTTATATTTGACAATTGGAAATCGGAAAATTCTCTTAAATTTGAAAATCGGAAAATTCACTTAAATTTGAAAATCAGAAAATCCACTTAAATTTGAAATTTGAAATTTCACTAAAATTTGAAAATCGGAAAATTCACCTAAATTTGAAAATCGGAAAATTCTCTTAAATTTGAAAATCGGAAAATTCTCTTAAATTTGAAAATCGGAAAATTCTCTTAAATTTAAAAATTTGAAATTTGACTAAAATTTGAAAATCAGAAAATTCACTTAAATATGAAAATCGGAAAATTCTCTTAAATTTGAAAATCGGAAAATTCTCTTATATTTGACAATTGGAAATCGGAAAATTCTCTTAAATTTGAAAATCGGAAAATTCACTTAAATTTGAAAATCAGAAAATCCACTTAAATTTGAAATTTGAAATTTCACTAAAATTTGAAAATCGGAAAATTCACCTAAATTTGAAAATCGGAAAATTCTCTTAAATTTGAAAATCGGAAAATTCTCTTAGATTTGAAAATCGGAAAATTCTCTTAAATTTAAAAATTTGAAATTTGACTAAAATTTGAAAATCAGAAAATTCACTTAAATATGAAAATCGGAAAATTCTCTTAAATTTTAAAATAGGAAAATTCACTTAAATTTGAAAATCGGAAAATTCACCTAAATTTCAAAATCGGAAAATTCTCTTAAATATGAAAATTTTTAAATTTTCTTAATTTGAAAATCGGAAAATTCACTTAAATTTGAAAATCGGAAAATTCTCTTATATTTGACAATTGGAAATCGGAAAATTCTCTTAAATTTGAAAATCGGAAAATTCACTTAAATTTGAAAATCAGAAAATCCACTTAAATTTGAAATTTCGCTTAAATATGAAAATTTGAAAATTCTCTTAAATTTGAAAATCGGGAAATTCACTTAAATTTGAAAATTGGAAAAATCACTTAAATTTGAAAATCTGAAAATTCACTTAAATTTAAGATCGGAAAATTCTCTTAAATTTCAAAATTTGAAATTTCACTAAAATTTGAAAATCGGAAAATTCACTTAAATTTGAAAATCGGAAAATTCTCTTAAATTTGAAAATCGGAAAATTCTCTTAAATTTAAAAATTTGAAATTTGACTAAAATTTGAAAATCAGAAAATTCACTTAAATATGAAAATCGGAAAATTCTCTTAAATTTTAAAATCGGAAAATTCACTTAAATTTGAAAATCGGAAAATTCACCTAAATTTCAAAATCGGATAATTTTCTTTTATTTGAAAATCGGAAAATTCCCTTAAATTTGAAAATCAGAAAATTCACTTAAATATGAAAATCGGAAAATTCTCTTAAATTTTAAAATGGGAAAAGTCACTTAAATTTGAAAATCGGAAAATTCACCTTAATTTCAAAATCGGATAATTTTCTTTAATTTGAAAATCGGAAAATTCACTTAAATTTAAGATCGGAAAATTCTCTTAAATTTCAAAATTTGAAATTTCACTAAAATTTGAAAATCGGAAAATTCACTTAAATTTGAAAATCGGAAAATTCTCTTAAATTTGAAAATCGGAAAATTCTCTTAAATTTAAAAAATTTGAAATTTGACTAAAATTTGAAAATCAGAAAATTCACTTAAATATGAAAATCGGAAAATTCTCTTAAATTTTAAAATAGGAAAATTCACTTAAATTTTAAAATCGGACAATTCACCTAAATTTCAAAATCGGAAAATTCTCTTAAAAATGAAAATTTTAAAATTTTCTTAATTTGAAAATCGGAAAATTTGCTTTAATTTGAAAATCGGAAAATTCTCTTATATTTGACAATTGGAAATCGGAAAATTCTCTTAAATTTGAAAATCGGAAAATTCACTTAAATTTGAAAATCAGAAAATCCACTTAAATTTGAAATTTGAAATTTCACTAAAATTTGAAAATCGGAAAATTCACCTAAATTTGAAAATCGGAAAATTCTCTTAAATTTGAAAATCGGAAAATTCTCTTAAATTTGAAAATCGGAAAATTCTCTTAAATTTAAAAATTTGAAATTTCACTAAAATTTGAAAATCGGAAAATTCACTTAAATTTGAAAATGGGAAAATTCTCTTAAATTTGAAAATGGGAAAATTCTCTTATATTTGACAATTGGAAATCGGAAAATTCTCTTTAATTTGAAAATCGGAAAATTCACTTAAATTTAAGATCGGAAAATTCTCTTAAATTTGAAAATCGGAAAATTCTCTTAAATTTAAAAATTTGAAATTTGACTAAAATTTGAAAATCAGAAAATTCACTTAAATATGAAAATCGGAAAATTCTCTTAAATTTTAAAATCGGAAAATTCACTTAAATTTGAAAATCGGAAAATTCACCTAAATTTCAAAATCGGATAATTTTCTTTTATTTGAAAATCGGAAAATTCCCTTAAATTTTAAAATCAGAAAATTCACTTAAATATGAAAATCGGAAAATTCTCTTAAATTTTAAAATGGGAAAATTCACTTAAATTTGAAAATCGGAAAATTCACCTTAATTTCAAAATCGGATAATTTTCTTTAATTTGAAAATCGGAAAATTCACTTAAATTTGAAAATCGGAAAATTCTCTTATATTTGACAATTGGAAATCGGAAAATTCTCTTTAATTTGAAAATCGGAAAATTCACTTAAATTTGAAAATCGGAAAATTCCCTTAAATCTGAAATTTGGAAACTTTTCTTAATTTGAAAATCGGCAAATTCTTTTAAATTTGAAAATTCGCTTTAATTTGAAAATCGGAAAATTCGCTTAAATTTGAAAATCGGAAAATTCTCTTAAATTTGTAAATTGGAAAATTTTCTTAATTTAATAATCGGAAAATTCTATTAAATTTAAAAATTTGAAATTTCACCAAATTTGAAAATCAGAAAATTCACTTAAATTTGAAAATCGGAAAATTCTCTTAAATTTGAAAATCGGAAAATTCTCTTAAATTTAAAAATTTGAAATTTCAATAAAATTTGAAAATCGGAAAATTGACTTAAATATGAAAATCGGAAAATTCGCTTAAAATTGAAAATTGGAAAATTTTCTTCATTTGAAAATCGGAAAATTCTTTTAAATTTAAAATCGGAAAATTCTTTTAAATTTGAAAATTGGAAAATTCTGTTATATTTGAAATTTCGCTTAAATTTGAAAATCGGAAAATTCACTTAAATTTGAAAATCGGAACATTCACTTAAATTTGAAAATCGGAAAATTCCCTTCAATAACAAAATCGGAAAATTCTCTTAAATTTGAAAATCAGAAAATCTACTTAAATTTGAAATTTCGCTTAAATATGAAAATTTGAAAATTCTCTTAAATTTGAAAATCGGGAAATTCACTTAAATTTGAAAATCGGAAAATTCATTTAAATTTGAAAATCGGAAAATTAACTAATTTGAAAATTGGAAAATTCACTTAAATTTGAAAATCGAAAAATTCACTGAAATTTGAAAATCGAAAAATTCCCTTTAATTTCAAAATCGGAAAATTTTCTTAAATATGAAAATCGGAAAATTCCCTTAAATTTGAAAATTGGAAAATTCTCTTAAATTTGAAAATTCTCTTAAATTTGAAAATCGGAAAATTCTCTTAAATTTGAAAATCGGAAAATTCACTTAAATTTGAAAATCAGAAAACCCACTTAAATTTTAAAATTCGCTTTAAATTGAAAATCGGAAAATTCCCTTAAATTTGAAAGTCGGAAAATTCTGTTAAATTTGAAAATTCTCTCAAATTTGAAAATCGGAAAATTCACTTAAATTTGAAAATCGGAAAATTCCCTTAAAATTTAAAATCGCTATATTCGCTTAAATTTGAAAATCGGAAAATTCACTTAAATTTAAGTTGAAAATTCTCTTAAAAATGAAAATCGGAAAATTCCCTTAAAATTTAAAATCGGAAAATTCACTTAAATTTGAAAATCGGAAAATTTCCTTAAATTTGAAAATCGGAAAATTTACTTAAATTTTAAAATCGGAAAATTCGCTTAAATTTAAAAATTCTCTTAAATTTGAAAATCGGAAAATTCACTTAAATTTGGAAATTTCCGATTGACAAAAAGATTTTCGGGAATTTCAGATTGAAAGTAAGATTTTCGGAAAATAACGGTTATTCGGAAATTTAGATTCGAAATAGGATTTTCGGAAATTTCCGATTGAAAGTAAGATATTCGGAAAATTACGGTTTTTCGGAAATTTCCGATTGACAATAAGATTTTCGGAAAATTGCGGTTATTTGGAAATTTCCAATTGAAGGTAAGATTTTCCGAAAATTCCGGTTTTTCGGAAATTTCCGATTGACAATAAGATTTTCGGAAAATTCCGGTTTTTCGGATATTTCCGATTGACAATAAGATTTTCGGATACTTCCGATTGAAAGTAAGATTTTCGGAAAATTTTGATTGAAAGTAAGATTTTCGGAAAATTTTGATTGAAAGTAAGATTATCGGCAAATTCCGGTTTTTCGGATATATCCGATTGAAAGTAAGATTTTCGGAAAATTCCGGTTTTTCGGAAATTTCCGATTGACAATAAGATTTTCGGAAATTTCCGATTGAAAGTAAGATATTCGGAAAACTCCGGTTCTTCGTCATAACGCCGAAAACGGCGTTATGACTTTTCGACATTTTGATTTTTCGGCGTTTGGATTTTCGGCATTATGATTTTCGACATATTGACTGTTCGATGTTATGACTTTTCGGCGTTATGACTTTTCGACATTTTAATTTTTCGGTGTTTTGATTTTCGGCGTAATGATTTTCGACATTTTGATTTTTCGTCATTTTTATTTTCGACATTTTGACTTTTCGATATAATGATTTTTCGACATTTTGATTTTCGACATTATGATTTTCGACATTTTGACTTTTCGATGTTTTGACTTTTCGACATTATGATTTTCGACATTTTGATTTTTCGACATTTTGATTTTCGACATTTTGACTTTTCGATATAATGATTTTTCGACATTTTGATTTTCGACATTATGATATTCGACATATTGACTTTTCGATGTTTTGACTTTTCGACATTTTGATTTTTCGGCATTTTGATTTTCGGCATTATGATTTTCGACATTTTGATGTTTCGGCGTTTTGACTTTTCGGCATTATGATTTTCGACATTTTGATTTTCGATATTATGATTTTTCGACATTTTGATTTTCGGCATTATGATTTACGAAATTTTAATTTTTCGGCGTTTTGACTTTTCGGCATTATGATTTTCGACATTTTGATTTTCGATATTATGATTTTTCGACATTTTGACTCCTCGATGTTTTGACTTTTCGACATTTTGATTTTTCGGCGTTTTGATTTTCGGCATTATGATTTTCGACATTTGGATTTTCGATATTATGATTTTTCGACATTTTGATTTTCGACATTACGATTTTCGACATTTTGCCCGTTCGATTTTTTGACTTTTCGGCGTTATGACTTTTCGACATTTAGATTTTTCGGCGTTTTGATTTTCGGCATTATGATATTGATTTGATTCGATTGAAAAATCATAATATTGAATAAGATTTTCGGAAAATTACGGTTTTTCGGAAATTTCCGATTCGAAATAGGATTTTCGGAAATTTCCGATTTAAAGTAAGATTTTAGAAAATTCCGGTTTTTCGGAAACTTCCGATTGACAATAAGATTTTCGGAAAATTCCGGTTTTTCGGAAATTTCCGATTGACAATAAGAATTTCGGATACTTCCGGTTTTTCGGAAATTTCCGATTGACAATAAGATGTTCGGAAAATTCCGATTGAAAGTACGATTTTCGGAAAATTCCGGTTTTTCGGATATTTCTGATTGACAATAAGATTTTCGGAAAATTTCGATTGTAAGTAAGATTTTCGGATACTTCCGGTTTTTCGGAAATTTCCGATTGACAATAAGATTTTCGGAAAATGTCGGTTTTTCGGAAATTTCCGATTGAAAGTAAGATTTTCGGAAAATTCCGGTTTTTCGGAAATTTCCGATTGACAATAAGATTTTCGGATACTTCCGGTTTTTCGGAAATTTCCGATTGACAATAAGATTTTCGGAAAATTTCGGTTTTTCGGAATTTTCCGATTGACAATAAGATTTTCGGAAAATTTCGATTAAAAGTAAGATTTTCGGAAAATTCCGGTCGACGCTGTTGCAAGCGTCCCATTTTGAATGTTCTCCTTTTACCCTCAATCAACATTACACGTATCTTATTATAGGACAAAATCTTAAACGTAGACACAGGCAAAGCTGCTAGTAAAAACTCGTTAATAAAACTACTCGGTACTGAGAAATCATTGGTTTAATGTAGCAGCTTCATTTGCTATGAAACAGTACACTTCAGTAACCTTAAAGTCAAATAGGTTGAACGAGCGGTCAACGTTTGAGTGAGACGAACCTTACCCTGACTCCACAGTCCACATACTTCACTAGTCGGGTATTAATTTCTCAACTTTAATAGAAAGACGTATGAATATGTAATGTATTTTAAATTGAGTACATACTTACGTAGATAGTTTAAAAAGCAAAAATTATACATTTTGTTTTAAACTTTACGGTTTGAACCGTGCGGGGATTTTTTATTTCTATAATCTATATTATCACGGTTGAAACCGCCAGACGCAGATAATGTCAAGTAGTTAGTATTAAGATTTGAAAAGTTACTTAAAAGAACATGAATATTTTATTATTTTAAAGATTTAGCAGGGTGCGGCGAGACGGTGTTAAGGGCATTTGTGTCTGATGAAGGCAACTTATGTCGCATTGGGTTTATTCAAATAAACTTATTTGAGGAATGAACTTAACTCATTACTAAAACGTTATTTCGTTAATGGAAGTTTCCACGAGCATCCACGAATGATGAACGTTTTAATGAATGGCTCATCAGTTCGGCTCGAAAATCGACTAGCATCGAGTTCTTCAGCACAATTAGAAAGTTTTCATCGTTATTCTTGTATAATAATGAAAGGGAATATTTCTTTTCGTATTCGTTTTAACAACATGCAGCTCCGAACAAAACAAGAAATTGTAAGACTGCGACACATGCGACTCGAGCATTTCCTAAAGTACCGGCAATTGTACCAGGGAAACAAAATAAACACACGTTTTAAAGTAAGCTTTTGTTTGAATGTACCACTTTACATGTTATTTGTCATGCAATGTTCTAGATCGTTAAAATGTAGAACTAAAGATATTTTTTAACGTCTGGAGAAAGCGCATGTGACATAATTAATATCTAACAACGCCGGGAGAGAATTGACAGAATATGTTTGTTAATTATGTGAAGCCTGCGTTTGGCAATTGCATAGAATCTGGGCAACGGTGCACCGTTATACAGGCACTCTTCTTCCCCTGAGGATGTACCTTCGTTAAGTGGTGAATTAGTCAGGGTGGAGTATTATCATACAGAAAATACTTGTATACATAATCACACTTTCCTCCGCCTATCCACCACCTGTGCCAGTGCCACAGCCTTCCTAAACTGCTGCAAAAAATGCGCTACATGCAAAAGCCCTGAGATTGAGAAGAACACCTTCCATATTACCCATGACTGTCAAGGTCATTCCGTTACAACAATGACTCACTAAACATTGACGAAACGGGTTAGTCCCATTTTACTCCACCAAAAAGTCCCAAGCTACTCCAAACAAAAATATTATTTTTTTAAATTTTCAAAATAAGTTTCATTTTACTCCAAACTGTCAAACACTATTGTTTTTCAACATTTGGAACTGCCATACTTTCAGTTTCACTTTACTCCACGCGTAATGTCACTTATGGATGAGATACAGTTAGACGCAAAAATCAATAAGAAAAATAATACTAAGTTATAGATTTACCATAGGTCGTGTTATTATTAAATGTAAAAACATATTGTCTTACATAGAAATATTAAATCAGACGATATATTTTGTTCATAAAACAGTACTATGTGGACAAAAGTACCAGGCTAACATGGGTTATTAGGAGTTTTACCTACAAATAGTTCTACTGCTGGTGAGGGTGGTACAGCCGAACAAAAAAAAACGAAATTGCTCGTTCAAAATTAACATTATGTACTAGAAATTTTATAATAATCAATTTTAATCACCAGGAGAACAGAAATGTAGAAGAGGTCTTTCTTTACATTAAACTTTGTTAAATTGATTCACAATAGTAAATATTGGATAATTTATTATTAGAAGTACCAGGAGAGCATATTCGCGCAAATTCTTTCGAAAACCAAACACTCCAAACAGGTAATAATATTTATGGTCGGGATTGTACTTTAGACAAAATTACGAAATTCTTATTAAATTATATCTGGATGCCGAAATGGGAACTAATCGCACTTAAATTTCCCATTTCGGCATCTTCCTGGAATTGGGAATAAACCGCATAAAATGTTTTGATAACTTTTCTATCCGACTGTACTTCTCTTTTTGGAGTATCTTGGGACATAAAAATAAAAATCAATAAAATTATTCAAGTATCGATTGGAGTAAAGTGGGATATGAAAAATAATATATTATTTTTAAAATTATTCTCTGGAGCAAACTGGGACTGCATGTATGCATTTTTTCATTTTCTATTTCAAAGGAATGGAGTAAAATGGGACTAACCCGACGAAACCTTTTATTGACAGGTTAAACAAAGGTTTACTTCATTTAATGTCAAAGCTTGTAATTTAGATTTTTGTAACATGAACGTGTAATTTAAGGTAAACTGTTGTTCAAATTTTATTTTAGTTCTAAGTTAATGATACAGTTTCGTGAACAATTACAATCATAAAACTCATCGTTCTTAGTTTATATCTTACATTATGTCACAATAGCTAATTTTAATCAAGCCAATTACCGTAATGTTCAAAATATAATATTCATGTCTCTCTGTAAAGTTAAATAATAAATGCTAAAAATAACAATTTTATCGATAGTTTTATACTATTACTAAACTATGTTTTAAGAAGGATATATTATATCTCTACTTAGGGAAAATGGGTGGTGACTACACGATAAACAAAGGATATCCACAGCTTATACACTTGTAACATTTACTCGGCTCCAGACGTGACTCTCACAAAGTATGATTTATATATTATCCTCTCAAAACGTTGTGGTTACTGAACTGAATTTACATAGGTCGTAGGCTCAGTAAATTATGCCTAAAAGTGCAGATGAGCCTACAACATCCCTACTTCATATTTTGTTAAGCTGATGGCAAAAGGTCAGCAAGTTTTGATACGCTAAACCAGTAGGTAATTACCCAACCTTCTCGTCCAAACAAAATTTAGTTAGAAATAGTTGATGTTGGTATTTCGGTTTATGAATAATATGAGATGAGAATATAAATTTAATATGTGGAAATAAATTTTCCTAAAGCGAGTTTAAAACTTATGCATCAGACGTAGTTACGTGCGGTGTTTTACAAGAGTTTAGGTCTGCAATTCGTGGTTTATAAAAGAGAGAAACAGAATTGAAAAAGAAGGTTCAAACGATCGGAAAAACAATCCCTTGTTTTGTACTACAATCTCGGACGTGATTACTGAATTTATGTAGGGTTGCATCTACTTTATCTTTGTATAATGAGGCAGAAGTATTGTGAATAGAGATCGGTTTACGTGCGATCAGCAATGTACCTTGCTGAACGCAAATAGTGTGTAGACTATAAAGCAACAATTTCAATAAGATTTAATTGTTTGCTTTTGAGATAAGTCTTTAAAAAGAAAAGTTTTTTTTCCAACTGTACGTACGTACATACATATATTAACATACCCAATAAATTATAGTGAAGATCGTATAAGGATCGCCCCAATGAGTTTCATGATACAATTTCCCGATACTATTATCTAAATCAGTTATAATATGTATCCCCACGGCTCGATACTGGCTCGCCGCCAAAATAGATATGCGCTGTTGAAACTTTTATCGAAGTGTTTGATTATGAATGTGATGATTGGTTGAAATTAATCCAGTCTGGCGACGTAAAATTTCCACTTCATTCAATTACAATGAATGGTCACTGAATTTTCAATCAAAACTTATGTGCTTCAATATTTGTTCGATAAAAGAATAACATTGCATTAGTTTGTAATAAAACAACGTGTGTTATTAGCAATTAAGATACATACGAGTATATGTATGTACAACACTCCTGTTACTGACTATAGGTACCGGTACATAGTTATCGTTTCAAATATATGCATTTTAATAGGGATGATCCAACCAACTAAAACAAGTAAGTACATATCTTCTCTGTTTGGACTGTTTTAGTAGAAACTGCGTCCATTGCATAATACGTTGAGCCCACGCTTATTCCATATACGAGTACGTCGTTGACAAAACATTTTTAAAATACACATAGCTCTCACACACGACACGTTTTATGGCTACTGACATTATATTCATGACTCGAATGTCTAAACTTCTTTTTCAGAGTAATGGAAAACGAATTTTTCAACGATTTTGACATAAACAGTTACAAACCATGGACGGAATTGAAGCAAACTTTTATATGACTAATAACTCTTTGTTGATGAATTCAATGAAAAATTTGTTTCACACGTTGAATACAAAAGTTAATTTTAGACCAAACATTCCGATAGTATGAACAATAATTTGTAAACAGTGAAGACGAAGGCAATGCTTGGTTTTAAATTAAGAATAAACAATGTTTAAATGAAAGGTGGAGTTTCGAAAACATCAATTTAATTATTCAGCAATGTCAATTCGAGTTTAACAAACAAACCGAAGCGTGTGTTTTTTGTAATAACATGTCGGGCGTGGGAAAAATACCGGCTGTGATTTTGATGCCAAATACGAGTACATTCATTATGTATTCACATTGTTTTACTATTTCTACTATTTCGCCGCTGATTTATTATTAAAATTTACTTTAGTTTTATTTACTAGCTTTTCGGTTGCACCCGTTGTTTATATCATTTTTATTTTGAATATTAAAAAAGTATAAAACACGTACTGTTGAATAAAGGGTGTTAAAAATTAATAAAATTCAAATTATCCATCAGTAAATATTAATGAAAGCGTTTGAATTTGAAATATGTAGGTATTACTCGCAATACACATGCTCGTAATTGCGTAATGAATGTAATTAATACCAAATTTTGTTTTTGTGTTAATCAATAAATTGGTACAAGGTTAAGTTTGTAAAACATGTTTATTATTTTATAAAATAATCGTTACGCTCAAATGTGTTGAACATACGAACAATTTTCTGGTTCAATAAAAATAAACAAATAAAGTTTTCCCATAGTCGTTGCTCAACGCAAAAAGACATAAATCAGCCTTAAATAGAGGATTTCACAGTTTTTATTAAAGATAAATTTTACGCACGTGTAGCGATAAAATTCTAAACTAATATACAACTTGTACTAAAATTTGTAGTGTAGGTACTGAAACTATATTAAGCTTCATTTTAAAGTACTTACTAACTGTAATGGCATTAATACTCAATACTCAATTTTTATTGCTCACCACAATTACAAGATACAAGGTACAAGTTATTGTGGACCCTGTTAGGGCACACGCAAATAGAATACATATATAGTAGTTAGAAATTTACAAAAGGTACTAAAGTATAAGTAAATAAAAAAAATAAAATAAAACTTAAATGTTACACAATAAAATGAATACATAGACAAAATAAAATGTTGAAATTAAATAATTTAAATATGTTTTTTAAAGTTATACATTAAGAGGATTGATCTGCCGCGCGACAACTCAAATTTTCACTCACACAGACGCGCACGCGTGTCCGCATGCACACTGTCTATGTGGTGACGGCGCGCTCGCTCTGAATACTCCGGCCGAATGGTTTTGATCCATTGGAAATTATAAATTGTGTAAAAGTTATTGACAAAAGTAAAAATACGAGTATATTTTTTTTACGATTCATAGTAGGTAGTATATGATTAGATATAATTTACGTAATACCTTTCGATTCGATATTCCATTATTCACAACAAGGAATAATGAATAAAACAAATACTTAGTTTTTTGTTTTTAAAATAAGACATGATTTTTTTTTGGTAAGTAACGAAACTTTTTAAAAACAAAGCAACATACGAGTAAAAAAAAGTCTATAACTTACTTGTGAATACTATATTTTTTGCCATAATGGTATTGATTTTTCATATACTAATTGCAGTTTTAGTTTTTATTAAAATCGCCAGCAATTTTCGATATTCCTTTCCATATAGTTCCGAATATCGTCTACCACGCCTACTTGAAAAATGCATTCTCTGTATATGTACAACATATATTATCGGAACAACCTTTTAGCGCTAAAAGCAGGACTTTCTAAATTATTTCGTTTCCGTTTTTGTTAAAAAAAAACCGACTTCAAAAACTAAAAAGTATAAAATAACAAATATTTAATGTAATACCTCTTATGCGATGTAGCACATAAATAAAATAAAAATGCGACCAACCCAAGCGGGCAAACGTTCGTTAACGGTCGTCTCGAATTATAGTTTTGTAGTTTATTTTTCTAATAGTTTTATTTCTTTAAGGCTTGGCACCGACTTCACACTTATCAATAGGTAACATACACACAAAGGTATTAATTAGCATCGCATAAGAGGTGTATTAAATTAAATATTTGTTATTTTATACTTTTCAGTTTTTGAAGTCGGTTTTTTTTACTTTTGAGTGTCACAACCTATCTGGTTGTAAAGTTCTCATCGATACAAATTAATCAAGCCCAAACACGAGGTAACTGCTGTTAGTCGTTGAAGAGTTCCCTCGACTATCTTCCAGGTGCATCATCAGATCGACTTCAAACCTTCATTTAATTATAATGCTTTAAGATAATTAACGAAAAACTTAACAAATGCACTAATCACCCTACGATTTTCTAAAGTTCCTCTCAATTTCTCTAGAATGCCATCATTAGATCCTGGTTTCCTTGACATGGGACCAAACGGCAAGTCCATTCTTTTGAATAAAAAAAGAATTTTAGTAATCGGTACAGAATTGACGGAGATATCGTTGAACATATTCATAAAAAAAAACATACCGGCCGAATTGAGAACCTCCTCCTTTTTGGAAGTCGGTTTAAAATAATGTTGTTTTATTGCTCATTATTTCTAAAACATTATTTGTTATCATAAATGTTAATATTTTTTTTTAATAAATAATTCAAATTATAAAACAAAAATTATTATCGAGTATCAAAACATGTTGATGAGTTATCGCATAAAATTCGTACGCGCCGCAAAGGTCAAACGCTCGGTAGGAGCGATACGTCCTCTCCCTAAAAAGCCTCGCGGCAGACTGATTTGAATTGTTTCGTGCGTCCGATTTTATAGTAGTTTTATGATGATTTTAAAATATTTGTAGAAAAAAAGACAATTTGTTTTAGAGATTTTTCTTTAGTATAATTGTTGTAGAAAATATTCTTTTATTATTTGAGGTAATTTTAATAACGTTTTGAGCATCATTTATCAACGTAAATTACGATTTTCTTGAGTGTGATTTTTACAAATTCTAACTTTATATTTTTTTCGATTTCAATAATAATTATAATAACAATTAAATTTTCCTATGAGTATTTCCTTAATAAGGATCTGGACTTTAAGTTTGTTTAATTTTTAGTGCTAAATTGGTAGAATTACTAGAATCCGAAGGCATGGAAGTTAATGCTAAAAGTGAAATTCAGAAAACATATGTTCAGTTTTCTTGATATATTTTTTAAGTTTTCTGTATAATATTGTTTTTCTCTGAGTATTTTTTAGATGACAATATTTCCTTTAATTATTACCTAAAAGCATGTTTATAAAATACGCTTTTCATATAATATGACTAGATCAAAAAGTACAAAAACCGTCAATTATCGAGTTTAGGGTCTTAATATAACAAACAAAAGAAAATCTTCTTGAGTTATAAAATAAAAACAAAATTTAGAACTTAGAACATTAGTAGTATGTTAGCTGTTTTCCACATACGGTTCTTCGATACGCATTAAGTAAACGTGTTAATTATGTATTCCTCTTCATTGCCATAATACATCATCAGTGAAAAAGAGATGCGAGGGAAGGGAACTTTCTTTACATTAAAACATAAACGTGATTGATGATATAAGAGATTTTTTAAGTCTTGACAGACGACATCTAGGTAGATAAGATGGATCGTTACAAACAAACAACCTTTGTGTTTTTACATTACTTTGTATCCAACGAAAGACTATTCAGTGAAAAGATGAAACGGAAAAAATGTATAAGCAAGGAAATTCGAAATCAAATGTTTCCTGTACATATAGTGGATTTTAGTAGATTCTGGTAGATCGGAGTACTTTGAACCGAATGTCGGTACGTCGTTTGAAAGACTTCTTTCATCAATATTGGTTTTATTTTTAGTTTTTTTTTACTTTGAGCGTTGAGGATTTTTATTCTAATGAAATAAAAATGTATTAATGCAAATCAAATTTTAGTCAGCTTCATCTACTACATTGGTATCTGGGGGCACGGCAGTGCCCTCCGCCAAGTCGAGCGCGAAGCAAACACTGCCGTACCATCCTTTACAGGAACCCTTTCGCCGCATTTTCAGGCCCCTATTTGACAACCTCTGGATAAGCCCAGAACGCTGAAATTTTCGTCATCCAGTAAGCTATACAATCACATACTTAAAATAAAATTTCAAGTCTGTAGGTCATTTAGTTCCGAAGTTAAGCGAAAGCAAAGTTTCGCATTTTAGACAGACACTCACTCACTCACTCACTCACTCACTCATGATCATCAAAATAGAACTAGTACTTCCCATAAACCTAGAGAGCTGAAATTTGGTACAGAGTTAGGGTTTAATGGCCACATAAAGGGAAAACTATAAAAACTAGGATAATCGAACGGGAACGGGAATTATACGGGAACGGGAGTGGGAATTGTAACTCAAGAATGGCTGAACTGATTTGGCTGAAAATTGGTGAGGACGTAGCTTAGAACCAGGAAAAGGACATAGGATACCTTTGATCCCGAAATTCCTACGGAATTGGGATCGGGAATTTTAAAATCAAGAACGGCTGAATTGATTTGGCTGAAAATTGGTGGGGAGGTAGCTTAAAACTATTAGAAGAACATAGAATACTTTAAATCCCAAAATTCCCACGGGAATGGGAACGGGAATTTATAACTCAAGAACGACTGAACTGATTTGGCTGAAAATTGGTGAAGAGGTAGCTTAAAACCAGGAAAAGAACATAGAATACTTTTAATCCCGAAATTCCCACGGGATTGGGAACGGGAATTTATAACTCAAGAACGGCTGAATTGATTTGGCTGAAAATTGGTGGAGAGGTAGCTTAGAACCAGGAGAAGCACATAGAATACTTTTCATCCCGAAATTCCCACGGAAACGCGAACGGGAACTACGCGGTTGAAACCGCGGGGCGTTTAATAATAAAATACTACTCCTAAAAAGAAAAAAATGTGTCAAATAAGAAAATCTAATAAAATAAATCAATATAAACACGTTTCAACAAAAATAAATGAAATCCCACCAAAAACATTCTGTAAAAAACTAGCCAAGTCTCGATGGAGCTGCTTGTTTATCTCTAAAAAGTAATGAAATCTAGACAAACTCGTGCCAAGTCTAAGGTTCCTTACTGCGATTTCTTTATTATTATAGTTAATGTTGTGTGACTTGGCCGTTGAACATTGTTTAAAACGTTAGTAGTGGGTACAAGTCAATTTTGTTTACACGTAATGTTATTACATTATTAAAATACGCAGCTTCATCAAGCCTACAATTGACTGGATATTGAATCAACGTTTTTCAAGTGGTAATTTTCTATCGTCAATGGGTAGCGGTTCTGGCGACAGATTGGTGCAATGGTGTCATGGAGCACCTAGTTTTGTACCTTTGTATACATGTGTAGTAACCTTCAACGGCCAGGTCACACAACATTAACTATAATAATAAAGAAATCGCAGTAAGGAACCTTAGACTTGGCACGAGTTTGTCTAGATTTCATTACTTTTTAGAGATAAACAAGCAGCTCCATCGAGACTTGGCTAGTTTTTTACAGAATGTTTTTGGTGGGATTTACTTATTCAAAATGCGTAAAAGAATCGGAATCACTTGAAATAAGTCTGAATTTCGTATATTCTTAATTGGCAGACACGTTGATATTTGTCTGCTAATTACGTACAATAAAAAAATATGAAGTAACCTAATATTTGTACCATATTTTTTCTTTAAGTTAATTTAAGACAAATTACCATAAAAAAACCTTTTTTATACATCCCTCAACAAGGGAAAAACAAATGGATTTCAAATGACATTTTCGAGGGGATTATCCTTTGGGATACAGATTAAAGCACCTAGAGCTACGCCTTTTATCGCGACAAGGGTTACCATGAAGACGGTAACGTCAAACGCGAAACCAACCTTATCTTCACGTCACTTGAGAACAATATCATAAAACAATGATAAATAAATACAGTTTATGTCCAAAAAATATGGAATTACAAGTTTTTCATAGCGGCTAATAATATTGTTATTCAAATCAATAATACCTTCATCTCGGATCAATGACTATTCAAGACGCGGAACTAATGATGTATTAAGCCCAACGGCTTGTGAATTCAATACATTATATTGAAATTACCTGGGTTTCTTAGTCTAATCGAATACAGAGATATAAGAAAATTTATTAAATATATGTCCTTTTATTCAGATTATTTTGTCCTCAACCCTGGGGCGGACCTATTCAAATTTTTGTATAAAAGAAATACTTTTGGTTTTCAATATTTTCGTACCATTTTCATCATAGCTATTCATAAAATGTCAGTGATATGTTAGTACTAAGAACCTATATCATGTTACTGTGGAGAGATAATTTTATATTATGACATTGAAATAACAAATCTGAAACACGTGTGGAAACAGAATGTATTGTGTATGATGTGAACATTGAGTCCTTCTAATAATATCTGAACAATGTGAGGATTAAGTGTTGTTTTGTCGAGTTATCAATAGGGACGTTACGGCGTGGAGCACTAATGACCTCCCACGTCGGCTCCCTTTACGTAATAACATGTAACAATAAGATCAAAAGCGACAACTTTCACAGGACCAAGCTTTTGTCAGGTGTAAAAAATGTTATAAGATTATTATACGCCATCTCTTATTTACTAGTTTTCGACTTGTAGTTTCATCCACGTGAATTTCTATAAGTAATTGCGTTTTGAATTTGTAAACCACACAAACTTTTACATTTTAATTTTTCTTTTAAAAATACTGATTCGCACAAAAAACATTTCATTTTCACTACCTTTACGGATCGAATATCTAAAATTCTATCGGAGAACCCGCGTGCATATTCTCGCAGCTCCATTCCCAGTAGTTCAAGTTAGTCAGACCGGACAAGTACAGTAACGAACGATGGGGGATTACAATTTGTATTTGGACAAACGAACGAAGCTTTTGCCTTTAATTTGTGATTATTATCTGCGTTTGTACGGAATTTACGTTAAGATAGTCGTTCATGAAGCAAACCCTTACACTCGAACAACCTTCATGTCCTTTGTCCCATTGTTAAACGTTTGTAAAATAAATATTTACTACATCTTGTATGTAAACTTAATCAATTTGAGAACTCTAGATAGGTATATGTTCTGCTTGTTATTGTTTATTTAAGAACCTGTTAGCAAAAATTGTTTTCCAGTAAAACATTTGTTTATTATTGTCGTATTGTTTGATTTGAATAGTATAGAGTACGTTGGTTTCGTATCCAGAGTTAATTTATTTATAATACGATATCAACTTGCTTGTTACTATTTTATTTTAGCAGAATAAAAACTATGGTATTGTTTTTATTTGTTAGTTATTCACTTTATATACTTACTTAGCTTCATATTTTAAAATATTTACTAATATTATATGACTCTACCGATATGTATTTTGTTTTATTTCGCATGAATAATTGGAAAAATATCCAAATAACGTGGATGCAACCTCCGGGCATAACTTGTAAATTAAATATTTGGAATCATTTTATGATGCAACGTGTAGTAATTTTAAAATTGTCGAATATAAAGGAAAATAACATAAATGAATCTATCATTTTCATTTAGCAACTGAACCCTAAGGTTAAACACACAGAAAGATTTTTCACATAATCTAACTAAATTAAATAATTATATTCCAAAAATAAATTCTATTAATTGTTTCACATGCGAGCAAGGCCAGTAACAAAAGATCTACTGGATTTAGGATGGGACAGATAGCTACAAATACCAGTCAAGGTTAACTTTAATCGTGTGGGTAAGATTCCACAGGTTTATTTTGTGGCCCTATAAAACAAATACGGACATAAACAATGCTTTCTGTACTTCTGGACACTGATTTATTCCTACTTTATTGTCGAGAGGGAATTTGTACGTGGAATACCCAGATGACTGTTGAATTTAACATGATATAAAATAAATTATAGATGGCTTTCTCACAGTGTAATACCAACATGGCCGACATTCCGCTTAGTTCTTCTTTGCGTGTCGAGTGTCAACTCATATTTTGACTTTTGTATGGAAAATGGAACAAAACTCCACCACCGATATACTCGTAACATTATCAGAGGCCTTGTAAAGATCATCGCGTGTACAGGTGTAGGGAAACCAGCAAATATGTAATACCCTTCGTAAATATAAATTTATAATTAGTCGCACCATCCAGTGTAGCGATACTACGATTCGTAAACTCACGTGTAGATGATTCATCTCATTCAAGGTAGCATTTTCTTCCGTACATTAGCATTTAGACCATCATTTATTTTCTTTCCCGTTCTTCACGCACCTAAGTACTTAGCTATTTAGTATTTGAGTTATTTTTGAACTACGATGTCGGAACATGGCGTGTAGGTTAGGTAGATGCTACGTCACAACATACTAAAATACAAAACCCTTCCCTGCTTGATGCATCAAGTAAATTGCACCTTATATGCATGTTCCTTATATTATAATATAAATTTGAGTTGCGCTACGACAGCGATCAATATTGAATGTTAAACAGACTTCCAATATAGTGTATTGGATGTTGTTGCCTTATAGGTCACGGAATTTAATTAAATGTTTTTATTTAAATTGAACAAACAATTTAAAGCTGATATTAAAAAAGTCTGTTTACTTGTACATACATATTCGATAGTTTGAAAAATATTCCAAACTATTTTGTTCACTTTTGGATGATATTATAAAATATCTATATTTTTTTATATGGTTGGACAAAGATTATGTTTTTAAATTTATTTAAACGGTATGTATATATTTATTTTAAATTTATTATTCCTAAAGACAAAAACAATTTAAAGGAATAAATCAAAACGGAAATAGGTGGCCTACTTTCTTATAAAGTGGAATATTTAGTCCAGTGCAATTGTTTACAAATAACAAAGTTTATCCGGAAACTATCAATCACACTCCGAATCGTAGTTTCGTAGCGAATACAAAACTTCGGTAGTTATTTGAACTTCTATACCTTTGGCACCTTCATAATAATAGTGGGTGGCTGTTACCGAAGTGTCTTTGAATTTCAAGAGGGTTTTCGTGCTTCGAAGGCAAGTTAAGTTGGTCTTAGTTATCGTACCTTCCATTGTTGCAGGTAGTTAGGGCTCTAGCAGTAGGTTTCATGAAAATATTTCGCACTCACAAAAGAAAATTAGAGAATGCAGTATACATTTTTTATTTAAGTAGGATATAGATATTTATAAATAAATTTGAAATTAAAAACAATGTTTGCTATTTTCCGGAAACAATTGTTTTTGGATTTCTAGGAATAGCCAATAATATAATATTGGGAGAAAATAATATTGGGAGTTTACATTGCACAGAAAATGTTAACATGCATTTAATTAAAAAGATTTATATATATACACACAAAACCAATTCACAGTTTGAATATTTGTAAAGATAAAATAATATTGGTGTTTAGTTACTATAAGACTAAAATCATGTTAAATAACAATAACACAAAATCTCAAGGTTTATATGTATTCTTGTCATAACCAATTAAAAAACTGTTCAAATATCAGAAGCTTCAGCTTCGATTACATACGATTGTTTGAGACACAGTTTTGTATGATATTTGGCACGAGATAAAACAAATATTTTTAGAAAAAACGTTATTATAATATTTTGTCTAGAGATCTCATCTTGCGAGTAAAGGAAACACTACTGACTTCAGCTAAATTTATATTATGATCTTAAATTCTGTGTTTTACACCAGTTTGGCCTGTAATATATTACTTACAACGCAGTTATAAACTTTTTATGATGTATGAATGTTTTTATACGAATAAAATAGTCGATCTAAATTATTCGTTATCTTTGAAAACAACATTAAATTATTTATTACAAAAATAATTTGTTTACATTAGCCGTTTAGAAGTACTTTATAAAACGAGATTCTTTAGCAATATACGTTTACTAGTTAAATTACTCATACTTTTCATGAGGAAACTGAATAATAAAATAGAATATTTGAATGTTTAAGTAAAACTTTTAGTAGCTTTCGGCTATATGTTAAACTTGTTAAAAAAAGCTGTTAGTTTTCCAAAAAGAAACTAAATAAATGAGTAAAATTACAAGTCTAACAATAGAACTAAATTATGTATATTGACAAGTATTCGGCCTTAGAATTAATGATAAACAAAATGCTACATAAATAAGACAATGAATTGCAAAAGTATATAAAAACAGTTTGTTTTCGAAGCGTTTCTTTCCAGTGGTTTCAGTTTCGCGTAGCCATTAACAATACGCGTTTGGAGAGCGGCCGAGTCGCGCGGCAGTATGATAAAGTAGTTTGCGTAGAGAGCACGCTCCGGCCTCCTTCGTCTATTTACTCGCTTTTCCGATTTTCCGAACCAACGCGTTTCGCGCTCCATTCATTCACACATCACTCCTGAGATCATCACGGGTGATTGGAACGATATGGGACCCACATACCGATGTTGGTGAGTTTATCTCTAGTTTTTTTTTAGTTAAAAACATTAGTTTATAAGTAAAGATATTAATGAACTAATGTTATCGCCGTTGATATGAAATATAATTAAGATAAAAACTGTTTTAACGGGATTTGTAATTTGTTTATTTCTGGTATTTGTATTTAATTATGTCAGGTAAAAGTTTAATTTATTAATTGTTTTTATAAGTATTAATTGTTATTTACCAGAGAAAAGTAGTCTTTAACCTAATTTGTAACATAATTTTAATTAATTTTATATATATCTATTTGATGACAGACTTATTAATAAAGCCTACAACGCCGAATTTTTTTCTCATAAAGGATGAAGGTTTTCGGTAACGAAGAATTTTATGAGAATTAATCTACGCACGGGTAACCTGTTAAGGGCGAGGTTTCTTATGTAAAGGAATTTGGTAGGAAAACATGTACCTATAGGTATAACGCCTTATTTTTGAGAACAAGCGACGTGTTTCACTTTATATTGAAGAATTTCCCCACATTTTATCCCCCTATAAATGCAAAAACCTTATCACCCATGGAAAATACGATGAATTATTTTCAAAACCTTAGTTTACAAACAATTTAGCAGTCAATGAAACGAATTTTCTTTTTGCTTATCAAACCATTGATTAACGTTGAAAAGAAATGTCTTTTTTGTGGTTCAATAAACAGAAAGGTACAAAGGAAAATAATTTGGCAATATCGAGAATTCGGTAGTCGAGATACTCGAGATGTGTAGTTTTAGGGAAAAAATGTGTATAGAGTTAGTCAAGTTTTTTGATGTAAGGGTCAGGAACAAGATATTGAATAATACATCATCCATGTATCTTGACGTCATATTCTATTGCATTGTATACAAACATAACTTCAGTTAGGCAGAGGTCTCGACCAGTTGCGTAACAGACATACAACGACGTTGGAGGTGCGTAGCAAATTAATAAAGTCAGTAGAAATGTAGTGATTCATCTTTTTTGAGATTATGTTGCACTGTGCTTTAGTATTATTCTGTAGTGGAATTTTACTAGCCAAAACATGCCGTAGAGAAAAATAGCATTCAAATTTTCAACTGCCGCCGGCTAGGGTAACTCATATCCTAACATTTTCATGAAAAAGTTGAAATTATAGTAGTTGAAAGTCCAATATACATAATTATTTAATTTTAAATTGTTTATAATTATGTATTATTATATTATACTAGCCACGAATTTGATCTGTCCGTTGTGGCTACATGAAACTTAAATCCAACACTTAACCCTTTGGGATTGAACTTCAAAAATTTCCGCAATGAATTTTGAATCCGTTTCTGTTCGTTGTCTGTCCATTAATTATTCAAATAACGTTTGGTTGTATTTGTTGTGTAGTTACATTGTTTATATTACTTTTAAACAAATAAGATTTAATGTTTAAAATTAGGTAATAATTGATTAGAATGATAAATTAAAACGAAATTGTTGGTAAAGTCAACTTTCGCTTACTTAAAACTGTCCACTCTTCGTATCAGATAAAACTTCTTGATTTTACGTTTTTAATTATCTTCCTTACCCTGGTTGGAGTGGTGGTCGCGTCTTCCATTGGTTTTCAACTACCGCTATACTTTATAACTTTATATTTAAGTAGCTTATACATTAAGTAACTTTGAATTATGTTAGTAGGTCAGATTTTATAAAAAATCGATATGATTTAATCCATCCAAAATAATAGGCTCGAAAGTGTGTTCGTTTGTGATTTAGAGTGACGACGGATTGATGAGGTTTTGGAGTGTTTGTTAGGGATATAATCCTATCAATATTTGTAGTACCTATTATCGCAGACGACATCGAAAAGTAATAAGAAGAAGAATAGTAAAATGAACTTCACATTAAATATCTTTTATATTTACGTTGAAATATCAAAAAATCCACAACTCTAATAACCTGTGTTGCCTAATCATTTGCAAATGAAGCATACCTAATGCAACAATGGTTAGTACTACTCTCGGCTAATAATTAATAATCTGCAATGCGATAATACTAGCTCACACCGCCAACACGTCAGAACTACAACTTTTTTATACAGTTCATTAGTAATTAAACCTTTTTCATCAAAACCTCCTACAACAAACATACCCCTAATATGTGGGCGAAAAAAAAACACCTACAAGTATCTCAAAAATCGAAGATCAGAAAATAACAAAAGTCTGTTAAACCCAGTTGTCGTTAATCTACTTTTGGCATTACTTGTCAACAAAGGAAGTTATGAAACTAACTTTTAGATGTGGTTTACAAATTATATCAAGATCACAGGTTTCGTAGGTTGAAAGTACATTAATATTTTTTCAAATATGGTTAAGTTTTGAGATCATTAACACACGTGAGGCAAGATTGGTGAATGTTACATAACAAAACATAATCATCCACTAAGTACATCATCTCATTAATGTAACTGACACCTAACTAAGCTCGAAGCTTGTATCTAGGGTATCAGAAACTACGCACACACTCATTCACACACACACCCAGACGGAGACAAACATTATTATTACAATGTGACTAGCGTTTCTTCCTTGCTCAACTAATATCATTAGAAAATAAGAGACGTTTTTCTGCACTTAGATAAAACAACCGGACACTCATACTACTATAAAATATATTAGATTGGCTTATATAAGTAGCACTTAGGTATACAAAATGAAACAAAAGTTTTAACCTATCACATCAAAATATATTTACATAAGTGAATAATATCCCCCTCGTAACGGTCTATCCGTTTAAAATTCAAACATGTAATATCTACTTGATAGACAGTTTCGATTTAATTTTCTGAACAAGTTACGTCCAAGATTTTTTAATATTGAATATTATTATTCGTACATAGACACAATAGTATAGAACTAAATAAATAAAATATAGATACGATAGGTAGTTTTATTGTTTTATTGATAACTTGTTAGATTAAAGATAAATGGATATATTTAAATTAGATCAATGTAGTAACATTTTATTATCAATAAAAATAACAATGTTAGTACACAAAGTTTGATTGCAAACAGTGGTTTATACCATAAAAGTAATTCAAATTAATGTAGCAATACTAATTGTAAATTAACATTCATAATTTATTATGCTATTTACCTTTGAATTTTTCTTTCACTAATTTTTGTAACAAAGAGCTCTTTGAAGTCTAATTTAACAGAGAATCGGATAATTTTTACACAAAAGTATTGTTTTAAAATTAAATATATGAAACCGTAGTAGGTTTTGTGTACATTATATAATTGGAGAGTCATCTATTAAAGTTATTTAATCAATAACGGCACACCTAAGAATATAATTAAGAACCTTTTCTAAATAAAAATAACTTAATCCTATTTAAAAAAATGTTGCGTTTGTTATAGCGAGGACAAGGTTTTAATGAAAGAAAATTTTAGAAAATTTACGATGACATTAGACCCTTGAGAAGTTGAAGGGCCATTATTTATACGTCATCTTCGGTTAGAGGAGATATACTATCAGAGTGAAGCCGTAGCAGGAATAAATACTAAGTGCTTATGCACCATGCATTTGCGACAATTATACCTAACTCTAGTAAATATGTACTTATAACAAAACTTTTTTTGGAAAACCTAGTGTATTTTAAAAACTTTTTCTGCCTTGCAATAATAATTATTTTCCAAATTCCAACCACAATTTTAGTTTTCATCAATATCGACCTCGAAATTCCTTTGAGCATTTTTCGCTTTCATATAGTTTCAAATTTAGTCTACCACGCCCACATAAATTTTCACTCTGTATACTCGTACTATTCTAGATTGTTATTAATATTTTGCTTGATATAAAACGATACCTATCTTTCAACAAGCATGCTCTATGAATTTTTTTATTAGGAGAATGAAGTATTGCTTCTTCGAAATAGCAATTGAAGACTCGTATTTTAGAACTCGGTATTTTAAATTAACTATTACTTCCCAATTACTATTGATTTAATAATTTCAAATAGTAACATAACTAATTTATGAAATTAATAATATGTATTAATTAGATAGATACGGCGGTGCTAATCAAACTGAAATTTTAATGATGTCATTGCAAACATTAGGTACATCTATAGTAAAAATTTATATCTCAGTGATGGATGATTTATGAATATTCAGATAAATCAGCTTCATAACTTTGCCAGAGAATAAATTCAAAATGGAGGATAAGAAATCTTGTGACGTAAGCCTAATTAATTCACAGATAGTATACTAATCATTAATCAGTTTTAACTTTTAAGCAAAATGCACATCTAAATTCTAGTCAACTTTGTTCTATCTAAGAGAACTAAGCAGACAGTACTATCAAAGCAAGTACACGACACTTAAAAACAACAAAGAATAACATTTTGACACACGAATGTCAGGGACTCCACTAAATAGTTTAGTTTCAAGGATCCATTTGAAACTGAGTGAAAGTGCCGTTAAACCTCCAACAGCTAACATTTATAAGCAAAATAGTTAATATCGTACTTTATGGAGTTACAAATATATTTAAATGATCTCGACTCCCCAGTTCTAATGAAATTTTATTCGAAACGTTCCTGTTCGTGCTGATATTGACGACGGTACCAATTGGCAGCGAACAAAGAGTCTAAACCTTTGACAAATTTCACCAAGAATTGAGAATCATTTGGCAATTCAACCTTATTGTATCGTCCATAAGGAAAAGGTTTTTGCAGATGAATGCTAACAATATTATTTTAAATTTAAGGGTTGTAGTAAAAGCTTTTGATGTTGTTATGTTAAAATGTATTAATTGATGAAATTATTTACTATCTCAGATCTTAGCAACGTAATCTTTGGCGAGTAGGATGTTGATTTTAATTGTTTAAGATAACCATTTGTTAGGTACCTAACTATTAATAACCTACATAAGCAGTCATTTATTTTTTTACTAATGATTGTGTTCACTTGAAACAGGTGCAATTTTCCCGTTAATTTACAAAAAAAGAAAAATCCTTTTCCTGCCTTTACACAACAAAGAGACGCGTGAACACACATTCAACAATTGATTATTATTTGTATAGATGTGTGTTTAAATATAAGACAGTCAGGCAAAGGTAATAAAAAGAGCAACTTATTAAACGTTTACACGGACGGAGCTGTCCACCTAGGTATTTCTTAGTTCCTTATACGAAATTCTTCGAAAATAGTGTCGGTAGTTGCTCTAGAAACCTCGACCCAAGGCCCGTGTATTTACCAAGCGAACATGATTGTATGTGACGTAGATGACCAAAGCGTGCGATACCATAAGTATATATTTACTAAGTCCTTCCTACTACTTTACCGTAACTGACGTATGGCACACAACACTTAAATGTATGATCAACACAAACATCCTAGTAACTAATTATAAATTGTAAATGTGTATTAATAATATCGTTTATTTTAAATTATTTTCTTACTTTTTAGTGCTGAAGTCGGTTTTTTTATTTTTTTTAAATTAATTTTATTTTAAATTTTTTAGTGGGAAGCAAGTCTCCCTCTACAAAAGACGCCTAAATTTTCCTCCAGAAGAGCTTTAGACTCGTGGATCACTTGAATCCCTTTTTTGTGGGAGGAAGACTTTACGTCTTTCCTCTGTCCAGGGGAACGACGGGGTATATCGGACTCCGCGCCGCAAAGATGGAGCGGCGACGCGCTTACCGACTAAAATCCCTCTGTGTGCCACCTCTGCGCTTATGGCCGAAACCGGAAGAAACGCGGCTGCACGCTACTACGATCCCGGACAGCGCCTCTACCCTATTAAAGGTTTCTCCTCCGAGCTAGAATGTAGCTCTAGGCAATAGATGTTGAATCACCCCCTTCCGAAAGTACCACGCGCCCCCTTGAGGCCTATATGGCGGCAGTGGATCTCCCCCCGGGGATCACTGCCGCAGTTCGGGCGTATGGCGGTTGCAGGACAAAGTGGTAGTCCCGCTTCCGTCTGCCCAACCTTCTGCTGCGGATAGTGTTAGTGGAGAGGGCTTCGCGCTCTCTCTCTGCAGCTTCTTTAGAGAGTACGACCTCACAAAAGGTGGACACTCCAATCCAAGACCTCACCTCGCTCACCATAGCAGAGACTACATTTGGCAAGGAGAGGTCGTTTCCCACGATTGCCGCGAGAGTTGCGAGGGCAATAGCTTCTTGCAGGTATTTCTTCGCTGCTCTATAAGTGTCGAGCAGTTCAACCTCAACGGGTACCGCTTGAATCCTGTCCCATGAGCTGATGTTACACATGATTCATTATAATCTAACACAACCCTGCATTTTATTACCAACTTCTTTTTAACTTCATCATCCCAATATGTCCCAATTAAACCATAATTTTATTACAAAACTTCTTTATAACCGCAAAGGTAATAAGGTATAAGAACTTTTTAGAAAATTAACCAAAGTCAAAATAAAAACGAAAATAGAGGCTGACGTTTATACTGTCTATTTATTAATTAAAATATCTATACAAACTAATCTGGTGCAGTGTTTGTTTGTAATATCTAAATAATATTTTTTTTACTAAAGTTTTATGAAAATGCACTGAAGATATATGTGTAATAGGTACCTATAACAGTATAAAAAAACATTTTTAAAAAATGTTGTAGGTTCGGGTTTATTTCAGTGTGTGTTAACGAATTAAAAAACAGGAAATTTTTATATCTAAAACCCATGAATTGTGAACAGCATTTGATTTAAATACGAAAGAATACAGACAAAAAATTTTCATCCAGAAATTCTTATGGTATCAAGAATATCGCGAGCAAAACCACGGCTCACAGGTAGTTTTACTTTTAATAATGTCAATCGACACCCCAGCCTACATTGTTGCGGGTTTTTCCTCGATTTATCCTGGATCCCATCATCAGATCCTGATTTCCTTGACATGGGACCACTTCGCGAATATCCGCTTTCTAATGGAACAAGAATTTTAAAATGCTCCATTCATGATTACAAAGAAATCGCGTAACAAACACACAAAAAAAAAAAACATACGCGTCGAATAGAGAACCTCCTTCTGTTTTTTTGGAAGTCGGTTAAAAATATTATGGCTCGAAATTGTGACCGTTTGTTCTTATACTAAGAGGTATAGAAATGACATACAACTCAAACAAAACTACATGCATAGCTAGTCCTCTTTAAAGACTAATGCACACTTAAGCTAATAAACCCTACGAGCACTCTGTTCTCAGTGAGTTTCCATTCCCATTCGTATAACTACGTATCACATACGTTCAAATTGTAACCTTAACTTGAATTTATATTGAATCCCCACGCTTTTGTCAAACCGTAGTCAAACCCTTCCCACATGAACATTCTCAGCTCTGTGTTATTTTAGGGTCCATATTGGCTCACCTAAAGTTCTTTACCCGAAAATGTTTTTCCTAACTATTTGTAGTCCGAATGATCATTCTTCCTAAAAATTTTCATCCTAAAGTTTTAATTCATACTATTTGTAGTGCTACCGACGATGCTCATAACACTGATGTGTCCGAAAATTTTAATTACTAACATCATTAATGTAAATATATTTAAACTCCTACTGTTTTTTATCATAACGCTTTTATCCCTAAACATACTTACCATAATATTTTCACTCATGCTCAAAAAGAAACATTTACCAAGTGTAATAAAAAATATATACGGGTAGAAGATGATATTTATAGTTTTAATGATTATTATACGACTCGTTTACGGTTATGCTTATGGCCTGGGAGTTTACCATAACCATAACTAAAGGACCAATTCGGTTCTGGCACTTCGCCGGCCGCTGCCGCGGCACGCTCGCTACGCTCGCTCGGCTCGTGCGTTGGGGTCACAGTTCTAACATAACCTAAACCAATAATTAGGAATAGGACCGATTCGTTACTGGAACTTGACTGAATGATTGGAGCAGGACTCTGGTTTTGCTCGCTCGGCTCGTGCGTTATATGTTATACCTACATGTTATGTAAAAACAAAGTTACGAAAAATTTATGTATATAATATTGATTATAATAAATAAAAATAAATCTAAACAAAAAAGATATGACTTTGAATAATAGTATGAACGATGGTTATGTTGAGAAAATATAGGAAAACAAATGTTTCGGAATTATAACATTAGTGACAAAGATTTTAGGAGTTGCGATTGTTAGGATAAAAAATGTTAGGAAGAAAATTTTCGGATTTCCAATTATCGGAGTTGAAATTTTAGGTGAACTTTGGCGCACCCGTTATTTTAACACAAATTTCTTGCAAAAAATATTAGATAAAGCTTATTTAACAATGTAATAAATTACGAGGAAGTCATTACAAATTTATTTCTGAAAAAGCTCGGTATTCATTCCGCATTTGTATGTTTAATAATAAAGTCTCGTGAATAATAAAACATGAGGTGAATTATGATTGTGTGTGTTATCTTTAAAATAAAATTTATTAATATTGGAATGTTTTACAAAATATTCAGCTATATTGTTTTGATAGCCGTGTTCATGTTCATATAATGGTTTTTACAAACATTAAGGAGTTAAAACAACGACTTTGAATTGTAAAACGTATGCATTATTATTATAAACTGACGTAAACCTTGGTGGTGTGGAATAAAATTTGCTTAACATATTTCCGATCGAAGTGAGTGTGAATATGTGCATATTAAATTTTAATTTAGATCGAAGTTTTTCATATTAGTTTGCTATACGCAAGACAATTTATTATGGGAATATGTATTCCCAATCCCGTACTTGTAGTTACATATACGTAATATTACAATCAGATGAGATGGGAGGATTCTCTCTATCGTGTTTCACTGTGGCCGAGTTGGATTTAAATTATCCCGAAGGTAAACTTTAATCGAGCCAGATAACTCGAGCTCTATATTTCGCTATCTACAACTGAAGCGTTTGCTTGATGAGGATCAATTTGGAAACTTTTGCCGATAAAACTCATTAGGTAATTACTTTTATTTACTGCTAATTAAGCACTTATAAAGTGATTTCATTTTATTTAATCTAATGATCTGTAGATATACAAATATTTTGATGGATTGTTAATTTCAATTCATTTGCCCTAGCGTTTGTTTTTTGAAAATAAACCACACCAAAACAATAAAAAAGAAAATGAGACTAGACAAATATACACACATCAAAAGTGTCTAGGGATCAAGCATTTTTATGCGGATTTCTTGAGATTGAGATGTGGCTTTGTAATAAATTTATGATTTTATAAATTTATATGGATCCTTTTTGGTGCATTTCATAATTTGAATCAGGAACTGTGAATCAAATTCGAGTAAAAGATGAAAATCAGCTGTCAATATTTTCCCTATAAAAACATACAACGCATTGAAGACATTATTAGTGCTACTGTTTCCCTACTACTGATTAAAACCAACGTTATTATGGAGCGGCGACGTCATTTAAGCAGGGAAGAAATGCTCAGAGCCGTGGGAATGATAGAAGCTGGTTCCCGGCAACGTACTGTGGCTTTAGCTCTGAATACAAGTCAGAGTGTTATCAGTCGACTTTGGACTCGTTACCGAAGCACTGGTACCGTGGCTGAGCGCCATGGAGGACGATATCGCTGCACCACACGGAGACAAGACCGATACATTCAAATCTTAACTCGAAGAGCTCCAACAATAACCGCCATGATGTTAGCCGTGCGGCTTCATCACTCTTCAGGGAACTTAATTAGCGACCAAACAGTCAGAAACCGCTTGCATGAAGTGAACCTTCATTCCCGAAGACCGCTACGGGTACCACCTATAGCAATGCACAATCGTAGGATTCGATATCAATGGGCTCTTGAACACAGAAATTGGGCAGAAGAACAATGGCGTTTCGTGTGCTTTTCTGATGAGTCTCGTTTTGGTATGAGACCGGATACAAGACGTATACGACACTGGAGAACCCCTGGACGCCAACAGCGATTAAAATCCTGCCAGGAAGTCCATCCTTATAGTGGTGGAACCATCATGGTATGGGCGGGTATTTGGATCGGCGGAAGAACTGAGTTGATTTGGATCAGAGGCAACCTCAACGCTCAAATTTATGCTGAGACGATTGTATCAGACGTCATCGTTCCTCTACAAGTGCAAATCGGTCCCTTATTTCAGTTAATGCATGATAATGCACGACCGCACACCGCAAGAGTTGTAAGACAGACTCTCGCCGCAGCTAACATCAATGTCCTGCCCTGGCCTGCTCAGTCGCCAGACTTGAACCCGATTGAGCATGCATGGGATATGCTACAGAGAAGAGCTCTGCCGAATATGGAGGGTATCCAGTCGCAAGAAGACCTTTTTTTGTTGTTGCAACGAACATGGGCGGCCATTCCACAGCGTGATTTGGATGAACTCATTTTGAGTATGCCAAACCGATGTTCTTGTGTTGTTAGTGTTCGCGGTAGAAACACGGATTATTAATTGTTTAAGTTACCCAATAAAATTTTAAAGAAAACTGTTATTTCAGTCTTTTTTTCGAACTTTAATGTTAGTGGTTCAAATGTCAAAAATCCCTTTATTAGGAAAATGGCAAATTTCTTTATTAATGCAAAGGTGACTTGGTTTATCGTTACTGTGACAAACGAAAACACTTTATTTGATGAATCCTTAAAGAAAATTTTAATTAATATCAATCAGGAGAAAAGTTATTGCAAAAATATATGTTGATCCCTAGACACTTTTGATGTGTGTATTAGGTACCTTGTTGGCATAGATTAAAGAAGCAGCCGAACGAAGTTAACGAGACGGTTATTTGACATAGTAGGTAAACAGAGTCGGTTCACGATCCACTACTCTCTTCGCTCTAGGCACTTATTTCTCATTTTTTATCCATCTTTGTATTTATACATTGTACCTTATTCATTATACAATTTATACAGTGTACCTTATTACCATAATTTGACATGAACAACGTTACCAAATTTTTTTAATTAATTCTCCTTTAGACATTTTATTTTACCAAACTTTAGTAATTTGTTTGTAGCTTGTACCGTAAATAATTTGTTAAGTATTTTCATTATTCATTATTTATTTTGTTATCCCGGGCGGTTTTATTTGTTACATTGTTTTCCCTACATACACTGTGGAAAATTTTAAGGAAATACACAATAAAAAGTAATCGTTATATTCATATACAACAATCTTTATAAATATGTATAGAAACTATTCCATCCAGTAGTTTTATGATAAAACTAATACCGAACGAGAAACTATGTAGGAACCTGCGTGTAGGAACCGGCTTACAACGGGGGAATATCTGCGATGACACGATTATTGACATCGTTCTACTGAATGACAAAAAGTCTTGTACAACATACTTACATACCAACAGATATCTAAGGGTATTTTGTATAGAATTTTGTACGTCTCGCAGACAAAATATCGGATATCTTTATTAAATAAACACAAATTTATTTTATGTTGGAAAGAAAATGAAAATCTTGAGGGTGAGACCTTACAAATGCCTATAGATACGAGTATATTAAATATCATTAAAGCATCGGTAAATAAAATAAATATATAAAATAATATATATATATAATCTTGGAATACAAGAATTAAAACTCGAAGATGTTTCTACAAAAGTATTAGGAATTATAATTATTCAGATGTGTTGGCGACGAGGGGACAGTTTGACTTTTTTATTTCAGTCCAAAAGATTTTAAAAATATATCGTTTTTTTTACTTTTATAGGTATGATGAGGTATAAAGTTTCGGTACAACAACTTTAGCGTAGAATAATTTGTTTTATTTTTAAATACTTATTTACGATGTACTAAATTAAACGCCTACAATCTTATTCAGAAGCAATGAAGCAGAAAAAGCAATTTCGTAATGCGTAAATAAAGGAGAGGATGTCCAAATTAACAATTCGAATAAGCGACACTTTATCACCCGCAATCACCGAAATTAAAATAGGTACTTCCTACGTGGGCAGTAATCATGACATTGGGGCGGTCAATAACTGTGCAAATATAACGTCGACACATCGAACACAAATGAATAATTCTAGTATCTTGATAATACGATTATTTACCCCGTGATAATTTGAGCAAATATGCTGTTAGCTTTCACAATTAATGGTGAATGTTTAATCGTGTCTGTTCGGAAGTTTTATTTTTTTAAACAAGCATTTTTTTCATTAGTTTTATCGTTTTAATAAGGATATAACAAGCTCTAGAATGGGCGTGAACTGTAGGGAAAAGCCTGGGTATTCATTTTTACTAGGTACTAATTCTAGATACGCTACGATTTCGGAAATAACCTAGTTTTAATTGCTTTAATCCTAGCTAATAATATAAAAGCGAATGTGTTTGTCAACGGTTTCACGATATTATTACTACAGTAATAATCGTGATCATTTGCAGCAAAGATAATGAAATACGTTTTATCCAGAAATATTTACGGGAGTAGAAATAGGAATTACGTTTATGAAATCACGGAACAAAGCTTTAATCATTACAAAATGAAGGTACGCACATGATAACAGATACACGTGATTATATTGGTTCTTAGTAATATATTATGTTCCTGTGTAAATAAATGTTTTGTGTTGAAAATAGGAAATGGCTTACTAATGTATTTTACATTATAGGAAATGTATTAAACACCAAATGTAAAACGTGTTCTATTATCTAAGTGATGAATTAATTAACAAAACAAAGGAAATGTGTTACCAAATTACTCAGAGTACATATTCCAATTGTGGTGTTATATTGGTATTGAGGAAATACAGTAGGTACACACTTTTAGCAGATTAAAGTCTTTGTACCTATGTACTTGTATGAACCACAAATGTTTGTCTCGGTCTGGGTGTGTGTGTGAATGTGTGTGTGCGTAGTTTCTGATACCCTAGAACTAGATACAAGCTTCGAGCTTAGTTAGGGGTCAGTTACTATAATGAAATGATGTATTGAATGGTTATGTTATGTATTACGTATTACATAGGTACCTATAACATGTCCAAAAATTCGACGATTGTTTTTTGTGTAAACGCTACGAGTGGTTCTGGGATTTTCATGGATTACGATGCCTACGTATTGCCGGTAAATAGAACGAAAATTGTGATAAATTGTGGTCATGTTCAAATGAACATGCCCTCAAACTAACAGGATCTAGATTTTACATAATTTATTTGGTTTGAATTTAAAAAAAAACTTAAAATTATCTCACAGTTATAACCAATATCGCTGTCAATAATTACGTAAATCTATAATTTTAGTATAATAGTAAGTTGTTGTAGAATTGTATTTTAAAGAAACAAGTTTTTACATTTCCTAGTTGAAATCTATCACTAGTTGCAACACAATGAGAACTAAGATATTTAATTACATCAATTAACTACGTCGATAGTCGAATGTCACAGAAAACAATAGCTCTATGTAATGCCAGCCGAGATAAAACATCATTATAGGGTTTTAAGATTGACAACATAAAGGTATAATTTTAATACATTTTCTACAAAAAAACCTAAGTGGGGTATAACTATAAAAATGTGTGTAATTAATATAAAAGGGGAAGGTTTAAATTAATAAACAAAACCCTAATTATGAAAACATTTTAATTAGGTAGGTAATTTTTTTTGTATAAACAAATAATTAAAAATGTACTATTAAAATAACAATATTTTGTTAAATATACATGAAAGTACACGCTACACATATTATTATGTTAAAACGCTATGATTAAAATTGTTATTAACCTATTTGTTACGACTAAGTATGGATGAACTATGGAGGAACGGTTGGACTGATTTTCACAGCTATTTCGCAGCTAATCATAGTAAAATATGCTTAGTGTTCGTCGACAATTTCATGGGTAAAACCGCAAATCATAACCGAAGGAAACTAACAAAAAAAATCAATCAAAATATTTTTTACTAGCTGTGCCCCGCGGTTTTACCCGCGTGAAACCTTATCCCGTGGGAATTTTGGGATAAAAAGTATAGTATAGTATCCTATGTGTTATTCCTAGGTATGGGGAACATCTGTACCAAATTTCATTAAAATCCATTCAGTAGTTTTTGCGTGAAAGAGGAACAAACATCCATACATCCATACATACAAACTTTCGCATTTATAATATTAGTAGGATAGTAAGATCATGATTGGAAAATTGCCGCTTAGCCATGATAAATTCCTGTTTCAAACGTTTTCTTTTATAATCCGAAGACTGTTTCGGATAGACAAATTGGAAAACTTTTCCGGCAAATAAGAAAATTCCTGAAATCCGTACAAGCTATTTTTTATGAGACTTTTGTATAAGTATAAAGGTGTGGAATTAACTAGCTAGTATAATTGAATACAATTTGCCATTTATCATTAAGCGAAAGTTAAAGGGCTATTAGATATTTACATAAAGTGTAGGCCAATTTATTATGTACCCGCTCTCTCGAAATCAATTCCGGCGCTCTTAGTAAATAATTAATTTATTAAATTTAAATTCAGTTTGACGATTTTGTGGTAAACAATTATAATGGAAACCTTAACTGTCACTTGGTTCGAAGAATTTATTGCTTAAATAAATGACAATACAAATTAGTTTAAATTAAAAATTACTTTGAGATCGCTATTGGCAACGTGTTCGTGGAAAACTAATTTTTCAATATTAATTATATGTACTTACTTATACAGAGTTGTTTAAGAATATTTTTATCAGATGAATATTCTGTACATTTTGTTCATTTTCTTGATTGCACTTATAAAAAAACTAGTTGATTGTACTTATATTTCGAGTTCTAAAACTAAAGCAGTATCTCAACGTCAATGCATGTGAAAACAAAGACATAAAGTAACTTTCCATACTTAAACAAAAAAAAATGAAGCTAATGAAACCTTCATAAATGTCTGATTACTACAGACTGGCAATGAAAATATAACAACAAACAAAACCACTGGCAGTACACTTCACAGAAGTACTTTAAGTTATCACGAAGATCGTATAAAATTTAAGGAATGTCTATGAACAATGAAGGCACTGAATGAAATACTTTAAGTTTTATTAGGTCTACAATAATATGTGGTTAAAGTACTGCGAACTTGCAGTTTTAGAGGTTTCATTTAATTTTATATTGTTGTCTCCTCCCTATTATATAGTTTTCGTAAAAGGAAACGAGCCATTTAATAGTGCATATAAAAGTGAATAGGTAAATAAAAATGTAACTAACCTGTAATCGCATTTCTTGATTGTATTACCTCTAATACCGCCACAAGGTTCGCTAATAATGACCCAATCTTGCGTATAGCTACGATTCTACGATCCTTAGCGATAAAGTCAGTTTTATTACAATAAGTATTTGTTATAATGCAAGCTTTTTGGGCATTGCTTTACCCGCATAAGAATAAAAATGATGGTAAAGTCAATACCGCTAAAGACTAAAAATAAAAATGATGGTAAAGTATTTTTTTCTTTTGTCATTTGAATAATAATATTAAGGAAATATATTGTTCTAAGAAACCGAAGTTTAATTAATTCTGTCCCGATAACAAAAGCAAATATGGGTCTACAAAGGAACTTAGAACGTTTACTATTTCGGACGCAAATTCCACTTTGTCAGTCAGTTTTCTTCTGACATCAAAAGGGTTAAAGGTTTTCGTTTCATGAAAGAGGGAGACCTTCGAACAAATACCAGATGTATGTTTACATATTCATTATATTTAATCTTTTGTTTGATTAGAAAATCTATTTTAGTCATATTTTGTGATGAAATGTTTATATGTTTAATCGCGTTATTAATTTCAGGGAACTAATTTGATTTAAAAAATATTTTTGCATAGCCTGCCTCAAAATAAATAAACTGATAACCAGTTTATTGAGGCGGGCTATATCGTGCTATGACCCAATTGACAGGTTAAATGTGCGTGAAATTGTAGGGCATAGATAGTTCTAATATTTATGCCAAATTATCTCTAATGTTTATGGCAGAATTAGTTGGTAACCTTATCTTCTATGTCAAAGATTGCAGGTTCGTTTCTCTATTAAGATAATTGTGGTCATAAACTGACTTTCTTTGTCTAGACTTTGTGCTTTCTATCTATTTAATTAGGGCAAATACCGGCCGCCATAATTGAAAATGGCTTGGACGATTACGATCTATTCTAAGTCTACATTGATTACATAACTAGTAGTGCTCCGCAGTATTACCCGCGTAGTTTCCGCTCCCGTAAGACTGCGGGGATAAAATTATACAAAAAACCTTCCTCTTGAATAATTCTGTCTACTAAAGAAAATCGATTAAAAAAATTAAGCGGGACGGACAGACAGCGACAGCGACTTTTATACTATGCAGTAAAGGTAGTTTTATCAAAGTACCTAGATCTCTGTTAAATTAATACTTACTGTAAAATATGTAAGTACTTACTTAAAGAATTTTCTTTAAGTAATTTCGTGTCCGATTCAGTATTTTTCAATAAGATAAGAAAATGCTAATAACGGTAACTTCACAATAACTATTGGAGAAACGTTTACCGTTTAAACAAGCTTAGATGAGATTACGAACCTTAATTTGTTAAACTCTGAAAGTAGAAAGTAAATAATCAATATATTTTTTATATCAAATTACAAAAACCAATACCTGTCTGAACTAATTATTCGAATATAATATTAATTTAACATAATGAAATACTTTTATTGCTTGAAATGTATGACTTCCTTCAAATTTATGTCTCGTAACAAGCTGATTTTAAGATAAAATATCTTTGAAAAATATAAATGTTATGCAATCCACTGAAGTACTGTCAATTCAAAATGTAGATTAACATAATCAGACAGATCTTCTTTAGGATTTTTATAAAAGCTAAACATATTATTCGACTAGATATATTTCTGTCACTTGATTCTTATTCAATCTTTTTATTAAATAAGTACAATTAGAAAACATAATTTACTTTATATTTTAATGTAATATTTTTTTTGTATTGACTTTATATTAATTACTTTTATCTATTATTTAAAATACTTAAGTATGTATTATAAATATCAGTGCCTTTAGTAGAGTTAGTTATAAAGCCGCGCCAATAATCGAATTGTAAATAAAATAAAAAACCAATCTATGATGCTTTTGAAATTCATTTGATGAAAGTTTTGTTTCATAGTTCATATAAGAGTATTCTCCAAAAAGATTATTCGCCACTTGAGAACTGTTATGAAAAAAAATAACTGACAATATAAAAAGAAAGTGTTGAGAGGAGGAAGTAACATTGCTTTTTATGCCAAGGACGTATTAATTTAAACAAAGTTCCGAATTAAGAATGTTTTTCCCGGTAGAGTGAAACCAAACAGCCATAGCTAGGGGCCATTAGATCCAATAACTACGTTACAGTGGGTCCAAGTACCATCACCGATCCATTAAACTGACATACGGGTTAGTTTCTACCACTATTACTTTAATAGGGGTTCTTAGTTTAACTGCTAACTCCACGATGAACTCCTAGTTATAACTTACTGTTGATTTTATTGAATTATCGGAATATTATTTCTCTACCAGACTCCTCTTAACCTCGACGTTTCAGTCAATACAATTATGATACTAACTTATTACAAAGTTGGAATCGAATCACAACATTTTGATTTCTTTTAAAATGTGAATAGACAAAGAAAAAGTTTTAGCTTTGTTCATTAAATATAATTAAGAATACTCGGAGAAGTCGGCGGCGTATTTCGGTACTCTTAACTAACTTTAACTTTTATTTTTGTTCATTTTTCTTAACTTCTAGTTTGATGATGGATTCATCAGTTAGAGATATTTTAATCGTATTTCCTTAGTTTTGAGGGTATCTTACACGTCACATGAGGATTGTGGGATTGATTTGAAGCTACGTAGTTACCTAAATTTGCGTAATTTAACAAATTAATGTTTATCTCAGTTTGGTTAGGTGTAATTTCTGATACCCTAGATATAGGTAATCTAACGTAATCTAGAGTATCACGTTAGGTATGTGAAACTGATATATTAAATTAGTTAGTGAAAACATATTGAAATGTACCGATATCAACTATCATGAATAATGAATATGTTATTACATCGATGCCACAAGGCCTTATCGAGACAAAAAATACGATACACATTAAAATAAAATTAAGAACACTTCTTATCTTCCAAATATACATAAAAATGTTATAATTGGAGGATGGAGACTTTATAACTTAGAAGTATGTACAATTCTGCAAATATATCTCACACGGGAATGATATAGAATAAGTTTAATTATATTGTTGAAGTGTCTAACTAAATAAATAAATAAATAACTAAGTTCAACAATAAATAAAAATTATATATTAATTAAAAATAGTAAAGTATAAATATAAATTATTATTACTAATATACTAGTTTAAATTATATTACTTTCCTCAAGCCCTGCTATTTGAAACCCAAATCATGTAGGTGCAACCAGACCGTCATATTTAGAACACCGCCATATAAGATTTCAAATATCATTACCTACTTAGCTAACCATGCATTGGCATGTTTCCAAAACTTCAGCTCTAATAAAATATAATGCTACATAGTACAGGGTGAATTACATAAAAGTTTTTATTAAAATGTGCATAGTTCATATTAGAGGTACGTCATCAGTTAAGATCCATAACGTGAACAATTGTCCTGTCACAAGCACCAGCGAAAAATATGTTTGAAAATCATGGACTTCTATAATAGAATCGTCTTTAAAAAAAAGAGAGTACTTATATAAAGGAAACCAATTACACACCCCTTTATGAACAGTAATTACATACTTATTAATAATTATACAACACCTAAACGATTACGAATTCCTTATTGAAATTACACTTCCCCAATATCAATAGAACACAAATAACTATTGTGATAATTAAACTTTGTAATTACGTACTTAAACGTAACATTAAACCAAAGTAATTTCCATGAAACTATAAACTCTAATAAAGAGCAAATATTTGCAAAGTATAAACTATATGGAGTATAACGACCCAAGTGGGCGTACGTACGTACATTACCTTTTTGATCAACGACCTCATCCAAGGTGGACTTATAGCTTTTATTAACTTATTTTACGCCTAGTTTAAATGATCCTCTTGAGATTTTAGTTTTCCAATTTACTCTCAAACATAAATTTTAAACTAAGGAAGTCATTAGGCAAATGTGACGTATTTTATACGCGAGTAGTCTTTTTTTTTTCATAAATTATATTCCAAAGTCAGACTCGGTTAATAGCAGTCGACCTTGATCGTCGAAATTTTGTTATTTACTAACAAGACGGAGTTCATTCCTAAGAGAAACAAATATAATACAAATACGATTCGAATGAATTACTCACGCTTGGGATTTTGTGACATGTACACGTCAATAATTACTATGGAATCGTTATGTAACGTAATATTTTGTTATCTGATCATATTATAACGTAACTGAATGTGTGTGTTTAAAATTTATCGAATAAAATAAATCGAACATGAGTGTGGATTGCAATTAATAGTTCATAAATGAAATGTTTTATTCTTTTGTTTTAGGAAATGAATATCGGGTGTGTGATATCGTTGCTGGATTTGGTTGGAGCTGGTTGAGGTGTCAGTTACACCAGTGCCGATGACATACCCGAGTGCGGTGTCTGAAGTGAGCGAGGATGGCGAACGCAACGGATGCGTTCTGCGTCCCCGGCGCCACAAACTTCAACAAAGCGTACAGCCGCCTGCACGGGTACATAGCATTGGTGATCTGCATCGTCGGCTCCGCCACCAACTCCATCAACATCGCCGTGCTCAGTCGTCGAGAGATGACCAGCTCCACCAACTCTATCCTCACCGGTCTCGCAGTCGCCGATCTACTAGTCATGCTCGAATACATACCTTACGCGCTCCACATGAACATCAAAATTGGGCCGCAGGTCAATAAAAACACGTACGCCTGGGCCGTGTTTGTTTACTTCCATTCAATATTCAGTCAGACCTTCCACACGATATCAATTTGGCTAGCAGTCACGCTAGCCGTCTGGCGGTACGTTGCTATAGCTTATCCCCAAAGAAACAGAACATGGTGCAGTAAAAAGAACACTACTCTTGCTATTGTGAGTGCGTATGTGATTTGTCCATTTTTGTGTCTTCCTATTTATTTTGCTATGAATATTGTGCCAAGTGAAGTGACTTCTTTCAACAATTCAGAGTTCGCGGAGGACTTATCCTTGCCCCACAATCGGACCGTCTATGTTTTAGAAATGTCCAAAAACAAGGAATTAGTGACAGCAATAATGTGGATTTACAGTGTTATATTGAAGCTAGTTCCGAGTATAGCTCTGTCGATATTGAGTACGTGCTTGATATCAAAATTAACCACAACTGAGAGACGGCGGCAAAAACTTCTCAAGCGCTCTACAGTCGGTCCAAACGAGGTAAGACCGGATTATCTTACTCTCTGATTTTCCTTTTGTCATCATTTACCTACCGATAATAATGTTATTTGAATTTCAATAGACTTAAATTTGAGGTATACAGTTTCTGTAGAATAGTTCTAAGGTAATTTATTTACGTATATAATGTTTCTTAATAATTAGTTTTTAAGAAAAATAATTTGTTAATTTATGCTAAATTATCTTGTGTGTTAATATTTACGCGTACATTCACATTAATATTATGACTTTGGCTCAAGTCGTATTAAGATGTCGCGCGGAAGTTAGGTCATATATAAACATAATATATAGTCTGCATTGCGGCTGAATGAACTTTGTTGATTAGATTCATGTCCCGAAATATTAGACCAGGATTATTTGTACCCGTCAAGCATCTCGACCTTACCCAAAACATATCCGTTATGAGTCTTAATCTTAATAGTCAAATCTAAAGTTAGACTATTTTGATTTATTCATTTCTGTACTATCAAGGATTATGGCATTTGTGTCATTTAATACTTATTGTATATATTGCAACAAGATTTTGCCTTTTTAACGTTATCTAAATATTTCTAAAAAGCGTCTCGTCTAATAATACTATGACTTTCCAAACAAACAAAGAAGCTTGGTGACTCATGTTACTATGTTTAAAGTGTTAGTAGAATAAGATTTCATTGATTATGTATCAAATAGTTATTTCCTTCAATACCACCTGGGTGAAGGTGTTACAATAGCGATTGTACTCGATCACGAACCGCCCTTTAATGAATATCAATTAACAAGGCCTACCCAGTTTTATGATTATTTAAACTTAAATTCAAATTTTAAATGTATTACAAAGTCATTTAAAAGTTTGAAACAATTTTAGCGCCTAACATAGTATCGATAAAATGTTATGAACATTTTCCAGTCAAGTCTACAAACATTAATCAATATCTATTATGATTTTGAAAGGGAACTCATTATTTCTCGTTCAGACTTGATTTAATTCAATATTCGTGCAACGCTTTTTTTGCTTAAATGGGTTTTGAAGGGCTCGGGAACAGTCTCAGTTGCAATAAGCAATAACATGTCAGGTAATTTATTTTTAAGTAATAAATACCTACTACTATTTTTAACTCTGGGAAATTGATTTGCATACCCCCGGAGTCTGGTGATTTCGTGAAACTTCGGGGCCAGAAGGGTTTCAAACCCTATTCAAAAACTGCGGTTTTATGCCTCAAATGTCTGTCACCACAAACGTTAGTTAACTCTAAAAGTTGTAGTACCTCCTAAAGTAGTTAGTAGAAAAAACGAAGTGTATGCCCATAAGAAGTTACTGTTGTTGATTAAGCCATTAAACGTCTAAAAACTTTATAAGAATTTATTAGCAAGAATTAAGTCACTTAATATCTAAGACTATCAGGAGAAGATGTTTTTAATATTAATATAAGTAAGTAAAAAATTGCATTTCGTTTTCAATACAATTTCACATCTAACTTCTTTTCTCAAAGAGAATAAATTACATTAACTTAAGCTATTTTTATAACAAGCCGAGAAATTTACCTGTTTTATTATTCCTGTGATCCGATGCTAAGAGAAAAATGAAATCAATAAACCGAGTTTGTTATGCACAGTCCGCGCCACGGATTAGTTTTACATTAATAATTAGGTTGCGACTGAAACGTGTTTTATATTATAATATCAGAATAAGAAACCCTCATTTAGTATTCAACGGGGTGTTGCGCTAAAAAGTAATTCGGGTTTCTTTTAAAAATCTCAAGTTTATATTCTTATTACGTTACTAAAACTTTTTTGAAAGATTTAATAGTAGATATACTTAGTTGTAGACCAACACCTGTTAGTATATGTTTGATTAACAGAATATTTCATTGACGCCTGCCACCATAATTGCTCAAGGGATTCAATTAAATTATACCCGTTAATTACTTATGGGTAGGTACCGTTGAAGGCCTTAATTCGCCACAACCACGTCATACAATATATTAACTCTTCACCTCTTTCATATTATATGAGTAATTTTATATGTAGTATCGGAAACATCGAATACAACCTGATAAGTATTCTGTCATAACCAAACAATTTGTTATTTTAATTAATTTTAGGAAAAGAAAAACAAAGTTACTGTCCAATACCTCTTTAAAACGGAAGAGAAACTCGTCCTTAAAACAAATAAAGTTTGAAATACCATCCCGTGGTTTTAACTTTTTGCAAAGCTTAAGGATTGATTTTATCTGAGTTCTTGACAACCAAAGTTGGGAAGAGACGGAAATTAAATTCACTTGCTATTTATTGAAACACCATTTTAATATTCATCCTTTCGAGAGCGGAGGGTGCAAAGTGTAAGGTCAAAATGATAAATGATTGCCCAATTTATCAGGACATGATAGGCAGTGCTTGTTGGTGTCATTGTACTGAACCAATTCGTTTATTGAAGGGACATAAAAGAACTATTGTTGTGAACAAATAGAAGAATTCAATTGAAATATTTTAGCAGTCGGTACCGATTACAATTGATGGTAATTCTCACTTTGTACGGATGGGTACGGAATGAACGGGAGCCAAATAACGAAAATACTGAGACAACTTTTATTAAACGTAATGACAACATTTTTGTTCTCCGCCTTATACGTCTAAGAATTATTTAGAAAGAATAATACAAAGTTAAAATGTTTAAGGATTCAAAAGAATTTATATTTATGTGAGTACCTATTTGTTTTTTCCTAGTCTGAGAAGCAATGCCTGGCTGAGGACGCATGCGCTCGTCGCTCCAGTCGCACCGACAGGACTACCAGGATGCTCTTAGCTGTTCTGGGGCTGTTCCTGTCTACTGAAGTTCCCCAGGGACTCCTGGGACTCGCCAGCGCACTCGCACCTACCTTCTTTGAAAGTTGTTACACTATGTTTGGTAAGTTTTAATATATACACTAATCATAATGTCCCCATCGAGGGGCAGAGTCCAAGGGCCTACCCTGAATTGGCTGATCAGGCCTTAGTCAACCACGCTTGCCAAGTGCAAGTTGGTTGAATTTCCACACAACCTTAGAATTTCTAAAATAAACTATCGACATCAAACATAATCTTATCATTAACTATTTTTGCTCGCCTGAAAACATTTTAGTTTTTGATTTAATATAAAAATATTATTTCAATATCATAACCATCTAACTGTTATTTTTGTATTAGTATGAGTAATATGCAAAGTTACATAGTAAATGATAATTAAAATATATTTACATAAATTGTATTCAGTTGACTGAATATTTCATATTATGACATCAGCCTTTGTGGAGGCGTAGTAGATAAAATAAATCCAATGAATTCACAAAAATAGGTATTTTTTAAAATGGAATCATCAGAATAATTTATTGCCGTGTGAATAAACAAAGTTGTAGTCTCGAAATGAACTCATGTTGAACAAATACTAATGAAAGGTTCTTATATTAGAAATCAATCTGATCGATACATCTTCAGACGTTCTCAGAAAATGAGTTAGAGTACTATTGAAGAAAAAAATATTACATACGGAGGATACATATTTAGGTATTCTATCGAGTAATATCTATCAATTACTTTGCCTCTAAAGATTAAAATATAAAACTACGGTGCAGAATCTAAAAGTTTGCCACGAATTCGCTTCATTCCGAATCGTAGTTCTAAGTTTCGGGACCAGCCCAGAAAGACATCGTCATAAATAGCTGTTTGTAATATAATCAAAGGACGACTCGGTGTCATTCAGCACCGCACATTGAGCAAATGTGAATAAGGTTTGTGTAAATGCTCATAAAATACGCTAGTCTACGATCTTATTAGGAATCCTTCTGAACCTCAATAAAATGGAACGGCCAATAAAAATCTACAAATGGTGATTCAAACTGTTTGAGCAAGATTATGAAGACCTAAACACAGATAATGTAGGTTAATGCTTCTTTTGTTGAAATAGAGATTTCTTTATTATTTAAGAAGAATATTTGTCATTGGATTATATTATCTTTAAATGATAGTATTGTATTACTTATGTCGAGAAATCTGACTATTCTGAAAGTAAAATCCAACTAAATAAAAATGAAAGCATTTTAGATTTATTCTTTGTACGTTAATAGCTCTATTTGACAGTATTTTATCTGTTTTATTTTCATATCCAAACAACTCGACGAGCAGTTAGTAAACTATAAAGTTGAAAAAAAAGGATCATATATTTGACACGCTGTTCGCAATACCGAACAAGTGCGACCTTAGTTATACATAACCTTTTCATTTTGAGGAGTTTTTCACAACACAAACTGTTCGCTTGTTATTCCCGTCACGTCGCGTTACTGATATTTGTTATAGTGTTATTGCTCGTATAGTCGGGCCTTCTTTTTTGATCTCTCTGTCAGAATTACCTATAGAATATGTTATCAAACACCCATTGATCATATTTGTCAATCCTCGGGTGGCCAGGTGGTAATCATGCCATATTGGGTTTGATCTTCAAGTATCAATCATAATATTTGTGCCACGGTATTATTTTGGTTTGATTTTGACGCTCTAACTTTACGAGAAGTGTGCACGAATGTGAACTGTTTATTGATTTACTAATATTGCTGCGTAATAAAATTACGAGTATATCATTAAAAATACTTTTACAAATTAATAACAAAATCGCATTATGATAAGTGGGCGGCGCCCGGTATCGGTTTTGAACATCGTCACAAGCCATGTGGGTGTGTTGTGTACTTGTAGCCTACGCCTGTTGCCAAATATGATGGAACGTGACTCCCACTTATATTAACATAATTATTTTCTTAGAATATCTTTTAATAGAAATACTGTCAAAATCAATCTGTCAAAGTCATGAATAGTATAAATAGTAACACTTACTACAATATTAACAGTAACACTTACTGCAGTATATTTTAATTTCTTGACCATGCTTCGGAGGGCATGTTAAGCCATCAGTCAGCTATCCAACTAACATCAACGTCAATCGTAATGGGTAATTAGAGCACCCCAAAATGTTACATTTAGATTAATCAGTTATGACGTATAACTACGCAGTAATGTTATGGGGATCTAATGGCAGTCGCTTCACGTACAATTCAGATACAAGTATTATTCCAAATCTAGTTACAACTAAAATCAACTTAAAGTTATGTAGCTCAAAATTGAAATTTAACTAACAATTAAACTATTGTTATTATAAACTAACTAAGCATCACGTACGTTTACTTTAAGTTTGAATCTGAAAGTCGTTAAAAGGTACTTAGCACGTAAATCAAATTACCAGAGCTACCGTACCTATCGACCTAGGGTTATTAATAATAGTTGTAGAACGGCTTTATAATTGAATACTGGTATTAATTGCCTGACTAAAAGGAAATTGGCCTACAGCCCTTACACTTAATCAAGATTGCAAAGAGACGGGAAGTAAGGAAATTAAAATGAATCGCAACAATGCCTCTAAGTATAGTCTAGATGTCGCAATGAAAATATTCTTTGTTAGGTAATTTTGAAACATGTATTTTTTACACTTTTGAATGTTCTAATTTTAATTTCTAACGAAGACACGAGGATTAATTTTCAGCGTTGGGTATAAAAAAAAAGTTTAAATATTTAAAAAAATAAATAAAATATAAGTACTTTACTTGATAAAAAGTAACACTTTACTTTAAAATAACAATAAACCACGCATCTGTTACTTTAAATTTTATCAAAATTGTAATTTAACCGTCACCTTGTGCGATCAAATTGAATTTTAAAACAAAGTTAGACACATTTACATACAAATTCATACAGAGGTTATGTCATTACGGGTTCGAGGGAACGCGATCGTTAGCGGCGAATGTGTAATTGGAATAACCGTTTACATGATCAATGATCATTATGATTTAGATGTTAGCCTCTCATCGGAAATCATTGATATTTCATGGTTGCATAAATGTATTTAATGTGGGCGTCGATGGCATATTGATTTACATTCGTAAGGTGCCCCAGGAGGAGATAAAGCCATATGAACTGATGAAAATAACGTAAATGTACTAAATTATTAAGTTATGTATTTTTAAACGCTCTCATGTATTGAGTCTTATATCTGATTGTCTAAACAAAGTTTCCGAGTAAAATTGCTAAGTCTAACAACTTAAGTATGCTATTTTTCAAACTCAGGTTAAGCTCACCAAAATACATTAAGACTAATAGACTAGCGCGTTTATTTATATTATTAACTAGCTGTGCCCCGCGGTTTCACCCGCGTTGTTCCCGTTCCCGTGGAGATTTCGGGATAAAAATGTTCTTTCCCGGACCATAAGCTACCCCTGTACCAAATTTCAAGTCAATCGGTTCAGTAGTTTAGCCGTGAAAAGGTAACAGACAGACAGACAGCGTTACTTTCGCATTTATAATATTAGTAAGGATATTAGTTAGGATTAAGATGATAAAAAAAACCTTTGCTCTACAGGTCTTTTTATACATTTTTTGTATTCATACATTTTTAATGTAAGCCTAAACTTCATCATTTCTTATACAAATTTTCGTCTCTAATGGCTGTTTTACTTTCCTCGGCTTTCTAATATAATTGAACAATAACTGGATAAGAAAATTTGATAAAAACATCCGACGCTTTTATTGTATTCACCTAACTACATACAAAATAAATAAATAACTTTATACTTAGTAACAATATTTTTGTACATTTGGTTTACAAATAATTGAAAACGAATGAACGATCAAAGTAAGTTTCAGTATCAAAATTCTCTGGAAACTTGAGCTCAACAATACTCCTAATATATGTACATGAATTTTAGATTGTTGACGTCATGTCTAGTGGACCCGATATATGTATACTAATACTATTATGTATATTTTATGTATGTTCGTTGCCGGTTGCCGCTATAACCCATAATAATTGCATTACTACAAGTTTATCCTTTAAGTTAAGAGAAAATGGTTCCAAATTTTGTAAATTATTAAAAATATATTTTAATGACGTTCAAGCCTTTAAATTGAAAATATTTATGTACATTGTACAGGTTACTGTCAACGTGTATGATAATCCGACAAATGTCATTCGAACTGAAGTGTCGAAATTTAAATATCGAAGCCACGGATTGGAGTATAATTGAATTTCGAACATCGAATGACATGCTTGGTTATGTCTGTCACTCATGCATAGTACGGAAATATGTAGAGACACACATTTCGACAAGCCTTCACTACGTTTCCGCGTTATGTTTGTATATTCAAAACCACAAAAGAAATTGCTAATGGTTTTGTTTCTGTCTTTTTAATACTAGCAACACACCCCGGCTATGCATCGATGCAATTTTCTGTTGGATCTTGGACTTTACATGTATGCCCAATGGAGTATAATATATGGCAGAACAAACAGACACACTTTCGCTGTTTTAATATTAATGAGATTTTATATTAATCGGCAATAATAAATCATTTTATCTGTTTCCTAGGTGACCTAATGGATGTACTGGCGTTGTTCACATCATCAGTCAACTTCGTGCTGTATTGCAGCATGAGCCGTCAGTTCCGATGCACCTTCGCTCGTCTCGCGCGTCGAATGGTGTACGCTGCCGAAGAACCCGCCAAAAACGGCACCAAACTAGAACCTACTACACAGGTGACTATTTAATTTGAAATTTTCAACACCCCTTAGGTCCAGCGGCATGTGTCAAATGTGACTAGCTGGGGTCGTAGACGAGCGATTTATGTTTGCTATTTTCAATACAAGTAATGGCCTAGGATTGAAATCAACTGCACGTATAAGGCAATCGTGGTTTTCTATTCCTGATTACTGTGCTAAAGCATCGCCATCATTAGTAAAAACGTTTTATTCTGCTTTTCACACAAATGTTCATTAACTACATTTAATTATTTTAATTTACTCTAATAATTATGGAACACACAAATTGCCTTAATTGTTTCGTTAAAAGCACTTTTAAAAATTTGATACTAGAATTTCGTCCAAACTTGAATATTTGGTACAAAATTGTGTGCACACAAAAAGCTTTTCATAGCGTTTTGAGGTCGTTAAAAGAACCTCGTTAGTGTACTTCAACCATAAAATGAAAAAAACTAAAATGTTTATGGGTTTTGAGACAAGTTTTACTCGTAATTTTTAACCAACTTCCAAAAAAACAGGAGGAGGTTCTCTATTCGACGTGTATTTTTTTTTTTTTTGTGTGTGTTTGTTACGCGATTTCTTTGTAATCATGAATGGAGCATTTTAAAATTCTTGTTTCATTAGAAAGCGGATATTCGCGAAGTGGTCCCATATCAAGGAAATCAGGATCTGATGATGGGATCCAGGAAAAATCGAGGAAAAACCCGCAACAATGTAGGCTGGGGTGTCGATTGACATTATTAAAAGTAAAACTACCTGTGACCCGTGGTTTTGCTCGCGATATTCTTGATACCATAAGAATTTCTGGATGAAAATTTTTTGGCTGTATTCTTTCGTATTTAAATCAAATGCTGTTCACAATTCATGGGTATTAGATATAAAAATGTCCTGTTTTTTAATTCGTTAACACACACTGAAATAAACCCGAACCTACAACATTTTTAAAAAATGTTTTTTTATACTATTATAGGCACCTATTACCCATATATCTTCAGAGCGTTTTCATAAAACTTTAGTAAAAAAATATATTATTTAGATATTACAAACAAACACTGCACCAGATTAGTTTGTATAGATATTTTAATTAATAAATAGACAGTATAAACGTCAGCCTCTATTTTCGTTTTTATTTTGACTTTGGTTAATTTTCTAAAAAGTTCTTATGCCTTTGTGGTTATAAAGAAGTTTTGTAATAAAATGATGGTTTAATTGGGATGATGAAGTTAAAAAGAAGTAATAAAATGCTAGGGTTGTGTTAGATTATGAATCATAGGTAACATAAGCTCATGGGACAGGATTCTAGCGGTACCCGTTGAGGTTGAACTGCTCGACACTTATAGAGCAGCGAAAAAATCCCTGCAAGAGGCTATTGCCCTCGCAACTCTCGCGGCAATCGTGGGAAACGACCTCTCCTTGCCAAATGTAGTCTCTGCTATGGTGAGCGAGGAGAGGTCTTGGATTGGAGTGTCCACCTTTTGTGAGGTTGTACTTTCGCAAAAAGAAGAAGCTGCGGAGAGAGAGTGCGAAGCCCTCTCCACTAATACTATCCGTAGCAGAAGGTTGGGCAGACGGAAGCGGGACTACCACTTTGTCCTGCAACCGCCATACGCCCGACCTGCGGCAGTGATCCCCGGGAGGAGATCCACTGCTGCCATATAGGCCTCGAGGTGGCGCGAGGTACTTTCGGAAGGGGGTAACTCAACATCTTTCGCCTAGAGCTACATTCTAGCTCGGAGGAGAAACCCTTAAGACCCGAAACTCGATAATTGACGGTTTTTGTACTTTTTGATCTAGTCATATTATATGAAAAGCGTATTTTATAAACATGCTTTTAGGTAATAATTAAAGGAAATATTGTCATCTAAAAAATACTCAGAGAAAAACAATATTATACAGAAAACTTATAAAATATATCAAGAAAACTGAACATATGTTTTCTGAATTTCACTTTTACCATTAACTTCCATGCCTTCGGATTCTAGTAATTCGACCAATTTAGCACTAAAAATTAAACAAACTTAAAGTCCAGATCCTTATTAAGGAAATACTCATAGGAAAATTTAATTGTTATTATAATTATTATTGAAATCGAAAAAAATATAAAGTTAGAATTTGTAAAAATCACACTCAAGAAAATCGTAATTTACGTTGATAAATGATGCTCAAAACGTTATTAAAATTACCTCAAATAATAAAAGAATATTTTCTACAACAATTATACTAAAAAAAAATCTCTAAAACAAATTGTCTTTTTTTCTACAAATATTTTAAAATCATCATAAAACTACTATAAAATCGGACGCACGAAACAATTCAAATCAGTCTGCCGCGAGGCTTTTTAGAGAGAGGACGTATCGCTCCTACCGAGCGTTTGACCTTTGCGGCGCGTACGAATATTATGCGATAACTCATCAACATGTTTTGATACTCGATAATAATTTTTGTTTTATAATTTGAATTATTTATTAAAAAAAAATATTAACATTTATGATAACAAATAATGTTTTAGAAATAATGAGCAATAAAACAACATTATTTTAAACCGACTTCCAAAAAGGAGGAGGTAATTCGGCCGGTATGTTTTTTTTTATGAATATGTTCAACGATATCTCCGTCAATTCTGTACCGATTACTAAAATTCTTTTTTTATTCAAAAGAATGGACTTGCCGTTTGGTCCCATGTCAAGGAAACCAGGATCTAATGATGGCATTCTAGAGAAATTGAGAGGATCTTTAGAAAATCGTAGGGTGATTAGTGCATTTGTTAAGTTTTTCGTTAATTATCTTAAAGCATTATAATTAAATGAAGGTTTGGAGTCGATCTGATGATGGACCTGGAAGATAGTCGAGGGAACTCTTCAACGACTAACAGCAGTTACCTCGTGTTTGGGCTTGATTAATTTGTATCGATGAGACCTTTACAACCAGATAGGTTGTGACACTCAAAAGTAATAAAAAAAAAGACTTTAAAAGCTGAAAAGTATAAAATAACAAATATTTAATTTAATACACCTTTTATGCGATGCTAATTTATACTTTTGTGTGTATGTTACCTATTGATAAGTGTGAAGTCGGTGCCAAGCCTCAAAGAAATAAAACTATTAGAAAAATAAACTACAAAATTATAATTCGAGATGACCATTAACGAACGTTTGCCCGCTTGGATTGGTCGCATTTTTATTTTATTTATGTGCTACATCGCATAAGAGGTATTACATTACATATTTGTTATTTTATACTTTTTAGTTTTTGAAGTCGGTTTTTTTTAACAAAAAAGGAAACGAAATAATTTAGAAAGTCCTGCTTTTAGCGCTAAAAGGTTGTCCCGATAATATATGTTGTACATATACAGACGAGGCATTTTTCAAGTAGGCGTGGATGACGATATTCAAAACTATAAGGAAAGGAATATCGAAAATTGCTAGCGATTTTAATAAAAACTAAAACTGCAATTAGTATATGAAAAATCAATACCCCATTATGGCAAAAAATATATTATTCACAAGTAAGTTATAGATTTTTTTTACTCGTATGTTGCTTTGTTTTTAAAAAGTTTCGTTACTTACTAAAAAAAAATCATGTCTTATTTTAAAAACAAAAAACTAAGTATTTGTTTTATTCATTATTCCTTGTTGTGAATAATGGAATATCGAATCGAAAGGTATTACGTAAATTATATCTAATCATATACTACCTTCTACGAATCGTAAAAAAAAATATACTCGTATTTATACTTTTGTCAATAACTTTAACACAATTTATAATTTCCAATGGATCAAAACCGTTCGGCCGGAGTATTCAGAGCGAGCGCGCCGTCACCACATAGACAGTGTGCATGCGGACACGCGTGCGCGTCTGTGTGAGTGAAATTTGAGTTGTCGCGCGGTAGATCACGGCTCTTAACAGGGTAGAGGCGCTGTCCGGGATCGTAGTAGGGTGCAGCCGCGTTTCTTCCGGTTTCGGCCATAAGCGCAGAGGTGGCACACCAAGGGGTTTTAGTCGGTAAGCGCGTCGCCGTTCTATCTTTGCGGCGCGGAGTCCGACATACACCGTCATTCCCCTGGACAGAGGAAAGACGTAAAGTCTTCCTCCCACAAAAAAAGGATTCAAGTGATCCACAAGTCAAAAGCTCTTCTGGAGGAAAATTTAGGCATCTTTCGTAGAAGCAGACTTGCTTCCCACTAAAAAATTTTAAATAAAGTTAATTTAAAAAAAAAAGAAACCGACTTCAGCACTAAAAAGTAAGTAAACAATTTAAAATAAACGATATTATTAATACATATTTACAATTTATAATTAGTTACTTTTGGAGTCGGTGACAGCCAAAGCCTTCATTTATATTATAGGCGCGTCTCGTGCTATCTTATAATATAAGGAAAAAAAAACTATCCTGGGCTGGCACTGACTCCAAAAGTTACTAATTATAAATAGTAAATATGTATTAATAATATCGTTTATTTTAAATTATTTACTTACTTTTTAGTGCTGAAGTCGGTTTCTTTTTTTTTTAAATTAACTTTATTTCAATTCTGAATAGAAGAAATTGAATTTATCAATTTGAATTCAGAGTTGGGTAGAATTCAAAAGTTAAGTTCTCAGAAACAACCATTTATAATGTCCGTGTAATTAGCCACTCTAGTTTTTATACACAAAAAGCAAAAACTGCGAAGTAAAACCTATCATTAGTTTATATACAAAAACATTTAATATGTTTTTCAACACAATTGCTCATAAAGGGGCTCTTATTTGTGCAAAAACAGTTGAATAATGACACGCTTGATTCACTAGTGAGTTATAGATTTTTTTTTTAAATTGTTTAGTTTTAAAAAAGTTTCGATACCAAAAAAAATCGTGTCCATACATTTTAAAAACAAACTTCAACTATGTTGCCTTACTTTTGGTAGGTCTATGGTCGATTCCATTCATTCATTCATTCGATTTTTTTTTAATAAGTATTTTCTTTTAGTCTTTGGCAGATCACCATTGTTGTGTTGGATGCGCGCGAATAGAAAAACTGTTTATTTATTAGCGAAAAATTATAATTTCTTCGCAAATGTGTTGAAAAACGTTGTATGGTACACGCGTGTATTGATGATTACTATCCTCGGCTATCTTCAGACCCTCGCCTGACGGCTCGGGCCTCAATAGCGCCTCGGAAGTAATCACCAACTTACCTCGCTTGTACCATAAATAACTATAATTAAATATGTTATTTTCAAATATTTTAGTACGTAGTTTTTGTCTGCATTTTGATGTTAGGTTTATAAAAATAATGGATTTTGAATGCAGATAGGTAGGTATATTATTTTCAGATTATTTTTTAAACTTAAAGTCGTCTCTGCTATGTTGTAATGCAAAAAGCTTCAAATCTCGTATGTAGATTGCAATTAAAATAAATCTGCAAGGAAAAGCAGGTGTAGGTTGATCAAATTGTTTAAAAGTGATCCCAGCAATAAAACGCACGAACAACGATTTAATTAGAACGAGTCCCACACACGCTCAGGGACATTTGCCTTCATAAAAGTCACTGACAAAGTCATTAGATGTTTTTTTGGTCACCAAAATGCCGCTTCATGTTATTCTTTTTTCTTTTTGATCGGCCAGTGTTTGTTTTATTATAATCTACTTGAAATACTCTTTGTTCATTCGTCTGTATTTATAAATGATAATTTAATTTTACTTTATATTTTTGTAGGTAGTATCATCTATATTTATTATTTGCATTTCTGCACATTCGCGAAAATAGTTATACATATTTCTTTCTCGATCCATAGGGAATTATTTCAAATTTCATGTTGAGAGGTTACCTAGATCACTATTCAGTCCAACTCTACTACCTACAGTATACATAAAACAACATCAAGTCGTTTCTGCAGAGCATCGAGAAATAGAGGACGAAATGACATACTTTATTTTTAGAATATGATAAAAATAAATATAAACTGCAACATTCAGTGAACGATTCAGTTTAGTTATTTAATCGTAACACCGTGATACTTTGTAATGTTCTCATAAAAGCAATCTGTTAGAACATTCAGTGACAAAAACTTGATGTTACTGTTGAAAAATAAACCTTCTTATGACTAATATCTTAGAAATAACACCTGCGACACATCCCTACGCCTCGGGTGGTGGTCTTATGTCATGAGTCTCCGCCCAGCCAGAAAACCAAACTTCATTTGAGTCAAGTGATACATGTTTGTTATATAACATTGGTGTAGTTTGAGATCACGAACTAGCAAACGTGATGATTACGCCTATTGCTCCTTACTGTAATGTATTAATATTATCAGCAAGAGAGACGTTTGCCCTGGAGTATTATCCTATCTACTTTACACACCCTTTAATATTGTAAAATATACGCAAAAGAGCCAAAAGATATCTATATCTTTGTATATATCTTTACACTCTGGCTCTGTATCCCTGGCGTGTATTTAAATATTTAAAAATGAATTAATAATTCTCGATTTTATTACGAGTAAGTATCAATTTATACTCTTCTTCGTGATACTAATAACATGTATACCTAACCGTTTCGTACGAAATATCTTATTAAACGACCGTGACAAAAAGTAATTAAATTGTTTGTTATTGGTATTTGTAACTTTTGGATTAATATTTACTATTTGGGATCGAATAACGTGGATTTATTATTGAAACGGATATAGGGTATTAAAATATTTGTAATATTGGAACTTCTGTGTACAATATTAGAAACGATATTTACCTGTTTATTTTCGGAAGGGTAGTTCAATATCTGGTTATAATATAGGTAGATTAATGGTTTTCAATAAGCCGCATAAAGCTAACTGGCGTAATGTAGTGGCCAAGTCATGTGTGCTACGCCGATGGATGTAACGCATGTTCGATTCTCGCACAAGACACACATTTATGTGCATGAATAATTGAATATGTCTGTTTGCTTGCATGGAACGCGAAAAGTCGCCATCGACAAAAAAGAGTAAACAAAAGAATTATATTTTGTATCAACAAAACAAAGAAATAAATCAACATTTTTGTAAAATAATACCAAAATTTGCCACAAAGTACGTTTCCCGATACTCCCAAATGATCGTTATAGGACCTCATATTTTTAATGTTGGACCGTTATCATTAATGTCGAGCCATCAAAGTATTAACAACGGATCTGTAGCACCCAATAAAATGGAAATATAATGTTAACGTAAAGATAATTTTAGAGTTTCACGAAAATTTTGATTAAATTAAAACTTAACTGCAGTTTACATTATTTGTTTTTAACGAAAGAGTCATAATTTATACTTACTTTTTAAAACAAAAGTTAAAACGAATAAGCGAAGAAAAATAATTAGAATACTTACTTGAAAATTGATCGATAGATTAGTTTTGTTCACATTGCTTCGTGGCTTAGAAAATCTTTAAAAAACTATAAAACTGACAATAAATCGGGTAGTAAGTATTTTAACACTTCTACAATAATATTATTACTTCATTTATCAAAATGTATCACGAAGCAAAAATTTTAGTATAACAATCAATATACTTAGAAGTTATTTTTACTCTACCAGCAGCTTTTAATCTTTCATTTTCATATTTAGACATTTTACTTGTACCTACCATAGTGACTCTAAAAGTTAAAGTTATATTATTACAATGGCACTATTTGATTCATAATAATTTTATTAGTCTGTATTATTTTATACGACAGTAACTGGCTATGAAAATATCAACGTTATACGACGACTTTACGAGGGAACAACGATAAGCCTTTTTGTAACGACTCAGGTGTGTAAGTGACCGTAAATTTTGGTTAATGAAAAATATAAAAGTTTATACCCATATATCTTAACCTATAAGTTTATAAGTACTTATATTATACCTTTAACCTATATTACGAAATCCTTTATATGCACTTATTACCGACTGTATGGTGTTCAATAAAATTATCAGTAAACATTAAACGCCGCCACTAAAAACCAATTTCAAAGAAATATCGAGGTTTACAAACGAGTTGGTTTTAGTGCATGTTGTGCAGCTGTGACCCGCATAGTTCCCGATCCCATGGGAATTTCGGAATAAAACATCCTTCTCTGTACCAAATTTCAAGTCAATTGGTTCCGTGACTTATCCGTGAAAAGGTAACAGACAGACAGACGACACACAGATGACAGACAGACATAGTTACTTTCGCATTTTTAATATTAGTAAGGATTAGAACTGGTAGGCACAAACATTATAAAAACTCATTAAACACTAGTACAGAGATTTCAATATAACTTTACATACGTAAGGCGCAATAAATTAATATTACCATAATACAATCCATCATCTGAACTAACCACTAACTAGGTTTACAACCTCAGTCTGTAGGACCAGACACGCGCATTCATGCTCTGATCTAGGTGTGTAAAGTGTTCACATCCAGACTGTTGTTATATACGATGTTGTGAATATGTGCCTAGGTATATTTATAAGTACGTATATATTAAGCTAGTTTTATCGATGCTATGTTTGTTTATATTATAGGTTCGAGGCGCCCGCGCGTCCCGTTGTACACTAGTAATTAGCTGGGCTTCGTATTAAATGCACGTTCTATCATCATCTCATTGTTTTAGTGTTTGTCCCTACGATACCTAACTAACACAGACTTACATTGGTTCATCAACATTGACAAACAATAACCAAAATTAAAAAGGCAAATTAAGCCGAGGTTTAAAATAATGATTGATAAATGATTCAAACAAAACCACTTACCGTTATTACCGGTTTATTACGGGTAACTTTCTTTCTCTTCAGGTGAGCTCAGATGTTCAATTACATTTCTGTAACAATGAACCTCTTGAACAGATATCAATTGAACGTTTTTAAATTTCACTCTTTATTAAACCACTTGTTTTATAGCCCTCAATTATAACCCTTCTTGATGTTAATACTGAAGAAAATTTGGGAATAAAGTAGTCTTTGGATTAAAGAAGATCAAACCAATAAGCTCTTTATTTTTTTTAATTTTAACAGTCAAAAATGGTTCTGTTTGTTTTTTTATTACAATCAATATATATTCAGTCAATTGTTTTAAGAATTTCATTTTCAAATACATTCCATTTTCAAATGTTCTTACATATGTTAATTTAAATTCAAAAAGTTTCTAGTAAAATTTACCTATCTTACTGTACTTATACTATATTTTGTTCGTTAGGTGACAGGACCTCTATAGCGTCAGATTCCCGCCCTCATCAGGGTGGTTGAAGAAAGCGTCATATAAAAAAGGTAAGACCTAATAAACAAAGATTTATCTAACTTTAGAACGGATATTATTAGCTTTACTCAGCAATTTTATATTTTGAGAATTGTATGTAATGACGCGTGTAACTTGGAACATAATATCCGTTTATTTTTAGCCTGTCAATGCATTTAGCTGTCACTGTCACGTATTCCATTAGTTGAAGTCGAGTTATAGTTCAAATATCTAGCACCGAGTGACTTCAAGTTAAGTGTAAGGTATTAAAGCACCCTTTTAGACTGAATTCTGTCAGTCTACTAGATAATCCTACTCTGTCTTTGAAGTCTTAGCTCCAAGCGAAATAAACGCTATTTTCTAAGGTCTAATTATTTAAATATTTCAATCTCAGCGTTTGTAGAAAACATTGTAGTTAAGCTAAAGTAACTTTGAAGTAAAAAGACTATTATGTTGGCGGATGCTCATGATTTGAATTGAGAGAAAAGTTTTTACTTAATACGAAATTTTATTACAAAAAGATTATTTTCTGAGCCTTTGTTTTATTACTTATCTGTTAAATAAGCAACTTTTTCTTATAACTAATCCATTTAAGAGCTTCAATATTTGGTGAATTATTGCTAGTCTATGGAATAATTACTTTGAGAACACATAGACTCATTTTTATTCGGATTTTCAATCACTATTTATATTAGGAGAGTTTTAATAATTTTCATAGAATCCATAGCACTAATAGATTATTAAAAAATTCCGTCTTTGTACAAAAACACTGCACATAAATTATTTTGATTATTTTAGGACATATAACTAATAAAGTTTATTAACTGGCATGGACCTAATGGTGACTTATTTTAGACGCACATCAGAATTATATTTTTTCAAAACGGGATAAACTCTTATCAAATTAATTAATTAGGTATAGGTATCAGCTAATATTGGCGATATCTAATATTGACTGATAATTCTGGGTAATCTCATTTCACGGTATAGATTGGTTGAAACTTTCAACATACCTACCTCTTCTATTAATAAGTTATTTGGACGTACTGTCCATATAATATGTCCATATTCCTAATGTGAACTATCGGTACCTCTCGAAATCAATGACTGAATATTGTATGTATTTATACTTCAAACAATCCTTTAACTCCTTTGTACTATTAGAACAAAGGGGAATGGTTACCATAGGATCTGAACTTCAAACGTATGTCTGTTTTCCTTTTAATAAACATACCACTATCCGTATCAAATAGGTACGAAATGCTTTGAGAATTTGCACTTAACTAATACGAAATAAGTTTGTGTGATTTTTCTGCTTTTGTAGTCTTTGCTAATATTTCTGCTTGTGTTTATATGCTTATGTTCACTCTTTTCGCACTCGTAATTCTTTGTAAGTTGTAGCGTCTGTGAACGGCGCTAGACAGTTACCATCATGATTTATGAACTATGTTGTCTTTTTTATAAAAATATATTAAAATTAGAAGAAACTTAATATAGAGATTACTGGTTTGTCCTTCTTTTAAAACGAAATTAAACCACGTTTTTGACTCATTTCTATTCTAATATTTTCTTTCTATAACCACCTAAAGAATTATTTTAAACAATATCTTCCTTTTGCTAACATTACGTAAACTTGTATTGTGTAAAGAAATAAATACTTTTGTTTCCTCTCAAAGAGGCCAATGGCAGTTTTTTAATTAAAAACATTCTTTCTTTCAGGGTGCGTTGCTGTACAGAGATCATCTTGTAACTTTAGTTAATAGGGTAGTGATATAAGTAGCGATCGAGTATTGTATTTATTACGCGACCTTTTAATATGTTATTCAATAATTTTAACTTGTAAAAAAGTATAATGTATACAAATATTTAGTTGTTAATGTCCTACATATAAGTACCTAGGTAAGTAAATTTATATTCAATAGTTTTAATTGTATTAGTCTTTGCGTCTTATGAGCCGTGACGCAAAAACTAATTTGTAAATATATTGTAAATAGTTTATGCTAGATATGTGTATTTAAGTGTTTACCTACCTGTTATACAACCTAGTTTTGATCATACCTAGGGTCCAAATCGTATTCTGTAGGGTATATGTTTTTGGTATTATAAGGTACATATTATTATATAGGTTTTACGTTGCATTTACTATGTAGTCAAATTTATATTACACATGACTAAATTAAGTGTCATATTAGCATAACAATTGTAATTTTTAAAATTTTTCGTCAATTTTAGTCTAGGTTTTGATGATATTTACTTTTTGTGTAAATATTATATAAAATAGACAGTTTTTTGTTTGTAATATCATCTGAACCTAGCCGTAAGGAATGTTTCACTGTTACAGCATGTCAATACTTTTAAGTCCTTGATGTTTAAATATTAAATCTATAATTGTAAGATTTATAAAGATCTGTATTTGGTGTCATATAATTATAATGTGTAATATAAGTATTATATTTTTATTATATCCGAACAAATCTATATCGTTTGTCAATCATAACGTAGTTTTAAACAGTAATTTTAATAATTAATTGTCATAATATCTACTTTAGTAATTTGATATTGCACGATGATTGTCTTTCAGTGCTCAATTAAATATTTCTTTATTTGAATAATGTGTTTTATTTTTAACTTATTTTAAAGTTTAAGGTTAAAGCACACATAACTCGGAAAGCTATCACTGTATCAACTCACTGTTCAGTATTCTTTATATGAAACTCAATACTGCACAGCACACGAATCTTGATCGCAACGCAATCACCTCGCTTTGGGAAAACCAAAGGCAATACGGTGACGTTTCCTTTCAAAGTTGATGTGAGCTTTGACCTTTAGTCCCTAACCTCCTAATATTACGCATATAATGGCGAACAAAGAGTTAGCCGCATTTATAACTTTAACCTTTATAATTTTTAAACAGTTTTTCTGAAAGCGAGAACGCCTTTGTACATTTTAGACCGGTTCGAAAAAATCTTAGATCCGGATCTGGATTGTAACTATGTCTGCTTTTTTATCAAAGGATAAAAAATATGAAATGTTTTCGGAATGAACATAGTAAACACAATGAAAACCTTTCATTCGAAAATGTTCAAATATTTCAAAGGCAGTACGATGTAATTTCTGCAAATCAACCGCCCAACCGATGAAAATCAAGTATTATTCCATAACCTTTCAAAAACAGTAATTGGTAAGCTTGATATTAATTCGTGGAATTTAAATGTAATTCTAGTTAACATGAGTTAGATAGACTGGCATTGAATGTCAGAAACAAAGAGTACTATAATACCTACAAAGTTAATAGTAACATTGCCAAGTTTAACTGTTGGACCGAATCGTCTTAATGTTGTTACAAATTAATTACTTTACTAACTATTAGACTAATATTTATTTATTCAACAAGAGACCTTTGCCCTGCGTGAGAATAATACAGGCTTATTTTAATGATTTATTTATCGACAGAGGTTTATTAACCATATTAACTAAAATTAAAACACAATTACATTCAAACCCCCATAACTTTTAAACGGGTCAACCGATTTTCATCAAACATGTCTAAGAACACTCGCACGTAAGTACCCTTTAATACTAAAAAAAAAACGAAATAAGGCAGATTTAGAGTCTTATGATTATGATTAAATAATCTTAATATATAACGAGGTAAGTAAATATTAGTAAATTTTCAATTTAATTAATTTCAAAATCGAATTGAAAATTCACTACTCAAATGCCATCACGTCGATACTACGGAGAATGCTCGTGCGTATTATGTAACTATAAGATATACCTGTAAAGGTGCTACTTATATTTTATTCCTACGATATTGATAGAATCTAATGAATTTTAAAACGGGTCACAAACAGCGTAGTAACTATTTTTCAATCTTTTTCAATATTATGAAGTAAATGGTAAAAATAACTGCTATATTAATCTAAAACTCACAATCAGTATATCTAAACTTGTATCAATTATACAATGTTTTTAATAAAATTGTATCAATAACACAATTTAATTAAAAACTGATAAGCAATTTTTTGATAGTCATGCACTAATTTGTTATGTAATAATTTGACTAAAAACCCACATAACACTATTAGTAGTCGATTAAAACGTTGCCTAAATTAATCACTTTGTACTAAAATTGATTTTAACATGATAAGGGCATTGTTCAAACATTTCCTTTTGACGGGCATGAATTTGGTAAACAATTAAAAGCTCATTGATTAAAATATCTAGTATAGGTAATCGTTTGGCACTTAGTTATAAGTAAGGTTTTGAAGTAAGTATGTTTCGTAACTAAACTAATTATATATTACTAACTGTGCCCCGCGGTTTCACCAGCGTAGTTCCCGATCCCGTGGGAATTTCGGGATAAAACAGCCTATGTCCTTTCCCGAACCATAAGCTACCCCTGTACCAAATTTCAAGTCAATCAGTTCAGTAGTTTAGCCGTGAATAGGTAACAGACAGACAGACAGAGTTACTTTCGCAATTATAATATTAGTTAGGATTAGGATAATGTTATGTGTCCCTTTTCTTTAAGGTAAATGCTGGCTATATTTTTGAAAGTCATTACGATCTTAAAAAGGCAGAGAAAATCCAAAAATAACAGTTGAAGAGAAAGTTGTTCGAAAAACAAAAGTAACTAACCAAAGAATTTTACAAAGTAACTTGACCTTGAAAACAGAGTAATGTAAAGTTTTATTTCTGTAACAAATGGCTATTTATGATCTCGAACTTATGTAGGTATTCAATGAAATCGTTTGGAAGAACAAAGCAATTTAAACACACGTGATCGTAGCACAGCGATGATAAAATAAAATAGTTGTCAGGTGTACGAGAAAATAGAATCGCAATTTTACACTTTTCCTCGTATGGTGTCAAAAATATTTTTCAACATTTTAACTGTCATCTTTTTCAAAATATTTTTAAATAATATAATATATTGAACTTATTCAATAGTGAAGGAGTGATTTCCTATCCATCAAACGTTACAAACTTACATTTTGTGTAGTAGTAGGTATAGTATCAGAAATAAGTTTCAACAATTATATCGGTACGAGCCCTCTTACAAACGTACATAGTATCTACAGGTGTGTTCGTTACACTGACAAAGTTACTCCGGTTGAGTGGTCCAATTTGTTCACTCGACAAAAAAATCAGCAAACTCCTGAAAGAAATAATTTCAAGTGTGAAAGAAACGTTTTCTATTATTGCTTTCTGTCACTCTTAATACAAAAGAAATTGTATGTTATTTTTCAAATTTCCATTATGTAGTAGTCCATTATTTCCATGAACGTATGAACAGGAAAAGTCTGCGCTTTATTTGAGTAAGTACTCATGTGCATACCTCTTAAGACACTCGGTTGGAACCTCCACCGGGCGGCCATTATCCATGGAAATAAGGAGGTAATGGCTGGATTTAAGTGCTACATTAACAATAGAGATATTTACGAAATGGAGACTCTTTTAAAAATATGTTTATACTTGGAACATACTGTACAATACACATGGTTAAATAAAATGGGTTAATAACAGTTTCATTTTTATTTCCTGGTAAAAAAAAAAATATTAATATAAGATAATATTTTGTAGGAAAGTAAAAATGTTTATGATACAGTTTTTGCTTTTCATGCAATTATTTAATATTTTACATATTTTTCGGTTTTTATTTTTAAGTATGGTTTGTCAGCTATGTTTGGGGCACTACTACACTGACTGGAATGTAACCCGCATTATCTGCTTTGAAGTCCAGAATATGGATCATCAACATACCAGGAAAAACATCCGGCAAATATAGAAAGTAAGGTATAGTTAACTACTCTATAAAATATAAGTAAGTAAACGTAAGTTAAAGGAACTGTTCTCTTTATCTTAAAGAAGACGATGTCTTTCACTGTCGTCTATGAAAGACTGATTATACAAAACTTCCGTTCATAACAATCTCAAAGACTACTTATTAAAAACTTCAACAAGTTTGATATAAACTGAAGGTTGGTAAGTTATGAAACTGCGGATAATTTTCATTATTACTAATAAGGTAGAGATCGGTTACAATAGAGTAAAAAGTTATTTAACATAACATAACATAATCAATCTACTCCTTACATACGTATGTACGTACTAGGTTTATTACCTGTGTCTAGGTTATCAGAAACTACGCATATTCATTCATAAACACACCCAGACTTAGATAAACATATATGAATAACATATCCCACCAAAAACATTCTGTAAAAAACTAGCCAAGTCTCGATGGAGCTGCTTGTTTATCTCTAAAAAGTCATGAAATCTAGACAAAGTCGTGCCAAGTATAAGGTTCCTTACTGCGATTTCTTTATTATTATAGTTAATGTTGTGTGACTTGGCCGTTGAAGGGTACACATGTACACAAGGGTACAAAACCAGGTGCTCCATGACACTATTACACCAATCTATCGCCAGAACCGCTACCCATTGACGATAGAAAATTGCCACTTGGTAAACATTGATTCAATATCCAGTCAATTGTAGGCTTAGCTTGGATAAAGCTGCGTATTTTAATAATGTTATAACATTACGTGTAAACAAAATTGACTTGTACTCACTACTAACGTTTTAAACAATGTTCAACGGCCAAGTCACACAACATTAACTATAATAATAAAGAAATCGCAGTAAGGAACCTTATACTTGGCACGACTTTGTCTAGATTTCATGACTTTTTAGAGATAAACAAGCAGCTCCATCGAGACTTGGCTAGTTTTTTACAGAATGTTTTTGGTGGGATTCCATTTATTTTTGTTGAAACGTGTTTATATTGATTTATTTTATTAGATTTTCTTATTTGACACATTTTTTTTAGGAGTAGCATTTTATTATTACACTAGAAGCACCCGGTAGTTTCGCCCGCGTAGTTCCCGTTCCCGTGGGAAATTCGGGATAAAAAGTATCCTATGTGCTTCTCCTGGTACTAAGCTACCTCCCCACAAATTGCCAGCCTAATCAGTTCAGCCATTCTAAAGTTATAAGTAACTCCCGTTCCCATTCCCGTGGGAATTTCGGGATTAAAAGTACATATTCTATGTTCTTTTCCTTGTCCTAAGCTACCTCTCTACCAAAGCCAAATCAATTCAGCCGTTCTTGAGTTATAAATTCTCGTTCCCATTCCCGTGGGAATTTTGGGATTAAAAGTATCCTATGTCCTTCTCGTGGTTTTAAGCTACCTCCCTACCAATTTTCAGCCAAATCAGTTCAGCCGTTCTTGAGTTATAAATTCCCGCTCCCATTCCCGTGGGAATTTCGGGATTAAATTATTCTATGTTCTTTTCCTGGTTCTAAGCTACCTCCCTACCAATTTTCAGCCAAATCAATTCAGCCGTTCTTGATTTTTAAATTCCCGTTCCCAATCCCGTGGGAATTTTGGGATCAATGGTATCCTATGTCCTTTTTCTGGTTCTAAGCTACCTTCCCACCAATTTTCAGCCAAATCAGTTCAGCCGTTCTTGAGTTACAATTCCCGTCCCCGTTCCCGTATAATTCCCGTTCCCGTTCGATTATCCTAGTTTTTATAGTTTTCCCTTTATGTGGCTATTAAACCCTAACTCTGTACCAAATTTCAGCTCTCTAGGTTTATGGGAAGTACTAGTTCTATTTTGATGATCATGAGTGAGTGAGTGAGTGAGTGAGTGAGTGAGTGAGTGTCTGTCATAAATACGAAACTTTGCTTTCGCTTAACTTTGGAACTAAATGACCTACAGACTTGAAATTTTATTTTAAGTATGTGATTGTATAGCTTACTGGATGACGAAAATTTCAGCGTTCTGGTCTTATCCAGAGGTCCTCTAATAGGCCTGAAAATGCGACGAAATGGTTCCTGTAAAGGATGGTACGGCAGTGTTTGCTTCGCGCTCGACTTGGCGGGGGGCACTGCCGTGCCCCCAGATTTTGTTTTCGATTTGAAGCTAGTTTTTCTACGGAACAAGAGAGTAAGTATACACACGAGTGTAAACACAAGACATAACTAGTATTATATGTTCGTTAGATTTTTGATCTCTAGGTAGAACGACCGCGTACAAAGGATAAAATAATAAAGGAATACTTTGAAAGTAATCACAACGAAAAAGGTAGAATTTATTAAAACTCCCGGAAACCTTACCTTGTGGGCACTTATTAATATATTAAAGTGAAATGTTTACCGCAAGCTCATTTTAGGTTTTACAACTTCTAGGGTCTTGTTAAATAGCCACTCATTTATGCATTCATGTAACACTAGTTTGTCCTTGATTCTGTCCATTTAGGTTCAACTTTACAAGCCATTTTATAGCCTTCATTTGCAATACAATAGGTATATCTTACCAAATATACTTTATGTTTAATGTGGTAATAAATGCAACTAATGCAGGTTGCATTTATTAAATATTTAATTGCAACTCGCTTAATGAATGTTAATGAAACGAATTAAGATTTGTGTTGTTGTGGACAAAGATTAAAGTGGTTTAATAATGTTGATTGTGATCTGACCACGTCAAGGACACATGTAGCCTCCGAATATTTACGATTCACTTTATAGTTCAGCTTTCACAACTTTCCAACCACACCCACTTAATTTTCATTTTACTTTCGTAATGGGTTACATTAGGATGCAATAATTTTAAAAGGCTTCCATTAAATTATCATATTATACGATAGGTCTCTAAGGGTTGAACGGGCTTAGTATAACTACTATATTCTATGATATACAACCTTTATTAAATTATGAGCGTATCTCTATTACTATTACATTTTTCCGAAATTACATAGTAATACATTTTTCCGAAATTATATTTTATAATCCTGCTTATGTTTTTTTTTACTAAATAAGAAGAATTATACATTTATATTTGCCATAATTTTTAATTAGTATGCAGTAGTAGTGGGTGAAAAATGAAATAGGTACATCATAAAATAATACACCTTGATATATTAAAAAAAAACAATGTCCCTGAAAACGTCTCTCTGTTTGTCTATTTGACCGCGCTAATCTCAATCCAATGACCCAGTTTCGATAAATAACTATAAACACGAGCAAAGCCGTATGACCCTGTAAGTTTTTTATATATCAGGTTATTGAATATATCAAAAACGAGAGCGATAACCTATTGCTCTTTAATTTATAAAATGTTTTCAAGCATAATAAATATAATGAACAGACATGTTAACAACTGAAAATAACTTTGTTTATTGAATAAAACTCTGAAAGTAAAAGCATATTTCATTATAATGTAATACAATAACGTGATTCTCATAACCGAAGGACATACTCCCACACACTGCCCTCTCTTTAAACCTATTAATAAATACATAAAAATCTTTTGAAAAACTACGTCACGATTCAAGACTTTGTTAACGAATCACTATAAATTATTAACAGTCTAATTTCATTCAGCAAATTAACTTTTTCTTTAACAGAACCTTTTCCCTTATATAAAATGCACAAGTTCTGATTGTTATACAATCGTGGAAAGGATGATTAAATATTTTACGTTTTTAATTTAAAAAAATAGAATTTCATTTCATTCGTTTATTAAAGAAATAAAAAGTTTTGTAAAAATATGAGAATTCCTTTGTCTTTAAAGCTTGTCTTTTTTCTGTTCTAGGAATCATCCTGTAGACAAGTAGATAAAAGGACTTAATTCTCATTTATTTAAAAAAAAATCCCGGATGTTACCCTGAATTTGACAGCATAGAAATCAGTTATATCGAGGAGATCTTAATAAATAAGAATAAAAGAAAAGTAGTAAATACTCGCTGAAAAAATGGTGAAAGTAAATATCTCTCCAGCTTTCTATACAAAAATTTCTACATAAAACTACGAGTAGGAACAATAATCCCACACATTTGTATTTTTAAGTTCGCATATAATGTCAGACTTGCATAAACTACTCAAATACACGGGTTAAATTACTACATCCACTTTGTGCCGTCATACCGTCAAATTCATAGCCAAAGGAGTAGTTGGGATTTTAGTGAAAATGTTACGTTTCAGACCCACACGTACCTATACCGTTTCATTTATCCACCAGAAGGCTGTACATGAACGTCACTCAGGTGCCCCTCAAACCTGAGCTATGTGAATTTCACAAGGAAATATGAGCTAAAATATCTGTTTGGGCAACCAGACTATGACTGCCAAATAGACACTACCTAGTCCCAAATACTTATGTATTATGCAGATGTGTGTGTGTGTGTGTCTTTGAATATTATATAATAAGCACTTTGTTTTTTAGATATACGAGAATTATTATTTACGAATTCATAAGTACGTTAATTTCGACGCTCTTACGGTGAAGGAAAACATCGTGAGGAAACCTGCACACACCTGGGAAGAAATTCTAGGGTTGTGTGTGAAGTCGACCAACCCGCACTGGCCAGCGTGGTTGACTAAGGCCAAAATCACCCTAATTCAGGGTAGGCTCGAGCCCCTCGGTAATGTCCCCCATTATATATGAGCTGATGAGGATGATGATGATGAGTATATTAACTTATAGCTGTGCCTCGCAGTGTGACTCTCTTAAATCACTGTTTCTGTGAAAACTGCATACAAACCTCTTGTTTATATCCCTTGAAACAAATTTGGAAGCGAACTTTGTTTTATATAATGTGTCCACCTTTTAAATTATCAAGTTAAGCTTTTATATTTATTCAAAGTAACCAATTTAAAATTTTTTCTCGTGAACTCTTGAGTCAACTTTTCAAGACAATGAAAACTTGCAAAAGAAAAAAGTGTGAGTTTGATTATTCCCTAGACTTGAGTTTGCGAATTCGATAAACACATTGCATAATTGAAGTCAAACATTGTCTAAAGAACATTACAAACGTAAATGAATCTCATAATCAAGAAAAATTCTCATTGTTAAACACAGACTAATGTATTTAGTCTAGTCTAACTTATGAAACTGACGCTTGTTGCATTATGCAAGGTTATCTCTTGTAAACAACATTTAAAAATACATATATGTATGTACATTAATATGGAGTTGATTACTGAAACTTTTAACGTCGGAATGCTGATGCATTTCATAAACATTTACATGACTAAGATTAGTTTATATGCAAACATTTTTGAGCGGTAACTGTAAATAAAACACCAAAAGCATATTACGGAGTCCGTAATAGGTTTTCATTGCAACGAAATAGTTATAAGTTTACTTTTAAGTAACTAGCTGACTCTGCAAACGTTGTTTTGCCATATTTGGGCTGGGCCACCCTTTTCACTTAGGGGTATAATAAATGGTTTTAAAGTCATTCTCAAAACTACCAAAATATACACAAAAACACAAAATCGGTCAAACCTTTTCAGAAGACTTTGATTACAAACGTAACAAATGTATCTGTTTTAATTAATTTATTCGGTTTTAATTAGTTTATGTGTACAATTTTAGTCCAATCTCGAATTGAATCTATAACTAAAATTATTTGTGTAGTTACGGGAAAATGAGGCGTAATAATGATCGCCGTTCTTCATGGATGAGAAGATTGGGGGGCTTAGCATGACTCGGCTTAACTCGTGTGACTCAAAGCCAATAACGCAGAAGTCAAATTATTAGAAGAAAGAACACAAACATATATTACAAATTATTCTTTCATTAAATTGTGGGCAATAACTTATTTGAAATATACCACTTGCTGTGAAATATGCCAGTATTATTCAAATAATATCTAAGATTCCACACGAAATGTAATAAAGCAAAAGAAAGTGATAATACAAATAACTTATTTACAAACACTGTCCTATGACCGTTGAACTTTACATTTGCGAATAATTGATTTTGATTCGAATTTGATTGACAATAAAGCATAAATTTAAGGTTTATAACCGATGCAAATTGCAAGAATAGTTGTTAGAATAATAATTTACAGTTCACCAAACAATACTTAACGTTCACCAGGTGTTCAACTCATAAATTATACGTTTTACTAGCATGACTCATTAATCTTTAATTACAAGAAAGCCAAATTAGAACTGCAATAAAAAGTTTATATTACCAATAACAGACAACCATCATTGACCATTTTATTTCACATCATAAATACGTATTCAATACTTAACTTGTTTTTACTACGAACAGTTATAGTTTCAAATAATCAAACATTTGAAAAAGAGAAACAACGGAATTCCATCAAAATACTCCAATATTTTTAAGTATCTTTCAATTTACTATTTCTATGATAAAATAACTTACATCTATCCTTCGCTCCGTTTGTACGAAAACCAAAAACTAAAATATTTTCGCCTAATTTACTTTATTAATATACTTAATAACTGTACACAACCTTGTACTTTGCCAAGTTTTTGTTATTCTAGTATTTAAGCTGATATATGATGTTATATTTTTATGTACTTACATAATTGCTTAATACATTTTCTTATATAACTGTAGTTTTCGCATTGTCAACTGAGGCGTCTTAGTCCTCTAAAATATCGTATTTTGATAGATACAAACTGTCATCCCTTTTTATATCATTAAAATAGCTCGTGGTCTTTTAAATCAAGTAGGAGTTACAAAACGTGCTTCAAGAAAACAGAAATAACAATTTACATTTTCTATTAACTTCAGCATGAAATGGAACTTCATTTTACGACTCGTAATATTTCTTGTAAAACATAATTTAGAACCACTTTAACAACATCTCTTATTTTAAGACTCAAGTGTTTTGTTGATCTTATTATAACGGCACGTGTTTATTCCATTATTTATTAATAAAGTAATTGTGACGATTGATTTTAAATTGAAGTGAAGATATTCTGTGATATTCAGAAATATAAAACAAAAATTAATATGTAAAATTGTTTGATTTCAAAATGTAGCATTCGCGTCAATCACAGAAATCAATAGTTGTTTTTATATGTAACAACTTCCATCAAGTTTATCTGACTACGGATTCAATAACAACTTTAACGTCAATAATTTAAAATCACTTATTTTCAAAACACGAATTTTATTTCATTTGTAAGAAACGTATTTAAATCTTAAAAAAAGTTTTATTAAAATGATATAATTTTAAAACACGAGTTTTTTTCTATTTGATATAAGAAACGTATTCAAATCTCAAACAAAGAGTAATTACTATAATGTTGCATTGTTATCACTGCATAGACGTATAATTAATCATTGTAAGCAAGTGAGATTTTATTTAAATAAAAAGCTCTTCTTACGATTTCATTCATTTAAAAGAACAGAGTAAAGAAGCGAAACATGACTTTGCACTTATTTTTCTTGGAGGGTTTGCGTATAATAAAATGAGTGGAAAAGAAAAAGTTAATGTACTAATTACGTTTATTATATTCCATATGGGATTACTAAATCATACTAAGACCGTGGGTACGATTGTTGCTCATACAATGAAAACATATAAAGCCGTTTCGTAAATAACAAAAGCCTATGTTGATTACGTAATTTAATTTAGTACCTAGGCTACCGAGCTTTTCTTAGGGCTTTTCGGTGAATTGCGTAATACCTACATGTGATAAAGAAAACCGCTTAAAATATTGTATTAAATATTTATATGTAAATCGTTGGAGCTGTTTCCAAAATATATTTAAAATCAATGTATGTAACGTAATAAATAATTATTGCTTGCTTTGTGTTTTAATTCATATATTATTCGACTACAAAGCAAAAAATAAAAGAACAGACATATTGAGTTTATATAAAAACATACGATATCATGTTCGTTAACTAGGCAACAGTGACTAGAATATTCGGGTGAAATGTGGTCTGTGTGGGCACGTGTATTATTTATTTGTACATTGTGACCTATACTAAAGGCTATGGCTATTTGAACAACGCCATTACATGACGTAGCCATGCGTGTGATGCAACCAGACAGCGAAGTAAATGAAGACTGACAAATGAACATCGGCAACTACACCAACCCACAAATCCAACTTCGGGCTAATAAGATACAGATATCATTTCGGTATACTATTTGTGTTGGAACTATGTTCTATTTCACGTTTGACGGATGAAGGTCAGTCGGAAAAAAGTAACTGATCATTTTGTTCAGTGTGTTACGACCATGAATGTGGGGTAATGTGATTTTATATTAAAAAGAAACATAGATGATAGTGAGACCGGAGGTAAAAGTGAACTGGCTGTTGAAAGGAACGTAGTTTCTAGTGTCCGATACTTTAAATACAAGTACTTTTTTATTCGTAACTGGACCTTGAACTGGGTTAGTACGAACTAGGTATCATATTTGTCAGTAATCTTGGTAACTTGAAAATGCCTGCCCTTCTCCCGCAAACAATCATTATGAACCTAAATTACTTTCAACCCACAGGTCGGCCGACAAATTTGCTAATGTTTATCATTAGCTCAAAATTTTGTCTCGTCATATCCTCGAACTATGGTTACACAATAGATTAAACATCATTTTGTGTAAAGCAATTTTGTTGTCCCTTTGTTCCGTGTGTCGTTCAACGGAAAATTTGTCGTAAACAACCCACAAATATGGTTCGTCGAACCATTGAAAGTGTTTATAAACTCAGTATTTAAATTATAATGGTTTGGGATCGTAAACCGACTAAGTTGGTTCTTATTATATAAACATAATTTAGGGATCTTAATTGTATTTACTTAACTGGAAGGGACCCTACATGTGTATACCCGAAACTCTCCGAAGCACACAAAGGTTTTATTGTTACATGTCGATAGAGTTAACATAATAATGACATATAAATTGTAACATAACATTATTCTGGAAGTAATTTTCAAACGATTTACTTCCTTTATGGTTATTTTGACAATACACCACAATTGCCACAGTTCATTATTGGTTATTCTGTTGCGAATTAAGCGATTTAAATTTGTGTTCAGTTCACCTTTGAATTCAATTCAACGGATTTGTGAATTAAATTTTGAGTACGATTTATGAATTACTCTGACAGAATTGCCTTAAAAATCCTCATTAAAAATAGCACTTTTAAACAATAAGTTAACCCAACAATATTAGCATTTAAAAAAAATAACATTGTGAAACCCAGAATAACGCTTGAAAAGACGTTAAAAAATTAAGTCAGTATGTTTGTCTACCAAAACATTTTGACTGTAACAAAAGCGGCGCTTATGTAAATTACAGTAAAATAGATGTTATTTTAACAACAAATTAAACCACCGTATAAATTTAAAGTAAGCTAACATAAAGGTTTACCTAAATTGTTTTGCTTTAATTGGTTTGTTAATGTTTATATTCAAACAAGTGCGGCTTTTGTAATCCGGATAAGGTTGTAGCTTCCGAAGGAGTTAATATGAATAACCATGAAAACCTTAAATCTATTATCCTTTCCAACATTTTAAATGCGCCATTATAGGTACTCTGTATGTTTGTCAGTTTGTTTACGTTTTCTCGTCGAAACGACTGACCGTATCTAAATGAAACGTCTAAAGAAGATAAAGGACGTAAGCTTTTTGCCTCCAAAAAATACCTTAAGAGAGAAAAATAAGATATGCAAAGTATTAGGCAATCCACAATTCTAAAATTAGAATGAAAGTAAGAAGATAGATTGTACACTCGTGACTTTCATTTGTTTCAAATAGCATTAAGATATGAAGAAGAATACAAACTACTGTAAAAGGAGATAAAGTACCGTTTAACCCGTATTCCACACGTTTGAGACATAACATTTTAGTAAGAAATATAATATGTATTATTTTAGTTCCAGTAAATTTTAAATATTATCCATAAGCAGGGTAACCTATGGGATGAATGTAATTATGATGGTCTGAAGCGATTTTTTGCTAGAATGATAGAAATGGACATAATCTGACATTACCTACGAATATCGTAGACTACTTTTCGTGCCGGAATTTAATAATAGATATATAAACGCTTACAAACTCGTGGAAGTCTTTGTGAATGAAAATGTGTATTTGCGGTAACTGAATGATAATAATTGATAACAGTCCTTTAATACCGATAAAGTTTACTTCGCTCAATCCGATTAAAGCCCCACAGATTAACGTTGGAAAGTTTCTCATTAGGAGGGATTTATTGTCTTTGTAAATTTAATGTTACAAATAATTTGTAGGAGGTTTATTGAGATATATTTAATTTTTTTACTAACTTTTCTTTCGTACTTTCAATATGACTGGTTGGTTAAATAAATGTAAAATCAGCATGTTATTTACTTTGATATTGCTGTCATAGTACAAATGACATGGGTTAGGTTTGTCAAATAAATCTCACCGTGACATTTTCTGTGTACAATCGCCTAAACGCAGATTTGTAATCTAGATATCGCGAACGTATAAAAATAAATATTTGGCAAAGCAATATTTAATCCCATTAGGACCATACGCGAAGAGACTTACTACTTCTAAATTCAGCACCTTTTCAAATGTCTGTAGTCAATATATTTTTTAAACTTCTAAGTGAATCTGTCAAGATTTATCGCTCAGAACGACTTGTAGTTTCTGTATAATAAATCCACAGAGAAGTCGTAATTTAATTCATTTATTTTCTTGAGTTAAAATTGGAAGAAATATCTGGGGGCACGGCAGTGCCCCCCGCCAAGTCGAGCGCGAAGCAAACACTGCCGTACCATCCTTTACAGGAACCATTTCGCCGCATTTTCAGGCCCCTATTATAGGACCTCTGGATAAGCCCAGAACGCTGAAATTTTCGTCATCTAGTAAGCTATACAATCACATACTTAAAATAAAATTTCAAGTCTGTAGGTCATTTAGTTCCGATGTTAAGCGAATGCAAAGTTTCGTATTTATGAAAGACACTCACTCACTCACTCACTCACTCACTCACTCACTCATGATCATCAAAATAGAACTAGTACTTCCCATAAACCTAGAGAGCTGAAATTTGGTACAGAGGTAGGGTTTAATGGCTACATAAAGGGAAAACTATAAAAACTAGGATAATCGAACGGGAACGGGAATTATACAGGAACGGGAACGGGAATTGTAACTCAAGAACGGCTGAACTGATTTGGCTGGAAATTGGTGGGGAGGTAGCTTAGAACCAGGAAAAGGACAAAGGATACCTTTAATCCCGAAATTCCCACGGGATTGGGAACGGGAATTTAAAAATCAAGAAAGGCTAAATTGATTTGGCTGAAAATTGGTGGGGTGGTAGTTTAGAACCAGGAAAAGAACGTAAGATACCTTTAATCCCGAAATTCCTACGGGATTGGGAACGGGAATTTATGACTCAAGAACGGCTCAACTGATTTGGCTGAAAATTGGTGGAGAGGTAGCTTAGAACCAGGAAAAGGACGTAGGATACCTTTAATCCCGAAATTCCCACGGGATTGGGAACGGGAATTTTATAACTCAAGAACGGCTCAACTGATTTGACTGAAAATTGGTGGAGAGGCAGCTTAGAACCAGAAGAAGCACATAGGATACTTTTTATCCCGAAATTCCCACGGGATTGGGAACGGGAATTTATAGCTTAAGAACAGCTGAATTGATTTGGCTGAAAATTGGTGGGGAGGAAGCTTAGAACCAGGAAAAGCACATAGGATACTTTTTATCCCGAAATTCCCACGGGATTGGGAACGGGAATTTATAGCTTAAGAACAGCTGAATTGATTTGGCTGAAAATTGGTGGGGAGGAAGCTTAGAACCAGGAAAAGCACATAGGATACTTTTTATCCCGAAATTCCCACGGAAACGCGAACAGGAACTACGCGGGTGAAACTGCGGGGCGCTTAGTAATAAAATACTACTCCTAAAAAGAAAAAAATGTGTCAAATAAGAAAATCTAATAAAAAAATACAATATAAACACGTTTCAACAAAAATAAATGAAATCCCACCAAAAACATTCTGTAAAAAACTAGCCAAGTCTCGATGGAGCTGCTTGTTTATCTCTAAAAAGTAATGAAATCTAGACAAAGTGGTGCCAAGTGTAAGGTTCCTTACTGCGATTTCTTTACTATTATAGTTAATGTTGTGTGACTTGGCCGTTGAACATTGTTTAAAACGTTAGTAGTGGGTACAAGTCAATTTTGTTTACAGGTAATGTTATAACATTATTAAAATACGCAGCTTTATCAAGCCTACAATTGACTGGATATTGAATCAACGTTTTTCAAGTGGCAATTTTCTATCGTCAATGGGGAGTGGTTCTGGCGACAGATTGATGCAATAGTGTCATGGAGCACCTAGTTTTGTACCCTTGTGTACAGTTGTGTACAGTGTATGCTTCAACGGCCAAGTCACACAACATTAACTATAATAGTAAAGAAATCGCAGTAAGGAACCTTACACTTGGCACCACTTTGTCTAGATTTCATTACTTTTTAGAGATAAACAAGCAGCTCCATCGAGACTTGGCTAGTTTTTTACAGAATGTTTTTGGTGGGATTACTTTTAACTAAATATATTTGGAATTGTGTTTGTTTTTTTCTGCTCTGCTTTCGAAATGGCGGGATCGAGAGGGGTTTAAAATGATATACGGGATGAGTAGGTACTTATAGTACCAGTAATCCAGTAATACCGAAAGACAAAGCACGTGTTTCTGTAAATTTTATTTTATAACCTACTCTTAGCTTTCAATGTTTGTTTGTTTTATTTTAATTAGTATTAGATAATTAGGTAACTTATTCTGAATCTAACTGCATCCTGGCCGAGATCGAGGATCATAAAATGTTAGATAGATAGTAGCTGAATAGAATCTTGTCTTTATATCTTTTAAGAGTAATAGATGTTGAGACATTACTGTGGTAAATACTTTGATATCTATAAATTAATCTTCATTTATAGAGATATCAAAGTATCTGCCACAGTAATATCTCAACTCCCAACATCTAAGTATTCTAGATAAATAAGTATTGCCGTAATAGTTAGTTTCAAAGAAAAAAATATACTTGTAGCAAGTTCAAATATCGTTATTTCGCAGAACTAGTTAGCGCAGATACTCGTGTTTGACGAAACTTTGCTTCCAAACGTGACGTTTTCCTTTGTTTTGTAGATAATAGACGTATCTCTTGGCGATCTCGTAACAAATACAAAGATTTTTATCCAAAGTATGAAGTAGCTACATTTATTACACGAACTCTACGGGGTTTTATATCTATTTTAAGTATGTACTTATTTACAAAAATGTCCATATTATATTGTATAGCATAGCTTAGTTTGGAACTAGGTAGTGATGAGTAATTAATGTGTGTGTATGTGAGCACAAAAATTGGACCCAAAAAGTCGAAATTTGAACAAAAATCTGCACGATCTAAATAATAAAATAATATCAGAATCAATAAAATGGTATGTTACAAATTAAAATCGTTTTATTAACGAATTCGTCGTACTGCGAATGTTATTTCAAGTATCAAAAATTCAGCACTTAACAGGAATCTCCGTATGCCTTTGAAAGTCGTAGTACTAAAGTAATTTAAATATTTTAGTACGCCAGCTGTGTTTGAGGTGAAATATGTTTGAATAAACTCAAAGTTGTCTTTTTTCCTTGAAAAATATGGTTTATTTGAATTTAGCTCACTGTACATTTTAGGTCAAACTTATGATACATATAAAGTAATCTTTCATCCAGAAAATATTACAAATATTAATGTTATTATGTCTTGTATGTTACCATTTCATGACTAAGTTAATTTATTCATTATAAATGAAAAGTAAGTAGATTGAAATATGGAGATGGACATTTGAACTTTCACCCCACAAAAGTTTAAAGAACAAATGACTTTTGTTTTGTCTCCCATAAATAGAATAGGTTCTTATAATTAAAATCTTCAGTGACTGATACTCATACATATCAAAATATAATTTACATAAAATCTCACCCTAAACCATCTGCTTGTTGCATAAATTCGTAAGTTTTGTAAGCTCATTGAACCGTTCACTTCCTGCCCTCTCGTTGTGAATATTAATGAGGAAACCATGGAATCCAGTTACATGACAAGCTCAATAATATAATTCACATTGAAAATGGATCAATAATTCAAACAGGAGATATTTTACTCACCCTTATAATTATTTAATGAAAGTTACAATATAACTTAATATGTATGTATTGTATTCTTAATTCGTAATTTATTCTTACATCATCTTAATATTATATTTGAAATAGAAATTTGTATGTTGAGGTGTTTTTATTGTACTATTAAACGGCTGAATAAACTTAGTTAACAATAGTTCTCACGGGATCACAATTTATAGGTATCACCACCATTATAGTATTATTACATATGAAACTTATCTTCATAAATAAGCCTACATAATATAATAACGTACATAAATTAGATTATAAAAGAAAATAGTTTCGCAAATAAATTTTCATACAAACATTATAAAACAGACAGACATAAAACAGACTCTAATCTCGAATGTAACATTCAAAACATGTTACCAGCCAAAGCTAAAGTAGGTACAAATCAACTTTAGGATGTAAGCATTATGTTGTCGAAAACTAAATAGGGGTTGTTCAGTGAGTGTATTCTGTATAGAATCCGAAATAGGTCAGACTAAGACCTCGTTGTATACTTTTAAAAAAAAGTATAAGTTAGCACTTGTTACTGCCCAATTAAGCTCTAATTAACATATAAATTAAATAAAAAAATTTAGTGCTACTTTTGTGGACTTGTTTGTTGAAATGCTGCATGCTGCTACTTGTTTGTTTGTTAATTTTTTATTTTTATATGAATATATATTTGTTTTGGTTTTGTATTTACGTAGGCATTATTATTTTATTTGTGATCATGCACTTTCTTTTTTTATTACTTATACCATATATTATTATATAATCTTGTTCATTATCAGGCACACTTAGCTCGTACCTACCTTTAAGTTTTAGTATAACGGTGACGTCACTGCACCCCTTTTTTTTTTTTTTTTTTGATGTCCCGGGGGAAATGCTTTGACGCATCCCCGCGCCGAAGCAGCGGGGTATGTGGGACTCGCCCTCCACCAAGATGGAGCGGTGGAGGTCCTACCCACTAAAACCCCCGGGGGCGACATCGCCTGGGCGCTGAGTGCCGGCGCAACGGTAAGCGGGCCGCACATCCGCTACGCCAGCGGCGCTGAGCTCTTCTGCAGAGCTTCTCCTCTGGACACGGAGCGTGCCCGGACTACGCACCCATCTCGAGGCCTTTTGACGCGGACGGGACCCTGACACTCATGGGATCACCGCCGCTGGCCTCTGTTAGGGTGGCTGGTGGGCCTGATAAGCCCTGCGACGCCTCCCTGCACGCCGGCTGCGCATTGGGTTGTTTGAGAGGGTCTCTCTGACCCTCTCGGCAGCCTCCTTCTGCACGAGTACTTCCTCGCAGAAGGTTATCACCTCTTGCCATTTGTCTCTCTCGACCATAGAGTGAATTACGGCCGAGAGAGACAAGTCGTCGCCAATAGCTCTTCTTAGAGCACTCCTTTGTGTAGACCAAGCCGGGCACTCCTCCAAGGTGTGCTGCGCTGTATCTTCTGGGACCCCACAGTGATGGCATTGGGGGGTCGGTTCCCTTCGGGCGACGCGATGGAGAAATCTGCCGAAGCAGCCATGCCCCGTTAGCATCTGCGTCGCCCTGAAGGTCAGCACACCTTGTTTTCTATTAAACCAGGCCTGGAGCACTGGTCTGACCGCTTCAATCGTTTTGAGCCCTGCCTTTGGCTGGTCTAATCTCGCCTTCCATAGGTCCATCATTCTGGACATTTCTTCGGCCCTCCGTGCATCTATCTCCCTTTGTGGTGGGCGTTCTCCCTGAAGACGGAGGTCCAGGCGCCAGCGGAAAACTGCCGCCAACACACCCGCCTCCAGATCCCAGGGTGGGGAACACGCGAGCACACAGGCGGCCTCACAAGAGACCGTTCTGTATCCTCGAATGGCGCTGATTGCCATAGCCCTTTGGGGCCTCCGAAGAATGGCGACCGTCTTTTCCTTTAGGGAGTCTGCCCACACTGGCGCCCCATACAATGCCATCGACCTCACGATACCCATGTAAAGCCGCCTGCAGCTCTCGTTTGGTCCTTTTAGGTTAGGGAGCAAAGTCTTTAGGGCTGCAGCTGTCTTCATCAGTCGGGGGACAAGGATGGCAAAATGCTGGTGGAAGGACCACCTGCTATCCAACACCAGGCCCAGATATTTGAGGGTGTCCCTGACTGTGATTCGTTCACCTCCAATTATGAGGTGCGCTCCCACTGGTGGTCTCCTTCGAGGTCCGTGAAAGCACACGCACTCTGTTTTATTCAGAGCTACTTCGAGCCCTAGTCTTCTTATGCGGGCAACCACATGAGCAGTGCCCGCCGTCGCGAGAAGACTGGCCTCGCGAAAGTCTTTACCTTTTGCGGTCACTAAGGTGTCGTCTGCGTAACACCATACCGCGACATTCCTGAGGGTCATGCCGCGGAGGACCCAGTCATACCCTATGTTCCACAGGGTTGGTCCGAGGACCGAACCCTGCGGAACTCCACACGTAACTATTCTGCTCTTGAGACCTTCTTTCGTTGGGTATGTGACCGACCGATCCGACAGGTAGGCGCCAATGATCCGGTTGAGGTAAGGGGGGACCCGATGGAAGCAAAGTCCCTCCCTGATACACTCCCAGGGCATGGTATTGAACGCATTGGCGATGTCAAGGGACACCGCCAATACCACCTCACCCCGGTTTATTGCAACCTCAGCCAGATGCCGCACCTTCAGTATTGCGTCAACTGTCGAGCGTTCTTTCCGGAACCCGAATTGGTTATCGGCCAGAGCGGGACCATCCGTCTCAAGGTGTAAGGTGAGACGGTTGACGACTATACGTTCGAATAGCTTCGCCACTTCGTTCAACAGAACGATCGGCCGGTAGGCAGATGGAAACTCCACCGGTCGGCCTTCCTTCTTCAGAAGGACCAGTTTGCCATCCTTCCAAGGAACAGGGAACTGGCCCCGTTCCAGGCACGCGCTATAAAGGGCCCGCAGTCGCGACTCGAAGTCAGAAACTTTGAGCGCCTCAACCCATGCGCGGCCCGGAACCCCGTCGGGGCCGGGGGCAGTGTTTTTCGACCTTAGCCTCATCACCGCCACCCTTAGCTCTTCCGCTGTCACCTCGTCGGGAGCTGATTCGGCTGCCGGGACTGCAGAGGGCGGGGCCATAGGGGGAGGAGTGTGTCTGGCCCTATCCGGGAACAGAGTAGACACCACCCCTTCAAGAACCCGCGGCTGGAGGCTTAACGTAAGCGGGGGAGTCCACGGTCGGAGCTTGCCCCGGACCATGCGGTACGGACGTCCCCATGGGTCGTTGTTCAGCGACTCCAGCATCTCCTCTCTGGCTGACGATTTAGCCGTTTCAATCGCCGCCTGCAGATTGGTCTTCGCCAATCTATACGCGTCGTAGAGCCGAGCTTCTACTTCGGCGTGATCCGCATTGTGTATTCGCCTGCGTCTATGACGTGTGTAAGGACGCCAGGCTACTATGCACGCCCTTCGAAGGTGTGCGATCTCATCTGACCACCAGAAAACGTTGTGTCTCGTGGATTTTTGGTGGACACGTGGCATGGATGAGTCACATGCCCTCTGCATGGCCTCTCTAAGCCAGTTCGCCTCAGTGTTGATGCATGTCGGTCTTTCGGGAGCTTGGGCCCACGTTTCAACTAGGATTGCTTCCTCCATCAGATCCTTCTTCAGCTTCTTTAAGGCCCAGCGAGGACCTTCATGAATGGGGACGGTCGGCGGGCTGGGGTCCGAGGTGTGGAAGAGACGTTGAATCGGATGTACCGGTGATCCGATAACGTCTCCACCTCCTCAAGGACCCTCCAGTCCCTGGACGTCACTGCACCCCTGGCTCCGTCTGAAAACCAGCGTTGCTTCGCTTTTATGTGAAGTAACACAAAGCTGAGACGGGTCCTTTTTGACTGCAGTTTCACATGCGGCAGGCATTATTTATTGGCACTCGCCGGGTAGTTTCCCCGGTTGCATTTATTTAAAATCCATCTGCATGCTTACCTCCCAAATGTTGTTTATCTTTTCATTTTAATTTTTTGTTGTTTTTTTACTTTAATGTTTCTCTTTTGTTATTGTTTTTGGCCTTATTATGTCTGCAGTTATTAATTAAGTATTTAAAATTAATATAATTTAACTAAATATATTGTAAGCAAATTGAAATTATTTAGGCTTTCTTTTTTTTTTCTTTTTGTTTTGTTTTGTTTGCTTGGTACCTAACTAATTGTTTCTGGCTTCTGCAGACATAAAGCAAATGGATTGACTGACCTGTTTGTTTTTACTTTTTTATGTCAAATCATCAATTTGCTTTTTTTCTCGCAATAATATTGTATCATTTGTTTTAATAATTTTATGTGTAATTGAACTTTATATCTTTGTTTCGAACTGCTGTATTGTGTATCTGTGTGTCAAATAAACGTTTATTTATTTATTTATTTATAAGACCACCCAAGCATTACATATTGTTTTGTCTCACTAATTCAGGATAGTTGAACCGTGAATTTTTACAACCATCTTATAACTAAAGGCCTTCTTGCCCTTTGAAATTTGATAACATAATTGTTCCTAACCTTATTAACAACCAATAAAGGCTACGGTCGGAAAACGTGGATTTTTCCAAAGAAAACTCCAATGAAAGAGCTAGCTCAAAGATTGTCCTTAATTGAATTTAGTCCTCAAAGAAACACTTGCTACTCGTAAATAAATACTTTGGACACAAACGCTCTAAAGTTTAGTTGAAATCAAATATACTTTTTGCATTTTAAATTAACTTTATAACTTCTTAATGGGCAAATAATATTTCTCAAGAAGCTTAAAGTGGCTAATAAATATAAGAATTTAAATTGCTGTGTGACTCAGTTAAATTGGTCTAGAGTTGCTTCTTTATGGACTTATTGCAAAAGGAAGTCCCGACGACTTTTATATTAAAGTAAAACTCGGAATACATCTAAACTACTTTTTCTTAAATACTTATTAAATTCATTTTATATTTATGGTACGTTCTGAAATGATTTTACTTATAATAAATACTTAGTGATAAGTAAAGAATCAAAAGTACTGAGAAAATCGTAAATAGATTACAAAGTTAAAATAAAAACAAAAAATAATCTCAGTTCATTTTCTTATGATTTATCTCAACAACCTACCGTTTATTCATCTAAAAATAGACAGTGACCTTTGTCTTTGTCATAACAAAGAGAAAAGTAAAAAACAACTCTGTTAATCTAATAAGTTATTATTTTCTGTTATCGTATCCTCATGTTGCCCGATATTGATTTCTTGACCCTTGTATTACCTTTCGGTTTCCTTTAGGCTAACAAACATTTGAACATAATGAGGTTGTCGCATAAAATATTTTCATCTATCTCAAGGGACTCGGAAAACCGTAATAGCAATTTAAGAATATCAAAGGTTCTCTTTTAATATTTTATATTCCACAATATAAAATACACTTTGAATTACGTTGTATTTATTTCTTGAAAAGACGTTGTTCTCCAGAGAGAGACATTACTGCTCATTAAAACATGCTCTTTAAAATACTAAAACCGTCATAAAACTAGAATTCAAACTAATAAAATACTTATTATGTTTTACATTTTATGATAACGCTTTCATTGTTGAGATTGCATCTAATATTAATACTAGGTACATTGAATACATAAAACTGTTTGTGAACTTTTATATAGTCAACACATTTAGAAAATTTAATTGGTGTATATTTTTTATTTATATAGCGATATTAATAATGAAAATTGAATCATTTTCATTTCAGTACCTACATATTTGTATACATTTTTTCTGGATTGGACTAGACTGGCCTGGTACCTAGATATTACCTCAATATTTTCTGTATGTGAACTTATGTTTACGTGGATATTTTAGAGAAAAATCTGTACTTAAAACCTTATTTCAGATTACTGCAAAATTAAATCTTTTTGAAAACACTAACTTCTATAAATTAATTTGTTTTATTCCCATGATCCAGGCGACTCCAAAATATTTTGTATAATACTTAAGTGATGTAAACACGAAAACTTGAAGATAATGAAAGCTGAAACTTTTACGTCGGCTTGAAAGTTGAGGAAAAATTTGCTTTCACTAATTTTCACAAAATTTCGTTTTGAAACTTGAAATAATAGCCGATAAGTAATTAAAAGGGAACAAGTGGCTGACAATGGAATAGCAGTCTCAAAGTATTTTAATTATTGAAACATTCTCTGTTTTCCTCGGTAGGCAAGATTTAAACAAACAAAAACTTTGATAATGTTAAGGCGAGGGGATCATTTCCACTTAAATAAACAATAAATTAGATAAGTCATCGCTTAATACGAAACAATATTGATTCAGTAACTGTTCTTGTATTTAATCCCGATTTAGTTTTAGTAAATACCATTTATTAGCAGGTTGTTTATGACTATTCCTTGTAAATTGTTGTTTACTTGTTTACTAAAACATGAAAACTGATGTTAATCAAAAATGAATCAAATTCGTGTAGTACAGATTAAATCTCGTACAATATGTATTAAGTTCTTTAATCTTAATATACTTATACAATATTCAATTCTCATTTCAATTTTAATTGCGTTAAGCTTTAAATCCAACTACATATTTTATGAGAAGCGAGACATAATAGGTAATTAGAACAATAATTTAATCTCGCACTCGCGTGCTAATTTTATAATAATTTTGTGAAGAATATTAATATTATGAAAAAAAAACCGGCCAAGTGCGAGTCGGCCTCGCGCACCGAGGGTTCCGTACAAACCTGCAAGGTTTACAAAGTTCGTTCATTACGACAATCGAGTCATAACTATGGTATTTTTATTGCAAAATGCTTGATAGCTCTACGCGTTCATGAGGAAAAAAGTAATAAGTTTATATTTATTAAAAAATATATATTTTGTAATGTAACTAAAAATTTAAGGTTTTCGGAATTTTTCCTTTATGTGTGCTATAAAACGTTGCTTCATGCCAAATTTCAAGATTCTAGGTCGACTGGAAGTACCCTTTAGGTTTTGATTCCCTTGCGAGTACTTGCGAGTTTCAAAATATGCAGCTTAAATTGCTGTATCTTTTGATTGCGTTGGCTTAGAAGTTTGATTTTTTCACAGCTTTAAGGGACAGTAGACCTGAGTAATTGATATAAATTTCAGCTTCATACCTCCACGCGTTCCTGAGAAAAAGGGTCTTGACAGACGGACGGACAGACGGACAACAAAGTGATCCTATAAGGGTTCCGTTTTTTCCTTTTGAGGTACGGAACCCTAATTAGGTCGAATTGGGGTTTTTAAAATAATCATTTAAATGATAAAAATGAGTGAAATAATTTTTAAATCATTTCCAGATACAGGGTTATAAATTCAAAGCGATTTCCGTTCGAAGAAGGGTATCTCGTCCTATGGACTAATTCACCAAAGTTGATTTTCAGTGCTGTGTGATATTATAAACTTTAACATAGAAATTAAATACATGCTGAGACTAAAATACATGCTCAGTAATCAAAAGCTCTATTTTAATTGTATGTTTAAAATCCACAACCCCTTAAATAAACACTTGTATTTTAAAACAGGTAAAGTACCTAGTTTATTACTTTTTATTTCAATGTCTCTAATTTCTGAGTGTTTTCGTAGTCTCATTATAATATTATTACATTTTTTTTAAAAAGGTTTTTAAGGTTTCATTTTTAATTAAATTGAAAGACAAACTTCGTGGAATAACTGAAATTTTGGTTTTAATTTAAAGTTTTGGCTAAAAAGTACTTAAGCTTTTTTTTTGATAATTGAGGCCTCAAAAGTTTGGGCACTTACATTACACACGTCGACATCTAGTCCTAAACTAAATAAAGTTTGTATTGTACAGACAGATAAAAGTTAGGTAATGCCTACTTTGGTATTGCCAACCAAGGGAGGACCTTTTGTCAGACGTTGACCATACTATGGATACCAGATGTATTATTTCGTATAAATACATAAGAACTTTTATTTTGCAAATAAATACTTCGAATATATAAAAAACACTGAGACCAAGACAAACAGACATGTTCAATAGATTTTTTTTTTATCGAAAATCGAACCTGCAACCTTCAGCATAGCAGGTACTACTAACTACACCACTTGGTCGTCAAATAATTAAAAACAAAGAACTTTTATATTTGTAAAATGGAGGATTTAATTTTTACGTTCAATTCAACATTGTTAGCGGTTTTATTGACACTTACTGGCCACAAATCATATAAAACTAGTAAAATACGGACATAACAGTTTTATTATTAATGCTATAAAAATATGTGACCGGAAAATTAACGATTATACAATTATTGTGTGACTGTTTAAATAGTAACGCTTGTGGTTTATTGTACAGTCTCGGAATGAAAAGGTTCGTCAATTTTCAAATTGATTCGTATAATGTGTCGCAAAACATATTACCTTTTGAAACTATGTTACAGAATAGACTCGGGTTAGGGAAAATAATGTTCTACTGCTCGATAATAAAGTTCAAAATTATTCAGATCAGTGTTGTTTGACAGGATAAATATCTTGTCAACAAGATTTTTGATAAACTAAAACCTTCTTGTTGGTTCAACCTGCCATTATTATTTCTGTTAAACTATTGTCAATCGGTCAATGTCATCATTGCAAAATATCAAAGAGGTTGGTATATGCCGCGCGCACAAGGCAGTGTATAAAAAAAGGATAGAAAAATCAAGCAAAACCTTATTCGATGACAAACGTCATTGTATTTATTTAAATGTTAGCATCACTGTTTCTTACATTTGTATGTTGGCATAATTGTTTCTTGCAATACTAGTGCAAGTGAAATCCAACTCTAAGGTGACGAACCTTTTCATTCCGTGACTGTACAAATGGAAATTATGAATTTAACATTTCAATTAAACATTTATAGGTTACTAAAAGGGCTTTGTGGTTTTACTCGTGTAAGTTCCGTTTCCTATTGGAAATGTAGGATAAAACGTATCCCTGCTACTTTTGGAAACAAGCACCATCAAAAATAATTATAAGTAAAATATAGGTTTCTATAAATAGAAAGAGTAAGTGGAAAGAGTTAAAACTCTTTCACTAAAGTAAGTCAGAAAAAGAAAAAATATTCATTCTAAATAAATTATTGAATTTTATAATTAATATTAAAATACCGCTCCAATAACGCTGGTTCAGTCACGAAAGGAATTTTCAAAAGGTTTATTTAAATATCTGGCATTACGAAGAAAATACTCCGAATATGAAACAATGTTTCGTTTAAGATACGCCAGATTTAATTATAATAATCCACCATTATACAGACTTAAGCCCCTACCACACCCTTGTTCTAATTTGCTCAACATTCCATTAAGTAAACATTAGCTAACAAATACGTAATCATAATTTCAAAAGTAATAAAAAGTAATATTTCTGCGACTGTATTACCTGACTGCGTTAATTTACTTCGAAACAAAGTTAAAAGTGAAACTACGTGACTACGGTCTAAAGTGTACTTATAAACGAAACGACTGTATTCATTGTATTTCAAATTACTTTGAATTTGTTCGTGTTTTAGTATTAAATGTTGTTAGTTATATTGAAAAGAAAGACCTTTACATATAGAAACATCGGTTTGTAAGATCCTCGGTCAAAGACCTCTCACTCGCTAACGATATTGGTACTGTGAAAGGATAGATGTAATCCTCGTCTTATCGAATTCTTATTGGTGATCAAAAATTCAAGTCACGTTTGAAAAGCAGTTTGCGTCGTTCGTTAAATGCTATATTCACTTATATATGTAATTAAGTAAGTACGCCGCCATAATAAAAGGTCCAAAATTATAATAAAAAAAAACTGATTCCTATAACTAATTTAATCAATAAAAATCAATTACTTTTAAAAAAACAGTATTTGTTTCTTTAAGGTCGTTACTGAGCAAAATTTATGTTACTTTTTCTATGGAGAAAGTGGGACAACTAGACGGTTTTTATTTCAAACCACTGGCTTCGTCCGTTTTCAATTTCCCTGTGGATTTTCATAAAAATTCTTGCAATTAAACCTTGTTCTGACAATAACGAACACAACAAAAAGAATTCTCTAAGTGCAGTTGTACCCAAGCTATGCGCATACATGTGTGTATCTGCAGTGGTGTTTTATTTTTATTTATGTGCTAAAAAGATAGATAAAACCGCAAACTACAAATACAAAAAAAAACTTTTTGTAATATATGGTCTGTTGAGAACTAGCTTATCAACACGCACAAAACAATTATAAATAAACCAGAAATTGATTCATTTTGGTCCTCCACTTATTATTTCTCGTCTAAGATAGCAAAGAATCTAATACCAAGTTACAAACAAAATCGATTCTATCCTTATAATATAATTGGAAAGTCACGACCTATTTTCCACTTGAATGACTACAAATGTCACAATATTTTTTATGGTTAAAAAAATGTTTTCAGGAAGTTTCCACCAAAATGAAATGTCTCATGTCGAATTTGTTCAAAGTTTGTTTTCTGAATCAGCGTTAAATCCCTGTCAATACAAATCATGTTGACACAAATCCAACTAGACAGGGATTCGCACAAATAAATAGAAGTTTTTTGGAATATCTGAACGGTTTCGCGGTTGAAAGGGTTTTTCGACATTTTATAAATAACATCATTCCGGTTAACGAATAGTAAGAAATATCAGAATATATTTGTTAAGTTTTTACTTAAGGTACTATAGGGTTACCAAAGACGTACATATAATGGAAAAATCCTTTGTGTCTTATAAATTCCTAAAACTAATAGAAAATTTGAATTGATACTATTCTATTACAGATTATATGGAAGTTATGTACTAATTTAGAACTACTAAATCCGAAGCTCCACTTAGTAAAAAAACGAATGATCGAAAAACAATAATTTGCTTTTATAATAATAGCACCTTGAATAAATAAAAACCACCAATTATTTATTTAAACATCATCAATAGAACGTAATTGGTATACTTTATTTTAAAATATATATTTTTAAAACAAACTTTGCGGAGCATCTTCTAACAAAACCGCCCCTTTTGATCTCGAAGTTCAAAGGGCAGATAATAAAGCGAATTATGTTTAAGTAACAATACCCACATAATATAAATCTAGTTGTTCGTTTGTGATCCTTCATCGCCTTTTATGAGATGGGGATGAACTTTTTGTTAACTCCGTCGGTATTTCGTATTTTCTCGTTAAACATATACTTACATATTTGTAGCTGCTTTGTTTGAAAACAACGTTAGCACTTTTATAAGTTACGGTAAAACTCATCGTTACTTGTAACGTGTTTTCCGTACATTATAATTATTATTACGATATGTTGAAGTAATCTTGAACATGTCTTGTGTTTACGAATTTGCGTACGTTAACGTCAAGGTTTTACGAGTAAAATTTAAAATGTTTCTCAAAAGTATTAAACAGATAACTTTGTTAATTGTTTTTACCTGGTTGATATTTGTAAAGTTTCATATTAAACATCTTAAGTATAATTTGTAAATAATGAAACATTTTTTTAAACCTAGCAGTTTTACTCCCACAGATAGTAGAAACAGTGGTTAAAGAAACCTCTAAAAATAACCGTGTTTGTTTTAACAAAAAAATATAGTTATTTATGGTACAAGCGAGGTAAGTTGGTGATTACTTCCGAGGCGCTATTGAGGCCCGAGCCGTGAGGTGAGGGTCAGAAGAAAGCCGAGGATAGTAATCATCAATACACCGCGTGTACCATAGAACGTTTTTCAACACATTTGCGAAGAAATTATAATTTTTCGCTAATAAATAAACAGTTTATCTATTCGCGCGCATCCAACACAACAATAGTGATCTGCCAAAGAGTAAAAGAATATACTTATTAAAAAAAATCGAATGAATGAATGAACGGAATCGACCATAGACCTACCAAAAGTAAGGCAGAAACCAACCGAAGTACACGCACACGCTACGCACGAAAATGGGTGGGGGCTACGCTATGTTGAGCTATATCCCCCGTGTATGTACACACGAATATGTACAGTCATGGTAAGAAATGGTTCGTCACCTTAAGATCTATTTTCGTTTGCTCAGTATAAGTGTTAATAACATCAATACAAAGATACAACTGAATTGCGAGAATTGTTATTGCAAAGATGAGTAACCGATAAGCGCGCAATAAGGTTGCAGGTTTATAATGCTGATGCTCTAACTTTGAGGTCAAAATACAAGTGAAAAATATTTATTGGGGGTGGTATTTATATGTTTCTGGGTAGCTTGTTTATCGTATTAATTGAACAAGTCGTCAAAAGTCTATATTTTGAGTACTATTTTTTTCATTTATGGCCTATGGAGGGAACCACTGTGCCTTGTTGCGACTGGAGCAACTTGTTTGGTTTGGCCCAGTTATAGAGCTGGCAAGTCTCCATCCGCCAGTTCGTACTTGTCTATAACAGAGTATCGGCGGGTGCCATAGTCCCCATAGTTCCCCTATATCCAGTCCATTGAACATCCCATTCCCATAACCCAGTCGTAGTTTTCCATACATTTGCAATAGTCCCAGCCGAACCGGGGACTGTCCTTGGATGCATTTTATAGTGTTATACAGGGATAGTCCCCGGATTATGCATACTTTACACAAGATTAAATACTTATGTCAAGGGGCTTCCGTGTGTTGGCTTTGGCCCCATACTAGCCTTCCAAAAGACCGAGACTCCTTAATAGTCCCGTGAAAGGAAAATACATTAATAACATTAATCTAATTAAGAAGGAAACATATTGTAACACGTATATTTAAGCAACTGTAAATTTTGCTAACTACATATATGCGAAAGCATGTAGTAAATATTTTTAATTTGTATTTTAAATAGTTGTTATAATTTGTATTTTATATGCACAAACAGTTGTGTTCCGAAAAAAATTAAATAAAAAAGAAACAAAAAATATACAAGTCGAATAAATAACCCCCTCCTATTTTTTGGAAGTCGGTTTAAAAAGCAATTAAAATCTCTTTCCTAATAAGAACTTTAAAGTCATTGTGATTAAATAGACCACGAAGGTACGTGTCCGTCTCCATGGCACAAAGAATAAATAGGAACAGAGAGGCAGCTTTCTACAAAGGCGTAAATCGAATGCACTATTACTACTATTTTTTATATTTATCATTTAAATATACAGATTTACAATTATGTTACGTAGTATCAAACAGGGTCATAGTTTTTCTTGTAAATACATAATTTGTTTTATTTTATTTTCAAGATATACTCATTAATTTTACGTTTTTGTTTACTGGTCTCTATGACAACCTGTATAGGTTTGACTGATTGTCATAGAATACATTTTTATAATATAATAGAACAATTTTGCACGTTCTTAGGAAGCTGTCTTTCTGTTTCTTTCTCTCTGATCTGTGATGATACACGCGTGTACTTCGGTGGAAACGGCAACACACACGCAACTGAGCTACGCGTAGCTGAGCGGCGTAGCCGTGGACATAGCGCAGCGGTGAGTTCGCGGCTTTAAGGAAACATAGTTGGAGTTTGTTTTTAAAATGTATGGACACAATTTTTTGGTATCGAAACTTTTTTAAAATGAAAGCAATTAAAAAAACAATCTATAACTCACTAGTGAATAAAACGTGTCATTATTCAACTGTTTTTGCACAAATAAGAGCCCCTTTATGAGCAAGTGTGTTGAAAAATAACTTTACAAAATGTCCAACAGCATAAAATGGTGATTAACAAGCCCGTCCTTTTGTTCCATATTTATCACAAAACTGTTCGCATCATTTTACGAACATTTAACAGTTAATTAGTTAAAAGCCGTAAGCAGTCATTACACACGTCGGGGGTTGGTTTCAGTACAAAAGGTACCATTTTGTTGTGTTCCGAAGCTTTCAACTGAGCACTCATTCCATTGGAGGTAAAATGTAGGTCGTAACGGATGACTTGCCGGATGCAGACCCCACTACAATGAGGTTTTCTTAAGGAAACTTTTCAGCTCGCGTAAATTTTTGTATATTGTTTTGTTTGCAAAACATGTTTGTTTTCAAATGATTTATTTACTATTAGGCTTTTTTTTCACGTAATTTTATCGTCATTGACAACAATACCAAATGTTGCAATAATAAACTGAGATTTATTCAAAATCAACCGGTTCGATTCCTAGCTGAGTATTGTTTTTTAAATTCTAATGATGTATTTTATCTATAACAAATCAGTTTTAATGCTCCTTTGATAAGTTTCTTGCCATTATAAACAGTATCCGATATAAACTATGACACCTACTAGAAAACCTAACCTTGTATCTCTGGAGTTAAAGGTCGAGTATTATAAGGAACTCTCAAGTTCCACTTAAGACAACTTGAAGAACAACTTAAGACTTAACTTATTGCAGTTGTTTAAGCTTTAAATCAAGTTTGAACGACAACGAAACAGTTTGTATTGTAAGTTCTCTGTTACCAATTGGACAGTATTCCCTGTAGTAGCGTGCCTGTTCCCAAACTAGTTTTGTTCGCAGTTTATTTGAACGAACGTGCAAAAAGTACAGCGGAATTAATTACGTTTCTATACAGTTTTTCTTCAACAAATACGTTGATAGAGCATTGTTTTATAGTTGAGGTAGAATTGGTATTTTAATTAATTAAAACTTATTGATGGATACATTTATTATATGAATTTTAGTGTGTTTATGGAATGAAGTGGTTTTATGGAATGAATACCTCTTAAAGAGAAGCTTCCCGAAGACAGGGCGCCTGATTCTCCTCTCAAACGTAATCCTTCGATTTCTTACTTAATTGCCTAGATCTGCTTTTGGATAATTATAAAAAGAATATCTTATTATTTTCATTGATCTTTATTGTTAAACATATGTACAAATATACCCAAGTCAACCTACATTACATCAGACATGAAATAGAACATCGTAATTAAGCGACCTAGGCCTACACCGATTGGCTAAATCACGAAACAACGTACTCAATACCTTTGATCGTATTTATAAATTTCGTCCCTTAATTACATTCCCTATGTAATTAATCTTCAGATATATTGAATGTGATCCCTACTGGATATTTACCTCACTCAGAATTGCAAATTAAGAAACATGACGATACAGACACATATTAATTTATATTTAACTAGCAGCGCCCCGCGGTTTTACCCGCGTAGTACTCGCACCAGTGAGAATGCGTAGCTCGTAGTATCATACAATCTCGGCACAATTCACCATCGTGTGTTAAAAAAATAAGTAACAGCGCCATCTATTGGTAGGATTTGTGACTACAAAAAGTTACAATAAAATATACGATTACTAATACACAATCCCATGGGAATTTCGGGATAAAAGTATCCTATGTGTAATTCCTAGTTATAAGGAACATCTGTACCAAATTTAATCAAAATCGATACAGTAGTTTTTGCGTGATAGTGAAACAAACATCCAAACATACAAACTTTCGCATTTATAATATTAGTAGGATTAAATTATACGAACTATAAGATGGCATATCGAATAACACTTTGCTGTTGTCTGGAGATAGGTTTAGAAGCTTAAGGACTTCATCTCGATAAGACTCGATGGTAGATATGACTACATAGTACATCGCCATATGGACACGATACTGTACCCCGAGTTTTACGCAGTGGGAATTTACGGATAGATATATCATATGTGTTATTTCTGGTTATAAGGAACATCTTCCTTATATTCAATCGCTTCAGTAGTTTTTGGGTAAATGCGTAACAAACATCTATCCATCCATACTCCATACAAAATTTCTAGGACATTTCTAGATACCTATAAAATTAGTAGGAGAGAATTTGCTGTAAAACTAGTACGTTTAATTATTTTCTTTGTTTATGTTATGCTTCCAGTCAAGATTGGTGTGTAAAACTGCCAAAATGCTGCCACCCGCATTGTCAGATATCTTTCTACGCCAGCATGTAAAAGCATTGCTGTGTTCCAGTTCGAAAGCCATTGTATTTTTCGTAAAACATCTGAATGCGACTCACAAACCATGTGTCTTTTATCGTAATGCAATATTTTACTAAAACTAACTAGCTTTGTCTCATTGTTTTAACTTTACCTATCTCCTTTGACTTTTTCTCATTTTTCCTAAGCCACTCAGGCAATAAATCGCAATTGAAATCTATTTTAGATTTTTTACTATAATAATAACGCATGGTTATTTATTTATATATATATTCAAATATGTTACTAGCAAGTAATACACGTGGTACTAGTTTATATATCATAATATACTGTTTGTAGGTAAATTAGGTAAGATATATTGACAAATAACACGTTTCTTCTTCAATAAACTTCAATACAAAAAGAAACGTTAAAAAACCTGTTTACCTGTACCACAAGGAATCTCGAGTGGAGTACCTACTAAATTCGTCAACAGATGACAAATGATGGCTGTGTTCGCGACACCGCCGGCACGAGACTCTTGAAATCGTAGACTCTGGAACCTTCGAAAGGCTCAATAAAATGCGTGTTCACGGCATGCGACCTTTTCGAGCACCACTCCACAGTTTCATTCGAAAATTTTCCAGTTTCTGTGTCAAGTTGTTACTTGTAACGACACTTTTTGTACCACAAATGTAAATTGAACGCAATTCTGATGCTAAAACATCGTGCTAATTAGCATGCAAACAAGGTTTGCATTTTAAAAAGAAACCTACGTTGCATTTACAATACTTTTTATTGGTTGCAAAAACAAATACCTAATACCTAAATCAATATTAGGTACTTGGAAAAAGTAAATCTAGTTTAAAATTAAGTCGAGTTATTGAAGAAAAAATATATTTTATGTAAAATAGTTAAGACAGTAAACAACTTTTTTCATCAAATTTGATTTTTTTCTTTCTATTTATTAAATTTATACCAATGTGAAAATACACAAAGCGATCTTCTTTACAGTTCATTCACTCGGATGAAAGAAGTACTACAATGTTTATTGTAACATTAAAAATCAAAGATAAAATATCTTTGTTATAATAAATATTCATCAAATATTCATGTGTCATTCACACATTTGAGAAAGGAACATTAAGTCTTTTTATTAAAATGTTATTTATATTTTGGGGGTTTTGATCGCACCTGGTATTTATAATAGAAGTATAAATATAGGATCGGTGTAAGATTCCATTGCAGGGCAAAGACCTCTCTCTTACTGGTGATATTAGTACAATAGGTGTAAACATGAGTGTTCGAAATTATATTTACTTATAATAAGTTATTACCCTAGTTATATAATCATGGCAATCAATTACTTAGGTATTCAGTCATCTTATCATAGCTATTAATCCCTAACAAGGTTTACTTAATACCTGATTCTAGGATATTAGGAGCTACGCAAACACATCTAGATCGAGATAAATGTATGTGGATCAGACAGTTAAGAGAGTACCTATAGTCTTATACTAAGTAAATATATTATGCGTGCGTGTCCCTACACCTGCACACGCGAGGACCTTTACAAGGCCACTGATAGTGCCATATCGGTGGCCGAGTTCTGGTCCTCAAAAATATGAGTCGACACGCAAAGAAGAAGAAGTAAATATATTGGCCTATAACTTCACACAATAGGGCAAACCAAAACAGGCCTATCTCTTACTGAATATATCAACAAAGTTAGGAGTTAGAGAGTCGTACTACAAATTAAAACATTTGCATTATGCATGTTGGTTATCTCAAATCTAAGCTGAATAATCTGGTACTACGAGCTTAGTAGACAGGTAGTGCACATGCTCCTAGGTCGCCGTGTCGCTAAATATAACATTGAATAAAATTCCACAAGTAGAAACCAATTCGTGCTGAACATTATTAAACTCACAGCGAAAAAAACAATCAGTAAAATTAATTATAAATCATATTTTTTTTTATAGTTGCATTTTTGCTTATTAATGTGAGGTTATGAAGCCGCTAACTGTTAGTTTAATTTAAATTCCAATTAATTTTGTCAGTATTCAGAAATAAAAGTCATTAACATGAGACCGTAACCGACACTGATATTTTTTCTTAATTAAAAGTTGCAATAATATTAAAACACGTGTGATAAAATCGACTTTCGAATATCAACTTTAAGGCAAGTATTATAAAATCCAATTTCGAGTACATTTAAGTTAATTAGTTTAACATTAAGAATATTATTAAATGTTTGAATGTTGACAAACAAAATTAATGTTGAATAAGCAAAACAGATATGTCAACACGCCCAAAATTAGCTGAGGGTGTTTGTGTTCAATGGATAATTACATTATGCTGGCTGCCACACGGATAATCGGATGGATTCGCTGCTTATTAATATCGTTTTTATACATATTCTACAGGTAAACATTGAAAATATACTCATAATTTGTTATGTTCTGTCACATACTGAGTCTAAAGCAACTTATAAAGTAATTTTCTATAAGGAAAGTGATAGTAATTCCAAGAGAAACAGGAAAAATAAAAGGAACAAATTAAAGAAAGACTTTATAGCAATAAATTATGTTCCAAGAAAATATCTATATAATTAAAATATGCTACGATTCAAAAGCTCACCACTAACTTATCGTAGCGGTGTGTCGTAGCAAAGTCGTAGTAGACAGACCGTAGCGTTTCGTAGCGAAACTAAAACATTGACTTAGAACCAGATTTGGGGTAAAATATTTGTACCTAATTGTTAATTTTAATACTATTTTCTTACTTTAGTCGTTATTATGAATTTTGATTCTAAAATGTCTGATTTAAATCAATTTCTATGGATTTTAGTTAGATTTCAGTTTTATTCAAAATTCAAGATAAGACTTATTCTAGAATTCAATTTGTACTTGATCTTATTAAATTTGTGTTTTGTTTTACTTTATTTTACCTTTAAAATAAATAATTTGCTCTATTTTTATTTTGCCTGTCTTGAAACATTCAACAAACTCAAAATGACTTAAAAATAGCATTGTAGTAGAATTATATTTTGTGTTTTTTTTAAATTCAATTATAGTAAACTGCTGTCGCGGTTTTACCCACATTCTCGAAGAAAAACTGTAAACCATAGCTTCAGTGATATTGTAACTTTACATTTGTGAAAGAATTGAATTATTCGCCCTTTAGCTTATTCAAAGAACAATACAATTATTTTCTTCAATAATATTCGTATATTCTCCCCCCATATTAAATTACTAATGACGCACTTACTCTTACTAATAAATTCACACAATTTATACAAAAAGATTGACTCATTCAATTCTTCGCTACATTTGTTATCAAGACTTGCTTTTAATATTTGGTCCAAGAATAGCCGAGACGTGTAATAGTGTCGGTGTACAACCACTCAGGTGGGGACAATGAGATACTGTTTAATTAACCACTCTCACCCTGACAGGTGTCACGGTTGAACAAAATATACTTTTAATACAAAGTTCATTGAACTTTACCTGTATTAACCGGTGTCTATAGATTTTGTGGTGGTTTCAATATTTTTACATTGTCTATGCATTTTGTAAGTAGGTTTAAAAATTAGAAGTAAAATAAGAAAATAAATTATGTCATTTATAATTGTGATTATTTTGAGCAATTCCTACACAGGTCAGTTCTAATTCATCCATGTCCCATGACTGACGTTACGAGTTCCATGACTGGTGCTACGAGTCCATGACTGGTGCTACGAGTCTCATGACTAGTGTTACGATGTCCATGGCTGGTGCTACGAGTTCAATGACTGGCGCTACGAGTTCTTGGACTGATGCTACGAGTCCCATGACTGATGCTACGAGTCTCATGACTGGTGCTACGAGGTCCATGACCAATGCTACGAGTCCCATGACTGGCGCTACGAGTTCTTGGACTGATGCTACGAGTCCCATGACTGATGCTACGAGTCTCATGACTGGTGCTATGAGATCCATGACTCATGCTACGAGTCCCATGACTGGCGCTACGAGTTCTTGGACTGATGCTACGTGTTCCATGGCTGATGCTACGAGTCCCATGACTGATGCTACGAGTCACATGATGGATACTACGAGATCCATTACGGATGCTACGAGACCCATGACGGATGCTACGAGACCCATGACAGATGCTATGAGTCTCATAACATTGGTCCTATCCCATCACCGATTTAGTAGCCCAGGCAATTAAATTTTAATTCTTGACGTTGCTTTACCATAAAGATATACAATCCGTATTTAGAACTTACACAAAAAATATTTAAATTTTTAATTAAATATTTAAGCAACAAAAATAGAAGTAAGATCTCTTATACACATTTCTAATGATCCACTTTAATTACACCTGCGTAATTCAAACATCTTAATCTTTAAAGTGCTTTCTGATACCTCGACTCACGGTTAAATTGATATAAATTTATTTTATTTTATTGATATAAAGGTTGATGTATAAATATATAGTCATAATAGTCAGCCGACTAAAAACCCACACAATTACTCAAGAGTGTGTTATATCATTTGAAATAAAACACTTAAACGGATTTTTGTCGTGTTTATATTTCTTTTACATTTTCTGACGTTTTAGATTCTTTACGGAACCCGTGATCACAGAAGACTAAGATGAAAGACGTCGGTACAAAGTAAAAAGTTTACTACCTTCAATATTTTGAGTATAATTTTAAATACATTGTGAATTTACCACAGATTCGGAAATACATCAGCCGAGAAGAATCTGCAAGAAACTCGTTTAAGGGCCGATTTTTCCATCGCCAGATAACTTTATTCGACGAATAACTTTGAAATTTTGACAGTTATTCCATACAAAATCTGTCAAATGTCAATTTTATTCGTCGAATAAAAGTTATCTGGCGATGGAAAAATCGGCCCTAACTGTTTTATTTCAAATGTGTAGTGTTCGTGTAAATCAAAGAACACATGATTTCTTTGATTTACACGAACAATTATATCAATTCGACCTATTTCTTATATATTGTTCTCAATATGACCTGGAATAAACCTACATATTGCAGAATACATATTTACTTTAGCAAACCAATACTGAGTTCTGTTATAGGTACAGTCAATACCAAAAGTATTCAAATTATCAATAGTTTTAAAGATTTTCCAAAATCATAATATATTTAGTAACAAAATTGATTGATAAATAAAGTGATATTTTATTTAAAGACAGACATAAAAACTTGATTACTCCATTGTATTAATTTGACACTTGTGATGTTAACTGTACGTTACAAACCTTGTGTATTCAAGCGAACGCACAAATACAATAGGAAGGAAACTGTTCGTACCAAGGATATGATGTGACGCATAATATACAATTAGCATGTTGATGGCATTTCACCGAGAGAGATGACTTCGGTAAATTCCATTAACAACTATTAAATAAATTACTGCAGTAACTTGACCATTACCACTTAGACTTTCAACGTTATTCGATAGTTTGTAATATATTTAACGCCTCGTTATTGTACCTCAATAAATAACGTTACAGAAATAAGATTTCTTCCAAACCTAGATTTTTTTCTGAATCGATTTACGATAAATGTCGTCTAATCTTAAGTGGCGTCGTTTATGAGCCAAAATCTACATATTTATCAAAATGGGCTCGGTTTATTAACAAACATACTCGTATACAACGTCTGAACGTTACGTGATGCGATTGCTATCAAACTCCCTTAAACCAGAGAGCAATCTAAGTACATTTTCTGCCAACTGTTAAGTATTTGAGAGCACAAAGTCCCCATAACGATTGTCTATGATATTTGTATAACAATAGGGGATCTGACGGGTCGTACCCAGACATAGGCTAAATAAAAATAAATGATAATATCGTAATAGAATAATACCAGTACCAGATTTTATACTTCGAGGACTAAACTTGAGTATTTATTGTTTATAATAATATAAAAAGATAGTACAAGTATCTCCTCTGAAGGGCGACGGATAAAATATTTTTTTAATAATTAGACATCTGGTTTTTAGAATTTTCCATCAAGCGATTATGTTAATAATAATAAAGTTTATGCTCCAATAAAATTTTATGTTAAAAGAGCTATTTTTGTAGCACTCGAATAATTTTAACTCTTGAAGGCTCTTCGCTTGCTCTATTTAACATATAAATTACTCATTATGTGAAAGCTTTTGTATATAAGTATTTAAGGATATACTGTCGTAAATGTGCATAAATAAAAATAAAAAAACGTTTCAACACACTTGCTCATAAAGGGGCTCTTATTTGTGCAAAAACAGTTGAATAATGACATGCTTGATTCACTAGTGAGTTACAGATTGTTTTTTTAAATTGCTTTGTTTTTAAAAAAGTTTCAATACCAAAAAAATTGTGTCCATACATTTTAAAAACAAACTTCAACTATGTTGCCTTACTTTCGGTAGGTCTATGGTCGATTCCATTCATTCATTCATTCGATTTTTTTTTAATTAGTATTTTTTTTTAGTCTTTGGCCGATCACCATTGTTGTGTTGGATGCGCGCGAATAGAAAAACTGTTTATTTATTTGCGAAAAATGATAATTTCTTCGCAAGTGTGTTGAAAAACGTTGTATGGTACACGCGTGTATTGATGATTACTATCCTCGGCTATCTTCTGACCCTCGCCTGACGGCTCGGGCCTCAATAGCGCCTCGGGGGTAATCACCAACTTACCTCGCTTGTACCATAAATAACTATTATTTCCAAAAAGTTTACAATCAAAGGAAGTAATGTTGACTCCCACACTAGGCTCTGGGCCTGTATCGTGGTGTCGGTAATACGAAAACAAATTAACGACAATATAAAACGAATACAATTCTGAAAAATCTTAGTATTAATAATTACTTATTTATATAATTTTCAAAATAACAGTGCATCATGATTCACAATAACAGGAAGCGATTTTAAAAATCAAATATACATCTAATCATGATAATATAAATTGCATATTTACGTATAAATGTATAAGACATCGTTTAAACTTTTCTCTCCTTAGAGACTGAAATCTTTCATTCAGACACGTTAAGCCGTGACTCTTCATATTATAATTACTTACCTAAATACTTTAATTAATATAAAAGCCTGAGGAATTACCTTTGACAGTAATTGCCTCCCAGAATCAGACGTAATGCCCCTATTCTTTAGAATATTTCACTTATTAACCTGGATCTCGTGAGTTTTATTAAATTATATAATAGTCAAGAAAGTAATTAACTTGGCTCTGCTCTGACAATTGTACAACTTTTCTGTACGTATTAAATTGTAGAGATAGAAAATTGTTTGCGTAAATGGTAATAATATTAGGTTAGTTATTAGTATTACCCATTGCTTGAAACGACAAAATTATATTTATTTATTTTCGTGGATAAAATTAATTAAACTCCAAGAAAAAAGTTATACATACAATATTAATGTGTGACAGCTATTAGGTACAAAAGTTTATATAATAAAATAAATAATACAAACAGCTAAGTGTAAGTATATTATATTTATTTAAGTAAGTATAAGTTAAACAATAAACCTGCTAAATCCCTGTTGAAAACTAACATATGAAAATAATAATAGCAAAGATCAGCACATACCGTGCCCCGCGCGAATGTTTGTAATGCTCATAGTTTATTGCACAGATTTGTTACTCTTACATCTCTCAGATTTATTTCAACCCCAACCAACATTTATTTATGTAACAATGTACCTACATTTTTTAAAAATATAGGTAAAAGGAAACAATTTTAAATAAGTAAAGCATTACTTACGTAATTAGTTTTCGTTAATTTTTTAGTGTCAAATTAAAGGAAAAGTCAAACAAAAGTCTAATTATTTTTGACAGTTGAATAGATATCGCGAAGCACCCAATTTGTTATGTCTACATTTACTTAAGCAGTGATGAAATAAAATTTAAAACAACTTATAATTATGTTTCCTAGCTATACGAGTAAGTTGAAAATTACCTATTAGATTCTAGAGTAGAACAACAAAACGTTTATATGTTACAATATCAGGCGCACTATTTATAATTTCAAAGTGGCGACAATATAAAACCGTTGAAAGTGTTACTTCATAGGATTACTTTACGCTATCTCAAAAACATAGATCAAATAAAACTCATATTTCTTTGAGCTAACACTTTTTTTTCATACCTATTGGTTATGTATTGTCATATATTCTTGTTAGGCTAGAGAATCAGTTACATACGTAACGGTATTGAAGATTTATATTGAGAATGACCAAGCTCGACCCAATTTTGGTATTCTGCATTATCGGGTCTGTGGTGGCGTCGCCGCATCGGTCGCGTTCGTATGCAACATGCACGGAACTGGCAATCATAGTTTATGATTGTTTGGTTAGCATCACACTTGTGTCTTCTATGTATACACCCAAGTATAGATATTCTAAAACCAGACAGCTGGAAACGGCTTTAATAATATGTAAAGATAAGTAGTTGCATAATAGCTTAGAAATAAATTTAATTTAGTTGGATAACAACACAATTCTAGTGATTATCTAAAGTAGGTTTTCAGCAAGTTACTAAAGTACAAAACTCATTTTAAAGTTTCATTATTACCGTCGATTCTCATCTAGGTTGAATCATGTGAGAGATACCAACAGCTTAGTTCCCTAAGTTAACCACATAGTTGCTAAGTACTGATATTTTGCGCCCAAGTTCTCCCATTAATATATTTGAAACTTTCTAATTTAAACTTTGTAAAGTTGTATACTAAGTGACCCAACAAATCTTTGTTGGTTTATCTTTTTTCTCATAACAATTTTTACTTAAGAAAGGCTTAAACATACTTTAAAACTTTTTATAATTTTCAATCCCCGACACAAACAGAAAGGTTTTTAACTTGGACGTGAATATTTGTATCTCTGGTTGTGACATCCTACCCCTAAAGGGCTGAACCGGTTTTATATCTGAAATTATTTTTTGTTTGTAATTTAAATACTTAAATAAATAAGCGATTAGGTACGACCTTTATTTTCATTTACTATAGTACTTATATCATTCCTGTATAGTGTAGAGGTAGATAAAATAAAATAATAAATAAGTTAGTAAATTAGGTAAGTTACTTTAAGAATAACTAAATTAAGAATAATGTAACTGTTCCATGTTAAGACGAATTTAGCCGTCTTTACATGCATAAATGATTTGAATTTGATTTACTTAATGATTTTTTTGGACCGAGGTTTTTCAATGTGCTTAATTTTACTTAAATTATCCAACAGTATAAATATAGACGTATGAAAACAAATCAACCAATTGGCACTAAACTAAGTTTATCGGTCTGTTCGTATTGTTATTTCGGTATTATATTACGGACTGAAAACATTAAAGTGTTTTGTATAAACAATCTACTTACAACGAGGTTTCGCGAGACTTTCTCAGATGTTTTCTTTCGATCATTTTCCTTCCCTCGGCGCTCGTTAGCTCTGTCTACTTTCCTTACGTATATTGAACTTGTTTTGTCTATTTACTATTGTAAGTAAATCTTCTGTAAGTTTTAGTATATAAGTAAGTACCTATTTTATTTCTATCCTAAGAATTGCCTCGTATAAATGTAACAATATTTACACATTATGTTCCAGCCTATTACTTATTCTAAGGTTTAAATATTTAATTTCTAGGTCGTAAATGAATTTAAGTATATATTTTTAATTTTGGAAAAAAAAAATACTTTTGTAGACGTAAAGCTAATATTTTAATTATCCTTTACTCCTTTAGTAGAAATCCTTTAAGTAGAAATAGTATAATTATACCAACGTTACCGTTACGTAGTAAGACTAGTCTAACTTAATACGTAACCATAAAATAATTAAACCCATTCTATACACATTCGACTTCCCACGCACGTTTCCCTTTGTCCGACATTCTGACATTCGAAAACGGTCTCCATCGCCTCATTTACATATTAACACTCTCAAAACCTTAGCTTATTGCTAGTAAGTATATAGCAGAAAATCCAGAGTAATATACCAAAACTCATGAACCCAATGCGTGAAAAACGAAAGATCAATTTGATATGTAAAAGAGTAATACACCCTCCAGTAAGAAAAAAGAAAAGCAAATAAATATAACATCCATATTTATAAGGCAGACGTTGCGTAGCTCACATTCGAGCACAATTTAATACTCCTTTATGAAATAAGCCCTTATTTATACTTACTTGCAAGTTGAAGAGTTTCCATACATCAATTGACGTCTTATGAAAGGGTAAATCTTTAGGAAGTTGAGATATATAAACATAAAGTGATACAAAATGGTAAATATTACCCGCATTGGAGAAACGAACGAATTTATGTTTGTTTAAATACGTGTCTCGCTTTGTTACAAACAACTTAAGTACAGTTAAGATGTGTTAGACAATGGAGATATTTTCACACTCTCGTTGTTAATTGATACTTGAAAAATTACAATGAATGTAATCTAGACAACTTTTCTAAGGGGTAACACCGAGAGTCAATACTAGTATAATTAATTGACTATATAATATTTAACGTTGCCAAACAAGAGCCGTCGAGTTTTAATAGATTTTTAGAACTTATAAGAAGTTGGTCACAAACAAAAACCTATCGACCCCATAATTAACTAATTTGCCAAGTTTGCTCTTTACAAATTGAACTGAACGTTTGATTGGTTAACTGGGTTGTCTCTGGTGACCTCTACTAGAAGGAATACAAATGAGTAACTTAGATGTAGAGTAGAGTAAACGTTAACACAATGAGATCCACAATCAGATTGTCTGGCTTTAATAAAGTCAAGCAATTTACATACTTTATGAGATCCTTTAAACTAACATCTCTCTTGAATATTGCAATTTATTTCTTTATTTCTCCAGCGTGTACTCTAAAGAGGAGATCATTATACTAAAAGCCACTGATGGTCACTTTTAAATTAATTATTAAATGCAAATCGTTAGCAATTTCCTGGTAATACCGTGGTAAGAGCGCTCCTAACTTTAAAGTGGTGTTTGTAATTTCATGCCACTACATTATTTTAACAAAACTACGCTAAAGCAAAACAAATATGTTACAAAACAAAATAGTATATAAGTACTTAAATTGTAATATATATACATAGATACATATACAGGGTGTCCGGGCATCAATGTCGGATACTGTAAGGGGGTAAAATATGGTATTTTTTATCGACAAATCACGATTCCAATTTTCTCTAGCTACCTCCATTACAAAATGGCAGCCATTTTGTTTTTTCAATTCGACGCGCGGGTGCTTGTACTGATTTAGTCATTGCTATCCATGTAAACGTCTTAGGAAGATGAAAGATGTCTCATTTGAAAGTAAATAATGTAGGGTATTATTGAATGTAAGATTTTATTCCATATCTTAATTATAAAATAACAAAAAATCATTACAAAAATAAAACTCAATAATTTTTTACAGATTTTTTCTGCATTTTTTTAATTTTTGTTAAAATTTGACCCATTAACCTACGTTTTTCATCTTTTTTTTTGATAGTACAGAATATTTACTTAAAAAAGAATCATACATCTTATAGCCTTATGTATGATAGTTCTAAAGTTACGATGGTTTGAATATGATCCTTAGCCAAGAAAATCGTCTCGTATTGCGAGGAGTGCTCGACGTGCTCGCCCATGGGACTGCGTTGTTGGGATTATCTGACTTGGACTATTATTTAGTCCGTCTTAGTGAAGTAATTAATAAAAAAATGCTACATTTTATTCCATATCTTTATCAAAAAATAACAAAGAGGATGATAAAAACAAAAACAATTATGTGTTATTTTTTTTAGATTATTTGTCTTTTTCTTAAAATATGACCATTAAGCTACTTTTTTCTTTGTTTTTGATAGTACAGCATATTTACTTAGGGTATCTATGCTAGTTCAAATGGTTAGACAGTTTGAATATGACCCTTAGCCATACAGTCCCACGGACGAGTAACCCTAAGAATGCGAGGCGATTTTCACAGTTAAGGGTCATATTCAAACCTCCGTAACTTTTGAACTATCATACATAGGGCTATAAAATGCATGGCTCATTTTTGAGTAAATATCCTGTACTATTAATAAACAACAAAAAAAAAATAGCCTAATAGGTCAGTTTTTAAGAAAAAGACAAATAATCTAAAAAAATACGAAAACACATAATTGTTTTTGTTTTTATCATTCTTTGTTATTTTTTGATAAAGATATGGAATAAAATGTAGCATTTTTTTATTAATTACCTTCACTAAGACGGACTAAATAATAGTCCAAGTCAGATAATCCCAACAACGCAGTCCCATGGGCGAGCACGTCGAGCACTCCTCGCAATACGAGACGATTTTCTTGGCTAAGGATCATATTCAAACCATCGTAACTTTAGAACTATCATACATAAGGCTATAAGATGTATGATTCTTTTTTAAGTAAATATTCTGTACTATCAAAAAACAAGATGAAAAACGTAGGTTAATGGGTCAAATTTTAACAAAAATTAAAAAAATGCAGAAAAAATCTGTAAAAAATTATTGAGTTTTATTTTTGTAATGATTTTTTGTTATTTTATAATTAAGATATGGAATAAAATCTTACATTCAATAATACCCTACATTATTTACTTTCAAATGAGACATCTTTCATCTTCCTAAGACGTTTACATGGATAGCAATGACTAAATCAGTACAAGCACCCGCGCGTCGAATTGAAAAAACAAAATGGCTGCCATTTTGTAATGGAGGTAGCTAGAGAAAATTGGAATCGTGATTTGTCGATAAAAAATACCATATTTTACCCCCTTAAAGTATCCGACATTGATGCCCGGACACCCTGTATACATAGATAGCTATGATTCGCGAAGAGAAATCAAGTTTACATCTACACTTTGATTTGTACACAAAAAACCTAAAAAAATAGGTAGGTAAGTTACCTTGTTCTACCTTCTACTCATGATATTATTAAGAGTTAAAATATATCTATGAAATAATTACGGAAATAACCCTTAGTTTTCTTTCTCGTGGTTTTACCTTTTTAAACTTGTTTTTGGATATACTCCTTAGATTAGCGCGTTCGACTAAACAAATAAACTCTGCAACTTTATAATTACTAAGTCTAGGCTAACCGTATACTAAAGTAATTGAAGTGCTTCCAAAGTAAATAAAATATAAACTGATTGAAAATACCTGTTTCAGATATCATCAGTTTTACAAATAGAGAAACACTCGCAAACGTAGACAGGTAATTGATTGAATGTCATTTACAAAGGTTTGCTGCGCATTTGAAATAAAAATGCATTTTGTTAGCATGCCTGCTGATGGCTTGTTTCTCTGGTCGAAAGCTGTTTTTGTATACCTAATAGCAAGACAATGAATTAAGTAAAATGTATAAGAAAATATATCAATTCAATAGTAAATATTCGCTAGTACTTTTAAAGATTATTGTGTAGGATGTTAAAATGTTTTACTTATTTTTCGCTATATAATTTTTAAGGGTCTCATTGGAAAATTCTTTTCTGTAACACATTCATCCCTTAAGGGTATAACTGTGGTTATGTATTTACTTTTATTAAAAAATATTCTTATTTATCAATTTATTAAACTAATATTAAATTACATTATGGAATAATCCTACAAGCTCGACTCAGTTCGACGTTTTAGAGAACTAAAAATGAACACTGCTTCATACTCAAAGAGTCAAAACGTGCTCCTAATAATAGAGATTTCTTGTTATTTTCTAGGTAAATTAAAAAAAAATGTACTTACCTACTTGTTTATAAAATTCTTTGTTCTTATTTTCGTAGTAATACCAATAAAGACTTGTATAGGTACATATTAACCTTTCAATTGTTTATATTTCAAATCTAATACACAACAAAGGCCTATCGATATTCGATATACAATTTAGATCTTAATTAAGATTGCAACTTCAATAAGAAATGGATAAAACTTTTAAAACAGACTCGAACTTGAAAGCTTTTAAGCAGTAATAATAATTGGATTTTAACGACAATGTTATCACATTTAACGTAGACTCTAAGTGAGGGTAGTTATGTTTATGTTCAATCACTGGAATTCATATTTGATTGTTCAATATTATTTAGTAAACTCTTTGGTTAACTACAATTTATGATTAAGTTAAGTAAAGCTTGGTTTTACTACGTTAGTATTTTATGATCCGTGGTTTTAATTATTTGAAAACATAAGTAGGTAAGTACCTAAAGCCATTTTTCTTTGAGTATGTTTTAAAAAAATTCGAAAGACAATTATTATTTTCACCAGGATTTGATAGTATGACCGAACCGAAATCCGAAATTCTCATATTCCCTTATTATTTTATTTTTTTCTTTTCATAACATCAAATCTATCTCAACAAGAATTCGTTATTTCTTGAATTATACGCAAAAGCTAGTTTTTATACAAAATCATCTTGTTATACTTAATCCCAACGACAACGCAGACTAGGACAGTGTAGGAGTAAATGTCACTAACAATTTTCTATTTTAAGCATACCTAGTAAAAGAAAATGTAGTAAGTACTTTATTATTATTCTTTTTTTCATCGTAATATCATCTGTGTGCAGTCTGGTGTTCACTATAGGTCACCCGGTCATCACCATACTGCATTAAGTACCAAACAGCTTCGACTCCCGTGCAAAGTAAATATGTACCTACTTACCTTATATCAATATATGTAGGTATTTTATATGATCCATAATTGTATGAGGCTTAATCTGATATCATAAATACAGTTACCATGAATCAATATTTTCATTTTCATTTAAGTGAGTATAGGTAAAGTTTGTAAAACTAAATAAAAAATGATAAATTATAAATATAGGTACTCGTATTTTACCTATGTACGTTTTGGTTAATATTCGCGTAACACTAGTACAAGCCACAAATTACGAGATATTGTAATTATATTATACGTGCACCTGCAACTTCGTCCTACCGTGTATCAAATGAACATTGATCAGTGGGAAACTTGTAATTCAATTCCAACTTTGCTTCTGACTAACTTCTTAGACAATTACCTTCTCATGTGAACGCGTCTCGCAATAAATGTAATAATAAGTAGTAAAGAGCTACATTTGGGAGGAAACGTAAATTAGATTGTAATTTGAAGTTCGAAGTTAAATCTCTGTGTAAGCTGATATATTAACAAGTTTACCTCGAACTTTGTCGATCGCAATGTATAGAATAAATCTACTTACATAAATTGAGTAAGTATCTACCTACTTACTTAGATATTTATTACCTTACATACTTAACGTTGGCATAGCACGTTGGTTACACTTTGTCTACCTCAACGTCAGTCACACTCACGACAAAGGACTCGTAGCGTCAGTCACGGCTTTCGTAGCGCCAGTCACGGGACTTGTAGCGTCAGCGAAAGAACGCGTAGTAGCAGGCTTGGGACTTGTAGTACTTAGTAGTCACGGGATCTCGGGACTCGTAGCAGCAGTTACAGGATTCGTAGCGTCAGTGAAAGGACTCGTAGTAGCAGGCTCGGGACTTGTAGTAGCAGTTTTATCTTGTTTCTTAGTAACATTTACTTCATAAGACATAATCGATTTCTATACTTATAGAAATAATGAACGTAACATTTTTTTAAACTTCCGGGTTTGATTGTCGTATTGATTACTTAAAAGTTTTTTTTTCTAAAACTAAGAATGCAATCGATGACATGGGTCCTAAGAATTTTTTATCTCTTATAGGTAGTTTCAAACTTCCTCCACTGAGTGATTTATTTGGGCCACCCTGTATACTTACTTATTACACAAATTCCTAATTTAACAAAATATGTATTATGTGAACGGTTCAACATAATTAGGTTGATAAAAGATTTGTGTATCCTAGGTGTGGGATTATTATTTCGTAATGCTCTCAAGATTGCTTTTATTTTATTTACGAAATTGGGTTTTGCGTATCTTCAGCCTGTAATAATACGAAGAAAAGTCTTTGAAAAGCTGTACTAAAGGTTAATTTGCTTGAAATTGAAATGTTATACGTAGATATTATGAAAGATAAATAAGGATTTTGTAACTTTTAACAAACTAGTATTTGCGTTAAGTAAGTATATTATGTAATATTATCGATGAATTAAAATATGAGTATACATACTCTTATCTCTCCCAAAACATCAGAAAAGTCACGATTACGTAAGTGGGTAGTTTTCCCCAATTAGACATCTCTAATTTGGGTTTTTAGTTTGACTTTAGGAGGGCACTCTTAACTATCGGTAACTACTGTCTTGATGATGATGTTTAAACAAATAAATATATTCGTCTCGCTATTCACTCTAATCAAAAGCAGCTCGACCAATCTGAACATAGTTTTTCGCTTATCTCAAGTAAATAACAGTAATTTCATAGGGGTTACATTCAATGTTATGATTGAAATGAAATAAAACACAGTTTCGGATTAATGTACATACGAGTATAATATTATAAAATACTTTCTGCCTATCGAACATAATCCTATGGGTTCTATAACGATATTTACATAAAAATACGAAAGGCGGGAGACATAAACCCAGAAATGAGAAAACGATGTGCCCCGCCTGTGAATCCTGCGAATTTGTCCTGTCATTAAAATATATATTATGCATATAACTACAATTACAATTATCAGTCCAAATTCATTTCGAGTGAATATATAAAAAGGGTAGTGCTACGCCGCGCGTCCCAGGTCCTCAGCTGGCGCGCGGCATCTACGGCCAGAACACACAGGCAAGGCGCGGCGCCCCCGCGGCGCGGGCACAACAATAAATAACGACGCGGCCTCATAAAGCACATCCTCATTTCTAGGTTCATTTGTAAAAAATACCGCTCTGCGGCGCTTACGCTTAATCATAAATAACGGAGTTCCGAAAAAATGCCACGTCAGGGCGGAGACCGTCCCTCGTCCGCGCTCAGTCGTCGGCGCGGGGCTCGGGGAAGCCGCGCGCGGACACGGGGTCGGGCGCCGGCTCGTGCGGCGCGGGGCTGGCGTGCGGCGCGGGCGACGCGGCCGGCGACGCGGCGGGCGACGCGCTGCCCAGCGGCGACGGCAGCGTGGCGTACACCGTGGGCCGCGGCGGCTGGCACGAGGGCGCGTACGAGTCGCTGCGCGGGTTGTAGAAGGGCGAGTCGTCCGTGCAGCAGTCGAGGTTGGGCGAGTAGGGCGTGGCGGCGCCGCACGAGGGCGCGTCGTCGCTGGGCCGGTAGGCGGGCGCGGCGGGCGCGTACACCGTGCGGCGCGGCGGCTCCGCCTCGGGCCGGTGGTGCGACGACGGCGCGTACGCGTCCGACCAGCACGCCTTGCTGGGCGTGAAGTCGCCCTTCACGTACAGCTGGATGGGCCGCCGGAAGCCCTTGCTCGCGTGCTGCGGCACCCCCAGGATGCAGCACTTGCTGAACCCCACCTCCGGGGACAGCAGGAACTCCCGGAACTTGTTCGGGAACAGCTCGATCGAGTTGAAGTTTTCATAGATGGTCGGCTGGAACGAGAAATTATAGTCCGTTAGTAATGTATTTGTTATTGTTTACGTTACACCACTTGGATCGTTAAGTAATAGAAATTAATTGGCTCCCGCAGACGCAACATGTGGTGCGTCTATAAATAGATCTCTCTTAATGTCTCGCCGATTAAACTTATACGTCAATTAGATTTCAATAACTAATGTTGCTTTGAACTGGTTGTTATTAGAAGAATAGATATTTACCGTTAATCGTTTCTTCTTTTTATAGCTGGCCCAGTTCTGCGCTTCGAGCACGAGCTTCCCGCCGGGACGTAGGTCGGCGAACATGCGACGGAACGCCCGCTTCAGGCCGCCGTCGCCCCAGTTGAGGTGCATCCACTTGGTGGTCGACAGACACAGGATCAGGTCGAACTGGGGACTCTCGCCTGAACCCACCGCGATGTCTTCCCGCGGCACATAGTTGCCCTGGAACAATAATAAATGTTAAAAACACTTATTCCTTATCATTTATTTACACATTATTAATTGAATAACTATACTTAAAATTAATATAAAATATTTCCTTAATAAAACTGTAGTTATGCAAACAAGTTCAGTTAAAATATCTCTTTCATATCTCTATAATCTTTATGACAACAAAGTTGAGGAAAAACGTCAGGTATGATGACGAATTTACTGCAATCGCAATCACTAACATTTTATTTTACAGCATTAATAGCATATTCCAATATCTATTCTAATTTAAATTTTAACCAGGAACAAATTTACTAAGCATTGTTATGTAGGACAGGATTTAACTATTTTGAATAAATACAAGGTTGAATAACACCACAAAGCCTGGATAACAACTTCCATAGCACTCAGATATTAATCTAAGAATATTAAATTGAGAGTGTATTGAGTCATCTAAGAAGTTGTATTTCACTACTAAAGTACTTTTGTAAGTGGGCCATTTGCAACTCTCCAATTTGGGTTCATTGTGCTGCTTTTTGTTCAAACCAATTGATAGACTTTTGAGAGTTTTATCTGTGTGTGAATATTGCAAATTCCAGCTAAAAGTAGCTTCCATAAAGACGCAAACGCTAGTTTTAAATCTCGAACATTTCCTCCAAGCATCTTTCCACTATAAAAACTACCATCACATTAATTATGAATAAAGGAAAATGAATAAATAACTGTAAAGAAAGTACTACTTACGTGTTTAAAAGTAACATTATAAGGGAACACGGGCGGTGACGCAATGACATTGTCGCCAAGTGGTCCAAACAGCATCGACATTGACATCGGGAAGAAGCACTGTCCCTGTTCCTTGTTCACCGCTTTCCTGTTCTTTTTTGGTTTCTTTATTTTCCTCTTTTTATTATCATCTCTGTCCTGTTTATCGTTGCAGTCCTCGCATTTGTCCCGTTTGCAGTCATTGTCACATTCGGGCTTGGAAGGTTCCAGTTCTTCCTTCTTCTCGTCATCAAGTTTTGGCTTGGGAATGGGTACAAAAGATTGTAGGTTCTTTCTGGCGCGACCTGAAAGATTTATTTGGGTATTAGAGTCTATTATATTAGAATTGTGAAATTTTGTGATTGCGTCCTAATTTTTTAATTGTTAAATAAAAGTATAAATTGATCATTCTATATTGTCCTACCAGCGATTGTCAATTTCAATAAGATTTTTATTATTCTAATTTAATAAAACATCACTTTAATATTATAAGAAAGTATGCCACTCCATGTAAAGAATTGTTTAAGATCTCCCACTAAAACCCATGAACATGCAACAAATAACTCTGTAAAAGTTCATTAAACTCTATTCTTATCACCTCATTGTTATCAGGTGCCCTACATACTTCTATTATGAATGCATTATTCTTGCATATTAACAATATCTTCTATAGAAATTCAAACCCATAAGAAATTAATTTAAATAATTACCAATAAGTACGGGATCTATGTCAATTCCAACTACGGATCGTGCTCCGAGTGTCCTCGCTACTGCAATAGAGATGTGCCCCACATTGCACCCAATATCCAGCACGTCCTTGTTTTGAAACAGATGTCGGTGCATCTCAAACACTTGTAACCTTATATCCATCATTGCATTCAAGTTTCGGTAACCATAATACCTGAAAACATAATATTTTCTTAAAAAAAAGTCTAAATAAAAGTATTTACATTTTACAAACTTTATTGTTTTATTTACCTAACCCTTTTAAACCTTTACCATGTGGTATAAACTCTTATTGGTTGGTAATGTGACCCATCCAATAAGAAAAGTCTGATTCAATTACTCTATGACCTTTCGGATGTCCCAAATCAGGTCAGCAATTATTATTATGGACTAGTTGTTATTAAGAGCAGCAACACATTTTAACAAAACAACAATTAATGAGGGTAGTTTTAAAAAATAAAAAGCTGTTTAAAAATACTTACCTATCATAGTTTCCATACTGGTATTTAGAGTTTTTGGGGTGAAATGTTGGCAGTTTCTGTTCCCCTTCACTTTGGCTTTTGAGCTTTGTGCGGTGTGGTGATGCGGGTCTCTCTGGTGCCCCGGCACGCTGCTGTGGCCGGGCCCTCATCCACGCTCCAGGTTGAGGGACCACTGGACTCACAATCTTATCTAAAGAATCCATGCGTCGCAACTTCTTACAGTCTTTGCCCTTCTGTGATGCATTATCACTATCACTGCAAGACCTCTTCCTTGCTTTTGAAGCAGAGGTTGAAGGCTCTGGTGGAAGAGGTTCCTTTATAGTTTCATTCTTATCAACACTCTTCTCATGTGGAGGCGTGACGTTATCGGTAGTACGCCGCCGTAGCCTTGCCGGCTTCTTACGTGGCCTGCGTTGCTGCATTTCTAACCTTTTCTCATACTCATCATTATCCAGTGGCTCCATCAAATTCAATGGGTCTCTGATATTTGGAGGTATTATTACATCAATTTTGGCTTTATGGCGAGGTGGAGTTGGCAAAGGAGAAGACTCGGGAGTGACCGCATTCATTGCTCTGTTGATATCTTCGTCTTGTAGACTATTGAGATTTAGAGGATCGGAAATATTGCCACCAAGAAGAAACTTCGTAGGTGGAATAAATGTTTCCTTACGTGGTCGCTTGTTTGGAAGAAAAAACTTGGATATTGATGGAAAACTTTGTGCTCTCTTTCTACCTTGTTTAAATTTAGCCCCCGTGTGATGAACCCTGCGAACCACATTTCTATCAGGTGTTTCCTTTACAACTGGATGACTTTTCTTTCCATGACCCCTTTTCTTCTTAACTTTCTTAGAACTTCCGGTGGAAGTGTCCCCATCTTTGCAATTTGAATCACCAGTTAAAGAATTAGGATCAGTAATGTTTTGCTGAGTCGAATTTGCAGTATCAACCGCTTCATCTTCTTGTAATTCATTAACAACATCACTCACACTTTTATCAAATTCATTGCCTTCAGAAGCAGACACAGTTTCTTCAGAACTGCCCATCACTAGTGATTTTATTTTATTATTTATCAGAGGGCAGTCACATATTACAAAACAAATCTAACTCTTTCAAACACTTTAAATTTACCGCCACTTTGATTCTTGCAAAATGCACAAGGACATCCGTCAATTGTAATAAACAGGTTAACAATGCAGTAACAACTGCTTCTAGTTCAAATAACTAAATAAAATAACACTATGTAACAATTCAGAATAAAAATCAGGTAATGTAAGTACACAAATTTTAAGAACAGCACGATATTATTTTACACCAGCGATTATTCAGCTGAGCTACTACGGTGCGGATGGGATGATAGCAATATTTTTTTTTTTAATAAAATGCCACAGACTTGGCCTTCCAGAATAGAAGTACAGACTATAAATATTGCTACAGATAATGATTAACACAGATTAGTATCGATCTCCAGTAATTCCATGTGTCATGTCCATCATGACATGAATGAATGAATAGAATGAAGTAAATATAGTCCGCCTAAAAAGAGTAGAAAATCTAATATATAAAATTCTCTTGTCACAGTTTTCGTTGCCATACTCCTCCGAAACGGCTTGACCGATTCTCATGAAATTTTGTGAGCATATTCAGTAGGTCTGAGAATCGGCCAACATCTATTTTTCATCCCGAAATTCCTACGGGAACGGGAACGGGAACTACGCGTGTGAAACCGCGGGGCGCAGCTAGTTTCTATATAATTTAAATATGTAATTATAAACTTAGTGGACAAAAAATGAGGACGCCAATGTCGTTTTACTTATATCCCCATACTATATAATAACTGCTTTTGATACTTGCTAATTATTTTATTGTATTATTGGCATTTAGTACTTCACATAACCACTTTACATCACAATTTGTGGGTAAATCCTATTAATACATTTTATTATAAATACAGAAAATTGTGAGGATGGATGGACGTAATGTTTATTACTCTTTCACGTAAATACTACTAAACGGATTTGGATGAAACTTGGCACAGGAATAGATTATTTCCTGGAATAATTTATGTATAGTCTCGGATTTACCTGAAAATAATAATTGTATTGTTAAGTATCAAAACCAGTCACTATGGGTTTGTTTTTGGTAAATCACATTTGATAAAAAGCGTTTATATAATTAAAACCATTTAATTAGTACATACAAACACTTATTTTTTTTCTATGTATATGTATTTAGAAAAATCCTACTAAAATTATAAAGGCGAAAGTTTGTATGTATGGATGTTTGTTACTCTTTCACGCAAAAACTACTGAATGGATTTTAATGAAACTTTACAATAATCTTGCTTATACATCAGAATAACACATAGGATACTTTTTATCCCAAAATTCCCACGGGAACGGGAACTACGCGGGTGAAGCCGCGGGGCGCTGCTAGTTTAATAATAATTTTTTTAGCAGCAACATTAAGGATCAGCTTTCAAAGCGTCAATCTTTTGATTAATTATCATTCACTCATACTCATACATTCGTTCAATAAAACATTTGAATTTTGAATTCAAAAATTACCGTTTGTGGCGTTTGTTTTCCTTCGTTTCGTTTCGTTTGGTTTTGTGATATGAATTATTATTGTTATGGTGTGTAGTTAGTTGTAATTTACAAACCAATTTATATTTTGTGTCAATATTATTTTTTCCTGACGATACAGAAAGCTAACAAGTATAAAAAAGGTGAGTTGAATAGTTATATAAGTATTAGTATAGACAAATAATGATTTTGTCTGGTTGTAGATTTTCTTACAAAACTAGTAGGCTTTTCACTAGTTCAGTTATTTACCACATTTTTTGCAGAGATATCCTACTATAATGTATTGTTTTTAATAGTAATCTTCTGGTATATATCCTTGAATTGAAATGCATTAGACCACGACCAGTTATATTTATGTCATTAACTTGTAGCCCCCTAATATGTAGCTTAGATTAGACTATAAACATACTAACTTACACACATAAATTATATATAAATATTGAACTTCTCAAATAGACATCATTTTTAGTCGACTATCATTTAAAGAACACTGTTGTATTCGTTATTTTCAGATGTCCCGTATACCAAAACTGCCGGCAGTTGCATCCAAAGAGAACAGGCCAGGTTTATCCAACCGGCCCATTTCAAGAACCATCGTGAATGGATTAAGTGACGCAGATAAAAAGAGTCTGCTTATGAACCACACACGACCTTTGCGCAACCCTGTACCTCCGACCACAGGGCCGGCCCCTCGGTTGAAGAGAGCAGCCACTGCCCCATCTTCATCTACTATACCACCTAAACAAAATAAGGTCGAGATAAAAAAAATAACCAATGTAAATAAAATCCCTCCTTATGACTTCAAAGCGAGATTCAATGACTTATTAGAGAAACATAAAGTTATGAAAAGTGAGTTAAATGACTTAAAAGAAAAACACATTGAAGTGTCCGATGACTATGAGAAAGTCAAAGATACTGTGCAGAGCTGCACCAGTGAGAGGGACTTACTCAAAGAAAAAGTACTGAATTCTCTTAAAGAATTAAGAGAAAAATGTTCTGACTATGACAAACTTAAACTGGACTTTGACATACAAAAGCATGAAAATGAAGATTTACACCATAGAACCAAACTTCTGGAAGAAGTAACGAACAGTCTGAAACAAAAGACACTTGAACTGGATAGAGTGGAGGCAGAGTTCAAGGATTTAACGAGACGTCACAACAGTCTCAGGGAGGAGACCGAAGCATTGAGAGTTCTATGTGATCATCTTAAGAAGATATCAATAGAACACGACAAACTTCAACTGGACCATAAAGAGGCACTGGAGTCTATCAATAAGTATAAAAATGATGTTGAAATCTTACAAAATACTTTGGCAGCCATGCATAACGAGCAACGAGACTTAAGAAACACTGTTCAAGACTTGAAAGGAAACATTAGAGTGTACTGCAGGGTGAGACCGCCACTAGAATCTGAAACAAATAAACCTTTATTCAATTTAAATGTATTGGACGAATGTACTATTGAAGTTGAAAAAATTGAGCTATTTAATTCTGCAAGAAAAGGAAAGCACTCATTTAGTTTTGATGGTATCTTCACACCTCATGCATCTCAGGAAGATGTGTATGCTGAAGTGTCGACTATGGTGCAGTCTGCATTAGATGGGTACAATGTATGTATATTCGCTTATGGCCAGACTGGTTCTGGCAAAACTTACACTATGGAAGGTGGTTGTGGTAAGGAACAATATGGTATAATACCACGAGCTTTCAACATGATATTTACATGTATGGATGACTTAAGGAGAATGGGATGGGAGCTTACGATAAAAGCCTCATTCTTAGAAATATACAACGAAGTCATATATGACTTGTTAAATAATAGTAAGGATCAAGTGAGTCATGAAATTAAGATGGTCAACTCCAAAGGGACAGATGTTTACGTGTCCAATTTGAAAGAGGAAGAAGTGAAGAGCTCACACGACTTCATCAGGCTGATGATATTTGCCCAACGTAACAGACAGACAGCTGCTACATTAAACAATGAACGTAGTTCAAGATCACACAGTGTTGCCCAAATCAAAATTTCGGCGATCAACGATAAACGAAAGGAAAGGTACACTAGTAATTTGAATCTAGTAGACTTGGCTGGGTCGGAGAGTGGGAAGACGACTCAGAGAATGGATGAAACCAAACACATTAACCGGTCCCTATCTGAACTATCTAAAGTTATACTGTCTCTGCAGACCAACCAGTCGCATATTCCGTACCGTAACTCTAAGCTTACACATTTGTTGATGCCCAGTCTGGGAGGCAACTCTAAGACCCTTATGTTGGTCAACATCAATCAATTTGATGAATGTTTTGGTGAAACTCTGAACTCATTACGATTTGCCACCAAAGTAAACAGCTGCAGGACAATAAAAGCAAAAAAGAATTTATCTATGGTTGACTCATTGTAATTATTATTATTATTCATTAATCATGTTGATTTTTTGACATATAATATTTTTAGGGTTGATATTTTTAGTCTGTTACTGACATTAATATTGTAGTGTTTGTGTTGTATTGTAATAAACCTTATAATTTTAGAATTTTGTACAAAAATAATTATGTATTTTATCCCTTAGTTAATAATTATTTTAGTATATAAATATTAATTACAGATATGCAGGAAATCATCATTTATCTGATATAATAATCATAGCAAACTTTGTTGTTAAAAGTTAGTAATAACTATGTAACATGAGCAGTTAGTACACATACATGGTGTATAAGCCATTTCCTCATGAAGTGCCTTACATTTTATTTCGAAAATTATATAATACATATTATCTTTGAGGTATTTTTAGACTTTAGTAACAAATCTTTAATAATATATCCTGTTTTTGAGCCTGGTTAAGGTTTCCTGCAAAACCTGTAGAGTACAATACATACAATTAATTTTGAATTTTCTTACTTTATCATACTTAATCTTTAATGTTAATGATTACAATGCATTTTATTGCTTAATATAATGTTAGTTTTAGTATTTGTTGTTTTAATTTATTAACACTTATTTCCTTTACCAAAATATTACTAAGTTAAGAGTTTGGATGACTGCTAATCTCAAAACTATTGTTTTGAATTGATAAACTTCCGTATTGGATAGCCCATTTATTGAGGAAGACTATAGGCTACATAACATCACTATACGACAATAAAATCGTAACTAATTATAAACTAGCTGCGCCCTGCGGTTTTACCCGCGTATGTCCGTAGCTCGTAGTATCATAGTCTTGGCACAATTCACCATGGTGTGTTAAAAAATTAAGTAACAACACCATCCATTGGTACGATTGGCGACTACAAAAAGTTAACAATTAATATACGGTTACTAATACACAATCCCATGGGAATTTCGGGATAAAAAGTATCCTATGTGTTATTTCTAGTTATGAGGAACATCTGTACGATACAGTAGTTTTTTTGCGTGAATGAGTAACAAACATACAAACTTTCGTATTTATAATATTAGTAGGATACCAAAAAAGTTAATAAATAGCAACAAGTACTTACTTAAAATTTGTAGAACGCGCTAATCTTAGGAACTAATCTGGTTTGAAAAGATATATTTTGTTGAGAAAAGCTAAATATGAATGTGGATAAACCGAGGGGCCCTTCTAGTAAATATATTATTGGTAAAATGTAGTAAGGAAATACTTTGAACAAGAGGGTAAGATTGCCAGTAAGTTTTCTCTAGGAGTAAATAAAAACATTCTCGCGCAGGGATGTTACTGATATGAGACTTCGGGTACAAATAAAGAAATGGGGTTCAGATACGTCTAAATAATTGTCGAACATCCGATAATGTTAGTTGTACTTATTAGATTTTTAAGAATTGAAGATACAAAATTGTTAATGAAACTGTCATACTAGATTTTCTTTTCTGATAAGTACTTATCAAATAACTTAGTTTCGAATACTTACAACTTTATTTTAAACTCGATGTGTCCCGGTTTCTCTTGTAAAGCCGTAGGTCTACTTACAGCCTTATAGTCTAGGTAACTGATAATGTAGCTTCATTGTAGAGAAAGAATTTTGTAAATCAGTCCAGTAGTGTTTGAGTTTGTTTATTACTTGCAAACATAATTGTAATCTTTATTTTTTTCTCTTTACGATAGACACCTATTGTAGTATAAACTATTTATATTTTTACCTACCCATTAAGCTCTCTAATGAAGTTTCATTAAATCAACTAGTCTCATAATTGAATTTTAAATTAATTCCTGCTTATAGTCATAGTCAAATTTAAAAACTCCTAAGTACTTATATTTAAGTAAGTACTTAAGTTAAGTTTAAGTAGCTACCTAACCTACCTAATTTAACTTAAGTTTAATTATGTACCTAAGTACTAATCTAACTAATAAGGTGAGGATTTAAGTATTAAGGATTAGGAATATTAAAAAATAAAGAGAAATTTAGCAATAAACATTATTATTATTCAAATTAATAATTAAGGACTAGATCAAAATAAATAGGCGATGAATCGCATTTCTCTTTGACATGCACAACACGAGTGTTAGTGTCGGTACATCTTCCAAGGCGTCGAGTAGTCGGACGTGAGCTTGGAGTACAGCGGCGCGAGGCCAAGCGAACGGTGACAGAGACCGCGGGGCGAGTCCAGGGTCCTCTCGCCAGTCATGTTCAACGGGACACGTCGGGCTCCGTCGGCGCTTCGCTGCCTTGTGCAGGAAGTTTTGCCGTTTCTATGGTCTGTATCAATCTGTCCAACCCATATAAGAAACCTTCTTCGTGATTTCCCTGTTGCCATGGTGCTCTGTGGTTGACTCTTGCACCTTCGGGAACTTTTCTGGTTTTCGCAAAGTCAATGAGCCATGCGCCGACGCGTTCATTGTCATAAATAATGAATATACTACTGCCGACAATTTCGTGAGTTTTGAAGAAGTCTGATCTTTCGAACTGATCTCTGATTTCACGGAGACGAGTGGCAATAGCGCGACGGGCGCGTTCATCTTTTCCCAGAAACCGAGCTACAGTAGCGGTGAGTTGGTTAGGTTCGCGTACTTTCTGCAAGTCTGTAAGCGGTGGTTGACCTGGCATCTTGACTGCTTCGATGCGGAATCCTTGTTCTGCGGAGGATGACCTTTGTTCACGGAACTGCATGTAACGCAGTTTGGTCACCGCTCCGGCTTCGTGTTCCGCTTCAGTTGGAGCGTTGGGGTCTAGTCGCACCATTTTGTCGTAAAGGTCGGTGCGGGCACGGGCGTTGCTAACTTCATCTTCCAAAAAAGTTCTGGTTCCCATTTTGACGTCCATTACGTGAGGATCGCGGAAACCATGGAGCAAATCTTGTAGTTCGATAAATCTTTCGCCGGCATATTCCAGCTCGCGGTAGTAGCGTGGAATGACGGCGCGCATGTGCGGGCAGGCGGCGAGGGCCTCGTAGGCGTCGCGCTCGGGGTTGTGAGCGGCGTGGTCGCCGGGAGCTCGCCTCTTCCAGACGGTGCCGGGCCCGGCCGGGGCCAGGGAGCCGGGGTGTCCCGCCAGTTGGAACCATTCCGACGAGCGGGATTTCAGTAGCGCATCTGATGCAGGAGCTGATAATTCTAATGCATTCTGAAACAATACAAAAATGTTCATTAGTACATCACTATCAGAGAACCAAAATATTTACGAAGGATGTTTAACAATGTTTGAAATATGTATTAAGTACCTACTTATCGTTATTTTTAAAACAGGAATTAAAGTTAGGTACTTTAATTAAAATTTTATAAATTAGGCACCTAACAGCCGTAAAAAATATTATATTTAAATTAAATACACTTTAATGTCTACTCGTAATATCAAGTTTAGTGCTTATGACGCAAAATAGTTTTTTTTAAAACCGAACATGCCGTAAAGTATACATTAAAATATTTATTGCCTGATACGGGTATAGTAATAAATTAAGTTACTTTGTAGTAGTATAAAACAGGATATAAATAGTAATGAATACTTACAATAGCTAGGAACTTGAGCAAGTCTGAGGGCTGCGCTGGGGGTGCAGCGGGCGCTGGTAGAGCCGGAGCCGACTCCACAGCGGAGGTATTGCGGCCCCATCTCTTGAACAAGGCTTTTTCATCCTTGCTACGCCAGCGGTCGTCCTCTTTGCCAGGTACAGCGACCTGTGAACAACGGAAAATTCACATTGAAACACCACATTTGAACACAATATTCACTAAATTAATTAACGAAGTTGAAAACCACTTTCACAGTTAAAAGGCACTTGTTATTAGATGACGTACCGCTAAAATTTTATTGGCGGCGTAAAGGAGCCCACCAGGGCCGAAGCGACTGAGCATCGACTGGCGGGAAACACTGTTCATCTTGCTGGTGACGGTCATGGCGAACGAGTGTGTACGTAGGAAGCGCGAACACAAATGAGCGATAGCGAGTAGAGCGCGGGCCGAGAGCAAACGTGCGAGTGTCAACGAGTGCTGTTAGTCTGCGAATGAGCCGGTGGGAGGGACGGCGACGGTTTTATACGAGACCTCGGCTTTCTCGTGACGTAGAGGCTGGCCGCCCGCGACCCCGCACCGCTCGTTTATACAGTCCAGTCCAGTTTTCCTCACATATCCATTTTTCTCAAAACGCAGTTCAGTCGCATTGATTGATTGAATATCGACATGGCCGCCCGCGTTGCACCCATTCATTTTGATTAAGTCGCTTCCGTTGCAGACCATTATAATGCACCGGAAACTACTTATTTAGCTCATAATTTATGATGCATTATTCGTTGTTATTTCAAAATTATCTAATAAATGCATAATTCCTTGGTATCTGTTTAACTACGTAGGTACAGAAGTAATCACACACGCACGTTAATTGCATCTATTTAGTAACTTATCTGATTGAAAACATTAAACAAACTTACGGTTATATATTTATGTACCTAACCGTACCTACCTAGTAAATGCAATAATATCTATTATACTTATACGTTGCTCTAATAAGTATGAGTAAGTATATCATCATTGCGTATGGCATTAATCCTGCGAGGATCAGATTTGAATAGTAAGTATATGATTACTTATCTAAAAATGATACTGTAAGGAACCAAATGTACTTCGCGGGTAGCCGATATTTATTACGCAAACCTGAAAGTCGTGACGTATTGAATTTAGTCGAGGACCTTATTCAGTGTTTAGATATCCGTATGACGTGGGTTTTCCTTCCTGAACGTTCTGAAGTCTAAGGACGAGTATTATCAGTTTTACTTGTTGTTGTAAGTAAGTACATGCAAAGTCCAGGAGTTCAACAGACCGTGTTCTCTAGCGTCAGAAAATGACGTGCGTCAATCCAGAAATTCTGTCATGGGTCAGTGCTGACTGCTGGAAGATGCGTCACTTACAAACCCGGGATTAATTTTGTTATTATAAAACGTTATGTAGGTACTTACTACATTTTAATTAGTGATACAATTTCTGGACTATTTTACAATAAACATAATATAATTTGATTCAATAGACCTTATGTTAAAACTTTGCACACCGTCGACTCCAGTAGGTAAAATCTCCCGAGATTGTGGAAATTCCGGAATAAAAAGTATTCTGTTTGTCATTCCTTATGAATTTTAAATATTTGTTCAACTTCTTTTTTTGTAAAAGATACTTTGTCTTTTTTACTTGTGACTTTATGTGATCATACAGAACATCAAAAAGGAAAAGTTTCATAATTCAGTAGAGGTTTTTCATGTTTGTTACCTCATAATTCCGTCATTTATGAACCGAGTTGATTCTTGTTCATATGGAAGCATATACTTACTCAGTTACTTTTTAAATTGGTCCGATAGAATATAGGCAGGTACTTACTTTTCAATTTAAGTCAATTTTGATTTAGCATTTTAACTTGACCAGCCTATCAGGTCAAAGATTTCGTAAGTTTATTTTAATTGTGATTTTACCAGCGTCAATGGTTATTCCGTTGAACAATCAGTGCCAAACCAACTTTATCTTATCATAATTTTAAACAATATAAACTATAATTGCGTCAAGACGAATGTATTTTGAATATATTCCAATCGATCAAGAAGTATCTCAACCAAGTCTCAGTATCTTAAAACCCTACTTATATAAACCTAGTTCTTTTCTGTTAGATAACTAAAAAAACTGTTTTATATTATAAAATAATGTTTTATGTATTAAAATTTACAAAATGATACTGAAAAATACGAAGGTATTTACGAGATATAACAAAGTTAAACATATTCAGTGCAGCTAGGTGCAGTAACGACATTATAGAGTGTTTTGATTTCAACGTTTAATATTTTACTTGAAGAAGAAATTAAGGGTCGTAAGTTTCCAAAACTTGATCGGCCTAACACGATCCATGCTCCGTGATCTTGGATCGGGGATCGCGGGATCACGGATCCAAAATGGATCGTCCGGTGTGGACCCAGCTACACATACACCATAATAACATACATTGAAATAGAACTACCTACTACGGATTATATTTTAGTTTTTATAACCAGGATTTAGTCAAAACCATTCTAATTTTAGCAGAGACGATAGTGAAAAGCTTGCGATCCCTACATTAAGAAAATTGATCTCAAACCTCATCCCATAGTCGCAAGAATTCTGCTATCAAAACTGTAAGGTAACTTATAATTTATTCGTTAAGTAACGTCATGCGCGGTTGAACTCGAGTTTATATAGGCATTACAATGCAAACTACTTTGCCTAAGTTAATGCCTGCGACCTACAACCAAAGTAAATAATTTATGCAATTAGAAGTCACAAATAACGTAATTTGAAGATCATGACGTAGCCACACGTACCTACATATCAAAATACTAAGCACATTTAAACATTATTTCTAACGCTTTCCAAAATAAAAGTACCTACCTAAAACTTGTCTAAGTAAGTATTCGTATTATAGGTATGCTTAATTGTGTAATTTACAGGTAACGTTTTCGTCAATAGTTATGGCCTCACTTGTTCGTGGTTCTCATCCGAGCTAAAATGAGGAATTCCGCAACTTTTTTAACCAGTAGAGTGCTAGTTTGTCGCGACTCTACCGGTCAGGATTGACGTCGATTCTGTTTAAGTTTTGTTTTTTTATAGTGAGGAATGTTGGAGGTTAGCTGTTTTATTATACTATAGATATAGAAAACTGTAGCAAGATAAATTATGGATCGGTTTAATAAAGCATTGCTACAGCCCTCTCATTTGAGTCCTATACTTTTAGGGGCTCAACGTCTGTCTACCCTACTGGGATGGCTAAACAATGAACATGTCCCCTGAAGCTTGGGAATGATCAATCTAAAGGAGACACACCAGTTACACAATCAAACAAATCAAAATTTTAAAACATTCCGTATAACGTTACAAATGCATCAATGTCTAGTTTACCCTCAGAGGCTGGTCAGGGTCGACGCATGGTCTAACGTCTACCAGCACTGCACCTTAGTGCAAAGTGCATAATGTGCAGACAGACGCGTGGCTTTAATGCACACCTGTCTCAAGGCCGGTTACACATGCATTTGTAAAACCCATAGTAATGTGAATTGGTATTGCGTTTTAATTTCTAATTGTTGTCACATGTAGATAAAGTGGTTGCATAATGTCGATGCAGGACGACTGCCTCATTTGCATTGTAAATTCGCTTGGTAATGTTAAAAGCTTTCGTCAGGAATTTAGGACAAATGATGGTACATTTTCTAGTACATTTCTCGATGTCACGTATAATTAATTTACTTGCAATGTCACAATTTAGGTACGCGCGTATTGATGATGATGCCAAAGAGAAGACAAAAATATAAAAATTTTGTGACGTTTAACGTAGTGTATCTCTGATAATATTGCAGATAAGTAAATTAAATTATTTATAATAATTGGTCACGTATTTGTTATGAATGTTTGAAACAAAACATTTAAGTTAAGAAGAAGTGACTGTTTTACAAATTGCTATTTACAACAAATCGTATATCCGCATTCTGAATTAAGTATGTATATAGGTAAGTACATACATTATATGTTAATAAACAACGGATCTGATAAATGTTATTCACCAAGTTACTTCATACGAGTACCTATATTTTAGTTGATATGTCCGCTCGAATGAGCTCTGGGAAATTTTATTTTAGATTTTATTTGATCAAACGTTCTGCAGTATCTATAGATACCGCAGGCGAATTCGCGGTCTGAAAAAGTTATTATCATGAATTAACCTCTATTTTCTTTAGTCACGCAATAATTTGAGAATCATTACACTAAATAGGAAAGACAAACATTTTTGTTGGATTCGTTTTTCGGAATAAGGTACGTATGTGTTAAAGAAAATTTCGGAAAATCTACGGGAAATGTAAACTCTGCGAAAGTTGGGCGGGCGGGAACTAACTTTTAACATGTAAACTTTTTACAGCCCTTGGAAAATTATAAGTTATGAAATTGATACTAAACAGAATTATTATATTGTTAACTAGCAGCGCCCTGCGGTTTTACCCACGTAGTTCCCGTTCCTTGGGGATAAAATTATGCTAAAAACCTTCCCACTGAATCACTCTATCTGTTAAAACAACTGCATCAAAATCTGTTGCGTAGTTTTAAAGATCTAAACATACATGGGGACAGAGAAAGCGACTTTGTTTTTTACTATGTAGTGATTTATTTTGTGCTTCAACATATTTTGTTTGTTTGCAACAAATAAATAACAACATAATGTACATATGTATGCAGAATATTTAGATAGTACCTACGATAAGGCCCGGGACGTAGTCTGTTGACGTAAACGTTGGCCCACTTTTAGTATATCCATTATAATATTTATGTTTACTATTTATGTACCTAAGTACTAGATCATAAACGATTTAAATTTGAAAAGATTTGTACTGTTAGTCGTACGTAATACCACGCAACTAAGTAGTATGTTAATAATTTTCTTAAAGATTGAACTAAAGTTAAGGATTACATAAATTTTAATGCCAAACAAATAATATGAGATCCTCGTGTAAGATAATAAGATACCCTTGTTTAATAACAAAGGTATTTGGACACAAAAGAAATGCATTTCATTGTAATATAGGTTATTCATAATGTCATTCCGTACTTTTCCGATGTTTGTTGTAGAGCGTGTTGGACCGTAATGTCCAAATCAAATAACTATGTTTAACAGCTAATTCCTTCGGTTTACTTTGCCCAGACACGCGCTAAATATCACCTTGTTATGTATCTTAGTACAAGTATATTAATTATATCTAGCGTATACACATTTGTAATTCTTTCTTCAATTTATGGACAAGAAAATTATCATTATTTTTATGATTCCTTTGGATCCTGATAACGTTATCTTGGAAATTAGGGAAAGTATATTTTTATGAATGACGTCTCGCTCGCGTCGCGTCTAATGGCATATGCACTTACTTTACTGAGGGTTCGATTAGTGGGCCGTACCATGAAAAAATATTTGCGGTAAAGGTTCCAATACTAAACTAGCGTAGATCACAAATAAGTATGCGTTTGGCGATCGAATTAATTACGTCTGTTACTCTCATTTTTTTTCTAATATTTTCCCTGTAAAAGAAAAGCTAACTTGGTTGGACCTGAAACGCACATAAATTTTACATGAAACCGCATTATTATATCAACGCACAGACTAGACGCGAGTGCGTCACAGTCCGCCGCAAGTGCGTTTTAAGACTATATGGCACTTTTTTTAATATTCTGTATCCAAACATAAAATGTAAAATACCTATGAGAAATATTGCTTCTTCTATATTAGTATTTGGTAGCAGCTAAAGTTTAGATACTAATTAGTATCTAATAATTATGTTGCACAACAAATAATGTAAACAAGAGTGGATTAGTTCCCCATAAGTAAGTACATAATACTGTTGTGTATTTGATGTACCTGTTACTTAATATGTAAGCAGATAATGTTAAACAACGTACGATGCCCATTCTAATGGATTCTAGAAAAATATTTTAACATTTACGTAAAATGGATTGAAATAATGTATTTGTCAAATTATTATTAAACGTGAATGTCAACTGATCTCATTCATACACGAAAAAACAATACATTTAACGTCAGTGGGCCTTTTGTTTCTCATTTAAATTGTCAATGAATAAGTAATATTTGGTTAATGAGTATTATTTATTATTGGTGTTAGTATAAAATTGGCTGGATGACGCAGGATTGTGTTTGGCGTCTTGCGCGCGCAAGTGTGGTTGTTAGTTCAGCTGCAGTCGTTGTCTCACCCACAACACCAATGTATGTTTAAAAATTTAACTCTATCAATGACTCATCGTGCAATTGTGCCAAATTAGAAAAACAACTTGAACCAAAAACAATGAGGCAGTGCGCATTAACAAAACTTCTAGATACCACTTAAAACGATACGTAGTATCAAACCTTTTTGTTTTTAAGGTTACGTGTTAAACTTGACAAAAAATGTTTATCACATTTCATAGTAAACATTACGTTGTCACTTTTAATTTATGCGTTTCTAATACTACGAGTACAATGAATAACAAGATTAACAAGTTAAAGACTTCTTTTTTATACACCTACGTACATGTCACTAAAAAAATTGATAAATATTTACAAATCTTTAAGTGAACATTTTAAAGGACATGAACGGTTACAGGAAGTTTAAGTACTTAATTGCATTAAAAACCTTATCTTACTTTAAGAAGATAACGATTAGAAGACGCGGTTAATTAGTAAAATTTAAAAATGCCGTTACACCTTTTTATCATTTCGAAAAATACCATCATCATCATTCATAACCCTACAACTGGATGATATTTTTTGAGAACTTCGTTATATATATAAAATAAAAAATGAATAGAACATTTGTCACTATGAACGCGGCCTTGGTATTTTATGCACCGGCCCGGCACGATCGCTGCTCAGTGTCATAGTGCGATTGTAACGCACCGTACGGCTACCAACTAGGACGCCGTACTAGCAATCACAATTATTACAAATTAGCGGTCGATGTTTATGTATGTTTCGTATATTTTAATAGTATTAGCTGTGAAGTAAGTACTTTGTTTTATGTTTAAAAATAAATAGGTAAATAGGTTTAAGTAATTCAGTTAACTAGGACGCGTACTAGCCTAGCATCCATACTTAATTTACGAATTAGTTCTTGAAGTTTGTGTATGTTTTGTATATTTTATCGGTATTAGTTGTGAAGAAACTTTGTTTTGTGTTCAAAAATAAATAAATAAATAGGTTTAAGTAAATCACTTTATATTGTATTAGTGTAAGTTGCGAAATATTTTTAAATTATTTTTTCAAACTACCTACGCGTGCCTGCAATATTTAATCTACTCAAATGTTTTCTCTTTAAGTGATTTTGTAAATCTTTTGAGAAATAAAGAATTCTTTAACCGTATATTTTGAGAAGGTATTTTCTGACCTCTAATTAAATCATTCACTTGGCATGAAATCCTGCCCAGCATAGAAATTATCTAATTCGATCAGGTGGATTCCTATGCAATGTGACGTCGAACATCCGGATATGAATTTATCTTCATTCGTCTGTCAATGCATTTATTTACTTACCAAGTTAATAACATGACTTTCAAAATGCATGTGTTGGTAATATTTTGTCAAATAACACTAACGGTGAGGTTTCACAATAGGTCGTTAGGGCGCAGGAAGTGATCGTGTTGGAATGCCGTCCCACCCATAAACGACAATACACAAACGTAGAATAAGAATTGGTATTAACAAAAACATATTTACTTTGTTTACTAACTTGTCACAAACTCACAACGCAACTCTCACTGTAAATTTGAATACAATTGAAAACATATATGATTTATGACTACGAAATACTTATTCGTACATTGAAATTTTATTCCAGTTGTTTGCTCTCGGATCTAGATGTTTTGTATTGAGATAGAGTATGGACTGGAAAGTGACATGTGTCACTTTTTATTCCATTTTCACGGTATAATATGGATGTTAACGTAAGCAGACTGTGGCCTCTATTGTTTTGTTTTGATGCGTGAAATAGAATAAGTAGATACGTAAGTAAATATTCGTACTCGAGTTTGTAACAGATGCCCGCTACACTAAGCTAAATGATAACACTATTACTTAGTTTTTACACCGGTTGTTAACCGAACAATTAAAATGAGCTGACGTCTTAGGCAATTTAAATAATTCAAGTATTTCCAGATACGTAAAGCTAAAACAGTAATTACATACTACGAACTAAAGATAAATTACTTAATCTTATATATGTTTGTGAAAACCCAATTTTGTTTCCTCATAACGTTAACCAATTTGTATGTAATAGGTAAATGCCTACGTTACGCATTTTCCGCTCCTGGTATTTTATATAGAAACTACAAAATTGAAGTTACAAAAAAGAATTAAGTTGTTTAGTATTGTAAATAGACGGTGTTCTAAGTCCAGACTAACTCTGTCATCATTAAAGTCTAAAGACTTGAAGTGTAGAGCGTAAGACTTGCCTTTTTAAGCTACACTATTCGGGGTCAGATGTTAATAATATCGGCAAGCGGAAATCAATGTTTGCGAATACAAAGTAACACACCTCCATTGAATTAAGCGGAAGATGAAGACCGTAGTTTGAGGATAACTAAAGAATAGGGCCAAGGTACGAGCAGTCTGAAGCCAATGAACTAATAATATTATTAAGGCCTCCTACCAAGTCAAGATCAACAAAATTAAAAAAGGAATTTGATAGGTAAAAGGAACTTAAAGCTATCGTAGATCCAACTATGTACTATATTTATACTCGTCTAGATAATGATACATAGTTATAATCTACTTAGATTTGACGTGAGGTTATTATGCGGTAAACTTACGTCAACAGGGTACCTTTTCCTATAATAAGTATAATCAATTTCCATTTATTTTTATAGAGGATACGAAAATTTCTAAGTTCCACGAACTATTGTTATGGTTACCGGAAGTTACCGTAAATATTTATTTAATGAATCATTACCACATACGCTAACATCAAATGATTCATCAAATCAATAATTAAATATTAAATCATTTGCAAACGAACGTACCGAAATTAAGTCACAGAATATTGACAGACAATATTAAGAGATTATTCACAGAACAAATCAACTACCAAGTTTACTTACTGATGAAGTACATATAGATAATTAAAAAACGTAAAACTTAAAGTTTTACATAAACATGACCATTAATGTAAGTAGGTAGTTTTATACTTTTGTCTATAGATATTAAGATACAAGATATTTATAACAAAAGATTGTCAAACAATTGACAGGTCGTAAAGTACAATCAAAATTCAGGATACATAACGGAAGGGGGAAGTCGCAATCATCCTTGCCAAGTATCCTGTTGACAGATTCGTATAAAATATTATTATAAGTAGACTTGCTATTGAAATAGTAGTTTTGCAACTGTCAATAATTGTAAGAAAAGATATTGATTAAACAGATTCCAAGTACTAAGTAAATAATTTTGAATAAAAATGAGTACGGGTAAAATTTGTTTTTCAACTTCTTAAATAAAACTCACGTATTTAAACGAATTGTGTTAAATTAATAATAAAATATTGTCGCAGACATTTTGTTTTTAGATTATCTTTACGCAATGACTCGTGTAAAATCGAATTTAGTATTTATTCAATGCATTTATTCAGTATCACGTCCATATGTAAATTATCTCTATCATTCGATTCTAGATTTATTGAGTGTTTTTTCATCGTTTAAAAATCTTTTTCTTATTCTTTTTTTATTTGATTTTTTTTATAAAAATGTCTAAATAAGTACCTATTATTTTCAACTCTGAAGAAAATATTTAAAAAGGCGCAGAAGCCCTGTTAGCCAATACAAATTATATCTCGTATCAATATTTACAGTACCGATAAAATGAGTTTTATCAACAACAGTTAATCCTTCTAAATTAAATATTTGATCACACTAAAGCCATGTTTTCCTTAAGTGTTATAAATCTATTAACCAGATTAGTGTTGACCAAAGTATTTTATTAATTTAACTGAACAGTTAAAAATAGAATTTGGGGGGCTTTACTTTATCTTTGGATAATTCTTAGCTCAGGTTTAAAAATGTAAAGGAAACTGTTTTTAATAGGTAAGTATCGGAAAAAATACGTATGTGTATTTTATTATTTTTTCTTATGGAAAATAATTTTCTTATACCAAATCAAATTAGTAAGTATGTGTAGGGAGCAGCTCATTCTGAAAATATATTTGAATAAATGCACATTTATTTTAATCAAATTTTATTCATAATTGAAAATTAACATAATAAACATGTTAAAAAAATGTTTCACAACTCTAATAAATATGTTACTTAATAATAAAATACATTAATAAATAAAATACATAAATAAGCAGAAGCTACTTTCATATGTTTTAATTGCTTTGTGTAAATGTTATGGTATGTAAGTACACAAAGCTGATAAGCATTCTTTTGAATACAGAAAACGCGCCAAATACTATACTAAAAGGCAGTTAGATTAGTCAAAGTATTTGTGTAATTTTTTGTTACATTTAGTAGCTCAGACTAAAGTTTGACTGTGACGTAGGTAGGTACTTTGTAAATGCTAATAAAGTCTAAAGTTTAGGAGGCATTAGCAAATTTTAAGGCTCTAAAATGCTTACTAATCTTCTTCCAACCCTTTGTCCCATGTTAATTAGGGTTAGTTTTTACTTAAATCAGATTTAATAAATTGTCAAGTATTTTCCGTGGACCAAGCAACTAGATGTCCATAGAGATATCTATAAGGCTTTTTATGTATTATTTTTAATTTTTATTACCACGGAGACAATACATACTTAACATAATATGTGTAAATAAGTTGATTGCCGGCAGCTTGTTGTAACGAAGTAGGGCGCATCTCGCCGAGGCTAAAACCTACGTCACATTTCACATTATTCAAATACGTTTCCAAACCGAGCTCATAATTTATCGTCTTTCATTAATATTAATGCACATTTTTTGCGCGTTTCTATTGGAATTGTTTTTATTCCACCAAAGAGCAATACACTCTTTGAAATACATTTACTCGAATCTCCAAAACATGTGATCGGAATAATGTTTATGTAATATAAATGTGAAAACCTGTCGTCATTTCAGCTTAGTTAGATACGATGTTTGGAAAATGTTTTATTTATATACTGTTTTAGATGTAAGTATATACAAGAAGACGTCCGGAGATACTTACATGTAAAGAGCAATAATGGTAATTTAAAATAAATGTTTAAGTATTATCTCTTATGTAAGTGCTTGTACATAGGTATGTAATTAAACAATAGATAAATAAACAGTGTGTGTCGTAAGTGTTACCTATGCTTACACTATGAACGATAAAATATTTTTACAATTCTATAACTAATAATAATGATAATATCCAAACAATAAAAAATTACTTACGTTTTATTCTCACTGTCTTTTTTTTATTATTTACTAACTGTGTCCCTTTGTTTTATCTAAGTTGATTATGGTATACCATAGGAAAATTTAAATATATGTATTTATTTATTTTATTTCATAACTTTATTTAACAAACGAGAAAATGATTCCCACTGGTCCAGTCGATTGAACAAACGCAAACAAATTCATTAGTCCAGTGAACTGAACTGGACAACTGAGCTAATGGGACCAAACGGAACACAATATAATAGGTGAAAAGTAAAAATAAAGTATATTATATATCTATACATAGTTATGCATAGTAAAAACCCTTTTTAATACGCGTTTAGTAAAAATTCAATCCAATTTATTCCGTTTTATTTAACTTTCCTAATAAATTGTACGGAACCACACGTTCTATTCTGTGATCTATCTGATTCTTACACGTACCTACAATCTACATGTGCTGTTTTTTCGACAAGTTTCTTGAATAAACTTTGGAAAAATAATGTTTAAATTATTCTTTTCCGCGTGTCCGCATGTAACATCAATTTTGTTTGTCGACTACCCCTGCCTAATAGATATTTATGAACTGCTTTACAATGCTATAACATGAGGAAAATAAGGAGGGATGAGTTTTTACAATTTGAGTTTTACTGGATAAGGTATTTATAGATAGTTCAAAAATATACATCAAAATGATAAGTGCATTTAAACTTAGGTATTTATTTTATAAAAAAAAATCCACCCGGTTAATAATGCCCCAACCTTTTTTAACGTCTGTTGTGTTACAAAAAAAAGTTATGATATAATTATTTTGTTTAAAAAAATATTATCAGTTACTTAGGTGTATTTAGTTAATCATCTGAAAATCAACTGTCATCTTATTAGACTCAATTACCTTAAAAAACTCAAAGTTTCTTTTCTTTTCATAAAAGATCACGTTACATAATCATCGAAACTAATCAAGAAACATTATTTTAGGTAAGTAAAAACAAATGATGTAATTCTACGATCATTATATGATAATGAATGTGCTTTTACATAACTACTTCGGACAAACATTGTTTATCACTTAGTAAAAAAACCTCATCAATATCGTTGTTCTTTCATGTTCAAAGTTAAGAAATTCAATTTAAGCACGTGCACTCTATTCGTCCTCTAAAACAAAATGTTACGCAACAAATATATTAGGGTAATACTAAAACTATTCTAAATATTACAGCATCCATAAACCATTATAATGAATACATTGTCACTTGTTTACGAGATTTGCTAATTTGTTAATAATCTTTCATTGGAAGTAATCTCTATTCAACATACAATATTTATTGATAACAAGATGGCGTTTACATATGCGGAGGAATCATTCATGCCTACTTGGATGAAAATGATGCGATAAGTATGAAAGAATATTTTTATGACTTTTATAAGATAAATAATTAAAATTATGTTGGCTTAATATTTTTGGTGTTTTATACATAAGTACGTATGTATGTACCTATGATTTTGGTAATTAATTATGATTTTCAGCATATTGAGTTATGTAATATTTGCATAAAAGTGATCGAGTCATCTGACAAAAAAAAAACAATTACATGATTAATGAAAAAGATATAACCATTGCGTCTCAACTTGTACTGCCAGAAGTATAAGTATTTTTCGAGAAAAGTTGGTTTTCTGCCACGTTCCCTCTGACGTAATACGGGAATGCAATAAAGATCATAAAGATATCTCTACATACCAGGTTTTGGATTTATTCAGAATTTAAAAGCGAAATTAATTTGTGATGAACTAATTAATGTATATTTTTTTAATACTTTATTTACACCATAATAACTTTTTATAGCAACATCTGGTACTCTTCCTTTGTGCTCTGGGCACTAATTCGTGTATAAAAGAGATAATTTAATAACATACACATGAAAAACTAGAACGTTTAAAATGTTCGTGCGTCATTCCATTTTTTTTAAATAAATCATATACATAGGTAGTTACTCTTGTTCAATAAATGAATACTGATTTTGTAGTCTAGGTTCAAAGTATACGATTGAATATCATTTAGATACTAGTGTGCGTCGTTAGTATATTATTTATCGCAGAAGATGGAGGAAAACTCACAAGATTTACGGAGATTTGCAGCGCTGCAACGCTGATTAATTCATAATAATATTAATAAGTAATCATATTACTTATACTCTTTTAGTAATAGCAAGCTATAGAATGTGAAAATCAATACGCATTAAGAACCTAGGTATGAGGTCTCGATAAAAACTGCGCACATAAAACCGCCTCCCACTGCATTCACTGATGATATTACTACAGAAAGAGAATACAATGATAATTATGAATACATAACGCATGTTGGTAATCTCAAACCTGAGAGTAATATTTGGAAAATAGAAAGCCGTTTTCAAGCAGGAATCATCAAAAATTAATAGACAGTGCAAGTCAGGTATAGTAAGTATGTAAGCTTGATATAGGTACATGTACACGGTAATGCAATATCCTAAATAAACTGTGCTAGATTGCAAATGATACGTATCTATATACTAGTATACATACTTTGTATAGTCGACTCTTATCTCTGAATAACAATTGTTCTATGTGTAATCAGACGCTTTCCGGGTGGTTTAGAAATTATGTCACAGTGACCTCGCACTCGCAAATAATATCCAATTTAACAGACGCGTGTGAATATGTCACACATACACATGCAAACTTTTATATTGTTTCGCACGGTTATACAATTGAATTCAATGATGTTTCTATAGTAGCTGTCATTAAAAAGACAATGTAGAATTTAAGATTTTCAATAGCTGAGCCTTTAGTAGCAATTAATGCTACTGAAGTGTAAAGGACCGTTACGACTAGGTTAAAAAATAAGAGGCCAAAATATTGATTGTATTTTCTAGAAAATATTCTGTTACTTGCAGGATCCGGGACTAATTAGACCACCGAGACCACCCACCCAAAATGAAATGACGGACTACAGGCATTACCTTGTAAGTTTTTCCAAATAAATTGATTAATTTAACTAACACTTTCTACTTATGGCAATGTTATGATGTAAAATGTGACGTTTAGTTTGATGACACGGTCGCGCTAACTGTCCGTATGCATCCGGTAATCGGACGAGTCACCGACAGACACCCATGTGCTGGCACTACAGTCTTTACGTAATTGGAATTGGAACTACTCATATGTACGTTGGTTAATTTATACCTATTCGTGACTAATGTCTACTTGTCTACTAAAGTTTCTAACATATGTACGAACTTGGTTGGCGACGACATGCCTACAACTTTAATATTTTATACGGGAAATGCGTACGTACCGACTTTAGCTGAAGCCATCGCATAAAATTATTCAAATGTATACATCGTTCGTTTCACTTTGTAATAAAATTACTACAAGTACTTAATAGTTCTTAGCAATACTAGTTGGACAATTAAACTAGAGACTACGACAACACTACGCCACGTAAAATACTGACAATATCGACCAAAGGATGATGCAAATGTTGGTACCCCTGTACCTGAACTGTGTCCAACGATATATTACACATAGCTATTGGACGGGGTACCAGAGTTCATACATTTTCTGGCATCCTTCTTTGGTTAAATTCAAATCAATCCCAATTAGGCTTGAGATGAAGGTCCGAAAGAAGAAGATGAAGACTAGTTGGAATGGATGTGGTTAAGGAATGGTTCCCTCTGGAGTATTTATATATATACTTGAGCTCCAAGTCGGTGCCGACTGAATCGGAACATTTGTTGGCTTTTAAAAGGTCGAATGTTTTACCACGCCCGCATTGTGTAAGACGATTCGTCTTTACACACCCACAACGACAACTAATGTGCGTTTACGAATTTCGATTGTTTAAAATGTGAATGAAAAGCGAGCTACTTTAGTGACCATTGTCTTTTTAAAAATGAATGTTTTCCATGTGGACTTTAACGAACATAAGTTTCTCTTATCTTATCATTCTAAGGAAATTTGAGTTTTTTTTTGGTCACGTTTACATGTACGTATAAGGAAACAGAAAAGGAGATAAGTAGCATAATTCTTAACCAAAAAATTCCAACTGAATTACGTAGCCTAACCGCGGGGCACAGTTAGTATTACATATTTTTTTTACAGACGTCATCATGGTTATACAAAAACTGGTGTTGAGTATATTAAATATTAAATTTTTTACTCGTATAATTATACATTAAGCAATTATTAGTGAATTTATCTACATTTAATTAATTTGACAACAAAAACATTGAAATGTTGACCGGTAATGTACGGCCCATACTTAAAACATATGAACAATTTAATTGAACTTGACCTACTGGTCTGACTGACAACATCTTTTATTCAAATAAATAAGTATTTAAATGTATTTTTTGCAATAATAAATTTAATATACGGCTTTTTCGACGTTGTAGACTTGATTACAGTACGTTTAATAAACTTTTTGTATGCAATAATATATTAAATTATATGTGAGTATAGTGTTTGACCTCGAGACGGACGGTGAGGCTTATCCCACGCTCAATAAAACCTTGTCAGTAATTACAGTAAATCACAATTGTAACCAAATATTAAATAGGTTGAGAAGCTACTTCCTACGCGCCGCTTACCGAAAAATTTGGAACACAATAACATATTTTTATATAATTTACTTCTACCCTGCGGCGATACATATAAGTCCCATTTTCATTAGATTTTCCCAAAGTTTCTTTTCTCGCAAACCATCCCAATGCTGAGGTACAAGCAAAACAAAATATGTATAAATTAATCAAACTTTTTCGAATTTTCCTAGACTAACAAAAAACAATTATTTTTACATACATAGGTATACGAGTAAGTATATGATTAATTACACAGATTGAAGAATCTACTATTATTGATATCATAGTAATTTATAACATCCTACGCCCTCCGCCGGCGGCTACATTCGCCCTTGTGACTTTAGCGTGTATCGTGATCTCATTTGAAAACAACCTTTTTGAGCGGATGGCTACATCCTTTGGAGTCCTGTATTGCAATTAAAATTACAAATGATTTCCTTTTTGCTATAGATATTAATGCAAAGAAACATAGTTTATTTGAGACATGAAAGAACACCTTCTGAAATGATCTGATTAGAATTTTTCGAAAGATGAATTCGTATACTATATCTGTCCTTCGAAGGAGTCACATCAATGACTGATAAGGTGATAAGTCTAAGTATAAGTATCAGCTTGAAAATTTCATTCAGATACGTTCAGTTGTTTAGTCGTGAAAAGTTACTTACTAATCGACAAAGCGACAGAGCTACTTTCACATATAGTATAGGTAATATTGTGAATGAATCCACATCAATGACTGATTCACCACTGACTTGTCATCCAAACTATGACCTTATGTAAACAAATGAATGTAAATTCGACTATGACATTGAACTATAAAATAGGGATATACCTACCTACCATAAAGGAAAACACAACAAGAAAATATTTTAACGAAAACTAAACGCCAGCAAGGTAATAAAACCATGAACGAGTAAGTATATTTTTAATGGTCGCCATTAAAATTTTAAAATCAGGATACTCGATTTAAATACGACCATTTACCTTCCACCTATTAATTTTCTTACCTACAAAACTGGTTGAATTAAGTTTTCAAAACTAGTACACACCCACTTAAAACTAACACATAATTATATACAGGTTATTATTATCGCAATTTATGAACCTTTTGTATCAATAAAGAAACCAGTATTCTCAAGATTTTTTTAATAGTAAACATTTGACTAGGCTATAATTACTGTTAGTACTTAGGTTTAATCTCTTTAAATGTGTATTTGGACAAAGAGTTTGGCGACCAAACTTCGCAAGGTTTGGTTTTTGTGAACGGCAGAGATATTAATAGATTTAAAAGAGATGTACATAAATTTCGAAAGCATGAAGTGTTGTTTGATTTTTTTCATAGATATAGTGGCTGTCGTAAAGCCAAGTTTACGAGTATATTGGATAGATAGAGCATAGACGGTACAGTAGAATTTTCGTATGCTTTTAAGTTACCACAATAACACTTATCTAAATATCGTCGTGGTAACTTATTCTAACATTACATGTATAATATTATAATTGTACCTGTATGTTATTATAAGATAAACTGTAAAGCTTGAGTTCAAGTGCCAAGAAGGAAGTGAATAGGCGATTTCTTCCGGTATTATAAAACATGATGTAAAAGGTGCAGACGAGATGTACCATGCTGTTAGTCATTATAATGGTACAATACTTGTACTGCTCAATAACGGTAAATATATCGTCAACATTAATTAATTAAAATGAATATTTACGTTTTGACTACTATGACTGTAAAGAACTTTTTTCTCTACTAAGCTCTTTCATTGTTAAGGGACTAATGGTATAAAAAATATTGTTTCGGTGATAAGTAGGTACTTTATGTAACGCTGTTTAAGAATTTTCAATCAATAAATATACATTATGTATTTGCAAACTATTTAAAATGGACAGACATTTATTTACTTTTCTAGTATGTACGTAAAAAATAGCCTTGACTTACATGCATAATTTAAAAAATAATGTGTACTTTATGTTGTATGAAGTAATAAAACACAACAAATGTTCACTAGTTATTAAATAAAAACATACCTATCTATTTATATGTACATATAAGTTAGTACATGCACTGGGTCGGTAGGTAAGTATAAACTCAATTTTCTTGTAATGAATGGAAAACAGCCTTGTGTAGAACAATAACCGTGGGTAAATATTTTAAGGTTATGCTTAAAAGCAATACTCATTACTAAGTCATTAATGGTTTCACATTTAAAAAAGTAATAAGAGATTTGATTTTCCAAAAACATACGATTTCGAGTTGAATATTTGGCGGGTTTTGGAAATGTTTTATGACAACTCTTTTCAAACCAGTAAAATGTGAGTAAGAAATTAATTTCGTGTACATAACATGAATTTATTAATATAAGTATATACGTATGTTATCTAACGCCGTTCAAGTTATGAAAGTTTATGATAAAGTTCTTGAACATGTGATACTTATCAATTTATTATATAACTTGTGTCATTTTAATATCTAATACTTCGTTATAAATAAAAACTTAATAAATTCCGAAAGTAGCAGCAGCGGTAGCAATCATTTACCTAATAATAGGTATCTAAAAACAGCATTCTAAAACCTGTGGGCTATAAATTATATGTATATTTAAAAATAGTAACCCGTATACACATAAAATGTGTTACCGAAGTGACTTCTATTTCCCCAGACAGGTAAACCTTTACAAAGTTATTTATATTCAAATACTATTGAAAATAGAAAATGAACTTTATCATTATATACGTATAGAACAAATTTATATAATCAAAGAATGAGATTCAAGAGAAACAGCTTTTAATAAACCTTATAGGGCAAATGAAGGATCATTGACAAATATGGAGTCTCAGCATGGAATTAATGAGTTGCACTAAATGCTCTTGTTCAATGGAATATTTAAACATTTGCGTGCACAACCAAACAGCGTTCGGTTCATTATAATTCCGATTTAAGAACAAAGAACTAATATGTATGAGCCACCCGGTGTCTTCGGCGAAAGTGGAACGAATGCTAATACCCTTTGTATGACGATTAAAGTATGGACACTTAAAAATCATTATTATAATCGCATGCATAGTTAGTTCGTATTAATGCATTTCACAAGCTCTTTGTCCACGTTTCTAACATTTCATATGAACAATGAACTTCTAATAGTAATCGAATATTATCGGAAAACAACTGATATTTAATACGAGTATAAAATAAGTGAATACTGAATATTTTTCACGATCGTTACGTCAATGTCAAGTGTCGTTAGCCCTGGTAATCTTACATTATGTATCATAAAACCTGCTATGCGCATCGGATTTAAGTAAATATTCTTCATTTATTAGAGGTGAATAATAATGTGTGAGGGGATCATCACAAGTACTGTAAAAATATGTTAAGGCCACCATGAAAGTAATCGTTTTGTTTCACTCTACATCTACTATACAGTGAAAGAGAAAAGAATACGTCGTACGAAACTGCAAGTAATGTCTCAGGAAAAATCTGAAGACGTTAACATTTATCAATCAGCACTGAGACACATCAAGGACTATTTCTCAAAGTGAAAGTAGTCTTGGTAAGAGTAACAAAGAAAACAGTTTATTAATAAAATAAAAAATCTATGATATTTGAACTATGATGTCGATTCCCTAAGGTTTAAATTCTAACATAATACTCGTATTCTACAAAATAAAAAATATTTTCTTCAACATAATAATTTCACAAAACCGATTTTATAGAACGTGAATACGTATCTTTATTCGACGCCGGACGTCTTTGGATGATGTAACAATTTCATACATTTTACATTCTTCAACTTTGACTTAGCATACGATGTACGTTGGCCATATATTTGGATTTTTATTTATAGATATGAATGGTTGCCGCCTAATCTACTGAATTGGTCATGCTTGACTGCACCCGCAACACATTATAGATATCAAGTTTATTTAAATTTACAATATTAGCCTCCATTTTTTGTTTAGTTTCTGTAACGTTTAATATTTACATAACAATAAACCGTTCTTTAAAAATGTTCAGGAAGTCATTCACCGTGTATTTAGAGGACGAATTTAAATCAATAGCCAATTAAACGTAAGATAATTTGTCAATGCTACTATCAACAGAGGAACAAAGCAGCACCCACGTCTCAGGCCTGTGCTGCACAAAACACTCCACGCAATATATTAATCTAGATAATATACAGGTTACCTTGACAATGATTCGAGCAAACCTGTTTCTGCAGATTGCTCTCGACAACCTTGTAAATAAGTAGAAGTTTTATTTTCGAAAAATAATAATTGTTATTTACATGACGCAAAAAAGTAGAGTCGATTTAAAATAAAGCAAAGAGTTTCTCTTTCTCATAAAAAAGGTCAATTGTTCACATCAGGTCAGACATTAAAAAGAAACTAAGTACCTACCAACACTTGAAACTTTCCAAAACGAATTAGAAAGTTGCGTTAGTAAATGTTCTTAGATATCTAGAGGTGAAATTCTAGAAAGATTTATTTGGGGTGCGTGCTTCATCTGCAATAGAACATTTAGGGCAAGCCGGAATACAATGACTTTCGTATACAAAAGAAATGAACGATTTATTTATTACAAGTTCCGGTTCGTAATTAATATTAGGTATATTTTCTAATAAGACTAATGTTAAGCTATATATAACACAAACAATAACATATTAACTTTGACATTGTTTAAGTGTGAATCGAATTTGAAACTCCTATAAAATTGTTTCAGTAAAAAAATATTCTCTGACGGTAAATTATCACTTCTGTAAAATACACATAAAACGTATTATTTATTACATTTAGCAAGAAATGTGTTAAATCTTTAAGCTTCTGTTAGTTTTCGTATGGATTAGATTTTAGATGTTACTAGGGTTCAAAATAATAATGTTTTAATTAAAGCTAGTTTCATAATTTATGGATTTTCTCATTTGTTACGACTACAATAAGAATAATAGACACATGAAAATCATCATATCATAATTATCAATCTATTGCTCGGTGAATTAAGACAACATCCTCCCATTGTCATCAACGGTCTTTCAACAAACACACAACCACGTATAGTTTAATAACTTCCATTCATAATTATACATTCAATATTTTTGATTATGTATCCGTTTGCTCCCACGTAATTTTTTTTTTGGTTAGTTCGTCACAATCAAATTTGTCTTTTTAAAGATATTGATTGTTGAAGACGTTTGGGAAATATCGTTGCCTAGTTACAATTTAAGTTAAGTTAACAAACAAAACACGTAGTACGTAATTTATTTGCGTTGAAATAAAGTTAACCCATATTTAATTGTATTGTTAAACCCATTATATATTTATGTAATCACAGAGTGAGTCATGAAACAATTGATTACGAGTAGAAAAAATACTACGTTATAATAAAACACCGGAAACAATAGAAGTTTCGGGTGCGGAAAATAAAAGATATGTCCGCTCACAATTGACACGTGTGGTCAACATAGTGGACAAATGAAACCTTCGGTATAAATCGATAAGATCACTCGATTGTCGAATCGTTGACAAGGTTATGTAAACGATTACTATACTAATTATATGACTACATTGTTTTTGCTTCATTAAGTAGAAAGACGTAACAATTTTAACAAAATTTATTGTAATTACAGTAGATTTTACATGCCGTAAAAATGTTGAAATATTTTATGTCAAGTACGTTTATTAACGTATCCTGTAAAGGAAAACAAGAGCACAAAATGACGCATCCAATTATACGAATCGTGATTCCAATAGGGCTGGGACAAAAAACATGTTAATATTATTCATACTGTACAGGCATGAGCCAACCTGTGTTTAGGTTTAATTGATGTTTCATAAAGTTCTGAATATATGTAGTTTAAACAACGAAGAAGATGAGATTTAGAAGATGAGATATGAGACCTAATAAGATACACTAGGCGTAGATACATATTATTGTAGTAGATAGGTACATATTCATTACTATTGGAACCAATGAATTTGTAATAATAATGTTTCAAAATGTTTAAATTGATTCCTGTTAACGGTTAATAGCGCGTTTCAAAGATAAACGAATGATTAAACATCAGCCGACATCATACGATGCGATCCAATGCCGTGACGTTTGATGATCTTATCCCAAAACAAAAAAAATAAGTAGATACTTATATATAAATAACTCAAACAAGAGATAACCTAATGAAAACGTATCGTCCGTTGTTTAATTATTTTGGGAGTGAATAAAATAAAAATGTAATCTAAATATTTGTATGTAAACGGTTAATTACCCACCTAATAAAGATATTAATAACGCCCACGCGCTCGCGTCATTAACTAGCTTCCAATTTGTATTCGACTGTAGTTTACTTAATATTCTTTAACTTTAATGAGAAAGTTTCACTCAAAAGGTTAGGGAACTCAATAATTAAGGTTTAATGACTTGATTATTAATAGATATAAACAGTCACCACGAGCCGCTAATGAAACAGACGTTTCTATAATTTTATGTAACGTAAATAATTATAATTCTGTACCTTAACTCGTGTGTGTTTTGAAGACACCATTTAAATATGTATTATTATTGTTACCGGCTACTTACGTCATAACATAACGCATGTGACATACATAAATACATGAAAGAATTTTAAGTGAAATCTAGAACAAACAAAGAACGCTACTAACTAATTAATTTCTTCCAATACTTATTGCAATTTAGATAAATTCCATGAGAAGGTAAACAACTGAAATAAGTGGTAGTTCATATACATATGGGATACTGAATAATACAATATAAATCAAGGCAAGAGTATTGCATTATGTATGAAGCTTATAGAGGATGTGCTTACTTTGTCTTTTGACGTAAGTCGTTTGAGATCGAGCAGCTTTTGGTACTGGCGGAGTGCCCGGGCGTAGAGGCGGTACGGCAGCTCGGTGGGCAGGGGCTCCGCCGCCCTGGACGCCAGGCCAGCGCCGCTCATTGCAATCCAATGCACACAAACACTCGTTCTTTATTCATAAGCACCGAACAAGGCCGTCATGGAGGCGAGCGCGAATCGCGCGTCCGAAGTGAACGTAGGTTCAACGCAACACTGACGTACGAGTCGGCCGCGCATGCGAACCCGACATCGACATGCCGTTCTTGCAAAAAAGAAACTTCAAGCTAGCCACGGCCGAGTGACTTTCCCTGTTCCATCACATCCGCGGCTCCGACCTGACCCGCTTTTACTACCAACCATTTGAACTGTACCGGATCAAAAAACAATAGCTTTATCTGGGGGCACGGCAGTGCCCCCCGCCAAGTCGAGCGCGAAGCAAACACTGCCGTACCATCCTTTACAGGAACCCTTTCGCCGCATTTTCAGGCCCCTATTTGAGAACCTCTGGATAAGCCCAGAACGCTGAAATTTTCGTCATCCAGTAAGCTATACAATCACATACCCAAAATAAAATTTCAAGTCTGTAGGTCATTTAGTTCCGAAGTTTTGCGAAAGCAAAGTTTCGTATTTATGACAGACACTCACTCACTCACTCACTCACTCACTCACTCACTCACTCATGATCATCAAAATAGAACTAGTACTTCCCATAAACTTAGAGAGCTGAAATTTGGTACGGAGTTAGGGTTTAATGACAACATAAAGGGAAAACTATAAAAACTAGGATAATCGAACGGGAACGGGAGTTATACGGGATCGGGAACGGGAATTGCAACTCAAGAACGGCTGAACTGATTTGGCTGAAAATTGGTGGGGAGGTAGCTTAGAACTAGGAAAAGAACATAAGATACCTTTAATCCCGAAATTCCCACGGGATTGGGAACGGGAATTTAAAAATCAAGAACGGCTATATTGATTTGTCTGAAAATTGGTGGGAAGGTAGCTTAGAACCAGGAGAAGAACATAGAATACTTTGAATCCCGAAATTCCCACGGGAATGGGAACGGGAATTTATAACTCAAGAATGGCTGAACTGATTTGGCTGAAAATTGGTGGGGAGGTAGCTTAAAATCAGGAGAAGAACATAGAATACTTTTAATTCCGAAATTCCCACGGGATTGGGAACAGGAATTTATAACTCAAGAACGGCTGAATTGATTTAGCTGAAAATTGGTGGGGAGGTAGCTTAGAACCAGGAGAAGCACATAGAATACTTTTAATCCCGAAATTCCCACAGGAATGGGAACGGGAATTATAATTCTAGAAAAGCTGAACTGATTTGGCTGACAATTGGTGGGGAGGTAGCTTAAAACCAGGAGAAGAACATAGAATACTTTTAATTCCGAAATTCCCACGGGATTGGGAACAGGAATTTATAACTCAAGAACGGCTGAATTGATTTAGCTGAAAATTGGTGGGGAGGTAGCTTAGAACCAGGAGAAGCACATAGAATACTTTTAATCCCGAAATTCCCACGGGAATGGGAACGGGAATTATAATTCTAGAAAAGCTGAACTGATTTGGCTGACAATTGGTGGGGAGGTAGCTTAGAGCCAGGAGAATAACATAGGATACTTCTTATCCCGAAATTCCCACCGAAACGCGAACGGGAACTACGCGGATGAAACCGCGGGGCGCTTAATAATAAAATACTACTCCTAAAAAGAAAAAACGTGTCAAATAAGAAAATCTAATAAAATAAATCAATATAAACACGTTTCAACAAAAATAAATGAAATCCCACCAAAAACATTCTGTAAAAAACTAGCCAAGTCTCGATGGAGCTGCTTGTTTATCTCTAAAAAGTAATGAAATCTAGACAAAGTCGTGCCAAGACTAAGGTTCCTTACTGCGATTTCTTTATTATTATAGTTAATGTTGTGTGACTTGGCCGTTGAACATTGTTTAAAACGTTAGTAGTGGGTATAAGTATTTTTTTTTACACGTAATGTTATAACATTATTGAAATACGCAGCTTTATCAAGCCTACAATGGACTGGATATTGAATCAACGTTATTTAAGTGGCAATTTTCTATCGTCAATGGGTAGCGGTTCTGGCGACAGATTGGTGCAATAGTGTCATGGAGCACCTAGTTTTGTACCCTTGTGTACATGTGTACCCTTGAACGGCCAAGTCACACAACATTAACTATAATAATAAAGAAATCGCAGTAAGGAACCTTAGTCTTGGCACGACTTTGTCTAGATTTCATTACTTTTTAGAGATAAACAAGCAGCTCCATCGAGACTTGGCTAGTTTTTTACAGAATGTTTTTGGTGGGATCCTAATGACACTTTCCAAAAGCTCGAACGTCGTAAGCTTTCGTTAATATAATTTCATCACTAATGAGTTAACTAATTAATTTATTAGAGTGACATCAAAACGAGACTGGTGGTATAAACTTGATAACATTGACGAGTTAACTTCGAACCACGCGTCACAAATTATCAATATTAGTTTTTTTCAACGCCATTTAAAATCCGTTGAGTCGTAGCGCGTGTGATAGGAAATGATAAAACTTTAAAGTTTTTTTATTTATACAAGTTTAAACACTAAGACATTCCGTTAACTTTATTATATCGACTAATTATGATATTATTCTAGGTAGGTATATGAATGTCGATGTAGAGCTTGCGTCAAATCAATGATGCCTGCTTCATTAATACAATGATAATGTTAATTTTATGGCTCCGACATGCATAAAATTTTAAACAGGTACTTTAATATTATACAGGTATATAATATACCAATTGAAAGAATTATTTATGTGCAGCGATATAATAATATACACATCGTATATTTACTTACCTTGACTGACTGACTGACGGAATTATCAACACAGTGCCCAAACTACTGGAGTTAGGACTGTCAAAATTCGCATGAAGGTTCCATATAAAGTTTAGGTAAGCAATAACAAACGATATTTGGAATTCCTACGCGAAAAGTGAAGAAAAAGCAGATGAAAGTATGTATGAAAATCCTTATTTTTTAAAGTGGTATCTACGAATTGGTATTTAGCAATTCAGATAGAGGATAGAGATAAGAAAATACTTGTTATTTTATAGTTTTTTCAAATTCAAAACACGATATAGCTGTATAAAACGCGGGAAGCTATGTATTTTAATATTGAAATTTTTCACAGAACGAGAAAAACGAGATTGTTGTTTTATAGGTATGAAATGTACCTCTGTAATTGTGAATAATTTAATGATTGGTCATTGTAATGCAGATTGTCAGCCTGTTAGTAGGTACCTATAGGTTAGTGTCACGCTAACCATGCTCGATAATAATTAAGTCTACCTACCTACGTATAACGTGTGTGTTGCAATTGAAACTCTGTAGTAAGTAGGATCTGCTTATTTAATTATCCATTAAATTACGTCGTTGTTTATCCTGTTTATATTTTATAATGAAACAGAGAATCTGTGAATAATGTAGCAGTTATTAAATGATGATTAAAACATACCAGCACATAATACGTACCCTATATACTTTTCACATAATTGATCCATTTTATACTCGCTCTGCTAAGGAAATGTCGCAGTTTCATTATTTATCTACATTAAGTATCCTGTAGAAGGATGACGAAAAACTCCTGACTTACGACAGCCATAGGTACATAAGTACATTGTGCTCCTAAGGAATTTAAACAGTGTAATCGTGTACCGTAAAAGACGGATTTATTTCTAAAACTGTTTTAAGCAACATGAAGATGATTGCATGACTTAATTGCAGATAGTATTTGAATCTTCTAGACTTTAAATAGGTACTTATAATGTTAGATATGGTACTGTTACAAAAAGTTAAAAATAAAAATGTATCCAAACCCTAATTATTTTTATTTTTGTACGTTAACAATCTTGGTATGTAATTAAACCATAAACAAAACCGTAAAGAATTCGAGATTTTATCGTTGGCGAGTCGACGGCGCCAAAAATAACATTAGTTCGAAGTCCTCACGATAAAATTTGCACATTTCACATAAAACCTGTTCGAATGACAAGCAATAGTTTCGAAAAAAATACTCACATTTTTTGCTCAGGAATCCGTAGAAAATGTTAATAAAAGCAATAAAACGTTGGATGAAATGGTAATGCAGTAAGTTCTCTGAAAGTTACTGATGGCGGTATTATACGAGTAAGTGTCATTGCATGGTAACCTTCCATTAGATTGACAAATTACGCTGTCACTCACCATCGTTCATCGGGCATAGTTATGTGCATATTTATTAATGCATACGTCAAAGAACCACCTGCACCACACTTGGCGAACCGAACCATCCTGTATATTTCTTCATAGATTTCGGATGATTGGACTCATGAATAATTTAAATTTGTAACTAGTATCGTCGCGAACATAATGTTTTTGTGGTTTGTAATTCATTTATTTTCATTTTTTAAAATCCACGTGTAGTGAAAGCGTTTGTTAACCTCTACCTTGACATGACATTACGTGAAACGTGTCCCGTCATGTATTTTTTTAATTTGATTTACGCGGTCTCGGTAGGCTAATAGTATGCTGAAACTTGCAGTTCCGGGTCCAATTCTCGATTCAAACAAAACAAAAAGTTTGCTACTTTTAAAAATACATAGCTTTAGTTTGAGACCCACACGTATTAGGCATATATTCGGCATTATAAGGCATTAGTTACGCCTATTCCTCGTCACTGTATTACTAATATCAATGACAAATACCTTTGCCTTGCAGTCGAAACTATAGGTCAAAACTTTAATTACCGAACAATAGATTCAAGAGCGTTATTGAAACAACAATACCCTACGCTTTACATAACATAGAGGTATCCTCTAAAAAATAACCTTCGAATATTATCATTTTTTGTACCATAAAATCAAGATGAGATACTCCCATGGCCTACGTGACATAACGAGACCAAGTGGTACTTAGCAACATGATAAACAAGTTTATAACACCGTGGTATATGTGCATAAAATTACGGTTGTTTTTTATATTAGTAAACAACATCACTTTAGTGCCGGACATCCCGAACCTTAGCCATGAGATGGAGGACCTTGATCTTTGGTTTATCATAATCCTTTGATGTAACACATTAGAAATTCTTTGTTATATAATCTTAATTATTGAATAATACAGAATTAAGTGTTATAAAGTTACACAATTCGAAACTAACATGGATACTTGGTTGTCCTAATTAACAACAAGCATCAGTAACTTGTAAAGTTTCTGAGATGGTTCAAGCGTGTCAACAGTAGATACTTTTTTAATTATTTAGAGTAGAAATACTTTTATATGATTGATGTATAAAGTATATGGCAATGAAATAATACACGACTTATCAACAAATGATAAAAGCAAACTTACTTGGGTCCAAAATTGTTTTGTCAACATAACCTCAAATTGAATGTTTATACTTCATACACGATTGTTACGGCAATATTTTGCGAGCACCGTCACTATTTTCCAAACAAATATTTCACTTTTATTGTACACTTATAGTTTCAGTTTTAAGTTTATATATTTTTGCACGTTTTTCAAAGAAACCTGTTCCTAATCTGCCTTGTACGTACTCGGTACTACTGAGTGAGCGTCCCGGTTACTATAACCGTTATGCTTTTTATAGCCGGGGCTGGTTCCGTACAACCACTCACACAAATTTAAACTTTATCACTGAGCAAGAAGAATGAAAATTGTAAAGGACAAAACGTTTACGCTGCTCAATGAACACAACCCCTGCATTCAGGTCAAATTTTATTAATAAATCTCAACATAGGTACTCGTACAAGAATATTTATAAAACATGTTACATGTATGCCGGTTAACGGGATTGTTCTGTTTATTTATAAAATAAACTTTTTAAACAACATAAGTCACTGTTTTGTTTAAGATTTAAAATAATAATATATCCACGTAATTTATTTACAAGACAGATTGTCTAAGTATAAGTAATTTATATTTAAAATCTAATATCTAATAGATACTATTTAAGGTAAGTACAAAAAAACTACATTCATATTTTTAAAAGAACACGTGAAAAATATAGTACAATTTTACTCGTTTGACTTTTTGCATTCAAAAGCTCGCTCAGTGTTCGTTCAGCGTCCGCAAAGAACAGTTGCGTTGCAGTTGCTTTAGTGCGCGTTCGGGTAAAGCGCTGACGCGGCAAACACTCGCGAGTGACCTCGGTACGGTACGCGTGCGCCCGGCCGGTCATCAACGCGATGACCTAGATTGTGTGAATCATGCATGACTATGTAGTGAATTAATAAAAAACATTGTTAAGGCTCCGTTACACCTTTATTATAAATTTAATATTTAGTTAGAAAAAATGGCAACAGGAACAATCACAATTAAAACTGAGACTGAGCATTTGCTATACAAGTACCTCAACGAAGAAAAAGAGCAACGTAAGAAATATGAGAACCTTGTTAAAGAACTACAAGATAAAATTGTAGAATTACAACAACAGTTAGTGCAAATTCAGGAGGATAAAAATACACCTCCAGCTAAACAACCATCAGCAGGTTACTCTAACCAAGTTCAGTATGAGACTGATGAAGAGGAACTTGCCAAAGAGACCGAGTGGGTACGGCAACAAAGCCGTAAGAAAAGGAAGCTGAACCAGTCACTCAGCCCGCAACAGGAATCAATCTCCAGAGAGGACGTTACAAAAGTGCCGAAAGCTAGAAAAGCCCCACAGCCACCACCAATAATTGTTGAAAATGTGACAGATTATCAGAGCTTTTTTGATCTTCTGTCATCATCCGTTGCAAAAGATTCTTTTCTAATTAAGATGAAGAGCGGCAACGTCGTTAAAATCAATTGTAGAGATGGCGACTCATATAGGACTGTGACTCAGTTTCTACTACAAAATAATTGTGTCTGGTTTTCTTACGAAAACAAGCAGGATCGGCCCATACGAGTTATGGCAAAAAATCTGCATTCTACATGTGTGCCTGCTCGGATTATAGAGGATTTAGTATCTAAAGGATACAATGTTGAAGATGCAGTGAACAAACTAAGTTGGAGGACAAAGGAACCTTTAAACATGTTCATGATATCTTTCAACAAAAATGAAGATGTCAACAAAATCTACAAAATCCAGTCTATTTTGGGTTGTAAAGTAGACATTCAACCCCTAAAAACGTCAAAATTAATCCCACAATGTAAAAGGTGCCAGGCATATGGTCACACCCACAAATACTGCTCCAAAGAACCCAGGTGTGTTAAATGCACTGGAAAACACTTAACGAAAGACTGCAAGAAACCCGCAGAAGCCAAACCAAAATGTGTTCACTGTGGTGAACAGCATCCAGCTAGCTACAGAGGTTGCACTGTAGCTAAAGAACTCCAAAAGTTGAAAAATAAAATAAGCCACAAAAATCAAATTTCGACCACCCAGGCACAAAAGCCCGATATTACAAAAAAAGCTATACCCAGTCAGCAAGTGACGAAGAATGTGTCTTTTGCACAAATTACAAAGGGTTTCAAACCGCAAACCCAACCAAAAAAACAGCCTACATTAAACATGGAGGACAAACTTAACACCATTTTAAATTTCATTTCATCTTATGATGAAAGATTCAAAAATATTGAGAAACGTTTGGGTATCAAAAATGATGTCTAAGTCAGTAAAGATATTTGCATGGAATGCCAATGGACTTCTCCGGCACCAAAATGAACTACAAGCTGTCCTAAACATAGAAAATATTGACTTATGTCTCATATCAGAAACACATTTCACCAGAGAAACATACCTAGATATTAAAGGATATAAAATCTATCACGCACTGCATCCAACTAATAAAGCTAGAGGAGGCAGTGCCGTCATAATAAAAGAAAATATCCAACATTGCGAGGTCTTTAAATGTGAAGAACCTGAAATACAAGCAGTTGGGATATCCATTAAAACCAAACGTTACCCGGTTACTATTTCAGCAATATACTGTCCACCGAGGTATACGTTAAAGACCGATCAATATGTAAATTTCCTTAAACAACTTGGCAATAGGTTTATCCTTGGCGGCGACTTCAATTCCAAAAATACCTACTGGGGATCTAGACTCACAACAACTAAAGGTAAAGAGTTGTTAAATGCAATTAAAGAAACTAAATGTGATGTGTTATCTACAGGTAAACCAACATACTGGCCCACAGATCCTCACAAAATACCTGATTTGATAGACTTTTTTATATATAAAAATCTCTCTCCTAACTTTCTTCACATTGAGGAAGGTTTTGATATGAGTTCAGACCACTCCCCAATAATTTTGATTCTCAGTGATGAAATCTTAAATAAAAAAGAAATCCCTTCGCTTGTTAATAAAAAAACGGACTGGGATAGCTTTAAACATGACTTAGACTCTAAAATAAATCTAAAAGTACCACTGAAGACTCCAGCAGATCTAAATTTGGAACTTGAAACGTTTATAGCGGATATCCAACAATGTGCTTGGAATAATACTCCGGATATAAAAAGAAAAAATATAACAACCATGTACCCAATAGAAATTCCACAGCTTATAGCAAAAAAAAGAAAACAAAGAAAAATATGGCAGGAAACTAGATTCCCACTCGACAAAACTTTATTAAATAACCTTTCAAAGAGACTTAGTAGAGAGATTAAAAAATTCAAAGAGGATACAATGTCTTCATCGCTAAGTCAACTTACTAGTGACCGTACAACCGACTATTCTCTATGGAAAGCCACTAAAAGTATTAAACACCCAACCAGACAAATACCTCCTATTAAAGAAATTGATGGTACATGGGCCATCAACAATGAGCAAAAAGCTGTACGATTTGCGCACCACCTAGAAAAAATATTTCAGCCAAACGAAAATAACACTGAACTTATAGAACATGTATCGCCACAGGATGAGTCAGAAATAAAACTTGTAACTCCAAGAGAGGTTTATTATGAAATTAAATTTATAAATAAAAATAAAGCTCCGGGCTATGACCTCATTACCGGAGAAGTCCTTAAACATTTACCTAAAAAAGCAGTGGTCAAACTTACCAACCTTATCAATGCTACATTCAGACTAAAACATGTACCGGATGTGTGGAAAGTGGCTGAAGTTATTATGATACCGAAACCAGGTAAACCACCTCATGAAGTAACATCTTACAGGCCAATCTCTCTTCTTCCAGTTATGTCAAAATTGTTTGAAAAACTATTCTTGAAACGGTTAAAAACTATTATAGAAGAAAATAGACTTATCCCTGAGCATCAGTTTGGTTTTAGAGAAAAGCACTCTACAATAGAACAGGTCCATCGAATAACCAATATTATTGAATCAACTCTAGAAGAAAAAAAAGTTTGCTCTACAATTTTCCTGGATGTAGCACAGGCATTTGATAAAGTGTGGCATCAAGGCCTTATGTACAAACTGAAAAAAATGCTACCAAAGCAATTTACTGACATATTGGAGTCATACATAACAAACAGGATGTTCAGAATAAAACAAGAAGACACCTACTCTGAACTAAAAGAAATAAAAGCAGGAGTGCCGCAAGGAAGTGTATTAGGCCCGGTCCTGTACCTATTATACACTAGTGACATTCCACAGATAGAAAACTGCACCATTGCAACTTTTGCAGACGACACAGCCATACTGGCTACTGGTGTCACTCATGAAGTCGCTGTGGAAAACGTACAAAGAGCCGTAACCAAAATATATGATTGGACTGAACAGTGGCGCATTAAACTTAATGAATCAAAATCGGTTCACATTGATTTTACAAATAAAATGACGAATTATCATCCGGTATACATTAACACCCATGCAATACCCTATGAAAACACGGCCAAATACTTAGGCATGACACTAGACACCAAGCTGCGCTGGAAAGCACATGTCAAAAAGAAACGCGATGAGCTAGAAATTCGCTATAAGAAGATGTACTGGCTGCTTGGTAAGCACTCACCGTTATCAGTACACAATAAATTACTATTATACAAACAAGTCCTAATGCCTGTATGGACTTATGGTATACAGCTGTGGGGCTGTACCAAATCAAGTAACGTACAGATGATCCAACGTTTCCAGAATAAAGTACTTAGAGGTATCGTAAATGCTCCCTGGTACGTTAGAAATGACGACCTCCACCGGGACCTCAGTGTGGAACCTGTTGCCATTATTGTTAAAAAACATGCCGAAGCTCATGAGAAAAGACTTCATCATCACGTGAACGTTGAGGCTATCCAGCTCCTCGACAACACGGACATTATAAGACGTTTAAAAAGGACAAAACCTTTTGAATTATTGTAGTGATAGTAAATAGTGTTAAAGTGCAGTGTATGTACTATGGTAAAGAACACATGAACAAAGTGTCTTCGCCTTAACAAAAACAATAAGAAAAGTGCCGATGGGCACATTCTTAACAGAAACATTTTATTAGTTTAAGTTAAAGTTAAATTGCTTATTAGCCTTAATATGGCTAGATTGCAATATTTTGAAGTACACAAAGTGGTGCATCAAGGACAAAAAAAAAAAAAAAAAAAAAGCTCGCTGTCTTACAATAACCGAAGTACGTAACTTATTGGATGTTTAATTATGATTCGTATAAAAGAACTTTTAGCACTTCTAAAAAATACAAACGAACACCATTGTAACAATAGAATGTGAAGGAATCTATGTTCAATTCAACCATCAGTAAGCTCGTGTATACATGCTTGGTATTCCAAATCCTGACGTACCAATACTTTTAGTTGCTACGCCAGTGTAACAACAACAAGTAATAGAAATGCGCGTCTATGTTGGACTTACTTGCGCTTGCGAGGTTAGATCTTCCAAAATTCTATTTAAAATAGTACAAAATTCACTTTCTAGACTTTAAATCCACTTGTATATTTTATAGTCTCATAGAGATGTTATATAGTAGATTGTGTATGTACGTACATATTTACTTTCTCTAAACAACAATCTTCCATGACGATAGGATAGGTCATGGGCTCTTATGACGTCACCACGTTTGAAATAAACGGTAATTAGAACGAGGTGAAAGTCATTTAGATAATATTAAGATAATTTTGAAGCGGTAATAATAAATAGATAAATGGTTAAAAACAGCTTTCAATAATCAGCTATGAACGTGTTTTGTTTACGAAGATTGAGTGAACATTTTGTAACAGAGACGTTTTTCTTATACTAGCAGCGCCCCGCGGTTTTACCCGCGTAGTTCCGGCTCACACGAGAATGCGGGAATAAATTAATTAAAAACCTTCTCTTGAATTACTCTATCTATTAAAGAAAACCGCATTAAAATCCGTTGCGTAGTTTTTAATATTTAAGCATACATAGGGACAGACAGCGGGAAGCGACTTTTGTTTTAAGTATACTATGTTATGATAAAAGAATAAATTACTGACTGACTGACATTTTAATGCAGAGTCCAAACTACATGATTTCGGAATATGACTGTGTTCCTAATACATTGTAGACTAAAAAGGTGATGTTTATAAACATTAACATGGCTTTATTAACTACTATTCAATCGTCACATGTACGCAAAGTAACTAAACAAAAATGCATTGTGTCATATATATTTTTTTAATTCCATAAACGATATACCGGTCAGCTAATCGCCCACACAAATCCAAATTGGTAATAGTAGATGTTTTAGGTCAAGTTCACATAGGGCCGCTAATTCTAAATTAAATCAAACCTTATATACCCGTATCTAGTACATAATATATAACTAAGTATAAGATAAAATGATCAGAAATAACATTTGAACCCATTACGACTGTAATAAGATATGCATATAACAACCACAATACATAACGTTTATTTACAACAAATAACTTTAAAACATACACATTGAATGACGTAGAATCGCATACGTCAACAGCGGTCAGACAATAGATAAGATGTACGAAATTAGCGATACGTACGTTGTATTATTAATTTGAAAATATACAGTATTCAGCTAAAACTTTGCTTCTAAAATCAACCTTAATATCTCAGCAATAAGAGGTATATAATCTGGGCAAGTTTTGTTGCTAACTGTATCATTTAAAACTAAGTTCATTGCAACATTGGTCACGATTTCGGTATTTGTAAGTACTCATATTGTATAATAGAGAACCGCGTCACAAGTTCTCTTCTTTTTTTAGTCTTGCATATAATATAAATAAAATATTTTACAACTAAATAAGTACTTACAAATGTTTTACTAGTATAAATTACTAGCGGCGTCTCGTGGTTTCACCAACGTGGTTCCCGTTCCCGTGGGAATACGAAGAAAAAATATAGCCTATTTTACTCAGGGTGAGTATAACTTTCTGATAGTAACAGAATTTTTGAAATCGGTCCAGTACTTTTTGAGTTTATTCGTTACATACAAAAATGCAAATATTTCCTCTTTATAATATTAGTGTAGACTAGTGGTAAGCCTTGAAGAACACACTTCTATGACTTCTATCACTGTTCATAATTCTCATATTAGTACAGTGCGGAGTTATCGCAAAGCAAACCCAAATGTATGTTAAGTGCAGATTTATAAGCCAAACGATACGCAAGTCCAAATGTATGTTGGATACCAATCCGAGTCAATAATAAACATGAATCGACCCATGATGCCCATGCTGAGCTGTCAATTATTACCAAACATGTTTTACTAAAAACATATGTTTGATTTGATAAAAATAAACAAATTGTACTATTAAGAATTAATCAAAAATCCCAAATTATATTTCGTCTCAAAGTGGACCAATGCGTTGGTATAAGAAGAATTCTTTGAAATCATAGTCCAACCTTCTGCTTATACCAATAAGATCATAAATATTTCATCATGCTGGTATTATGAAACGTAGAACGTTGTGAGATACGAGTACTTCCATTCATGCTCACAGCTGAATGTATGTACGAGTATGTTACTCATTTACGCAAAAACAACGGAACTAATTGGGTATTACACATGTTCCTTATAAACAGGCATCATCCTTGAAACACATGCATCCTTGAATTTCCAGGAGTTTAGCTTTAGTGGAAATCACGTTGGTAATAATATTGGTCATAGATAAATCATCAATAACAGACACATACTATAAAAAAATCGTCTCGAATTCAATATCCTGTCTGATCCTTATAAACACAATCTTCATAAACACATTTAATACTACCGTTGTTTGATTATATATATGCCATATCATAGTCATAACATAACCTAAGATTATAAAATAGGATGATGTAAATATTTAATGCATTTCTTTGGAGTAAAAGTCTCAGTCACATGTAGAACTAGGCAATGCATCCAAGGCAGCGTCTTAAGTAAACGGTTGCTTATGGAAGTCGTGTATAAATAATAATCAAGTGTATATTTATAAATGTTGTTATTAAAACAATAATATAGTGTGATTTAAAGGCTTGTTGTGGGACTCGTGGGTCGACCCTGCATCAGGTGACGTCAATGGCTCGTCGTGATACACCTTACGATAAGCGCGTGCGCACGTGAGCCGAACAATAATTATAACCTATGCTCTATAACTAAATCTGTAACGGCCCACTTATTACAATTTGTAAACATTATTAGCCAAGATATTGTCATCATCATGTTCAATAATTATACTAAGTATTGATAATACTACGGTTTACAAACATGTGTGGGGTACTATTATATTTTCCTCGTATCATTCATGTTTATTTGATTATATCTGGCTAATAATTTCAATGATATGTTTATCTTTCTCGTCATGGGACCCTTTTAAGAGCGAGATAGAGCGATCATAACTAATATTGTAAATATGAAAGTGTGTTTCTGTTATTTACTCACGTCACTGCGAGACGGAGTGAACGGATTCATGTAAGTTTTGTAGACATAGTTTGAGGGCTAGAATCAAGCATAGTGTATCTTATACAATGCAGTGGAAAGAAACAACTACAGTAATATGAGTACATTTTTGCTTGTTTCCTGAGATTTTACACAAACCACTATTACAAATGGGGTTCAACTAACCTGCAGTTACAATATTACAATACTACATTCTGCTTGTCATCCTTGACCCGATATAGAATATCAGTAATCGACTCCAATATTAGATATAGAATTGGTATAAAACCGCATCTTACTATTTAGTTGCTATATGATGATTTGACCTACGATTACTGACTAACTTAATTTTACGACTAAAACTTTACGAAAGGATCGATGTTCAAGACACGGAACTACTCGAATCAATAAGCACGTTCAGTTTTAATTTAGATTTACTACAGATTATACAAAAAGTAATTTAATTTTATCACTTTTTTTTACCTATAATATAGTAGATATTAAAATAAATGACCATATGAGCCTTAGACTCACACCGTAACTTGAGAACGACTGAACTAAATTAGATAGTTTTTGTTGTGTGTGCTATTGGCACAAAACACAACTTTGCGTGAAAGAAAATTTTGGAAAACTCATGGGAAAATTGGATCCGTGCGCTACGAGGACGGCCGCTAGTTTTAAATAATTTATAGACCATCGAATAAAACTACTGAAGAGCTATGGACCGGCTAAGCGATAGAAGACTAGTCAAATAATATAAAATAAATAAGTGTGATCATCCCCGAACAGTACGTAAACAGTTTTTTACATCTACAGTGCCCAGTGCTAAGTATTTTACTATCTGAGGTGGTCAAACATTATTATCTCCATAACACGTGAAAACAAAACAATAAGTATAAAATAATAAATAATACACCAATACATTATTATCAACTCATAAAATAATTTCATTATTCAAGAGATCAAAGTTCTACCGAGCCGGTTACTACTGGTGCGATAAGTAAAATGTGGAAGTTATTAAAGCTATTTGTACCAATTAAGTACTTAGTTTATAAGTTACATGTATCTGGATAGATAATTTGCATCAGCTTATCAGTTTGATGCGGTGTAAACCGGTTTTGTAATCGTTTTGATACGGCGCCACATGAAATACGCATTAAACTCGGGTACTTAGTCTGAAAGGACCAAATTGAATGGCCCGCGGTCCATTCGGACGTAAACGAAAACCGACTACGTTCGAAAGGACCGGTGTCAATATAGTAAATGTCATAAAACTATTAAGTACAGTCAAGAATGAAAGTGTAACTGTTAAAATAAAATATCATACTAAGTTGTTTTTATTTTGATTCAAGCGGTGTTTATGGCGAAAAGCGAAACAACTGAATTTAGACAAAACTCAAACAGGAAAGGCTCATATAAAACTGTGTGCAGCATTGACACATTTGCCTCCGAATTTGATTGAAGATGGTTGGCTTTATATTATGGCAGAGAGTCCTAACAATAACGATTTTACAAAATTTAACGACTATTTTGTAAACACATGGTTAGAGGACAAATTGTTTTCAAATATTTGGTGCACTTACAATGAATATCACAGAACGAACAATATGGTAGAGTCGTGGAATAATAAAATAAAAAAACACATCAAAACTAAACCTAATATAGGGCAACTTTTACAAGGATTGCTCAAAGATGCCAACTATTATTTAAGTCAATTGAGGAATCCTATGGACATCAAAATTTCAAAAAGGAAACCAGAAACAATATTAAGAGATTTGAAAATACGGACTACGGTACAAGAAGTATTGGCTGGACAGATCAGCATCGGTCATTGTTTAGAAAAATTAAAAATGTAAAAGTCGGTTTCTTAATTTTTTAAAGTAACTTTATTTACTAACAAATTTGTTCTCATCACTAATCCGTTTCATTATAAATTGTCATATTAAAAAGTTCTGTTGGCGTTTAATGGCGAATTTATGTAGAAGCAAAATGTCTGATCTGATTTGTCCGACTTTATACGAATTTGTGAACGCAAGAAGGTCTAAGGAAGTGGGGCCAAGGTGGTATTTACGAGATCATTCTGATTCCTTTACAAAATACTTTTTAAATCGCAGAATTTCATGCTCTATCTGTACAGATTTACACCCGAAACTGTAATACATTGTACTTATTTGTATTGATTGTACAGATATTAAAATAAGAAGCCCCGGAAGAGCAACTTCAGAAGTTTACAGAAATAAAAAAGGTTGTTCTCTATATTAATGTTCAGGCAGTAATAGTATATACATATAACAGCAGTGCTGTTAAGCAGCGACTTAACACTGGTGTATTGCAATGTTCTGCTAACACCACGTTTATCACCAAATTCAACTCATCAAGAATATTACAACAAAAAACCATAAGAAGACTAGGAATTCTGTAGAAAGATGTTTCGGTGTCTGGAAAAGTCACCTGTTCCCATCGAGCTGGGATTGCGAGGATATTGATACTACAGATGATGATGTTTCTGCAATAACTAAAAAGTAATGGCTTTATGGTGCGCCAATCTGTAGTAGATAGGATGTATAAATAAAAATTCAAAAAAATATTTAATACTTTTATTTAAACAAGGACAGACAGACAGGCGGTAAGCGATTTCGTTTCATACTATGTAGTAGTATTTTGGACCTATAATAAGCTTGCACTAGACTGTAACTGGCCTAGAAGATACTGATTCACTCGCGACTTAAAAAGACCCAGGTTGTTAGTAGGGAACCGATGCTGGCACGCCTTTCTGTGGACTCCAAACGCCTTAAAGTTGATACTTGGTTTAGTAGGAGCAGCTGTTTACAATGTTCACAAAGTGATCAAAAGCTATTGCTATTACTGGCTGCATATCAGTACAAATAACAAGCTTATGAAGTATTATTTTTAGACTTGATTTGTTTATATAAATAAAAAAAAATAGTATGATATTTTATTTTAACGGTTACACTTTCATTCTTGAATGTATTTAATAGTTTGACATTTACTATATTGACACCGGTCCTTTCGAACGTAGTCGATTTTCGTTTACGTCCGAATGGACCACGGGCCATTCAATTTGGTCCTTTCAGACTAAGTACCCTTAAACTCATGTTCTACGTAACCTTGTGACCCTCTAGTTGTGTCATATAGCCTGGGACTGGATATATGGCCGATGATAGATCATTTAGCATCTATAACAAAAATGGGTAAATCTTCTTCTTCTTGGCGTGTCGACAACTTGAGTCGTGGTGGAAGGATCGGCTAGTCCACGTTACCGACTTGCCGTCCGCAGACCATTGGGGTGCACGGAGGGAGCCTCCACGAGTTGCGCATCATGACAAGCACCCGGCGCACCCTGGGCAATGGGTAAGTGATCTGGATAGAGCAATATGGAAAACTATACAATATGTAAACAACTAAGTACACATACCTACGCAGACACCGTTACGCGTTGTTGAAGGGAAATTTTATTTCAACGTAAATTTTAGTAAGTCAAATCTCAAAATGTAATGTCGAAATTGAAATAAAAAATATATATAGTCAGTACAGTCAATTTAAACCTTTTCTAAAATTGGAATTAATAAAATATTGGAAATTTCCTATCAGTTGATAAAATACTGAAAACTAAGTACGTCAATTATTTGTTTTAAAAATTTAGCCTCCTGATGTCAATTACGTACTAGTTTATAGACACAGTAGTACAGTGTTGTTAATGAGCACAACTAACATTCTTATTAACAAATCAGAAATACATTTTTATAAATAGATGATCTTAATTGATTACACTAACACTTTATATTTATTTAACACTTGGGGATATAATTACCTAATCATATTAAAAGATGTACAATAGTTAGATTTTAGTATGTTTTGTTGACTTATCTATTAGATACTTAACTAAAGGATATTAAACTACGTTTCTCTTTAGTCCAAAAGATATTGTTGCTTAACTTATGTATAAGAATATGAAAGAAAATATTGCTACAGTGGGTGTAGAACATTCGCCAATACATAGTATCTAACATAGAGAAAAGAGTAGTAACTAACGGAAGTCCTAAGGTGACTTCCTGATCTGTGGTATCTAAGTTACGTCTACGAAACGCTTAATGAGTTTTCGCGAGTTATTATGGAAAGCGATACAGTTTACAAATAACCATAGTGCATTGCCTTTGCACTCAATCCCCTCGTGTTTGACAACTGGTTTAGACAGGATTTCTAAAATTAGTTTCTTTAAATGTAGGTAATGTTTTTATTTAGTTTTATTTAGTGCAACGGTCGAGCAAAAAGTTGGATAAGGTAGATTTTATTTGTATTAAAAAGGAATTTATCATACAACCAATGTCACATAAAAACCTTTACAAAAAAGTGAAATAAATTGTAAGTGTAATAATCGAATTAAATTACCTGCGCAGTACAAGTAAAAAGATTATCAAAATAAAGTTCAATACAAACGCGTCTAAAGTTTTTACAAATCATAATATTTATAAACCCAAAAGTTTTCATAGTTTATTTACCCTAAAACAAATAAAATGCAAATATCTCATCTCTGCCTTTAATATATTGTTCTAATCTGTATTTTAATTTGAATTACGCCTATTTTATTATTCCGTCGTAAAAAACGTCATGAATTGATGTCGTGACAATCACACTGCATGACATCGGGTGGTGACATTACTGATACTGACAGGTTAACTGCTTCTGCAATATATTTTTATTTGAGTTAATTAAAGTTAAGTAGGTAATAAGTATTACTTTGTAAACTAAATTAATTTTTCTGGTAATTTTAATTACATCAATGATGCATCATTATTTATTTAGATGCATTCACCAATATAGTCATGGTTGCATTTTCCTCATTATTAGTAGCATTTTTGCGGTTAGTCTTGTAAAATCCAGATTTTTTCAGGAACACCTAATGAATCTTCCACGCTTTGGACGACGGGGTTCAATTGCGGTAATTGTTACGGGATTCAAAAGTCATACAGAGCCCTAAAGAACCCATACTAGAGAGGCAACATTGTCGACTTATAATTATAATTCAAAAACATTCCCCAAACCATACGATGCTATTATAACCATGGAAATCCCACGGGTGTCCGTGAATTGGAACGCGGATAAATCCAGAGTTAGCTACCAAAAAAGAAATTATAATCGTAGTAGGAAATAAAATAACTTGGGTAATTTTTAAGCTGTTGATATATTCTTCAATTGATATTAAGTTTTAAAAAACGTCCTATTTAACTAGTTATTAATATTAAGTTAATTCTAAACAGTTAGACATGAGCTGTACTCATGAATGTCAGTCGCACGATTGTATTCAAGGCTCGGGTTATCGCTAGTGGTTGTTTCCATTCTAGCAGAGTACTCTTCCTATCACCCTCGTACCGAATGCAGGGCACATACACCCATACATGTTATATAGATGATGTAAACAATACAATTTATTGCTATATACAGTTATATCGCCTCGCGTCGCGACTGATAACTTTGTATAACATAACGTGCAGTCTCGTTTCGTAGCGGTTCAAGATATTATTAGTACAAATCTGTATTAGACGTAGAGAATGTTTGGACGCGATTATCTCGGAAACTCGATTTGAAAATTTATTTTTGCATTAGATAGCTTGTTAAAAGAGTATGCTACGGAAGGGACAGAAAAACGCGGTCAGAACAGCGGTAAACAATATATTTTTCGTATACTAAAATTATATTACAAGCCAATTATTTTTTACTTTTTATAGGAGCAATTTTTACCCAAATGATCTAATCCATAACGTCCTTCAAATAAAAAAACAGATATCATTTATAAAATCTCGTAGCAACAGCGCGTTATTATTACGTAGCACAATTTTAGACTATAATAAAGCAATTATTGTACGTTAAACTTTATAGATGTATGAGTAAAGAGTATGTTGGTTTCAACTCACTAATATTAGAGACTACAGATCTGATATGAAAAATAGATTTTACTTCAAGAAGCCCGTATACTAAAGATAGAGGATACTATAATCATTAAGCTATGACCTACGGGAGCGCGCGTAGCAATAATTACTAAACCTACTATAATTGTAGCTTTGTAATCTTCTCCGCGTAGATTTAGTCATTATAACTTAGTACTAGAGTTACAATGAAATAAAATTATCTTGAATTACAATTCGCTTGTAATGTACTCATATACATATACACGACAATTATTAGATTATTAGGGCTGTCCAACTATGGTCATAGTAAGTTATTTTTAGTAACATATAATTTTTTAAACGTGTCTCATAACGTGGCGGTGACAGTGCTTGTTTCTTGACACGCGTGATTGTAATGTTTTTACACGCTTTTTATTAGCTTCACCTGTATGTTTGTATGTTTTTTTGTAACCGACTTCTTTGGGCGCTATTTTGACCCACTTTAAACGGCCAGATTTCGTTCAAACTTTGTAGATTTATTGAGGACCGATGACAATACACTAATTTGATAAAATTATTCCATTTTTCAATTTGCAAAATATGATTTTTGTTAATTTATATAATTTTCATCTATAGTCGAAAAAATTTTTCGATCGTAAAGCACTCTCTGATGCTTCGCATCATGAGTCGTGCAATAGTTTAAAATTAAAAAAACAAGCTATTATTATTTATAATAACTAAAAAGTAGAAAATAAATTATAGTTTAAAAAAACTAAAAAACACGCTTTTTATAGAAAACCGAACTAAAAAATAGAAAATAAATTTTAATGAATTTAAATTAAGAAAATAGTGTTAAAAATTTCAATGAATATAAATGAATAATAGTGTGAATAAAAAAAAAATATTTTATTTTAAAAAAAGCGTGGGGTGCTTTTTAAAATATTATCGAAATGATAATCACTCTACTCATATCTGTCAATAAAATATTTATAACTATTGACACCATGCACCCCACGCTTTTTTAAAATTTTTTTTTTTTTTTTATTCACACTATTATTAATTTATATTCATTGAAATTTTTAACACTATTTTCTTAATTTAAATTCATTAAAATTTATTTTCTATTTTTTAGTTCGGTTTTCTATAAAAAGCGTGTTTTTTAGTTTTTTTTAAACTATAATTTTTATACACACGAGTATTTATTTATGCATGGGTGAGTGCCAAGCAAAGGGTCTGGTTTGATATCCGGATGAGTTCAATATTTCTGTGATTCACATTTTCTTTATATCAGTGTAGGTGTGTAAGAGTAGTTTTTGGTAACCTAGATATAAACGTATATAACAAACTTAATTCAACTGGCTTATTCCCAAAAGTTTAAGATTCTATTGTTTCCTTTTCCCATAGAGTCCATGCTATTTTAAAACCTAAGTACATTTATAAATTCACAACTTACACAAAAATATAATCAGCAAAAACAATGGCAAGTGTTAAAAGATAGACTCTATTATAATATAAAAGAGGCAAAAATACAAACAGATAAATAAGGCATTATAATAAAAACGCGAATATTTTACTTCTCAAGGTACTATAATATAATATAATCTCTGCAACAGTCACGAACCGATCTCAAAAATACAGGTTTTCAACTCGGTCAGCCTGAGCTAATGTTATTTAATAATTTTCCAAATAGTTTCTAGAATAGTCTTGCCGGTATCCTTGTAATATTTTTTGCCAAAATAATAGATAATATATTAATATTCCTTCAAATTCAAATTGTTATCCAACCTTGATAAATCGTCGTGAATAATTAATTAATTAAAAATTATGTAACTCTTGACTCTGTTTAATATTATTAAATTAATATAATTGAGATGAATGACATAACAACAGTTATTTTCTCGAGCTATTCGTTATACAACAACATGCACACATTATTAAAAAAGCAGTTTTAATAGCGATTGAATATAATTTTAGAAAATAAATGTTATTTTTAGGTTATTACACTATAGTTATTACCGAAATAATAATATGCTACATCCATCACGTGTGATAAATCATTTTTTTACAGCAGATATCTTTGGGATATCTTAAAATAACTAACAGGAAAATGATCAACAAAAAATTAACATAGGTATCCGCTCGAAAAGCTAAGTCAAGTCTAATTAGTAATTTTATATTTTTTCCTTACACAAATATATCTAATCCGATGAATATATAAGTATTATCTTACTCATATTTTTTGCTCAGAAGGCAGTGTTGTAAAGCGGTTACTCACACCACCTTCCACTAAGCCTACGTTTAGTACCTTCAACTGATTACAGGTATGTACGGCGCACGCACATAATTATATTTACAAACGTTGCACGTGACTCCACTTAGTGTTGTTAGTTCTACAACCAATCATGCAAATAAACAAAGGTATATTAGAATACTAGGCTTAAGTACGATGATATTTTATGCCTATTACTTGCTATGTCTTGTTTGAGTTCCACAGATTGTCCATAGAGCCCAATTAAAAAACGTGAGTTTTATCTGCCCTTAATGTAAAAATTGGTCGCAGTTTATCGAAAACTGAACTATAAAACTCAAAGGGTTATAGATAAAGTGTTTGAGTGGCGCCGACGGCTTGTTCAATACCCTGTTACGTAAGAGTATAAGGGTCGGTAATTAGTTGATGTAATGTTATCGGGCACGCGTGATACCGGTGTCAGACGTGTTCCTAGACAGGCCGCGACCCTTTAATCTGCGTCTGCGCAGCCCGTCTCGCGACCCTGACATGTTTCATTCAACTGTAATCTTCATTTTTTTTGCTTTATTTAAAAGTAACCGCTTTTTCGTTTTATGATACTCAAGTGATATTTTGAGTGTTATTAAAATATGATTTAGTTGTTCCTTTGCGTTTCAAGGTGGTACAAAAAAGACTTAATCGTTTTAAAGGTATATTAATTTAGTTGTGTGCATGAGTGATTTATCTTTTCTTTTCTATCTAAGTATATGAATAAAAATCATATGTCTTGAAAATGACTTTCGGTTTCTTTTTTGAGGCTATACGAGTATGTATGTATTGGGTTGTACGATTTTCACCGTGCAATAGCGCGGTCGCATTGTATGATAAAACTTGTTTAATTTGCGAAAGTAATGTTATTATCAAAAACTACGTTTCTTTTTCCATGATTACTTTCATTAGATTTTAATCTAACGAAAGTAAAAAGAACTAAGTGAAGGGTCAGTTACTATAATGAAATGATGTAGTGAATGATTATTATGAGCCTCCTACAATATTACCTATCCTGATTTTCCAGGGAAAACTAATATACACTGATCTCAAGTCATACGCAGGATATTTTCACACTAAAATTATATTCATATAATGAATGAAAATAAACATGTTTAATATAAAGATTTATTGCAATAAGTACATAATTATATTAGGTACCATCTATCTCTGCGATTGCTATTTATTTTGACAAATACACAGTTTCATATTCATTAGTTTTTCCACAATACATTACATTATTTAATACTGGGTAATAAAGTTTGTAAACAGAGAACACCAAGGTTATTCTTATCAACGACTATAAATTAACGCAGAGCCAATATAAATTAATTTAATTAATTATAAATTAGTAACGCTAATTATTGACTAATTACATTTTTCAAAGATATTAAAGTTCTTTTCATGCGTACTTCTTTAATTTCTTTTAATAACTGTGTTATTTATTTTTAAATTGTTTCCGTTCATTTGTACATAAACTTAATTCATTCAACATTACGTTGGCGACCGGTTAACTTTATATTTGTAATACATATTATCATAAAGCATTTACGTATAAACGGGTCACTATCATTTCCTGTATACGAATGCACGTTTATTTCAAGTTTCTACTAATTAGATTATTAAGTACTTTTATATTTTTAATTTACATTTTAATATGTGTTCATCCGTTAGTTGTATACATTTATGTACATAACTTATGGGAATATCGGTCAATTATATTAGTGACGTCAGGAGAGTCTATTGTGTAGCGACACAGATGGGTAGTAGTGTAATAATACAGTCTAAGTATGGTCTGTTCTCCTTACAGGCGCGGGCGGGCCGGCCACACGTGGAGCCTATGAATTGTATACGTTGATACATTCGAGTCGCTGCCGCGCTGGTCTAATTTGCCTCAATGGTTATTACCTCCTATTGTTCTCTACGATATAAATAGATTATGATTCAATGTTTTTTTATTACTATGTATATATTCACAATTGTTTTAAATGTGAATTTAATATTTTTTTTATTGAATTTCGTAGGATGAAATGTTATACAGGAAGAGCGTCACTACTTCCGCTATGATAATTGATATACATTATGTAGTATTTTTTTTTTGAAGATAACGAATATTATATAAATATTTAGTGAATCTACTGCAGGCCAAAGACCTTATACATATATAGTACAGTAAGAAAAAAAAGATTGTTCTAATCCGATAAATAATTTGATTGTACGTATGACAGCACAAGAATACAACTAATAGCCGCTCCACAATTATAGCTACATATAAACGTAATAAAACGTGACTTTTACTCAACAAACAATGTTGTAAACTAGAAATTAAAACCTAAACACAATATAAAGGTGAAAAAATCCTATAAATAGTAAAATTATCATACTAATGAGTGACCTTTTGGTAACTATTTAATTTTACAAATTCTTTATATTTTTTACGCCGTATCACACACAGACGTCATTCAATAATTTATTTAATGTACCTTTACATTTTGTGTTTGAATAACAAATAAACTGGGCAAGAGCGAGTCGTATTCTACGTTTTGTGGTCCGTACCTTGTGTGACTTTCTTTTATTATTACGATAACTTTAAAGACTTTTATATCCCAGTTAAATAAACCACTTACAAATGTATAAAGAACTTAAAAAAAACAGCCCCCTAAATTTGACTTAATTTTCTATAGAAATTAACATGTTTGTAAGTTTCCCTCTACAAAATATTGTGATGCCCCACCCCTTTTTATATTAAAATACAAAACCAGTTAGAAGAAAATGCTAAATTAAATATTTAATCATTCGATTAATTCATAGTAGTTAATTTTATGTAACATATACTAAAACATAAATCAACTATATTATTGAGTTTACTTTAGGAATAAAAATAATAAATCTTGCATTATTGGATTAATCTTACTTTTGTAGGCGATGCAGGAATTATAGTAGATTAGCAGCTCCCCGCGGTTTTACTCGCGTAGTTCCCGTTCCCGTGGGAATTTCGGGATAAAAAGTCTTCCTATGTTCTTTCCCGGACCATAAGCTACCCCTGTACCAAATTTCAAGTCAATCGGTTCAGTAGTTTAGCCGTGAAAAGGTAACAGACAGACAGACAGAGTTACTTTCGCATTTATAATATTAGTTAGGATTAAAGTTGCTTTGCGTTTTTTATTCAAGACGTGTTGTAATCAGGAAGGAAAGGAACTGAAATAATTTAAACTAGTGGTATAAAAAGATTAATTTTATACATAACTGCAGTAAAAATACAACGTAATACAAAGGTAAGAGTTCCTTAAACGTAATAAGACGTTATTTACAATATACATATTTGGTAAAAATTGGTATTTATTTTGTTCAAAACTGAGCAGTTTTCCTTCTTTACCAATTGTATACCAATGTTGCGTAATGCGTTACTCTTCGATTTACATATTATAGCATTGTATAATTGAATGAAATACTATTTATAACACTTTTCCTCAAAAAATATCCGTAGTTAAGCAATAGCTAAGTAGTATACTTACTTATATAATTATATACTGGTTTTATCCATTACTTAAAAAAATATTCAGATCAATTTATTCATAACGTTACCTTCAATACTTTTCATAATAAAAAATGTTCTTCTGAACCCACTTTGTTTTTGTGGATATAATTTCCTTTTAATTCCATCTCGTTTTTTGGACATGAAAAATAAAACGGGTCCATATTGGCTCACCTAAAGTTCTTTACCCGAAAATGTTTTTCCTAACTATTTGTAGTCCGAATGATCATTCTTCCTAAAAATTTCCATCCTAAAGTTTTAATTCATACTATTTGTAGTGCTACCGACGATGCTCATAACACTCATGTGTCCGAAAATTTTAATTACTAACATCATTAATGTAAATATATTTAAACTCCTACTGTTTTTTATCATAACGCTTTTATCCCTAAACATACTTACCATAATATTTTCACTCATGCTCAGAAAGAAACATTTACCAAGTGTAATAAAAAATATATGTGGGTAGAAGATGATATTTATAGTTTTAATGATTATTATACGACTCGTTTACGGTTATGCTTATGGCCTGGGAGTTTACCATAACCATAACTAAAGGACCAATTCGGTTCTGGCACTTCGCCGGCCGCTGCCGCGGCACGCTCGCTACGCTCGCTCGGCTCGTGCGTTGGGATCACAGTTCTAACATAACCTAAACCAATAATTAGGAATAGGACCGATTCGTTACTGGAACTTGACTGAATGATTGGAGCAGGACTCTGGTTTTGCTCGCTCGGCTCGTGCGTTATATGTTATACCTACATGTTATGTAAAAACAAAGTTACGAAAAATTTATGTATATAATATTGATTATAATAAATAAAAATAAATCTAAACAAAAAAGATATGACTTTGAATACTAGTATGAACGATGGTTATGTTGAGAAAATATAGGAAAACAAATAAAAGTGTAAAAGATGTTTATTGCTACTGACATTATGCAGTTGAATGTTTCGGAATTAAAACATTAGTGACAAAGATTTTAGGAGTTGCGATTGTTAGGATAAAAAATGTTAGGAAGAAAATTTTCGGTTTTCCAATTATCGGAGTTGAAATTTTAGGTGAACTTTGGCGCACCCAAATAAAACATACACACACGTACACAACTTACGCTGTTATAAAATTTGCGTGATATACACAGCTTGATATACAAGCAAAAACCTTATTTTCATCAATTTTAAAAAGTATATATTGGGAAAATAAGTCGAAAAGTTCCTTGGGAAGATATAAAATGAAATCCCACAAGGCCAGCATTCTAGTTTTTAATATAAAAATGGTTGTTAGGACAAAATGACAGATAGGCCTGCCTAGCTGGATAGATCACTAATGATTTCCGCAGTTAAAAATCTAAAAATAGAAATCTAATTTGTGACGTCAATCACAACGGTATTAAAATATTAAACCCATCATTATAGGTACACTTAAAATGTTAATGATAAATATTTATTAACGTTTTAACCGATCGTAAGTTTTTTGTACATAATTAAAATATATAGTTGTTATATTATGTGACTTTTCCTTCCTGACTTGTACTATAAATATTATAACGCTGTAAAAAGTAGACAGAACTAGTTTTTTTCCTGTTTCTAAATCAAAATTCATTAATCATGAAAGTGGGATACTCCAATCAAGGATAATTCGAGAAATACTAGGCGTTTTTATTGCGTATCTTATTTTTTATACTCTAGTTCACGGTTTTACCTCGGTAATGCCACTACATTTTGGTGTTTTCAAAATTCTTTTTTCTCGGGCACTTTAATGACGCAATTAAAACTAGATCAATACAGAAGATAGAGAAGACCTGACTACATTGATCAGCCCTTTTTAAATTTTATCCCGACTACAACAAGGTATATCTAGCGTAATTCACATTCTTCACTCCCGTATAGCGAAGAAAAGGAAAAGAAAATAGACACAACAGTTTTAGCGTTTTAGCGAAACTAACAAACTACGAATTATTTTAATTTAATATGAAGATATTACTTAAGTTAGGTAATACTTTAAGAACTAAAATCAACCGCCTTTTTTGTCAAATAAAAATATGACAAAAAAGCATTTGAGATTTTATTAATAATCGTGTCACAAAAAAAACTATTTTTTATCATGTTGAATGTAAATATGCGCATGACCATCAGACAAATGTAATATGTATTATTTGATTGTAATATTGACGTCAATGTCCTGTAGTGCACCACTATGTACATGAGGTGCGCAGGCGCATCGTGTCGTGACCACGCCGCGCTCGCCCCCACAGGACGTTTACCCCACACGAACAATATTTCCAGACTATTCGTAGACCACTAACAGATACAAATTAATAGTATATGATTAATTCATTTATGTTAAGGAAGTCCCAAAATTTCCATTTTTCTCTGAACTTTTCTTATATATGTACATGTACGTATGCGTGTATCCGGTCAACTTTTTTGTAAGGGGTAATATTGGTGAGTGAGATGACGTAGGGACGTTTTTATATACTATACTTATACATGGTAAATTATTACGTTTATAGTTATTGACATCATTTTTAACCCTTATTAAATAATATATTTGCATACGTACGAGTTATCGAGCATTATTTTCGTCTGTTGTGTGTATCTTTAAGCAACAAATATCAATGCGTTTTTCATCAATAAATAGTGTGATTTCAAATAAAGATTTTCGTCTAAATTAATGTCTATTTTAACCCAAATTCTTCACAGGATAAATAATTAAATATGAATTGGGTAAATCGCTAAGTACGGGTTCATCACACTAATATTAAAAAGGGGAAAATTTGCATTTATGTGTGCGTCTATGTTCGTTAGTGCTTTAATATCAAACGGCTGAAATTCGGATAGCATTTTGATCCATTGAAATGTTACATTTTTTAGGCCTTACCTTGCGTTTCTTAGAGGACGCAATTTTATTTTTTTGACGTGTAGGGGGGGTAAGTGTAAAGCTAAAATCAAGTTTGTGGGGTCGCCACCCTTGTCCCACGGCCGCCATCTTGAAAATAGGGGTTGAAACGGTTTTTACGATATATCTCTTAAACTATTTATCTGATAAAAAAAAAATTAACGTATTTGTTGCAAATTAAATTATCTATAACTTTGGTCCAGTAATTTTTTGTCGTAAAACTATAAATAAAAAAGTTATAAGTGAAAATGTACAGAAATTCAAGAAACAAATTACCGAGAATGCTGTCCAGGTAGAAAATACCCAAGCGACCATTAGGGAACAAAAGAAAAGCTGCTAATATTATTATCATTATTTCTAACCTCTCTTACTGTACTATTCTTTTTTTGAAGTGAAAACTTCTTTAGCGGCGCTGTGCACTTTTTTTTGTATGGGTAAATACTTTCAAACTCGCGTCAGGGTCACGTGATGCTGATCGAAAAAGCGTAAGATCGAGGGGAAGGGAGAGGAACTAGTATCTCCCACTCTTTCTACCGTGCCTGAGTGTGCTGCAGCGGTATCCTCGTAACAAATGTCATTGTGACATTGCCTCCAGACTCTACCTCGTGGGTGGTGAGGAAAAGAGTCAATAATTAATTATTAATAACATTGCAAAATTACTAATTAAAAGAATTATAATAACAAAATAAAAAAAAATAAAAACTGATGACACATTATTAGTACCCACGTATAAAATATGTATAGTTAAGAGTACTGAAAAATAGTACTCACTTCGGAGCGCTGTAAAACCTTAGCTATTGCCTTAATGAAAAAATGTTGCATATAAAAGTTGTCGAAAAAACGATCTGCAAAAATGGTCTGATATCGTTTTTTCGTAAAATGATAAAAAAAAGTTATATCGAAAAATATATTTTTTTTCTCGAATTTCTGAACATTTTCACTTATAACTTTTTTATTTATAAATTACTGGACCAAAGTTATAGAGAATTTAATTTGCAACAAAAAACGTTAAAAAAAATTTTTATCAGATAAATAGTTTAAGAGATATATCGTAAAAACCGTTTCAACCCCTATTTTCAAGATGGCGGCCGTGGGACAAGGGTGGCGACCCCACAAACTTGATTTTAGCTTTACACTTACCCCCCCTACACATCAAAAAAATAAAATTGCGTCCTCTAAGAAACGCAACCCCAAATGTAACTTTTCAATGGATCATTTATTTAATACTCTTTTTATATTCCGAGTTTCCTATTGTTTTTTTTTTGGTTCATGTTATTTCCGAATCGGTGGTAGACACACATTAGACATTCATAAAACCTTCTTTGAGGATAATGATTTTTGATTTTCATCATCAACATTTCCGAGATCGGGATTTACGAGGGTGTAACTCCGGGGAAAATTTTGTTGATAATTATGTAGGAAATCACAGAATATGATAAACATCTTAAGTAAGTAAATTTTTAGCCATTCGTGGTAAACAAATAAATATGTACTTATTGTGTATGTGCTAAAGTACACTGTCAAAATAATGCGTAATTTTTACTTGAACTATTGGAAACATTGACAATACCGATTTTTTTTCTAATTACCTACTATGAGCATTTACTGTTTACGTTTTTGGAAAACCCATTTAACGTATTAATCTAATGAACTTTTGATAATAATTTATGTATTTTTTTGTTCTGTGTTTACCTATCAAGTTCCAAAACTTCTTATGTCGCATTTTATAGAAAAAAAATTAAATACAATATACAAATATATTTTCCACATTAATAAAACAAAACTAATATAAAGAAACTTCATCAATAACAAACATTCGTTAATATTCTGCGATTGATAAACAAATGTAACGAAGTAGGTCTGGAAATAATAATCAAAAACTAAATGTTTTTTTAAAAGTCAAAATTATGTTAAATCAAATGTGTTTGACTGTTTGTAGTAAAATATCATCTGCATTTATTTAAAGGTATTTACGTAAAGTAATATAAATATTTCATCAACTTAAAAATCAGTATTGTGAATGTTAAACAGTAATCTGAGTTTTAGATGTGTATTATTCTAATTCGCGATATCTTAGTTATACGTTAAGAATATACTTACTAGATATGGTACTTGTAAGTAAGTACTTGGTGAGTTTGTTTTGAGAGTGCCCCCGATGCCGGTTCCCACAGAGTATCGAGAAGATAACAATGATTGTGTTTATAGTATTCGCAAGAAATCACAGCTTTTGTATTCAACAACTGTTGATATTCATATTGTGTTAAAAATATACCGTTTTAAATGTAACTTGACATTTCTTGTCTAATAATTTATTTTCTTGTCTAATAATAATTTCTTTAAAATTAATATATAAACAACTTTCTCTTAAGTATTTTTAGATGTGACAGTCATAATTTGTAAAATCGTTTAAAACTATACAGAGTTAACGTTTAATTAAACCACAGATCATAAAATACTACGTATCTGTAGAGAAATTAATCATTATTATCGGTTCACAGCAGTTTCAGCACACATAAAAGCTCAAACTGGAAAGGTCTAATGCGGAAAACTGCCCGCCTAAATAGCAGCTGGTGAAAATATCGCTCAATGTTATTTTTACATAATTTACACAAAAGTATACACGAATATGTCGAACTTTAATTGAAAACCTTCTCTATTATTGTTATTCGAAGTTGAAAAGTGAACGCGAAAACCCTGAAATTAGTGAACCTGAAATTATAGTTTTTATTTAATAAAACAAAACATTTTTCCGAATATAAATAGTTTTGAATATAGCCCACCTATAACTGATGACGTTATTAATTCGTATAACATTATTATAATCTCCATGTACTTGATAATCATAAAAAATATAAGTAGACATGCACATATTTACTACGATAGCGGGAGCCAGGAAGAAGGCGTGATTTGCATTGCAATTTACCATTTTGCGTAGATCCTACATTATATAACCAATGCATGCCGCACTGACGCTTGCATTGCCAACGAGGAAGGATTTACAGACCAACTGTTTACATTACTGTACAAATACTTATTCCGTAATATTATACTCTATTGACACTTATTTATAGGTAACAAAAGACGCTAACTGCATACCTAAACAAAACCCCTATACAAAGTAACAATTACTTTTCTACTTTCCTAGTTTAGTCGAAAAAAACAACAAGTAACAACAGTCCAGTTACGTAAACCTATTAAAAATAAATTATATAACACTTAAATTATGTTTTATTAAAATATGTTCGGTATTATAAAGTATAAGGAATGATAACAACAGATACATTTTGAATAAATATCGTATTTTTCTATAATAAAATTAGATATGCACCCTCATTTTCCTGTCACTATTGACACCTACGGAGTTGGGTAACGAAATAATCTTGAATATGATTGAGACAGCGCCTCACCTTCCCGACAACGTGAGGTTGTATTGTTTATCTGGAGTCTTCGAGACCATGCATATTTTAATCTGGATGCACAAAGTTCGCTGCACTGCAGGACACTCATCCTCAGGTGCGGCTTCTCAGTTTTCTTAACCTCAAACTATCCCGTAACTCATACTTAAGTACGTTAATCTTGAAACAGTTTAATTTATACGGAAAATATATTAGTAAATGGAAAACACATTTTTATAATTAATAATTAAGTATTAGACATTTTCGCTGTAATTACTTTTTGACGTCAATCTTGGGTTATGTACGCTTATGAGGTATTTTAATTTGTATATTAGTATTGTCAGCGATTTATTCCGTGACAAAATAATAGGTAAATGCATATAAGCGGGTGCGGGCAGGTGGGGGCATCCTAAGATTATGAAACACAAGCGCAGCATTTGCTAACGATTGACGTCAATGGTGACCGCACTTTCTCCTGTAATGCGATGCGAGTGCGATGTACGCGAACGTGATACCTCGTGGGAATCATACACAAGACCACCGTGTGACATTTACTCAATATACTCAGGAGTGCTCAATCAATTTTACATGACCCTGGCAGAAACGCACCTACACTATACCAAATGTATTAGTTAAACTTGTACAAAAGAACATCAACTTTGTCAATATAAGTCTAAGTTAAGATACGAGTAGCTCCCCAAATACCAAAGTTTTTATCGCTAAACAGACAAGTTTATATAATTATCTTATCTAAAATAAGGTTCTTGGACACCCATAAACCACTGATAGTCATAAATTATTTTATTACTTAGACCTTGGGTGTGTACGTAAGCACGTACTTGAAATAAGTAGCTAAAATATTATGTTAGTAATAATAATGTATTAGTTATAGATTTTGATATATCTGTACGATCGTATAAATATAAATATCAGAACGATTGCACACTTACTATTTATGGTCTCCGTTTCACATAATCTACTGTATGAAACCAGTTGTTGACGTCAATGCGCAGGTAGCCGGTTTTGAAACAGTACCTCTCTAATGTTTGTGTTTTTAATTTTAGCAGACTAGGACCAAATAAAGTGAAATATATACGAGTGGATTAACATTCTAGGACGAGTTTTTATGGCATACCTTTAGTGTTTTGTAATACAAACATTACTCGCGAGTTTAGCTGCCTTTTTTGTACTATCTTATCGTACGAGTTAATTGAGTAAGTCTTGTTAGACCTTAGTGGAACAATGAATAATTTATTTTGTAGTACAAACCATTTGTATCATTATAGCTGGAATAGACCTAGACCAAGTCTAATTTTCACTTAGTATGTAATATGAAATGTTTCTAAGGTTTCCATATATTGAATTTCTTCAAATGTTTGTCTGAAAGTGTGCGTGTGTATGAATACTTACGTGAACGTGTAGTTTTTTAATCTAGTTCCTTCAATAGTTATTGATTTTGTCAAAAACATACGATGTATGTTAATGTTTACTTCCCCTTGCTCAAGTTTAATTGCTCAACTTTTGACTGATTTCATATTACGCGACTCGTATACTTATATGCGAAGTTATATAACTGTTTAAAGGCCGAAAAATGTTACCAAATTTGAGAAGCAAGCCGTAGGGTTAACCTTTACTTTTATTATTATTTAATTTGCGTTTGTTACATTATACATAAAACTAATACCAAATACTTACGACCTTTAATAGCACCCACAATTTTAACTTAGCAAAAGCTTTTCAAAATTAAACATAAGTATATAATCCTAATAATACACCTATTTATTACACATAAGTAAATAATTCAAACAAAGTATTTAAAGTCTCAATATTTGAATTGCAAATAAAGTTATTATTAACTTAATTTATAACTTAAACAAAAAAGCGTTTATTACGTAGAGAATATTAAAGACTCTCTAATTATAAGATGAGTATTTAATTACACAATAAAAAGTGTATACAATTACAGTTTATGATCTTAATTATACATTAAGTTAATAACAAAACAAGTCGACGTCATAATGATGTAACTGTATTTACAACAAATTAATTGTTACATCTCTTTTCTTTTATTTTTTTATCAACCATCGTCCCACTGCTAGGCAAATGTCTCCCCCAAACATCTCCAACTCTCCCTGGCCTTCTTTTCACATTAAATGCCTATTTCACCATCTTCAAGTAACTTTCCGAGTAATTACATGTTTTGTCTTTGTCACTTGATATAAAGTAAGAAAGAGCCAACACTAACTTTACTTGGTGTGTAACTTTAGTTGAAGGTTGTGAAATAGACCCTAATACACAAAAAATAAATAATTAATATCAGTTAAGGGTCCAAAAGTTAACGACACCTAAGTCGTAATTAAACATGAATGTAAACATATACTAAATCTATTTAAGTTGTTTCCAGCTTAAGATTAATAGATAAAAACTATTTTTAAACTGACTTAAAAAGTGGTTCTTTTACTTTTTTATACATACGTAGGTATGTTTTTTTTATTTACATTCTACCTATATGCTAATCCGATGTAGATGGGGTTTAGTTTTTAGATATTATTTAAAGGTGGCCACTGACGAGTAAGTTTAACTGATCATTTGAACTGGCATCCATCCAAAATAGGTCGTCAGTTGCCGGAGCAATTCCAGATTCCATTGGGGAAATCTAGTTGGCCTAAAACTTTTGGAGTGACGCCACAGTTTTATATCCAGTCTGATCAGTTCGACTGACTCGTTAATGGCCATCTTAAAACTGTAAAAATCAATGTACGAGTATATAAATGGCTAACTTTACAAAATGGCCGCTTGGGTGGCCACAGGTCGGACCAACGAAAGCAATAGTTCTTATTAAAATATTATAATAAAGCAATCAGTATGCAATGTATGAAGTTAGCAAATGGACTCGCGTAAAATTATAGAATAGAATTGTATTGTAGATGTAACGTTTAAATCATCCTTATACAAAGTATTTAAGTAACTACACTTGCACATATTCGCCCACCCACTAGAAAGAAACATGATAACCGGTAAGCGCATTATCATTAGTGTTTTATACTTTATATTTTTGATGCTCCAAAGAAACAACATAGTTCTGTGTATGTCTTAATCAAACTGATTCTCTGATTAAAACCCCTAGAAAATTCCTAAGGTTATGTCCAATATACCTACGAATTTAAAAGCGTGTTAACTCTTTAGAAATAAATCAAACCAATGACTCTCAAAAAATAACAAACACTTTACAAGCTTGTCATAACAGTGTTATTCATCAACTTCTAAATGAGGTATATGTCACAAGGTAAACAAAAACGGTACAATTAAAGCTACTTCTAAGAAAGTTTATACAATAAAAACTTCTCGGGATCACAATGAGGACATGAAAAATTATTTTAAGACTTGAAACTGGATATTATGTGGAGGCGTAGCACAATAACAAACAATCGTAGCACTCTAAATAAAACCTTAAGACAACGGAATAAAATGTATATTTGAATTAAAGACACTGTTGCAAAACAATTTGCTGTTGTGTCGACCTTACTGATTTAGTCACGATTAAAGTGATTACATTTAACAATTCCAGAGAACATACGTCACATCTATTTATAGTGATCAGTGTGGAATTTACATAAAAATGGACCCTATACGAATACAAAACACTGTAATGATATCAAATAGTACAGACACATGTCATAAATAAATTGAACCATTAAATAAATAAATTGAAAAACATAGTGATTCTGATTCATGTCACGTTGGATCAAAGAAAAGTTCCATGTAGTTGTGACTTTAATCCGATTTAATTCAATTCAATCAAGGACACATCATATAATAAATCAATTGAAAGAATTAGGTATAACAAGCTTGAAATTTACGAGTACCTAAAACTACATAACTATTCTACCTACGATGAAATCTTTCAGAAATTAAATTAATTTCCAAGAGATTAAAAAGAAATAAAATATTCGAAATATCGTTAAATTAATTCATAGGTATATTTATTTAATTTTTAATTTAAATTACATTGTGTATTGAACTAAGTATAAATAACGTCATATGTATGTACGTATTACTTGAACATCCTACAGTTTACGATGTAAGTTTTGATCTAAAGTTGACTTAGATTTAGTTTAAAACTGTAGCACAAGACCAGGATGTTATCATTAAAGACCGCGGCTAACAAATTAGTCTAATGACACAGACTAAGTAAGTACTTACTACCTTTTGAACTGGCGCCAACATGACACGACGTGCTAATGCTTCACATCCACGTATAAATTTTGTCGATATCGTGAGATTTTTCTAGAAGAATCTCGAATAATAAATACCTACTTCATCAATAAATTATATTATACCTACATAAATTACAAGTTTTCATCCATAATCAATGCTGGAAATGAAAGAAACATGTTATAAAGTTAATTTAAAAAAATAAGAAACCGACTTCAGCACTGAAAAGTAAGAAAATAATTTCAAATAAACGATATTATTAATACATATTTACAATTTATAATTAGTAACTTTTGGAGTCAGTGCCAGCCCAGGATAGTTTTTTTTCCTTATAAGATAGCACGAGACGCGCCTATAATATTAATGAAGGCTTTGGCTGTCACCGACTTCATAAGTAACTAATTATAAATTGTAAATATGTATTAATAATATCGTTTATTTTAAATTATTTTCTTACTTTTCAGTGCTGAAGTCGGTTTCTTATTTTTTTTAAATTAACTTTATTTTAATTTTTTTAGTGGGAAGCAAGTCTCCTTCTTCATAACATTAAATTAAAAATTAAAAAAACCCCCAACACAATTACTTTCAAACCTCCATTACTTTTAAACGGGTCAACCGATTTTCATCAAACATGTCTAAGAACACTCGCACGCAAGTCCCCTTTAATATAAAATAAACTAAATTGAAATCGGTTCATCCGTTCGGGAGCTATGATGCCACAGACAGACAGATACACACACACACATACACACAGACACGTCAAACTTATAACACCCCTCTTTTTGCGTCGGGGGTTAAAAAGACGCTTAAATTTTCCTCCAGAAGAGCTTTTGAATCGTGGATCACTTGAGTCCTTTTTTTGAGGGAGGAAGACTTTCCTCTGTCCAGGGGAACGACGGGGTATGTCGGACTCCGCGCCGCAAAGATAGAGCGGCGACGCGCTTACCGACTAAAACCCCTTGGTGTGCCACCTCTGCGCTTATGGCCGAAACCGGAAGAAACGCGGCTGCACGCTACTACGATCCCGGACAGCGCCTCTACCCTGTTAAGGGTTTCTCCTCCGAGCTAGAATGTAGCTCTAGGCGACAGATGTTGAGTTATCCCCTTCCGAAAGTACTGCGCGCCACCTCGAGGCCTATATGGCGGCAGTGGATCTCCCCCCGGGGATCACTGCCGCAGGTCGGGCGTATGGCGGTTGCAGGACAAAGTGGTAGTCCCTCTTCCGTCTGCCCAACCTTCTGCTACGGATAGTATTAGTTAGTGGAGAGGGCTTCGCGCTCTCTCTCGGCAGCTTTTTTTTGCGAGAGTACGACCTCACAAAAGTTGGACACTCCAATCCAAGACCTCTCCTCGCTCATCATAGCAGAGACTACATTTGGCAAGGAGAGGTCGTTTCCCACGATTGCCGCGAAAGTTGCGAGGGCAATAGCTTCTTGTAGGGTTTTTTTCGCTGCTCTATAAGTGTCGAGCAGTTCAACCTCAACGGGTACCGCTTGAATCCTGTCCCATGAGCTGATGTTACTCATGATTCATAATCTAACACAACCCTGCATTTTATTTCTTCTTTTTAACTTCATCATCCCAATTAAACCATCATTTTATTACAAAACTTCTTTATAACCACAAAGGTATAAGAACTTTTTAGAAAATTAACCAAAGTCAAAATAAAAACGAAAATAGAGGATGACGTTTATACTGTCTATTTATTAATTAAAATAATATATACAATCTAATCTGGTGCAGTGTTTGTTTATAATATCTAAATATATTTTTTTACGAAAAGTTTTATGAAAACGCTCTGAACATATATGTGTAATAGGTAGCTATAATAGTATAAAAAAACATTTTTAAAAAATGTTGTAGGTTCGGGTTTATTTCAGTGTGTGTTAACGAATTAAAAAACAGGACATTTTTATATCTAAAACCCATGAATTGTGAACAGCATTTGAATTAAATACGAAAGAATACAGCCAAAAAAATTTCATCCAGAAATTCTTATGGTATCAAGAATATCGCGAGCAAAACCACGGGTCACAGGTAGTTTTACTTTTGATAATGTCAATCGACACCCCAGCCTACATTGTTGCGGGTTTTTCCTCGATTATTCCTGGATCCCATCATCAGATCCTGATTTCCTTGACATGGGACCACTTCGCGAATATCCGCTTTCTAATGAAACAAGAATTTTAAAATGCTCCATTCATGATTACAAAGAAATTGCGTAACAAACACACAAAAAAAAAATAAAAAAAAATATACACGTCGAATAGAGAACCTCCTCCTGTTTTTTTGGAAGTCGGTTAAAAAGTTAGTGTCAACCTGTCGCAAAAGTACGCCAACTTAAAAATATTTGAAGACGAACAATTCAGACTTACTTCGGTCGACCACCCTGATTGACCAAGCGATAACCGAGAGGTTACCTGTTCGATTCTTGCCCAGATTAATGAGAATACGTAAAGAATTAAATCAGGTCTTGGATTCATGGATTGGATGGTCTGTCTAGTAAAAAAATATACTACGAGTAAAACTTGGATTTTGGACAAAAATAGTTTCAAACGATTAGAACTATGGAACCATTTTTCTATATACTATGTTATATATCTACATACTGACGACAGCGTGTCGCTTTTTTTTTCAGATGATTGTACGATCGTGGGGAATGACCGGTCCACGGCCGAGGTCGCACTGAATATGCAACAACATGCGCTTTAATATTTAATAGTTAGGCTTCTTAAAATACTCCCCAGGGGACAAGAAAAGTGATAATGATGTGCTATGATAATGAGACGAGGCGGTTGACCTCGCAGCCCTGTGTGAACGGTCAACGTGGAACACCGACTAGGTGCTCGGGACGCCCTAATACTCACACGTACATTTAGTATAAGTAAAGTAAGTAGAGTACCAATTATTTTGAAATATTGTACCAGTCATATTATTCATTTTTAATAAATCATTCAGTCGGGGTTGGAATATAACAGATTTCATTTTTTTTTAAATAGAGTTTATTTAGGTTTAAGACAAGATCCCCGTAGAACAATTGATCATTCATGAAACTTATATCTAATTAGGACAAATTAACCATATTAATTGGGTTAATCCCAAAAATTGGATGAGCAGAAAAACATAAATGAACCTTTTTTATTTGTTAGTTTTCGAAATAATTATTATTTAAATGTTTACTTACAATTTATATACTTCTTTGACATTCGTTCTTCACACATATGTACATCATACATTAACTATTAAGAAAATTGATATATTTATTAAATAAAAAATCAATTATTTATAACGGTTTTTCTTTCGCCATATTTATATAAAAACTAATATTACATAATCTCGAATGCGAATCGCAAATCTATGATGTAGCCCCCCTTTATAAAAGGATCATAATAGAATTGAATAATCAAAATATATTTCCAAACAAAAGTTGTATATTTTGAATAAATTTAGTAAATTATATGATTATGAATCTCCTGGAGATTCAATTATACACCAACGAAGCTTAGGTATATGCGTCACTGATAGAAGACGCTAATTCAAATTAAATGGTTTGCAAATCAAGATAAAAGGGCGTATTCCGCATGAATAATTTGTTTTTTAATAATACTAGCATTTTGTATGCACGAACAGTAAATTATAATTAAAACAATAAAAAAACAGTAGGTACAAAAATTATGATAATCAAAAGCAGTTAGGTACGTAATATTTTTTCTGCGGAAATATTCAGTTATTATTTAATGATTTATGGTTTGTTTTGAAATATTTGTATATTATTATAATATGCTTGTTGACTGTTTGTTTAAATAGAGTACAACGTAGCCGTAGTATTGTGAGCCACAACAATTCGATTGAAGTAATGAACAGGAGACGCACACTCGTCGCTCACTCGTTAACAACCATTTGAGTTGACCATCCATTAACCGCCCACTGCAATTTATTGATTTATTACTATTTTTAGTATCAAATAGGAGAACCGAGATAAAACATCTTTAAAATTCATTAAGAAACGTTATCGAAACTTATTATTCTAAAACATTTGTTACGCAAATTGACGAAATTTTGATATTAAATAATATTCTACTGCGTATTTAGAAAGGTTTTTGTCAGTTCATTATCATAATAAATTTAACCTATTGCATCCATAATTTAATGATCCCATTCACTGTAATTATTTGTACACTATTAATCGAAATCAGTCCCCAGACGTAAGCTAACGTTAGATTAATGAGCCAAAAGTTTTACGTGACGTCCTCTTGACGTTCGTGATAAGCTGATTTTGGGATTAGCCTTACACGTACTCGAATTAATTTTATTAAAGAAAAAAATATAAGCAGGTACTTGTGTGCATTTTTTTTGTACGTATTTGTAAGTTTTTAGCGCTTTTCACGTTACCTTGAAACTTTAATACTGTCGAACTTTAATTGTAATTTTCACGCATCGGTCTGACTGGTATACGGGCTTTTTATAACATTAATCCTCTTATTAGACTACGAGGTATAAGAAAACAAGGGTATATGGTTAATCTACGTTTACTCTCAAACTTTCAACTATCATTCATGTGTAACTAATCTTAAGCCTGGAATAACATACGGAGTGCTTTCGTCTCAAGTATCGTTCGTGACTTTTCCTGGGACACAACTAGTTACAAACAATCTCATCACATCAAATTATATTTGATGAATGAATCACATGATTGTTTCTTTGACCAAATACTAATAAACATAATGCACGATGTTATAAATATCACTAAATTAGTTACCTACGAGGAGCGCACGCGTCGAAATCGTGCCCGTTAAACGCACATCATTTAAATTACATTGGAGAGGTTGTCATGTTCAGTTATGATATAACCTATATTTGACCCCAATTGATTAACGATGATATATTTTCACACGACACACATAACTACTACATTTAAATCTGGGCACGTCCACAATAATCAATCATTAGCTAGTATATTCATCACGTATACAAATGTTTACCACAATAATTAAGTTAGCCATTAACTACATAAACTTGATACAACGAACAATAAATAAATACTTACGTGTTTTATTGAAATAAAACTAACGGATTTTTGTCGTGTTTATATGGTTAATAGTTATTTATGGTACAAGCGAGGTAAGTTGGTGATTACTTCCGAGGCGCTATTGAGGCCCGAGCCGTCAGGCGAGGGTCTGAAGATAGCCGAGGATAGTAATCATCAATACACGCGTGTACCATACAACGTTTTTCAACACATTTGCGAAGAAATTATCATTTTTCGCTAATAAATAAACAGTTTTTTTATTCGCGCGGATCCAACACAACAATGGTGATCGGCCAAAGACTAAAATTATATACTTCCTTATTAAAAAAAAACGAATGAATGAATGGAATCGACCATAGACCTACCAAAAGTAAGGAAATATAGTTGAAGTTTGTTTTTAAAATGTATGGACACATATTTTTTGGTATCGAAACTTTTTTAAAATGAAAGCAATTTAAAACAACAATCTATAACTCACTAGTGAATAAAACGTGTCATTATTCATCTGTTTTTGCACAAATAAGAGCCCCTTTATGAGCAAGTGTGTTGAAAAGTAGTTTTATTTCTAATATAGGTACGTTTTTACGTTATATACACTATCGGATTGTAAGATCCGCTTTAGCCTCTCATTCACTGACGATATTAGTACATTGAGGAGGAATAAGCGTAATCATCACACTTTTGCGATGCGTGTTAATAGTAATCCCAAACTTTGTTCGAAAAATAGAAAACTTGCATCGGTTGACCCAAGAATAAAATTCGAATCCTTTGCAGGCTTCGCAAGAATATGCCATTAGATCGTGGAGGCGTTTAGGTGATCAAATCACATTAATTTATTACCTATATTAAGGTATAAATAAATCTGATTTAACATAAATAATAACAACGTAGAGTGTTTCAATTCTATTCAAAGATTTATTAACAAATGGTTATTAAAGGTAGTTTTATTCTTGAAAACATGAATTGTTTTTGTAAAAAGGTATTGTCAAAAAAAATTACTCACTGTCCTATACTTAAAAATAAAATAATTATCTAATCAAAACAAGTTAAATAAGTTTGAACGTTAAGTTTTTTCGATTTACTTATAATAAATTATAAACCACATTGTTGGACGTCACTGAATGCAATTAATTAGAATAATCAATATTTAATGAATTTAAAGCTTTTGTATGTTATTGACTAATGGTCGGTGCTAATTTTCGAACTGGTCAGATATTATTTATACATATATCTGTATATCGTAGATCCGATAGAACGTACTCGTAGCAAGCCCCACGTTGCTATTGCTACCGTATAACTACTAAGGGCCTATTTCACGACCTTCAAGTAAAGGTACTCACCAAGTAAAGTTAGTTTTGTCTCTTACTTTATATCAAGTAACAAAGTCAAACTTGTGAATAGCTACTCGGAATCTTACTTGAAGATGGTGAAATAGTGTATTAGAAGGTAGTTATTTTAATCTGGATATTCAAATATAGAAACGGACTACTTTTTGCTATAGGTAGAGCTTATAAATTTTAACGTATGATATCATTCGTACTCGTAGTTACGACGACGCATTATTATTGTCTCTACGGTTTAGAATGGCTTCAATCTATAACACACAGTACATGAATTGAAATTCCCGCGGAGTCAACAACCTTATCGAGACCATAACCTAATATACATATACGACAGCCGACGTCAACGCTTCCTCAGAGCTTTCCTCTGAATTCCATAATTTACAGAGAATTACCAATATGTAAAGTCGGATGGTAACAAATGCATGATCGAGGGTCAGTGATGCATCGCCTGAATAATGCATGGTCTAGGCGCGAGTGCGTTTACCTCTCGACGTCTGCATGTTGAGCATCCTCAAGTGAGAGCGATGCCCTTTACCCTACACTGAGCCCGTAAACAATGCCCTCTGGAACATCTGCCTCGGCCTGGGGTGATTCCAACGAAACAAATAAATATACATCGATTCCTGACAACTTCAATATTTTAAGGAAAATCTTTTCGAAACGTCATTTACACAAAACATTTGTAAACACATTAATATTTAGTAAGTGATAAACAAAAACTACCTAATAAATTCATTTGTGAACAGAGTATAATGAGTAATTTTAATATGAGTCACATTCAAGTATACTACATAACTCAAATATTATTAAGAAATGCTAATTTTCTTGATGTGATCACATCACTCAATATATAGATTTAGAACCTACACCAATAAAGGTCAATAATTGCATTAATCAGGGACCTTAAAATTAAGAATTATCTCATCTCGGATTTAAACAGATTGTTTAAAACGCGTATCTTGGAGATACCGAACCCTTTATATATGCTAACATACGCTGAAGAATAAAGAAGTTTTCAATTGGTGAAACGATAGGGAAAACTTTTTAAAATCATTAAGTTTTTTAATTGAAAAATATCGACATCATTGTCTGCTTAAGTCGAGAAAGAGTCTGTTTTTTTTATTTTTACCCCAGCTTATACATTGAAATAAGAAGTGTTAACACATTTAGTATTCCTGCAAGAATCCTTTGTTTGAGCTTGGCTACGACATTAAACAGTGGGCAATATTGAAATATGTGCAACACCTATTTAAGGTAAACAAGGAAAATCATTAAATGAAATTCCCGATAATTACATTATTAATAATCAATTAAATATTGATCAGCGACTCCACCTTCTGATCTTAATGGGCTGACACAGTTGAGTTTGTCACGTACGCGACGAACCAATTAATTAACGAAATATCGCCATCGCCGGTTAATGAGAGCAGTAATAACTCTGGCCCTAATGACAATCGCCAATAGTACCTATCTTAATTTAATGTACATAACAACCACAAACAAATTAATCATTCATTATTTAGTGACGTGTTTGTGGATGGTAGGTTTTATGCAATAACAAATTATTAGGAACAAAAAATAATACTGTTTTCGTTGCATAGTGGTCAAGCAGAACAAATCCACTTTAGACGCAAGTAGCCTTAAATTCGGTTCTCAAGCGGACCGATGTTTTTACGAAGTTCGACGTTTGTTTTTCGGATCTTAGATACAGAAGAGGTCCTAAAACAGAGCAGAGCATATCTCCTAGTGAACGGATTACTCACCCGCTTCGGTCACTTTCCGTGTTCTGTTATTTGTAGTGAGGGAATTATAGGAAACACATAATTTTACCTAAGTCAAATAAATGAAAGTTCATTTAACGTCATTTAAAAAATAATGAATGTGTAGTACAAATACCTCATAACAAAGTCGTAAACCTAAAAATTCACTAATATCTAACAAACAATAAAAACAAAAGTACTTTCTCCTTACGTAGTTCCATTTAAACGACAGTCATAATTTTACTGTCATATGATGAAACACTGGTATGTACTTGCGGTGGTGAAAGATACAATAATCTACACGAACACTACACATTGAAATAAAAAACTTAAAACGGATTTTTGTCGTAGTTATATTTCATTAGTAAATGTAAATCAAAATACAATTACGACAAAAATCCGTATAAGTGTTTTATTTCTATACAATAATCGTTAGAGCAATACATAAAATATAAGAGACTGTGTAGTAAGTAGATTTTACGTTTAGTTAAAATCCATTCAGACACTTTCGCATTTAAAACAATGGAAAAATTACAAGCAAGTAAACGTGCTGTTTCAAATTTACCGATTTTAATATAATAAACCATTTCGAAACAACATTTCGATTAGGCTTTGTATTATTAAATATTATGATATTACATTCTGCATAATACTTGCATTAATTACCTTAGGGCACGCGCCATCTTGTATCGTAGCACAGCCTACGTGACTTCCAACAGGGCTCAAATGTCGCCCTAATCGATTCACATTTGATGACCGGATTTTCAATAATTATATTCCAATTACTTCGATATAAACTAAAAGTAGTACGTACTAAAAATACATTCTCATATATTCTTGTTAACTAGATCGTTATTAGAAAGACGTCACTGAAATTATTATCTAATTAAATGTTAATGATTATGGAACTTTTTTGTTTACGATTTTAATAAGTTGAATTACTTAATTATCTTTTTCTACGCTCAGTGGTTATTATAACATAATCTAATTCTGGTATAATTTTGTTTTCAAACCGTTGTTATGATACGATTTTTTTCTTACTGCCATAAGCTTGGACATAACAGTTAAATATAACTATAGATCGATCAAAGATAAAATTTGGCACGATATCAAAACTAAATGCATTGTATTTCAATAGCTTTTCATTAAGAGAGATATATAAAAACTATATTTCTTTTACAATAGCAACAGCACCTTTACGAGGCCACTGATAGTGCCATATCGGTGGCCGAGATATGGTCCTTAAAAATATGAGTCGACACGCAAAGAAGAAGAAGAATAGCAACAGTTTCTGATACCCAATTATAGACACAGTATTACCAAATATTCGGCCGAAGTTCGTATTCGGTTTAAACCACATACGGCCCATCTCTAATATACTATTTTTTCGTGAACTAGTTTGTGAGCCTAGTTAAAGACAAAGGCAAAACCTTTGCACACATCTAGTACTTATAACTTGTATCCAACGTAAACAAACTTGGGAAACTATTGTACTATATAACTAGATAACTATGCATTAACGGATCCTTTACGTAAGCTTTCCCACGATTGCTTTTTCAGCATTGTTTATTATAACTGCAGTCCGCATTCAACGTGCATTGACGTCAATACCTGTATTTTTAATGTATCAGAACTGTTTGTTATTGTTTACTTGTTTAACAATAATTAAAAATTACATACAAACATTTTCGTGGAATATATTTTTGTTATATCAACATTATTGTCAGCATTTTGGGTTACATAACCCGTACAGGTAATAATAGTACTATAGGTACCTAGTACATACAAAATTTGTATCATATTTATTTCAAAAGGAGATATAAATATGAACGTTTGTACGAGCTGCAGATAAACATCTCTCCCGGGTCCCGGTGACGATGGTAATACATATGATATATTTTGGAAATTATAGATGTCTATCGCTTGCCACAGGAATCGAATCCTCGCTCGATACAAGTCACTAAACCAATGCATACGAGAAATAATTTACAAGTAACGTAAATAAACAAAACGAAAGGAAAGGGTACTCAACTCAACTCATATAATAATGATTAACCATTCAACGTATCTATTCGTTTTTCGTAAGTAAAACGTGGTAAAACCAATTATTGGTAAAAACAAGAAATCGTAGCGGTTAACATTTTATTTCTTATATAATTGTTACTTTATTATTAAACTCGGAACTAATGTTATAAAACTCTATTTTCCCTATTGGTAAAGTGCACTTGTAAGACGCGTGACTTGAGAGCAATATATTACTGACGCCTGCTCGTTTATTCAGAGCAATATGTTACGATGCATCATATGCGTAGTGATGTACTTTGGGACGAATAACCTCATCGGATCAGAATAATTTTATTTGTTAAGCAAAGTATTTGTAAGATATACTTTGAATTATTTATATAAGTATGTATTAAACATAAGTATGTCTGTTCAAACGTCACCCTGATATCTCGGGGAGATGAACGCAGTTTTACACTGTTTCTCTGCGTACTCTGTATGCTAGTCTCGTCAATGGTCATAAAAACATTTTTAAAGGAACATTTAACCTTTTTTTTATTTTAACCTTAGTCATTGGGATCTTTTAAGTCTAGTAGTCCTTGGTCCTCTGTCCTGGGTTCTTTTATTAGGTCCAACGACTTTTGTGAAAACATGGCTCGGATTTCCAATGGCTAAAACGAAAGTAGTAAAAGATATAATTACAAAATTTATCCTTAACAACATCTTTAATTTTTCTTTCTCTTAAACCAAATATGTATTTATTTATATGCAGCTAAACTAAGAGTTATAAGAATAAAAATATATTTATGTTAAAGGAAATTCTTGGCAGAATAGTAAAATAGATATTGTAGGTACAGCGATGACTACCTCTGTTAATAGCAAGCCATTTAACATACCAATACAATGAGAACATTTAAAATGAATAAGTTTTATTGTAGATGAGTAATATAATGAACAAAATTATATGTTTTTTTTTTAATGATTGTAAAACTTTTTCACGTTTTCCCCAAAGATTTTGGTCATTTAGATTCAAAACTCTACCTACTTCATATTTTCCATATATCCAGCCAATGTTTGTAAAATTAAACAGCTCCACTAATATTTTTGTTAAGATTTTGAGGAGTCTGTATGAACTATGAAACAGCTATCAGTGTAATTGTTGATTAAATATTAGTTAAGTGACTATGTTTGTCATCTTTTAATGATGAGTGTAAGGGCAACAAGGCAGGAAGACCTGATGAAGGCAACTAGCGCTGGTGTAGGCGTAGCTGGATTTTGGTCCGGGAATACCTATTTAGTTACAGTTTTATCCTCTTTGTGGCCATTGACACGAAAGAAGAAGAAGAACATGATGAGTAATGTTTTCACGTATGCAGCTCTGCTGCTCAAGGGAAAAGCGTATGTTGGAGTCACTGCCACCGTTGATTGAGGATGTAAAAATCATGTCAGCACATTTCACCGAAACCAACGAGTGCGATAACAATCTTCCGCGTCCAGGCCAGTTTGTCTGTCTCGCTTAAGAACCTCAAGTTGAACAGTTAAATGTTAAATGAAGAATATGGAATATTAAGGCATCATTTGATATGTGAATTATTTTTAAATTATTAAATAATAATATATCATAAATATGTACGTACTTCGTGTTTTCGTCAAAACATATTAGGTATTCATATCACATGTACCATAAATTGTAATTGATTATTGTATAGATTCATCGTATATTTTACTTGTATGGTTACATCAGTAAGTGCGTATATGATATTTAATTTCAGCATACTCCATCAAAGATAACGTGATTAGATTTTTAAGATAAATACCCGACAGACAGACAACAAAGTGAGTCATTATGTGAGTATGTACAAGTTTTTTCAATAAATCCTTGGCATGTGGTCCAAAATGGCCATGTTTTGTGGTATATCGTATACCGCATGTACAGTCACGGAATGAAAAGGTTCGTCACCTCAGAGTCGGTTTTCACTTGCACTAGTATTGCAAGAAACAATAATACCAACATACAAGTGTAAGAAACAGTGATGCTAACGTTTAAATAAATAGAATGACGTTTGCTATCGAATAAGGTTTTGCTTGATTTTTCTATCCTTTTTTAACACTGCCTTGTGCGCGTGGCATATAAAAACTTCTTTGATATTTTGCAATGATGACATTGACCGATTTACAATAGTTTTAACAGAAATAATAATGGCAGATTGAACCAACAAGAAGGTTTTAGTTAGTCAAAAATCTTGTTGACAAGAGTCAAACAACAATGATCTGAATAATTTTGAACTTTATTATCAGGCAGTAGAACATTATTTTCCCTAACCCAAGTCTATTCTGTACCATAGTTTCAAAAGGTAATATGTTTTCGCGACACATAATACGAATCAATTTGAAAATTGACGAACCTTTTCATTCCGAGACTGTACCTATACGAAGCTATTTCTAGCCACAGAACCTAACCGCAGTAAACTAACTCGGAAAATATGTGAAGTGAAAATTTCTAAGCTCCAACCATAACGACACGCGTTGATGTCTTTTGTCCAAAAGAAATGAAATAATTATTTTTTTAGCGTCGTTGTTAAATAAATACAGTATTTAAGAAAATAATCATCTTTTGTATTATTTTTATACCCAACTACATGTTTTATTTAGATACTATAGTCTTTCTTTTAATTTTTTTGCTACTTTTTAATAAGCTAAGAAAGGTTATGTCTTAGTTCTACTTAGTTTGATCAAACCAAGGTGTATGTTGTAGTCGAGTCGAGTTGCTCTACATTACAACTCAAACGCAGTGTACTGCTGACATGTGTGAACTGTGACTGAGTGTAGGTATATTACAGGAGTGGTGGATCGCGATCACGTGACTCCATTGACGTCAATAGTGACCTCTGCCAACGGCCGCATCGCGACTGCCTCTGCCTTCTTATCGGAGTCAAAATACCCTACGCATACCTATACTTCAATGTAAATATTATACCAGCCATTCGCATGTTGTAGACGAATATGAGTACAAACCTATTATAACATTAAATATGTATCCACACAAAATCATTTAGTCTTGGGACTAATTAAGCTTCGTTTAATCCCAAACTAAGTTTCTTTTATGGATACTAGACAACGAATAAATATAAGTACTTGTATACTTTTGTTGTATATAAATAGTATACGTAAAATAAATAAAAAACACTCATTAAATAGTATTTACAAATTATAAACAGCTATTTCAATTACAGTTAGACACTATAGTTTTTATAGTAATCATGGTTATTAGCACTAGAATTATCATAATTCTTCAATCATTTATCAGCCGTGATTATTACGCTTGCAACAGCGACGAAATATCAGAAACTAATTTATTTATATATGGTTACATATTATATGGTTAAATTAGTGGTAAATATCCCGTAAATTATGATAATTATATAAATGCACAAGCCTGTGGCTTGTGCATTTGCGTTTGTACATACGCACACTCATAATTTGCACGAAACATTGTTTTAAGGTAATATTAAATATTGAAATAAACACATAAGGAAGTAAACAGACTAAATTGAATTTTGGCACAAATAAATTTGATAAACAATGAATATACGAAAACATAAAGAGTTATTGTACTTAAAAAGAACTGTGTTTTTTTCAAATGCATGAATTTTAATTTCTGTTTGGTATGCAATACTTTAATGTCCACATCTGTTTTATATACAAAACCAACTTGGCAACCAGCTCTGGTTTCACAAGGGTTCAAATTTTTAGTAGATTTTTTAATAATCTGCTTATTTATAATATAAGTAATAACAACCAAAACAGATTCTATCTAATATTGCCAATGATACAGTGATATACATATAACTATATAATACAACGGGATGTTTGTACGTACTTATGAAAAAAAATGATACAGTGAGTATGTTCATTTGTTACCCATAACTTCGGTTAGTCGATCGCGATAGTAATCAGTTAATGATCATTCATGGAAATCACACATATCCTGTGTATGAAAATGGATATTTCTTAATCTTAAGTAGAAACATGGTTTATAGGATCAAAGCCACGGGACACAGCTAGTAAGGGAAAAGCTTTATAATATCTTAAACCATAAATTAATAGGCGCCACTTTTTTAGTTGAATTTTAAACCTGACCAGTTTATATTAAAAACTGATGTCATTGTAATTTTAAATAATTATTAATTTTAAATAAAATAAATTAAATGTTGTGGACATCCATAATCTACATGTGTATCAGAACTTTCTCTACTATATCCTCTGTAACCTATCAATGCTCAATATACATGTTGTTGATGTTCCTAAAATAAATAAATATTTTTTTCAATATAATAATTAAATAATTTAAGTATACATATTTAATACTTATGATTGAGTTGAGACAGGAAGTTCAGAACACAAAAGTGGAACTACATGACGTCAAATGAAACCACATGGTATGCGATAAATATATGGAACACTGGAATAGATTGATTAATAGTTATTTATGGTACAAGCGAGGTAAGTTGGTGATTACTTCCGAGGCGCTATTGAGGCCCGAGCCGTCAGGCGAGGGTCTGAAGATAGCCGAGGATAGTAATCATCAATACACGCGTGTACCATACAACGTTTTTCAACACATTTGCGAAGAAATTATCATTTTTCGCTAATAAATAAACAGTTTTTCTATTCGCGCGCATCCAACACAACAATGGTGATCGGGCAAAGACTAAAAGAATATACTTATTAAAAAAAAATCGAATGAATGAATGAATAGAATCGACCATAGACCTACCAAAAGTAAGGAAACATAGTTGAAGTTTGTTTTTAAAATGTATGGACACAATTTTTTTGGTATCGAAACTTTTTTAAAATGAAAGCAATTTAAAAAAACAATCTATAACTCACTAGTGAATAAAACGTGTCATTATTCAACTGTTTTTGCACAAATAAGAGCCCCTTTATGAGCAAGTGTGTTGAAAATTATATTATAATGAAGTAAGATTATTAATCCAGTTATTAATTATTTTATTGGTACCTGAATCTTCCTTCATCAGTGAAAAATTTTTAATTGAACTCCCGCGTGAATATCGTTCCTGTTTTTGGAATAAAAAGGCCCATGATAACTATATAAATAGAAAAACTAATTATGTTTATTTAAAGGAACATCTGTATACAATTTCAGTTAAACGGATAGATTTAGAATTAAAGATTATGAAACAATCTTATAAATTTAATAATAACAACTTATGAAATTAATCATACACATATTTATAGGAGATTCTACATCTAGTACGAGTATAATTAAAAGATAAGCCAATATCTCAATTCTCAACTACGCTTGCTTCGTCAACTATACAATGAAAGAAATTAATGTATTTCAGACTATTCGAAGATTTAATTTACACACTGACAAAAGCAAAAAATGATAGTCAAGGGTAAATTAACGTGAGGTTCATTAAACTTGTGCGCGTTCCCGCATTGTCGTCAGAACAGGACGACGAGGACTTGAGGGAGCTACGAACGGGGAACGGCCAACACTCGGCCGTATTGCAAATATATTCCTTGGTCACGTTTCCGAAGCGAGTGACAGGGATGCAAACTAATCAAATAAAACATCATAAAACTTTCGAGAAAATTGTTCACGTACACGTGATCAAAGACATTCTCAAACTCTTTATTATTTATATATAGCAGCGCCCCGCGGCTTCACCCGCGTAGTTCCCGTTCCCGTGGGAATTTTGGGATAAAAAGTATCCTATGTGTTATTCTGATGTATAAGCAAGATTATTGTAAAGTTTCATTAAAATCCATTCAGTAGTTTTTACGTGAAAGAGTAACAAACATCCATACATACAAACTTTCGCCTTTATAATATTAGTAGGATTATTCAGTTTTCAGTATAATATTTCGCGATCATACAAAATGGACTTCCTTTCCGATTCAATATATTATTATATTATAATAATTTCGACTGCCAATGAACTTGAAAAACGTTTTTAAAGATCAATCCTCTCGGGAAAGACGTCGAAGAATTTATTAGGAAATTATTACAAGGTGATGGAACTGTATGATGTATAATTTTAATAATGTTAAAAATAATGAAGTATTCATATTGTAGTCAAAAATATTGTTTTAAAATGTTGTTGCCATTGTGTTTATCACATGTAAATTAAACGGGTATAAAAACGAAATTGAAAAATAGTGTAATGTTTGTAATGTACCACTATAACGGGCACTGGAATGCGTTGCCAAAATGTTTTATTTAGTTTTCTGGAACTGCATATATTATTTTTAGGAGTTAACCAAAATTATATGAGAAATCATATTGTTATTACATAACATCGACCCGCAAGATACCACTACAAGGAAAAGACCTCTTCCTTGGCAATCAGGTGCACTTACCCCTAGCAAGACCAAGACGTAAGTAATAACATAAAAGAAACGAAAATACAAAATATAAAACACTTGTTATAACAAGTGTTTATAATTTTACATATCCGTTATTACATAAAATTATAATAAGAAAGTTTTAGTCACGTGTGTCTATAAATATCTGAAAGTGTCATTAACACAACTATGTAAATTATATCGAAAGATTGTTATCACTAATTCAGTATCAAAATCAATTTTACATAAATATGTTTAAAAAGATACTTGTGAATTATGAACATTTCATTTTCATGAGCATAAATTAAAATTAGGTTTTATCGAATGGCACTAATATCACTAATGAAACTTCTCGTTGCAGTGCAAATGCCTCTCTTATTAATACTATTAACTCACTTAATGATAACTAGCTGCGCCTCGCGGTTTTACCCGCGTGAACCCGTAGCTCGTAGTATCATACAATCTCGGCACAATTCACTATCGTGTGTTAAAAAATTTTGTAACAACGCCATCTATTGGTACGATTTGCGACTACAAAAAGTTAACAATAAAACATACGATTACTTATACACAATCCCATGGGAATTTCGGTATAAAAAGTATCCCATGTGTTATTCCTAGTTGTACAGTCTCGGAACGAAAAGGTTCGTCAATTTTCAAATTGATTCGTATGATGTGTCGCGAAAACATATTCCCTTTTGAAACTATGTTACAGAATAGACTCGGGTTAAGGAAAATAATGTTCTACAGCTCGATAATAAAGTTCAAAATTATTCAGATCAGTGTTGTTTGACAGGATAAATATCAAGTCAACAAGATTTTTGATAAACTAAAAGCTTCTTGTTGGTTCAACTTATACCGACCATATTAATCACATTGTAATTGTAAATAGCTCGAGTGAGGACAATTCATGTTTATTGAACTAAGTCCGGGCACAAGCACCTTGACCGGACATTCAGCAAGCCTATTATGCAGATTCTATGATAAATACGATTACAATTTTAGACAAATTTTAATATTAATTTTAGATAGTCACAGACCTAATTTAAAATGATTTCTACAATATAATAACTATAAGGCGTTGTCCTAATTGGCAATGATCGTATGATGGTTGATAGAATAATGCGTTTTCATCTTGCGATGAAAACGTGCGACAGCTTGGGAGCTCACAATAGGACATTCTGAAGATACTGTATCTTTGATTAAACTCATCGCACGATGAAAATGACTATCAATCCCATCGTACAATGGTAATTAAAACACTCTGAATAAATCGTATATTTGAAACTCATTGTAGGACGAAAACGCATAGTGCCATCGTACGATCTTTGCGAATTAGGACGACGCCTAATCTTTCTACATACACTTCGTATTAAAATATTTTTATTAATTTATCACGTTTTGAATTATAATTAAAATTAATAGGGTTCTTGACGTTAGAAGAAAGGAAAACCTAACAAATTATGTACATACATTATCTATTATAGACACTTTACTACGGATCAAATATATGTAAAAAGTAATATTTCATGTTTGATATTATCGTTACAATACCGGTGGAAAGTCACGTGTAATGTCACATCTTGAATTTCATAATATATTTCGGTTACATGTGATCTGTCACATGTTCACTCTAACATATACAAAATTGTAATTCAACTAAATGTATTCACATGTTATTTTGGAAATCAACATGAATTCTCCATACTGCATAAAAGATAATGCTCAATACCAACGTATTTGGTTTATGTGGGTGTTAATTATTCCTATACAATAGAAGTGAATTTTACAATTCTAATAGGTTAGAAAGTCAACACGAGTTATTGAGTTAAATTATACAGACAACATACTTTTCTCTGTTTATGACTAAAGAGGCCTATGCGGGAGTGAAAACCACGGCCACATTTTCCGCAAACGAAGGTTATATGATATGGGATTTGCGGTAGAGGTGAGGTGTTCTATCCCTCGAGTTATTCAGTAATGATAATTAATGGTCATATTTGTAACGGATAAAATAAATATGTGAAGGCCAATAATGATAACTTTCGCCAATTGTCTGTAATCAGACGAGAAACAGGTATTTGTCTTGCAGTGGGATCTTCAAACCGTCTTTAATAAAAAATATTGGGTTATTCTTCATTACAAAGTTGAGGATTCCAGAGTGAGTGAGTCATTAAGATTTATTTGTTTCGGTGTAATTTTTAAGACATGCCAAATACCACACATAAACAATTAAGTTGCAGGTGTATAACTTTAGTGCGCCTATAAATTTTATACAGCTATGCCTCAATCCTCAATGACAGAAATCAATATACCTATGAAATAAAAAAATTAAGTGAGGTTTAAATACCTACCGAAAACAGCATTTATTTTTAAAACAATCTTAGCAAAGGTTTTTTGGTAATGGGGTCACCAGTTTGGTAATGGGGTGGAAAAGGAGTTCCTCATCCCCTTTGAATAGGGAGGATCCTCCGACTAGACGGATGTTTTGCCAGCTGCCCCTACTTATGAAAATATAATATTACTAATATTTTTATTATAGATTCCACCAACGATGTCGCTCGCGTAATCTTTAACGTTTGTGCAAGTATGAAAAAAAAATTTTTATTAAATATAATCTTGCCAGTGTCTTTCGATCTCATAAATTTTATCTATAAAAATAGATACATATATCAGATAATGGTGGTAAGTAGGGTTCAGAACCGGGAAATCCCGGAACCGAAAATCCCGGGATTTCCCGGTTCTTTAATAGTAGTCAAAGAACCGGTTCTCAATGAATAAGAACCGGGATTTTCGGTATTTTCGGGAAATAACGAATCATGTTAACTATATAATCATTCGTTTGATTTTAATGTTCTATTAACAGCATTTATTCTTTTTATACAAACTATTCAAGCTTAAACCATATTCTCATTAAAATGTTGTATCTGTAGGTACCTGGTAGATCATTATTCCATCATAAGACAAAATGTGGTACTTAAAAAGCTTACGAACACCTTCTCACAATTGCAACTACTAGCGTAGAGCCAGAAAAAAAAATCTCCCCAGCTGGCCATTTTTGTAACAGAATTAGATCTCGATTAGGTGATGCAACTTTAGATGCAATGATCTTTTTGAAGACACATTACCAAGAGAACAAGAAAGCTTAATTGTAAGGACCAAAATGGAGATACTATTTAGGAGAATCGGCCTACGCTATACGTTAATGTCTTATGTGTACAACTTTATCAAAAGTGAATTTATAAATGTATTTTAATCATCAACAGCCTGTTTACGTCCACTACTGGACTAAGGCCTCTCCCAACTTGCGCCAATGTCGCGCCCTGTCGGCGGCACGTCGCATCCACTCTCTCCCGGCTACCCTACGCAGATCATCGCTCCATCTAGCCACAGGTCCAACACTACTTTTGCCGAGTCGCGGTGTCCACTCGAGAACTCTTCTGCTCCAACAACCATCGGTTCTCCTACGGATGTGGCCAGCCCACTGCCACTTCAGAGAGCTAATTTCTTGAGATATGTCGGTGACTTTAGTTCTCTGTCTGATTACTTCATTGGGAATGCGATATTTCAAAGAAACTCCGAGCATAACCCTCTTCAGAACTCTTTGAGTGAATTTAAATTGGAGGACCAGCCACGTGAGTGTTCACGTCTCGGCACCGTAGGTCATCATTGGTAGGACGCACTGATTGAAAACTATTGTTTTTAGGCACTGTGAAATATGCGATGAGGAAACAAATTCGAAACCCGGCCTGTTCGAGGGTCTGAAATTCGTCGAGTCTTCTTAATAGACGAATTGAGACAACCCTCGAGAACAGCTTGTAAACATGGCTCAAAAGCGAGATGGGTCTATAGTTCTTCAGCAGAGTTTTATCCCTTTTTTTGAAGTAGAGCACCATCACGCTTCTGTTCCATGCTTTTGGAGTTCTCCCGGAGAGATGACATCGTAAAACAGTAATGCAGTTTCCGCAGCACTGGCCTGCCTCCTGCTTTAAGAGGCTCAGTCGTGATGCTATTTTAATGCGTTAAAGCAATCAATGCTTATCTTGTCATGCCAGAATGCGCAATATGTGTTATTTAATATGAATAATATTTTTAAACTATATTTACCTCCAAAACTAAAAAGAAGAAAAAATCCCGAAAGTACCGAAAATCCCGGGAAATCCCGGTTCTGATTAGTACTGGTACCGAAAATCCCGGTTCTGTTATTTATACCGGTTCTCGATACCCTAGTGGTAAGTGTTATTGCTTATCATTATTCTTACGATAAGGCCGTATGTGTGCGTGTGATTCGGTATGAAAATAAGGTGAACAAACGATCAATTGATTTAGAAATTCAAATAATGTCTCTGCATTTACTTAGGAGTGGTTAATCGAAACAACACATACACGTGACACGTGCTCCTCTAAATCATTACTGAATTAACCATGTTTTAAGACTTGATAAAAAGTATTAGAAAGTATCTACCTGATTATTTTCAGTAAATGATTTTATTTAATTCTCTAGTTGATTCCCATTTAATACATGGTAAACAGCAAAGCCAGAGATATTATGTTAATTGAAATAAATAGTTACCAGTTCAGAAACAGTAATATACTTACCGAAAAAATATACAAATTATTATAGACTAGCAGCGCCCCGCGGCTTCACCCGCGTAGTTCCCGTTCCCGTGGGAATTTTGGGATAAAAAGTATCCTATGTGTTATTCTGATGTATAAGCAAGATTATTGTAAAGTTTCATTAAAATCCATTCAGTAGTTTTTGCGTGAAAGAGTAACAAACATCCATACATACAAACTTTCGCCTTTATAATATTAGTAGGATATTCGTTTTACCAATCCACTAATTTTTGTGCGGGAAAAATGTAATCTATACTTTATGCATATTAGTTCAAAAGACCATGGCGTATAAAATAGTGCTTTCTCAAAAAATCCTTTCTAATTAGATCCACTTAAAAATCCATCATATGAAGGATTTTTGTGCTGTTAAATAAGCTGCGTTGAAGTCATTAATTCATAGAATAACTTCGCATAATTTGAATATTTTACTTTTCATTTACTGACTCATTTATTAAATAACTTGTAAGTTTATTTCGTCTATACATTTCTGAATGTTCTACAAAGAAATCAAATAATGAAATTGCATAGTAGAAAAAAAGACAAGGCAGACTTGCAGACTCTATGCAATGAAATACGTCGGCGCCCGCGCCGGTCACTCACCGTTTCAAGGGAACTACGGACGGATCTTTCTAGAAATTATTCAAGTAACATGTGAGTGAATACAATGTCGTATTAAAATTTATAATTACATAGATTCATCTCCAATTTAAATAAATGTAACTATTTAACGTACATTTTTACTTTTATTTGCTCATGAATTTTTAGCACTATGACTAAATGACTTCAAATATGCAAATGTTAAACTGAATGATATAAAACTATGAACCTTGATATAAATTCTAAGAAAACATATTTCAAAATTCGTCGTGCAAGGCTTAGTAGCATCGAGCTCGATTCCTGCACAAGCTATTCATACTCGCTCGTATTTGAGATCACCAACATGCCTTAGGCCAGCGAAGTAATTACGCCTACATCTCTCCATTGAACTAATATCAGTAATGGAAGAAAGGCCTTTGACCTGCAATGCGATCTCAGAGGCTGATCTTCTCTATGTAAGTATACTTTTCTTTATTAAAATAAAAAAAAAGTGTGGCACTCGGGGACTGCCACGGTAAAGCTATTGCATAGCAATTTTATCAACTAATTGTTTTTTTTATTTTTGTATTGCAATCCTAACCTTAGAAATTTTGATGTCGTACTTGGGACTTCATACAATAAAAACTTTGTCTACATTACTATAAAAACTTTTTGGAAAATTTACAAAAAAAAAGTTTTCGATAAAAAAATAATAAAAACGTGAGGTTTTTTTCGTTACGGAATTTCTGGATTCGGTCCCCGCGCTCAAGGCCCTCGATAGAAGCTATGCAATAGCTTAAAAAGATTAAAAAAGAGGAAAAGTAAGATGCTATGCGTAGAAACAATGTAAGCTAGGGGTAATAATAGAGGAAATCTGATATTAAGGGGGGTTTTAATAAACAAAAATATGATACCGAGAAGCAAACAAATTAACAAACTATTAATCATTATGTAAACAATGGAATTTCCTTACAAACACTACCGTTTAAATTCTTTGGCTGCCGGTTGTTATTGACTAATTATGTTTACATATTTGGATTGGGTTACACAAAAAATAAAAACATTGTAAGACTATGAAGTGGGTATTAGAGGATGTATTTAACAGTTATTTATTTAGAAACTTGAGTTTTTGCAAGATTGGAAACGATATTTTATATTGGTTTTATCAAGTGAGAACACTTACGTTTCATAAAAATAAAACTACATACTTGCCTACTACGAGTATATAAGAATTCAATAGAATCGCGTCATTTTTTTTACTTGTCTGACGACATTTTGAGTTCTTTACAGACTTTGCACTTCGTATTGGATTGGAAAATTAAAAAATGTTGGACTTATCAAGAGGGCCAAAGACGTGAAAACTTACGTAACTTCAAGTACTTAAGTATACATATTTGTATGTTTGAAGAATAAATAATTGTACAACGAAGATGCTCTCATATTGACACCTAGCGCTCGGCTGAACAAATTTTAGTATATAGCACGGTATATAGGCACTTAATGTTAAGTGTCTACAAGCAAATACAGCCAGCTCAATTAAATATAAATATTAGCCACTTTGGGAAATCCCAACTCTTTGGTCCTTATTTAAACATTTATACTATAAACCAGTTGTTTTATAAGTAGTACGATAACTTTATCGCTATACTATAAGTACATATTAAATGTTATCGAATATTATTACAGAAGTTATAAAATAGCACTAAAGTGAAACCAATTTAAAATATCAATCACAAATTACATAGGATTTCCTATTATGGTTACTTTCTACTTCAACCACACGTAGGTACTTATAAAAAGTCTTAGTACTTAGTACCTAGGTACATACCAATACCGTACCGTGAGATCGAATGTCCAAAATAATATGAAACTACGCATACAGGTACTTATTATCACAGATTGTTCCACCGAACAGCGATTTGCGCGGCAGAGGAACTTACTCCGCGAAGGAAGATTTTTGCTATATGATTAATATAAAAATTAAACATACCTTATTATCATTATAGACATGTTTTTCATTCTTCTGCTTCTCTTTTCGTATTACTTTGATGCTGTTTCTGAACTGCAAAGAAAAGGAAATTTAAAGAAACAAAGCTTTAGAATTTGCATAAAGTCCACCGTTTTTCTTAACAAGTTTTTCAGCATTACCATATATTTTTATGCTAACGAAGATTAGTCTGATTAGTGGGTTAACTGTTATCCTATCTCTTAACTTAAGAAGAGGTGGCAGAAAAAATGGAAGTTGTTCTAGCTTAAACAAATCTAAGTACTGAGGGCAATCTACGTATAACAAATGAAACTAGAATACTGTTATAATGTATGTTGTGGTTGTGGGTAGTGATGTAGGCGTATTGTTTATGTTAAGCCATTAGGTCAAAATACTACTCGTTATTTATAATTATAATAATAATAATCCGTGAAATAAATCAAACAGAAGTTATTAGAATGTGCGTTAGATGTTAAAAATAATATACCTTGGGGAAGAGAATATAATAATTACGAACTTTTAAAGGTTTTTTCAAAAGATTGTACTTTGACTCTTAACAGTTAAAAAGTTAGGTAAGCACCTAATTTTGTTATTAACTTTCTTAAAAATCTTCCATCTTCAATTCGATACAAGTAGTGCTTAATCTTAAAATCAACAAAAATATAATCTAAGTAGGTACTTATTAACACAGAAATCAATGGCCGAATCACCGAATGCATATTCGCACAACACTTCAACTGCTACGTACTTGACTATTTAAACTTTTGTGTTGTGTTTGTAAGTATCAAGTCAAGGTTCAAGTAAAAGATTTTTTGAAATATCTATGGAAACTTACATCTATGGCAAATTCGGAGATTGTAGTTAGTAAATAGGGCTTCAGTTATAAGGTCGCCATTGACGAGTCAGTTTAACTTTTCAGTTGAACAGGCGTCCATCCAAAGTTGGTGGCCAATCACCGGAGCGATTCCAGTGGGGAAATCTAGTTGGCCTTAAACTTTTGGAGTGACGCCTCAGTTTTATGTCTGGACTGATCAGTTCGATTGACTCGTCAATGGAAAAAATCAATTGTTAGGTACTTACTGAACAATTGAAGCAACTGAATAGTTTTGGAGACTTTTGGTTATTGGCAGGTAAAGCTGGTTCTAATGGTTCGGTTGGACTTCCATTAGTTGTTACCTGTGTAAAGAGATAAGTAGTTGTTACGTTAGAACATTCGCTAATTTGCTTATTATTTAAGGTCAATCCACACTTATCCGGGGCCGTGCCTTCTTTTAAACTAGGTATCTTTAAAAACTATTTACTTAAACTAGGTTTAAACTACCAGTATGCATAAAGTACTGTGGTTTAAACTCTTAACTCTAATATATGCAGGCAGTATAAGTTTTGTAAGTATTAGGTACATGTGTTTCACTAGATTAAAACTAAGCACATAAAATAACATAACATAACATAATCATTCACTACATCATCTCATTATAGTAACTGACCCCTAACTAAGTTCGAAACTTGTATTTAGGGTATCAGAAACTACGCACACACTCATTCACACACACACCCAGACCGAGACAAACATTTGTGGTTCACACAAATATTCACCCCGCACGGGAATCGAACCCGCAACCTTAGGGATGGCAGTCCGGCATGGTGACCACTCTGCCATCGAGGTTGTCTAGTAATTTATGTTAGTTTTGTAAGTTACTTCAAAACCTATTTTCCTGTTTACGGTACTTACCATAAAATGTGTCAAGTTTTGCAATATAGGAGATAACTATTAATAAACTATTTAAGTAGGTTTACTTGCTTTTGCATAAATAAATAAATAATTAGCTTCTAAGAATCAACTGTAGTGATGTGTAGGGCAAATTCCAGTCTCTTACTGATGGATGATGTATATAGGTATGTAGTAAATTTGATTAGACATATATAAATAATCAAAGTGTAGTAGTATATACAGTGAGGACGAAAAAGCTTCTACAAAGGTACCATGTCTGACAAATAGCAAACATACATCCATTATTCGACCCAGGAGTCAAACTTGGGACCACAGGCTTAGCAAGCAAACTTGGACTTAGATATCTATATATTTTATTTATAGGTAAGTACTATCACTTTATATGGTACTGAAGAGAAAAATAGTGAGTGTTCCATAACTCTAGGTTGAGTTATAACACTAGATAAAGTTTATACGACTTTTTAATATATTTTTCACCTCTTATTTAATACTAGCTGTGCCCTACGGTTTTGTCCGCATAGTTCCCGATCCCGTGGGAAATTCAGCCTATGTTCTTCCCCGGACCATAAGCTACCCCGTACCAAATTTTAAGTCAATCGGTTCAGTAGTTTAACCGTGAAAAGGTAACAGACAGACAGAGTTACTTTCGCATTTATAATATCTAATAGTAAGGACTACTAAGGATTTTAGTAAATCCTGAACCTGTATCATAAAGAGTGGACTAATTATTATCAATGAACCTCTATATGAGTCGGATAGGAACTATAATTAAGGTAATGTTTACTAACATTACAAGTAAGTTCACTATTTAATAAGCAGTAAATATTTATCTACGTTAATTACACGTAATCTACCTATTTACTACACACTGTGGGTACACATAAAATATTATTACGTTAAGCTAGATAATATCTAGATATACTTATGTATTTATAACTTAGCTAGATATAGGTATAGGTACCATACAACCTTACTAATATTATAAATGCGAAAGTAACTCTGTCTGTTACCTTTGCACGGCTAAACTACTGAGCCGATTGACTTGAAATTTGGTACAGGGGTAGCTTATGGTCTGGGAACGGACATAGGCATGTTTTATCAGGAAATTCCCACGGGATCGGGAACTACGCGGGTGAATCCGCGGGGCGCTGCTTCTATTAACCGTTTTTGCCTACGATTTTCATCGTGACAAGAAAAATCCAGTGCTATTTCAGTTGCGTAATGCTTAATTGACATCCTTTGATTTTTTAATCAAACAAATTCCAAATCATATTGAATGAACATTTCAATAAATACACAGGATTAATTACGTACTTAATTGAGTACCAGTGTATCCCCTTTGATCTCTCATTAATCATCGGTACTACGAGTAGATGGTATTACTGAATAATTTGTGTGTCCCAAATTATTTCACAAATTAAGGTCAATAAAATCCATTCAACTTCGGTTCATTAATGTTTTAAATATCGAATAAGTTTGGTTTATTTTTTAATTTTGATTGTGGAATATCAAAACGAAAACTTGTGTTTAAAATGTCAAATCAAAATAATAAAGAAGAATATTGAATACCCAAATTGAGTTACCATGTTATAAACAATATTTTATTACAGCAGCTCATTTATGTTTAGTAATGGGTCCAAGGGCCTAACGATCTAAATACTTACTAAGAACAAATAAAGGTCGTATTACAAATACCAAAAAGTAAGTGTGACCGCATTAATTACCTAACTAAATAAGGACTGACATTACTAAGAAGTATGTAAATCAATATGCTATACCTAGACTATAGGCACGTAGGTACTAACCTAGCTACAAAAAACCTATATGTAACCTAATGTATTAGTAAAAGGTACAGAATATTATGGCATGTACCTACTCAGAATACAGAAGAAGGCATAAATATATGAGATTAATTATTTAATTCATGAAAAAAAACAACATAATTTTAAATTAAGTTGAAGACTTTTTTAATTAATAATGTACCTAACATTTCGCATTTTTTGTGAAATTAATGACTGTCAAGGGAAATCTAGGTTTGTATTATTAAATTTAAATGAAGGTACATAACAAAAGATGAATTTAATTCCCGAGGAGTTAACATAAATACTGATGTTGATAACCTTGAAGAAACAAAAGAACAAAGCAGATGTGGCCACAGTGCGTGCTCTAACGTATAACGAGCTTCTTCGCTATATTTGGATTAACGCAATCACTAACAATTGAAATTGAATTTCGTCATGTGCGATTTGAATTGCTGCAGTGATTCGAATACCTAATTCGAGGCGCAAATTTCATTGGTCACCCTATACTCGTGGCGTTCAACGTCAATATTTTGTGTTATCGTAGCTTCGTGGTAAAAAATTAAGTTTTGAAGTATGTATATCAAACAAGTCGAAGGACAGGCCGGACCGGACGATAACAGATACGCAAATATTGATCCTGTTTGACAAAACGAGTTGAATGCACCGTTGTGCGGCTGTGCGACCTTGTGTGTGCGCACACGCACGCGGCCGCCAATGCGCACCGATAACGAAGCCTCTCGCTCCGCTCCGCTCACCGGTGTCCGGTGGTGTCTACTCACATTCGCATCGACGACGCTCGCCCCTTCGCTCTCGTACACCGCCGAGTAACTCTCCGGCGGGAACTTGAATTGCAACGACATATCCTCAAAAATGCACTCCACTGCACACTGAACACACCCGTGGATTGCACAAAACATTGGACAGTGTCAAATGTCGGGATCACCCCCCTGTACCATCACTCACGATACGGCAGACGGGCGCTATCACATCCGCTAATACGGCGCCGATGAAAATAATAAGTAAACGAACACAGATTGTGGGTGTTGCTGACGATAACGTGAAACGCAAACTCCATGTAATGGTTATTGGCGTACCGTGTTCGCGATTGTGTATCGAGGCTGGCTGGGCCTTATCGCGAAACCGGCCGCGTCGCGACTGCGGCACACACGAGTCGCATATCTCTTGCCAGTTTCAACACTGGCCATTGCGGGTACGCCTTCCTCCTTCCATTACTTATGTTATAACTACCTACACAATGTATCATAAATAAACAAACATACGTTACTAAGATTTTGCATCATGAATGAACAATGCTAATTGAGAGACAAATAATTATTTTAATATTATTCGGAATTTTAGTTAATTTATTTTTGAAACTTTTATTTGTACTTATTCATTTTCTCATGAATTTATTTATTTTAACAAATAGCTTTTATTAAATTAGTAGTTACAATAGATTATTCAGGTTTATGATTAGAGTTAAAAAAAAAACAATTAAAGAAGTAGTTAATTAGTTGTTAAATGTTTTATTTCCCACGAAAATAAAATTTATTCTTTTACCTAGATGTTTGTCAAAATCCTAAGAATATTAACAAAAATAGTATTTTGAAACAACATAATGATATTATTTTATTCTTTAACTGGAATGATACATTACTATAAGTATTCTGATAGAAAAGCAAAAATTAGCGAATTGGGATTGTAGTGAATGACTAGTTTCGTTTAAGTACATCAATTTTACTATTTTCTGCATAAAATTAAAAATAACACTTGGACCTCGGTGTAACAATAACATCATAAAATGTTTAACAAACAAACACTTCCAATTTTATAGATTTGTGTAAACAAAGTTAATAAAATAAAACGTAGTGCATTTCCTGTTGTCATTTGATATCACATGTTTCGCGTGTATAATTCTGTTGTTAGTCATTCATACGAATTCAAAAATAAAACCAAAAACAAACATTGTTTTTTACTAAATTATACCGATAGCAGCTTATTACTTTTGGGAAATAATAAATAATAGTACTCACTTAAAACTCGCGCTAAGTTTTGGCCTGCGAACTATAAATTTAAATACATTTACTAACAAAACTATCTATCGCAAATAGGACTCCATCATCAAAGTAATACGTTTCAAATTAACAAATAATAATACTGTTAAAAACTAGATCTCATTCCATTACGCTCAACTAAACACAAAAATGACACCAATATTTGAAGATCTTAACAAAATAACATAAAAAAACAAGTCATCTTATTTAAACCGAGCAAACATATGTTCGAAATCAAATAAAATATAGAGATTAATGTCGTCTTAATATGATACATTAGACCAATCAAGTTGTTTGTAAAACTGTGTTGGTGTAAGTCAACAGTTGTATGGCTCTCTCTGAGACTGCATCTTTGGAGTGTTGCACACGTTGTAGCGCCGACTGTATGGCTGTAGCTATCCCCGCACTTCTCAACAGCAACTTTGCCTGTTGACAAACTGGTTTATTAATTTTATACTCCACTTACACATACAGTTTAATATACATATTTAATTTATACACCTAAGAACATAAAATGCTTATGTACAATGTTTTTATATAAGTGAAAGGATTGTTATATTTGTGACGTAGATTTAAAATGAAATTGCGTATGTTCAACAAAGTACCGGCATGTAGATCCCACTACAAGGCATAGGTCTCTCACATTGATGATAGACAGTGAAAAGGCGTGATCAAAACACTTCCCTAATACGTCTTGGTTATCTCAATAAGTAATGTCACAGAAAAATTGACAGTAGTAGTAGTCATGTTTCAAAAATAGTAATATAATGTATTAGCTCAGAATTTGAATATGGGGCGCCAGGTTTGGCAAGTTAGTAAGTACATGTTATTAACCCGCCGAAGCGTTAAAAATATAATTTAGTTTAGTTTTAATACTAAATAGTCATTAAACTAATGCGCATTAAAATGTAGAGCGAACAAATAAGCCTTGGTTATTCGTTTTTATCTTTAGTATTATGTCATCATTATGAAAATAACTTTCATGTTTAAACCACTAAACTGATTTCAATAAAATTTGGTATGACCCTAGTTTGAGGGCCGTAGAAGGACATAGGATACTTTTTTTTAATTTATTTATTTTTATAGTGTATTCACACAACTTATTATATGATTTTGAAAAATGCATTCTTTCAGGGAAAAACCCGGTTGATATAAACTTAAAATGTAACTTAGTCATCAAATTAGTTTGCGAATACATACGAAAATGCACAATTTAAAATAAATTAAAAGTTTAGTAATGACTGTCGCAGGATGTGACGTAAGTAAATGTCACACGTGTGACCCTTTCCCGGAATACGAGACAGAGTATTATATACTTGAAGTACAAACTATTGTTTATTACTGTAGTAGAAACATTTGTTTTAGACGCATGTAAAGTATGACGCATTAGTACTGTCGGGTAAGTCAGACAAGATCTCTTTTAAGGTAATTTTCGTTTGCACATAAGGTCCAGTTCCAGTATCTTATACCCTAGTATAAGAGACAAATATAAAAGCCCCATTCGAATTCTAGCCAATCCTGAAAAGGACATTTAATATAATTTTCTCCCAAAAATCATACGTCACCACTGCCTTAGACAATAATATACTATGAAACTACTGCAAAGAACTTTGCAGTCAATTCGACTACCCTAATAGTACCTTATTTATAATTATACAAACTTTGTAAGTATGATATACGTAGCTAGTCAAACTACTACTGAGTGTTCACTAACAATTAGCAGTACTATGTGCGTATGTTTGTTAACCCTTACGATAGTTGACATAAAGGTGATAACTCTTATGTAATGTCAGCAATGGTCAATAAACAAAATAATATGTACAGTCTCGGAATGAAAAGGTTCGTCAATTTTCAAATTGATTTGTATAATGTGTCGCCAAAACATATTACCTTTTGAAACTATGGTACAGAATAGACTCGGGTTAGGGAAAATAATGTTCTACTGCTCGATAATAAAGTTCAAAATTATTCAGATCAGTGTTGTTTGACAGGATAAATATCTTGTCAACAAGATTTTTGATAAACTAAAACCTTCTTGTTGGTTCAACCTGTCATTATTATTTCTGTTAAAACTATTGTCAATTGGTCAATGTCGTCGTTGCTAAATATCAAAGAGGTTTTTATATGCCGCGCGCACAAGGCAGTGTTTAAAAAAAGATAGAAAAATCAAACAAAACCTTATTCGATAGCAAACGTCATTCTATTTATTTAAGTGTTAGCATCACTGTTTCTTACACTTGTATGTTGGCATAATTGTTTCTTGCAATACTAGTGCAAGTGAAAACCAACTCTAAGGTGACGAACCTTTTCATTCCGAGACTGTACATTTACGTAGAGGAAATATTTCTCAATTAAATGGTTACCTTATGATTGTTAGCAGCGAGTGCCCAAACAGCTCGCGCCGCTGAAATCACCTCAGCAATGTCACCCGCGAGCAACGTGCCTTCTAGCAACTCTAGGAGATCCGCTAAAAAAATATATGAATTATTGTACATGTTTTTTTCGACTGTTAATATCAGGTCAGGGTTTATTTTTTTTTAAATTAGGGTACCCAACTGAATAGTGGATATTCGGAGAACAAGGAAAAATAAAATTTACTTGAATAGTAATGTAATACAGAGGACAAAATATAAAATGTAACCATCTACTGTTACATCAGACGACATTGAGTATGTAAATTATAAGACTATTGTGCCGGCTTCGCCAGGGTCAATTTTTCCGTGGATGGTCCAAAATTTTCTATCACAACCAAAATAACTTCTTCATGTCAGTTCAGAACTGAAGAAGATGAAGAAGAACATGAAGAAGTTATATTAAGTATGTCATAACATAGACAAGCAGGGATTAGTTTTTATTTATATCAGTAAAAATGGAAACAAAGACTACTAACGCGACTGTAAGAATGTGACCCGCTGATGTGAGGCGGCGTGCGCCAACGCCGGCATGAGAGCAGCACGTAGCGGCGGTGCCAGCGCGTGTAGTGTCGTCGCGCCGCCGGCAGCTTTGAGCACGCTGGCCGCGCCGTCGGCGCCGCCGCGCGCCGCGCTCGCGCACAGCCGCGCCCACGCCGTGCCCACAGCGCCTGTGCCGCGCACTCGCTCGCGGCATAGTAGTTTGTACACGCTTGATAATACCTCGCTCTGACGGGTGGAAGGATTGTGTTAACTTAGGATTGGTTCTCATAGCTTTTGTCCTACATGATTTTTAGTTATTGGACTTTAAACTTTTAGTCAGGTGATCATACTATAGTACTTCATGTAAAAACTTAGTCACAGTTTTCCGACGGTTGTAACACGAGTAGACGTAACAGCACTAACTCAAGTCCATTCGGTCCTGATGAAGCTTTTGGTCTGTGGTCGGCAAGAAAATATCCAGATCTCGACAACAAAGAATGTCACGCTTATCCATACCTTAAGGAATATCGCCCGGCAGTGATGATGAGGCAGACAATGCCGTAATGTATGCAAGCCAAGAACCAGCAGTGTGTGCGGGCGCCCGCGCATCTGCAGCGCCGCCTCGCGGACGCACAGCGCGCACACGTCGCCCACCAGGCTGTGACCGCTCACGCATATGCACATTGCACCCCACGCTATACGAAATACATATAATTTTAGGTATTACAAGGTGAAAAATGCATTTAAGTAGTTCAATGCTGTCTGAATCGGTGGCATTTTTGGACAAGACATTTAAAACAAATTGACTACTATGAAAACATGAAAATGTTTTAGTTCTATATTTTTCCGCCGGGGCAGATAAGTTTGTGGCACTACACTTTGACAATTATATTATAAGTATAACATACCTTTCGGGCACTCATTTGTGAAGTTATACAGAAGTTGTACGACCGCGTGTCTCAACTGATCAGTCATCATGCACCAAGCCCACAGTCTGTTCAGGGACACCGATATGTTCTCCTCGACGAACGCTTCTTTAGCGGCCGTACAGTCGATCATACAACAGTCGATTAGAGTCAGCAACCATTGGAGTCCGTTTAGGATCGGATTCTGTATATAAAAAAGATAGAAACCCAATTAAGTTTTGTGTTAGTTATTTTTATAAGCAGACGCGTTTTGTATCGACAATCATTTTAGCTCAAAGTATGTGTGATATTATATGTGACAGATTATTTCCCTATAAGTAATATAACTTACATGGTCAGCATTCTTGAGCACATCATTAGGTTTCGTACGAACAGACAGCAAGTCGCGCATCTGTTGCAGGGCAGCCGCGAGAGCACGCGGCGCTCTCCTATGCACACAGAACCGACGAGCGCGGCCACTACACGCCACCACCGAACACACACAAGACACAACCAACGACCAGCGCTTCTCATACACAGCCAAGTAATCCTTATTCTCCAAAGACAAATTGTAAAACAAATCTAAAAGCGCTTTACAGATCTCCTCAGCCATATATTCTGGCTGGCATTCGTTTTTCAAACTATCGCCCGCGCAATGATTTTCGTAACGGTCAAAAGGAGTTTTTATGTTATCGAAGAAGTCCATGTACGATGCGTCTTTTGTTTTATCGGGATGGCTTTTATTTGACGCTGATTGTGTCAGCTGAGTAAGGCAATATAGTGCCGCGTCTTGTAGCTCTGGAATAGACCAAGATACACAAATTATTATAATGATTAAATTCGAGTAAATATTTGCAATGATTCAAAAAAATGTTGTAGCCAGTAGTGTGTCTACTGGCTACAACATTTTAATTTTAAAGCTTTTGTTCAAACACATAAATCCCAGCCTAATTAAGGCGAATTAATACTTTTATAGTATAAAAGTTAATATTTACCTTGTTCATCGCTTTCCAAACATTGCAGAATTAAATATAACAACGAGTTATTTGCGTCCTCCTTGAGAAAACTCCATACAGTGCTTATACAAGATGGTTCTACGAGCAATGTTGATAGGAGAAGCATTGCTTCAGCTTTTGCGGACAAATAAATGGAGTCTGTTAACTCTGAAATAAATACAAATAATATTTAAATATTTTAAAGATATAAATGAATCGGAAAAGAATTTAAAATTCTAATTCATATACTTGTCTACTCGGTTAGGTTAGAGATATCCATCTCGAGCCCATTTTGAAAAACTAACAACTACTTATGAATAAATTGCTTATTCATCATTCGACATCACTTTATTTACAGGGAAACCACATCATAACAAAAAATCAATAAAAATTCTTCCAAAGTGACAATATAATCCATAAATCATAAATGACAAAACAAATAAGTAGTAAAATTGATAAACTATAATCGAACTACTCGAATCTGCGTCATAGTACTTCGAATACGTTTATGATGAAGATAAAATTGATTATTTATAGATAAGTTTACGGTGAGTGAGAAAGTGATGTCACACAAGTATGCAGGATGTAACAAATCATCTGAAATCTATTGATTACAATGAAACATAACAATAAAGGATATATTTGTCATACACTATTATAAACTGTAATTTGTTCTTTGTATGAAATTGCGGCCGACCTATTTGATCGGCATCTCAGTTTTGATAAGCCATATTTTTTTGTATCACTCTTGAAAGTCTTACCTAAAATATAAATTTATAAAATGTTTATATGTATGTGACCTGCAATCTAATGTAGGAAGATATATTGTTATATAGCTAATTTACAGAATATGACATTTGTAGGTTTTAAGATATTTGTTGTTAGTATAGTTGTAGCAAATTTACCTTTCTCCAAAGGCGTCAACGTTAGCAGCAAGTTATGAAGACAATCCTTAGTAGAAGCCAGCGCTGCGCGTACGCACTTGTTGGACGTGACTGCAAAAAGTGCCCGACACACTGCAGCCCGAACTGAATAATCATCAGAGAGGACACCGGTTGACCAGGAGGCGCATCTAGAATAGTTTTATTATATTTTATGTGCTTATATTTATATAATAATAATCATTCACTAAATCTTCTCATTATAAAAACTGAGCCCTAAGTTCGAAACTTGTATCCAAGGTATCAGAAACTACGCACACACTCATTCACACAAACACACACCCAGACCGAGACAAACATTTGTGGTTCACACAAATATTATGAGAACTACTGATGCGATTTGAAAAACGCTTATGACATTACATAGCCCGTTTATTGATGAAGGTCTTAAGCTACATCTCAATCCTGATGAAACAGTGGGGCACATATTGATTTCTTTCATTTACATACAAATCGGGCACATTTAGTTTATTGACCTTTTTGTGACACATTGATTTGATAATGGGTACATCATAGTCTTTCATTATTTTATAATCATATTTTTTATCGATCAATTACAAAAGCTGCAACAACATTAACAATTTCTTCATATTTAATGGACCGATGAATATATGAATTTATTCATCGGTCCATTAAATATGATTGAATTTGCCCTATGATGTATCTATTCATTAATCCATTTCCGTATTACTATCCTAGCTAATTAAACAATCACATATCTATCATGTAACACATAATCGTACTTGAACAATACTCGATACAGTCCATGGGTGTTCCATTGTTGTATGGGACATTTGCTAAACCCGCTAATGTTGTTGAGTAGGTCTGCGACCGAGACCACCAGCGACGCAGTGGGGGGAGCTCCGCCTTCTAACGTGACGACTAGTGGTGATACGCGGACTTCCCCGCATTTTTGAGCACGGACTTCCAGTTCTGCTCTACGTTCTAATACTGCTAGGGATATGTTTGGCTCTGAAATGTATAGAAAAGATGTGTTTATTGTAGTTTTTTTTTTGTTTTGATTGATATTGTTTGTGCTAGGTTTTCGTACATGGCTATTGTCGAGTGGTGTTCCGTTATATGGTTTTTGAATTTAAACTTCTTCTCCTTTTAACATCTAATAGAATTGTTACATTTTTTTTTAATGGCTGAAAAAGAATGCTTTACAAACTTTTTTTTTCACTTTGAGAGTTATATTTCCAAAAACCCTTTCTAAGCGCTCACTTACAGAATGAAAAGAAAAGTACTTTGAACTCTTCATTGATGAATCACGAGTATTAATCAGGGCGATTAATAACACAAAAGACAAAATGTTACATAAGTATAGATAAATACAAGTGATTTAAATCTTTATTTTTATCATCCATTAAATCATAGTATCTCTATAAGGATGTCAGTATTTTGTTCATCCATAACGCTAAGTACTTCTGTCGTTCATTCTTCTATTTTTATATTCAGAATTATTTGCACTCATTATTTACGCAAGCAATTCGATTAAAATTCTATGCATACACTGAGACAATAAACCTAAACTGTACCTTACATCTTTGGAATAAAGTTCACATTCATATTTGAACGTTTTTATTCAAGTAGGATCATAAAAATTGTTGTACATACGTGATACAACTTAAATTTAGCCGTTTTTAATTTGTTGTCCTTAAGAGGGCGTTGTAATTTATAACAACCTGATTGATTGATAACCATTATTGGATGTAGGCATGTTGTAAACAGACTTACCGAACGATTGTTCGTACTCCTCTTTATTACAGAAACTGACTAGAATGTCGAGGACATTTTCTATGAAGTTGTATTCTTCTAACTGCTCTAGCATCTCGGCCTCTAAAATCTGTAAGAATCAAAGTATTGTCCAAGCATTAGTCGAGAGAATTGCAAGTATTTTTAAATAGAGGGATTATAGGTAATCTTATTTTGCTAAGATAAGAACACTATAAAGATTAAGGACTATAATGATTTTGTACTTTATCCGGTTGGTTTTCTTGGACAACTCAGTTTCCATGTATAATCTATGTAAGTCTCATTCTATACCTTTTTAATAATTCTTTCAGACGTTACGTGGGTAACAAATTACTCTAATACCAAAATTGACTGATACTTTAATTCATATCAAATGGATAGCAATAAGATAGGAGTAGGTAGGAAAATAAAATTAAATATAAGTGAATAAGAAAATAGGTATTATATACAAAATGTTTAATTATAATAAAAATATACATTAATTACATAAGGCACTTATATCTTACGTTAAAAAAGGTTTAAATATAAACATGAATAATCAGTTCAATAACAATAACATTTGCGGTAATTTTAAGATGATAAATCGAATGCACGCCACTTGTAGGTCTTGTAACGACCTAAAAATGGAACGTTTAGAACAATGGCCGATAACCACAAATGGTAATGCAATATACTTTATTATAAATAACGAAATAATATAATAAGAAAAAATACAGTATATTGGTAGCAATTTTAAGTCGGAGTATTAGTAAACATAATATTTTAAGTTGAATGAAGCATCGTGAATTACTATTTAAAGTACATGTGGGGTAGACAAAAAGGCCTATTGTATTTATTACATAGGAACAACTTGATAGCCTATAATGCGCAATCCAATTACACAAATATATGATTAGGTTATCCAATATTAGATTATTAACTTCAATAATAACATTCATAAGATAAATCAACCAATCTGTATGTCTGGGTACTTAACCTTTGTATCGTATTTATATTCAATGAAACTTACTATTATAATAACAATTTGTGCATAAATACAATTTATAACAAATCAAATAAGTAATTATTTTGATTTACATAAATATACTGAACAAAAGTCCCTTTTACTGAATCATAAGATATGATTCAATTTCAGTATCTGCAGTTGAATTACTTCTAAAAGGTTCTTTGTGATGCGAAACCGTTTAAAATTGTGATGATTAATAAACATTAAAAAACAGCGCAGATGTGCAATCAGTTTCGACAAAAAATACATAAGTACATAATGACGGCACCAAACCAGCAACGCGAACGGCTTATTTCAACAAAAAATATATAAATGTTGTTACTTGACAGCGATAAGTAAATTAACGTGCCTTCACAGAATAAAATACTTGAATAAATATATGCAATAAAAATAAAACACTGATTCATGTACAGGTACAAAGAAAACATACAAAAGTATAAATGCTACACAGATACCAACCTTAAGTACTATTTACTAAAGTACAAGTTTAGATAATACTGGAATACAATTCCCCGTTTAAAATAATAAGGGGAGGACATGGTTTAAATGGTATATTATTCCTAAAACATACGTATAGGTAAACACGTTAAAATTAGTTTTATAGTGGAGTAAATTTGAGCCAAATGCCTCCTTTGTTTTTGAGCATAACGCTGCGAGGATCGTAGTGTATTCGAGGTGTAGTGCGGGCACACGGCTCTACTGCGAAAGTACTGAGCATAGCCGCTAGACCCGCCACTATAGACAACTGTGCGAAACGAGCACCTGAAAAAAAAAATACAAGTAAATATAAGTATAGATACGTATAACTCAAAGGTCTTAGGTTCGGTTAAGGACTGACTGACTGACTGATATAGTGATCTATCAACGAACAGTCAAAACCACTGGACGGATCGGGCTGAAATTTGGCATGGAAGATGTTATGACGTAAGCATCCGCTAAGAAAGGATTCCCACGGGATTGTGATATACGCGGGTGAAACCGCGGGGCACAGCTAGTTTACAATATAATTTAGCTGGTTTTATCGTAAAATAACAAATAACATACCGATTGAAGGCAAACGGTTTTAGAAAGTGTTACAAAGTATGTTTAATTTAATCATCAATATTGTTTCCTACGAAACGATCTAGTATAATATTTAAAAAAACATCATAGTCTTTTAGAACAAAGGATTGTTTCATAAAATATTTTTACTAGCCGTACATGTAATTCGAATTGAAGACAAAGATGTTTATACGATTTATTCTGCGAACAGATTTGTATAACAAACAGTGAAAGAAGAAATCTGTTTCTAAATTATATGTTTAAAAATAACGTTCGTACGGCTTTATATTTCATTATAGAATCATATCAATTAATGCTATTAATAGGATAGAGATAAAATGAGAATTATATAACAACGTCATTAATATAACAATAATAAATTATAATGCATCTAATTCAAAGATTGGTTATCAATTAATTGGTGCGACGATCTAAACGTGTTTATGGAAAATTGGCAAAATCGAGACAAAGGGAATGTGGGGGGCCAAGCAATTAGATAATATATAGGTTAATAAAAAAACGTAAAATTAATCTTACCTGGACAACTTCTAGGACCATCCCCAAATGCTATAAATCCTGTCGGACTAGAATCATCGTTGAATCTGTCGATGTCAAATTTATCTGGATTAGGGAAATGCCGTGCATCTCTCTGTATACAATGTAATGGGATCAGAACTGGGTCTTTAACTTTTACCATCAAGCCAGAGTCTAGTGTACAGGGAGCGGTACACAGCCTGGTCGTCAGCGGTGTCGGTGGATGTAGGCGCAAGGTCTCCAGAACGGCTTGGGTCACAAGACGCATAGCGCAAACAGCTTCATAGTTTAATCCGTTATACCGCTCTAGGCATTCTCTTATCTCAGCTCTTAAGTTATCTTGAATTTCTTTATCTTTTGCTAGTTCGTACAAACAAAAGGACAGCGTTGTCGCCGTCGATTCTAATCCGGCCAACATAAATATAAACGAATTGGATGTTATTAATGCATCCGTCATAGAAAAACTGGTCTCTGTTTTCTGTACGTTCAACATCAGTTGAAGGAAATCATGCCTCTGAACTCCAGTCGATCGCCTCTCATCCAGTACCTGTTTTATAGTACTACTGAAAAAGTTTTCTACGTCAACTGAATACGTTTTGAGATTCAAAAATTTAAATAGTCTAGGAAAGAAAGTGCGGCAGTATCTTTTCAAAACAGTTGCTCGGTTTATTTTAAACATTTTCTGCGACATCTTCAAAAATGGTGATTCTGGATTTTTCAATGAGCCCGGATCTACCCCAAATGCGCAACTTCCGATAACATCAGTAGTGTAGCGAGACATAAGGTTGGGGACGTTGACCTCGTCCCCGGGTTCCTCCTGCAGTGTATTCTTTAGCGTTTGTGCACATTCAGCGACCAGAGGAAACATTGCTTTCATCTTAGCCGAGGAGAAGGTGGGTGTAACAATGTGTCGCATCGCTTTCCATTCAGAACCGCTCATATTGGCAAGGTTACGGAGCAATGGTTCTCGCTGGGTGTCCGTAGAAACAGACACTCGGTCACTGAAGCAGTGGAACTCCTTATTCATGACATTCTTTACCATATCCAAATCTATGATCATCAATGTAGGCCTCCTTGCCTGAAATATCCCCACATACTTTTCACTGTGAAACTTGTCATAGAAATACTGAAGCATATTTGTGTAACTACGTCTCATAATAAACGTGGGTCCAAAGTTGCCAAATATGGGGCAAGGTTCCCTGTAGGGAACATTTTTGAATCGCCAATATTTTCTGCCATTTGTGGAGTAGTGAAAAACGGTTAAAAGTAAAATGAGAAAGAATAAAAATCCGAATAGAATAACACTCAACCACATTGTTCACCGATAAGTGCGCACTGATTTGATAATTAATGAATTTAGCACTATCATTTACTGCGGAGGCATATCGAGTGTTCGTAAACAAACAACTGTTTATTGACGTGTGTTCCGCGGCGTGAGGACTGTGTGTGGTCGCGGCTGCGGTCACAGCTCGAGTGAAGCGTGCGCCGGCCGCCGCCGCACCGCCCGCTCAGATAAGCCCTACACTACACCACACCACACCACACCGACACCCCCCGTGCACTCAAGGCCGTGCTCACTGAACTACTGCGCCCCGTGACTTGAATAAATCCACATAAAGTATTATTACGTCGTCCATTGTATTCCGAAACTAGTATTGTAATAAGAAAAACGTTAAAGTTCATTTAAGTCGTCCATCGCCACTCGTACCGTATTACCTCACGTAATAATATTTGTTCTTTATCTGGTTTTTTGGTTACATCTGTTTGAGTACGTTTGTACCTAAAAAATTGCTTGAATAATATAAATAGCACCAATTTAAAGCTGATTTACTCTCAGCATTGCACAATATTTTTTTACAAATAACTATCTTCAAATCGCGGATCTTGGATAACTATCAATGTACGAGTATAACAAATCTGGCACTCCTCAGAGAATGCAAAGCTTTCTTCTAGTGAAAGAATTTCAACTTCTAACAAAATACTATTCTATAATGCTATATTTAACAAAATTTGTCATGATATTCTAAAGAAAACTATCGTCTTTTCCTTATTCTAGATTTAGATTCGATTACGCACAATCACATATCAAGTGTATTTACGTTGACAGGGAAAATAAACAAAATAACTACACGCACATATCAGAATACATTGTTAACAACTCATTCAGGAATAGATGTAGTCGGAGAGTCTTATACCTACCTTATAAAATTACCAGCTTTATGATGATTTTTTCTCGGAAAGCTTAGAATAACTTTTCGATAGAATAATAATTACATAATAAATATTATAAATAGTGACCGAAAGTATCTTCTATTTGCATAACTTCTATTAACAACGTATGGAATCCAGTTTAAATTTAAACAAAAACAAGCTATTTATATTTATAATACCAAGAAATATTCAATATGCGTCGAAATGCAGATAAATAAAACATATTTAAAATAACTTTGTGATAAAGAACGATTTAGATTTTTTGGCATACTTACTGTAGGTAAGACAAACTAATCAAAGATTATTAGAATATATTTAGGTAATCGTAAGTAGACCGACTGATTATCCATAATTATAATTAGGGTCTTTTGTGCGTGCTACTCCACTTATTTGTCGTTTATGCTTGATTGGATGTAAAGATGATAAAAAAACATCAGCTTTAAAATACTTAAGACTTACTGCAAGTACAAAATTAAGTACAAAACATATCATTATAATATCAATATACTTATTCTCAATTACAATATAACTAAGTAATGTTTCTAATTTAACTCACATCAGACCGCGGCGAAGCTCGAGAAGCTACCGAAGTGAGAAGTGATGCAGCTGCGGAGCGTACTACGTTCGCTTCCCCGCGCTGAGTGAAGATACGCACCGCGTACTGAGATAACGATTGGTCTTCTATACCTAATTAAATTAACAATCATTATATTAATAACAAGCAAGATCCCGTGGTTCCATCCGCGTATTTCTCGTTCCCGGGAGGATTCAGAGATAAAAACCTATACTCCACCTCGATAAATTGGGCTATCTAAAATCTTCCTTTTTTTTAACCTGTATCGTCCCACTTCTGGAAAAAGGTCTCCCCCAAATCCCTCCATCTCTCTCTGTCGTGAGCCAGCCAAAATCCTAATCCTAACTAATATTATAAATGCGAAAGTAACTCTGTCTGTCTGTTACCTTTTCACGGCTAAACTACGGAACCGATTGACTTGAAATTTGGTACAGGGGTAGCTTATGGTCCAGGAAAGAACATAGGCTACGTTTTATCCCGAAATTCCCACGGGATCGGGAACTACGCGGGTGAAACCGCGGGGCACAGCTAGTCTTCTATACTTAATAATAAATTAGAATAGATTAATAATAGTGTGTAAAACGAGTTCTAAGAATTTTTTGATTGGTTTTACCTAAAATTTTACAGAATGCATATGTTTTTTTTTAATTATTTTCCTCATGTGTCTATAATAAATACCTAATAACGTTGATACACACGTTATTAGGTATTTATTATAGACACATGAGGAAAATAAAACAAAAAAAACATACGCGTTCTGTACAATTTTAGGTAAAACTAACGTATACCACAACCATATCGTAATACGCACAAAATACCCTATTTAGTGAAAACTGCCCATTAAAACACCGTCTGTATGAAATATAGATGGATATTATACATTTTGGTCGTACCAGTCGAAAAATCCTGTCTCTCTCGTAGTATTTTAACAATGTAAATGTATCAATTTGAATAAAGAAAGCTGTTACAGGTTAACCCAGTTTAGGAAATCCATGAATAAATGTATTATTATTTAAATAATTTTGTTGTCAGTTGTAAATGACGTTACTATTAAGGTACAAGAATATCTTATGCACATGCATATACTCATATTCTACAGTTGAGAAAGAAGCCTGTCTTGTAGTTCGATCTTAGAAAAAATATTTTCTATAGATTCTTCGATTTACGCGAACACATTGAAATATTGTACTTAAGCAGATTTTTGTCGTAGTTCAAAATTTTTGTTATTTGGTTTTATTTTTTATCATAAAAGCATTCAAATACATATCTCAATGTTATCATTTTTTTCTTACCTTGTAACAAATGCGGTAACAATTGTGCGTAATGCGCAAGCGCACTAACAACGTGCAGAGACGCAGCGCGAAGTTCAACACGCGCAGCTTTAGCGCATTTCATGACCGCATTAATGACTTCATTGTTGAATACCTCGCTCCATCTCTGTAAGGAAAGTCTTTGTTGTTTTTGGGATATTTCATGGCGATTTACCTTCTTTTAAAAGGTTTGAAAATTTAAGATAATGTTTTTAAAATGAAAGGAAACTTATTGTGAGCGGACATAAAGAAAAAACAAATCAGCAATTTTTGGAAATGAAAAGACGAGAGAAGATATATTATTCATTTACTAAGATAACTCAGAAGTATATGTAACTAAGGCAAATCTTTTTGAAATTTAAGTCGTAATAATCTTAAGAAAATAGTTCTGAATCTAATCTTTATGTGCTATATCTTATCGATATCTCACATAGTATTTTAAGTGCATCATTGTTTATTGCGTATTTTTTGCGAATAACGAATATAAATAATAATATGTTAAGAAAAATCTTACAAAATTATGTACATGTTAGGGACCTGGTTCGATTGTTGGCTAGAGGTATTAAAAGTATTAAAAAATGCTGCAGTACCAGTATTTACTAAAAATCGGCCCTTCCTTTAAAAAAATGTCGTATAGGCCTCTTGGCCTGTAAAGGTCTGATGGTAGTCGCTTCACGTAAAATGCTGACATTCCGCCAAATCTAGTTGAACTGAACAGAAGTTTTATCGGCCTTTCCTTTCAGTATTTTTTCGCTATTTCTTCTATAGAGCTTCGGATTTAGTCCACCACGCCCACTATAGTTAAACTCACGAATAAATAAATAACTAGCCGTCTAGTCCTTCTTCTTTTGAGGACCACAACTCAGCCACCGATATGGCGCTATCAGTGGCGTTGTTATAAGCTCCTCGCGTGTGCAGGTGTAGGGAAACCCAGGGCAAGTCAGAAGATGTGCCATTGTCTGGGGGGTAACACCACATAGACATGTTCCCTCCGAGCTAAAATCCCTCCTAGAGCTCCTGACATTGTAATTACCTGTACTGGTATACCCTCTTCGTAGATGTGCCGTAACAGAGCGAGCACTGAGAGCATCCCGTCCAGCCGACACGCCTGGCCCTTCCGACCGCAGCCCGACGCGCACCCGGTCAGTGTCCTCGTCACTACCCTCAAACTCTCCATCACAGTGTCTTCGGACAGCCGGCAGTAATTAGAATTGAGCGCGTAACGGATACATCGCATCAATTCGTTCAGGTAACCTGATGAGATATTAGTTTTTAATTCCGTCGTTGTATAAAATGAATAATGTACCAGTTAGTGTTAATTAATTAATTGAAATGATGTCTATTTGCAACCTTAAACAATATAATAACTCGCGAAACATAAATAATCGTTTACTAGACCTAATATTTTGCACATATAATATAAAAATTCAAAACACTGATCCCGTGGTTAGAATTGATAAGCATCATCCCCCACTGTTGTTTTTAATATCTGAAGAACATTTTAAGTGTACAGAGCTTAGAAAAAATAGGTGTAAAAGACTTAATTTTCATAAAGCTAATTTTGAAAATATACGAGCTGAACTTGCTTATATTGACTGGCCCACAAAAATCGAGGATGATGACATTGATGTAAGTGTTGATAAATTTTATTCAATAGTTAATAACATTCTATTTGCTAACACTCCCTTATCTGCTGCTAGAACGGATGATTATCCGTTTTGGTTCTCTCCAGGATTAATTCGTTGTTTAAAGGAAAAGCGCAAATTTCACAGGAAATTCAAAATCTTTGGGAACCCTCGTGATAGAGACACTTTCGAAATGCTTCGCGAAAGGGCCAAAAATCTAATAGACTCCTGTTTTAACTCATTTATATCTACTACTGAAAATGCACTACCCAATGATGTAAAAGTCTTCTGGAGATTCGTTAACAGCAAAAAAAATAACTCAAAATCAATTCCTCAAACTATGAAATTTGGTAACGAGACTACTTCTGACAGCAAAGATATTTGTGAGCTATTTGCCAAATATTTCTCATCGGTATATGAAAAGCATAACATCGATATTCTGCCATTTGTCAAAGATTATAATATAAACTCCCTTTCGAAAATTTGCGTAACTCGAGATGAAATCAACAAAAAAATTTTTCAACTAGACTGCTCTAAAGGGGCAGGGCCGGACGGATTACCGCCTAAAGTCGTAAAAGAGTGTCGCCAAGAACTTATCCAGCCACTTATATTAATCTTCAACAAATCCTTACAAACTGGTAAATTTCCAACGTACTGGAAGACTGCATTCGTTATACCCATACATAAATCAGGCGATTCTTCTAACTGCGCAAATTATAGACCAATAAGCATTCTTTCATGTCTGGCCAAAATATTCGAATCACTGGTGTATGATCATATATATTTTCACATTAAGCCGTTAATAGTATGCAATCAACATGGATTTGTGAAGGGCAAAAGTACTATCTCAAACTTACTCGAATACAAAAACTTTCTTTGTCAGGCATTTGCAGTCAGAGGTCAAGTTGACTCGCTGTATACGGATTTTCAGAAGGCTTTTGACAAAGTCAACCATGTAATATTAATTCAGAAGCTCTCCAATTACGGTATTCACGGTAATCTTCTTAGATGGATGAAATCCTACTTGGAAAACAGGAGTCTATTGGTTGCCTTGAAGGGTTATACTTCCGCTCCATTTTACTCCAGCTCTGGCGTCCCGCAAGGATCGAATTTAGGCCCACTATTATTTATTGTATTTGTGAATGATTTAGCGAAGCTACTTGTTAGTCCCTGTCTTTTGTATGCCGATGATCTAAAATTTTTTAGAGTAGTAAAAGATAGACGAGACTGCGAAATATTGCAAAAAGATCTCGAAACTGTATCACAATGGTGTTCTCAAAATAAAATGACCCTTAACGCAAATAAATGCTTCGCTATAACATTCACAAAGAAACTAAATAAAATTACTTTTGATTACTCTATTGACGATCATGTATTGGAACGCAAAGACGTAGTCAAGGATCTTGGGATCCTGTTTGATGCACAGTTGTCCTTCCGGCCCCATTACGAGTACCTGTCTAAGAGAGGATTTCAACTTTTGGGGTTTGTTACAAGGAACTCTAAAAACTTTAGAAAACCTGATACCATTATCTCACTTTTCAACAGCCTTATCAGAAGTATTTTAGAGTATGGGTCTGTAATCTGGTCACCCTGCTACGAAGTTCACAACCAAACAATTGAAAGCGTCCAGAGACGCTGCTTAAGGATTATGGCATACAAATTTGGTTACGGTCGAAGACTTTCTTCTTACAGTGACAGGTTACTTACTTTTAAAGTTTCCCCTCTGCATACCCGTCGCAAAGAACAGGATCTCCTATATTTACACAAAATTATCCACTCATTTTTAGACACACCTCAATTACTTGAATCTATCAATTTTAACATATATTACAAACTGCGTCAACCTAAACCTTTTCGCTTGAACGTCTGTACTAATAATACTTCTTATTACAACCCCATTGTCCGTATGTGCAGATATTACAATGAAATATCTAGCGATGCCCCCTCAATCGATATTTTTAATCGCTCTCCATTGGTCTTCAAACGCTCAATAAAAAGTATCTTGTACTCCTATTGATCTAAGTATTTAATCTATATTTGTGTTGTACTAGTAGATTTGTATTCTCTCTCTTTTACTTTTTAATTTTAATTTTTCTTTTTTTTTTTACTTAAAAGTGTAATTATTCTGTAAATTTAATGTCTATAATTATTTGAAGTGAACGTATGATTTTATTGGAATATTGTAAATGTATAATACTTATGTCATGCAGTGTGAACACGTTTTTGGGTTGCAGTCCAGACTGTAAACCTAATTAGATTTAAGTACATTTTTTATACATAATTAGATTGTAACCCGTTGTGTCACCTATTAAATAAATAAATAAATAAATAAATAAATCGTGGAATATTATAAAAACATACATAAAACAAATCCCTAATAAGAAAAAACTAAATTGCTAAATATGCTTTTGCTAAGGTAAAATCTCAAAGTAGAAAAAAAACAGTGTACCATTTTCTGTGCTTCCGCACCGAATTTGAAAAATTTTCACTAATTTTATGTAATATAAAGAGAAATACAAGACAAAACTTACCAAGCATATGAAAATTCTTCAAATCAATTTTATCCAAACACGACAACAGTATCTTTATCAGACTTTCCATCCTATTAGTACTGTAATCATTACATTTGTCCAACAATATGATACATCGTAGCAATACTTTCAGTATATATGTGTGTACTTGTATAACTTCTATGCTGTCTTGTTGCGTTTGTTGAGGGTAAAGTTGTGGCCGGCTCAGTAGAGTGATGATGTTTGCATCGTTGCCGATGAACGCTGACTTTATCCATGACATTGTATCACCTTTTGGAAGAAATATCAAAGAAATTGTTAGCTATTTCTTGATTTTAGTATTTTGTTACCATATATTGCAGAGGGTAAAGTATAGCGTTATTGTTCGTTGTAGGATACCCAACCTGAGGACTTTGACCATGTAACTAGATGACTATTTATATGAAAAGGGGAAACGGGGAAACAGCCAGATGTCAGATCATTTAATTAGCTTAAATATTATTTTAAGAAAATAGAGAGGTTGTTTGTAAGATAACTCATTAATTAGTTCAGTTACTAAGTTTGATTCTTATTCTGTAACGCTATGTAAAGAGACTGCACATATTTGATTATTTTAAAGATAAGTCTAGAAACAAGGAGACGAAAATTTTTTATCATTACATCATAATTATATCCGATAAAAATATCACAATAATATTTAAATTACTTAAAATATAATCCTATTGATAACAACAAATCAATCAAACATTCCTGCCATTCATTCATTAAGTGATATTTAAGAACATTAGTTATCTACACTAATCCACACTAATATTATAAATAGGAAAGATTTGATTGTTTGTTTGTAACGAATAGGTTCCAAAACTACTGAACCGATTTAAAAAAAATCCACTAATGGAAAGCTAATTTATCAGTGCGTGACATAATATAAAATATAGCCTATTTTATCCGGGTGTGGTATGTAATTTCGAACGCCGTTCGTTGCGACGTACGCTCTTTCGAAACACTATTCAAGTTGTAATACTAACCTTCAGTAGAAACATTATCCATATAAGCTACAATAAATTGCAACAAGGACATCAAAAGGCTTGCGTCACGGGAGGACGCAGGAGACGTATTGAAGAACCTCCGAGTATGATGCCACGGTAATGATGATAACTCCTCACCGTTTGACGATGATAGCGGTATTAGGAATGAGTAACTGTCAACAGAATTAAAATAGGTATTTGGGAAATAATCATAGCATGTACTTTTAAAATTGATAATCAGAAGATTTCATGCAAGCAGTATTCATATTATGAGGAAATGCTTTCTTTTTATCCTTTTCCTACTTCTGGTTTTACAGCTGTATCTACGTACAGCCAATACTGTCGTATACTGCTTTTTTATTCCATTCTTTTTCAGCATTTCTTTATTTCGCACCACGGTTCTATGCAAACCAGCCTCTTTCAGGTTTCATACAAGGCAAGACAGCGACCCTTATCTTTTATTTAGCTTATCTAACTTTTTCTTGACCAATCCTCATTTCTTCATCCTTACTCAGTATGAACTAAACCTTACCTCTCCAAAACAGCGAGCGCATCATGCACCTGTCTATGATTAGTAGCATTCTCCAAGTCTAGTAAAGCAGTGGCACACGCAGTATTTATCGCAGCGGCGCGGAACAACGCCACGTCCTGCGCGCGCGGGCGCACGCCTAGCGGGCCCGCGCCCGCGCCGCCGCACCACCGCCACCACCACACGCGGATCGAGCTGCGCCACTCTTCTGAGGCTAGCAACCACTCTGTATAACATTACGAATGGTTACAGCTCAAGTGTAAAAGTCTGACTAAAAATATCCAGCACATTCAACGGACTGAAGAATTACAATTGAGAAAAGTGCCCTAAAAGGCGAGTTGCGTAAGCGAACGCGATCAGTTGACTTGATATCTTTGCGCAAGCTTTAGGACTGTGGAGCTGAATCTTTCGCAATTTCTCGAACAGGTAGAAACAAAGCTACCACGTCGCTACGCCATTAATTCACGTACCTCCTACCACATCTCAATCGGGCACATTTGTGCAAGCAAGATGCCATTTAATAACCGCTTCTCTTAAATATAACGAAGTCAGATAGAATAAATCATTCTACTAACCAACGTAAGAATGTTGAGCATTAGGACTGCTGTTCCAATAGCTGTTGACTATGAATGGCAGTGCCGTGCGCTGCGTGACGCAGGCGGGCAGCGCGGGCACGCGGCGACGGGACGCGTCTAACTCTTGTAGTGTGAACCCAGCCCATACTAGCATCGCTAGCACTTGAGCACACATCAACACTAGTGAGTCGTTTGCAGGGAATATTAGAATCACTGGAACAAATAATATTGATTTTGAATTGAATGACGCAAATTATATGTGAGTGTGTGCCTAGTTTCTGATACCCTAGATACAAGCTTCGAGCTTAGTTAGGGGTCAGTTACTATAATGAGATGATGTAGTTAATTATTATGTTGTGTTATATTAAAGAACCTTATATTTACTACAACAATCCTCGGCCCATACAAATATGTTTTCGAATTCATATGTACGTTTATTCCACACTCTTTCGGTGAAGGAAAACATCGTGAGGAAACCTAAAAACTCCTCGGTGGGAAATATGATGATAATGAACTAGAAGAATCAATCATGCAGTAAAATGTTAATTTCGATAATTTGATACTTGCCTCTAATCAAAAGTGCTGGTAAATCAGTTATTTTAGCCAGACAATGTCTGCTTGTGAAGCATACGCTGTTAATAATAGATACACAGCTAATTGCACACTCTGGAAATGCGAGATAGTCGTCAACCATTAGTGACATCCTGAAACAAATAAGAGAATGAAAAAAATATACTATATTCTAGAAGAGGCGTCGAGATTTACGAATCAGATGCTACGAATTCAGATACTTATTTTACGAATCCAGAAACTAATACTACGAATCCATCCAGTGACTAATACTAAAAAAATTGTAATGTCTAGAGACCGTGGATTCTTGGTCCATATTGTGTGAATGACTTTGTGGCAACATGTGTTTACTGACATCCACCTCACCTTAAAATAGCAACAATGACTTTCAATCCGTCGTAGTTGATGAATGCTTCATGTAAATCTTGCTGTCTCATCATTACTGAAAGTTGTTGCAGCGTGTTGCGTCTCAGTGAGGGCTCTAGCGTCGGTTGTAATGTAGTGGTCGTTATGTACTGCGTGCCGTGTTCGTCTAGGTATATGTCTTGTTTTAGTACATCTAGTATCTGTGTTAGGCCTGTGGTCTAGAAGAAAATTGAAGGTATAATAAAGGTAAGAGATTTTTGTCAAGAAAAAATGGAAGGATGTATATTGGGGATGTACCTTTTCCCAGCAGTGGGACAACTCTGTTCTTTAAAAAAAAGAAATAAAATATACTTCTAATTAATATAGACAAAACCCACAAGAGAGAGAAAGAGAGAGATAAATTAATTCAATTAAAACATACCATAGGATTTTTGGAAGGAGAACTAGATAAGTCGACATTAAAATCTTGCGGTTCTATTCGCTTTAGCGCATTCAACAATACATCAGCTCTGAGTGATTCTCTCGGCGGCAGATATCTCTCGTCATCTAAATACAAACATTATTATTAAAAACAAGAAATATTATATTTGACATGGAAATCAATCACCCAAATATAGATCTTAATGATTCACAGAATAAAGGCGATATTTACAATGTCGATGGATATTTTTGACTGGATTAGCTTATTTTAAGACTCCATTTATAAAGCTAAAATTGTACCTACCCAACATTTTACACAGCGAATGTGTAGCATCTAGTTGCTCGGCGACACAGCGCACGAAAGCAAGCCTCACCAACCCGAATACAATCTCCGCTCTGCTCACTCCCATACACTCTGCTATATCACGATCTAGGGACTTGCAAATTGCTTGCCCTGGAAAAAAATAAGTTACAATGAGACACATTATGGCCGATGAACAAAAGCAGAATTAGATGTTAATTTACTAAAACTATAAGGGGTGGGTTACGGGTGAGTCCCCATAACCCACGCAAGTTTTGACTATAAATTTTAGTAGTAAAATGTTAATACAATTACCTAAATCAGTATCATGTGCAGCGTATACATGTAGTAGCGGAAACACTGGCAGTAAACTCGCCAACAGCCGCCACCAACATCCGTCGCTGAGTACTAGACGACCACGGAGCAGGTACAGCATTATACTTGATGAACTTTCTTCTATCTAGAAATAATTAATAATTAATATTAGTTTTATTTTATATCACACATACATCCCCTGACATTACGTGCAAAGTTTCATAGTGACCGAAAAGCTAGGATTGCAACTTGAATAGGAACTGTCCTAGTACTGACTCGTATGTAACTTCGCAACTAGGCCTCACATTCAGAACCTTTGTAAGATATAATTTAGTAATCTAACTGTTAGACTTTTGCAGACTCCTATCCAAACAGAGTGTCGAAGATGCTAGTTAAATTAGGACTAACGGCACAACGTGCCCTTCGAAAGAACACAAGGTTTCTTATAATTACCTCTTTACATTTAGAAGACAATCCATGACAACATATTTCCGTCAAAATGCTGACGTCACACATCAATGTCAAACATTTCTCGTTTTCCTTCTGATACATTTCATCGGACATGAGCATTGACTTGACCATGTCTGCTAAGAGAGAATAAAACTTCGCGCTGACCCATTCAATATTACTGGCCATTAGACTTAGAGCAATACTTCGGACTACCGACCAATCAGAATCATTCAAACTAAAATTCTTCGTTTTAACTAACAAAAACTCAACTATATCGTTCAAAAAAGATTCGTTTTGAAATATCTCTAAAACAGAAAGAGAGTTCTTGATTATTGTGTAAACGTTTTTAGTATTTCTACAGCTCTCTTTGTTTTTCATGAATTTCACTGCTTCTTCCATGCTTGAACATATTTTTTTTAGTTGTCTGTACTTTGCGTTGTATTCTTGGTCGGTTGCTGTTTTTGTACTCTGAAAATAATATTAAACAATTATTGAAATCCGGAACTAAAATGAATGGCTAGAGAATACTCAAAGGAGTCTAAAGGCCGATTTTGATGAAAACTAAAATAACCGTTATGATCCTGTCAACTTAAAATAAGTTTAAAAAAATTATATGGATAAATTTTAGCAAGACTCAAAGGGGGTGCGCCAAAGTTCACCTAAAATTTCAACTCCGATAATTGGAAATCTGAAAATTTTCTTCCTAACATTTTTTATCCTAACAATCGCAACTCCTAAAATCTTTGTCACTAATGTTTTAATTCCGAAACATTTGTTTTCCTATATTTTCTCAACATAACCATCGTTCATACTATTATTCAAAGTCATGTCTTTTTTGTTTAGATTTATTTTTATTTATTATAATCAATATTATATACATAAATTTTTCGTAACTTTGTTTTTACATAACATGTAGGTATAACATATAACGCACGAGCCGAGCGAGCAAAACCAGAGTCCTATTCTAATCATTCAGTCAAGTTCCAGTAACGAATCGGTCCTATTCCTAATTATTGGTTTAGGTTATGTTAGAACTGTCACCCCAACGCACGAGCCGAGCGAGCGTAGCGAGCGTGCCGCGGCAGCGGCCGGCGAAGTGCCAGAACCGAATTGGTCCTTTAGTTATGGTTATGGTAAACTCCCAGGCCATAAGCATAACCGTAAACGAGTCGTATAATAATCATTAAAACTATAAATATCATCTTCTACCCACATATATTTTTTATTACACTTGGTAAATGTTTCTTTTTGAGCATGAGTGAAAATATTATGGTAAGTATGTTTAGGGATAAAAGCGTTATGATAAAAAACAGTAGGAGTTTAAATATATTTACATTAAAGATGTTATGAATTAAAATTTTCGGAAAAATGAGTGTTATGAGCATCGTCGGTAGTACTACAAATAGTATGAATAAACTTTAGGATGAAAAATTTTAGGAAGAATGATCATTCGGACTACAAATAGTTAGGAAAAACATTTTCGGGTAAAGAACTTTAGGTGAGCCAATATGGACCCCTTAAAGGACATTAATTAAAAACTAACTCAAACTAACCTGTAAAACCACACATATCTTTCTATTCAATTCTGGATAAAACTGTTCCAATACAGGATCTATTGGCGCGGATTGTAACGCGACGACTATAGTAGAGGGAGGCAGTGCGGAGTGGCGCGACCAGAACAACACGCGTTCAGCACAAGACAACAGGCGCAGCCAGGCGACACGGTGGTGCTTACGGTCACAGTCGTCGGTGAAGGATTTTCTAGAATTGTTATGATATAGGTTTATTCCATGTTGTATGACAAGATAAAAGTATGTATGAAGTTATATGATGTTTTTATTGGTATATATATATATAGGCATTCTTTTGTTTTTGCTAGGAACTAAGACGGAAGATTTTGGAAGAGGCCACAAAAGGGGCTTTTATTACCGATGTCTGTTTTTTATTATACCTACATTTATTTATTTTTTGTCGACACGCTAAGAAGAAGAAGAAGAAGGGGGCTTTTATTAAGTATGTAATTAAGTATTCAAGTCATTAAAAGATAAAAATGACTGATCCAATTATTATAAAATAAGATGAGGTTATTACACGAGAATAACAACCTACAGCTTATTTTAAAATTCTTACCTGTATTTGATAATCAGATCACCAAGTACTCTCATCATCATACAACTTTTGTGTGCAATATCTCGATGTGTTTTAAAGTTATGATCAGATGTCCAGAATTTTTCAGTTACACAATCCAAAAGTAGCTCTATCAGTGATTCTACTAGACAGAGACAAAGGTTTAATTCTTTCTGTGAAATAAGAACTGTCTTTAGGTTTCAGACTTACCAAAAAAGATTAACATTGTTATTGACTCTTTCAAAAAGGGTTGGCAGTGCAAATCAGAAACTACATATAAAGAAAAGCGACCGTGCCGATTTTGAAAAATATGAAAAGTAAAACTGCATCATTGTATTTTGCAAAAGCTAGGACTCGATAATGTTGATTTATAAAAATTAACAACCTGTATTATCACATCATGTAATAGCGCCGATTATAGGGATCAAATTCTGAGAAGTATTGCTACATGGTACTAAAGAAAGAGGCACTCCATGATGAGCATTATATTCATACGTACCAAATTCAAAATCTCCGTATTATTATCTGGGTCCACCAAGACTACACTTCGCGCCATCATAGACAGCATAGCGTGAAGGGTGTCCAGAGCGTATATCGGCGCCGGCAGCTGTCGTAATGCAGCTAATCCGTCTTCCTTCGGTGTTTCGTCCAAACCCTCAGCTATATGCCTCAGTTCCGAGTTGATTTCTTCTTCTATTTCTTTATAATCGTCTGATAACTGTAATATAATATCTACTTATAGTATAACCTAGCTATGTACCCATGTAGATTTAATCGCGTATTTCCTGGTAATTTTAACGAATTTAAGAAGCACATAGTTAGTGACACATTATAACAATAGCTATAAAAGTTTCAGATTAAGTAAAACAAACAGACACAAATGAGATACTTTTAGATAATTAATTTTTAGTGGTTCAAGAAATGTTCTTTAACTAAAGTAATAATACTGACAAAACTATACCTTATGCATTCCATGTATAAGGTCTAAACTTGAAAGTTGAAACAATCTCTTTCTCAATGCATTTGTGATATGTAGTAATACCCTCAGTGCTTCATTCGGCCGGTTATTGCCTTCTGATATTGAAATTAAATTCTGTAATAAAAACATATATAATTTTACATACTACCTACATTGATATCTTGAAGGCATAAAGCCTATTCCATTATTGGTAAAAAGTTGGTTCTCATTGTCATTAGCAGTGAGGAAGACTAGGTGTTCTTGATCTTAAACCCTTAAAAAATGGAAATACATAAATAAACTAATATGTACCTTTATAATTCCAGGTCTATTTAAAAATATTTCAGCTGGAAAATCCCGAAGGAACACGTCACAAATAAATCTGCAACATCTTTTTGTAGATTTCAGTAGTCTTAGTGCATCTTCGATCAATAACATAGTTTTAGAATCCGATTGACACAGCTCCACCCATGGGAATAGAAGTACTCTGATGCCATCTGATGATTGACTGCTGAAATTATAAATACTATTTGTGTTATGTGTAAGGTGGGTATGGCATAGTTTCTATTACATTATATAAAACAAATTAGGTATCAGCTTCAATAAGAGAAAAGAATGAATGATTATGAGTAACCATATCAAGATTGGAAATTGTTGAGAAAATTGTGAACACATAGATCAAACATACAAACATTTTTATATGGTAGTTTAAAGTTTTCAAAATATTATTATGCCAGCATTGTTAGGTTTGTTGAATTTGTGAAAATAGTGAGCCAGTTATTTTCTTACCTGTACTGTTTATTATGATCATAATCTTCATTACTGATAGATGTCTCTTTAGATGTTTGAGTGTTTGGATCCAAATTGTAATATGCACTATTTGAACCATTTTCACTTCCAGAACTGTAATTAAAGATATATTCAAGTATTATTCAAAAAACATTTGAAGATTTATAAGAAAAAATATTCAAGTAACAAAGTCCAAGATCATTTTGTCTCATTATTCTTTACTTAGATTTCATACTTACTTGCATTATTAATCCTTGTTATGCATGAAAAAATTTATAAATGATTTGAAGTATTATAATATGAGTAACAAACAGGGTATCCTAAATACACACAGCATATGGCACATTTAAATCTGTGCTCCCATGAAAATGTGTAGTAAAAAATTGACTAAAAACTTATTGATGGAACATTAGTATATAAAACAAAGCCATTGCAAAGTTATACTTATACTCAAAAACTTCCTGTGCCAGAACACATTTTAAATAAATAAACTATTTACCTTGTAATATCCGGTATACAGAGATGAGGTACTGTTACACTGACATCAGACTCCAAAGTGTTCAGAAACTGCAGAGTTTCCACAACATCATCATACACATCTTCAGCATCTGGTGCTATTTTACACCTTACAGCATTGAGATTGGATATAATACGGCTCGCACCAAATTCTTTTGCTATATAAGTGCCTGCTTTTGTCTGTAATATTTTTAAATATGTATTATTTTTTAATGTATACAAGAAATTGATAAACATAATGAATACTTTTTTTAAAACTGGTTAGTACTTATTTTTAATTAAGTAGATATTTCTTTAATTGTGATACAAAATATAACATACTTTGATAGTAGTCAATAGTAATTCTAAAGCTTCCCGCTGTAAAGTTGGTTCTGAACTCTGGAACCAAGCAAGCAGAGCTTCTAGAAGATTCCTTGTACCCGATAGTTCATCGTCAAGCTCCCATCCTAGCCGTAACTTGTTAATTAGTAAACGCAATGCTCTTTCACGTATTTCTTTCAGTGGGTGATCTGTAAACAACATACATATAACATAATTAAAATAAGAAAACTAACAAAAGTTGTAAGCAAAATATTTAGCAAAAATGTTACTTACTCAACTTAGATATGTATCCACTTAAGTATCCACAATTTTCCATTCTTAAAAATGTTTTTAAACGAAATTAAAACTCATTGCAACAGTAAAATAAATAATTTTAACACAATGCATGAAAAATGTACTTATTGCATGCACTCATCACAATACTGCAATTACCAATGACAATTATTTAAATTAATGTAGTCTTATAAATTTAAGAGATACAATTAAACAAAAGTAATGAGACTTCAGAATCCAGAAAATAAAATAATATGTAGTTTTGCTAATTTATTCAAATAAAGTTTCAAAACAAAAATTACGTTACCCGTTACAGTAAACATTGACTGACTTTTGACATTGATACATATTAATCTATGACATTGACTTGACACTTTCTTTCGATTCGACTGTCTTGTAATCTAATGTTAAATGTCAATATTTCACTTTTCATTTCATTGCATTGACAGTGACATGATTGCATGATTGTGACACTTTCTTTCTTTTCTTTTCTTTTCAATCAATTCATTTTCATCACCCGCACCCGGTGATATTTTTCTATCTAAAAATAAATATACCATCAGTCAAAAGCAATTAAAGTTCAATAATATGCTAACAAGGTGATTATTAAAATAATAATATGTATCTATAATTTACAAAATGTAAGACATACTTTATCTAACTAATGTACCGTATGTCTTAAAAATTAGCTTGTTATTACCTTACAGACTGATTTATAAATATATAGAAAGTATCGATATAACAAAACTGTACCTATCAATTTTCAGATGGCAGACATCAAAAACTTGTTAAAAGAAGCTAGAAAGCTTATAGATGAGAAAAACTTTCAAGAAGCTCAAGAATGTTGCAAAAACATTTTACGGAAAGATAAACAGAACTATTTTGCGTTAGTACTTCTTGGAAAGTCACTGCAAGATTCAGACCAAGCACCTCTGGCTTATCAAAAAGCTATTGCTAGCAAAAGAGATCATCCGTTAGCATGGCAGGGACTTGCAAATTATTATGAATCAAAGAACAATGAAGTATCAAATCAGAAATTATTACATATTTATAAAGAAATGCTCAGTGTTCCTATGGAGGATGAAAAAGTACAAGAAATTATTGGAAAAATCGGATCTTTGGGTATATCTCTAAAAAGTAGTGAATCAATCAATATTCTTGCAGATTATATTTCAGCAAATGATAATGAAAAGTTTATTCAATGTGCAAAATCTCAGTTAATTGATGTTTTAAAAGCTGATATTCCATGTCAAGTGGACAACATACCTATGATTCAAAACATACTCACCCAGATTTATTCCAAAGAACAAACAGAAACATTGGAAATTATACAATGTAAAATAATTCTACAGAAAAATGATGTAAATGCTGCTATTGAAGAAATATCTAACCTTAACTTTTTCTATAATAACTCAAATGTGAGAGAATTACTATGTAAATGGTTATGTAAAGAATTCATAAAAAACATGTCATTCAATGGACTTGATATAAAAAAATATGTGGATAAAATTACAAATGGAATTGAAACATCTAAATATTCTGAGCTTTTGAAAAGTATCCTGTTTTATGAAGAAGGCAATTACCAAGAAGCTTATAAATTATGTGTGCCTTTAGTAAACTATCAAGAAACTGATGAAATTGACTCTATTTATATTACCAAATGCACTATGATGCTGAAGAAATGGTCAGTTACACAAAAACTTGCTGTTAATTTTATAAACAAAGCTAAAACTCAACATCTTGCTACCGAATTGAGAAAGTGTTTATTTTTCTCACTGGCTAAACAACAAAAATGGAAACAAGCCATAGCAAACGCAAAAATGATAGAAGTAGAATTATTGAATATTGAAGAACAAGCTTGTCTGGTAGAATGTTGTATAGAAGAGAATGAACCTTTTGACCATCTCATGGAAAATCTAAAATCATCAGAATATTACACACAGTTAAAGGCCCTTGCATTATTGAAACGAGGAAAATATGAAAATGTTGTTGATTTGTTGCAAGAAGCTAATAATAACTCAATATTCGCTTTTTATTTAGGTGTAGCCCACTGGGAGCTTAGAAATTTTGATAAATGTATTTTAAATCTTTTAATAGCTGCAAAACTGAATAATGAGCATGCTGAAACATTTTTATATCTTGGTAAATACTATTATTACTATAAATATGACTTACTAAAAGCTAAGAAATGTTATGAAAAAGCTTACAGTCTGAACAATATGGACAATGAAATAGTCAAGAACTTAAGTGAAGTATACCTTAAACAACAGGAAAATAATGCAGATTTTGAATTGTTGGTTTCATATACAAAAAATGTTTCCCAAACAGAGTCTTGGCTACATTTCAGGTTAGGTCTACACTATTTAAACAGGAGAGATTGGGAAAATGCTATAATAAACTTCAGAAATGTTATCAAAAGCAACCAAAAAGATACAACAGCATTTGAATGTCTGGCTGACGCATATTACTCAAGAGGATCATATACATCAGCTCTTAGGGCATATAATAAAGTTATGACACTAGACCCAACAAAAACTTCACATTGCCTTACTAGAACTGGATACATTTATTCTTTATTGACACAATATCAAGAAGCAATCACAACATTTGAAAAAGTATTGGAAATTGATCCTCATTCTTATCTGGCTCTAAAGGGTATTTCTGAAACTTGGATGAGATTAGCTAAAAAGAAAGTAGCAGCAAAAATATTTGGCACAGCTAGAGACTATGCACAACATGCTATAGACTACACTTTTAAAGCCATAAAGACGCAGAATCAATACACATGTTTCTGGAAGTTATTGGGAGACACATTAATGTTTGTCACTAAACTGCCAGACCAATATTCATATGTGTATATGGCTAAATCCCTCAATAAGGAATCAGATATTGTCAGACAGGTAAAGCTGGACATATTTCCACAAGTTATTGCCTTTTATGCTTATGTTGCCAAATTCAGAAATATGACTTCATCTTATGATTTAGCCTATGTATATTATCACTACTTTCAAGAGAGTCAAAAACGTGTTAATTGTCGCATTTCATTCAATTTGACAACTCTTTGCCTTAAAGACAAACCAACCAGCTGGAGAAATTGGAATTTATTAGGTAAAAACTGTATGTCTTTGAAAAAGTATGAACATGCTCAACATTGTTTCATAAAAGCTCTTTTGGTTACAAAAAAAATATCTGCTGCTAAAATATGGTGTAATTTGGGAACATTGTATTTAAAATTGAAACTGTATAAATTAGCCAACTATTGTTTCTGGCGCGGTCAGTCTACACTTCCATCATATCCTCATAGTTGGATTGGCCAAGCTTTAATTGCGGAAGTTATAAGAGAAGAAGAAGCAATGGATTTGTACAGACATGCATCTCGTCTAGGTTACCATCCAGAAAGTGCACTGGGCTATGCAGATTGGGTATGTCGAACTTTAAAAGATAATAAATACAATGAAGATTCAGATGCTAAGTATGTCATTGAAGGTCTCCATGCTGTTCCATATGCCATGGATTTAATAGAATGGTTTACTACTTTTGAACCAAACAATGCATGTGCATTGAATATTCTTGGTGTGCTGCAAGAGCACAGTGGCTTACTGAAACCAGCTATTAAATCTTATGAAAAAGCTTTTAAATATGCAGAAGATAATAATAAAAACATAGTTCTTTTAAACATTGGGAGAATTCTAGTCAGACTAGAAAAATATGTTGATGCTGTTAAAATTTACAAAGCAATCACAGAGGCAAGTTTCAATTCTACAGTTGGACTTGCTCTTGCACTTTTTAAGAATGGCTTATATGAAGAATCATATTCAGTTTATGACACAGCCTTGCATTGGTTGTGTAATAATGAAGATGAGAAGTCAGATGTACTTGTTGCTATGGCAGGCATAGTGTATATGTTCAAAGGTATGGATGATGCCAAGACAATATTGTTCCATAGTATTCAGACATCACAAAACAAACCGTCGCCATACTGTTTGTTTTCTGTTTGTGCATTGGGTCTGATACACTCTGAACCAAGTCTTACCAAGTTGGCCCTAAATGAATTGCGCAAATACGAGAAACATTCTCAGTATGCTTATGATATAGGATTTTTGAAATCTTATAACTGTGTGATTGAAGAAAATGTTAATCAAGGTATAAAATTATTGAGTGAATCACTTCATGATCATCCAAGTAATGCCTTACTTTGGTTTGTTATGGCTCAATATTGTCTAAAAATTCCTGAAAGCAAGTCTAAAGTGGCCAGTCGGTGTGCACAGAAAGCCTTATGTTCAACACAATTTGGAGACTACAACAGTGAATTAGAAAACATCTTGGCATCAGCTAGCATTGCTGAACATTTGGCAGGTGACAGAATCAAAGCTCTCAATCTGGCAAAAGAAGGACTTCATATGTATCCAAATCAACCAGAAATATGGGCGGCATTGTTGTTCTCATTGCTATCTCATAAAGCATGGACAGACAAGAAAACATGGCTTCTTTCTGCTACTAGTCATATGCGTAAAGATTTTAATTTGTCAAGGCCTCTTGGTAGGTGGGTTAATCTTATAGAAAAAAAGTTAAGCAAAAATTCATAAGATGTTATACATTTATTGTCCTTAAAATATGTTTTTTTATGTAATACATAAGCTTACTGAATAAAAAATTACACTTAATTAATTTGTTATTTTGTTATAACTATCTGGGACTCTTCTGAAAACTGCAACAAACTTGTCCCCATTATTTCTAGTCACTTTTTGTCCTTCCTCTGTGCTTTCATGGAGTTTTTCCACAATTGGATCAACTTTCTGAAATCAGAAATAAATTGTAAGGTTTTTGTTAGAATTAATCAAAAGTTAAAAAAAAAAAGAATTTAATATTAAATTCATACCAATTCTTCATCAGGAATTCTTTCGTATAAGGGATGTTCTTCAAAATGTTGAACCATCCATTCATTTAAATCCTTTACATCTGTTATAGTATAAACAATAGCCTGAAAAATAGTAAAAATCTTATTACTATTTTACACTAGTATATAAAGCCAAAACTTTCGTTGTATATTTGAAAATATCCTAAAGGATTGTGTAACTTACATTTTCAGCCAAAACATAAGCATATTCGGATAATAACCATTTATTAATAATTCTCCACTTGTGCTTTGCTTTCTTGAAATGGGGATCCGGATAGAGGAAAAACATTTTCGTCAGCTAAAAAAAGTCAAATATAAGTGAATATTTGTAGCCTTATTTTCCATGCACTCTAATGATAACCAAATTTTGTTATTTACAACTAGCAGCACCTTGCGGTTTCCCATTCTGGTGGGAATACAGGGATAATATATAGCCAATGCCACTTTACACAGTAGTTTTTGAGTTTATTCATTACAAACATACACACAAAAATACAAATCTTTCCTCTTTATAATATTAGTGTAGATTTAAGTACCTGTCCCTTATGAAAGAAATTGGGTAGATATTTCATGGCATTTGTTCTCAATACAGCTATGTTCTGATATTGGTTTGGCACTTGTATCCTCAAAGCTTTAATCCTATCATTCACATAGTCTGACACCTTGACTCTAATCTCCAGTCCTAACATAAGACTCTCAGGAAACATTGGTGATAATGTAACTGAAAAACAATTTTTTATATAATTATTAGAAGAAAATAACTTAGTTAGGAGTCAGTTACTATAAAGAGATGATGTAGTGAATGATTGTATGTTATGTTAATTCATTCTGATAGTAGGTATATGATACAAAAAGCACATTGTTAGGAACCTTAAGCCCTGCCTCACTCTGAGCCACCTGCCTCACCTTGTTTATAATGACGAAAACCAACTGCTATGACAAACATATATACATACAGAGATAACTGAATAAGCTAACTAAATTTTATACCCCTTTTTTAATTTAATATAAATATTATAGAAGTCAAAACAACAACCAAACTTACCTAATAAACCTCCATACCCACAACCTACATCTAAAAACTCCACTTTCTTTCCAGTATCTTTATGAGCTGGGTAAAGTTCTGACCAGTCAAAATCATCTGGATGATTGGGGCTGAAAATTATATGAAAAAACATAAATCACAGAACATTAATATAAAGAAAAAGACCTTGTAGTATTATTATAAAAGGTATTTACAGTAAATTCAAGCTCATACAGTCATAAAACAGAAGTAACTTACTATTCAAAACAATGGTCAGCTATGGGGTTAGAATGCGCACGCTGTCTGTAAAACTTTTTTTGAGGCAAAGACATTTTTAGTAATATTTAAGATATAGCAATATTTTATTTAACGTCGATAATTTCTATGTACGCCCAAGAGTTCCATTTATTTCTACTAAATTATAATTTCAAAAATGCTACATGTAAACAAACCAGACAACACACATGATGTAATGACAATGACAAGACAATAATGATTGACATACATGACATTTGACATTTTTGACGAGCTAAAAATCGATGTGTTCAGACTAAGGAAGCCTTCCTAATCTAGGTAAGATGGTATCCCACCAAAAACATTCTGTAAAAAACTAGCCAAGTCTCGATGGAGCTGCTTGTTAATCTCTAAAAAGTAATGAAATCTAGACAAAGTCGTGCCAAGTTTAAGGTTTCTTACCGCGATTTCTTTATTATTATAGTTAATGTTGTGTGACTTGGCCGTTGAAGGGTACACATGTACTCAAGAGTACAAAACTAGGTGCTCCATGACACTATTGCACCAATTTGTCGCCAGAACCGCTACCCATTGACGATAGAAAATTGCCACTTGAAAAACGTTGATTCAATATCCAGTCAATTGTAAGCTTAATAAAGCTGCGTATTTTAATAATGTTGTAACATTACGTGTAAACTAAATTGACTTGTATCCACTACTAACGTTATAAACAATGTTCAACGGCCAAGTCACACAACATTAACTATAATAATAAAGAAATCGCGGTAAGGAACCTTAAACTTGGCACGACTTTGTCTAGATTTCATTACTTTTTAGAGATAAACAAGCAGCTCCATCGAGACTTGGCTAGTTTTTTACAGAATGTTTTTGGTGGGATTTCATTTATTTTTGTTGAAACGTGTTTATATTGATTTATTTTATTAGATTTTCTTATTTGACACATTTTTTTCTTTTTAGGAGTAGTATTTTATTATTAAGCGCCCCGCGGTTTCACCCGCGTAGTTCCCGTTCGCGTTTCTGTGGGAATTTCGGGATAAAAAGTATCCTATGTGCTTTTCCTGGTTCTAAGCTACCTCCTCACCAATTTTCAGCCAAATCAATTCAGCCATTCTTGAGTTATAAATTCCCGTTCCCATTCCCGTGGGAATTTCGGGATCAAAAGTATTTTATATTCTTCTCCTGGTTCTAAGCTACCTCCCCACCAATTTTCAGCCAAATCAATTTAGCCGTTCTTGATTTTTAAATTCCCGTTCCCAATCCCGTGGGAATTTCGGGATTAAAGGTATCCTATGTCCGTTTCCTGGTTCTAAGCTACCTCACCACCAATTTTCAGCCAAATCAGTTCAGCCGTTCTTGAGTTACAATTCCCGTTCCCGTTCCCTTATAATTCCCGTTCCCGTTCGATTATCCTAGTTTTTATAGTTTTCCCTTTATGTGGCCATTAAACCCTAACTCTGTACCAAATTTCAGCTCTCTAGGTTTATGGGAAGTACTAGATCTATTTTGATGATAATGAGTGAGTGAGTGAGTGTCTGTCATAAATACGAAACTTTGCATTCGCTTAACTTCGGAACTAAATGACCTACAGACTTGTAATTTTATTTTAAGTATGTGATTGTATAGCTTACTGGATGACGAAAATTTCAGCTTTCTGGGCTTATCCAGAGGTTCTCAAATAGGGGTCTGAAAATGCGGCGAAATGGTTCCTGTAAAGGATGGTACGGCAGTGTTTGCTTCGCGCTCGACTTGGCGGGGGGCACTGCCGTGCCCCCAGATATCTAACTGCGCCTAAACATTGATTCTGTCTTAAATTAATTGATTCTCTCTCAGAGTTGATAAAAAAAAGCAAAATGGATAAAGACGAGTTGATTTTGACCATAACTTATTTGAAAGTCGGTTCTGCCCATATTGGTTGCTTAGTCTGTGAATAGCCTGAACACACCCAATGACAGAACATTAAATAAATGGCAATGACATTAATAACTGCAAATCTGTCAATGCAATTTTGAGTGGAATGTCAACGCAACGCAAGCAACTGCCGTGTTCATTGCCGTTTGTGTCAGTCAGGCGCCAAGAGAAAATAAAATCCAATAAATTATTATAATTTAACATAAAAATATGTATTTCTACGTAGCATGTCTAACACAATATATAAAGTCGTTTCAAATATATTAAAGTAATGTAATAGTGACTTCTACTCGCTGCATTCGCTGAATCTCAAGGTATTTATAATTTGATTATTTCTATTTTATTTAATGTACCTAAGTATTCTTTGTCTTTATTTACATTGCAATGTTGAAGTTTAGTTTCATATGATACACTTTAATATCTTCGAGAAAACTGCTAATAACTTAAATATTAGAAGGCAAAACAAGTCATTATAAATGTTAATTTATTGAGACACATCATGGTGTAGGTTCTACGAATGTCTTCTTTCTTACGGTTAGATAGAATAATTACATGTTATATTAAAATAACGCTAATTCAATTAGTAACAAACGCACATTAAAAGGATCTTAGACAATAATTTAATTTTATATGGTTAATAGTATGTAGTATTTATAATGGACAATATTTCATTGTTTCCTTTGTAACATGAATTTGCTCTTGAGAATAATTCCTTAATTAAATTCTCAATAGTACCTACCTACTTAACTGATACAAAACTCATGTGAATTTCCTGTTTGTGTAAGAATAATAACGAAGAATAAACCATACATGAATGAATTTTTTAGCTGGGGCATCTCTGTAAGAATTTGGTAATAATCAATATTAATAAAGCATTATAAATAAAAAACAAGTATAGTATATGAATATTACTTATCAGATAAAAATTCATAACCACTGCAATAATGGTAAAAAATTGTTGATAAGCTTATTCAAAACTGTTTAAAATTAACATACATAGTTCAAATCATTGTCATAAAACAATCTTTGTATTTTTAAACATGAAATTACATTATTTTTTATAGGACCCTATGTCCTATGTATAGGATTGTTTATACAGACCTACTTTAATTTATTTGCCAACAGACAATAGATAACATGGACTTTTGTTAATTTATCTAATAGATAGGGTTTTGGTTCAATCTTGCACAGACAAGTATTGTCAAATACCTTTTATTTTTTATTAACAGTATTATAATATGAACTTGTATTGAATTTTAAGAGCAGTAGCTTCTTTATAAAGGTATTGATTACTTGACAAAGTAGTCATTGTCATCTGCTCATACTATGTCTGTACTGAGGGGCTCGAGCCTACCCTGAATTAGGGTGAAAAAGTAGTAATAGGTTCATAATAAAACCTACTTAAATAACATTGTGAAAGTCTGTACATGTAATACAATATTAATCTTGTTTAGTAAGAGGATTATTTCGCTTGGTTGATACCAAAATAGATAAGGATTTATGTAATTACCCTGAAAATATATTCTGTGATATTGTGGGTCTGACTTCATTAATACCTATAGAATTTTATTAATACTTTTATCATACTATAATTTACTTACAGTTGATCTGTTCTCTCCATCAAATTATACTATTTATTGTCTTCATTTTACTATAAATGAAGTTTTAAAATATTATTTGGGGACTTTCTTTTAAAACAAATCTAATTAAGGGCCTCCACACAATAGCTCAATATCAATTAAAATTTATAGTGTTTCACACACTTGCATATTTTGAAATTTGCATTCAATTTTTTTACCATAGCTGAGAATATCACTAATCATTTCTACCAATATATATACTATGAAGCCATTAAAAATTAATTAAGTAAACAATTTTTATAATCTGTGAATAAACATTTACCAAATATTACTTACATTGTCTCTATTTAACTCTAAAAAATAGATGTAGTACTCTTTTTTTCTTTAACCCACTTATTTTAAAATATAGAAAATAGAACTGATCATTGTTTTAATTGACTAGTAATTTCCAACAGACTATGTATATGCAGTGAAGGGAAACTTTCATTTGAATGTGAATTAAAAGCTGTGTGTATAATTATTATGTATATATGGTGGAGGTGAGGTGAGTGTAGATGCAATGCCTGTTCAGTTGTAACAAACCTTATGGACGGCGCGTTGTTTTGACGTTGTCTCAGGTCGCCCACGTGCACTCGTCGCACCGCAGGCAGTTTGCCGCCGGCGTCGTCCGCGCCACACGTACAACCACCACGCGACTCACGCTCCTCAACAAACGTTTGCGAAATGTTATCATGCCATAAGCATTCACTTGACAGTTCCTTCTATTTTGATATTGTGAATACGGTGTAATTAATATCATCATGAAGAAGCAGGACCCCCAAAGTAGCTCGGGGAAAGGGGCGCACGGGTCGAGGCCACCACGATTACTCATGGATAGCGTGTCATCAGACGAAGGTCCGGAAACAGAAAGGCTTCTGAGGACCCAGTTGCCGCTCATAATGCCGATCACAAGACGGCGCGAGTCGCTAACTGCTCCCCCATCACCGACCGACTCCCGAAAGAAACATAATTATATGAACCATTTACAACAACTGATCCACTGGCGTGATATCTGGAGTGGAGAACCGCACAAGGCCCATGAGGTACGGTGTGAATCAACCCAAACAATACTCTACGTTGGTATTGATAACACCTTACAGTCGTTTTAAAAACAGCATGTTTTGTATATGTATGTGCCTACATAATGTCGGTGTGTCGTCGCCCATTGTGATGTTAGAAAGTATTGCTTTGTTCTGCAATCTCCTGTTGTTACTAAGTCCTCTTGTTATTTATCAAATTCTACTCTCTGTACTGACTTCGATTCCTTGATTCGTGTTTTTCATCCACTTTTTCTCAGCCATTAACCTTGACCCTTGTTGTGGCCTCGATAAACTCTACCAACTTCCAAGCCAAAAAATTGCCTGCTGGTGATACTTTGTGTGTACGAATCGTTTCAGATACTTATTTTATTGTTCTCTCTCTGTTTATTCTATTACTCAATCATACTTATTTAAAAATGTATCCCGTAGCCGAATTTTGTAATCGGATCTTTGTTTTTACGTTTTCGGTTGCATTTCGTAATGAACTATTAAACCACGTACGTAAACTCAAACTTTATTGACATAATTAACACGCACTCCGGTTACTGCCCGGCCATACCACACATGCCTTTGTTATTTTAAAGTTCAACAGAAAGACAATACGGAATGGCAAGTGTTACATTGACATTCATTTCACAATATTTAAAGAAAATCCTTATCAAAAACATTCCGCTGATGTGGTGTGCATGACACGACACACCTTCGTTATTCCGGATTACTATCACCTTATTTATCTATACTTGCCAATATTACTCTGTGAAAGTTAGCCTTCTTGTCTCCTTAGTATTCTCAACTTAGTATTGAACAGATTTTTATTTAATTTGGTATTGGAATACCTTGACGCCTGGAAAAGGCTGTATATTATCTTGATTTTCCCACGATCGATATCATCAATAACGCGCGCAGAAGTACGAAATAACATTTAACTCAAATGCTCTCTGCATGATATAAAATTGGTATTCATCCCGGGAGTTCGAAGAATTAATTTAAATAATGCCTCGGTTGTTTGCCTGGGATCAATTAAGTATATGCAGAAAAATCTGGTTTTCACTAGAATTCAATCGAGAACCATGGAAGTTTTATAACATGCCAAGGATTATAGTAGGCAACATAGTACAGTACAACAATAACATGCAGTGTGTCGACTCGACCAGATAAATTATCAAGAGCGAGGCGCGTGTACTCATTTTAATTCTGTCGATTCGCGTCCCAGTCATCACATGAGCAATCACGCCAATGAGTTGTGACGGTACACGGTTAATGCTACATCAAATGAACACAATTTGTCACAGTCCTCATAATAAACGCGATAATTTGTTGTAGGCTTAAAGCATTATCATCTTTTGTGTAAAAGTTATAAGTATGTACAATAAATCAAGATGTGTATATTTATAATTATATTATTTAGTACAGTTTAAGTAGCAAAGTCGTTGATCACCACTTCCTATACGTCTCTTACCAATAAACGTTGATCTTGTGAGATCTTCACATAACTTTGTATGTTGTGTATGTATATTGTACCCAATAAATATGTAAATCATTTATTACACTGCTGCTTCGGTAAACGATAAATATTTATAAATACTTACATGGATAAATTCATTTATTGTATTCCAATTCTTTGTCTTTTCAAAACGTTTGTTTGCAACCTCTTTACTATAGCTCATTCCTGCAGCCTCACGGGTTTTCTCGCGTAAATCCCATCCCAATCATAGGTAGTAAGTTTGGGATAAATATTACCCTACTTATGTGTTATTCGTGATAATTATACAATGTATAAGGAATATCTGTACCAAATTTCACCTAAATGAGTTCAGTATTTTCAGAGCCTATTCGTTTCAAACATTCAAAACATAAATCTTTCCTCATTATAACATTAGTGTAGATTCCTTCGCCACGTCGTCGGGCTAGATTATACTAGTAATGCAAAGTTGTACTAGTTTTTTTAATCGGATTAATTAGTTTCCGGGATTAAGGCGATGAAACAAACTAACATTGCCTCTATTTATTATTAGCATAGATCACTTTAAATTATAGTTTCGAACAATGGTGGTACCTATTTCATATTCATGTTGAAATATTATATTATCATTAAAATTATTTGAATTTATAACTACTATCTCAAGATAACGGTTCTTCCTAACAAAAATATCAAGAGATCTTAGATAAAAAAAATAATATGATTTGAAATGATTTATATAACTACATTTTTTTTTATTTATATTTTGCTCAGTGTAAATATTCTGTCGCAGTTTTCAAATATTAGCGAACGTACGTAATTATGTCCACATAACTATTTAGTTCCGCGTATACACACAGATAAAGTAAAGTACTAGTACAGTTATACTTAGGTAGGTATACGTTACAGTTTTGCAGATTAGACTTTATTTACCAAGTACACTAAGAGATCTAGAACATTTTCTCTGAACGTTCCCGGTGTTTGTTTACATTGGGTAATTCTAAGAGATCGTGTTCCTGAACAAACTAAATGAAGATTTATTTCAACAAAGAAAGTTCATCATAGGTGTAATCCTACTATCCTAAATAAATATTATTCACGCAAAAGTTTGTATGGAAGATGTAAAAGTATGTTTGTTACTCTTTCAAGTAAAAGCCACTGACTAACCCGATTTATAAGAAATTTGATACAAATCTTCCTTTTAACTAGAAATAAGTAACACGTAGGAGTATCATATTTTATCTCTATATTCTCACGGGATTGGGATACCTCAGGGCAGAGGGCACGGCTAGTAATTATTAAAAAATATGTTTGGTAATCTTTCACACTCAAAGTTCTGAACAGATTGATAATTTCGTAGCAGTATAATTTATATCACGGATTTTGAGGAAGTTTTATCCTGTTTTTTGATACTGTATTATTTATTTAGAAAGGTTAGAATATAAACCTAACGTCATAGCATCTGCAATTAGACTAATGAGAAAATTAAGTCGCCATATGTTATCTATAAGCGCCATGAACTTCGATTCATCGTAGTAATTAATGTAAATGTTATCATTTGTTATTTTTATGATTAATCAGTTCAAAGATTCGCGTATTTATTGAACTACCTACGCACTTAAATAATATTATAAACTATATTTCATATTATTGTAAACCAACTATTTACCAAAGTTAAAAACGATGTTATATAAATAATTTGACTCGGATACGGTATTGCACATAGTAGCACATTGCCCAGCGATTTTATAGATGACTTTGGCACGATTGTAACGATTGATAAATACCATTGTTTTATTATATAACTCGTTCGATTTGTAGTTTTTGAGTCATCACTACATCTCATACGACACACTCATTGAAACAATTTAAATGATGTGCGTATTCAATGAGATAGGGGCAGAGATAGGTACATTGAATAATAACGCACTACATTAACGACACATCACAATCATAACATAAATTATTGTGAATTAGTCTTTATCTTCTCAGTATGTTTCTAAATATAGCACAAATGGATTGTAAACTTTAATTCCTACCGTAAGGATCTATTAAAAGGTGTAAAATACTAGCACAATTATAATGACTTAATAGTACCTATTCTGAGTATTTACTCACACCATAACTATAGTTTTTACCTTGTCCGACAAGGTAAATTGTTAAACGTTATCGCTTTTTATCAATGCATTCTCACTTTACAAATCTCAAGATTTACCTCAAGGGGACTTCCATGAAATAAAGGTTTTTATTTAGTATTGTACAGAAAAACAATTTCTATAGGTAATAATTTTAACAGCTGTACTTTGCGGCTGTACATACCCGTAGGAAAATTCCGTCAACGTATTTGAACCTACAGCATAGTTTATGCTATTAATAGTCAATGAATAATGTAGATTCCTATTAGGAATAAAGAAAATGTAAAGTACTTTCAAGATGAGCGGTTTCATTGCGAAACCAAACTAGATCTGTTACTTCATGCCTGACTTAGTTTTCACAACTAAATCGATTTTGTTTTAATCTGTTACGAGAATACCTTTTGTCACGAAAAAGGGTCTACTAGGTATTTAACAAATAATCCTTCTTTCCATTAAGATTACTTGACAGAATCATGTTATATTATAAAACAAAGTGGAACAGCCTCAGGCTTAGTACTGGTTTGGAAACACCGCTGTCGCTCATTATAAGACCAGATTTTATAAATTGTTGTGCGCATCTTCCCGAATTCTCAAACAACCAGAATGCTTTCAAGCTAAGTATACTTTTAAGGCCCATATTACAGAATCAACAGGGCACGCAATTTGAGATCCCTGTAGAAGTATATTAAAGTGATATTTTGGACGTAATGTTCATATCAAATCTCTTTTGAAACAGATCTTGGTTAGAGTAATTTATCTGTTATGCTCGAACCTAAGAAGGCTTTACAATGTAAACTAATTCAATTTTATCCTATGTTCTTTTATTAAAAAACAAACATTTATTCATCAATTAAAAGAATTACCTGTGTCATGTAGACCCATGGTTTTGTTTGAACAACCTTTTTCTGTTAATCACCATGAGTCATAGAAGAGTTGTACAAAATGATTCAATACTATTTACTTTTCTATTGGTTGCCAAGATATATTTTTGTCTTATCACTTCTTATCATTTGCATGTCGGACTGTCAATCGATGTATTGTTGTGATAATAAATCTTTATATAATAAGGTCGTTTGGATACAAACTACGATGTAATAAATGTTTAACTTTATTTTATTCATATTAGTATTCCTTCCTTCTTTACTTGAATATTATAGTTCTGTGGGAAAACATCTTCTATCAAAATATGCCTATATTAATAGGAAAGTTTATTATAAGTACTTACACAATATATTGTTTCGCGTAGTAAACAGACCGATGCAATGATTCAAGACAATGTCAACTATGTTATAAAACCGTGTCCAAGCAATTACAGCATTTAATAATATTAATAACTTTAGCCTTTTTGTATGTAGGTCAACATCAAGCCAAGCGTTTTGTTTTTGTTTTAGTTTATTGAAGGTTGTAACGTTAGAAATGTGATCACCTCTATAATTACAGTCGTTGTTTTTAGGATTATGTAGTCGTAACAAGAAACACTTAAAGTTTCTTCGTCTGCGTCTATTTCAACTATTAATATACTATAACAAGATAGATTAGAGGCTATTAATTAATACTAGGAAGCTGTAATTTTGGAAAGAAAGGGACCTCCCTATCTATATACCTATATCACACCAACAAAGTAGTACCTACAATAAGGTGACGTAAAAGAAATTTGTTTTAGGATAGGTTCTACGCGTAAAGTAGGAGATTAGTAATGTGGGCTTTAATCAAAATCATTGAAGGGATGTGAAGACTATTTTTCGATTCAGTGATCCGTTTGACTCACAACAAAAGTACTTATTTGGTTAGTCAAGTGTTTCCCTGAAATATCTGAAAATAACAATAATAACAACATTAAAAGGTTATTTTAGGCCTGATATTTCCTAAATTATTATCACTCAACATTTAAAATGTAACTGTTTGAGTGCGTAGGAAATAAAAAAACTTAGATGAAGTTATTTATTACAGAACCCTAACACAGCTCGTAGCAATCACGCACTTGTTCTGATTTCTATTTAATAAAGCTTTTCTGTTAATTGTTATTAAATTCTTTTCATTAAGTCCTGCCTGTAGAGACGGAACTAGGTCATTCTGTCGGATATTGCACTGATAAACAACTATTAAATGTTTCTCATTTAATTTATTCCTCTCGTCTACGCATCTGTCAATTAACGAAAGAATTCCTATACATATTTGTATCATCATCATCAGATATTTGTACGTTCATGAATTTTGTGTCTGAGATAGGGAGCCTGTTAAAAAATACTTCCTTTATTTAAACGGCTTACTTTACTCAAACAATGTCAAAGTTTATCTTAGCACGTCTGTTTAATTAGGTTTTATCTGCTTTAACGTTTATATCTCTTTGACTAACACTCCATAAATTAGAGGCAGGATAGGTATGTCGATGTTTGTATAGTTCGCAATGGGGCTGGGTTGGTTTTTGAAGTATCGTTCTATCCAAGGTTGTCTCGTTATCGGGTCTTTATGCGTCATTATTCCCGTAATGACGTCACCAAGTTCGCGTCTTTTTAATATCATTAACTTTGCTCGTTACTTAATGCATGAATAGTTATTGAATACAAATAATATATAAATATTATGTTGTTATAAACCTTCAGTGTTGTTATTGTGTTGTCGTAGTACATAGTAAAGATAATAATAACGTAACAGTAATTGTAACTGTTCCCAATATGTTATTAGATTCATTTGTATTCACACTGTAACATTTAATGGTAATGCTATAGCCATTAATTATCCTACTAATATATGTATGTGTCAAAGATATAAGTAGAATACCTATGTTTGAATGGAATCCTCAAAAAATGTACACAGCTACTTCCAAATTCCCAAGGTCTGCAAGAATAGGGGATCGCGTCGAAAACACCGCAGGATACGGCCCTCATTACTAAATGCGTCTCATTCCGAATTTGCGAATTATTACCAAAAGCAGAGGTTAAATCAAAGAGTTATTTCGAGTCGTCCAATTCTAGTCTGTACCTATTATTAATATCTACTTAAACGTGATTTTACAGAACTAATCTAAATGTCACATTGGGAGCGTCTATTACCTACCCATTGTGGAGGCATTGAAGCGTTCGTCATTATGTCACTCATGATTCATTACTTAGCAACTGGCGAATTGTTTTTACTTAATTTACATAGACGTGGTATGCGTGGTGGTGAGATTTTAGCATTGATATCAATTTGTAACCAACTGGTATGATTCCTCTCTTATCATATCAATAATAAATAATTTAGCTATCATTCATATTATACCTATAGTTAGATGATAACGTGATACTCATTAATCCCAATTTATTAAATTGACGTTAACTATAGATTATTGATTGATCGAACAACATTAATAGGAGCAATTCAAACAAGTTCGTATCGTACTAACTAACTATACTTGGATTATGTATCAAGCATGCTAAAATAAAATCTTAATACCATCTATTTTTTAATAATATCTTTCTATTTTATTTAGAAACTTGAAAGCGGGTTTATAATCGAAGGACGCAGTTAGAACACAATACCAAACAAGTTAATTGTAAAAAGAAGAAAATTATATAAAGCGCCATCTGTTGAAAATATCTAAAATCAAAACAACAACGGTGCGCAGGCGCTTATTTTATCTCAACGCGGAAAAAATAAATAACTTTTTAGTATCAGTCGTTCATGGTAGATGGCGCTACAGGTCTAAATTTTATCAAATAATAATTTTAATCACAGGTTACAATAATTAAAATTGAATTGATAAATATTTAATGATTATAAATTAATTCGATTATGTTTATAAATAATGCATAAGATGTCATTTATTTTTAATCTTAATTAATTAATTTTAATTATTTTACACTATAATATAATATAGTTTTTTTTCTTTCAACGGGAAAGAAAAAGAAGTTAATTTAATTAAAGAGGTGGATTTAAACGCGATAATAATCCAATTACAATCAACAAAACAACACTATTTCTTAAAGTAAATAAAAAAGTACAGTAAAATCAAAGAAAAACTCCGAAATTCTAATAATAATTCTGGTAGAAACTTTAGAAATCTTTAAGTGTTCTTTATTCGTAACTCCTTATGATCCTAGCAAGAGCGTGTAACAGGACTTGACAAACATTACGATAAGTTTGATAAGAAGTATTTAATTCTATTACTTCAAACAAATCTTATCAATACTCACGCAAAGTGGCGTGTTCAGTGACAGGATATCTACGTTCACTAGCGCACATTTAAATTTTTTTCTTGTCTTCCATAATGTTTTTGTATCGTACATATTCGTAATATTTCATCGACTACCCTCAAGTTTCGTAACAAAGTGACATTTATTGAAAACTTGTTGTTATCAAAGTTTAGTGCAAGTTTTACAAATGTGGATATGGCATACAATGTATAGTTTTAACAGCAATCGGACTAGTTGTGTAGTTATTTGTGTGATATGTCGTGGAGGGACGTGCCTGGTTCCTCGACACCGAGGGCCGAGCGACGACCCCTTATGCTTGCAATCAGAGTTCCAAGGAGTTATGGAAGCATTTTCCCCTATTACAAGTTCGTGAAGGACACTGTCAGCGATCCAATGGTTACAGAGGTACTCACATATTCAATTTAAAAAAGGAACTAAAATCTGATATCATAAAATTTTTATTGCTTTGACAAATATCGCATTATTTTGCATAAGAATGTTGTGCGTATTAGGTGGATTGGTTATATGTTATTTCATAAACTTGTACGTCATAATGTTGATATTTAAGGACAGAGTATTTAAAAAGATCATCTTTACGCAATACTATATAGTGTTATGTAAAAGCCAATCAATAACATAATAATACTATATTTGTCAATTAATATTGTTAACATTTGGCTTAATTAGAATGGCGTCTCATAAAGTCACCGTCTCAAGTAGAGTCTTTTCTATTTCCTTTTAAGTTAACGATCGCTTATTGAGATTTCCCACTCAAAAATTTAAGAACTCAACTTGAAGACAATCGAGTATTGTAACAAAATAATAAAATTATTTCCTTATTTTGTCTCTAATATTTAACATATAAATTCTAATAAATAGATGCTTGAACGATTTACACAACATTTGTTTGGTGAATCCCCTAGAATTAATAACAACTTTTGCAATTTTTTTATTGAGTAGGAAATAAATAACGTTTCCAATAAAATACAGGTATCTTATTAGAAACGTAATTTATTATTGGGTAATGTGATGATTGTATTGATATCTCAACCTGTTTAGGATTCCTAGTACCTACTTAGAGATCACTAACGATGAATGAATATTTACCGATTTCCAAATCGATGAAAAAAGCATTCCTCGCGTTGATATAATTGGCCAATAATGAATGCAATGGTACTTAACTGTGCCAAACTGTGTGTTGACAAAACGCTATTTTTATTACGTGTTACTATTACGATTTAAAATTTAAATTGTATTTATTATATTTTTGGCGTATTATTTTGAAGACTCGTCGGCTCCACTATAAAATCTGTTCACGTAGTTATGGTTTTAATTGAAACGTTCCAATGTAACTGGAGTCCAAGCCGTCATGGAGTTCGAATGTAAAATGTATGAGTATTCATAAAATCTTTGACAATAGATTGATATAGAAGAAATAATTTCTATTCACACCATGCAAGTATTTTATATCACAACCACAAGATAATTGTAACATTGTATTGCCCTTGGTTGAAAGCACATGGTAAATAAGTGCTACTTATTCCTATAAATCATATTTAAATATTATGCAATAAAAACAGAAATTAGCAAACTGTATTATCCTTCTTTATTTATAGCCAGGATTACATACATACACTGTATTTCTTATCGTGTTAATCCTTTGTTTAGATTAAACCGCTCCTAACCCAATATTAACCGAGAAGCTAAGCTCTAGTAAAACATTGCGTACTATAAGAAAGTAACCTCTTGCTGAAATTATATCAGTATGTTGTCGTTGTCTGGAACTTGTTCGGGTATCACTTGACGTTTTTTTTTTCAAAAATAATATTAAAATCCAAATCAAGGGTTCGAATTTAATGTTGTTCCAAAATGCTTCGGGCTGCGTCTTTTATAAGAACTTATGGACAGGTAAATTTTTGTAAATCCTAATTTTAAGTTCATTCCGTAGTTGGGAATTTTATTAAGTGAAATTTTATTTCCTTCAACGTTTTAGGATAGTTGTGTTTTCCTTATCCTCAAATTCATGCACGTGCTTTAAATATTATGTAATTTAAACCTTGAATAATAATTCGTGTAATACCGCATAATATTTGTCAGTCGCGTCTACGGTTAGTGGGTGGAATCTTGTAACCCCGTTAATCTTTTTACTCTGTTCATATTGCGGATCTTCACCTCAGAGCTTAATTCTCTTATTGCTTGTGGTGCCTAAGCAGGTATTATGTACCAGTACTAACCGGTTGTAATAAAAATAGGCGCGTAGTGCATTTATAGCAATGGACATAAATCTATTTAAACTGCAACATCTATGATGTCTATCTTATTATCCTACTTTGCATGAAAATATTAAAATTTATTATATTAGATAAATATTCACACATCACAGTGTGAATTTTAATCTGTGGGTACTAATTATGTATACGTACTCAGTGATTCGTCTAATGATTACAAGAAATAATTAAAATGTTGTTATTATTCAAAAACACTTCTTGTCAATGTTAAGTTTCCTTATGTTTGATAATGTTGAAACATAAAAAAATTATAATGACCAATGGGAACTCGGCGGCGTGTCGGCGGGGAGGGCTTCGTCTCACTGGTGAGTCTCGGGTGAGTTGCCGGCATAGTCTGGTCGGACACCGAACGAAATGCTGCCCCCAGAGCGTGCCGCACATCGCACCGCCTCCGCGATCCTTAAACGCATCTCGTTGCGTTCTTGCAGTACATATTCTCTTGTACGTATTCTAAGCGTTCATTCATAGATACCGCCCTCCGCCCGCCCTGCTCCGCGTAGTCGCTCTCTAAATAGTATCCGCCCATCGTGTGTTGTGGTGGACCGTGGCGCGCCACTCACTAGTTATCGTATTCTCGAACCTAACACGAGCCGTGTCGCCCGCCTGTATTATTATGCAGGAAGCTGAGACGCGATGTCTCTCCCGCCGCACCTCCCAAATACAAAAACCGGTGAAGATGAATTCGTGCATATTCGATGCCTTATTGCAAATATACATCGACCAAAAAATGTGTCCAGGCCACCTGCACAGTTGGAAGACGCGAGCTCGCCTCTGGACATCGTTCGGGAATCACCGACATCGTCTGATACGGAGAGAAGTGGATCCGAAAATTCTTATGAAAATTCTACTGAAGACATTATGCCTACGAAACGAGCAAAGAGCAATAGTTTTGCAGGACCTACTTTGGCTCCTCCTGTACCGCAGCATTCCAAAAGACGGCGACCATCGTTCCTGCCGCTGAATATAGGAAGCACGATGCACTCCGGTCCTCTGTCAGCGGGGGCTCACCTGAACGTGCCCAAGTTCACAGTGACCGCGCCTCCAGGGGAACAGCGCCGCTTCAGTCACGGTTTTCCAGCTTTCCATGGTTTCGCACTTCGCCGACACTCTAACACGGTCTGCGTGATGATAGTTGAGAATGTGTAATCGATGTGATGTGACCTTAACAATGACATTGTTTTACCATAACTTTAACAGTGCATGGATTTTGAAGTAGTGTTGACATATTATGCATGAAATTATGTGAATTGACAAGCCAGTTTGTGTAAATAAATTTAAAAACGTATGTGAGAAATACCTCCTACATAAAGTACATAATCATTTTTAAAAATATTTAATTTAAAATATTTTTAAATAGGTAAATTAATATATCTGTACTTTAGACATAATACTCATCAGTTTTTATATAAGTGTGACTCTGACTAATTTAATATTAACATAATAACCATGCACAAATGCAAACCCATTCAACAAACAAAAATTGCGCACCTTATTGGGTTACCTTGTGATGTTTATGCCTTATCAGTATATCTATAAATTGTGTTCATTATAAGTATTAACTGTGTCGAGCAAACGTTTACTTGCTCTCGGAGCTTGCAGTAGGACGCGATTTTTTCCATATTATAAACGTGTCAGTATTAGAAATATCGATGATTCTCAGTGCTACGATGTTACTTTGGAGTTCGCAAAAGACTGAGGTTCCGGTCCATTTATATTATATTTATTATCACAATGTATTTGTCTTTAATGTCGATTTTATACTACGTCAAATAACTGGTAATAACGGCACTGCTATCGACTTCAACGTGTTTGTTATTGTCCGAATCATTTTAAATTCATAAATTTTCTTCCTTATAAGAAATATGTGTTAAAAGTTAATTAATGTGTGCAGAGCCTCCACCGCAGCGAGTCGATGGTGTCGCTCGCGTGCTTCCGCACGCTGTCAGTGCTGTCAAACAGTGACAACACAGAGGAACTCCAACAGTATCTCGCCAACAATAAGAATGTCAACATCGACGACCGAGACGAGGTAAACATCATTTACGTACATTATAATATTAATGAGGTACCGAACAACCATACGTTTGTAACAATTATAACCTTAAATCACTAATAATATAATTTAATGTCCATTAGTGAAAAGATACTAACGATTCATTTAAATAAACCCGAGTATTAATAAACATAGTTCTATGAGTCACTTAGGAAACCTTCTCAGAACGGAAACCCTGACGCGCATACAAACATGGTAACTTTTAAAAGCTCAAATGAAAGTGGTTTCGGAACGCTTTCTTATAATAAACTAATATTATCAGAGATCATGGAGATCATCTTTGGTTAGTTTTTTAATCATTCGGAAAAACCGATAATCAATATACATGACCAATCAATTTGTAATAAAATAAAAAATACCGCTACAATCAATTCTGAGAACCTCATCATTTTGTTGTATGTCAGAGATTATGCACTCATGTGGTTTTTATAATATGATTTATAATTATGTTATGTTTTTCCATTATTAAATCGTAGTATCATTTGTTATTTGCGTTATGACGAGTAGTATCTATTAATATTATTCTAAGAAAGGTTTCCATACAATTAGTGACATATGAATCGTATAAATTATCTTATCAGTGATTCATTTTATTAATTTTAAATAATTTTCCCTTTTCTTTTCATAAATACAACATTTGATTTACTTATTGAGATGCATTGTCCAAATTATTGTCAAAATACTACATAATTCATAATGTGTTTCCATCAGAATCCTACTTACGAAATTAATATACCATGACTAATGAATATTTTAATGTATCATCCAATCTTAAGGTATTACTAATACTACTAATAAACCACATCGTGTGAGATAATTTTAAATATACTACATCACATAAATCCACGTTGTAAAGCAGTTCTTTGAACTATACTATGTAATTTAATTAGTCGCATAAATATGTCGTGTAATCTAGTCCAAAATCGGAAGTATAATTTATATTTTATAGCTGATCCATCTCACCTTGATTCGTATTCAAATATAAACAAATAAACAGCCTTGGTGAAAAGCAATGTCAAATTATATTGATCCAGAAATATTTTCGTCTGTCGATAATGATTCTACTCTCTAAGCTTAGTTAAATACTTCCGCATAGAAATAATTTGCAATATTAATGAGTGGTAGTCTTAAGATAATAAGTAATATACATAAACTTACATTTTTAAAATGTAATATTGAAATAAATATGCGTACTAATTCCAACTTGCAGTAGTATGGATGAAAAGTTCCTTAAATTGAGGAATATCATATAGCATTGATATTCCAAAATTTCCACAGAATTGGAATTTTTGCGGGTAAATCCCAATGTGATAAGGTGTTGCTAAAATGCATTGCATATACTTTTGTTTACAAACTCTTTGTTTGGTGATAGTGTATCTATTTTTCCAGTATATTTACCTTAATTATAGTGGTGTCGATGTACTTGAAATTAATTTATATTATTATTGTTAGAATGGTACGACGGCGCTTATGTGCGCGGCGGACAACGGGCGTGTTGGCGCGGTGCGTTTGTTGCTCACAGCGGGCGCAGACGCATGCGTCGCCGACGCCGACGGGTGGACTCCGCTTGCATTCGCAGCCCGCCATGGAAACCTTACTATTATAAAAGAATTACTCGATGCTGGCGCTAAAATAGACTCTAGAGACTGCGTAAGTATTATAAATCTACATAATATGTATGTATCTGATAAACGATATGTGAACTGAACAACATTAGAAATGTAGAGCAATAACAAAACTGAGTTTTATGCAAGGATTTTCAAATTCAGCTGTTTAGATATATTTTAAATTTAAGCCTGCGTGATGTTATTATTTGTTCTCCTTGAATAGTGTCAGCTTGTAATAAGGTTTTGCTAATGTCTATTTACATTTTTCGGCAGACATTTATTTACATCGTGTCGCCTGGAACTTGCCATTGTGACATGTTATTCTGCAACATGGCATTGGTTCAAAATGAATCATTTGTCAAAATATTAAATATAATCGACTGTTAACTTATGCATCTATTTACTGTACTTATCTTAAGTAGGTCCGCGAGATAAATAAACGATTCACGCTACATTGTAACTAGTAGACATTTCTTGAATTGCATAAGTAAACAATTAATTGTTGGCCTGAATAGTGATAAAATAAATAGATCATTGACCAAATCGTATTCTGGACTGTGCACTGAAAATTGTATATTTATACTTGACGTGGATGTTTGCCAAGATGTCACTGACATTCTAATATATACAGAGTAAATCTTGCTGAAATATAAGAGTGTGTCTACTCGACCATTACCTTACCATATAGTAAATTGTATTTATATATCAGATTGTCACTCGCGCAGGTACTGAATGAACTTGGCTACTACACTAATATTATGTTTAAAATCGACGCTATTGTTTGTTTACTTTGGTCAGATTTAAATGACGATCATTTTGTCTTCTAATACAACGATGTGTCTAATTATAAACCCGCACAAAATAGATTGGAAATAAGTATTCATTTGATTGTTTGTGTTGCGTGGGAGTGTGGCTGGTGACTGAAGTATCAAACGAGAAGGGTCTTTGAAAATTCAAAGTAAACATAATTTATTTTGATTTACGTATATTTTATTTTAGTTAGAGGCCAATAGCAGAATGGGGTCAAACTTTACGTAATTACTGTGCCCGGTAACTGGTTATGAAAACTAGCGGATATTCCGGTGTTAGGCGATACATGTGTTTTCTTGAAGTCGATACTGCTAATGGCATATCTTGTACAATTTAATTCGTTACATAGCAATGTGTTTACAGAATAAGTATCGGTTCAGTGTCCACTATGGTACTCCTATCTAAGTATTTATGCTAATAAATACTAGTGTATGTTTGTAAACGGTAATAACTAAGACCGCTTTGGGACCCGTTTTAAATATACGTCGGCGACGAGTGTCAAGATATTTATTCGTAATCGTAAGTTAAATAATGTGCGTCCGGCGCGAGCTTACTCTTGTAACTTGTATGATTGTAAAGGCGGTCGTAAATTAAAGATATGAACGCCAAGGGATTAAAAAAAGAAAAAGGCACGGTTTGCCCGTTACTTCTGGTTGTAATATTTCGGTGTATGTATGTCCGTCACATGTTTTGTTATAAATAAAGAAAACATTCACGTGCCGCGACGAGCTTTTAATTAAAAATAACAACGAATTATAAAATTGTTTGCCAGACTGGAATACAATATTCTTCATTAAAAAGTTGGCACTAAAAATGTTTTTATTTCGTATAATCATTGTTTTTTAGAGATCATAATAAAATATCCATTAAAATGGCAAAGTAGTGTTAATAAACTGCATTGGTAGAAATACATTTTTAAAAGTTTCATTTCGAATAAAATTTGCCAAAAACGGTACCTCAGCAACTTTCTCTCGATGATTTTCAAAATTTTTATTATCATAGTATTCTAATTTGTACGTAAGAACTAATGACGACTATTTTAATCGATTACGACGAAACAAAAGGAGGGTTATAATTTTGACTGATTTTCCCTGAACTTTTCTTTAAAAAAAACTTTTTTTATACTTTTTAGAGTGTTATTATTATTTTTTGCTATTTGACGTTACAAAGATGTGTTTATTTTGCCAGGGTGGATGGACACCTTTGATGTGGGCCTCGTATAAGGGCCATGAAGAAATAGTTTCTCTGCTGCTTGACAAGGGAGCCGATGTACATGCTCACGGGAACTATAACATCAAGTAAGTATACAATACAATTATTCATAGTTTTTTTGTTATGTTTATGTTTGCTGTCAATTTATTTAGTTAAATTTTCGTATTACTCGCTCAAATACAGTTTGCGAAATCCTATGGTAGTTTTATGACTAAAATTAGGCTACCATTATCATATTCCTAGTTATGTCAAAATATTGTGTCTTGTAACTCAACACAAACCTACGTTTTCCCGGCCTAAATACCTATTAACCAATCCCACGGGAATTTTGGGATAATCTTTTATCTGATTGTAAACATAAAGCTTGATTGATTTATAGATATACTATTTATATATATTTGTCATATAATTTGTAATTTTATAAATTAGTTGATATAAAACATCTGTTTGTCGTTTGTTTTTCTGTCACGTTACATTAAATGTTAACGTGTAGCATTTTGACATGTGACACGTGAATAAATAATACGTGTTAGCCTTAATGATGTTTAGCGGCTAAATATTCGTTATTATGACTCCGTTTTCTAAACGAACTAGTAGTTTTTTCGAATAATAAAACCCGGTTTTTTATATACATAACCTGTGTTTTGATTATAATCATATCTTAGGTCATACGAAACTAGTTTCCGAAATCAAGGATGGAACTGACGTTGGTATTCTGCATTTGTTTGTGCCTTGACCTTAAGGAAGTGACGTCAATTGAAAACCATGTTCCAATGACCTCTGGTATTACAATATTTTAATAATAATATTAAGCTAAATTTCAACATGCTATAGTGAGCAATTTTATCAGAAGTGCTCCAGTACTAACCGCTGATTACTTTGCTATCACTTCTCTAAAAACACCTGTCACTGTCACAATAGTGAAGGTAGCCGTAACCGAAATGACATAATTTTATTGATATATCGATACGGGTAGTTAAAGCTTCAAAATATAACGAAAATAATTATCGTAGCACGCACAAAAACTTGACTTTGAAAAGTCTTAATTGCGGAAAACCGCCCGCCTACATACAAGTGCGAGTAAACAATTGAATCCACATTTGAGTAAATAAATATTAAATGAAAGTTACTCGCTATCTATGTTTACCTTTGATCTAAACCTAAACTCTCCTTTAGCTAATGAAAATACCTAAAATGGGTAAACAATACAAAGGCACAAATAACCAAATACCTGTCAAAGTATGTTCAACCTTCCAAAGGAAATTGCGAAGAAAATTGTTTTAGTAATTTTCCTTAGTTTTGTTACGGGAAAATATCAAACAACATATTTTTAAAATTGCAACCGCAATCAAGTCATACACGCTTTTAACTATCCATTATGTAAACATTATCTTCAGTAACAATAAACCATTGTGGTCAATGTCATTTTATTATAATTTGCTTTATTTTTATGTCATGTATAGCTTTTGTTTACAATTTCATCTTTGGTAGCGATGAACCCATATAAAATTCATCCACCAACGTGCTGTTGTCAACTTACACTAAGTAAAACAAATACGAGAGTTAAAAATTTTGGGTTTTAAAACAACCTTTACGCTATATAATGTCAATGATATTAGCAAGGAAGCAGCCGTCACTTCCTCATTAATATTATTAAAACCGTATGAATTGAATTTGTTGTCAACTGGTGAAACAATCAATATAGGTAATGTCGCGCTACTTGAAGATACATCGCATGTTGCGGTTCTATAGTTAATTCAATTTGGTTGTATTGAATAAACATGCTAGTGCTTGTTGACTTACGATATGAAAGTTGTAGAGAATAATTTTTGAAATGAGAAATGGCTTCACTTGGTTAGACTGTCTGAAAACATTTTACATCAATCACTTAACTTTTGTACATTTTCCTGTTAAAACAAATAAAAACACACACCGATATTCATCTTTATATTGTCTTCCTATGTAGTAAGTATAGGAAATCTAACTAAAAAATATATTTTCGAACTGATTTACAATATAAAATCTCTGACAGGTAAAACGTTATCCCAAATAGGCTGCGTCACGACATGATTCAATCCATGAACCCAAACGATTTTTAATAAATAAAATATATATTTTTTGCGTACGTTTTTACTCACGTGTGAATGCACACGATTTAATTTATGTTAATACATTTTTTATCACCCATTATATCTACTTTACATATTGCCGTATTTCTGGTATCATCAACTATCGTTGGCGGTTTGTTCCATATTTTGTATTAGAATTATTAAAAAAAATCATTATTTCAATAGGCAGTTCAATAGTAATTTTCTGAATTAAATAATATAATGCCAATCCCTAAAAAGTGTCTCAAATGTTATTTTGCTATCCAAAAAATATACAATAAAGACTAAAATGTCAGACAGAACAATGTCATAATGATAGTCTTAAAGAGTCACAATAATATAATGTTTAAGTCACGTTTCTATAATCACGTGTTGCGTTCGATTTAATAAAAAAAGCAACGAATTATTATATAAATTCGCTTTAATAAAATAACAAATGTTTTTCCTTAGCAACTGCTTATTTTATTTGATAGGTAAAACCGTAATAACCCATTATCAAAAGGCAATTGGTGTCAATCGGTTGTAAGTAAAGCTCATGAGTGACCCAAACTCGTTAGATTCTTATAAATTGCTCGCTTTATCGAGAGGTTTGACACCGTTATGTGCTTTAGTTGGCGCCAAGCTTTATTAAGAGAGTTGTCAGTTCGCGTCTGATCAAATGTCGGGGATTTTTTGTAATCTCTTTGAACCGATCTTGAATGTGCTACTGAGAGTTTTTTCTTTGTATTTATAATGATTATAATTTCATACGAAAATTATAACATATGCAAAAGCTAAACATTAATATAACTCAGGAACGTTAATCTGTGTTTATAGAAGATCCTCATTCCAGTGAATGGCACGGGAAGAATTTCGAGTTTACGGTTTAGGTATTTGAATAATGCTTGTCGACTCAGAGCGCGGATTCTCCGCCCACGCGACCGCTACCAAGGCGGGGAATCCGTCCGCTTAGCAAGATTCCTTGCTGTTGGAAAATACGATTAAAGAAAGTGGATCTTTTACTACCTCGTAAATTTTATTATCATTGCACTTTCTTAAAATAAGCAGTGCATCTAAATGTTTATGCGTTCTTAATGATCTTAAGATTTCACCCTTAACTGTATTTTACTCTTTCTTACTTACGGGTTTACTAAATCTCATACAAGCCCATGTAGAGACGGTCCTTGTGGCAAAAAATCTTAATGAACGCCAATCCCAATTGAAACGGGGAAAGTTCAGGAGAAAAGAAGAAAGACTATGCAATATTCTCATATTTTCATATTTATGTTCTCATACAAGATTCTCCTATCTTCATACTAAGATTCTCATATCTTCATATTCATGATCCCATACAAGAAATCTCACCAAACCTTCTCCTCAGTTCGCTAGTATGGGCTGCTGGGCGTCGTCACAGTGGTGTAGTACAGAAGCTGTTAGCTGCGGGCGCCCGCCCTAACTCGTGTGATAAGTACGCGACCACTGCCCTGACGTGGGCAGCGAGAGCTGGTGATGTCACTTCGTGCGGGGCGTTGTTACGCGCCGGCGCAGACCCTAATACAGCTGGCATGTACTGCTGGACTCCACTGCTACAGGCTACGCAAGGTTTGTGATGATATGTAATGTTTTTGAGGAGTTAGAAGTGTACATCGTATTTATGAGTGTATGATGAACTCTTCCAGTACCCATTCAAAATTTAATAATCAAAGTTATTCGCTATCAATTAAAAATCTTTACCAAAATTAAAAAAAAACGTTCTCTAACTTTTTCATAGTCAAAACATGGCGATTAAATAGATGAATAAATCATGATATTTTATCCAGCTTTTCGTTAACACATTAGTGTGGGCTACAAAAAAACTCATAAATATTTAATTTTCTGTTTTATTGCAGGCAATAATACTGAGATAGTCCAAATGATATTAGAATATAAGCCGAACGTGAACGCGTTAGACAAGGATGGGTTCACAGCGCTCGCTATCGCGTGCAAAGAGGGCTATTATGACATAGCACTGGCTCTTATCAACTCGGGAGCTTACATTAATGTTCAGGTAATTTAGAAATAACCGTCAGTGTAATCAGTGGACAGGTGATTGACAAAATGAGTTAATTAGGCTTTGAGGATAACTAAATAATACGTGCCGAGATAACATATTTATGTTTACACACTGTTTATTTACACCTTATTTCATTCATTTAGTAATGAGGAAACTATAATAAATATCCCATGATAACGGGTTACGTTTAATTAATTATTTAACTTATACGTATTGTTTATCGCAAAATATTGGCTACGCAAACCAGGAAGGAATTATCACATCAATACATTTGTACTATGATCTGAGGTGTGATTCAATTCACCATAATCACTTAATGAAAATGACAAAGTTCAACACATTAACAAAATGTTATATTAGAAGATTTTTACATACTTTTACCCAAACAAGTCCGAGAACAGAAAGACAGAAACTTTCCCTAATTCCCTCATTCTTATAATACATGGAACCACTAAAGCATATTCTGGTTAAACTCCCCTATTTTTTACTTTGTTTACAAGATATCGCTTATATTTCAGGATCACTCAAAAGACACACCACTTATCCATGCCGTGAAGGGGGGCCATAAGAATATAGTTGAAGCATTACTCAAGAAGCATGTCGATGTGGACTTACCGGGCAAAGAGAAAAAGACACCAGTGTACACTGCCGTTGAAAAGGGCCACGTGACGATACTCAAACTTCTACTAGCTTCAAATCCTGATCTCGAACATAGTACTGTGGTAAGTTTAATTCTATTACTTCTAAAAAATTAAGCATTCTTCTTTTTATACCTTTTTTAAACTAATGTGTCTATAAGGGCATAATTTCGAAACGGCATGTCAATTTTAACAGTAATAAGTTCGTGAATCGTGAATTATTTAGTAGCCCTAGTATGAATACCTAGATCGCACTAAATTGTACTTCTTCTTAGCGTGTCGGCTCATATTTTTGAAGACCACAAGTCAGCTATATGTATAAGCACTTCAAAAATCATATTTTACCTATAGTATGCTTTTAATTTAATTATACCTAATGAATGCAAAAAATATGAACATGTTTGTTACTTTTTCATGCAAAAACTACTAGACTGATGAAGATAAAATTCAGTAAAAACCGCGAGGTTAATTGAGTGTCTTACACCGACTTCAAGACAGTTAAAAAAACTTTTGACGTTACAGTAACAGTTAAAGTAACATAAAAATAGGTAATATGCATCAGAGATAAAAAAACAAAATAGTAAAATTGTAATAACAAAACTTAAACATTCGCCTAATATCCAAATCTTATAAATGCAAAATAAATTTATTGAGCATAAAATCCAAGCCGACATAAATATGGTAATATATATTGCAATATAAAATTGATGACTTAATTTGATCTACAAAAAATATAATAAAAAATAAACTCAGTTTTTAATCGCGCTATTGACGTCACCAGTGCCTCGTAATTTCTTTGCCATCAATAAAACAAATTATACAATTAAATAAAATACGTATGTAAGATGTACAAATGGTCAAAGGTCTTGTTTACGATTTGTGTACAGTTTTTTCGCGTTTCGTAGAATTGTTGATGTGTTAAAGGTGTATAAAATAATATCAAAGAAAAATAAGCATGACCTGACCTTAAATAGAGATTTAAGTAATGTTTTCTATGAAATGACGTGACGTGTCAAGTCCCCATTTAAGCAGACATAACTATTTATTATCAACTTAATGCCATCCTGTGAAATAATAATCATTTTCTAAGAAGTAATATTTTTTCGTTATTGTAGAGTGGAGATACGCCGTTAATGCGGGCAGTGAGATCTCGGCACGGTGAAATGGTTCAATTGCTCCTAGAGCGTAAGACTCGCGTCAATGTAGCAGACAATAGGGGGGACACAGCGTTACACATAGCTATGAGAGCTAGATCTAAGGTAAATAAATACGGTAGTTATTAAAACTCCTACAAAACCAGATGTTTTCCAATTCGACACACACGATTAAAATGCAGAATGTTATGCAAATTTTGCACTTTGACGTCAAAGTTTTCGTTATAAAAAGCTAAATTTTAAATTATAATTTCAGCAAATAGTCGAAATACTCTTAAGGAATCCAAAACATAGTCAATTGCTGTACAAGCCTAATAAGATGAACGAGACCCCGTATAATATAGACATGAGTTACAATAAGACGATATTGGGTCAAATATTTGGTGCGCGCAAGTTGAACACGAACGAGGATAATGAGAACATGCTCGGGTATGAGTTGTATAGTGCGGCGCTGGCGGATATGTTGTCGGAGCCGAGCCTCTCCGTGCCTATCACCGTTGGCCTATACGCACGATGGGGCTCCGGCAAGTCGTTTTTGCTCAGTAAACTTAAAGGTAAGCATTGTTTTCACTACTATACATATTTTTTTCTTATTGCATAGTCGATCTGATTTGATTCACGAATCTTTATCATAAGACCACCGTCTTAGTATAAAGATTCGTGAAATTACTTATATTTATATTCAGTTTTGCTAATCGATATGCAATACACATCTGCCGAATACCGCTCAACCCGTACCCAATTTTGATGATCTTTCTTTAATAAGTGGTCTTGAAAAAATTATACAACCTTTTCTTCGATTGAACCGATTATAAAGATCCAAATTGATGAGCATCCATACATTGATGAACTTTCATTGATGCAAAAAATCTCACACTCGTTTTAACTTAGTATCAAATATGTTCCATTTTGTATCCCCCAGAGGAGATGAAGAACTTCGCCCGTCAGTGGAGCGAGGCGGGGTGGGCGTGGTCGTGGGCGGTGGTGTGGTGCGCGTGGCACGCGGCGGCGCTGGCGGCGGCCGCGGCGTGGGCCGCCGGCGCGCCGCTCTACGTCGCCTCGGCGCTCTGCTTCGCGCTCTTCGCTACCTTCTATATTGCGTTGTACGCGCTTTGGTATACTGGGAACAAGTGAGTACTTTTGTATTACTTGATGATTGATGGCATATCTCTACCAAGGATGTTATGGGATATAATTTCGAATACGGATACGGAAGAATAAGTGAAGTCAAAGAATGGCTATCGTAAATACTGCTATGATATGATGACAGAATGATTGAATATGATGTTAGGTGTATTATAAACTCGTTACGTGGTCCACGACTCGTATACAAATCTACTATATCCGACTAAAAGAGGAATCATGACTGAGGATACATATTTATAATTTACTTATTTGCTTACAGATACGAGTGGTGGTGGGCGGGAGGATTTGTTTCCGCGTTAGGCCGTAGATTTAGTTCGTTACTTCTGGTGCTACAAGTTGTGTTTTGTCATCCACCTGGACCTAATGATCCGCGTGCCTTACCCGCTACACCTATTAGGTAAGTTATACGGCATTTTTTATATCTTAGGTAACCATACCTAATTCATATTATGAATACAAGAATGAGTATGTTTGTTATACTTTGAACTCTTAACAAATTGCCTGATCGCCTTGATTGTTCAAATTTTAAAGAAAACCAACATAATAATAAACCTTCTTCTTCGTCATTCTATCACTGTTGAAGTTCGAAATAACATACAATCAGTCTCCATTAGTTGCGGTCATAAACAAATATGAACCGACCGATGAATTCAGCCACCTACCGCCATTACAATACCAAATAACATACCATAATCTCCCACAGATTTCACTTCACCGAGGGCATGAAGAGTAGTGGAGGTCAAGAAGGGGAAGCCATGGTGGTGCAGATGATAGCCAGCCTGGCGGAGGCGCTCGAGTGCCAGTACGGGCGCGTGTGCACGAGACTAGCGAGGGCCTTCAGACCCAAACCCGTGTCCTCTACTTCGGGGTGGAAGTGAGTATTAGTTGCTGAGTATTGTTTTTTTAAGTAAGGTCTATAAAGAATAGCGAAAAAAGTCTTGAGGCTGATTTTAATGCAAATGTACATTGCATTGGAATTTTAGAATATGTACCAAAATATCCTTAGCCAAGAAACAAGCACGTTGATTTAATGAACGATACACCCTGTATAATGTTATATCTAACTCAAAGTCATTTCTATTTTCAGTATGACAATAATGTAACGTTAACATCTACCATATTAGTTTAAAAGCAAATTTATTTTGACTATTCTCACCTATTTGTTGTGATTTTCCATCAGATGGCGTCGAGTTTGTTGCATTCCACACATAGTGACGTTCGAAGTGGGTTTCATGATATTCATCATCGGAACCTGCGTGCTCATCATGTATCTCACAGACACCGAGAAGGACCAACAGTAAGAACCTTTATTTAGCCATTTAACCGGTTATCATGAAATTTAACTTTTACAAATAACAGATAATAATATTATGGGATGTTTTTTTACCCTAAAAATTCGTATGGAATCGGTAGAGATGTAGTCTATACAAAAAAACACACAGCACAAAATTCTAGTGCAAATAAAGTTACATATACATCATGCTCAACCGCATCTTACAAATGGTAAGGAAATTTCGAGCGGCCAGTCATCCATCACATCGCTTTACGCAAACCCATATACTTCAACTGGCTATAAAGTATCGGGTATGAGGTCGTACGCAGAGCGAGTCTCTAGACGCGACTGCTAGACATCGCCGTGTGCGTGTTGCAGACGGCGCGACATCCAGCAGGGCGTGGTGGCGGGCGCGGCGCTGGCCGTGGGCGCGCTGTCCGTGGCCAACCTGTACACGTGGGGGCGCGCGGCCGCCGCCCTGCTGCTGGCGCCGCGCGCCCGCCTGCTGCGCGCGCGCCGCGCCGCGCCGCCCTCGCACACCGCGCTGCAGCCCGAGGTGCACGCGCTCACGCATGTCGTACGTATACATACTTACATACTTCATTCTAGTAGGTGGTATTCAACACGAAGTTTGAGCGCGGCAGGGGCGACCCCTCGTGCCAAGCTGCGTTGATGTTGATGTTGTTGGATCGTGCGGCTCTTGTTCAATGTTAACGCGGGTTGCCACACGCGGCCGCCGCGCATTGTTGCATTGGCCCACCTTAACGCTAATTTTTGACGTGAATCTTCTGCAACTTCGGTCGATAGAAGATTCACTTGCAAACACGGCATGTAACACAGTTGCTCAAAATGTTAGTCATTGCAGATTTTGGTAATTTTGTTATGCTACTTACTACAAATTCAATGTATTATGAAATAATTCATTGCAGGTTTCATGTCTGGACGCCTTCACGGGCCAGCAAACCCGACTAGTAGTCGTAGTAGACGCATTAGACAGCTGTGAACAGGAAAAGGTGCTTACGTTATTGAACGCAGTACACGCGCTCTGCTCCGACCCGAAAAGTCCCTTCATACTGCTGCTAGCCATCGACCCACATATTATTAGTAAGGTCAGTAAAAAAAGCCTTTTTTTTTCAAAGTTTTTGATATACATAATATTCCAAAATCTGTCATAGTTGATAGATAAAAAGGAAAATCTAATTTAATCAAAAGTATGATGTATGTAATATTTTGTCATCCCGCAAGTGAAGCTACCATATTTTTACATTAACATTTTACCCTAATATAGTCCGACAGTATAGAAAAAATGGTTACCATTAAAAGAGATAAATTAATGAAATTAGCTAATGATGAAACACACGTTTCACTAGCGTAAAAAACTAGTACTATAGGCGCAAAAGTTGCCATAACTATTAACAACATACATATATTGCCAACTAAGTTTTATATTCTTTATTCTTCTTTCTTTGCTGTACTTACCATTTAATTTTTTAATACAATATGCTATTAAATTACCCTACTGCCTATATCTAGATAATCGTATGAGATGTTATTTATGTTCAAAAATTAACACAAAATTAAGTAGTAAATAATGTTTCACGCAGGTTGCTTGGATGGAGGTTAGTTATTCAGCTAATGTTTTGGTGTTATCCCAAAAACCTATAGATTTTGATGTTGTGCTACTTACACAGGGTGGATTTTTCTGGTTCAGTGAAGTCAAATCCTAAATTAAAGAATAGTTAAAATATTCATGGGAGTTTCAGGCAGATGTTGATGAAAATTTTAATTGTACAGTCTTGAAGAATCAATAATTAATGCCTAGACTAGATTTAAAAAAAGGACGGGATTAAAGAAAACAATTATCCTTGAATTTTTTTCACTGTTCCTTATTGTTACGGATTTGGCAATTCGAACCAACTCGAATAGTTTACCCTGTATATTTTTTTTTATATTAATTTTATTTTTTGCTATTGGCATGGTCACTCCAATTCCTTGATTAAACAAAAGATCCTTTTGTTACAAGGAATACTTACTTACTATTTTAAATACCGTTTCTGCAAGGTTTTACCCAGTTTATGTATGTACTATGTTTAATAGTTTAATTTAATAAATTACTTAAAGGATTGTCATGAAAAAGAAGGCTGATATGCGACGGACGCCCCTTTCTGTCACTGCATAGAGCTTACTTGTATATGCATGAAATTGATGTTTTATGTACTGTTATTATTGTATAGGATATGTTTATACTATTACAAAAGAAAATAACTCAGGATGAACTCAAAATGTTTTCTATTTTCTTAAAGATAAATGGTCAGAGAATTTAAGACAATGCAAAAACAAACTTACTTATGTGGCAGACATTTAGCATAAATCGTTCTCTAACCCACTAGAATATTAATAAATCTATTAAAATTACCTTAATAGCTATGTGTCCCTTCGTATCTATTTTTATGTGAAGCACGGTTGAATTTGCTACATGAACCATTTCTTTTTTGACCTTAAACCTACCTAAAAATAAAAACAATTTTAAGTATAAATAATTTTATCCAGCCTTTTTTCTGATAATGGTAACACAGGCAGTAGAAGTGAACAGTCGTCGCGCGTTCTCCGAGAGTAACATCGGCGGTTGGGACTACTTACGGAACATGGTCCAGTTGCCGTTCTACCTTCAGAACTCGGCGCTGAGACGAGTCAAGATAGCTCAACAAACGGCAGCTAAGAGAATGCAAGCTATTACAGCTGACGACTTCTCAACTTCGCTTCAGAGATCTGTGAGTCGATATTTTGTGGTTTGCAATATCATTTTTTTTAGAATTTTTAGGCATCTATATGCACTATCGCTACCGCTGAGAATAAACTAGCAAGAAGCGAGGTTTTAGTTCGGATGCTTTCGTGTATCCTGGTCTTCCGTTTTTGGGTTGATTTCAATCGTGAACCCACTGACCTAAACAATTTTGAACAGTTCTTGTTACTACGGCAGCAACTTTTGCGTATAGTCAGTCGATGTCTCATAGGACAGCGGCCTTTGTAACGATACCATTGTTCATCAGGTGTCAGCACGCCGCCTGTCATCGACCTCCGAGCTGATGTCGAGCCAGGAGCGCATCAAGAGCCAGCCGAAGGAGCTAGCCGGCCGCGCGCGGCGCCTGCGGCCGTCGGAGTCGGTGGCGAGCTCGGTGGCGTCGGGGCTGCACCGCGCCGCGCCGCCGGGCGCCGCCGACCTGGGCCGCGTGCTGCTCACCGACGACTACTTCAGCGACGTCAACCCGCGCAGCATGCGCCGCCTCATGAACGTGCTCTACGTCACCGGCTAGTATTATAATTATACTCTATTAAAATTCTCTTGTAAATGTTTCATACACTACTGGCATAGTCTCTTTTTCTTTCACTAACCTAAAGGGATGTAAGTAAGTGTTCTATAACAACAATCTTAATTCAACCAGTGATGTCTTGATTGATGATTTGTTGTGGTGAAATACCATGCTATTTTAACCATACTAAACATTTTACCAGACCGTGTTCTTTTACCCTCGCAGTTTTTCTCCACCAAAGTTTCAGTTGTCATTTTGTCAACAAAGAAATTACAAATTCTGATATGGTCCTAAATAAAGAAGTTTCACCCTCTTTAATTCTAAGATAAGTCAAACAAATAACATGCGTAGGGTTAATAATTTCAATATATCTGTTATAAGGTCGTCTGCTAAAAGCGTTCCAAATCGAGTTCAACTGGTACCAGTTGGCGTCGTGGGTGAACCTCACCGAGCAATGGCCGTTCCGCACCTCTTGGATCATCTACCACCACGAGACTTACGAAGATCATATTGACGATTCCACTTCACTGAAACACATTTATGAAAAGTATGTCTAGTATTCATATCTTACTCGTGATATCCTTTCTATTATAAATATGAAAGTAATGTATTGATGGATGAATGTTTATTACCCTTCACGGAAAAACTACTGCATTTATTTACTTCAAGTGTTAGCGGGAATAACACTTAGGATACTTTTTATCTCAAAATTCTCACGCCATTTATTTATGCGGGTAAAACCACAAGGCGATTCTAGTTTAATTATATTTTACTAAAAAGAATACTTTAAATATCTTATTTATTCACATTATAGAGTAAAACCAACAATGAGTGGTCTTCGTGAGGCGAGCACGCTCATGGAGTTGGATCGCGACGAGCGCAAGTTGGAAGTGTTCTTAAGTTTCCACCGCTCCACACTCACCGCGGCCGACGTTAAGATATTCCTACCATTCACCATCAATCTGGATCCTTACATCAAAAAAGTTATTAAAGGTAATATTTTAAAGATGAAACTGTTATTTGACATACAAATAGGTTATTTGTATGTCAAATAACAGTTTCATCTTTGACACAAATAAAGTGAGATAGCCAGAACGATGTCGATTTCGGCTTAGACATGCTTACTACAACTCTCTGTTTGTCTGTTTTAAGTGACATTCTGTCACTAAATAAAATGGCGATGTCAGAATTCTGACCATCTTACTAAGATTACTTAACCGCCTATTATGTCGCAATGATGATATATTTTAATTCAATATCTATGTTTCAGAGGAGCAATTACAATCGGGCGTGGAAGAGGATATAGGAGCGGGCAGCGCCGCCGGCACGCTGTGGGGGACGCCGCAAAACATTCGACAACCACATTCCAAACTATTCCATAAGAAACACGTAAGTTGCACGTCTTGGTTTATATCGAACTACCTATCTATAATTTGCTTTTTCACCTTCCTCAATAAATGAGTTATTTCAAGCAAAAAACAAATCGTAGAATAACACAATTCTCAGGAAGAAAATCACTAATGCTTGTACAATGACAAAATTATATTTTAAAAAGGTCTAATAAGTTTAGAGTCAGTTTTCAATTGCTTATAATTTTGAAGATCAATAGGTACGCAAATTCTTTCCCTAAATATCATTCTTGACACTATTTTGACTTTAATTTTTCATATTTCCCATTCAAAAACTTTGGTATTAATCATTATTTTCATTGTATTATGTAGCGCGGCGCCCCCCCTCCACCCGCCGGCGGCCCGCTGTGGGTGGGGTGGGCCAACCCGGGCGGCGGCGTGCTGCCGCACTACGCGCCCGCGCCGCCCGCTCCGCCCGCGCCGCCCGCGCAGAACCCCTACCATCTGCTGAGGACGGCTTTCCCGGGACTGGTCAGTGCACACCTACATCATTATATCACCAATATAACGTCCAATGCTAAACATAAAACCTCTTCTACAGGGAACAATCACATACTGCTAAAGAAGAATCACACGCGCTTTGCATCCGAGTACTATTGATATTGCATGTCCAGAACATGGTAGTCACAACTTACCTTCTGAACCGCCAAATAACATACTGTGTCTCTACTTTCTTCTAAAGCACAACACGACTAACATTTTAATAAATAAATATTCCCAACCACAGAACGACGTTTCCAACATCCGTCTATCAGAGCTGTCGGTGGAGCGTGTGTGTGAAGTAGTTCGTGAAGCTCTCGGTACAAATGGGGGAGCCACTCGCGCGTGTGACACTCTCGCCGAACATCACGTGTGTGGACTGGCCCTCTCTGTCTGCAAGCTTACGGACTTGGAACCGGTAACTATCTATACAGAAAATAATAATCTTTCTTTCATAAAATCAAAATTATCAACAAGAAACGATGGAATATCTGTTTAATTACTCCATATACAAATATGGAGTAAATGAGGAGACGACGACGGGGCTGGTAGTAGGTAACTTCTGCCTCCCATGAAGAATTAAGCTACTATGTTCTCGATGTGGATATTCTCTGAGAGAGTAATACTTCCACGGTCGACCCGAATTTTATAGCTTTAAGTTCGAAATATAAAAATATGTCTTTATTTCCAGATAATGAAACTACCGTTTGGAGATTGGGAACTTTTCAAACTGCTCATAATAAACTTGCGTGAATTGGAATCGAATATGCCTTGTACTGCGCCCGCCGTCACAGGTAAAACTTTTGTTACTAATAAAACCACAAAATGTCTTTACGTGTATTATTTATTGTTCAAAATCTTAAACGCTGCTTGGCAATCATCTAGACTCGAAAAATTGCCCGCTTACAAAGAACTTCAAGAAACTAGGTAGGTATACCTACTTTCTTATTTTAAAAAAATTTGATAGTGTATTCCAAGTATAATATCATAAGTAATGATTTCTTGTTTCAGTGGTAACAGAAAACAAAGTAGAAATTGAGTCGGAACCACCACCAAAACCAAGAGTTGCGTTAGAACACCAGCGCAGTCGACCCAGTAATGTCGAGAAACAGGTCAGTTGATTTGACTATTATTAGGGCACAGATAGGATATTCCCAAAAAAACACATTTAGGACTCAAACTGGAATTGTCTTATTAGCGTTAAAAATCGCTTCGATTTAACGCTAAACCAGACTCCAGAAAACCTCTTATAAGTCACAAAACCTATGTTTGGAATGATGAAACCCCATACTCTAATAGTGCTAAAATAGTTATCGCTAATAAGACAGAAAAAAAACAGAATCTGTCTAGTAGTTACTGATTTTGATGTACATACTTTATTGCTCCCACATTTAAGCTTTACGTATTTTTAATCCATTTGTTAAATATTTACAGCCTTTCGCGGAATATCAGGTGATTAAATTAATTGATATTAATGTTATTTAGATTGCACTACATTTTATTCATTGGCAATATCATTCAAAAATATCATTTTTTGAGTTTTTGCACCATACAAAATGTTTTGTCTCTGATCACATCTGTTTAGTTCTATTTCACTTTAATTTGATGCGTTTTTTATTTGTTTTTAGTATTCTAACTTTGGTTCGGCATGAAACATTTGATTATTATAGAAAAAAAAAATCTCAAAGATTCTGTTACGTATTTGAACTCAATAGATCATTAATATGTGTATTAAGTGTTTAGTTTAAGAACTCATTTCATTAGATAATGGAGACATGCAAAATTGATAAAATATTTATTTATGGCACGATATAAAACTAGAATAGAGGTTTTTTTTAAATAGATATGGTAGATTTGATGGCAACTATGAGAAATAGCTAAAAGCACTCGAAGGAGTTTCAGGTGGGATTTTCGTAAAACCACCATACTGAGACTGCGAAGGATAGGGATGGTTGGAGATGTTTGGGGGAGACCTTTGCCCAGCAGTGGGATATTATAAGTTAAGAAAAAAACCCTGCTGATGATTTACAAAATTCAACAAGATCATTAAATTCTAGAAAGCAACATTTTAAAGCACTAAATATTCACCCAATATAAGTTTACACATGATAGTGCCACAAACTTAACTGACCCGGCGGCAAACATTTTAAGTAAAAGGCCACGTTCACACGGCAACCATTCGCTTCGCAACTGCGGGCATGCGTGCGAATTAGGACATTGTGTGAATGTGCATGAACATAAGCGCCACTACGTACTACGTGTCTGATTCGATTAAACCAATTCGGGTGCGGCATTCTCTGTGGCAACTTCGCACGGTATACGACGATCCGCCGGCTCAGATACGTTTGTGACCCAATTATAACCCCCTTGTTCCTGTAGCTAACAGTACGGTTGTCCGGCAGGTGACGCTCGAGGAGCAAATGATATGCGGCGCGCTCCAAACCCTGAACGAGGAGGCGCTGGAGGACGTCCTCCAGTCGGAGCCCCCCTCCCACCCAGGTGAGCCCCTCCGCCCCATCCGCGAGCACCCCGCACCCACCCCCCCGCCCCACTCCGCCCCATCACCCGCCCCTACGCCCCGCCAAGACGTCGTCCTCACGCTCACCGATGACGTGTTCCTGTGAACGCTCCCTGACGTCAGAGGCTTCTGTTACGTCACGTCTCCTCGGAGCCCTCCAGTGATCCATTCGTTGCCGTGTACAGAAACACAGACTCGTCGACAAAGTAGAAGACTTAAGTCCGCGAGGGGATTTTGTATACGATATGGTAGCTGTTTTATCAGTATTTTGTTTTTGTAAAATTTTTGCTAGGATAATGGCGATTTTGAATCAAGTTTGTGTACTATTTTTTACTTAAAATTCTATAAAAGACATTTGTACTTAAAATTCTATTCCATTGAATATCTCATATTATTTGAAGGCATTTCATTGGCTGTGTATTATTAACGTAATGATTGATTTGTTTGGCTCGAATGTACAATAAAAAGTGCTTCCTCTATTGTGAATGTTAAACATGTGCCATTATAGTAGATTAATATTGTAAGTGTAACGAAAGACTTGATGTATTCCTTGATACTAGATATTTATATTTCTTACCTTAGTAATTATACACGGTGTTCATAGAAAACTGTACTGTTAATGTAGTCGTTATTCAATTATGGAGTAGGTTATATACAAATAGTATGTTATTTACTTGTGTAAAAGTAATGCTCATATCAGAGAGAAATACAAAGTAATTAAGTGAAGTCTCGAAACTGAACATATCTGTAGTTAAGTAGCTCATCGATTGTACTTATTTTGTTTATGTAAACATGTAGATTCTTATTTTTAAGTTTGTGATATAACGCACAGCGGGGCCGGCAGTTCAGTATTAATTCAAGCCGCCGGTCACTTAACTATTTATAGTACCAAATGAAAATATCATTCCTTCCGAAAGGCACCTAGATTTTAGATTTATTTAATATAAACACCTATGTAAAAATAAAGTTAGAGAACGTTACAAGAATTGTTTCATTTCAGCCTGTTTTCGATTCAATAATGTATGTAGGTGAGGCGGCGGCGCGAGAAGGCCGCGAGCCGTCGGGCGGCGCGAGCGACGCACTACCAGGTGATTCCTTACGTCCCCTCCCTCATCTCGATTTCCTTCTTCGCACTGTCTTTGGTATGGAGGTCCGCCCGCCCGCGCTCACCGGCCGGCCGTTGGTTGCAGACGAGGAGAGCACGCTCACGCTGCCCGCCGTGAGCAGCGGCGGCGCGCTGTCGGGCGGCGGCAGCCCGCGCGCGCTGCGCCGCGACCCCTCCATCCTCAAGGGCGGCAGCGTGCGGCGCCGGCCGCCCGGCGACGCGCCCGCCGTCACCTTCAACGTGGAGAACGAGCGCGACTCCGACGACGAGGGGCACATCACGTTCACGGCGCGCGGCCGCCCGCCGCCCGGCCCGCGGCCCTCCTCGCTCGTGGTGGCGGAGGAGGCGGCGCGCCCGGCCGCGCGCTCGCGTTCCGTCGAGGACCAGTCGCGCGCCGCCGGCTCGCCCGTGCTCGACCTCAAGCTGCGCGGCCTGCGCAAGACCGCCGCCATCCTGCGCAAGGTCAGCTCCGCCGAGCGTCTCTCGCGCCTCAAGGACAAGATCATGGCGCGGGGCGGCGGCTCGCGCGACCGCAGCCCGCCGCGCGACGAGCCCTTCAGCGACGACGAGTCGGCGCCGCTCGTGACGGTGGGCGGCGTGGGCCCCGCCGGCGCGGCGCCGGCGCTCGGCGTCGAGTGCGGCTCGCCGGGGTGCGCGCCGTCGGCGGACGCGTCGCCGCGGTCCGACTTGACGGAGCTGGAGTCCCCGCGGTCGGCGGACGCGGCGTTGGACATGCTGCCGGAGCAGAAGCGCTCGGCGCGCGCGGGCGGCGCGGACGCGGCGCGCATGGCGCGGGCCGACAGCGCAGCGTCGCTGGGCAACATGGTGGAGCCGTACAACATGCGGCTGCTGGCGCACGGCGCGGCGGAGGGCGGCCGCCTGTGGCGCCAGGACGCGCTGGACGCGGGCCCGCCGTGGCCGTGGGACGAGCCCGACTCGCCGGTGTGAGCGCCGCCCGCGCCCGCAGTGACGTCCGACCGCCCGCTCTCACGGGATTCCAATGTAGAGGCCGCCCGCCGCCCGCCGCCCGCCCGCGGTGTCCTCGAGTATGTACTTAAATCGATACGTCGTTAATTTAATTGCATTTAAATGTAATTCGTCTTACCCCGATTGTGATATTACATACTTAAGTATACAAAAGTTATTATATTTTGTCTGCTATCACTGTGTATTTTTATTTGTGTTTTTCTTTTACCTTTCATTACCTAAATTGCTCATCTACAGATGCTATCAACCGATGCACGCAACACCCATATGCAGTGCAGTACAAATTATCTTACAGTTCTCAAACAGAAAGTTCGGTTAACTATCTATTTACTTCATAGGTCAAAGTCAAGTTAATAATTATTACTTAGGGCCAACGCTAAAACACGCGCGTGTGTATAACGGAAAATAGTATGAGCAGTTCGTGGCACGCGCCGTGCACACGCCCGTGTTTTAGCGTTGGCCCCATAGACAACCTAACTTTGTTGGCCTTAAGTATATGGTGTCGAATTAAACCGTTAAATTCTTGAAACTAAATGGACTATCAGTTCATAAGGCGCCCTCTACTGAGAACTGACAACAAACTCAGGAACTGAGAAATGACTGATCGATCAGTAGGTAGGGTAGTAGTCTTTGCATGTTCAGGTAAAATGAAACAAGTGTATATTTAAATTTCGGTTTAATTATATTAACATTCACAGCTATTTGACGTAATAATAATGCTAATATTCATGTACACACAAACAACCATGTGTTTTGTGAATAATTAATTTTCCAAGATACATATTAAATTCAAGACATTCTATTAGGTCATATGTCAATAACAAGGAAATGCTTGTTGATGAATTTACATATCTCAAAATTAATTTCTTATTTATAAAATATTTAGAGAGCCCAATATAAAATTATGTGAAATGTATCAAATTCAGAAAGTTAATGTAATAACATTGTACTAGACTATACCCAGAGCCTAGCATGTTAAACAACAAGTGGTTTAATCTTGTTTTGAATTAAAAAAGGGGAAATTTGTCTTTTATATTTTTACTTTCTGAGATTTCTTGGTTCATCAACCAGATTAGCTGTAAGTGACTTGGTAATGATAAACAATTATATTAAGATCTCGGTATTTGAGAAATATTTCATATAAATAAATAAGGTTTCGTTTTACAATTGGGTTGACAAGAAACTTAGGAATAACTGCTCCAGCAGTATCATAAAAAAATATAAATTTACAAGCTCTAAAACAAGCACATAAAATATTTAAAATACAAAAATATATTTAGGAGATCAAAATAATTTCATACATAATATACAAAAGAAAGCCAATTATTATTTCTCCAAAGCAATTATAATGATTCAACAACAATTAAATAAGAATAAATAAAATTATCAACATTAAGATAATTAGGTAACAGGACAATTTAATGATATTATCCAATTATAACATGAATGACATAAATGTTACAGCCTGAAGTATCCCACACATGGGCATAGGCCTCCCATATCTCTCCACTCATCTCATAGAGGTATCAATCATTTATTACTGTGTAGAACATTTATTACACACTATACTTACATTTTAGACAAAATGTAATATTGAACAGGCAATCTTTATATAAAAGTACTTATGAGAATCTATGGGAATGTAACTACTTGTATGAACAAGAGTACAAAAAACTCGTATCTAGGATGATATAGACAAATCAGAAGTTGAGTTGGTCCAAAGTAGAGACATTTATATAAATATTTAGCAAAAACTATAGTAAAAACCGCATGGCAAGTTATAGTAAGTCTAATTTGTGCCTTATGCAGTAGTATTAAGTACTAAAGTTACATTGCACCCGGACTCCCAGTCTGAACTGGCACAAGTTTCTCTAAACAAGATTCGTTATGGATGCATTGTGCACAGTAAAAACGTGCTTCACGATAAACGTTATTATTTCTATAGCAATCTCAATACAAACAACTACACGCATAAATATCTACTTATTTACAATTTAGAAACCTACTGTGACTATTATCAACTATAGTATAACATTGATTTATATATAAAATTAGATCTTCAAATTCTCAATTAAAATCTTACTACTATTACATTTTCTACTAAAACACGCAACTAAACATACTCAGATACAAATAAAATACGCGCTGTGGCGGTCTTTTTTATTTTGGCCTTTACACACTTCAAAACAGCTGTCAGTGCGGTCAAGGTAATTAATAGCTCTGAAAATTACATAATAAGCTCTGAACAATTGAGGATTGATTACATCAACGCAGAGTTATTATTCAATAACAAGATTTTAATTCTTTTTTGTGGCATATCCACTTAAAGGAAATGAAAGTAATTATATTTTCTACTAATCATATAGAAGCGATTAAGCATCGCTTTAGAATCTGACAGCAAATTCGATAGATTCGTTCAAACAATTCGAATATTGCTAATGTTGTTAGCGGTGTCGTGTAGCGTCTTGTCGGGCGGGTCGGGGGTCGCCGGGCGGGCTGACGTTTTGTTGTCATCCTCGATTTGATCGGCGGCATCCTCCGCGTCCGATGCAGGTCTGTCATCAGCATCACCTGGCAAAATAATAAAAATGAAACCTTAATTCTCTACTTCCCGCAAAAACATAAATATGACTGCACTAAATTTAAAAAAATCTTTTTCCACTTCGTTATAAAGTTCACGGTAAAATAAGGGCCCATGCGAAGTTGAGGCAGTTATTACTAACAAAATGAAAGAGGTAGCATATTATTCTATCACCTCACGTAGAGGGATTAGGGTAGGAAAGTGTTGTTGATGATGATGAGAGTAGAATGGTATTGAGTGGTAGCTCGTGAAGAAAGATTACCGTCGTGTTCGAGTTGCGGCTGCTGGTCAGCGTTAGCGGTAAGCGCGGTCCACCAGCCGCTGAGCGCGCCGCGGGCGGAGGCGAGCGCGCCGCCCACCGCGCGCGACGTGCTGGCCACCGCGCGGCCCGTGCTCGCCACCGCCGCCGTCACCTTGCGCCCGCCCTCCGTCGTCGACATCGTGCTGCACAACACACAACACACGTCACACATTCATACATTTATCGTGTCATTTTTATCCCACCAAAAACATTCTGTAAAAAACTAGCCATGTCTCGATGGAGCTGCTTGTTTATCTCTAAAAAGTAATGAAATCTAGACAAACTCGTACCAAGTCTAAGGTTCCTTACTGCGATTTCTTTATTATTATAGTTATTGTTGTGTGATTTGGCCGTTGAAGGGTACATGTACACAAGGGTACAAAACTAGGTGCTCCATGACACTATTGCACCAATCTGTCGGCAGAACCACTACCCATTGACGAAAGAAAATTGCCACTTGAAAAACGTTAATTCAATATCCAGTCAATTGTAGGCTTGATAAAGCTGCGTATTTTAATAATGTTATAACATTACGTGTAAACAAAATTGACTTGTACCCACTACTAACGTTTTAAACAATGTTCAACGGCCAAGTCACACAACATTAACTATAATAATAAAGAAATCGCAGTAAGGAACCTTAGACTTGGTACGAGTTTGTCTAGATTTCATTACTTATTAGAGATAAACAAGCAGCTCCATCGAGACATGGCTAGTTTTTTACAGAATGTTTTTGGTGGGATTTCATTTATTTTTGTTGAAACGTGTTTATATTGATTTATTTTATTAGATTTTCTGATTTGACACATTTTTTTCTTTAGGAGTAGTATTTTATTATTAAGCGCCCTGCGGTTTCACACGCGTAGTTCCCGTTCGCGTTTCCGTGGGGATTTCGGGATAAAAAGTATCCTATGTGCTTCTCCTGGTTTTAAGCTACCTCCCCACAAATTGTCAGCCAAATCAGTTCAGCTGTTTTAAAATTATCATTCCCGTTCCCATTCCCGTGGGAATTTCGGGAATAGTATCTTATGTCCCTCTCCTGGTTCTAAGCTACCTCCCCACCAATTTTCAGCCAAATCAGTTCAGCCGTTCTTGAGTTATAAATTCCCGTTCCCATTCCCGTGGGAATTTCGGGATTAAAAGTATCTTATGTCCCTCTCCTGGTTCTAAGCTAGCTCCCCACCAATTTTCAGCCAAATCAGTTCAGCCGTTCTTGAGTTATAAATTCCCGTTCCTATTCCCGTGGGAATTTCGGGATTAAAAGTATTTTATGTTCTTCTCCTGGTTCTAAGCTACCTCTCCACTAATTTTCAGCCAAATCAGTTCAGCCGTTCTTGAGTTATAAATCCCCGTTCCCAATCCCGTGGGAATTACGGGATTAAAAGTATCCTATGTCCTTTTCCTGGTTCTAAGCTACCTCCCCACCAATTTTCGGCCAAATCAGTTCAGCCGTACTTGAGTTACAATTCCCATTCCCGTTCCCGTATAATTCCCGTTCCCGTTGGATTATCCTAGTTTTTATAGTTTTCCCTTTATGTGGCCATTAAACCCTAACTCTGTACCAAATTTTAGCTCTCTAGGTTTATGGGAAGTACCAGTCCTATTTTGATGATCATGAGTGAGTGAGTGAGTGAGTGAGTGTCTGTCTTAAATACGAAACTTTGCTTTCGCTTAACTTCGGAAATAAATGACCTACAGACTTGAAAATTTATTTTAAGTATGTGATTGTATAGCTTACTGGATGACGAAAATTTCGGCGTTCTAGTCCTATCCAGAGGTTCTCAAATAGGGGCCTGAAAATGCGGCGAAATGGTTCCTGTAAAGGATGGTACGGCAGTGTTTGCTTCGCGCTCGACTTGGCGGGGGGCACTGCCGTGCCCCCAGATTGTGATGCACTGTTTTGTGATATCGCAATACATTTTGAATCTTGAATTCTTAGGGCCTATTTCACGACCTTCAATTAAAGTTACTCAGCAAGCAAAGTTAGTGTTGTTGCTTACTTTATATCAAGTGACAAAGACAGAACATGTGAGTAAGTACTCGGAACGTTACTTGAAGATGGTGAAATAGAAACCCTTATTCTTAAATCTTTTCTTTCCAAGAAAGTATGAATATCACCCGCGCGGAGACCTTATCACAATCATACTCACTGCGCCAGTTTCAACTTCATGTCGGCGACGGACAGCTGCCCGCTAAACGGATGCGCCGGCATCAGATTCGCGAAAGCCTCCCCCTCGCCGTTGTTGGTATCTTTCACCCACGCCTCGTACGCGGGAGTAGCTTTGAAAGCCGTCATAAACGCCGCGTTGTACGAATCCAGTTCGCGGCTTCCATCTACAAAATGTGTTCAATTGTTAGCATGAAGCGGATATAAAAAAATGCGACATAATGAAGACGGTTTTTGTAATTACCGGGTAAAAGAGAAGTTCTCAATAAATAAATTAAGTAGCTGGCGAATTGATCCCGTATCCACGAGTCTCCCTGTGTCGGTCCGTGTCTGACCACGTGATCGGCAAATCTGAGGTCTTCCGTGCTCAGTACCAGTTGCCTTCTCAACGCCAAATCTGCAGTCTCTATCCTCATCTCGTTCAGTTCTACTAGTATGTCGAACAGCTGCCTTTTCTGTTTGAATAGAACATTCGAAGCGCCCACTACGAATCCCTGCACTGCTGGGTCCGATAATAAATCTAAATAATTTAACGATAAATAAGGTAAACACAAATATCCATTTTCGAACAAGGATAGAGGAAATCCGCACTCGGAATAATCTATCTGTCCTGTCATATTGTAAAGCCCGTCTACGCTCATGTCTCTCGCCATTGTCGGACTTTGTTGAGCTTCCGAGACTACCTTCTGTGGTTTATACTTCTCACCAATACTATGACATTTTTCTCTACCAGATATCTCTTGCCTATCAACAACATCAGTCAGAATTGTTTCATCAAAACTTTGGCGACTGATTCTATCTTTCTCATCATGTAGATTCCCTGTTTCTTTTGGTGTTAATTCTTCAACCAAGCTTAATCCATTTACAATTTTATCATTAGAATCAACAACATCATCAATCTCTTCAATGAGAATAGGAGTCGGTGATAGGGGTCTTGACAATCTGAAACAATTTAATTCAATAACTATACAATTTTCATTACTTGATTAATAAATAGAAAGGTCACATGAATTATTAGAAGGTAGATGAATACACAGGATGTTTTAAGTGTATTATAGTAAAGATTGTAATAATGATAAGAAATAAAGACCTTGCATTTTTCATTGAAAATTATTGTAGTGGAAGGCCACAAAACTATGATTCATAAAAATACCTAATCTATATACATACAGGACATCAGTCGAGTGGTTCTTCATTATCACATACTAGCGGCGCCCCGCGGTTTCACCCGCGTAGTTCCCGTTCCCGTAGGAATATGGGGATAAAATTATGCTAAACACCTTTCCACTGAATCACTCTATCTATCAAAACAAACCGCATCAAAATCCGTAGCGTAGTTTTAAAGATCTAAGCATACAAAGGGACATAAGGACAGAGAAAGCGACTTTGTTTTATACTATGTAGTGAAGCCGGGCGGGCTACTAGTATTTAATAAATATATGTACTTACACAACATTAGCAGCATGTGTAAGTCCGCTTTCCAAACATTGAGGTAAAAGGGACACAAGAGTCAACACGGCATTAGACAGAGGTCCAGCGGGAGACCCATAGAGAAGTACCTTGCGTCTTAACAGAAGTAATTTGAACAGTAACAGAGCTTTATGCCTCCAGTTTTCTACTAATCTTTGAACAGATAAACCTGAAATACAAAATAATATTGTACAATAAGACACAATGTATCAATAATAACAAAAAACAATCTAAGCAAATGAAATAAAACTACTTAGGTACTATCTACTTTAAAAGGATTTTGGTCACTGTTCAAATTTTCGTTATACATTTCCAATGTTTTGTAACCTTAACAGAATTGATAAAAGTCCTTGGTAATTAATAAGTAGTTTTATTTTAATGGCGAAAATCAATAAATCTAACAATATTTATTGAGTAAGTAAAATAATATCAATCCAAAGTTATCTAAACATTGTTAACAGGTTTTATTATTTTGTTGGTTATAGCTACATAAACATAAATAAATTATACATTATCTCAAGAAAGAAATATACACAATCATTCCAACAGTGATATAATGTTAAATAATGTATTTAACATTATATTTTAAGGAATATTACCTTCCAGAGTTTGATCCATCTGAACAGGGCAGCTATTAAGATGTTTAAAGGCATCTTCAAGGAGTTTTGTTTGAGAAAAATCACCCTGTAGGAACCATTCTCTCACAACTAGTTCCATCTTAACGGAGAGCCGGCCAAACAATGGGGCTCGACAAATAACACAAACACTCTTCTGAACTGAACTACGAGTCATGTCTTCAGTTTTTTGTACAACTTGCTGAAAATATACAAAATTTTAAGAATAAGTTTTAGTTACAATCAATAATCTATTTAATTAAAGAAAAGTTATTGTGAGAATTGTAGATATAAGAGAGTATTGATGAATAAACTTATTAATATAAAAATAATATTTATTTATATTATACCTCTATAGGAATTTGTCTGAAGCATGATATTCCGTAAACTGTATGAGCGGGATCGGTAAGTCCTGGGAGATTGAAGTATATTGTGTCTGACAAATAGTTGTGTGAGCCATCTGGTAGAGCTAGAGCTGGTAAGTGGCGCCATGCTGAGGGCAGCTCTGTGGGGCACCCTGGGACAATTTCAGGGTAACAATGTTCAACCTGTAACAAAGTAGTCAAAAAAATTAGACTAGACTAGATCCTCAAAATTAAAAGGCACAACACATTGCCTACCTACAAGCAATAAATGATACAATTATTAAAATATTTTATTTCTTGAATTATATAGATCAGATAAATTGGCATCAAAAATATAGATTCCTACCTGGCATCCTTTTTTGTGGTGGAATCCAACAACAATAATGTTGAGTACGGGTTCATTCAAATAAGCCATACTTCAAATTTAGTCTAGAACCATTATAATAAAAATTATATCAATTTTTAATTACTGTGTTTAGGCACCATTGTCGTATTTTTATTAATTTATATTTCTTGCTTCTATCGTCATCCTGTATTCTTCCGCAGCACGCCCACAGAATTAAAATATTTTACAGATGTCAGTCATGTCAGATAGTGACAGTAGAGATTAGTGATGGGACATTATATTGAATTGGTGATATAGTAATATGATGATGATATAACATGGAATGATGAAATATAAAATTTTGATCTGTCAAACATTCAAAATGATTTCAAAGTTTATGTCGCCTATATTTATTTAGCCGATAGATTATAATGATGAGATAAGTCATCTCATCACTATATGAATAGGTATATCTTTATATCATAAAATATTCATTAAACTCCCGTTCTGCGCTGGAAGCCAGCCAATACTAAGCCAAATACTAATTAAACAATAGCACACGACCTTTATTTTTTAAACAGCAACTGAAAACTAGCTCAAAGGACAAAATAATTATAAGTACATACTTATTCTGTTTTGCGCGTCTACAGTTATGATATAAAAATATATATTTGTCTCGTGATAGAAACCTATAAGGGTAGAAGAGGGTATAAGTCCATTTTATTTGAATCTTTATTTATTATTTTTTATTACTTGTACTTATTTATATAGTTATACGAGTACGTTTGACATAAGTAAATGACTCAGCACATGCTGCATGAGATGTGCATCCCAGGCAGCGCTGATTTTCAGTTTTTTTTTTTAAATAAGATTTAGTACTTAATTTTATTTATTTATTTCTAGAGTTTTATTGGGTTATTTGTGGCAAAATTCAAATCATGTTGATTTAAAGTGTTGTGCATAAATAATTTATTTAATAGTTATCAGTAAACGTCACTGTTTAAAAAAAAATTTAAGTTACTTGTATTAAAATATTTTTATATGCTAAATAACAAAAGTCTTAATTTATAATTACTATCATAAAAATATTTAGGTATTTTTCTGTAAATTAATACGAACAAATAGGTATATTATATTTTTCTAATTAGATCAATAAAAATAAGTTTCTTCAATGATTCAAGTAAAACAACAAACACATTCATTCATAAATTATCTGTGATGTCACATCAATCTTTCAATCTTGATCAATCTTCTCCATCTGTATTTTCTTTTTCTTTCTAATCAATCTATTTCCTGTTGCAGCAAGTTGCAAATTTGCTAAACAAGAGCAACCGTGATTATTTATTTTTATCGATAATTTATGTATTATCCGCTTATATTGACTAAACAAAATTTATGGAAATTGAACTAAGGTTTTTATTATTCAAGTGCATAGTATGTACTTATATATTTTAAGTGTAAATAAATAAGTGAAAATATTAGTCGCCATTTTTATACGTACTTTCTGCAATGAAACTTTTGATGAAATTAAAATTGTGATAGCTTTGTGTTTGAGTTGTGTAAGACGAATTTGTTCGGTGTTGTAAATTTTGTGTGACCAATAAACAAAAACATTGTGATTATTCAAGATAGAGATGACTGCATATTACTTCGTGTCTGAGGTTAGTTGAGTATTTTTATAAAAACAAAAACTGCTTTTATATTTGGTTCACCTGGCCTGTCAAGGAATGCATTGTGCATGATATAATAATTGAGCTTTGCTTTTTATGTTTGCCGCTAACACAGCCTTGTTTTTGCTTTGTTTGGTAACCTAACCAGCTGATTCAATACACAAGATCAAGTGCTAAAACTACGCTTCATTTCTAAGTGCCTTCATGAAAAACTTGGTGTGGCAACAGTTTGCATGGTTCTATAACTGGTAGGTACATATTTCATATACTTTTCTTTAATAAATCAATATCATAAATGTTGATCTGTTTACATGATATAAATTATGATTCTATGTAACTACTTAATCCCATAATACCATTGACATATAACATGGACATCGCATGTTTGACTATAGAAAAAATAGTTATAGAAGTATGAGGCTTATCGACGCCAAAGTTATAAAAATATAGCCGTCTCTTTTTAACGTTCATAATTTTGCGTAAGGGAAAAAGGACAACAGTATTTCTGACAGTTACTATAATAGCCATCTGTCATTCTTAGTCTCATTGAAATACCTACTCGTGGCCATATTCGCCATATTATTTTCTAGCTATAACAAAAGGATTTACAACTTACTTAGTGATGGGCAATGAAACATCGTGACCACAGACTATAAACTATCGATATTTTAAATAAAACGTTATTTAAACACTTATTCAAGTACGTTTTAATTTTGGTGTTTATTTTTATTTCATAAACTTTATTTACATTTTGTGCATATATGATCTTAAATAATAGTGAGTAAGTATATAAAGTCCAATTTTCAGATTCTCATGTAGTATACCATAAGAAACCATGGATTTGAGGTTTGCTCTTGAGAATATCTGTATTCATATTGAAATATTCGTTTAATTGAATGCCTAACGTTTGTAATTAAATAAAACCCAATTAAATGTTACATCAGTATCGATTATAGTACGAAACGTCGATAATTTCTATCGTCATTTTTATATCCCGGCAACTAGAGTATAATGAATAAAAGTTTGATATATAGGGTGGCCCAAATAAAACAGTCAGTGGGGGGAAGTATAAAACTATAAGAGATACAAAGATTTGTTCTTAGGAACCATGTCATCCATTTTAGTTAAAATGAAAATTGCATTCAAAGATTTAGAAAAATACTATAACTCACTAAAGGAATCGAACCCGGAAGTTTTGAAAAAAATATTTTTAATTATTTGTAACTAGAACGAACGGCCGTATATACAAACTATTGCATTTTGTATCTTGAAATGGTGAATTTGTGTTGAAATGGGATATTAACTGGGAAGGAACTTTAATGATGTCTTGGCGAGTTTTGTACCAAACTATTTCATTTAAAAACAATGCATTTTAATGAATTTAGATATGATGTTTCTTAGTAACATTTACTTACTGCTAAAGATGTACACAATCCATTTCTAGTTTAAAATAATGAACATTAAATTTTTAAAAATTTCCGGGTTCGATTCTCAAAGAGAGTAATAGTTTTTTTTTCTAAATCTATGAATGCACTTTTTTTTTACTAAAATCGAGGACATGGATCCTAAAAACAAATCTTTGTATATCTTATAGTTTTATACTTCCCCTTACTGAGCGTTCTATTTGGGCCACTCTGTATGTCACAATGATCAAGCTATATTTTACAAACTATCTATAATGTTCTTTTACAGTAAGACCTATTTATAAAACTTAAAATTAATCAAAGTAAGAAAACATACTTACAATCTATTATCGATGTTATTTTTCAGACATATCGATAGGGACTGCACTATTAGCCGCCATTTTTCGCTCTCAGTGAAGTATAGGTATACACGTTTTTTTCGTAGGTATGCCCCGTCCATGTTATATGTCAATGCATAATACTCACTAATTGGTCCCATAAAGATAAAAACGTTTAATTAATACCTACTTACATCACAATAAACACTAAACAAAGTTAGTTTCAGTTTTTCTTTCTGTTTGTTCGGCATGTGGCAAATACATTAGGTTAGTCATAATGTACTTGTCTGATTTTCACGGTGTAGGGAAAGTTAATACCTAATTGAAGAAGTTAACAATCATAATACCTACTATTAAAACATTGTCATTTTTAATATATGTAATTCCTTGTTACTCGAGCCTTGAGCCATTTTTTTATATTGTAAAGATTTATTATTAAAACAAATATTATGATAATGTTACTACAAAATATATTAATTAAAATATTATATTGGTAAACAGTACTTGCAATCAGACTTGTTTGGCCATTATATCATTTGTTTTTCTTTATATCTGGGTTGTTTTGTCAAAGCTTAAAAACTCTAGATGCGAAGTAAATGTTGCATGGAAGTATAGTTTTAAAAGGGTTTTGATACTTGTTTATTACTAGAACTTTTATCAACATTTAATCTATGAAAGTAATTTGTACTTGGAAGCAGGCAGTATTCTGCATGAAGACTTCACCGGTTTGGGTCCTTTGTTCATGCCGCTGGTGATTTCTATAAATATGTATTATGGTTAAGTCATGAATCTTTGAACTCTGTTTTGAAGTTATTATTATTGAAGTATCAAAGATGTTTTAAATGTATTTGATGGATTATGTAACAATTATATCATTGATCACAATCAAACAGTTACATAATGCATGATAGTTTTCTAAGGGTGTGGCTCTGCTGTGGTGACTATTGGGTTTTGTATGAGACTGTTAGAGGGATGCTTATTATTACCGTAATATGATATGTATGTAGGTATTTTTCATATATAAATTGTTGGCATGCGAGTTTGTACTGCCCTCTGGGTAAAAGATGTCTGTTGATATTAGTACAGTGAGAAAGTAATTATTTGTATTATAAAAAAAATAAAAATGTTTTTTATGCTATTTAAATTTTATTTGATTGATAAAACAATTATATTTTATCTTGTCAGGTAACACGTTCATATCAAGTAAATAACTTTCATTCATTACAAGTTGTAATAGGTGTCTAATAGGTAAATTGAAAGGGCATAAAAATATATAGTCTAAATAAAAATTGTAATCTTTCATCTCTATTTGATGCTCCTTTTTACACATTGACAGTCAGCTGTCTTAAATTTTTTTTCACCCTGAGTTAGTTTGAACAATTATTATTGTTCCACCACCTTTAATCCTATCCATTCCACTGCAGCCATTGAAAAAATATTAACATGTTGGAGTGTTGTTTTTACAATTGATGTCCATGTTTATTTATGTAGTAGGTATGTACATATTTTTAAAACTCATAATTATTCATTGACGAATTATTATCTTTGTGAAACGTTTTTATAACTGGTATTTTGTGAACAAAGTGAGTAACCTTGAAATATAAATTCAATGCAAAAAATATCTTCATTTTTCTTGTAATTCTTTGTGTACAGTCGCGTATAGTCGTATACCTGAGTAGTTCCGTTATACATGAATTCTGTTTCCATTATATTTATATCTTCTCTTTTTCGCGTATTGGATAAAAAGGGACAGAAATAATGCATTACTAATTTTATGTGAAGAAGGTTGACTTGGCAACATCATTGGTTAATAATATTATGACGTTACCATGATATAGGTATCAAATCAAGGTAAATACGGTGTATGCGTACTTTAGGTAATACAATTTTAAGAAAAGTCTTATTTTAAATAATATTTATGAATTTCTTACACGGAGTACCAGATTCGTGTGTAGTCGTTAAATATAATTGTCGTAACTATAAGGCGTTCGATAAGTACTTAGTTCTCTTTTTTAAAGGATCAATATCTTAGTTAAAAGTTAACAACAATTGAATTTGAACTATCACATATTAATTGTATAGGATCCAAATCTAGTATTACAATATCAAATGTACCTAAGTAATTTACGAACACAATCGATATAGTTGAATTGTTTAAATCACTGGACAGACAGACATGATTAAACAACCTGTGACAGCACGGTCCATGTATTGTTTAAAAACAACATTTTTCTTAGAAATATGGCTCTTCTTCAATTGGGTTACGTTAGTGAAGTACTATATTCGCGATGCTATTAACGTTAAATATACAAAACCTATGTAACTGTTTATGTGCCTTTGTGTAAAATTTAACCAAGAACTTGTCGAGGGATTTGATTGAATTCGGTATGTACTTACTACTTACACACAACCCGTAAAATATACTATCAACTATCATAGTTCATATCATAACGGTGTTCAAAACGCGCAGGATTTTGTACTACAATAAATAAAGCTAGCGATGAAATTGTAACATTAACATTTGGTAAATGATAGTGATCGGTAAAATACAGGGGTAGGGAAATATGCTTCAGTTGGTTTATTGATTTGGTAATGTTATACGTTTTTTTTATCTTGGGTCCGTAACAGTTAGATAGAAGTTAGAATGTTGTTCTATTCATTAAGGATGAACTAATTTGTTAATTATCTTATGCCTTGTGTTTAAATAGTTGACAATATCTGCTTAGCGGGTGTGTAGTTCAACGGGCGGTTATTCAATAATTCTAATCAAGATGTCCATGCATGGTTGCCCTTGAGTAATCGATATTATTTTCAATTTGATACCTGACGCCGTTTCTGAGGAAAATGACCTTGGTACATTTACGACAACAAAGTGATTAACGGTATTACTTTGTAAAAAACAATTATTTTGTACATTTAACTAATTATTAAGCCATTACAATACTAATTAATATGTTATATCAAAGCTCCTTATCGTAAACCGAATAGAAAACTTCAAAAGAACATTGTTACGTAAATGGATTGATATGCCACATTATATGATAACTGTACTAAATAAGTAACTAGTAGTACCTATGAAGCGTTACGGTCGGGCTCGGGACGGATGAAGTAGGTTAACTTGGAACCATCGAAAATTGCGTGTATACACGAAGGTGCAATCAATACTTCGACACTTGCCATTTATTTATGTGCCTGCACAAAAGCTTTACAGAAAAATTTTTAGGAATCTATATTTAAGTAGGTTGTAACCTAGATAAAACTGATATGCTCGTCACCAATAATCTTTTCACTTCAATTCTTATACATCCTTGTTATTGCCACGTTTGCGATCACAAAATACTTGTGGTAACAATTTTCCATGTTTGAATGACTAATGTATCGCGTCACTATGATAATATTGTGATAAAAATAACAGTGGGACTAAAGTTTCATATCTAAGCCTTAAATGTACGGCGTTATGACTCCTTTTTATTTGACAATAGTATTTTGCTTGCTTCCAGGATTCGAAGGACAGCTTTATTGAGCCATAGGCATGACGGAGAAGGTGTTGCACGCAGGTATGTGTGTGTGCATAATTAAGGTCTTCTCAGTATTAACACATTTGGTACGCTTTAGAAATTCTCTAAATCAAAGCTTTTATATAAAACTGTAGACTAGTCATTTAGGTCACTCAATGAAGTCATAATCGATTAAAAATACTAATAATTAAGTATTATTACTAAAATAAAAGTATTTATTAATACATAATACCTCCTACCGGTATGTTTTGATTGGAATCTTCCCGAATAAATGTCAATGATCACGTGACAATGACGTCACCGACAACCCGTCACCAGATCAATAAGGACTCGAGGTCATTTGAGCTTGTCCCTAGCTCCCGACAAATAACTACGCCTCTTTGTGCCACAACAAGAAAACTTGATTTGTATGAGTTATTGCGCGTTTATTTAAAATTTTATTTGAGGTCGTTTTGCGTGTATTCCTTTAACTAGGTTTACAACGTTAACTAGATATCTTAATATTATTAATGCGATGATGATATGATAATATTAATTAAAATATATTAAATAACTTACTAGGTGCAACTAAGTGCTTAACAACTAAATGAAACAAACATTAATGTTTACTCAGGCTGGTAATAAATAAACTCTTGATTTCGTAATAAACTCGAAAAGTAAAAACAAATGAAGTTTAAATATAACATCAATAAAATACTCGGGATCAAGCATGACATAAACACCTAAACCAATTATTTAGATCACGTATTAATAAGTAAAAAGTGCTCATGATATAGTTTTTTTCCATACATAAAATTCTTAAATAATAGGCATTGACCCAATAGAAATACCGTATTCTCATATTATAATGATTACAAAATAATTCCTCAAAATACATTACTAAATCGGGAATCATTTACTTAATCCATACGAAGTCATGTTGTTTACGAAACAAGTACCAAACTTCTCGGTTATATAAAAGGTCGTAATTTCAAGGTTAAGTCTATAAAGCGATTAGTTCGATGTGTATTATTATAACGATGTCTCCGGTGAGATCTCTCTGTGTCGTCGTCGGTCGGTTTTCAATGCGGGGTGGAGTTGAAGTGAGGTGCGGTGTGAGGCGCATTATATGCCTTGCATCGTTGACGCATCGCGGTTGAATCCCCACATAGAATGCGAGGAAGTATGTAAAGCGGTGTACATAAGACGTGGATCGATGTCGACGTCGACACCCACCTTCTTGCCTCTTTTAGTTTACTACTGTACCAGTCTAAAATTGATATTTGTTTACTCTATTCGTTAAGGAACAAGTAGCCGCCTACGTGATTCTGTAATTAATTTGATACTTTTACAATTTACTGCAAATTTCTTGCTCGCTAAAATAAATGAGGGTCGACGGTTTCTCTAGTTAGGGCTTGTTTTAGAGTGGTATGTAGGTCCCTAGTTACATGAAAAATCTTTAACACCCAAGTCACCGCACATGCGCATTGCTGTGACCTTGACGAATTGTGACGTTCTGGTGTAGCATTATAAATTTAACCCCAACAATACTTATTGACATATAAGATCTTATAATTGAATTTTAACAAAAGAGCTTCTCGCTCGAAAAGCTCTAGAAAGCACCGCTTCGCTTCGCGATAAAAAAACTTCAGTAAATAAACTAAGGGGACTAAACTGGTTTTAAATTGTGTGCACAAATTATAACCAAATACCTATATCAACAGTTACAAGTATCTAAAGTTCGAAAGCAATGAAGTCATATCAATGGAAAATAATTATTGATATTAAATCCTTGAACCTTTTTTTGGTACTCGATGAAAATAATTAATTAATGATTTGTGGATGCCACGTTCTATACCGTGTATTAAAATTCTATTCTTGGCACTAAAGGTTTCCTTCACAAATATTTCCATTTGTTCCTTTTAACTTGTGCGTGTTAACATGTTTTAAGCGAAATATCCTAGTTAAACGGCTGGCAATGTTTGTTTTCTAGCATTCCTATAGAATTTAGAATGAAAGTACCATAGTAACTTATAATAGGGCCACTGAACTGGGCGCTGCTATACGAGTGAAACCCGGCCTGCCTAAGGTCAACGAACTGTTCATTTCGCTGCATCCGTTGCAAATACTGTGCGACGCATTGATGCCTCTACCTATTCTGTGGACTATTACTATTTCATTATAAAATACTTCTCACGTTAAAAGGAAAAGAAAATACCTACCTTTACAAGTAGCTCAGGTATATAAAGCCCCAACCCTCTAATAGGCCCGTTTTCAGGCTACTATTAGTACTTAGATCAATAAAAAGTGTCCTGTTTTTCTGAAAGCATAATTATACCTAAACGTTCCACTACCAACCAATAGATAAAATGAGCCAGATATACCTTTAATTTCACTGAGCCACGACCTAGCTGGCCCCATTTCAACTGGTTTTGGTTTTTTCCTGTGTCATGTCATAACAGTTACGCATTTTGTCTACTGCTTTGTATAATGCTCTGCTGTTGAGTGTCTTATAAAGATATTGTCTTACCAGCTATTATAGTTACATTTTAATTATTACTATGTATAATGATACCCCTATAAGTTTGTTATCATATCTAATGCTATCAGTAGTCAGCGTATATTTGATTACATAGTTGACATTTTGGAGATATAGGGTGGTGGAGACAAGGAAAAAATATTTCGCAACGACATAGGCTGGCATTGGGTAGAGCTTTGGGTGTTTAGGGGGAGATTGTGGTAGGAGGGATTTTATGTACGTACATATGTATGTACGTATAGTGAAGTGACGCGATCACGTGTATATTTTGCAGCTGTATTGATCGCCTTTTCTTACAGTCATAGTTATATACCTATCCGTAACATAATATTCAGTAGTACGTATTTAAATATTTATTTAAAAATATTTACAAGTTAATATCCCATACATACTTACATTTTTTCACATTGAAAACGTCATTCGCCTTACAATCATTTGTTTACAAAAATGCATAATTTGATGCATGTTTTGGTGATCGTCAGAATATTGAGTGGGACAAATAAATTCGTACTAAATGGTCAATAACACATTATGTTTGTTAGTTTATTTTTCGCTCGGTAACTGGGAATGGATTGACTATTGCATGGCTGTACCTAATCAAAAGTCAATTGCGATATAGGCTACACGGTAAACCGGCACATTTACTCAACACTTCGTGATGATGACGCGGGTTTCAATTACGTTTGATTTAGACATCTTTAAAACTACGTTGGCAAAATTATACGATGCAATTAATAAAATTACTTTACTCCAATATACGTTTAGAAGGATCGGTGTTTTAAGTCGGACCTACGTAACCCATAGCTCATTGGTTACCTCATCTGTATTAAATAGTTCGATCCGGTGTTATGACGGTGGGTTATTAGATTTCTTTGTGAAAGACGTGTTAACTGAGCTCTATTTCGGTCTTAGTGGCGCACTCGGCGGCTAATCGTCGCGTCACGTGACGAGCGCCGGAAGGACGGGGGGTGAGGGCTTGCGGCTCGCGGGTTGAGGGCAGGGGCGTCGTCGGAATGCAGTCACCACCGCTCGATGCACAACATTGCGATTGATCGTCACTCAACCAGCTCTTATGTTCTCTTACGTAGTTCACGTTCATATAACACACTAAGGAAAACCCTGAGGGAACCTTAAATCTCTTCATTTTAATACAGACAACATAACATGTATTCAACAAAGTCAACATTATTTCGGAAGTGAAACATTTTATGTAATGCTTGTTTTTATTAAAGTATTTCTACTTTCAATAGTAATCTACTCAATGCCAATTACTAATTAATGCTCTATTGTGTTTACAAATACTACTTAATATGTTATATAGTAGAACTACCTATTTAATAAAATACCATTAAAAAACGTCTATATATCATATGGCTTAATCAAGTAAATTTTTATTTTGAAATTACATAAGTAACGCAATTGATAAAAACATCTACTATGTTATTATTAAGATGAATTTATATTCATTATTGCGCGTATATAATTCCCAAGCTAAAAATGATAAATCCGTATAATGTTGGGTTGTTTTTTACTTGTACCGCGATAGGTAGGATGGAAATGTGGAATACAAAGCAGTAATTGCAGCGTGCGGATTGCACGATTACCCCGCGCCCCGCTTCACCGTCCCGCGCTCGAACACCGTAAGTAAACAGTCTGGTGTTTATCCGCGTCTCGCTCGCACCGACCGCGTCGCGTCGCGCCTCTGAGGTGCACTCGCTGTTCCTATTATTTTCGTGACGGGTATTGCGCCGAAGCCGATTCCCGCATCCTCGCCCCCGAGACGCGAGGTCCGGTCTCGCGGCGGAGGCGGTGGCGACGGCCGCTCGTATCGCGCGTTCGTCCGCGCCCGAGGTCGACTGTCGCATCGGTTCGACACTACGAACGTATTGTACCTCTCGGTGATTTGTAGAAATTGAAAATGTGGCACGGTTCGATTACGTATCGCGATGGGTGAAGAGCCCCGAATCTGTGCGGGCTTTTATTTATTACAAGTGTGACGTGTTGGTGACAGTGATAGGATTGTGCATTGACGTGCTGATGATAGACGTGAATGTGGATGGAGTTCGGAGTGGTGTTGGAAGATGCATTTCAAAGAGGCGTTCGCGATGAGCGATCGACCGAACGAGCGCGGCCGCCGCAACTCTCGCTGCAAGGGTAGGTGTCTGCCTGCAGTGACGGTCGCGAGCCGTCTGAGCTCGTTGCTCACAAACACCATAATAATAAATACTACCGGCGTATCGCTCTCTTTACTTTTAACACCGCCGCGTGTTTTATTTTTTATTTAAACTACGATAATAGACATACTATTCGTGTGTTCAATTGGTAATTTTTGATGTTGGCCTTGATTTGAATATTTTACTCCCTATAAAACTTCGACAGTTGGCTTCTTTGAAGTATTCTGAACTAAAACATTCATTATTACAAATATTGACATCATTTAACTGAACACCGTTAATTAACATAAGCTAATGATTTCATTTAATCTCTCTTTAGAATTTTTATACTTTCATTAGTCTTGATGTCATTAAATTTTAACACGTTAGTATTATACTATACTAACGTGTTAAAATTTACAATGTATAAATATGATCATCTTAGTCAATAAAATGAAGGATATGAAATATAGGTGATTATTTCCTTAAATAGCAATATAAAAAGATAACTTTAGGTTTAATATACGTCAAGTAAAACTGCATAGGAATTTGGTGCACAAGTTAATAAATAGGTTCTATATTACAAAATGGTTGACTTGATTTTGCAATGAACAAACTCATTAGTTAAACATATTCTATTTCGAGTGTCAACTTGGTATATTTTAAAGTACAATAATATTCCGACGTATTTAATCTATTTCATTCGTATCAACGTGCTTGTTAATTAGTATAACAGTAAAAATTTTGTAACTTGTACAAAGAGTCACGTGTTTCACTCAGTGATGTTATTTGTTAAATCCTCATGGGTGTTGCGGTGGGGTATAAGGCGCAAGGGGGAAGGGAGTCGTAAAGGATGGAGGTGAGATCATAGTGGCGAGTGGCCCGGGGAGGCGATCGATATGTACATTGAACGTACATACGTATCTATATAAATAACCGTACCTAACTTCTCGCAACTCGACTGTCTGCTCCAGATATTGCGCCAAAACCCCGTTCCCCTCCACCCTCGACCCCTTGTTACCTATTCTCTCTTTCCGAAAGATCAATTTTTAAAACATCCCACGCTTAAAAGAAATTAGTACCAAGTTGTAACTGGCACGAGCAAATATGCATGTTATTCATATCATGTCCAATTTTATCCATAATCAATTTAGTTTTAACGGAACCGCGTAGATTTATTCAATTTTATAAGACATCTTTTATCCGTTTCCTATCAACGATTTAAACATGATCAAATGCACTTCATACTGAAAAGATTAATTTTCAAAATTGCATTATTTTTCTTTGAAATTGAATGAGAAGAAAATTGCCAATCGGTTTCGAAGTTTATTTGTATTATCCTTCTTATCCTCCTAACATTATATATCATAATTTTGTCGTCATACCTACCTTACTGAGGTTCATCAATTAATGGCATGTACTTAGCGGTCCCACTCCAGGCTCTTAATTAATTTTCACTTACCAGTTAGCAAAACAAGATTTAAATTGCTCAATAAATGTTACAACTAGCAGTGGAACTAACTAAAATAAAATTGATTAATTTTGCATAATTATAAATGAAATGCAATTAACTTTAGTTAAAAAGTATCGGTAATTTATGTAGGTATAAAAATTTATTTAAGTACTTACATAAAACTAGCTATACATATTCTAAGTTCACTTGCGTTACGAAATCTATTAAATACAAATAAAAGCGAAGAACCATAATGTTTATTGGAGCATGGGAAATGCAGGAAACTGTAATTGATCTGGGAACACTAAGAAAATAAATAATAACAAACCTTTATTCTTGACAATAATCCCGATTAGGAATTAGTATTCTGACAATACGTACTTCGAATAGTATCAAATTAAGTATACATAAATTGTATGCCCATTTGGGGAAACTAATATCAACTAACGGGATTGGGTTTTAACGAGACCCTTGGATTTATTTCGCCTCTACGGGGTTAGTTCAAAATCTCAAAAAGGCCAATAACTTACAGTCGAAATTAACGTCATGGAGGCAGGTTGTATTGAAGCATCGACATATTTTTTTTTTCATTTGACAGGTTAGTTTTCAGATAGTTAAAAAGCTTTGAACATTTCTTACAGGGATTATTTGGATTCAAGTTCCTAGGAAATAATTTAAAAAGTAGTTGCTGCTGATATAGTTATATTTAAAATTGTTATTTGCTAACCCTGAACTTTCCGTAACTGTGCGAAAATAGAGCAAAATAGACGTTTACAATTATTTAATAAGTTGCTCAACAAATCTACTAAAATGATTCTCGACTCCTTTGACAAAATATGTTTGTTCACAATCAAGGGTTGTGAAGGTCTGATGGCAGTCGCTTCACGTATAATACTGATATTCCGCCAAATCTGGTTAAACTGAAAACCGACTCCAAAATAGATATGGGATAAAGGTTCGGAAAAGAGAGTTCACAATCAAACAGTAACAACCAAATAACACGTTTCTAATTTCAATACACATGTGTGACTAATTTACTTGGGCATGTTTTTGGTATCTTAATTATTTCATCACGCTGTTGAGCTCAAGGTCTGTGAAAATAAAATATAATGTCCTTTGGACAGGTGCTGGCGTCAAAATGGAGCACTTCCAGGCGGCGTTGGATCCACGCAAACAAGAATTGCTGGAAGCACGTTTCCTAGGCGCCAAGGTTAGTTTTATTCAATATAAATTACATTATTTAATAATGATTACAAATAACGTGAGTGACAAACGTTTTGACCAAGTTGTTACGTCATTTCATTTGCCTAAATCGTGCGAGTCCTATTGATTGCTGGTGTAAATACACCAATTATACTTATTATGGGTCACAGTTATCATATTTCTTATCTCACTTTATGTACAACAAAGAACTTATCATTCAATAGGTAATTATAAATAGCTTTCAAACGTACATAATTATAAATACCACAGCTACTCGTTCTCTACTATCGTTTCTCGTTTCTGTTAATTTTACTCGTTGTAATAATAATTAAAGTAGTGATTATTTAAATCGGTTGCTCAGTTACTTTCCTTCAAGCTAAAATTAGCTTATAAACTAATGCGCGTTTCATATAAATATCATAATGAGCACAATATCCTCATAATATTTCAAATTAAGATCATGGTATTCGTGGCAGTGCAACAAAAACGCTCCAGTATACACCCAGTAGTCGGATCGGACCGAGTCTCAATCACAAAACACCTGCCCCGCTGCCGCTGTCGCCGCCTTCCGCCCCCCTTTCCTCTGTGGAGCCGTTGCCTTACGACTATGTGCACATATCGTGCTCTCAAACAACTAACTGACGTAGGTAGATATATAAATAATTCCATTATGTATATCTCTACTCTGCCAAACATGGCTGTGTTTACCTGTTCTTTATAGTCTCATTTACGCGTCACTTAACGCTAAAGGATTAAAGTTAATTGTGAAATCATGAAATAACAAAACGAAATTAAACATTTTGTGTTTTTGATCTAATGTTAACTACCGTTGGGACGAGTCTCCAACGATTTTTCCTTATTTTCAACTAAACACAATCGATGTGTTCACCTGTAATAAAAGCTAAGTGGATGTTATGGTTGGGATTGTGTTTATCATTTCATCACTCAACGACAAAATGGCGGGTAGACAGTCCGTAGGTTGTGTGACGGTACAGGTACATACTATTATAATACAGCACGTATAAGACAATCAACTGAATAATTGAAGTTAGTTCAACAAATATAATTTTATTTTAATTTGTCTAAGTATTAAACTTTGTGTTGGAAACCATTATTAAGGGCTTAGGGTACCTAGTTATACTAATGTACTTAATTAAAATGTTATATGCTGTATGTAATAATCGGCAGGATTGTGGTGTTGTTGGTATCACTGTGATATAAACGGCAGTGCGTTGGCATAGTGGGGAGACGTTTTCTAATAGGCTGGTTTACATTGAGCGCATTGATCGCGTGTTTGCAGGTCAGCGCAAGGGATATACTTGTAGAAACTCGGCGGACGCCAGAATTCAAGATGGTGAGTTTCCATAAGAATCATTGCACTTACGTTTTTAGTCAATAACTATACTTACTTATTTGTTGACATAGCCATCTTCTATAGATGTTGCTTAGCTATTATTTTCCATTTCAATAGTTGAGTTGCCTAGTACTAGGTACGCCGGCAAATTAATTTCAACTCTAACTATGCCATGACGTTAGTGAACAACAAACCGTTGCATGATGGCATACATTATTAATAGACTTATTATGGTGAAGTGAATCTCTTTGCTACGTTTACGACGACAGTAGTCACCTTGATATCGATCGTTTATGCCACGATTTTTAAGTATCTAATAATACGTAGAATACTCAAGGTTAAGTTCTTGTGTATTGGAATCAAATATCATTTTAATACCTCATCTAAATTTCTATCTAATACCCGTTATGATAAATAGGTTATAAGAGTAAAAAAATGAATTGATAATGGAAAAATCTTAACCGAGACCAATTTCTATTTCTGGCGTCCTTTATTTGATTCAATAACAATTTTGATCCTTAGGAACTATTGGGTTTATACCTATATATACAATGTACATAAACATAGACAAACTGTTGTTTAGAGTAGAGCTCTGCAAATATTAAATGATATCATCGTGTTCGTGTAGCGTGCGATGATAACAAGTTAGGAAATGTGCGGCCTCGAAGCACACTTGGTAGTCGGTTTGGTAGTGTTCGGTGTGCGGTGCGGCGCGGTTGGTAGGCGAGTCGAGCCTCGGGGCCGCGGGGTCACCGACACTGACGGCAACCATTACACCGCACTCCTCTCGCCCTCACTTTTCCCCCGTATTGCCAAATACCAAAGGCATAAACTATATTTGAATACTAGTAAAAGTAATATTAAGTCATAAGTTTTAAACATGTTCAGCATTAGCCTAAACAGGTACCCATTTTATTTTTCATATTTGAGAGATTATCAAACAGGAAAAGATTAATCTTTCATTTTCGAAGTTGAACATACTTAAAATTCAAATAGGAAGTTAAATAAACGAGTGCTGTACTGTGACGTGCCTTTGGTTGTTATAACTTTCATTTCTTTCCATAATATTAAATCGAAAGTATCTTAAAATATTGTTTATAAATAAAAAAAATACGAATAACATAACTTTTTAAATTCTTTTACTATACTTCAAACAATTTGATATCACTTACAAGTAAAGTATCACACAATTAGAGTTAAAGATAATATTTGACATTTACAAAAATAAGTTCTTACTATTAAATTAGACTAGATTCGTGTTACATAAATAATTTAGACAACGAAACAGATTCGATTTATTTGAATAATCAGTCTTACAGATAGTTTGCAGGTATGGTCAATGCTTCTCACACAACTAGCCTTGCTATGCTTGTTCCGCACTGAGAGAAAGAGAAGTAGGCACAGCGAAGTGTTCAGTCAGTCATTCGGGTTGGTTTGCACATTCGACACGAAGGGAAATTATAACATGGCGCACACGGCCTCGCCCCGCCTGTTACAATGTGCCGTCAAACCTCATTCCACCGCTTAGCCGCCCGGTTCCGCAGTTATTTTTACACAGTCCGACCTTTCGCACTCATAGTCACCGCAGTCCAAAAACGCACATGGCACTCACTAAACAATATTTAATAAATTAATCACTACTCAAACACTGAATATATTTTAAAGCGGTCGTAAGATTTCGTATCTGTGTGATGTAATCAAAGTTTATCAGTCAATGTTTGTTGTTAAAACATACGAGGCGTCCGCTTTAGTCCGACGCCACGGAGGCAATGAACGCGGGGCGAAGGCGCGCGGTGGCGGGTGGCTCGTCAGCTGAGCGTCACGCCCGCCGCGACATTGCAAGGTCCGCCTGAATACTGCTTCGCCTGACCCACTGTGCCGCGCATCGTCGCACCGTACTCGCTTTATTGCCAGCTCTTATTCTTGTTACGTCTTTATTTGATTACAATATCGTATAACTTTTATATCTATTAATATAAAAATAATTCGTACTTCTAATGTTTTTATTATAATGTTATTTATGCCGATTAAAATTACTTTCTATTTGTGAATGAACGTTGCGCATGCCCGTTCACTACACTGCCCGCTCGTTCAAGTTTATCTTTTTATTACGGGTAGGTTGAAACACCACACTTTCGTTCGAGGACATTTGCAATGTTTACTACATTTTAATAAACATTAATACATGTTTAAACCCTTATGCAAGAGAAGTGTTGTCAAATCTCCAACGGATATTAACCTCAATTTACTGCCTCGTTTTTATTTGAATTTAAGTGCTCTTTAATTCATTCATTAATTATATTATCTCAATTACTTGTGGCAAATCTTAATTCATGATTAAAAATGAACATGATCTGAAGATAAGAATCTAGTCATTGGTTTACTTAATTCCTATTCATTTTGTAATCGATACTGCAAATTTCTTGGTACTTTTAGACAATGCATACTTGCCCCTGTATTCCCGTCCCCTTACTCTTCCCGCCCTGCATACCCCTCGAACTAGAAAATTGGGTTAAACAGCACGCGGTCGCACCGGAAGAGGGGATTTTGGGGTCCGCAGAATTGCTGCGCTTCTACGATGAATGCGAGACTGAGATGTGACACAGTATTGATTGTTTCACATCGAGTTTTACTTCGGATTGTGCCTTGTTCTTAAACTGAGAGGCTTTGATTACCAAAATATACGTTAGATTTTATTGAATTGGATATCGAATTGGATATCCAGGTAGACTTTATAAGAGTTTTGAAACATGTGTCTAATCTAATTATTATAATCGGTTTTAAGGTCGAAACATTAATAATCGAGGTTTTTTTTTAATTCTATCAGATTTTAAATATGTTAAACAATATTAAAATGTACAAATCTATGATCAAGTACATATACGATTATAAAACAACTATACATTGGCCGATACGAGTTATGTATTTTGAATTGAAATGTTGTATACAATATTATTGTGTAGTTGCCGTTCTTCGTCATTTATTTGTTTGTAAAACACGTACTTATTATTTATTTTGATATACATAGCCGATACAAGCGTATTACAAGTATCATCTACTTACGAGAACGCATGTTGCCAACTTTCCATTCGTCCACTGTTACATGCTGTTCTAAAAATAGAGTCGACAACGTTTACTGCAGTATTTTATACACAGATACGCGTTCAGTTTTATATTATTATTAAATTATTTTATTTTGGTGATAGAGTATATCGTTATTTTGAAATAAAGTTGTATGAGATATCAACTTTTCATGGATCAATATCTTAAGGCATGTGTTGAGTTTAGATTTTGCAAATATGTATAGGTAAAATGTACATTCAGCTTGTCATAAATAATAAGCACGTATATTACAGTGATGGATGATTAAACTATGTTCGACTTTGTCATTGAAATGATCCATACCAATGTTACTTTGTATAAATCGAATAGTCACGTGCTCGCGTATTATTTTTCTTATCTGCTTGATCCAATAAAAATGCGTTTCGTAATTAGGTTTGCTAGTAACTTTTGTTGCCAGTATTATAAATATGTATCATGCATAGCACGAATGTGATTGTCTTGAGTGGGAGAGGAGGGGGCAAAGAGGCACCGAAGGGAGCATGTTGACAGATAACGCGGATTCCAACCAAACTGATCCTTTTTTATGTGTCTAGAAACTTGTTCAAACTATAAACACATAAATATATCTAAAATGACCTTGTTAAACTTAATGTACATACATAAGCATAATTATCACATACATCTTTTAGTACAGATGAAACTTATCCTAATCTAGAATATCTACAACTGTATAATATACGCAGATATAAGCATTTTGAGCAATAAACTAAGGGCCTAGGTATTTCACCATCTTCAAGTAAGTAACCTTCAGAGTAGATACTCACATGTTTTGTCTTTGTCACTTGATATAAAGTAACAAAAGACACAAAACTAACTTTACTTGGTGAGTAACTTTACTGGAAGGTCGTGAAATAGGCCCTAATAATAATAGGATAGGAATTATTTGCATCGTTAGACAGACATAATGGTGGATTATTCCGGTACCTATCTAACTCTCGGTGCGGACTTATCTGTGTTCATGTCGGTACATTACGCACACGGCATAGCTCGGTATACGCCTACGTAATGCGTCCAGTAAGCAAAGCAGTTTGTTTGTTGTGGGGCACGAGCGCCGCGCCGCCCGGTGGTATGTATCACCTTCTCGTTTGCCGCGATCAGTGGCAGGCACACCGCCCGCCACCCGCCGCGCCCGATCGCCCCCGCGCGCTTTGCCACCTCATTGCGGGAATTATTAGTGAAATTGATTCTTCTCACTACTAACATATTATGTATGATCCACATTACTTTTGTCATTGAACCAAAAATTTACTGTAGGTACTAATTGCTTATCTACTACAATTAATAAATTCGTAAGTACTTACCTGAAAATAACAACCTTCATCCAAATTGATAATAATTTTATTATAGGTACATTATCATATCACTGTTTTTTGTATCTCTTGAATCATTTCATACATAACATAACTTATTCAATTGACCAACAAACACGATAGCAATCGTATCGTTAGGCTGTTGACCTGTTACAGCTAGGTAACTATGCGAATGCGAATGGACCGACGTTCTTTCGTATCGGCAACTTATACGGTTAGAACATTTTCACTTTAACTTTAATCCTATGTGTTATAAGTAAATCAGTGAACTAAAAATATATTTACCAAATAAGTTGCGGCCTTGTATCCTTGTGAAATGGCGCCTGCCGTTGTTATTATTATTATTACACTCGGAGCGAACTTCGTGACGATCTCCGTTCCCCACCCCTTGGCCCCGCTCCCCGCGGATGCGTATCCGTCCGACTGTCGCGACTCGAACGAGACTGGCGATAGCGATTCGTTTACAACTTGTCAAACTAGTTAGGTTATTTGGTTATGAAAATAGTACAATAATTGTTGTTAACATTATGAATATCGTATATTAAGTGAGTTATTGTAATAACAAACTACATTTAACGTGTAATTCAAGTGAAATCAGTGGAAACAGGGCGAGTCATATGTAAAGACGCCATCTTTCTTTACAGATGTCAGCTGGGTCACAAATTCAGATGGCACCTCAAACTACTGTCAACACGGGGCAACCAATTCACAGTCAGGACTCCAATATGAGCACAGGTAACTTGTGATTTCGTGTGTAAAAGTGCTTCCAACTGTGATGTGTGATCAGTGTTATTGGTGTTTACTACGTGCCGGTTTTGGTTCCTGGGATGTTAACTTTTTCTCACGAACTTATGAACAGTAGACACATTAGTGAAAAACTGTCATTAAACAGAAGATAGTGACGACACGTAGTTGTGTATGATGCCGGATAGGAACCGTGAAAGTGCCGTCTTTCCTCCCGAGATACAAGACTGTTGCGTGCCACAATGCATGATTATAAAAGCGGAGCTAACATAAACCACGTCGGCCTACTGAGCTCTTTGTCTAAAAGTGAGTTTAATGCTTACCTGGATAACTTTTTATGTATGCTAACATTTCAACAAACATAATGGACGACATAAAAAATCTGAAGCCACCTTCTGATCTATGTATGTATGTACTTGCTTACCTGTGTTTATTTACATCAATTAAATGACAGCTGAAAAAGTTTATGACTCTATGGTGAACATTATGGACACTGTGGTGAACATTAGGTCTATTTTGTTTAATATTTTAGTACTGTGACAGTGTCTCAAATAGTTCTCTTGCTGCGTTGTTGATATATTGACATTGTGGGTAGCAATGTGGTATTAAATTGTACAAAAATATACAATTACATGTTGCATGTAATTTCAGGGTCATCTCATAGTGATAAGGAAGTTGATGCTTTAACTCCTGAGAAGTCTGCTGCTATGCGAGGATCCGCAGCTGGTCCGGGTGCTACTCTCGTGCCACCAAGTGGTGCCACACCTACTATAGCAATGCCTGAAAGGAAAAGGAAACGGAAAGGTAGCATAACATTTTATTTTATAAATATTTAATAGATATTCAGGCACATTAAAAGTACATAGCATTGTTGGTTTTGCAATAGTCTATTTACAATACTACTATTTACTATATGTGTAACTTTCAGCATACTAGTAACGGTAATGGAGATTATTCCGTGGCAAGAATTGCTATAATTGCCACGGATGGAATTACTTTGCATATCAAAAACTGTTATCTATTGTAAACTAAATTACAAAAAATTGATCTAAGTTAACTAACTTGGTGAATAAACATAATACAAAATAAAGAATTGTGCGGGTCAATCAAATTCTTATAAAGTAGTCACATGTGGTACTTTTAGAATACATATGATTACTTGTCAAATTGATTCATTTTATGACATCAGCAATCACATCATTCATTTGATTGAACAATATGAAATTGTATCAATTTGGTGCCATCCAATAGCGACTATTATATTTACATGTATGAATACTAGTTAAATGTGCAATGATTGTTTAAATATAAGTTGTAAGAACCCTAGTATTTATCCGAAACTTGGATTGAAACCATTGAATTTGTAAAATTTGGAAGTTGATGGGAAGGCTTATGTTTTAGCCGTGGATGTCTAGCGGGTGAGATGATGATAGTAGCTGTGCCCTCCATGGGCTCCATGGTTTTGTCTGTATTCATTTATGTAGCTGTCCTCAATGAACGGGCTATTTAATTCAAAATCAAATCTGATTAGTAGTTCCTGTTATTAGCACATTCACTGCTCTTGTAGTATTGGATGTTAGGTTTGGGCTAATAAAACCAGTTTGGATGTAATAAATAATAATAAGCTGTAAAAAATATGACTTACAATAACCTTAGACATGTTCAATGCATGTGCAGTAAAACATTGAATGTTTTTAGTTACATAACAGTGGCTATCACTTGTTATGCAATGAATTACAATTGTTAAATGTTAACATATTGCGTTTCAGGAGAAGAAGGTGTGGGGGGCGGCGGGGGAGGCGGCGGCAAGCAGAGACATAATTCATCTGACAAAAATATCAGAGAATATTTCTCGAAGCACCCCTCGTCGAGTCCCGTTAGACATACCGGCGCCAAGTCTCCCTCACCGCAAGGCGCTAATTATCCTATGGTAAATGTCACCACTTTATATAATTACATTACATAGAAGTAATCTTAAAGCTTTAAAATACCATACAACATTTAAAGTCATTGAGAAATAAGTAATTAATAAATATTTTTAAACGAAAGTTTTTAAATTATTTAAAATTACTTTTGTGTTTTGTACAGTACCCACCGTCACCCTCATCGTTACTGCCATCCGGGGCAGATTATTTAAGGTCTTCAACGCAGCGACCACACACTACTGTTAAACAGGTACAGCTTTATTCAAACCCCATACAGTACATTACTATACTATCCTGTAGTAGATACACAATACATAACAATCAAATGTTTTTAGTAAAATGATATTATTACAATATTATGGTTAGATAAACCAGTTTTATAAAATAAAATTGTTATGATTACAGGTTCAAACAGAACTGACACTGCAGAGGATACAAGAGTTAGAAACTCAGGCATCGTCTGTTTTAGAACTAAGGAATAGTAAAATAGAAGAATTAACAAGAAGTAATGAAGAACTGAAACATCAAGTGCAAGCGCAAGGAAAGGTAATGAGTTACAACATTACTAGATGTTTATTAATATATGAATCATGGTGTTATTATTCAAATGCACACACTATTAGTATGAGAAGAGTTATTTGTGCACTCATTTTAAACTATCTTCATAATACTGTTTGGTTTGTTTGGAAATTTATATAGGGTTGTTTTATATACATTGATTATTGTTTCAGGTTATAGACCAACATAAGTCACACATTAATAAGTGTATAGAAGTTGTAAAAAAATTGCTAAATGAAAAGAGTACTATTGAAAAAAAGGAGGCTCGACAGAGATGTATGCAAAATAGGTTAAGACTTGGACAGTTTGTAACGCAGCGGGTGGGAGCCACCTTCCAGGAGAATTGGACTGACGGATATGCATTTCAAGAACTAACGAGGTATGTATCATATTTTAATAACAAACATTATAATTAAACCACTTTATTCTTTACAACAAACTTTTTACACATAGTTTATTGATTGCAACAATTTTTAAATAGAGCAATATCCCTTAAATATAAGTATTATATAATTATCGTCTCAATATGAACACAAAATATATTATCAAGGAAATGTGTTTGTTTGAGCAGGCGGCAAGAAGAAATCACAGCTGAGAAAGAGGAGATCGACCGGCAGAAGAAGTTGTTGTTCAAAAAGCGGCCGGTGAACAGCGAGGGCGGCGGCGGGCGCGGCAAGAGGACGTCCAACGCCGCGCCGACCACGCCGCAGCCGCAGCCGCTCCACAACGGCACGGACGCGCCCACCTTCCTCAAACCGGACCCGCTGCCCAGTATGACTTCACAGGAGTACTATGAGGCTGATGAAATCCTCAAGGTATGGAACATATTGACCAATACGATAATTTACAATATTCTCTCCGGTTTCAACTTTCAAGCATGTTCTTAAATCTATACTTCTATACTAATATTATAAAGAAGTAAAATTTGTGTGTTTGTATATTTGTCAAATTGTAAGGGGTAATCTCGGGATCTACTGAACCGATTTCAAAAATTCTTTCACTAATGGGAAGCTATATTGTCAGCGAGTGACATAGGCTATAGTTTACGGGAATGGGAACTACGCGAATGAAACCGCGGGACGCTGCTAGTTTTTTGTAAAAACATTTCCCAATGGGCTATTTAATTACTTATTATTTATTTTTGCAAAAATGATCCTTTAATAACAAATTCAGAAAAACCTAATTTTGGTTTCTTTAATAATTATTAACATAAGATGATCGTAAAACATTCAAAAACATCTTAGCTTGTCCTTCCTTACCTATGATTCATTTTAAGCTTCGATTTTCCTAAAAACCTACCTCCTCGGATGGGAAATGCTTCTAAAACATAATTTATTTCAAAGTTCCTCATATTTACTTTTTAATCAGTCAGTGTTATTTCACTTAAATCTCTTGTAAAATTTAGAATGGAATATTATCTAAGATTTTGTTATGATATAGATTCCACATGACCTCATATTAAAATTCCTCTAGCTAGCCGCTATTGTGAATTATAAATGATTAATTTACATAAAATATTCCATTCGTTTTGTCTGCAAACATTTGCAATATAATATGGATGATGTGGGATCCATGATATACATAATTATATCACTTTCGTTTTATATTTACTATGATATTAATTTAAGGATATTTTTGTGGTAATTAGTCTAGATTTAAACAGTGGTGTGTAGAAGTTTCTTTGAATAAGCCACCTAGAACATAAAACATATTTATTGTTACAATGTTATACTAGCTGCGTCTCGCGGATTTATCCGCCCAAATCCTAATCCTTAAAAAAATTTGGGACAAAAAGTATCCTATGTTTTATTCCCGGTTATAGGGAACTTCTGTATCAAATTTCGTATAAATCGATTTTGTAGTTTTTATTTGAAAGAGTCACAAACATTGATCCATAGGATTTTACAATGTCACTAACATAATCAGTTTAAGTTGTTGATTAGAATGTAAAATAAAGTTTAACATAAACATTTTCAGCTGAGACAAAGTGCCCTAAAGAAAGAAGATGCAGATTTGCAGCTAGAAATGGAGAAATTAGAAAGGGAACGAAATCTTCACATTAGAGAGTTGAAACGGATACACAATGAGGACCAGAGTCGGTTCTCGCAGCATCCTGTGCTCTCTGATCGGTGAGTTACAATGACATGCTTACTTAGATATTGATGAATTCAATAAATTAATTCAATTCTGATGTCATTCTGCCAATTTCAAGTATTCCGCTACTGATACGCATAGTTTTGGTAGTGATACGATGATATTTGTGTTACTTAGGTTATACATACATACATGAACAAGAACAAAAAAATACTCAACACAATCGTAGTTTATTACACGCGTAGGCGTAATTTATTATATTTGAATTTAACAATTAGAGTATCTTAAGTTAAAACCTAGAACAAACCCTAAAATCCATCATCATTATAATTCTTAATTGTCTCCACCGAGCCTACCCCTGAATTAGGACGATAAATGATAAATATAAGATATGACTTTGTTATTAATTTCCTTTTTAAAGATAACTTTCATGTCTGTTCTGTAATCCTATTTCCGGAAATTTAATTTTTGAGATTGCTTTTATCTATAATCTTTATGATTTCAATAAAGAAACTGTTGTTGAGCTATTTTAAAATAAACAAAATTGTATCGTCTTGTACGTAATGTATGTTGATAGTACGCTATTGTATTGTGACTGCAGTTGGTAATCAGCTCGCGACACGTAGACAAAATGGCGGTGACCGTATGTGGCGTTTCCTTTACACAAATGTAAACTGGTTCTTATTGTTGTCAACTATTTATTATGTAATTGATACTTCTGGCAATAGAACATTACAATTACGTCAGATAGGGCAATCAATAGCCATTGATATGTATTGAAATATTATTAATTGTTTAATTTGGTTATGTAGATAATATAAAGTATTTGATTGTTAATATAAATAATCGTAAATAATTTACATATTTTACAATTTTGTTAGTTGACCTATAAAACTATAATTTTACCAAATCAATGCTGCTAAAATTTTTTTTTGAGTTTTAAATGAGAAATAATAAAACAAGTAATGAATTCTGAGGATGCTAGCAACTCTTCGAAGTTTAAAATTTTACACATGATAAAGGATATTAATTTAAAAACATAATTGTATAGGAACAAATCATATTTTAAAACTGAAAAAGATGTTTTAACTCTAAAGGTGCTGATAGACTTGAGCTTTCACTTGTAATGAGCATTTGTGCGAATGTTACATTACAGGAAAATACGAGAACATTTTAGCGAGCTTTTGCGAGCATTCTAGCGACCACTAATTCGAGTTTTTGCCGAGCCAAGCTTCGGATATCGTTCCGTACCCCGCCTGACATCCAAGATTGACATCTTCATGAAGAATATTTTTTGACGAGCATCGACTAGAGCGTTCACTAGAATGCTCATGAAAATGTTCGTAGCAATGGTTGGCTCTATGCTTGGCTCGGCTCGTTGTTCAGTTCGACAAATATAAAAACGGCGAATGTTTGATGTTGTGTGAATGCTCAAGTCTATCAGCACCTTAACACAAAATCCGAAACATATCCATTACTACTTGCACTATTAAGTATGTATGTAAATGTACTCAATTTACAATTATAAAACCGCTAAACATTCTCACATGTATTCCGTAGGTACCTGTTGTTGATGCTACTCGGCAAGGGTGGTTTCAGTGAAGTCCACAAAGCGTTCGACTTGAGAGAACAACGGTACACCGCGTGCAAAGTGCACCAACTGAATAAAGACTGGAAGGAGGACAAGAAAGCCAACTATATCAAGTGAGTCGTGTATGATGAACTACATCATGATACTACGTTATATTTTGGGTTATTTTAATGTTGAGTTTAGTTATTTTTTGTTTATCTTGCAGTTAGATTGTTAGCTAATGTAATGAATGGGGTTCATATTTGTAGATTATGCTGCAAACAGGATTAATGCAGAAATATGGTTTTCAATGAAACACTACTTTTTGGTTGATATTGTTATGTTATACTAGATTGACCCCATGGTTAAATTTCAATATTCTGGGAATTTAGTGAATGAAAAGTGTTCTATGTGTTTAAAGAACATCAAATTGTACCTAATTTGGTCTATTAGTTTTTACGTGAATTGCAAACATTCATACATCCATCCATACAAACTTTTATCTTTATAATACACACATCAAAAGTGTCTAGCGATCAACATATATTTTTGCAATAACTTTTCTCCTGATTGATATTAATTAAAATTTTCTTTAAGGATTCATCAAATAAAGTGTTTTCGTTTGTCACAGTAACGATAAACCAAGTCACCTTTGCATTAATAAAGAAATTTGCCATTTTCCTAATAAAGGGATTTTTGACATTTGAACCACTAACATTAAAGTTCGAAAAAAAGACTGAAATAACAGTTTTCTTTAAAATTTTATTGGGTAACTTAAACAATTAATAATCCGTGTTTCTACCGCGAACACTAACAACACAAGAACATCGGTTTGGCATACTCAAAATGAGTTCATCCAAATCACGCTGTGGAATGGCCGCCCATGTTCGTTGCAACAACAAAAAAAGGTCTTCTTGCGACTGGATACCCTCCATATTCGGCAGAGCTCTTCTCTGTAGCATATCCCATGCATGCTCAATCGGGTTCAAGTCTGGCGACTGAGCAGGCCAGGGCAGGACATTGATGTTAGCTGCGGCGAGAGTCTGTCTTACAACTCTTGCGGTGTGCGGTCGTGCATTATCATGCATTAACTGAAATAAGGGACCGATTTGCACTTGTAGAGGAACGATGACGTCTGATACAATCGTCTCAGCATAAATTTGAGCGTTGAGGTTGCCTCTGATCCAAATCAACTCAGTTCTTCCGCCGATCCAAATACCCGCCCATACCATGATGGTTCCACCACTATAAGGATGGACTTCCTGGCAGGATTTTAATCGCTGTTGGCGTCCAGGGGTTTTCCAGTGTCGTATACGTCTTGTATCCGGTCTCATACCAAAACGAGACTCATCAGAAAAGCACACGAAACGCCATTGTTCTTCTGCCCAATTTCTGTGTTCAAGAGCCCATTGATATCGAATCCTACGATTGTGCATTGCTATAGGTGGTACCCGTAGCGGTCTTCGGGAATGAAGGTTCACTTCATGCAAGCGGTTTCTGACTGTTTGGTCGCTAATTAAGTTCCCTGAAGAGTGATGAAGCCGCACGGCTAACATCATGGCGGTTATTGTTGGAGCTCTGCGAGTTAAGATTTGAATGTATCGGTCTTGTGTCCGTGTGGTGCAGCGATACCGTCCTCCATGGCGCTCAGCCACGGTACCAGTGCTTCGGTAACGTGTCCAAAGTCGACTGATAACACTCTGACTTGTATTCAGAGCTAAAGCCACAGTACGTTGCCGGGAACCAGCTCCTATCATTCTCACGGCTCTGAGCATTTCTTCCCTGCTTAAATGACGTCGCCGCTCCATAATAACGTTGGTTTTAATCAGTAGTAGGGAAACAGTAGCACTAATAATGTCTTCAATGCGTTGTATGTTTTTATAGGGAAAATATTGACAGCTGATTTTCATCTTTTACTCGAATTTGATTCACAGTTCCTGATTCAAATTATGAAATGCACCAAAAAGGATCCATATAAATTTATAAAATCATAAATTTATTACAAAGCCACATCTCAATCTCAAGAAATCCGCATAAAAATGCTTGATCCCTAGACACTTTTGATGTGTGTATTAGTAGAAAGTAGGATTAAGGCCATCTGCACAGCTTCATTGGGACAGTGCATTTGGACGGACGTACATTGATGGACGCTGTAGCCCTTTCTCGCACGCTTTTACTTCCTCTTTAGCTGAAGAACTTTATGATGATTAAGGGACTAGACACATTTATTCAGCTCCATTCATCGTTTGTCCATACAAAACAACGATTTTGTATGGAGACGCGTATGTATCCATTCAGCTGAATCGTCTCCATACAAAATCGTTGTTTTGTATGGACAAACGATGAATGGAGCTAAATAAATGTCCCCAAAGGAAAACATTTGTTTCATTACGCTTTTCACTTATAGGATGTATAGTCGGGAACCTACCTCGTCAATAGGTCCAATGTCAAGTGGTACTATCCACATAGGATTATCAGATTTGTTTGATGAAACGTCGGTTGACGGATAATTGACGGTTGGGCTGTACTTAGTTTTCATTTCGCGATCTTTCAAAAAGTGTCGTTAATTTAATTATAGAGAGATACCTTATTTTCTTTCTAACCATCTTAATTTCATTACATCGTCACTTACATTTTTGAAGTCCTACTGTGTTTTGGGGTGTTAGTTGTATGAAAATTGTGTGATTTCTGTATGCCCTGTTGCCCTTAGGTTTACCTAAAGTGTGATTGTGAAACATTTATTTATTTATTACTAGCCTTCCAACCGAGGCTCCGCCCGTTTGGGGTACAAGTGTACATACATCGCGCTCCTTAAGAAACTCTTTAAAACAACAGGATAAAAGGTAGCCTTGCCAAATGTCCTTTCTTGTGTATCAAACTATGTCCATTCTTGAGTTCATCAAAATCGGTACAACAAACATCTCATAATTAATTCAACCCCTATTACCCTGTTTAAATGTTGTGTATACTATTTTCTTTAGATTTTGCAAGCGCTTTTAAACATGTATGGCTTTATTTGGAAACTTTAAATTAAACTTTAAGAATAATTTATTTGCTATAAATGTTAATTTCTTATTCAGTTTCGTTTAAGATATTTTTCAATTAATTTAGCCTATATTATTCTGTTTTTCTGAGGATAACAGACAGACAGACTCACTTATCCCATTCAGAATCCTGTGTGTGTGGTCGTGAACGATATTTGAACATCAGTTGGATGTACTCACGAATTTTGTTACATTATTTATGTAATAAATTATCTAATATTTTAGTTTCATGATAACATTGATAAAAAAATATTAAACATTAGAGTTCAAGGTTTAAATTTTGTTTGCCATATGACACTTTTATCTGTTCTTCTATTCTAATATTATAAGGAGAGAGAGAGAGAGAGAGAATGAGTTTTGTGTGTTTGTTTATATGAGGGTAATCTCCGGAACCACTACGCCAATTATGAAATTCTTTCACTCTTTGAAAGGACTATTTGGAATGGACATAGACTTAAGTTTATGTTTACATTAAGATTATCTATAAAACTTAAATATCTATTGAGAGTTTCTACTCCGAGCGCTTCGACAATAGTTCAAATTGTTTGGAGAAACTGGTTTTGAAATCATGATTCTCTTCAATGTCCAAACTGTAAAAAAGTTGGAGCGGGTTTTGTATGAGAGCTATATTGAAATTTTAAAAGCTCTGTAATTGCATCAAACACAAATATGACGGAATTTCTAAGGTATTTTACTGAGCGAAATCTACAGAGTCAAATTTGACTTTAATAGTCTTAAAATCAATTTTTGGAGTTCATTTGACTTGTGAAAATTGGGTCATCATTACTTTTTGAAATATTAATCATAAATTACATGATTAATATTTCAGTTTCAAGAAAATATATTAATTTGTTTATGCTTACGTTACTTTATTTTGCCTTTTTAGTTGTTGTGTAAATGGGTGGTCCGTTCAATAGGTTCAATAGTAATGTGTAAATTAACGATATTGTTGTTTGTTCCAGGCACGCGCTGCGGGAATACAACATTCACAAAGCATTAGATCACCCTCGTATTGTTAAACTTTATGATGTTTTCGAAATTGACGGAAATTCGTTTTGTACAGTTCTTGAATATTGTAATGGACATGATCTCGACTTTTATCTTAAACAGGTACGTAATTGTTATTTGTGTACATAGTTACTTTGTGAAACTTAATTGCTACATGAAAGCGCCAATTATTGGTTTTGTTATTGCTAGTTTCTAATTACTTATGATTGATTATATTACAGCATAAAACAATTCCGGAACGTGAGGCCCGGTCAATAGTGATGCAAGTGGTATCCGCACTGAAGTATTTGAATGAGATCAAACCGCCTGTGATCCACTATGACTTGAAGCCCGGCAACATTCTGTTGACCGAGGGCAACGTCTGCGGCGAGATCAAGATCACCGACTTTGGTCTGTCAAAGGTTATGGACGAGGAAAACTATAATCCGGACCACGGCATGGATCTAACGAGCCAAGGGGCCGGTACCTATTGGTGAGTCACTCATATCAATTGCGTAGGTTCCACTAGTCTTTAAGTGTCGAAATAGTTTTACTTCAATGTGAAAATGTTTCGTCAGGTATCTGCCACCGGAGTGTTTCGTCGTCGGCAAAAACCCACCAAAGATAAGCAGCAAGGTGGACGTGTGGAGCGTCGGCGTAATCTTCTACCAGTGCCTATATGGAAAGAAGCCCTTCGGCCACAATCAGAGCCAGGCGACCATACTGGAGGAGAACACGATACTGAAGGCCACCGAGGTGCAGTTCGCCAACAAACCTACCGTCAGCAACGAGGCTAAGGTAACGCGCGTCCTATAATTCGCATGTAGTCAAGACGTGGTACGTGTGTTGGGGCGTCTCGCTAATCATGTGGTTTGTGTGTGCAGAGCTTCATCCGGGCGTGCCTGGCGTACCGCAAGGAGGAGCGCATCGACGTGTTCGGGCTGGCGCGGCACGAGTACCTGCAGCCGCCGATGCCGAAGTCGCGCGGCGCGAGTGGCGGCGGCGGCGGTGGCAGCGCGGGCGCGGCGGGCGGCGGCGGCGCGGGCGGCGCGGGCTTCAGCGCGGCGATGTTCGGCGCCGGCTCGTCGTCCTAGCCGCGCCGCCGCCGCCCGCGCCACCCGCCGCCGCACTGACGGCGGCGCCGCCGGGCGGCCCGCGACGCACGCCGCGACCACGCTCGACCCGACCTACTTTTTAGTTTTTGAGGACTTTCGTCGGTCGATCCAGAGTTCTAAAATGACTAAATATCATTTACAGATTTAAATTGTTTAAGATTATGCTTACTGTTGACCGTATTTATTGAGCAGGTGATAAAATGTGATTTCTCCATTTGTGGAATGGCTGCATCCTTTTATCACTAGAAGAAGAATCCTTGGGACTATCCCTATATAATATAAGTTATCCATATTAAAAAAGTTAAAAATATTACTTAAGCAGTTTTATTTAGAAAATGAATAGTGACTTGTAGTGAACAGTGAATAGTTGTTGATGTATGTTTTGATTGTTACATATTTGTTTCATACCGCGACCATTTACACGAATGTTTATGTTGTATCATTAAACACCTTTACTACTTCATATTAAAACTTGATATATTCATAATCGTATCTTGCCATGTTGACCATTATTTTCCTTAGTAATAAACACTCATTGACACAGCAATACTTTTAGATTACACAGCAAGGTTTCAGCTAAATATTTAAACACAGAGCTGCATCACCTTGCTTATATCTCTTTTTAAGGACCTTACATTTTTCGTCTGTCCGCCCATCCGCGGTTTAGCTTAGAAACAGTACAAAAATCTGTCATTATTTTACATTTATGCATAAATGTACTGTGTAGCTGTGCAGTGTGCCCTCTAGTTTTACCCACATTATTCTTATTTTGTACCGACATCAAGATGATCAGTAAAATAGCACACTTTATAATTATTAATTAAAAGTAGAAAAAAAGATTTCTGGTACATGTAGAGAGTGGGAAATGTTTTATTCATGGTCTCCTGTAGTGAGATGAATCAATATCACAACCACAAACTACGGAACGTCTCAGCCCCGCGTGGGCGGGGAATCCGACCACGGGACTAGATCCCCTAAGCAATAAGGTCTTATAAATACTGAACATATAGATCCTTGATTTATTCTATAGAATATTATATTTATAGTTTAGGCACACTATTTACTACTAAGATTTGAAGGACACCCTAAAAGCTTACCTACCAATAAGTAAGTGTAGTCTATAAAAAAAAACAAATATGTAATAAGTACCTACTATTATGTAGCCAACACACCCCAGTTGTTTTTTGAATCTGGGGGAGGGATTTGAATAAATAACGAAATTGGATCGATAAATTGCGTTCATTGCTGCCTATACACGTCTAAAAATAGAATACAGTTAGAAGGTTCAAGCTTACTATGTAGGTTAGATTACCGGAGCGCATCATCCATGTATTGTGATATCAATAGTACGAGATAAGTATGTAAGTATATAATAATTATAACATATTTAATTGGTAGGTGTCGAAAAGATTTTTACCCTTTCCTAAGCTTTAGTTTATCTCGGTACCAAATTTTATTTAAATCCGTTCAGTAATTTTGGCTTAAAAGCTCGACAGACAGTTACTTTCGTATTTTATAAAATACTAGCGCCGCCCCGCGGTTTCATCCGCGTAGTTCCCGTTCCCGTAAGAATATGGGGATAAAATTAAAAACCTTCCCACTGAATTACTCTATCAGAACAAACCGCATCAAAATCGTTTGCGTAGTTTTAAAGATCTAAGCATACATAGGGACAGAAAGCGACTGTTTTATACTATGTAGTGACTAGCAGCGCCCCGCGGTTTTACCCCCGTAGTTCCCGTTCCCGTGGAAATACGGGGAATAAAATATAGCCTACAGCCTTCTTCGATAAATGGGCTATCTAACACCGAAAGAATTTTTCAAATCGGACCCTGAGATTAGCGTTCAACCAAACAAACTAACTCTTCAGCTTTATATATTAGTAACGAATATTATATAAAACACAGTACAAATCTGTACTAGTCAGCTTTTATGTCGAGTAAGTAAATACTTAAACAAAAATATCCAACTTAAATAACGGTAAGTAAATAAAGTTACCGAATAATATATTTCAACCAAAAGCTAAAGCTTCACAACTGCACTTAAGTTCCATGAAGCGCGACTCCAGTTTTCAATAGTTTCATTCATCCAGTAAGCTCTAGACGTGGTTTAATTAAAGAGAATTTTCAGGATTAAGTCCGCCTGCATTAACCTGTAAAAAGAACTTCAGATGAGAAAGAGTTAAAAATTTATAATGAATCCGGGCAGTTTATTTTTCAAGTCGATGATCTAATTTATGAAAAAAAGTGATTAGGGAAATAAATTCTAATCTTTTTTCAAATAATTTTGAAAATTCTCCTACGTATTCTTATTTGAAATACTTATAAATAATGGTTTAAATAAAAACCGAAACTTAACAACGCGATCACGACTGCGTTGCCTGAAGCTACTTACCTTTCTGTGTACCCTCTCTCAATAAGTTTCCTTGCCTGCAGCGCGCCTGGATCGCTCCGACGCGCTTTGCAACTTCTAATTTCACAAAGCATTATTCATTAACGAACTTGCCTTTTACATTGCAGTTGTTTTTTGTACGTTCAAAACATGTTTCAGTGTTGTTATTTTACGGAGCTTTCAAGCTTTGATATTTTTGCATTGTTGTTTTTTTTTCTTTGTATACGCGAATTATTCTTTATTTTGTTTATTCTGTTTTTTTTGCAATCACAAATCACACGAAATGTTTATTTCATCAATCATCCACATGCATTTAAATAACTAAATTGAGGTGTGTTTTACACGTTAACATAACAACTTTTTAATGCATCTGAAAGTATACATCGTAGTATCTCCCGTTTACACAAAAACAAATTGTTATTTGGCTGACTGCTGACAGCTGTTTTCATGAGGACTAACTTAGGTTTTTATTTTATAATTCATCCGAGGAAAAAACTGGAATTGACGCGAATAACTGCGATGTAGAGCTAGAGCTGATAATAATAATGCGTGATCACTACTTAACTGGATAACAAAGAGATCACATCTCACACTGATTGAGAATAATTGAGATAGAGATGAACTTTTAACAAAGGCGCACATAACGTTTTTTGTTTCATATTTTTCTATTACGAGTAGTAGTGATCTTGAATAAACACTTTTCATTTGTTTTTTTTATTCGATCAAAAAGCTAATAAAAAAGATAAAAATGACAGAAGTCATTATCTATTAAATAACCTAACCAATTAAATTAGTAATAAGCAATATAAAATTAATAAAAAAAAACATTCAGCTACTAATCACAAAATATTACACTAAAAGCAGTTTCATTATTATGTGTTACGAGTATCTAGGATCTAGGCATAAAGTTTGTGTGGTGGTTTTACGTTTAGTGATGCATAAAGGGGTTGCTTTGTTTTTGTTCGTATGAATGGTCCTTGCTCGGCTTCAGGGGTGCGCCCCCGGTCCCCACGGTGGAATAAAACGCTGGCTCGTTGCATTTGTGCAACTGTTCTCAAGTGTGACTTTATTGTGCTTGCCTTCAGCTGTGAGTACTATAACTACGTGTGAATTACAGTTGAACGTGCTGTATATTTACCACGAAACAATAGGAGATAGCTACTTAATTTACTGTTGTTACTTGTTAGTAGAGATAAAGTTGATTTAATTTTTTTTGGCAGAGATTTGGCGACACATTCGGCTTGTTAACAAAAACTACAGTTTAATGCTTATCATACACATTAATGATATTATTTTTTACACACCTGTGTAAATACCACAAAATACTTGATTATTTCTAAAGAAATCAAAAGTATCAAAAAGTTCCTTCGAGCCGGATTTGAACCAGCGACCTATGGATGACAGCAAGTACCTCTACAGTCCACCGCTCTACCAACTGAGCTATCGAAGGTAATGTGTTTAGCGTGTAAATTACACGTTGCGTTCCACACGTGGCGATCGAATCAGATAGCGGTATTTATAGATAAGCAAGCATTATTATATAAAATTTACTTTAATGGATATCTTTATTCACCTTATAATATAAAATAATAATAAACATTGGATGTTATGTAAAATCATATTTATAAGTTTATGTAGGTACTTACTTACTTAGATGTACCTACTTATTTAATTGAAATAATGTTGTTAATATGTCACAAATTAATTAATCTCGGACCATCTTGCTCGGATTAGGCTAACAGTTCAATTATTCAAAGAAAAACTTACCAGCGCACCCATTAGGTAAGTAAGTACCTACTTTATTTATTCCATCAATTTAATCCGAAAGGACGATTAAATTCAACGGATTTGGTTTACTCGGCTAACAGTTAAGTAAAAATTAGGTAAGTACCTACTTCTAAGGAAATTGTTTGAGGCGAAACGAAATGGGAATTTGGAAATCGGACGTTTCAAGTGGCAGAAAGATTCGCAAACTCTTTGTAAGAAACTCGTTGAACAGCCAGCTGTTGGTATCTGACGTTTACTTGATGGAGTAGTAAAACTTCTTTAGAAATGAGGTTCTCTCTTAATTGTTTCGTTTGAACATTATTATTTCTGCGTAAGTAGAAAGTTTTCATTTCATTTATTAGCTAGGTATACCTATTTGGGATTGTATTTCTGAAATCATATTCATACATAAAATAAGATGTTTCAGTCAAAGAGTACTTAGTCTTCCAAAATGCAAACTATTACACGAAGGTTCTAAGTTTGTGTTGGGAAAAATGGGAATGAAGTGGGTAAAACCGCAAGGCATTGCAAGTTTTATTCATAACCTTTATGAATTTTAAAACGTTAAAAGCAAACATCAATCAATAAAGGACTAGCAATTTAACTGAAAGCTTCGTGCACTATTGGTGCTACTAGTTATTGTTCGTGGGGTAATGAAAGTCGGTGCCTGAACGTTATAACTGTTTGAATAGAGCACCCAACGAGTGATTAACGTGCTCTAATGGCAATGTTCACCTTTCATTCAATTAATTAACGCCAGCAGACGTATGTTTGACCTATTTCTACGGTCAATAATTGTTCAGTTTTGATCATAAAAGTGGGTATTAGATAGGCACCTATTATGCCTATTTCTATGAATACTCTGAAAATATTTCATAGTATCTTTCTAATAAGTATAATAAAGATGAGAATATATATAAACCTTTTTAATAAGTCAATTCAGTGAATATTGTATATGTAATAAGTATCCCACCAAAAACATTCTGTAAAAAACTAGCCAAGTCTCGATGGAGCTGCTTGTTTATCTCTAAAAAGTAATGAAATCTAGACAAACTCGTACCAAGTCTAAGGTTCCTTACTGCGATTTCTAGTTATTGTTGTGTGATTTGGCCGTTGAAGGGTACATGTACACAAGGGTACAAAACTAGGTGCTCCATGACACTATTGCACCAATCTGTCGCCAGAACCGCTACCCATTGACGATAGAAAATTGCCACTTGAAAAACGTTAATTCAATATCCAGTCAATTGTAGGCTTGATAAAGCTGCGTATTTTAATAATGTTATAACATTACGTGTAAACAAAGTTGACTTGTACCCACTACTAACGTTTTAAACGGCCAAGTCACACAACATTAACTATATATAATAAAGAAATCGCAGTAAGGAACCTTAGACTTGGTACGAGTTTGTCTAGATTTCATTACTTTTTAGAGATAAACAAGCAGCTCCATCGAGACTTGGCTAGTTTTTTACAGAATGTTTTTGGTGGGATTTCATTTATTTTTGTTGAAACGTGTTTATATTGATTTATTTTATTAGATTTTCTGATTTGACACATTTTTTTCTTTAGGAGTAGTATTTTATTATTAAGCGCCCTGCGGTTTCACACGCGTAGTTCCCGTTCGCGTTTCCGTGGGGATTTCGGGATAAAAAGTATCCTATGTGCTTCTCCTGGTTTTAAGCTACCTCCCCACAAATTGTCAGCCAAATCAGTTCAGCTGTTTTAGAATTATCATTCCCGTTCCCATTCCCGTGGGAATTTCAGGATTAAAAGTATCTTATGTCCCTTTCCTGGTTCTAAGCTACCTCCCCACCAATTTTCAGCTAAATCAGTTCAGCCGTTCTTGAGTTATAAATTCCCGTTCCCATTCCCGTGGGAATTTCGGGATTAAAAGTATCTTATGTCCCTCTCCTGGTTCTAAGCTACCTCCCCACCAATTTTCAGCCAAATCAGTTCAGCCGTTCTTGAGTTATAAATCCCCGTTCCCAATCCCGTGGGAATTACGGGATTAAAAGTATCCTATGTCCTTTTCCTGGTTCTAAGTTTCTTCCCCACCAATTTTCAGCCAAATCAGTTCAGCCGTACTTGAGTTACAATTCCCATTCCCGTTCCCGTATAATTCCCGTTCCCGTTGGATTATCCTAGTTTTTATAGTTTTCCCTTTATGTGGCCATTAAACCCTAACTCTTTACCAAATTTTAGCTCTCTAGGTTTATGGGAAGTACTAGTTCTATTTTGATGATCATGAGTGAGTGAGTGAGTGAGTGTCTTAAATACGAAACTTTGCTTTCGCTCAACTTCGGAACTAAATGACCTACAGACTTGAAATTTTATTTTAAGTATGTGATTGTATAGCTTACTGGATGACGAAAATTTCAGCGTTCTAGTCTTATCCAGAGGTTCTCAAATAGAGGCCTGAAAATGCGGCGAAATGGTTCCTGTAAAGGATGGTACGGCAGTGTTTGCTTCGCGCTCGACTTGGCGGGGGGGCACTGCCGTGCCCCCAGATTCTGCTTTAACTAATTTCAAAACAAATTACTGAGAATGACCCTTGGCAGTGAGATGATCACTACCTGTCCACCTTTAATTGCAATCAACACATAATCATAATAAAAACGATCTAAAAGCAGTTTAAACTTAACGTGGCAGATATTTAGAGAGGTGGTGTCCTCTGTTCGTCGAAGGGGATAATTCAGCCGCCCTGCTTTGATGTTCAGCGACCCTGGACGCCACCGGAGCGCACCGACGGCCTCGTCATACAAAAACTTGACCTTTATTCGCCTCGTATACCACACGAAGACGCTTATTAACTTAGTAAAAATGAACCCAACATATATTTCCTGGGTTTGGACGTTGCAATCCAATTTTCGCCCGTGAATGTAACATTCTTGAAGTCTATATTAGGTTTCAAATAAATTCTACGAATGTTTGCGGTAACGAATTTCCGACATAATATCTAACAGTTTTCCAACTCTATATTGTAACCTGGCCTTTCTAATAGGTACACCTGATTGTAAAGAAGATGTTAGCTCTATAGGTATTAATTATTACAAAGATGTAGGTAAAGTTTGTAATTTTGGAAGTACTTAGATGATCTTAGAATTACTTACTGTGAAAGCTTTGTAAGCTGTTTCACTACTTAGTTTAAAACATACATAGCTCTAAGGAATGGCTATATTTTACATAAGTACCTTAATGCCCTATAGGTTACATATCAATGCAGGTAAAACCGCAAAACACAGCTAGTTAGTAAATATTTATACATGTTACAAGTATCAATAAGTAATCAATACTTTATTACGTATTAATTACACCACTACCTTCGTAATCTAACTTGCTGTAATTTGATAAAATATGGAGATATCTGCGCAGGGATAAATAACCTGTTCATATGTAAGTTTTCTACTTTATGGATACAGGTTTTATAACAGTGAAAGGTTACATTAAATGTCTGATTTACTAGATATAATATGAAGCGAACGAATTTTCCACAACCTTGATATTATTTCCGCGAGTTTGCCCTCGAAATTATGGGTTTGCGTGCACTGGCACCAACCCCCGGAATGACCTCACACCAATGTCAATGTTATCAGATCACCCGATAATGTTTACAAGCTTATTATAGCTACTGATATAACCTTAACTTTATCGAAAAAAGAACCAATATTCAAAATATACTTGCCTAATTAAGTTCAATCTAACTGCTTATTTTTATTTGTTTCATAACTTACCATTCAGTGATATTACTATAAATTAGTTTGAATATGCATTTAATGAATTCCATTGGGCCTTCTAAGTCACCTTGACTATAAAGTAACCTCGGCAATATTAGGGCTATTCTAGACACGGTAATATTATCTATACATCACCTTGTTCTAGGTAATTTACGGTGCTGATTTAGATAGCTAGATAGACACTAGGTTTGCAATAAAGTGCAGGGTTAAAGTGACATACTAGATGTAGAGTAGCTTTGGTACTTCAAAAGTAAAACATTCAACATGTCAACTTCTCGACTATTGTATAACTTATTTAGTGGAATAAATGATAAAAAGTTCAGGCTTTGAAAACTTTATTGGAAAAAAAATGAGGTTCTAATTGACTGACAATCTGAACCTTGTTACCTACGCCTAATTATCAAGTAACGCTACCCAGAGAGAATCTTGGCCGTGATCCTTATTTTATGAACGCTACTTAAGTACTTTTTATTGATATCTGAGACTGATTTATTCATCATCCATACCAATAACTACCTTTTTCAAAATCAAATCATTAATTTATTCTACATTTTACACTAGGGATTTTTACTTTATGGAAATACGGGTAAATATACTCAGACGTGTATGTAGAGTTTGCTACTCACAACTCTTCTACCATATTGAAGCCTTCGACGTCACTTTATTGCCAATTACGTGGGATGAACCTACGAAGAAATGTACCTACATCTATAAGTTGGGATACAGGTGCTTATACAAGCTGTGATTAATAGCTGGATCGACCGTGGCCTTGCTGGCCGCTCGTATTTCAGACCAGAGAGTCCGTCCGCTTAATATTGAGTGTGAAAGTAGTACTTTGTAAGGTATTGGATGGATCCCAGTTTCAATAAACTAAGAAAATTGGTTTCGTACTGAAAATTATTTTGTGGTATCATTTTGCGGTGTAGCAGAAGGTTGGTGAGTAAGTAATTGCTGCATTAATTAACTTTTAAGAATTGGTTTTAGGGTTTGGATTATTTAGTAGATAGATGTAGATGGTAAGTACTATAGTACGATACTAAGTACTCGAAGTTACAGAGTTTTTACGATAGGATATTACCGTAATAAATACTATAATATATAAAAAATAAGTGAACTTATTGTAATTTTCAATCTAAGAAATAAAAGACTACAATTCAATTACTAATGCTACGGAACAGGCGACTGATGCTACAAATCAAGTGATTGATACTACGAATCCCGCGACTGATGCTAAAAATCAATCACTGTTGCTACGAATCAATCACTGATGCTACGAATCAATCACTGATGCAACGAATCAATAACTGATGCGACGAATCAATCACTAATGCTACGAATCAATCACTGATGCTACGAATCAATCACTGATGCTACGAATCACTGATGCTACGAATCCAGCGACTGATGTTACGAAACACGCGACTGATGCTACGAAACACGCGACTATTGCTACGAATCAATCACTGATGCTACGAATCAATCTGGTGCTACAAATCAATCAATGTTGCTACGAATCATTCACTGTTGCTACGAATCAATCACTGATGCAACGAATCAATAACTGATGCGACGAATCAATCACTAATGCTACGAATCAATCACTGATGCTACGAATCAATCACTGATGCTACGAATCACTGATGCTACGAATCCAGCGACTGATGTTACGAAACACGCGACTGATGCTACGAAACACGCGACTATTGCTACGAATCAATCACTGATGCCACGAATCAATCTGGTGCTACAAATCAATCAATGTTGCTACGAATCATTCACTGTTGCTACGAATCAATCACTGATGCTACGAATCAATCAATGGTGCTACGAATCATTCACTGTTGCTACGAATCAATCACTGATGCTACGAATCATTCACTAGTACTACGAATCATTCACCTTTGCTACGAATCAATCAATGGTGCTACAAATCAATCAATGGTGCTACGAATCAATCACTGATGCTAAGAATCAATCTAGTGCTACGAATCAATCAGGTGCAACGAATCAATCTGGTGCTACGAATCAATCAATGGTGCTACGAATCATTCACTGTTGCTACGAATCAATCACTGATGCTACGAATCAGTCACTGATGCTACGCATCAAACACTGATGCTACGAATCAATCTGGTGCTACGAATCGATCACCTTTGCTACGAATCAAACACTGATGCTACGAAACAATCACTGGTGCTACGAATCAATCTGGTGCTACGAATCAATCAATGGTGCTACGAATCATTCACTGTTGCTACGAATCAATCACTGATGCTGCGAATCGATCACCTTTGCAACGAATCAAACACTGATGCTACGAATCAATCTGGTGCTACACATCCATCTGGTGCTACGAATCAATCACCTTTGCTACGAATCAATCTGGTGCTACGAATCAATCACCTTTGCTACGAATCAGTCACTGATGCTACGAAACAATCACTGGTGCTACGAATCAATAACTGATGCAACGAATCATTTACTGTTGCTACGAATCAATCACTGATGCTACGAATCAATCACTGGTGCTACGAATCATTCACTGATGCTACGAATCAATCACTGATGCTACGAATCAATACGTGATGCTACGAATCATTTACTGTTGCTACGAATCAATTACCGTTACTACGAATCAGTCACTGATGCTACGAATCAATCTCGTGCTACGAATCAATCACCTTTGCTACGAATCAGTCACTGATGCTACGAAACAATCACTGGTGCTACGAATCAATCTGGTGCTACAAATCAATCAATGGTGCTACGAATTATTCACTGTTGCTACGAATCAATCACTGATGCTACGAATCAGTCACTGATGCAACGAATCAATCTGGTGCTACGAATCAATCACCTTTGCTACGAATCAGTCACTGATGCTACGAATCATTCACTGTTGCTACGAATAATCACTGATGATACGATTCAATCTGGTGCTACGAATCAATCAATGGTGCTACGAATCATTCACTGTTGCTACGAATCAATCACTGTTGCAACGAATCAATTACCGTTACTACGAATCAGTCACTGATGCTACGAATCAATCTGGTGCTACGAATCAATCACTGATGCTACGAATCAATCACTGATACTACGAATCATTCACTGGTACTACAAATCATTCACCTTTGCTACGAATCAATCAATGGTGCTACAAATCAATCAATGGTGCTACGAATCAATCACTCATGCTACGAATCATTCACTGGTGCTACGAATCATTCAATGTTGCTACGAATCATTCAATGTTGCTAAGAATAATTCACTGATGCTACGAATCAATCTGGTGCTACGAATCAATCTGGTGCTACGAATCAATCTGGTGCTACGAATCAATCTGGTGCTACGAATCAATCAATCACCTTTGCTACGAATCATTCACTGTTGCTACGAATCAATCACTGATGATACGAATCAATCTGGTGCTACGAATCAATCAGGTGCTACGAATCAATCAATGGTGCTACGAATGATTCACTGTTGCTACGAATCAATCACTGATGCTACGAATCAATCTAGTGCTACGAATCAATCTGGTGCAACGAATCAATCTGGTGCTACGAATCAATCAATGGTGCTACGAATCATTCACTGTTGCTACGAATCAATCACTGATGCTACGAATCAGTCACTGATGCTACGCATCAAACACTGATGCTACGAATCAATCTGGTGCTACGAATCAATCAAACACCTTTACTACGAATCAATCACCTTTGCTACGAAATCAATCAATGGTGCTACGAATCAATATGGTGCTACGAATCGATCACCTTTGCTACGAATCAAACACTGATGCTGCGAAACAATCACTGGTGCTACGAATCAATCTGGTGCTACGAATCAATCAATGGTGCTACGAATCATTCACTGTTGCTACGAATCAATCACTGATGCTGCGAATCGATCACCTTTGCTACGAATCAATCAATGGTGCTACGAATCAATCAATGGTGCTACGAATCAATCACTGATGCTACGAATCATTCACTGGTGCTACGAATCATTCAATGTTGCTACGAATCATTCAATGTTGCTACGAATCATTCACTGGTGCTACGAATCATTCACTGATGCTACGAATCAATCTGGTGCTACGAATCAATCTGGTGCTACGAATCAATCAATCACCTTTACTACGAATCAATCACCTTTGCTACGAAATCAATCAATGGTGCTACGAATCAATCAATGGTGCTACGAATCAATCACTGATGCTACGAATCAATCACTGGTGCTACGAATCATTCACTGATGCTACGAATCAATCACTGATGCTACGAATCAATACGTGATGCTACGAATCATTTTGTGTTGCTACGAATCAATTACCGTTACTACGAATCAGTCACTGATGCTACGAATCAATCTCGTGCTACGAATCAATCACCTTTGCTACGAATCAGTCACTGATGCTACGAATCAGTCACTGATGCTACGAAACAATCACTGGTGCTACGAATCAATCTGGTGCTACGAATCAATCAATGGTGCTACGAATCATTCACTGTTGCTACGAATCAATCACTGATGCTACGAATCAGTCACTGATGCTACGCATCAAACACTGATGCTACGAATCAATCTGGTGCTACGAAGCACCATTGATTGATTTCGTAGCAAAGGTGATTGATTCGTAGTAATTGATTGATCAATCAATGGTGCTACGAATCAATCACTGATGCTACGAATCAATCACTGATGCTACGAATCAATCACTGATGCTACGAATCATTTACTGTTGCTACGAATCAATCACTGATGCTACGAATCAATCACTGATGCTACGAATCAATCTGGTGCTACGAATCATTCACTGTTGCTACGAATCAATCACTGATGCTACGAATCAGTCACTGATGCTACGCATCAAACACTGATGCTACGAATCAATCTGGTGCTACGAATCAATCAATCACCTTTACTACGAATCAATCACCTTTGCTACGAAATCAATCAATGGTGCTACGAATCAATCAATGGTGCTACGAATCATTTACTGTTGCTACGAATCAATCACTGATGCTACGAATCATTTACTGTTGCTACGAATCAATCAGTGATGCTACGAATCAATCACTGGTGCTACGAATCATTCACTGATGCTACGAATCAATCACTGATGCTACGAATCAATACGTGATGCTACGAATCATTTACTGTTGCTACGAATCAATTACCGTTACTACGAATCAGTCACTGATGCTACGAATCAATCTCGTGCTACGAATCAATCACCTTTGCTACGAATCAGTCACTGATGCTACGAAACAATCACTGGTGCTACGAATCAATCTGGTGCTACAAATCAATCAATGGTGCTACGAATCATTCACTGTTGCTACGAATCAATCACTGATGCTACGAATCAGTCACTGATGCTACGAATCAGTCACTGATGCTACGAATCAATCACCTTTGCTACGAATCAGTCACTGATGCTACGAATCATTCACTGTTGCTACGAATCAATCACTGATGCTACGAATCAGTCACTGATGCTACGCATCAAACACTGATGCTACGAATCAATCTGGTGCTACGAATCAATCAATGGTGCTACGAATCAATCAATGGTGCTACGAATCAATCAATGGTGCTACGAATCAATCTGGTGCTACAAATCAATCAATGTTGCTACGAATCATTCACTGTTGCTACGAATCAATCACTGATGCTACGAATCAATCAATGGTGCTACGAATCATTCACTGTTGCTACGAATCAATCACTGATGCTACGAATCATTCACTAGTACTACGAATCATTCACCTTTGCTACGAATCAATCAATGGTGCTACAAATCAATCAATGGTGCTACGAATCAATCACTGATGCTAAGAATCAATCTAGTGCTACGAATCAATCAGGTGCAACGAATCAATCTGGTGCTACGAATCAATCAATGGTGCTACGAATCATTCACTGTTGCTACGAATCAATCACCTTTGCTACGAATCAAACACTGATGCTGCGAAACAATCACTGGTGCTACGAATCAATCTGGTGCTACGAATCAATCAATGGTGCTACGAATCATTCACTGTTGCTACGAATCAATCACTGATGCTGCGAATCGATCACCTTTGCTACGAATCAATCAATGGTGCTACGAATCAATCAATGGTGCTACGAATCAATCACTGATGCTACGAATCATTCACTGGTGCTACGAATCATTCAATGTTGCTACGAATCATTCAATGTTGCTACGAATCATTCACTGGTGCTACGAATCATTCACTGATGCTACGAATCAATCTGGTGCTACGAATCAATCTGGTGCTACGAATCAATCAATCACCTTTACTACGAATCAATCACCTTTGCTACGAAATCAATCAATGGTGCTACGAATCAATCAATGGTGCTACGAATCAATCACTGATGCTACGAATCAATCACTGGTGCTACGAATCATTCACTGATGCTACGAATCAATCACTGATGCTACGAATCAATACGTGATGCTACGAATCATTTTGTGTTGCTACGAATCAATTACCGTTACTACGAATCAGTCACTGATGCTACGAATCAATCTCGTGCTACGAATCAATCACCTTTGCTACGAATCAGTCACTGATGCTACGAATCAGTCACTGATGCTACGAAACAATCACTGGTGCTACGAATCAATCTGGTGCTACGAATCAATCAATGGTGCTACGAATCATTCACTGTTGCTACGAATCAATCACTGATGCTACGAATCAGTCACTGATGCTACGCATCAAACACTGATGCTACGAATCAATCTGGTGCTACGAAGCACCATTGATTGATTTCGTAGCAAAGGTGATTGATTCGTAGTAATTGATTGATCAATCAATGGTGCTACGAATCAATCACTGATGCTACGAATCAATCACTGATGCTACGAATCAATCACTGATGCTACGAATCATTTACTGTTGCTACGAATCAATCACTGATGCTACGAATCAATCACTGATGCTACGAATCAATCTGGTGCTACGAATCATTCACTGTTGCTACGAATCAATCACTGATGCTACGAATCAGTCACTGATGCTACGCATCAAACACTGATGCTACGAATCAATCTGGTGCTACGAATCAATCAATCACCTTTACTACGAATCAATCACCTTTGCTACGAAATCAATCAATGGTGCTACGAATCAATCAATGGTGCTACGAATCATTTACTGTTGCTACGAATCAATCACTGATGCTACGAATCATTTACTGTTGCTACGAATCAATCAGTGATGCTACGAATCAATCACTGGTGCTACGAATCATTCACTGATGCTACGAATCAATCACTGATGCTACGAATCAATACGTGATGCTACGAATCATTTACTGTTGCTACGAATCAATTACCGTTACTACAAATCAGTCACTGATGCTACGAATCAATCTCGTGCTACGAATCAATCACCTTTGCTACGAATCAGTCACTGATGCTACGAAACAATCACTGGTGCTACGAATCAATCTGGTGCTATAAATCAATCAATGGTGCTACGAATCATTCACTGTTGCTACGAATCAATCACTGATGCTACGAATCAGTCACTGATGCTACGAATCAGTCACTGATGCTACGAATCAATCACCTTTGCTACGAATCAGTCACTGATGCTACGAATCATTCACTGTTGCTACGAATCAATCACTGATGCTACGAATCAGTCACTGATGCTACGCATCAAACACTGATGCTACGAATCAATCTGGTGCTACGAATCAATCAATGGTGCTACGAATCAATCAATGGTGCTACGAATCAATCAATGGTGCTACGAATCAATCACTGATGCTACGAATCATTCACTGGTGCTACGAATCATTCAATTTTGCTACGAATCATTCAATGTTGCTACGAATCATTCACTGGTGCTACGAATCATTCACTGATGCTACGAATCAATCTGGTGCTACGAATCAATATGGTGCTACGAATCAATCAATCACCTTTACTACGAATCAATCACCTTTGCTACGAAATCAATCAATGGTGCTACGAATCAATCAATGGTGCTACGAATCAATCAATGGTGCTACGAATCAATCACTGATGCTACGAATCAATCACTGATGCTACGAATCATTTACTGTTGCTACGAATCAATCACTGATGCTACGAATCAATCACTGATGCTACGAATCAATCTGGTGCTACGAATCATTCACTGTTGCTACGAATCAATCACTGATGCTACGAATCAGTCACTGATGCTACGCATCAAACACTGATGCTACGAATCAATCTGGTGCTACGAATCAATCAATCACCTTTACTACGAATCAATCACCTTTGCTACGAAATCAATCAATGGTGCTACGAATCAATCAATGGTGCTACGAATCAATCACTGGTGCTACGAATCATTCACTGATGCTACGAATCAATCACTGATGCTACGAATCAATACGTGATGCTACGAATCATTTACTGTTGCTACGAATCAATTACCGTTACTACGAATCAGTCACTGATGCTACGAATCAATCTCGTGCTACGAATCAATCACCTTTGCTACGAATCAGTCACTGATGCTACGAAACAATCTGGTGCTACGAATCAGTCACTGATGCTACGAAACAATCACTGGTGCTACGAATCAATCACTGTTGCTACGAATCAATCACTGGTGCTACGAATCAATTACTGTTGCTACGAATCATTCACTGTTGCTACGAATCAATCACTGGTGCTACGAATCATTCACTGGTGCTACGAATCAATCACTGATGCTACGAATCATTCACTGGTGCTACGAATCAATCACTGTTGCTACGAATCATTCACTGATGCTACGAATCATTCACTGGTGCTACGAATCAATCACTGATGCTACGAATCAAACGACTGATGCTACGAATCACTGATGCTACAAATCAAGCGACTGACGCTACGAATCCAGTTACTGATGCTACGAAACGCGACTAATGTTACGAAACACGCGACTGATGCTACGAATGAAACGACTGATGCTACGAAACACGTGACTGATGCTAGGAAACCCGCGACTGATGCTATGAATCAATCACTGATGCTACGATTAAATAATTGACTCAACGAATCTAATGATTGAGCAAAAAAATTCGACAGTCATTGTTTTAGGTTATACAAAATTATCATTTTATCCAATTTCCCATTAAACACGACAATTTTTTAATTCCCATTTGCCCTGAGATTGGTCTGAAATTTATCCCAATATTCCTACGGGAACGGGAACTACGCGGGTGAAACCGCGGGGCGCTGCTAGTTATGTAATAAAGTTGTATTTTAAGAAGTATTTTGTTGGTTCACTTTTTCGCTTATATGCGGATAAAGTGAAATTTGAAGTCTTAATTCCTATCTAATTATTTTGTCCCTCAATTAGGAAAAGATGTTATGGTGTTATGAGTTTTAATGTGTAAGTGTCTATTGCACAGTAGTTAACAAATGAATGGATCTATTATGATAAAGTTATATAGTAAAGACATTTTTACGAAGCTTCAAGATTAGCGTAATATTATTGAAAAACCATTACTTACATATCACTACACAGATCTTTAAAACTACGCAACGGATTTTGATTCGGTGTTTTAATAGATAGAGTGATTCAGTGGAAAGGTTTTTAGCATAATTTTATTTATTTATTTATCCCCATATTCCTACGGAAACGGGAACTACACGGGTGAAACCGCGAGGCGCCGCTAGTTTTTTAAATAAATGAGCATTTGTCTGATAATGTAGGCAAAACTATTAACAGTTTTGATTTTGAATAAAATCTCCTATTTCACATCGTACATTGTTATAACTGTTTCCTTGAATTTGAGTGGTTCTTATGTAAAGTTACATCTTTTATTCAGGGCTTTTATCAGCGCACGTTGAATATGTATGTTTTTACCTACTTGATATCCACAATATTTTTTTGAATACAAAGGATAGGTTGTTTTTCATTGTATCGCCATCGTTGTATAATAAGGTTTATTTATTCTGTAAAAAAAATATAGTAAAACGTACCTATAAAACGCTTGGAAACCAAAACGTATTTGATCTCAGATTGTTCCGAAGTTAACTAGATAAATAAGTGAAACGTAGACCGTATAATATATACTGACATAACCGTTTAATTGCCATAGTTTTTAAATTAAATAGCATTTAGCTTTTAAATAAGTAGTTCGATAACTTAATAATTGAAGGGGAAATAAAAAGCGAACTATAGAACATAATATACCTATTTTCTTATAAAAAGTGTAAACAATCGAACATATTAGATTTTTTATTAAAATATTTTAGTATATTACAACTAGAGATGTAAGTACATAAATACAGATGCTTCCCAATGCAGGTGCGTCGGTAACCGAGCTGGGAGGACTGGATAGAGGAGCGGCGCAGTTTCCGCTACAGGTCGATATCTGAGCTTCCTTCCTCACTGCACCGCCTGCCAACAAAACTATCACTATTTCGTTAGTTTTGCTACATCCCGGTGGAATATATGGAGCGTGAGAATGTATACAATTATTTATTATGGGTGTTTTTAATTATGATCGTAGTTTCTAGCTTCCATTAGTAATCTACTCTGGTTATATGGTGCAAGCAGCTCAAAATACAAGTTAAAGAAAATTTTAACACACAGATTTTCCTGATTAGGTATAAGTACTTAGATAAATGTAACAGTCCTTTTGATTTATCAAGTGGCTCTATCAAAATATTGAATCCTAAAAATATTCCACAAAACCAAATAATAAACGTGACGATACTGTTTTCAAATTCAAAATAACGGAGAGCTACAGCATAAATAATTCAGGAAACAGTGACACGAGGACAAAGTTTCCAGATCATTCTGAGAGGTCAACGGAGGAATAATGTATTTGGTATATGCATTAACATTCGGCTAGGTACCGACTCAATGTCGCAGGGTTGACTGTTCGTCATATAATACAGATACATGATGTACGATGCGGTTAGAATAACTATAAATGAGTCATTGAAAAAATCACATTCAAGTTTAAACATATTATGTAACTTTAGAAATAAAACTTCAAAATAGAATCTGCGTTGAATTTGAATTGAAAGTAGATTAAACCTGTGTAGATACTAGAGTCTATATTCCTGGATAAATACGAGTAGAATAAACAATAAGTTACAAAAAGTATCTCACTAATCATCTAGTATTAAAATAGTGATGTCAGTCAGTACAATAACGGACAGTACAACCCGATGTACCAAACCTAGTCAACTAGAGAATATATTTATGCAAATAATTAACGAGTTTATTATGATTTATCGGTTATCGGGTTTGGTTAGTGATTGTCGGGTCTAATGACGGTAATCAGCATGCAGTCGAGGTACCATTTTACGGATATAGCGATACGATACCATCACCCGCGGTACGGTAGCCGAGGTTACCCGCGTCAGCGCTACATCAACACACTCAACCATATTTATGGATCAATCCGCCATTGTTAAGTTTGCACATCATTACTATGAGGACAAATATTTAGCGTCAACATGCGTAATGTTATATGACAGTAAAAATTCGGCAACTTTTAGAAGCAACAAAATGCTATACCTAATATAATTTTAATAAATAAAGTTACATGTGAAAAATGTTCATTTCTCGCCGCCCGATTATTGGAGACTCGAGAGATCACTCGAATTATTGAAGACGGCTGCTGGAAAATTTGATTTAGGAGCTATCTCCACACGCCTCGCGTCCAAAAATACCTTTTTTGAAATATCATAAAAATATTACGTAATAAGAACAACGTTAGCGCAACCATGTGAAATGTTACCTATTTTTTGCAACTTACAAATGGTAATTCGTTTCAAATGTATCCACCGAGACACACATTTACATATTTATAAAAACAATATTATTATACAGATGAAAATTATGGGTAACGGTATTAAAGATTTTAGGTGGGAATAATAAGGTTATTAGGTAGGCACCTCTACCGATGTAAATAAAGTATTAAATTATGTATGTTTACCAAAGTATCACTAATACTTTTTTATAAATATACAGTTGTAAATAAATAATGATTCCTGCGTGGAACAGGGGCTAGGTGTGTGTAATGTGGATGTCGAGTTCTGGACATTATCCAAAATTCCGGTCGCATCCTTAACTCGTTATGAGAGTTTTCTGTCTGGAATTTTGTTTGACCTCACTCGCGATAAATCTCTATTACTAGACAGGGAACTCTATTTGTTTAGTTTCATTATAACTCACAAGCTTTGGGCGAGCTTAATGATCGTTAATTAAAAGGCCTTACACGTCGTAACGCCTGAGAACGTTTTTTAACTACTTACCAGTACATACATATTTTAATAGGGATAGTTTAAATATACTCGTAGATCAGATAGTCCATATATGCTCTAACAAGATACAATCCTAACGATTTCTAGGAAGGTAAGCAAAAAGTCAAGTATCCTTTGATATTTTCATAATAAAGAAATTCCAAGTGCCTATGATATTCATATGAAACTATTTAAAACTATATTATCCTATTTAACGAGGTCGGTCCCTGGATTATTAGCCGCTCACAAGGGTTGGATACTGTAAGTTACAATTTATAATAAAGTGAGTAGAAAAATATCCGAAAAATATGTTCATGGGTGAACTGAAGACTGGGCTCAAGGCTAAATGCTCTGAGACTCAAGGGCATTTCTTGGGAAAGGTCGACCCAACAGTAGAGAGAAAAACGAATTTGAATATAGGTAATGCTGCGAGCATAAAATATAGGTTTCATCATAAACCTATACTATCGATTTAATCAACCACGATAATTAAGAATAAGTACTTATTTATTTAAAAAAAAATAAGGCGCTATAAGAAGTGGTCAAATACGGAATTAGTCTACTCATATCCAGACGTGTACATTTAAAAAAAAAATTAATAATAAATTAATCAATAATATTCCTGCCTAATCAATTAATATTCCTTTAATTTATCTTATCATACAGAAAATTTAAATAATGTACTTAAAAAATTATTTTACCCTCGCAAATCTTGTTGTATTCACACCCTAATATTTTATATGTAATGTAATGTTAACAGTAATATTCAAAACGAAACTCCGGTGTGTAAATTAGTATTTGCGAAGCGCAACTGTTTATGACACTGGAGTATTTCAGGCGTAATATAATAATTGGATGCTGGGACGATTGCGTAATGGCGCCTCGTTCAATGTTCTATGCTTGTTACGAGTACACATTAGTTGACTTGACTACACATCGTAATTACCATCAATTTGTTTATCAACATTTCAATTAAATTTAACGTCTTTTCAACAATTAAAATTATTTTTGTGAATACAATCACAAACAAAACATCCCCACTGAGTTTCTTGTTAGTTCTGCTCATTAGTAGGCGCGTTGTGAACTTACAGTATATTTAGTTTAAGTTTTGACGATTGTATGAGATTGTGTAAATCCAGAATAATAAAGATATCATTAACTTTGACTTTTACTCCCAGGTCAGATGGTATGTGTCTGGCAGGCCTAAGTATTTAGAGAAGGATCGGATTGAGAGAAGCATGTTTGCCATTTCCAAACATGGCCTGGATTTGCGATCACCAACATGCGGGTAAGTGTGATTATTTCGCCTATTCCTCTTCACTGTACTAATATCATCAGTGAGATAGAGGCCTTGCCTTATAATGAGATCTTATAATCCGATACTTTATCTTAAACAGATGTAAAGTGTGATAATCAGGTCAACTTTATACTTTACACGTAAGTGCCTGTGTTTAAATATTACATACGAAAGTAACTGAGTCTTGTAGTGAGGTATTCAGGGTTTACCACAAAGAGGATTTTGTTGAGAGTTTACCTTCAAATCTAGAGTAATGTGTGGATGTACCTACTTACTTATTTATTTATTTACATAAGGGCCTATTTCACCATGTTCAAGTAACGTTCCGAGTAGCTACTCACATGTTTTGTCTTTGTCACTTGATATAAAGTAAGAAAGAGACAAAACTAATTTTACTTGATGAGTAACTTTACTTGAAGGTCGTGAAATAGGCCCCAAGTATATTTGTTTTGATATTTTCTCCAAATAAGAATATAGGAAACTTATGAGGTATCAGGAAAATGAAAAAATATAACTGATTTATATTTGTGACGCTAAGAAATACTGCTTTCGTATTTATTATTTATATTATATTTACCATTTAAACCATTTATTTCCACATCCATTTATATTATATTCGTAAAAAGGTTTCGAGAATTGCTTTCAATTGAGTATCATCATTGGCAGGGAATTATTTTTAGTTATAATGCTTTTACGGTAGGTGCTTCTTAGGAATATATCAATATACTTAGTGAGTTTCTCCGATTTTTAAATGATTCATTCTTATTAGGAAGATTTTGTTAAACATTTTTTTTTATCTATACATATATCCAAAGTTTACCTTCTTAGTTTCGTTTATTTCGGTGTGTGTGTGTATGTGAATGAGTGTGTGCGTAGTTTCTGATACCCTAGATCAGTGGTTCTCAATCTTTTTTGGTAACGGAACCCTTTTGGAAAGCGATATACTTGATGGAACCCACCAGGATGGAAGTACACACCGGAAAAATTAGGGGAACGTTAGTTCATTTTTTTTTTATTTTCATTTTTTTTTCGGATTTTTGTTATTATGTTGTTTTATTTGTATGATTGAGTAAGTATTTGAATATTCTATGTATGAATTTTTTTAATAATAAACTTGTTTAATGGAAAAAAATAAGATTGATATTTTACGCCGTGTCGTCGTCGGAAGCAAACGCCTGACGAATTGACACAAAACAGCACATGAACTGCAAGGAATGCTCCAAAAACTGAACACTGCAAGTCTTGAGGTTGGCCTTCGAATGAATCGGTCACAGACACAAAGTCGGTCAAATAAGGAGTCAGGTCAGTCAGGTCAGTCAGGTCAGTCAGGTCAGTCAGGTCAGTCAGGTCAGTCAGGTCAGTCAGGTCAGTCAGGTCAGTCAGGTCAGTCAGGTCAGTCAGGTCAGTCAGGTCAGTCAGGTCAGTCAGGTCAGTCAGGTCAGTCAGGTCAGTCAGGTCAGTCAGGTCAGTCAGGTCAGTCAGGTCAGTCAGGTCAGTCAGGTCAGTCAGGTCAGTCAGGTCAGTCAGGTCAGTCAGGTCAGTCAGGTCAGTCAGGTCAGTCAGGTCAGTCAGGTCAGTCAGGTCAGTCAGGTCAGTCAGGTCAGTCAGGTCAGTCAGGTCAGTCAGGTCAGTCAGGTCAGTCAGGTCAGTCAGGTCAGTCAGGTCAGTCAGGTCAGTCAGGTCAGTCAGGTCAGTCAGGTCAGTCAGGTCAGTCAGGTCAGTCAGGTCAGTCAGGTCAGTCAGGTCAGTCAGGTCAGTCAGGTCAGTCAGGTCAGTCAGGTCAGTCAGGTCAGTCAGGTCAGTCAGGTCAGTCAGGTCAGTCAGGTCAGTCAGGTCAGTCAGGTCAGTCAGGTCAGTCAGGTCAGTCAGGTCAGTCAGGTCAGTCAGGTCAGTCAGGTCAGTCAGGTCAGTCAGGTCAGTCAGGTCAGTCAGGTCAGTCAGGTCAGTCAGGTCAGTCAGGTCAGTCAGGTCAGTCAGGTCAGTCAGGTCAGTCAGGTCAGTCAGGTCAGTCAGGTCAGTCAGGTCAGTCAGGTCAGTCAGGTCAGTCAGGTCAGTCAGGTCAGTCAGGTCAGTCAGGTCAGTCAGGTCAGTCAGGTCAGTCAGGTCAGTCAGGTCAGTCAGGTCAGTCAGGTCAGTCAGGTCAGTCAGGTCAGTCAGGTCAGTCAGGTCAGTCAGGTCAGTCAGGTCAGTCAGGTCAGTCAGGTCAGTCAGGTCAGTCAGGTCAGTCAGGTCAGTCAGGTCAGTCAGGTCAGTCAGGTCAGTCAGGTCAGTCAGGTCAGTCAGGTCAGTCAGGTCAGTCAGGTCAGTCAGGTCAGTCAGGTCAGTCAGGTCAGTCAGGTCAGTCAGGTCAGTCAGGTCAGTCAGGTCAGTCAGGTCAGTCAGGTCAGTCAGGTCAGTCAGGTCAGTCAGGTCAGTCAGGTCAGTCAGGTCAGTCAGGTCAGTCAGGTCAGTCAGGTCAGTCAGGTCAGTCAGGTCAGTCAGGTCAGTCAGGTCAGTCAGGTCAGTCAGGTCAGTCAGGTCAGTCAGGTCAGTCAGGTCAGTCAGGTCAGTCAGGTCAGTCAGGTCAGTCAGGTCAGTCAGGTCAGTCAGGTCAGTCAGGTCAGTCAGGTCAGTCAGGTCAGTCAGGTCAGTCAGGTCAGTCAGGTCAGTCAGGTCAGTCAGGTCAGTCAGGTCAGTCAGGTCAGTCAGGTCAGTCAGGTCAGTCAGGTCAGTCAGGTCAGTCAGGTCAGTCAGGTCAGTCAGGTCAGTCAGGTCAGTCAGGTCAGTCAGGTCAGTCAGGTCAGTCAGGTCAGTCAGGTCAGTCAGGTCAGTCAGGTCAGTCAGGTCAGTCAGGTCAGTCAGGTCAGTCAGGTCAGTCAGGTCAGTCAGGTCAGTCAGGTCAGTCAGGTCAGTCAGGTCAGTCAGGTCAGTCAGGTCAGTCAGGTCAGTCAGGTCAGTCAGGTCAGTCAGGTCAGTCAGGTCAGTCAGGTCAGTCAGGTCAGTCAGGTCAGTCAGGTCAGTCAGGTCAGTCAGGTCAGTCAGGTCAGTCAGGTCAGTCAGGTCAGTCAGGTCAGTCAGGTCAGTCAGGTCAGTCAGGTCAGTCAGGTCAGTCAGGTCAGTCAGGTCAGTCAGGTCAGTCAGGTCAGTCAGGTCAGTCAGGTCAGTCAGGTCAGTCAGGTCAGTCAGGTCAGTCAGGTCAGTCAGGTCAGTCAGGTCAGTCAGGTCAGTCAGGTCAGTCAGGTCAGTCAGGTCAGTCAGGTCAGTCAGGTCAGTCAGGTCAGTCGGGTCAGTCGGGTCTGTCAGGTCAGTCAGGTCAGTCAGGTCAGTCGGGTCTGTCAGTCGGGTCAGTCAGTCGGATCAGTCAGTTGGGTCAGTCAGTCAGAGGTCAGTTAAGGTCAGAGCCAGAGGTCAGGCTAAGGTCAGAGCCAGAGGTCAGGCTAAGGTCTGATTAAAATGGATCCCTGACTGCACAGCGATACATGACCGATGTCTTGGAACCCCCTGAAATGTCTTTTGCCACATTTATAGGCGACGGTTTTGTTTTATGCATATGATAACGGATTCAGCTAAAGTGGAACGTAAGTACTTAAACGAAGTGGAAATTACCCAAATCGACTGACCAGCGAGATCACCAGACATGAGGCCACACTCTTGACCTTAACAAATTAACTAACATTCCTCTAATTTTGCCGGTGTTTATAGTTTATTTAATTTGTAATCTTAGTACGTTACACAATTACGGGTAATAAGTAGGTAGTTATGTATAACCGGAATAATAAAATGTCATACGCTAGGAACTAAAGACGCTGCTGCTACCCGCGCCTTGTCAGTACGTTGCGGAACCATTACAGTTACAGGAGTACACTTTGAGAATCGCTGCCCTGTTATAAGACATAGAAACATCTGTATCAAATTTCACCTAAATCCGTCCAAAACTTTTGGTGCCTATTCGATACAAACAAACAAAAAATCAAATGTATGTTCTTTAAACCTAATATTAGTGTAAAAAGAAATTGTGCAATAAACCAACTGCATTCACGATCAAACAAATCGGATGCGGTCTGCTACTGGTGGCTAATCTCATATTTTGACAGATACCAGGTGCACGGAAATAGCCAACCTGCGTCAACGGTCGGCCACTGCCCTTATTGTTTTACAATAACACTTCAATTATTGAAAATTATACTTACAGCGAAATTGCAAAACTTTAATACATATATGAACGCGGGGCAATAATATGACAGATGTTTTTATATGTTTAGAAGTAGGTGCATTTGTTTTAACCATTTCTTACAACATAATGCGATTTCAGTAAGGATTACACTCGTATACTAAAGTTAAACGGTTAACATATGACATTAGCATTAACTACATAAGTGCATCATCTAATTATAGTAACTGACCCCTAAGTTCGAAACTTGTATCTAGGGCAGCGATTCTCAAAGTGTACTCCTGTAATGGTTCCGCAACGTACTGACAAGGCGCGGGTAGCAGCAGCGTCTTTAGTTCCTAGCGTATGACATTTTATTATTCCGGTTATACATAACTACCTACTTATTACCCGTAATTGTGTAACGTACTAAGATTATACTTTTTATCCGAAAATAATTATGGATTTGGAATTTACCCAAGCCACAGTATAATAATGAGTTACCCAAGCAAAGGGGAAGAGGGCATAAAAATGATAGTGCTATTTCTTGTACTCACATTAATTTAGTTTCTACGGACATCATAGAAGAAACCTGACCAACACGGTAGGAAAATATCACACAAGCATCGTTTGACCCAGGACTTGAACCTGCGACCTCAGGCATGCGAGGCAGGTGCACACTGCACATGCCACTAGGCTGCCTGAGGCGGAATGTATGATCTTACAAATAATTAATTACAATATTATGTATAGGCGGGATACCACGAAGGAACTTCGATAAAAAAGTATTGCAAAAAATAAATGAACAGCATCTCATGGTACCTATTCTAATTTAAAATAAACACAATGAAAATTACACATATGTACTTAAGTAATTTTAATGTGGTTGAAATACAACAAAGGTTATTTTGTAAATGGTCAAAATATAGAACAACTTTATTAAATTTTCTTTGTTTTTTAAACTAAAACATTCCTACCATATTCTCAGAAATATCAGGATTTAATTCAATTTGTACAGCGCGTGCCAAAGCATGATCCCATTTGTTAAACAATGTAGATTGTAGGCAATTGTTACGAAACATATGGATAGTCAAACGAATGATGATAAAATAGGTAAGTACTTAAATAAATAACTAATCAAAAACGTTATAATTAACGAGTATTTAATGATTTTAAAATGACTCCTTAAATTCTCGTTAGAATGTTCGTAATGTTTTGTGAGTTACAAAATGATGTTGCACTCGTAATTTGTTGATGTCATTGCTGAGTGTTGTTCTACGTTTCAAATTAGGAGAGTAGTAGGTTTGTACTTGTAAACAGCAGTTTCCAGAATTAAACCTCTCCAATTGAGGTTCTTTGAAGTAAACCAAATGATAAAATTTATCTTATTATGCACCTACGACAACCGAAGCATGGGATTTAAAATTCTGAAATTACTTTTTTTATATCCTAAGTTTTAAGCTTGTTATTAAGTACTTTGAAAAAATAATAATTTAAAAAACGGCTCTGAGTATTAATAATTAACTTATTAATCGACTTTACTAATTACTTAATTACTAATTTAATATTTGGTAGCCACTTTTTCCTGTGCAAAGAGCAGACATACTGAAATCGACAGGTTTATACTTACATAGTAATTTAACCAGGTGAGTGAAGTCATATCTATAGTACATCCACCTACTAGATTGTGGTGATTGCTTTCGGATTCATAACTTGTAAAACATGCATTTCCTAAACATTTACGAGAGATGTAATGTAAACTAAACATTAAGGCGAGATTTAAAATCAAACAAACATTGATAGATTAAACATTACGTATTGATTAAAATGTTCACCAGTTCAACAGAAGTTTAGGCATTTTATTTTTGATTTTTTCTTCTGAGTTTTGTAAGTTTGTGAACTATAAAATGTAAGAAGATCAGTGAGGGAGAGGAGCAAGTAGTAATTAAATTAAGGTTTATATTGTTATTATTAGAATTAGAAAATTCGACTAGTTAATTACTTATACTTACATACCTACCTACTTATAGGTAAGTAAGTAACTAGGTAGGTAAATTAATATCGAAATAACTTACCAGGGTCCGTTGAGACAGGATAAATTCGATCTACTAGACTACTATCTATGTAGGAACATATTTGCATAAGTACACAGGTAATTCCCTTGGATCTTGGATTACTTTAATATCTAATAAGTACTGCTGAGCTAACCTAATCCTGGCAGGTAATAAAAGCAATAGGGTAAAACTACCGGCTATCGGCCACTTAAGCGACTTTTCAACTTCAGCGTTGATTTTTATACTAATTGGATAAACCAAAAACTTTCAAACAAATCATTATGTAATGTTATAATATTCTAGTTTTAGAAAACCAAAAGCATATAAACGTATCTTTAACACATAATTTACAAATAAATATTAATCGTGAAATGAGCGGAAACACCGGTTATCGGCCCCTAAGACCAGCTATCGACCAGCAATGTACCGGTTATAGGCCGCCCACATTCACTATAGGAATATGACTCTTATAGTAGAGACATAAGGTTTATAATTGAATGAAAAAAAAACAATTGATGCGCTAAGTACAAACCATACAAAAAGGATTTTGATTGCTATTATATTTTGATAAACGTTTTGTGAAATATAGAAAATCTATCCATATATATTATACCGGGAATCCAAGGGGAGATCCCGGTTATGTGGGACTCTCCCAGCCAGAAGGGCGAGGCATATCCACTAAAACCCCAGCGACTTCCGACTGCGCTACACATTATAGGGTGTCATAGGATCCTGCGGGATTTCTACCACGACACCCCAATGCCGGGCCCCCTCTAAAAGCGGCGCCCCCCTCCTAAAAAGGACATCCTCGGAAACAAGGACGTCCCCCAAACCGGTACCGACAGCGAGCGTCCTCCCATGCTTTCACCTTTTGCACCAGGGCTTGAGAGAATTGGGTCGATTGCTCTTCCCGCATCTCCTAGCCCCCTCCTGATCCCCAACATTAACGGGCACACACTATGCCCACAATGCGAGGGACGATGGGACGGTCCGGAGCCCCGGGAACCCAGGCCGTCCAGTCGACGCGCAGCATAGCATAACCTTGATAAAAGCTAATTACTGGCTAGTTACCAACTCGTATGGCTGATAAAAATGTTATATTTTAGCCATAATGTTGATAGGTCGATAACAGGTATAGCTATACCCTACACCCGGCCGTCATAAATTCAGTATTTCTGAAGGTCATAACTTTGTAAATACAAAGTATTTTGGCGGCCGGAATCTAGTTGTAAGACCACAAAAATATAGTTGTTCATAAATGTAAATAGACCTACTTCAATAAACCTAAGGTTTCTTTAATAAAATCAAAGAAAAACATCGTAAATAAAACTGGTTTGCGGCCTCCCGGCCGATAAGGGGTTTTTGAAGAAATTCGTCGACCTGTGTGCCGGCCTCCAAAAATCTCAAAATTTATAAAACCTTGATGAGTTTTAGTTTTTGAATATGAAATTTAAACATTTACTAAACACTCAGCCAAAAATTTTCAGCAATTGAACTATAGTAACCCATTAAAACTTAGCTTTGAAAATAAATCTACTTGCTATGTTTTTTGCTAAATTTTACGTAAATCCTCACATCAAAATTTTAAATTGCGATTGGGGGCTCAATTTTCCACTTTCAGGAATATGCCGTTAGCTAATAAATAGGTGAAGTTTGCAGGAATCGAAAGACACTAAGTTATAAAAGATAAGATTAATATATTTTTAATTATTTAACAAAAAGTGCCAGGTGGCCGATAACGGGTAGTGGCCGGCTAACAGGTAGTTTTACCCTATGCAGTGTATTGATACAAAATACTACTTAACTATAATATTATAAAGGCAAAAGTTTGTAAGTGTGTACCTAGGTATCTGGGGGCACGGCAGTGCCCCCCGCCAAGTCGAGCGCGAAGCAAACACTGCCGTACCATCCTTTACAGGAACCCTTTCGCCGCATTTTCAGGCCCCTATTTGACAACCTCTGGATAAGCCCAGAACGCTGAAATTTTCGTCATCCAGTAAGCTATACAATCACATACTTAAAATAAAATTTCAAATCTGTAGGTCATTTAGTTCCGAAGTTAAGCGAAAGCAAAGTTTCGCATTTTAGACAGACACTCACTCACTCACTCACTCACTCACTCATGATCATCAAAATAGAACTAGTACTTCCCATAAACCTAGAGAGCTGAAATTTGGTACAGAGTTAGGGTTTAATGGCCACATAAAGGGAAAACTATAAAAACTAGGATAATCGAACGGGAACGGGAATTATACGGGAACGGGAGTGGGAATTGTAACTCAAGAACGGCTGAACTGATTTGGCTGAAAATTGGTGAGGACGTAGCTTAGAACCAGGAAAAGGACATAGGATACCTTTGATCCCGAAAATCCCACGGGATTGGGATCGGGAATTTTAAAATCAAGAACGGCTGAATTGATTTGGCTGAAAATTGGTGGGGAAGTAGCTTAAAACTATTAAAAGAACATAGAATACTTTTAATCCCGAAATTCCCACGGGAATGGGAACGGGAATTTATAACTCAAGAACGACTGAACTGATTTGGCTGAAAATTGGTGAAGAGGTAGCTTAAAACCAGGAAAAGAACATAGAATACTTTTAATCCCAAAATTCCCACGGGATTGGGAACGGGAATTTATAACTCAAGAACGGCTGAATTGATTTGGCTGAAAATTGGTGGAGAGGTAGCTTAGAACCAGGAAAGCACAAAGAATACTTTTTATCCCGAAATTCCCATGGAAACGCGAACGGAAAAATCGGCATTTAATAATAAAATACTACTCCTAAAAAGAAAAAAAAATGTGTCAAATAAGAAAATCTAATAAAATAAATCAATATAAACACGTTTCAACAAAAATAAATGAAATCCCACCAAAAACATTCTGTAAAAAACTAGCCAAGTCTCGATGGAGCTGCTTGTTTATCTCTAAAAAGTAATGAAATCTAGACAAACTCGTGCCAAGTGTAAGGTTCCTTACTGCGATTTCTTTATTATTATAGTTAATGTTGTGTGACTTGGCCGTTGAACATTGTTTAAAACGTTAGTAGTGGGTACAAGTCAATTTTGTTTACACGTAATGTTATTACATTATTAAAATACGCAGCTTCATCAAGCCTACAATTGACTGGATATTGAATCAACGTTTTTCAAGTGGTAATTTTCTATCGTCAATGGGTAGCGGTTCAGGCGACAGATTGGTGCAATGGTGTCATGGAGCACCTAGTTTTGTACCTTTGTATACATGTGTACCCTTCAACGGCCAGGTCACACAACATTAAATATAATAATAAAGAAATCGCAGTAAGGAACCTTACACTTGGCACGAGTTTGTCTAGATTTCATTACTTTTTAGAGATAAACAAGCAGCTCCATCGAGACTTGGCTAGTTTTTTACAGAATGTTTTTGGTGGGATGTTTGTTACTCTTTCACGCAAAAACTACTGAACCGATTTAGATGAAATTTGGTACCTACAAATTTTTCTTATGGCTAGGAGTAAGACAGGAATACTTTTTATCCTAAAACCTACTTACTTACCCGTAATAGATACAAGCAGGTAGATCGAATCAGATCGATAAACAATGGTACCTAGGTACCTACCTAGTTAAATAAATTCTTAAGAGGTAAATCGTAATGTTAGCTCTTTATAAGTACCTACTTATGTACCTATTAGGTACCTTTTGTTTAAAGTTGATTAAATGGAACCGCAAATAATAGTGGAGTAATGCTAATGATATACCTACCTACCTACTTACTTAACATATTACATAGGTACCTATACTTACATTAAAAAGTCAGCTTTACTGGCAGGATTAGATAGAAGTAAGTAGCAGAAAAACAAACTATTCTTTTTTCTTTTGTTTTGTTTAATAATAATGTACAGTTCATTCATTCATTTGATATTACCCTGTCATTTACGGAAGACAAGTTACCCTGCCGCCCTCGGCTCGCGTTGCAGCACCGCTCTCCGCTGCGTGCCCTACGCTCGCTCGCTCGGCAAGTGATAACCCGACCAAATGAACACGGCGCGCGCCAGCCGCCAAGCCAGTTCAGTCAGTCATCGAGCGGCGGGCTTGGTACACGCTATCGACTATTACGAACAACAACTAACATAAAATAGACATGCGCGCATTTGTATTTAAATAATCGTCACTAAAAACAAACGAAGTTACTGGATTTCAGTGCATGAATTGTGTGATAGTGGTGTTTCTTGTATCTTGATTCTGAATTTGGATAAACCGCGCTTGTTTCGACCGATTGGTGCAGTGTTTATGTTGGGTGCGCGGCGCCCGTTTCGTCCGGCGTGCTGGAGGGACGTCGCCCTCGAGGATTCTTAATAGAGGTAAGATTTTTGTTAATGTTTTTTGGTTTTGTTGCCGGAAGACATGATGATGTAGCTTTTAGTAACAAATGGCTCTAGAAAATATTCCGTAAAGTTAATGGCCCATTCCAAATAGTGGCGTCAACATTCGTATCCCCTTTAACTTTAACCTACTTATTTATTCAAAGATTTGAGTTATTGTGTCTGCTACGTAAAGATTAGGGTTAAATTCTAACAATAGTTGCGATAAGGTTATTGGTACCTACAAGGTGTGTACAAACTTATATTAAAATCTTGGTGAATAATTTTATTGTTTTCAGTTTTTAAATTATTTTACCTATCAAACATTAGGTAATAAAGGAAATACCATAACTAAAAAGTAAACATAACAAGTAAAATTGAACGTAGTTTCTTGTCTTGTTCACTTGAACAACATTTTATTAGCTATAGTAAGTAGGACTTTCAGGGAGTCTATAAAAAACAGCAGAAGACGACCAATTAGCGCTCAATATTGAAACCGGTTTTAAAGACAATACTGATTTCTATCTACCTACTACATACGCGTAATAAAAGCAGTTGTAAGTAGATACCTTTTCGCTTTATTAAATTTAAATCAGAGAAAGATAAATATTTCTTTGATTAATTAACTTATCCTCTAGTGCGGTAGTGCGACGGAATTTTGCCAAACTTGGCACAATGAAGGTAGACAGTGATAAATAATCATACCTAGTTGGTCCAATGTAACTGTCTACTCACTCGAAGAACGAAAAGGTAACGTTCCATAAAATAACATCTCTTGGGGAATTGTGATCTTATTGCAAGCTACGAATAGCGTTGCAAAAATGATTAATTTTGATAATAATTTAGGTACCTATTTTACATGAAAACTTAAGGTAACCTTGGTCGGAGTCTGTTGTTGGAGACATGGATTAATTATATGTTACTAGTTCGATATAGGTACCTAACCCAGTTTCTCGGGTCACGCCGATCTCAGCTCACTGATCTGCCGACGGAATGCTTATCCGCTTCAATAGTCTTGTGATCGTTATAGATATTATAAACGTTTCTTATTTCAGCAAATTCGGCAATTTGCGTCAACATCAATTGGAGATCAATGGCAACGGATCATCGTAATTCATTTTAGATTATAGGTACCTAGTAACCTATCTACCTGTCTATCTATAACTTGAAATGAGAAGCTTAAGAAGAGGTTCCTACGATTTATTCAGCAAGAAAATGGCATAGAATATCTAACCTGCCATCTTCTTAATCTTACTTAAAATCGTCAAGTTTAAAATCAGCATATTCATGGTAGGATAGCGATCATTCTCACTATAAAACTAAATTCATTGGATTATAGCAGATAATATCTTTGTTAATGAATGTATTGATATTTTAATCTGACAGGTGATAAGCTTAAGGAAACGAAACAACTTTAAAGTATTGAAAGACCAGTTCTTACTACAATTAGTATCGGTATGGACTCGCATTGAGAATGAACTTCAACTCGACATTATTCAAGCTATTTAGACACCGTCGACTATTCACGACTAAAAACAAGTTTCAATTCAATTGGTCGTATTTATCTACTAAAGGAAGTATTGTGTGAGTCGGTGTAAAGAGTTAACACGAGATAAGATCGAAGCATTAAAACCGAGACGCCGCAAGATGAAGTCATTGGCCACACAAATAATGATGTAAGTCACAGATTTCTGACCAACTTACGGAATATCTTAACCTACTAGACAGATACGAGAACTAAAGATGTTTCACATGAATAAGAATTAAGATTTTAACTGTTTTCCTTTTATTAACTGTTATCTTTTTAAGGAAACATGTATTATCTATAAAGAAATAAGTTATTAATCGAAAATCGATCAATAACAAAATTGAATTTATCGAAAGTCACGCTTGGAAATTGGGGTCACAATTTTTGATTTATTTTTCTTAAAGTTCATTGACAAACCCAAAGTTGTTTATGATTCACGATAATGATTCATATTAATGACAGTTAATGTAGGTGCAATATTAATAAAGTAACAATGTCACATTAAAATGTGATTGTTTCACAGTTTTTGTTGCCAGTATTAATGTATACCGCCCTAATGATGACAGGGTCAGGACAAGCAAAAACACTTGGAGGTCAGTTTCATTTCAATACCTTCTACTACCTTCGCACCTACGTCATGATGATTCAGACTCGCACCTAAAGGATTAACAAAACAATAATAATTTATTCAAAAATCAATCTATTGATTCTATTATCTAAAGATTTGTGACAGTATTGCATACAAAGAAAAACATCTTGACGATATTAGTAGTAGATATGGTAAATACACCCATATATTAATAAAAACAATTATATTATACAAAAATATTGTAATAATGCCAATGTTTGATGTTAACGATCAAAGATTCTTCCAATTATGCAAACCAATTGGCCAGTTTAGATCCAATTTGGATATTTTATGTTTGTAATTTGCATGGACGGGTAAGTTCGGGAAAGCTTTTTTTTAACATACCTTAATTATTTCGTTTTTTACGTGCCAATAAATACCCATAACATAATCTTCTATAAGAATAAGTAAAACTTTGGTGAATGATAAGATTATTTCATCAAAATAAACTTAACGATTAAGTTCATAAACTGCCACATTTAACCTACAATAATGAAAATACTTGAACAATTTATTGTTATGCTGACTACATATGTCAAATCAGTAGAACAAGAACGGATTGTAATGTTTGTGTCTTTCAGTTTATGGGTGTTCTGATCTGACTGTACTGCGATCGTAAAATTTTAAGTGTTTTGCTTTGGTTTGTCGGGAACCCTTCATAGACGTCAGCACCTTAAAACTTTCGATATAAATCAAGTGTTCTAAATGGTCACTCAAATCTACTTTTATTGTGTATCGAATAGAATATGTTTTTGAAAAAGGGCAAAAAAGCATATTTGTTTAGGTTAAGGAGTTTACTTAATGGGTAATGTTTAAATGGTTTAATGATAATGGGCAAGCTCAAAAAATGATTTTCGAGTTGATTATAGAAGACAATCTGTGTTATTAATATTATCCATGAATAATGAAGCTAAGCTTAGTAAAACAGTAAATTTCTAGCAAAAGCCAAATGTTTTTTATTATTTTCCCTAAGAGCGATAAATTTAATAGTCTCCCATGATTTCAAAACAAGCGTTTTTTTCCAACCATCAAGTTCACGGTTTTTAAAACTTGTTTTAATAAATTATCCGTGTGTGTATGCCTAAATAAAACAAAGGAAATAGCTATAGGATGTATTTAACCTTAAATACGACATCGCCTTGAGACACTATTTGAATATCAAGTAACTAATAGTGGGTATACGACATGATCGGAAGTTATTGGTAGTCCAAATGGTATGAAAATGTAGATATATTCAAGTAAAAGAAATAATCGCGAAGTCACCACAAAACGGTTCCCATTGCAGAGTCTCTAAATGCTTTTATTAATCTATTCTTTGCAGTAATCTTTTCTTGGCATTGTCTTGGCCAAAATGACCTTTTTATATTAGCTAGTGGGCTATCTTAGACGTGAAATTGGGCAGGATCTCTGGTCGTTATTGGGCCGAGTGCAAATATTTACTCCAGGGATCTTGGAGGAAAACAACGGTTGCCAAATCAACTTGACTTGTTTGCTGTGTTACGCTCTGTGGGTTCGTAATCAAGAATGAAAAACTTTGACTGCCAAAGTCTACAAGGTTTACCGGTGTTTAGGTCCTAAAAATTACATGAATAATTAATGAATTTTTGTTAAACATAATCAGAACTCTAGTAAAGTCTGTAAAGTTTATACAGAAACAGTAATAATTTGACTTCTGATATTAAATTTTGTTTCATGAATTTAAGATTCTCTTGAATTCAGTATTATTTTCTCTTGCATTTCTTTCTAAATTGTTATTACAAAATTGTATCTCGACTTAAGAAAAGGTCATGTTACAAGCTTTGTTTTTCTTTTATGTTCTGTTACGACGCAATTATGTTTCAAGAATTATTATAATAATAAAACTGAGTTATATCACGAGTGTAAACTAATCTAATTAGGACATGGTTTCTGACTTCGTGTTCTGTAAATGTTTATACTATTCATAAACTTTGTAGCAAACCTCAACAAAGTTGTTTAATCATTTTGGATCAGCGGGTGAAAATATGAGATGAAACTTTTGCAAAACACTCAAGTAATTTCATAGAAATATTTTTGGGACATTTCGTTTTGGTTTTCGTAGAATAGATGCCTCAAATATGGCTCTCTCTTTTACAAAGTTAGTTTGTTGTTGAATTATTTATTGAAGCACCTGTCGATAAAGTGTGTGTTGCTGTCTATCAACAAACTTCCAAAAGTAGTTTCTTTTTATATAATAAAGCAAGTTATTGTTGAAGAAAGTTATGATAATTTTGATCGGAAGCCCTCGTAAGTCGGTTAGACAGTTTCCATTTCCAACTGATAATCGCAAGCGGATACGATTCGCGGTTCGCTTATTTATTGATCGAACATTTTCTCGTTTGGTTTGTTTTTACTTGAGCTATTACGATAAAGTTGGATTAATGTTTTGTAATTTGTAAATAATAAATGGTATCCGGATAAATATCGTATAGAATGATAATATTTTAAGTAAAAGTCTCTTACAGCCTACAAATTCGTTTTTTTTACTTAATTTATCTTTATTAACTCATTTGACCAAGTTAGGCCTGGCAGACGACGCGACGGATCGTTCATTTAAATTAAGCACGTCAGATGGAAAAAAAACATTTCTCTAAATAGGTTATTTTCTCATAAAAATGTAGGTACTTGGTGGAATATTTTTTTTTATTTATGACGTATTTTTTATTTAATCCGCCTGTGAAAACACAATCGATCGAGTATACTCGTACATATGTACGATAAATATAAAATCAATTTATTGATGTTCGTTAGTCTGGCTAAAACTACATATTTCTTTTGATTCAACCACGTTACAGTGGGTTCGCGGCTATAAGTACGAATCGTAAATTTAAACAATTCTTTTTGTTTTGTTTGTTCTACTACAGGAGTGGTTAAATACCCTGAGGGCTGATTTTTCCATCGCCAGATAACTTTTATTACGAATAAATTTGACGTTTGACAGATTTTGTATGGAATAACTGTCAAAATTTCAAAATTATTCCTCGAATAAAGTTATCTGGCGATTGAAAAATCAGCCCTAAGAGAAAAGAAATCTTGCGAGTAAAACCACATTGCACTGCTATGTTATATTCACATATCGATTTGTGTAAATTAAGGGAAAAAAGTACTTATTTGAATTAACTGATACTACAATCGTGTACTTAGTTAATAATTACTTGAAATCAATCTCATTAGAAAAAGTATTCAGAGAATAGTTCGTTTAATTAAGTGAGTAATTATAATTAACTTAGTAAATGTAAAGTTAAGTAAGTATTTTATTTTCGAAACCAATTAAACTGATGTATGTGAGTGAATATGAATATTCTTACTACCTATGCCTAGTCTATACCGCTATCCTTTTAGCCTTCTTCTATACTAATATTATAAAGAAGTAAAGTCTGTGTGTTTGTATGTATTTGTTAAATCGTAAGGGGTAATCTCGGGATCTACTGAACCGATTTCAAAAATTCTTTCACTCATGGAAAGCTAATTAATCAGTGCGTGACTTAGGCTATTTTATTCCTGTATTCACACAGGAACGGGAACTACGCGGGTGAAACCGCGGGGCGCTGCTAGTCAATAAATAAACGTGATCTTATGCAAAAATAATTTTCAAATCGGATTATAGTAGTTCCTGAGATTAGCGCGTTCAAACACACTTTGCCTCTTAAAATATTAATATAGATTAGTTTGTTTTATTTATTGTGTCAACCCAGTTCGAAAATGTATCCAAAAATATATAAATAAACATTATAATATATTCCAAACAGCAGATAAGTAGGTACTAAACGAGATGACTGTACCGCAAATAAAGATGCAGTGTAAACATGACTAAGGCAGGTGTATCTGAATGACTAACATCTAAATAAAATGTTGTCATTAGCTTATTAAATTAATTACGTGATTAAATAATTATTTTATGCGTATTATGATAATAATTGTTGGTGATATCTCACGCAAGTATAGGATAAAACAAAGTTGCTGTCTGTCCGTTCCTATGTATGCTTAAATCTTTAAAACTACGCAACAGATATTGAAGCGGTTTTTTTTTGAATAAAAAGAGTGATTCAAAAGGAAGGATTTTAGTATAATTTTGTCCTCGTATTCCCACGGGAACGGGAACTATGCGGGTAACACCGCGGGGTGCTGCTAGTAAAAAACACAATTAGTATGGAACGCCTATTTTTAGCCGGAATCAATGGTTCATCTTATAATTCTTTGGATTCATAAACGGATGTGTGCACAGGATGTACTGTTTGTTTTATTTACAAATGTGTTTAATATTTTTATTTAGGGAAATACACTAATTCTAGAGTAGTAATGGTCACAATAAATTGAGTAGAGTTTTTAATTTTGATATAATTTGTAATATTTCGAAGCGGGCAAAACAGTTTCAATTTTATTGTAATTAATTACATATATGTGTTGGTAGAGCAATAAATTTTATCGAGAATAAATAAGTACTTAAAACTATTTATTTTATTTACAAAAAACCAATTAAGTTTGTGTCATATTTTCCCAAATGTATTACTTGTAGGCTAATCATCCCGATGTACATTCGGGCATCTTTGTAGACATGTACGTTTATTGCAATAAAGGAACAACGTTTGAGAAAGAAATAAAACAAATATATATAGGTACACGATCAAACGCAAACCGAGCTTGAGATAGACCTTTTGTTATCTCAGTGAATTAAGATAGTAGATAAATAAGGAAACGGAGATTTATCTGTTTCCTCGGAACTAGAGTTTCATTTGATTCAGGCTTTGATTTTCGAATTTAATCTTAAAGGAATAAGCTGTTTATTGTTTTATTTTAAGATGATTGTCAACAAAAGATAAATACAATAGAATACGGTTAATCTGTACTAATATTGTAAAGCTGAGGAGTTTGCTTTTTGTCTTTTGGAATGCGCTAATCTTTGGAACTATTGGGTGTGTGTGTGTGAATGAGCGTGTGTGTAGTTTCTGATACCCTAGATACAAGCTTCGAGCTTAGTTAGGGGTCAGTTACTATATAATGAGATGATGTAGTGAATGAATGAATGATTGATCTAATGAAAGATTTTGAATATTTACTATCCTACTAATATTATAAAGCCGAATGTTTGTGAGTGTGGATGTTTAGATGTGTGGATGTTTGTTACTCTTTTACGCAAAAAATACTGTATCGATTTAGATTAAATTCGGTACAGATGTTCCTTACAACTGGGAATAACACATGGACTTTTTATCCCAAATTATCCACGGGATTGGGATCTATGCGGGTAAAACCGCGGGGCACAGCTAGTATTTAATATTTTTTCTCTGGGATTAATAACGGCGCAGGAAATGTTTGTGATTCTTTTGTGAATGAACAAAAACTACTGAACCAATAAAAAAACTTCTATTGGCTTTTTAAGTGGCATTTTTGGTTTTTAACTATCATACGATTACGCAGATATTTCCCAAGGATTAATAGAAAATCGTGGAGCTCAGATAATTATGAATAATTCCATATTTAAATTACCTTTTATCACGTCTAACTATCCTATGTTTGCTAATTATCCAATTAATCCTGCAAGTGCTAAGTGGTCTGACCTGTTCTACTTGAGTTTTTCAAGTTACTATTTCTTACACTGTAATTATTAATAATGAATATTAAAGTTGCCATATATTATAATTTCATCGTGCAATTTATAACTAGGTAATTAGTGACTTTACGCAAACACCCTAATAAAGTGTTATTAAAAGTACTGAGGTTGTTCTTAAAACTATTCTAAATATCTATAATGTATTCAAGATAAAATTATGTCTTGTATAGTAAATGTAACGCAAAGTATAGTATAGATTTGGATACGATAATTTACATCAAAATAATGTCTGAAATTATTTGATTTTAATGTTAAAATTTGTGTAATATCGAGATGTTTACAGCGACTTTAAAAATAAGTGGTATTTACTCTAGAAAAATTTCATGATTTAATTAATTTTGATGTCGGAAGTTGAATATTATGTTTTTAAATATGAATTGCCCCCACTATTCATAGCGAGGTGACATGTTGGTTATTTTCGTTTCGCCTCCACCGAGATGCTGATGACATGCCATCATGTTAGATTTACGTTTTAGCATTTGCTTACTAAAATATCGTTGTACATATTTACATGTTTTTTTTAGAATAACTATTACGTGACCAAGTAACCTTGACTTTTGATTCAAAGTTCACTAAGTGGCTAATAAATCAACACAAATAAATAATAAAATGGGTGTGTAAAGTTAAACCGTTATGCTTTGGTTGTTAATTTATTTAGAAAACATAGATTAAATTAGTATAGAATTGTGTACACATAAGTTTTATGTTTTGTTTGTGAATGAGTGTGTGCGTAGTTTCTGATACCCTAGATACAACGAACTTAGTTATGGTCACGGTCAGTTACTATAATGAGATGATGTAGTGAATTATTATGGTATGTTTATTTTAAAAACGTCTTATTTTCGGTAATGCATTACATGACAGGGTGGGTTCCTAAGAGAGCAATTTAAATAAGCAAAAGTTTCATAATCATAATGGATTACAAAAAAATATTATTTTTCCAGTTACATTTGAACGAACTAAATATTTTATATTCATATTACAAGGTACAAGCGTACCTAATTACTTAAAACGTTACAATACAATAGGTATTTTAATTACAATGCCAGAATAATACAAAATGATGATGTCATACTGAAATAACTAAGGTTTCGACCATTGTTAGTGAATCCCACAAATTTCTTCGTAGTTTCAGTAATTTTCATACTAAAACTGAATACTTTTATATACTTTACTAGCGGCGTCTCGCGGTTTCTCCCGCGTGATTCCCGTTCCCGCGGGAATACTGGATAAAATATAACCTTTGTTACTCAAGGTGAATGTAGCTTTCTAAAGGTGAAAGAGTTTTTGAAATCGGTTCAGTAGTTTCGGAGCCTATTCGTTACAAACAAACAAATCTTTCCTCTTTATAATATTAGTGTAGACTAAATAGGTATGTACGTAATTCAGTTCTGCATACAGTAATGACTAATGAGTGTAGCTTTGAGTTCAGCGTGTGTTCGTTATAATGATGGCGTTTGATGTTCACTGTTTTTTATAAAAGGGGTTTTTCCAAAGTCTAGCGTATTGCAGACAGAAAACATACTATCGTTTGTATTATAACTTTATAACGTAATACTAGAGATTCAATGTATTTTCTTTGATGACACAAAGGTGCATTCCATATGTGCTTAATCACTACATAGTATAAAACAAACTCGCTTTCTCTGTGCCTATGTATGTTTATATCTTTAAAACTACGCAACGGATTTTGATGCGTTTTGTTTTAATAGATAGAGTGATTCAGTGGGAAGGTTTTTAGCATAATTTTATCCCCATATTCCTACGGGAACGGGAACTAGGCGGATGAAACCGCGGGGCGCCGCTAGTCTAATATAAAGCTGAAATGTGGGTATAATATGATTGTACCTAATATATTTATTAAGGCTTTATGTTAGGTTAGCCACTAAGGACCGCAAATTACATAGCCCTTTTTAAATTAGATCCCTTATGTATAACACAGCTGTTGCTCATTATTATACCCCAGGTAGACCGTTCTTAATTATGGTCTTATAAAATAACAAAACATTGAAACTATATTGGTAATTTTGATATTTCTAAGTCAAAATTATATTATAACTAGCAGCACCCCGCGGTTTCACCCGCGTAGATCCCGTTCCCGTGGGAATTTCGGGATAAAAAGTATCCTATGTTCTTTCACGGAACATAAGCTACCCCTGTACCAAATTTCAAGTCAATCGGTTCAGTAGTTTAGCCGTGAAACGGTAACAGACAGACAGACAGAGTTACTTTCGCAATTATAATATTAGTTAGGATGAACCTATTGCCCAATATAGATTGCGTTTATATTAAGTTTAAAATATTTTATAAGGAAAAGTGACACAAATATATCAAAATAATTAAATTATAAACCTTTACTTTATCATTTGATATTAATCAAGAAATCACAACAAAAAACTCGACCATTGATTAGACGTTCAAACGATAAAATCCCTAATTTATTCAATTGAGGAATTAACATTTAAAACGTCCGCTACCCATAAAAATATTAACAAAAAATCACATAAAAATACGTATTTCAATGATTGATTAACAAAAAAACGTAAGATTTATTAATAAACAAAGTTTAAGAGATATAAAACTCTTGATTAGATTCTTAAACATTTAATTTGATTACTGAGATACATGTCGTATTATTAACTCCTATTACAATGTTTATCTCGACATTATCGTGTCATTTAAAAACAGGCTTAATGTCAGTCTGTCAGTTTATTACTTTATACGACGATTGATTGGAATACAAAGAGTTCTAAGCTCCATCATTGTATTTGTATATTATGTTTGTATTATGTAGAAGACACGCATAAAGGGGATTCTATCTAAGTTTTTAGTATTTGTGATTGACTGAACTTATTATCTTTGTAATATTATGTACTAGCAGCACCCCGCGGTTTCACCCGCGTAGTTCCCGTACCCGTAGGAATATGGGAATAAAATTATGCTAAAAACCTTCCCACTGAATCACTCAATCCATTAAAACAAACCGCATCAAAATCCGTTGCGTAGTTTTAAAGATCTAAGCATACATAGGGACAGAGAAAGCGACTTTGTTTTATACTATTTAGTGATAAGACACGCATAAAAGGGGTTTTATTCTAACATGTGTATTTGTCGGTCTGTCTGTGCCACCAGATGAATCTATTTTGATTTCATATTTTTGTTTAAAAGATGATATATATTATATAGATGGGGCTATGAGAATTGTTTGTTTGTATTGTAACCATAGGTCAAGTTATTATTTATTTATTTTCAAAATAAATCACACGAACAGCATACGCATTGAAATTCTAAATAGCGTGCAACACCCTATTTAATACATAACTACGGGTTTTTAAAATAATCTACATATTTACAATAAACTGTATACATATTTTGTTTTAATCAGTGTAGTATTAAGCACTTACTCGTTTGTATATGAAACATTTAATAAACCAGCAATAAACGAAAAAACTTTCGTGTTTTTAATAAATGTTAACTTTCCGCCCGGGTTATATCGTTTTATCGTGTTCCCTTAGGAACTCTTAAAATTCCGGGATGAAAGGTAGCTTATGGCCTTCCCTGGGATACATTCTAACTCCAAGTAAAACACGATCCGTTCATAAACGGAAAAAATAAGCTGTTTTCATATCTGTAATTTGGGTGAACACTAAGTAAAATATAAAATACTAGCGGTGCCCCGCGGTTTTAGCCGCTTGGAACCTTATCCCGTAGGAATTTTGGGATAAAAAGTAACCTATGTTACTCCTTATTATATCAACTACCTGCCTTAGCTAGATTTCTTGGGTCGATTAATTTTCCGTGTAACTATCCCACATTTCTTTCATTTAATCTCTCTCAGAACTAAAGTTATTAATCATGTTACCTTTAACCTTTACACGTTCCTGGCTACAACATTGCGAACATAGTTGTACACAGGGGATTAATGAAGTGGTTCACTGTAGCCTTCTCTTAAATCGTGGAGCACTTCTTTTGTTGAAAATTTATTAAGTTTGAACTATAATATATTTAATAACCATAACTGCTATTATAAATTATTAATATTAAAGTTCAGGTTTATTATGTAACTAGCAGTGCCCTGCGGTTTTACATCCATAGCTCCCGTTCCCGTGCGAATACGGGGATAAAATATAGCCAATAGCCTTCCTCGATAAATGGGCTATCTAACACCGAAAGATTTTTTCAAATCGGACCAATAGGTCCTAAAATTAGAGCGTTCAACCAAACAAACTCTTCAGCTTTATATATTAGTATAGAATATAGATGTTATGTCACATTATTGATTTCGAGTTTTCGATATTTTGAAGCTGTTAGACGCGATGTGTATTATCACTGCTGAACTTATGTTGTGGATAGTATCACGCGAACATCTATAGCTTTAATATTCTCAAGGATTTTGCATTGCAAACGTACAATATATGGGTTATAAATAAACCTAAATATGTATTACCTACTAGCGGATTCACCCGCGTAGTTCCTGTTCCCGTAGGAATATGGAGATAAAATTAGGCTAAAAACCTTCCCACTGAATCACTCTATCGGTTAAAACAAACCGCATCAAAATCCGTTGCGTAGTTTTAAAGATCTAAGCATACATAGGGACAGAGAAAGCGACTTTGTTTTATACTATGTAGTGATATGTAATGGGCAGGCGTGTCGCTTTCGTTCAAGTTAACGACCTGCTGTCGTCTAATCATTTATTCATATAACAATCGGAAATATTGTATTCTATACTGACCTAATTTTGTAATGTAACATAATCATTTAGGTCATAATGATATCTGTTACAACATAAATTGGTTAACGTGAAGACTTTAATAACGGAAGTCATATTTTATTTTCATGACCACTACACATATCATAAAAGAAAATATAAAAATTTACTTTATTTTTAACAAGTAATAAGAGAAATATAATATTTAATGTTGTTGTTTTGAAATTAGTTTCGTAAGTATTTATAGGTTAACTCGTCTGGGCTTAGCTTTAACGAATTTTTATCGTGAATAGATTAGTTAAGGTAGTAGTGTAGTGTTTATCTGATATTATTCTAACCATTTAGAAACAAAAAATCCAATAAGTATACAAAATATATTATATATCAGTGGCGAGGGGTCCATACAAGACGATTCCTACCGTCTTCCCTTTTGAAAACAGACCAACTTACACTACTAAACTCTAAATTATCTAACACTCATACTTCAACTAAATATTAACGACACATACTTACTTAAAACCACATATCTAAAAAAATCTGTTTTAAATAAATCAAATTAAAATAATAATACACGAAAAGCATAGCGTAATTTTAATCCCACCAAAAACATTCTGTAAAAAACTAGCCAAGTCTCGATGGAGCTGCTTGTTTAACTCTAAAAAGTAATGAAATCTAGACAGACTCGTGCCAAGTCTAAGGTTCCTTACTGCGATTTCTTTATTATTATAGTTAATGTTGTGTGACTTGGCCGTTGAACATTGTTTAAAAGGTTAGTAGTGGGTACATGTCAATTTTGTTTACACGTAATGTTATAACATTATTGAAATACGCAGCTTTATCAAGCCTACAATTGACTGGATATTGAATCAACATTTTTCAAGTGGCTATAATTAAGCAAATTTTCTATCGTCAATGGATAGGTTCTGGATTTTTTAAGATTGGTACAATAGCGTCATGGAGCACCTAGTTTTGTACCCTTGTGTACATACATGTGTACCCTTCAACGGCCAAGTCACACAACATTAACTATAATAATAAAGAAATCGCAGTAAGGAACCTTAGACTTGGCACGAGTCTGTCTAGATTTCATTACTTTTTAGAGTTAAACAAGCAGCTCCATCGAGACTTGGCTAGTTTTTTACAGAATGTTTTTGGTGGGATTTCATTTCTTTTTGTTAAAACTTGTTTATATTGATTTATTTTATTAGATTTTCTTATTTTATTTTTTAGGAGTAGTATTATATTATTAAGCGCCCCGCGGTTTCACCCGCGTAGTTCCCGTTCGCGTTTCCGTGGGAATTTCGGGATAAAAAGTATCTATACATAAATAGTTTTAAGCTACCTCCCCACAAATTGTCAGCCAAATCAGTTCAGCTGTTCTAGAATTATAATTCCCGTTCCCATTCCCGTGGGAATTTCGGGATTAAAAGTATTCTATGTGCTTCTCCTGGTTCTAAGCTACCTCCCCACAAATTTTCAGCCAAATCAGTTCAGCCGTTCTTGAGTTATAAATTCCCGTTCCCATTCCCGTGGGAATTTCGGGATTAAAAGTATTCTATGTGCTTCTCCTGGTTCTAAGCTACCTCCCCACCAATTTTCAGCCAAATCAATTCAGCCGTTCTTGAGTAATAAATTCCCGTTCCCAATCCCGTGGGAATTTCGGGATTAAAAGTATTCTATGTGCTTCTCCTGGTTCTAAGCTACCTCCCCACCAATTTTCAGCCAAATCAGTTCAGCCGTTCTTGAGTAATAAATTCCCGTTCCCATTCCCGTGGGATTTTCGGGATTAAAGTGTTCTATGTTCTTGTCCTGGTTCTAAGCTACCTCCCCACCAATTTTCAGCCAAATCAATTCAGCCGTTCTTGATTTTTAAATTCCCGTTCCCAATCCCGTGGGAATTTCGGGATTAAAAGTATCCTATGTCCTTTTCCTGGTTTTAAGCTACCTCCCCACCAATTTTCATCCAAATCAGTTCAGCCGTTCTTGAGTTACAATTCCCGTTCCCATTCCCGTATAATTCCCGTTCCCGTTCGATTATCCTAGTTTTTATAGTTTTCCCTTTATGTGGCCATTAAACCCTAACTCTGTACCAAATTTCAGCTCTCTAGGTTCATGGGAAGTACTAGTTCTATTTTGATGATCATGAGTGAGTGAGTGAGTGAGTGAGTGAGTGAGTGAGTGAGTGTCTAAAATGCGAAACTTTGCATTCGCTTAACTTGGGAACTAAATGACCTACAGACTTGAAATTTTATTTTAAGTATGTGATTGTATAGCTTACTGGATGACGAAAATTTCAGCGTTCTGGGCTTATCCAAAGGTTGTCAAATAGGGGTCTGAAAATGCGGCGAAAGGGTTCCTGTAAAGGATGGTACGGCAGTGTTTGCTTCGCGCTCGACTTGGCGGGGGGCACTGCCGTGCCCCCAGATCGCTTAAGAAACGATCAAACTACCTCATACTGAAACAAAATCATAATAATCATTAATTACTAAAAGTTACGGTTCAAAATCGCTTGGAAGTACCAAGCGCTATACAAAGTTACAATACACCTACATCGTCTAAGAAACGATCTAACTACCTCATACTGAAACAAAATCATAATAATCATTAACTACTAAGAGTTACGGTTCAAAATCGGTTGGGATAAAACGTTTTCCCTTGCGCGTCTCGCGCCATACAAAAGCGTATTCACAACTACATACAATGAACCGTTCCGACACAAAAACTCACGCACACATTGACACATATTCGCACAAATTCACGCCCAAAAATAAGACGCTCGGCCACCGTCTTGCTGCTAGATACTATTAATTATTCTGTGCCAGGCAAGGATCAGACCAGAGATAGAGAGAGAAAGAGAACACGGCTGTTGACGTTCATCATCATCATCTCATCCAAAATTATGTAGGTACGCGTGTAGGCGCGGTCTTTTTTTTGGGCCGTCTTCCCTTTCGAAAAATTTCACCCCTCACCACTGTTATATATATTTTTAAAAAGCATTCACTACGTTATCTCAGTATAATAACTGACCCCTAAGTTCGAAACTTGTATCTAGGGTATCAGAACTACGCACACACTAATTCACACACACTCAGACCGAGACAAACATTTGTAGGTTACACAAATATTCACCCCGCACGGGAATCGAACCCGCAATCTTACAGATGCATTCCGGCATGGTGACCGAAAATAAAAGATATATGATACAAATTGTATCGTTCATTTACTTACTTTCTTTCGGTTTGGCCCGCTTGGCATTCGTTTAAATTGAGTCTGCTCTTCTACATTTAAATTGTACTATTTACTTAAGAATCTACAAAACATTGTATTGATATGTAGATCACGTTCCCCAAGAAATCCTTTAAAATATATTGTAAAATTTGCATTACATTTCAGTAAGTTATTTAGTCGTGAAAAGTTTAGATCTATATACGCGTTTACTACATTATTACTATGATTACTTATTATTAGTTACTAAGTATATGTAAATATTATTATTCATTTAAGTATGTACATGTAAACCCAGCATGTTAATATTGAGCTCTCAAAGATCTCTTACGTAAACTAAAACTACATTGTCGGAGAGAATCAAAGCAATACGTCTTTGTATTTATTCGTCGAAAGTTAATCATTAACTTGAATAGTTATGTTAACGAACCGAGTAACAGTCTGTTGAACTTTTACTTGAACCATGTTCTCATTATCAACATCATTGTTTCTGTTTTCTAATTTAATGTTAAGAAATATTGAGTAATCGTTGAAATAACTTTGTCGCAATAACAATTATACTGTAATATGTAGTAGTTAAATTAAACTTTAATTTTATAAGCATTGCAATATTTTACAGACATTTTTTATTACTGTTTGGTTAAGTATTACCTTTTTTAATCTTTTTGATATTAAGAAATAACGTGAAAAAAACAATCAATTGATTCAAATGTTAGTAAATTAATGTTAACTCAAATAAAAAAACATGGAAAAGAGAACTAGGCATCTCTTGTGTCTCTCTCGGATGTCCTAGACTGACTCAATGATCTGTGTAAAAATCAAATTCGTTACAACATAATTTGTGTTAAATAAAACTGCGTTTATTATAAAAAGATGAAAGATTGTATTAATAATAACAAACTACTGGCCAATTTAAGTAGGATATAGGATAAGATATGTTTTATCCCGAATATCTACGGGATTAACGCGTGTAAAACTGCGGAGCACCGCCGCTCTGCTATAAAAATATGTGTTCATAAATAATTCAAAGCCATACATTTGTAAAAGTCAGTTTGATAGGTGTTATTAGTTTGTGTATTCAAGATATCCTTTAAGAGCATGTTTTCATTTATTAATTTTTTATACAAATGTTCTAATAGATTATTCCAAACCACAATTTTATTTTAACCTAAACAGAATTCACTTTACTTGTGACTAACATTATCTCTAAATGGTGATGAGGTATGCAACCAGTTAATGTCATTCGAACAGTTATAATTTGTCAACGTTTTTTACAACTTTTAAAGGTAAAAGAATTTAAAATACATTTTATTAAATAGATTTATGGATATGTACTTGTTTTAATTTATTTGTTTGGTTTTGTAATTTAAAATTCTTTTTATAATTGCAAATTATATTCTTGTTACGTCTTGTATCGAACTTTATATGGGTATTATTCATACACTACAGTAGTACATAAAATATAGCTTGATAAAGTCTATTTTACACACTCCCCTATCTCAATTCGTAAGTCTTAAACATTTGGTACCAGACGTTCGTCAGCCCCTTAAGATTATCTAGAAAGTTCCATTTTGAAGTAGGTGCAAATATCGCTGTTCCCGGAATAGTAATAACGGTTAGTTTGCTGATGTCGGGTTTTCATTTAAATGGTCGCCGAGAGGAGGTGGGCGCGTTCGTCGTCTGCCGCCGCGACGCTTATTTCGTAGGCCTGGCGGGTTGATGACCCCTCGACCGTGACCCTAGGGCTGCTATATTTCTAGTTTCAGTACGGAACTGGAATTATATTACCTGTAAAAGCAATTTTATGCTATTTGAAGTGAAAATGTAAGGAACGCTCCAAATCTTTCAAGCGTAGGATTACCGATTAATTCATTAGTTTGATGTCTGACCCTGTTTTATGCTAATGTTTTTCTCTTATTAGTTGCGGCTTATATCTATATCAAATCCCTGATATCAGGATGACCACAGCCACCAGAGAAACAAGAGAATTATAAGTAATATCATATTGTATTGTGGTTTTCCCTCGTGGATAAAAATGGTATCTCGTGAAGAAAAGGCCTTTCCAGTCAAAGGATTCCGAAATTTGTAGCAGACTTATGAAACATAGCAACCCTATTCTCTTTCCATTTATGTTATGGGCATTTAACGTAAGTAAATATTTATAATTTGTTTGCGGATCATGTGGCATTAATCGATTAGCCCAATCAGATCAACTCCCAATCATGTTGCGTAATCTCGGAACCAATTGTTTCCGATACGATTTCATTGTTGTTAGGCTATGAGTTCTATACTTACATACATTAAGTCTTTGCAGTATGACCAAACACCTAACGGTGATAGCAGACGCCACAAATCTGTTCTTTATTTTATAGTTGAGTACCTTTTACATAAAAAACAGGAGAATGAGCCAAGATCTTCAGTTTTTCAATTAGGTTGGTCGCCAGAAAATCAAGATCTGAAAGAATGCCAAATTCTATTCCAAAAAATAAGCTTTTGTAGCTGTAATGAAGCATTTAGATTTTATCAATACAAGTACAGTCGCAGAGTACGAGGTTAATAAAAGTAATGATAAATAAAAACTACTATAAAATATAGGTATAGTTTATTGACTATAAAATCCATTTCCTGTTTTTATACACCATTGTTTTTCAACAATAATATTTTTTATGAAGTTTTTTTACTGCGTTATTGGCAATATAACTAAATAAGGTAGGAAGTTAAAGTAAGACGACATTTTATAGTACACATATTATTATAATATGTACGAGTATATGCTAATTCTAACATTTGCTGATTTTTTGTATGCTTTTGTCGAGTTTAGTGTAAGAATTTCCAAATTAACTGAAGATACAACTCGCCTAAAATATCAAAGCAATTTTTCTCAGGTACGGAATTTCCTTGTATTTTTATATTTTTCTTACCCGCCCCATAGTTTAATTGAAAGTTGACTTGTTTTTGTTTCGAAATTATGGGAGCTTTCATCAAAATATCGCGTGTTAAGGGTGTACAGCTGGAGCTTTCCATACAAACGTAGTACCGTGTTTCCTCCCTGGATAATGCCTCTAGAACAAATTTTTTTTTTCATCATGTGTGGCCATATTAGGCCTACACTTTATAAAAAAAAACTAGGACAACGGGTTGGATACTTTAAAAACGGATTGAAATTGTCCTCCATTACCACTATGCCATAAGAGCTGTCGAGTTTAAAGAAATTACATAAAACGTAATAAAATATGTTTGTAGGATGTAAAAATGTAATTTAGAGAGATGTTTCCAGGCCGCCATTGTCGTGACCGTTTTAGTATAAAGATTAAGATACGGCGTCTGGTTCACTCCTTATCATAATTGGATGTTTCTACGTAAAATAACTTCTACTTCTTTCCCATTTTTGTAAATATTTGACACATTTTTATGTTTATTTTCTTAGATTAAGGACTGGGTGGCTTAGATTGGTTTCGGTGTATTTTTTTTACATTCAGTTTAAAGATTCTGTTGTAGATTAAACGCCTCGACGATATTGGAACAGTGAGAAGAAATAACATAACATAACATAATCATTCACTACATCATCTCATTATAGTAACTGCCCCCAAACTAAGCTTGGAGCTAGGTTAGGTTATTTAGTAATTACGTTTGCCTAATGATACTGATCTAATCCATGTTCATCTTCACCATGGAACGAACCTGCAGCTTTTCAAACAAGTGCATGCCACTAAACTACTGACGACGCCTCTTTGTTAGTATACTAAAATTGGGTGACATTTTATATTGTGACCTTTGTCTGCTATAATTCCATCCATGTTTAGTTGAAGTAGCTTTCATTATACAATGTGCAGTGACATTTGCATTGGAGATTAACTCGTGTTCACACAACGTAATTGTATCGTAACGAAACAGCAGAACAATCACTTCAATTAAGTAATATTTTGTATTTGAATCGACCATTAATGTCTATTTTCCATTACCCTTAATAGACGTAATAAAGTTTTCAACACGAGATGAATCGGAGTCAGACGCTTTTTATTATGATAATATAATCGTTCTCTAGAACCACCCGCGCGATCCTACAGCTTCAATTATCACATTGGATTGAATCTCTGTGTAAATAAAATGTAGCTGTTTTTGTTCTTTTATTCATACAAGTTAGATACAAGTGAAAAACGTTCACAATAAAATTACTTCAAACGGATTTAATTTGCGGTTTTCATTTCATTCAGTTAAATGTATAGCTGATCAAGCAAGATATTAAAACCGCGAATTTAATCAGTTTTAAATTAATTTATTTCGATGTGTATTGTTCGCGTAAAATAAAGAAACCAATATTTGAATCCTAACCTAATACATTTCAATCCTAATTTGCAAAACCTGACTTAAAACATTCAGAGGGAAACGTGTCATTTGAATACGTACTTCAGAGATTTTGTAATTCCTAAGACAAAGACCTTGTTAAGAAATACACCCTCAGGAAGGGATTTCATTAGCTGTTAAAACTCTTGAAACTTGTTACACATAGTACCTATTATAAAAGAACACTGAAGAAAGCTTGCCTAAAGTTAAATCGAAGAAGACTATTAAGTATTTTGGCCTTAAAACATAAGAACTGTTGTAGTGAACTTCAATTCGACTTTGTTTCAGTTTGTTACTATTGTTACTCACGCAATATTGAACATTCGAAGTTAGTAAGTTAAATCGATATGCCTTTTGTTTTACTAACCAAAGGATTCGATGGCTTTTTCATGCCCTTTTAGAATCATATCCGTATTGCCATAGTTTTATGGTTTAGTTTTGCTTGTACGCGGAGTGTGATATTTATTTATATGTATATCGTGATCACGACTCGTTGTTAACCGTAACAAGCGAATATTCTGCAACAGTAATTGCAAATTTTGAAAGTTTTGAACGCTTTTAAAAATTGTATAGGTACGAAATAGCGATGAGTTTTGACTTTGTAACGCGGAGGTTATTTTAAAGTTTGTTGTTTTTAAAACAAAACACAACTTTTGATTGCATTTAAGGTTTGTGGTCGTAAATGTTTCTACAGGTTTATTTTAATTGAAGTGTGTGACACTGGATTAATAACACTGAATTAAATTGTTACAAAACAACGTGTATATATGAACTCTTATCTCTTAGTATGCGTAATTGATTTCTTTTCGACAAACAAATGTTTGATTAAGGAAACCTTTTAATGTTAGATACATGCAATACAAGAATACATTTACGCAGTTGTCTCGTCAATACTATCAGCGTATAAATAACTATATACTAAGCAATTCAAATAGATATAGATATCCTTTAAATTGAAAACAAAATATGAATAAGATGAGGGCGTAGCAGAGTTATCTCTTGATGCAATATTTTAGTTTAGCAATATTGTAGGTAGAGGTTGCAACTAAAAGCATCGAGGCACGATGTTACATCCGACATTCTACTGGGAGTTCATGCTTCCTCGAGGCTACGTTGCTTATATAAATCCACACTTCTTGGACTCGGATTTAAATTTATTTCATGTGCAAACTATACTGAATGATTTACCAATGCAGAGACCCAGTGGACGGTCGCCAGAGGTTACAAACTACGGAGACAAATTGATGTACATTAAAAGTTGTTCGAAGTTAGTGTATGAATGAACATTTGGTCGTCAATTACAGTTGTAATAGTAACTGTCCCGTATTCGTTTTACCGTTAGTGTTGTTCTTTTATTGGCTTCCTTCCTACGCGTTATATGATAATTTTATAATTTATGAACGCTCTTTAGACTCGTAGGCGTGTATGTTTTACAACCATTTTGGTATATAATTGGCATGAATTTATTTTAATCAATATTTTAAAAGCTGTAATTAACCCAAATATGGGATACAAGTATTACAAACCGTTGTTTACCAAAGTATTATTAAAAGCAAGGTAGATAATTTCTACGCATATTAGTAGACATAATCTAGCTAGACTAATGTTATTAAGGGCACCTAGAGTTTGTTTATGTGAACGCGTTAATCTCAGGATTAATGCGGGCGAAACCGTAGGGCACAGACATAAATCATCTACTGGAACTAGCAATACCCCGCGATTTCATCCGCGTGATTGCCGTCTTTTCGATCTTTTAGAAAATGGTGTAATTAACCCGACTTTGTTTTATGCAAATCTGGGGGCACGGCAGTGCCCCCCGCCAAGTCGAGCGCGAAGCAAACACTGCCGTACCATCCTTTACAGGAACCCTTTCGTCGCATTTTCAGGCCCCTATTTGAGAACCTCTGGATAAGCCCAGAACGCTGAAATTTTCGTCATCCAGTAAGCTATACTATCACATACTTAAAATAAAATTTCAAGTCTGTAGGTCATTTAGTTCCCTAGTTAAGCGAAAGCAAAGTTTCGCATTTTAGACACTCACTCACTCACTCACTCACTCACTCACTCACTCACTCACTCACTCATGATCATCAAAATAGAACTAGTACTTCCCATAAACCTAGAGAGCTGAAATTTGGTACAGAGTTAGGGTTTAATGGCCACATAAAGGGAAAACTATAAAAACTAGGATAATCGAACGGGAACGGGAATTATACGGGAATGGGAACGGGAATTGTAACTCAAGAACGGCTGAACTGATTTGGCTGAAAATTGGTGGGGAGGTAGCTTAGAACCAGGAAAAGGACATAGGATACTTTTAATCCCGAAATTCCCACGGGATTGGGAACGGGAATTTAAAAATCAAGAACGGCTGAACTGATTTGGCTGAAAATTGGTGGGGAGGTAGCTTAAAACCAGGAAAAGGACATAGGATACTTTTAATCCCGAAATTCCCACGGGATTGGGAACGGGAATTTAAAAATCAAGAACGGCTGAATTGATTTGGCTGAAAATTGGTGGGGAGGTAGCTTAGAACCAGGAAAAGGACATACGATACTTTTAATCCCGAAATTCCCACGGGATTGGGAACGGGAATTTAAAAATCAAGAACGGCTGAATTGATTTGGCTGAAAATTGGTGAGGAGGTAGCTTAGAACCAGGACAAGAACATAGAACACTTTAATCCCGAAAATCCCACGAGTTGGGAACGGGAATTTATTACTCAAGAACGGCTGAATTGATTTGGCTGAAAATTGGTGGGGAGGTAGCTTAGAACCAGGAGTAGCACATAGAAAACTTTTAATCCCGAAATTCCCACGGGAATGGGAACGGGAATTATAATTCTAGAACAGCTGAACTGATTTGGCTGACAATTTGTGGGGAGGTAGCTTAAAAACTATTTATGTATAGATACTTTTTATCCCGAAATTCCCACGGAAACGCGAACGGGAACTACGCGGGTGAAACCGCGGGGCGCTTAATAATATAATACTTCTCCTAAAAAATAAGTGTGTCAAATAAGAAAATCTAATAAAATAAATCAATATAAACAAGTTTTAACAAAAAGAAATGAAATCCCACCAAAAACATTCTGTAAAAAACTAGCCAAGTCTCGATGGAGCTGCTTGTTTAACTCTAAAAAGTAATGAAATCTAGACAGACTCGTGCCAAGTCTAAGGTTCCTTACTGCGATTTCTTTATTATTATAGTTAATGTTGTGTGACTTGGCCGTTGAAGGGTACACATGTATGTACACAAGGGTACAAAACTAGGTGCTCCATGACGCTATTGCACCAATCTTAAAAAATCCAGAACCTATCCATTGACGATAGAAAATTTGCTAAATTTTGGCCATTTGAAAAATGTTGATTCAATATCCAGTCAATTGTAGGCTTGATAAAGCTGCGTATTTTAATAATGTTACAACATTACGTGTAAACAAAATTGACATGTACCCACTACTAACCTTTTAAACAATGTTCAACGGCCAAGTCACACAACATTAACTATAATAATAAAGAAATCGCAGTAAGGAACCTTAGACTTGGCACGAGTCTGTCTAGATTTCATTACTTTTTAGAGTTAAACAAGCAGCTCCATCGAGACTTGGCTAGTTTTTTACAGAATGTTTTTGGTGGGATATATTTGACAGTGTGTGTTGTGTTGTTATCAGATGAGGCGGTGTGTGGTGTGTGGCGGGTGCGCGGGTGTCCGGTGAGAGGGCGCGGTGGCGGGTGCCGGAGGCATGGACCACGCGGTGAAGGCGATGTCGGCGCGCGGGCCGTGGGCGCGGCTGCTCTCGCGCCGCCGCTTCGAGTCCGCCGAGCTCGAGGAGCTGTACGCGCGCTACGCGTGCAAGCTGCAGCGCTCCTCCGTCGGCTCCGCGCTCGCGCTCTGGGCTCTGCTCGCGGCTGCGCTCGCCGCTGTCGACGCCACCAGGGGCTGGCGGAGAGCACCGCAGGTAACAACACCACAACACACTTCTGCTTCACACTTATTCAATATTGTATGTTCTTAACATACTGAACCTATACCGATTGATTCAGGTGGGAGTGCTAAGCGCTCACGCCGTGCTATGCGGTGGGCTGGCATGGTGGTGCGGACGAGCAGGTGGAGCGGCGCCCGAGAGGCGGTTGCCCCGTGCGTGTTGGCTAGCATTAGCCGGCGGCGGGGCAGCTCTAGCGGCCACACTGCCCGCGTGGAGCCCGGGGGCGGCGGCTGAAGGCGCGGCGCACGTCGTCTGGGCGGTGTTCGCCGCCTACGCCCTCCTGCCCGTGGGTGCACCCGTCGCGGCCGCCTTCGGTATCATCCTACCGACAGCGCACACCATCGCGGCGGCTCTAATAGCTCACCGATTCCCCTTTCACATATGGCAGCAGGTGAGACACTTTACTTAGTCCTACATCGATTATTGATTTATAAAACTTGTGCACCGACACGTCGCGATTCGTTTCGTAAACTTAATCTCTATTGAACATGTGGCATAGTTTCATGCTTTACGTCATTAATTAGATGCACACATGCGATCGACCTTGCGTCTTCAAAGAAAACAGTACGCTTATTCATCATTAGCCGTGAAATCTTTATACTGCTAGTAAAGAGGGATATTATTATTAAGTACCACGTTTACATTTGAAAACAAATCACGTAGTACAAAGAAATGCATTAGTGAGGCGTGCAAGGACGACGTTTTCTTCTGTTGAATGGAGAGGACAAGGGTTCCTAGTGGTTACGTGAGTTCAATGCGCAATGAGCGTGGAAGTCATTGGCTCGATAAATCGTCTTCGAGTGCGCCACTTGACCGAGTGGTCGCGCGGAGGTCGCAGCCTTGCCCTCTTGGCGCCCAACTTGGTGTTTCTGGTACACACATACTAACGAGACATAACACTCATCAATCCCGTACATCATACTCATATAACAATATTATTATTAGCTGACTTTACTACCACATATTTCAGCAGCAGTCATTAAACATGCTAGTTCGTTTCAAACGCAGGTATGACGCAGGTAACGAATATTTCAATATTGAAATCAGTTTAACATTATTCAACTCGGATTATATATAAACTGATTCATACTGTACATTTGGAATTCGAAAAAGCTGTCATTAACATTGGCTACCACGATATTTTTAAAATTAAATAACGATGCCCACAAAATGTACATGGAATGTGAATTATTTAATCGAACAGAACGCTACCCCAAACATTTTTAATTAAAATTATTTAATGAATTGAAGCATTAGGTAATGGGTCGTTGTTATCGCTGAAAGTTTCCATTATTATCGTACATTTGATATTAGGAAAATGCGTAATAAACATTGTTTATTCCACTATCAAGGGTTGTGTTTGGATCGCGTGACATTTTTACGTCATCACCAGCCCAAAGTTAGCGCGACCCACCATGATTGTACCTTCAAATAACAGAATAACTACGGGACATTAAAATGTTTATACTAGTACGTAGTATAAGCGAACAATGTCAAATTTAGTTCCGCCTACAATATTATTGTAATAACATATTAGATCTGCCTACGTAGTAGGTAAATGTTTTATAATTATTAGTTATTTTTATTGCTTTAGCTTTATTTGCTTTCTACTGTAAAATAGTGATTTGCTTAAAAAAATGTTAGACACATTTGAAAAATGTATCATGCGAGTGTCTGTCGCCTGGTAGGAATCCTTATTTTCCATAGAATTTATATGGGCTCGGCAAAAATAAGAAACCTATTACATAGGTTTTACAAGCTTATAACAAATAAATGTTTAAAACAGTTCTATTTTAGTAATCATTATCGCATGAATGTGTTTAATGAGTAAAACAAACGAAATATTATTTTTAATGGCTAACAATGCCGAAACTAAAACTGTAGCGAGATTCACACAGTAAACTATCATAATGAGGAAATTAATCATCTTGTGTTACAATATAATCAAAAGTACTTATAATTAGATCATAATATTATTATAATCTAAGTATGTACTTGTAAAACTCCATAACGGCTAAATTTTCAGTCAATTATGATTTTTTGTTTGTTCCCCCCTTAAAACGGGTTGTTTAAAACATGAATCACGTAGGGAAAACCGCAGAAAATAATTAAGTTTTAGCTTACTACAATGTATGTAGGGGTAGTTTGGGATTCATATTTTGTGTAATAAATACTAGTGTTGCCCAAATGCAAGAACAAGACGAGACTTAGCCAGTCTTGGTCTTGGTCTTGCGCCAATACACCTGGTCTTGGTCTTGGTCTTGCGCTCCCACTCTTGGTCTTGGTCTTGGTCTTGCAGCAAGAGTCTTGCAAGTCTTGCAATTACCTATTAGTCTATTACTATTTATTAAAGTTTACTTTAAATCTTAGAAAAACGTATTAGAATTGAAACATTGTGAGCTTGAATTAACATAGCCATAGTAAAGATCAAGCAGATTAATAAATAACTGAGGATTTGATAAGAATTTCGAAAAATCAACTGACCTATATGTCGTTTTCCATGGAAGTAACTGTTTCTTAATAAACATTTATGATTTATAAGCTTACATTTGCTAAAACATGTAAAAAACAAATTAATTTTGTGGAAAGATATTAGATGTTTCCTTAAGCCTGAAGTCTTTCTGTTTTTCATTTTTATTTCAATCTTTTTATGTTCGCACAATTTACACAAGGCAGTTTGGGATGCATGAATTATTTCGAAAAACTCCTCAAATTTGCTTTTGGGTCTTTTAGATCTGTGACTCAAACTCTCGTTACTCGGACTAGAATAATTTGAATCTTCGTCACTCATATTAAATTGTACACGTGATACGTTTTTAAAAAACAACAAGAATTAGTAAAAACAATTATTAAGTTAGACTCGAAGCACAGCTCAATTGGAAATGACTGGAATTAAAATAATTCCTTTATTTATAGTACGTTTCCTTGCTTTCTACCGCGCCGCCTCGCCACGTGCCGGCTCTATTAAAAGGATGCCGCCGCAAATCAAACGATGCCGCGTGCGGCGTACAAACACAGATTATTACCTACTTGTACAGACGCGACGCGTGAATAAAATATATGTAAAGAATTAGTGCCAATCACTATTCTTTACATATAAGTGAATGTTTTGGCGTACATCTATACTAATATTATAAAACTGAAGAGTTTGTTTGTATGTTTGATGACAGAAGTTTTAAAATAAATAAATAAATCCTGAACGTCACTATACCTCCAAAGTTACTATTCCTCGTGGACGAAGTCGCGGGCACTGCTAGTAAATACTTACTACTCTCATCATCTCTCTCAGAGATATTCGGGCTGGTAAGCAATACAAAACTCTTATCGCAGGCTTTTTATTTTATTAGTAGGTAAGTACCTACGCTTTTTATATTATTTTATTAGTTTTGTAGACTTTTTTACACGTTTCAAGTATATTTAAAAGTGGCTACAATATTTATCAAACGGGTGATATTTGAACACTTTTTTGCTATTTTTTCTTGCAAAAACTTAAGAAATATAATGACTAAATGTACAATAATAGTACCTAAGTAATTAGTTTAAAACCATATAGGTAATCAATATTATAATATATACTTACTAGAATAAATTATTATGACATCTACTACCTATCCTTAACATTTTTTCCTATCATAATACTACTTGCGTGATCAGTATAATGTATTCATTTTCATTCTAAGCACTCTGAAACTTATTTATTCTTTGGAACACCTGTAGGTACTCTTAAAATTCGAAATTATTTTGCATGAGTATACCTACGCCCTGTGGCGGCAATCAAATAGTGTCAAATGTTGTGATTTCGGCGCGGCGGCAACGATTGTTGTATATGATTTCAAAAGAAGCCGCCGGCGCGTGTATCATAACCATGTACTTCCGAAAAGCGGCAAATTTCTTTGAGAAGTAAGTACAAAACCTTTGATGCCGCATTATCAAAGTGCCGATGGTTAAAACATAACTATGCATGCACTCAGTTTGATTTTAATGGATATTTTTTTATTCGCTATGTAGGTATGTTTATGGTATTGGTCGTAATGCGCATAGGTCCAGTTTTTCATATTCTTTGATACAGTTTTTTGCGTCTCATATAATTCCTAAGCGTACCTATACACCGAACTGTTACACCTAACTACTCCGTGAAATAGCGCTAAGTTCTAGCTGCAAGACGCAAGAGTCTTGCAGGCTTAGTCTTGTTCTTGCTCAAGTCTTGCACGGTCAGTCTTGGTCTTGGTCTTGCTAAAAATAAGCGGTCTTGTTCTTGGTCTTGGTCTTGCAAAAACGCAAGAACAAGACCAAGACTGCAAGACCAAGACTGAATTTGGGCAACACTAATAAATACTTATCTGAATGTAATAAGTCATATAATAAGTCACAATTCGCAGTCGAAAGTACAACATAATGGACGTATGAAACTCGCATCACCGTTACTTACACATAAAACGGCCTCAGTAACAGGCGCTCCTTTTCCATTTACATTGTTTTCCTAACGGATATTTGAACATATGGATATAATAAAGTATTCTGTGCCATGGTTCGCATTAGATTCCTATGTTATTTTAGTAACAAAGATATTTGTTAGCGATTTATTTATGTACCAAATCCGGGATACCTATAAATACCACATCCTGAAGGCATAAAGTAAATTGTTTAAGAATGCTTAAGAGTACACGTAGTTGTGTGTAAAGAAAGTTGAATATAAGCATTTTTAGAGCGGCATATTAAACCCATATGAAAGTTTTTTAGACATAAAATAGCTTGTATAACGCCCTAATCGTTTGGCGAGACGATCTGTGTAGTTTTGAGAGGGATACTGCCAAAGACAGAGACTAATAGAGAGAATTGGGGGAGACTTTTGACCAGACCCAGCATTGGGGCAAAATAGGTTGATTAACCAATACACTGTCCCAGCGCTAAAAATATGTTTCTTTTGTATTTATTAAAAGATTCAAATCGATGCTTATTTTTTCATTCTTTTTTAAAAATGTTCTCAAATTTGAGCTGCCATTAATAGTTCCAAGTTGTTTCTCTATATAAAGATCTTCTCTTGATTTTTTAGTTTAACAAATGCCGATGAAATAACTCAAACATTCATCTTGATTTGAATCCAATACCAGGGTTATGTAACGAAAGGTTACATTACCATGCTAATCACTACAAATTTCGTGAACGTTTTGAATTATAATAAGCTTAGAATTTCTTTAGAAAACTACGAAGTTACTTTATTGAAGGTAATTTCTAATTAGGTATGGAATTAAATTATGTTTCTTATCGCATACTTAAATTTCCTATCGATTAGGTACGTAGTGACTATTTATATGCAAGTTGAGAATAAATTCATCGAAATGCTATTTACTAGAGGACAGAGGACGCAGAGGACTATTTACTAATTAACTTACTAAAGTTCAAATAAATTATTTAATTATCTGTTCATATACCGGGTATTTTTTTCAAGTGGGAGTGGTAGTCCGAATACGACATTGTAAGCAGTAGTGAAAAATTCGAGAGAATGAGAAAAAGAGATTCGGGAAACTAAAACTGCATCATCGGAAGACAAGAGTTCTAGAAATATTCATGCGAAGCTGGGTTTTGCACGTGTCATTTCGCTTGTGCATGATGAATGGAAAAGTTCTCATTTTTATATAATACGGTGTGTTTACACAGAGAAATGTATACTCGTTATGTTCCCGATCAGTATCAACAAAACATTAGTTCAAGAAACATCTGTTTTATATTAATTCCATCAACTGTTGGCTATTTATTTACCTTCAAAGATACCGATCCCTGAACGTCGACTTACGTAATTCTTGTATTAGATAATACCTTGAATGTTTATCTTCCGTAATTAATTTTAGTTTATTTTTGGGATGAAGAAGTTTTTGGCTTCACCGTTGGACAGTAAATACTAAAATTATCCCTTTTGACCTTATCTAATCTATATCTAAATGTTCCCGTTTTACTAGCATAATTCCTATTTCTGATAAGCCCGTGGGAATAGAGATAATAGTTATTTATGGTACAAGCGAGGTAAGTTGGTGATTACTTCCGAGGCGCTATTGAGGCCCGAGCCGTTAAGCGAGGGTCTGAAGATAGCCGAGGATAGTAATCATCAATGCACGCGTGTATGTACCATACAATGTTTTTCAACACATTTGCGAAGAAATTATCATTTTTTGCTAATAAATAAACAGTTTTTCTTTTCGCGCGCATTCAACACAGCAATGGTGATCGGCCTAAAAGAAGAATAAAAGAATATACTTACTTATTAAAAAAAAATCGAATGAATGAATGAATGGAATCGACCATAGACCTACCAAAAGTAAGGAAACATAGTTGAAGTTTGTTTTTAATATAGACACAATTTTTTTGGAATCGAAACTTTTTTTAATTGAAAGCAATTTAAAGAACAATCTATAACTCACTAGTGAATAAAACGTGTCATTATTCAACTGTTTTTGCATAAATAAGAGCTCCTTTATGAGCAAGTGTGTTGAAAAAGTATTTATCCTCTTCGGTACCCTTGACAATGTTTAAAATAAAACTAGAGTTACAAAATTTTTTTTCTTAATGATGTAGTAAGTAGTACCTACAGTTTCACTAGTGTTGAAATCAAATCTTTTTCTTGAACCACTCTATCTATGGCTCACTGATTGATTGATTGAAAACCGCATTAAAATCCGTTGCGTAGTTTCAAATACCGAAGCGTACATAATACAAACAGAGGGACAGAAGGAAGACAGGCGTGAAGTGACTTTTATACTCGCACTATGTGGAAAGCTTTGTTTCAAATATAGTATACGTTAGCGTCAATGGTAATAAGGTTTGTTTTTCTTATAAACAAACCTTTTATATTCTAATGCTTCGTAAACAAAGTCGTCAAGGATAACCAGTAATTTGTGCAGTGAACAATCCCTCGGTCGTCTCATACGTCAACATGTCGCAAGGCTTTCTTCACGTTTCCCTGCGGGACGCCAAAACACATTTGCGATAATGCTTGGCTTCACTTCGGATTATCATACAATAAATAATAATATAACAGTTAGCTTGAAATTTATTCATCTCGGACCTATCTTACATGCTGATGTCAGGCTAATAATGAAATAATGAATATTACATTAATGAAAATCGAAGCAAGAAAAACAGTATTTTACAATTTAAATAACATGCAGACTTTTATTAATACTGTGTTTTTCCAATTCCATTTGCTTGCGCGTGAATAGTTGAAGGAAATTTCAAATACATGTTGATTGTACATTTATAAATGACCTTTGTGTATGAGCATGTATCGGAAATTGGCCGTACGAATGTTTCCAATCGAACAAATAGTTGCATGCACGCGGTTTTGTATTATTCGTGGCATCAGTATTTTGATTACGTTTCCCTTTGTTCGTATCCCAACCCGAATACATATCTACATGCTCTCGATCGTCAAACAAATTGTATTTGTCCACTCGATTTGTTCTTGATTCCGATGTCTGGTGGATATATCATCCGTTTACAGTTTCCGATCTTTCGGCGATCTAGTTTATTTGGTGTCGGCTATTTTTATCTCTTTTATGTCGTTCCTATTAAAACTTTACAAGTTCAGTGACACAGTATTTTATAAAAGACGGTTCTAGATGTTTTGTAGAACGATTTGTTGTGTAGATAAGGTGGGTAAGGAAATTATTTTTCCAACTGCCCCTATTATGTGAAGCTTCAGGCAAATAGTGAATCTCGTTAGCGGTGTATTGTGCCTCGAACACTATAGTTATGAAACGGAGAGACTGCTCAATGGTGCATCGTAAAATGAATAAGTAAAGAACTAATATACGAACTTACTTTGTTAGATTCTTTGAAGAATTAGATAAATAAACGCTTTTAGTTATACTATGACATATAATTTAGCACAAATGTTTTTTTGGAACAGGAATAGGATGTTTTTCTTTTACAATGGAATCAGAAATTAAACATTTACGCAATAAACACGTCGATCATTTCCATTTTTAAACTGTACTATACCTATATACCTAAATACTTTTTCTGAAAAAATATTCTCTATATTCTATATTACACAAGAATTATCCAATAAAAGTTGTCTTATAACTTTCTTTATGTTTGTTAATAGCATAAACGTGACAATTTAGATATGAACCTTCGTCTTGTACATTAGTATATCTGTGATTACATTTAAACTATTACGAGTATTCGTCCACCTGCTCCATTATCTACAAGTACATCAGAAAGTGTGAGTTCCACACATTTACTAGTTAATAAACACGTCTTGGCTTGTCGCTCTGACAATTTCACATAATGTTGTCAGACAACTAATTTCTAGTACTACTACACATGTAATTTTAAATGTTACAACTATATTTTCTCCTTAAACTCGAACAATGAAACATAAACATTTTGGCAGTATATTTTTTAAAATGTGGGCAATAAAAGTTTCGGGTTAAATGACAACTTTGTCGAGTTTTGTTTCGTATATTTCAAGTAAATTGCTAACGTTTTAGCCAAAAAACAATTGTCTTATTGTCATGAAACATTTTACGTGATTGCCTGCTCTTCGCGTCTTTATTAAATTTTGTAATCAGAGCTATTGTAACTGTAAAAATAAGAATCTAACAAAACGAGCGCCGCGGGATAAAAGATGAATACCATTTTTTGTGTGTGACTCAGATTTTTAGAAATAAGCAATTTTGTTTTTATTATACCGGCTTACGTGCTGGTTTTACAACAAAAATACAGTTTGTCATAGATAATTTAAATATGCGGGGGCGCTGAAGCGAAGAATTGTTGACATTATTTAATTTCCATGCTCTTAGTTTAGATTTAAAATATATACTTACGACACAAAAATACTACTTTAAAATAACGGTGTTCAAATATAAAGAAAATATGAGGTATTTTATTTGTTTATTTATTGAATTTCAGTTATATTTTATGATAGAGACCCTGTCCAGCAATAACAATTTATGTATAAAATACAATTGGTAACAAAACGAAATAAAAAACTGCTTAGTAAAGGTGTATTTAATTAGAGTAGAGACCAATTATTTCATTTTATAAAAAAGCTCTTTTATTTAAAATTGAATGGTCTTTAAATGCCGTTTTAATCGCATTAAGATATCCTAGTGGGTATAAACGTAGCCTATTTTTATTTCATTCATTAAGCTAAAGCGCGCACCTTATAATTAATGAGTTTTCAAGAGAGGCTCGTTCTTATTTAACGAGGTTTTGTTAATAAGTTGTGCGTGTGTGTGTACGTAATAAAATACTTTCTTTGAACAGTGAAATGAAATTGGTCCTAAATATTAAACAAATTCATATTAAATGATATGTAATTGCTTAATCATAACGAACTTGAAATTATTCCAGTAATTTTCCATTATTAAACTTGTAAAACTTTGGTAATTTCACAGAAAACAAATCGAAAAGTTCAAATAGATTTCTAGCGAGAATAAGCAATAAATAAAAATTGAAAAATGTCGGAATACATTTCTATTCTCGCCTTCGATTTTGAATAGAGATGCGATAGACGTGAATACAATTACCTATTGGTTTTAGCTTTAGCTGCAAGCTGATTTATATATTTAGAATATCTGAATTACATTCTTATAGCATAGTCATTTCATTTTTTCCTCCTCTGTATTAAGAGTAAAATTACGTTCGCATATCTTAATTGAATTAAAATAAGAAATAGTGAAGATAAATTTCAAGGATGATGGATATGGAGATGTACGGCAAAAGCCAAGTCTTACTGATGTTATTAGCACATCAAGGATTATATGTAATCACCATATTTATTTGCCCAGCCCGATCCATGTTTGGAAAACAGCAAATAGGCTAGGTGTGGGATATCCGGCAATCAGATAACAAAATTGTATATAAATAAATCGCTAATATTATGTACCATTCAGTAACTTCTTTGTTAATAGAAGTGAAATGAGATATAAAATCAACGAGAGATGAGAACTATGTTCAGAGCAGCTGATGTTCAGCGCATTCAGTCCACGATTACCTTCCTTATTTTGTCTCTGTATGGATCTTTTTAATATAAGTATAAACACACTACAAAACTAGCATGACTGTACCACATTATAGCATTTTTTTCCGTCTAACCCTCATCCGTCAAACCTATAATAAGGAACAAAATTACAAATATGGTAAAACCATTTTCAAGTAGATAGATTCAGCTCGGAAAATGCATGTCTTTGTGGCATTTCTCCCCAAACAATGGCCCATCTTCTAACTTGCCGTGCGTATCCCTACACCTGCACACGCGAGGACCTTTACAAGGCCACTGATAGCGCTACACCGCACTATGGAATTTGGTAGAACAACGGCTGCTCATAAATACTATTTTGAAGTAGATCCGAAATCAATTTTTTTTATTTTTTCCTATAGCTAAGAAGTTGATTTATACTATGCAATATAATTTTCATATATTTATTCATAAAATAATTAGTGACACCCAGTTGAATCCGACCGTTATACTTTTTTGTGAATATTGGCTTGGAAACAAGTAATATTTTGAGTCTGATTATCACCTTTCGGTCTAAAACAAGCTATATCGTATTATATGTTTATAGAAAGGTAATTTTATGTAGAATAGTAAATTGGAATGATTTTTATTTTTGGAACAAAAATATGGGTGTCGTAATTACTTTTCATAAAGTACATAGAAATACCCGAAATGTGGAATTCGGCTTAACTTTTAGCAGTTAGCTAAGTCTGCCTAAGTTTTAATTTTGATATTATTCTATTCTCTTAACATCTAACCATAACATATATAAAAATCAGCTGCGGATATTTGCGGTTCTCAAAGTTGTGAAGCATCTACTGATATTGCGTACCTGGTGCGTTATCAATGTTATTGGATAGATGTTATTTTGAAATGTTTTTGTGGTCATATTTATTAGTTATGCAGCTACTTTGAGTATAGATATAGTTTTGTTCTCCTCTCACGTAGAAAAAAAATGTGATAAGGGTAGTTGCACACTACCCGAGAATGATTATTAGGATATAAACCAAAGCGAAACTGATATTTTTTATTAGTGATTTTAACTCCCAAAGGAATTGTTATTATTCTGCTTTTATAACATTAAAAATGTCATCTTTTATCAGTTCAAGACGTGAAATATTGGTTTTTTATATTGAAAACGAAAAAAGTGTAATAAATCTACCGAGATTTTTACGAGAAAATTATCATGTTTCTGAAGAAAACATCGAAAACATTGGTAAGAGACAAATAAGTGGCAATTCAAATGAAAGTAATACAGCAAGACGATTTTTTAGAAACGCTACATTTTCTGCAGAAGTCACTGGTGTTGATGAAACTCTAATAAGCAGATTTTATATAATATTACAAGCTTTGTCATCTGGTATTATGGTTGATGCAGAAAAATTTGGTATTCGTGCAGTTTCTAAAGCATATTTACCAATTTTTTAGCATCAACCATAAATTTTCAGCATTGAACTGGTAATATATGCCGTCTTCTGTAAGTATATAATTTATTTATTTACGGATGGAGTATCATAAAGTACTTAGCTGTATTACCAATTTGACAACTTTCAGAAGACGCGCAGGAATCTCGTAATAAAGATTACAAAAAGTTTTGACTACACGATGCTAGAAAATATTCAAGGACTGCAACTAACAACACATTATTGTGTCCCTCTCATTTTTTTTGTGATGATGTTTGATGTAAATGATGTTTCATATTGTCAATTTACTAATTAGTTATTTAACATTATGCTTGCCTTGCATTGCATTTTTCGGCTTATTCCACTCAACCCCAAAACAATTGCTTTCGCATTATTTCTATCCATACATTCATTCCACTATTACCCCAAAGTGTTCATAAGGATCAAAATTGAATAAACAAATATTTACATACTTCAATTCCACTTACACCCCAAAAAAATCTGGTAGAGTCAACAGAAAAATTAAATAAAACACGTATATAATTATAACTAGCTTTTGCCTGCGACTTCGTTTGCGTGGAATAATTAAGAACTTTGGGATAACGCTAAATTTTACCAAGAATATCGCAAGCAAAACCGCGGGTTCCAACTAGTTTTACTTTTAATAAAGTTAATCGACACCAGCCGCCTACAATATTCAAATCGCGTATCAAACACACAAGAAAATAAAAAAAACATACAGGGTGAATAGAAAACCTCCTCCTGTTTTTTGGAAGTCGGTTAAATGAAGTGGATCAAATTACAACTTCAAACTAGAATGATAATAGTTTTTGCAAATATTACAATACTTACTTAAATATCTCAGAATTAATCTACAGTTTGAATTTACAAAAATATAAAATCACAGCTTTAGATTAATTTTTTTTTATAGTGAACTAATATCTGAAAAAAAAATCACAGCTTCAGATTAGAATATAAAATCACAACTTCTGACATAATTTTGGTGGAAAACTCCTTAGCTTAAAATTTACAATCACTCTTGAAAATATACTTTTCTTTACAGCGCGATTGCATTGTGGTAGTCGTGTCGTGGTCTAGTAATTCTTATTGCTTTAAATGTGTTTGTTTTTGTTGACACTACTAAAAATAAGTAAGGTAAGTGGATAAAAAATATTACGATTTTAAATCCTTCCTAAAAACGTCTTGGGGTAGTAGTGGAAATATTTTTGGGGTTGAGTGGCATAAGCCCATTTTTCATTTATTTGAGATTAGTTTTTCAGAATTACATGTTTTTTTTTTCGTTTTTTAAATAAAATCTTGCTAATTATGTTGTTCCAATTTATTTTACTTCATTATCAAAGTAACAGCACTACTGCATCTGAATAAAAGACCATTTGTTATTATTCATTTAGGTTTTTTGACAAAAGATTGCAATAAATTGCGAGTAAAGCCGCGGGAAAACGCTTGTATGTGTAAATTGTTATTTCATCTGAAGCTCTATTTTAGTAACGACAATTATGCAAAATTGTAAGTCTCTATCACTGAAAACAAAAAAGTTACAGATTTATGATCAGCAAATGACTGAAAAATTCCATAGTGCACCGGTGCAGGTGGCCGAGTTTTGGTCCTCAAAAATTTGAGTCGATACGTAAAGAAGAAGAAGAAGTAGATAGAAATTTAAATAAATCTTTATCTACTTGTTTATCGTTTTTACTTTATTAATTTAAATAAATCTTCTATTGTTAACAGATGGTAGGCAACGTAGTAGTATTCTTGTGTGTGAACGTGGTTGGAGCGTTGATGCACTCGTTAATGGAGAATGCCCAGCGGCGTGCATTCCTCGACACCAGGAACTGTATAGCAGCCAGGCTGGATATGGAAGATGAGAACGAGAAATTGGTAAGATATTAATGATATTTGAGAGGATCTTTCAACCTGCTGTACGAGATTGGATGAAAGAAGGTTCACATACTTACAGTTTATTTGTCTTCGTTTCGTATATCAAAATTTGCATGGGATCGGAATTAACGTGGGTAAAATCGGTGGACACAACCAGTTTCAGTACATTGCTCTGTAGTTTTCTAAGTTAGAATTATTTTCATTTCGAAATTTCATTTGTTTTCAATCAAAACAGGTATGATAATAAAAATAGCTACCAAATCTTGTAAAAACAATTATTGTGGTGAAAATTAGTCTTTTAAAATATGCCATAACCTATTGTTATGGTGATCCCATAAATTCCAATAGTTTATTTATAAGTTTTTTATAGGCGTGCGGTAACATTTAATACTATAAAATACCTATTTACGAGCTTCTTATTATATGTACTTACAACTCATAAGTATCTATTAAATATGTTTTACGATTCTACAAAATTTTATGAGTTCTATTCAATAATATTAATGTATGTACAGGCTATGAACATCTTAGTAAATATATTAGTATAGGACGAGTTATAATTAATTTGTTAGACATTATTACGATAGTGATGTGATAATGAGCTCGTTATTGTTATTTATAGTTGTAAACTGTTCGTTTAGGAACGTTTGCTGCTATCAGTACTGCCCCAGCACGTCGCGATGGAAATGAAGAATGATATCATCTCGCCGGTCGAAGGCCAGTTCCACAAGATCTACATACAGAAACACGAACAAGTCAGGTACGTCTCTAACTATAATGGTTTTTAATACTATATGAATAAACGACGACCTGAGTAGAGTGGTCACCATGCCGGACTGCCATCCGTAAGGTTGCGGGATCGAGTCCCGTGCGGGGTAAATATTTGTGTTAACCACAAATATTTGTCTCGGTCTGGGTGTGTGTGTGAATGAGTGTGTGCGTAGTTTCTGATACCCTAGATACAAGCTTCGAGCTTAGTTAGAGGTCAGTTACTATAATGAGATGATGTAGTGAATGATTATGTTATAAATAAAACGCAAAAAACATATGCTTATTTGCATTTGCCAAATCAGTGCCGCCGGCATTTTATCTACAGTGACGCGACTTTGGCTGGACTCCAAATGAAACTAGGTACTCTCATTCAACACTCTAAAACCTATGGACAGAATGACATGAGTTTTATGTATTTTCCACTAACCCTGTTGACGGAAAAAAACGTTAAAATCGAGATAGAACACACGAAAATAACGTGTGAGTTATATGTATGTTTTTTTATTAATAGGTTTGTTATATTTACTTCGAACACAATGCGATAAATTAAAAGTTGTCTGCCAAAAATGTACAAAACAAACACGCAAGTGTTGCCCTAATTTACGATGCGGTCACAATGTTGGGCTTTTAGAAAACTCTCGCTAATTTCACAAAATAACTCTTAACATATTGCAATTAATATATTTTCAACACACTTGCTCATAAAGGGGCTCTTATTTGTGCAAAAACAGTTGAATAATGACACGTTTTATTCACTAGTGAGTTATAGATTGTTTTTTAAATTGCATCGTTTTTAAAAAAGTTTCGATACCAAATAAAATTGTGTCCATACATTTTAAAAACAAACTTCAACTATGTTGCCTTACTGTTGGTCTCTGGTCGATTCCATTCATTCATTCATTTGATGTCGACATTAGCATTGTAATTATATTTTTGAAAAACCATTAAATATAAGCTCTTAAATGGCTTTTTAGACCGAGTTTTTAGTCTAAAACCTCCGAAAATGTATAGTGAAGTGGTCGATAATTGTTATATACAGCAAAATAAATAAAACATCTCAAGATCTGTAGAGGTTGGCATAAATTATATATGGTTTGAAAAGTAAATAGATACACATACAAGGTTTATTATCTAAATATTTGTCTAACTTGACTTGTACATCGTAGACTATTAGCACAGATATTATTAACGACTTTGACGATTAAATCGTTGAAATGAAAGACAATGTATGTAATTAAAATACACTTAATCCAAATTACCATAATGATGTCATTAAAACCATCAAAAAATAAACAGATATGGCGACGGTATTGAGATCGAGGTAAATTGGTGCTCAATTAAAACCGCAAAAGGATGATATTATTAAAATTAAAATACGATTATGTATGAGAAGTTGCATAAAGATTCTCCCTATTTGGATGCTCTTATATATAAAAACTTTTGAGCTTAAAATGGAAAGTCGTATTGAATAATTCTTTAGTTTCTTCCTGCTTTTTGGTTCGGTTGTGGCCTATTGGGTATGAATCATTTTATAAAATATACTGTTTGTTTGTGTTTACCTATATTATTGTTGTGTTATGTGTATGTTAAATGATGATACTAAGGAGCTCAACAAACACATCCTACTAATATTATAAAGTTTGTGAGTGTAGACGTTTGTTCCTCTTTCACTCAAAAACTACTGAATGGATTTTAATGAAATTTGATACAGATGTTCCTCATACCTAGGAATAACACATAGGATACTTTATATCCAGAAATTCCCATGGGATAAGGTTCCACGTGGGTAAAACCGCGGGGCGCAACTAATGTTGATTATAAATTAAAAAAGATGTACAGTGTACATATACTTCGGCGTATGTGAAAAAGATAGAGTTAAGTATATAGAAGTATCTTCTTGTTGCTTTTCATACCAATTTTAACAAAAATGAACACCCTAACACCCAAGGAAGGTCATGTTTTCTTTCAATTTTACCGTGAGAAATACACGCATGTACGTACAGCCTTTTGAACCGAGGCAGTATCTATAAGATAATTTATTCTATTGTATAATTTTAATATTCAACAAAAGCTGTTAATAATTGTGGTTTCATTTCGACAGGTTGAGAGTAAACATAAAGTTGTTTGCCAAATACTAATGTCGTATAGTGGACACATTCCATTTCCTAGTTTATCTTGCTGTGAATTATGGAGGTCGCATATAGTGATGTTCTGATGTTACTACCGTTTAATGGGCTCTCTATACGAGCGTTTTTGTGTAACGTAACAGCTTGAATTCGAATATTATACGTGACTTACAAGAGTATGTTTTTTCTTCCTTTGTCACTAGTAAACTGCAGTTTTTGTCGAACAATGAAAGTCCTTGAGAAGCGTCTGAAGCGCTGTCTGCTGCTAATCTCAAGCGCCAATAAAAGGATTGTGGTTTTAATTTTCGGTCTGCATTTCTTTTGGTATTAAAAATGGCATTCAGAAGAATCGCAGATCGCTAGGTATAGACGTCTAAAGTACAAAAATATAATATCACTTTTCTTTTTCAACCGAATAACAAGCGCCCGAATTTTCCCATTATTCGTGTCGAAGTTGATCTATTATATTATACAAAAAATGAATGCGTAATAACGTTGGGCTAGTATCACGTTACGTTCGCAATGGAATACTGAATTGTTAATGAATGTTGAACTCGGAACTCGGATAAAGCGGAAACCAAAAGTGAAAAATTAAACTGCTCCCCAAATTGTCTGTTCTGGTTTGGAGCTCAACGTCAACTCGTAAACAACCTTTGTGTTGTAGTTAATCTTTATTTTGTATATTAATAATAAGGTCCGTTTTATTTCGACCTTTTCGCAATGTCACTTAAATTATGCATTTTATTTTACTGCAAAACGTTGCGTAATGTTGCATATAGTAACTAGACTAGTTTGTAAATTGAATGTTTCTGGTTTTAACGTGTTTTATTATTTAAATGACCTACATTACTGAAATGTTTGTGGAGCGTAAAAATGCTTAAAGTATTGTGGTATTTGTAAGTCCATCATTGTAGAAACGCTAAGCGTTCTTCTCATTAAGATTAACTGAAGTTCCTTCTAATTGGTTACAATCCAGCTTCTAATTACCGAGACAGAGGTAGGTACGTAACTAACTGAATTGTTTAATCCTACGTATTTAGTTTACAGCAACTTTGTATTCAAGTTTCAGTAAACACTTTGTTACTAAATTTAGGAACACGGCCTTTAGTTTGTTCATGAATTGTTGATATAATTAATATCCGGTATATAAACTATCGCTGTACTAAAATCTTACCGACTTGATGATCTTTGACTGCAGTAAAAATGCGTTCTGGTATTATCATTTCGGGCACTTACTACATGGCTTTTATTGCTAATTTAAGGAAACAAAAACTTTGCGAGTATACCCAATGAAAAACATGATCTAATTTCTATACCCAGATTGGAAACTCCTCCATAATTATTGCGTAGACACGTACTTAAACATTTTAGTCATAAAAGCTTGTTTATTACTAGTATATTAAACATGATTTACATATTTATTTTGTTTTTATGTAAGTCGTTTATTATTGGTATTATATTAATCATCGTAAGACGGTACAATATATTTTTTTGTTGTAAAATACGCAAATATCCAGGTGGTGATGGTTTGTCATTTTCTGGAATAAGTATGTCGCGTGGGCAGCTGCAATATTTAGAGTGCTACTGAAAATACGCGTATAAATAAAATATATATAAATAATATAAATTAATTTATAAACATTCTAATAATATAGTTACATTTCTATTAATTCATACTTCAACATCTAGTTTTGTTTGGCTTGTGTTTCAAAGAACAGTACTCTATATTACGTAGGTACCTACCTAATACCTATATTATACTGCCTTGCTATTTTATTCGCGTACATTACCATAAGTCTATCTCTAAGGCTATCGCTCTTATCAATAAACGAGACAGTGGTATATACATATGTATAGTTAATCCACGTTTTATCTATTTCATTCTTAAGATTAATAGAGACGTGGATTAACAATAGCATCGTTATTTCTTACTAGCTGTGTCCCGCGGTTTCACCCGTTTAGTTCCCGTTCCCGTGGGAATTTCGGGATAAAAAGTTGTATATCCTATGTTCTTCCTCAGACCATAAGCTACCCCTGTACCAAATTTCAAGTCAATCGGTTCAGTAGTTTAGCCGTGAAAAGGTGACAGACAGACAGACAGAGTTCGCGATATATTATACATGCTACTTTCGCATTTATAATATTAGTAGGGATTGGTAGGGATTTATGTATTAGGGTAGAGATAAAGTAGCTTTATACTAGTCAAATGAAAGACAGTCAGAATTGTAAGAAGTTTGTCATTAGGTCAAAACAGTTCAACAGTTTACAGCGAATGAAAACAAATGAAATATGGCACGCATATTTCATACCCTGGAGTAACTTTCAACATACATTCAATTCCGAAATTCTCATGGAAACAGCACTTGATTATAAAAATGCGGTTCCGATTAAGTTTTGTATGAAATACTAGTTCTTTAAGTAAATTTATTTTCCAGTATTGATATTTGTTGTAATAATAGTCAGACGTTCATTGACTCGTAGACTTTGTTACTTGGCGAGTGTCCGGTACAAAATGATGTATTTGTTGTTTAAAAATAGACGAAGGGAAAAACATCTTCGGTTTGATAGTCAATAAACATCTCTTCTATTAATATTATTTTGTGCCCGTTCTATTGTGATACTTCATTGGTTTGTGGAAATTGAGTTCAAACTACATTTCGACTACAAGTGATGATAAAAATACGTTCTAATAAGTACATATAAAACACGAAAATATCAAGTTTAGAGAATATCCGTAGTCATATTATGGACATAATTACAGCTACAGAATAGCGCGTATTTTGCTTGCATTAAATTATAACTTTAACACCTTTTAGACGGACGTTTATGTAAATGATTTGTTAATTTTCTTTTCGTATACAAGTGATTTTTGGGACACAATAATCTAGTACAAATATTTAATTACATCCATAATAACAATTCTCGTTTCCTTTCAGATTTAGTACCTTACTTATCACAAAGACGTTTTATAATACTTACTTGAGACGGCTTTGTGAAGAAAGCATAATTAATGTAATTTCAAATGAATTTCCTTTAACTAAAATTAACGCGTATTGTATAATTAATGACGTATTCAAATGAAACCTACACGAGCCCACCTTTTTAATGAGTTATTTTATTATTACTTCTTTAATTATTCTACATTGATCTACGTATTTTTTAAGGTTCTTAGGATGAATTTGCAAAATTAGATCCTATTGAAATTGATGTTTTTATTTTTTTTTAATTTCCAAATCGTTTTTATCATGAAGACAAAATATGTCAATACCTTTTTCTATTTGTTTATTTTATAAATGCTTAGTTAGTAGTACATATTTGTTTAGTTTCTAATTATACTAGTGACTAGTGCTTCATTTTTCTCAAAGTTCCAGTCGAATTTCCACCACCATACGGATGACCATTATGTAAATTAAAAAAGAGGCAAAAAACGTTGTAAACCAATGCTTAACTCCAACATTTAACTAAAAATATACATTTTTAACGGAACCATCTAAAAACAAAACACGTAAGTACTTAGAACTGTATAAGTAAGTACTTTGTTAGTACAACATGTACTTAACCTGTTTTTTTTTCTCGGAAAAGAGCAAAGACAAACTAACGTATGTTAGACAAGTAACATATTAGTTGGGAACAAACTTCAGAAACTTATGTTGTAGGTTTCATCAATGTAATTGCTATGTTATCGATGCGTGAAGTTGTTCGAGACGAGACCGATTCATTCTCCGACTGATGACGTGTTTATTTGCTTGTTTATCTTTAAATAGAGTTACAATTAATTGGTCTATTTATGTATTTGGCTGTTTAATTACTGTGTATGTTCTCTGTGTTTGTGTTTTACTAAATTGAAACTTATTGGAAACTATTTTATTATTAAACGAAACGTACGACATTATGTTTAATTAAATTAAAATAAGGGGATATTCGTACATACTTATCATACACTAGCGGCCCGCCCCGGCTTCGCACAGGTCCAATTTTCCCGTTGTATTTCCAGATTTTTACATAAGAACCTTCTCCTAATAATAACAAATACAACAAAAAAAGAATTAGTGAAATCGGTCCAGCCATTCACGCGTGATGCCGTGAACAAGGAAAACGGGTTTCATTTATATATATATATATACATATTCAGTCATCCTCCTGATGAAGGCCACCGGATGTGGCTGAAATTAGTCGAGGGATTCGACTTAAATAAGTATGTACGAACACCCTGTTATTTTATTTTAATTTATTGGAAGCTAGTTGTGTTTCGTGGTTCTGTAAGCGTTATTTCCGTTTCTGCTAATCCTATCCTATATTGGGATGGGTGTGAGCTATCTGACAGTGAAAGTCATATTGGTTTTATTATTTGAAAATCAGTACAAATAAACGGGTATTAGGTAGTACCTACTACTTAAATACTACTGATATTTTAGCACACACTACGCTCGCAAAAATCGGTTCGGAAATTATTCGGAACGATTTACGTTCTAAAGGGGTATTATTTTGTACAAAAAATATATTTTAATTTCGTTTAAATTCATATCGGCCTATTTTAATATTTTAACGTTTAACGTAAATCATATGCGGGATAAAGCTTACGCACAAGTAAAGCCATTGTTTTCATTAACTTAACCTTAGGCTACAGTGAATGTAAAATAAAATAACTATTTTAATACAATAATATTCAAATCTAGAAAATAAAAGCTTTTCCATTTAGTCAAACTTTTAATTAAACCAAATATAATTCTAGAATATAACTCATTTTGTAAGCGTCTGTTCAAATCTCTTTACAATCATTTTCAATTTTAATTCTCTTAAAAAACTAGCTGTATCCCGCTATTTTATCCGTCATTATTTTATCAAACTTTTCAGCGTTAAAATTTTACTCGCTGTCCTGAGGTTTCATTCGCATTAATTTACTCCTATTGGTAGCATGTATTGTATATGTATGCATTTGTAGCATGAGCGTATAGCTTTTAAATACATTTAAAAAGTAAGATTTCTTAAATAATAAAACACCGAGCTCATACTACTCCACATAAAGGCTCTTTCTATTATTTTTTAATACATATTAAAATAAGTTTTAACTAATTTTTAAAATTTAAATAGCCTTTAATACTAAAATAACTTTTCAATCCAAACTAGCAAATCCGGAGATCAGCTCGCTTCACCAAACAAACAAACTCCTCAGCTTTATAATATTAGTATAGACTAGACTAGACAGTTCGGGGTACCGAGAACTGTAGTAATAAAATAACTTTAGTTGGCGACTCATCTCTACCGATGTTGAATCATAACGTTCGTTAATCCTTGTCTGTTTGTTTGTAAGTAACGTTGTATTTGCTTTGTTCGACTTTTCCATAGTCGAATCATCTTGCTATTCGCGTAGTTATAACCGGTATAGTCCAGTCAAACAAGCTTGTTTTCTTGCAGTTAAACGACATGCGCTTTAAAATTTAAATTTATTATTTTACATCTGTATTTATGTCTTTTATTGCTGTGTATGAAGGTATGACTAATGGTGTCGTGTTAATGTTTATGAGAGCAGATCAGACGTATTTTCTGGGCCTCAAAATGTCGTGCATTTTGTATGATTTTGTCCTTTTGGTTAGTATATTTTTAGTTTCAAAAATTAATGTGCTATTATTTTTATCATTTTTTTTAAGTCAATGTATTAAAATGATTGTAATTTTGTTTCTTGTTTTCTGTAAAATAATTGTTTTGTTAGTATTTACCTTAACATACGAGGTCAACCTGAGGTTATAAAATAATAATAAAAAACAAGTTTATATGTAACTATAATAAACTTGTAGAACATTTCTACTAAACAATATACGTATAATACCTAATAATTTAATACTCAATTCACTGAATTACAAATGAATGTGTGAATGATGAAAAATTTCCCTTCATATTACATCTGTCAGAAAAGTCTGTTTCTCACATTTCAACGTCTCAATTACAACTTGAGCCTTTGTTCAATATCTTCAGCGATTTTCAATTATTAATCTTATTTACAAACAAATTCTTAACTTCTATGTAATAAGGATCATTTTTAAACAAATTATTTTAATGATATTGCTTTGTTATTATTATGGAAAGATATTTGAGAGGAAAATTTGTATTCGATTTATATTCCTAATAATCTGTCATCTTTTGTTTTTGTCTTATACGAACTGTTTAGTAAATATTGTTGTTTTTAAAAAGTAAGTTGTCTATGTCTATACATGTTTAGTACTTATTAATATTACTTTATTATTTATTAATCTATTTGAGTAGAGCCAACGGGCTTTATAATACAAACTCGGGGTAACACTGCCTTAATTGTGTTCATAACAAGATTACATAGGGCGGGGGATGCTTTCGTTAGATGTCACATTCTATTGTTATCCTTAGGGATGACAGGTCTGCAGTTAATACAATATTGTAGGCTAAAATTATTGGGTTATACGGTATTCATTGGAATAAGGACATACGAGTATAATTATTAAGTTTAGAATGTTTTGACCAATTTCAGTCGCACATGATAAATTCGACCAAATTCGGGCTAACTAAATTCATGTGGTTTCTATAGTGAGTGACTGTTGTGATTATTTTTAGTCTAATTCTTATACAAAAAATGGTCAGTAAATATTTCCAACGCGGAGTCCTATAATCTTTTTTAAAGCATTTTACTTAGTAGAAAAGTTAGAAAATCAAAATCAAATTATGACAGATACAATAGTTTTAAATTAAATTAGTTACAATAGTTTTATAACCGCTTGTTCCGAATTAACTTTCTAGCTACTAACCATTTGAAACTCGTGACCTAACACTGTAACAGAGACGTAACGTTTCGTAAACGTAATTAAATTAGTTTTCAAACATTGTTTTAAGTGGTTGTTTGAAAAGTTTACCTACGAATTCGTAGTTGTTACTGTTAGGTAATCTGTGTTAGTACCGCGTTAGTATAGGTGGCCATTGACGAGTCAGTTGAACTGATCAGTCTAGACATAACATTGTGGCGTCACTCCAAAAGTTTCAGGCTAACTAGATTTTCCCACTAGAATCTGAAATCGCTCCAGTGATTGACGACTATTTTTAGATGGACGCCTGTTCAACTGATCAGTTAAACTGACTCGTCAATGGCCACCTTAGGTTGGCGTGTATCCAAACTGACTACGGATCATAAAAATCGCATTAATATTTTCAGCAAGTATTGATGGAGGTTTATTGTGTTGTGTAGTTCATAGTTCACTTTGCTGCCGTTAGGTCATGACATGTCTCGAGGGAAATAACTAAAATTGCGAGCCTCACATTATCATTATTCTAACAGACAATGTTAGTCTATATTATGTTATTGTATTGTTGAATTCATTTTCTTTTGAAATGTTGATAATTGTTACTTATGTATTGAGTTTGCTTGATGACTTCTTTATGAAATGTTTTTTTAAATCACTATATTATTTTAACGTACACTGATAGGTAAATCAAATACAGATTCAATCGCGTAAAATTAAACCTTCAACTTGAATTATGCTGTCTAACAGTGGAATTTGTATTAAATTCGTTTAATAGATTTATGCGTATAAACTTGCAGAAGGACAAACGGCGAGATAGACTTAATTAATATGTAAAGAAGTCCACCCATATAACATCACACGTAACAAGTTACGATAGTTTCCTAATATTACTCGCAAAACCTTGCGAAAAAGCCGCAAAAATTAAGGTAATTAGCAACAATAGCAAAATACGTGCACTATCCTGTATCGTGTTACCGAGAAGCCCTTTGGAGTCGGTTCAGGCGTGTCCAAGAATCGATAGTATGACGCGCGAGACGCGAAGTTTATCACATTATACCAAGTACTAATCCATCATTTGCTAATACGTTTGTACATTGGTGATTAATGAAGGAGGCAAACTAGGTATTCTCAGAATTTTAAGGTATTCTGTGTAGGTACTCGTAGCCCTTAAGCGACCCTAGGTACATGTAACTGGGCGGTTTTTCGACCTAGACCTCTTCAGTTTGGGATCCTTTATGCGTCAATTAAACATGAGACCAAGGTTTTTAAAGATGTAAAATACCATGTAAATTAAGTATAACATAGTAATTAAACGCTCTATCATCTCAGTGTCTAACCGTTGAGTTGTTTACCTGTATTAGGGTAGTGGCAGAAACTACGCCCACACTACACCCATTCATACAATAGTTTGTCCTTTTAGAGTTATATTTAGCATTGTTCATGGGATTAGCATGTGTCGATGTATTTCTCTTACATTTTTTATCCTTTTAGTAATATTTAGCAGTCTAATAGAGTTTGTCTTTAAAGTTCGAGGTAAGAGGATTAGGTGCTTTCTCAATAAAAAAAAACATGTTATCAATTTATAAATTACATGACCAATGAAAATAACGTAGCAAAGACACTACAAGTACAAAAACTGACAATACTCGGGGCGGTATAGGTCCTTATGCAGGTAATAAATACTAAGTAAGTATAGTTTTAATATAATTAATCGACTTAGAAGTCTTCGATCAGCTCAGACACTTACAAAACATATATACAGTATAAGTAAATATATTATAAACTTCGTTACAATAATTTATTCAGTTTTCACTAGACTTATCTAGAAAGAACTTAACTTACTTTGACAATAAATGACCAAAATGGTTACTTCTACAATCTAAATCATAAAATAGGTTAGATAACCAAACTATTCTAATAGAAAAACATTAAAACTAACTTTGGCCCGATAAAAATAACCAACATCCATTATATTTTGATTACATTTTAATTGTTTTTGCCGTTAAATCTTTTATAGAAACGGTTTATTCAATAGTTAAATGTGTTAAATCGTACCAATTGGAAAATTTTACAAATATTTAAACCTCATCAAAACGCCATTAACGTTTTGTTGACATTCCACTGACAATTGTTTAATGTGTTATAAACAAACGCTCATTGTAATTAGCTTACCTGTATACGAGTACACCGGTTGCCGTGATGGCTACTCTATTTTGATAATATTCAGAGTTAAACTATCTTGTCTATATAAATGGTTAAATTGTTCTAAATTGTACATAGACGTAATAGTTTTTGCTGTAATTTTTTTCACTTTATTTTTTTTTTTACATTGTTTTTCCATCTTGTTTATTTTTTTCTGTATTCTACTATGATGTTTTTATTTTTCGTCATTATTCTAATATTATTCACTAGCAGAGCCCCGCGGTTTCACCCGCATAGTTCCCGTTCCCGTGAAAATTTCGGGATACAAAGTATCCTATGTGTTATTCTGATGTATAAGCTATATTATTGTAAAGTTTCATTAAAATCCATTCAGTAGTTTTTGCGTGAAAGAGGAACAAACATCCACACATCGATACATCCACACTCACAAACATTCGGCTTTATAATATTAGTAGGATAGAGTACATGAGAAACGTTTACCCTACACTTCGATCTTACAGGTCGTTTCGTAGGCCATGAAACATTTCATTTGATACATATTTATTTTTGAAAGATGTATCAGAATGTGAAACAATATGTCACTAAAACCATTGGCTATTTGGGAAACATCCAGAACATTTACAACTCTTTTGTTCTTACACATTTGCGAGATTTTCCGAGAAAAATCATTCATGCATAATTAGCTCATCTACTTTTACTCATTTAGTATTGGTATATAAGGTCCCACTTTAGGACAAAGATCTCTCACTTACTGACGATATTTATTAGTACAGTGAATAACATTAAATTAAAAATTTAAAAAACCCCCAACACAATTACTTTCAATCCCCCATAACTTTTAAACGGGTCAACCGATTTTCATCAAACATATCTAAGAACACTCGCACGTAAGTGTCCCCTTTAATACAAAAAACAAACTAAATTAAAATAGTTTCATCCGTTCGAGAGCTATGATGCCACGGACAGACAGATACACACACACACACATATACACACAGACACGTCAAACTTATTACACCCCTCTTTTTGCGTCGGGGGTTAAAAAGGACGTTTGAAAAATAAGAAAATTGTTTCACTAAAAAAAACCAACTCATTATGTCAACATTACAACGAAATATAATTATTAAAACAAATTATTACGCACAATATTTATAATTCAATACGTTTCTTTGAAACAGGAGTCTTTATAAATCCAATTATTCCAGTAATAGTATACTTATATAACTTTCATGTTATAAGAAATACTAGGGTAAGAATAATTAAGTTGTGTAATGAAATGATAATATCAGCGTGTTTTATATTTATAATTTATGTAATATTTACTTACATTTGATCTTCTTTGTGAGTTTAACAGGAAGCTTTTGTATTTTGTTAAAAGATTTTTGCTTTTTAGTGGTAATTTTCTTTACAAAGTATGAAACAAAGTGGCTCCCGCCTCCCGCTATTTGTACGCTAAGATCTTTTAAATTAAGCGCAATGGATTCAAGAGGAAAGTTTACAATTTACATGTTTTTCTTTCACTTTGAATTTAGGTATGTGCTGAAAATGAGATGGAGTAGTACATAGATGTCATACAACATACGACGTTCGGACACTTTTACTCATCAAATTTGGAAAAAGAAAATAATTTACATTTTATTTCTAAATAAAACATGTGAAGATCTGAAAACAAGTTGTAAAACATTTCATTTTCCTACAAAGACTATTGGGTACTCATGCGCGGAATTCTAGATAGGAATTCGTCGTTTATCGAAGGAATTCACTATACATGCCTCGCTGTATTGGTTTGAGATTTTCCTTGATTTATCTTTGTGTTTTATTTGTTTGGTTCTTTCAAACGACACTATTTATACATAAAAGGAAATCAGACGTTAAGCCTTTGTATTTAAATATAGACCTTATGGAATGGAAATAAGTGTTTTGTGTGAAAACAAAGAGTTGATAGGCTCGTTACGTGACTTCTATGATCGTTCATCTATCAAAGTAAACATTACCGCATACGACCAGCAATTAGCGTTGTCCTATAATTGCTACACTAGCTGACGTCGATAGCTGTCAAATATGTACGACAAAGGAAAATTAGAATTGCAATTTCAAAGGAACCAATTTCAATTCGGAAAAGTTGGCGAATAACGTGACCTAGTGAAGGGACGACAATATTCGTTAATCTTTCGATCGCATTTCGTTTTCTACTCACGTCGGTGCCGTATCTATTGCAACCTATCTGACGAGTGACGTCACGTAGACAGGAAGTCTGTTACCGCACTTGATCCTTTTAGCCTAAATGGATATAACTGAAGGGAGCTGTTCTGTTGACTGACGTTTTGTTACAATATTGGATAACTGGTCAAAAGAAATGACTTACAATTAAAAATAACCGAGAAACGAGAAGTCTTTGTACTGATATTTTTTTATTGGGACAAGCATTGATCCCGAAATCTCTTGTACTCAAAGCACATACTGGAAGTCTTCAAATAAATAAATTCAAGTCTCTTTATTTGGTTGCCTCTTAGTAACAATCAAATTAAAACAAGATGTTACTCTTGCTTTGTTCTAGATCAACATTCCATTGTGTTTTACATCTAGACAGTAAATATTGTATACTGACTATTATTTACAGCTTGATTTCCGTATCTATTCTATCAAATTAAACCAAATTATTGTACTTAATGAAATTTTGGATAAGTACTTGGTACTCTAACTTAACGTATGAGACCATTTTGCGATACAAATTAACCAAAAATATATTTGAATGGAAATGTAAAATCTAGTTTAATTTTAACTATACAAATACCATTTCTTTATCTATTTAATGTTTTATTAATATTCCTGTAACAAACGAACTTATCGAACCAAAAAGTTTCCTATTCTGTGCCTATATGTGTGATAGAAAAACCGTTTTTCTTTTCTTTGTATCTGCCCTTGGAGTATAAAAGCAGCTATCGCATCTGATCGGCTTTTGAATAGCTTCTAGTTTTATTGGAAAACACTTTTAGTTGCATAATACGACGCTTAGCCTTATTCGGAGATCCATTCCGGTCTATACCAGGGTTTGTTGACAATCTATTGACTACAAATATACCGGTAATTGGTTTATGTTTTTATTTAAATGTTTACCAATGTTCATAGTATAATTTAAAGAAGATAATAATAATTAAAAATTAATAACACTTTGGTACTTAATATTTGACGCAGTTTTGCCGTCGTTCCCGTAGAAAATTCGAGATAAATCAAGCCAAATATAGTCTTAATCTTTATGCTTAGTGATAAATTCTTTCAACTATTATTCTCTAATACTCCTTTATTGTACCTAAAGAACATCGAGGAAAATTAATCTAAAAGAGGTTTTATTCTACCCACACAGTCGTCGATGTAACTGTTTCGAATTGATTGCTCTATTGCAGTTTTTTACAACTATTCATAATGTTGGAGTTACACGCTTTCAAATTATAACGATACACGAGGTTATAGACCTTGAGAATAAAGGCGACATCGAAGATAAGCCCAGACAATGTGGTTCTCATATGCTCTGAGATTCGAGTCAAAAGTTCAACACTGTCGAAAATAACAAGTTATTTTGTTGCTCTATATGTGTTTATAATTTTTTTTATAACAATTTTAAATAAATTGAGTATTGATTGAATGAAAATTCTGGATTCTGGATAAAAAATACTTTCATGTCCACTTTCCGTACCTACCTATTTATTTATTCTATTATATTATAAAGTGAGTATTGATTGAATGAAAAATTCTTGACAAAAATACTTTTATGTCCACTTTTTGTACCTATTTATTTATTCTATTATATTAGGAAAATGATTTTAACTGTATACATTTTATTCGTTGTCTGTTTAGCTTCTTACCGGACATGACAGAGCATCAAAGACATAACTTATGCTTATTGAACATCAATTTAATTACTAGCTCCAACATATACTTAAATCTAAAACCATATCCGATAAGGCTTGTGTTAAGATACCATCTAAATTATTAATATTTAACACATAAAACTATCTTCGCTTGCTTTCGATTTCAACAAATAATATATGTTTCCTTTGTTACAGCATTCTATTCGCGGATATAGTCGGCTTCACGGTGCTCGCATCGCAGTGCAGTGCGCAGGAGTTGGTGCGGCTACTGAACGAACTCTTCGGCAGGTTCGACCAACTAGCCAACGTGAGTTTACGTTAATGTTATAGTTATTTATGGCTTCGAAATCGATGGCAAAATCTGAGACAGGTCATGTCCAGCAATGGAAGAAATAATGATGATATTATCCTGCTTAATTCCTGCGCTACGAATAAATAATAAGTCGCTATAGGTATACCGCCTCCACTCTAATTTTTCCAAACCTTTGTCTGATGTCTAATTGCGTTCGTGTCTAACGGCCTCCATTTAAAAAATCGATCTCCATTAAAATAGTAAATTAAGAGTCGGTTTGATTATGGACTTCATGTATATGTTTATGTTTATTAGGACAACCACTGCCTCCGCATCAAGATCCTGGGTGACTGCTACTACTGCGTGTCCGGACTGCCGGAGCCGCGGTCCGACCACGCTCGCTGCACCGTCGAAATGGGACTCGACATGATCGACGCCATCGCGTGAGTACATACACTAATAATTATCATCTGCTTAACACATCTTAAAAAGATTATTTTATTTAGTAATTGGCCCAGAATGGTTACGAACAGCAAAGGATAGAAACAAATGGAAAGTTTCCGATAGGTAACGTTGTTGCAATCATCATGATCATGGATGAACTAATAGATAATCACCAAATTAAAAATAACTACTAAATCACAATCAGTTCATTTGTTCGGGAGCTATGATGCCACAGCCAGACACCCAATGTATGTATATGACAGATACACATGTTAAACTTTAGGAAAAAAACACCTATTTTGCGTTACAGTTTAAAATGTATACAGAGCGTTGAAAAAACGTGACGTTGAAAAAGTTAGTTGTTTTGATGTCATGAAGATACGCCTTACATACAGTAGCAGCAAAAACACTTCAAATACGCAGTGACAAACTTTAATGTGGTTAGGCATATAAAATTCTCACCAATTAAGCACACGACTCAACATAGTGTCTGTAATTTACTGCGAGAAGCAATTTATAAACGTTTCGCTTCTTACTAATGAAGACTGTTTAGTTATAACAAATAAATAGAGCTTAGAGCTTATCGTCAGACCCTTATCAATACTTCGATAGGAGTGTTAAAAGTAGGTGTAAATTGACTTCATAAGATTTTATAACTTTCTGTGTTACAAGAGAATCGTGTTAATATCTGGGGGCACGGCAGTGCCCCCCGCCAAGTCGAGCGCGAAGCACACACTGCCGTACCATCCTTTACAGGAACCATTTCGCCGCATTTTCAGGCCCCTATTTGACAACCTCTGGATAAGCCCAGAACGCTGAAATTTTCGTCATCCAGTAAGCTATACAATTCCATACTTAAAATAAAATTTCAAGTCTGTAGGTCATTTAGTTCCGAAGTTAAGCGAAAGCAAAGTTTCGTATTTATGACAGACACTCACTCACTCACTCACTCACTCACTCACTCACTCACTCACTCATGATCATCAAAATAGAACTAGTACTTCCCATAAACCTAGAGAGCTGAAATTTGGTACAGAGTTAGGGTTTAATGGCCACATAAAGGGAAAACTATAAAAACAAGGATAATCGAACGGAAACGGGAATTATACGGGAACGGGAATTGTAATTCAAGAACGCCTGAACTGATTTGGCTGAAAATTTGTGGGGAGGTAGCTTAGAACCAGTAAAAGGACATAGGATACCTTTAATCCCGAAATTCCCACGGGATTTGGAACGGGAATTTAAAAATCTAGAACGGCTGAATTGATTCGGCTGAAAATTGGTGGGGAGATAGCTTAGAACCAGGAGAAGAACATAGAATACCTTTAATCCCGAAATTCCCACGGGAATGGGAACGGGAATTTATAACTCAAGAACGGCTGAACTGATTTGGCTGAAAATTGGTGGGGAGGTTACTTAAAACCAAGAGAAAAATATAGAATACTTTTAATCCCGAAATTCCCACGGGATTGGGAACGGGAATTTATAACTCAAGAACGACTGAATTGATTTGGCTGAAAATTGGTGGGAAGGTAGCTTAGAACCAGGAGAAGCATATAGAATACTTTTAATCCCGAAATTCCCACAGGAATGGGAACAGGAATTATAATTCTAGAACAGCTGAACTGATTTGGCTGACAATTTGTGGGGAGGTAGCTTAGAACCAGGAGAAGCACATAGGATACTTTTTATCCCGAAATTCCCACGGAAACGCGAACGGGAACTACGCGGGTGAAACCGCGGGGCGCTTAATAATAAAATACTGATCCCAAAAAGAAAAAATGTGTCAAATAAGAAAATCTAATAAAATAAATCAATATAAACACGTTTCAACAAAAATAAATGAAATCCCACCAAAAACATTCTGTAAAAAACTAGCCAAGTCTCGATGGAGCTGCTTGTTTATCTCTAAAAAGTAATGAAATCTAGACAAAGTCGTACCAAGTCTAAGGTTCCTTACTGCGATTTTTTTATTATTATAGTTAATGTTGTGTGACTTGGCCGTTGAACATTGTTTAAAACGTTAGTAGTGGGCACAAGTCAATTTTGTTTACACGTAATGTTATAACTTTATTAAAATACGCAGCTTTATCAAGCCTACAATTGACTAGATATTAAATCAACGTTTTTCAAGTGGCAATTTTCTATCGTCAATGGGTAGCGGTTCTGGCGACAGATTGGTGCAATAGTGTCAAGGAGCACCTAGTTTTGTACCCTTGTGTACATGTGTACCCTTCAACGGCCAAGTCACACAACATTAACTATAATAATAAAAAAATCGCAGTAAGGAACCTTAGACTTGGTACGACTTTGTCTAGATTTCATTACTTTTTAGAGATAAACAAGCAGCTCCATCGAGACTTGGCTAGTTTTTTACAGAATGTTTTTGGTGGGTAATAATTACAAGAACTCTATCGACGTATTCCAATAATGTTATAAATGTAATAGATTATAAATAACTGAATGAATAGGTGGCATTGGCACGTGTGTCAGAGGCAAGCAGGGGCAATCGGGCATACAACGTGTGGGCTTATCTGAACACTAGCTCATCAAAGGAACGCGCTAAATATAAGGCTTGTTCACATGCTCACCCCACGACATCCTGGGTGGGCATTTACCGCGTGAAGGCCAACGCTCAGAGGTTACATGCTTCAGATAAGGAATAATACCCGGCTTATAAGCTCAAAAGTTGTCATAATATCGTAATTTACGCTTCTATGTTGCGTATTCTGCGAGATAACTTACAGTTAGACCGTAATTTCAAAGGATTTTGACGCTTTTTTCAAATGGTGCTATTACAGTAATACAATTTGATTTTCTTTACATTGCAAACATGTATCATCCATTAATCCGATTTGAGCTTGGGAGGCGGACCGTGACCCGTGACCTCTTTACGTAAGGAATCTTTGTAGGATTGTGAAAGGTTGGCAAAGAATACATTTGGTGCGTCTATAGAAATAATTATACGTTGATTAATCGAAATTGATAAATACTTGTTTGTACATTAATCCATTAGCATAATATTGTTTATAGTATTTATCAAATCTAGATACCTGCTCTAAAATATATTAATTAAACATTGTAACCTTAGTTAGGATTTGAGCTCAGAATCGTTGCAATCCGTAGCTGCTACGGTAGCGCGGATAAAAAGCAGTGTATTTTCGACTGAAGATTTCATTCATATATTTATATAAATATTTGTTTGTACCATTAGAACACACAATTCGTAAATAAACACAGACATATCGTTGAGAAATGTAATAGACTTTAGAAATCGGATCCTATAAATCATGACAATAGGAAGGCGCGAGTCAACCGCAAACCACAGCTCCGGTCACTATACAAACGTACGGACCTATCAATATTCTCGACATATGCTCGGTATATTCTTACACACATGTCTCGACAGCTGACGATAATGTCGTACGATTATTTACATTGTTTCTGCGGAAAATGTCCAAAATTATCTGTGTAAACACTATTCTATATTTAGCTGTTCGATAACTTAGCGATATGTTTATGGCTTCAAGCTTATATTGTAATTCTTTGTAAGTTAACGTTTCGCCTGTATGTCATGTAACATAACATAATCATTCACTACATCATCTCATTATAGTAACTGATCCCTTACTAAGCTTGGAGCTTGTATCTAGGGTACCAGAAACTACGCACACACTCATTCACACACACACCCAGACCGAGACAAACATTTGTGGTTCACACAAGTATGAATGAAATGTAGTCAGGTTTAGAGGGCTATCTGAGTATTTTTTCATCCAAAATACCCAGACCCTCTAAACCCTCCAAACCTTAGCACGAGCTCATGTAAGTAGACAGAATAGAATCGCTTTAACTTTATTGAATCCATTAAAAATTAAATAGTATAAGTGCTTGTTTTATTTTAAGTAAATAGGATTTTCTTCTCTTTTTTATCTACAAAAGCAGTACGTTGGAAAGAATCAGCCGTTATAGAAACTTTTCCTAAATAAAGAAGGTTTTCTATTATTTATTCAAGTCAAGTATACTTAATTCAAGTATAATATCAAGTGAAGTAATATTATCGAGAACTTTCAATATTCTGCCGAATATTTTTCGTTGAATGGAAACAAACATGAATGGGAATAAAACACTTGGTAAACTGTAAAAACTTTGTGACCTTCGCTCCAGTATGTAAGAATTATGTTATTTTTACTAAGATAGCTTGGGAAGAACAAACGTGTAGTTTTGGTAAAGTTCTGAATTTATGTGTGTTTGTAAATGTTGTAATAGACTGATAAAGTGTGGGTGCTTAATACTTTTTTGTTGGAAAACCACTGCTATACACATTTTTTATAATTAAGTATGAATTTTAGCTTTTTTCCTTTAATAGTTATTTATGGTACAAGCGAGTAAAGTTGGTGATTACTTCCGAAGCGCTATTGAGGCCATATAATTTTTCGCATCGCAATAAGTATACTTACAGTTTTTCTATTCGCGCGCATCCAACTACAATGGCGATCGGCCATAGACAAAAAGAATACCTATGCTTATTAAAAAAAATATTCGAATGTATGAATGAATGGAATCGACCATAGACCTATCAAAAGTAAGGCAACATACTTGTTAAGTTTGTTTTTATGTGTATTTGAAATTCACTCTTTTCAAAACATTTCACTTCCCTATTTCATCCCGTTCAGTTACGTTTTGCAAACATGCTGAAACATGTAACGTTCTATTTGTTTCGTACAAAAAATACTTATTATTCTATATAGGCTTGTAGGTATAGGCGTACTGGTAGGAGCTTAATTTGGTAAAGCTGTTCCTTATAACCAGGAATAACACATAAACACACAGAATATTTTTTATTCCAAAATTTTCACGAGTAAAACCTGCGCTGCTATTTAATGATATTACGAGTATTATTACGGCTTTGTATGAAGCCATTACAAATAAACGGAGACCTACAGACATTAACAATTCATATAACCACGTAATATGCTTACGTCATAATATTTGGCAGATCTAGACCGCGTTTCATTTAACATATTCTTGGAATAATTCTATAACACAACAAGATATTGTCAATCATTTTGTCCCTCAGGAAGCCATGCTAAGAGACTCTTTTTATATCCACTGGCAACTGGCATTAATTAGAGCGTCCTACTGAATACTGTCAATCCCGACTATTATTAGATGCGTTTGTAGGAAATATATGTCATTGTGAATACTTTATTATTAACTAGCAGCGCCCCGCGGTTTTACCCGCGTAGTACCCGCTCCCGGGAGAATGCGTAGCTCGTAGTATCATACAATCTCGGCACAATTCACCATCGTGTGTTAAAAAATTAAGTAACAGCGCCATCTATTTGTAGGATTTGTGTGGACAAAAAGTTTCAATAAAACATACGATTACTTATACATAATCCCATGGGAATTTTGGGATAAAAAGTATCCTATGTGTTATTCCTAGTTATAAGGAACATCTGTACCAAATTTAATTAAAATAGATACAGTAGTTTTTGCGTGAAAGTGGAACAAACATCCAAACTCACAAACATCCAAACATACAAACTTTCGCATTTATAATATTAGTAGGATACTAATAAATTGTCATATGTTACAGCGAAATTATTAAAGACTTATGCTTTTGATAATCAACACTATCGACTGTCGATTCGACAGTAGCCATATTTCTTTTCTATTTTAGTTTATGAGCTGTTAATAGCTGTTATTGCCAGTTATTATACATACTTTTTTATTTGTTTTAATTCTACACGTTTCCTATTTCAAACTCAGAACGTCGGATATGTAAATCATAATTAAATCGCGACCTTAATCCTTTGCCTGTGTTTTTATTTTAACACGAGGTATGTCCTGAGCTTTGTGCGTATATCCCGATTCCGGGGAATTTAAAAAACGAAAAAGTATTTTCATCTTATGTGTAACTAGCTGTGCCCTACAGTTTTACCCGCGTAGCTCCCGTTCCCGTAGGAATATGGGGATAAATTTATAATAAAAACCTTCCCACTGAATCACTCTATCTATTAAAACAAACCGCATCAAAATCCGTTGCGTAGTTTTAAAGATCTAAGCATACATAGGGACATGGGGTCATAGGGACAGAGAAAGCGATTTTGTTTTATACTATGTAGTGATATCTATTATAATATAAGTGCGTCAAACTGCATAATCTATTACATATTTCATGTAAATCGATTCAGCCGTTTGAGCGTGTAAAAGTAACAAACAACATACGTATCCAATTAAAATTTTAAAATGTATTTATTCCGTTTGAACCTCAAAGAGGCACATAATATTATGACTGTAAAAGGGCTTACAAAAAGGTCTAAAATAAATAATACTTACTTATAATATTTCTTGCAAAGTATAACACAACATGTACCTCTTTTACGCAATATAATATGATGATGATTATGAAAACAAAGTCGCTTTCCCCATTTGTATCTACCCAACTGATTTTAATGTGATTTACATATTGATATCTTTGATTTACACGAACACTACACATTGAAACAAAATACAACCACGACAAAAATCCGTTTAAATGTTTTATTTTAATGTGGTTTTCTTCAATACATAAAGTGATCCAAGAGGTTTATATGTATAATAAATTTGAATGCGGCTAAAACCGCGAGACTCCTTCTCTATCACTACATAGTATAAAACAAAGTCGCTTTCTCAGTTATGTCCCTATGTATGCTTAGATCTTTAAAACTACGCAACGGATTTTTGGTTTGTTTTAATAGATAGAGTGATTCAGTGGGAAGGTTTTTAGCATAATTTTATCTCCATATTCCTACGGGAACGGGAACTACGCGGGTGAAACCGCGGGCCGCTAGTAATAGTTAACATAAAATCATAGATAACATTCATACAAACTTTCACCTTCAAAATACAGCGACTTTAATATTAATGTGATCCAATACTTCCTAAAACAAACAAATACGTTTCACCCAAATCCGTACAAATGTCCGCTCTTCAAGTTCGTATGCAGTCCAAACACAATTTGTTGACAATACCCGCTTGTCCAGTGCTGAATGAGGGCACGTACATATCATCTGCATTATGCGCATTCAGCCTGTTGTGGTTTACGTCTAAATATTACCCTTCTAAACATGTTTAGCGTGATTAGTTGCAACTTGCAGTGTTAGTATGTATTGTATTCCTTACTAAAAGCGCCCCGCGGTTTTACCCGCGTAGTACCCGCTCCCGGGAGAATGTGTAGCTCGTAGTATCATACAATCTCGGCACAATTGTGTGTGTTAAAAAATTAAGTAACAGCGCCATCTATTTGTAGGATTTGTGTGGACAAAAAGTTTCAATAAAACATACGATTACTTATACATAATCCCATGGGAATTTTGGGATAAAAAGTATCCTATGTGTTATTCCTAGTTATAAGGAACATCTGTACCAAATTTAATTAAAATAGATACAGTAGTTTTTGCGTGAAAGTGGAACAAACATCCAAACTCACAAACATCCAAACATACAAACTTTCGCATTTATAATATTAGTAGGATACTAATAAATTGTCATATGTTACAGCGAAATTATTAAAGACTTATGCTTTTGATAATCAACACTATCGACTGTCGATTCGACAGTAGCCATATTTCTTTTCTATTTTAGTTTATGAGCTGTTAATAGCTGTTATTGCCAGTTATTATACATACTTTTTTATTTGTTTTAATTCTACACGTTTCCTATTTCAAACTCAGAACGTCGGATATGTAAATCATAATTAAATCGCGACCTTAATCCTTTGCCTGTGTTTTTATTTTAACACGAGGTATGTCCTGAGCTTTGTGCGTATATCCCGATTCCGGGGAATTTAAAAAACGAAAAAGTATTTTCATCTTATGTGTAACTAGCTATGCCCCGCGGTTTTACCCGCGTAGTTCCCGTTCCCGTAGGAATATGGGGATAAAATTATAATAAAAACCTTCCCACTGAATCACACTATCTATTAAAACAAACCGCATCAAAATCCGTTGCGTAGTTTTAAAGATCTAAGCATACATAGGGACATGGGGTCATAGGGACAGAGAAAGCGATTTTGTTTTATACTATGTAGTGATATCTATTATAATATAAGTGCGTCAAACTGCATAATCTATTACATATTTCATGTAAATCGATTCAGCCGTTTGAGCGTGTAAAAGTAACAAACAACATACGTATCCAATTAAAATTTTAAAATGTATTTATTCCGTTTGAACCTCAAAGAGGCACATAATATTATGACTGTAAAAGGGCTTACAAAAAGGTCTAAAATAAGTAATACTTACTTATAATATTTCTTGCAAAGTATAACACAACATGTACCTCTTTTACGCAATATAATATGATGATGATTATGAAAACAAAGTCGCTTTCCCCATTTGTATCTACCCAACTGATTTTAATGTTGTTTTCTTCAATACATAAAGTGATTCAAGAGGTTTATATGTATAATAAATTTGAATGCGGCTAAAACCGCGAGACTCCTTCTCTATCACTACATAGTATAAAACAAAGTCGCTTTCTCAGTTATGTCCCTATGTATGCTTAGATCTTTAAAACTACGCAACGGATTTTTGGTTTGTTTTAATATATAGAGTGATTCAGTGGGAAGGTTTTTAGCATAATTTTATCTCCATATTTCTACGGGAACGGGAACTACGGGGGTGAAACCGCGGGCCGCTAGTAATAGATAACATAAAATCATAGATAACATTCATTCAAACTTTCACCTTCAAAATACAGCGACTTTAATATTAATGTGATCCAATACTTCCTAAAACAAACAAATACGTTTCACCCAAATCCGTACAAATGTCCGCTCTTCAAGTTCGTATGCAGTCCAAACACAATTTGTTGACAATACCCGCTTGTCCAGTGCTGAATGAGGGCACGTACATATCATCTGCATTATGCGCATTCAGCCTGTTGTGGTTTACGTCTAAATATTACCCTTCTAAACATGTTTAGCGTGATTAGTTGCAACTTGCAGTGTTAGTATGTATTGTATTCCTTACTAAAAGCTCCCCGCGGTTTCACCCATAGTTCCCGTTACCGTGGGAATACTGGGATACAATATAGCCTATGTCACACACTGAAAAATTAGCTTTCCATTAGTGAAGGAATTTTTGAAATAGGTTCAGTAGTTTCGATGCCTATTCGTTACAAATAAACCATCAAATCTTTCCTTTTTATAGTATTAGTGTAGATACGATAAATGGAGTATATACATACTATCCTTACTACTCGTAATATTATAAATTTGAAACTGACTCTGTCCGTCTGTTACCTTTTCACGGATAAACTACTTAACCGATTGACTATAAAATCTGGTATTGGGGTAGCTTATAGGCTATGTTTTATACCTAAGTTCTCAAGGTATCTAGAACTATGTAGGTAAAAACGCAGGCCACAGCTGTAGTGAGATATAAAGAGTATATACTCGTATGTTCTAAAGGTGAATTTACAATACTTCTAATTAAAATAAAACGCACAATTTCTCTGTCTCATTTCTAAGAATACACATGTATGGAAAGGAATAAAGTTTTCCTCGTTTATTAATAGGAGGGAAAGTATTTAGGGTAAGTACGCGTATTCCTGCTGTAAACTTGGTCAATATTTTATTTTTTGGTAATTATATGATTTCGTTTTTATTTTCGTTGTCATTCATAAATGCGCTTCGCAAGGTGATGCGCTTCGATGATGTTCGTCCTAAGCACGGAAAATGTGACATATCAACCAAAAAATTACAAGAAAAAATTATATCACTGCCTACTTTATTAATAAATGGAAACGAAATATTTACGCATTATAATCATTAAACCACTACCAACAACTTTATAATGGAAAATAAATAATTTAATCGAAGTAATTAAGTCAAGTTAAATTTCCCTGACAAGATCATTTTGTAAAATTAGTGTAAATGTTGTCGCGTCGTGATAAATTGGACAAAACGTTAAAGTTATTAAAGATTCTGTCGACCCGAAGTTAATGAACGCCTCTCGGGGTTGCTAACCGACCAAATAATTTAGATTCACTGAATGTCATTAATTTACTCTGTACTAATATGTTTTCGAGGGCTGTTCTCAACTCGACAATGTTTTGTCGTGATTCGGGACCAAATATTTACTGCCATTCATATAAAATGTACTTACAAAGGCATGTTATTCAGTGGTTATTAATTAATGTAAGTACTTATGTATTATACTTCTTTTAATATTATATATATTTGTATATTTGTTACGTAATCATACAAAATTAATTAAGCAGACGATTGAGCAATTAAATTTGGTACAGATGTTCACAAGATCACGACATTCTATAATCCTGCAATTATCACGCGATAGAGTAATATCGGAAATGCGGGTACAGCGTGACTCGGAACTGGTTTAATTATAAAATAACTAAATTGCGTGGTATTACATTAAAGTTAGAAGTAGGGAAAGGAGGATTTAATCATTAAAACTAAAATTGTTCATTTTGATAACCTTTTAATATGAATTTGTACAGTAATTTTGAGGGTACCCTCTAAATCCAAGCTCTACCATTTCAATAACGTAACACAAGACAATAAATCACTCTATCATCTTCGGATAGCTTCGACCTCTAACTTAATTTATTACGGTATCAGAAATTATACACACACTTATCACGCACACAACTACATAGTCTAGATTCTAGAGCTAGTCTGTGTCTGTGTTAAACATTTGTGGATTACAGGATAACATACCCGCACATAGTCTTTTGGGCCGTCATTATATTAGCTTCGAAAAAAAAAACAATCTTTTATATTAAATATTGCTAAGTAAAGGTAAACTTTATATTATTTTACCCTGTGTAACTTTATATTAGCTCGCTGAACCAGATTAAACAATTCTGAGATCGCAAGTTTTTCAAAGACAACCTTTTAATTACCTTCAGTGTACTTACATAGTTCAGGATTCGGTTACGTAAACGGTTTTCTGCTATTTACTTAATAAGAAGCACCTATTTACCTGTTTTTGGGTCACCTTTAGAATATGCTCAAGAAAATATTTTTTGGTCTAGTTGTGAAGAAGGGCTTTATGTTTCTTTCGACGTAATAGGCGCCATTTTTTTTTTGAAAAGTACGGATACTAGTAGCTATCTAACTACAGTACCAGTATCCGTGCCAGTACAACCAATACGAATTAACTTTTCCTTTTACAGCCTGGTGCTTTGTAGTACATAATGAAAATAATATTGCTAATTTAGTTACTGATCCTGATGACTCTTCGATCAGTAACTAAATTATCTTCATAATTTTATTCTGAGAATTAGTTTGTGAATGTTTTATATTATGTTGTTATTTATAATGTAGATAAGATAGTCGTAATCCTATTGGTAACTCACTGCTTTGATGTATTCGACATTTTTTTTGGGCTTATAAGCGAGAGGTTCCAGAATTTTCGGAATTCCTTTACAATATATTCCTTTACCTATATTCTCATTGGATTAAGGACGTTTGTAAGAAATAACATTTCTCGATATTAAAGCAATTGATGTTTTCAACGACCAGCCAATTAGATTGTCAAAGAAAATATTATGTTAAAAGCGATGAATGGCAAATAATATGCGGCCTTCAATTCATTCATGAATGAAGTATCAAAATTCTGGCGAGAATTATGTTTTTTATAACTTATTTAAAACGCTTTGTAGGATTTCACTGACTTATTTTTCTGGAAGTCTTAGTGACTAAATATAAGAGTACGTTACAAGATGGCTAATATTGTATGTTTTTTTATCACATTCTAACAAATATCTTATTTTTAGTACTATTGCTGGCATAACACACTTAGTTATAGTTTTCAGTAAAGAGCTGTTTACATTACTGAACATAAGTACCTATTTCGATAAAGCCGTCCCGCCCAAAGTACACAACACCAGAAAATGCGTCACAAACAACGTCAAAAAAAGTTTCGTAACCCATTCGAAATTTAAATTGATATACTAAATAAATTCCGTTTGTATTCTATCATTGTACATTACGTAAACACAAAGCTTAATCAACAGTATTTAACATTTTTCCAATTGGACCTCTTTTACAAGGGTTTGTTTATCATCGCTTACGAATATATTGTAATAAATTTTAAACGACAATTACTGGATCGTGGAATACAAAATAAGGTACGCCGCGGACGAATTAACATACCGTAATTACGTTAGTTCGTTCTTGGATTAACTTCTCATTCTGTCCGAGTATAGGATTATAATTCAATTTCGGATACAAATATTGAAGCTGAGCTAACTTTGTTCGTTCAGTTCTTTCAATTATTTTTCAGTAATACCAATCCCCGAACTGGGATTTCGTTTCGTTTAAATTGTAATAACTTCAACCTGTCAAATTTGTATTATAATTCTACCAAATTGGCTTTAAGAATACTTCGTCATTTTTATTAAAATAATATCGAATCTCGTAATATAATGGAATTTAATTCTATCACACAACTACTTATGTCATATAACGTGAAAGACACGTGACACATCTAATCCGGATTGTGGAACAAGCTTCATAATAATCCGAACCCTCTTTTCTAAGGACACTGTGGAATTTCACGTTAAATCTGCGAGAGTTTTCCTAACAGATTTCAGATTATTATTCTATCATGTTCGGTTTTTTACAATTTATTTAATTTAACTCTCAATTTCGTTGAAATGTTTATTTACGAGTAACCTTGCGCTAACCACCGCTGGTATTGACAGACGAAATGAAATCCAGACTATCTTTTTCAATAGTACTTGTACTTACATCTATTTGTTATAGGTATATTTATGATGGATATTTATTAAACGATTTGGTTTTCTACATTAAAACATTATGTTTATAACCTTAAGTTAAGATTATATTTTTTATTAAGATTAATGAATATTGAGTGGAAAGCTGGATAGACTATAAAAATACATGAATTGAAGTTATTACATACTAAAAAATGTGGGCGTATAGTTTGTGCTGTTTGGCCAATATAATAACTCTTATAACTGTATTTTTTATTCTAAAAATTCTTTCGGAATCTGAATATTATCAAAATTTCCAAAATATCACGAGCAAAATAATATTTGTATCAGTGTGTAAGTGCCAATCGCATTGCCTCTTTCTCAGTAAATCATAAGTACGTATGAGGGAATACGCGTAATTAATCAAATTACCATCAGTAAGAATAAATATAGATACATTTTCGAATGTATTGCTTTTAATATCTTTTCTGACATTCAATTAATTAAGAACTCGTAAATAAATAGACACTGTCAAAATTTCATTTGTATTAATTTATCTCCATCCTTTATTATTACCAAAATTACGTTATTAAACACTCATTACGGTATCTAAAGAGTACTTATTGACTTACCTGAAAACAGAATTGAATTTTCGTTATTTAGAGAACGGTGTAAAGCTATTTTAAGGCTTTAATTTTATATGTCAACCGTGTCGTAAACTAATGAAAAATTATGAGACTTGTCGCTTTCGTGCCGTCAACTTTATTACAGTGTAAATCAAATAAATAAGTGACTAAAAATTTAAAACATCCAAGGTCTATTTACAAAGGAAAATTCCGTAATTATGTTATTTGCGAATCGCGAATTATTTGTTACGATTTCACAGTCAAACGACTTTTGATGACATTCTGGAGATTACAATAAAAAGTGGAGTTAATTACGTATATTATACGTTGATATTTTTCCGTCTTAATATAAGTAAAATAAATATGTTCTTTAAATATTTTCTCGTCTTATTCGTAACGTCTACCGGACCTGACGATTCATTAACAAACCAAATAGCTTTTTGAGCGTTAAGCTGTAAAATCATATCTTCCGAGTGGTTCGAATAAATAATAATTAAACTTTGACCTTCAAATACTTCATAGAATACTGTGGGCTGTAAAAAAGTAATAAAGTTTGGTTAATTTGTCGCCAATAAAGTTCCATTGTACAAACAACCAAGAATAAAAACGATTTATGTTTGTACAAAGAGAAACAGTAAACCTTGTTACCCTTGTTTCGTACAACTGGCTTATAAAAACAACAGATTTAAATGCTGTTATTATCTAATATATAAAATTCTCGTGTCACAGTTTTCGTTGCCATACTCCTCCGAAACGGCTTGACCGATTCTCATGAAATTTAGTGACCATATTCAATAGGTCTGAGAATCGGCCAACATCTATTTTTCATCCCAAAATTCCCACGGGAATGGGTACGGGAACTACGCGTGTGAAACCGCGGGGCGCAGCTAGTCTAATATATAAAATTCTCGTGTCACAGTTTTCGTTGCCATACTCCTCCGAAACGGCTTGACCGATTCTCATGAAATTTAGTGACCATATTCAGTAGGTCTGAGAATCGGCCAACATCCATTTCTCATCCCGAAATTCCCACGGGAACGGGAACTACGCGTGTGAAACCGCGGGGCGCAGCTAGTATTCTATAAAAACAAATGATGATTTAACATTAAAACAGTTAAAAGTTTTATTGTATGTTCAATACATACCAAAAAACTGTATAATCGTTTAGTATAGTTTTGATAACAAAACCTTACAAAGACCACTGTCATATAAAACTAGACTGCCAAACAGAGAACTAGGAATTCTATTCCCACGCGAGGAAAATGTATCATCCAGTTTTTTCTCTCAAAATACGATCACATTTAAATGAGTGTATCTGTGTGTTTTTCTTTTTAAACGGATAAACATATTAAGATGTCAGATTCCAATGAGATGATAGAATAATAGGTGTGTTTTGAATTTCTTTCCATGTTTTATTTTTTTGAGGAAATATAGAACGATGATGAATTGATTTTTATTATAATGAACTTTGTTTATCTTCACATATTGGCCTAAGATTTTATCCACTTCTGAACCTTCCCTATTGATCTCAATAAGGATTGATACAGCACAATGCGCGTTCGGCTATTCTCAGTTACCTTTACCAGAAAGTTCAGTTCGTCTAGTCTTGAGACAGCCCTGCGCTTGCCTTGCCAGTCATTCTAGAATCTTTCTGCGCCAATGGCTATCAGCTCCACTTACCATGTGACCTTCACACTCTCATATTTATGTATTACGTACAGTAAACACGTAGGTACGTGTCAGTAATATTCAGGTAGACACATTCTGACCGTGAGGACGCTACTGCCAAGATAATGGCCATTCGTCTTCCAACCACGCGCTACTCGACATGAAAAAGCTTCATGCGAAATACTCCCAAAAAGATTTATAACATTAGTAAATAAATCTGATTGAATAAAGACGTTCCTTGTTGTTTTAAACGAGTGATATATATTTCTTATTTATAAATCGAATCAACTATTTCGTCCGTTACCTACGCAGCGGATCTGAAATAACGAATTGAAACAATTTTATGTTCCTATTTACATAAATCTCCTTTTACTTCTGTAAAATGTTGAAACAATCCTACAGAGAATTGGTTAAGAAAATATTTGGTTTATCTGCATTTTTATTAGTAATCATTTAAAAGTTTCTGGAGGTTAAGGAGGAAAAGGTTCTGGAGAGAAACTTGTTTTTTCTGATTTCTGTTTCTGCACTGCTACCAGGTTGTTCAATAACCACATAAATCAGCCTCAGGCAATATAAATTCTACCGAGACCATAGTTCAATATGAATATAAAGGGCGGTAGAGAAAGACTAAAAGGGTCGGGATGGTCTTGTGTTTAAGAATACCATAAATAATTTATGGTGTTTATTCCGAAATTCCTTTCGACTAGAATCATTCAGTTTCACAATTGGCACAACTATTTAAGAATATTAAACTTAAATTGTTAAACTTCCTTAAAATTTATATAATACCATTTATTTCCAGATCCGTAGTAGAAGCAACAGATGTGCAGTTAAACATGCGCGTGGGCATTCACACAGGCCGGGTGCTGTGCGGTGTTCTTGGACTCCGGAAATGGCAGTACGACGTGTGGTCCAATGACGTCACGCTGGCCAACAATATGGAGGCTGGAGGGGAACCAGGGTCAGTATAGTTGAGGGTTTTCTAGTAAATAAGGTTTATATGTACTTTTAGTTGTAAGGGGGGCAGTTTTTTTTTAATTAGACCTTATTAATTTGGGTTCCATGTGCGTGATTTTCTTTTTCAAATGACGAGTTTATCGAGGCAGTCACCTGATGGTAAACATCACGTCTGCTCATTACAGAAACAGTGTACAGTCAGCGTCAGGTAAAAATTACCCCCCCTTGGTAATGCTCACTTTGGTATTGCCAACCAAGGGAGGTTTTAACCTTTTATCAGACGCTGGGGGATCATGGGGTGATGACTTGATGAGCACAGTACATTTCCGTACGCCATGAGGTGACCACAGTATAGTTACTGCACTCATCACCCCGAAACATCAATTGGTGAGACTCTTGCGCCCCCTAATTTCACTGACTACATTTCCCTACAAATTGGAACACATTAACGTTTGCGCACTACTTTTTGGCAGCAGAATATAATTAATGATGGTCCATTCAGCGGGATACTACAAATCGGTAAAAGTAACATTAGTTCGAGTGGCTCTTAATGTTTTCTGACCTTTCCGTTCTACTTATACTTTGATATGTATGTGTGATAGGCGAAGAATTTACTCTACACAGCTTTTTGATTTAAAGACATCCGATTTTCCGGATGAAATTTGATAATATTGATTATTGTCATAAGTTTATTATTATTACGAAATTGGAAGATCCAATGATGATGGAGTACTTTAGCAATGAAATATAATATGTATTGATTATTGTCCTAAGTTTATTATTATTATGAAATACAAGGTCTGATAGTGATGGAGTACTTTGAAGAAATGTACAATAATATTTCAAATAATTTTATTAATGTAGGTGCAGATATAATAAACGATGTGCAAATAAAATGTTTCAAGAACATAATTTCAAAGTTTACACGCTCTAACAAATAAAAAAGATTTGGAACAATTGCCAGATAATTTTATTGCAAATGATTGATAGGTTCGGACGCTACTTCGGGGAAAGCTATAAATAAAATTGTTCGTAAAAATACGTTCCGGATTTATTTTTTAATTTCCATTTTGAATTATTTAGTTGATCTGACAATCACATAATGACGTTTGTTTTGAAATAATAACACATTTTTTATCCTACTAATAATAGAAAGCCGAACGTTTGTGAGTGTGGATGTATGGATGTTTGTTCCTTTTTCACGCAAAAACTACTGAATGGATTTTAATGAAACTTTACAATAGTTTAGCTTATACATCAATTTTCAATTAATTTATTATATCTTCAGATGTAGTTACAAATTTATTTGACGTGGTCATCGAGACATTACTTCCCGTGGTAGTTACAAATAAACTGTGTTACAGTGAATTAAGGCCTCTCAAACATCAGAATAACACATAGGATACTTTTTATCCCGAAATTCCCACGGGAATGGGAACTACGCGGGTGAAACCGCGGGGCACAGCTAGTTTACAATATACAACGCTTTTTTAATATGGCGATTGGAAATTCTTTTGACTAATGAAAAGCTATATCTAAAATGTAACTACATTATTTTAGATATAGCTTTGAAAAGTAGTGGAAGAATTTCTAAATAACGTGTGCTATGTTTTTCCTGTCCCTTTCATATTTTTTCACGAAAACTTGGTTATAACCGCTGTAATATAACTTAACACTTAACTCATGAAAACTTGTGACAAAAGAAAAGTAGTCTAAAAATAAAGTAATGTCACCATAAGTTTGGTGGTAAATTGTACGAAGAAGAAAAGTTGTGTTACATTAATTTCTCTATTCTTAGTTTGGTTAAAAAAATAGCTACAGGCAGCGTAGTGTCGCGTAGCAATTTTTTCACCTAACTACAAAACTTTTTTTCATCAAACAGTTATATTATATACCTTTATGTTAAAGAATCCTTGAAACTAACTATACCTTCTGTTCTGACCGTTCTATTCCCGAGGGTAGGGTAAATTTCACCGCGTGCTTTATGACGTCATTATAGTCCGTCCGACGGGGAACTCTTTAGAGAATAATTTATTTTATTCCTAACTTTGTCCACTGTATGTTTTTGTAGCACTATTTGTAGGTACTTGTAGTACGGTCAGCGTCAGGTAAGGTACTTTCCCCTAGCAATGCTGTGACCAAAGAGAGCATTACCAAGGGGGGGGGGGGGGTACCTTTTATCTGAAGCTGACTACTTTAATACATATACATAAGTAAACAAATACATAGTACTGTAGAATCACCTACGAGGCTACGGCACTACGGCCAGTAGTGCAGAAGGAAAAGCCATGACACTACCAGTAGTGCCGCTTAGTAGTGCTGTGGGTAACTAGCTAGTAAAATAATAAAATAATTACTAAGTTTGCGTGATATATTTTCCAGTCGTGTCCACATAACTCAAGCGACGTTGGAGTGTCTCGGTGGAGCGTACGAGGTGGAGCCGGGGCACGGCGCTAGTCGCAACGCGTACCTCAGGGACCATTCTATACAGACGTACTTCATCATACCGCCGCAGAGACGGAGAAAGGTAAGGATTCTTTTATCTTTTAAATTGAGGTTTTATATTGCATTTGTATGACCTTTGTTTTGTAGATGTCTTCCATTTCATACTTATTACTATAGGTTGGGTTGTATAAACTATCGATTTTGATCGTACAGACAGAATTTTAAGAGTAACATATAATGAAGTAGATTATGCGAAAATATTTCTATACAAAACAAAAGATAAATTTACACTGATCCGCAATAACAATCTGTTTAAATGTGATGTTATTGAACATAATGTGTATTCCAGATGTGTTTGCCGGGTAACGTGGGACTGGGCACCGGCTCCCGGCGGAAGCTCTCCTTCAAAAACGTGTCCAACGTGGTCGTCCAATTACTGCACTCCATCAAATTCAACGTCGATGTGCCTTTCTCCAACATGGCCGCTTCACCTCAAGAGCTAAAAGCTAATGCAGCCAGAAAGGTAATTATTCACCTCATATTGCTATTGAATCACAATGACGATCGTTTTTCGATCTCTTTACATGATATTCTTGCGACAAATTATTTCCGAGATAATGCATGCGCACAAAATTTGAATCTGCAAACGACTTTCAGTCACCTCAGTTTTATAATTGCACATGACTTTTAAAGTTTCGTCTTGCACTTGCGGACATGACTTGATAATACGACGTCACTGTCCACGGCTTCTTCAGAATATTTTGGCACGTGTGGTAATTTTTTCATACCCGGATTTTTCTGATAAGGTAAGTTCTATTTTTTTCTTTTTATTGGATGTTCTATTTAATTTGATTCAATATCGATTAAGTATAAAATAGTGATGTAATTGAAAAGGCAAAATCAGATGTTTAAGATAGGTCACTGGTCCACCATTATGTCGTAGACGCACCGCCAGCAGCAGTAGTGCAAGATTGTGTATTCAATAGTAGTAATGATGGTAGTGAGGCGAGCGCGCGCAGGCGAGTGTCTTGTTTGAGTGAGTGAGTGTGGGTGAGTGAGACGTGTAATGAGAAGCGGGTGTGTAGCCGTAGTGTGGTGTGGCAGGTGCTGGACCTGCGGCGCGCGCTGCACGCGGAGCCGGGCTCGGCGGAGGCGCTGCGGCTGGCGTCGCTGCGGGCCGACGACGTGAGCGCCGCCATGCGGGACCCCGCACCCACCCCCGCCACCGCCCCACAAAACCACACCTTCGACGCGGTCATGCAGCACCACGCCCTCCGCACACAGAACACAGGCGAACACGGCCTCATGCACACATACCATGTATTTGCACTCACACCACTTATCCTTGCAGAGCTCTTGTTTTCGCTTAGACTCTCTGCACCGATAAGTTTACCAAAGATATACTCTGTAGTGCTTATACATAGTAACGGAATATGCACGCATACAGGAATACTTGTTACAAATAACTATTGACTGCGAGTGTTTACCGTTATGTTGGAGATGTGCGCAGATTCCTATCACGCATCTAGGGTGATTTTAGACTCACAATAATTTACAATTTAATTTTATGCTTCACAAACTATGTACATGGGACGTATCGGGACTTAGTCCGGATGCGTCTCATAATGTGTGACGAATGATAACCTTGCTTACGGTTTTGAAGTAGTTAGTGATTTTATGAGTGGCGGTTACAACTAAATCTACGCTTTCCTTAAATATTAAAGTGCGCATTAAAATGGTTTTCTTGCCAATACGGTTTTTGAATTGTATGGAAACTTCGCTTCGATAAGTCTAATTTATTTTGCAAAAGAAACACAAATTATTTGGCACATAAATCAATATTATCTAAATCACAAATCGATCACTATATTTTAATATTTATTGCACATTAAATTGTCCTATTTTGGAATAGGAAACGTTTCCCAATAGTAATTTTAGTTGCTGGTTTGTTTAAAGCCTTCAACCTTTTACACCGAACATTGCCTACCGTCAGTAGCACGTTTCGATTGTTTCTCTAAGTCCGAAGTCTGTGGAAGACTCAAATACACCAGCAACTAACATGAGCCGTCTGCTCGTTATTTTTCAGATATTCCGCCCTTGGACATTAGTTCCACAACAATTACCCGCTGAAACAGTAAGCGCAGACAGAATGTTGTTCATGTGTATTATTGTTTTCCACCAATCACAGGGTGACACGTATTTTGAACTCCCGTTACTAATCTAGGTGTACCTTTACAACCCTTATTGTGGATCACTCCTTGCGCGGAATTACAATTCGTGTCGCACTGCTATCACTGCACTCGAGTATCCAGTGTGGTGCAATCGTATTGGGGACATAGACAAGTGCGAGCACACTCAAAATCACTCTGACACATTTTCTTATTGGACGATATGTTTCTTTCTGAATTGTCAAACTGTTACTTGATATTGTTTTATAATTTATTGAGTTTTTGTTTGATAATAAAATCGAACGCACTGAATTGTGTTTCACTTGCTATCCCGTCAGATCACCTTGAGCACTACAGCATGGCATGACTCCTGATTCTATCGACTAATTGCATGCCGTGACTCGCTCTTATACTAGTAGTCATTCTTATGTTTGATTATTTCTTAACAATAACCTGCTTTGTACTTGGGAATAAGGACTAATCAAGCATGGCTCTTAGTTATAAGTAACTATTCTTATAATTATACTCTTGAAATTGATAAAAATTGCCGTAGGTATCAAACATTAATTCCATTAACGTAACGGCACAGTCTCAAAACTTACTGAACCAATCACTGTTGTAAATTGTGTATTGTACAAACTTCATTTTATTACTATTTCTAATGATGTGATGCTGCTTCGGAGACCGGATATTTTGAATGTTAAGGTCAGTTCGACGTACCAAACTGTGAAGCACGGAGTCTGCATGCAGTGGGTCCCATGTCTCCCCGACCTGATCGGCCTTGCCCCTATGTGTCGTCCAATGTTCTCAGCTCACTTTAATCCTCTGTGTACCTCTCAGAAATCGGTGTTATTTCCTCTTTCACTGTGTCTGTGTACCTTTATTTCTCAATTCTCAATGGGTAGTTTTAGAACCCACCAGTGATTTTCACCATCAGTTACTTCAACGCTACACCGTTTTCGCAGAATAAAGTGACGGAGAAATTTAAGCGGCCTCTGAAAAAGCGTCACTCGTCTGTATACCACCAGCCGACGAATCGCGTCAACAAGTATTTGGCGCAAGCTATTGACGCGCGCTCCGTGCATCGGGAGAAGGCGACGCATGTTCATCTGCTTACGTTGTGCTTCAAAGATGCTGATAAGGAGGCTCAGGTATTATGAGGCACCATCTTCAAATAAAATCATATTTCTATTCGCTCATCGCTTAAGGGATTTGTACCTTACGATAAAACTATTACAAATTACAGTATCGAGCGTCCACCGACGGCGGATGGGCTGGTTCCCTAAGCGCCGCACTTGGTGCCTTGGTAGCAGCTGGAGCATTACAAGCATCAATCCTTCCTCGAACTACAATCCTCTTACTTCTTTTCGTAACAGCGTTTGCTTGGTCAGCCGCTGTTCTAGCCTTAACTTTAGCAGCAAGACTAAGGCTTATACCATGCGATGTATCGAGACCGTTTGCCTTAAGAAATGCTATTACGACCTTCACAATAGTTCTGGGTTATGCAGTGGGTCAGGTTAATGTGGTGAGTAGAAGCAGTTATAACACAAATTCCAAACATCACTTTGTCTTTCTAAGGGACTCTAACTATGCCATATTTTTTAGGTAACATGTAGAGAAATAGATGTATGCAGAAATCTAACAGAAAACGTGACAACAATGTATGATATCAGGGGTGCGTCTGGTGACGTAGCAGCTGTTCTATGGAGCAGTAGTGACCATAGAGCGTGTCCTGTACCTATATACATAACGCTGGGCTGCTGCATCAGTATGCTGGCTGTAGCGGTGTTCTTAAGACTCCCGATCCTAGTAAAAGGGATATTATTATCCGTGATGACAGCAGGGTATATGGCTGTTATATTGGCTTATCATAAAGACCTGTTCGAATGCTATGATCTGATGACTGAGTAAGTAACTTAAGCGTATATTTTTCTATACTTCTGAAAGATCTACCTTATTAAATACTAGCAACGCCTCGCGGTTTCGTCCGCGTAGTACCTGCTTCTGTGAGAATGTAGGGATAAAATTATACTAAAAACCTTTCTCCTGAATCAATCTATCTAATAAAGAAAGCTGCATCAAAAAGATTTAATCATACATGATGGGGCAGACAGCGGGAAGCGACTTTGTTTTATACTATGTAGTGATATCATGATGATTGTTCTCTTAGGCCAAGTCCTGTCGGGTCAGCATACATCGCTTGCGCATGGACCTTGGCTCTGGCGTTAGCAGTATTATTGCACGCTAGGCAGACCGAATGGACTGCGCGGTTGGATTTCTTGTGGCAAGTTCAGGCGAGGGATGAGAAGAGGGACATGGATGCTTTACAGGTAGGAGACATTTGTACCTCGTTCTTTGATAATGGGGGTATGCAGTTTGTACATTTTCTCAGCAAAAAGGCCAGAATTAGTGACGCTGGGATATCTGACCTGAGTTTAAAAAATGAAAAAGATATAGAGTCTGACTTACTTCCCTTAAAATGGAGTTCATATTTGAGAAGTTCCTATAAAGGATTATTTTCTTAGTATAAATTGTCATAATATTTTTTTAATGTTTTCAGGCTTCAAACCGAAGGATTCTGTTCAATCTTCTACCAGCCCACGTCGCGACTCACTTCTTAGACAACCAGTTTAGGACCAACATGGTAATTTATTTAAGCTATGCTGGGTTTAAGTGTTTTTGCATAAGCTTTTATGTGTGTTACTAACGAATGCCGTAAAGTGAAAATAGCATTCAAAATTTTCAACAGCTGAGGAATGGCCTAGTTTACTTAGCTGGTTTAAAATCGCACCAATCAATATTCAGCTTTATCCTAGGTTCATATCCCAGCTGATGTGAAAATTTAGAATGTTCATTTTTTCTCTCTTTTTTGTGATTTGTGAAAGCTTAAGCGAAGCTTTGTAAGCACGTTTTCGGCAACAATTTGGCACATTCTCATTTTAACATTGTCATTACATTTTTGCACTAAAGATCATTTCACTGTTTCATGTTTTATAAATGTTTTGGTTCGAGACCACAAACAAGTATTAGTCAAAGCGTGATAAATCAGCCTATTCCCCTTTACTGAACTGATATGAAGTGGGAGGGAGGCCTTTGAACTATGGAAAAAAAACCAGTTCAACCAAAATATGTAATGCATTTTGCTATGGCAATAAGTTAACACTTATCTGCGATATTTTGTGTCTATCAGAATTATGATAGAGAAAGGGATGTAAGTATAAAAAAAGATAGAATACATGTGTGCTTGTATTCATTTTGTTTTCAATTTCTTATCATTATTTCATTCAATTCATTGCTTGTGTTCATTGTTGCACTACACACTATGGGTTCCGGTGACAGACAGAATAAAACTTAATATAATAATGCCTTTAAAAAATATCAAAGTCGAAGGTGGAAAAACGGACCTAATAGAGTCAAACAAAACAAAAAAAGGTTCATAAATTACTAAGTGGCCAGTACCATATCGAATAAAATAAAGCATTTAATAAAAGTCGAAATTTGAAAAACGAACCTAATGGTTAAACAAAAGCAAAGGTTCCTTTACCAAGTGGCCAGTACCATATGTACGCTCCCCAATCTGTCACTGTGACCTGACGTGTGACGCACGCTTGCTTGCACGCTGCAATCGGTCGCTGACGTCAGAGGCGCGGTTGGCAGGACCTGTACCACCAGTCGTACCAGCGGGTTGGTGTCGTCTTCGCCTCCATCACCAACTACCACGAGTTCTACATGGAGCTGGACGGGAATAATCAAGGAATGGAGTGTTTGCGGCTACTTAATGAAATCATCGCTGATTTTGATGAGGTGAGATACTGAAATATTGGTCTTTATTATTATTATTAGGCCTTAGGTCTGATTTTGCTCGGCTCAGTTATGCAAATCCGATTAAGTCCCATTTTGGGCAGTCATAGAGAAACACTGATCGACAAAGACATGTTTCATTAGATTTTTTTGTTACTTATTGATTAACTAAGCTTATTAAATGATGTATCTTCCTTTTAAGCTTCTGGGAGAAGACAGATTTAGTGCAATCGATAAGATTAAAACGGTTGGATCAACGTACATGGCAGCCGTTGGTTTAATACCAGATAAGAAAATGCAAGATGAGGCGAGTTCACGCAAACACATGGCCACTCTGGTAGAGTTCGTGTTTGCTATGAGAGATAAATTAAAGGATATCAACGACAATTCGTACAACAATTTCATGTTGAGAGTTGGTAAGTAGTATTTTGTACCTTACTTTACTTTGTAACAAGTGTCATTTTGCTAAAATACGATGTGTTTCTAGGTATCAACGTAGGTCCGGTAGTAGCAGGTGTAATAGGTGCACGGAAACCTCAATATGATATATGGGGGAACACAGTCAATGTAGCTAGCCGTATGGACTCCACCGGCCTTCCAAACCACACGCAAGTCACAGAGGAAGTGTACCACGTTTTAAAAGACATGTCTTATCAGTTTGTTTGTCGGGGGAAAGTCAAAGTGAAAGGGAAAGGCGAAATGACAACTTATTTTTTAACAGATAGAGGTCCGGCTAATGGGAACGGACAGAATACGTTTAACTCTTTGCCCCAAAACCCTCCGACGGCGTACGGTGGAGTAGCGACGCCATTAGCGATGTTACAGAATTCTGCTAGAAGAGCGGCTGCACAACCATCCCGATTACCACCAGTTCGGGAAGCTTCTGTTGCAGGCGAAAGTGAACCTCTATTACCTTCGAACGGTCATCAAAATAATGGCAACAATCATAAAGGAAGTAAAGGTAGAAGAAAAAATCTAGAAGATCTCGACGAGAGTCCTCCGCCACCGCCTCCGCACGGTATTGTTGGGAATCCGAGATGGCCGCCGCCACGTGCGTTTGTACCGCCGTGGCCTCGACCACAGGAACAACGACCTCCGCCTGCTCACAAACGAAGACCTCCGCGATTACCGCGACCTCGGTCCAGCGAAAGTTTACCGCTGGCTCGCAGTCCACGAGTGCACTCATCCGCCGATGAGCTCAGTTCACTAACAAGATCTCCTAGTTTAAGCTCTTCAGACGAAAGTTACTCACGAACGACCGACGCGTCGCCTTCCCCGCCTAGGGCGCAGCCGCAATGGCTTCCCGCCATCCGACCACAACGCACGAATCCAAGCCCTGCATACGACTACCCACCTATCAGGGGCAACAAACCTACTCTCAATCACGTAAACGATGTGATATATGCAAAACACAAATCCAAGAAACCTTCGGCGGAAGACAAATTTATAGAGGGAAGTATCAATTTCCAAAAGGAAGACGAAAAATTACAGAGAAGTATCATTAATATGCTTCAAGCTTCGGCGAAAAGGGACGGATTTTGTCAAACGGATAAAAAAGATGTTTCAACTCGTCACACGCAGAGAACCAATTCATTTTCGAGCTCGGGCAGCCGGCCGAATAATCTGAAGCACCTGAATCACGACAGCAGTATAGAGGTGTTTACTAAACGTAGTCCGAGCGACGTGGCGTGCGTGCCTCCGTTCGAAAGAGAGATACAGAGGTTGCTGGACGACAAAAACCTTTTGAAAAATAATCCCCCTAAACCCGAGAGAAAAGAGTTGAAACTCGAACTTAGGTAAGTTTTTTTTATACTATAAAACCGCCTTGCAAGTAACATCTACAAGATGAGATACAAGCAATTGCCTTGATACTTTTTCTAGGGGCCAAAATCCGTCTTTGGAGCCTGTCCGTAATTGTACCAATAACAACAGCAGCCCGCTGCACGCGGTGGGGCTGGCGGCCATCACGCAGCTGGCGCGCCAGGAGCCGAGCCCGGGCCGCGCGTCGCAGGCCGCCGCTTCGCCGCTGCGACCCGCCAACGAGTTCCCGGGGGTACTGCCTACTGACGTCGTCGTCGAACTGCCTTCGCCTACGCATTCCAGGGAACACAACTCCAGGTGCGTATTTCACGCAAAAACGTATTGACCGATGGAGATTAAATTTTACAGTCAGTTTTATCTAATTCAGTGTCTTTTTATTTTTAGTCCATCGTGCGCAGCGAAAGCGGAACCTGCTGCTTCAAGTGAAAAGCCGGAGACAGAAATCCAGGATCGACTACGGAATCGGGTAACATTTTTAACTAGATTTGCTTGATTACTTTTCAACAACAATTCTGTTTGTATTAACGTCCTTACTTCATTTGTAGGTGACCACTTCTAATCATAGAGAAATGGCACTATACGGTGAAAGTCAGTCGGAATGGAGTTCGTCGTGTTCGGAGGGCGAGGGCGACGGCGAGGGAGGACACCCCGAGAGCACGGGGTACACGACCGACGACCCCGCGCTCGAGAACGTGTCGATGCTCAACGAGGCGGGGCTCACGGACGCGGAGGCGGCGCTCAGCGACGTCAACTCGTGCTACTTCGACCGCGACGACGACGTGTCGTCCCGCGCCTCCTCCCGCCTGCTCGACTCGGAGGCGCTCGTGTCGCTCGAGTCGCTCAGCGCCATCTACGACTCGGACGAGCCGGCGCACCGCTACCTCGCCAACATCCGCACCGTCACCGAGTCCATCACCAGGAACTTCGGACAGCCCGCGCACGTCACCGACGGAGAGAGCGACGTCTAGTGACGTCACTCCGCGTATGGACTGGGAACTGCTGAACTATCGTTCATACTTTCGACTCTCTCTCGTGTACTGCCTTCGGTCAATTGTGATAAAAAAATCTCAAATAAATCGATCATGACAGAGCGCCCAAAGATTGTGATTGTGACGGTGATGAAATTTTTCGATTCGGCTCTCTAACTACGTGATCAATACTCAAAAATATGATTAAACTATTTTCGTTACGGTTTGTTATTGTTTCTGTAAATGGACTCGTCGTTACTTAACTGACATTGCGACTGTTAATGCTGCTGACGTGCCTGTTTTTGATGAGTATATACTTGCTAGGTATGTATATTGTGTCGTTAGTACCTAATGTAACTATTGTGCAGTGTATGATATTATGTAGGGCCCGTGGCGCCATCTGATGGCGCACCTCGTCATCTGGAAGTGTGCGATGATCTCTACAATTATAAGGTGCTCTGACTTAGAATTATTTGTGGTTTGTCTTGTGATATGGTGTAGGGTTATAAGTTCGAGCGACCAATCTCTGTTAATATCGATTTTAGGCAAGGGCCGGTCCCTGCGCTCTAATGTCTTATCTCGCATTGTTCTTATTGACTGAGGCGAACGACTTTAATGGTGAGTTAAGTATAAGTGTAATATGCATTTCAATTTTATCTTTAGAATAATAATTGTTACCATAGGCTGAAAGATTATGCTTAATAGTATTGTTTTACTTATACATGTAACAGTTTGTATATTTAACGTTGTATTCTTTAGTATACTTATACATTATTTCTAGACCTTTTGACGATGCTGCTATTAGAAACTTTTGATTTATTGATTTCCTTTCTAGTCACTGGTACTTGAAAAACGCATTAAAAGTGCCATTATCTAATTCTTTTATAGACATATTGGTTCTGCTTATATTAACTGTTAAAAAGTTCTTACCCGGGTAAGGTCTTAAAGAGCTTAGATCTTGTAGTGTTAACAAAATGCGAGACTAAGTACAATTCAACATTATTGAATATTATTGGTTCTAGAATTTTCTAATTATGTTAAAATTAATATTAAATTAACTTTAGTGTTTTAAGTTTTATGTCAATTTCATAATGTCAATACAAATATCATTAAAATCACTATTCATTAATATTCGTCAAACAATTATGTACTTAATTTACACGTTTATAAAATCGAGAATTGAACTAACTTCTATTTCTTTTTTAACACATTTCGATTCCATATTTACTCGTATAAAGTAAAGTTATAGATACTTAAACAAATTAAAGTTCACTAACTAAAAGTAGTAAAGAAAATACATAGCAAGAATTGAAACTTAAAAAGTAAAAACTCTAGATTCTTTGAAATGTAGAACCAAAAACACAAAACTGTTATCGACGAACCGCGAATTTGCATCGCTGAAAACTACGTAAAAAAACGTTGCGATGTCATATCCAGCGAAAAGTTGTCTCTCTTCCACTTTTCTTTTTTGTCGTAATATCACTGGAATATGCGAAACGAATCAAGTCACATGTTCTTACGATACATCGTTTTAAAGCATTGAAAGTAGATTAAACAAAGCTAAATATATTTTACGATTATATCTCCATCACTTCACTATTAATCTTTTTATTAAGTAAATAATAATCGTAAAACATATTTTACTTTAGGAAAGTCATAGAAAACGTTGGAATATTCAATTGTTTGAATATTTGAATTAGAACAAGTTCGTAGTTTTCTAGCGATGCGAAGAATCGTGACGTAGCATCAGTTTTATGTTTAGACCCTTTGTTTATATGTAACGGTTATTTTATCATTGTAAAGGAATATTGTAAATGCATACTTTAAATACACCATAACTTGTATTCTATGTATAGAAAGTAAAAGTATAGTACTCTCGACTAATGAACACAGTGAGATTTAGCAAATTGTTAAACTTAATGTAAATATTGTTAATCAACTGTCAAGTGCTGTTTCACTTCGAATATAAATTATCATTAAGTATATAATATACCAAACTGTGAAGAGAAAACGTTATTTTTTGAAGAAATCCTCTTGTTTGCTAATGTTCTCATTTCGAGTATTTTTTTCTTGTTAAAATGTTTACATAGTGCCAAACTTTTATGTATATGCTTGTAATCATATTTATTTAATGCTTTAATAACTTGTTTATTGGATAATTGACTTATTAAAGGGATGTATATTTTTCAATTACTTAAAATAGATCTGAATTTAGACATTTGTGTACCTAGTTGTTAGATTAAAATGTAATTTCGAAGATCTTATGATATTATTATGATAACGTGTACGGAACAAAATAATTGTCAACTATCGAACTAATATAGACATTTTGAAGAAAAAATCACGTAAACTTTATTTCTAAAATTGTATAAGTGTCGATATTTAAAATGAAAACTATACTTATAGAATTTATGTATTTATATGTATTTTATTTATATTTTTTCGAATCCCACAGACTATAGTATTGTATTATCGATTGACTGCAAATTTCTTGTATTTCAATTGCGCATGCGCCATATAGAGAACATGTATTGCGTTTTTATTTATTTCGATTCAATTTAAGCAATATTAATAATTTAAAATAAACGTGGTCTACGTCACTGGATTTTGTTGTTTTTTTTAATACTTAAGTATCTAAATAAAAACTGCTCAAGTGCGAGTCGGACTCGCGCTCGAAGGGTTCCGTACCAAAAACGACAAAAACACGTTTGTTGTATGGGAGCCCCCTTAAATATTTATTTTTCAACACACTTGCTCATAAAGGGGCTCTTATTTGTGCAAAAACAGTTGAATAATGACACGTTTTATTCACTAGTGAGTTATAGATTGTTTTTTTAAATCGCTTTGTTTTTAAAAAAGGTTCGACACCAAAAAAATGGTGTCCATACATTTTAAAAACAAACTTCAACTATGTTGCCTTACTTTTGGTAGGTCTATGGTCGATTCCATTCATTCATTCATTCGATTTTTTTTTAATATGTATATTCTTTTAGTCTTTGGCGATCACCATTGTTGTGTTGGATGCGCGCGAATAGAAAAACTGTTTATTTATTAGCGAAAAATGATAATTTATTCGCAAATGTGTTGAAAAACGTTGTATGGTACACGCGAGTATTGATGATTACTATCCTCGCTTGTACCATAAATAACTATTGTTTTTAGTATTTGTTGTTATAGCGGCAATTGAAATACTCGTACATCATCTGTGAAAATTTCAACTGTCTATCTATCACCGTTTTCTAGAGATACAACCTGGGCAGAGACGGACAGACGGACGGACGGACAGTGAAGTCTCAGTAATAGGGTCTCGTTTACCCTTTACGGAACCCTAAAAAGTAATAAAAAAGATTTAAAAAGAGAAGCGGAACAAGGACCTGTATAATTCAAACTAATAAGAAAAATACTTTTTAAAAGTTAAGTATAAAAGTTGATAAAAATTCAAAACCCTTACCTACTGCAAGTCTCAATTACTTGAAATTAGTAACTAATACGAGGAAAAACATTGTTTCACATGCATTAGTCATATTAATTCTTCTTAACGATTTAATTGTCTGCTTTGTATTGGAAAACCATGTGAAATAATAAAGCTCTCAAGTATGAGATATATTTCATTATATTTTGAGCTAAAATTTGGCTTTTTATAATTACCTAAGCTTGTTTGAATAAGGTTCTATCTTATAGATGAGAAAATAAATGAAAAACGTAACAGTATAAACGTTTCTGGAGTAATTTTCAAAATAAATTGTTAGCAGATTTTTTTAAATAACAGAAGCAAAAGTGTAAAAGGAATCGTATTTAAAAAGATACTCAAATACTCATTTTTGGAACATTTTTATACAAACTTACTTAACTCTGTCAGCCTTACTAATAAAAAATACCCACTGTGTATATTCTTGATATAACGAGTGTGAAGGATATTAATAATTCGTTATATCAAGAATATACACAGTGGGTATTTTTTTATTGGTAAGGCTGTTAATAGGCAAAGTGTTTCTATATATTTTCAAATAATATAAAATCCCAGTAAATAAGACGATGGATATGGATTACTCATCCATAATAATTGTATTATTTCTTCCATTACTTAGTCTATCTAACGCCTCTCTTATTGTTAAGTAACATAAGTGTGCGTGTCAGGTAGCTGATGTCGGATTCGGATGCCTTCCGCATATTAATGCCCTCACCTTGAGAACGGTTAGGGACAGGATGACTATACACGTGGACTTTATCTATCATCGGATGTATTCAACGAACTTTAGTCTCATGAATTTTAAACGTGGATTGACGAAGATAGTACCAATGTTCCAGTGGCTTCTGGCTATGCAACATCAAGTTGGCATAGCAACATTGATTAGCCAACAACGGAGTTTCCAACTTAAGTTTCTTTGTCATAGGACTCACTACCCTACCCTAATTGCGTGTGTTACTAAACATGAAACTGACAAACTTGTTGTGTGGGTGTTTTCAATCATTCATTCAGTTTCCTTATAGGATGACATCAATAATAATGTAGGTAATTATGATCATGCGTAATTGTTACTCTATTTTTATTCAATAACAATGCATATACATACTGATACACATATATCTATGTAGTATGTATGTACGTTTAAGTAAACCAAGTTATTTGTTTTATTAAATAGAAGAATAGGGAAAAGTATAGTGGTACGAGTTGTGTGGTGATATCAAGAGTTCTCGTTATTAATGACTCAGTTTGTAATCGGAGGTACTCTCATTCAAAATAATGTGCAATAGTCGGTATATGTGAGTGAAATACAAACCGGAGCGAGGCAGGTATGACGCGGAGTCGTCGCCGGCACACGCGCACAGCTGCCTGCCTCGCCGCCGCCGCCCATTGGCTGGCCGCAGGAACCGGTCGCACCGTCTCCCGCGCCCCCCGCAACCCCCCGACACCGTCACCACAAACAACTTCAAATTCTTATTCATGTTACTCGCCACGACCGTTGCTGCCGTTAACAGCGCGCGTACAACACACCCGTATTTCGCGTAATCTTATCGAAATGTGCTCATCACTGAAACCTTATGTGTACTCTGCCAATAAATACAATATTTATATCTATTAAAGTGTACGAGTCAGTGACAGTGTAGTTGGAGGTCCTGCGCTATGATAACTCACGGACAGGCCTGTGTTTTTGCTCTTTTTACACCGTTGGAGGTTCGTGAACGGTTTCGATGCGTGGTTAACTTTGCCATGTGTATCAGGTAGTGCTGTGCTCCTGTTAGTTTGTTGACAAACTAATATGTTAGCCTGTGGATAGTGGCCGTGTAGTTTCAGTGAGCGATCAGTGACCAGTGAGGATATGAAGGTGACAGTGTGTTTTGGGTCTGTGCGAGTGCTGGTGCCGTGCGGGGCTGGTGACCTGCTGGTCCGGGACCTCGTCAGGGAGGCGACACTCCGCTACAAGAAAGCCACTGGACAGGTTAGTCATCAAACCTAATGACGCTACACGACTCTTAGCCCACTTAATATTACGTGTGCTTATTTAAGGCGGTTTTCGCGCGTTTTCCGCGGCTTTTCATTGGTTGTAGCAGCACTGATTATTCATTTGTGTTAAGTTTTATTGTAAATATAGTTAGTCTTGACACATTAGCATATCGTTACATAAAAACAATATGAGTAATTGGATTATTTGTATTGCTCATGTTTTGTACGGAAAGCTACCCGCATTAGGACAAAATTTTGAAAATTATTTAGACCTCTTATATGTACCTTCAAATTAAAATCGTTTCTGGACCTCTAGTAGTTGTTAGCTCTGCGTGTCCCTAGTAGTCCAACTCCAACATAACGTATAGGAACGAGATTTTTTTAGATCACTTACCAAACTTGTCTAGGTTTGGTTCATCTATTCTCGCCACTTTTTACAACTCGATAGAATGATTATTTGTGCCATTTACAGAAGCATTAGTACACGAAGTACCTAATACTTACTTGACGATGGTTCAATTTATTACATGATAAGACCTGAATTAATTAGCTGGCGGTTTAGTTTTTAGAGCTACCTTTAATACCTATAATGCATTTTGCACCTGCATAGGTACCTAGTATCTAGGTGTAAAATCTCAAGGTTCATAGGTAGGTAATTCTATATTCAAAACTATAGGCACATTAAGGAAATCTAATACAACCGTACCTAATATGAGGAATAACATAACTCGGAATTTTGATACTCAAAAATGTAGGAAAACCATACTAACTAAACTAAATGCTGCAAAACTTTACTTGGAACTGAAACTGTAAAGCAATATTCAACTTACCTACCTAGAACTCAACTCAAACTGTAGTTGTTTCAGAAGAAAACTAACATTAGTCTACATAGAACTTACAAAAAGCTAGTCCACGATTGCGATCAGAACAAAACTCGTGAATATTGAGATAGGTTGTGTTGCAAGTAAGCCTTGTTTTTACGCTAATGATCATTTGGCTATGGCATGGAATGTAGGGGCAAGAAGCAAGAACCACTTTCGCGACAATGTGACCATTCTGAGAGGAGTTAGCGGGGCTTAGACGCTGTCAAACTAGATTCATGATGGTCTCATTGTATGCGGATTTATAATCTGCGATCTTTATGGCTTGTGTTTGCAATTTAAATAATTATCAAAGCCTACCTACATCAAAGCCTTACATAACATGTATGATGCAGATTTAAAACTGAAAAGAAGTCTTACTGCCCTCAAAAAGCAAGGTCTAAGGAACGAATTCGAAAGATATTGGTTATAAAGAAAGAGTCCCTTATTCAAAAGTTCTATAATAAACACGCCATGTGGTTGCAATCCTCCGTTGTCTTCGTGCATCAAATGTTCACCTGTCGTGCAAACACCTGCATTGTGCCTCCTACAGTCCTACATCTACCAATAGATTGTAGGAAGCGGCTGACCTTGCTTGCACTAATACTCACTTCACTATCTATTTAACAAATATTTATGTCTGATATATATTTGCAATTAATTAGATAAAAGGTTATAGATTTCAAAAATGAAATTGAAAATTTTGTTGGAAAGAAGTGAAGTCGACGCGCGTATCAATGTGAATCAAATACATTAGCATAAATTAGGAAACTGAAAAACAATATTGCCAATTTGATGCAAAACAAAACACATTGAAATAGGAATCGAATAATTATTTCCAAATAATAATTGGTTTGATGCATTATGTATTATGTCGGTTGCAATGATTACTATTATTGGAAACAATGTTCAGGTTTTGGCAAGCTTTTCTGCATGAACGGTTTACGGGTAGTTGCACAACAGATAGGTCGCGAGCTCGAGTTAACGAGCCGCGAACTGCAGTTTTGCCGGTCCACTGACGAAACTATATGATATAGAAGTATATAATAAATAATACAGTTTCTAATCTCACCAATTTTAACTCGTATGATCATGACTAAGACATTTTATAGGGAAACGCGTCGACGAGAAAGTAAAACATCAAACGCGTTCGTCCAATAGTTTTCATATTATGAGAAATTACGTTGCAATAATAATAAACTACATTTTTTAAATAACTGTTAATAGTGACAATAAAATCAATATAACGTCTCTGTAGAACAAAAATTACATAACACCGCGAGAACATAAGCCGAACTTGAAATAAGGATTATTTGTTTTTGAAAACAATTGTAGGGTCACGTATTATAATTTAAAACAATGATTTTGAAGTGAAAACATTGGAAACTGTTGAAATAACTCGATGTCGGAAACAATGGTGTGTTGTTGGGGGCCATCGGCAGGTATGCGGGAGTTTTGGACTCCAAACTCACCTATTGTACCGAGCGACGTGCAGTATGCGTTACTACAGGCGTCGTAATGCAACTCATGTTTGAATAACGTCTTATTACAATGCGATAAAGTTCAAAGGTGCTTGACTTATTGGTGTAGACCTTTCACGGTGCTCGCGGGCCACGGATCTCGTCCACAGACCGGTTCTCAGAAAAGTGACAAGACATTCTTTTGAGTAGATACTACGAATGTGTAATTCGAGAAGAACGATTGATACTCATTTTAGTATTCCACAATTGAATTATTTTCATTATAGGACTGAACAGAAACATTACGTGATATATTAAGTTTGCTGTGGCCGTGAGAATATTCATCACCGCTTAGTTTAGAATTACAATGAGGTCTATTGTTCCATTCCCGAAAACTTGTTAGAGCGACGTAAGATTTGGACACGTTTTTGTCAGAAAATTAATAACTCGAAATTCCTTTAACACGAACTCTGTGAAGCCTTTGTGATTTGAATTGTTTGTTGTAAACTGTAGGTGTATTTATTTATTTGACGTTTGATTTGAAAAGGATTGACAACATTTTAAGGTAAGTTTTGAGTAGGTTATTGTCAGTCAACTCATTACTTATTTGTATTCGAAGTTCCGAACCGAATAAATATAAGCAACGCTGAGGCTGACGCAGTTGCTACATAATTATAGTGGAAAAAATAACAAAGAAAGCTTCCCATGTTCCTTATAACGCCATATGTTGGATCAACCATCGTGATTATCCCCAAATCTTTGGGTACCTCTCAAGAATTTTTTGTTTAGTTTTGACATGTATTGCACATGTGGCATTTGACCATTTGATCAAGTGCTTCCATGTGAATGAAACAAGAATAGAACAACATTTTCTAAATATAATGTGGGAAGCTTCCATAAAGTCACCATAAGTAACTTAGTATAGCTTGGTTGTGAGAGTGACAAAGACTAACGTTTTTAAAATTGTCTAATTAAGTGTAAAGATAAGAGGGTGAAGCCGTATGATAACGCGAGTTGGGGTCAATGTTTCAAGAAGTTTCGGCTTTACTTGTTATCTTATCATTTTGTATCTTCCTAATTAGGTAACTGGGACGTCTACAATAGGTTAGTCTTGCATTACATATGTTAAATATTTATTATAACACTAGCGGCCCGCCCCGGCTTCACACGGGTCCAATTTTCCCGTTGATTTTCCAGATTTTTTTACATAAGAACCTTCTACAGAGTATTAGAAAACTACAAAAGAAAAAATTTGCCAAATCGGTCTAGCCGTACTCAAGTTATAGCGACAGGAAGGAAAACCCGACTTATTTTTATACAGGAGATTTGGGTTTTAAACGAAGATTTTTGCCATGCTACGAATAATATAATCTCAATAAGTACCTAGATTACAGAGGTACAGGTACCAACTCATGATTTTGTTATAATTTTCACTTTCACATAACGCTATTAAGTTTCAACTTTATAGACGCAATAAATAGTTCAATTTATTTACAAAGATAAAATTGGCATACACGTGAATTCGATGGCAATGCAAAATTATGCTAAACATGACCTGATTTTATGCCCAGGGTTGGTTGCTGACGTAGGAACTTCTAAATGACTTACATAAAGAACACAGAATGTTCTATACTTATTTGCGTTTGCTAGAAACTTCTTTTTAAAAATGTTTCTCAAGTATGTTCTAGCTATGTGATTTATTACATTCTAAAAACTTTCGGATTGATCTTCAAAATATTTTCTCCACCACATTGACATCGGAAACAGACAAATGACTGGGTCTTCACTTTTACTTCACTAATGTAGTAAGTAGTGATAAATTCACAAATGGGTTATGCAAAGAACGCGCAATCTTTAAATTTGCTTTTGTTAACTCTCTTCCACTAGCTTTTTTGACCTAAAACAAACAAACCAAAAACCAAACCACATCAAGGTATGCTTTTATGGAACGTTTCATAGAAGAACCATACATCATTCATAATGCTTGTTAATCCCATCATCAAACTATCTTCCTGCACATAAGTGTTTATTTCAAAGACTTCGTTCTTCATAAGTGTCTATATCAGAGATTCATCTCCTTATAACAGCGGATATAATCACCATTAACGACCTCAAAGGATGCCTGGTATTAATGTCGGTCAACTAGTTGACCTTATTGAATGTTGTAATTGCCATAATGTCTTAACAATATTGTTTTTAGTAGCAACCAATGTATGTCAGGTGATCCGGTACTTATGACTTGTGTGAGGCAGTTTTAAGAACTTCTGTTCTTTGGGTCAAGCCATTTATGTGATATGATTACTTACTTACTCGTTTTAGTTACGAATGAACGTGTGTAGTTTCTGAATTTAAATGAACTTAGTTCAGAATTAGTTGAATTAAACATTGGCAATAAATCAACCATTAGTATTCGCTGTAAGACTTCTGTTTAAAGTCTAATACTATAAAGTAATAAGTATAAAGTAAAATACTATGTAAAAAAATAATTTGTAATTTTGTAAATGCAATGAAAGGAACGCCAAAAAGCTTTTTAATTACTCTACTATCAGCTTTAATTTTCAATGACTATCGGGAAATGCTTTTAACAAGTTCAGCGTATCTGCATATTTACTTTATCTGTACTGTTAACGTAAATCAAGACAATATTTACAATGTTAGTTAACTAAGATTGTCCATAATGGTTCCTTATAACGTAGGTGTGTATCCGTCGGTTTACCTGACTCATACGCACGTGCAATTCTGTCATCCATACCAATTATGTATTGTACGTTACTGACAACTCGACTGGAATACCTTTGTTTATGTAACTTGATATTATCAGTTTGATGAATTTTCTTCTTTGACCATGGCCATTGACGAGTCAGTTTAACTGATCAGTTGAACTGTATCCATCCGAAAATGGTCGTCAATCACCGGAGTGATTCCAAATTCCAGTGGGGAAATCTACTTGGCCTAAACTTTTGGAGTCAGTTCAACTGACTCGCCCTTGATCTCCTTCAATTCCTGACTTGAGCAATGTTTGTTATGCAAACATGAGAGAGGTCTTATCTCGTCATATTATGGGGTGGGGTCTCACACACCATAATTATTATTTGTATCTGTATCCGCATGGATAAAATTCCTATCCCCATTGTCATATTGAATTACACCTACATTGATTGCGAAACCGTTTGTGGGTGTTCATCAATGTAAAGTTTAACTATCGAATTTGATTCTAATTATCTTTGAGTAATTTCAATACCAGACGAAGGATTATAATAAAGCTTTGGATTATTGCCTTGAGAAGTGATTATAGTTTAGTTTTAAATCTCTGTAGGAACATTAGTCTTAGACGTTCAAGTTGAACGGCGTATAAGAAATGACATTGATAAATTTTATTAGCATTAGTAGTTTTAACTTTGAATGCAAAGTCCTAGAAAATTGTCGTTTTTAATTTTGAAGGTTAATGAATAATCTAATTAAGGTTTGTATTTTGTTCTGAGTGCTTAGATTAATAACCATAACCTTAGAAAATGTATGACGGATGATCTTGCTTTGACTATACATAAACACAACAGTTTAGAAATTACACAATGCAGACAATTTCGCTGTTCATTCTCTAAAACTGTAATCCAAAAATATATAAAATTTTGCAATAGGGTTTTTTAATTTGCGAACTTTATTCAAAAATAATGTAGGTAAGATACGAATCGTTAAAATTTTCGACAGAGTCGTGGTAAAACGATGAATATCTGTAACAAAATATGCGCGAAATACAATAGGCAATTGAAATTAACAAATACTGACAAAACTTGAACATTGTACTGTGTGCTATGGTTCATAAAATAACATGGAAACATTTTCACGACCGCATTCCCAAGGTCAGCTGTAACTTGTTTTTACTTGCTATTTATAATTTATGTAAAGTGTATTTGTAAAACTTTTGATTTCTGTTACTGTTTTCTTTTGAGTTTAAGTAAATAGATCGATACATACTCTTACTTTGTAGTTTGTCTACAAAAACATGAGTAGAATAATATGTATTAAGTACCATTTTGTATTTATACATTGAACTTACTCGTATGGGGACAATTTAGACCTTACTAATTTTGTTCCTTTGTGCGGTCAGCGATATTTTTTTGCATTTCCGTACTTCGGAGGGTCGCCGACGGTCCCAGTTGCCTTATTATTATCATTAACAATCATTATACCTGGGCCCCGATTCTCTAAACTATTAAGCTGTGATAATGCTACTCAAATGTATTTTAATATCAACATTATGGCCGTTTTTTTGTCATTTGTTGTCATTTTGGTATTCTCTTAGTGAAAACTACTCAGCTGACTCAATAGCTCCATAAAACTTAGATGGTTGTCATAGAAACAGTATTCTGACGTTTATTTGACAAAAAATTTATATGCAACAAAGACCACTGAGACACCATAGCCATATGAATAAATTTAGCAGAATACCAAATTTCTGACATTCTCGTTATGGTGCCACAATATCAACATATTGTCTGAAAAATAATGTCAAATTGCAGACTTAGGCCCCAGTAGTAACTACTTAGCTAAGTATATGTTCTAGGCATCAGGTCAATTTGGTTGTCACGTATAAATTTTAACTCACTTACTTTCTTTGAAACTTTTTCTATAAAAAAATATTTCGTGTATCTAATAGGTTTTCTTCATGGTACAAATTTTATTTTGTTTTTATTTGGTACATTTTGATCTAAAAATTATAATGGATACGATGTCTGTGTATCGTGCTGGATAATTCGATTAAATTACTTCGTCATTAATGTGCGTATCCATTGTACTACGTCAAATTAAGCGTAGCAAGCGAAATGCGATAGGAAAACACGATGTAGAAAAAGATGATAAAAAATGTTTTACTTTACGCTTTATAACAAAATTAATGTTTTATATTTGTTGCTTTTCTACATCTACACTAATATTATAAAGAGGAAAGATTTGTATTTTTGTATGTAACGTATAACCTCAAAAAGTACTGGACCGATTTTAATAATTCTTTTATCATTAAAAAGCTACATTCACCCTGAGTAATATATTTTATCCCCGTATTCCCACGGGAACGGGAACCACGCGGGTGAAACCGCGAGACGCCGCTAGTAAAATATAATTTAAAATGTTACTATAAATAATTATTTATTGGTAGCTCTATTAATACTTTTTTTATCTAAAACCTTCCCCTATAAAACCAATGTGATCATAATTACTTTAATTGACACTTAAGAATAGTTACGTATGTAGATACATAGTAAAAATATTCTTATTTTAGAAGCAAGTGCTTTTACTTCTATAGCCGTATTACAATGGACACACTCCCATTACGGATTTAAGTTGAGATGGAGAGTGTATTTCGTGTAGAAACAGTTTTTTATCTACGTAATTATAGACGCGAAGAGAGGGGCTCCAAAGGAATGCTACCTGCTTGGATGCTGGCCGAGTCTGTTCAATGTAATGGAATCCTTGTCAATTCAAAATAATCAACTATTTTTGTACGTTTGTTGAGTGTTATTTTACTAGAAGAGGTAATGGATAATGGTTCTTTATTCTTTTTCAACACTCTATTTTATTAACGTAGTTTTAATATTCTAAGTTTGAACCAAATAGTTTTATCTAAAACTATAGTGTCATGCTCGGCTTCAAATCAACAGCTAAAAGTTAGTAGCTGTGAAACACTGTATACTTGAACTAAGAATAATAAGAATAATCTATATCAATATAAATTACTTGCATTGTAATTCAAAATAGGTAGACATATTTGTCCAAGGCGTGGTTTTTGTCGGAGGTACGTAAGTATCTCATGCGCGTGGGCAGACAATCCTTACAGTTACCTTTTACTTAGCTCTACTTGTATGTATATCAAATGATTGTTATACATTCTTGATACTTTGGAATGCATGTTTTAATGTATTATACTACGGTATTATGATAACTTAACTATGAATTTTGTTTTATAGAGATATCATCTCTTTTGTGTTATGTGAGGTTAAAGTTAGAGCTGTATTTTTTACTAGCTTTTCCTCGCAATTTCACTTGCGTATTACACTCCTGCTCCGATTCTACGAATATATGAAGAACTTGGCAATATCTAAATAAATATTGACCTTGATAAGGCAAATGTTTGTTCCTTTATTACGAAACGTTGCGTTGCAATAAGCACTTATAAAGATTACATCCTACTGCAAGGCAAAGGTATCCCCCTCACCAATGTTTAATGGATAATGATATTAGTACAGTGAGAAGGAATATCCTTCACAATAGCTTAGTACGTAGCTCGCGGTGTGAACCGATGTATGCAAAGAGGTGAAACGATGCCCTAGCAATTTATTAATATGGCTATTGTGACTCAGTGGTCTTTGATGCTTGTCAAAATTAAAATAAAAAATTGACAAATAAACGCCAGAATACTGTTTCCATGACAACCATCTAAGTTTTATGGAGCCATTGAGACAGGCGGAGTAGTTTTTTTTTCTTGGCACCGCGTTATTTGCAAGCGGAGTAATTGTCACTAAGAGAATACCAAAATGACAATATAAGTAAAAAAAAAACGGCCATAATGTTGATATTAAAATACATTTGAGTAGCATTATCACAGCTTAATAGCGAGCCCTTGACCTCACGTGTTGGTGATCTCAAACCTCAGCCATAGTACAACAGCCCCCCTAGCATGACTGTGCGTGATAAAATATATACCACGAAATAATATCGATTTCGCGAGCATGACTGGCGTGGTACGATATAAAAAAATAAATATGGCGGCTATATTTATTATATTTTGACAGTTGGATGTCAAGAAATAGCTATATCGATTTCGCGAGCATGACCAAATGTAATAAAATTAATCACGTGGTAAAATTCAATATGGCGGGTATTTTTATCAAATTTTGACAGTTGGATGTTAATAAATCGCTGTATCTATCGCGTTTTCGAAGTCATGCTAGCTTAGCTGGTAAACTAACTATAAATTAGATAAAACAGTTATTCCAAACAGTATTATATTTAGTGACAAACAATGTGAACAAAGGGTGCTGGTATCCGAGTACTGGCAATGTGAAACACTCGCAGTGTCACTATTGTTTCCAATCCTGAATCACCGGTCACGATCTATGAACTCGCTTGTTTATACACTTCCTAACTATAGTTAATTACTTTATAACCCTTTTATTGGATGAAAAGTATAATTTCGTTTACCCGGAGACTTAGAATTGGTGCAAAATTGACTGTTATGTGTATTCTGTAGGTGCATAGCAAGCAATTTGATGAAAACTTTGTGCGAGGCAAACATAGAAATATTTTATGGCTATGTTAAAAAAATAATAATATTGTGAAACATGATTTTGTGTCTTTTTCGCATAATAAAAAATCTATATTTATCCGCAGTGATTCGCAATGTTTGGAGCAGGTACTTCATTTCCGAAATTACACTAATTTCGGAAATGAAGTACCTGCTCCAAACATTTTTTTTTCCTTTTCATTATTTAGGTAGAAAATTATTACATCCGTAATTTATTTTGTTTTGATTCAAAGGCTTTAAAGTAAGGATAATACAAGTAAAAATTACTATTAACCAAAGAAAACTCGCAAAATTGTTTATCGAAATACGTCTAATCGTCAAATAACCTGATTTTCGTTATAATACGTAATTTTTAAAGTAATTTCCGTTTATTTATTACTTATCTGTCGTATACCTATTGATTTGTTATATTTGTTATCAATGGTTTGGTATAGTAACCCCGTTTAACCGATACACGAAAGAATTGATTTAACCTGTTTGATTAATTTGTGTAGAACTACATTATATTGTTTATACATACACATACGAGTATGTATAGTATACGGGTCCTATTATAGTTCCGACGTTGTTATTACATGGATTTTATATACTTACTTACCTACTTTTATAAACATAACCAACTGTGCCCCGCGATTTCACACGGGTATAGTCACCAAAGTATTTATAATGTTATATTGCTCATACCTAATAAATATCTGTACCAAATTTCTCCTTAATCGATCCAATAGTTTATACGTGAAAGAGTAACAAACGCACATCTACACATCCATACAAACTATCGCGCTTATATTTTAACTAGCGGCGCCTCGCGGTTTCCGCGTAGTTCCCGTCCCCGTAGGAATATGGGGATAGAATTATGCTAAAAACCTTCCCACTGAATCACTCTATCTATTAAAACAAACCGCATCAAAATCTGTTACGTAGTTTTAAAGATCTAAGCATGCATAGGAACATAGGGACAGAGAAAGCGACGTTTTATACTATGTAGTGATATAGGAGTATAAGTAGGATGCCAGAAGTTTCTTTTAAATAAAATAAATATGAAATATTTTAGTTTCATTCAATAGCATTGCTTCTAACTTTAAAATAAAACAAATGAGTAATCGTAACAAATCGTTTTCTCGATAATCACACAGGTTTCCGCGGATACCGATCATTACTTTAATAGCATAGAATGGGAGTCTTATAATAATCCTTGTAGTATTACGTACCTACATCAGTCCTTTGCGTAAGAAACTATTCTATGGTGTTTGTTGACCAATTTGCCTACTGACAGTGTGATTTTACTCTCATTTTCTCCTATACTAGGGCTGTGTTTTCACTGACTGTGATATCTTATGAAATCCTTGTAGATTTTAAGCCAGCAAATATGAAAGGGGCGGTTTGGCAGACAAAATATCGGCTAGAATTGCCACAGGCACCACTTTTATTTAATCCGCTCTGATTTCGAACACATACATAAATCCTTTATGATACTTTAAGCAGGAATCCTTTGTCTATAAGCTTACTAAATATTCTATGGTGTTTGTTGACCAATTTACCTACTGACAGGGTAAGTTCACTCTCATTTTCTCACGGTGTCGTCATACTCCGATGAACACCCTGCAACATAAATATTCAAAGGAAATAAACAACATGAGCGCGGTACGAGCCGACCTCCGGTTTACACTCGACTTGGTTCGAATGCACTTTATGTATGGTGTCTATAGGAATGTGGTTATATACGTTATTGTGACAAAGGTTTTTAGTTTGTTTATTTATAAGAATATGCCTAATATGTAGCTTAATATACCTGATACACAATACAAATACCTTTACATATAATCTATATACATACTCGTATATAAAAGAAAGTCGTGTTAGTTACACTATTTATAACTCAAAAACGGCAAAACTGATTTAGCTAAAAATTGGTGGGAGGTAGCTTAGAACCAGGAGAAGGACATAGGATACTTTTTATCCCTAAATATCATCCATATATGTCCAACGCTATTGAATTTTCAAACGCAAAGAAAAATTTACATTTTCTTTATTTCTATTTTGGTATTTTTTGCAAGTTGTAGTTCAGATTTTATTTTCTTATAGGCTTTTTGTGTTTTCTTAGACGCTACATAATAGTATTAGAAAAAATATTCTTCTATAGTGGTTAATACTCGTAGTTCTCTCATAAAGAATTGTGTTACATACTTATAATGTAAATGGCATTAATGTTTATCAACATAATGAATTACTTTAAGAATATTTATATACTTACCTACATACTTAACTTGATCACAATCATCTTGTTTTTATACCATTAACATACAGCTTCGACATATATTTCCTGTCTGTCCACTATCCGATTCGCCGCATTCCATTTTTAAATTATTCTAGGTACATAATACAGTAAATAAAAACAAAAAAAATGTGTGAATCGATCAGTTAACGTTTCGTCACAGTATCGTAACTTTACGTGTATGATTTCACTTGTAGCAACCGTAACGGTTTGCAATAAAACCTTTTTTTAAACAAACTCTTTTGATTTTAAATAAACTTATTAGTTTTTTTTTAACTTTCGTAATTAGAACATAACTGCTATCAAATTTAAAAACCGTTTTCCATACCAATTTTTCGCGTCATTTGTCTTTGTTTAATCCCGATGGATAATGTTTTGAAATTGCGTACCTACTCCGTGATCAAAGAATAACTTTTTTATCCTTACATATATCTACTAGTGACAGAATAGTGAATACAATATTTATAAATATTTCTTTACAGTTTATACGACTCAGCCTAAAAGAATTCGTTTAAAAACCAGTTATTTTCATCAACAAAATAAAGCTCCAATTAAAATTTATTCTCGACTATGCCTACGAACATCCGTCACAAATATATTTATAGTAAGCTATTTGTGTTTATTGCTAATACCGAAAGAAGGTTCTAATTTCGCGCATGAAGGGAGGTCATTGACTTGTCGACGTCACCGATTGATATGCTTCGATGTAACCACATGTTAATATGGTGTGGGAGAGATAGATGGCTACTATTTCCCAGTGCAAGCCTATTTAATATAAAAAACAGTATTTCCCGGTGCTTTTTTACTTCGGAAGACTTTTTTTATTCTCGGTTGGTCTTGGAAAGTATAATTAAAAACATTGTGCTGATGTTTAGATTGAATATAAATGATTACATTATGTTATGGGTGGTTATGGTAAAGGAATTTCTCAGAGGAAAGGTAGAATTGATTTAGATCCCTTGTTTAGCAAACTAGGGATGAATTTCCTTTTTTTTAACACGACAACAATTATGATGATTGATGATTGTATGATCAGTGGTTACCTACTAGATATCATTTTTGGCAGATTTCAATGTAAGTATAATAATGAAATAGATGTAGAATCCACAGGGATAGAAGAACTAACTTTACCTGTATATTTTTTGGTCTTACATAGAATCCCAAGTATCCACAACGTTGAATTGAATAGGTATTATATTTAATTTCAGAAGTCTTTATTACTTACATCAAATACCTTATTTAAAACTAATATATTATTAGGAAGATTCTTCATTATTTACATAATCAAGATAGTGGTGTTAAATACCCATTATACACAAGTAATTAATGAAGTACTATTTCTTAAGTAAATAAACAATCGTACGAACGTAATCGTAATATTAATTTAATGCGTCCATTGTTCTGGGTCAGGTGAAAATTACGTTTCTAACTCTGGAAATAGGAACGTGGAAAATACATGTAAAATGGGTCTTGATTTTCTTGACTTTCTCGTTGAATACATCATTTGCCTCCATTATCTACATCATATGTGCTTTATTTACGTACCTTATTGTTATAATTTTATAACATAACTTTAAATTATCCAAGTCCCGAGGTGTTGGCGTTCATTAATTGTTTGTATCGGTCGAAATTCGGGGTTTAATACAAACGGCGACATTCAGTTATTTTGACCAGTAAATGAATTCCAAAATTATTTATGTATTTCAGCGTTATGAAAAGCATAGAAAACAACCCCTATCTGACTGTTGTTATTAGCATGGCCAAATGAGTGTTAGGGAAGTCTTAGCCATGTAAGTAAAATAAAATAAACTTACTCAAAATTACTTTTAGTATACTTATAGTATTTCCATTATTTAATTTATAAAATAATACATTAAATTGACTTACATTAATTATATTTTTTTTCATATAATATCTTTCTCATAAACAAAAGACATCAACGCAATCTAGTTCTTATTTTTAAATGATTACCATAATATTTATTACATAATTAATTTATATGTATTTAAAACACTGCACATGAACATACTTATCTTGCTTCAATAGCATTTATTTGGTTCAAAATAACTTAAAATGTCATTAAACTTTGTAACACTTTTCGATCGATTTTATAAAACATTTAGGTATTAATCTACTTTTGAAATTCACTGTATTTACCAACTGATAATACTTTATTTACTTATTTTATTTACCTAAGTACTTATTTAATGAGTGTGCGACGTGCGTAGTTTCTGATGACTATTGATATTTAGTAATAAACCCACTGTGCTATGATAGGATGATTTTTTAGGTCTGTTTTTAGATGATAGTTATTGATTTATTTTATGATACTACGGTAAATCAGTAACGTCTTACCCGAAGAGTCACAACATTTAGGTACTTAGTAACTAATCTACATTTAAGCAACATGTAAGCAATAATTCCTAAAAATAAATAAAAAAGTTGTTATTTCTCTCGTCTTAATAGGTAAGAGGGACTAAATCGGAAAAATAAATCGAACACATTACCTATTATAAGTAGTTGCCAAATTAAGCCAACACACAAAAAATACATTTTAAAGAAAATACGAAACTGTTAATGTAATACAAAACTGCCTGTACCTATTTATGGTACTAAACAAGGCAATACTTACTCATTAAAAACGCAAAAACTAAATAGACTTAGATTTTATTACTAGTTCGAGTTACGTGAACTAAGTAATCCTGTAAATGGCTTCCATTTTCAAAGGGAAGGGATACTTCGTTACGCACTTTAATGGTTTCTTAGTGACGTACACAAAATGCGTACATTGTAAGATTTAAGATTTGTAATGATTTTTTAATATGTAACAACCTACGATAACAGCGTATACAAATTAATTAAACAATTTATAAGTAATTTTCTATAATCAAATGGTTTTTGTACGATCAGATACCTATTATAGAAATAATTTGTGATTTTTTTATTATAATACAACTTGCTAGCAAAATAGAAAATATGACTTGAAGAAACTTGTTTAGAAATATTAATAACAGTGCCATCTATTGTGATTCTATTAAAACTCGAAGTAGTGCTAATCACTTACTTGTACGGATACATTCTAGTTCCTTACGTTTTTCATAGATGGCGCTGTCTTGAAATAATCGTATGTTACGTTAAGTTTTTCGAAGGATTCAAATAAAATACTATTACGAGTATAACTTATTTTACGAAAAATACTTATATACCGTGTTCATAATATTGTAGTGTCGCCAAATCAATCCAAAAATAACTCTGAAAAAAATAATTTGTCAATTTTGTGAAGATTGCTCTGCATTATCATTCATCACATCAAGATAAAACATCTGAAAGACAAAAATCATGGTTTACTTTTCCTTAATTGTCGAATAAATAGAACTAACTTTTTCATATCATTCTAGATTTTTCTTACGTGATCATCGTGTCAGCGAGTAGATACCTAATAAGTACCATGAACCAAGACTAAATTGCACCAATAAACGTTTTTATGGAAAACTAAATAACAAATTAATGTAGTGTCTGGCCTTGATAAAGGTGTATGTTCGATGGCACCCCTCAGTCGTTCCGGTGGGTGCGCTGCGCATGCGACGCGTTCTCGTCACCGTCCGCTACACTCTGCGCGCCACTGACCCCTCGCATCGGCATCCCTTCTACACCCTACCTTATGAATACACACCCAGGAATTACGGGCAACAGGTTTAACTGGGATTTTCCGGTGAAAGAGGAAGAATTTGGATGAATTATTATTTTTGAGGATTTTTTATTATGAATTTCCGACGGAAGTGTCCATAGACACAAGTTATAAATAAGTTTTACACGTATTTTCCACTATCGAACACCTAAGCTACGAGTTTTAGTTGCACAGCTGTACAAGTGTTTACATGGCATGCAAGCACCTCTCAATGGTTACACTACAGCCAGTAGGGGGGAGGTGACCTGGCCCTCCGCCCCCGCGCCGCTCGCTCGACCGGCGCACGCGCAACCAAAGCCAGTTGTCCACCGCGCAGCCTCCAGCTTGTTTACAATCATCACAGTGACGTTTCGCGTTCAAATAGCTCGATAACGATAACTATGTGATAGTGAAAAATTAACATTACTGTGAGGATATAATTTAATTTCACCTTCTCCAACACAAGTTCCAAACAGGTTTCGTAGCGGTGAATGTGATTTAAATATTTCATTTCGGTGTCGTTGCCATTGTGGCAGGCGCTTCACGTAACAACACCGAGTTAGGCGTTTTGCATTGTCATAAACAGTGATAGTTTCAAATTGAAAGACTTGTTTTTCATTATCGTTACAGTTCTGTGAACCTTTGAAATTGACGCCACGCGTTGATTGGTCTGTTTGTGTTAAATTGTCGTCAATTCCTTTAGTTTACGTTCCTTTGTTCAATTGTGAGTGCTGAACTCTTGTCGAACTAATCGTTTGATCCTTGGAGCGATTACTGAATCTAGTACACCGGTTCTACTTTATATTTTACTGCAAAATTATACATGTATTTGGCGAATGTTACAAAACGTCGATTCCGCATTTATCGTTGCGTGACAACATGCAAAACGTTGTCTGTCACTCTCCCGATCACGGTAGATAGTATTGTTCGTTATATCAACGGCATTTTTGTCCTAAAATACAAGTATCAAATAGTATGAATAGTAGTATTATCTAAAACATAACAAAACTATAATTTACGAATATAATATTGGTCAAAAGAGTAAAGATATAAGTATTAAATTTAGTACTGATCGTGATTTTTGTAATTTACTAAACACGATACGATGTTTTGCTAATACACGGAAGCTTTTTTTATTACTTGTAACAATAGATAATTTGATTCTGTACCGAATTACGCTTAATCATACTTTGATGTAATTTTAATTAAAAGTTAGTCGCAAAAACGTTATCTTCTTCGGCCTAATAATATAACATTATGTACTTTAGGATTAAATAACCTTCTTTTTAAACTAAGTAGTAGTATCGAAATTATACCATGATCACTTGTCTTTTCCAGGTCATTCATTAATATCTAAAATCAAATTTATCAACTAATCTACTAACACACATTCACAATCAGCCGTTTGGCCATTAAAACCAGGTAGAGTCTTTTGCATCAACAATGTCAAAACGTCTCCTTGATTAAAGTAATAGCGTTATAGACCATTGTTGTGGTACAATTTCTACATTGAATAGTCAATAACGAGACAAATCAATCATTATCATTGCCATCTAGTGTTAGCATTGTTTACTTTTTGAGTAGTTCGATCTAGATACCTACATCTTTAGAAAGCATCTCTATGAGAACTAAAATGTTCTTTATTCTCAACTAGCAGCGCCCCGCGGTTTCACCCACATAGTTCCCGATCCCGTTAGAATTTCGGGATAAAACGTAACCTATGTTCTTTCCCGGACCATAAGCTACCCCTGTACCAAATTTCAAGTCAATTGGGTCAGTAGTTTAGCCGTGAAAAGGTAACAGACAGACAGACAGAGTTACTTTCGCATTTATAATATTATATGGTAAGGATCTCTGAATCCAATTAACATTTTAAGACTTTTCACTTCACAATCATGGCTTTATTTTCCGTACATCGTACTTTAATTAAAAATGAATATTGGAAGCAAGTTTGAACATTTCTTAAGACTAATTAGCTAGTACTCGCTAATGCAGATAGCGGTTACTGTAACATTATAATTGTATAACTGAAATGGTTTCAAAGCAATCCTGTGTATGTTAACAAGTAACAATGGATGTGTATCTACTTTGTTTTTAAAAATATATGCATCTTGTATAGACAATGATACTATGCGGTGTGTGTGTATCTACATACTTATATTTTGTAAGCAAGTATTCTTAATTGAGTTTTTTTAACCTTTGCTGCCTTATTTGCGTTGCATTTTTAGTCTGGTTTAGCGCTAAACCAGGTTTTACATCAATTTTGAATACAGTCAAAGTGACAGATTTGACTGACAAGTGTCAAATTCTTCTCAGGTTTTGTTAAAACAGACTAAAAATGCAACGCAAATATGGCAGATAATGTCGTCGCAGATAAAATTTATTAATAAACGTATATTCAAGATGTTAGATTAAGATGTTTTAGCTCAAGATAATTTCCGTTACGTACCTAATTAGTATGGGTCTGGCGTTTTTGCGACTTATCGCACGGACGTACGGAAATTATGGTCATGATTATCTAATCAAGAGTTCCGTTCTCTGAAATTAAGTCTCTCAAAATTGGCATTATTCTCTCTCATACACTTATTATTAATAACCGTGTAAAGATTTTAAACTTTTGTTTTAGTGGAAACTGGCGTGGGATCTTTGCTAAAGTGGAAATTCAATTAACAATTAAAAGAATTGCCTTGTCGCAATTCTGCCAATAGTGTCAATGTCAAATTAATTGTACACATAATTTTGGTATGGATTGGTGAGAATTAGTGGGTAGGCCCAGCCCTTCTGGCTGGGAGAGCCCTACATGCCCCGGGGGCCCTCCCAATATCGGCTCACGGTGGTATGCAGTTTTATGCATTTTCACCGCGTTAAAAGGGATTGGTGGGAATACCTATAGTAATATTGAGGATAAATCCCAATTAATTTAAAGTCGGGACTTATCCTTATATATATTTTGCAACAAAACCTTCTACAGTTAAAAAAGTAATATGTATAAAATTCTTAAAACTTAATCATTAAAATCTCTCCGATTGCTATTCCAAGTATTAAAATATCCACGATTCTTAGACCAATTTAACGTGATTGTTATACAACAGTGCATATGTCACGTATTCGTTTCATAGATTATTCTAATAATGATCGAAACGTAATATTAGACAACGTATGTATAACCTTTGTTATGCAATGCAAGGCTATTACAGATTTTTGCTTTGTACTTACGAACACTAAGTTCACGCATCGACAATCGGAGAGTAATTGATTAAAATAATATACAATCAAAGCGCGGTAATTATAAATGTACGTATAAAATGAAAAAAGAATGTAGCTCGGAGTTATGACTTATATTTTTAATAATGAGCAACGGTATCCAACTTTTCAATCCAACGAATAACGAAGAAGTTCTCTTTTTGAGCGGCATCGTTTTCACTTCGTTTTATATTTTTATCACGTTTTTTATTAGCTCTGCCTCTTGTCTGTCTGTTTTTATTGCCAAATTGAGTTTTAAATTATCTTCCCGATGAATGAATTTTATGAGGGGTCAGAAATTGAATCAATAATTTTACTTGCTAGTTGTTGAACTTTAGATATCCCAGTTGCTTATATCTATTGTTCTCTTGTGTTGTTAATAGTGGTATTTACGAGAAGATGATTTCATGAAGAGATCCTATCAAAATTCAAAATCCTGTAGACCATAGAACTTTTTTTACATCTTCTTTAATTTGTACGGGAAATTTTCTCTATAAGAATCCTCTCCTCATTTAGACTGCATTTAAGGCTAAAAATTAGTTTTAATACACTATGAAATTGTTGTCTAAATAAATAATGAAGCACTGTTTGTTTGTATAGTCAGTACACCATATCGTATCGCATGTGCAATTCGTAACTTGACACTCCTGCTTTCTTTGTACCACTTGTTCATTGACCAGAAACTGTCATGACCATTCTAATTAGTCATAATGGACTTTTAAATAGCACCACAACATTTTTTATTTCGTCTACATACCAAATATGTTTAAAAAACTCATTTAAAATGTAGACGATGTCACTTCTGTTTGTTCGCGTTTTGCCTTTAGAATTGCAATTGAATATTGTGAAACAATTTTTAGGTTTTTTCTTATATGAAATGGAAAGTTGTTTTATGAAACCGTTTTAGTTTTTACATATTCGTAAACTCCGATTAAGGCGTAGTAAAACCTACGCGAAACATAAAATGTTCGTTTGTTAATCCGCGTACGTAATAGATAAGATATTTTGGGTTATTAATAGTGAATTAATGATGGATCTACCTTTGTTATGGAAGTGAAGGTGTAAGTTGGAGGGGGTGATTGTCAGATAAGGATGAAATGAAACGATAACATTGTTGAGGTAGTGGTACCGCGCGCGTCGACCGGATAAAGCAGTGAATACACTGGTCTCGTATTACGCCGCGTTCACTTGAACTGTTTTGAATACATTTCTAGAGTTATTATTTAAATTAATATTAATATTGTCTTAATCAGGACTGCTATTATGTCTTTCTCCTGTAGGTGATATTAAATATTTCTTCTTGTACGCAGATAGTTGAGCTCTCTATTATAGCTAAGCATTATGTAGAAAGTGGTATTTTTGGAGCTACACTTATCAGTATTATGATAAAAATACGATAGTATCTTAATTAATATTGAATGTCTAATTAGGAAATTAATAATCAATATAAATAAGTAAATTAATATTTTTTCTTTCGATTTGAAATACCCAATCCACCTACATTATTATCTATAATGAGAAAAAGCGTTGGAATGGATGTTAAGTATTGTCATTATTATTCAAAGACCAAAAGGATTACATAAACTTCCCAATTTTCTTTTAGACTCAACATATCTAAGTAAGAATATTCCATACTTAAAACACAAACAGACATTCCATCCATGAAACTGAAAGGGTTAAAACTAGTACCTAATCAGATCGCGTGTTTCTTAACCCGTCAGTTCCCCACTTAACGAATGTTGTCAATTAGTCAACCGATGTTTTTGCACGTTCTAATACCATTCAGTTTGCTTCGTAGTTTAGTGCGGGTGACATCATTAGGCAAACTCTCATAAAAATATAGTACGTTCTAATGGAATGTGAATAAAACTTGGTGTAAAAGTGAAGTTAGTGTGTGTTTAAAATGAAGGACTCGGCACCTCGTTGCGAGGATGTTGCGGACAAACTTGTGAGGATATTCGGATGGAGACAGACTTATCCTGTGCAGAAATTACAAAGGAGCATACTGCCACAAATATATGAGAGCACGGTAAGATATGTTTTGAACCCTAAATTATGTTATGGAAAACACTGCTGGGCTGGGACAGTGATTTAAGCATAGAATAAGGATCTCTACCAAGATTCTCTGTAGTCTCTGGATTTAAGCGACTGTGAATTGCATTTTACGAATGTTTGCATTGTTAAGATTTTTATTGTTTTTTTCATTGGTAATCTAGACATGCCATTTATTGACGTGGAAAGGTTGGAAAGGAATAGATCGTATTTTTTGACAAATCGAACATTATTTGTGACAAAATTATAATATAAAAATCTGTGATTACGTCAACAATAAATCAGCCCAAAAATAAAAGGACCGACTTTAAAAATTCTTCACCTTAGAAAACTATTCAACCTTAGATAATTTTAACCTATCAAATAAACCAAATATATCATACATATTTTACTGCATTACCAAGATTCCTCAACTCGTCAGCCTATGGCAATCAATACGACAATAAATAACAACATTACAGCTAGCCCTACATCAACCACAGATTACTTATCAAATGGCTATATTTTACGTGGTAGGTTGACTACGTGTATAATATAATAGAGAGTAGGCAAGCTATTGTTTCTACTTTCACGACAACATTTTGTGATCTCAAACAGTTGGAAAGCACCTTGGTAAGGGTAATTGTCTTTGGATGTACTTAGGAGTGTACAGTCAGCAAGATATACTTACACGCGATCTGGACGTTGAACTGAATGATAAGTATCTTAAACTGTGATCGATGTTGATAGGTTGTTTTCTTTTTGGAGGGGGCAGTAAAAATATTAAGATTTTCTTTTGTAAAAACATCTTTCAATTAATTATTCAGTAAACACAAACAGTAAATCATCGACTGACTTTTTATTCTCATTCTAAATCTTTCCTACCTGCACACACCTGGGAAGAAATTCTAAGGTTGTGTGTGAAGTCGACCAACCCGCACTTGGCCAGCGTGGTTGACTAAGGCCTAATCACCCTAATTTAAAGTAGGCTCGTGCCCCTCGGTGGGGACATATAATTATGATTAAAGCCTATATCTGAAGCATCAAACTAAAATTAAAAAGCGTTCAAATAAAAATTACCATAAAAATACTTATAATTTTGCTCTACAATGTTGCCAACATGATATTTCCTCAACGTTTAAAATCGGAACTTTCTCCAACTGTGTACTATTTACTTTAATTTCTATTACTTTTACTGATTGATTGTTGGAAAAATTATTTAATTTACCGCCATTTTCCTACTATTAAAATTAATATTATTCATGCATAGCGGAATGAATTTAAATGAACTACTTTCAGTATTAACTAAACGATGTGCATTATAATTAGACAATTAAATAAACAGTTGTAGAACACGAAAGTTGTAATATTACACTTAATACGTATTTATCTAAATTAGGGTTACTTAACTTGAGGTCCATGAACCCCAAATAGAGTACTAGTGTACTAAGAAGTGTTTATTTCATTACGGTTAATATCCTTTGCGTTGTAGTAAGGGTGACATAATCGTACAGCGACTCAAATCTCTGGCAAAGATTGAGAAAAAATCCAAATAATAAGATACGTGGCTGAAGTACTAGGGTTCCATAATGATGATGAGTGTCGCACTAACACTAAGTAAATCCCAACCGTTTGTGTACATCAAGCCGTTATTGGTAATTAGAGCTACTAAATATAGGATTACAACTAAAATTTATTTGAGAACATTTTTTTGATTAAAATAAAAATCTGATAATATTAATTCCGGAATTTAGCCTCGCGGTCGTCGGCTGACCGTCCATGATCTATGATTTACATGGTAATGTGAATATTTAAAGATTATGTAACCCTGCTCTAAATACAATACATATTTACTATTATCAATTAATATACTTTTCTACACACTTGCTCATAAAGGGGCTCTTATTTGTGCAAAAACAGTTGAATAATGACACGTTTTATTCACTAGTGAGTTATATAGCTCAATAGCGCCTAGGAAGTCATCACCAACTTTACTCGCGTGTACCATAAATAAATAACTATTAAATTAGTCCAAAACAGAAAATAATCTCGTATAATTAAACTATGTTATCTGTAAGATTCTTGTTTATTTTATGCTAAATATAATATACCTAATACTTATCGTGTTGTGATTATGAGTATTCCTTCGCACTATGCTAATATTTTTGTGCGAGATAGGCCTTTGCTTTGCTGATTGATAACATAACATATCATTCACTACATGATCTCATTATAGTAATTGACCTCTAACAAAGTTCGATCTTATTGAAATTCAGCATGCTTAGATTTTCGTGAAAACGTCATCGTCAGATATCGGATAGTTGGAGCCATTGAAAGTCTGACTTTTCATAAAAAAAACATCAGCCCTCTTTGGGTCATTGAGGTTCCATAACACTCCATCCATGTAAAATATCTCTCTGAATTTGCTTAGACTAAAAAGTCAACTGATTGACACATAGGAAGAAGGTTGGGCAATAATGACACAATATACTAATCCAGGAAATTGCTAATAATAATTGGAAATTAATAGATAAACTAGTGCGTTTATTTTTTTGGCCTTGGAGGTAATCAGGCACATTCCTTCATGCCTACGTTCACTCCATGTATGTATCTGATAACGATATAGTTAACATATTTTGTTAGTATAATAGCCGAAAATTTGCGTATTAGAAATTTAGAATATGTTATATGAAGGAATTTGAAGTTTTGATATTATTTTTCTGGAAATTTCACCGAATATTATTTCTTTTGCGACATAATCGTACTTAGGCTCGATGCAATCAGATTTTAACAAGTTTTTTATTTTGGATATTTTATGTCAAACTAGCTGTGCCATGCGGTTTCACCCGCGTAGTTCCCGTTCCCGTGTGAATACAGAGATAAAATATAGCCACGTACTGATAAATTAGCATTCTATGAGTGAAAGAATTTTTGAAATCGGTTCTGTAGATCCCGAGATTACCCCTTACAATTTAACAAACTTAAATAATATTAGTATAGAAGTATGGATATATTGATTATTAGAGATACCTTTTATTCCAAAATTTCCTCAAAGATCGGCAGATACAGGTATATCGTGGATAAAACAACAAAAAATATTCAAGTACGAGTATAATATCTAATATATAAAATTCTCGTGTCACAGTTTTCGTTGCCATACTCCTCCGAAACGGCTTGACCGATTCTCATGAAATTTTGTGAGCATATTCAGTAGATCTGAGAATCGGCCAACATCTATTTTTCATCCCGAAATTCCAACGGGAACGGGAACTACGCGTGTTAAACCGCGGGGCGCAGCTAGTATTAGTATAGATATATTGATTACTAGAAATACTTTTTCTTCCAAAATTTCTTTAGAGATAGGCAGATACAGGTATATCGTGGATAAAACAACAAAAAATATTCAAGTACAATATAATTGTATAAATAATACGTCGAGTACAAACGATCAAAACGGTTGAAAGCTAATACTGTTATGGTAATTGGAGGAAGTAACGTATGGTAATTAGCGATGGTAGTAAGTATTTTTAACACAATACGGTAGCCATATCGTGTTAATACCCCGTTTAAAGTGTCTATTTTCCATTTAAATAGCTTGATATATCTTTTTTATCGACTACGTATACTTTGTTAAACATTCTTTATTATTTCTGATTTTCTATCTCCACTAGCACTACATAGTATAAAACAAAGTCGCCTTCTCTGTCCCTATGTCCCTATGTATGCTTAGATCTTTGAAACGACGCAACGGATTTTGATGCGGTTTATTTTAATAGATAGAGTGATTCAGTAGGAAGGTTTTTAGCATAATTTTATTCCCATATTCCTACGGGAACGGGATCTACGCGGGTGAAACCGCGGAGCGCCGCAAGTAGTATAATATATAACAGTGACAGTTAACTCAGCACTCAGCTTCAGAAAGAAATGGCGATATTGATTTATTGAATAACGGTCACCAATCTTTATAGTAATCATCGCAACGGTTGCTTGGCGGGAAATTGGACTCAATCCGTTCTTAGATAGTTTCCTAGCAATGATGCTCTACTAAGGTGAAAATAGAGAAAATGACTTTTCCGACTTTTAGGTAGGTTTTCTTTCCCGTAAGCTTCTATATTACAAATCTTATAAAAATCCTAAGTGCGTTTTCCTAATACGTGTATTTAAAATACTTAGTGCCCATCCTTACTATCCTTACTAATATTATAAATGCGAAAGTAACTATGTCTGTCTGTCTGTTACTAAGTACCTTTTCACGGCTAAACTACTGAACCGATTGACTTGAAATTTGGTACAGGGGTAGCTTATGGTCCGGGGAACGACATAGGCTATTTTATCCCGAAATTCCCACGGGATCGGGAACTACGCGGGTAAAACCGCGGGGCACAGCTCTTTATTATAAACGTCAAGATGGCGGGATCACTAGATTAGTTTAAAAAAGGATTGAGATGGAACGTAAGTAGATTTATCTGACACTCGGAAAGAGTAATCAATTTCATTGTTATTATGAGCATTTAAACTAGGTTACGTTTACGTTTAAATAACTAACATATTTATGCTCTTTATCAAGTTTTTTTAACCTGTCATTCATTCAAATATTTGCCAGATGTCATATTTGATGAAACCCAGTGATACAGCGAGCGACAGAAATCGGGCACATGTCGATAGCTGTAGATAAACCGGTCAAATATTGGGTATGTCCGCAAATATGGGCGTGTATTTGTTTATTGAATAATTTTAGTTAGTTTAGTAGTCTAGACTATCGATGTATGGTTTTTTAAGGTAGAAATTTAACTACAACATAAATGTATGGTGAATATGCTTTAGGTCACCCCTGAAACGCGACTTATACAAGAATTTTAGTAATTAATTTCAATTTAGATAAACATTTACTTATTTAAATAAATATTTTTTATGGACTTTCGTAGTAAATTAACCAAAGTAGTATAATACCAATTTAAAGCTTACACATGAAGTCCTACATGTACTTAGTATAAAAGGATTATAATTTCACCTGTAGGATTAGTAGGGGTATTGGATTTTGGTAAACAAAGTATGTTAAAGGAGTACTCAAGAGTATTCTAGTCCTTAAAAACACAATAATCAGTGTATTTTTGTCTCATCTTGAATCTTGAATCGTGTGTCATTTAAATAACCAACTAAAAACAAGCCATTTAAAAACACAATTATTTTGATAATGGTTTTCTAAACCTTGCTTGGTAGGTATATACCAGTTACAAGTCTCTCATGTACTAAAATTTATCGTACTTGCTCTACCTCCAAGTAGAACCATGTATTTACTATATCATGCATTGGTGGTACTCCCACAATTGAAGTTATTAGAATTAGTAAAAAAGGTAAATGAGTAACGCATATGACTAAGTACACGTTATCTTTACACATTTATTATCAACAATAGCATGTAATTATTGGTACGTTTACCTCACTCCACCCACGATACTTTTATAAATTGTCTCATCTAACCTTTTAAACAAATATATTTGTTCTTAAAACTATTAGACAAAAACTGTAGGTGGTATATGACTGATTTTTGGTAACGGTTCTCAAGCAGTTACCGTAAGATATAATTAGCTTTGGAATAATACTTGTACTCTGGTTAGTACTGGTCTTGTAAATATGTAATACTTCTTAACTTTTATTATTTGTGATCGGTAGTCGCTTTAATCTTGAAAATGTAGAGAGATAAAGACATCCCTTAGTTATTGTGCTGAACCAGAACTGAAACGTAGAACAGAGTCTCACCTTGATCCTTATGTCAGTATCTCAAATTTTGAAAAGCACAATATCGCATAATATGTGGATTTTATGTAGGAAAAATAATTTTCCGAAATATAGTTTGGTAGGTGTATTATAATCTTATAGGTAGGAAACCAAAATAAAAATCTTATTATTCTACTGATAAAAATAATATATAAAAAATACACGAGTAAGTAGGTATTCGATTAAAATTATCTGATAAAAATATGTTAATCTGAGAACATGTTCGTGTACATGCGCAGTTGGTAACTTTACAACGAAACAATGCAAATGTTTTTAAAGTTTTATTATAACATTTTATAAACCTTGAAAAGTTACGAAGCGCGGTACTTAGACAGTAGGAATAATTCAATTCTTATTATTTGTGGTCATTGTCGGAGATATTTCTATTAAACGCTCACTTTGATGTTTAGTTAGCGCTTAGTTGCTATCGTATCTCTGCGAGGGAAAGACGCGCGAACTGTTTCACCGTAACATCGTTATTAACCTCGCATTGAAAACTCAATGGAAATCTCAAATAAAAGTGCCTTACAAATGTGTAATTATTCAGTGTTTGCTTGTTACAAAGTGATTACTTATTTGCCAAACAACTGGATGCAGTGATTATGATATTTGTAATTCTAATAACGAGAAAATAACTAGCGAACTCCATTGATTAATTCCGTATTGTAACAGTATTTGAAAGTTTCAATTAATGAACTATTTGTGTTAGATGGTGTGACAAGTGGACTAATTACATTTTCAATAAATCTCAAATTAATATTCAATTAGAAATTAGTCTACTTCAAATCAGTTACTTCTTGATTATTGAATATCATAAATTGGAATTACTTAGTTCATTTCACAGTTACAAGAAGATATTTTAAAATACAATAGAAAATAAATTACGATTATGATATTTCAGCCAGACATGTTGCAAAAACTTATAAACACTTCAAGTGCAATGTATTTACATAACAATTTTGCGAGTTACCTTGAGCTAATAGAATTGGATATTTCATACTTAAAGGCGTGTGTATTCGATGTTTGACATCATTTGAATAAGTACATTACAAATAACTAGGTTAATCTGTGCACATATTCCTAATTTATTCATACGTACTTAATTACATCTGTAAGTATGAATTTTAGTAAATGTTATATAGAGGTAGACGACTAATTTCAGGAAATATTAATCTGAGTTGAAAAAAAAAAATACTTTGCAGAATACTCCTACAAGTAATAGAGAATACTTAGAAAGCTTATTTATTGTAAAAGGTTAAGTTGCTATAAAACTGCGAAGCACAGCTATTTAAGTAAAAAATGGGTTCAAAACTAAAAAAAAACAGGTTATAATTGATGGAAAAGTGTAATTATGACGGATTTTAAAATGTTATTTACACATTAACTTGTATAATAAATAAATAACACAATGCCCGCCATTGACGTATTGTGGACCATTTGCTATTCGGCACACGCGTTTCAGACCAAAGAGCCTGCATTTCCGTTGGCTATAACATATTAGGATGGAGACTTATTCAGTTAGATAATACTTCATGAATATACAATGATTCCTTTTTTATTTAGACGAGTTTACATAATTGTTGGTACATTTAGAAAGACAATTGTGTCTGGACGTGAATGTTTGTGGGATGAGTTGAATTTAAAAACGTTCTATAGTGTTGCTAGTTTATTTATTAAGGCACACCAACAGGATAACATGTTTAACATTTACAGAATTAGAAAAAAAAATACAGGTTGTTATGGTTCTAATGAGAAATTTTATTCATAAAACTTACGTAAATATTGTAAAAGCATTATAAAAATGGTAGAAATGTTTTTAGGAAGTTACAATATGAGTATATGTAAACATTGCGTGCGGATACATTCAATGCTATCGACGTTATTAAAACATATTATTGGAGGCATTTTAATCGTTCTAGAAATGTCTCTAATATTTTCCGTTCTAGAAATTTCTTTAGTAGCTACTATTTATAAAGAGTAGAGTTTTTATAGTAGGTAGTCCTAGTAAACAAGACCTTCAAATCATGTTATTTTATGGAGTATTTATAGGTATTTGTATATAATAGTAGTTACAGGCACGTCAGCTAATGTTTGCAGTATTTGGTCATTGGTGCGCGAAGGCCAAGGCTCCATCCGCACTGGTGGCCCTCGTCAGACCAAATGTTCACGAATCATTGCATCCAGTATAGATAAACTTAAATAGATTACAGAAATCAGTTTCACAACTTCGGTTCCCAAAGTTAGTGTTAACACAAAATGGTTCTAAGGACAGCATAGTGAGATGGTATATTTAGCGAGATTATGGAGCCTCAAATGACGGCAACACAGCCTGTTCCTCCACCACGAAGAAAAAAATTGGCGCGTCTATCCGCTCAAAAGAAAGAACAAGAAAGAAAATCAGTTTCATGGGTACTATAGTTTTATAAATTTAAGTATGATTATAATAGATTTTGTGATGAATAAGCCTCTATGGGGCGTGCGGTTTTTTTACTCGCGTTTTGCAATAAGATTGATGTACACGCTTATAAAACTTTTGACATCGTCGACAGTCACACAAAAGGCAACGAGAGGACAGACAAAACAGACGACGTACATCTATACAAACCAAAACCATTCATCACGAAGAATACGACAAACACTGCGTGGGAACATTACACGTTCCTGTTAGTTATCGCGTCTCGTTTTGAGAAAAAACGCTGAAATTCACTAAAACAAACAATGGCTGTGTCTTCGTGTATAGTTACAGTTAGTTACTGTCATTGCAACGGGCACGAAATGTTGGCTAATGTGTGATAATGAGTCAGTTTTTTAGTAAATAATAAAATAATTATGAACATTCATGAGCTTACAAACAAAAATGCGCATTTAATTGTTAATTTTATAGCTTAACATCAACACTTAATTAAACCTCACACAAATAAAGTCATAAGTTAACCTTAATTGAAAATTGGAACAAAATTAAACTTAAAAATGTACATTTGTAATTAGAAAAAGATAATGTTCCAATTTCAAACTGAATGTAGCAATTATAAAAATATTCGAATTTGGAGCCTTCACTACTCCAATCTGACACGTTCTTAATTTAAAATTTGTTGGACAGCCAGCTAGCCAGTGCCAAGTTTTTTTTTACTTTTCCCACATTGTTTCCTTACCATAAATAAAAAAATATTTATCTTCTAATTAAAATTAATAAATGTGTTTTTTATTATTCCAGGGTCCAGAAACATGGGTTGGAGTGCGAGCGCTCCGTGCCAGTTCAGGCGGAATCCTCGACCCTGATGATAGGGTGCGAGATGTCGCTGACGACCGCGAGACCCTCACCGCAGAGTGCACCAACCAGCAACAGCCCAGGGCGGCTCAAGCTGATGGTGCAAGCGGTTCCTCAGCAGGCACGGCATCGCCTGATATGTTTCGGGTAAGTAATTACTTAATTGATAATTCCACTTAATATTCCACGTTGCCCGTTTAATTATACCAAACAAATTAAGTGCTTGAATTTAAATGAATATGATAAAGTCTTTAAGCTAGTAGGTAGATGAGTTCAATTCATACATATGAATTCACAACATTATTGAAACATAAATTCAAATAGGTTATCTGCGGCGTATACATTAAAAATCAGCAATCTGCATAAGGCTCATTATCATCGCATTACAAACACATCATGAATTTTATCACAATCCATTATGCATGTCTGCATTGTCTGTTCGGATTTTATGTCATTTAATTGATAGTTGCGAATGTTACGATGGTACTCTTAACAGTACAACCCAGTAATTCGAATATATTAGTAGATTTTTTTACAAATAGAAGATAATATTCCAAAGGCGAACGACATCACAGACACAATAATATTACGTGGGTTATTTTTTTAAATCGTAACCAGCCAGTATGCATAGTTTTTATTTTTTCTTTTTTTTGTACTGGCTGAATAGAAGTTCAATGACGAATGCATGCATTGTCGATTAATAAAAAAAATTGGCGGGACGGATTCACAGAAAAGAAAATCGTGCATGTCCCGACTTGTTTGTCGTTTTAGTTTGTAATAATGGAAAATTCAGTTCATGACTTGTCTTTACCACGTAAACGTTACAGTTTATGTTTTAATTGTGTTTTTAATATGGGATTGTGTTATTCAAAATGTTCTTGCACTAGAAAACCCAAGAAGGTGAGCTATTATAATCTTCTATTTTCTTTTGTTTCGATCACATAGGTACCTTGTACTTACTTAAAAAGTTAAGTAAATATCAGATAGATTCAAAATATAGTGAAGAGTTTAGATTATAGTGTTATGTGTTGATTAAAATTATACAAGAGGATGAGAAATAACTTTACATAGTAAGTAGTCTTTGTTATTAAGGAAGTTCGGCCCGGTTTTGAAACAAACTGCATAAAGATTTATTTAAAACCAACGAATTCTAAACAGTGTGAATTTATTCATTTATGTCCACTTGAATAACTTTGCCTAATTTCTATTGCATAGCAAATACATACTAATATTATACTACACGTGCCGGCGATATCTGCGTCCACGCCTCATTTCAATGTATCTGTCTGTCTGTATGTTGTAGGTATTTATATTAGTAGATAACCGACTGAAACTAGGCTAACAGGATTACAGTACGCGGTACAAACGCAACACGACTGTGGAAAAGCCGGTTAGACTTACGGTGATAGAAATATGCTCAGGGCCAACCGATTGTCTTTTCTTTAAAAGGTTCTTTCTAAGTACGTAACTATATAATCGATCACCTTGTTTGTTAAGATTGTTATTGTGTTCTATACTTAAATACTTATATATCTATGTAGGTCCTAAGTCTAGGTATAGACTTGTATTTCTCTACCTAAACAGAGTAGTGACGTACTTTCTAGGTATAAAATGGTATGTCGTCAAAATTCACTCGAATTTTAAAAATAAGTACCTATGTTTGGTAAATGTTGCATATAACTCATCCGACTTTGAATATTATTTTGCCAGTACTTACCATATTAAGAACTTAATCCCTAATTAATTGAGAATTGAGAAGACTGTAATTTATACCATGCCATATGAGATGAAAATAATTGGTAAAATCGTGGGACACAGCTTAAGAAGTTAACTTTCTGTTTGTGTTACGTTTTGAGAACCACTTAAAGAGTTTACGTCATCGTTTTTTATTTAATTTATAACTATAAGTGACATACCAGTCTCTGAGTACTGGTAGTTTTTGAGTATTAATTGAATAACATCAAGGAGTATAGGCGTCTATTGACCTATTAATCTTTTTTATTAAAACGAATTGCTACGTTTAATAACTCGGCAAATATCCGCGAACTTCAACGAATGTTTGGACAAGATGTTTTGTATAAGTAAGTACCAAGTTTTGTCGGCTCGGACAAGATGTTTCATGTATTAGGTTGTCTTAGCTGGCTTAGTCATTATTAGAGCAACTAAATACGAGCCCAGCATTTGTTAGCTCATAGTTTGTGGCAACTTGCAGAAACTTGTCGAGCGTACAAATGTAGTATTATTGAATGAAACCGAATCTAATAGATTTTTACAAAACACAAGAACTAAGAATAAAAGTGAAAGTGTCACAAAATTGTCTTGCAATCCAATATTTGACCCTTAACGAGCTGCGTAGTTAATAAATTGCTTGTAAAATTACTTTCTCTCTGTATGTAATGTAATTTCGTAGAAAGAAAGCCGAATGTCTATTTTGTGTTATTAGATATGATTAATATCTTTTTAATTTTATATCATCATGTATTGAAGATACATTAGAATGGTAATTGATTTTTTGGCAACGCAACGCAAATGCTAATGGACACGTTCGCGAGTAAAACCAATCATGTCTTCAAGTTATACTTTAATTGTTGTTTTGTGACATCAATCGAACTTAATTTGTTTTTCAATTACAAGATCTATTTAAAATTAGTCATAGCACTTGTATATGTACTTACATTAACGTATCCTTATTGTTTCCCGTAATTCTTTCTCGTATTCCCTGTACCTCTGTATTAAATAACTTAGGACCTCACTGTACTAAGAGGCCAAAACATTAAATCTCTCAAACTAAAGTGACTAAAACTCCATTAAACCTATCTAACCTGTACCTAAATGAACAAATCTCCCACGAACACCTATCTAATCAGTACATATCGTGTTCCCCAGGGCGGCGGCGTGGTGGGCGGCAGTATGCGCGTGCCCCACACGGACTCGTGCGTGGAGGTGGGCGCGGCCGAGCTGGAGGACGGCGCCGCGGGGCTGCAGGTCCGCCGTGGGAGCGAGCCCACGCTGCATCAGGACACGTTACCGCCGCAACGGACGGTAAGTGTGTTTGGTGTACTCATTTACCTTATTTGAACCTTGTTGCTTTGGATTAGCCCGTATTCCGACGTTTGTCGTATCGACAGCCATTATGATATAAGTATTTATTTCTAATATAAGTAGTCTAAACGAAAAATATCACAAAATATCCAAATTAGGTTTAATTGCGGAAATATGGCCAATTTCTAGTTGCAACATGTCTCCATTTATATGCTGCGTTATCCGTTCTCAAGACAATAAAAAATTGCCAAATTGTAGCAGCGATCCGAAGTGATGCTCTTACAGACTTATGTAATATGATGCCAAACACAATAATATGTTAGTCGTTCCTTTCATTGACCATTATATTGTGATATTTTTAACTATACTTTGATATCACAATAAATCAGACCTATTCCTATAAAAATCACTTAATAATTTCCTCAATTCCACAGGTAACAGAACAAACCAAGCGGTGGTCAGCGGCGGTAGTATGTCGTGATGACAACATGCGTTCCTCTCAGAAGCACCCCATGTCTGAAGGCCGTCCGCCAGATACTACGCCCGACAGGCTACAACCGCCGGGACACTTCCAGAGGCAGTCTAATAGATTGTCTATGCAGTTCTCTGGACCTGGGTGAGTTATTTTGAAAATTACATCCAACATTCTCAACTTAAATGCAGCGTGAAGCGAGGACCGTGCTGAACCGTAGAACTGTTCTAACCAACTGAGCTACCGAGGTTCTGGATGAGTGATCTTTAGGGAACATTTTTAAGCTTTTTTAAGAGAGATCTCTAGGAAACTTTTTTAAGCTATTTTTGTACCACTGCATCCCCAAATTGTCTTTATTTGTCACTGCCTTTAGTCTATCCTACCATTTCCCATCAAATATACTTGGAAAACCGTTAGAAATAATATGTTTTGCTAGATAAATCTTATTAAATATCGTATAAGTGGCTAATAAATAATTTATATGCTTATGCTTATGCTAAAATTATGTTAACAGAAGCGGCATATGGCTGGACGCAGCGGAAAAAGTGCAAACTTACGGCAGTAAAAGTCTTCCACGTGACGCGAGGAAAGAACCGTTAGGGCAAGACACTCCAGTTACAAATCACAGGTTAGTTACGTTACTTTTAATATATCCGGCTTTGGTATACCTATTCAGATATGGATTTACATTTCTTAATTTTATTGTTTAATATCATTATTTCTTGCTTTTTTTTAACCTTATGGCAAACGCCTTCACAACCTAGTAGGTGTACATTTGTAGCCAAGCCTGAGGTTCCGAGTTTAATTCCTATGTCCAATGATACATGTTTGGTATTTCTATAGAGAGGATTTTAACCTATAGTATTATGATCTTATATACATGCTGATACTTTACATAATAGGGTTGTTTTCTGGGTAAGCAAAATGAAATTCTAGTCCGTCAGATAAATTTCGAAAAAATATTAGACACGTATTTTTTTGTTTCGTCAACTTAATAAAACTGACTTAGTTATAACGCATTAAAGTTTAGGAGTCGGGGCTTCTGACGTCAACTGTTGCTTAAAATTGCAGCAACCTGAGACGTTTCATGAGTTTTCGATGCACTGTATCCTCTTAATTATTTGTATACATGAAAAATAAAAAAAATACGTGTCCAATATTTTTTGGAAATCTATAAGACGGACTAATAAAATGTTTTTAGTCAACTACCCTATTGTCTATAGTAAATAATGACTATAGTACCTAAATAAATAGTGAATTCTTCTAAAACTTAACAATATAATTTTGTGTACAGAGTGGAAGACATGCTGCGATGGGTGTCGGGTGTGAACAACGTGGCCAACGTCCATCCCGTACAAGAACGTCCACTTGATCTCTTACCTGAAGGTCAGTTAACATTTAATATTTATTCATCGATTTCAAAACATGTATTTTTTTAGCATATACGAATAAGTAAACCTAAAGAATGTGGTTAATAAGAATTGCGAAAAATTCTGAAAGACGTGTCAATACCGATTTTGATAAAAACTAAAACTGCATCGTTAGATATTTGCCTTACCGAGCAATGAATCAATCAGTTGATTTAGAAAAAAGTATTCACACCTTATCACATCTCAGAATTTGAGAAGTATATGGAATCCTCTACCACTTCAATACTTAGCACTCTAACTTCTTACATAATACAAACGAAATTGAACACTACTGTGCGCATGGATACATGACTCAAGTCATAATTCCTATTAAATAAAAACATCTTCATTCTCATACGTCATAGCATAGATACGGAATCTGCGTCTGCGATTTGTTTTGAAACCTTACCTAAGATCAAATGTCTACGCGCAGTCTACCATACACGACTTTATCTCTTATTAAATAAATAATACAAAATAAAAAGAATATGTCATTTCTTGTTAAATATACTATGTATGTGCATAATGTGCAAAGATAATAACTAGGCGTCATTTTTGCTTATAAATAAGTCATAGATAGAATCGGAAGGTACCTGTGTGTGTACCTAGCGAACAATCGACGAAGTCTCTAAATGTGCCTAATGCACATTTTGGTCAAGGAAGTTTATTTTTCCTTTGTCCTTATTTCTTTTCCCTAAATGAATTGACAGGCTAATGTACCTAAAGATAGCCCTAAAGATAGCTCCTTTAAAAGGTTCTGCCGGGCTAGCATGACTTCAAAAACGCGATAGATATAACGATAAAACACTATCCAACTGTCAAAATACGATGGAAATAGCCGCCATATTTAATTTTTATCATTTATCATCTATCGATACGCACGGTCATGCTAGGCCGGCTGATGTATCTAAAGTTAGCTCCTTAATAATGTAAGCAAAGCTATGCAATCCTACTAATATTATAAAGGCGAAAGTTTGTATGTATGGATGTTTGTTACTCTTTCACGCAAAAACTACTGAATGGATTTTAATGAAACTTTACAATAATCTTGCTTATACATCAGAATAACACATAGGATACTTTTTATCCCAAAATTCCCACGGGAACGGGAACTACGCGGGTGAAGCCGCGGGGCGCTGCTAGTAAAACAATAAATACGAGGTATCGGTACCGGGCTCTAACACACTGGTGACACTGGTGAACACAGCTTCGTATTACATACACCTAATGTATTGTACTCTGTAGTCACAGTTAAGACCAATCACAACACACCGATCAACACAGTATATTATTTATTAATAACAAATAGTCATTGTATAGGATGTTACTTTTTCCTTATACTCCAACAATAGTATGTATAAAGTTGTCATAACGTTTAAACGTGGATACAAATGATATAATTTGTGATCAATTTGTGATACATTAGATATTGTTTTTGAAGAATTGAATATATTGTTGCTGTATATAAACTTAGATGTAATAGTATTCTTTTTATATTCTTAGATCATATTCTTTGTATAAATATCAATCACATGTTAATTTATATAGTTTATGTTATATTGTGATTCGTATTGTGTAGATGTCAGTTCATATAGCGGTTAATGTGATATGTATTGTGTAGTGGGCAGTGGAGAACGGGCGATTTCCGGTATGGAAGTTCCCGTTGGAGGTAATGGAGGTTCCCACGGGGCGACGGTTCGTGTGTCGCTGGTCAAGGGGGATAAAGGACTGGGATTCACCATTACTACAAGGGATAACCCCACTGGAGGACACTGCCCTATTTATATCAAGAATATTTTGCCGAAGGTATGTAGAGTTATATTATAGGGATAGATAGCTCTTTAGAAAGAATAGTGTATGAAAGACAAAGCATATAGGATTAGTTGTTTGCCTTCCTTTGTCTTTCACTGGGATGATATTTGTTAAGTATTAAAAATATATGTGCTTGTTATACGGGGAGTAAAATCTTTCGGATTAGCTGTAATGGGAATAATGGTTTATGTCTCAGCTAATAGTTTCTCAATATTTACATTTTGTTGTGCAAACTTTCTGTTCCAAGTCCTCTGATATAAAATTATTTTCCAAAAATCAAAATTCAATCTGTTATTTACGTAACCACGTTTACAGGGTGCAGCAGTATCAGACGGTCGGTTACGCGCTGGTGACAAGTTAGTGTCAGTCAACAACGTGTCTGTATCGGGATTAACCCAACAACAAGTTGTGAAGTTACTCCGGAATACGCCCATTGATGCGACCGTTGATCTCGTTGTGGAGAGGCCTGCGCCTAATCGGACACAGGTACACATACATAATACATTAACCTACCCTTCCAAATGTTCCATCCATCCCACTAACTAAATGGATAGGACATTTCGATATTGCCATCATTTCAGACAAATTGTCATGCCTAGAAGGTTCCCTCAGGGGACTGATTGCCGAAACCTTTTTCTTGTATACTATAAAACAGCGCAAAAACTCAATTTTTAATTCAAAGGCCTAGCAACCTTTGACTCAAGCTGAATATCGCCAGTCAGTCATGGTGAAGAAAATACAAAATACTATACTAGCACTTCAGTTACATTAATTCTGCAATTATAAATATCTACCTTCCAGAGAGTAGAACCACAACCTAGCCCTACAAAGTACATGGAAAAGGGCATAGGCCTACCAGATCCACCTACCAACTCTATAGAAATAAACAAGTCTTCGGAAAACGGCCGAGTCTCCACTATAGTGAATGCCATCAACCAGAACAATGTGAACGGTACCAATAGTTCTATGAGAGGAAGGATACCGAAGAGTTCCTCTAAAGACGATCTGTTGAACAAGGACCAAAGTACAGATAGTGCATTGCAAGAGGCTTTAAATACGTCGTCAAGTTCTGTAAGTATAAATGAGGAAATCATTAAGGTTATTCCTGAATGCCTAGGTGGTTGAAATTGTATTAGAGCAAATCCAAAATGCCTTGGTGGTTTAGAGAAGAGTTCTTATGGGTCAATTGATGCATGTTTGTTATTATTAAACATGGCTCTAGATCACCATTAGAAGCAAAAGCAAGAGGCAAATGTGAATGGTGAATGGAGATTACACCTATTCTTTCCATAACATCATTAGATACAGCGAAAGACCATAGAATCATAATATCCTTATCATTTCAAAAAATAAAAACATATTTCTCCTTTAAAATTTGCAGGTTTTAGGTCTTAGAAATAGACTGATACTGCGGCTAGACGTGCCGGTGTACGACTCGGAGAAGGCGGGGCTCGGGATCAGCGTCAAGGGGAAGGTCACGGTCGGGCCGGACCCGCAGGACTTGGGGATCTTCATCAAGTCTGTGTTACATGGCGGGGCTGCTTCCAGAGATGGGAGGTAGGTTCACAATGTTACAGATGTAACTAAATTTATGCCAGCTATTTTAGTCGTGTGCTATAAAGTCTCAAATTTTTACATTCCAATAAGCAATACATCCATTCTTGTTAATGTAAAATAATCGACTCTATTAATTTATTATGCTCTCGTATGTTAGGTTTACGCAATTAAACCTAAGTGGGTTTTTGTCTGCGATACTTTTGGGATGGTTTTGAAGGAGGGAGTTTTAACTACTCTTACTGACTGTCCATGATATTATTAGGGGACAGACGGCAAACGCTCATGAAAAATAAAAGTTTGGCCATTTAATTTAAGAAACTTAATTTAATTCATGTCTTTTTCCCCAGGTTACACATGAACGACCAACTACTAAGTGTTAACGGTGTGCCGCTAGTGGGTCAGTCTAACGCTGAAGCTATGGAGACGTTGCGACGGGCCTTACTTCACTCACGGCCTCATCAACAGGGGAGCATATCTTTGACCATCGCGAGAAGGACTGGTAAGGAAATATTATATTATTTGTTAAATATTAAAGTTAAGACCATTTTTTAAACCGAAACTACAGCTTAAACTTTCGGATGGTCACTAATTTTCAGCCATAGATATGGGCTCTCAAAACTTTTGTTGGTATTCATTGTCCAGTAGAAAGTTCTAGAAATATTTCTCAAGCTTATTTTATGATATTGCTATAGTTTATTTTGCTGAGGTAGTGTAATGAGATGGTACGAAAGTATCAGAAAGTTAATAAAAGCCAGTCTTAATATAGAAAGTATATTATGTGTAGTAATAAAAATATTCTTGTCCCACAGACAGTATGGACAGCTTAGCGAGATGGAAAGACGACACACCACCCAACGGCAACGACACGACAAACTCCAACGAGAACTCACAGAACTTCAACACAGTCATATACACGTCCAACAGTGATAAGGAAAACAAACCAGTCGACAATTACAATAAACAATACGACACTAGATCTAACGATGGCTTCGACGCAAACGATGGAAGAGGTTCTAAGAAACACGCTTCAATAATAACCATCAATAATAATAGCTGGTCCAACCAATCAGATGACAGCAAAGGGTATTTAGAAAGAGATAAAGATACGCCTCCCCATGAGAATAAGCGAGATAGTTTCGAGTGGAGTAGACTGGATGGATGGAATCCTGTGATAGACAGACTGACGGGACTTAGGAATGATAGTTATTACATGGCGACGCAAACTGAAGCGCCCGTGGTCAATGGACACCATTACAGGCAGAATTTGGGACATGTGCATATGTCGAGGTCACCGCCGGCGCATCATAATGTTATTATTGAGGAAGATTATGGGACTACTACTAAGTGAGTACTTATATTAATAATAACTGTGTGTCTTAAATCTAGAGATGAAATATCTAAATAGAAAATATGAATCTTTCGAAAAATTCGATGTTTTTAATTTTTTGGTGTCTAAATCGGTCCTTTAGTCATGTCGTTATTTATCCGCATAAATAAATCAACTTGTATCGGCAAGCGGACTCCCATGACTCTCAAAGACGTAGATAGGGTTAGGCGACCAGTCACCAGTCATGTCAACTTTTACCGTCGACAATTTTACCGGATACAATGTACTCTGCACCCAAGTAAGTTCTCTAGTGGGCCTACTGTGGATATCCTGTCTGATATGATGAAGAACACGATATATCTATTCTACTATTACTATAATTCAGCAGTCTTCTTACCCCTGATATCACGACAAAGACGAAATCACTACACAATGCTTACTAATATGAATTCTGTCCCAGGGCGAGCGGCGCAGAATCCGGTAGCGAGAGCGGCGCAGGATTCTCTCGCGACGCGGTGGGGCGCCGCTCCATGTCGGAGAAGAGACACGCCGCGCTCGACGCCAAGCAGACCGGGACGTACAAGAAGATACGGGAGATCAAGGCTATACACTGTAAGGGCAACTGTTATATTATACGTACTAGTTAAGATACCTTGGCAATCTAATGCAAAGGGTACTTGCCTTGACATCCAGCTTGAGGCAGCCGATATTAATATTAACGCCACCTCAAACGCTTTAGAAATGCTATTTACACCTGCTTGCATACCTCATCATACTGGGCCAGTACCTCATGGTCCAGGGTCCAAATCCTAGGTCAAGTGTATCAAGTACCAAGAAACAACTAAATCAAAATTGGGTCAGCTACTTAAAAGCCTCATACAAAATCTCGAGTTGATATTAACAAAAGTTTTTATTTCAGCTATGCAAGTGGGTCCATCGTTGGGAATGCGAAAATCATCAAGCCTAGAATCTCTTCAAACCGCTATTCAAGAAACGCAGAGAAATCCATATAACGAACCAATTTATGCGCGAGCGCATCCACGTATGTACCATCAGACATTTAAAATAACTAGGAATTAGTGTTATTGTATATTTCCATATTTTTATAAGGTTATTTCAATTAAAACCTTATTTTTTTATTTTTAGCCTTAAAACATTGGTTAACAGATGATCACAACGGGCCCGAAATAATCAGAGGATCTCCACAACAGTCCTCCTTGTCACATAAGAAGCCATCTTTGTTGAAATCTTTATCGACTATGTTTAGGTACGTTTAAAAAAACTAATTTAATAGTATTGGATATTTTTTTGTGCATACATTTTGTTTGATTTTGGTTCAATTTCAAAATAGTCGCCCATCGTACTATATATTTGAAAACTAATATCATAATAGATATGGCAAAGATTCCAATCAAATATATTCTTTCAGGATAGGAAAACCTCACAAAAAGCCCGAAGGTGAAATATACGGTCGATCGCATCCTGGGAGGGCTTCTGAAAAGTCACTATCGAGAGAAGCTTTGGAACGACATAACAAGATAGACGAGAAGATAGAGGAGAACAACAACCCACCGACACAACAGAGGTTAGTAACAATAACAAAGTATCTATTTAACTAATCATAATGGAAGGAATCTTGGTCTGTGGTTGGATTCTCCGCCCCATTGCCCGCTACGAGCGGGTAGTCGTGCGACCGCGGGTCTAGATTCATTGCTCTAGTAGTAACTAATATTGTAAGAGTAGAAGTTGATTTGTCACCCAGAATAGATTTATTATATTTGTCCAGTTAGTTATGAAACATGCAAGTTTGAATACATTTTTTTTCCGAGACTTTTCAGTACCTAAGATTGTACTGACTTGTCCTGGGTATATCTCACAACTTCCTACAAATAAAACATACACAATAAAACATACACATGTACATGGTGAGTGAATCTAATATTGTCTGTCTGTACTCGTTAGCTCCGTGAGCCACTCGCGGCAGAGCAGCGCGGGCAGCTCGGAGCGCCGCGCGCGCGCCCCGCCCTACCGCGCGCCGCCGCACAACAACAACCAGGTACGGAACTGCATTCCATAATACCGTTAAGGGTTTATAAACATTAAAACCTACCGGCACCATACTTACATTGCCTTATTAGCGTTTAAGTTTAAATTTAATCATTCTCTGCTTATATTCAGAATTTTATTATTTGTTTAGAACATGGATAGCGCGTGGGGTCCCAGCGGTCACTACGTCAACTATGAAGAGATACAACAAAATTTAAAGTGAGTCACATTATAGTACTCTCAAAAAATATTTATTTTCCACATTTAACACTTAAATTGTACATATTTAACCAAAATTGCCCTATAAAAATATTAGCCTTTTATAGTACTTTATAAATAAGTAACAATATAATAATATAACATTATAATTTCAAGCAGTGCGCGCCGTGAGAAGCTGAGCGAAGTCCAAATAGGACAAATGAGGAGACAAGTGCACGCGCAACGGGCCAAGGCTGAAGAGGAAAGGTAACTATTCACATTTTATTGTATTTAATCTTAAGAATATAATCGAATAAATATAAGAATATAGTCTAAGATAAATCTATCTCTTCAAATAAAATTATTTTAATCAAAGAATTTAGTATGACCATCATATAAAAATCAGTTTCCTTGTATTTATGTTCAAACGTTACGACATTTACTTAATACTTGCTATAAAACTTAAAGGGATTTAAATTTTACGAAGCCTTTAAATTCAGGGCTGGCAGGCAATTCCTTTGTACTTATTCAATCTAATAACTTACAGTTAGCGTCAAAAGCATAACTTACTTACAGTTTACATTTAAATTATACCTTCTCCATACGAAATTTCAGCTTAATTTAACACCGTGAAGATAATTTGAATCAACTTTCGGGAGTTGACGAAAGACATAAAGGTGAAATTTGTACCTAAATGTATTGATGTTAAATGTCATTAATATCTTTATAGTTAATTAAAGACTATATTTACTAGTTAGTTAATTCTTTCTAACTTTCTTGGTGCTTCTGTTTTATTAATTTATTTGATATCTGCGTAGATATAGTCAAATACTTTACTTTCTAGGTACTTAACCAAAATTATGTTCACCCATATCTTATTTTACGGGTTTATCTGTAATAAACCTTTTTATGAAATTATATTCCCCAAAAGATAGCCCCTTTTATTTTGAGTAAAACTTACAATACTATTTCCCTAATCTATCAAAATTCATACGAAAGTTCATACTCATCCAAAAGTTTTTAAATAAGCGTATTTTCCTTTACATTTTGTCCGTGGCGCTGGTAAGATGCATGTGTTGTGTAATGTTATTGTAATTACATTACTACCATTCATTACCATTTTTCATTTATTGCTCTTTAATTTACTTCTACATATAGTTAAATATTTAGTAGGTATGTGTCTAGACTATGAATAATTTATTCAATTTAATCTTAAACTAATTCGAAATTTACTTAAAACGAAAAGGAATTTTAATTATTTATACGGGTTTTGCGTAATTACTTAATCTCGTAATTCTCGCAATCTACTAAAATTCCTTAGTTTCAATCAGATTTGATTGCTTTTATTCAAACGGGTTAGGGCTATAGAACACAAGTGTAAATCAGTGGTAATAACGTTACAAAATCGCAGTTAGAACCTACAATTTTATTGTTGTGATATAATATCGCACGACAAAGCGTCTCGAAGAGACGTACCTATGTAATTTAATTGGTATGCACGATATTGATACTTCCAACTTCGGAACTTTTTGTGATTTATCGCGTGCAAGCTCATAAATTGCTAGTCGATCATTTGCAGTTCTGTGTTTTGATCCCCTTTTAAGACATCACTTAGCATAACCTGTTTAAATAATTAAAAATATCATTAAAATTGAATATCATAATGCTTCAAAGGTAGAAAAACATAACAGTAATACATGTACATTGGTTAATAGTTCGTAAGTATACGATTTATCTTTGGTAGTTTCATTGGCCTTAATTAATGATAGAATAGAATTGATGAGGCTTACACCGTCGTACACGAATCATTTGTGTTGTAGTGTTCTTGTAGTACTTATAAGCCAGGTTGAAGTAAGTTGTCGAAGACAGTATTCAGCTATTTATTATTGACAGTATTATTGACCAACATCAACAACTTTGTTTATTAAGGTTTAAGTTTGGTCAATGTCATCTTGCTCTCAGTTATTCCTGTGGTTGTCATACACATTATCTATAAGGGCGGAAGTTTGTTAGTATGTATGTATGTATGTTTGTTACTCTCTCACGCAAAATGTTTATGTATTTTTTCATTATTTGTATTCACATTTATTATATTCACATTTATTTGTCGGTGCAGTCGTCGCGCGGTTGGCTACCACTCGCAGCGGTCCTGTAAGGAGGGGGGCGCGGGCGGCGCGGGGGGCGCGCGGCCGCAGTCCAACTACTACGAGTACGACACCGCCACGCACAGGGCCACGGGCAAACTCTCGCACTACCATTGAACAATATCAACAGTAGAAATTAATGAAGAAAAACAAACTTCGCCGAGTGAGTGCATAATTATGAGGTCATTTTCCAATATAAAGCCGCGAACCCACCGCCACGCACGCTACGCCCACGGTCCACGGCCAGGCAGCTCAGCTACGTTGAGCACTAGCCGAGTCAACCACGAATGTATCAATGACGTCATTTTTGTGCGTAGCGTGTGCGTGTACTTCAGTGGGTTTGAGCTTTTATGGTGGATCATTAAAGAGCAAGCAAACGTCTCGCTGAGATAGTGTATAAGGGGTTTCAAATAGTGGTCACAAGTGTTACCGTCATTGGGCTAGCGGTGCCGGCATATACCAGCCGTAATACGGCGGTAAATTACTTCGGTAGAACGTTCTCTATGTAATTGTAAAATGTTCTAGTGACCACATTGACAGCTGTATGACGGCCGCTATATGACGACATCGCTAGGAAAACAGCTTTATTTTCACCGCAGTAGTTGTAGTGTCAAAGTGCTACCAATTTGGCCGATATCATCACTTGTTGTAGAAATCTTTCTTTAACTTCTCATAAGTATTTCACTAAGCACTTTGTTCTTTAGTATGATACAGTCTGTTGTGATGGCACCCTATTGGAAAGCCCCCTATAATATTGGCATCAAATCTTATTCGTTAATGAAGTTCTAGTGTGAGCGATTGAAAAGACTGAAGCGTGGTTTCGGCTCCTAGAGTATAATCTGTAAGTTCATTTCAAATGATATTGTAATAAATTGTTTATGATAATGATTGTTAAAAACTTATGACTTTCATTGTTATGTAAGTTGGATGTATCTTGGGAAATATTTTGTTGTATTAAAGTATTGCACTAACTGTAAAGAAAATTTTATCAAATCTATCGTAGATTTGATATACGATGTAGAAGGATATACGATGAAAACTTCATCAAAACAGGTCTTAATTTTTTTGATTTCTAATAGAAATCATCTTAATTACTGCGTACTTATGGAAAATACCCGCAAACTAAAAGCGTATTAATTTTATTACTAAAACATTACAATCCTTAAATATTTTTTTATACTTACACATAACATAACAGATTTTAAGGACAGTTTCTGAACCAAATAAATAAAATTATCTTTTTAGTTATAGACAAGTCGAATAGATGTAATAAAAAACATGATACCAAGGTGACTTACATGAAAATACTGTATTCAATACTAAAATATTATGTTTAAATTGCATAGGACTACTTAATAACTTGTTAATAAAAAAATGAATTTGAAATAGGCCTTTTTAGACCTTTTTTGTGTAATCCATTCATTTAACTAATAAACCCAGTGTCATTAAATGGTAATACACCAAAATAGTTATACTTACTACAATTGCGTTTTTTTTCGATTTGATTTGATCAAAGTCGACCTAATAAGGAATCATATAAAAAAGATTCAAGGTTTTGCAAAAAATATTACTAAGTACTTATAATTCTGAACTAAAAAATGCTATTAAATAATTACAACAAATTAACTAACGAATGTTGAAACACGTGTAAATTGAACGTTATCATTTTTTTCCTTATTTAAGTATTGCGTAATTAATCTTTGATAAATCCAAAAAAAGGTTATATTTCTTTAAAATAAAATATCTATTAATTTATCTTGATTTTGTTAAGGTGAAGTGGTACCTGTAGTTTGAAAATTGTTTCGACGAATTTCGATCTAAAACAAAATATTGGAAAAAGTTTCTCGGTTCACAATTTATTTTATATTTTTTTCTTGTGATGATATATAAATGTAAAAGTACTTATTATTGTTTTTGTCCTTTGAGATCCCGATTTGTTTATTTCATAACTTCACCTTATAAAAGTATTATAAATTACGTACTTATATTGAAAAGGAAAAAAATATTATAATGATAAACATTGGTGCCATTGTGATATTTATTTCTCTAATACATATTTGTGCATCTCATGTTTATTTGTTATTTAAATAATAATCATACTAAGGGCCTATTTCACCATCTTCAAGTATCGTTTCGAGTACCTACTCACAAGTTTTGTCTTTTTCACTTTGTATAAAGTAAGAAAGAGACAAAGCTTATTTTACTTTATGGTCGTGAAATAAGCCCTTAGTTATAGTATAAACTCCCGAGAATTTGATCATATCTATGTCAAAGTTTTTAGAATAATGTGTTTTTTTAATAATCATGTATTCGAGTACAATTGTCTTTAAAAGTTGTTATTATTTTATCAATTTTTAGCAACTTTTATAGCTAATTGTACTTTTTAACCGACTTTAAAACGTCGTCTTTATTTAAAACTATTACTTATTGTAAATTAACATTCCTAAATTGCACTCTTATTTAAGTTCATAAATCAAAGAAGCTTTAAAATGTTAATAGTAATTTCATCTGAAATGATCAAAATAATATTTGACTGAATAGATAAATTAGTTGTGTTGTAGATAATGTATTAAAATAAGTTTATAATTAATTAATAAACAATTTACTTATAGACATTATGTTTTTTTTGTATAATATTAATATATAAGAGAACAAATAACAATTAATACAATTATGTATTGTTTTGTATTGTATTATTGAAATACTTTTTTTCAACATTTGTGATAAAAATACGTCATTGTTTAAAATGTTTATATTAATTACTTCATTTAGTATTATAGAACTTTTGTTGTGGAATATTATTTTTAGTTCCACTTCATTTAGACATTAATATTTGTACATATTTACGTCACAGTTTAGTTAATGAGTCCCTAAAATATGTAAATAAACATTGATCTTTTATTTATTAGATTCACGACTTTTATTACATTCGACGGAAATAAAAAAAATTAAATTAATAAAAAATAATTAAAAAATCTGGTCCATTGTCCCCTACCTCCCCTTAATATTAAAACTTTCGCGAATCTAATAATATAAGATCAATGTGCAAACACACGTCCCATTAGCAATACGTCTTTGCAAAATGTGCCTATTAATTGTACATTTGTATAACACGAGTTATACTTAGTGGAAAGTATATTGACTATTTGTTCTTTTATCGGCCATTTCTATAATTAAATAAATGCAAATTATCCGTAGTTTGTGTTTTATTCATATTTTATGACTACACTTGTACTTATCTACTTGGAAACATGACAACAGATAAAGTAGATTTCAAACATAAGTAAGTAAATATAGGTACTTACTAGATTGATTGATGTCATCCCTATGAATGATCCCTAGATACAGGTAATCGCGGAATAAACCCAGACAGTTATAGGGTGACAAATCTACATCGAGCTGTGCTGCGCTGTACTGGGTAGAGCTGTGCTATGTTTCTGAAGCTAGGTAATTTTTACTCCAGACAGAGCGCAGCTTCACCCAGCGCAGCACAGCATGCTTTGATTGTATCCTCATTCAAATATATGGCGAGCGAGTTAACCAAACATAGCACAAGCTCGACCCAGCGCAGCACAGCGAGGTAGATTTGTCACCCTTAAGGGTGACAAATCTACATCGAGCTGTGCTGCGCTGTACTGGGTTTTGGTTAATTTTTACTCCAGACAGAGCGCAGCTTCACCCAGCGCAGCACAGCATGCTTTGATTGTATCCTCATTCAAATATATGGCGAGCGAGTTAACCAAACATAGCACAGCTCGACCCAGCGCAGCACAGCGAGGTAGATTTGTCACCCTTAAGGGTGACAAATCTACATCGAGCTGTGCTGCGCTGTACTGGGTTTTGGTTAATTTTTACTCCAGACAGAGCGCAGCTTCACCCAGCGCAGCACAGCATGCTTTGATTGTATCCTCATTCAAATATATGGCGAGCGAGTTAACCAAACATAGCACAGCTCGACCCAGCGCAGCACAGCGAGGTAGATTTGTCACCCTTAAGGGTGACAAATCTACATCGAGCTGTGCTGCGCTGTACTGGGTTTTGGTTAATTTTTACTCCAGACAGAGCGCAGCTTCACCCAGCGCAGCACAGCATGCTTTGATTGTATCCTCATTCAAATATATGGCGAGCGAGTTAACCAAACATAGCACAGCTCGACCCAGCGCAGCACAGCGAGGTAGATTTGTCACCCTTAAGGGTGACAAATCTACATCGAGCTGTGCTGCGCTGTACTGGGTTTTGGTTAATTTTTACTCCAGACAGAGCGCAGCTTCACCCAGCGCAGCACAGCATGCTTTGATTGTATCCTCATTCAAATATATGGCGAGCGAGTTAACCAAACATAGCACAAGCTCGACCCAGCGCAGCACAGCTCGATGTAGATTTGTCACCCTAAGGCTAAATTCCTTTAAAATATAAATCATAGTAAGTGTTTGGGCTTAAGTATATTAATTTCAATCACAAGCGAATAATATTTACATCACCTATAACAATATCAATTACATATAATTTTCCTAAAGCCAATCACTTCAACAATTATAACATCGTATTTATTATTTAAAACAATGACATTGATTCATAACACGAACTAATTACCCGATAAAATGGTAAATGATTCACTACCACTTCCATTTGTTTACTATTGATGTTAATGTAATATTAATTAAAGATCTTGGTCAATGTCGGTAGTCATGCTAATTATAACAACAATTTACTTGGTACACCACAACCGTAGGTTTATGCAATTACTTATGAAATATTATCATAGAAATATTACGTAGAATTACTTAAGTATACACGGGAAAAGTTTGAAACCATCAAGGAACATTAAAATAACTAAACTCTATAAAAATGTTTTTACAAACCACAATTTAGATCACGCCGGTTTTATAGCTCTCAGCAATAAGATCGCTTTGCCCATGTACCAAATGTATTTGTCTGTTTCTTTAATATGTAATTGTGTGTGTATTAGCTATAAAGAGTATCTATCTATTAGATTACAAGAACTATCTATCCATCAATCCTACTAATATTATAAGTAAATGCGAAAGTTTGTATGTTTGGATGTTTGTTCCACTTTCACGCAAAAACTACTGTATCGATTTTGATTAAATTTGGTACAGATGTTCCTTATAACTAGGAATAACACAGGATTCTTTTTATCCCGAAATTCCCATGGGATTGTGTATAAGTAATCGTATGTTTTATTGTAACTTTGTGTAGTCACAAATCCTACCAATAGATGGCGCTGTTACTTAATTTTTGAACACGATGGTGAATTGTGCTGAGATTGTATGATACTACTATCTACGCATTCTCACGGGAGCGGGTACGTAAAACCACGGGGCGCTGCTAGTATGTCCATAAATAACAAAATACCTTAGTATTGAATAAATATCTGTAGAACTTCAAACTTAAAACACATGCTGGATTAAAACGAAATGTTTTTATTTTAACACTATCAACTAAACTTATAGTTTTCTATTCAAGTGACGAAGATACTACTTAGTTAAGTAGTGGTAAGATTAATTATATCTCCTCTATATTACGTGAAGAAATCTCAACACCACTCTAAAGTAATCTACGTAATAGTCAACCACGTGTTAATCGGTTAATTCCGCAAAAAGAAAACAAATGCCGACTCATGTCGGAGTCGTTACAAAGGATCATCTTGCATTTATCTCAATGACACCTAAGGGCAAGGCCAGCCCTCGCGTGCTACTAACAGTTTGTGTAAATTGTTCTCGTGCCCTTTACTTTGGCCTTCCTTATAGGGCTGTCAGATACATCTAAACACATTTTTGTATTAGTAGAAATGTTCTTTAGGACGTACATTTTAGAGCTAAAAGGTTCTTCTGACCGGTTTGAAATGTTGAGCGTTACGTTAGTCTAAACAATTTTTTGTATTAGCAGAAATGGTCTCTATTTTAGGACATTTTAGAGATAAAAGGTGCTTCTGACCTGTCTGAAGTGTTGAGTTATTTATAGTTTCACATGTTACTGACGTGCGAATCAGCCCTTTATTTTCGTTCTGCATTTTCAAGTGTTTTCATAAATGCGTATTTATGATGGAAAACTACTTTGATATGTCTTTAAACGGATTAGTTTCGTTTATAAAGCATTCAAAATGACACAAATTTAAAACGAAAATGTAACCGAAAATTGAATCCGTAAGTAGTTTTATTAGAAAAAAGATAGATTGATGTTTTCGAGGGTATCATTATGCGTCAATTCAGTTCCCTCGTGACCACGGTCAATGTAATTTGATCAATACATCGATCGCGGTCGTGGTAATTTGAAATACTTATCCGTTGTGAGTTAGAACTGTACTTCAATAAACTATAAAAATAAATCGTGGGAGTTTTAAAAGTGTTAGAATAAAATAGTAAGTTTTGACAATATATCAAATGAAAAACACAAGAAGACCGATCACTAAGGTAAGTCAGGTACATATTATGTCTGGTGCGAAAGTAATGGCGTCCAGCAGTGAACGACTGCGAGCTACGATGATGATATCTGTCATTAATTTATACTTAACTATTTACTTTATGTTTATTACTTAAGTAAAACAAAGATTCAGATTGTTTGTCTGAACGTGATAATCTGACGATCTATAAAAATATTGTGTATAAAAGCATCCAGACATACTTATTTCCAAGTATCAACCGCAATTCCTCGTGAAGTATGTTATGTACCAGTTTAGCAATATAATTGAAAAAACGAGCTAAATTCACCACTAGGATACGTAAAATATGTATATAGTATGTGATTATGAGACCCATACCTTTTCGTTTAATGTTATATAAAAGTGCGGCCATAATTTCAAAGTATCAACCCCAGTTCGCCCTGAAGTATGAAATTGAACGTTTCAGAATCTAATAAAATGTTTATACCTGGAACATGAAATGGCATCTATATAAGTTGTACAAGGTCATGTTACTAAATGTTACCGTTTTATAGACAACCATTTCACTGACGAGGTAGATAATTTAACTGGCTGCGTCTACGGACCGACACACATTTTTATAGCTGACGTAATTGTTTAGTAAATCGCAACCTTTGAATGTTAGGAAATGTAGAGGAAATAATTATATCATTACGATAAGGAAAGGAAATCTGGAAAATTAAAGAGTGGCCGTGTATACAAAGACTTTTTGTTTAATTCTTATAAGTATCTTTTAAGAAGTACTCATCTGACATTTTTCAAAGTATTACACTTCCATGGATTACGTGACTGTTAAAATTCGAATCATCAGAAACGTAAAACAAAAACGAAAAAGTATTATAGGTAAATCAACATTAAATCTTTACGGTCGTATCTTTTTACTATCATTTTCTGGCTTAACAATTAATTCATCATACGTATCTACTATACGTTAAAGGCCACAACAATAAAATTACCTATTTAATTATCTGACGATATAGCTACGTATGTATGTTCACGTACGTGAAATGAAACAATAAATTATTAGTTGGACGTTATTTTCCATGTACTATTTAAAAGAACTCAGTTACTTTGAATCAATTTAATCAGATTTGCGGTTCACCAACACGAGAAGAAACTGCGTACGTGAAACCCCATGACGTCATTACAATTTAATATACATACTTAGATAGAGTAAACAATCTACGTAGGATAACCCTTATAACGCGGATTAGCGTTTGTAAAGAATATGGTGTAATGACTTTCTAATCTGCGGCCTTAAAATATTTGACTCAACAATTTTGTAATAACATGTTTGACGACAATATAGTTTATTTTGTGAATATTTTTCGTTTAATAATAAAGTAATATGTTTAGGTTTGTACAACGGTGATCTTTCGATCGTCTCATATTTTTTTATAAATATAAAGTTTTTTGAATACGTTAAATGAATTTTTTTAATTCGTAAGTTACTTTTTTCTGATTCGATTTGGAAATTCCAATAAGTTTGATCTGTTTACATTATTGTAAGTTGAAGCTTGTTTACCGTTAAGTTATTTTACTTTTACGACTTTTATAAGTAATTTATTTTAACTTTTTATTTATTTATTTTAAAATTGATATTATACAGATATGTATGTACTATGTAAAATAAATAAACACACACACAATGCTATTTTTAGTTAATTTATATGTTCTAATGTAAATTATTGTTAGACATTCATGAATAAATAAATATTTATAGAGATATGCAAATAGATTCAGACAAAATACCTCGGATACAGCAATATGATTTGTTACCACTCAACCACAAATTATTCCATATAGGTTCATTTAATAGATATTAATTTGATCAACGAGTAATTAAAAGTCATTAAAAGCTTGCCTGGAAATACCTTTATAGGTTTAATATTACATTTAATTATGGCTTTGTTAGAACTGAATTAATTGACGCCATGTCGTGTCTTTTATGACCTTTTGTTCAAATGAAAAACCGCAAAATATTTATAAATCAAGTTATTTTCCTACAATCTTTATAGCCTACGAAGTTACAGTTATAAATTCTGAATAAACAAATTGTAAATCTTAAGAGTAACAAAAGTCCTATTTGTTTTCTCGTTAACTTATGATTAAAAAAGAACAATCTGTTCAATAAATTTAATCTAATTTCGAGTGTAAAAAGAAAAGATTTTCCGAGAGAGCCCTTGAGGGGTCACGGCCCGGAACGTAAGATTGTTGCGTAATATCCCCGAGTAGGTACAATCCTAAGCCCTTAACAAATCTTGCTTCACGCGATCCTTTAATCCGGATTTATTAGAATAAGACGCCACAATAAAGGATGTGGAGATATCCGTAAGTACGAAACTATGTTAGTCTTCAAACTAAAAGAGAACAAAGTTAACAAACGAGTTAGTGGAAACAAAAGTTGTTCATTGAATCCTTTGACCTAGTTATATAAGTTTTTTTCGTTGAGATGATAGAATTATTCAATTATTCATGTCCAAAGAACAAACTATCAATCATACAAGTTTCATGACGCGAGTGCCTTGATCCACAATGTTGTTTGTGTGACTGTGACGCGTTTGTTTTTTTAGATCTAGCTAACTTTTGTATTACGATATATCTATCTAAATATGTCTTGTTTTTAACTATTTTAGATGTTTTAGTTCTCATCATTTACCTATTTAATTGTTGTCCGAATAATGTTGTTTGTCGCTTATGCAAATAATAATTTAACTTTATGACAATTAAAAAGATCTGGCGTCATCGTTACCTTGGAGTTTGCACATAGATATTAATTACTTTTTTAAATCACAATACTAAAAAACATAGTTTGTTGGAGCTTCATAAGTACTTTAAGACGTAAAATTAAAACTATTTCTGACAGATTCGCTAAAAAACCTGTTGTTGTTTTTATTGATGTAATTTTTATCTTCCGCATGTTAATAGTAAATCGTAGAACCATGCCATGAAATGTTGGTGTTACTTAATTAATCTTAACTATAAACTACTTGTTATAACGTAAAAGTTTTTGAGGGTTTACTTACGACATTGGTCAATTAGGAAGAAATTTGCTATGTTCATTGACAGAAGTTGAATATGCAGATTTATTTCTAAAATTGACATGGAATCCGAAATAGCGAGAATAACTTAATTCTATATTAAAATCTAATCAAAGTTGTATTAATTTTCCTTGATTCTAGAACCAGATTATAAAAGTTCAAAGAACTAAACTAAAACGAAATATTTGTTGCGAGCAACAAGATAAATCTGTGCTTGAACCGAGTTATCTTTAAATTTATGCAATAAAGTGAATGCAAGTGTTCTGAATCATGGTTAAACAGCCACTTCCTTTCGTATTCTCATACTAGACTTGTAAATTACGACAATTTGAACAAATACTAGCCCGCTACTTACCTAGATATGCAAATTACAGTTTGTCATGTCATCCTTTAGCATTATTCACGGTTTCAAATTATGCTTTATAGCGAGTATTTTATGATAAATTAAGTACCTATCCACGTTTTCTTGCAATGATATTTATTGAAATCACATGAGGTATGATAATAAGTAAGTAAAACACAAAACTCAAATAACTAGACTGTTCTTTCACATCAAAGTAATTAAAGCTTTTGAGGGGAAAAGCCTGTTATGAAAATGGGCCGGGTGACAGTGAAAGTGAGGTGTTCGTGGTGTGTCGGCGCAGGCGATTTCTAGGGTGTTCCTACAGTGAGTGCGGGCTGCGGGTACCGATGGTGGCGTGGCGAGTCCGAGCCCACCACTACCACATTGCACCGGTCAGCGGATCGCGCGCGCCTACGCCAGTCTTCGCTCCACAGCGCCGTGTCGCGACCGTTCCTTCTCTCCAGTCCCCGCCTTACGTGCTCCAACGTTATTCTTTCCGTCGTTTATTTTTTGTTATCGTGTCTAGTGCTTTCTAAAAGTGTTAACTGTGACGAGTGTTTTGCGTCGGAGCGATCGCGCCGGAGGCTGTGTTTGCACAAAACCAGCGAAAGCGGTCAAGCGTGCGCTAACTCCTAAGGAATTTTGCTGTGTCTGTATTTTCCCTTGGTGTGTCGCAATGTAAATAAGTGGTTGAAGTGTCGAAATCTTGTTTCTGAGGAGCTCAGTGAACGTGCTCATACGACTGTAAAAAACGAGCACACACGCTTATGTAAGCCAGAATCAACGTGAAGAACAAGTGAGTAATATCTAATGATTTGCCTGTCTACCTAGATTACGCCGATGTTTATAAGCCGTATCGAGCCTGCACTTGGCTTATCTAATAACTGTTAATTGATACATCCTATCCGTTTAATCATAAGGGCTATTCATTTTGTACCTAACTGCCAACCGTAGACTGTTATTATCTGTATCTCAAGTACCTCACCTACTTGTTGATGGCAATCGCTAAAGTATTTATGTTTGAAAAGTTTCATAAGTGAAATCACCTATTCACCTCGACGAACCTGATTGACTCAGTCGAAACCGACACTACTAAGTATATGAAATCTTGCGAAAGATGCATTCATATGACACTCGAAACTTCTGTTGATATTTTGTATGTTTATGGAAACGATGTTCCGATGATCTAGTTCCATAGAATTACAAATTTATAGTGCCTTATGCCTTAATGAAAGAGGAACTAATAATTCGAAACTATTTGACCGATTAAGGAGTTGAATATAAAGCATGATAAGCAAAATCTAATCTTGAAACATAAATTAAAGATTCACAAATAAATACGTGCGTCTAAATTTAGACGTGCCAAAAAAATCTGCTTAGATGGAAAATTCCTATTTCAAGCCACTCACGAATAGTAGAATAGACATTTATGAGTTAGCAACAAAGCAAAAAACAAAACCTACGTCATACGTGCAAATTAAATAGTAAACATGGTTTACTTAATAATACTTAAAACTGTGAATAAGCAATTATTTTAATTAAAAACAATAAAATGGGTCATTTGGGGGCTTTATTCTTACGATTTTAGAAAGTTAGTTTTACACCGTTATGTTACCTTGGTTAATACTTAAACCTGTAGGAATTTTCGAACATATAAAAGTTCAGTCCTTCAACAAACTCCATCACCATCATAATTATTCTACTATAGCCTTCGATTATCTCCATGAAAGCAAAACTGTCACTCCGCGTTGATATCAGTGAAAAACAGTATTTACTTATAACATTTCAATATTTGTAATCGATAGACAATCTTAATCTAATGTACTGATTAATTCAATTCTTAATTCTATAGTACAAACATTATCACTAATTCTAGATACAAGAACTCTATTTATCGTATTGTATACTTACTTTATTCTCTAGAATAGTGTTCTTTTACGCTCAATTATTTGTAGCAAAAATAAGAGCATCTAAATGTAAAATAAAAACAGATATTGGAAGCAATAAATAACATATTTGTTTAGATAATATTTTATTAGTAAAACGTGTGAAAGGATAAAAGTATATGATCGTAAACAGTGAAACACTTCCCGGTGAGAGAGAGTTGGCCACTTGCCCGAGATGACTCGCTGCTTCAATTTTGTTTACAAATATTGAGATGAGAAACAATAGACGTTACTTGAAGGACATTCACATTGTTATCGTTAAAACTAAAACATCAACATTTTAACTGGGTCTTCCTTTCTTCCATAATATAAAAATTAACGGTGTTTGTTTGTCACTTCTTTCAACTTCAATTCAAATTCAACTTTGGAAAAAGGCGAATAATGAAGAGCAGAAAAGTTCGAGTTTTAAGTTGTTCGTTTTTACTAAGTTTATTTTTATTTTATAGTTCGTTCATTGATATACGTTTATCTCGGTCTGTATGTAAACGGCACGTGTGTGTAATGTGTATGAATTAGTGTAAGTATACGTAGTTTCTCATATTGCTGATACTTGTAATGAAGTTAAGGAACGGTCAAGATGATCAAATTATTGATTATGCTTTTGACTTTAATTTTACATTCATATTATCAAACACAAGATCTTTGATGTTTTGCTCCTAAAATCCAAATTATACAAAAAGCTAGACTAGTGCTAAATACGAAATTTAATCGATAGAAACAACACTAATTTCAAAACAGTTATATTCAAAACGAATAACTACGTTCGTCAATCGACAGTTATTTTAATAGGTTCCATTCGGTCACAATTGCTAAATACCCATAGGTCAGCTTCACAGGAAATCTGTACTTAGTTCGTGTTTATTATTATTCATTCGTATAATAAGTTGAAACGATTATCTAAGATCTAGAATGTACCGGTTACATTTGTACCAGACTCCAGAGTTCAATCTGATAATGGCCTATCTAAAGATATAGGTAATGAAGTAGATTGAGCATGTATTATAATTATAATTATAATAGATAACTTGTGAGATTATTGTTTTTAAACTAGGCTTAGTTTCATGATAAAGTGACACTGATAACTGAATCACAAAAGTTCATTACATTATAATTAATGTCATTTTTAAATTTCGATACTTACTAACTTTTAACATCCTGTTAATAATTTGAACTCCCATTTTTATAAGTTTTTATCTCAAAATACTTGAACAAGGTCCCCAGAGATTAAGGGCATGGATGCTCATGTCCTTGGTCTGTGCTCCTAACAAAAAACCTTATAAGTACTTTTGCTATTTCATTTGTATGTTGCTGTTAATGATAGAATAAAACAGTCGTTCTGTTTCAAATAAAGTATTAAAGTATACATAGGAAAAATATAAAAAATGAAATAGTCGTCCTTTCATAGAAATATTTATCTAACAATGATGCGAAAATGTCACAAGTGATTAAAAGTGCTATCATTTTATTAATAAGTGTAAAAGTGTAATGGCAGAATTTCTTCATCATTATAGCAGAAACAATTCAAACCATTAATTTATGGATTAAATCTTCTAGAATTAAATTGGTTTTAAGCTCGATTACATAAATCTCTCTCCAGGAACTCTTCAAAAATTTTAGTTGAAATATAAATAAAGACTTCCCAGCCACTTCTTGTAACATTTCTCGTAGAAACAATAATACTGATTCCCTACATTTTCAAGCTTCAGCCAACTTACACGAGCGTGAGAGCCAGCAAACACTCTTAGGTTTGAACATACAGCTAGACTCACACTAACTCGGAGCAGAGCTTGCACTGTTAGCCTAATATTTGCTTAGGTTCGTGGGTGGCAGAAACCAGTAAAGGTCAGTGAGAATATATACGTTGATACGTTCTATCATTTGGGAACTAAGTTAGGAAATATAACTAAAAATAATATGAAAGGTATCAGCAGTAAGAAGTGATATATCAAAGGATAATAGAAGAAAGATAACGATAATTTCGAAACTATTCATGAGTACTTTGATCAAGCATTTTCCCCCTCGCTATCTCGCTAGTATTCTAAATAAGTATACTTAAGTTCCATTCTTTCAGCAACAAAACAACCAAGGTAAAATATATCTAAAGGGTTTTATTCAAAATGAAAGCAACAAACAATAAAAGGGTAGCATGATAAGATAAGTAGCAGGATCCCGGATTTTGATGCTCTCGGCGGGCGTTCCCTATTGTGGAGCAATCGGGTGTATGATGATAACGGCCAGGTCAGACGTTATCAATGGGACACTAGTAGCCTTAACCCTTGACATTTAGTAGACATTCTGTCATAATAATTTTGATGTTTATAAACGTAGATAGTCCATACAAAGGAATTCCTGTCTGTCTGCCGTCTGGTTTCTAGAGAGACTAAAGGTTTTGCTCTTCATTGTATTTGAGCTGAATATAAACTGCATTTTATACATAAAGTTGCCACAAAGTGAATTCGTGACGAAAAGTGGATGTGCATGGTATGATAACACAGACTGTATATGGTTGTGCCTTTCACTGTGTTTAGAGCTGTACCTACATATGTAAGTATAAGCTGTATTGAATTGAGCAGAACAATCTTCTGGTTTAACTTCAAGCGGACACGTTTATCTACTCATATCTTTATAGCAAAAAAGAATGTTTTTGCTTGTCCAGACTTTTAAGCTAAACCACTTATCTAATACCCATTCAATTATCAACTAATTTTGCTTTTTAACAGCTTTTTTCACTTTTAAAGGTCAGTGTACATGTACCAATTTAACTAAGTAATTGTGATTGTGTGTACACCCCGAGTGCAAACAGCCGAAGCAATTACCTCCTACTACTGGTTGTATCGGCCTGTCTGCACGTTAGCTATGTGTTTGTTTAGGTACGTAAATAACCTATTGACATTAGTTAATCGCAAACATGGTAGGCAGTGTCTAGTCAGGTAAATAATAATCAAAATGTCTAGTTAACTAAATTACAGGTATCGTTCGTAATATGTTGACAATGTTTAAAACTACGCACAAAGTCATTCATTTCTATAAACATTATATCGTACACAGTCCATTCATGTTAACTCATGGAACGCACATATCAATCAAAAACTATCCACTTATCATTCTTTGAACACAAAATATAGGATTTAAATAATGCATTCTCAACAGGAATTCAATTCCAATATGCTAAAATCTGCCAAAGTAGGAACGTATTTTTCAAAAAGCAATGATAACCATGACGTAACAGGAATCCATAACCTTCATTGCATGTTTTGGTCACTACACTACCCAGGTTATCGGTTAAAAGTGTTTTCAACTAATTAATTACTGGTGGTTTCCGTTCATTAATACAAAATTGCCAAATATGTTTGCCTATCACTTTTCAATGACTGCACATATTTGCTAGGTTTTTTTTTGTTTTGCTTGTTATGTTGAGGACGTCATTTGTGTCAAAAAATTTTTTAGAAAATCCATGAGATAATTGCTCAAGCCTTTTAGTCCGGAAGAGTTGCTATTTCACTACATAGTATAAAACAAAGTCGCTTTCTCTGTCCCTATGTTCCTATGTATGCTTAAATCTTTAAAACTACGCAACCGATTTTGATGCGGTTTGTTTTAATAGATAGAGTGATTCAGTGGGAAGGTTTTTAGTAATAATAATTTTATCCCCATATTCCTATGGGAACAGGAACTACGCGACTGAAACCGCGGGGTGTCGTTAGTAAAAAATAATTTGAACAAGTGTAGTAATAGTAAGTGTTGTAAATATTTAATTAATCAATTCTATAAAATAACCTTAAAAATAATATAAAAAGGGTTCTCTCAAGTACTTTCAAGTTTGAGTAAATATTTGGTGAGATTAAAGGTCATCTTTGATGGGGAGATTTTCCAATTTTCCTCTTCATCTGTAACGGTCGAGATTATATTCGCTTATATACTTTTAAAATACTACTCTGATTCGCCTTAAACTTTATTGTGAATATAAATCTTCCTATTGAATCAATTTGTTTATTGATGCAAACTACATTAAATAAAATCTGTTGCGTAGTTCCTCTGTATATAGTATGTACCTACATACAGAGGAACAGACGGCGGCTAGCTATTTATACTAATTACTTATACTACTAAGTTATACTATATTTATACTAGTTACATATTTATCTAAAAAATAAAAAAAAATATATGCGTCAATTTGTTTAACAATAAAATACTGTGCATAATGGTATCTTTGAGTTAATGGACCTGTAATGACGTAAAATTATTGTTAAAATATCATTTATACAGGTGTAGCATTTTAAAAATTAAATTTAAATTATTTATTACTGCTATCTGTACCAAATTTTCTCATATCAGTCGCATATAAATCGGAAAATTATTCAATTTTCATTTAAAGTTTAATTATGTCACTTCATTTGTAGGTAGTTCTCATGTAGGTACTTATGCATTAATTATTAAGATATTAATTTGTTCAGTATTCTGGGTATGAAGCTGCATATTACTTATAAGCTACGAGAAGGTTTGATAAAGAATAGACTTCTAACTGATCGATAGCGCAAAAAGAAGAGTTATGTTCTAATCCCCTAATTGCTAAAAATATTCCTTTAAATGTTACACGAACATAAAATACTCATTGAATTCTCTTTACAACTTCATTTTATTGACCAAAAAACACAAAAAGCAATCGAATTGAAAACCATCCCTTTTAAATCTAGCAAATAAGAGACGTTGAAACTTATGCGGACACACGCCTTACTTCGAAAACAGTTATTGTAAAGGCTTTAAATTTAATGGACTGACCTATTTGAAGGGTTTAATCAAATAACCTCTCCTTCTATGTCTATTTTATTTGTAAAGGATTGTTACGTAGATAGTTAAATAAATTATAGATTGTCAGTAATTGGAAAGAAATAGCTATACCTAGCTAATGTTTTGAAAAAATGCTAAATTATTTGAAATAGGGTCAGTAAAATAGCCAATCAGGATGAACATAATTCATTTTGGTCGCTGATTGACCGTTTCTAATCTGCCTAATAACTTTCCATAAGCAAAAACAAGAACACTCAAAAATGGAACAAAAACAGCCTAAAAATAACATTGTTTTCCGTAAACTGAACATGTGGATATGTTGACGTAATCCACAAAGACTCATTGGAAAACCGAGTTAAAATAAATAAACACTAATCAAATCTATTTGTGAATGCATCCATATGAGAGACAACAAAGAAATCAATGTCTTATATTCGTATACACGCCTTTCTTTATTCTTCAACGTACATAATTGTATTACTAGCTGTGCCCCGTGGTTTGACCCACGTAGTTCCCGATCCCGTGGGAAATCCGGGATAAAAAATATGTCCCGGACAGTAAGCTATCCCTGTACCAAATTTCAAGTCAATCTGTTCAGTAGTTTTGCCGTGAAAAGGTAACAGGCAGAGTTACTTTCTACTTGTATTATTAAGGAGTAAGGATAGGGCACAAACTTATCTGAACCGGTGGCGAAAATTGGAACTAAAACTGTCAATGTCATTAGTATACAAACTGGAAGTTAAACTATGGAAATTTGTATTGATATCTTTGATTTACACGAATAATTATATTTTTATTTCAATATAGAAATTTGAATGAAAAAAATGTGTACGAACTGGGAGTAGAAGTGTACTACGTATACCAACTGGCAATAAGCCACATTTTTAGTAGGCTGACAACCAAAAACGCGATTACAGCGACGCTATCACCGGGTCAGTTATATTTATGGCAGTGTAAGTACATCGAGAATGATTCTTTATTATCAAAATGACCAATTCAATGTCACAATCATGATCAATCAGCACGAGATGTCTCGTGATGTCTGGACGCAGTAGGTATAAATAAAAAGGATTAATAAAATGATTGGTCAGATTTCTTTAGCGTATGTTTTACGTTATTGTTTGAACTGTGATATTGGGAACGTATCTGAAAAATGAGGGCAAATATTGAACGTCGTTTTATGGTTCCAAAAGCAAAATTTTACAGAAAATCTTATGTCATGTCAGATATTCAATTTGGCTTAAATAGGAAATGAACACGACACCTTTGACATAACAACAGGATTTTACTCCCTTTTCTTACATTTTCACGTAAAATCTCTTAGGGACTAAGCACACTTGTTCAGTTCTATTACAAAACAACGATTTTGTATAGATAAACGCTGAATGGAGCTGATTAAGTGTGCTTAGTCCCTTACTGTTTCTTCAGTAAGTTATTTAAAATATTATAAGAAAAACATGAAAACAAATTTTACTGTCTCGTTTCTATGTTACTTTATACACTGTTGTTTTCAATATCACACGTGTTACAGTATATAATAATATATATTTAAGAGACCTTGACTGGTTCATTTCACCCCATCACACCCCCGCACTTAACGCCATACACTAATTGGAAAATTTCGCTATAAATAGCCACAATTTTTCTAATTAATTACCGCTTTTAATACCCCAAGGGCAGTTTATCGCATCGGAGTATTATTAGACATTTTTATTAGGTTAATGTGGGATATTAAGTAACATCGGTCATTAATATTATTATTTTATTAATAAATAAACCATAGAATACCGTTGGTTGTTATTATTATTTGCAGTCGTTATACCTACCTACCTAGGTATGACAACTAATAAGTTACCTATTTATAGATATAGAGTACCTTATTTACTCGTGCATTAAAAATACATTCCTAAAAAAACATTATCAAACTTTATATACCTGGAAAAAAACTTTATACCAGGAAAACTAATTTTAATTAAAAACTCAACGTAGGTAGGTACCTACAAAGAGTATTGAAAATTGTGTTAAAACTTTTCCGACGCACAAAAAATACATTAAAACTTTGATGTGAGTTACTTTTAATTAGAGAAACTTCCCATAACAGAAAACGTAAGTAATATACACATTTACAAATAAATTGTAGTAACATCACCTGAATACAACGAAATGTGCATTCGCAGTTAATGTTAACTTCGCACCACGAGCGTCTTCCAATTTCCCTACATCATAGCAACCAATAGATGTGTACATCTTTCTCTATCGCGTTAGGCGGAGGCAAGAAAGAGCGGATAGGAAAATTCGATTTAGTAGCAAGTGAAGTGAGTCGGGCTTGTTCGGAGCCGTCCGGCGCTATGTGGCGGTAGTCGGTGCCGGTAGCCTCAGAGAGCACCCGTGTGCGGTACCAGACTGCGCGCGCATACGACACCGCCGCTATCGTTGTAAACAAAACCCCTCTAACAACTAAACAATTAAATCTTCAATGAAAACCAGTTAAAAGACATTAGGAGCTGACATCGTCCGTATCGACGTCGGATTTCACTCCGCAATCGCTAAATCTAGACGGCCGGTCGCAATGATTTTTCACAATCGAAGTCAGGTTAGGTGTGCTGTCGTTTGAGTGAAAGGCTCATTAGATGTGGTGAATCGGTTGGTAACTGTGGTGGTGTTGGTGAACAAGTGGACCGTTGTGTCGACACTGCATTATGTACTTGATTGACGAGTGCAGACGCTCGTCCGAGATCGAGGGCTAGCCGCTCCACGCTCAACCCGCTCTATTCGAGTCAAGGCGCTTCGCTTTGTTGCATTTCTTGTGTATGAACTTAACTAAATAATTACTGAGTAAGTATTACAATTGAAACATCATTTCACTAGCAAATAAAACATACATTATTATATCATTCATTCATTTAATTTTAGAAAGATTTTAATTGTGTACAAAGTGATTAAACTAAAATTAAACAGTTATTTGTATAACAAATATTTATTAACTAACATTTTAATTTAAGGATTCATAAAAGTAAACACATTTGTGGACGATTGTACCTAAGTACTGAGGTGTCGACTAGCAAATAACTTTAAATTGCTGACATGCAGACGATAAAGACAGTTTTTAACTTAATTTGCGACACTGTACCTCTTGAATTTAAATAGGTTTAAGTTATCTAATATTAATTCGATAAAAACTGCATGATGTTGAAACAATTTTGTAATGTTTTGTTTTATTAAGCCAAATGTCAAAAGTAACCGCTAATTTTCTCATAAATGAAAACGCAGCACTTTTCCGTCGTACTATAAAGTATTATAGATACCAATGACATAAATGTAATCCATTACCTATCTAGCTTTAATTAGTGTAATCAACTAGACGACTTTACCCAACTACCTATGTATTAAAATAATATAAAAAAACTTCGTTTTAAAGGAAAGATCGAGAAAAACTTACTCAAAAGAATAAGAATGTTTGAAGCAAACTAAAACAGCTGTAAGATTATACTTATCGCATTATTTATTGATAAACATGATTATGTATAATACTCGTATAATAACATACTTTCTCATTGTGACGTAGTACGCAGACAACAGGATACCATACAATATTTATTACTTACTTACTTACTTACCAAGTTATCTTAAACTTTAATGAAGAAATGTTGTAGTTAATTAAGTATGCTTACTTGGCAAAATATATAAATAAAATGTCTCAAAGATATCCCACATACCTAACTGTTTAATAAATCGTTTTTTTATATTAAACTTAGTTACTCTTTCACGAGGGTAGGACAAATTGCATTTCGAGCAAGCCTGTACTTTCCTGGGAAAACCATTCTTAGCTTTCCTAGCAGGTATATTATACATACTTATTAGATAAAATAGGTCAACGTTTGTAATTGAAAGCAATAGATTAGACCATTTTATATTTATTACACATTATCACAAATAACTGAAAATAGTTACGAAGATAATAAGTAATTAAATACTTAAGTATCTATATAATCTTTAGTTGAAAATAGTCAAGTAGATAACGTTTGTACAAAGTTTTTAAAACAATCTCGAAATCAGATTCTTATAAAACATCCGTAAACACTCAAATGCCTATTAAAATAAACTTGAGTTCGTTTCTTATCGTGTTATCAGTGAATTCGTGTCAATAACTGGTATGGTTGCAAAGAAAGTGGCACGTCCGAACTAACTATTTGTTTATCTATGTTGATTCTTGAGTGAAATTCGTTGAGGTGAATGTAATCATCTCGTTGAAGGTTACTATTCAAATACTGTGATTATTTTTAATGGTTTTTATGTAACAGTGCCTTGGTTTTACCGTAATTCCTGTTTTATGGTGGTAAGTTGCATCCTATACTGTCAGGCAGTCAGCTAGTGAAAGCCCCGTCGAAACCGGACAAGCTGTTTTGGACATTACCTGGTACAAATTGACAGACAGACGAAAAATAAATGTTTAACTGGGAATTTGGTTTTATTCGCCGGCATAACTTTAATATTATGCATTTTAAAAAAATATTTTAAAATATACTGACGAGATTATACAAAATTAGAGATAACGTTGCTTAGAGTTCAAGGTATTCTGATATCAATTCAATGGCTATGGACTGAACAGATCATTCTAAATGCGCAGAGTACTACTGAATAGAAATAATTTCTTTCATTACATTTTCTGTTAATTTTTTCCAAGTTTTCAAAGGTAAACATTTGTGAATAGCAGAACAGATAACGAAAGAGCTATTTTGAAATACTTGATTATTTTATTAATATCAGTTATTTATATGTCAATCTATAATAACTAATAAAATTACTAATACTGAACTCACAACAACAAACCTCCATCGTACGACCTTTGAGCATGCAGTCTCATACGCCTAAATCCTACTAATATTATAAAGGCGAAAGTTTGTATGTATGGATGTTTGTTACTCTTTCACGCAAAAACTACTGAATGGATTTTAATGAAACTTTACAATAATCTTGCTTATACATCAGAATAACACATAGGATACTTTTTATCCCAAAATTCCCACGGGAACGGGAACTTCGCGGGTGAAGCCGCGGGGCGCTGCTAGTTAAATTATAAGTCTCCGAAGCCAATATTATGTACACAGGTGTGTACATAAGGTCTTCACTATATTGGTTGACAACATTGAAAATTAATATCAACTGATTGAATAAACCTACGTTGTTCTATACAAGAACTCTCTTAAAATGTTCGTGCTAAATACCAATCGTGGTCTAATTACGAAATATTGAAAACTACTTGACCTATGAAACTTAAATTCGGTCAATAGTTCGTTCGGAGATGTCAAGTTAAGATTGAGTTGAAAATAAGTTTTTCAAGCAGAGTTCAATTAAAGTTTTAAACGATATTTTGAATAATATTAAAAAATTTGCTCGTAGATTTTGTCTTAAACGCTATTTTATATTGATTTTATAAGTGATTCAGTGCTGGAGAACACATTAAGCCGACTGCTCCGGTTTTGTATAATTTAATTTTATTTATTTAAGTAATTTAGACTCGCAAGACTTTCACTAGCTAGTGCTACAGGCGTGCAAAAATAAAAATATTTTTCTACCGATTTGCACGTAGATAATTTATTTGAACGCAAGCGGAAAGCCGTGAAGATAGTTAGATAATAGTAATAATGGAATGCTATTCAAAAAGATATATCAATGATGAATGAATGAATGGGTTGACGGTCAGTGGACTCAGTTGCTAACAATTTTAACAAGCTTCCAAGTACTTAGAACCGGGTCATGGATTCCACTCAACAAATATTCATAAACCTATTACGTTTCTTTCTATTCAATGTAAATTACGATATTTACAAGTTTATTTTTAATTTCATTTAATATTTTAGTTGTGGTGTAATATTTCTTTTAAAATTGAGTTTTGTACCGTGGCTTTATTCACGTCTATATCTACACATAGATATTTTGGAATAAATCAAAGTTTATATTATACTAGCTGTGCCCCGCGGTTTCATACGCGTAGTTCCCGTTCCCGTGGGAATTTTGGGACGAAAAATAGATGTTGGCCGATTCTCAGACCTACTGAATATGGTCACAAAATTTCATGAGAATCGGTCAAGCCGTTTCAGAGGAGTATGGCAACGAAAACTGTGACACGAGAATTTTATATTATTAGATTATCATTAAGTCATAACGTAGCTTACCAATAGTATATTTTTAATAAGTTCAGACTTTTCTAAAGAATTTTGGAAGCATGCCGAAGTTATCTTATATGTATTAATTTTCTCGTGGGTAGAAAACTATGATATGGAATCCCAGAAAGGTTCTATTCATTTTAATATAAAATATCCGAGAATTCCCAAATCAAAATTGATGTTATGACGAAGTTTCAATAGAACATAATTAGGATTCTGATTATAATGATTTTCAAAAGAAACTGGCAACAAAAACAGACGAGAAAAAATAAGAATATCTCTTATTTATTTAACGAAAATATCTTCTATAAATAGCCATGAATGCCTGAGATTGTAATTGAGAGTCTTATTATTATATTAATAAAACTCAAATTGGCAAAGTTTTTCTGGGAAAGTGATAATAAAATTACTTATATTCTATTCATAAAAGATAATATTGATTCTGTAGCAATGTAAATAAGGCACTTATTGACTTTCAGAAAGTTTGTGTGGGTGTTGTGTTACTGCCGTATGGGGAGGGAGTTACATAGTTGTTTATAGCTATGATTGTATGTAAATATGTACAACTACATGGGCTTTACAAGTAACGGGTAACGGGCTAATAGAATAATCAAAACTGCCTATACAATTCACATAATCTATATTGCTTTTTAACCTTTGTCCGAAATTGACGACCTCGATGGCAGAGTCCGTAAGGTTCGATTTCCGTGCGGGGTGAATATTTGTGTGGACCACAAATGTTTGTCTCGGTCTGGGTGTGTGTGTGAATGAGTGTGTGCGTAGTTTCTGATACCCTAGATACAAGTTTCGAACTTAGTTAGGGGTCAGTTACTATAATGAGATGATGTAGTGAATGATTATGTTATGTTAATTACATAGAATTCTTTATCACAAGGGGATACCAAAAGCCATTTTATCAAAACCTCTTCGAAAGTTTTATTGGTCTTCTTATTTGTATTTGTTGTATTTGCTTGCTTGATTATATATGTACTAGCGGCGCCCCGCGGTTTTACCCGCGTAGTTCCCGTTCCCGTAGGAATATGTGGATAAAAATTAAAATTAAACCTTTTCACTGAATTACTCTATCTATTAAAACAAACCGCATCAAAATCCGTTGCGTAGTTTTAAAGATCTAAGCATACATAGGAACAAAGGGACTGAGAAAGCGATTTTGTTTTATAATATGTAGTGATTTGCTTTAAATTGAATGTATTCTCTAAAGCTAAACTTGTAATATAAAATGACGATAGATATACGCAATACAATTAGCAAATCAGAAACAGCAAAGACAAATACAATATATTTTTTATCTATTTTCATTCTATAAAAGGAATTAAGGAAACATTGTTCCAGTTTGCGTTTATTAATTACAAACAAAATTTCCCAATCAATATAAGTCTAAATAAAATATAAGTATCTAATAAAAGAAAACGCATTATAAATAGTACAACGCTAAAGAAAATAGCAGAATATATTTATACGGCACCCTTCGTCCAATCGGTTCATCATTATGTCTACTATAAATAACTTGTTGTTGAGTATGAACTTGCTCCTACACTAGAAATATGATACGTTAAGCTATGATTAGACGAATATAGTTTCAATCTATGTAATCCTTAGGTATGTATGTAGGTTATGTGTAAAGGCTTTGAGAAAATGACAAAGAAAACGATATATAAAATATACAAATATTTTAAACTAGCGGCATCTCGCAGTTTCACCCGCGTGGTTCCCGTTCCCGGGGATAAAATAGTTTTAATTTGATTTTCTCAAATTTATAATAATTAACGGACATTTACTTGTACCTATATTTTCTTCATTAATACTAAACAGATAACTAACTACATAAAGAAAAAAAACTATACATAAAGAAAATAAAATATAGAAAGAAATGGGTACCTAACAAAACCTTAGAAATCATCATCCCAAAATTATTTCCAATCCTCTCTCCAAATATGTAAATATCCAATCTTTTCACTATAAGTCCTAAATCTATAATCGAATCTGTTATTCGTCACGTCTGCCCTTCGGTTCAGATAACTTGTCTCCGTGAGTTTCCTGTCGTAAATTGAATTCGATCCCGTATCGATACAACTTTCAAAGTATCGTATGACCCGAGATATTGACAGGAAAGGAATGGGAATACTCAGTCGGTACGTTAACGGGCGAACTTGGGAAAATCCCATGTATGAATAGAGAAAGGAAAACATGTTTCTCAATGTTATGTTTGTTGTACATACTTAGCTACTTATATCTGTTATTATTAACATGAAGAGTTTGATTCAATGCGCTAATCTTAGGAAATACTGTTTCTTTCAATGTTGAATAGCCCATCTATCGAGGTAGGCAATAGACTATCACTAAATCTCTTTAATAAAAATGAATCCCAAATACCCTTGCACACGGCATCACGCGTGAACGACAAGACCGACTGACTTGAAATTTGGTACAGTGTCATGGAGCACCTGGTTTTGCACCCTTGTGTACCCTTCAACGGCCAAGTCACACAACATTAACTATAATAATAAAGAAATCGCAGTAAAGAACCTTACACTTGGCACGACTTTGTCTAGATTTCATTACTTTTTAGAGATAAACAAGCAGCTCCATCGAGACTTGGCTAGTTTTTTACAGAATGTTTTTGATGGGATTTCATTTCTTTTTGTTGAAACGTGTTTATATTGATTTATTTTATTAGATTTTCTGATTTGACACATTTTTTTCTATAGGAGTAGTATTTTATTATTAAGCGCCCTGCGGTTTCACACGCGTAGTTCCCGTTCGCGTTTCCGTGGGGATTTCGGGTTAAAAGGTATCCTATGTGCGTCTCCTGGTTTTAAGCTACCTCCCCACAAATTGTCAGCCAAATCGTTTCAGCCATTCTAGAGTTCCGTGGGAATTTCGGGATTAAAAGTATTCTATGTTCTCCTGGTTCTAAGCTACCTCCCCACCAATTTTTAGCCAAATCAATTTCGCCGTTCTTGAGTTATAAATTCCCGTTCCCATTCCCGTGGGAATTTCGAGATCAAAAGTATCCTAAGTCCTTTTCCTGGTTTTAAGCTACCTCCCCACAAATTTTCATCCAAATCAATTCAGCCGTTCTTGAGTTATAAAATCCCGTTTCCAATCCCGTGGGAATTTCGGGATTAAAAGTATCCTATGTCATTCTCCTGGTTTTAAGCTACCTTCCCACAAATTTTCAGCCAAATCAATTCAGCCGTTCTTGAATTATAAAATCCCGTTCCCAATCCCGTGGGAATTTCGGGATTAAAAGTATCCTATGTCATTTTTCTGGTTTTAAACTACCTTTCCACCAATTTTCAGCCAAATCAATCCAGCCGTTCTTGAGTTATAAATTCCCGTTCCCAATCCCGTGGGAATTTCGGGATTAAAAGTATTCTATGTTATTCTCCTGGTTTTAAGCTACCTTCCCACCAATTTTCAGCCAAATCAATCCAGCCGTTCTTGAGTTATAAATTCCCGTTCCCAATCCCGTGGGAATTTCAGGATTAAAAGTATTCCATGTCTTTCTCCTGATTCTAAGTTACCTCTCCACCAATTTTCAACCAAATCAGTTCAGCCGTTATTGAGTTACAATTCCCGTTCCCGATCCCGTATAATTCCCGTTCCCGTTCGATTATCCTAGTTTTTATAGTTTTCCCTTTATGTGGCCATTGAACCCTAACTCTGTACCAAATTTCAGCTCTCTAGGTTTATGGGAAGTACTAGTTCTATTTTGATGATCATGAGTGAGTGAGTGAGTGAGTGAGTGAGTGAGTGTCTGTCTAAAATACGAAACTTTGCTTTCGCTTAACTTCGGAACTAAATGACCTACAGACTTGAAATTTTATTTTAAGTATGTGATTGTATAGCTTACTGGATGACGAAAATTTCAGCGTTCTGGGCTTATCCAAAGGTTCTCAAATAGGGGCCTGAAAATGCGGCGAAAGGGTTCCTGTAAAGGATGGTACGGCAGTGTGTGCTTCGCGCTCGACTTGGCGGGGGGCACTGCCGTGCCCCCAGATTATTAACCGACTTACTTGACTGTTGTATATTTATTGCATTAGTTATATTATATTATTTATCCCGAGGGAAAAATAATAATATTGTCTTTGGCCCATAAAATAATTATGTAAACGAAAATTGATACGATACGCATCATACCGTTATACTCGTAGTAAGTTGTTCTATGCAAGAAGTTTAGTGACACTTAACCTTTACGAATATAATATTTAAATATTTATTTATAAGATATATTTAATAACGTATATAACTGTATATCATTTATACATGCACAAATACTATGAATATAATTAAAGTGACAATTAGACTTTTGTTATTTGAAACCAATGAATTCCTTTCTTGTATAAGTAAGTATACATTTTCTGAATAATGTACCTAGTTTGCAATATTTTAGAAGAATGGCCTTGCCTAGTTTCATTTATAAATAACATTGAAATAAAAAATGACATTTTATTATAAAAAATGTTCACTTTATTTTATAAAAACTTTCTAAATTCATTAATGACAAATCACGCCAAAATAGTCTTAATTTCCTTCACAATAAGAAAACAAATAGATTATTTAAAAGATCAAAGACATTCGGATTTACTTAGAAGGATTGCAACTTTTAAATTTAAATGAAAATGATCTCTTCGTTCATTCTAAAATATCCTTAGAGACGAGTTCAATGTATTTTTAATGATATACAATTTTAATGTTTACTTATATACACTAATTTAATTATTATTTTTTCTTAACTTACTTGAATCTTTTATTAGAAAAATTAAAACTAATTACTTCATACATAATACCTAAATATACTAACTTTATGTTATTAAACGTTTTTTGAGTAATTTAATTAATATTATAAGAATAGAAAACCTTGCTATTTTTAGTTTAATTATCTAAATTCTACTAAGTACATACGAGTATTTCCAAGAATCTGAACTTTATTATCACAGTTGTCAGAGATTGAAGTTCACAAGAAATTGGTTAATTATAACAAAAAACAACTGAAAAGTTTGTGATATTTCTAAGTTATCATTCGCATAAACTTCTCCTAATTATTAAGTTACTCTTGATGTGACAAACACGCGGCTCATTTCTTTCCGTAATTTTCCAAAATTTTCTTTTATAAACCTTCTTCCGATTACAACATACTCATAAAAAACAATTAAGTTCAGCCTTCTTGTATTATGGTGTGACCAAGGGAAATAGGGAATTAATAATTATGTACTTATATCTGTAACTCTAAAATCCATTTAGTTTTCGCCCATAAAATTGCGAATATCAGATGGCGATAATAAATGAATCCTTTTACGTTTAAAAATATCACAAATACAACCTCATATCATTCCTACAAATTCAATTCAAACTAAATTACGTCAGCACTCTTTAGAATTTATCACAGAAAAGAATTTTTCAACGCTTCCCGCGTGCTATTGTCACTTCTACCTTCCCTCGTATGCCTTCGTATATTCAAATCTTCACAAACAACCTGAATGCTTTATGAAGCCATCGCGAAGCGTCTGAGTTTCACTTTTATTTGCGCACATGTATGAGGATTTTGACATGCATACTCAAATTTTCTAATAATTATAAGTACATACATGTTTTGTATAGTCTTTGCTTCATCTTTGACTTAGTTTGAACAACTATAAATTAGAGTTACAATATTATAAACATAGTTTTTTTTTACTGTAAAATTATTTCCAAAAACGTTTTTGAATTTAGTTTAAGTACTTAAATTTCAAATATATAGAGATCGAACTCCATAATCTCGTTCTATAGGCCACCGCTTTAGCCATTGTGCTATTGCCGCACTCTACGTAATACGTTATAGTAAAAAGAATACAATATTATTGATTACATATTTGAAATGAAAAACTTACGGACGACTAATTAATCTTATTCATCCGACTAGCGAACGAATGACATTATATTAAACGTCCATTTTAGCGGAAGCCTAGCAACAGCCATATTATTTTGTTAACACATGTTTTTTTGAACTTTATTTTAGGATTCAAACATAATTTATTGCAATACAGCTTTTTGTTTAAAAGCTTTTTGCAGGTAAATGATTGATTGTATATCACTTATTTAAAACTTAGATTTTCAATGTATAATTTTAAATTAAATTTTCAATAGCATCAGGATAATCTTGAGACTGTAATAAAGTAGTTTCTTTCGAAAATAATATTATAACAGGTGTGACAATAAACCACCTCTTGAAAGTCTTTATAGAATTTTTAATTAAACATTTTATTTAACTTTAACGAATCCTTGTTTGTAGAGCAAATAAACATATTTTATTTATTACTTTTGTAACTGAAAAAAACTTGTATTTGTACACTTTCCATTATTGAAGCTGAATGAATTTCCGGCAAAAATGAGAATTAACATTCCGCCATTCATAAAACAATTAGTACAAACACATAATTAAAACATTAAATAATAAACTTTTCAGAATATAAACCACAATGAGAAAAATACATGTGAACTCTACCTTCACATGTTTATCACTTGTTTTAAATCGTTAACGTTAGTACGGTTAGGAAGAAAAGTCGATTACTACAATTAAATATTCAAACCTTTTTTACTTTTTATTTACTTACATATTATATTAATATTTAATTCCAAGGGAATGGGAGTGGCGAAACATTTACTATCTATTACGTAGAGGGTGACTAAAAATGTCCATAATATCTAGATAATATATTTTGGATAGCACAAGCTCCGCCAACAACCATTACTTATTACTTGTTTTTTTAAGCAATAAACATTTTGCGCTTTCATATAGGTATTAAAATATGATTAAGATGCCTATTGGGAAAAAGAAAATGGTCTCCTTCCCAAATAAAATATTTCGTTTTTGAAACTCAGCCTTTGAATATTTCAATGTCATTATCGATTTTCGTTAGTGACTGTACATTTCACAGTATTGTTCGGCCGCAAGAACGTCATTCATGTCTAGATTGTGCAGATTAGTAAACAAAACCCCATTCTATACATAGAATTTTAATATCCAGCTCAAAATCACCACTAACCTACATTCAGTTCCTAAATTACAACTATAATGCAGCCAAATTAAATATGTATATAAATTCCTCGGAATGGTCGAGTATTTATTGATTTTTCATTAGTTACCATTTGCGGACGTCATTGATATAAAATTAAATTGGTGTTTTCGCATATAGAGGCCAACTGTCGTCCGACTTTCATAACAGAGGCAATATTATTAATTGACCAACATTTTGTTGAGGCTCCCTTGACGAGGTATCTTGATTAATTGGACGCGCAATTTTGAAACGTATTTGTGTTTTTTGTTTTCAAACAACAAAAAAGTTATATACAGGTTTTCGTGTGCGTATTCTTGAAAGTAACATACGCATTTTCTTTATCGTTGGGCAAAAGATTAAGAACAAAATGATCAAAGAAATCACAGCTGAATGATTTACAAGCGACAGATGAATGGCAACACAAATCACGATGCAGTACCAACGTAGTATATGTATATAATTGAAATAATAAGTTATTTTTAATCAACTGCCGCTGACCCATCTTTTTTAGAACTGAGAACTAATACTTTACAACCGGGAACTAATACATTACCTTACCTGTGTCCACGACGACACTTGCATTTAATGTACTAACTCTTGTTTCCTAGACGAACTAATAAACTGCAAATATAGAAAGTATTTCTAGTTCAATTACTATAGTTCTTGAGATTTATCATTCATTCATCACCGCAGGGGCCCTGCGTAGACGATTTAAGAATGCTGGGCTGGGATTAGAGTGTTCTAATAAACAAACTCGGCCTCCTTATTATAACATTAGTATTGCCAATAGATACGAGTAGAACTTATCGATTTAAAATATGTATAATTTTTATCTTTTAGATTTTTATCCTTATTTAGTGAGTAATAACATCTTCATAAAATTATTACCTATAGAAGTTATCGATTTAGAATACTTATATAAAATTAATTTGTATTTTTTCCTGTATTTTAATAAATTAAAACCCCATGTTAATATTAAGTACATGCTGCAACGAAAGCCTTTGATATTCGCAACAATTGCAATAGTGCATAGCATAGCCAATTGTATAGGTTACAAGTATTTCAAAATTCAGTCAAGGCAGAGGATCCGGTAATACAACTTTACAGAACGTGTTTCATACTAATTGGTTCTCCGTCGCATGTAATAACTGTAGTTTAAACTATGGTTAATGATAATAATAACACACAGTTACAATATGAGTTTGAAATAATGAGAAGGCTTTTTTAAGTTACTGTAAAATTATCTCTGGTTAACGTGTAGGATTATATTTACAAACTATGTATATGCCCATTGCCTAACAGTTTTCCCCGTTTTTGGAACAGTTATTGGGATAAAATTTGATCTAAGTATTTGTTTATCCATAAAATACTTACCTCACTACATAGTATAAAACAAAGTCGCTTTCTCTGCCCCTATACTATGTATGCTTAGATCTTTAAAACTACGCAACGGATTTTGACGCGGTTTGTTTTAATAGATAGAGTAATTGAGTGGGAAGGTTTTTAGTATAATTTTATCCCCATGTTCCTACGGGAACGTGAACTACGCGGGCGAAACCGCGGGGCGCCGCTAATTAAAGTTAAACTTAAAAATTATAAACTATCAAAGCGTGTCAAATCACACATAAAAGTTTCATCCAAACTCTACTCGAGTAAAAATAGATATTTGGCTCCTTTAACTCTACATTCACATTTAGAAAACTTGATAGCAGGTTTATTTCAAACCTTGTTTTAAACCTGACATGTTCAAATTGTCCGAATAAACGCTGTAATAAACGCTGCGAATTGAAAACAATCAATACAAAAGCATAAATAAAACGCATGAAGTGTTTGTTGGCTTTACTGGTGAACGTCCAGTGTATACTACATATTATTTTAGCATACTATATATACATTAAACAATGCTAAGTAAATTTTGCATAAACTAAAATTAGCACAACCTCTTTACCCTTGACCGTAAAACTCATGACGAGACCCGTATTAAATGAAATTACTCGTAAACGTTATCGTAACCAAGTGTTATGGCCGTAAGTGCACACTTTAGAAGTTGCATATGTATAAATTTTCCAGCTCATAGTTTAAGTACGATGACGTGAAAGAAACCCTAAATGTATGTTGGTAAAGTATAATTTCATATGGTCAGTCCCTACTACAAAAATAATAGTATCCGGACAACCGGACACCTATCATATCACGCTTCATCTTAAACTAAGTTAAGCGTATATTCACACTAGACTACAGATAAACATACACATAAAATTGTCTTGAATGGGAATCGATCCCGTAACCTTTAAGTAGACCTCACTCAAAGCATTGAGTTACATGCACTTCGTACTAGAAAAGCTATTCTAAAGAAATAACGTATTACATTTCAACTTGACGACAGTGGAGCGAGGTGTTTTACGTGTAGCAAACTAAACTACGACTATAGAAACGTTAGATCGCCTATAGAATTTAATATCTTTTTATATTTATATTTTCAAAGAGAATCAAGTTAAGTATAGGAAAGTCAAAGTAAACATCTTCAAATACTTTTGTAAAATTTGAATATACCCAAACTTTCGCGATCGGAGTTCACTGTTGCAGTTTTCTCGTGACCACGATCGGTGTAACCCGGTCGACACGTCGAGGTAATTAATAATTATGTCATACGCGATTATTGAGACCTGTAAATTATGCAACAATCAAAGAATATATTTACATACTTTTGATGCTGTCTGTACACATATTGGATAAAAGCCATTTCTAACCATAAATGGTACAACACTTTTTAAATAAGGAAAATCCTGTTCAGCATTGCACTTCAGATTATGAGTCACAATATGCGACTTCAAAACAGACATCTTAGAGTCACATTTTTTTTTAGTTTTATTTCGCAATGCCTTCTTGAGAATAACAACTTCATTATTTACTTGGCAAGTACTTACCACGAAGCACAAGCAAAGACTTTATGGGCACTTTACATTATCATCACCAGCCTGTTTACGTCCACTGCTGGACATAGGCCTCTCCCAACTCGCGCCAATGTGCCCTGTCGGCGGCACGTCGTCGCATCCACTCTCTCCCGGCATGGGCACTTATGATCCTAATCATGGATGAGGACTTTATCCTAATAAAGTGCCAGTACTGATCCATGGGTCAATAATGCCAATATACCCTAATACCGGGTAATAAGTGAGAAATAAAGAGTAATTTTCCCCGGTGGAATAATTAATTAAGGATTACACTACGAGCCATGTCCGGGGCGGAAAATATGGAATAAATAGGTTTATTTCAGTAATTGGATTAAGATGCAAAATTGTATAAAAAAAAAGATTGAACCCGGTGTACCTGGTTTCCCACTATACTATAGAAAGAGAAGTTTAGTAATGTACTTATCATGAGTATTTCTGTCTGTGACTTTGTATTAACTACCAAAAGAGTGAAAAGGTTTTGAAGCAGTTTTTTAGTACCTATGTATTTTTTGTTATTATTCAAGAATAGCTCTGCTGCCAGTGATTGGTAAAAAATGATAGATTACTATATTATTTGGTTTCAAAGATTGCAAATAAACAAATAAGGTACACAAAAACGTATTATTGTATATATTTTGAAGTATCATTTGTTCAATTATAATATAACATACATATAATAAATAATACTTCAGAATAACAACATCCATCAAACCATACTCCATACAACTCAAATGTCATTTGAAACTTTGACACAATTTGACACGTGTTTGACATATCCGACTGATATCTTAACTACACAAGTACAAACTACAGATCATGAGTGGGTAGATAATTGTGTTCGTGCTCACTACACCAACCCCTAACCACAGAGAATGTAAACAAACAACCAAGTAATTAAAGTGTTTAACTTGACATCTCTAGTAAACGTTTATTCAACGTTAAGCTGATCAAAGTTAACTGTGATTGGATGAAATTTTAATTAGTTTTACAATTAGTGTTTTGGAAGTTTTGGCGACAAAATTAATGTTTTAAGAATTAGCTGTGTATTGGACGGAAATTAAATTTACAGAATTTTCCTAGATATGAGACGTAGATAGAATATTTTTTGTTGTTATTTTCTGTTTTTATTTTTATAGACTTAACATACTGTAACAATCATCAAACTTTTTAGAGCGTCAGATTTTTAGTTATAATTTCTAAGTAGTGGCCCGCCCCGGCTCACACAGGTCCAAGTTTCCCCGTTTGCTTTTCCAGATTTTTAAGAACCTTCTCCTGACAATAAGAAACAGCAAAAAAAGAATTAGCCAAATCGGTCTAGCCGTTCTCAAGTTATGGCGTGACAACGGGAAACGGGTTTCATTTTTATATAAGTACTTATATAGATATCATCAGTAAAAATTGCTCTTTGCTCTGGAGTGGGATCTTACGAGTACAAGCCGATATTATTATTATATTGTATTGCTTCCAAGAGTAAAAGAAGGTATATAACAATTAAGTGTGCATTAAATTAGAGAAAACATAAGCCCATAGCTTTGTTTGGTGGGATCTTTTCATATCCGGTTAGCATTATATATAAAGGCCGTTAAACAATAACTACTTAGCTAATAAATTAATAGTTTTCCCACTATGTTTATATTTAAATTACTTTTAAGATTAAGAAAACCTAAACACTATAAAATAATAGGATTTCCTAGTCTTGTAGTCAAGTTCACATTTTAGTTAAAGTTTCTTTAGTTTTAATAGTACCTATAAGATGTATTTGATAGAATAATAAAATGAATGAGAATGAGCACAAAATGTCGGTAGAATAATTGAGAGTTTACTCCATAAATAGAATAAGCTTTTAAAGCCAAGGTTTACCGCTTCAAATAACTAATTAATTCATTAATTAAACAATAAATTTTCGGAATCGCATTTAAAACGCGTCTGTTTCGCTTAATAAGTTTCAGTAAAAGCTTTTCATTCTCGGCACAAAAGCTCTGTCAACACGTGTTTTAAACAATGGAAAAATACTGAATGGATTACCCACAACATTGTCAGTTTTACCCACATTTTCCCATAACTACATTAACTATAGAGTAAAAATAGTGACATAAGAAACAGGTAATAAAGGAAATATGTTTTTTATTTAGACATATATTTATGTATTTATAAAGTCAATTATTATTTTTTTAACTGGACAGTTTTCCGCAATTATACTTAGGGTACTTTGTACGTGTTGCGAAATTTTAATTTAAATCAAGTTTTAGACTTTGGGTGCTTTTAATTATTTTATTATAAGTACTATATTTTCCAAATTGCACATGAAGTGAAAACAGTATAAAAAATACCACAGGAAAGTACTTACAATAAACTTTATCAAAATCGGGATTCTCAGGGACGGTCCCTAAGGGATTAGCTCTCGGGGAGTAAGTAACCCGTTTATACGGGTTAATCTCTAAAAATATTTCTTTTTCTATCGCGAAAAGCGATTTATTATTACGTAGAGAGGTCAGACTATGCAAGATCGATGCTACTGAAAAAAATATCTACTTATTCAAAATAATCATACTCGTAAATGTATAGCTAAACGAAAACCATTATATATATATTTTTATTTTATGTACCAAAATTCTTCATTGCTACAATTGACTTAAACATTTTACTCAGAATATATTTCAAACGCTAAGTAACTTGAAGGCACATTACTTATTCCCACTGTGTTAAACTCCCCTTGAGTTTAATATTTAAATATTACGCAACTTATCCATTATACACATGCGACTCGAATACATAATTCGTATCCAATTATAATTCAACAAAACTCTGTTTTTGTTCAACTTAAATATTCCTTTGTTACGGACAAGTTATCCAAGTTATGTCATGCACAAACCGTGACAAAACCCAAAGGCACATTAAAAATATAATGAAAATAAAACTGTGGAGCGATGTAGCAGATATTTACGTGAAAGGTCACCGCTGCCACTCACTTTAAACTGAAATACTCCGAATGTAGTCACAGAAAAAAGTCATCAACTATTTGTCTGTGGAAATATTCAAAAAACATTGAATATTCGAGCGGGTTTGCTCTCTGAAAACCTAAAATTGCGACTCGGACGGGCGTTCAAATATTAACGAAACTGCGATCGCTTGCCAATGAAAACTCGCCAATCGGGAATCGTGTGTTTAAATTTTAAAATGCTTTTGTATGCAAATCTCGAGAGGTATCGATCTACGTTTATTATGAATTTGAATATGCTAGGCTAGGTTTCAATTTTGCAAGCTTTCATTTTCTCCTCCAGGTGGTAAAGTTTCGTTTACCTAAGGTAAAGTAGACATTTAATTTAAAATAACTGGGTTTATTTGAAGTGCACAACCATTTTAAAATGTTAAATTGTATAAATTATCGGCTTGTAAGATCCTGCCATCCAAAGTCCTCTTTTTTACTGAAGTTTTTAGTTTAATGAGGCCTAGGTGTAATTACTTTACGTACCTAATGAATGTGCCTAAAGCGTTTGCAGATCATTATGAACTTAGTAAAAACAATGTTAGCAAACGAGGAAACTAAGAGTTGATAATTTTTCAAATGTAAATGTGTTAAATTCGTCATACTTTAATTTAAAATACATAGGGAAGTTATAAATCGTTGATGGTATTTCGAATGAATGCGATAATTGTCCGTGTAGCAGTTTCATTTACACAAATGTGTTAAAAGAAAAATATTTATTCATGAAAACTTATTAACGATATTATAAATATTAATTTAAGATGTAAAAATATGTTGTTCCATAATTAAAATTTTAAATTTTCAAGCAGTTATTTCTAGAAAACATAAAAAAAAAACTAAATATATTAATAAATACTTGGCAACTTTTCACAAATCGTTTTATTATTACAACGACTAGGCATACTTCAATGATCATCGATATAAATTGCCATAGTGACCTCACTGCATTACATATTGGCAAATATTACGTTGGTTTGAATCAATCAGGTCATAATATTGTATTGTTTATATTTATAAAATGCTTGAGTTCTGTTTTGTTTGAGTATTTACTCATAACAATTGAGTGGGCAGATACTTACTCATAGTCACCAGGAACTGGTTATCTATTTCCTTTTTAGTATCTATTAAACTACAATACCAAGTATTTTAATACTACTAAGTAATACCTTAAGACCTAATTTTATGATCCGTGCTATGTACATATCGATTCTAAGCCGGATTAAGCGATTGAGCAAAGATAAATGTCTGAACCTTACTTAAATGTTTGGGATTATGTACTCGTACGAGAATACCTAATCGAATTTAATTCAGTAATGCTTCTAATATTGTATGGCAAATCCATACTAATTTTATCAATGCGAATATAACTCTGTCTGTCCATAGTCTGTTTCATTTTACTTATACCGCTGAACCGATTTGAATGAAAAGAGGAATAGGGATAATTTGCGACTCTAAAAGGGTTATGGGGCAGTTTTATTCCAGAAATCATCCCTAAACGGAATGAAAATGGAGTTCATGTTTGCACTAACAACGCCTCAACAAGCGCTAACTTAAATCCCGTGAGAATTTGTCATAAAAAGATGCATATTTGCTACTCCTATAAAAAAGGAAGCTCAGGAGAAACCACGCAGTAATCCATATTGGTGTTATAAAAATATAATCTATAATACCAAAGATTAACCGACATGTAACTGATGTTATATCGATGTATTACATGTACCTATTACCGCGTGTATTTTTTAATTGACCGCGTAACGTTATAACACTTTTTTGTTATAATGACACCTAAGTATAATGTTACACATTGCTCATGCGGCGCTCCACAAACAATGTCACATGTTTTGGAGTGCCCATCATGTCCCAATAGCTGTACCCTGGATGACCTCATGTCATGCCAACCTAACGCCATCGAGGTGGCCACTCATTGGTGTTCTTATATCTAACACTATAACTGCCTTATTTGCGTTGCATTTTTAGTCTGGTTTAACAAAACCTGGTAAGCATTTGACACCTTGTCAGACAAATTTGTCACTTTGACAGTATTCAAAATTGATTGTAAAACCCTGGTTTAGTGCTAAACCAGACTAACAGTGCAACGCAAATAAGGCAGTAAAAGTTTTGTCAATCGACACGAAGAAGAAGAAGTATAATGTTATGTGAAAACCAATAACGTATTTTATTCTAAAGAGAATATAAATACTACGTTTTATTCTTTAACGGAAATATACTTATTTAATTTATAATTAATGGTAATAAACACAGTCTTCAAATACTTTTTGTTGGCCTGTATCGGTAGAAAATTGAATGTACGGTTTGCTACGGGATTTTTCCGTTTGCGTGTTTTAAGCGTTGATTGGATTCAGGTTTTTTAAGTTAAGTCGACTCTACATGATATTTTAATGGACTAATCTCTGTATTTTTGTTACTACGAATTCTCTTTCCGAACCTTTATACCGTGTCTATTTGGGGTCAGTTTTCAGTTTAACCAGATTTGGCGGAATGTCAGTATTTTACGTAAAGCGACTGCCATCAGACCTTCACAACCCAGAGGGCTATACGACGTTTGTTGGTTAAACCAAATGTTAAGACTTTTGAGGGCTCTACCCGTAACGACTGTCGATGATGTTAGTACGACGGCTTTGTTAGTACGAATTCAACGTCCATAAATTCGAAAATTATGGAATTATCGGGATAATGTGCTCTTTCTGAACAAAAAAAATTAGTTCACAAATGAGGTAAAAAGAGGTAACAAACAAAAAACAACCGAACTGAGAACCACCTTTTTGTTGCAGCCAGTTAAAAACAAAGTCACTTCCTGCTTTGTCTTTATTGTTTTATATCTTTACTAGCTGTGCCCCGCGGTTTCACACGCGTAGTTCCCGTTCCCGTTCCCGTGGGAATTTCGGCATGAAAAATGATGTTGGCCGATTCTCAGACCTACTGAATATGCTCACAAAATTTCATTAGAATCGGTCTTGCCGTTTCGGAGGAGTACGGGAACGAACATTGTGACACGAGAACTTTATATGTATAAGAGAATATTAAATCTAAGTCGCATACGAAACATCTGTAGACACTATTAAAGGTAAATCTGTATCAAACTTTTGCTCTGAAACATTAATAAAGTTATCTAATAAAAATCGTGTCAGCTGCATCATCAGGTCTACATTTCTCTTCCTTATTTTAGGTCATTGCTTGATCTACATCGTTTAAAGTTTATTCGTGTAAAATGAACATTATTTTTTTATTTAAATTAAACAACTGCATTATACATTAAAAGTGTCATTAAATCTTTTTTCCGCTATAAAATTGTCGTCACGTACCGAGCAGGCACTTAGAATTCATTTCAAAATCATTTTTATTGCCTTCATATTGAACTTTGGCCTTTGTCATGTTATGTACGAGGTAATCTGATTATTACCCGCTGCAGGCAGACTAGAAGCTCAATCGAGCTTTATTAGATAAAGTTATTCATAAGTATCAAATTAAGTTAAATGTATTGTAGTTTGATATGACTTTAATATGACAGATTTTCATCTTTTATTCAATATCTTAATATGGAGCTTTTAAGCTGTAAATCAAAATACAACCATGACAAAAGTTTAAGTGTTTTATTTCAATGTGTAGTGTTCGTGTAAATCAAAGATATCAATAAGCTTTTAAGCTGTTTATTTATGAGTTAATTTGCGAAGTTTCCGTTCTAGACTAACATCTAAAGGAAGTGCATGTTAAGCTGTAAAACCCGATTGTCGTACTAACATCATTGACAGTAGTAAGATACCTCAAAAACCTAACCAAAAATATCGCACCACGAAAGCTTCCCGTTAAAAAGGTGTAATTGCGAAAAATAATCATGTTTAAAATGATGTTAGTAAGAAAACTAGGATAAACAACACAGTTCAAACTGCTTTGTTAGGACTCGCGAAGCCTTTAACCTCTACATAATATATAAATGAAATAAAAAATTACAGTTCCAAAAACAAAGTTAAACTAAGCTTCGAAGTTAAACCAACCTTACCATTCCGGTTCAGAAATCGTTTTCATCGTTTACGGAAAGAATTTACAAAGAAAACAGTCCTATTGATGTTTTATGATCTCACTTAATGTTGTTTTTCCCAACGAGACCTTCCTTTAGATAAATATATGTATGATTTTTGCGGGAAAATCAAATAAAAAAGATTTATAACTAAGAATGACAATACATTTTAACAACAAAATTCGGAACTAAATTAATTTTGTGATCCTAAATACATCATAATTTAAATGTTATCAGAATTGCTAATTTGTTATTAAATTTTGTCATCATTCGTTCACCATTATATATCTATTAACGATAAATATACAAACATATTAGGAAATCTTATACGAATCAGAGAAAACGCAATCTTTTGAGTACATACGTAGGTACTTTACGTGTTTTTACCGTTTCAAAGATATGATATTAGTAATTGTTATTGTATAAAATCTTTAGTAAAAAGTTTATAAGCAAGAAATACTTACGTATCTTCTAAGTTCGTAGCTTTAGATCGCGAGAGATATTTTATGTGGTACATACGAGGGGTCGATGACCTAGATGACGTCAATGTGAATGTTGCACCTTTATACAAAGTAGCTGTTTGGTAATCTGTGCTTTTAAATTTGAGCTCGAGCGTATTCATCACAAAATTTGCCTTGACTAAAATAACTTCAGTTAAAAGCCAATGATAGAGATCAAAGGGAATTTTTAAATTTGTTGATTGGAGCTCAGTTTTATGAATAAATTCTATGCAATATTCGGAATTTTAAAGGTCACGGTTTATTTTGTGTTACACAATAACTAGGTTTAAAAAAATATGGACCTTGATTGAGAGCTTTGTGGAGCTTTGTCAGTTATTTTTTAGTCTCATTCTGTTTGTATTAAAAGCCTCGGGTTTGATTCCGCACTGGATTAATGTTTATCTTGTTCTGTGGGCTTGGCTTGAGTGTTAATATTATGCGTTGGAAACTTACACAAACTAACATAATGGATTACATATTTGTTATATTCTATTTTTCTCTATACAAATGTTGGGTTCAGTTTAGCTGGTGGATTTTTGAAAATCCTTTCCTACGTCGTAATATAACGCAAAATAGGTTTTTATTCCATGCATGCTCTATAATATTGTGTAATTTTAATAGTGGAAACTTTACCGGTTTCTGTATAATAGGTATTTGTACAATAACTGTATGTTTCCCAAATAAATAAAAATAAATTATAATGTCTGATTGTGATCGGTTTCTAAATTACCCAGACGTTACTCAAAGACCATTGATGATTACAGTTTGCAGACAAACTAACATTAACATCATCAACTTGAAAGATGTCTAGAATAATCAAAGTGGTTTTATAGAGTTTAATCATTGCTGTCATTAGTACATAGTATGGCCTAATACTCTGCTGAAGCATTTTCTAATATTAGTAAAGTTTATGAGGACCTCATAAACTTTACTTATATCCTACCAGCCCAACGTCATTGTGGTGGTCTCTCACTGGAGCCCCATAATTTAAGTCACGACACGAAGATGAAGAAGTAGTAGTTTATTAATTGTTTAAAAAAATATGTTTTTAAGTTAAGCCTTTCTATTTTATTTTTCAATTGTTTTTCTGCGTAATTCCCGTCTTTATCTATTAAAGTAGGAATTTCTGCCGTGGAAATCGCTATGAGTTATTTCTGGTTATAAAGAATTTCCATATCAAAGTTCAGCGTAAAACATAAGTAAGTTCATAAGCTGTAGTATTTGTTTTAAAAATAAAAACAAAAACAGTCACGTTTCTAATATGTTAGAAGGAAGTAATGTGTTAGGAAATGTAAAATATGACCCTCTGGGAAACATGTCATGTAAGAAAGTACCTACCTATATTTATTCGTACTCTTATAAAATATTAAGACCAGAAAATGGTATTGAAAAGAAAAATAATATTAAATAACATTATTTTATTTGAATAGTCTAATATGTTCTTTTAATAATTAGCCTTCACATAAAGAATATTTAACGTCTGCTAATTATTTATAGTAAATTTTAGTATCCTTTGTTTATAACATTTCTAAGAAAATATTTGTAGCATGAATTAATGATTTATATATGAATTTGATTTGATCGACAGTCAAAAGACAGAAAAGATATTTATAAATTTTGATCCATTATTCTTAGAAAGGTAGACTGTTGAGAATAATTAATGTTTCTTAGAAATATAAATACAATATAGTGTATATTATGTTTCATTTATATTTCTTAGCTGTGCCCACACGTTATCTACGATCCCATTAGTCGTAACAAGATATTTTATAGCATAAAGCCATCGACATGTCAAACATCCCATCATAGCCTTCTTCGATAAACGAGGTGTCTACTACTAAAAATTCTAGCCATTATCCCTCTATAGTCTTCTTCAATAAATGATCTGTCCACTACTATTTTTTTTTGTCAATTCGAACCGGCTCGGCTGTTTCTGAGATTAGCGCGTTCAAATGAACAAACTCTTCAGCTTTATAATATTAGTGTTGAGTAACGTGTTCTTCGTATACAAGCCTCATTAGAATGGTCCTTGTGTTATAATAGTCAGGTATAATAAGGTAGGTGTGATTTCTACGACTGTCGACTGGTTCAATATGCCGTGAAGCCGGCGGTTGGTACAAATTAATAATTACTTTGACAGTTACTCTTGCGAAACGTTTCTAGGAAGGACACCTTTATTTAGCTGTCAAATATATTTAATAACATTGCCGAGAAACGTTACAAAAACATTCTCAGAAAACGTTAATTTTGTTTCAAACGAAATATATTTCGAATTTGTAATGAAAGTGTTCCAATATCAAATTAGTAAATCTAAATTGAAATTTCGATTTTAATGTACAAAGTTTTACAGTTTACGTATCTACTTAACGCTACTGGGTACATTTATTGGACAAACAAACTGGATCCACTGCCCACACATAGTGGAAGCAAACCGTATTAGTGTCCCACAGGCGATGGACACAGAAATAGATGAATCAGTCTCCCAATCCGATTATCTCGGACCATAAAGCAATACAAGCCGTCCTTCGATAAATGACATTATGGAATACGTCCTTCAGTAGTTTGTAGTTTCACGGGGACCACGTGCTTACTTTGTATTGAAGTTTGTGTTTATTTGGATGTCTGTTACGGGGATTTGGGGAAATGCTTCCTCTAGAAAACATCCCCTTTTTTGTCAAATATGTAATACAATAGTGATAAACGCAAAAACAAACTCGATTACCAAAATAATTAGGTTTGTTTTTATTGTAAAATTAACAAAGTTTATCAATTTGTGTAAAATATGGATGGATGCTAGAACATACACAGAATAAGTAGATGGAAAAGATCTAGCACAAAACAAACAAACATGTCCATACACACAAATGTTGTTTTAGCGGCAAATTGGAATGTGTAACTAAATGTTGTTTTAGCGGGAAATCGAAATCTGTAACCGTTGGAATAGCAGACAGGGTCACTACTAACTACAATCAGTCTTCAATTAGTCGTTAAAGTTTGTGTTTGAAATCAAGTTCACTACACTCCCAAGAAAATATTTCCATACAAAACATGACTAATATATCTCTCAGAGCGTATTAATTTATTACAAAATCGTCACATACTTAGATTCGTTGAGCATAAGTAATTAGATTATGCAAATGATAGACGCGGAGATGTCTTCGCATAAATCACTAATAGACGCCTACATATGGCATTAGGTATTATAAATTAAATGAAAGTAAATGGAAAACTTACGGTCTTATTTGGGTTACATTTTAAACCTAGTTTAACAAAACCTGGTTTAAGCATTTGACACTTGTCTGTCAAAACTGTCACTTTAGTCTTTTGACAGTATTCAAAATTGTACTTAGATCAGATTGTAAAACCTGGTTTAGTGCTAAACCAGACTAAAAATGCAACGCAAATGAGGCAGATTATGTTCAAAGAAATACAGTGAAAATGAAGACTTACTAATAAAGGAAAAAGGAAACTCAAGTTCGTTCTTACAATATTTTTTATGTTAGAACGAACGCGTAACTTTTACAGTACCTATCTAGAAAATTGAAAATTCATTTTTTATTCGATGTAGCTACAGTGAAGAACAATAATAGCCTGTACTGTTCATCAGTACATATTTTAATAACATATTTTAAGAAATATAGGTTTTTTATCCTTATGACTTTTAAAATTTAATTTACAGCCTCAGTCAAATCAATACTAATTAATTTTAACCTTTTAATTTTTTATCGCACAGTTTAATAAGTTTTCTGAGACGATGGATTCTGTAAAAAAAAAACAAAACATTAGCATATACTAAAACACATTATATACTAAAACACAAATTAAAACCACGAATTCTTTTAAATTCAATGTGTTGCATTCGCGTAAATCAAAGACAACACATAACATAAGTAAGTAAATAAACATAGAAGTGGTAAATATTGACGTGTATGTATCACATAGGGGACGCAAACAAGCACTAAAAATGTTTAAAACCGGATATACATTCATAAACAGGCCATTTTTTATCCAACCACGAGATTTTAAGATAATTGATCTGTGATTCACAGATCAATTATCTTAAAATCTCGTGGTTATAAAAGCCATTGTTTCCACCAGTCAGTTTACCTGGTCAGTTGAACTGGCGTCCATCCAAAAATGGTCGTCAATCACCGGAGATTCCCGATTCTAGTGGGGATATCTAGTTGGTATAAAACTTTTGGAGTGACGCCACAGTTTTATGTCTGGACTGTTCAGTTCGACTGAATCGATAATGGCTACATTAAAATGTATGATGCAGTTGTTTTACGGAGTATCTAGTTAATTAAGTTTTGTAAGCACTAACTAGATTACTTACATTATTTCTCTAGTGGGTTTTCCCTTAGCTCTCGTACTTTGTACACTTGTGGTAAACGTTGAAATTATTATGAGCGCGGCTTGAGTAACCTCTTTGAATTATTTGCGAAGATTTATTTACTTACTTAATTTGTTTCATTGTTTGTAATAAAAATTAACTCGTTAAAGTTAAGTTATAAAATAAGCTAACTGTGCCCCGTAGATTTACATGAGTCATTCCGTTCCCGTATTTTTCGTGGGAATAAAAACAGGGTTCTAGGTTATATATACCATCTGTACATAATTTGGTCTAAATTACTTTAATAGGTAGGTATTCGATGGTTATGTAAACAAACAGACCGTACAAAACTTAACAAAACTTCTATTTATAACTAACTTGTTGTTTTAGTTTCTGTTGCTCTATAAACACTCTGGTGTTAGATTAATTCCATATCGATATAAAAATAGTCAGATAAACATACTTTTAATATAATCAAACGCCTCATTTTATCAAATAAAATGTGTATAAGGAGTTCAAATGTGAAAGTTTATATGTTTGTTACTCATTCACGCAAATCAGCTAAACAATATTTGGCACACTAACACTTGGTACAGTATACATTTAAATATATTTAGAATTCTCCCACTTTTTGTAGCAAAATTTCCATTTCCAACCAAATAAAGGCTCTCCCAAATGAATAAAAAGTTTTGATTAATTAAATGTCACTATGAGACCCACTTCAAGCGCAGACTTCAACTGTTTTTATCGTTTCAAGAGAACGTTGCTTGTTATTGCACAATAGACCTTTTGAGCAAAAAACAACATTATTCAAATTCAAATTTAAAAATAAAATGTACATTTATTTACCGAACAAATATTAATACTGACGATTTGCGTCATACATTCTTGCCGTCAATAAAGAACAAGCTTTCCTTAAAAGCCTCTGTTTTTATAAGTTTAGAACTTCAAATTATAGTACTGAGATTAAACAAACCCGTTTGCTAACAAAGTCACGTGTAACGTGCTTCAACCTTCGAATCTTCAGTTGTTATTCGCGAAATCTTTGTGACTAAGATATTATTTGAAACAGTAACATTTACTAAGACCTAGTTTGTTATTCTGTGCGTTTACGTATTTAAATGTTTAAACGTATGGAAGATTTTAAGTTTTTACTTTAAATTTAGTTATTTTTTGTTCCTTTTGTTACATTACACGCGTTAAGCAAACGACCTCACGAGATCTTACAAGCCGATAATTTTTTTTGCGGTTTTTGAAATGATTTATTAGTGTAGAAACTCACGTGCAAAGTTTTGAGTTGCGTAACGTTACCAAAGTAGATTGTTAACATGAGCGTGGCTTAGATTTTCGTCTGTGATTCCTTGCTTTGGAGGGCGTGTTAGGCTGTCTGTCCCGGGTGTCGTACTACCTTCATCGACAGTCGTATTCTAAATATATACTTATACATAACTCAAAGGGGTCTGACTGACTGCCATAGTGATCTATCAACGCACGCACCCAGACCCAGACCACTGGACGATCTGAAATTTTGCATGTAGGTAGATGTTATGACGTAGGCATCCACTAAGAGGATTTTTGGAAATCCTCCGCCCTTGGGGGAGAAAAGGGGGGAAATTCGCGGGGCGCCGCTAGTGGGTAGTAAGAGTCCTCAAAAATCTCAAATATTTAACCACAGGATACCTACACTGGTACTTTTGGCACACAGTGCTAAGGCATTTGATCGTCAAAAGTGACATTTAAACTCAGTATAATTAACATCAACCTAACAAAACTATAATTAATGTTGCCTGCCACACTAAATTATGATGGATTTTATAATATTTTCCTGGTTTTTTTACTCATTCAATTAAAAAACATAAGAAAATTTTAGATGTGGGTACTCGTACAAAAAATTGAGCCGGTTTGTTTAGTTTTTTGTCATTGCAGATTGTATTCACGGTTAAATTTTACTACACAATAAAGCTTCCTTACATCAGATGAGCGTTAAAGTTCAAATTATTATTTACTTATCTAATTGGCTTGAAAAACTAATTAAGTATATATTTTCTAGCCCTGTCTATTAATAAGTATAATGAAAATAAATGTGATATTTTGACTATATATATGTATGTGATGAATGTGTGTTCTTTGCTCTTTCATACCAAATCTACTCTACTGCTTAGGCCGAAGTTTGGTTTTCTTTTGCGAGGATGATATCGCGAAACAACTAGCGCTGCGAGCAGAATAAAAACTCCTTAGTTAAAAAAATGTTCTTTGTCTCTATACCTACATCTGTGAAGAATATTTTAAATAGGCACCTACAGTAAAAAAAAAATTTAAGCATTGCTAAGTAAAATATTTTCAAAGTAAAAAACAAATCTTTAATTTAAGGAAAACAAAAATCCGAATTAATTTGAATTCAAAATGAAATGTCTTTTCATTTCACTCCAAAAAGGATCGTATTTTAAGTGAATAAATAAAGCAAATCCCTTATTATTCTAAACGAGAAAATTGAAGATATTTTATTCGTAAAATGTAAGGAACGTAAGTAGGTTCATGGCGGATTGGATTACATTAGACTTCGTCTGACGGGGATATTAAAATTGTTTATAACTATTAATGTTCTTTATTAATTCTGCAGTACTATACTTAGGCCATTTAAAGTTAGTAAGTGTGTTTTCGAGGCCTAAATTAAATAAATCAATTTATAGTTTTAATTTAAACTTTATGTACCTGACACTTGCATTGTATGATATTTTATATGTGCGCGTAATTTGAGAGGCCTTACCTTGCCATAACACAGTTTTTAACTAGCACGGGAGGTAAAGTCTCGATAATTGCGCCAAATATAATGTATTGTGTCAAATTTATTTATATAAATTGAAATAAAAAATAAATAAATTGTAATTGTACTTGATATAAGTACTTAAATATAGACAGTGTTGATCTACTCGTATGCAATTTGTTTGAAGAGAGCTTATTTGTTTGATCGCTCTTCTAATCCGTTTTGAAGAATTATTTGTGTACTACATTAGATATACCTATTAGCCTGTTTATTTAGCAACAGGCTTTTTAAATCAACTTTGATGAAAGTTCGGGACGCAGCTATAATTATTGCTTTGTAATAATTTTAATTGTATAATATCTAGAGTTAATAGGTGTGCCCCGCGTTCCATTTTAATGTTTACGACTCTATTTTTTTACAAGAACACACTTCATTTCTCTCATATCCGTTGCACAAAACACACATTCACATTTACAATACACTAGCTGTGCCCAGCGGTTTTACCCGCGTGGAACCTTATCCCGTGGGAATTTTGGGATAAAAAGTATCCTATGTGTTATTCCTAGGTATGAGGAACATCTGCACCAAATTTCATTAAAATCCATTCAGTAGTTTTTGCGTGAAAGAGGAACAAACATCCACACTCACAAACATTCGGCTTTATAATATTAGCAGGATATTTTTATTTCTTTTCAAATGTTCTTAGAAATGTATGTACGAGTAAAGAGTGAACACATTTATTGAAACAGGTAAAATTCAGCGAAATTTATGTAAAATAATCCATCAATATTTGGTTCAAGGTACAGTGTGTTACGTGTATCATACAAACCCACCTACTTACAACCATTGACGTCACAAACTAACTGTATCGCATAAATTTAATCATAAAAAATATTAATCAAAGATTCAAAGACCAGTTTAGTTATTTTAACTCTCACTCTAAGGTTACAACAGCGAGCAGTTTGGTAATAAGTGTCTTCTGAGAAACATTAATTTAGGGTAAAAACTTAATCATAATAATAAAGATTTCAACACCTATTTCTGTCTCAAGTTATTTAATTTGTTTACAAATTAAATTTGGAGATTGATAAGTCGGTGATGATTGTTGATACACAATTCAAAGTTTATCGTTTAAATCTTTATGGAGAATTTGAACTTCGGCGCGTAAGGAGAGAGCTATCTAAACTTTTAATAATAACATAATTACTAACCATGAATAATATCAATCAAGTAATCAGAATTACTTATTACGCATAATAAAATCTTCCCTTTAAGTATATTTAATTTGATTGAAAATTACTCTATCTTCAGTTCTAATTTAATTCGATAAAAAAATGACAAAAGTTCCACGGACAATATCGGAAAACACGGGTCCCGTACGTAAACACATATTCATAAGGTCGGCTCGCTAGCAATTATTAATTAATACCATCAACATCATCTAATTTTCTTTCACCACAAAAAGGGCTGAATGAAAATCGACCCTGAAACACACCAGACTAATTTGCAAGCCCCGCAAAGTGTTAGGACCGCTAAATATACAAAAAACACGGTACACTTTAATTTTAACGGCTTCCAAAATACCACAACCCAGTAACCGGGATCTAATTTGAGGGAATCCGGGCAAACAAAGCGTTAAAATTGTTACGAGTGAGGAAATTCTCTGGAAATACGTTGCGAGTTCACCGGCCGGTATCGGGAACAGATGATTGTACACTGATATTTGATTTAGTAATGTAATAACTATGAAAACTAGCCGTTACTTTTTTAAATATTCGAATAGGGAATATTTGAAATTTAATTTAAGATAACTCATCATGAAAGCAAAAAAAAAATCTTTGGTTATTTTTACTATCTTTTTGTGATTATATCATCACTACATAGTATAAAATAAAGTCGCTGTCGCTGTCTGTCCGTTTTGATGTGGTTTCATTTAACAGATAAAAGTTTTTAGTATAATTTTATCCCCGCATTCTCACGGAAACGGATACTATGCGGTTGAAACCGCGGGGCGGCGCTAGTATTTTATATAACTAACAATGTATTTGTTATTGTTCCAGGATGCCGGCGCTCCGACTGCTCGGACGCAAATGGCTGGCAGCCTCAGACGATCTCGTGTTCCCCAGCATCTTCGAACTACTCTTCAGATTTGTATGGTATGTATTTTTTATATTTATTAAGGGCCTATTTACGACCTTCAAGTACAGTTACTCAACAAGTAAAGTTAGTTTTGTCTCTTTCTTACTTTATAACAAGTAACAAAGACAAAACATGTGAGTCAATACTCGGAACGTTACTTGGAGATAGGCCCTTATTGTACCACTAAATATGTTTTACTTTTTGCCTTTTTTATCGGTAAATATATAATTAGGTAAAATATGTTATGAATTTGTTTTGTAACAATATTATTACAAGTATTTGGGTATCTAATATTTGGCAAACAATTTTAATTAAGAGTTCTAATTACTGGGTATGATTGTTAACCGCTGTAAAATTTCATCATTTTGTTTACTTCCATACTTACCTAATTAATTATACAAATAATATAAGCGTGAAAGTTTATGCAGATTCATGGGTGTGTGTGTTTGTTTATTGCCAATTTAATTCGTGGGTTTACCCAATAATTAATAAATTTTATATTAGTTTTTATTTATTAATGTTTTCGCATACCTTTAGCAATTTTTGTAGCACGTAAAAGTTTCGTAGAAGTAATTTTATTCGACGAAAATGTACCTATATAAAATTCTCATGTCATAAACTATTTTTATATCCCTCAGAGATAAGGGTCGCCCACAACAAACATTTATATGGCAACACATCATTTGTCAGATCAGCTAGTTCATAAATAATAATTGAAGCGGTCTGAAAGGGCTTTAATAGATCTACTTTCGGCTAGTCTTTACTTTACTAAAACACCAACTACCAGTGCCTCGCGGTTTCACCTGCGTAGTTCCCGTTCCTGTGGGAATACAGGGATAAAATATAAACTATATCACGCACTGATAAATTAGCTTTCCATTAGTGAAAGAATTTTTGAAATCGGTTCAGTAGTTTTGGAGCCTGTTCGTTACAAACAAATCTTTCCTCTTTATAATATTTGTGTAGGTTAGTATAGATGAAATATAGACGCTTTTGCCTTGCAATATGATCTTTAAAGATACGTCACTGATTATAAAAATATTCTATGTTCAAGGGTAGTATACATTTACTTTATGTGGGAGTAAGCACAGCCACCCACACAGTTTAGCTCAAAAACATGTGGGTTTTGATTCAAATGTATGACGCGTTTGTTATATTAAGTAATTGTTACCAGTTTACATAATTTCATCTTTCCATTCCATTTGTTAATAAATATATGAACTGTGAAGGATAATTAATTGAGGGGATGACGCACGTTTATGCTGTGACTACGTACGTTGATACGTCTCAATTTGAAATCAATAAAAATTGTATAGTAATATGGTAAAATTATTACGTTATGTTTGTTCATAGTAGTTCATTAATAGAATTATTATTGGTAAGAGTGAGCGCTTTTTCCCTGCTGTGGGATTTGATAGCCAATCCTAACTATCCCTACTAATATTATAAATGCGTAAGTAACTCAGTCTATCTGTCTGTCGGTTACCTTTTCATGGCTAAACTACTGAACCGAGTGACTTGAATTTTTTTACAGGGGTAGCTTATGGTCCGGGAATGAACATAGGATACTTTTTATCCCGAAATTCCCACGGGAACGGGATCTACGCGGGTGAAACCGCGGGGCGCTGCTAGTAATCAATAACTACAATATGTGAACGTTTATGTCAACCTGTAAGATACTACAGGATATATCTCTCACTAGGCTTCTCTTCTCTTTATGTAATCAAGGCTACTCTCTCGATAATATTCAAAGCAAAATAAGGGGGAATACGTGATCATCACCCTTACATACATAATCGTGGTGATAAAAACTCGAGCCTCGATATTTTGAATTCGATGTCAGGAAAAGAACAAAACACATTTCAATCAACCTAGGAATCGAATATCTATAAAAAACAGTCACGGTTTACAATAACTTTAATGTTTATTGATACAAAATTGACGCAAACAAAGCAATAAAGCGATTTGCAACATCACATGTCAATTTACAAATTTATAAAAAAGTTTTAGATACCTCAACCTTTAATTAATTGTGCAAAAAATACTGTAGTTTTTTTCTATAATCCTGTGGTTCTGATAATGTTTAAAATTGTAAGAAAAAAATATCATAGTTTTTTATACTTAATTTAATAGTTTACATAACGTTGAATATTGTTAGATAGGGAGGAATACTTCCGTATTTTTTTATTAGCCAATTCACAAAGATTTATCAGATTTATTCATTCATCATCATCTTTATAAAACTCTTCCGTTACTGAGTGATGTACTGACTGACTGACAGACAACGCACAGCCGAAACTACTGGTCGTAGTGAGCTGAAATTTGGCACGTGTGTTTGTTGGGGGGAGTAGGCTACCACTAAAAGAGGATTTTTGGAGAAATCCCCCCCCCCCTAAGGGGAGAAAAGGGAGGTATTTTGAAAACTACGCGGGTGAAACCGCGGGGCGCTGCTAGTTCGCTATAAATTATAATCCTTGAAAAGTGTTGTAGGTAATTATATATTTTTTTCTAAGCGAATAATTAATTAAGTATACATTTCAATGAAAATACCTAACAATAACAAGGGAAATTATTGGCAATTTTCCTTATAAAATATTCAAGGTAAACAAATTCCAGTTATACCCTTTTCTGTAAAAAAAACGGTACTTTTAAGTACTTTTCCGTTTTTAAGCTTACCTAGCGTTTTGCTCGTACATCAGGAGCACAATTCAGTCTTTCTTTGGTTTTTCTAATAACAATGTCTTATATTTATACCTTGCTTATATTTATTGATATAATAATATACTAGCTGTGACCTGAACCTTATCCCGTGGGATCCCTATGTGCTATTCCTAGGTATGACGAACATCTGTACCAAATTTCATTAAAATTCATTCCGTAGTTTTTGGTGAAAGAAGAACAAACATCCACACATCCACACTCACAAACATTCGGCTTTATAATATTAGTAGGATGTAGAGAGTGGTCGAACCGTTTTCAAATAAATTTTCTATCATGCATTAGAGACTTGGTAGAGCCATAAAGAAAAACATGTGGTAGTGGTTTTTTAATTCATTTAAATCACTGAACATTTGTATTAGTATTTTTATAATAAGGTATGTTGTACTTATGTATATTAATACATTAGCCGTCTATTAGGACTTCGCACGAAGTACCTTGAGTTCTAACAATCAATTTGGCTATGTACCAAATAATAACACTTATAAGTTTTGGAGAACTAATACGCAATACCTTAGAAATAAATTTACAAAATTACAATACTTACTCTTTATTATTTTTGTTTCGAACTTGAGATCACCGACTCACATTTATAAAGACCTCGATGGCAGAGTGGTCACCATGCCGGACTGCCGCCCGTAAGGTTGCGGGATCGATTCCCGTGCGGGGTGAATATTTGTGTTAACCACAAATGTTTATCTTGGTGTGGTGTGAATGAGTGTGTGCCTAGTTTCTGATACCCTAGATACAAGCTCTGAGCTTAGTTAGGGGTCAGTTACTATAATGACATGATGTACTTAGTGAATGTTTATGTTATGTTATGATATTTCGCAAACATAATTTCGCTAACTTTCGTCGCCAAAAAGGCTCAGAGAACTCTTTTGGTAAAGCAGTAAGATTTAATAGTCCGATAATTTACTTTCTTTTACTACACACACACGTGGCCAAACAAACTTCTTATTTTCATAACAATAATCCGACAACAATAAGAAAACCGTTATATTGAAGCAACTATTTACTCCATTCCAATAACCCCTTTTTTGGGAAGATATTGGACTGAAGTGTCTAATACATCTCGAGACTTTGATGGAAGTAGGTTGGATATTCTACATCCATAGCTTCTAGAAGCTTTCATGAACACAATAACGGTACGAAAATGTTATTTATATTGAATAATTGAATAGCTTGCTTTGAAGTTGGTATGTATGTAACTTCAATTAGCAATTGAATCGAAGAGTCGAGATTTTTGTCCGCATGACACCTATAATTATTTATAAATAGTATTAAGCTAAGTCGCGTTTTTGTCTGTCTGTTTCTTGGCTAAATTCTTCTCAATTACTCAGATATTGAACGATAAGAACAAAAAGATTTAATACTTATATCAAAGTGGGTAAAACAGCGGGGCACAGCTATTTCATTTTATCAATATATAGTTAGTATAGTACTTATATGTATGTACCTTTTACGCTATGTAACAATTGCTTACAAACACATACATATTCATACAAACAAACAATGACATCTGTCACAATGAGATCTGCCAAATAAACAAAATAAGCCAGTTTGATCGGTCGTCGTTTGTCTCCTAAAATTAGTATGAATATCATGCAATATTGACATGTGTCGAATAATAATGTCATCGCAGTTTAATGATAACTACAACTAAAGCAAACTCAACACAAACTTGCGAACGCTTCACACCTCTAACTATAGAACAAAACAACAGAAACGCGCGGAAATATCAAAGTAGGTATGTGTCAATAATGACAGTTGTATGAAATTGACAGCTGTCATCGATCCGTTAATAATCAAGCGATGTGAAGGCGGTGTTTATGTCTAAATGCCGCAATTATCACCTGACCTTCAAGGTACAAATTAACGCTGTAACTTATAGTTATAAAGTATTAGGTCTAAGTTTTTAATTAGTTGGCAGTTAGGAAGTTTTTATAAAACAAGACTTAATAACATCATCTCAAATAAATCAATTAAATAAAAGAAGCACTTACCTGAACTAAATGACGACCTCGATGGCAGAGTGGTCACCATGCCGGGCTGCCATCCGTAAGGTTGCGTGCGGGGTGAATATTTGTGTGAACCACAAATGTTTGTCTCGGTCTGGGTGTGTGTGTGAATGAGTGTGTGCGTAGTTTCTGATACCCTAGATACAAGTTTCAAACTTAGGGGTCAGTTACTATAAAGAGATGAAATGATTATAAAAAAAAAACAGGGAACGTCATTCTAACTACTAACACTTTTAGCATTTAGATGGATAATCTAGCTAGCTAAAGAATCTAGTCTAATCGATCTAGAATCTAATCTATCCACACTTTTCATATTAATACCTACTATGTAATAAATGTGACCATTGAGTTACTTTTTCATTAACGATAAAGTAGATATATTTCAAAGAAAGTTGAAATGAAAAATATCAGATTTACACTTAATCAAATATATAATTCAACTTGTTTCCAAACTAAAAACAAATAATTCAAGAAAATATAGAAGTAATTTATAACAGTGAAAAATAGTTAAAACATAAATCTTTCTTCAAGTTACCAAGTCGCGTTGCAAGCAAAATACTGATTAATGATCTAATATCGGGTAACAAGTAAGAAAATATAAATAACAAGTGATTTATTTATTCAAAGTCATTACTTATCGTATCAAATTGAGACGTAGGAACTTGAGATGCAATGTTGCATCTACTAGTCACTATACTAATTACTTTGATTGATAAATTATGATAAATCACAAATAGGTAGGTATACAGCTGAGATGACGCTGTGATTTCTTCATTAATCCTTCGAATACACGTAGCGAAAGTTTGTGAATACCTACATAAATACTATTAGGTACTATGCTTCTATCTTCTATCCTTACTAATATTATAAATGCGAAAGTAACTCTGTCTGTCTGTCTGTTACCTTTTCACGGCTAAACTACTGAACCGATTGACTTGAAATTTGGTACAGGGGTAGCTTAGACCTAGCCCGGGGAAGGATAAAGGCTATGTTTTATCCTGTAATTCCGACGAGATCGGGAACTATACGGGTAAAACCGCGGGACACAGCTAGTTTGTGTAAGTGTATGTGTAAGACTACAGACTACAGACTAATCTTGCTACAGAATGTTAAAGCAATTATTCACGACCGATTAAGCTGAAACTTTGCTTACACAATTAGTTTTGATGACAAGGTATGGTTTGTAAAGTAACGTTATTTTTTACTTTTTTTATTTTTCAACTTATCGGTGTCGTAAAGATGACGTACTTACTCGCTTTTATGTACTCATATGGATATGACATGAAAAGATTAACAGAGAAGAAAGAGAACATGAAAAAAGCTTGTTTTATAAAAAGGTTTTAATTGAATATATGATAAAGATTTCGTATTCGGTAAATATCTTTTTGATTTCTGAACGTACATTTGTTACTATTCAACGTAAAAAATACTTTCTAGATCTTTAAGTACCTATAAGAAAAGATAGCAAGTTCTTTATTACCAGTTACAATTCATATTATTATTTTTATACCGAAATGCAGAATCACAGTAAAAAACCAATTAGCATATCTATCTGTACGTACAATATGTATGTAAAAAATCAACACCTTTTTGTTTGCGATTGCTGTATAAAAATTCACGATTGACTTGAAATTTGAACACAACGATGCACAACAGGAAAATAACACACACTTTGCTTCTTTAAATATTTACTTAAATAAAATGATAACTACAGCCAAGTTAAATTTCTTAGGGCTGATATTTCCATCCAGATAACTTTATTCGAGAAACAATTTCGAAATTTTTACTGGTATTTCATACAAAGGCTGTCAATTTTAATGAATCTTATTATGTATTTTCTACCAATTTAACATTATTAACAATGAAACATATTAACTATTAAATAGTTTATCAGTATCAAAACAGCAAAATTATAGAAACGTATAAAATTATGCAAAAAATAGACACATTTGTAAACAATTCACGGAAATACATACCCACGCATTATTAGATTGTAAAAATAACGTTAATTAACACTTTTGATTGACCTTACGTTTAGGAAAAGCATTGGCACCTATCCTACTAGTATTATAAAGCCGAATGTTTGTGAGTGTGGATGTTTAGATGTATGGATGTTTGTTCCTCTTTCACGCAAAAACTACCGAATGGATTTTAATGAAATTTGGTACAGATGTTCCTCATACCTAGGAATAACACATAGAATACTTTTTATCTCAAAATTCTCACGGGATAAGGTTCCACGCTGGTAAAACCTTGGGGCACAGCTAGTATCTAATAATAAAAGTACTGTTTGTTAGTGTTTTCTTCACACATAAATAAGATAGTCCGTTTAAAGTAGTTTTATTTCAATGTCCATTCGCGTAAATAACATAACATAATCATTCACTACATCATCTCATTATAGTAACTGACCCCTAACTAAGCTCGAAGCTTGTATCTAGGGCATCCGAAACTACGCACAAACTCATTCACACACCCAGACCGAGATAAACATTTGTGGTCCACACAAATATTCACCCCGCACGGGAATCGAACCCGCAACCTTACGGATGGCAGTCCGGCATTGTGACCACTCTGCCATCGAGGCCGTCAAGAAATCAAAGAAATCAAAAGAGATAGAGTTCGCGAAGCATAACTAGTCCGGTCAAAAAAAGTATATCAAAAAAGTAGGTAATAGAGCAACATAAAAAAATATTGGACGTATAGTTAACTGTTGTACAGTTAAGTGAATAACCATGTAATACAAAAAGCCGGTAATAAATATATACTAAGGCATACAGAGTTTACAGTTGGTTCACGCTCTGCCAGTTTTCGATTGGAGCATTAACTGTATCGGGTACCTAGCAACTAACTAATAACTTACTACTATGTAACTTATCTAGAAAGATAAAATATGATGACAACGGTGGTATACTATAGATCACTAAATAGTATAAAAAGTCACTTTCTCTGTCCCTATGTCGCTATGTATGCTTAGATCTTTAAAACTACACAACGGATTTAGATGCGGTTTGTTTTAATAGATAGAGTGATTCAGTAAGAAGGTTTTTAGCAATTTTATCCCCTTATTCTTACGGGAACGGGAACTACGCTAGTTCTATAATATTCAAAAGCTGAAGAAGCTGTTCTGTCGAACGCTGTAATCTTAAGATCTTCGAGTTTGAAATAGTAATAGTTATGGTACACGCGAGTATTGATGATTACTATCCTCGGCTATCTTCTGACCCTCGCCTGACGGCTCGGGCCACAATAGCGCCTCGGAAGTAATCACCAACTTACCTCGCTTGTACCATACAACGTTTTTCAACACACTTGCGAAGAAATTATCATTTTTCGCTAATAAATAAATAGTTTTTCTATTCGCGCGCATCCAACACAACAATGGTGATCGGCCAAAGACTAAAAAAATATACTAATTAAAAAAAAATCGAATGAGTGAATGAATGGAATCGACCATAGACCTACCGAAAGTAAGGCAACATAGTTGAAGTTTGTTTTTAAAATGTATGGACACAATTTTTTTGGTATTGAAACTTTTTTAAAAACAAAGCAATTTAAAAAAACAATCTATAACTTACTAGTGAATCAAGCGTGTCATTATTTAACTGTTTTTGCACAAATAAGAACCCCTTTATGAGCAAGTGTGTTGAAAAACAATGTTTTGGAGAGTCCGTTTGTCACTACCAGCATAATAATTATATAGTCAGCTTCCACTAGTAAACCCATTTGGTGATTTTTACAAGGTCGTTTGCGACCTATATGAAAAAAGATCATAAAATGTATTTTAATTTAAATCAACAAAGATAACTTCCAAATATTTATTAAACTGAAGAAAAATTGAAAAGTTGAAAAACAGTGTTGTTTATTTGGATACTAGCGGGCGCCCCGCGGTTTCATCCGCGTTTTCGTTCCCATATGGGGATAAAATTATGCTAAAAACCTTCCCACTGAATCACTCTATCAATTAAAACAAACCGCATCAAAATCCCTTGCGTATTTTTAAAGATCTAAGCATACATAAGGACATAGGGACAGGGAAAGCGACTTTGTTTTATACTATGTAGTGATTATGCTTAATTGTTACATGGGCTAGAATAAGTAAATTAAAAACCAACTAAGTTACTAAACCAATTTTTGTTTCAACATAAGGTTTTATTATAGGTAAGTTGTAACCTAACTTTATTATATCAACAAGCTGACAATCTAAATCATAGCACTATTGACTTCACACGCCATTTTGAATTAGAATCTCAGAAACTAAATAGTACATTGTTTCCATTTTATTTCATAAAATAGAGTACAGAAATTAATTCAATATATTTTATTTATCTCATTTGTATTTTGACTATTGTTTTCGAACAATAAAATAATATAACTTTACGTAAACAAAACAATACAAACCTAAATCAATTCATGAGCACAAAAGTAAGTCGGAGATCGAGTTGAAAGCTTTGCTTATCATTAAACCAAGTTTTCTCATAAATAAATAGAAAAATCGCCAGCTCTTACACAAAAATGTTGAATAAAAACTTGGCCGTGAACGAAACCATTGAGTTATCCAAAGACTTCAAAGAATCGCGAAGCTCTTTCACTTAAACGATAAAATTAAAATATAAAAGAACGTGTTACGAAAATTACAGTACTTAACTTACATAAAGAATTTGAACTTGTTAATTTCAGCAAGTAAGTATTTATTAACCTTTGAAGGGATCATAGAAGTTTAATAATAAATTTTACGGAAAAACGGTGAGATAAGCCGCGTAAGTAACTAACTTATATTTTCTTATAACAACATTATGGTCAGGGTTTTTTCGATCTATTCTAATTCCTTTACATCAAAACATCCATAGTACTAGTTTTCATTAGTTTAGGACTTAGTGGCGATGTGTGATATGTGTTATTAATTGAATCAACTGACGATATTTTTGTAGGATAATAATTACCTACGCTACGTCATCGATTTATCGTTAATAATTCAGTCCTTAATTGCTGCTATAACCTCAACAATTAATATTTACATTTGGTAATTAACACAATGTATCCGGAATAATTTTTCAACGACTTCAATTTGTAATGATTTCCTTTACGACTTTAACTACAATTTAGCACTATGAATCCGGGAATTTCCGCCACGACTTCATTTTGTAAAGAGTTACTTACATAATTTACAACTTCAGATACTCGTTGTACTTCAGCTAAAAACAATGCGATGAATGCTGCGATCCCCAATGATTAACTTGACTCCGATAAAATATAAATTAAATCGTAAAATATATCGATATAAAATCCCCAATACTCGGAAGCGTGTAAATCAAGTACCCGTTTGCGCCACTTGTTGCCTGTCCCCATTAATATGAATGAGTTTTTCATCCGATATTGTCAAACCGTACTTCAGTTTAGTTCAATAATGGATTTTAAATTGTCGCCCCTTTGATATTCAGTGACGGCCACTGTTAATACTGTTATGTTATCAATCCATTACGTTGTTGATAAGTTTTAGTAATTTGTTGTTAAAGGAATTTACAACAATTAATTCTTTACGTCATCACTCGCTTTGAACGCAAAATTAATTTTGTATTACTTCGGACTATATTGGTTACTAGTTGCTTCCAGTAACATTACTTGCATAATTTTACGTATCGGCCTAATTTTTTTTCAAATAAATTGATACACTGCAAAGTTACTTGTCAGGAAAGTATACCAAAATTCAATATTGTTGCACAAACAAATACAGGCAAAACCACTAACCCTACATAAATAAAAGCATTAAAACACAAACGACAACATTAACATACCACAAACATTAAATCTGAAGCTACACATTTGTCACGTAATACATAATGAAAACGGGCCCAAAACATCGCCATTAGGGAACAATATTTCAGCTACATATAAATGAAGCAGAAGGCCGCAAAATAATAGCATTATCAAATGAAACAGAAGAGCTCAATAGTACGGCCGTTTCACGAAATATTTGGCTATTATATTTAATACAGCCACAGTAATACATATGTTGTTTATGAATAATAAAAGCGACCCTAATTACCGATCCCTTCATAGTAGAAAACGAAGTCGTTGCTCGTCGTCTGACCGTCTGATCTTTTAAGCTACGTCTAAACAAGAAATATCGCACACACAAGGAGCCCAATTTAGAGCGATCTAATTGCAAACTGCCCATTTACGAAAACATACATACGTCTAACAGAACCCTGCTTTTATCAAGGAATAGAGCGATTCAAAAAGAAGGTTTGGTACATATAATAAAAGTTAATGCAAGTCAAACCGAAAGACACAATGTGTCTCTAGATAATAAAACACAAACTTGTAAGCCCAAATTATTCCAGCCTATAAGAATAGGCTGGAATAATTTGGGCTTACAAGTTTCAGTACAAGTTTCCGTGCCAGGTCGTGTTTGATCCCTATAAGAATAGGGATCAAACACGACCTGGCACGGGAGACACATTTATTGAACGTATCTAGAATAGACAGCTATTTGGAAATACTGTCTATCGAACCTTTGGGAGTTTAAACGTTATTTCATACTGTTTGCAAAGCGATAGGGTTTTATGATAACCTCTATCGAAAACTTAACGTATCTAGTTTCGCATGTTATTTGAATATTGTAAACGTTTTCGAAGTTTGGTATAACTATACCAAGTCATGTTTTTTAAACGTTTTATTTGGCAAAATAGTACCTATATTTTATAAAACTTCGCTAGGTTATTGTTTAAAAAGGATTTTATTTCTTCTCCAAATGGATATATCACACGTTACATAGAGTGTGGGTAGTTCTGATACTCTATAGACATGTGTCAGTTGCTTTTAAAATATGATTGAAGCAATAGTGATCGTTTCTTTAAGCGAATAATATACCTACTTAAAACTTTTTTATTTATTCTTATATTTTTGTTACCAGGTTGGTGCTAATCGCATTAGTAGTGGAAGTACTCTATCCAGTGACATGGAACTGTCAGTCAGAAGGCTGGCAAGGCGGGTCGTTTGTCCGGCTGTACCTCTGCGGGACGCTAACGTTACAAGCATTACTGATGCTACTGCTGTCAGCATTAGCTCAGCAGTCTGCTCGCGGCACTATCACAGATGTGGATGCGAGAAGACTGGTGTCGCCTTTGCTTATTTTGAAGTAAGTTTTTGAATTTTATGCTTTTCAATTAAGTTATTCATTGCTTTTACAAACATAGGTACCATAACTTCTCTCTACTGCGATGCGACGTATCTACTTACCAGACAAGCGCCATGCTGAAATGATGCCCCCAGAACTATGAACCTTAAACTTCATCCGAACTCTACACGATTTACAAGTAGTCCTTCAATTAATATAATACCCTAGACCTTCAACAATGTACGACACAAACCAATCTATGTAACAATTAATCCAAATTCTTTAAAGGAAATTAAACATTAAGCATCATTAAATAAAAGGTCGATTGTTAAGGACTCCTGTAAGTACACATTAGTCGTTAATGAAGTGTTTGTGTCTCGCAACTTCAATTCCTTTGGATCTAGTCCAACTAATTGAAAACATTCTGTTCACATATGTTTTCGTTTAGTTTCCTGTGCCCTACCTTCAAATATAAATTATTTAGAAATCGATATTAACCTTTTCCGGTATTTCTAGATAGTAAATCGAATTCCGTATACAGTGGTAAAGTAGTGCAAAGAATTCTGTGCTTTAAAGACACTCTCACACTAAAATTTGTATGGGCTATGACTTTTTTTTATAACCTATACTGTCCCACTGCTGGGCAAAGGTCTCCCCCATTGTCTTCCAAGTATTGCGGTCCTCGGCTTCATCCCACCAGTTAGGGCAGAAAGCGTCGAGGTCGTCACGCCAGCATCTCCGCGGCCTTCCTCGGCGTCGTCGTTCATTTTCAGGCACCCACTGCGTGACGATCCTGGCCCATCTGTCTGTCTGTCTCTCTGGGCTATGACTTATTTTCCCTTAATTTATGTACCTAATTTTAACCATAACTCAGACTCGCCGTTCTGTCAATTCCTGACAAGCGTTCAAAATCGCCGATATAACTATTATCGTGTCGTGTACGCACCCTACAAAATCACTTCTAATCCGTTTGGGTTAGACCTAAGTGCAGAAACCGCGTTATTGAAATTATGGTCTCCGTGGTTACGGTAACCACACTAACCATGCGGTTATACAAAGGTAAAGCCTCTGATGTGGGTGAGAAAATTTACTGACGTTTGTACTATAGGGTGAGAAACTTTGAATAAGGGACTAGAGACATTTATTCAGCTCCATTCAGCGTTTGTCCATACAAAACAACGATTTTGTATAGAGACGCGTACGCACGCGTACGCATCCATTCATCTGAATCGTCGACAAGTCTCTAAGGATCACGACACGAGATTCTCTCTGGTCTCATACATAGATGGTGTGAAATACGTGTCCTCTGACACCACAGAAACTTCGAAGGTGTTTACGTTTATCACTCGTTAATTAAACAGTTAATTGCTTACAAAACTTCATCTGGACTGTGTACGGAAAACTTATACTTTGATTAAACCGGCACGAACCACTCAGTACAGTAACTTGGACAAAAGCAATTTAGAAAGTACTTCACCTTGTTCAGACCTTTATCTAATATATTTAGGTTAATAATTTAGACGTGTTAAGAATGAAATGAAGTAAAATAAAAGTATGTCAGTCATTTATTTATAATTATCTTGGTTAAGGAGTGTGTTTCAGTTTGTGTACGTAGTTTTTAATGGCGCAGATATATGTAGGTAGAAAGCTGCCTGAAACTAAAATTTTTAACTCAAACTTAAAAAAAAAACGTTTTGTTTTATCATTGCCATTTAGATCTTAAATAAGCACTTGACAACAAATAAACATACTTACCAAAACACTTATTTAAAATAGAAAAAAAAACAGACAAATGGAAAATTATTAAGAAAAGTGGAAATGGGACTAGAAACGTCTATGAAATCTATCAGAAAAAACCCAAACCTACTTATTGCTGCTATTAATAAGAAACAAGATAATGCAAAAACAACGATAAAAATAAAATAATTTTGTTTGTCCTCAAAAAACGTGTCAACATCATTTTGATTAATGAGACTGGGTTACTGACCTACCACAACACATAATTTATTTGTAATCATGTTATTGTCCAAAAACTGTATCTTTTATTACATAATTTTGTACCATTGTTTGTGCAAAGTTACAGGTGACCTCTATTAAACAATTTTAAATGGAAGACGATACCGTAAATGCATTTTTTTTGTTTAATACTTACCGATTTAAAGCTTTTTAAAGATAGAAGAAAGGTGAAGAGAAGACGCTTTATTTAAGAAATATTACGCGTCATTTTTTAATAATTTCTTTACAATTTTATATTTTTCCCCTCACCTTGTTCCGAGTTATAAGCTGCCTGAAGTACTCTCTCATTTCTTTTCTTCTATTGTCAACGATATAAGCTGCGTGAAGAATTTCGTTAAAGCTTGACATAATGTCGAGTAGACTGCTAATCTTCATTTTAAATTTCGAACTCCTTTAAGAACTGCTTCATACAGTATTATTTCCTGCCAGTGTCATTTGAGGCACTTTGAGGATTTTTTTTTTGTCTTTTGAAGACCGTTACCCATGCCACGGATCATAAAATATTAACGTTAATCAACCAATGCCAACCTCATTGGTTTTTGGTATTTAAGGTCATGGGTATCGTCAGTAAACTAGGATACTCTAAAAAAACTCAGCCTCTCTATTCCACAAACAGAACCTACAGCTTCTAGAATAGTGTTTGAAAATTGACGGCGATTTATCCTTATTTGGGTAAGGGAAGCTTTTGATTTATTTGAATGTTCTGAACGCTTTCGTAAAAGGTAGTTTAGTGAACCATAAGAATGGCCTGTCGGGTTCCGAAGAGAATCATTCTTTCAACGAAATTGATGGATCTATTGACGCTGAAATATTTTTTCAGATAAGTGTTCGTTTTATTTCGCAATTCATAGACCAGATATTTATTAGATAGTTGAAATAAAGATATTATTTATTTATATTACTATTTCAAGTGTATACATTAGATGGTTTATACAAAGGTACTAGTAGCCCCCGCGGTTTTACCCGCGTAGTTCCCATTCCCGTGGGAATACGGGGATAAAATATAGCCTATGTCACGCACTGATAAATTAGCTTTCCATTAGTGAAAGATTTTTTGAAATCGGTTCAGTAGTTTCGGAGCCTATTCGTTACAAACAAACAAATCTTTCCTCTTTATAATATTAGTATAGACTAGTAGCTCCCCGCGGTTTCACCCGCGTAGTTCCCGTTCCCGTGGGATTACGGGGATAAAATATAGCCTATGTTACGCACTGATAAATTAGCTTTCCAGTAGTGAAAGAATTTTTGAAATCGGTTCAGTAGTTTTGGAGCCTATTCGTTACAAACAAACAAATCTTTCCTCTTTATAATATTAGTGTAGATTAATTCAAGTTTGCTCACGCGTTACCTGCCAATATATCATGTGTTTTTGCTGAAGTATAAATATACGCTATCATGGGAAATATACTTAATAGCTCTACTAGTGTTAAGTGTAATGGATGGGAAAATGTTTTTTCTTAGCGATTCAGTCAACTTTATTATCTTTTAAACAGAATATAACCTACAATAGATACCTACTAGCTGCGTGCTGCGGTTTTTCTCGTAGAAAAATCAAGGTTTACCTAATAACTGCTATTATTATGAGTATTAAGTACACCCCGCGGTCTCACTCGCGTAGTTCTCTTTCCCGTAGGCATACCGGGATGAAATATAACCTATTGTACCCTGAAAAGTAAACATCTAATACTGAAAGATTTTTTAATCCATTCATAAAATGGTTTCTAAACAAAGATCTTCCATTACAAAGTCATGCTTTTTGCTCATAAATAAATAATTATTATTTGTTGCAGAGTGCTGCTAGTGTTCCCGGAGACAGCGCTCAACGTGATGGGCACCATGTGGATGTTCTGCGAAGTGGTACAGTGCTCTGTACAGGATAAATTTTCTAGTATAGTTATACAAAGTAAGTTTTTCATTTACATTACCTATATAACATTTGATACTTAATAATACTCGTTATATACTTACGTGACAAATATACCGGCAATCTGATGAAACCTCATAAAATATTCTCATGATTTAAATTTATATCAATTCCAGTTGTAGATATAAGTTAATTACTTAAGAGCTTTTAAAACCAGACTTTAGTCCTTATTTCCTAGAAAATGGACCTGTATTTTCATTTATTAAGTAGTTGTTTGTCCGAAATCTTCGAGTAATCTTTTAGAATTTATTAAGGCCTCAAGTAATGAAAGTGACTTCGTTAATGGAAAGCTATATTTTGTATGGACCTTACACGACGAATGTAACTAAGTGAAAAAATAAATGATTGATATAGTATGTGTTAACATTAAAACATTATTTTCAGCTATTGTAATAATAAACTGGGTACAACTTGGCCTCACTGTTTTCGGCCTATTTATGGTGTTCGATCCACTGGGCTCGGTGAACTATGGAGATATGCAGGACACGCCAAACCAAGTCAGGCATCACAGGAAGGTGACTGGACTGTGGTCCAGACGGTTCAGATGGGCATTTTGCTGGCTCAAGAGAGACGAACACGGGAAGGAAGCTTTTCAACAAGTTGCTGGTAAGATATTTTTCTATAGTACTATGGGGAGAGGGAGTATCCCCATTTGAAAGGGAGGATCCTCCGACCAGACGGGTGTTATGTCTGGTGGGCAGCTGCCCGACGGTTGTAGTCGGGCTCTCGTATACATAGTTAATTGCGCTGTAAATTTCGCTTGCGCGATTCAGGACTCTTCAGTTATTTTCCTCAGATGCAGATAGATGGCGCTGTTTAGTTCCTTATGTGGTGTGTAGATGTCGCCACATCACTCCCCTCCGAGACCGGAGGTCGATAGCAGGTTGAGTCGTCCATCTTGAGATGCGTCCATCTTGAGATGTTAGCCGGGCCAGTGGAATGTTCCAGTGAGTCGGAACTAGATGCCGCATAGTTCACGGTGAGTCGGAACTGTGTGCGGTGATGCCCCAGTGAGTCGGGGTGGTGCTGCGTGTGCTCCAGTGAGTCGGAGTGTTGCAGTGCTGCGTGGTGGCTGACTGCTGCGTAGACCAGGAGAGAAGTGCGTCTCTGCTTGCTGACTGGCCGAAGTGCAGTGTGCTGTGCCATAGTCGCTGAGAAGGCTGTAGGTGCTGACCAGGAATGCTCGTCCGTGCATGCTGGTGGTCAGGATACCCGTAGTAGCCGTGGATGCTGGCGGCTGGCTATATGACTCGCTGCTCGAAAGCTTGAGGAAGTGATGACGTCACGATGCGTAGCGTTGTGAAGACTGCGCTGACGTTGACGCTCTTGCGGATGGGGGATGACGTCATGATGACGTAGATTTCTGAAGGTTGCGCTGATGTTTATCACGTCGGGGTCACCAGTTATGGGGATGGGAGTATCCCCACTTGAAAAGGGAGGATCCTTCGACCAGACGGGTGTTATGTCTGGTGGGCCGCTGCCCGACGGTTGTAGTCGGGCTCTCGTATACATAGTTAATTGCGCTGTAAATTTCGCTTGCGCGATTCAGGACTCTTCAGTTATTTTCCTCAGATGCAGATAGATGGCGCTGTTTAGTTCCTTATGTGGTGTGTAGATGTCGCCACAGTACTTTCAGTATTCAAAGTAGATTCATCATCGTCATCATCAACAGCCTGTATGTGTCCACTGCTGGACATAGGCCTCTCCCAACTCGCGCCAATGTGCCCAGTCGGCGGCACGTCGCATCCACTCTCTCCCGGCTACCCTTTTAAATAGATTCATATACATAATCAAATCTTTTTAACGACTTTTCAAAGCATGAAGTATTTTTTGCTGTCTAATCGCATGACAGATATTTTCGTGTACTTACTGTATATAAAACAGGCGAGTTTAATTCCAAAAGAGACATATGATATTATAGCGTATTTATATAGACTGTTCATATTTTCATAATAATAATGGGGTCCATATTGGCTCACCTAAAGTTCTTTACCCGAAAATGTTTTTCCTAACTATTTGTAGTCCGAATGATCATTCTTCCTAAAATTTTTCATCCTAAAGTTTTAATTCATACTATTTGTAGTGCTACCGACGATGCTCATAACACTCATTTTTCCGAAAATTTTAATTCATAACATCATTAATGTAAATATATTTAAACTCCTGCTGTTTTTTATCATAACGCTTTTATCCCTAAACATACTTACCATAATATTTTCACTCATGCTCAGAAAGAAACATTTACCAAGTGTAATAAAAAATATATACGGGTAGAAGATGATATTTATAGTTTTAATGATTATTATACGACTCGTTTACGGTTATGCTTATGGCCTGGGAGTTTACCATAACCATAACTAAAGGACCAATTCGGTTCTGGCACTTCGCCGGCCGCTGCCGCGGCACGCTCGCTACGCTCGCTCGGCTCGTGCGTTGGGGTCACAGTTCTAACATAACCTAAACCAATAATTAGGAATAGGACCGATTCGTTACTGAAACTTGACTGAATGATTGGAGCAGGACTCTGGTTTTGCTCGCTCGGCTCGTGCGTTATATGTTATATGTACCTACATGTTATGTAAAAACAAAGTTACGAAAAATTTATGTATATAATATTGATTATAATAAATAAAAATAAATCTAAACAAAAAAGATATGACTTTGAATAATAGTATGAACGATGGTTATGTTGAGAAAATATAGGAAAACAAATGTTTCGGAATCAAAACATTAGTGACAAAGATTTTAGGAGTTGCGATTGTTAGGATAAAAAATGTTAGGAAGAAAATTTTCGGATTTCCAATTATCGGAGTTGAAATTTTAGGTGAACTTTGGCGCACCCTAATAATGCTATGTTAACACGCAAAAATGTAAAGTACCTATTCTCTAGCATATTTCTCAGAATAGGTAGCATTATTACTTTGACAAAGTTGAGAATATCATATAGGTGCCTACAATGTAGTATAGCACTAAATTTCCACTTTAGTTCCCAAGCTATTCTTAGAATGTTGTAAATTAACCTACAAATATTTAAGGTAACCGACCCATGTCTCCTTTATAAATGGTTTGTGGTTGAACCAACATCGTTAACTCAGCTTGTGTTGTGAAACATGAGGTAAATTATGTACAATATTGGATGTCCTTCCGCGTTATGAATAATGATGGACTTATAACGCAAATAATTATCAGAATCATATCGTAAATTAATAAAATTAATTTTTATGTGTATCGTATACTATGTAAATTATTAACGAATAAAATAGTATTACGAACATTATTTTGATAATGTATTTGCTCTGTCTACGCGTGTAATGAAATAACTACTTATCGATAATGTCAGGGTGGTTATTTTTTATATACTTAGGTACTTACATAAGGATATTTCAAGAATATTGAATATATGACTAATTAAAAAGGAATCTGTAACTTATTACCAGATTTTGAAAGGATTAAATTTCACACTAAGTATCCCAAAATAATCTACACAAATAATATTATAAAGAGGAAGATTTGATTGTTTGTTTGTTCCGAAATCGCTGAACCGATTTCAAAAATTATTTCACTAATGGAAAGCTAATTTATCAGTGCATAACATAGGCCTTATTTTATCCTCGTATTCCCACGGGAACAGGAACTACGCGGGTGAAACCGCGAGACGCTACCAGTCTATAGATAAAGTGAAATATGAGTGCCTAAAAAGTTGTGTCGTTCGCAGCAACGTTTGATATTTTCTGAAATCTCGTATTTACATTGAAAGCTATCGAGTATTGTTTAAAAGAAAAGTTTTTACTAGACTTATCTTACGCACGATTGATATAATATTTACTCAAATACACACATCAAAAGTGTCTAGGGATCAAGCATTTTTATGCGGATTTCTTGAGATTGAGATGTGGCTTTGTAATAAATTTATGATTTTATAAATTTATATGGATCCTTTTTGGTGCATTTCATAATTTGAATCAGGAACTGTGAATCAAATTCGAGTAAAAGATGAAAATCAGCTGTCAATATTTTCCCTATAAAAACATACAACGCATTGAAGACATTATTAGTGCTACTGTTTCCCTACTACTGATTAAAACCAACGTTATTATGGAGCGGCGACGTCATTTAAGCAGGGAAAAAATGCTCAGAGCCGTGGGAATGATAGAAGCTGGTTCCCGGCAACGTACTGTGGCTTTAGCTCTGAATACAAGTCAGAGTGTTATCAGTCGACTTTGGACACGTTACCGAAGCACTGGTACCGTGGCTGAGCGCCATGGAGGACGGTATCGCTGCACCACACGGAGACAAGACCGATACATTCAAATCTTAACTCGAAGAGCTCCAACAATAACCGCCATGATGTTAGCCGTGCGGCTTCATCACTCTTCAGGGAACTTAATTAGCGACCAAACAGTCAGAAACCGCTTGCATGAAGTGAACCTTCATTCCCGAAGACCGCTACGGGTACCACCTATAGCAATGCACAATCGTAGGATTCGATATCAATGGGCTCTTGAACACAGAAATTGGGCAGAAGAACAATGGCGTTTCGTGTGCTTTTCTGATGAGTCTCGTTTTGGTATGAGACCGGATACAAGACGTATACGACACTGGAGAACCCCTGGACGCCAACAGCGATTAAAATCCTGCCAGGAAGTCCATCCTTATAGTGGTGGAACCATCATGGTATGGGCGGGTATTTGGATCGGCGGAAGAACTGAGTTGATTTGGATCAGAGGCAACCTCAACGCTCAAATTTATGCTGAGACGATTGTATCAGACGTCATCGTTCCTCTACAAGTGCAAATCGGTCCCTTATTTCAGTTAATGCATGATAATGCACGACCGCACACCGCAAGAGTTGTAAGACAGACTCTCGCCGCAGCTAACATCAATGTCCTGCCCTGGCCTGCTCAGTCGCCAGACTTGAACCCGATTGAGCATGCATGGGATATGCTACAGAGAAGAGCTCTGCCGAATATGGAGGGTATCCAGTCGCAAGAAGACCTTTTTTTGTTGTTGCAACGAACATGGGCGGCCATTCCACAGCGTGATTTGGATGAACTCATTTTGAGTATGCCAAACCGATGTTCTTGTGTTGTTAGTGTTCGCGGTAGAAACACGGATTATTAATTGTTTAAGTTACCCAATAAAATTTTAAAGAAAACTGTTATTTCAGTCTTTTTTTCGAACTTTAATGTTAGTGGTTCAAATGTCAAAAATCCCTTTATTAGGAAAATGGCAAATTTCTTTATTAATGCAAAGGTGACTTGGTTTATCGTTACTGTGACAAACGAAAACACTTTATTTGATGAATCCTTAACGAAAATTTTAATTAATATCAATCAGGAGAAAAGTTATTGCAAAAATATATGTTGATCCCTAGACACTTTTGATGTGTGTAGAAGTAGATAATATTATAAACTTTCACATCATAATATACACCCCTATTTTGAAAATATGGGACTTATTAAAATCAGAATATCTGTAGCTGTAACTGAATCCATATATCCAATAAAAATATCAAAAATGATAGTCGATTACTTATCTTTAAAAAATACCAAATAAATGTCGTATTACCAGACGGCACACTATCTATCAAGTATTCTGTGACGGCTCGGGTCGATGACCGCGCTCAGCTGTATATCGCAGCGTTCGGTGTAGAATAACAATAAAATTCGGCGGGATTTTGAAAATCTTTGACTTATCATAACTTTTTAAATAAAAGCAAGAGAAAAAAACTAACTTCACTTATATTATATTGTCACCCGTCGTTTACATTAGCTGTGAGATAAGGTATCGCAATTTCAAAATAAGGGTGTATAATGAAGTGTAAATACTAACAAAAAATATAAGTATAACAATGATCATAGATAAATATATAAAATATTATCGGCTCGATGCACAATAGTATATTATTAAATACTATAAGACAGATTCATAATTTTATTATGTACTTATTTAATATTTTTTCCTGCTAAAGGCCATGGTTATGTACAAGGCAATAGTGTAATTGTAATATTTTACAGTATTGTTGGTACGTGGTATCGCATCAAAAGGTTATATTTGCGAACTCAGGACACGTGTCATATCGATTTAAATAGATAAATCATTTATTTACCTTGAAATAAATGTGCATTAGATGCAAAACATATTTTTTCCGCTAAGATGACCGTAATATTGTTTGTTTCCTTACCCATAGTACATGTACTATTTTCTATAAAGTTGTAATCGATTCAATTTGGAAGCCATTGATGAGAAATTTATTACGATATTTACTTAGTTGTTTAAAAATATTTTTAAAAGTAAAAGTAAAAAATCATTTATTGCTACATAAAAAAAACAAAAAATCTCATCTCATCTCATCTCATATCATCTCATCTCATCTCTCATCTCATCTCATTTTCGGTAATACCTATACAATTCAATTCGGCTATCGCTATACTGATTACACCACAAACACAAACTAGGGTCTTTGTACTTTCTAACAATTAAGGTGGCATTATAACCATCCTCACAACGTCTATTACTTATTCCATGAACTAATTTATACTTTTTTCTTACAGCCCTCCTAAGTGCCCTATTCAGATCAACTGACCTAGTCCCATCAGACGTGGTAGCAGGCTGCGTACTCCTCAGAGTCAGACAGAAACGGGAGACCAGAGAAATGAGACGCATTCAAATGTTGAACGACGAGGAACCAATTTACACTACCGATGTGAATAAAGTCTTCTCCGAGACACCTCCTTGGATGAACTTGGATGACGCACTACATTACTTGAAGCTATCCATAGCGGCTTACGGATGGCCCTACGTTCTGTACAGACATTGCTTCACCGGGTTCTGTAAATTAGTCCGCCATTTAACTTGCTGTTGTTGTCGGTAAGTCTCAATCAATTAATCACTCTATAGTAAAGCCGCGAACCCACCGCCATGCACGCTACGCCCACGGTCCACGGCCACGCAGCTCAGATACGTCGAGCTATAGCCGAGTCAGCCACGAATGTATCAATGACGTAATTTTCGTGCGTAGCGTGTACGTGTACTTCGGTGGGTCTGAGCCTTAACTGATCCATCGCCAATCAATTTATCTTTCGCTCATCTCTATGTACGAACTGACCTATAAGTTTATTATCTAGTTAAGACCCTAGGGTATGATAAACTACGCACTTACTTATACTTACGCGCAGAATGAGATAAACAATTATTGTAGATCACACAAGGGACTCGAATCCGCAACCCTTAGTCTAGGCGCGTAGCATAGTAATCACTCGGTTACTTGGGTCGTTCGTTTATCTATGTACTTCACTTAATTGAATTGAACTTTAGAATAGACATAGACAATTCTCTAGAGTCTAGAGGTATAGACAATTGTGATTGTAGATTTAAATTGGGGGTTTCACTTAACGATATTAAATCGATTTTCTAATTAAGTAGCAAATACTCAGATGTAATAGAACGTTGTTTGAAAGCCCTTAAAAGTACTTGAAAATCTATCGGAATGATGAGTAAATATTAAATTTTCTGCTCGATTACTCTTTAAGTAAGTACTTAAGTACTTGGTAGTTCCACTATATGAGTAATAATAATCATGCAATATTCAACAGTACATAAGTACTTATTAATATTTCGGTTGTAACTTTTAACAAATTTACATAAATATATATTATACATACTCGTATATGTTTATAGTTATCTTCATTTATGTAATAATGTTTTCATATTAGGAAAGAATCGATTATTCTGTTTAAAGCCTCTGATTATTCTGTACTAAATAATTTATTTCGAACACAAATTGGAAACGAAATGTAATAAGAATAACATAGTATCCGTTTATGTATACGATCCCTGTGCGAGGTAAAGGGTAAAGGTCTCTAAGGATATTAGTAAAGTGAGGATAATGTTTGTCTAATTGACGAAAGTAATTCTATCTTGGAAGTTTTCCCAGTAGTTTTTTGGCGTAATTACTATCACTACATGTAAAAAATCTAGAACAATCTAAGGTTTTACAAATTGGGTGACTCTCGGCTTGGGTGAGAGAATTGAGAGAGATCTTATCCTATATCAATCTAAACTAAGTGTTCTACGAGTATATAAGTACTTTATTTAAAACCGATATAAATACTCGTATTTGACACCTTTGACCATTTTCATTTTGTCATAATATTTATTAATCATAAATACTTATTTCTCATCTTAAAGTATACAATGTCACTAAGAGACTATTTCACGACCTTCAAGTAACTCACCAAGTAAAGTTAGTTTTGTCTCTTTCTTACTTTATATCAAGTGACAAAAGCAAAACTTGTGAGTAAGTTACTCGGAACGTTACTTGAAGATGGTGAAATAGGCCCTAATTGTATTAAATAATGTTTTGAAACCTAATTAAACATACATATATAAGTAGGTACGTACTTATATTCGGACTTGTATTGCAGCTTTGCAGCTGATGCAAGTTTCAATAATCTTTTGCCTGCGACTATCTTATCCAAACAACCATTTATGCATATTTCGAACCTTGCACTGCGCTAAAACATTATGTAAATTGGATATACTTACAAAACTCTATATTTATACATAGTATAAATTACTTAAAATACTTACCTACGTCTATGTTTACTTAATTGCAAATAATTTTGATTTCAGACCAAAAAACTCCATTGTAACGGATGACAACTGCTGCATGTGCAATTTTGCTGGTATCAAGTACATGTCCAATTTTTCAGCTGACGATATCATATTTGCGTCATTCAATAATCGCGTTTTTGAAGTAAGTTTATTATCAATGTATTTTTTAACTACCGCTATTTATTTTAATTGACATCCGTCATCCTTACTAGCAAATGTGGGTTGCACAAAGTTTGCTTGCGTCTGGCGTGGGTTCATATCAATAATGCAATGGTAGAAGCTAAGCTAATGATCGAACTGGGAACACACGACCACTCGATCTCCAGGTCGACGCCATAGCCATTGAACTATTGCTGCATTTTTAATACCTACTTACTTTTATTTAAAACTGTTCCTAATTTAAAATTCCTTTCCAGTTACCATTCTGCGTGATAGCCGATCATGACAGAGAGAGTATAGTAGTTGCTGTAAGAGGATCCATTTCTCTTCGAGACATATTTACTGACTTCACTGCTGGCTCTGAGAAATTTGAGGCTGATGGTAAGAAAATATTCACATTTCTTTATAAAAACGTATCTTTTCTGAAATGTTTCTGGTATTAAAAGGCACTTTTTATAGGTTTACCAGAAGATACAGCAGCGCATAAAGGTATGGCGATGGGCGCCAACAAAATGTTAAAGAGGCTTCTACCAGTTCTTGATAGAACTTTCCAGCAGTTTCCACATTATGATCTTATTCTAACAGGTAGGAATGCACCATGAAGCTCCACAAACAGACAATTATTTACTGAAGAATACAATGATGGTCTTTCAATTGATGTTTCTGATTTTAGGTCACAGTCTAGGAGCTGGAGTAGCAGTATTAGTAGGATTAAAATTGAGGCCAAGATACCCTCACCTTAAAGTATTTGCCTTCTCAACGCCAGGTAAATAAAAAACCTAAATATGAACAAAACCTATATTATTTGTAAAACTATGCGATCGATATGATAATTGAACAATTTTTTCCTCCAGCTGGTCTTATAAGTAGAGAGGCAGCAAGAATCACGGAAAGTTTCGTGATGACAGTAGGCGTTGGAGATGACCTGGTGATGAGGCTTAGCGTGCATAGCATCGAGAATCTCAGAACGAAAATCATTCAGACTATACACGCTACTAAATTGCCTAAGGTAAGGATTCGAGAATATTTAAATTGAACTAACGAGATTATGGCTTAGTGCGATGTAATCGCGAGAATTAAAGTTTTGATACAAGGTCTCGTTCCAGTTCGTTTTTTGTATATAGTCAATTTTTCAACTAATTTCATAAAATTAGTACGTACCTACGTATGTAAACTTTAAAATACAGATCTAATAATTTGAGTACAAAAACAATTCGAAATTATTATCCTAACGTTTTGATTTGGTTAGTTGACCATAGTCAGATGGATGGACTAAATGACGTCTACATTAGACAGATATATTACTATTATCTTTAGATTTACGTTAAATGTATCATTAATTCCCCATTACCTCAAAGACCTTTGAATGAAGATCGATGTTAAATAATCAAAGAGTTATATATCGACTACGTTTATACTTTCTCTTTGAAGTAAGCAAATCATCCATCTGCAAATATTGGAATACATCTTCCTTTGAATACGGTTCTTCAATGACCTTTCGAATCCTATTTTATTAATATTGTTTAGTGGATTTATTTGTTTAGAACAATGTGACTAATATTTGAAGTGCTATTCTCGTCACACATACAATAGAATAGATTTTGACGAAATTTACAAAAACTTTTTACCGTAACTTTTTAAATAAAGGCAAAAAATAAACATTTCCTTGACTATTATATTGTTAACCCTAATTTACATTAGCTGTGAGATAAGGTATCGCAATTTCAAAATAAGGGTGTATGTATGGGTAATATGTCATTATTTCATAGACATTTTATTTATCTGTCTATTCCTCTTCATTGTACTTATATTATTAGGGTGAAAGAGTACTTTGTCTAAGGGATGACACATAGACTTAATTATTCTTCCAGGTTGATAAGGCAAGCGTCCTATTCCTATTAACTAAAGTAGAAAGAGTTCCTTTGCTCTTACAACCATATGCTTACTTTATTTCCCCAAATTCAGACTCTTTATCTTCACCAATCTCTGTTCCAGTACCGAATAATGTTGAACGGTTTCGGCTACGCGTTGTTCGGAGTACCAGCGCGAGATTTAGAATCAACATGGCGTCGACCAGAAGACTTGGAGGCAAATCATTCGGATGATTCTACGGACGCACTTTTAGTACAAAGCGTGTCGACCGTGAGTGCTGTCAGTTGAAACCTTTATACTAGTTCGTGTGCCAGCTTCTTATTGGACGCTTTCTCATTGTTTTATGTTAACCAAACATTTGTATGATGTCATTGTTCGTAAGTATTTACACATACTTCGCGTACATGGATGTTGTCGATTCATTACATATTCATTTTATAATATAACATGGTATTCATGAGTGATGTAAGTAAATCTTTGGGGGCTAGATTATATCATTGGTTCTCAAGGAGGGGAGCGCCGCCTTTAGTGTGGGCCCGGCGTTGGAGTGCCGTAGTAGAAATCCCCCTCGGGATCCTACGGCACCCCAATGTAACGCGGACGGAAGTCGCTGTGTTTTTAGTGGGTAGGCCCAGCCCTTCTGGCTGGGAGAGCCCTACATGCCCCGTGGGTCCTCCCAATATCGGCTCACGGTGGTATGCAGTATGCATTTTCACCATTTTCACTGCGGTAAAAAAAAAAGGTTATATCATTGGTTGGATTCCTTTCATAGTCATAACTTTTAATTAACTTTTTATAGAATTTATATAGATTAACAAAATTTTCAAAATTTTTTTTTAAAAGGGCCCAAGAATTACGTCACTTTCACACTTTTACGTCTTATACACTCATCAAAATCTTGGCAATATACATTTTCAGTAAAATTAAAAAAAAACAACGATTTTATTTGCGTTACTCTCAAAAACTTACTCGTGGATTTGTAATCATATTCGAACATACAATTAATATTAAAAGTACTTAAGTACTTAAATTAAGAAAAATCTCATATATCAAACACTTGAACTTACAAAAAATAATAACAGGAGTCAACAACCTTAAAATAGTTACGTTCTTTAGCTATTAAACTGCAAAGATTGATACAAATTGCTGACACATTCCATTCATATATAATTTATCATTACACCAGCCATCAAGGCATCAATCTAACAAAGTAATTTAGGATCAATTTAGAACATTCATAATTCGCGTACATTCATATGTTTATGATCTTTATTTATTTAGCAGATTTTTTGGTTGCGGTATTATTATTTTTATTTCGCTTTAATTTTAAGTATTTTTAATTTTATAATAGAATTTTAATGTATTCGAAATGTAAAAAAGAGAAAGAAATTACATAGTATCTAGTGATAATTTAAAATGTAGAAGTTGTATTTAATATTTTTAAAATTTAAAGAGACTATTTGTTATTGTAACACCATATAAATACTCTTACTTGTAAATAATTAACTTTTAACTATTATAGTTACTCACCTCTAAAAAGAAGAAAGTTAAATGAGTGAAATAAAGAATTAAAGCACACGATATACTCGTACTTACTCATAAACTACATACAAAGAAATAAATACAGAACTTCCATTTAAATTAAAATCACGCACTAACGATGGATTAAAATTATACAGGAGGCAGCATTAGTATCACGAGACGTATTCGCAAGGAGGTTCTCTTCCGCTAGGCTGTTTACTGCTGGGCGGATACTACACATAGCGCGGCGCAAGCGCATGGGAATCGAAAAGTATGTATTTTACCGTTTATTCCAATATATTTTATATAATTATCATATTTATTTTAAAGTTTAGCGAAATTGATATTTCAAAAGTTTATTTAGAAATTAAGAAATTGTTCAATTTTATAAACCAATCAATATATTTGTTTGTCTATCACTAATATTACAACAAAGTACTTAATTTCTATGTCTGAACTTAGTAACGAAGTTGATGAGGAGAGGTAAGTTCTTATTTCAAATCAAATTTTCAACAAAAACTACACAACATAGAAAAAAAATAAAACAAAATTAACTTATTACAGAAAAGTGCGCACTCAAGAGCCCACGTTCGAAATGCGATGGGCATGCCCAGAAGATTTCATGGAACTACAAGTGATGCCCAGAATGTTGCTCGACCACTTGCCAGAGAACGTTCATCACACGCTAGAGACAGTACTGGAAGAACGTCACACATATCGAGTAACACAAGTTGTGTGATTCAATTCATAGATGGCGTTAAAACAGCATTTATTTTTTTACATTTACTAATGTCTATCAAACCGGCAAGCTGCGTAAGAGTTCTTTTTATTTTTATTGTTTATTTTAACCACTCGTTGGAACGGAAAGACTAATCAGTAATCTCAATTGTGTACTTTTGTAAAATTTGGCGGTTGATTTCGGAACTTTGTGTTGAATTTCTCATTTTTAATGTATTATTTAAATGCATGGTTTTGTTAACTAAAGTTTAGTTAATGTAATAACTAACTTCAAGACAATTATTATGACTTCACGCACATGACCTTGCCCCTTCAACTTAGATATACGATTAACTTTAATAAAAAATGTAAATACCTAGCTTCTTTATCGTGATAATGACAGAACAAGTGTCAAATAGCTAATTAATTAGTTTAAAGAAATGTGAGAAGACTGTGATGATGTTTAGTACGATTTATTGTTAAATGGGTGTAAGTGTAAATGAATGTTGTGCGAGATTGTATCTTGTAATTGCCGTAACGACGGTATTAGTTTGTAAATATAATTATTATAAGGCATTTTAAGTTTCAGAGAAACTTCTTTAACTTTTAACCTCGTCCGTGACATATCAACGTTTAGAACGTTTTGATTTTCATAATCCTTTTTGGTTTCTCGACACCGTTAACAGATGGCGTTGTTAACAAAACTAAAATTTGCTCAATTTGGTAAGCAATTGATTTTAATGTTTTATTTAGGTATCTCATTTAGCTACTGCCAAAGTATCTAAGATCATGATTTTGTTAAAATTTCAACTAATATAATCGTTAATTAAGACTTGCAAAGCTACCACTAAGTACAATAACTAGTTGTAATGTAGCATACCGCGTTACTGGAGTCAATTAAGTAGGATCATTAAAAAAGCATAATAAATATATTCAACGTAGTACATTAATATGTATATAAGTAAATTATTTTTGACAAACAAATAAACTACATAAATAACGGATGTATTTAAATGTTCAAATAAAACATTTAGTTAAGATGTTACATAGCTTTAATTATGTTTGTAATTATTTCCAATCTCGTAATCATAACATATTGAATCATTAGATTAACATCGCCGAATCATGCCTAATAAATTAATAATAATGTTAAATAAATACATCTGTATAATATAGTATTACGGTTCCAAATAATTTATTAATGATTTCTTATTTACAAGACAAAGTAATAAAATATATCGTAAATATGTCTTAACAAATTAGCCCAAAAAATTACTATGACGAGCGAAAAAGGTTCTTATACCTAGTTCGTAAAATACTTTTTAAAATAAGAAATCATTAATAAATAATGAAATGGGACCTTTAACGTATTAAAAACCTTATATGTATTATATTAAAGTATCAATTAAGAACTTCATGTAAATAATTAAACCTACTTCGGGAACAATGTTAGAGTGACTTGATAAAAAAAATACTTTTAGAATGTTTCTATAATGTTTTTTGTAAAGCATTTATGTACTTCTACGAATGACATTCCAGTTTATACCCTATTGTGTCCTCAGTCCCTTGCTGAATATTTTTTAGAATATGGAATCTTTTATAACAAACCTCCACGGTCCAGTAACGCCATCTTTTGAGAATAAGATTAAAACTTCTGAAAAATATATTTATTGGGCTGTCTACAATTATGTAATTAGCTATTAATAAATAATGTAAGTTAAATTGAATTTAAATAACTGATTGTAAAATCGACTTTACGTCATACTATTTGATCATATAATAGGTGGCTATATTAAATTGAGGGTAGAAGGAAGGGGCTTCTTAAATGAAGATAATAGGAACAGTGTCTACTGAAAAACATCAAATAAAATTTTCTACATTACCTAAATGGCGCTAGGATGACATATTTATGAATACTGAAATAAACAGTTTAGAGAGAGGAGCAGACCAAATAATTACATACTTACATGGCTATTAAAATAAAACAATAGTGTTTCAGTAGTCAAAATTTACTCATAAATGACCGTGGCGCCATCTTAATTTGATACAATTTTGTGACACTTTAATACACAAAGATGCAGTTTTAAGATACTCCTCCCTTCTACCCTCCATACTTTATTACATTAAGTACAATATATTGTCTATTGTTACCATGTGAGAACGAAATCTCAATCTTTTATATAATTTATAATGTATACACTAATTTATTTCTTTTCTATTAATTGTTATTTTATCAAGAATTCTATTCTGTGCTACTTAATTTTTTATTGTTTTATACTACGGAGCGGTATTGAACGAATGTTCAAGTATTAGAAGGACCGAGGTTCTTTTCACTTGTACCCTAAATTAGGGCTTTGTAATCTCTCTTATTTTGTTAACATAATATATACACACAGGTATAATTTGAACCATGTTTTGAATGTCTTGCAGCAGTTAATGCCCAGTTATAAATTTGAACAAGCTCCGTTAAAAATCTCAAATTATTAACTTATTTTTAAATTAGTCTTTGTTTGAAACGAAAGTTAGTTTTAGTTATTAATATGTAGTATTGATTGTAATGAATATAAAGTGTCTAGATTTTAATAATCGGCTTACAACTTACCCGAGATTTGCCGAGGAGTAAACAGTATTATATTGGCAACACCGTTCATGTCAAATTCAAACAAAAAAAAACTCTTGAAGGAGAAAATTAATACGCAAATAGCGCGGTGCCAGGAAAAAAAAGGGAAAATTTAGTATTCAAGCTTAGGAGAGGCAGCACTGTGCTTAATTATTTGTATAATACAATTTGACCGCGAAGCGACTTTATTTTATTAGTATGTAAAAAATTAACAATTAATTGATCATAAAACATTTGTTTTAATAGGTTCAATGAAAAAAATATAAGTAGTTTTATTCGTGTATGTATTAAAATTGAATGAATATATTCTTTTTAATTTAGTTAAATATCAATATATCTGTGTGTATATATTCTGTGGTAATAAAATAAAACCAATGTCTTGTGTTGGGTTTGTGTTAATTTATAATAAAAAGATATTTTAAGTTATTTTGTGTTTTATTAATAATTACACGTAAGTAATAAAACTATGATAATATATTTTCCAATACATATTTATTGCTTTAAATCTTAAATATTATTATAAAAATATAAACAATTTATCAGTCGTTGAGAAAATATCACAGCAATTTATTACAAAATTTATACATTTTTGTTTTCATACATGTATTGCCATCAGGAAAAGTGGATAAACTTAAAATAGAATAAACGAAACTAAAATATTATGGTAATTATCATAACATGACTAAATATCTAATAAGCATATGACTTATACAAGCAATATTCTGTGTAACTCATAAACTAGTACAATATGATATACGAATAAAATGTTCTCTATTTTTAAATCATATTAAACTCTCTTAGATTTAAACTGAATGATAAATAAATCAACATAATAATAATGTATATTTGCTCATACTGAATATATGAAAGCGATACTCTTACGAAACGGTACTTTAATCACAATAATTAAGTATTGCGTCACAATCTTTTCTGTTCGGCGGCCAAAATTGGAAGCTACTATTGTCATTTTGACTCTAATGTCATTTAGATACATCTATATATCTATATCTATATATATAAAAGAAAGTCGTGTTAGTTACGCCACTTATAACTCAAGAACGGCTGGACCGATTTGGCTAAAAATTGGTGGAGAGGTAGCTAAGAACCAGGAGAAGGACATAGGATATTTTGTTTCTTGTCTTTTTATCTTCTTGTCTTTTTATCCCGAAATGCCCACGGGAACGGGAACTACGCGAGAGTAACCGCGGGGCACAGATAGTTTTCAATAAACTGACAACCAAAGATGCGATTACAGCGACGCTGTCACCAGCACAGAAAAGATTGTAACTCAATCGTTCAATCGCCGAGCGAGTGAAGTAAAGTTAACTTAAAATATACTCCGAATAGTATATCCGAATATACTTCTAAACAGTTGCCGAATAGTAAGAATACTATTTATCCCTACCCTCACGCAAACATAAAAATAGCCCATACAAAAATGTCTACTACGATTTTTATTTTGACACATCAGTAGAGCACCAAGCCTGAAAACCTACCTTTAAAGCAGGTACAAGTTAATTTAAACTTTACGTGCCTTATGAATAGAGTCGATTTTTCGATACACGTAATTTTATCCTAATATTGCTATTAATGATACACATGACTGAGATAAGGCATTAAAAATAAGCCTGCCAATAATTAAATAATTATTGCTATTGCTTACTGTTTTCTTTTTATATTACAAACTCTATCTGCCTTATTTGCGATGCATTTTAGTCTAGTTTAACCATTGACATATAACATGGACGGGGCATACCTACGAAAAAAACGTGTATACCTATACTTTACTGAGAGCAAAAAATGGCGGCTAATAGTGCAGTCCCTATCGATATGTCTGAAAAATAACATCGATAATAGATTGTAAGTATGTTTTCTTAATTTGATTAATTTTAAGTTTTATAAATAGGTCTTACTGTAAACGAACATTATAGATAGTTTGTAAAATATAGCTTGATCATTGTGACATACAGGGTGGCCCAAATAGAACGCTCAGTAAGGGGAAGTATAAAACTATAAGAGATACCAAGATTTGTTCTTAGGAACCATGTCATCGATTTTAGTAAAAAAAAAAGTGCATTCATAGATTTAGAAAAAAAAAACTATTACTCTCTTTGAGAATCGAACCCGGAAATTTTGAAAAATTTAATGTTCATTATTTTAAACTAGAAATGGATTGTGTATATCTTTAGCAGTAAGTAAATGTTACTAAGAAACATAATATCTAAATTCATTAAAATGCATTGTTTTTATATGAAATAGTTTGGTACAAAACTCGCCAAGACATCATTGAAGTTCCAAAACTAGCCAAATATCCCATTTCAACACAAATTCACCATTTCAAGATACAAAATGCAATGGTTTGTATATACGGCCGTTCGTTCTAGATACAAATAATAAAAAATATTTTTTTCAAAACTTCCGGGTTCGATTCCCTTAGTGAGTTATAGTATTTTTCTAAATCTTTGAATGCAATTTTTATTTTAACTAAAATCGATGACATGGTTCCTAAGAACAAATCTTTGTATCTCTTATAGTTTTATACTTCCCCCCACTGACCGTTTTATTTGGGCCACCCTATATATCAAACTTTTATTCTTTATACTCTAGTTGCCGGGATATAAAAAATGTCGATAGAAATTATCGACGTTTCGTACTATAATCGATACTGATGTAACATTTAATTGGGTTTTAATTAATTACAAACGTTAGGCATTCAATTAAACGAATATTTCAATATGAATACAGATATTCTCAAGAGCAAACCTCAAATCCATGGTTTCTTATGTTATACTACATGTGAATCTGAGAAATTGGACTTTATATACTTACTCACTATTATTTAAGATCAAATATGCACAAAATGTAAATAAAGATTATGAAATAAAAATAAACACCAAAATTAAAACGTACTTGAATAAATTTTTAAATAACGTTTTATTTAAAATATCGATAGTTTATAGTCTGTGGTCACGATGTTTCATTGCCCATCTCTAAGTAGGTCGATTAATCCTTTTGTTATAGCGTGAAAATAATATGGCGAACGGCCGAAAGTAGGTATTTCAATGAGACTAAGAATGACAGGTGGCTATTATAGTAACTGTCAGAAATACTGTTGTCCTTTTTCCCTTACGCAAAAAAATGAAAGTTAAAAAGAGACGGCTATATTTTTATAACTTTGGCGTCGATAAGCCTCATACTTCTATAACTATTTTTTCTATAGTCAAACATGCGATGTCCATGTTATATGTCAATGAGTTTAACAAAACCTGGTAAGCATTTGACACCTTGTCTGTCAAATCTGTCACTTTGACAGTATTCAAAATTGATTGTAAAACCTGGGTTAGTGCTAAACCAGACTAAAAACGCAACGCAAATAAGGCAGTATTTGACTTTTATATATTCTTAATAGTAGAAAATGCTATGTTTTCTAACGTATTGCTATTTTTTTCTTTCATAATGAGATGTTTTATTACTAAATGATTCAATGCCGCCTGGTAAAGTAAATCACTTACGTCATCTGCACAGATTTCTTAGTTCTGACATGGCGGTCTGTGCGACGGTAGTCTTATTTTTTTCGGTTTTGAACCTGAAAAGATAAGCTTTGTTTTATTTTATTGTAACTTAATGATGACGATACAACCAGAGTTCCTGAAATTAGTGCGTTCGATGTAACAACCAAACTCTTCAGCTTTATAATTTTAGCAGAGATTCAGCTCTATAACATTATCTCTTGATTTTCAATGGTATGTGTTCAGTATTTGTTAATAAGAAATTAATAGTTTATTGATAGACATACGAGCTAAACTAGACAAAAATTCCTCGTATTCTTAATTGCATTATCTAGATGCATACAATCCAACATAACTTAGATTTACTTTTTAAAGACTTTTTTTACGTACTTTTGTATAAGCAATTTCTACATACCTATTAATAAAATCATAAGCGACGTCAGGTCTGTAGGCGGCCATGTCCCGTAGGTACGCCTGGTCGTTGGCGAGCGCGCGGCGGTACGCGAGCGCGCGCCACGCCTCGCCCCAGCGCCCCGACAGCAGCACCAGGCCTTCCATGAAACTGGACATCATAAAGAAATAGGTAAGACAAATATACAGTATAGAGTCACAATCTTTTCGGTGCCGGTGACGGCGCACTGTCATCGCATTTTTTGGTTGTCAGTGTAATGAAAATGTGTCAATAGTAGCTTCCAATTTTGACCGCCGGCACAGAAAAGATTGTGGCTCAATAAGAAAAGAAAGTAGTGATATTGGACAGTAAGTTTTACGTCACAAGTTTTCATGTGAATATGGACATTATCATTCATTCGTTCTTTCATTCAGTGCAACGTTGTTAAAATTGAGTCGAATGAAATGTCATTATTTTTATACTTCTAATCTCTAAGTTTAAAAAAGTTTAAATTATTATTGTGCCGATTTCTAGATCAACCTTGACACTACATCATCAAAGTTAATCACACAAAATAAATCCTCGAAATCAGACAACACAAACAAAATAGTGGGTAGTAAGAAACATAAACCTCAAAATTCCTTTCAACATAAAATATAGAACTACAGAACTGCGGTGCAATTAAACGAATTAAAAACCTTTGAACTAACCTTAAATACTCGCTAACAAGCCGATACATTTGTTCAGTACTCCTGTTCAATATCAGTCTAGTAGGCGAAGCGTTCAGTAGCGACATCTGCAGGGCAATCTGTTGCGCTAGTGTCGCCATCTCTCCGGCGAAACCTGTACAACCTCCTTGCAAGTACAATGAACATGCATCTGTGCTGTGATTGAGAGCGGTCTCTAGTAAAGTTCTAGTAGGCACGTTATCGTGTATCTGTAGCCATTCCGGTGGTTGGAACGGTCTTTTTGATGTTGCCTGTAATAAAAGAGTAAATAAATGATGGATCATTATTTTATGATATAATAAGGGACGCGGGGAGTAGTTGCGTCAAAGAAAAAATGAAGAAAAACTTTTTTGTCTGTCTTTGATTGTTTTGGCTTATTATATCTCTTAAATGGCTGAACTGAGTTAGACGATACTTTTTCTGGCTGAAAGCCGTGTGTAACCTTTCATCCCGTATTTTACACAGGATCAGTTTAAATTGAGATAATAATTAATTCATCTTACAATATACATAAAAATACACAATTAATCTATATATATAAAAGAAAGTCGTGTTAGTTACGCCACTTATAACTCAAGAACGGCTGGACCGATTTGGCTGAAAATTGGTGGGGAGGTAGCTAAGAACCAGGAAAAGGACATAGGATACTTTATATCCCGAAATTCCCACGGGAACGGGAACGGGAACTACGCGTGTGAAACCGCGGGGCGCAGCTAGTTTGATATAATTTAATAAAACACACTCACCCTAGCAGAATCCAAAGCCATTTTCTCCAAATCTTCAATCAAGTTTAATGCTTGTTTCCTCTTCACGCTGGCTGCTTCAGCGTACATGTTGAAGTGTAAAGCAACCATGATGTAAGTGTCAGTGTCACCCGGACAGTGGTTCTTGAGGTAATCTAGTAGACCTTGTTTGAACTCCGCTATTTTGTCGGGTTGCTGACCTAGCATGTAGTCGAACTGACCGAGGAGGAACTCGAACTGATGGTTGTCTCGCAACGTCTAAAAGTTTAATTTACAGAAAATATCAATTATTTAGAGCAAAAATGGGCGAACAACTTGGTGAGTATGGGATTACACTCACACAAAGTATATATATATATATATATATATATATATATTATATCCATAACTATTTATTTATTTTATGTATCAGTTTATATTATTTGTATGTATTTTAGTTATTATACTTTATATCTATTATAATGTTAAAATATTAACTTCATGTTCATATAATAATTCCTTTAATTTGTGCACTGAATACCCACTACATCAATCACCTACTCTCTCTAGCCTCTAAGGTTTGCTGGAAGAAAACTCTTTTAGGGTTAAGCTCACCTCTGTACATGTCTTTTCGTCTTTTATAATTATATAATATTTAAGTCTCTGTGTACAATTATAAATAAATAAATAAATAAATAAAGATCACTAACATCTAACACAGGCTGAACTTGTTCTTAGTTCATTCGTGGTATGAAGTTCATATTCAAACCCATCTATCCCTTCCATTTTTCTTTAATGCAATGGGTCTAACTGGTCAGTTTATTGTTTTTAAAGAAGAACAATAAATAACCAGTAAATTAAAGCAACGGATGAAAAATGAGTTTCGCCTAAATACCACAAAACTAGAATATAAAGAAAGTGAACCCGGCCGCACACCGAAGTAACAAATGCTTGGAAAAAGCAACAATTTTCCCACACATTTGAGAAAACAAATGTATCTTGGGTGTGCGGCATGTAGGTAAATGTATGGGGGCAATAATTGTATCCCGCCACATTTGTTGCTTGGAAACAATTTTCTGCTTCGTTGTGCGGCCTGGGTAAGTGTATTATACCTGGAATATATAAGCGCACTCGGTGTAGCGCGCGAGGCCGGTGAGCAGGCGCACGAGCAGGCGCCACGAGCGCGCCGCCGCCAGCCGCGCCGCCAGCGCCTGCGCCGACCGCAGCGCCGTCGCCACGCCCTCCGTGTCGCACGCGCACGCGAACCACTCGTGGCTCGCCACCAGCAGCTCCAGCGAGATTATGTTCACCTGGGAATTGGACGGAATATCATAGTGACGTACGTTACAATTGTACACGCATGTGTCTTTGACGTCACCTGCTATTACTCTACGTATTTATGTAAAAATGGCGAACGACTGCAAGAAATGTGAGGACAAAGTATGTGTGAATGACAATTTTGGAAATTGACGGGATAGTTGAGTCCTTGCCAAACCGGAGCGGCCGGCGGACCGCCAGAATAATATACCTATGTAAACTTTATAAAAGTGGCTGGTGGTGTCATTACAACTATATTGTGTATTTCCCAGCCCTATGGATTTACATCTCTATAATAAGCTTTATTTTACTGTATTCTGAAGGTAATGGAAACTATTAAATAAATAACCTGTTTAGTTGACAACTGAGCTCCTTTAGTAATCTTTCTAATATTGGACTTAATTTCATTCCTGATATGCACATTACTTCTCGTCACTGCGTCAAACAGATTCCTTCTACAGTCTTTTGACAGTTTACTGCTGGCTGCGTAAACTGTTGACACGGAATACGCGGATTCTGACTCTGACATGACAGTCCCTTCTGTCAAAATAGATTCCACTTCGCTACTGTCAACATTTTGATATTCCTCATCGATTAAAGTCTCGACATCTAAAGCGCTGTCATCCAGTTCATCATTAGCTACTTTCGTGCCAGTAGCTTTGTAAATCTTCTGGAATGCCAGTAGATGTTCAAGTATCAACCTGCCTATAGGACTACACGCATCAGGTCGCATGTTCATGAACATTTCAAGGTCCGAATTGAGTGCGTAACCCCATAGAGTGTATTGGAAATGTTCCTTTTGGCGGAATGTGGATGTGGTTAGCAGGTGCGGCGATATTATTGCTGCTACCATTTCTCGGCAGAGGTATTCTGAAACCTGTTTAAAGTTATATTAGCCTAATAAATAAGTATCATTAGGCAAAAGATTGTTGTTTTCAAATTTTAAGAATAAAAAGTTACCTCTTTGGTTGGAATATTAAAAGTTTTAAACACCAAATTAGCCAAAGACATTCGTCCTTTCCCGCTAACCAAATTGATAAAATCCAAAGGTCTGTTCTGATAAGTGCGTACACTTGTGTAATCCCAGCCTATTTGTAACGCTATGCGGAAATAGCTGGCCACCTGAAAACATAAACAATCATAGAAATACATTTGAAAATGAACCTTAACGACTTTTGAATAAAGTCCATTTTCATACCTGTTTAGCGATAGTCAATCCGCTACGTACAGCCAACGCATCAAGTGCAGACAACCTGTCAGCCTCTTCTCTGACAGCTAGATGAGAACTTTCTGGAACATTGTCTTGTTTCTCTTGAATTACAACGAGCTCTTCAAAACTCGCATCTGAAATACCGGATACTAAAAGGAAAACGTATTAATAAGCTATTAGAAAAAGCTTACAAAACTTCGTGTCTTTTCATATTTACCTGATAATTTGTTTTGCAGTAATGGCGATGTGATAACAAGTCGTAACTCTTGTGGCAAATCGTAAGGTGAACAGCTGCCTTCAGCTAACTTTAGGCACGTTCTTAATATCTGTACTGGGCATGCAGGAGGCCTTGTTCTGTACTCTAGAGGAATTCTAAATAAAGCAGAAAGCCTGAACGCTTCGACTAACAACTTTAATTCAAGTAATTGGAACATAACACGCCTCCAACATTCGATATCCTTTGCATCTTCCAACAAAACAATGTTCTCCAGATTCCCAACATCAGAACCGACCTCAATATCACAAAGGGATGCAGTGAACGGTTTCTCTGCATTCAAAAGACCAATCTTTCTAGAAACATCGGCGTCTTTCTGACCGTTCAGAATAAAATGCAATGTACTTTCGTAATTGTTTAGAAATATTGTATTGTTATCCTCAGTTTGGAAGTATGCTGCCCACATAAAATGCTCAATTTCTTCTCTTCGCTTCCCATATTGGAGGTTCGTTTCGAACCAGCTCATTATGACTCTGTACGCGTAGAATATTTGCACCGTATCTGATATTCTTGTTACATGTCTAATCAGGAACTCAGTTGCTTCAGTAAAAGATACAGACGCCGTTTTAAAAGCTTCGCTGCATTGTGCTATGAAAAAAGTAACGCCTTTATCGCTAATGCCACCTTCTTTATTAATCAACGTATCGTATTTATTTTTCCATTCAGCTATAAGTATATCATTAACAGAAACGCCTGCAAGTTTTGCTATTTTTAAAGCAACATCGTAGCTCCCATTCGAAGTATACATTTCGACGCAATCGGTAATGTATTGATGAGCATCGTTCTCAAGCATTTTGGTGACGTTAATTACGTGTGAAGTTTCCATAGAAATGCGTAGTATTTGATGTAATATCGAGAAGTTTGGTGATGGTACTGGAAAGTAAACAATAAAATTATAATTTCATACAAATAAAGCTCATGTTTTCTTCTTCATAAGCTTACTAACCAGTTAGATGCTTCTCAAACTCAGCCTCGGCTAAACACCTTAAAAACTCCCTTTGTTGGTAAGCACTGTCAAAGTTGTAAGACAGAGTTATTTTGACAAGAGACACTGCGACTTCTTGCATAGATTCCTTGGATAGTTTCCAAGTGATTGCACTTGTTTCAGTGCTGTACTTTCTGGTACAATGATGTAGAAAACTTGTTAACAATTTAACAGTTTCAGTATCGAAGGTACATTTGCGAATGCATCTAAGAAGGAACGATGTTAGCAGTGTTAGGGGACTTTCCTGAAAAATCAAAACGACAGTTAATTTAAGGTGTCCTAATTTCCTAAAAATAATACACATGTTTCCAACAATGTCTTTAGATGATTGAAATATACAATACCGGCATAAATATAAGCATGGCTTCATGCAACGTCATAATATATCCTTCTCGAAGACATATCTCAGCAACCATTAGAAATTGTGTGTCCTGCATCTGTTGCTGAGCTATAACTGGTTGGACCGCTTCTTGTATTCTAAGGCTCGGGCCAAGAGAACAGAGAATCCATTGCGCCCAAAGAACGTCTACTGCGTTTGGCTGCAAAATTTGAAAATGGAAGGAAGTAAGGATTTTTCTAAAGCTTTCGATATCAACGAAATATGATATCTCTCTAACAAACCTCATAACAACTAGCAATAAGAACCAAGAGCGGTTCCCGGCAGACATCAGCCGCTTTGAGAAGTGCCGCAGGTGGATCTTCAGGACCATGACAAGCAGCTGCCACTTCCCATAACTCCTTACCCATATACACACTGCTGGATGGATACTCAAATACCGTGCTTTGTGTTGGACTCTAGAATACAAAATTGAATAAAAATATTTCAACCAGCACTTAACAATACACTTCATAAAGTAATTTCCACTTACAATATCTATAGAATTCAATCTAGAAGCTTTTCGCTGTCCATTAGTTGAATTCGACCTCAAAAATTCTCTTTCGGCACCTTCTTCTGAAGTTCTATGAAGCATAATGTGCTTCAAATGTTCTGCGTAAGACTTCTTTGCGAAGTCTTGAGAGAGTTGTAGCATTTGAGTCAATGGGTAACGGAAGACATCGCCAAAAAGCAAGAAATTGAACCACAAGTTTTTGGTTACAAATTCTTTGAGCTGCTGTTCAGGCAAGGGAAGGTTATGCAACAACGCGAATTTGATCATAGTCTGCGACTCATAAAGTACTACCGACATATCAATTTTTCCTTCTAATTCTTGAAGCTTTCTTATTTTGATAATAGTTATTTCTTCCAAGTACGCTAAAATTTCTCTAGCAGTCGCATCATTGCTTTGAATCAATTTAGACATGTATTCATTAACAATGTTATTGGCTTTATCTTCAGAGGTTCCTTTGTTCTGTATCAAATGGTCTTTGATCATTTTCGCTGCTGATACGTGGACTCTACACCTGGTGGGGTTACATCCTATCATACCCACAAAGGAGACGGCACAGGCAGTTAAAGCTGGATCTGACCAGTTCTGCAAAGCTAAAGCGTGCGCTTCGCAACACGCACTCTTAATATTTTTATCTTGAAGTCGATTGTATGTCTGGTATTGTTGGGAAACAAAAGCCTGGCTCGCATTACACGGACGGTATTGTTTCAGATAGTAAACATGATTCAACTTTGCCACATATCCGTAGCGTTTCATTAGCTTCTCATTTGCAAAATCCGGCATTTCCATTGGTTTCTGTGTCAATACCTTTGCGTTGGCACTTTTTATATCTACATCGTTGTTAGCGTTTTGATTCACTAGTTGAAATTCAAAGATTTTGGAAACATCCAATCCTCTGTACCCAGCCAATAATTGATACACGTTAACGTCTTTCGACTCATACACGTGGTTTACATCGGAATACTTTTTGAAAATATTGTAAAGGTGCGGCAATCTGTCTCTGTACAAATAATTTTGAAGTCTGAATTCTTTAAACTGAATATAATCATCTCGTGAAAATATATCGAAGAGTTTAGTGTCGTCTTCGAGCAAAATCATGCCGAGAACTAAATGTGGATTGGAAGAAATGTATTCGTGAATATCGTCTTTGGCAATTTGTTCGCAAGTCTTATATACTGGCAGAACATGGCTTTGTCTGTCTGAAGTTTGTTCTATGCTTTTAAATAAAAGCCACAGTTCTAAACAATCTTTGGCTTCTTTTTCTACTTGACTCAAATCTGCATTAACAATGTTATCCTCGACACAATTAGTTAAAACTTTATACAGTTTATGTTGGACACAGTATTTGGCCAATTCGATATAAAATTCTTGTTTTGATACAGTTGAACAAGATTCGGTGAATATATCATCGATTAGCTTTAAATTTTGTGTCCGTGCAAGTCTGGATATGATTTGATACAAATTAGTTCTTTCTTCTTCATTAACGATACCAAACGAAGATAGGGTGTCGTAAATACACAATTTTGTGTAAGAGAAACAATTACTTTTCGATATGCTTTGTATCATTTCGTCTGTGATCGACCATCTTCGAAAGACGGAATCTAAATGTTCCAAAATTTTATTTTCAAATCCTTTAGTATCTACATTAAGTATTTTCTTAACAAATGTTTCGTTGTTGAAGAAGTTATAACGTGCGTTCATATCGCGAACGACTTCCGAGGTTTGAACATTGATCCAACGAACTAATATCATAGCTTTATTCTGATCGACCAAAAAGTTCCACATTTCGTTTGGAGAGGAAAACTCTAGTAACGAAAGTTCTGGAAAAGAAAAGTACTTATTTGCTTTGGAATGTTGTAATAGTAGGCGACCGGGCATGTTCGGGCGAAAATGGAAAAATGAATTTTACTATAAATGAGACCAAGCTAGATCGATTTACATGTAAGCACAATAATTTCAATAACAGATATTGAGAGTAATTCTTAGAAAAAGTGATACTTAATAAAGACTATTATTAATCTCAACGTAAGTAAGTATAAGTACTTCTACAAGAATCTGTGTAGAATATACAGCGAAATTTTGATAAAAAAAATTGTTCAAATTAGTCCAATTCAATCTGAATATTATTAGAAACAGTTCATTAGTATCTGAGCCAATAACCTAAAGATTGCTACTGTTATCAATACTCCACTTTCTAAATGCTGTTTACATAATAAAATCTACATTGTATAAATTGGAATGCATCTGTTACTATGTGATAAATTAATTATGTATTTAGGTGATATGACAATATATTCATAATGGTTGTTTGACCCACTTATCATTAACTAGATAGTGAAATGTAATGAAAAATTATCTATCTACACTAATTCATAATGAGTTAGAGTTTGTTGGTATGGGAACAATAATCTCATTAACTGCTAATCAAAACAATTGGAAAGTATTTTTTTTATTTGATTTTTTGAGGAAGCCTATATCAACAGGGGTGTTTTTTTTTGTATATTTTTTAACTAAAATTAGCTATTGTTTTATTTTAACCTATTTCTTTGAGCTGTGTCTTATAACTGGACTATTTGTGAATCTGTTTTGTACAAAGGGACCCTTAGTACAAACAAGGTCTGCCTTTGAAAGGTAGACCTTCAAACAATTGTCTCTGTCTTTTCTATTTTTTAAACATTGTTTCGATACAAATTAATTAATATTAAATATCTTACCAAATGAACTGAAGAACAATGCTGTAGCAATCTTACACTTCCATTCAGGAGGATACTTTTCAATCTTCTCAATAGTCAACGCTTTTATTTCACTTTCGTTAACAATAATTCTATCTTTGACTGTACCAAACACTTTGTTCTGTTTAAAAGTACCATCACACTCAAAAGACTTTTCTAGATATCTCAATAAGTTCCAATGCCTTATGAAATTTTGATATTTTTCTACATTTTCTGCAATCATATCTTTGGTCATTTTTTCTAATTGTTCGACGATGAAATCCCGGTATTCAATTTTAGCAGACTCTTGGGCTAATGTCATGAGGTGATCTTCCGGGTTTATTTTAACTTTACCCAATATATGAAGAACTTTAAATATTTGCTTGCGGAGTAGTAGTTGGACAGTCCATGCTTTCACCTAAAACAGTAAATATGGAAGTCATTCCTAACAGAAGGTCACATATTAGAATTCATGGAGATTGAAATCACCAATCCTTATTATTCAAATACCTATTCCTTCTCACTTTTCTAATATCATCAGATAGTGAGGCCCTTGCTTTACAGTGGGAATATACAGACAGGTTCAGGGTTCTTTACTTTTAAGCCGTTCAATAGGCTCCAGACAAGGATATTAAATAGTTTGTAAATTAAATGAGTGCATAGATTGGAGCAGCTATTACCTTTAACTGTTAATTCATACACCAGGAAGAAAACAGTGATATTACCTAAAATGTTTAATAACAAAAATTAAACAAAGGTTACTAACCTCAGCCATAAACCATTCTCTAGTAGTTGATTCGTTCCACCCATTCTTGTCCATTAAATATTTTATAGCAAGGTTTATATGAGTGCCTTTCGCAGCCGCCTCCCTAACGACATCCCTTGGAGATTTCTCCTTCCAACAAGACCAAATGATTTTCTCATTTTGTGTTAGGTTTTCCATTGTTTACACATCGAATAAATCTATTTGCCACTAATATTTTAATACCAACTCAAAAACTTAACTTCTAAAGAAACTAAAGAACTCAACTATAACATCAAAACAGTGCAATTACACCCTAGTTATTGCAATCACAGTAAAAATAGAATATTCTGAAGTAAAATACATAAAATCACAGCTACACAAATAAATAGAAAAACCCAAAATAGTCTACTTTTTTATCTAAATGACCAAAGTGTTTGAAAACGTGATTTTCTAATTTGATTCTTATCAAGAGAAGATAAAACCCTTTTCTAAACACGTAAGTTGTGTTTTACGACTTTTTTCCAGCAGGTTTTTTTTAGATAATCAGCTGAGTGACATTTGTCAATTAATAGCTGACATGACAAAGAGTTTGACATCCACAAAATAACAAAGGGCGTTTTCGAAAAGTTTCTCATTTACATCTTGATTATGCATCATATTATTATAGCTTAAATTATTGCATTTACAGCTATTTTATGAATTGAATTATTTATTGCTTCGTAATATGGTTTTATTGTCTCATTTTGTGGTTCAAGCAAGAATCAATTCTTGAATCAAGGATGTCTTTTTATTATAAAAAAGGCAATACCATTACGGTTGGTAGCGATTTACGGAAGCAAACTAGTACCGGAAAATAGAACGTACTTCATTCATTCATACATTCGGTCTGAACAGCGGGAACTTTGAAATCATGCTGTTGTGGTACAGTTGTTATGGTTGCAAAGATACAATCAATTATCATTTTATACCAAAACACTTAAATTGAAATCTTTCGTATTAAATGGTATGGTATATAGGCTACAAAGTGTGTTATATATTTTGCTATAGTAAACAGTAAAGTACTTATTATCACCAAACCAAAAGAGTAAGTACTTATAGGTAAATCCATGACTGCTAAGCTCACCGATTAGGTCATAAAGAAAGATTAGATCTTACGCTTTTGACGTTGTAGGTCTCGTAAATAATAGTAATAGAGTAATAGTAATAGTCTTTGAAATCAATCATTTAATTTGTTGACAAACATTAATTTCTAATTACGAATTTTGTTTAAGCTTGAATTACCTATATGCGATTAAATAAAATACTTAATTGCAGAACTTTATAGAATAAAAATATCGTAAGATTTGTAAGCATGGCCGAAGAACTACAAAAGGTTCATCTTTATTACGATGATATAAATAAAATAAGAGTATTGGAAACAAACGTTATCAAAGAAACTGAAGATTTGAAAGACACCTGCAAGGAATATGATACAAGTATGTACAATAATACCTCATTCAATAATTAAGAAAGTTTAAATCCATATAACGCTTGAGACAGGAAATGAACGGGCTCGGTAGTCCGTTGGACATGCCACCTACTCATACAAGTCTTATTTTGGTCATTACAGAAGTACAAGATTTCAGTAAAATTATAAACTCCCTACTAGAAGTTTTGAAAGAACTTGGCGATAATGTAGAAAAACAGAAAATGGCAGCGATTGGTTCAATGAATTTACTAAAATCTATAGCAAAAGAAAGGGAATCCGAGCAAGTTAAATTGACGGTACATATTTACTTAAGTATATCATCTTCATAGCAACTGACCTATTGTTTTACTGTATCCACGGAATCAGAAACTACGCACACATTCGCATACTCATCTACATTAATTAATAATATTCTCTATAGGAAAGATTTCTTTGTTTGTAACGAATAGGCTCCGAAACTACTGAACCGACTTCAAAAATTCTTTCACTAATGAGAAGCTAATTTATCAGTGTGTGACATAGGCTATAGGCACGGGACCTATGCGGGTAAAACCGCGAGACGCTGCCAGTATGATATAAACTTGTGGACATTTACCTCACACGGGAATCGAACCCACAACTGTTTGTCAATCGGGAATGGTGCTCATCACTCTGCCGATTGTTTCGTTAGTTGGTTGTAAGAATATTGTATTGATACAAATTACTTTTTTCTTTTTTTCAGGCAGAAATAAATGATAAAACTCTAATTCTGGAACAGCTCGACAGTGAGTACGACGCTCTACAAATACTAGAAGCAACGCAAATGGAAACCATAGAATATTTAACGCAAATACGTTAAACAAAATAAAACAAGTTAGCTCAGTCTGTAAAAATGTATTTTTTACTGAAACACACATGAAATAAGAACACAGTTCCTGTTAATTAATTATGGGGTAATTTGCAAAATTTTATATTTTATTATTCAATACATACAGTGTCAATGTAATTTAGTTTTCAATCCAACCTGTTTGTATGCCAATTCAAAATAATGTATTCCTTCCAATACCTGCGATTACAAAAATATAGCTACTTATTCCTAAGGAGTAACACAGATAAATTAATTGAAATACCATACATCCCATCATTATTAATTTATTTAAAAAACTATAATTTTGTATCTCCGAACACCGAATGTAGAAGGGTCATGTACCTATGTTACTTCATAACAAACCTTACGGTTTTTGGTCAAGGAAATTATAAATTGAATGTTACTTATTAAAAAATGATTGTGATAGACTGATTTTACACCTATTTATTAATCTGAACACTGCACCTGGTATAGGCACATAATAGACATACAAAGCATTGATCTAATTCACATAATCAAATATATAATTCTAAATGAATATAATGCCTCCTCTAGCAAATTAAATAAATCGTTTCTCTGCTTAATTATAATAAATTGGCAATCGGAAATTAATGTAGTATGTCCTGGGATCCTTACACTTATTACTTACAAGCTACAAATATCGTCAACAAATCAGTTCTGAATTACAAGAGCTACCCCCCTACCCTTCCTTCTGTATACTATGAGCTGAACCAAAGGATTAACCAATCGAGTTGGCGTCAAAACCTACAATGTATACTTTGCACCTATAAGCCTATCACAAATCTTTGCAACAAGATGATAACCAGAAGATTTAACATGTCTTCACAATACTCTAATTCAGAAGCAAATTATCTACTCTTTTAAATGCATGAACCTAATATTACTGTTCACATTGTGGCTCAAGATAAAAGACAGACATAATTATTTAACCATTTACTAAGATTGATTCTGTGGTAATGTCACTGATGTGTCTAGATATAATATATGGTGAATGCATAATTTATTTAATGTTATTCCCGTACATCTAACGCCATTTTTTTCTAAGACTGGGCTCACTTAGTATGCTTTTTAAATTTGCAACTACATTCAGCTTTTAAGGTCAAGTGATTAAGATAAAAACCAAATTAAGATTATACAAACTATAACTATAGTGAGCTTAGTCGGTGTTATAACACTAATCTACCACATTATTGGCAATATAAGAAAATATGGGTTAATAAACCCTAAGTAAGGCAACCGATTTCCTAAATAACAAAATAGCTTATTTTTTTCAAATTTTTCATTAATGAAATGATAATTGATGTATTCAAGACGTTGTATGCACGTAAAAACCTTACTATTTTGCCTATTTTTACATTTTAAATTAGTCTTTACCAAAGTTCACAATAGTGTGGTGTAACACTTGTGTGGTTCTAAACACTGGATGTCACTACTGAACTTGATAGTGGGTCGTCAACTTTTTGCTTTTTGGAGTCTTGTTTTTCGTCGTCGCAGGGTTCCTCGGATGCGGCCCGCTTTTTCGGTACTTCCACCTCAACCCGGTGCACTCTTACAGCTAACCCATCCTTGAATCGCACTATAATGGCCGTCATGTTGTCACAACCGGTCCCGTCACCCATAGTACTCGGCGCTAAGCAGTGGTCGAACATCTACACAACAAAATAAAATTATTTTAATAATATTTACAAAACTATCTGCACTGATGCGTATTTTAGTGTGAAAGTTGAAGTACCGTCAAAATTTAAAATATTTGTATCGCTTTAATTAAAATGAATACAAACCTCTTCACAGATCTGTGACAACCTCTCCCTGCCCTCGGTCAGTCGCGGCAGTATAAAATCACAGACATCTTGACTAGACATGAAGTTCCAGATGCCGTCGCACGCTAGCACCATAAACTGGTCCCTTGTGGGGTCTATTGTGTACTGCTTTACATCTGGGAATGCTGTGATCATCTGTTCTTTAGGCCCCAGCTCCTTGTTCTGCTTGTAAGAATGATCACCGATAGCACGCGACAGGTTAAGGCCTCCGTTGATGCGTCCGTCGTTGGACACTTTGCCGCCAGCTTTCGTGATTCGTTCGAGCTCAGGCGAATCCTCCGGCTTATGATCTATTGACATGTCAATAGCTTTGCCTTCTCTGCATATTATACAGCGCGAATCACCAGCATTTGCTACGTACAATTCTGGTCCTGAAAAAGTTCAAATTCAATATATTAATGTGGTTCTGTCAATTTTGTGGTCCATTATAGAAATAACGCTTTACCTTTCAGCAGGGCTACGACTGCTGTGCATCCGCTGTCACTGCCGGGTTCTTCAGTCATACTTATTTCTTCTTCGTCATCACTTGATTCACCATCTGCACCTTCCTCTTCTTCCGCTTCATCTAATAATAAACAGTTTGATTTTAATTATATAGGTAAACATGAAGAATTTGACACTAAGATGGTTGGAGAATTTGTATTTCTAAGTAGCTTACCTTCAATAGAAGAATCGTCAGCACCATTAAGTTTCTCCTCATCTGATGAGTTGATCTCGCCACCTTCAAAGTTCTCGTCGTTGGAGTCGCTTTCTTCGTAATCCTCGTCACTCGTCTGTCGGAGTAAGGTCTCGTACACGGCGACGGCGGCGCGACGGAGCTTCGACTTCTTAGGCCTTTCTGGAGTCGCCTTGTCTGAACTTGACACTGGAGATTTGTCTGGCAAAAGCAAATGTTCATGTTTAAAACACATTTATATGACGACCCATATTGTTGAGTGGTCACTGGTCATTAAACGGGAATGCCAAATATAGTTTTAGGAGTTTGATTACCATGTAAAGTTAATATCAGAAGATGATAGTAATTGAATATATTTTAGACAAAAGATACATTGTTATAATGGACAATAATTTTCCTCAAGTCATTGCATAAAACACAACTTATGAAACAATGTTGCACATAGAAGTGATATAAAATGTGAAATTTATTAGAATTTTAATCATTAAATTACCTTTAGCTTTACCCTTGACAGGTGTAGCGGAACCATTTGAGGATGTTATATTGCTCTCTTCGCCTTCAACTTGTTTCGAGTCCGTCACTTCTCCGTTACAAGATATTCCGGATTCTTCTGAAGTAGACTTGGAGTCTGCGCTCTGTTCTGGTTGATGACAGTTATCACCAGAGCTGTCCGGCGCGATTGACACCTTTTCAACCTTCTTAACATCCTTTGTTTGGCCATCAGGGTCAGTTGTCGATACCTACAAGTATAATCATAATTAAAAATTCAGTACTTAGTTGAACTTTTTTTTTTTTTTTGCAAAATTCAGGGGTTGATTTTTTTAAAAGTGTGAGTGAGTAAGTATGCAGCAATAGTTTAAACTCAAAATTCCGAATGGATCAAAACAAGCAAAATTTATGAAGGCAATGAGAGAAGAATTCATGTGAGTGCATAAGCATACTTTTATAAATAAAGACTACAATCACCTCTCCATTCAACTCCTTGTCATCTTCACTGTAGTTTGTAGAAGACACTCCACTGGCGTCTTCGTCCGCGTTGCTATTTATCTCAGACAGACCGTTCTTGTTGTAACTCACTTCAACACGATATTGTTCAGAACCTGATGTGCCGGGGCTGGACGATGGTCCGGCACCTGTAAATAAATATGTAAATATTCAATAAAATATTTTTCAAATAACTAAATACAATAACTACTACATTGTAACACCAATTTATAACATATGGAAAAACACATGCATCTGCTAAGAACTCCATTTGCTAAGACAAAATGTTATATGAAAAAAAATATCATGAATAAAATCAGATATAAAGTAAACAAATAATATTTTTTTTAGTTTTGAAATAATAATAATTTCAACTACAGGTTTTGGCACTTACACTTACTTAAAAATAACTTGTGTTAAATTGCTTTAGCAATGTTGTTACCTGAATCTGATTCCTCACTTTTCTTGGCCCGCAGACAAGGGGAGAGTGGTATTGCCGAGTCTCCAAGACGGTTACGGTGTAATGTACTCAGTTTGTTCTCATATTTAGCCAACACTTCCTAAAGAAAAGGAAATAAATATTGTTATAATTGAGTTCTCTCATATCTTTACTAATAGCTTTTTAATTGCCTTCATAAAAAGGCAGTTTCTTTGAAAATACTAATCTAATCTCGGGAACTATTAATCTTAAAATTGTTATAGGTATTAATATTATAGTTAGTTACTACTTGGCTAATGCAAATTTGTAAGTTTTTGAGATTAGCATGTTCAACAAACAAACATCTCTAGAAGGAACCATATAATCCTGTATATATGCATACCTTCAGCGGAAGATGTGCCTCTTGGTATAAATGGCTGACACTTTCATCCTCAGATTCATCTTCATGATCACTATGGCCTGGTGGATTTATTTCACCTGAAACAAAACAAAAAATACTCTATTTGGTATCTAATTATTTATAGAGTATTATGTTCTGGTTGAACTTTTGAAGTTTGTAAACATAGCTTTACTCATTTTCAGACACAGTCACTCATGTTTACCACCATTTTTGTATGAAACTTTAATTAGCAACTGCATTGTAATATATCCATGTATTAATCCTTACCTGCCAGTACTTTTAGTGTTTCCATTACTTCTTTGGTGGCTATTGTAGCATCAAAACCAAGGAATGCATCTTCTAAAGCTTTCACAAATTGGCCATTTTTGTAAGCTTCTGTATTTTTGATGTAGTTTGGAAGGTTTTGGGAACAATATGTGGCCACTTCAGCACCCCCATGGCCGTCATACACCGCAAACAAGGATGTATTTACATCAAAATCCAGAATAGTGTTGTGAGCATCCTGCAAATTATAGGTTATGATTATTATTTTATCAGTAAAATAATATTACAATTATGAATTGTATGTAAACTTGTGAATATTATAAACTGTTATTAAGTGAGTGATAAACAATATGTTACAATGATAATTTTATGTGAACGTTTAGAATAATGTAAAGTTAATAGACTTGATAGTACCTAGATGTATAGTTTTATTTATTATCTTTGTTTTAGCTTTTCTTGACTGTAATTTAGCTAAAAGCGATAACGTCAGAACCTCAATTATTATCTAATTACTGTTGTTGATGCGGATATGAAAACTATTTGCCTCGATGGAGTCAAGCAGTAAGTACAAACAATAGGAAACTTTACATAGATTCTAACACTTTATTGTACACAGAACTTTACAGGTTTCTATAAAACTGATGATTACAAGTAAGATTCGTTGCAATAACAACAAAGTTATTGCTTTTCACGAACTTGTTCAATACGGAAAATAGAAATTGATGCATTTTCATAGAAACTCACCTCTTGATTGACACGCCATCCTTGCATGGAGCTGGCGGCGCAGTCTAATCTCCCATTAGATTCATCGCTAGACACTTTCTCAGTCACTGGTTCAGATAAATACGCGCCCATAATGGAATGTTTTGTACATTTAAATTGTAATCACTAGGAATGAATATAAAATAGCGCGAAAAATGTGAGTTATACTCGCGCAGGCGGCAAGATTGTAAGCGAAATCGGTTAGCCGCACGTTAGCCGCCCGCCGCGCGCCTGTGGTGAGATTATTTGGGGAGATTTTTTATGTGTTGCCATTACTTCTCGGTAAGAACAAAAATATTTTTAATTCAGATTATACCTATGTAGATAAAATATACCTAAATAACTATATATTTTAAGAAAATCTGTAATAGGAAATTAAATAATTTCAAGTTTGATCCAGTAAAAGATGGAATGGAACCTTTTCCTCGTCTACTTCAAAATTCACCCTGTATATTTTTGAATTTACAATAATTTGATTATTTATCAAATAATTACCTAATAGACGGGATGAATATGGAAACGAGCTCCCTGTGCCTTAATATATTACAGAATTATGTACACAGTAAGTGTAAGTAGGATGAATTATTAAATTCCAAGCGATTGGGGTGGATGGTAAATGTATGTAATGTAAATGTATATAAATGGGAGAGAGATTCTTCAGTCGAGTGATGTTAGTCTGTGCCTTTTTGTCGTCTGTGGCTTGAAAGAAAAATTGATGCATCTGTCCATGATCTGTCCTGTCTGCTGCGCATCTGTCATCTGTGCTGTGCCCCTACTTTCCTGTCCTGTGTAAAAATCAGCCAAAAACATTATAAAAATTGTATTTAAATACATTAATAAATAAAAGTAATTGCTTGTAATGCTAAGTGTTTAAAAACAATTGTGATCAATGGTAATTTTCAATAATGCACCCATAGGATAGTCAAGGGTTGTAAGAAGAAATTGAAAAAAATCGATAAGCCGTGCGAGTTTTCATATAAAAATGTCGGGCGATCACAAAACGTTGATAAAGGGTAGTCCGTCGCAATACGTGAAATTGAACGTAGGCGGAACCCTATTTTATACCACTATCGGTACCCTTACAAAAAGCGACAACATGCTGCGCACTATGTTTAGCGGAAGGATGGAAGTTTTGACAGATTCAGAAGGTATGTTCAGAATGATAAATCGTAGTAAAATAAAAAGAAGACCAGAGTATAATTATTTTTCCCCTTGATTTAAACCCTACATATAACATTAAATTTTTTGGTTTCAGGGTGGATATTAATAGACAGATGTGGCAAGCATTTTGGTACTATACTGAATTACTTGCGCGATGGCACCGTGGCGCTTCCTGATAGCTACCGTGAGATTATGGAATTACTCGCGGAGGCCAAGTACTTCCTCATTGAGGAACTAACAGATTCATGCCAACAAGCATTGGCTAAGAAGGAACGGGAAGCCGAGCCCATCTGCCGGGTACCACTGATCACTTCATATAAAGAGGAACAACTGCTTATCATGTCTACATCTAAGGTATAGCATACATAGAAGCAATGTTTTAGTGACTATGTTTTCAGTTAAAGCATTATTGAACATTGTAGTGTAGTACATATTTGTATTTCTAAAATATGTTGTATTCTTTTCAGCCTGTTGTGAAGTTGCTAATAAACAGACACAACAACAAATACTCTTACACAAGTACTTCAGATGATAACTTATTGAAGAATATTGAACTGTTTGACAAACTCTCCCTGAGATTCAGTGGCAGAGTGCTCTTCATCAAAGATGTCATTGGTTCAAATGAAATATGTTGCTGGTCATTCTTTGGTCATGGCAAGAAGTGTGCTGAAGTTTGTTGCACTTCAATTGTGTATGCCACAGATAAGAAACATACAAAAGTTGAGTTCCCAGAGGCTAGAATTTATGAGGAAACATTGGGAATTTTACTGTATGAGAGTAGAAATGGTCCAGACCAAGACTTGATTCAAGCAACATCTTCTCGCGGAGCTGTTGGTGGGCTGTCATGCACCAGTGACGAGGAGGAGGAGCGGTCTGGACTTGCGCGACTTCGTTCAAATAAACAGAATAATCAATCTTAGCGGTTACAGTCGGGCTTGGCTCGCCTTCGAAGTTCTAAACGGACCAATGTCTGATACCCAGCCGGCTTCTTTCGGCTGTTGCTCACACAATGGCTGCCTTGCTTTGGTCTGTAGAACTTTCTGAGCCACATCCTTTTCTGGGTCTTTGTCTTCTACAAGCTCTCTTGGATGAAACATGCTGGAAGAATGGAATGTGTTGATATTTATGGTTAATGGATGGACATTGCTATGGACAAATCTCTAACTTAAACTCTGTGTCTAGTGAATAACGATGCTATCATCTATTATTAACATGATAGTGCTAATATAGTATAAATTTAAACCATAATGTGTATAAAATGGTACATATAATTAAAGTCCATAATTGGTGATGTGTATAAAATTTTATAATATGTAGTTGCAACAGTATTTTGTTTGTTCATGGTTATGATTATCATCTGTATTTTTGTTTCTCTACTATGGTAATTTATGTAAATGTATGTATGTATATGAGTACATATGGTAATTAGCTCTCATGTACAAATGTTAGGGTTAATATATCATTATCTTAATCTAATCTGTATTTACTTGCTGTTGTGTAAATGTATGTGGTACTTACTATTGCATTATACATGATATAGCTCAAGTGAATTGCCAAATCGAAGTAATGTAGATATTGATGTTCCTAGCCGTATTATCTAGAATGCAGTGTTGTAAAGTTGTGTTATAACTGCCATAATCTGATATTTTTCGAAAACAAATCTAAATGTTGTCATTTGATGTTTCCAATACAGTATTAGGGACTATGTAAATTGGTATTTAGGCATTTTAGTATGCAATAGGTACAAAAATGGAAGGTCCCTTTAATAGTATATTTAGATAGAATTTGCTACTGGTGTTAGAGCCAATAAGGCTTGCCGTGAAGCGGTCTAGTCCATTTAATATTGATTACAAATAATTCATCAATAAAAAATATTGAATATTGTAAAAGTTTACTACTGAAAATGAGTATTTTTATCTATTAATATAATATAGAGTTATGAAATTCATAGGGAAAGTTTATGAAGATATTTGTTACAATTTGTTTTGTCCAATTTCCGTAGCATGTAATATATGAGTTTATTGTTGTTAAGTGCATGAATGAGGCTAATTTCCACTTTGATGTGGAAGGTGCAATTTACATCTATTAGACCTTTATTTGCATAAGTTTATGATGTGTAATGTTCTGATTATTTGCTTATTTCCTGTGTAAGACTGTTCTATTATTGTATGACTGGAATGTGTTATGTAATTTAATTTTTAAAACTTATTCTTACAAATTAATATATGCTCACTTTTTAGCTGTCTGTATTTGTTTTATTTATTTTAAAAAAAACCTGATAAAATTGAAATAAAACGTGTTCTATGGTTGTGAATGAATAGGGATCTAAAACCTCATTCAGGATCCAAATCTTGGGCCTTTGGATTAGCAAGCTGCTATACATACCAAGTATTGCATACCATATCTTTCTTTTAGGCTCAAACCAGAGTTGTAGGCAATATGTCAATATGGTCTATGATTCTGGAGTCATGGAGGATTTGTTGAACACTAATGAAATCAAATAAAGGCAAGAAGGTAATGCAGGCTTTATAAATAAACAACACATTTTTTTATGCAATACATCTTAAATTCTCTTTATAACATTCTAAGCTACACAGTGGTATTCCCGTTTTGGAACAATTATATTTCTTAAGATTGGTACATCCGGCTAATCCACAAATTATGGGCTTTGGTACTTCCATTGGAGGTTTACTTTCTATAGAAAACTCAACGCCTGCAGGCAAAAATAAGGATATCTCATTGACATTATTTTTATATATAATCTGAGGTTCTTGAGCTTTTTGAGGTCGGAATTTTTGAGAATTCTTAATATTTTTAGATTCCTGTTTCTTTAGAAGTCTGTCCATTGTTTTCTTTTTATCCTTTTCTCTCTTTTCATCAGCCATTTGTTTGCGTTTCTGTGATTTTATTGCTGCTTTCTGTATTGCTTCTGCAGTCATAACTTTTTCTTTGTAGCCTGATGGTAATGCAAGTAAGACTTCTCCCCCTGGACTTGTCTCTTTGTCTGTACCCCTTTCATACATTGCTCTCTGTCTTGCAGTCATCATTTTAGGGTCCTTAGGTTTAATCTTTTTGAGTTCTTCGTCAACCTGCAATTTGAAACACAATTAGATATTTGTTAAATTATGAAGAAATCATTTAAGTCAGTTGGGTACCTCTTCCAGTTTTCCAGATTTAATGGCATCAAGCCATCGTTCTTCCTCACTAGAGGTGCCACTTTCCCGCCCTTTTTTCTTCTTCTTTGAAGTGGATGGCTTGGGAGGGGTACTAGAGGATGAACCAGGAATCGACCTCCGAGAATCTGAGGAGGATTTCAATGCCTGTGCCTTAAGAAGATCGGCAGCCGAAGCACCAGACATATCCTTACCCTTGACCTTCATTTTGTAAGGCTTCTCAATCGCATCCTCATAGGAAACATCGATAGAAGTGTCGCTTTCAAATTCGTTCTCAGTTTTCTTTTTCTTGTGCTTTTTATGTTTGTGTCTCTTGTGCTTTTTGGGCGGAGGGGCATCTGGAAAATATAGACAAACCATAAATGAGAATCCAAAAATAATTGAAATAAATACGAAAAACAAAAAGGTAAACAATTTACCGATTACTATGTCATCTTCAGATGTGCTAGGTTCACGCTGTCTACGGACCATTTTGTTTTAATCCAAAAGGCACAAACGAAGTGTAGGCGTTGATAATTTAACACAAAATTCTGATTAATTTAAGTTTTTGCTTCCTTTGAGTTCCAAATCCAATCCTATTCAAAACAAATCTATTTTTGACAGCTTTGGCCAATTTTGTTTGACGTCTTTGATATTGACGGTTCTACAAAACATAAAACATGGCAATCATATCGTAATACTCGGATGTATGAAAAGTTAATTCCATGATACTACTACATTCATATTAAACCATCTATTTACATTCGGTAACGGTAAATAATTATATTCTCGCATATGATGTTGATTCTTTCAATTTCTGGGATTTTTTTACTTAAAGAAATATTTTCACACAGAACATTTACATTTTTAAATACTACGGTAATGTTTTGCGTGGACCCATCCACGTAAAAATTAACTTCTCGCGTTGGTAAACTGATTTTCTTTTTCATAAATCACCCCAGTATTGGGACAATTATAGAATATAGTATTCTGAGATTTATAAAAATTGATAACGAGAATTTTGTTTAAATAAAGTAGGTAAGTAATTACTTAGTAATATTTGTTGTAAGCAAAATTATTTTCAGTAAGTACTTATCTGTAAGTACTTACATTAGGTATGATTTTAGTGCTTAGATATTGTAAACAAAACAAACGTCTTGCGTTAACGACTTCTACCAGAGTTCCAGAGTTTAGCTGTTATAACGTTAACACGCAAGTAATTTTTATCGTCACGCGAATATTAACGGCAATATACGAGAAAGCTCAAATTATAAAATAACTAGTAGCTCCCCGCGGTTTCACCCGCGTAGTTCCCGTTCCCGTGGGATTACGGGGATAAAATATAGCCTATGTCAAGCACTGATAAATTAGCTTTCCATTAGTGAAAGAATTTTTGAAATCGGTCCAGTAGTGTCGGAGCCTATTCATTACAAACAAACAAACAAACAAACAAATCTTTCCTCTTTATAATATTAGTATAGATGTAGGTAAGACGTCCATCCAGTCGCGGTTTCATCAGATAATATCCTCAATAAATATAATTACTTACTATAAACGATGGATTTTGGATGATTTTATCGATCTAAATTTTCCTATTCATCCCCATAAATTATATTTATTATTTACTTACTACATAATGAACTGAAGGAATAAATGATTGATTTTAGGGGACATATCGAGCGAGTCCACAAAAAAAAGTAAGTAGTATTTCCGGGTATTGTTACCAGTATTAATATCTAATATTCTCTACATACCTACTACTTTATTCAAAATAATCCCTTTTATCCACATTTATGTACATTTGTAACAAGATATTTAGGCCGGCATACATAATTAATTCCACTTAGAACCATGTAAGTACTTACACTTAACTTTTTCTCTTACAAAACTTTCGAGTTCATTAAGTCTTGGTGGATGCTTTAATTGCTTAGGTTACTTTACGTAAACCTTCTGGGCTATTAGATAAGCATGATATGAAAACTAGCTCGCCACTTAGGTCTCACTTACAAAATTACAACGTGTGTAGTGTTTACTTAGTTGTTTAATCTTAAGAAACCTAGGTATTTTAAACTTAAATAAAGCTAGATTCGGACGTAAAAAAAAGTCTATTCTGTTTCAATCCCGTGATTCCGGACCCAGGTTCTATGCCTTACTTTAGATGACAAGCCATTTGTACTTTAAATCCCATCAAAATCCATTTCATCAACGAATTCTTAATATACTCTTACCTAAAAACTTTTTGTAGGATTAGCGAAAAAAATCGCGCGCGAAAATGTTAATCTTTTTGGGCTAAGTGCTTTCACATAGGTACATTACTTATGAAACTTATTTAGATTTAGGTACCTACTTAGATAGACATCTTTAAAACGTTTTACAAACTACCTACTTCAAAGCTAGATCAAGTAACTTTAAAATAAAATGCATTTGCCGATTAAGATTGGACCGAGACGTATATTTTAAGACCCTTTCTCTCTAAAAGCTTGTCGTTATAAGAGACATTACTGCTGTTATGCTTGACTGCGGGTGTAAAGTGCACCTAATAGGAACCTCTTTTTATGTCGTAGATAAATCCATGTTGTTAGGATTTAAATAGCTGGGTGGTTAAAACGTGAAGGAAGTCAAGCTTCCATTACTTAAAATAAAGTTAATCTATCTTTTATTTAGATACTTACTCGAAGTTACTTAACTTAACCAGATGTTCATTTTGTTTAATTACTTATTTTAAAATTTATTGAGTAGAAGATCCGCTTTGATATTAATGTCCGTGGGAATTTCGGGATAAAATTTTGCTTAAGTAGGTACTTACTTATATCAGGAATAATGTGGTTACGAGCTATTACTTAATAAAAGGTTTCTCGAAATTGATTTAGGGAGAAGAGGAAATCCAAAGTTATACACACACACGCTTCTCCTCTTTATGAAGTGTTGGTTGCATGGATATAATTTACGTAAATAAACCACTTCAACCTCGACTATATTGTTCTCCTACTCAATGTTTTTTGGGGTGAAAAGTATTCCATGCCACTCTCTAGCTAGCTCATTCCACTATTTTATCTAAAATTAAATCAATTCGTTGTGGAAAATTTCTTTTTCGAGGTGTGAAATCCTTTTTCATTTTATTGCAATTTATTTGGTATACTTACTTAGTAACTTTTTTATAGAACTCAATGATTAGATCATCTTCATATAGCAACTAATAACCTCAAATTAGATGTACTTACTAGGTACCTAGGGCACTCTATTGTAACGGAAACTAAGCACACGCACACGTCCACCTAGATGGAATTAAACATTGGTGGTGTGGATCGTCAAATATTTACAACGTATGGAAATTTGAACGTGCAACACTTTGACTGGAAGTTTGGTATGGTGACCACTCTGTCACTTACGGCTTACGTCATCTTTTTTAATGAACTTAGCTCAACTTAGAACACCTATTCAATTTCCGTAAATAATTCAAAGTTGAATTCTTTTAAACTATCTGAAACTTCATTTCATTTTCCGCAGTACCACGAGACTTGCAACAAACGTAAAAGTATTTCTATTTGTTTATGCAAAATTGAATTCCCGATAGATACCGCACACAATAACTTTGCAATCGCAATATTGTTCTCTGAATTGTCGGTTGGTAACAAATTAATGTCCTGGAGAGTGCTGCGTCTCCGGAGGATATTGTTGTCGATCTAAGGCTTTTCAAATATTTATAACCCGTAGCCTAGTGGGATTTCACGCAGAATGTACTCGTATGAAGATTTATTAAAATTTGCAGTGTGCACTCTATTCAAATCGCTCATTTACACAGTTTGTCGTGACCCGTGAGTCCCGTGACTCTACTTCTTGGTCAGAAATTTCGTGTTCAATTCCTAGCTCAAGCAAGCGATGGTTTAGATTTGCCTCGAAATTTATCCAAATTTGATTGTTTGTGATGTCGGCTTACGCAATTTGATCTCTCTAATAAATCAGAGAATTAATTATTATGATCCTTTTTACGTGCTCGATAGTAAAAAGTTTGATTACGCTTTTTAGGGCTATCACTACCCGTATCCACTGTTGATGATGTTAATTCAACAACCAGTCAAGAATGTTTTCAAACAATTAGTACTTAGATAAGTATTCATTTTGTTTTGTAGATAAAGTAAGTATTCTGTAATATTACCTGTAGGTACACGAATAACATTGTTTATGTTTACATTCTATGTATCGTTCAATCGGTTTATCACGCTTCACCGGCGGTACGATACGTGAAGTGTGAGAAAGGTCGGCCGACCAGGCGCTTTACCACCTAATTTGATGGAAAAAAGCACCAAGAATTTATAGAAACCGTTTAAAAATTTACGGTGTCAAGGGAAAACGGAGGCGAAGCAGAAAATCGATTGATTGGTTGTAAGACTTGTAAGTTCTACACTAGTAGGTTTCTTTTATGTAACTGCAGTTAATCGCCTTGAATTAATATATATTTTTAAAGCATTTTATTATGGTACTTATGTGGATCCGAGAATCTATACTATAACTACGGGAGACGAGAAATCTGCATAAATAATCCAAGCCTGAAGCGGTAGTCAGCAATTTTTAGAGGCAGTTTTTTTTTGTTTTTTTTTTCTAGTTAGATCGAACGATGCCTTACTAGGCAGGAACCTAAACATAGCTTTATTTCCACGGCTTATTACCTACATTCGATTCAAGACATCTGAACGTAGTTTAATGGAATTGCTGTAATTGTAAAGATGCCAGTAACATCCAGCGAGATTCTACACAATCAGTAAAGTAAAAGCGTTTTACTTCTTTTTAATAAAATAAAATAAACTCCGTTATCTGTATAAAAAGCTAGAATAGTAAATTAAATCTAGAAGTGTATGATCTTTATTTTATGTATGATCTACATAAAATAAAGTTGTGTTAATGACCAACTTTGATGATTTTTGGAATTATATCTTCTATTTATTTGGACTAATTCTGATAAAGTAAGTACTTACTTATGTATTTACCAACAAACCATCGTGATATATAAAAAACCACAACTTGTGGACCAAAACCTACTTTACTACTAAAAAAACTCTACGATTTGAAAATTTTACTTTTAATACATTCCTCTTATACTCGATGAATGAACAAGTCAAATATTCTTACACGTACACATTATTTTAGCTCTTTTGTACCTGGCAAAATGAATAGGCCACTTATCGCCTACCTTTATCTAGACCCGTGGGTGTTTTCCAGACAAATATCTCATATAAAGCTTACGATATAAACCGGGTAGATTACATTCTTTACAAATTTTGTTTACAACATGGTTTTTATTCGTGAGTACTTTATTTCCAAATATATCTGATCTTTATCAGGTTACACCGTGGAAAATATGATGGAAGAAGCCTAAATATAAGAATAATAACACATGTGATAAAAATGACTTTTTAAAACGTTGATAAAATTAGGTAAACTGTAATAGATGGTGCAGGAAGTGGGGATGCCTTTGGCCAGCAGTGGAACAACTTTAAGTTAGTGAAAAAAAGTGGTTATACATACTTACTTTCCTTATCAAAATACAAAGGCAGAGAGACAAATTAAATACTAAACGTTTTATGAACCTAGAAATAAAATCCAAGTATTTATCTGGGGGCACGGCAGTGCCCCCCGCCAAGTCGAGCGCGAAGCAAACACTGCCGTACCATCCTTTACAGGAACCATTTCGCCGCATTTTCAGGCCCCTATTTGAGAACCTCTGGATAAGCCCAGAACGCTGAAATTTTCGTCATCCAGTAAGCTATACAATCACATACTTAAAATAAAATTTCAAGTCTGTAGGTCATTTAGTTCCGAAGTTAAGCGAAAGCAAAGTTTCGTATTTAAGACACTCACTCACTCACTCACTCACTCATGATCATCAAAATAGAACTAGTACTTCCCATAAACCTAGAGAGCTAAAATTTGGTACAGAGTTAGGGTTTAATGGCCACATAAAGGGAAAACTATAAAAACTAGGATAATCGAACGGGAATGGGAATTATACGGGAACGGGAACGGGAATTGTAACTCAAGTACGGCTGAAATGATTTGGCTGAAAATTGGTGGGGAGGTAGCTTAGAACCAGGAAAAGGACATAGGATACCTTTAATCCCGTAATTCCCACGGGATTGGGAACGGGAATTTATAACTCAAGAACGGCTGAACTGATTTGGCTGAAAATTGGTGGAGGGGTAGCTTAGAACCAGGAAAAGAACATAGAATACTTTTAATCCCGAAATTCCCACGGGAATGGGAACGGGAATTTATAACTCAAGAATGGCTGAACTGATTTGGCTGAAAATTGGTGGGGAGGTAGCTTAAAACCAGGAGAGAGACATAAGATACTTTTAATCCCGAAATTCCCACGGGACTGGGAACGGGAATTTATAACTCAAGAACGGCTGGACTGATTTGGCTGAAAATTGGTGGGGAGGTAGCTTAGAACCAGGAGTGGGACATAAGATACTTTTAATCCCGAAATTCCCACGGGAATGGGAACGGGAATGATAATTCTAAAACAGCTGAACTGATTTGGCTGACAATTTGTGGGGAGGTAGCTTAAAACCAGGAGAAGCACATAGGATACTTTTTATCCCGAAATTCCCACGGAAACGCGAACGGGAATTACGCGGGTGAAACCGCAGGGCGCTTAATAATAAAATACTACTCCTAAAAAGAAAAAAATGTGTCAAATCAGAAAATCAAATAAAATAAATCAATATTAACACGATTCAACAAAAATAAATGAAATCCCACCAAAAACATTCTGTAAAAAACTAGCCAAGTCTCGATGGAGCTGCTTGTTTATCTCTAAAAAGTAATGAAATCTAGACAAACTCGTACCAAGTCTAAGGTTCCTTACTGCGATTTCTTTATTATTATAGTTAATGTTGTGTGACTTGGCCGTTGAACATTGTTTAAAACGTTAATAGTAGTGGGTACAAGTCAATTTTGTTTACACGTAATGTTATAACATTATTAAAATACGCAGCTCTATCAACCCTACAATTGACTAGATATTGAATCAACGTTTTCCAAGTGGCAATTTTCTATCGTCAATGGGTAGCGGTTCTGGCGACAGATTGGTGCAATAGTGTCATGGAGCACCTAGTTTTGTACCCTTGTGTACATGTGTACCCTTCAACGGCCAAATCACACAACATTAACTATAATAATAAAGAAATCGCAGTAAGGAACCTTAGACTTGGTACGAGTTTGTCTAGATTTTATTACTTTTTAGAGATAAACAAGCAGCTCCATCGAGACTTGGCTAGTTTTTTACAGAATGTTTTTGGTGGGATATGCTTGTCGAAGATATTTTCATCCCTACACTGCGAGTGAAGTCTTGTTTATTTGAGGTTACGAAATTCCGATAAATAAACGGATATTGCCATGTGTTGAAATGTCAATGCGGGAATTTTAACCTCTTATGTAATCTTATTTTCACTCAATCATTTATTTCTGTTCTATTTTTAAAAATGCCATTTGAAATAAAAGAAGAAATGCCATTTGTCTATTTATTTATGACGCTTACTTTTATTAGTTTCCTTTTTTTATTTCTTGAAAAGAAACTTACAGCAATTTGTTTTTACGAGTATTCTACACTAATATTATAAAGAGGAAAGATTTGTTTATTTGTTTGTTTGTAATGAATAGGCTCCGAAACTACTGGACCGATTTCAAAAATTCTTTCACTAATGGAAAGCTAATTTATCAGTGCGTGACATAGGCTATATTTTATCCCCGTAATCCCACGGGAACGGGAACTACGCGGGTGAAACCGCGGGGAGCTACTAGTTATATTATAAGAATATCTGTGCCCTGTGGTTTCACCTACATTGATATGTAGCATACAACCTTACTCAATAAACGATCTCACTATCTAATGCAAATTAGATTAGTATCTAGTTTCTGAGATAAGCGCGCACTCAATTACAATTATGAGTAGATACTCTAGGTTCCTAACATACCAATAATTACGTCTATCTAGATTTCAATTTGTTTTACTAATAAGCCGTAAATCGATGTATTATACCCTGAAATGTATAAATGTAAGTGAAATTTAACAAAGACTTTGCAAACCTAAATAAATATTTTGTTAATTAATTAAAAAATATCATGGTTAATACTCATATTTGAAGGTTTAGATAAGCTTAATAAATTAACCTTATAATGCCTCCTTAGCCTTACCTGTATTTAGGGCTTACATGACGTATGTAAATATAGGTCTAACATGACTTATGGCTATAGAGGAATTATATGCCAAAGTATAGAGTGCTGTTCATAGAGGTATTATAGAAAGAGCAGGGGAGCCAGGTCTCCAGTTGTCCCTCGGTTAGAAAGAGAGAGACGATTGCGGTATTCGTTTAGCGACTCGAATGTTTGTACAATAATAGGGTACCGCGATCTTCTCTCTCTTTCTAAACATCGGACGTTTCCGCTTACAGGCAGCCGTATGCCTTCCCTACTCTATCTATAATACCTCTATGGTGCTGTTACCGGCTGAAATGTTCATTCCGCTAACTACTAATATGTATATGTACTAACATTATAAAACTGAAGAGTTTACTTGGTTGTACGCAGCTTTCTAAGGAACTGCAAAATTAAATTTTAATGGATATAAGTACTCGTTTGGTGTTAGATAGATAAGTTTTCATACTTATCAAATATTTGAGCCTTAAAATAGTATATAAAATGCAAAGAGACTGTTATGAGAAAAGCGAACATTATGTATGTTTATTACTCCTTTACAACAAAATGGAGTTGAATAAATTTATTTAAAAATTCCTACGGGATATGGATTCAAAAGCGAGACACAGTAAGTATTATTATTGTTACTTAGTATTTGTAATTTTATGGTGTGTAAAGAAATTGATTCGAAATTTGAATGTTCACACTCATTCTATTGTTCACCATTGAAATTACGGGCTCTATACTTTAGTTGTTAGGTATCACTCTATGCTTAGAGCTAAAACGGAACACTAATACGAGTAGGACATTAATCTCTAAGGATTATCTAACAGCAACCAATTTAGTTGAACCTTTATTTGATATTTTCATAACATAAACATTTACTCGTCTCCTGCGAGTTTTTGTTTACAAGATATCAGCGGTTTTTCTGAGAAATTGTAATTGTATATTTGTAATTTATTTTAAATGTAGGTAAAAGAATTAGGGCTTATTTCACGACCTTCAAGTAAAGTTACTCCCCAAGTAATGTGAGTGTGGTCTCTTTCTAACTTTATGTCAAGTGACAAAGACAAAACACGTGAGTAACTACTCGGAAGGTTACTTGAAGATGGTGAAATAGGCCCTTATTCTATTGTTTTACACATTATGTAAGTTTAGCTTTGTTATAATTTAGCCATAACCATGAAAAGGTCACCTTAGATTGATATTAATACTTACTCGTTCATATTTCTTTGTTTAGAAATGGTTAAATAAATCCTGACATTCCCTCAGGATTACTCAGTACAAACATCAACGATTTCAATCCAATATCCTTATTTCAAAGTGTTTCTTTTTCCAATATTTTTGAATTACCGGTCGAATTGCATAAATAATCTGTGGCACATCCGCGCGGCGGATTATTGGCGTTCGCTTTTCGAATTTCAATATGGCGGCCGTAGGTGACATAACTTAGAATTTTTAGTAAATCCGTATTTAGTAACCTAGTGAGATATAATCCTAGTACGTACGCCAAACATAAATAAAATAAAAATATGAAATACTTTGCCAAAAAAAACCCTTGTAAATTTATCTTTAACGAATTAATCGTGGTACTAAACTATAATAATTGCATTTTTATTTTAAAACTGCTTAATTATCTTTAGCGGAAATCGAACCTATATCCATTCGCATACCAGGCAGGGTCACTTAATCAATAATATAACACTAATTGTAAAAAAAGCTTGAAATCCGAAACAACTGGCAGGTAGTTACACTAATAACTACACGACTTGGTTGTCGAATAAAAATGGCTAAAATCCGGAACAACAAATTAAAGAATGTCTCGTTCCATTAGTAAATGCATGTCCACACTAGTTCCCGATCCACCCACATCGCTCCACAGTCCACTATTCGATTATTCGTACAGTTAATTAACTTCAATACAATCACTACGGCTCGTTATGGATTTGTGACATACTACATATTCAAACATTTTGAATTACGTATGTTGATTAAATTTGTTAACTAAACTGGGAACATAATACTCTACAACAGCCTATAGGATCTTACTTAATTGGAAGTTTTAACAAGGATATGAATATGTATGATTTCCGGACTGGTAGCTAAAAATATACTTACGCACTTGCTTATGTTAGTTGTTAGTTTGTTGTAAATGAGACTCCTTAGTAGGTATGGAAAAGTAAGATTGGTTTTTCTTTTCGCAAGTTAGGAAAATTAGGGATCCTGGTATCATAGGATTTTAGGCGTTTCGTACAAAAGTGTATAACATATCAGAGTAGGGGCCTATTTCACGACCTTCAAGTAAAGTTCTCACCAAGTATTAGTTTTGTCTCTTTCTTACTTTATAGGAAGTGACAAAGGCATGTGAGTAGCTACTCGGAACGGTAGGTACTTCAAGATTTTGAAATAGGCCCTAAGTAAATAAATATAGACAAGAAAATTCGGCTTATACTACCTACATAATTTAAAAATCGTAGTTAAGAAAATACAGTAGGTTAGGTAGATAATTATATCACTTTTCAAATAATGTTCAGTTTTTGAACATGGTTTCTTAGTAATTGGATACACGCCTAAAGGTGAGTACTTCTTGTAAAGGTTATTTAGCTCACGTAACCAGTAGGTACAAACTTTTCTTAACCCCATCAATGTGTACAGTTTTCAGATAGGTAACTCCAAAAATATACGTGATTTACAACATTTCCTAAACACGTAACCCACCGAGCGTGGAGGCTTAATTAACGAAATTATTCCATTTAGGTCATATGTTTGCCGAGATACGAACCAAAGGCCAGGCCGTTTAGCGTGCCACTCCAGGGAGTGAGTTACAGTAGGAGATAATTTCTCAATCCTGTCGATATGTTATGATGGTTAGACGGATAAATGTTTGATATAAATACGTTATTGATTATCAAATCGTGACTGGAGATATTTGGTCCGTGATATTTTTGATCATGCCTTTTCTTTACAAAACTGTTCAAGGTGTGAGATTTATTTGAAAATGCCCATGGTAAAATATTACGGTAATATTTGACATACCATGTCAATATTTTTTTTTCTCTTCTAAAAAAATGTTATTATTGACATGTTTTTTCCATTCACGGGACTATTAAGGAGTCCCGGTCTTTTGGAAGGCTAGTATGGGGCCAAAGCCAACACACGGACACCCTTTGACATATTTAATCTTGTATAAAGGATGCACAATCCAGCGACTATCCCTGTATAACACTATAATTGTTATTATTATATTTATCAAGAAAAGCACTACGCCCATCTCTATATATGTATTAACATTAACATATCACTCCTTGAATCTTTCCTTTCCTAAAAATATTTATAATATTTTTTATCAACCTAAGCACTTACTAATGAAAAACGCTCATTACTCGTCATTAGTTCCACGTAAAAGCCTGTCACATTCACGATAACAAAGAAAATAAATATCTGTTCATTCCCTACTATTCCTTCATCCAGTAAAATCCATAAAGGAGTCAATATCTTTGATTTAATCAGCCATACGAACCCAGTTGCGTGTTCCCTTCACATGAATCGCTTACGAATACGTTAATGTGAAAGTTTATTAACGCTCAGTCATTTGACTATATTATTTGTTTTGAATTCCTCTGTGACATGACATCGTGAAGAAAACAGCATGAGGTATAAGGAAATGAACATTTTGTTTGCGTATAAACCTATGAAATTGTCATACATAGGTACGTAATATCAACTCTGGGTTGTTTTGTGTGGGGTAAGCATTTATGAAGTTGAGTTTAGTTTTGAAAATGAAAGGAATTTAAAGGAAAATATATATTGAAATAAGTAATGTGAAAATCTATAGAAATATTTTTTGTTAATTCTGTAATTTACTAAGTCAAAAATCGACTCACACAATTAAATTACGATCAATCACGGAAGTAACAGTTACTACTATGATGCCACTTGATTTTTCGAAGGGATACGCCAATACACTAAGTATATTATATAACTTCAATGCAAAAAAAACAAGGGATATAACCACGGCAAATAACTAATTTAAACTTTATACCATCCAACGTCTAAGGCCTCTAAAAACAACGATTAGTTTTAAAAACAAAATGAAACTCATAATCAAAGTATTACTTTAATATCGATAGACGCTACCTATAGCCGAAGACGTATCAACTTCGCAATTTCATTATTACTTGAGACTAAGTTTTAACTAGGTTTACTTAACTACGACATCAAGGTTATAATAACAGACTCTTGAATAACAAAAACAGTTTTGTTTTTCAAGCTTTTATTGGTAATACTAATTGTGCCTTGTGGTTTTATCCGAGTAAATACCAGTTATGTGGGAGTTTTGGGGTAAAAAATATGTTTATCTTGGTTATAAGGAACATTTGTATCAAATATATAAATGGATTCAGTAGTTTTTACGCAAAAGAGTAACAAATATTCATACATCATTACAAGTTTTCTCGAAAATAATTATACCCATGTTAATCCTTACTAATATTATAAATACGAAAGTTGTCTGTCTGTCTGTTACCTTTTTACGGCTAAACTACTGAACCGATTGACTTGATATTTGGTACAGGGGTAGCTTATGGTCCGGGGAAGGACATAGGCTATGTTTTATCCCGGAATTCCCACGGGATTGGGAACTACGCGGGTGAAACCGCGGGGCACAGCTAGTACTCAATAAAACAATGGGTTTTCTATGGAGAAACGTTGTTTTTAATTGGCTGATGGGGGATGTTAAAAACTCGCAAAATTAAAGTTAAATTAAATTGGCTATCGAGTTTATTTACCAGACTGTTTTGTTGAACATTGTCTGATGGTAACTGTGTTTGTATAATATGAACGGTTGTTTTTAAATTTTGCAATTTGTACATATTTTTGGCGAGTCGACCCACGGATTACGATCGAAATAGGCTCGCGAACCATTTAATTTGTTTTTGCTTTTTTATGCATCGACGTTGTAGTTTGGTCAACATATTTTTCGTGTATAGAATAGACCTTTTGTGTGGGTAAAGTTTTGACAGGTTTTTAACTTTTACTATTATGTTATTTTTTACTTTAGAACTTTTTAGTTTTGGTATATATATTTTGTATTCCAATTTTGGAGAAATACTTTTATAAATATTTCTTTTATTTTTATTATATCTTAAGATTTTGGGGTTGGGGATATAACATAACATAATCATTCACTACATCATCTCATTATAGTAACTGACCCCTAACTAAGTTCGCAACTTGTATCTAGGGAATCAGAAACTACGCACACACTCACACACCCAGACCGAGACAAACATTTGTGTTTCACACAAATATTCACTCCACACGGGAATCGAACCCGCAACCTTACGGATGGCAGTCCGGCATGTTGACCACTCTGCCATCGAGGTCGTCACATATACATACTTGCAACTTTTTCATGAAAATCTGTCGGACCAATAAAATTAAATTTGTTTATTTTCTTTCCAAGGCGCGGTTCATAGGTACTTACCTAAATACTGAAAAATTGATTAGTTCGACAATATTTTTCAGCGATTGAATACACGATCATGTAACATCATGTAAGTAAAAGTATACATAGGTCTATTTATATAAATTTTTTATATTATACATTTCTGAAAATATATATTTACATGAAATTCCATACAAAAATACCAACGCACTCAGTATGTGACACACATACATACACCTAATAATTTAAATCTCCCGTATACAGGATGTAGGTAATCTAATTGCAAATATTCAGCTTCCGGCGGCTAAAGCTAGCTTTACGTGGGTCGATTCGGTTGTTTAACGGTCTACTTACACGACTGTTTGAACGTATTTGGTTTATTTAGTAGCTTTAAACTTGTTTGACTCATTTTGATACTTGGAGGGGTTCATAAAGATCATTTGTATGAAAATCGTTATTTAAAAAGATTTTATTATAGGTAAGTAACTTGAGAACTAAACTTAAATTAAAAGTAACTAAAACTAAACTTTACTTACTGGTGTATAAAAAATAGAATAAGGGTAGATTTTAAAAATTATATGGTAGAATATTCAGGAAAAACAGTATTTTTCTATGGAATTTTGCACGAGTTCAACAAAGACTCGAAAATAAAGAATACGCAATTTATTTTTGGCTAAGCGTAATTTGTTTTTTAATTAAAACTTTTTGGAGCGTGCGAAGAGGTGTAATAATAATTTTATACGGTAAAATTATCCAATAAAAAACGGGGACACATTTTACCATGGAGTTAAATACTCAGAGCTGATTTATGAAACAGTATAAAGTTATTAAAGAATATTTTTGAAGACTTATAACACTTTGTTGGCTTGCCAAAGAAGCCAAAATATTACGACTACATACATACATGCTCACAAAAACCATGACCCCTCTTTTAGCGCAGTTGAGTAATAAATAACCTGTATAAAATTTATAGATGTGTCCACACATACGAAATTTAGAAACACATTTTTTGTCACTTCTGGGTATCGAATACACTACCATTCATTCTGCAGTCTGACACCAATTTTATTATCAAATAATTCAATATTATTTTTACTTTAATACAAGTAGGTATCAATTGAATAAATATTTCTTTATGTTATCTTAATACGAGTCGATATCTTCGTAGTTCTTATAAAAACAAACTCGTGGTTGCTATTATTTTAGGATCAACCCGGATGTTGAGAAAATCTGAGCGTTGTGGCTTGTTACCGAAAATAGAGTAACCTTCGATGTCTTATTAGGAAAAACATGATAAGTATTGGTACAAAAGGAGAAGGGCACATTCAAATTATTATAATACTTAGTAAAGTTATACAATATTTAGGTACTTATACTAAGCTTATTTGGAACCCTACTTTGTAGAGAAGAAACAAAATTTCCCACATTTCCTATTATTTAATATATAAAACTCCTAGAAAACAAAAATAACTATAAACTCGTAAATGACGTAACACATTACATAACATAAGTACTTCCTTATTGTCAAACCGCAAGCGAACATGATCCGTGTAAACGCTAGAACGTTCGCGAACTGAATCCAAAATTTACTCTGTAACTTAGAGGGTGACTCTCTCGTATTTCAAACACAAACATACGTCCACAATCGATACCACCCTTTAATAATTGTGTTTTATGTCTCCTATGTCCACCGCCACGCTATATTTTTCGAACAGGCCTCAAATGAAATTTCAACCGAACGCAAATCCATCTAAACTCCACAAAAAGTGTGAAAAATGCACGCGTCAAAGTGATACAACGTTAGGTTGAAATTCTGATGCGGTCGCCGTAACGTGTTTTATTCTGTTTTGTTACTTTCATAGATTTTAATTAAAAGTATTGACTACTACGACTTTACTGTTGGGAAAGTTGTCAATATTAATATTGGTAAATAAGTAATTTAAAATATTGGGTTGTAAGATCTCGAGAGGACTTGTCTTGACAAAGCCTCTTTATCATTAGAAGATAATTATCTTAGTAACTACTAATGTTATGTACCTATATTAAGAGTGAGAGACATTTTCTGGTGGATAATAATAGTTTTATTGTGTTTTTATTGTGTAAGTATTAGCGATTATGGGATCACCAATGTTGGAAAATAACAAACATGGTTTGCATGAAGTTAATTACAAAGAAAGCTTCAATGTATTAAGAATTTATAAGTTTTAATTTGTAAATCGCAGTCGTGTATATTTGTTCGTGTAGTTATGTGATGTGAATGTTTGTTAGCATTTTAAATTGGTTCAATTTCGTCAAATACATAAAAGTAATAACTTAATTGGTTATTCACGTGTTGCAATTTATTGAGATGACCTTTTGAGATAAAATATAAATTGTTGTAAATAAAATTGTTTTGCCTTGTTATTGCAAATTGTTTTAACGGTTTGTTGACTTGGTTCAATTTATTTAAGTTTATATTGTATAAAATTCAATATTCTTTTGATTTCAAACTTTACGATTCTACTTTAGTTGTTTGCTTAGGTGGAGAGTTTAGTTACTTGGAAACTGAACTCGAAGTTTCAATAAATATTGATTGCATTTTAATGGTTTATTAAGGGCTCGAACCTACCCGTATTGTGATCTTAAAGTCAACCACACTGGCAGGTTGATCAACTACCCAAACCATAGAATTTATTCACTGTTTTGCGCAGATTTCTTCTCGTTGTTTTCTTTTACCATAGAGAGACAAATGAACGCAGAAAAGAATTCGAAATTTGAAACCCATTGTTACGTAGCGGGTCTCCAACCGGCGATCAAAGGGGAATAACAACTACGTCATCGAACGCTCTAACATTTTCATTTTTATTCAACAATGTGTATAAAAATATAAAGTTGAAAAGTGAGACTGTCGAACGATAATTAAATTAAAAATTTAAAAACCCCCAACACAATTATTTTCGAACTTTTAAACGAGTCAACCTATTTTCATCAAACATGTCTAAGAACCCTTTAATAAAAAATAAAACAAAGTAAAATCGGTCATCCGTTCGGGAGTTATGATGCCACAGACAGACAGATACACGCACAGACACGTCAAACTTATATATAACACCCCTCTTTTTACGTCGAGGTTAAAAACAGACTGTTTCATTGAATGCACTCATCTCTAGAACTACTATACTAGTCACCATTGTGGGGTAAATATAACTATGATGCATATAAACGTAGTAACTATCCAGTACAAATGTACTTAGTATGTCGCCTATAAATATATGTATACTTACTCGTAATTATATTTTATACTGCAAATATACGATACGTTGCTTTTGTTCTTAATAAGCTCGATTTATATTCAGAAGGATTGGTGAATATATATCTTGTGAATAGGTATGGTTTTAAACTCACGGTTATGCAAATAACACATAATACAGTACTTATAATAGGTATGTATAAACTGGAGGGCGGAAAATTAAACAGATTAAACATTTTCATCTCAAGTTTGCATTGTAGATGCTCATAATTTTGGTTTACATTATGGGTGTGGTTAGCAAACTTTTGTGCCGATTCTTAATATACAAGAAATGCTGTTTTAGAACATCTAAACTAATATTATAAAGAGGAAAGATTTGTTTGTTTGTTTGTAACGAATAGGCTCCGAAACTACTGAATCGATTTCTAAAATTCTTCCAACATTAGAAAGCTATATTCACCCTGATTAACATAGGCGTCATAGGCTATAGTTTATCTCTGTATTCCCAAGGCTATATTTTATGCCCATATTCACACTGGAACGGGAACTACGTGTGTAAAACCGCGAGACGCCGCTAGTTAGTAATATTTTAGGTGTGTGTTGTTTATTATAATATTTTAAGACATTTTCATTGCGCTTTCTAAAATAAGGCCTTTTTGTATTGTTGTTTATAAAATATTCGTAGTAGTCTAACCAAGGGTCTATGGAAAAATTTCCCGTAAACTGTATGAAGAAAAGTCCTTTCTAATATACAGTATTTATTCATTTATTTATTTATAGGCACAGCAACAGTACACAAATCAAAACATTTAAACAAGTCACAAAAATTCCTTACTTTAAATTTGTATACCTATTATAGCTACGCACAGCATTCACTTAAAAATACATATATTAATTTCATTTAAACCCTAAATTATGACAACTTACAAATTATTGATATTACTAATACTTAATAATTATGTTTATATATTTTAATAATAAGGTAATTACGTTTTGCACAGTGAGTGAAAGAGATCCGTAGCCTACTCGTTATAATCTACAGTTTTCTCATCCTTCCTTGTTCTCAAACTTATATTATCTTAAAGGCAACGCACTTTGGGACTTAGTTTCAGGTGTCCATGGGTTACGGAAGTCACTTACCATTAGGTGACCCGTCTGCGAGTTTGGCCCCTATGATGAAAGTAGTACATATACCGGGTGTTTGGTAGAGCGTTGATCAAACGTGGCAGGCGTGTACCTGAGCCTATTTGGGAGATACCATTTGGCAGATATATAAATAGTCTCAGTTATGGAAAATTCTAAACAACTACTATATTTAATTATTTAACAAAACGGGATGTTAGTACGTACTTGTTTAAGTCGAAATCCTCGACTAGTTTCAGCCACGTCCGGTGGCCTTCATCAGGACGAGTGCGATACGCCCGCGCTGTCGGCGTCTCGCTCTGCACTGTAAAAAACTACTATATTTTGGCCATATTTTTTTTATTTTAACATTTAGGACATTTTTGGCCAAATGGTATCTCCCAAATAGGCTCAGGTATACGCCCAGTACGTTTGGTCAACCCTCTACCAAACACCCGGTATAGTTATACAAACTGTGTAAATTACACTTTTAAACTAATCTAATTAACGTACATAATCGTAGGTCGAATGCATAGATAACCTCTTATTGAATATTGTTTTTAAATCCACTTATGGTTGAATATTTAATCTAATCAATGTAAATTACATACTTGACCTCCATATTCGTTTACAAGGCTCTACTTAGTCAACATCAACTCGTAACGCTTTAAATATGTAGAACACAGATGACTAGTGAAAGGCGATTCACGTTTTTAATCACTAAAGAGCCTCCCAACTCTGTTTTTATAGTTTTCTGTGTTCCATTTTTAAGCAGTTTTGAGTACATTGGACATAAAAACTGTGTCTACTTTTGGCCACTTTGGGAGTTAGTATAAAAGAGTATTTTTGTCCTATGAAATTTCTTTTGAATTTTAAAAAATGTTCTAGCTCTACGGACGTTGTCTAGACTAAAAAAACACCACTTTCCGCTTGTCCTGGATTATATGAACTACTTTTTTTATATTTATCTCGGCTCAGCCTTGCTTACCAATATTTTTATTTGACAGAATTAACACTAATTACCATTTCAGCACACCATTTATTTTGTTTTCTTTTTATTTTTTCTCCGATTTTTTTTCTCTGTATTGGTGTCTGAATAAATGTTTTCTTTCTTTCTTTCTAAGGGCCTGTTTCACGATCTTCAAGTGAAGTTCCGTGTAGTACTCACAAGTTTTGTCTTGTCACTTGATATAAAGTAAGAAAGAGACAAAACTAACTTTACTTAAAAGATCGTGAAATAGGCCCTTAGCCTCAACACAAACCAATTCAAAAATCGAACAACCAGTAAAATTAAATGTCACAATCAAATAAAGAACTTCAATCACAACATCGCATTTAATATTGCAAGGTTTTTATTTACATACAATAATGAACAGCTTTTCATTGGTGATCTCATAATTGGTAGAACATGTATCGACTGAATTGCAGTAACACTCAACATAATTTGATTATTGTTTGTGTTGTTTGCTGTGGTTTCGTACTGACAGTTTTGATTACTTAGTATATATTATGAATTAATGTTTTGTGTTTACTAAACGTTCATCCCTGTTTTGACAAACATATAGATAATATTAGTATAGAACTGTTAGGTTTACCGGTTTCTAAATCAATTTACTATGTGGGTAGTTTTGTTGATTTATAGTTAGGGGTCAGTTACTATAATAAGATGATGTAGTGAATGATTACGTTATGTTATAGTTTCGAAAAATCTTCCATGACTACATAAGCTTAGAAGATTTTCTTATGTTATCTTCTATTTTCCAACATCACTAGATAAAGGGAAAAATATTTTTCTTTAACATAAAAATATTTACGAAATTTTCATCCGAGTTTATTAATTTATATTTTGACTTCATCACCTTAAGACAGAAGTTCAACAAACTTCGCCCGAAGAGATTCCAGTAACAGTAAACAATATTCGATTTCTCACTTGTTCCGTAACATAATTAAATTACGGCGATGACGGTGAAAAATAGGTAACTGTTCGTATAATTCGTGCTGTTAATCGAATAATCCGGGACAAAGAGCAACTTGGTTATACACAAGCTGTATAAAAAGTTAAATTGCCTCGACTCGAGAACGCTTCTAAGCGGAGGAAATTTGTGGAATGCATAGGCGTAATTAGGTAGGGGCCGTGGGGGCGGGTACTTGAATATTTTTAACAAAAAATATTAAGGTTTTTTTGACTAATGAGTTTAGAATGCCAGTATACGTGTACATGTGCCTTTGTCGCGAAATTTACGTAGGATGCGTACTTTCGTACAGCAAAAAAATTAATGATGTTTAGTTACTTATGTCGAGATCATACCTTCCTAATTATATATTCAATTACAACACTTTGATTTAAATATTAATAAGCATATTTCCTTACCTTACCTTTATCCCTACTAATATTATAAATGCGAAAGTAACTCTGTCTGTCTGTTACCTTTTCACGGCTAAACTACTTCACCGATTGACTTGAAATTTGGTACTGGGGTAGCTTATGGTCCGGGAAAGAACATAGGCTAGCGTTTTATCCCGAAATTCCACCGGGAACGGGAACTACGTGGTTGAAACCGCGGGGCGCTGCTAGTTTTATTATAAGTATGATTGTAATTTAGTTTTAAATAGTAAAATCTTTATTATCACTCAGTAGTATGATTATCAGTTTAATTGATAGAAACAGGGGCGAAGTACCCCCTTTGCTAAGTATCCTGATTGCATCCCAACAGACGGGACTCAAGTAATATGGATAGTAAACAGATTTTTTGAGTCTGTGGCACGGTTTTACAGTCTGCCAGCTTCACCACTATTTTTGTAGTTCGGCAAATATTGCGGTTCACCGTGAGGCTCGTTAGTTTACCAACACATGTGCTCCAGTTATCTATAAACCTACGTAGGTTTAGTATTGAAATAGAATATTTAGTTTCATAGTATTGTGGGATTTAGGATTACTAGTTTCAAGGTAGTTCCGACTTTTAGGCAGCAATGAATGCAGGTTGTATACCTTTTTCTCACTGAGGATATGATTAAAATACAATAAGGAGAATTATGCGTAATAATCATTCACTACATCATCTCATTATAGTAACTGACCCCTAACTAAGTTCGCAACTTGTATCTAGGGTATCAGAAACTACGCACACACTCACCCAGACCGAGACAAACATTTGTGGTTCACACAAATATTCACCCCGCACGGCAATCTAACCCGCAACCTTGCGGATGGCAGTCCGGCATGGTGACCACTCTACCATCGAGGTCGTCATAATGATTACAGAGTTCCAAACATTCATTCGTTGCTCGACCTAGGAATAAACACCGGGACCTCCGATTTGGCAGGCAGGTGTACAGTGTATGCCACTAGACCGACGACGAAAATTTTCCTTCTAACATTCCTTAAATTCCTAAAAGTAGTCCTACTTCCAAAACACCAAAAACCATGTAAAAGTAAATGAAAGCAAACAAATATTTTTTTGTATTACAATTGATACGTTTCTAACTCATGTTTTTCCTGACGGACCAATTAAAATTGAACTATCAGAGTTACATTTCTGTATAGAGGCTTTACAATATGTGTGGGTCTACGTTAATTGGGCAGGTCTGTGTACGCTGGGCGCATGCAATGTTTTCTTAATTGAAAACAGAACTAACGTAACATAACTATTGTTTGGGATATGTTCATTCACTATACAATTACATGTAGTACAAGTATGTATTTACATCGCCGCAGTATTCGCTTATCTGGAATTATTTTAATAAAATGACTAAGTATGTTCTTCATTATAACCTATCATGTTAGCTCTACTCCTATGAACGGTGGTCCCATGATATAGCACTTGTCGATAAATGGGTTTATAACATTAAAAAAAATCTATTCAAAGTTCCTGGGGTTAGTGGATTCAAGCAAACAAATCAAACTCTAGAATAAGGATTAAAAATAATGTATTACAAGTTTTTGTTAGTAGAATAGTAGTAAATCTTCCTAAAACAAAATTTTAATAAAATATCAATGTTACATATATTTTATTACTTTGATACAAGAATATCACAGAACGTTGCCCCTTTCTCGAGCTTGTAATACACACATCAAAAGTGTCTAGGGATCAACATATATTTTTGCAATAACTTTTCTCCTGATTGATATTAATTAAAATTTTCTTTAAGGATTCATCAAATAAAGTGTTTTCGTTTGTCACAGTAACGATAAACCAAGTCACCTTTGCATTAATAAAGAAATTTGCCATTTTCCTAATAAAGGGATTTTTGACATTTGAACCACTAACATTAAAGTTCGAAAAAAAGACTGAAATAACAGTTTTCTTTAAAATTTTATTGGGTAACTTAAACAATTAATAATCCGTGTTTCTACCGCGAACACTAACAACACAAGAACATCGGTTTGGCATACTCAAAATGAGTTCATCCAAATCACGCTGTGGAATGGCCGCCCATGTTCGTTGCAACAACAAAAAAAGGTCTTCTTGCGACTGGATACCCTCCATATTCGGCAGAGCTCTTCTCTGTAGCATATCCCATGCATGCTCAATCGGGTTCAAGTCTGGCGACTGAGCAGGCCAGGGCAGGACATTGATGTTAGCTGCGGCGAGAGTCTGTCTTACAACTCTTGCGGTGTGCGGTCGTGCATTATCATGCATTAACTGAAATAAGGGACCGATTTGCACTTGTAGAGGAACGATGACGTCTGATACAATCGTCTCAGCATAAATTTGAGCGTTGAGGTTGCCTCTGATCCAAATCAACTCAGTTCTTCCGCCGATCCAAATACCCGCCCATACAATGATGGTTCCACCACTATAAGGATGGACTTCCTGGCAGGATTTTAATCGCTGTTGGCGTCCAGGGGTTCTCCAGTGTCGTATACGTCTTGTATCCGGTCTCATACCAAAACGAGACTCATCAGAAAAGCACACGAAACGCCATTGTTCTTCTGCCCAATTTCTGTGTTCAAGAGCCCATTGATATCGAATCCTACGATTGTGCATTGCTATAGGTGGTACCCGTAGCGGTCTTCGGGAATGAAGGTTCACTTCATGCAAGCGGTTTCTGACTGTTTGGTCGCTAATTAAGTTCCCTGAAGAGTGATGAAGCCGCACGGCTAACATCATGGCGGTTATTGTTGGAGCTCTTCGAGTTAAGATTTGAATGTATCGGTCTTGTCTCCGTGTGGTGCAGCGATACCGTCCTCCATGGCGCTCAGCCACGGTACCAGTGCTTCGGTAACGTGTCCAAAGTCGACTGATAACACTCTGACTTGTATTCAGAGCTAAAGCCACAGTACGTTGCCGGGAACCAGCTTCTATCATTCCCACGGCTCTGAGCATTTCTTCCCTGCTTAAATGACGTCGCCGCTCCATAATAACGTTGGTTTTAATCAGTAGTAGGGAAACAGTAGCACTAATAATGTCTTCAATGCGTTGTATGTTTTTATAGGGAAAATATTGACAGCTGATTTTCATCTTTTACTCGAATTTGATTCACAGTTCCTGATTCAAATTATGAAATGCACCAAAAAGGATCCATATAAATTTATAAAATCATAAATTTATTACAAAGCCACATCTCAATCTCAAGAAATCCGCATAAAAATGCTTGATCCCTAGACACTTTTGATGTGTGTATTTAAAATTCTTATTTTCGTCTTTGGAGGGATAGCGGGTTTAACCTGAGCCGGGACAACCCAGACAAAGGAAAACTGGTCATAATACAAACACCCTTTGCATGTTTTATATATTTATACTAATATTACATATTATTATAAAAAGGCAGAGTATGTTTGTTTGAAGTAATTTCAGGAACTATTAATCCGGTTTGAAAAAAAAGTTCCGCATTTATCCCGGAAGAAAAAAAATACAGTACTTACATACTTTTCGATGATGTGGGTACGACAACCGGGACTGTCTGGAAAAAAATAGGGCAGAAAATAATTATTTAATTTGGTTCAGTCGTTTTCAAGTATAGTAGCTTGACTAACGGAAATAGGGATTCTTTATAACTTCTGTTAAATTCAGAATTCGAAAATTCGAAACAAAGACCTTTAATTCATAAACCGTTCTCAAGTACTAGCTTGTCCAATAGTCCATTGAAAAGTTACATTTGGGGTTGCGTTTCTTAGAGGACGCAATTTTATTTTTTTGATGTGTAGGGGGGGTAAGTGTAAAGCTAAAATCAAGTTTGTGGGGTCGCCACCCTTGTCCCACGGCCGCCATCTTAAAAATAGGGGTTGAAACGGTTTTTACGATATATCTCTTAAACTATTTATCTGATAAAAATTTTTTTAACGTTTTTTGTTGCAAATTAAATTCTCTATAACTTTGGTCCAGTAATTTATAAATAAAAAAGTTATAAGTGAAAATGTTCAGAAATTCGAGAAAAAAAAATAAAGTGATGTTAGAAGTGTGTCGTAATCTGTTAGTGGAGCGTTTATAAATGGCAAACATATAATTCTACTTCTTTGAAAAGATTTTTAAACTAACTAACTAACGGTAAACTGGTATCAGTCTCGATACTGTCGTAAGGTGTAACGCATTGAATACCACCCATTGCATGGAAAGTATTTTTACCATCAATTGTATTGCAATTAAAATCAGCATTGTCAAAAACAAACTGAAAAAAAGCATGAGGTAAGATATTACGTGCCGGACGAAAAGCACAAGAATCTTCGAATAATTAAATGGCATTATATAATGCGTCAATATTATTTTTTCGTTCATCCTTTCTACACACATCAAAAGTGTCTAGGGATCAAGCATTTTTATGCGGATTTCTTGAGATTGAGATGTGGCTTTGTAATAAATTTATGATTTTATAAATTTATATGGATCCTTTTTGGTGCATTTCATAATTTGAATCAGGAACTGTGAATCAAATTCGAGTAAAAGATGAAAATCAGCTGTCAATATTTTCCCTATAAAAACATACAACGCATTGAAGACATTATTAGTGCTACTGTTTCCCTACTACTGATTAAAACCAACGTTATTATGGAGCGGCGACGTCATTTAAGCAGGGAAGAAATGCTCAGAGCCGTGGGAATGATAGAAGCTGGTTCCCGGCAACGTACTGTGGCTTTAGCTCTGAATACAAGTCAGAGTGTTATCAGTCGACTTTGGACACGTTACCGAAGCACTGGTACCGTGGCTGAGCGCCATGGAGGACGGTATCGCTGCACCACACGGAGACAAGACCGATACATTCAAATCTTAACTCGAAGAGCTCCAACAATAACCGCCATGATGTTAGCCGTGCGGCTTCATCACTCTTCAGGGAACTTAATTAGCGACCAAACAGTCAGAAACCGCTTGCATGAAGTGAACCTTCATTCCCGAAGACCGCTACGGGTACCACCTATAGCAATGCACAATCGTAGGATTCGATATCAATGGGCTCTTGAACACAGAAATTGGGCAGAAGAACAATGGCGTTTCGTGTGCTTTTCTGATGAGTCTCGTTTTGGTATGAGACCGGATACAAGACGTATACGACACTGGAGAACCCCTGGACGCCAACAGCGATTAAAATCCTGCCAGGAAGTCCATCCTTATAGTGGTGGAACCATCATTGTATGGGCGGGTATTTGGATCGGCGGAAGAACTGAGTTGATTTGGATCAGAGGCAACCTCAACGCTCAAATTTATGCTGAGACGATTGTATCAGACGTCATCGTTCCTCTACAAGTGCAAATCGGTCCCTTATTTCAGTTAATGCATGATAATGCACGACCGCACACCGCAAGAGTTGTAAGACAGACTCTCGCCGCAGCTAACATCAATGTCCTGCCCTGGCCTGCTCAGTCGCCAGACTTGAACCCGATTGAGCATGCATGGGATATGCTACAGAGAAGAGCTCTGCCGAATATGGAGGGTATCCAGTCGCAAGAAGACCTTTTTTTGTTGTTGCAACGAACATGGGCGGCCATTCCACAGCGTGATTTGGATGAACTCATTTTGAGTATGCCAAACCGATGTTCTTGTGTTGTTAGTGTTCGCGGTAGAAACACGGATTATTAATTGTTTAAGTTACCCAATAAAATTTTAAAGAAAACTGTTATTTCAGTCTTTTTTTCGAACTTTAATGTTAGTGGTTCAAATGTCAAAAATCCCTTTATTAGGAAAATGGCAAATTTCTTTATTAATGCAAAGGTGACTTGGTTTATCGTTACTGTGACAAACGAAAACACTTTATTTGATGAATCCTTAAAGAAAATTTTAATTAATATCAATCAGGAGAAAAGTTATTGCAAAAATATATGTTGATCCCTAGACACTTTTGATGTGTGTATTTGTGACCGACCATTTTTTGGAATACAATTGCTTGCTGCAGTTGTTATGATACTTTGCTCCAACTTCCACTAAGCTGGGAATATTAGCTATGCGATTAGCAATGTCCATTGCAACGTCATCGGAACGTCTGTTTATAAGCTCCATAATACTTGTTTTTGTACTCTCATTACGTACAACACAAACCCGCGATTGTCGGTTTGTACGCGAATTACTTGGATCCTGAACCGCTTTGGCACAGATGAAGCAATTGTTCACAAAATCAAAGTCTGGCTCTGGAGCTTCTGAAACTGAAGATAAACTACTGGAGCTGCTGCTGCGACGACGAACAACATTATCAGTTCGATTGTCCACGTAATAACAATAACACGCAATATGTACAGTAACTTCCGAAACAGTTCGTAAAAATTGTTCATTAACCTCATCATTTTTTGCTACAGCTCGGTCTAGTAAAGTTTTTACACCTTTTGCCTTCACAGTTCTTATTTTATTTTCACCTAAAGGTTTTTTACAAACAAAACAATCACTCATGATGGAATAATAGAAAAAGCACGCTTAAAAAGTCTAAATGCTAATAAAAAAAGAATAGTTTTCACTGCAGTTAAAATCGAGTCTAAAATCATTCGAAATCGTCTTCACAATTAAAAACAGAATAAAATACATCCGCACGTAGAGAAATATGTAGCACAACTAAAAGATATAAGTTGAACGACAACTTCAACACAATATTCTCAGCTATTCGTACAGTAAGAGAGGTTAGAAATAATGATAATAATAATAGCAGCTTTTCTTTTGTTCCCTAATGGTCGCTTGGGTATTTTCTACCTGGACAGCATTCTCGGTAATTTTTTTCTCGAATTTCTGTACATTTTCACTTATAACTTTTTTATTTATAGTTTTACGACAAAAAATTACTGGACCAAAGTTATAGAGATTTTAATTTGCAACAAAAAACGTTAAAAAATTTTTTTTATCAGATAAATAGTTTAAGAGATATATCGTAAAAACCGTTTCAACCCCTATTTTCAAGATGGCGGCCGTGGGACAAGGGTGGCGACCCCACAAACTTGATTTTAGCTTTACACTTACCCCCCCTACACGTCAAAAAAATAAAATTGCGTCCTCTAAGAAACGCAAGGTAAGGCCTAAAAAATGTAACATTTCAATGGATCACAACAGAAATAGGGATTCTTTATATTTCTTTTAAATTCGGAATTCGAAAACTCGTAAATTAACCTTTAAATCATAATCAATACTCACGAACCTCCTTTCTCTTCAATAATCTTATCAAATCCTCCACGAAATTGATACAAAACAACAATGACTTCACGTCGCTCCCGCAACTATATCTGCGGTTTAAAATGGGAGTAAAATTCCCGAATACATGAAACTGAACGGCTAGACACAGTTCCAGGCACGTTATCGTATTTTGTTACCCCCCTCCCCCTTCCTACCCCCTCCCCTGTGGCAAAGGACACTCGTTTTATTCTCATATTCCATACGTGATTGGCGGACGCTGAATTTTTATTGTGTATGTAAATTGGCCCAGTGTTTCGTGTTTAGTTCTTAATTTAGTGCCTTTTGTGGGTAGAAATGAATTTTTGACAAGGCAAAGGTTTTTGAGAAGTTGTTTCTAAATGAAAAATATTGTAGTTTTAAGAGCAGTTCCTAGGAAATGTATCTGCTCTGCCGAACTCATTGGAAGAATGTATATGGAAATTGATTAATACTGAATTGAAAAATGAGTAAACACCTTCTCTAATATGTCGTGTTCATAGTCAATGAATTCCTTTCGAAAAAGCAGCCAAAAAATAAAAACAGCTTTATAAAACGAAGCTAGTAAAACCACAACACGATATACTCAGATAAATAAATATCCGGACACATATCACACATCGCAATGTAGCCCCGAACTAAACAAAGCTTGTACCTACTATAGATACTAGACAACGGATAAACATACTTCTATATATTTTTGGTAAATACACACAAAAAATAGAACGAAAACGCCTAAACCAAATAAACACACGTTTACGCACACAGATATTTGTCTATAGCCGTCAACATTGTATAGTTACTTGAAAATGAGGCATTATCAGGTCACAACCAACTACATCCCTTTGCTATTAAACTTGTAAAAGTAGTTACTTCAAAATGAAAATTACAATGAACATGAAAAATATTTTATTTCCTCAACATTACAAATTAATAAAATCAATTGTGAGAATCTTCAGAAGTAACTTAAGATTCTGACATTGGAGACTGCTCACTGCTCTTCCATAGCTAGAGAGACTTACTCCAATCAAATTATAAATTCAAATACGTTCAAATGCAAAGCCCATGGAAGCAATACAATTGAAATATGCTAGTCTATTCGCTTATTAATATGGTATAATAGCAGCGCCCCGCGGTTTTACCCGCATGCGTAGCTCGTAGTATCATACAATCTCGGCACAATTCACCATCGTGTGTTAAAAAATTAAGTAACAGCCCCATCTATTGGTACGATTTCCGAATACAAAAAGTTACAATAAAACATACGACTACACTACGAATACACAATCCCATGGGAATTTCGGGATAAAAAGGTATCCTATGTGTTATTCGTAGTTATAAGGAACATCTGTACCAAATTTAATCAAAATAGATACAGTAGTTCTTGCGTGGAAGTGGAACAAACATCCAAACTCACAAACATCCAAACATACAAACTTTCGCATTTATAATATTAGTAGGATTGCGGTACATTGCTCGGCTCGGCACCTTACGTTTGTTATCTATGTATATCGAGAGCCGATTTAGATTCAGCACACGCAACGCACACCCGCCTAAATCAAACTGATGGTATTATGTTTCTCATACATGATAACTCTAATTTTCCAAGACCGTGGTCAAAATACAATAAAAGGATAAGGGTGATTTGCGTTGTTCTAAATTGTGATTTAAAATTAGTAAATATAGAGTTAAATATTGCGTGCAACGAGCGTAGATTGTAACTGATTTAAAAAGGAAGGGTATCAGTTTGGTTGCTTTTTTGTGTTTGTTTGTTCATAACTTTGTTATTTACGAAACGCAATTTATATTGTGTTTTAGCACATTTCTAATTGGACTTCACATTTTTTTTAAATAGAACTCGAGATTATTTTTGGTCAATATTTTTGTAGACCATTGAAAACCTTTTACGTAATACAAACAGTTTCTGCATGGACTAGTAATATGAGTAATATTCACGAGGCGCAAATGGTGTGAAGTTGCAATTCACCCCATAAACTAAATAGTTTCAAACTCCTTACGTGCATGCAATCCTGGTACGAGTATGTGAGTTCCCAAAGTTTTTATGGATACATTGCATTAGACGCCATTCTTTGTATTGATTTTTTTATAGAAATTTAGTTAATTTTTAATTAAAAATTCACGTTAGCACAGGTTTAATAGATTAGTTTAATTATATATTTTTTAAATACTTACTTCATGTTAGCTTGTAACATTGGAACAAAGATATCTCTGATGATATTAGTACAGTGTGGAGGAGAGAACAAATCGCCACTGCTACCCAATGCTTATGATACCAGTCTATAAAAAATAATAAATCTTGTTGTCTCTAAAAAAATATTTTTATTATTACATGATATTAATAATTTCATCCAAAACCTCCATTTTAGCCAACATCAATCGCGTATCTACATAAACGTCGGTCCAGCGTCCGAACGTGATTGGTGTTGAAACGTACATGTAGTTTCGATACCGTACAGCATCCATTATCAATTACCGTAGTGGTGCAGTGCAGTGTAGTTCTGATAAATGTGACTCGTACCGTCGCTGCCCAACCATCTGTCCATTCCTCTCGGTTATTGCGTTATTTGTACTGTTATATGGACCCTATTTTCCACTTTAATGGAAAGCTGCAAGAACTGTTTGAGAGTTAGTGAATTATACGTGTTTTATTAGAAATATCGTTGTTTTACAATGATTCCGACGTGCTTTAAGCAAGCGTTATAATAACGTCAGTCGTCAATAAGGGAGAGGCATTAGTCCGGCAGAATGATCAAAAAGGATATAAAGAAATGAATACCATACCTACCTATTAATTTAATTTGCCTAATGCTATATGTTAATCAATACTTATTATATTCTTCTGTAAAAAATAACTTACGTTAAACATCATCTGTTAAGTACAAACATATTAAAAGTACAAAACGTTAAGTACAATAAAGTTAATTTAAAAAAATAAGAAACCGACTTCAGCACTAAAAAGTAAGAAAATAATTTAAAATAAACGATATTATTAATACATATTTACAATTTATAATTAGTAACTTTTGGAGTCAGTGCCAGCCCAGGATAGTTTTTTTTTCCTTATAAGATAGCACGAGACGCGCCTATAATATTAATGAAGGCTTTGGCTGTCACCGACTTCAAAAGTAACTAATTATAAATTGTAAATATGTATTAATAATATCGTTTATTTTAAATTATTTTCTTACTTTTTAGTGCTGAAGTCGGTTTCTTATTTTTTTAAATTAACTTTATTTTAAATTTTTTAGTGGGAAGCAAGTCTCCTTCTACAAAAGACGCTTAAATTTTCTTCCAGAAGAGCTTTTGACTCGTGGATCACTTGAATCCTTTTTTGTGGGAGGAAGACTTTACGTCTTTCCTCTGTCCAGGGGAACGACGGGGTATGTCGGACTCCGCGCCGCAAAGATAGAGCGGCGACGCGTTTACCGACTAAAACCCCTTGGTGTGCCACCTCTGCGCTTATGGCCGAAACCGGAAGAAACGCGGCTGCACGCTACTACGATCCCGGACAGCGCCTGTACCCTGTTAAGGGTTTCTCCTCCGAGCTAGAATGTAGCTCTAGGCGATAGATGTTGAGTTACCCCCTTCCGAAAGTATCGCGCGCCACCTCGAGGCCTATATGGCAGCAGTGGATCTCCCCCCGGGGATCACTGCCGCAGGTCGGGCGTATAGCGGTTGCAGGACAAAGTGGTAGTCCCGCTTCCGTCTGCCCAACCTTCTGCTGCGGATAGTATTAGTGGAGAGGGCTTCGCGCTCTCTCTCCGCAGCTTTTTTTTGCGAGAGTACGACCTTACAAACGGTGGACACTCCAATCCAAGACCTCCCCTCGCTCACCATACCAGAGACTACATTTGGCAAGGAGAGGTCGTTTCCCACGATTGCCCCGAGAGTTGCGAGGGCAATAGCCTCTTGCAGGGATTTTTTCGCTGCTGTATAAGTGTCGAGCAGTTCAACCTCAACGGGTACCGCTTGAATCCTGTCCCATGATGTTGATGTTGATGCTGATGTTACACATGATTCATAATCTAACACAACCCTGCATTTTATTACTTTGTTTTAACTTCATCATCCCAATTAAACAATCATTTTATTACAAAACTTCTTTATAACCACAAAGGTATAAGAACTTTTTAGAAAATTAACCAAAGTCAAAATAAAAACGAAAATAGAGGCTGACGTTTATACTGTCTATTTATTAATTAAAATAATATATACAATCTAATCTGGTGCAGTGTTTGTTTGTAATATCTAAATATATTTTATTTAATAAAGTTTTATGAAAAAGCTCTGTAGATATATTATGTGTAATAATAGTATAAAAAAACATTTTTAAAAAATGTTGTAGGTTCGGGTTTATTTCAGTGTGTGTTAACGAATTAAAAGACAGGATATTTTTATATCTAAAACCCATGAATTGTGAACAGCATTTGATTTAAATACGAAAGAATACAGCCAAATAATTTTCATCCAGAAATTTTTATGGTATCAAGAATATCGCGAGCAAAACCACGGGTCACAGGTAGTTTTACTTTTAATAATGTCAATCGACACCCCAGCCTACATTGTTGCGGGTTTTTCCTCGATTTTCCTGGATCCCATCATCAGATCCTGATTTCCTTGACATGGGACCACTTCGCGAATATCCGCTTTCTAATGAAACAAAAATTTTAAAATGCTCCATTCATGATTACAAAGAAATCGCGTAACAAACACACAAAAAAAAAAATATATACACGTCGAATAGAGAACCTCCTCCTGTTTTTTTGGAAGTCGGTTAAAAATATTAAATGATTAAGTACAAACATATTAACTGTAATTTTCATCTATGTATTTTGTATCTGGTTAGTACCTACTATTCAGACATTACACCAACAGACATACTCGTAGTTAACAACGTACTATCAACTAGATTGCATTCTCCTAATTGAAGATCTTGTATTACGTAACTGGAATACGTTTTATATAAATATCTAATTATCTATATGTATATATGTATAACTGTTAGCGTTGTTTACGGTGGTACTCGGTTTGGTGATTATTTCTCACAGTGGTATTTATCCTTCAGGAAAATTGGGATGTGGCTACATTTTAACAAAAAGGGAGAGGGTGTAGACGTTTATGTAAAATTTTATAAGTTCTTAGAAGTACTCGTAAAGTTGAAGGCCACAAAATAGTATTTAATAAGTATCTTGGAAACATAATAATATGCTAAAAGTTGTGCACAGCGATTTTATTATTTATCCAATCTTGAGTAGATAGAATTAATCAACATCTATTTTTACAAACTTTATGATCTCTATCGTTAATTCTATTTTGTATAAGTTTTATCTCTATGTTATCAAATTGACGAATTAATTTGCTGTATCCACTTAACGTCTCTACTCTGTACCATGTACGTCAGTACTATTAATGTATGAGTATCTAATATAAATTATTAAAGCAATGAACTTGATCAAAGAAAGGAAACATTGATGAAATTAAAGAACAATATTGATACAACGTCATGTTAACTGATTGTTTCGAATCAATTACAAAGGTTATGTTTTTGTATGGTATAATATTTTGGGAAGGTTCTGGAAGTCTGTTTAATGAATGTTATTTTATATTACAAACTAGCGACCGTGGTTTCACCCGAGTAGTTCCCGTTCCCGTGGGAATTTCGGGATAAAAAGTATCCTATGTTCTTTCCCGGACCATAAGTTACCCCTGTACCAAATTTCAAGTCAATCGGTTCAGAAGTTTAGCCGTGAAAAGGTAACAGACAGACAGACCGACAGACAGAGTTATTTTCTAATATTAGTTAGGATATTACAAACTAGCGGCCCCCCGCGGTGTCACCTGAGTAGTTCCCGTTCCCGTAAGAATATGGGGATAAAATTATGCTAAAAACCTTCCCACTGAATCACTCTATCTATTAAAATAACCTCTAATAAATCTATATGTACATAGGGACAAAGAAAGCGACTTTGTTTTATACTATGTAGTGATAATACACGCATGAACTATATTTCTTTGTATAAATATAGATGATAGCAAAGCAAAATAATGAAAACAAAATCCTTAGTTGTTTAAAGAATGTAAATTCTAAACGAAAAACGTTTAAAAGTACTTACTAAATACAGAAAACCTTTCTCCACTCGTATTTTTAATTCACAGTAAATTGCACAGCCATTAGGGCATACATTCTTTGAATCTACAACGTTTAAAGGATTTCTATTTACGTAAAAGCATTATACACTCTTTAAAAATTATAATTTACAATAGAATCAAAAGGGAATCGAATAACTTTTGTATTTTCTTGCCTTTATTAAAATAAACCTTCGCATCATCTTTGATTCTTTATTATTTAATATTCCGAAACGTTTTATATGCGAACTCCGTCGTACTGTGAACGATTAATTATAATTTCATGAGTTATCTTTACAAATTATTTTTGGTTCAATTACTTGCACAGAAAGGGCAGTTTAAACGAAAGAAGAAAAGAAAAAACACAATATACTTACACAAAGTAAAACTTATTGATTTTTGCTTCCTAATATTTTTTCACAATAATAAATGAAAACTTTACATTCATAAACACTGAGATACGCTTATATCGAGGGAAACGTGGATGTTGTCAGACAGATGTATCTACAGTACAAACAAGCAAGATACTAGAACAAATATTTCTTTGAAACATTGTTTGATCCGACCCGTGTGCTCGAATCCGATACAATTTACAACTTGTTGTTAGTTATTGCCAGGCTTAGCTACGGATATTCTCGAAAAATACCTATTAGTCACTTCTTCTTTTCTAATTTAGCCATGGTATGGATAATAAACATTACATTTAACTTAGCACAAGTTTCTCTACCTTATTCTACCTATAGTAGTCAATTTAAGACACGATTTCTTTACATTTTGTTACTACTTGCATAATCAATTAGCTTAGTTATTTGCCAGACATAGTATTTTATGATTTGTGGCCAGACATAGCCACAGCATAGTTATTGTGGAAAACTACAGATTACATATAGCATTAAAATTTATACACCAACATAATCATTTAACTTAGTCATTTGCCAGACTTAGTATTTTATGATTCGTGGCCAGACATAGCCACAGCATAGTTGTGGAAAACTACCCATTACATATAGCATTAAAATTACTACACCAAAATAAAGTAATGAGAAACCACGTCATTATTATTAATTGTAAGAAAAATAACACGGAATATTAGATACACGAATCCAGAGTCTAATCAGAACTATTCCAACCGCTTGTTACAACCGCTTCTTAGCAATTACGGGTAACTGTTTACCTTCACTTCCCGGTGGGACGTTAATGTTTCCTCCCTAAGTTGTCAATACACTGTATTGGAATCTAATTTATTAGTAGCTACTGACTTCGAGTAAGGTACTTTGTACTGATTTTTGTTTGTGTGAAAGTTTCTCTAAGGCGGTTGTCTGTTTAAATGTTGTTGTGGCATGTGAATTTGCGTAAGGTACCATATTATTTTTTTATCAAGTGATGTTCAATTGTTCGAAATGTAGTGCCTCTAAGGGCCTATTTCAAGATCTTCAAGTAACGTTACTCAGCAAGTAAAGTTAGTTTTGTCTCTTTCTTACTTTATATCAAGTGACAAAAACAAAACTTGTGAGTACCTATTCGGAACTTTACTTGAAGATCGTGAAATAGGCCCTAAGTATAAAAAATCAAAGATAACATTATATGTCTCTTAGTGAAAAAGTTTTTAGATTTTGTACAGTGATTATGGCTATGAAATTATACCTTCAACAAACTTTTGTCTGAATTAATGTGTTGTTACAATAAAATTGTAAATCTCAATAAAATTCAACTTTGTGAATGTCAAAATTTATGTTGATATAAAATTTTATATTGCCGAAACTTTTGAATTTTTGGTGTCAAATTGTCTAATAAACCAACTTTACAATCGTAATTGTGTTCAACTTTCCAGACACTGAAATCGGATTGTTATTGGCACTCGACAGTTTTTATTTACGTAGTACTGTCACAATCTCAGAGCACAGAAAAGATTGAGACTCAATACTACTACATTTTCAATGTGTGGTACTCGATACTTACTCATTATTGAAATCGAAGTATTTTTTTTTCCTTTTTATAATATTTAGTAAGTATTTACAAGGCAAGTTGTAAGTCCCAAGTCCGAAGGAAAATATAATCGGGAAAATGGAATCCGAAAAATAGTGTCTGGAAAATGGAATACGGAACATTGACTCTGGAAAATGAAATGGAGTTCAGAAAATAGAGTCCGGAAAATGGAGTCCGCAAAATTAAGTCTGAAAACGGAGTCTGAAAAATGGAGTTCGGAAAATGGGTCCTGGAACACGGAATTGGGAAAATGAAGCCCGTAAAATAGAGTCCGGAAAATGGAGTCTGGAAAATGAAAACACAGCTGAGTCATTCAGTTCGCAAAAAAAATCGCCCAGTTTCATTGAGCGCTTTGATATTAAATAAACATATTAAATATAATAAACATTATATATCCTTTTAATATATGTACATTATAATAGACGACACAACTTGTACACAGCTTAAAGCGATGTTAATTTGCTAATTACGCAACAAATTATGTAATTTAAATGTGTCTCGGAATAAACTTTGGGTTTCCATTTCATGAAAGTGCTTTGATGCTTGCAACACGGTTCATTTGACTAATTATAACGGTACTTATGTGACCTTCAGATCTTAATTTTGGTTCTTATTTAATTATATACCATTATGTACGGAGGTTAAAGGAAAATGTACAAAGTGTGTTTAACGTATCCTACTTCAAAGTGTTATGAAAGTCAAAGTTTTTATTTTAAGATTGTTGTTATTCAAACACTCAAAAATGGATAAATGGATTCAGATGAGTTCTTTTTTCTCCTCCTAGGGGGGTAATTTCCAAAAGTCCTCTTTTAGTGGTAGTCTACTCCCCTCAACAAACACACGTGCCAAATTTCAGCTCTCTACGACCAGTAGTTTCGGCTGTGCGTTTTCTGTCAGTCAGGCAGTCAGTACATCACTCAGTAATGGAAGAGTTTTATATATTTAGATTGTCCTATTGCTGGACAAAGACGACATATGACCTTATCCAGTAAAATGGTTATAATCTAAATGGAATACTTATACTTACTCATCATGATCAGTATTTACGTAGTAGTTACAGGTAAGTAAAGGTAAACAGTAAAAATATAGACGAGCATTATAAAATTTTCCACTCACATTTTTTATAATGATTGTCGAACGAAACCGTATTTTTCCAACATGATATATAATTAAAAACTACTGATATACTTTTTATACTATACTTACTGTTCGTAATAACCTCTACATAAAGTTTAGGCAACTAACAACATACTTGGTAATTAGTTTTGTTGCGACTAATGACCCAACAAGATACCGCAACAGTTTAATATTCCAAAGATCGTCTAATTACGAGCTCAACAGAAGAAATCCCAACTTTTACCTAAAATCAATAAACTGATCGTGACCTAAAAACTCGAACGCCAAAATTAATTACGGACGTGTTCAAGAGCCCTCGAGAACTTTCTTCGCCGGAGAAGGTAATAGTTGTCACGTCTCTGTTGCGAGTTTGTCAATCGATCAACAAGTTCGAGGAACTGTAGTTGGTAAGACAACAATGAAGATCATTACTGGTACAAAAGCCAAAACTGGAGAGCCATCCTGGCAAGACGGCGCGGCGGCACTCGACGCGAGAGCAGTTAGTCACAAGTTATCGCAGCTACCAGTTTAACTGGAGTGCCCTCTGTCAGTTCCGAAGGTGCTACGTGCCTCGGATGCCGGCCAACTTGCCACACTTGATCCATGTTGGATTCCGACAAATTGTATTTATCTATCATACCACAACACTAAATTTCTGGAACATTTTATTTATGAGTACAAAAATATTATAGGAAATATTTAAAAATGTTGATAAAAGCGCAACATTCAAAAATTCATAATGAAGCACAAAATCTCCCTTTCCCATATACTCGTAAAGATATCTCTGGTATTACGACAATGGCATTGTCTTATCACGCTCCACCTGTGGTGCCTCCTACAACAATATCATAAATATGCATAAATTTTTAATGGAGTCTCGTACACATGTAAACATAATTACGCTGTAAACCACAACACCCTACGCATTTGATAAAAGATGCTTTATATCTTGTCGGTTTAAAATTGAACCTCAAATAGTGTGGAGGCGGTTCCGACACGAAGACGGGCCCGCCTAGGGGCTCAAAGCGGTTCAGGTAACGGAGGGTTGATACAGCTTTGTCATCGGAATTACTCGATCCGTGTAACAAAGTAGGGACCGAGTATTAAATTACTCGGTGCCATCAGTCACCTGTCGTACGCCTAGTGGTGTCATCAGCCTCCCCTGTGACGAAATTGAACTGTCTGCTACAAGTTTGACGGATCGTCGATCGACGCTTAAACCTATAATATGTGGATAACGTACGCACCTATCTATAAAGTGTGCCGTACAAAGCGGCTTAGTTTAGAATTTACATGTAATATTACGTAGTCTTGGCAGGCGATGTTACGTATGCTTATCTGAATTCAATCTACAGATTTCCGCTGTCGTCTTCGCGAAGCTTTCGCATCCAATATACGTTTGGTATTTTGATATTTGAATAAATAAATATATATTAGCGCGGTGTTTTCCTCGAAATCAACTCAATAAAAGCGGAGTTTAATTATTATTAGGGGCGTTTTATAAATGCCTATTGGCAACTTAAATTAAGGGCTGTATCCTGCGAATTTATTGCTTTCATTGTCCCCTTTGTAATGGTCGGGACACTTATTAATAATAATGTTCATAACGAAGTTGAAATTATTATTTGTATTATTGACTCCTGAGGCAATTACAGACCTTTATACCTTACTTTGTTGAAGGTTAGCGACTGAAATTAATAAAATAAATCAATATGTGTAGGTATTTAAAGAGGGGAATATCTTCATGGTTGTGATTAACATAATTAGTGTGATTGCCTCATTAATTCAATCGTTATTTTTAACTTGGTAACTAGTTTACATATGAAACGAATTAAAGTAATACTAAAGGAAAATCATTTTTCAATAAATAACTAATAGAGGTAGCAACTAAGTTAAAACCAATATAAAATATTTGATAAATTATAATTCAATGTTTGCGAATATTTTAAGTATTCCAATCAACCGACTGTAATAATTTCGAGTAAAAGACTGCACGATGGGAATTTTAATGAGTTGTAGATGGTCGTTATTTACAGGGCCCTAGGGGTCACGGACCTCAATATGTTTCCGTAATGAGGATGTATCCGTGCACGCGAAAGGATTGTGTTACAAATAACATACCAGAAAATTATTTTCTTTCATTGGCCGCAAATCACTTTGGATTGCCAATAAACTTTAGACTCTTCGAGAGGTTGATTTATGGTTCGAATTTCTATCAAATGTCTAATCAGTGTGGTCACTGTGGACTGTCAAAAACAGGGTTTAGGGTTCCATTTCCTCGTCGTGTAAATATTTGTGGTGGTGCTGGACTGTCGAGGAGAATGTTCAGGGTTCGTTTCCCTTGTGTAAATATTTGTGTAGTGTTTGTTTCTGATAAACTATTATATATTATTTACCTTATATACCTAGTTCGGGATCACTTCAAGTGCAGATAGAGATAGTGATTTATGTGGCAAAAAATGTTTTATCATATAATTTATTACACTAATCAAACATCGATAAAAATATTTTTATCTCAACAATAAATTTCTTTACACACAGAGCGTTCAAAATGAAAATTGTAAAGATATCAAAACAGTAATTTTATTTTACAACTCCGCTATAAATTCAGTTTATTGTGGCGTTGTAAAGAGTGAGATACAAGATACTTCCGTTTCGGTGAGTATGGTGTTATTTTCCCAAACTCATTTCGTGATCGTGCCTATACAACAGATTACTACATAGTTACTACGTTACGTCCTGTACTAATTCAACGATGTTTGCTCGTAACCAGTGTCGGCGCAGATGGTGCAATTTGATGTCACCAATTTCTTTTGGTACTTAATTTTCTATTCTAAGGGTTTACTTTGTTTGATTGATATTAATTGAAACATGTTGGAACGAAGTTAGGGGCTAGACGGAAAAAAATAAGGCCAACACTTTTTAACGTCACTTTTTTCAAATTTCGAACAGCGCGTTTATTTTATAAAAAAGGTAGGTAACCTATGACTAACTCTTTCGAGTAAAAACTTTTCCAACTTTTTTATAGGAAGTTTTTTTGTTCTTTTTTATCTTCTGTAATACTCGTAAATAAATGGTAATTGTTAGTTATTAACTGATCTATTAACATACAGCTCAAAAGCTAAAAGTACTTAAAGGATTTCGCAGTTTTGCACCTTATTTCATATATTTCAGTACAAGATATTGATTAAAAAAAAACATCTTCATCAGCACTCTTTTTTATTGATAATCTTTTTTATTTCCAATCTTTTAGATTTACGACTTCATTGATGTAAAACGCAGTTGATTTTTTCGATACTGTAATAATATGTATAGTAAAATAAACTTCACTGTTATCACAAATTCTTTAGGAAGTTCATAATAATGTATTGTTTATTTTTGGGAAGGAGCAACTCTAATAAAGGCTCAGTCTAGTTTTGTAAGCTATTTGTTCTAGTAATGTTTAACTTATAACTATTACTTAGACCAGCATTCATAGACATTTTGCCCTGTATGTCTATGTATGTATTTATATTATATTATGTTTTATAAACCAGCTGTGCCCCGCGGATGTATTTGCATACATATAAACCTCTCTTTCAGAAAGTTCTACGTGTACAAAAAGCGTTTGACGTTTCTGACAACCTCGTTGGCAGAGTGGTCACCATGCCGGACCGTCATCCATAAGGTTACGGGTTCAATTCCCGCGCAGGGTGAACCACAAATGTTTGTCTCGGTCTGGGTGTGTGTGTGAATGAGTGTGTGCGTAGTTTCTGATACCCTAGACTAGATAGACAGGCTAGGCTTCGAGCTTAGTTATGGGTCAGTTACTATAATGAGATGATGTTGTGGATGATTATGTTATGATATGTTTTGTAATTTTTTTGTTCATAAGTGCTTCTTTGAGCCCTAAACTAAGATTTTTTTTTCAATGTAACATTGCTCATTGATATAAAACAACTTTTTAAACGGATTTTGTCGTGGTGAACATTAATGTATGTAAAACCACGTAAAAACCTAGTATGTTTATAAATAACATAGCGTGATCGAGTTGCGTATCTGAAATATTCGTCCTTGATTCCCTTGCCTTGAAATTGTCATAATACCTGCGGTTTACAGGCGGTTTATAATTCTTGCGAATGTTTATTAATTAGATTCTTGAGTCTGTTTTAATTGTGATATGAAAGTCAAGGTTTGTGCTTTGTGGTGACGTCGCCAGTGTTGTTTGATCCGGTATGCGGCCTTCGTGTGTTGTAAACGTTATTATAGGACAAACTTATGGTAACAACGGGATTGTTCTTAATAAAGTATTTTGGAATTTATTTTAATATTATGCAGGGGTTGAATAGTTGTTTGTAATTACGCATTTTTTTATACAAGCTTTTATTATTATTATCTGTCCCGTTGTCTTTAATCAAATCTTGCAAGCCATTTTTCGACCACTACTGGTTCTCCAATTGAGGTGACATTTGGCACTTTTGTAAGTCCCATGACAATGCAATAAAAGTTTTAAAAAAGCTTGTTTTTAAAAACGTTTCTTTTTTTAAATTTATTCTTGTGACTAGGTGATAAAGTTTTTTTGTTATAGCTTGAGTACCGTAGAAGAGACATAGATACTTTTCATTCATAAACTTTTATGGAATTGGAGTTATTACGGGTAAAACCACATGACTCAGCCATAGCTATGCGAAACAAATGAAACAATAACTTTAAAGAGATTAAAAATACTGATGCATCGTTTGTCCGCTTTTATTGGAATGCGATTGTGAACAAATCAAATAGTTTTTTAGAGCAATGACCATAACAGACTGTCATAATTTTGTTCCGCATTCAACAGTTTTACGGTCATCCGTTTATCTTTTTCCTTTGTATTGATTGAACCAGCGTTTGTGCTATCAAAACTTATTAATCATTATTTATTTTATTATATAATAACTTGTTGTAGAAATAGAATCATTACTTAGGTTGTCACCTTTTAAACAAAAAAAGGTATCGGCTTACAAAACCTCACTCTAGGCAGTACTTATTAATGTGCTCTAGGGCAAAACCTTCTGTCTCACTGATGATATTAGTACGATGATCTTACAGTGTATCTTACAAAGAAAAGACATTAAAATCGGTCCATTCTTAAGTAGCTACAATGCTACACGCAGTCACAGAAATATATAAAATTATAACACCATCTTTTTGCGCCAGGGCTTATAATAAAAGAAAAACACCAGAATGGAAAGAATTATATCTTCAACAACAATACAGATATCTCGGAGAGTTCTATTAAAGTGTAAGGTATGATTAATTACGGTAATAAACGTGGGTACTTCTCGTTAACTGGTAATATTCTTTGTGGCACAGTTCCAAAGCAAACAAAACTAATGAAGCGATGCCAACTTGCGTTTTGCATAAAATTTCTTAATCATTTTGTGCATAATTACTTCACAGTCGTGAATATTTCTACACGTAGTTTGATTCAACAAATGTGCAACTATTTTTTGTCCAACTATTTTTTCGAATACCTTTTTCTTTTCCAACTTTAGCTACAAGCATGCCAAATGGAAAGAGCGTTAACATCGCATGCTATTTCTAGTTGTTTAATATTTGTGTCTAGACAGAATACTTCTTTGCATTTGTTTTAATAACATTTTGGTATCAATAAAATGTTTGTACCTGTCTAGTATTGTACTTGCTAAGTTTATTGCTTTTTGTAATAATTTTATGACCAAAACACCATCGTAAAAGTCTGATCTAGATCTGATAGTCGCCTTGTAGAATATGTATCAAACATTTTTCTTTTCAGAAACAACGAAAAGTCACACAGTTGTTTTGTTTTATAAAATTATCTCTCTAATAAAAAAGAAATGAGAGAAAAACAACGCTACAAAACGGTCGGTCCGTATTCATTTCATTTGCAAACAAACAAACAGTACGTCTTTATTACGTTACCATATACATATATTAGTAGGTAGACAGGAATGTATAAATATCACATATGAGGTGAATATTTCGGTTCAATCTCGGGCTAAAACAAAGCTACGAGGCTCTCGGGGCTCCTGTGTCGTAATGTGACGAATGGGCATTCCCATAACCCCTTTAATTTAATACCCCGCCCCGATATACTGCGGCTTTCGGTAAACTATTTCACCAGATTCCCCCACTACACGTCTATCCCGGTATAATCCTCTAGCTGCAGGCTGTAAACGCGAGTGTGTTTGTGTTCACAGTAATTAATTAATGCCGTCTGAATGATTAATTTGCATTGCGGAAGATAAAGGCTGTTTGTTGATGGAAAATAATCTCTATTACATCACACATAAGGTGTAATAAGCTTTGGTATCCTAAAACTTGAAGCAGTAAATAAGTTTTAAAGAAATTGTTTAAGTTATTAAGGTCAACAAGAAACAAGTTCGCTTATACAAAATAATTATTTAATTATAAAGTTTAAGTAAGCTTAAGTTTCTAGAAAAATGAATACGTAAAATGTGAAGAAAATAACGTCGATGAAAAAAAGGTAGAGCGATATGAAGGAAAATTGCATTTAGTAGGATTTGAGATAGGTTAAAGGGAGTGAAAGTTTTTTTAATCATATTTAAATTCATGGGAGAGCAAATCCCTGTAACCGGGGCCCTCGTCTCGTTCTAGTGACAGTTAAAATCTACTAAAGCCGAAACTTGTATTGGCCGAGGGAGTCTTAAATCTTTTTCTTTACAACCCGATTTCCCACACGACATCAAAATGGATTTAAAATGAAAGGGAACCTTTTAATATAATATACTGAAATTTGTGTACGAACGTAAATTATTTAACATTTTTATGCCGCACGGTACTTTACTGTAGTTTAATAGCCTGCCTTAAATTTTATCGGTTTATGGAGAAACGGGTTATATAATTTTGGTACTTAGAAATTTTAAATATTTATGAAAGAAACGTTACTTTTCTTGCCAGAAAAATAAGCGTAGGCATTAAATCTAGACCTTATTTTTAAACGGAACGATGATACGATTAATTATTTTGTTAGGGTTGTGTCTGTGTTAAATCTTAACTTTAACTGCTGATTTCATGCCATATTTCCTACCAAGAAGTTGATTAGGCTTCAAATAGAGAAGTTGAGAGAGCTATTTGGAAAGAAAGAATGTAACTGATTAATGAAAGAACTTGACATGACGATGAGTGAATGAATGACATCAAAGCTTATTTTTACATCAAGTGCTACACTAACACTCCACATGAGTAGAGCTAACAATAACCTAGGGTTTAGTTATTTTCAGAGAAATTAGCTAAATGCGTGTGGGTGTATAACGTAGCCAAATTGATCTATAGTAAATTAGCTTTTCGGCCGATTAGTCTGTTGAATATTGTCACTATTGAACACTTTTAGCTGTAATAATAATAATAATGTGCATCCTTTACACAAGATTAAACATGTCAAAGGGCTTCCGTGTGTTGGCTTTGGCCCCATACTAGCCTTCCAAAAGACCGGGACTTCTTAATAGTCCCGTGAATGGAAAAGACATAACAATAATAATATTTAGAGGCTCTCGCTCGATGGTTGGATCAAGGGGCAGATACAGAAGGCAGTGATTTTGGACACGGCACGTATCGTGAGGAGGTTCCTGTCTCTGCAGCCCTAACCACCGGTAGTTTGGGCCCTGCCCCGCTGCTGGCGGCCTTCTATTTTTTTAAGTTTTTATTGTATATTTTGTTTTTATTTTTTATATATTTATATTGTAAAAACTTAAAAAATAAGAAAATAAATTAATATATAAATAATATTTAAGTTTCTCGTCGGGCGTAGGCTTCGATATATTATTTGGTTAGAGCCTTTCTTCTGTACTGCTAGGTTTTGGATTCATATACCTGCAGAAGAAACCTGACATGATTTTATAATGCCATTGACTGAATTCTGCGTTGGACTTTACTAAAACTTTTGTGTCAGTCTGTCTTTACTCAGCCAATACTCTTCAAACTCTTAGTCACTATAATGTGATTGCTAAGACAAACATATGACAGACTAGCAGCGCCCCGCGGTTTCACCCGCGTAGTTCCCGATCCCGTAGGTTACGGGATAAAAACTATCGTATGTTCTTTCCCGGACCATAAGCTACCCCTGTACCAAATTTCAAGTCAATCGGTTCAGTAGTTACGCCGTGAAACGGTAACAGACAGACAGACAGTGTTACTTCCGCATGTATAATATTAGCAGGGATTAACACGAAGGCATAGTTTAAGCTAAGTCCAAGTACTTACGCTTTATAGATGTAAGCCTAAGTATAAAGTATTATAAGTCAACATCAAGTTTTAAGTGACATTATTTAAGTTTATTATTTGACTTTTTTGAATGATTTCTTTACTTATATTTATGTTCGTTTTGATAAAGTATTCTCTCTTTGTTCTTCGTTATTTCGAATTGTAAATGACTCCCGGAAACTTTAATTAAGTTAAGAGTTTTTTCTTATTAATACTTATTCTGTTTTGTTATCCCATTTTTCATTGTCTTTTATTTGTTGGATGGTTTTCGTTAAAAGCAACTGTTTTTTTAAGGAAAACTTGTTGTATCTTCTTAGTTCTTTCGAGTTAAATTCTAGTTAAGATACTGGTTATAATGTTGGGTTGTTGTAAACTGTTATTCTTAGAATTGAAGCAGGAAGTTAGAGTTTAAGCGTTTACTTTCATAATATTCTCGGTGGAGTTAGTAACAACAGTTTTACTAAGTTTAAAAATACAATTCGAGCGAGTGTATAATTTGAGTTATCAAAACCTTTCATTCCTGGTAACCAGCTTGTATCTTCTCTATTAAGTTTATTGAATGTTCAGCTATAAGTTGGAATCCTAACTAATATTATAAATGCGAAAGTAACTCTGTCTGTCTGTTACCTTTTCACGGCTAAACTATTGAACCGATTGACTTGAAATTTGGTACAGGGGTAGCTTATGGTTCGGAAAAGGACATAGGCTATGTTTTATCCTGAAATTCCCACGGGATCGGGAACTACGCGTCGGGAACTACGCGGGTTAAACCGCGGGGCACAGCTAGTTGATTATAAAGAGAAGATGTTTAATTTAATACTAATAAGCTACGTCAATAAATTGGCAGGTGACCATGTGGCAGACTGGTCACTATGCCGGACTGCTAAGCAAAGGGATGCGAGTGCGAATATTTGTGTGATTCTTAAACGTTTATTTTGGTGTAGGTGTGTATATGAGTGAACGTATCCTCGATTAACCAAGATACTTACAACACAAGTAATAAGCTTAGTTAAGGGTCTGTTTCTTACTACAAGCAGATGAACGAGTATAAAAACTTATCCCAATTTAATAGTAAGTAATATACTCATTAATATCTTTGATTTACACGAACACTACACATTGAAATAAAACACTTAAACGTCAGAAAATGTAAAACAAAATACAACCACGACAAAAATCCGTTTAAGTGTTTTATTTCAATATATACTCATTAAGTTCCTCTAAAATGTGTACTAAAACATAATTATGTAATGTTCAAAAGCAATGTACCAAACTTGTAGACACATGCTCCAAAATACATCTAACTAAGCACTAAGCAGCATAAACCGTGTTCTCTAAAGTATTTATTTAGAATTGTAGGTAACAATTTAGGGGCACAAAGGAGGTCCGGTGACCGTCCGGCGCTAGTAAATATCCATTGACGGCCATTAGTAACGTGACCGGCGGCGGGCGCTGGTAAAAATGAACGGTTAAACTAACTGATACCGCGGTACTTTTAGGTTAAATTGTAAAGGGAAACAAAGTAGACCCACTTGTAGAGTTAGTTTAAAGAGTTAGTTTAAAAAGGTTTGGTAAAATCAAACATGTATAATACAATGAATTCCGATCGCGTTTAAAAAGTGTAAGTATATATTATTTTGAAAAAGAAAGAAAAATCCAAGCATATTTGATATATTTCAAACTTGAAAAAAATCACTAGCACCACACACAGCGATGTCTCTTCAATGTACTAGAGAGTTTAACTATTGCACAGTAATAAGATTCTTAGATATGTTGTAGCTTAATATTGGTGTTCGGCTAATTTCAATGATATTAAATTATGTATGTATATTATAATAATGTTTTGTGACTTGTAATGATTGAGGTTTCTGAAATTTCGCCTACTATTTTTCATTGAGAAAATCTGTAAAAGTTAATGATCTAATTTGGTCTGATTTTATAACGTTTTATTATTTTGTTATTTACATTTTTTTCTAGTTTTGACTAGAATACCTTTTGTATTCTAAATCGCCGGTCTCAAGAATATTGAAATATTGTAAGTTTTATTAAATTGAATTGATAAATTCATTAACATTTTGATAACTTTGTGTCCGTATTTTTATAAGTTATACATTTTAAATGTAACATGTCAGTAGTGTATTCTAATTCACAAATTAAATTTTATATTTTCTATTAAATATTACGTATACTTACTCATATTAAAATATGTATCTATCTGGTATCTATGCACGGTACGATATAAACAGTTCATCTTGAAATCGTAAATCTGCGAAGATTGATGTCGGCCCCGACCTTACCTGCGACCCCGAGACATTGCATGCCCCTATTACTGAACCTACCCTTTTGTCATACATATATTTGCATAGCGCAGAGGGATTTAAAAATAGATTGTGTATTTTTGGCAGTGATTTTATTATTCTATTTATTTATTTAAAAAGAAAACATTTTTCTTGTTATGCTATTTTTCATGGTAATTTTTGAGAAATATTTTTTTCTAATTGCGTCGATATATTTTATGTTCTTTACCAACAAAGAATCTCTTATCTAGCCAATATTATTTAAAATTTTCACGCGTCTCCAAATATAAAATTACCTGTCTCGAAACATAATTAAGTTATCCAAAAATAACAAATAGCATTAACTATCGGGAATCCCATTGATCGAATACGGGATTATGTCTGGCACGCCGGAGATTCCCCGCGTAGGCGGATGCCTACGGAAAACGTAGCGCGTAGGCGTTACGCCGTAGTATGTGGGCGTTCATTCATTTCACTCTCGAAAGTTCAGAGGTTACAATCGTTAAGTGTAATATGATAATTTTATATAATAGTTGGGAAATTTTCTCGCAAAATATTTTCGTAATTTATTGATAGAATTATGTATCGATTTATCAAAAAAAATAAATTAAAAGCTATCGATTTATATTTCATTGTTGGTCTTCGCCAAATAGGGTATAAAAGTAGCACACAATGAATTTAAACTAAGCAATGAACATTGTTGGTTCTTAGAATGTCCAGAGGTCAAAGGTCAGTAAGAATTGTCTCAGATAACCACTTCTGCTGAGTAGCGAAGTTAAGTGTCCAACTGTTACGTTAAGTAAAAGAGTGATTGTAATAAACGATGTTTAGTTTTGTTGCTCTCTTGGGAATGACCGCCTACAATGCAGAGTTTTTTGTTACTTTTTACTTGAATTTTGATGAATTTGGTCATATGGTGGTTATTATTCGAGAAGATGCTTTTTATAATTTAGGATGATGAAATTCTGTTATATTGTGTGTTAATGTAAATTCTTTCTTTATTTCATAAAAAAATGTTAAATAAATTTTCCGTGAAATATTAACAAACGTAGAGATAGTTGGATTTTGTATTTAGATAAAAATTACCTTAACGTGTGTACCTTAACGTCTGTAAAAACTTATCATATCAAAAAAATTCCTCTTTTGCTCTCTTAATGATATTAATATTAGTACAATAAAGAATTGGAAATAAAATAAATAATTGCCCTCACTTCGTTCACTTATGCGAAGGAAAATCCCCACGCTTACTCTTGTGTGTTGGTATCTTGCGTGTGTTTTAACTGAATACAACTCAATAATGCAATAAATGTAATGCGAGTATATTTACAACCTAAAACTTATTTTAAAATATCAACCAACCAATACATTTCACATTACCTTATGCACAAACTTTTGAGTGATTAATTCAAGGTTCCTTGATACGTAAGAGCTACTTAACATTTTTTGATGTAACCATTTCAAGAAGTACTTTATCTTATGAATAACCGAATATCTTTTGAAAAACTGTTCGTTCGAGAACACTTCACGCGACTCTCATTGTTCTAGAAGATTCTTACACGTCAAACGATAAGAGACTTTATCCTGTCACTCTTAAGGTACTTAATAAGTTGTTAAAATGTTGAAGTAGTTGTGTCCTTTATCTTATAGTTTGACCCATATATGCGTAATTTATTTGATTATGAGGGTATTTTTGTATAAAAAATATCATAGGTATATAAAATTTAATGTTTATTAATTGTGTAATTATTTTATATAATACTAGCTGTGCCCCGCGGTTTCACACGCGTAGTTCCCGTTCCCGTTCCCGAGGGAATTTCGGGATAAAAAGTATCCTATGTCCTTTTCCTGGTTCTTATCTACCTCCCCACCAATTTTCAGCCAAATCAGTCCAGCCGTTCTTGAGTTATAAGTGGCGTAACTAACACGACTTTCTTTTATATACACCCCTATTTTGAAAATATGGGACTTATTAAAATCAGAATATCTGTAGCAGTAACTGAATCCATATATCCAATAAAAATATCAAAAATGATAGTCGATTACTTATCTTTAAAAAATACAAAATAAATGTCGTATTACCAGACGGCATACAAGCTATCAAGTATTCTGTGACGGCTCGAGTCGATGACCGCGCTCAGCTGTGTATTGCAGCGTTCGGTGTAGAATAACAATAAAATTCGGCGGGATTTTGAAAATCTTTGACTTATCATAACTTTTTAAATAAAAGCAAAAGAAAAAAACTAACTTCACTATTATATTGTCACCCGTCGTTTACATTAGCTGTGAGATAAGGTATCGCAATTTCAAAATAAGGGTGTATATAGATTGGAATAAGTACTTACGTTGTTATAAAAGTCTAATTATTTTTCAAACTTCAGTTTAATTTAGAAACTCGATACGAAATATTAATTTAATTTGATTAAACGAAAAAAGTTAAAAAAAGAATGTTTTAAAAACTTGAAAAAAGAATTCGAATTAACTTTTGTTAAATATTTAAATCTGGAAAAGTTTCATTACCGTGAAGGTTTTATTAAAATTTAATGTACAAGTACAAACGAAATAGGTAGTTGTAATGTTTGACTTTGTTTAAACTCTTATTATGAATTCTTTGTAGTTAAATAGCCCAAAGTAAACCTTCAAATAAATTAATTTAAAGTAGTTTTCAGTATTGTCGTATTTTATTAGTTTAATATGGAGAAAAAAGTTTTACTTAAATTAGGTTTTAATACTCTTTTTTCTCTTTTAAATTAGTTTCAGTTACAGTTTGTGTAACGATAAATTTTAATTTAATTCAGATCATAAGTATTATAAAAACTTAGTGAAATCGGTTCACAATTAACTTTGCTATTTGATGCCTAAATAATTGAAATAGACTACGAAAATTTGCGAAAGCTATCAGTTTTAAAAATTGTATATAGCAATAAAAATAATCATATTATAGGTATTACTATTATGCAACCAAACTGCGTCCAAATCACAAAAAAACATAACAAAAGAAGGGAAACATTATACATACGAGTATATATAAAATAGGAAACAACATACCAAAACCTCAGAAAAGATATTTGATAAAAATGAAATTACGAACACAATACAGTTTTATTTTGAAGTAAATGTCACATTTCAAAACGTACAAAGAAGTATGTCAAGTACAGATAACATCTGAATTCATAATGATAGCATTCTGTGCGGGAATTTGAAATACACAGTTGGTTGGTCTTATTAACACAATCAAGTTATTCAATATCGTATGCAGCTCACGGCCGCACCGCTCAGCCATAACGCAATTCTACAAGTTTATTCCAAAATAGTTTGGCCTCAAGTCTGCTAACAATAATGTTAGTCAAAGTTTTTTTAAATTCAAATTATAACTATTTATGTGTGGTACACAGGTTTTAAAAATGTTACATTATTATATAGCACCATTTATTTGTCTTAGCGTGATGAAATAGCCTATAGCCTAGCTCGGTAAATGGGAAAAGATTTTTTCCAGCCGGACCAGTAGTTCCTGAGATTAGCGCGTTCAAATAAACAAACTTTTCAGCTTTATAATATTAGTATAGATTGTCAGATCAAATAATGTCAAATACCAGACTTGGCACCCTGAATATACGAACGACTAGTAAACATCTATCTATCGGACAGCTCGTCCGAGCTATTCAAATATTTCATTTGGTTTTAAATTTGACAAACGTTTATTTTACCGAACAAATTGGATTTCTGATGTTTTTAGCTCGGCATGTGTTTTTTATGGAATTCTATTGAATGGTGTCAAAATGGACTAATATTAAAAAATGGTGCTGAATTCTGCAAACAGATAGAAATAATAAAACTTTTAAAATTAATATTAAGAGAAAATTTAAAAATAGTGTATTGCTGGAATTAGTTCTCAGCCAGTAAAAGCTAAGATAAAAATACATAGAAAAAAATAGTCTGATGCACAGCGAGTAAATAATAAAGATACGTAAGTAATATGTCTCAAGATAAATCTTCATCGCAGCTATTAATAAGTTTCTCGATTTCTAGTAAGAGAATCGTGACGTTAACTACTCTCTAGTATTAAGTAACTATTAATAAAATACTTATAAATAGCACGGCTAATAGATTTGTAATGGACGGCGAATAATTAATATGAATGAGTGATTGATATGTCTTGACCCGACTCGCCTTTTCGTGTGCGCTTCTTATAAATAGGTATTTTTTTGTTTACCCGTAAATTCGTAGGTTATTATTCCTTATTATATTATTATTTCGGCTAGCTTCATGTTAGAAGAAAATATTTCAATTGATAATACAGAAAAACTCAACTCAATCAATTAATTATAAAGGAATATTGTTAAATTTGGAAAGTATTTTAATGTAACAAAATTAACAATACAAAATTTGAGGAAGGTATAACAATAAAAAGTAATTAAAAACATATCTCATTCAAGCTACACAAAGCCTTAACACAAACGTGATAAAGATGGAAATTAAATATCAACATGTAGACAGAAAAACTAATTAAAAGCCGGAGCGACCTTCCACGAACGCGCATTATAAATTCGTACTACAATTCCTTTCTATCCAAAATGCAGTTTAGCGAAGGACTTTAATATAAAACGAGTAGGTCAAGGCTTGAACCAGGGACGTAGCTGAGGGGGCGGGGGGGATTTTGGGGCAATGCCCTACCTTAAAATCTCAAAGCCCTACTTTGAAATCTCAATGTCCTACCTCACTCTCACTGAGACGTGGATCTCTATTTTTTTTAACCCACATCGTCCCACTTCTGGGCAAAGGTCTCCCTCAAACATCCCCAACTCTCCCTATCCTTCGCTTCCCACCAGCTACTGTGGATTTCTAATACATTCAAAATCTGGAGGAAGTTCAACCCTCTTGTTCTTCATCATTGAGGATTTAATAGTTCTTTGATCTTAATAATGCCTCAAATTCGACTCCAGCTACAGCCCTGGCTTGAACTCTGACTTTTGCGTGTAAGCTGTGCGCAGATGCATCCACATTTAACCTTCATTTACAATACGAATAGTTTAAATCGATCACGTATATATTATTCATTGGATTGTGTTCTTTGCGCGTTAACGGGTAGGAGAATTGGAAAACTAGGTGACCGACACTTTTGCGTTGAGGCATTCGGTGGAGCGTGGTTATATCTGTTTGCGTAAAGAAAGCACAACACTATTGTAAACTTCATTATCATAAAATATTCGTATAGTGCTATTTATAAATTTAATAATCTTAAGTCTTCTTCTGAAAACTCATTGCCTTTCATATTATGTACTTCTTTGATGAATGATGATGAGAACCAAAGTGACTAAATTATTTATTTAAACCATTTTGAAAGATCTATATAAAATAAGCCTAGACATGAAAACAGCTGCTGAAAGAAATATAGTTCCTACCGTGTGTCCCAGGACGCCTTTTTTATGTACCAATAAATCAATCTAAGTGATTGCAAACTTCCAAATGAAATCTTTTCTGATTAATATTTTAGTTGCTAGAATTTTCTATCTCAATACCTCGTTGAAACTTGTACACTTAAGGGATTAATTCACTGGAAGATTAATGGTATTTATATGTTCTGTACCTGTCTTTATAGTCGAAGTTATAGGTCTCTTAATTAAAGTATAGTTTGGGTTTTACGATTTTGTGGTTTTAAATTAATATTGTACGTTCGTATTTATATATCTGTTGCAAGTTAAAAATATGGATTTACGTAAGATTTTGTGATTATACCTGTTCTTTCTCATGGTACTAGGTGATATTATCAGTGATAAAAAAAGCTTGTGCTAAAAATATATAGTTTTTTACATACATTACGATCAAAACAGTGAAAACACACCATAAACGTAAAAGGGATAAAACTCGAACCGTAAGTTGTGCAAATAATTACAATCGCTACAAATTGTTGTGTCACACAAATTGCACCGCGTTAAATTCCTATGGGGAATGGCGAATGGTACCAAAACCTTGTTATTTTTCCTGTTACGCGAACGCTATTTATTTAGGCACAGGTGTGGTATGTGAGTCTGGGTATTTTTTATTTGGTCTCGCATCAATCGGGGCGCGTACTCCCCATCCATAGGGTCAAAGATTCTAGTGATTGATATCGGGAGGAGGCAAGCGGTTTGAGGTAGGGAACGATTTATAGTCCAACCTCAAAGTTTCATTTGTAAGTTACGAGCGGAGTATTGGATTTTTAAATGATGCCTGTAGCTTATAAATTGTGTATGTGGTGTAGGTTACTTGCATCGTTGAGATGTTATGGTTGATTGATGGAACGGTTGTTTTTAGTCATTTTTCATATAGTGAAATATATCTAACATCATGATGACTTTTTGGGTAAAGTTTTCGAGCATACGTGCTGTCTACTGTCTTAAATTCGATTCCTGACCCTATTAAAAATCCAATGACAATAAAAGTGCATTACGTATTTGCTATTTTAAATCTTAAATATTGACAGGAAAATTTACTGACATATAGCTAAAACCTATACCAACACTATATAACTATCCCCAATACTGTTGATACTCAAGTATCTTATGTAAGAAACTAACACTTGAGATGATAACTAAACAGACCTTTCCTATGTACATATTTACATAGAAAGTGTACATAATCCGTTATCTGTTAGTGACGGCTTTCAAAGTACTCCACTCAGAATAAGATTGAAATATCAAATATCTCATTAATCAGATACTAAAAATATCGTCAATACATTTCATAGAAAATGAAATTTGGGCCTCAAAGTGACTCTCTTTAAACCTCAATGGAATAAAAAGCTTATTAAATCTATTTTTACCTATACTTAAGTTTTTTTTAATAATTTTCTTGATGTTTCGAAAATTTATAAACGTTAAAAGCTATTATGGATTCTTAAAATAAATGTGATTTTATTCGTGTTGGAACCGTGTTCGGAAAATAGCAAATACATGCTCAACACGGGTGTTGAACCCGAGACTTCAGCCTTGGTAAATGCATAATGTGGACAAGAAAACCGCGGTATTTTTTAAAAGATATTTATGTACTATATATATGTGGAAATGAACGATTTATTTACTCATTTAATAGTAAGAAGAAAAATAATAAAACCATGATGTCTCTTAATATTTTATTGAAGAATTTAGGTACAATGGTAAACTTATTGAAAGTATTTATGAAGATATTTACATAATTTTAAGTTAACATTAAGATTAAAAGGTAATACAACAATAATTTATAGAATTTGTTAATTGATTCAATAACTCATAAACGATTTGATTTAAAGTTTAGTAAATATGAAATTTGAAAATAGTATATATAATTATTTTGTTTATAAAGTAACAAATAATAGTTTATAAATTATATTTTAGAAACAATATTGTCCTATTAAGAAAACTCTACGGCTTGAACGTGCACAACATTCAACAGTGATTAAAATTATCTAATTTATCTAAAGATCACTTAAAAATTACTTACAATAACTTAATGAATGAGAAATCTTATATTACACTTAATTATTTTTGATATGTTTGATATTATTGCTTTGTCGTTATTTTGTTGAAATAACTCTAGGATCACCATAATATGAAGTTTCTAAACTTGTTTGTAGTTTAGTAATCACGGCTTTATCGTAAATTTATTTTATATATTTATATGTATTTACTCCTCGACAATTCGTATAAGTTTGTGGTAAACAAAGTACTCCATACAAAAACAAAAAGACCTATTAATATACTTAAATTAAATGAAATGTAAACTATGTTATTCTTAATAGAGATTTTGTAAATTATTAAAAGTTCGCTTTGAAAAATATTTATTATGCGAGCCTTTACACAATGATATGTATGTATTTTTATAATTTGGTCAAGATGTATACTTGTGTAAATCCATATAAAGAAATATAATATAGGTAAAACGTATGTATATATATTTTTTGTTACTATAATTAAATATTTGTATACAGTATAATAGGTTTTCTCATGAAACAAATAACATGAGTAGATAAAGGTTTTACTCACGTAAGTTTCCTTTTCAAACTTTAAATAATATTATTTATATGCCAAAAAATGTACCGAGAGTTTATATCTTCGTATTTAAATGATCATCATAAGTAAACTTTATCCGATTATAATTAAAATCTATAACCGTCGCTATCTTTACGATCAAAACTTTAGAGTTTAAACTTTCATGATATGTTAAGATACTCGTATATCTCTCAAGCAATACACCCTTATTTTGAAATTGCGATACCTTATCTCACAGCTAATGTAAACGACGGGTGACAATATAATAGTGAAGTTAGTTTTTTTCTTTTGCTTTTATCTAAAAAGTTATGATAAGTCAAAGATTTTCAAAATCCCGCCGAATTTTATTGTTATTCTACACCGAACGCTGCGATACACAGCTGAGCGCGGTCATCGACCCGAGCCGTCACAGAATACTTGATAGCTAGTGTGCCGTCTGGTAATACGACATTTATTTGGTATTTTTTAAAGATAAGTAATCGACTATCATTTTTGATATTTTTATTGGATATATGGATTCAGTTACTGCTACAGATATTCTGATTTTAATAAGTCCCATATTTTCAAAATAGGGGTGTATACATATGATCAAAACTCATTTTAAGGTTTCAACTTTAACGATATTTTAAGATATATGTCCCACAGTAAAAGCAAGACATGTCAATCCGCCATTAAGGTACCTTAGTACAGAATTATTGCATAGTAAAAGCCACCTAGATTCCTAGGAAAGGTATCAAATCCTTTATAATACCGTTGACATTAATCCAAGGGCTGCCACACTTACCACACAGTCACTTACTATACTCGTAGTAATATAAATGAAACTCTATGTTTTACGATAGACGCTTTAAATTGGCATGCTTAAGTTAATTATTGCTCAAATTTTTTACGCTCTTTGGACTGGCCCTAAATACGAGGCTATCATATGTCTGATAAACAACCCGATTAGGTTGATTAAAATGTAAACATAAAGATAATTTTGCAAGGCAAATATCTTATAATTATGTTCTCAAATTTAAACATAGAAAAGGTGAAACTGATTTATATTTGGTTCACATTTAATGTGATATTGTTTTAAAAAATCATTCATATACATTAATCATTGTAGTTTGTAATTAACAAGTACTTGTGGCGCGCTCTTTTTGTTGTCATCGTAGAGTTATTTCAACAAACATAGACAATACTCCAACAAGTGCTTATGTTTGTCATTCCATACATCTGATCTAATCTTCCTTGTAGACCAATTAGAATTTATAGAATTAAATTGTTTATTTATTTATGTGCTCTTACTTAATTAAGGACTCATAAAAACGTATAAATGTTTCGTTGACTCTGAAATTTGGATTTTGGAAGCAAATTATACTACCTACTTAAAAATAATCATTATTAACATCAATATGTCGATAAATTATTAAATGTTGGTTTAGATGTTGAGGGATTGCCGTCTCGTGTATTACCTATGGACATTTAATGCTAAATAGGTATTACTTAGACTTATTCAACTAACTCTTCAGTCTTGGACGTTTCACTTAAATAGAAATACTTCTAAACCCGCGTCGAATTTATATCGTATTCACTCCATTAAATTTATATCTGATAACAAAACATAAAGTCACACGTCTATAAACTAAGTTTGTAATTTTAAAAATAATTTGAGAGATAGCTTGTATACCTAAATTAAATTTCTTTTTTACATTAAGTAACTAGAGCTAAGACAATTTGATATGTCGATTGTTAAGTGATATGTTCGTAGATTATGTCTATTAGGTATATTTCCAAAGGACAGGTATAATCTAGAAACAATATACCACATTCACTAAAACAACACGTAAGACGACACACGGCCAAAATTTACAACATTTAAAAATAGAAAGCGAAAAATTTACAACAATCATACATATTCACTTACATCTATATAATTTCACTATGCCCTAAAAACAAAACTATCACAAATCTTTAAAAAAGTCGTATCTGTATAATAAACGCTGTAAAATTTAATACAATACTTAATTAATATATAAAAATATATTGCTCAGGGTTTCAGTGGGTCGGTCTATCAAATCAGTGCATAATGATTGCCAGTGATTTATAAATACTAAATTAATTAATAATACCAATTATAATTTAAAACATTCAACTTTTTTTTTAATTTTCTTGATCCCTCTCGAAATCCTCCGCCTTTACACTTTTCGAACGACTAAATTAATTCAACTTAAAAGTTACACATAAAATTATTCTAAAAAGATATAAATAAATAATATTTTGTCTTAATTTTACGCTAGATGTATATATAAACGATTTAAAAACTTACATTCTATCGATATGTTTTTTGATATGTATAGTTTAAGATATGTTTTAATCACATAGCGTTAATTTGTTCACCGACGTTGTGTCGGTTCACTTTGATATGTTTCGTTCAGTCCTCGGGCCACCCGAGGTCTTCTCCGACGAGGTCGTAGAACCTCTGATTGTGTTGTATGAAGAACTTCCTGAGTTTGGTGACGACGGCGGGGTCCACACGCGGATGTTTCCGACCTTTTGTCTCTCTCAGACACTTATCTGTGGTGTCATTACGTAGGCAGTAAAATCCCTTTGTTTCGTTGAAGTAAAAGTTTCTTCTTCCTGTTAAGATAAAGTATACGCTGTTAGATATAATCTTTATAATAAATTGTACTCGTATCGGTACAGCGTTTGCACTGTACCCAGTTTTAGACCGGGAATACAAAGTGGTTGAGGCGTTTTCAAGGACGCATTGAGATTTGTGCCACGAAACTTAATACTATAACACAATAGCTTTAATTTGGGGTTTTTAAATTAATTTCGGGTGGATATTGGGTAAGTAATAACATAAAATCTTGTGCAACTATGTATTAAATTGTGTGAAATAAACAAGATATTTTAAGTCTTTCCTAATAGTCTCATTCAACCAAACATACTTAGGGCCTATTTCTCGACCTTCAAGTACCGTTACTCACCAAGTAAAGTAGTTTTGTCGCTATCTTACTTTATATAAAGTGACAAAGACAAAACATGAGAGTAGCTACTCGGAACGTTACTTGAAGATGGTGAAATAGGCCCTTATATTAATAGTACAAGTAGGTATAATATTTCTACTTTAAAGAACATGAACATTTTTAAGCTTACATTAACAAAACAGATTTTTTAGTATTTAATTAAAATTACCCAGATTTTATTACAAAAGATTTTTTTAACGCAAGTACTAGCTTAGGTAACAAGTTTAGGGTACCAAGGTAGTTGAAATGAGTCGAAGAATTCGACTTGACTCGGTAGGTACAGTTGGTAATAAAAGTCAATTAATTAACACTTTTATACACTAAAAATCTTTTTAAGAATTTTCAAACGCATTTTTAAGTATTTTTCGATTTTATCTCTATTAAATCAATTGATTCTCAATATTTTGTTTATAAAATTAATTTTTTGAAGACTTTCTGAATAAAAATAATAGTTGCGTTTTCGATTTTATCTCTATCAAATTGATTCTCAACATTTTTATATGAGACGTATTTTTTGTTCGAATATGCGAATGTGAACGACTTTTGTTGCCGACTGTACTGGTTACGTACGCTTATCCTATTAAAATTACTAAGTTTTAATTAACTGTATAGTTATGCATTATTTATACAAAAAACTAAACTAAACCAAACTTGTAGTTTAAAAAATTAAACAGCAAGTTAAGTAAATACTCATTAAAAGTATTAATTAATGTTCTAACTAAAGTAAAGTTTGTCACAAAACAGACCATACTTTTGGAACTTATTATTAAAGTATAATGACCATTAGCGAATCCGCGCTAACTTTGTTGCTAAAGTAGCGCAGTGAAGGAAATCATTGTTATTTAAGCAAACTAAGGTTTTAAATATAAAATACAATTTAAAAACGGTGAATAAAAACTCATTTGATAGCTTTGGTGATTTAATAAGAAACAGTTAAATAATGTTGACAACTTAACATTTCGTCGACACAACATTCATCCAGGGCCCTGATTCTCTAAACTATTAAGCTGTGATACTACTCAAATGTGTTTTAATATCAACATTATGGCCGATTTTTTGGCATTTGTTGTCATTTTGGTATTCTCTTAGTGACAACTATACCGCTGAATCAAAAGCTCCATAAAACTTAGATGGTTGTCATGGAAACAGTTTACATTCTGACGTTTATTTGTCAATTTTTTTATATGCAACAAAGACCACTGAGACACCATAGCCATATGAATAAATTTTAGCAGAATACCAAATTTCTGACACTCTCGTTATGGTGCCACAATATCACCATTATTGTCTGATCAATAACGTCAAATTGCAGACTTAGGCCCCAGTTAAAAGGACAGAAGAGGTATATCTTCAACATGAAGATTATACTCGTACATAGAACTACCGTTTTTCTTTGCATTAACAATAATTATACTAAGGGCGTATTTCACCATCTTCAAGTAACTTTCCAAGTACATGTTTTGTCTTTGTCACTTGACATAAAGTAAGAAAGAGACAACACTCACTATACTTGGTGAGTACCTTTACTTGAAGGTCGTGAAATAGACCCTTAAAAATATAAAAATCACTGAAAATGTTAATTGAGTTGAGTAAATAAAATAACAAATAAATGATTTAAAACACATTTGTATATAAAATAACTTACCTATTTTATGTTCTAATCCAAGAAACTTCTCGATGCGCCGCAGTTGAGGTACAGGGTCTTCAATGAGAAGGTCTCCGTTGACCACCAGTATCTGTTCTCGGGGAAACACTTCCAACCATCGATGGAGGTACGCGTGGTACAGAGATATTGCTATTGGCCTGTTGGGGGAGGAAATAAAATAATACAAAATGTTTTAGCATAATCAACTTCTCTCTAATATAAGGGGCAGTTACTATAATAAGACGATGTAGTGAATGCTTTCTCATCTTTTGTACGAGACAACTGACATCTCATAGGTTCATGTATCTAGCTAGAGTATCAATAAAGAGACACACAAATATTTTCATAGCGCGGGAATCGAACCCGCAACCAAAAAATTTACAATATCAAATCCACATAAGGATTTGTATAAGGAAACTCACGTAACTGAGATTTTTTATTTTTTAAGGTCACTTTGCAATTATCATACTTATTACTTATATATTATCTTTCTCTTTCTAATAATGAAAACCGTATCAAAATCCTAACAGTAATTATTGAAAGTAACTTGAACAAACAACAACTTACAAGAAAGGCTTTTTAAATAGATTAGTTATTTTAGTTTATTTAATTCATTAGTATATTAAACAATACGCAATAACTGAATTATTTTAAGTAATTGATAAAATAACAACCCAGTAAACAAAATACTAGGTTATGGCTGGTTCTAATCAAATAAAAGCTTTTAGTCTATGACTAAGAGTAATAAAAACAAAGAATAATATTCAGTTATAGCATTGACAACATCAAAAATTGATGGACACCTATATTAAAAAAAATGTACTTGAAATATTGCGAAGTGATATAAAAAATATTGATTTCAGAGTTTAATAAATACGTTATACGAGTATGTTCATAGTTATTTATGGTACAAGCGAGGTAAGTTGGTGATTACTTCCGAGGCACTATTGAGGCCCGAGCCGGCAGGCGAGGGTCTGAAGATAGCCGAGGATAGTAATCATCAATACACGCGTGTACCATACAACGTTTTTCAACACATTTGCGAAGAAATTTTCATTTTTCGCTTTTTCGCTAATAAATAAACAGTTTTTCTATTCGCGCGCATCCAACACAACAATGGTGATCGGCCATAGATTAAAAGAATATACTTATTAAAAAAAAACGAATGATTGAATGAATGGAATCGACCATAGACCTACCAAAAGTAAGGCAACATAGTTGAAGTTTGTTTTGAAAATGTATGGACACGATTTTTTTGGTATCGAAACTTTTTTAAAACTAAACAATTTAAAAAAAAAATCTATAACTCACTAGTGAATCAAGCGTGTCATTATTCAACTGTTTTTGCACAAATAAGAGCCCCTTTATGAGCAAGTGTATTGAAAAATTTATTCCGACTTATTTCAATTTACTTTGTTTTTCAAAAGTAAATTATATATATCCTACACCACTTTCAGTTTTTACGCGTATCATGTCGTTCACAAAATTCAGAAGAAATTGCCCAATTATTTATACAATATCCTTACCATAATGAATACAATAAAAGAAGCTCAAATATACACTTAATTCTTATAATTAAGTGATTATCTTAACTTACCTATAAGCAACATTAATGGATCCATCTGGAGACAAAGCTAGATGTTCAAAAGGCTTCGCAGCGTCAGGTAGGGGATGTCCAGACGCCTGCACTTGCGAGGGAGCTGATGGTGTAGCTCGACTACGTAGTTGTGTGTAGTCGGATATCGCTCGTGTCACTGGCTCTCGGACTATGAGGAGTAGGCGAACTGACGAGTTCATTGCGCGTACTCTTTCTGGTACCTTGGGGTTGAAGACGTTCTTTTGTAGTAAGAAGTTTTTTAGTTTGATTTGTTATGACCACGTTCATCATCATTAGCTCATATATGTCCCCACCGAGGGGGTCGTGAAGAAATGAAATGTTTTTTGCTATTACTGAATCACTACGTACCACATCAAAATCACATTATAAACAAAATTTAATTTAAAAAATCTTGTTACTTTTCCTACAGATTACTATTACGTTACTGTAAAGAATATTTAGTTCAACTAAGCCCTTTAATCTGTTGTTTTATTAAAAGAGCAAAAATAGTAAAAAGTTAAATACCGTCCTCTAAGATTTCACTACAACCCTTCTCTCAAAAATAGTAAAACCTTGTTTATCTAAAGGAAAAATGTTAAAATATTTTTAAAACTAAACGGGAAAGTATCTAATATCATTTAGCTACAACTGGAACAAGATTTAGATTAAAATATCAAGTTTTCTTTGTTAAGATTCTGAGCACGCTAGGAAACCTAATCAGAGAACCGAGTTAAAGAAGCTAGATGAACCGCTGTGAGAACTATAAAGAAAATTGAAAAAAACTTTGAATTGTCGTACCTCGGCAGTTACGAAGTAACTTGGACTCTTCTCTATAGTGATCTGTCCTTTGAATGACAATGGCATTTTACTTCTGTACCATTCCAGTCCGAGCGCGTAATTTTCATCGCGATCAAAAAAATGAACTTCACCCGAAGCCTTTTGTACCATCGGATGTAGGTACAACATCTCCAGAAGCGCCCTTGTACCGCATTTGCGGACGCCAATGATCAAAGCCTGTCGAACAACGAGATACGGTGAAATCGGTAATACAAGTATAGGTTGTATAGATGTCACTGTGAACGGCAAAACATGGGGTTTTCTAAACATTTTGAAGAGATAAGAACAAGAAAAATATTGCAATTGTTCTCATATACTTCTCAAAATCGTTTCGTACCAAAAATCTCATTAACATCCAGTTTTTGAAATGAAAATGAGCTATAAATTCATACTAAATATCCCAAATTGACGGATCTTCTTTTGGACCCGTGCCCGTGGAGGCTAATTGGGTTAAAATTTGGAAACCCATAAATCTCAAACTTTATTCATTACTTTAAAATTTTAATTGGGGTTGTCCTGTAAGTGAATTAAAAGAGGGATTTATCAATTTAGTTGAGTGTACTTTTGTATTGAATATTATCTCTGGAGCCCCATCGAGAATTTGTTATTACATTTGATGCGGCATAACGTATTACGTGTAAAATACCAAATCAACGCTATATTTTCTTCTTTATTATATGAATGACAACTTCATTTCAGTACAAAAATAAGGGTAACGTTTATGGTATACTTAGGTTATCTATTACTAATGCAAGTTTAGTGTTTATAACCTCATTTACGCCCGCACTTACGTATAAAAGTAATGTTGGAATAGAGAGGGTCTAAAACGTGGCACGTGTGTAATGAAATTGTTTCGTAATGCAAGGTAATAGGGGTTGTTATTGTTTGTACCTGTGGGAGTCTGCGGACAGGTCTAGGCTGCCGCAATGGCCGGAGTCGTTTCCTAAGCGCCATCGGATGATTAATGGTTCGACTGTTCGTCTCCTGGTTTGCGAGGAGCTTCCGACTTTCGCTTGCTGCTGATGCCATGCTTGCAGCCTATTGGAGAAGGTTTGGATTAGCTATGTTTTACTTATAAAAGATAAAATCTATTTCTTAATATTTTTGTACTTATATAAATATAAGTAAATCTAAGTAGTAAGTTCTTATCAAAAATATTACAACATATATTTATTGCTTTATAACTAAAAATGTAACACGGAGTATACTCGTATTTCGTACTTTATCCTTAGCTTCCATAAAATGCGATACTAAAAACCTGGATATACCAAATATTAAGGTACAAAAACATTTATATTAAACATCTACAAACCCCAAAATAACATTAAATTTTAGCATTTCGTTGAAAAAAACGTATCGTAAACGAGGTATATCGTTAAGTAGGTACGTATATTTGGTTACTAGGCAATCTTAACAGTGAACTGTGGAAAACATCGGTGAAACATCCCCGTTTATGGAGGGTACCGAGTGAGCGCGTTCGTACGTGATGGGCCACACTAAAGGCTTCCAAAGCTCGTATTTTACCTACTTATTGCCAGTTTGTACATAAAAATAACATAATAAAAGCATGGTTTGTATAAAATCGACAGGTTTTTGGAATTTTTTAGCTTATTCAAAGGTTTTATGCATTCGATTTTTTTCCGATGATTATGGTATCGTATGTATTCACCGTGCTGTGAAGTAGATGTTTCGGGTTCCACATGTAGTTAGTTAAGATTCTAAAGAAATAAGACATTCAGAATAAGATAATTTTTTGTCGTATTTGCCAAACCCAAAATCATCAGTTAAAATAAACAAAATACGTCAAAGATTTAATCAAACAAATACTCATAACTATAAATTATAAAATAAAATAAAATAATAATTTTAACTTATTTAAACTTGACAACACGAATAGGACGAGGAGGATAATAAGAAATAGGAAAACAGCTAATTACAACACTTAGCAGTTTTCCTGTTTACACCTTCTTAATTAACCACATGAACATGGATAACTATAATATAAAATACAATCAATTAACAATATCGTTTCCTCATTAATTTCAATTATATTCTTAATAAACCACCCAATAAAATAAATGCTAGTTAAAACGTTTGTTTAAACCCAGACAGTAATACCCAAATGTAGTTGCGTTTTGCCTTCAACCGCGACTACTAACGGAGATTGATTAATGTTCATACAACGTGCGAAACCCGTTAGTATCAATCCACACTAATATCAACATTATAGTATTGATGTTAGGAAACATTTACTGTATTGATAGTGAAAATTTTTCAAATTATGTTATTATTTATCTTCGGGTGTGGGTGTGAATGAGTGTGTGCGTAGTTTCTGATACCCTAGATACAAGTTTCGAACTTATTTAGGGGTCAGTTACTGTAATGAGATGATGTAGTAAATGATTATAAAAAAAATACAAGCGTTACTATGATGATGGAAACTTTGTATAGATGCTAATAAATATGTTGGTTGGTATTTTCTCAACTATAATTTATTTGTGGTTTATTTAGGACTCCCTAGATATTTAATAAAAAAAAAATATAATTGAGAACTTTCCGAGGCTAATAACTGCTACCATATAGTGACAGAATTTTTAAAATCAATCTGTAGTTTAAGCAGAATTTCGTGATCAATTAAACAATTTAAATTATTTTTGTGTTTTTATAATATTAGCAAATAACTCATAAATAATATGAGTAGAAATAAAACTACTTCAACGGTTTTTCTTCGTTGTTATATTTTGTTTTACATTTTGTGACGTTTCGGATTCTTTACAGAACCCGCACAATAGACTAAGATGGAAGACGTCTGTACAAAGTAATGTAAAAAGTTTACTACCTTCAATATTTTTAAATCAAAGAAATGAATAAATAATAATGGTTATTAAATAACCATTTTTCCTATTTCAACCTCTTGTATCCATTTGGTACATTTATTTTAATTATTTTGTATACTAATTAGGCACTTATGAACATCAAAGACCTTCTATGGAGTACATAAGTGTTCCTTTGATGTCCATACTAAATAAATAATTATGAATTCGAGTGCAAAATACAGGGACATTCATGTACCAAAGGTAATAAGACCTTTGCATATAGTAGGTTAAAGTAAATATACACCCTTATTTTGAAATTACGGGATTTACAATAACAATAAAATTCGGCGGGATTTTGAAAAACTTTGACTTATCATAACTTTTTAAATAAAAGCAAAAGAAAAAAACTAACTTCACTATTATATTGTCACCCGTCGTTTACATTAGCTGTGTGATTAAGTATCTCGAATTCAAAATAGGGGTGTATTGAAAGGTAAATTTAATTTATCATAATCTCCTATTGAAACTAATTAATGGCCGTTGCGAATATTCGATCTGTCTTCGGATACAAAATTGACATTTTACACTAGCAGCGCCCTGCGGTTTCACCCGCGTAGTTATCAATTTACCCCCCTTTTCTCTACCTAATTTCCAAAAATCCTCTCTCAGTGGTAGCCTACTCCCCCCAACAAACACACGTGCTAAATTTCAGCTCTCTGCGACCAGTAGTTTCGGCTGTGCGTTGTCTGTCAGTCAGTACATCATTTTATATATATAGATAAATAGAAGATATAATTTATTGTTTATGACAGATATACAGACATTTGTATCCGTCGACAAGCAAGATTAGATTAAATATTGGGAACGGCTATTAGATAATCACTGTCAGTACTTATATCAATTAAAAAAGTTCTAATACACCTATAATGAACCTCATTACACAATTGCGTAATAAAAACACGATCAAACTGTGTACACGCTCATTACACGAGCTGTAGTTTGGGCCGTAAAACGGCTATAATTCAACTGTGAACAAGTGTACAAGGTGTCATAAAGTAGGGTGTCGCTGTCAATTTATCTTAAAGCATTAATTACGATTAGGGGATCTCGCGATAAGCTGGAAGGGACTCGGTTTACTTTACTTTGTTCTAAAGATAGAGACGTTTTTTTCTTGATAAACTCTTAATAAGATTAAATACATTTTTTTCTTTTCAAAGTCTTTTCTCTCAATATCATTAAATAAATGTAGGTATTTAAAGGATTATGTTTCGAAAGTTTTAAGATGAAATTATTTTTTTAAATATTTTGAAGGGGTTTTCAAAGTTGTTTTTTTAAGTTCTAAACTTGTTTTTTAGTGTTTTGTTAATAGTAATATTTATATTTCTTTAAAATACAGTTGTTACGTGTAAGTAGTCAAAGTTCTAAAAAAATATGAAAAATATCGGAACACGCTTTAAGTACTCAAATTAATGAAGACTAATTGCGGGGAAAATGCCCACTTCTGGGTATATCCTCTAGTTTTCAACAAAAATATCATAAAAAATATTGTTTTTTTCGTATATCCTCTAGTTTTCAACAAAAATGTCATTAATAAAAAATTAGTTTTAAATTTCGTTTTACAAAAATACGTTCAATAAATTATTGCTTTTTTCGTATTGTTGGTGTTAGGTAAACTAGAAATCTGTACCGTGTTTGAAGCCGTTCCTTACATCATGTCAGGTGTTCAACTTAGGGCTTGGTTCGACACGCCTATTCCCTACAGGTGTACACCAGGGGAGGTCAACCTTTGGAGCTTTAGGTTTTTTTTGAGGTTATATTAAAAAAATAATACAATTGGTGGGTAAAAGTAACTCAAAATATAAAAATGTAGTTAGTAAAACTTAGTAAAAAATCAATGTATATCGATCTAATTGTATCACATAAGTAGGTAAGTTAGTGATGTAACGGATATTCGCATTCGCATTCGCATTCGCGAATATCCGCATATTTTTCAATATTCGCATTCGCATTCGTATTCGCAAAAATTATAGCGAATATTTAGCGAATGTTTTTAATAATCAAAAAGGAAATTATTATATGCATTCATTTGAAATAATAATACAATAGATAACACTTAGATATTTTTATTAAATCATACTTCTACATTCTAAATTAAAGTCACATTTATGAAAAAGAACTTCAAAGATCTGATCAAATCTAACATTAATCAGCCTTGTTACAACTATATAAGGTTTGCATTAATTTAGTAGTATATTATTACTCTACTACCATTTTTAAATAAAGTTTACAATTTCTATTTACTAAAATAAATAATAGTTTAAAAAAACTAAAAAACACGCTTTTTATAGGAAACCGAACTAAAAAATAGAAAATAAGTTTTAATAAATTTAAATTAAGAATAGTGTTAAAAATTTCGATAAATATAAATTAATAATAGTGTGAATAAAAAAAATATATTTTATTTTAAAAAAAGCGTGGGGTGCTTTTTAAGATATTAACAAAATGATAATCACTCTACTCATATCTGTCAATAAAATATGGGGTGCATGGTGTCAATAGTTATAAATATTTTATTGACAGATATGAGTAGAGTGATTATCATTTTGGTAATATCTTAAAAAGCAACCCACGCTTTTTTTTTTAAATAAAATATTTTTATTTTTATTTACACTATTATTAATTTATATTTATCGAAATTTTTAACACTATTCTTAATTTAAATTTATTAAAATTTATTTTCTATTTTTTAGTTCGGTTTCCTATAAAAAGCGTGTTTTTTTAGTTTTTTTAAACTATTATTTATTTTCTACTTTTTAGTTTGGATTATTTATAATAGCTTGTTTTTTAATTTTAAACTATTGCACGACTCATGATGCGAAGCATCAGAGAGTGCTTTACGATCGAAAAATTTTTTCGACTATAGATGAAAATTATATAAATTAACAAAAATCATATTTTGCAAATTGAAAAATGGAATAATTTTATCAAATTAGTGTATTGTCATCGGTCCTCAATAAATCTACAAAGTTTGAACGAAATCTGGCCGTTTAAAGTGGGTCAAAATCGCGCCCAAAGAAGTCGGTTACAAACAAACATACAAACATACAGGTGAAGCTAATAAAAAGCGTGTAAAAACTAAACAATTACTTGAAACAAAATTATTAAACTTTAAAAATCTAATGTATTAAATATTTATAACCTTTGGCTTTAAATGTATATTTTTTCATTCCTCTTTATATATCTGAGGAATTAAATATATTTATAATGAATGAAATATAAACTTAAAAAACAAAACAATGAATACTTAAGAATGAACTTTCTGTGACTAAATTCATTCAATTAACCAATATCGGCTCGCCTATGTTCAATATAAACATGGCCGACACGAAACGTCAAACCTGACAAACATTTTACGCGCGCTTTTTTTTAAATTTTAAAATATTCGTATTCGCATTCGCATTCGCGAATGTTGAAGATAAATATTCGCAATCGCATTCGCATTCGCGAATGCGAAAAATCCAACATTCGTTACATCACTAGCTAAGTACATGAAATTGTTGAATCAAAGTACATTATCATGTAAATAACACATATTGAGACTAAAATACTCTTATAGAACATACTTTCAGTTTGAAAATTCAACACAATTATTTTATCAATTCGTACAATTTCATCAATTAAAACATGTTTCGTGGTTCCAAGTCTAACGTTTTACACAGCAAAAAAAGGGATTGTAAAACTGTTGTCCACCACTGATCTAGGATCACGCACTGCCTCAACAAGCGGATGTATACGTACGTTAGGTGAAGGCAACTTATGCCGTCGGAAAAGAGATTGCTATAATTACAAGCACGTTATTCTACCACCATATTCAAAATAGCGCTTGTGTGAACTGTGATTAAATAAAATAGCTGCCAGTTAAACGCGTGCTTATAAACTGTACGATTTTACTTCGCATGGTTACTTATGATTAATGTTGTTAATCACTTGTGTTGTGTATTTTAATTCCGTTTTATTGAAAAATTGCTAGTTTCGAATGCCTTTTAAATGGTATTGTACCTAGACATGAAAAAAAATTTTTTTTTAGAGAAAATAAATCTTCTTATATATATAAAAATCAATTGCTGTTCGTTAGTCTTGCTAAAACTCGAGAAACACTGAACGGATTTATCTTATATAGGAAGGTTTAAAAGGTGAGAAAAAATCGAATAATTGCCGTGAACACGGGAACGGGTACTACGCGGGTGAAACCGCGGGGCACAACAAGTTTGAAATAAAAAAATGTTGTCTAAAGTGATTTGATTTAACTATTGCAATAAAATAGATGAGAAATTCTACTTCATTCAGTTAAATAGAAGTGCACCAGCTCACGTAATGCTGATAACACGTTTTAAGCACTAGTTTAAAGAGAATAGTTTCAAACGATATACATTCTAAAGGAAGGAAATAATTTTATTTGCTTTATTTTCTTGCGATAAGTATTCATTGTTTTAGGAATCTTGTCGAATTATATTTAAAATCGTTAGTGGAGGATTATCACTACATCCCTACTTCCCTAGTAGTTCCCTACTATCCTAACTTCCTAACTTATATTATAAATGCGAAAGTAACTCTGTCTGTCTCTTACCTTTTCACGGCTAAACTACTGGACCGATTGACTTGAAATTTGGTAAAGGGGTAGCTTATGTTCCGGGGAAGAACATAGGCCATGTTTTATCGCGAAATTCTTACAGGAACGGGAACTATGCGGGTGAAACCGCGGGGCACAGCTAGTTTTAAATAAAATCTTGCATTAAATGAATACACGTACTGATTAAAAATCAATAAGTATTGACTAGAATATGTAAAATGTCTTCAATATAAACAAAATTATATATAATTATATCACCACTCTGTACTACGATTCTCGTAGTAAACCGTAGCTTTATTTTACTCGAGTATCGTAGCACAGTATCACACAACGTAGCGTTTTCAACTTGTTTACCTATTGAAGTCGTATGTCAACGCGAGGAGGCCGATACTCGTAATTTTACTGAGTGGCATTGCAGCGACTTCAATGGAAAATTGCTACTATGTCACTCGGGTTTGATAGGAGACTTGGGCTACAGTTTTGTGAGTATCGGTCCTGCCAGATAGAGCATATAATATGATCGATTATACTGTCAACTTCATTTTGCAGCTGACTCATATGTGCCATACACATGAGGCGATCATTTTTAGTCCCGCATGGTGACTCTACCATTTGGATACGTCAAGTTGTTAGGACGTTCGTTGCGTTAAACAAGAGCCCGCGAGGGGCATCCGCGCGCGTGATGTTATACGTAATTTTTTCGACAGGCGACTGGCCTTGCGTAGCGATGCTCAAACTACATACTGTTTAAAAGATGCCCGCCGCGAGAACTCACTTAACGCAACCAACTCCTCAAAGATAGTATACTGTTTAAGAGACTCCGACGCCCGCGAGCACCTGCTTAACGCAACGAACGTCCAAAATATGGTTGAAGTTTAATGTTACCTGTATACTGTAGAGTGCGCTGTCGTACAGCACATGGAAGGTGAGGAAGAGTGAGAGCAGCGTGACGGAGAGGAGGGCCGCGGCGAGTTTGGGCCGCGACACCCCCACCACCAGCACGCAGTCCGCCAGCTCGCCCTCCGCCGGCCGGAACGACGACCGCGGCAACCATCTACGTCACAACATCATCGTCATCATCATCATCACCATCACCTTCATCATCATCATCATCATTGACATCATCATCACCATTGTCATCCTATATCCTTATCTTCCGCCTATATTTGTCTACTGCTGATCATAACATAACCCATCACTGTCTTATAAAGGCGAGTAGGCGGTTCTACATTAGATGCGCTTTAATGGCGGCTCTACCGTTGCTGAACAAAACATACCATAATACAACACGATGCCAAATTCAAAAACCTCTTAGCGTCTAAAGGCGATGCAACCGAGAAGGCCCGTGGGGAAAACATAACTACCAGAAACCGTTGAAGCTGTCTAAAATACAAAAGCACATTTTTAAATAAAAAAAAATTGTCCCTGTAGTTCCTGAGAAAAGCGAGATCAAGCAAATATACTCTGTCTAAGAGTATATTTCCGAGTATAAGACTAGAGTAGAAACTTACTTTCTAGATATGTTAAACATTAATACTTATTCTCTATCCATACGTAGTTTGTAGTATAACTTTAGCGATTCTTCTTTCGAGATCTTTTCAGTTTATAAACTTTGACTTCTATTCGAACTAGTTCTTAGAACTTAGATATATAGATTTTTCACGTATCAAAAACAACTTTGTTTGAATGTTTTATTTTCTTTTATCTTTGTATAATAGTTTATCTAGCAATGAATATTTCTTATAGAATAATATTATCTAAGAATTTTGTGAACTAGATTTAGCTTTTAGTTTATTTAAGTAGTTTTGAAATCACGCTTTATCGCAAAACGGCCCAATGTTAGAATCTTCTTAAATCTTCATTTGTAACAATAATAATAGTGCGTGAACTGATTCTATTTAATTCAATTTAAATTAAGAACGTCTACGTGTTGATTTACGTATTATAACTGGCCAGTTATAATAGAAACCCTTCTGTGTACTTTTGGAAGCTAAGGGTTGCGTTAATAAGAGCTCGTTTAGTATGGGCGGAATACTAAAGAGTGTAGACCTACGGTAATTATTCCCGTTGCGGATTCCTACCTACATACAGCCAACCTTTTTATAAAACACACTAAAGAGTTGGTATACCATCAATTAAAAATAGAATAGGTATATAAACTTTTTTAAATATACTTACAGAATGTCGAGCGGTAATGATTGGGAGCAGCTTTTATAAGTCGCCTCCGGTCGATGATGCTTATTGTGCGTTGTTTGACTCATTTGTACCCGCGACTCCATCCGGCATCCATTTAACACATCAACAGCCACATAATATATCCTTAAACTTCATTCCCTACGGCCTCGTAATAACATCACAGACAAACTTGTAAACTGATTACATAACATTTTAATACACCACCTGAAATGAAACGTAATTGTTATAACCGTTTTTAGGTAACCGGTTATCTTTTTTGTGTTCGATCGAAATATGAATTCATAGTGGCCAAGCACCAATTTTTGTTTTAGAAAACGAATTCGAAATTCAAACCTTGTTTTTTTTTAAAAAAGCATACTGAGCATTTGACACGCGGTAATCTTTATTTGAAAAATCGAATTCGAAATTTGAACTTTGTCTGAAGAAAGTCATCGACACACGTTTTAAAATTAATTCGAAATTTAAATTTTGAGGGACCATACTTATCTCGTCAGTTCAAATGTGTTTTTTTATTTTGTTACTTCTATGCGTTAATAATTACAGGTACAATTGGAGTAAATGACGCAAATATTGTATGTAGTCTCGAAATTATACGCAATATTAACAGTGTGTTTGTATTATACAGATTTTACGCTAAAATCTAGCCTAATTATGAACACACATTTCATGCGCTTATCGTCTAATTGACTTTGTCCAATAATTATGAAATTGATAATTTATATATATTAATTTATAAATTAAGTCGTGTCTCTACATTTTAGTAATACAATAATTATTATTTAAAACAATTTGTGTGAATACGCAATTTTGTTAATTATTCAATTTATATGCTGTATCACTTGGTTTTTAATCAATCTATTTATTTAAGTATTAGACATACTCTTAATATATAAATAAAACATTAAGTTTTTAAAATATAAAGGAACGCAGAAGAAGCATTACTTTAAGGACTATTAAATTTACCATTTAAAATATGAAGTTCTATATTGACATTAGGGCCTATTTCACCATCATCAAGTAACGTTCCGAGTACCAACTCACATGTTTTGTCTTTGTCACTTGATATAAAGTAAGAAAGAGACAAACCTAACTTTACTTGGTGAGTAACTTTACTTTACTAAATAGGCCCTTAATAAAACAAAAACAAGTTAGTATTAAGATCATTATACGAGATCGAATATTTTTAAACCTCTTTAAAATAATTTCATTTTTATTTCACTGGCAACACCGTAACATAGTAACATTGACCAAGTATTTTTTTACCAAAAAGTATTTATTTAAAAAGGACGAAGGACAGATTCAGTTTCGTAAGGTTATCGAATTTCAAATGAGTATCTGGCAATCGTAAATCATTGTAGGAAATATACTTATTATTTATTTGAAAAAATAACAGGTTTTCTTACAAAAATACTTTTCATGAGGCACAATATTGTTTGAGTATTTCTTTTGATAATAATATAATACGGAAATATAATAACATTCACATATTTATAGAATACGGAAATACTTATAAATATTTCGGTACTTATAAGTATAACGTTTAGGTACATATTTAAAGAGTCATCATCATCAGCTCATATAATGTCCCGCCCAGAGGGGCACGAGCCTACCCTGAATTAGGGTGATTAGGCCTAAGTCAACCACGCTGGCCAAGTGCGGGTTGGTCGACTTCACACACAACCTTAGAATTTCTTCCCAGGTGTGTGCAGGTTTCCTCACGATGTTTTCCTTCACCGTAAGAGCGTCGAAATTAACGTACATATGAATTCGTAAATTGAAAACACATTGGTACGTGGCGGGACTGGTGGGGTTCGAACCAGGCACCTTCCGATCGGAAGTCAACGGCCTTAACCCCTGCGCCACAGACGCTCTTATTATTTAAAGAGTAAACATTCTTATTTTAAAGCAATTATGTTTAATTTAATAAACAAAATACTCTCTCTCACGATGATATACTCGTATTGAGTACACTGAGGACAAATAGTGTTGATTTCAAATCCGATCCATGTTTGGAAAATAGCAAACATATCTACCTATTGCTCGACTAATACATAATATGAATTTGGGACATCAAGCTTGGCAGGCAAGTAAGTTATAAGATTATAATATTAATATCTATTACGGGACATTTACACGTACCTATGTCGAAACCCTGTGCGGAGCGAGACGCCGTCGGCGCGGGCGTATCGCACTCATCCTCCTGATGATGGCCACCGGACGTGGCTGAAACTAGTCGAGGGTTTCGACATAGGTAAGTGTAAATATCCCGTAATAAATATTAATATTATATACAATGACGTACGTTTCGTTTAATAATAAAGTTATAAGATTTTAAGAAACTTGTATTTCAAAATGATTTCAATAATTAAATATTCTTACAAATTCAGGTCAAGGATTAAACATTTGTTTGTTAATTTAATTTCTACAGAAAAAGTAAACGTTCATTTACTTCAAAACTCCTGTTTGTTTAACTTCGAATATAAAATATCCTATGGGACGTTAAACTTTTAATGAGTAAAAATATTATACTTACTTAAAACTTTGTTTAAAAGGCTGCATTTTAATTTTTCGAGGAAAATTATTTTTGTTTCTTTTTTAAAATAAAAAGTGATATTAAAATTTGCATTTTGGTGTTTATTTTTATGAAAAATAAAGTTTTTTTTCTTTTGGCGTTTCTGACATAATTATGGCGTTCCTTGAAAGAATGACCCGGCCTGTCAAACTTATAGCGAAATTACTTGACATAGCATCCGCAGATATAACTTATCTCCACTCTACCTAGTTTGCTAGTAATACTTGATCGGTGTCTGTACTAATACAGGAAGAGGTATTTGTCCTACAATGGGATCTTTATGAGACCGGTCTCATAAAGAATGATTTTGAAACTTGAAATTCAACAAAAATTCTACCAAAATTATTATATATTTATACTTACTGATTTACATCGCCTTTTAATGTATCTCCTACACCTGTAACAAACCAAAAAATATATTAATAGATAATACTTTATTGTACAACATAAACACCACATTATGAGAATACAAAATTCTAACAAAACACACAATAAATATTATTATTTAAACACATTAATAAATATTATGTATTCGTAAGTATGAAGTGGTTTGCAATTAGACCTTCTTGATTTAGACACTAGTCACGATTAAAAATCTAGGTTTAAAGACTGCTTAAAATATATCTGTTATTCTAGCTTAGAGTTCATTTTACGAGACTTGCCTGTACTTTTGCAAAAATCAATTTAAAAAATATAAAAATAAATTTTTGTATTACTTAAGAAAGTCACGAAACATTTGCTACGCTAACTTTGAATAAAAACGCGGTGAGACTTTAAATTATTTTCCATTCCTTCGATTCAATAACTTTCTTTGCAAGCAGTAAAATATTTATCCAACTGCAAATGAAGGTGGTTTTTTTCACTGTTTTAAACGAAGTAAGTTCTGTACCTATAAATCTTTTCTATTACATAAGCAATATTATGTAATAACGTTATCGAATAATGCTCCTACGATTTTGATGAAAGTTGTAAAAAGGGAGAGAAACGATACTTATATGTCATATTTGGGAAAAAAAAACGTGGTTTACACCGTATTTCCAAAAAAAAAACTGCAATTGTCTGTCCTTTGTCATTTCAAAAATGGAATTTGAATAATTATTTCTTTAAAAAGTTATTCCATTATTTAATTTTCGAATCAAATTCCAAGCATAAACAAACAGTAAACCAAGGAGGTTTAATAAAAGGTCGGTCTTCGTGTTACCCATCTACAATGTATGAGCAAGTGTTATCAATATTATAACTAAATCATGAGACTTAGATGGGATCGGGCTTTTAGGAGGCTTTAGTTAACCCAATGCTTACTCACGTAAACGTGTTATAATATAATGATTATGTATTATCTACCTTAAGTTATATAATGTTTGGGATATGATTTTGTATATTTTATTCTGTTACTGCAAAAAATATATATTGTTATGTGTGATTAATAAGGCATCACTTCAGAATGGATGCACTTATTTGGATAAAGTTATTTATCTTGAAAGGAGATAGAAACAACATTCAATTATTACGAATTAAAATGATATAAATACAATTTATGTTTTAAAGCTTATTCCAAAGCTATAGGTAAGTATTTTTAACCCCCGACGCAAAAAGAAGGGTGTGTGTATGTGTGTGTATCTGTATGTCTGTGGCATCATAGCTCCCGAACGGATGAACCGATTTTAATTTAGTTTTTTTTGTATTAAAGGGGACTTACGGGCGAGTGTTCTTGTTTGATGAAAATCGGTTGACCCGTTTAAAAGTTATGGGGGTTTGAAAGCAATAGTGTTGGGGTTTTTTTTAATTTTTAATTTCATCTTATTTTTATACTATAATTTAAAGTCGATGTGTATGCATACTATAATTATTAATCCTAAAATTGCCGACTCCCCATGCCTCATATACTACACCTTCCGTGCTACATAAATATAACAACTTTATTACATAAATTATAAAATAATTATTGCATACTTATATTAAACGCGAAGGACAAACCGAATTATAACGGTTATGGTTTACGTAAACGGAATACGAATTTGTTTAGCCTTGAAGTTTGGCTTTCAATAAAATAGTATTATCCTAAGCTTATTTGTAGGTTAAAATGCATTTTAGTGTGCTTTATCACGCGTATTGTGACGTGGAAAGTGTCGTGGAAATATTTTGGTGTTTACGTAGACTGCCTGAACGTAAGAGTCCCTGTCTGATTTTCAATACTTAATACTCATTAGCATTGAAACATTACTCTTAAAAGAAATCATTAGATCTATGGTTTAAATAAACAAAAAAAATCATAAACAATTAAAACAAACAACTTCTTTAGAGAATCATGTATTTCCAGAAAAATCATTTATTGTCAATAAGTAAAATTCTGCCGATACACGATATTCAGGGGACGCAATATAATATACAGTTGACACAATATACTCGTACAAGCATCGCTTGTTTGCCGAATGGATCAGTCGAGTTGAGTCTTCCGTCTCGATGGTATATGGGCTTTGGTTAAAGATACTGTAAGCATAGACTCTGCATACAAAGATAAGGATGTATTCTTCTATATCAAGTGCCTTTCCAACCTTTGGAGCTCTTTTGAGTTGATTATAAACCTCTTTTCATTGTAAGCAACGCACGGACTACAAAGCGCGTGGCTATTCGCGCGTTAATCACAACATTTGAAGACGGTCCTCTATTTAGTAATAGGTTTATTTAAAAACAAGTATATAAATAAAGAATAATCGTTCAAAAGCATCTTTATGTATATAATTGATTAAAATCAACGGACCGACACGGATTGCCAGCTAATTTGTTACCCAGTTGACAGTTAAATGAATTGATTGAAAAATAGTTGAGCAAGCAACAAGTGTGTTTGTAGATCATTAAATATATCTTTTTAATTTTTTTTATAAAGTGTTTTTAAATTGAATGATTGAGTAGATCGAAATGAAACTATTTTTTAAAAGTATGAGGACTTGTGACAGATTTCAAATACAAAATGTTTCTGTCCAAATAAATGTCGTTATTGATAGATCTAATCTCTAGTTGAATGTGACAATAAAAATACCATGAAAAAGAACATTCTCCTATAAAACAAAATTAAAATGATACGATCCAGTAATTTATGCGTGAAAGAGCATTCATTGATCCATACCATTCATCCTCACAAAACATTCAAAACTATATAAATAGGTTATTACAAAATAGTTTCTATAAAGTCGAATTTCCCTAAGCATTCTTAGAGTAAACAAACATGTAAATAAAATTCAGCTTTAAAATAAAATAAACGTAAACAAAGTGAAGTGAAATGTCACGGATACTCGTGTGATAATCTCCCCGGAAGGAGGTTTATGCAAGCGTGTATGAAAGGCACTACTACACTTACCTACATTAATATCTAGTCCGACGTTTGGTACCGGGGTGAAGGTTGGGCCAAGGTTCCTATGCACCGTGTATTAATACTACGTACGGGGGTCGCTGTAGATAATAATAAAGATACGAAAGCGAACTTTGTAGCAATTTTAAATGTAATTTGTGCGGTCGAGACCAAGGCCGGGGGTTTATAGAATTTTATAAAATAAAGCTTTAGAAATTTATATTTAGTGTTTTATACAATATAACTTTTAGAAAAATATTCAAGGTATGGGAACTTTATAAAGAGGCTTATATCTTAAAAAGAATTTAAAAGTTAAGGGATACAGGGAAAAGGTTTTATTACAGGTACTCATGAATAATGAGATCAATAAAAACTTGAACTTCGGACCAGATGTTTTGATTTCTTACGTGAAAATTAACTTAAATGTGTTTAAGTCTATGCAGTTGTAAATTAATTTTATCACACTACATTAATTCTTTCATTGCTTTTTTTTCTATAGAGAGAGATAATATTATATACATAATTACAATGATTTTACCTTGCACATAGATTTAAATTAAATTTTAATACTTTAAGGACAAGATACAAAAGTCTTACTAAGTAATCCAAACATTATTTCACCCTAACCCTTGCACAAACAAACTCGCATTAACTCTTCCGTGATTCAAAGTTTTTTTAACCTTGAAACCATCGCATGTGTAAAGTCGCCCTAGATTACAATATTTGTCCAGCCTACCCCCATAATAACTAGAGGGTGACATTGTTATTTTATTTCACCTCGACACCCGGAACTTAGAGTAAAGTAAGTATATTATAAACTGTTATTAGGGAACTTTTCTTATAATTTTGATTGATGGGATGACGTTTCATGATGTCTCATACAAAAATATTTAAAAGGGACGTAAAATATATATTTTCAACACACTTGCTCATAAAGGGGCTCTTTTGTGCAAAATCAGACAAATAATGACACCTTTTATTCACGAGTGAGTTATAGATATTTTTAAGTTGCTTTGTTTTAAAAAATATCGATAAAAATCGTGTCATTACATTTTAAAAACAAAATTCAAAAAAGGATTAAAGGATTTTGAACTCTTTACCGCAATTATTATTTAAATTATAAAACAGAATGCTGTCTTTGGAATCAAAAGTTGCTATTTTAATTATAGAAAAGATATTTTAATACTAATTAACTTTTTTTAATATTTCACATTAATTAATTTCAACTTAATAAGCTTATTTGCTGTTAAGCTCCGGTTTAAAACGTAGTTTTGGTGAACCACAAAATGATAATTTCGGTTAAAGTTGGTTTGTTTAGTATTGCCTGCAATATTAATAGTTATTTATTTATGAATATAAGGTATGAGAGTTACTTATAAAGTAAGTATCTTAAATTAAATATTATTATGAATGTTTACATTATGTGTGGGTAGTTTCTGATATCTAAATTACAAGTAACAAACCTAGTTAGGGGCGTATTGGTATATGAAGATTGATTATATTTAATGTTATAAGTTTTGAAATAGTGCGACGTAAATACGATATCAAGTAAAAAAATACATAACATAATCATTCACTACATCATCTCATTATAGTAACTGGCCCCTAACTTAGTTCGAAACTTGTATCTAGGGTATACGAAACTACGCACACACTCATTCACACACACACCCAGACCGAGACAAACATTAAAATATATTTTACCTTGAATCACACGTTTCAATTCATACCTAAACGCTACACAATTTCACCTTGATAAGGTCAAGCGGCAGACATAACAGTATTTTGCGGTAACAATAACCGAACACGATACACAAAGTATCAAACAATTTCTGTAAAACAGAGACGTTACCCTAATTAAAGAACGAAATTGGCTTTGGAAGGCTCTCCTTTTACGAGCAATCATAAAACAGGCTTTTAGAGCGCTACATAAAGTAACCTACCCACTCAGAATTTTTACTGAAGTCACTCGATTTAGTCTCAAATTAAATTCGTTCGCGGCTTCCGGATTTTATTTGAGTCAAATGTCGATTTAATAAAATCTGTGTTATGTCTATTTTACGTTGCTATCATTCATTAAATTGGACTTATTTTATTGGTTTCTTCTTTTCGGGTTTAAGAGCTTTTTTCTGTGTAAACGTTAAAGTTGGTTAACCTAGTCTTAAAAAGGTTCAGGGTGTATCTACAGAATGTATCAATCTTTCATATTATAGCAAGGAAAGGAAAAAAGTCATGTTCAGAAAATAGCAAAATCTTATAAATTACCTAATCCGCCATCTTTAGGACTCCGTCATATTGGATTTTCGAATGACGCCACTTAGGTAAAGATAAATTTGTCACCCAAACTTGACGTGCGAGTTAAATATGAGCGCAATACCCTGACAAATGACAGATCTATTTAGCCTTCAACTTCTAGGTTTGATTAAAAATATTAAAGGAATACAAACATTAAAAAAGCAAAATTCTAGTAGATAAAAAAGTTCGTAAAAATACTCTAAAGCTTATTACGTTTACAAAAACTATACTTTCTACCTTATAATTTTTCTTTTGCAATATTATTTTATTATTCTACGACGATGCAGTATTTTTTGTTTAACTTTCTTACTGACGCTTTAGGTCATTTTTGTAGCGTGTTTATAATATTTAGAATGTAAAATAGCGTGCTATAAAATGCGGTAGTATTTTTAAGGCCAAGTCCTATACTATTATTAAATTCTCACAGCGCAAAATTGTTTAAACTGCTTCCTTTTCTTAATTATTCAAACATGGAAATGTTGGATTTTAAAAAGTTTTATTAAATAAAAGTTGAATTTTGTTAAGGTGTTTTTTTACTATAAATCAGTCGGCACTTCAAGAAAAGAAGAGGAAATTTCATTACTTTGTTTTTCAAGTATTAAAAATATATTTTAGAGGTATTTTACCAAGAAATGTTTTGTCAGCTACTGTTTCGTAATTTTTATGAATAAAACCCCTTTGTTCTTAAAAAATAATGAAATTTTGTTGTTGATTAAGGTACATTGTACAAGATTCCAACTAAATCTGACCTAAGCTTCTGAATAAAGTAATTCTTCACGCAAAAGCTTTATCACAAACATCCATCACTTCATTTACCATCCATCCATCCTAATAAACTTACATTTATATTGCTATTTAAATACAAATGATTTCAATTAAACGTCTTCTTTAGATAACGTTATCCACATATATTTTTATCAATCAACAAAATTAATTGTTTTCGTAGCACAAACACAGTATAACTAGACTAAAAAAGCACAGTTGTTGTTATAATTTTTTCATTTGATCGTCGCCATAGTTATGACATCACAGCCAGAACACTATCTGGGGGCACGGCAGTGCCCCCCGCCAAGTCGAGCGCGAAGCAAACACTGCCGTACCATCCTTTACAGGTACCATTTCGCCGCATTTTCAGGCCCCTATTAGAGGACCTCTGGATGAGCCCAGAACGCTGAAATTTTCGTCATCCAGTAAGCTATACAATCACATACTTAAAATAAAATTTCAAGTCTGTAGGTCATTTAGTTCCGAAGTTAAGCGAAAGCAAAGTTTCGTATTTATGACAGACACTCACTCACTCACTCACTCATGATCATCAAAATAGAACTAGTACTTCCCATAAACCTAGAGAGCTAAAATTTGGTACAGAGTTAGGGTTTAATGGCCACATAAAGGGAAAACTATAAAAACTAGGATAATCGAACGGGAACGGGAATTATACGGGATCGGGAACGAGAATTGTAACTCAAGAACGGCTGATCTGATTTGGCTGGAAATTGGTGGGGACAAAGGATACCTTTAATCCCGAAATTCCCACGGGATTGGGAACGGGAAATTAAAAATCAAGAACGGCTGAATTGATTTGACTGAAAATTGGTGGGGTGGTAGCTTAGAACCAGGAAAAGGACGTAGGATACCTTTAATCCCGAAATTCCCACGGGATTGGGAACGGGAATTTATAACTCAAGAACGGTTCAACTGATCTGGCTGAAAATTGGTGGGGTGGTAGCTTAGGACCAGGAAAAGGACGTAAGATACCTTTAATCCCCAAATTCCCACGGGATTGGGAACGGGAATTTATAACTCAAGAACGGCTCAATGGATTTGGCTGAAAATTGGTGGGGAGGCAGCTTAGAACCAGGAAAAGCACATAGGATACTTTTTATCCCGAAATTCCCACGGGATTGGAAACGGGAATTTATAGCTCAAGAACGGCTGAATTGATTTGGCTGAAAATTGGTGGGGAGGCAGCTTAGAACCAGGAAAAGCACATAGGTTACTTTTTATCCCGAAATTCCCACGGAAACGCGAACGGGAACTACGCGGGTGAAACTGCGGGGCGCTTAGTAATAAAATACTACTCCTAAAAAGAAAAAAATGTGTCAAATAAGAAAATCTAATAAAAAAATAAATGAAATCCCACCAAAAACATTCTGTAAAAAACTAGCCAAGTCTCGATGGAGCTGCTTGTTTATCTCTAAAAAGTAATGAAATCTAGACAAACTCGTGCCAAGTGTAAGGTTCCTTACTGCGATTTCTTTACTATTATAGTTAATGTTGTGTGACTTGGCCGTTGAACATTGTTTATAACGTTAGTTAGTAGGTACAAGGTAATTTTGTTTACACGTAATGTTGTAACATTATTAAAATACGCAGCTTTATCAAGCCTACAATTGACTGGATATTGAATCACCGTTTTTCAAGTTGCAATTTTCTAACGTCAATGGGTAGTGGTTCTGGCGACAGATTGATGCAATAGTGTCATAGAGCACCTAGTTTTGTACCCTTGTGTACAGTTGTGTACTTGTGTACAGTGTATTCTTCAACGGCCAAGTCACACAACATTAACTATAATAGTAAAGAAATCGCAGTAAGGAACCTTACACTTGGCACGAGTTTGTCTAGATTTCATTACTTTTTAGAGATAAACAAGCAGCTCCATCGAGACTTGGCTAGTTTGTTACAGAATGTTTTTGGTGGGATCTACTTATCATATCATATCTAATATATAAAATTCTCGTGTCACAATGTTCGTTCCCGTACTCCTCCGAAACGGGTTGACCGATTCTCATGAAATTTTGTGAGCATATTCAGTAGGTCTGAGAATCGACCAACATCTATTTTTCATCCCGAAATTCCCACGGGAACGGCAACGGGAACAACGCGTGTGAATCCGCGGTATCTATATTAGTGAGTACAAATACTGTAAAACTATCCCAAATTCGAAAATAGTAATACCCGATATTTTAAAATGTTTCATATAGATTGCGATGTAAAGAAAAGATATAATAACAAAGGCAAGAGGAAAAACAGTCGTATAGTCTCACGCAAAAAAACATCCTAATGTTGCAAAATGATTTAACAGTAAAACATTATTTTCTTAAAAAAATTAAGCACCTATTTTACAAGAATGAGGTTTTGTGTAATAAAAGGTTTCATTTTTCATTTAAGACGGAAGCCTTTTATATTATTATTAAAAAAATCATATTATCTTGAATCGTCGTCGAGATAATAGAATGAGAATAATCACATTATTTTCATGAGTCTCATTTTTGGTTTGCCCTTACTATTTGTTTTCGTTTTCAGCTCTGATTCATTTGAGACTTAGTTACGGTTCTAAACATTTTCTGATAGAGTATTTTTAAGGCTAAATTCACAAGTAGTTAGTAAGTACAAGTACAGTATACGCCTTTATGATCTTACTGCAGATCAATGCATCTTTCTGACTGATATAATTAGTTAATTATTACTTTATATTAGTTTATATGCGGGTAAATAGGCGCAATGATCAGGTTTGTTGTATGTGTGATAATAATCTAATATATAAAATTCTCGTGTCACAGTTTTCGTTGCCATACTCCTCCGAAACGGCTTGACCGATTCTCATGAAATTTTGTGAGCATATTTAGTAGGTCTGAGAATCGGCCAACATCTATTTTTCATTCCGAAATTCCCACGGGAACGGGAACGGGAAAAACGCGTGTGAAAGCGCGGGGCGCTGCTAGTAATTAAGTAAAAATATAATCACAATACATTACTTAAAGTTTAAACTGTAAAACAAACTTTAAATACACACACATGTAGGTATACTACAAAAGGTACTACAAAGCAACTTTGTGACAGTTCCAAGCTTGAGATCGGCCTTTTGTGGGGGTGAGGCCAAGTGTTCAATGAATGGAAGAAAGGCCCGAAAGGTCGCCCGTTGTATCTCCATTGAGTATCAACCTTTATACAATAAATTGAAGCTCGCCTTTTGACCAGGTTCAAAGTGCCGACGAGTAAATTAGCGGTTTATTTCCGCATTACGAGGAAAATCGGCAGATTCGCACTGACATGTTACAGTGATTTATTTTTTTAGTCACAATGAGGGTATTTTACTGATAAAAAGTTGTATTTGAAACTTTAATAGTTCGTCGCTTTTGTAACTTAATATGGGTGTTAGAAGACGAATGTTTTTATCAAATAGTTCTTTAATATATTTTTCTTCTTTCACTTTACTGAACTTACTTTTTTTTTTATAACGCAGTGAAAATGCATAGAACTGCATACCACCGTAAGCCGATATTGGGAGGACCCACGGGGCATGTAGGGCTGGGCCTACCCACTAAAAACACAGCGACTTCCGTCCGCGTTACATTGGGGTGCCATATAATGCCGAGGGGATTTCTACTACGGCACTCCAACGCCGGGCCCACACTAAAGGCGGCGCCCCCCTCCTTGAGAGGACCTCTCCGGAAGTGAAGAAGTCCCCGACTACTGGTACCGAGGGCAAGCGTCCTCCCTGACGCTCGCTCTTTTTACCAGAGCTCAGGAAAATCCCAGCCCCCCCTCACTGGCGGGTTAGGGACTGTTATCACCGCCCTATACCAGCCAGTAAGGGAGCTCGGATCGGGGTATGCCCAATAGCTCCACCCGACCCTTTTCCCACCGCCAGGTATTCCCAATTGAGATTCCCTGCATAGAATCCAGTTACTGAACTTACCTAGTAGAGCTATTTAAACAAAAGGAAATTTTCAGGTAAATACTTGATACTAGATACTATTATAACTTGATACTAGAATTTCAAAAGGTAATTTATTTATACACGAAGTTAGAAATGAAAATTCCAGATAAACGTTAAATATAAACTTATTAATATCGTAAAATTTAATTACCTACTCCATATTGGTATGTGTATGAAAATAAATAGAAATGAAGTTGAAAACCATTTAAATACAAACAGAAAGTAACTGGAGCAAACTGTGGGTTCAACTTGAACCTTCATTACCATAAAGCAGGAGAGTTATAAAATAACCAGAATTCGTTTCCACGTCGATACAACATTAAGTATAAGTATATGAAAATGAACAAAATATTCTCACCGGCTATGGCGGCGGAAAATTTGAATAAATTAATAAATTACAACCGAAATTACCATGAAACCTTTCTGGATTATTCACTTAATGTGTTCATTGTTAAAAAACATTATTTTATTCATCGGTTTTATTTTATATTTTGTGATGTTAATGGACTTTTCAAATGTCGGTAAATATTTTATTAGGTTGTAACTGTGAAATTCTAAAAAAAGTTAACAAAAAATCTATTTCCTTAAAACTTTGTCACAAATCATTGCGTACCTATAGTGTCCGTACTCATATATCATACTCTATCTTTATCCTATTTATGATATAAAAAACAATTATTTCTTTACCACACAAACAAAACACGACGAAAAATATCCCATAAATTCTTCCCAAAAACACAGACAACATGGATAGATAAAAGCATTATTATAATAACGGGAAAACGGACACCATGTAACGTCAACGATGTTATTATTATCATCCCCCGAACAAGCGGTATACACTATACGTAAATAGTTAAAGCTGTGTCGATGCGCGGGAGACAAAGATAATCTCCCCGCTCGGCTCGGGAAAATGTGCTTTTTCTATCGCTTTTCTCTGTAATGTTTTTAGAAAAGGAATTTTTTCGCCCCAGGGATGTTTTTGTGTTTGAGTCAGGGAAATTGGACAAATTGAATTTTTTGTTTTGTTTGAATACTTATAATGTCTGATGCTACCTCGTCTCGTTTCACGCGGATGTCGCGACTAAATTGAAAAAGTTTATAAGCTTAAAATTAAAACGGTGTGTTTTTAGCGGTGACAACGGTTTTTTAATTGAAATATAATATTTTGTTACAATTTGGTACTTTATAAAACCAGAGTTTTTTTCACAATTTATTACTCTCTCTCTCTCGTTATCTCCTTCTGTAGCCAATCTCCTCTGAAATGATGGCAAAGTTGAGCACAATTTCAATAAAAAATAATAACTAAAACCATATATTCCCTATATTCCAGCCAATATTAGTATCGAAAGGTCTAAAAGTATTATAAACGTCACAAGTTAAAATATTTCTAACGTAAGTGAAAACCTTGACCTATGTCCCGGCGCGGCGGCTGGCGGCTGGCGGCTGGCGGCTCCACCGGCTTACCTAACAATGCCGGTATTCTAAAATACCATTTACCTTTCGCAGGTTTATTTATAATTTACGATACAACCACGATATCTACACTCGGACTATGCTCCACTAACTTGAAAATTGTAGCCGAGGGCCGAATATGGAATTTTTAATGGAACAACGAAAATATAAACGAAGAATTTTCAAATTATAAGATGGTATGTTATTTGGGCAGGTTGTTATTTTATCTGAAATTAGATTTTGGGTTTATACTGTGTTTTTTTACTTTTAATGTACCTATTATCGTTGTTACTATGACGACCTCGATGGCAGAGTGGTCACCATGCCGGACTGCCATCCGTAAGGTTGCGGGTTCGATTCCCGTGCGGGGTAAATATTCGTGTGCACCATAAATGTTTGTCTCGGTCTGGGTGTATGTGTGAATGAGTGTGTGCGTAGTTTCTGATACCCTAGATACAAGCTTCGAGCTTAGTTAGGGGTCAGTTACTATAATGAGATAATGTAGTGAATTATTATGTTATGTTATGTTACTAACGATATTAAAGTATTTGTATAAGTAAATTACAATTTTATGATATTATTTCTTCAAAATTATTTTTAATTATGTGTTATTATTACGCACATATGTATCTAAACTTTACTTATAAGTGACTATTATAAAATTATTAAAAAAGAGGATATCCAATTTAATAAATTGTCGTGAGAAAACTTTCATACTAACTTAACTTAAACTGTCCATAAAAATTTTCACGAGTGGGAAAAACTTTGACTTCCCATATCACTTTAAGTAAAAACTAACTTTACTATTACACTTTACAATAATAGCCGTCACTTACATTACATATAAGTTTTAATCTTTTAACTAAAAGTAATTTTTAAACTTTCCTAAACTGAATTCGTTGCTTTTTAACTAAATTTAAATCAAGGGAAACTTAATAAAAACCGATGTCATTCAAAAATAAAATTATCTACCCTCGTCGTTTTGATCATATTCCACTGCATGCAATAACAATCATACATAATAAGGTGTTATCTCTATCAAATTACTTTACAAACTTATTTGTAAAGTAATTTGATAGACTTACTTAGTATATTTTTACATACGATAAAAACAGTCACTTCCGCTGTCCTGTCTGTTCGCTTAGATCTTTCACACTATTCAACGGATTTTAATACAGTTTTCAGCAATAGTGTGATTCAAGAGGCAAATTTATATGTATCAAAAAACACAAGTCTAACCCAGGGAAACAGCTAGCTAGTCCAATAATATATACAAGTATACTAAAATATACTTATTTTATATTTTTTAGAAACAATTTTAAATATCATACTTCCCCGAATAATTTGACAAGGTCAATAATTGTCACGACATTTGACAGTTAGCGTAATTATATTACAAGTACATGTCACTTAGAACTTTTTTGAGTTAAATGGACTTTAATAACATGGAGGGGTAAGTATAACATTATAGAGGGTTTATTAATGTATTTATTTGATAGTTACCTATGCTTCGAGGTTTTATTGGTGTAAATCCGAATCATTCCACTTTGCCCCACCAAGACGCCCCACTGGTGGAGCAAAGTGGAATGGCTTAAATTTTGCCGTGTATTCTGTCCCACTATTTCGCTTTAGTGGGGCAGATTACACTATACAAAAATGTAATAGTCATAATCTCATAGGAATTTTGGGTTAAAAATATCCTATTTGTCATCCTAAATCTGTACCAAATTTTATTTAAATTGGCGCAATAGTTTTTACGTGAGAGTACCAAACATCCAACTTCTATACAAACTATCACAATGATAACCTAGAAAAAAATAAGAAATATCCTTACAAATGTTACATGTAGCCTAGTTCCAAACAAAAATAAAGCTTGAGTTATGGACAAACAAACAAGGGATACACTCGTTAGGATTAGTCAGTTCTCAAAAGTCAAACAGTTTGTTTAACCAAAAAATATAGCAGTACAAACAAAGGACTGGAGAGGTCTAATTGGGGAAACCTGCTTTTGTAGTTGTACAAACTACATGAGTATTTTTTACAATATTTTCGAGTTGAAAAATTATCTACACTAATGTAGAATAAAGAGGAAAAATGTGTTTGTTTGCAACGAAAAGGCTCCGAAACTACTGAACCGATTTCAAAAATATTTTACTAATGGAAAGATAATTTATGAGAGCGTGACATAGGCTATATTTTATCCCCGTATTACCACGGGATCGGGAACTGCGTGAGTGAAACCGCGGGGCACAACTAGTGTATTAAATTAAGTATATATGTATAGTGTATTAATTATGAATAGTGTTATGATTAATTTGAAGTACGCTCTTGCTGAATTTATCTAATGTTAAAACAATTAGATTTCAATAGTTATACGTATCAAATCAAAAGAAAATATTTATCTATTTTAATGTAGTAGGTATAGTAAAAACTTCCTTTTATAAAGAGAAAATTAACTTTTTTTTCTATTCAATCTTCGGCTGTTATTACTAATCACTGCTTTTAGATTTTAAAATTTAAATAACCGTTAGTTACAATCCTTTACCTTTTTATTTAAGTTACAAACCCATTTTCCCTGTAACCAAACAAGTGAATTTCAATGAGGTGGAAAGAATACAATACACCTTTACCGTTTTTTGTTGAATAAGAGTACTTTCCTAAGTAGCCGAACCTTCGCGGAAAAGAAGTATTTGAAAAACCTGCAAGAATAATAAACTTAACTATAAAATAAAAAAGATTTGGAGCATAGTTTTGCTCGACTTTGAGGAATACAGTTTTATATTTTGTATGTAAATATAAAGAAATTGCTCCAGTCGTTCGAAGGGCGTTTACCTACAAAACATGTAATTTGTAGGCATACAATTTTCTTCAGGATTTCGTGGTCAAATTAGCTTTATAATGAACTCAATCTTTATTACTTTTTCTACAGAAAAATAAATCCTTACTAATATTATAAATGCGAAAGTAACTCTGTCTGTATGTCTGTTACCTTTTCACGGCTAAACTACTAAACCGATTGACTTGAAATTTGGTACAGGGGTAGCTTATGGTCCGGGAAAGAAAATAGGACTTTTTATCCAAAAATTCCCACGGGAACGGGAACTACGCGGGTGAAACCGCGGGGCGCTGCTAGTAATAAATATAACTCGAAGCGCAATTAACGTTAAGCAAACCAGAACTTAGTCAATAACATTAAAAAATACCAACTAAGATAAATTTTTTTAGTAAAAAAGATACTTTGAAAGGTACTCCGTTTAAGAAATCGTAGTTTCTCTTCGCTTCACAAAGTTTGGATCAAGATTATAAAGTTGAGTATCCTATAGAGCGACGATTCAAAAAGCATTAACTCGAACGGCTGAGATAACACATTCTCCTTGAAAACTTAATCCTTTGTTCGGTACGAGAAATTATTTTTATTACACAACTTTCATGCAAGTAGTACACGATTATGTTTTGGTTGTTTAGTCGTGTTACATTTTAAGTAGAGTTTAAGAGAAAAGGGGAACATAAAATAGTAAGTAGTGGGAGTGAAGTAAGAGAGTTGTTAGCCAAAAGTTTATAACTACAAGTAGCCCTGTCCTGTTTTCCCCTAAGAACCAGTAAAACAGTCTGGCTAGTTTAATATTTATAATCAAAATTATATAAGACAACAGACTGTATAAATATTCTATCTATAACTTAGCCAGAAAATTTTGACGCAGCGTCGAACGGTTACCTGCCAAATTCTGGGTCAAAAGTATTTGTTAGCAAGGAACTACATATAAACCTTCCCCGTTGAAAATCAATGTTAGAATATTAATTTATATTAAGGGGAATATTTTCAAACCGATACCTAAATATATTTAGATATATGTATCTCAAAGGTGTCTGACTGACTGACTGACTGACTTAGTGATCTATAATTCTACTCCCAAGGGGATAAAAGGGGAAAAATTCTGCCGCAAGTCATTATTCCACGCGGACGAAGTCGCGGGCAAAAACTAGTTATTATGATATTAACGTTAATCTGAACAAAAAATTGCTTAACCAAAATACTTAAAATCGTAACAAAGGAGTGAAAACTGTTGGGTGCAATTCCTTGAAGGTTTACACATACAAGGGTTTTTAAAATGTGTTATCTCAGCAAGCAGGATAGTAGGAAGGAAGATATGTAGAATTGAATAAAAGTGAAGTATCGGCCTGTAGGATCCCAAGGCTTTTCTCAGAAGAAAATTGGTAGGTATAGTGAGGAGGAACAGGCGTAAACAACACTTTACTCGTGTCGGTAATCTCAAATCTGAGCCATGTTTAGAAAATAGCAACATGCATCGCTTGGTCCCAGAATAAAGCCTCAGGCTATGCAGACAGGTGAACATAAAATTAAAATAGAGGACCTAAAGAAGCTGAAAATAATATTCTTAAAAACATGTAATGGCTAATAATTCCAGACAATTTTATTCCCCAGTAAATTTTGGTGTATTTTCAGTAGAAACATTCCTTTTAGACAATTATTTCGTTATAATTTCGACATGAACCACGTTATGACAGAGCTTGTTTGAAATAAAATCACGAATGTCTTATTTATTTTATGGGGAAGCGAATATTGTGTAGAAGCGTTTGAGGTAGGATTGGCGTGGCTGCCTCACGCACCAATTATACCTACGTGTGATTTCTGTATCAAAACAAAAATAAGGCCAAGTCGTGAATACTCTACTTTTCTACCTACTAAATCTAATATATAAAGTTATTCTTTCTATACATTTATTTCATATTTCTCAGAAAAAGGCTCCAACGATTGATTGATATATGCATAAAGGGTTTGTCTTTTCTGAGATATACGAGTTTACAGAAACCTTTCAATAAACGAATAAGATATATCTTGTTGCCAGGGAATTCCTAAAATGTGACGTCTCAAATTGTTGCTAACTTAAATGTTACTAAGTTTATACCCTAAAATGTTATGTTTTAATTTCCAAGCCTCTGTTGACCTAACATAGACAAACAATTATTATACAAACTTTGCCGCACGCCAAACTAACTTCACATTACGATCAAATTCTATATAAAAGATGAGACGAAGCGTAAAATCTTTATTATTTCACCGTAAAGAATTCCTCCGATATATTTCAAAAACATTTCCACTTACGAGCCAGTAAGTTACATAATTTATTTGAACTTTACCTAGACTGGGTAACGAATCAAATCCAAGTTGTCTTGGAGGTCTGATTCCTTGATGTGTTGAAATCACGAAAGCGTAAATTGATTGCAATAGGGAAATAAATATTGTATTTTCTTATCGTATTGTTTTCGACGTTTTGTTATCTATTTTATAAGATTAGAAGGAAACCTTGTCTTATTAAATAAGTAATGTTATTGGTTCTAAATGTATTGCACTGTGAGTGGGTAGTTTTCCGCAATTAGACCTTCCTAATTTGGGTTCTTTGTACGTGCCGCGATATTTTTGGTCTAACTTTAACTACCTATTAGTATTTTAGGAGCGCTTACTATCCACTAAGATTATGTTAGTACGACAATCTGTCTCGACAGCTAAATCCAGATCTTAGTAGTCGTAACGCGGTTGCTGTAATGTTATCAAATATAGAACATGATTCATATAAATATATCATAGTGTTTGCAAATATTTATTATAGTCATACCTACATAGAATCCTTACTGACTGATCAACTATGTCAAATGCGAATTTAATTCGATTTGGAACTATAAACTGTATTTTTTTACTTACAGGTAGAGAATGTTCAATAAGCTCTTTACTACATTTTATTAACAATCTATTTATAGAGTTTATTTCTTTGATAAATTGTTTACACAAAGGATCAAAAGGTACAACGATAAAGGAAGTATTTTACATAGAAATTGTAAAACAAAAGAGAATTAAATTAATTTACATTACTAAAATGAAAACACTAAATTAACTTGAAAATTACAGTAGAAAGTTGAAGGTTTTTCAATTATATAAACCTGGAAATGTGTGTTGGTTCTCATTATTAATGCAACAGTCAAGGTCAGACTTACGTAGGTAGTGCAGTCTATGTACTGTGTAGTACAACCGCCATTGGACTTGAACTAATACATTCTAGTTTATGTATCTACTAAAAATACTTAATGTATTCCAGTTTGAATACTGCAGCGGCCGGCGAAGCGCTAAAAAAACTAAAAATATCTGTCATGGGGAATGGAGAAAAATAATAGACAGATACTTCAGTTCAAATACTTTTAACGGAATTGTCTGGACAAAATGCGTTTTGACTGGAACTAGTTTTCATTTAGTGGGTAGGCCCAGCCCTTCTGGCTGGGAGATCCCTACATGCCCCGGGGTCCTCCCAATCTCGGCTCACGGTGGTATGCAGTTCTATGTATTTTCACCGCGTGAAAAAAAAGTACACGGGTAACCTAGATAGAAAAGGATAACTTTTATATTATCAGTAATATGTAATCTATCTATCTATATATATGAAACTCTTCCGTTACTGAGTGATGTACTGACTGACAGACAACGCACAGCCGAAACTACTGGTCGTAGAGAGCTGAAATTTGGCACGTGTGTTTGTTGGGGGGAGTAGGCTTCCACTAAGAGGATTTTTGAAAATTCACCCCCTAGGCGGAGAAAAGGGGGAAAAACTCAAATTCTGTCAAGTCATTATTCCACGCGGACGAAGTAGCGGGCAAAAGCTAGAAAACATATAAGTACATAAAGAAACTTTGTCACAAAGTTATAATGGTACCATTATTATTTATTAATACAAAAGACGTATTCCTCATATAAACAACGCCTTCAACAGTCTTTAGTAGTTTTCGTATACGCCAAAAAACACAATATTTCATTTTACGGAATAAGCCTCCCGTTCTGATCCGCAACAAATCGTGTTTAACGCAATTTATTGAAGAGATTACGGGATTAAAGGGATTTCTGTTTTAAATAACGTAATGATGACTAAAATGGCTAACATTTTATTTTGATGCATTGCGTTTTTGTATGTTGACTAAGCTTTATTAATAGGATATATGTACGCATTAATACTAGTATATGTAATATGTATATTCTAATCCGGTGGGAATTTTGGGATAAACAGTAACACATATTAAAACTAGGAGCACATAGGTTATTTTACTGTGTGAAATAATAACAAACATCACATCGATATATCCAGAATCTTTGTCATTAATTATATTATTTTAGAGGGAAGTAGGAGTGCAATTTTTGAGAGAATTGCTCTCAAAAAATTTGTACTTATATTTTTTTTGTATTTCGCAGATACTACTCGACCGATATAACAAGTATCACGCTGGTAAAACCTCGTTGATAATGAAACACAGATTGTTTTATTATATTTAAACATGTGTCTAAAAGTAGAGTATATTTGAGAAACAAGATAAAAAAGTAAATAAATTTCACTGTTACAATATTTATTTAAATAACACACAAAAATGTCTGACATAGGCCTTGAAACTATTTAACCTAGATGTGCCTCAAACTGTTTTCACTAAAAAGGCAACTATTTTAGTTATAGCACTAGGTAATTTCTATATATTTTTCGTTTTAGTCATGCTAGATATCTACTACAAGGTTATATACATGAGGTTATGCTTTCTTTGTTTAATATACCCAACTATTTATCTATACATATGAGTCTATTTATCTATATATGTTTAGATCTATTGACGACCTCGATGGCAGAGTGGTCACTATGCCGGACTGCCATCGGTAAGGTTGCGGGTTCGATTCCTGTGCGGAGTGAATATTTGTGTGAACCACAAATGTTTCTCTCAGTCTGGGTGTGTGTGTCAATGAGTATGTGCGTAGTTTCTGATACCATAGATACAAGTTTCGAACTTAGTTAGGGGTCAGTTACTATAATGAGATGATGTAGTGAATTTATATGATTAGGTATATGAGTTAAGTACATATATTTAAAAAAAGATATACTTATAAAATACTCTCAAACTTCCACTCACAAAACAAACACAAAATTTGGAAAACTACGAGACCTAAGTAGCTGGGATTTGTAGTATACTTCAAACATAACTTAGAATTACCACTACATTTTAACAGATTGCCTTCCCTACTCTGTTCACGAGAGACTAAGAAGTTTTCGATCAATTCACTATCTTGTACATTTGCAAAGGCCTTCCGCCTGTTTCCGACAGGTTTCCAATAAAATGTTTTTATCGTATCAAAGTAATAGGAAAACTTCAATCTTAAAACTGTTAAGAAACTGCAATAAATAATTACTAGCTTTTTTCTTAGTTAATTAAAACATAGGTTTTAATTGTGTTGTAATTTTAGCAATGAATTCATTTAGCGAAAGTTTATAAAGTATTTACTTTTTAACAGTAAAAGAATGTGTGTAAAATAAAGTATTATTTACATCTTTCTTTTGTGGCTAACTTGTGTAAAATGGTGTTGATACAAATAAATAAAATCATCGGAAATCGAATCAATTACACCTAAACGGGAGTTTATGACCTAGAATGGTTATCGCTAGGCCACAAAAGTCGTTTATTTCTTTACACAATTTGTCCCACAGCTGGGCAAAGGAAAAAAACGTTATTATTCTTAAAATAATTACTCAAAAACGACATTGTTTCCGTTTAATAAAATGCTGAGAACACTGTACCAATTAGTATTCCGGATTAAACATAATGTTTACATTAATTATAAACGAACATGAATTTTAAATGTACAATTAAGAATTTAATAATAAATTATTTAAATTGAACATGTACATTGTAGATTTGCTGAAAGGATTAACATTTACAGACACACGTACCAATTATATTATAGACAATGTTATCAGTAATACAATGTATGTATGTTCACGATTGCTTAAATATTCGAAAAGTAAACTCTATTTTAGGGGGTTAGTCCCATTTTACTCCATTCCTTTGAAATCGAAAATGAAAAAATGCATACATGCAGTCCCAGTTTGCTCCAGAGAATAATATTATAAATAATATATTATTTTTCATATCCCACTTTACTCCAATCGATACTTGAATAATTTTATTGATTTTTATTTTTATGTCCCAAGATACTCCAAAAAGAGAAGTACAGTCGGATAGAAAATTTAACAAAACATTTTATGCGGTTTATTCCAAATTCCAGGAAGATGCCGAAATGGGAAATTTAAGTGCGATTAGTTCCCATTTCGGCACCCAGATATAATTTAATAAGAATTTCTTACTTCTAAAGTACAGTCCCGCCCATGAAACATATTACCTGTTTGGGGTGTTTGGTTTTCGTAAGAATTTGCGCGAATATGCTCTCCTGGTACTTCTAATAATAAATTCTCCAATATTTACTTTTGTGAATCAATTTAATAAAGTTTATTGTAAAGACCTCTTCTACATTTCTGTTCTCCTGGTAATTAAAATTGGTTATTATAAAATTTCTTGTACATAATGTTTATTTGAACAGAGCAATTTCGTTTCTTTTTTGTTTGGCTGTACCACCCTCACCAGCAGTAGGACTATTTGTAGGTAAAACTCCTAATAACCCATGTTTGCCTGGTACTTTTGTCCACATAGTACTGTTTTATGAACAATGATTCTTACCGCAAGGTGTTATTTAACTTGAACATAGCATGTTATTGAGTTACAGTGTCACTCAAAAGGAAAGAAATGACATCTTGAATAGTCATCTTGATTTTAAAATAAACACAGAAAATATATCCTCTGATTTAATATTTCTATATTAGATAAATATGTGTTTACATTTAATAATAACACGGCCTATGGGAAATCTATAACTTTGTTTTATTTTTCTTTTTGATTTTTGCGTCTGACTGTATCTCATCCATAAGTGACATTACGCGTGGAGTAAAGTGAAACTGAATGTATTGCAGTTCCAAATATTGATAAACAATAGTGTTTGACAGTTTGGAGTAAAATGAAACTTATTTTGAAATTTTAAAAAAAGAATATTTTTGTTTGGAGTAACTTGGGACTTTTTGGTGGAGTAAAATGGGACTAACCCATTTTAGGTTTTGTAAATAAACTTAATGGGATATTTACCATGTAAGTATATTATTTATTTCGAGTTTCTGATATTTATATCCAAGCTTATTAGTAGATTATGAAGTCAAATTATATTTACTATACATTTAACTATGCATTGGTCAGAGAAAAAAAAAAGACTTTATCTTGTAGTTGAATCTTACTCAAATACAAGTTCAATTATTTCATACTCAGCACCCCAGCAGCGCAGGCAGGGCAGCGCCCCGCGGTTTCACCCGCATAGTTCCCGTTCCCTTGGGAATTTCGGGATAAAAAGTATCCTATGTTCATTCCCGGACCATAAGCTACCCCTGTACCAAAATTTCAAGTCAATCGGTTCAGTAGTTTAGCCGTGAAAAGGTAACAGATAGACAGACAGAGTTACTTTCGCATTTATAATATTAGTTAGGATTAGGATACTAACAAATAAAAATATACTATCAATTAATCTTCACCCATAATAAATTATAAACATCAAAGTGACTTCAAAAAGTAACTTTCAATATAAAAAAACTACGTAAAAATATGTTATCTTTAATTAATCTGAAAGCCTTCGGTCCAACTGATTGTCGTCATAATTATTGCGTCGAAATAAACTCGTAAGGAAACTAATAAGAAACATAATTTATCATTACCGTACAGTTTTGGTCATCATTTCTATTAATTTTCTTCATATTTATCAAAGGAAAGTACTGTTTTCTTTTAGTTTTATTAGAAAATTACTGTTAATGAATTAGTGTTTTTGGAAATTACTCATTACTTATTTATAAAGGAAATAATTCAACTTGTTATAGTGGAATATTAGTTATATTTTTCCACATCAAATTCTACTAAGTATTAAAGTCACCATATCAAACTTTATGTTCGTTAACTAATTATACTGAAAATCACTGAATTCATTCAGATAATTTTTGAATAAAGGTATAGGGTTAGCTTCAGTTACAAATTAAGAATTACTTAGTTTCTCTTTCAGCAAATTCCCGCTGAAATACGTTTTAGTGGTTAAAAATACAAGACATAGCCAATATATAAAACAATATCAATATTTCTTAATAGCAATGAAAATTACTTGTTAAAACAATGTGACCGAGATACTTGTTCCACAAAACCAAATAAAATTAAATTATTCCAATTTTAAATTCACATAACGTTGCTGAAACTATTACGAGTTTAACATAAGTAATAATAATTAGTTTTAATGAGTTACCATTATTATGATAACGTACTTTCTAACAAGCATTCGTAGTAAATAAACCGTAGAATGTGACACTAATTGCTACGCGGCACTGCTACGGTGTAGCGCCGTAGACCTTCGTAGACGGTCATTGTACCGCCTCTAAGTCTAACCTTTCATAATATTACTTTATGATTAGGTTCTAGTTACTACTTGATATTAGTATTACAAGCTAATAAGGTTTTAAGTGACATTTACTTGTCAAACAAAAAGGTATTGCTTATTTTCCTTTACATTAAACTTAAGTTATCGCTAATATTAAATGTCTGGTATAAATTTTATACCAAAAATTTCGCGTGATAGAACAAACAATTTCTAATCATATACCCTATTAAGATTCAAACGTATCTCCACTAATTTATCTATATCCCAAATACAACCTCAAATCTCTATTGACAACAAAAGTTTACGATATAATTGAGATTACAATAGAACTTACCGATATTTTGTTAGTTTTAGTAGTAGTTTAGTACAGTCCAGTGATCACATGTCACAGTAGTATTGTACGTAAATAATGTACACTGTTTTTTTGTTGGTTATGTGTACGTTTCGGTGTAGGAGCGCGCGGCGCGGGCGAGAGTTGAGATTAGACTGAGCGAGGCGGGCGCGCGCGGGTCGATATTGGCAGAATAAACAGTGTTGCCAGCGACCTCGGTGTTGCCATCTCGGATATTTGTCTTGTATCGCACTCTTTCACTTGATAATCTTAACTAATATTGTGCTCGCTTTTTTGCCGTGCTAACAAGGTATGACTTTTTTTGTGTGGAATTTTCAAGTCACATTTTCTGTCATCATTTTCTTCTTTGTATAATTGTTAGTTAATGATTTAATGTAGTTTTCAATATTTTTAGTAATGTTAATGTAGTCATTGGAATATGGTTTTAATTATTTTACTATTTTATCAAATGTATTTTTTATATGAATTTGCCGAGTTCCTTTGAGACAATTGTAAGTAAATGATAAGTATTTTTCCATTAACTAATGTTAATGTAGTATTGGAAATGGTTTCGAAATGTATAATTAATGTCTTAACGTTAACATGTTCTGTTATTGTGTGTAATAATTAATTTCGATTGGAACGAGCTTGTCAATGAAAGACGAGGGACAGTGGAAAATTTATAATATAAATATATAGTTTTATATTTCTGTTCTCTAATAGAACTATTGTAGTTACGAAGAAATAGATTGTAAGATACAATATAATAAATTAAGTGAATGCTGGCTAGAAATCTTAATGACGGAAAGTTTTTAAGGAATTATTTTCAATTTGCGCATAAAATATCAAAGAAAAGTTTTTATTACCTTTTGCTTTTTGTTAATAGAACTCGGGAATAAAAGTTTAAATTATAATTATCGATTAGAACACAATGTATTACTAAAAATGTTTTTGAATGTCGAACACTAGAATGAAAATTTTCTTTCAACGATACTTATTTAAAATGTTCCAAATTCAAATACATATTATTCCAAAAAATGTTTCGTCAAAACTGCAAACATTTCGCACCACAACCAGCCAGTAAACAATCAGATTTCTAACATTTTTTTTTCCATTTTGAATGCAGTTCCTATTTCAAAAAGTTTTAATGAGGATAGTTCGAAGCAACACTTCATATAAATCATGATTAACAGGGAAATAGGTGACAATGTGTGCACGTACTAAACATTGTTTTAAACATGTCTATAGAGAATACGGGTAATAAACTTAGTAACAATATCTATCTAACAAATAATGATGCAAGATGGAAGCTGAATTTGAATAAGACATAGTAACTAGTAAGTGTTGTTCTAGTATGAAAATTAGATAGGTAAATTTCATGTTTAATTATGTTTAGAATATCTTTATAAATTATGTTTTTTTAATGTATACAGTATCTTCACATGTAATGTTTTTTTTAAGTTTAGTTCTGATATAAGGTTCTTGTCGTTTCTTCTGTATTTTATAGTAACTTTTACTGATTGAATGATCTATCAAAATAAGTCAAATCACTGAATGAATTGCTTTGAAAGGAGAAATTTTTTAAGTCCCCTAGGAATGGTAACGTTTAAAGGCTGGTTTGCAGATAGTTGTTATGACGTAAGCAGCTCATATCAAAGAATGAGGAAAATCGTAAATGAAATCACATAACATAGTTGGTATAAGTAATATATTTATTTACTAACAAGAAGTTGATTTAAAAAATGCTTATATGTACTTAATTTGATAAAATATTAGGAGTGGTAGCTTTTTCATAATATTAGGAGTAAAAAACTGATTTTGTTAAAAAGTAATAGAAATAATAAAGAATAATTAATATTTGAATTAAAAATAAAATACATACAAATAAATACAGACGCAATGAGAAGCTACTCCTTCTTAAAGTTGGTTAAACACAACAGCTCTTGTTACCTCAGACTACATTTGTTTTGTCTACCCTCTTAAATTCTATTCAAACATTTTGTAAGCAATTTAACTTTTGGTTTATATTTATTATAATTGTTTAAGTTTCAAAACTTACTTTTGCTTATCAATGAAATATGTTTTAAGAAATTAATTTAATTACCTTTATATAGGTATGACTTTTATAATAAAAACTTCTTTGTTAGAAAATCTTTTATAATTTTTAGAAAATCTTTACATGCTGCCTGCCTTTTTTGTATTTCACAATATCCGATAGAGTAGCTTTTAATTTCATAAGCGTCCATGCTTCGGAAGGCACGTTAGGCCACCATTCTTAGTTGTAGTTATAACATCGACAATATTTTGTCACGGAAACATCGAATAGTTCGTTTAACTCAAAATTAGCTGCAAGCACGCACAAAGGTCTTAAGTTAGAAAGGTCTTATAATGTAAAACGGCCCAATTAAAAAATTAAATACAATATTTTAAACAAAACAAGACCAGCAATTTAACCATGCATAAATAACAGACAGATAGATACCCAGACAGACTTCCGTATTAATAGACTATGGATTTATAACTATTATTATACACGAGTATCATAATCTTCGATGTATGTTGGCCACTAATACAAGACATGTAACCGTCTTATTTACATGCAACCTTTACTTATCAGTGGAGATTTACATAATATGTCGATATGTAGTCCAAAACAATCCTGTTGGAGTTTGGTCATAAATCTCTGTATTATCTTTGAGTATGAATGAAGGTAAATAAAAAAACATTAAATGTTTTAATGGAGTCGAAAAAGAAAAGTAACAATTATCTGTTCATTATGATACGAGTGAATAAGAAAAATAAGAGTTTTTATATTTTGTATGGCAGTTTTAAAAAATATAATGTATATTTTGATATCCAAAGACTAGAACTACTTATTAATCATGTAACTTTAATGATTTCCTTCCCAAAAGCGACAAAAGTCAACTTTTAAAATGAATGCAGAATCCTTACTTCCTTGCTAATATTATAAATGCGAAAGTAACTCTGTCTGTCTGTCTGTTACCTTTTCACGGCTAAACTACTGACCCGATTGACTTGAAATTTGGTACAGGGGTAGCTTATGGTCTGTGGAAGAACATAAGATACTTTTTATCTCGAAATTCCCACGGGAACGGGAGCTACGCGGGCGAAACCGCGGGGCGCTGCTAGTTATGATATAATTAAAAAAAAACGTTTTTCATTGGAAATGCTTACGTTTATATTTTGTGCAATATTTAGGGTTGAAAACCAAACAATTACCGTATAAGTTCTAAGTCATAATATGTCTGAGAACTAAAGTTAATCGCGCATTGATAAGCTTCGACGGTCTCTGAACTCTATATTAACTGCATTTCAACTCGATCTCGTCTCGACGAGTTTACGTATAATATATTCAATAAATTAAATAACCAATTGTAACAATACTGCTGCTCATTGAATATCATTATCTTTGTCATAACAATACTAGATATAGATACACAAATGACGTTGATATATAGGGTGTGTTTGGCCGATGGAAGCGCTGAGTATCTAAGTTAGATCTGTCTGATTTGGTCTTACTCTCTGAGCACAGCCAGTTTGGGCTGGGAAATGCTGTCTAACATTTACTCTCATAACTTATTGTTTGTATGTCAGAATTGACAGAACACTAAGATATAGTGCCACAGACATATCTGTAACTGCGACAGCGTCGCTGTAATCGCATCTTTTTGTTGTCAGATTTATTGTCAGTTTATTGAAAATGTATATAAATGACATTATAGTCAAAATAGTAGTAGCTTCCAATTTTGACCGCCGGCACAGATATGTTTGCTATTGTATATATGTGTCAGAAATATTAGAATTGACAAAGCAGTAATGTAATTAAATTAAAAATTTAAAAAACCCCCAACACAATTACTTTCAAACCCCCATAACTTTTAAACGGGTTAACCGATTTTCATCAAACATGTCTAAGAACACTCGCACGTAAGTCCTCTTTAATACAAAAAAAAACTAAACTGAAATCGGTTCATCTGTTCGGGAGCTATGATGCCACAGACAGGCAGATACACACAAACACACCCATACACACACACAGACACGTCAAACTTATAACACCCCTTTTTTGCATCGGGGGTTAAAAAGCGATAATCTAACTAAGAATGTGAGACCATCTAACCATCTAACCTGAGTATCTCATACAGATTTTGTCGGCTTGAACACACCCATTATAATGTATACTTATTATACGTACCTATTCATGAATTCAGATTCGTTTCGCTAAGTAAACAGCGTTCAGAGTTACCAGAATATAAATGTGAACCTAAAATACGAATTGGAATCTAATTTACATTTAGATATCTGAAATTTAAACCAAATTTGTATTGTAGGAAAATGAATTTGTTTGAGTGCATTATGGTAATGATTTCTTTGGATAAACTGTTATTTGTTTGACACACTAATACTTGTATTTGTATGACGTAAGTTTGGCTATCTTATTTTTTGGATTATTATTAAGTACTAGCGGTCCGCCCCGGCTTCGCACGGGTCCAATTTTCCCGTTGATTTTCCAGATTTTTTTTACATAAGAACCTTCTCCTGACAATAACAAACACAACAAAAAAAGAATTGGCCAAATTGGTCCAGGCGTTGTTGAGTTATGCGCTTACCAACACATTTTGCGATTCATTTTTATATTATAGAAGATACAGATATTAACTGACATTTAAAAGGCGTACTTATATTAACTAATTTCTTATTTAATAGGTACTTTTAAAAGCGTTATTTTTACGTAAGATAAAGTCAAACAGCATTCTTTTTGTTGATTAAATATGTACATTATATTAAAAATCATTTTCTAATAAATAAGTTTTAAAACATAATTGCCAATAAAATAAAGTTATACTTTCCCATATTCACCGAACTCCAAAAATCCATTTCGTAAGAGATTTAAATCTTCAAACTGCTCAATAAATCGAGATACCCATATCCAAATATCCTTTGTATAAACCATTAAACTTTATTTGTTACTAGCAGCGCCCCGCGGTTTCACCCGCGTAGTACCCGTTCCCGTGGGAATTTCGGGATAAAAAGTATCCTATGTTCTTTCCCGGACCATAAGCTACCCCTGTACCAAATTTCAAGTCAATCGGTCCAGTAGTTTAGCCGTGAAAAGGTAACAGACAGACAGACAGACAGACAGACAGAGTTACTTTCGCATTTATAATATTAGTTAGGATTAAAACAACTTTATTTTAACAAACACCTGTATCGATTACGTCAGTATCGTTCAAATTAATTAATTTCAAAGCGAAATTAACCAAAAGTCAGTAAAGTTGTACTTAACTAATAACTACGGAACACGAAATTGGTTCTGTTTTTGTTACAAATGTTATTTCTGGTGTATGTACAGACATATGTGTGTATATTGTATATACATGGAGTATACATTGTATTAATTAGATTAGTTTGTCAACGGGTGTTATATAAATACTTAGGTACTTATATATTCACGAAGGTAGACGCTATTATAGAAAATTAAATTCATTTTAATTGCACCCTAAATTAAAGTTGATTTTTATTCTGTGTTGTATTGGAGGTTGCATGTTATCAGCAATATTTTACCTTTATCATGTACTAGCAGCGCTGATTACAGATTTAAATTCAATGTAATTTATTACGCGTTACAAAAATAAACTAAAAAAATATATATCAAAACCAACAATAATATAAAAATACATCACAAAACAACACTAACTTAATTAATCCAATAATTAATCTTATTTCAATCATTTCAACTCAGTATACATAACAATGTGGTCATCCCTAGCTCATTCATTCGTTCATGGGTCCTAGTAGAATGCATGCGGTTAACAAACCGTAAAACGATGTTTATAATTGACCTGTTTACAGCGTAATAAGGTCAGTACGTTTGCTTTTCAGAGCCTACGAGTGTTTTTTATCCGCGAAACGGGTAGGGAGAGCAACATCGGAATGTTTTTTAATTAATTTAGTAAAATATGAGTTAACAAATACATGTAGCTTTATTGGGAAATAATATGAACTTAATTAATCTTATGTGAAATAATGACTTCCGGCAGAATTTGGGATTTTCCCCCTTTTCTCCGCCTAGGGGGGGGAATTTTCAAAAATCCTCTCCTATTTCAGCTCTCTACGACCAGTAGATTCGGCTATGCTTGTCTGTCTGTCAGTCAGTCAGTTAGTCAGCACATCACTCAGTAACGGAAGAGTTTTATATATATATACACACATCAAAAGTGTCTAGGGATCAACATATATTTTTGCAATAACTTTTCTCCTGATTGATATTAATTAAAATTTTCTTTAAGGATTCATCAAATAAAGTGTTTTCGTTTGTCACAGTAACGATAAACCAAGTCACCTTTGCATTAATAAAGAAATTTGCCATTTTCCTAATAAAGGGATTTTTGACATTTGAACCACTAACATTAAAGTTCGAAAAAAAGACTGAAATAACAGTTTTCTTTAAAATTTTATTGGGTAACTTAAACAATTAATAATCCGTGTTTCTACCGCGAACACTAACAACACAAGAACATCGGTTTGGCATACTCAAAATGAGTTCATCCAAATCACGCTGTGGAATGGCCGCCCATGTTCGTTGCAACAACAAAAAAAGGTCTTCTTGCGACTGGATACCCTCCATATTCGGCAGAGCTCTTCTCTGTAGCATATCCCATGCATGCTCAATCGGGTTCAAGTCTGGCGACTGAGCAGGCCAGGGCAGGACATTGATGTTAGCTGCGGCGAGAGTCTGTCTTACAACTCTTGCGGTGTGCGGTCGTGCATTATCATGCATTAACTGAAATAAGGGACCGATTTGCACTTGTAGAGGAACGATGACGTCTGATACAATCGTCTCAGCATAAATTTGAGCGTTGAGGTTGCCTCTGATCCAAATCAACTCAGTTCTTCCGCCGATCCAAATACCCGCCCATACCATGATGGTTCCACCACTATAAGGATGGACTTCCTGGCAGGATTTTAATCGCTGTTGGCGTCCAGGGGTTCTCCAGTGTCGTATACGTCTTGTATCCGGTCTCATACCAAAACGAGACTCATCAGAAAAGCACACGAAACGCCATTGTTCTTCTGCCCAATTTCTGTGTTCAAGAGCCCATTGATATCGAATCCTACGATTGTGCATTGCTATAGGTGGTACCCGTAGCGGTCTTCGGGAATGAAGGTTCACTTCATGCAAGCGGTTTCTGACTGTTTGGTCGCTAATTAAGTTCCCTGAAGAGTGATGAAGCCGCACGGCTAACATCATGGCGGTTATTGTTGGAGCTCTTCGAGTTAAGATTTGAATGTATCGGTCTTGTCTCCGTGTGGTGCAGCGATACCGTCCTCCATGGCGCTCAGCCACGGTACCAGTGCTTCGGTAACGTGTCCAAAGTCGACTGATAACACTCTGACTTGTATTCAGAGCTAAAGCCACAGTACGTTGCCGGGAACCAGCTTCTATCATTCCCACGGCTCTGAGCATTTCTTCCCTGCTTAAATGACGTCGCCGCTCCATAATAACGTTGGTTTTAATCAGTAGTAGGCAAACAGTAGCACTAATAATGTCTTCAATGCGTTGTATGTTTTTATAGGGAAAATATTGACAGCTGATTTTCATCTTTTACTCGAATTTGATTCACAGTTCCTGATTCAAATTATGAAATGCACCAAAAAGGATCCATATAAATTTATAAAATCATAAATTTATTACAAAGCCACATCTCAATCTCAAGAAATCCGCATAAAAATGCTTGATCCCTAGACACTTTTGATGTGTGTATATAGAAGATTTGAATATACGATGGTAAATCTTATCTATATCTGGATTTATATCGGATATATCAAAAACTATACACACACTTATTCATACACACAACCATACCAAGATAAACATGAATCACACATAAATACCTTCTTCGAGAATTGAACCCAATAGCCCTTTTATTTGGCAGTCAGACATGCTGAAAATAAAACCAAAATGATTGACCCGTTTTCGAGTTCAGGCTAGACTTAACCGTTAGTCTTGGTTGAACTCGGAAGCACTTGATTTATATATGCAAAGATTAGTAACTTGCCCTGGATTTGACTCGATTGCAATAATATAGTGAGCAAAAGAGAATCAAACGTTAAAAAATGTTATAAAACCAAGAAAATCGGTCGAAACTGATGAAGAATTGTGAGACGTCTAAAGGTGGCTATTGTGTGGCTAGCATTGAGTCAGTTTAACTGATCAATTGAACTGGCGTCCGTCCAAAAAACGTCGTCAATCACCGGAGCGATTCCAGATTCCAGTAGGAAAATCTAGTCGGCCTAAATCTTTTAGAGTGACGCACAGTTTTATGTCCGGACTGATCAGTTCAACTGACTCGTCAATGGCCACCTTATGAGATTTTTTTATACTAACATAACATAATCATTCACTACATCATCTTATTATAGTAACTGATCCCTAACTAAGTTCGAAACTTGTATATAGGGTATCAGAAACTACGCACACACTCATTCACACACACACCCAGACCGAGACAAACAGTTGTGGTTTACACAAATATTCACCCCGCACGGGAATCGAACCCGCAACCTTACGGATGGAAATCCGGCATGGTGACCATTCTGGCATCGAGGTCGTCGATGGCAGAGCAGTAGTTTTATTACTCTATTTTTAACTAATAATAAGTAGCTTATATTTGCTAACACTATTATTTATTAAAACAATACAAAGATTATGTTTCTTTTGCGTCAAAAGTTCATTTATTGAAAGTACTAATCTTCAAAATGAAATTAATTAACACAACTTTACACTAAAATTTAACTTTAATCCCTTTTCAAATCAAAACTTATTTATTTGCGATCCTTACCTAGTTAGTCGGTTATGCTTGCAAATACAGCTAGGTCCTTTCAAATACTACATAATCCTCATTCATATAACCATGTTGGAGTTCTACGTGCTTTTCATACTAGAGGTCGAATAAAGGTTGAATACAATGTTTAGAGGTCACATTTCAATGGGGAAATGACACGGCTTTTTATCACTACATAGTATAAAACAAAGTCGCTGTCGCTGTCTGACTGTCCCTATGTATGCTTAGATCTTTAAAACTACGCAACGGATTTTGATGTGGTTTCTTTTAATAGAGTGCTTCAAGAGGAAGGTTTTTAGCATAAGTTTATCGTCGCATTCCTACGGGAATGGGAACTACGTGGGTGAAACCGCTTCTTCTTCTTTACGTGTCGACTCATATTTTTGAGGACCAGAACTCGGCCACCGATATGGCACTATCCACTGATAGTGTCATATCGGTGGCCGAGTTCTGGTCAAGGCCACTGCCTTGTAAAGGTCCTCGCGTGTGCAGGTGTAGGGACCGCTGGGCGCTGCTAGTTTCTCTATAATGAACGTAGTTTTAACATACTCAATTAAAAGTGGTTACTGCTTTCTTGTTAATGATTTACACATTACTATTTATAGAAGTCTGTGCTAGTTTGAAAATGGTAGAATGGCCTTATATGTAGTTCAATAAGTTTTGTAAGCTAGATATAGATAAACTAGCAGCGCCCCGCGGTTTCACTCGCGTAGCCTATGTCACTCGCTGACAATATAGCTTCCCATTAGTGAAAGAATTTTTGAAATCGGTTCAGTAGATCCCGAGATTACCCCTTACAATTTAAAAAACACACAAACTTTACTTCTTTATAATATTAGTATAGATGTATAGATTGTAGACCAATAAGCGTGACGTGACATTTAGTTATTGTAATAGAAAAATACCAGGAAGACAATAAAATCTTTAATTTCAATTCAAGTGGTTTTATAAAACTATTCGGTTAGGTAGTTTAGACATAATCTAACTTCTTAATGAAGGAAGAATTTTTGAAAGCGGTTCTGAAACTAACGAAATATCTTCTACATTAAACTAACAAATATATTATCTGTTACAATATTACTATAGGGAGATTTAATATTTAGATAAACGTCACAAATATCACCCACCCAACCACAAATATAATCAAAGCAACACAAAACATCAAATCCACATTGACATAACATTTCAATGCTAATTAATTACAAATAACTATATCTTCCAATTCAATAAATTTAATACAAAACGAACCGAACCGTATTTGATTTCATTAGTTCAATACTATTGAGAATTATAACGTATAATCTTGTTACTAAACATACAATTTAGACATTAGCGCCGCCTCGCGGTTTCACCCGCGTTGCCCGTTCCCGTGGGAATACGGGGATAAAATATAGCTTATATTATTCAAGGTATCTTTCTAATGGTGAAAGAAATTTCGAAATCGGCTCAGTAGTTTTTGAGTATATTCATTACAAATATACACAAAAATACAAATGTTTCCTCTTTATAATACTACTAGTGGAGATGTCTTAAAATGGCGGCGGTTTGACAGATGACGTTATTTTTGGAGGGAAGATCGTAAGATCAAAGCGGATGGATCTGAATGAAACCATTTGGGTGTGTTTACGTTGCCCTTTAAAGTTTGTCTACAATAATATCATAAAGAACACTTCTTATGTTGTTTTGTTTAAGTAATGACTACTGTAGATATTAACGTATTTGTTTGTAAAACAAATAAGTTTAGAGTGTAAGACGGATTATTTTTGTGTTTTATTATTCTTTGTTTTGGGAGGATAACACTTAAGATGACTTCTATCTAGGTTTTTTAAATTTCTTTTTGGGCACATTGTTGAATTAATATGAGTATAATATAACCGTTTTGTAAAAGTACACTATTATTCCTGTAATATGTATTGCGGGCAGTTTTCCGACTTCTTTCATTTGAGTCCATTAAACTTTTTATTTTATTTGTAAGTAAAACTATTTTAATTAAACTCACCTACCAAATGATAAAAACCCTAATCCTTTAAAAGGTCGTATGTCCTCAAAGAGGATGCGATTAGTTGTAAATTAAGGGTTGGAAAAAAATATATATTCTTGCGGTAAAAGGGGGAGATCTCGCGTGGATTGGAAGTTGGCCAAATTAGATCTTTGGTGCAAACACGACTCATTTTACATTCACTAGTTTGATGCAGTATTGTAAATTAGTTAAAAATATTTCGAGCATCTTCTTTTGAGGCTAGGAGGAACTTTTTGGATTGCAGAAACCTTCTTAATAGTGGTGACGTTAAGCTTTTGAAGTCATGAACACGTTAACAACACTCTAAATAGGTTTGTGAGAGACTAGGAAGAACTTTTTGGAATGCAGCTGCAGAAACCGGCCTAAAATAGTAATGACGTGAAGCTTTGGAAGTCATGAAACCGTAATGACTTGCGCATAGTTTTTACTCCATGGCAGAATTGTGCTTATGGGACCCATGTGTATCTCAGAGCATAACAATTTATCTCGGCACGTAACGGGGTATAAAACAAACAGTATACTTAGGGCTGATTTTTCCATCGCCAGATAACTTTATTCGACGAATAACTTTGAAATTTTGACAGTTATTTCATACAAAATCTGTCAAACGTCAATTTTATTCGTCGAATAAAAGTTATCTGGCGATGGAAAAATCGCCCCTAACACAATTAAAAACAATATTTGTACACAAACTCTATTGTTCTGAGTTTATTCAAAGTTCATAATTGGAAAACGATTTAATCCATGTTTATAAGCTGATTCGAAACTGAAAATTGCGTTTGACTAATTAAACTTAACTAGAGTTTAATGCTTGAAATTTTATGTCATTAAGGAACATTAAGCCATTTTGGGGATAGCTAAAAGTTTATTTGTATGTAAAATTGTGTTCATTATGAGTAGTTTGGGTGTCGTTTACCCCAGTTGTGGTTTTTTAACTGTGTCGCATAGTGGGCTGAAGAAGCAATTCACGTTAGCTCGTTGAAAAGGAACGCGGCATTGCATAATCAGCTGATGCTCCTGTGCAAACTGAGACAGGTGACTCCTAGAGTATTCTAGATTGTTCTCGAACTTTTTGTAATGTTACTAGAAACTTTCATATTTAGTTCAAATAGAGAACACTCAAATCCCTCAATCTCAGTGAAGTGAGAGATCTACACCATGGTATGATATACCAACACGCATTACACAAACGTGGTGGTTACATATTTTCCTCCACATTGTACTAATGTAAGTGAGAAGACTTTTTTCTTGCAATAAGATAAGACTTTCTGCTTCATCTTAGTATACCTCCGAATGAAGGTTGAAGGAACAAAGACTTTAAAACAATTGAAAAGACAGTCAACATTAACGCTGTCCAAAGCACACGTTTAGCAAGCTCCCTAGATTTAGAAAATTATCTATCTGGAGACGCTTGAAGTGTGGTCAATAATAAGACTCCACAGGAAAAATAATTGTAAGTAAGTATATTATATTGATACTTATCTCGAATTTAAATATGTTTCCCAAATTCAAAACCTAACATAGTCAACATTATTGTTGTAATTCACTAAAATCCAATCCTTTAAGTTTTAGGATCTTTGGAAGTAACAAAATTATAAACATCAAAGTACAGAAACAAGATTGAATAATGCCGCAATATCGCGAGTTAATTAATCAATCGAACAATTAGACTAGAATTAAACTTCCGAAGATGTTATAAATTGTTACATTGTAAATCTGAATTTGTTTTACAAATATTGGGTGTTTATATATCTCTCTTTTGTATTGATAAAAAAAGCTGTAGTATCTTTCTCGGAAACTCTTATATAGTTTGACTAATTTTGTAAACTTTTATGGTTTTATTTGCGTTACATTTTAAACCTAGTTTAACAAAACCTGGTTTAAGCATTTGACACTTGTCTGTCAAATCTGTCACTTTAGTTTTTTGACAGTATTCAAAATTGTACTTAGGTCAGATTGTAAAACCTGGTTTAGTGCTAAACCAGACTAAAAATGCAACGCAAATGAGGCAGCTAATGTCATGTGTAAGTGAATTGTCTATGGTTTCTTCTAAGTTTAGTTTAATAAGATGAATATAACCACGATTTAAAGTCTATATATCATGTTTAGATTCACTATTACTGGACATAAGTGCCATTGTAAACGGCTTTTACTTTATTCTATTTGTACACTAGACACCCTGCCAAACCAGGTGGCGGTTAGGTGCAATTTATTCTAGGTTTATGTGGCCAGCTTTTCGCAATTACATCCCTCCAATGTGTCTGTCCGATGTTGTTTAGTATGTGCTACAATACTTTCTGTTATACCAATTGTCTGACTTTTGGAAGCTCTAATTACTTGTAAAGATTGACAATGATGTTAATACTACCTTCGAGACAGCAGATATAAAAATGCCCACACTAGTTAAGCGTAAATTTATTTTATAACGAAGTTGGGTAGTTGGGTATGTACACAATAGAGTAAGCAATATAGAGCCTACGCTAACGAAGTACTTTCTAAGTTTTAATTTAATTATATAAAACTTTTGGTTGGTAACAAAATGTGGTATTAAGATGATATCATTATAAAAAATAAGACAAGTCTTGTACTATAATTATGAAAGAAAATGTTAATGATATGACATTTTTCTCATATAATTTACAAAATAAGAAAAATATACTAACATAAAATTTTCTTTCAGAAACAACAATACATTTTCAAATCTTAAAACACACAAGAATAACTTGTTAAGAAATAAAAGAATTAAACCGTACGACGTTTCTGTAAAGTGGTCATATTTTTCAAATGTAAAACAGGACACTTTGCGAGACAGGAAAGTTAAGAGCCGGGGTGACGTTCCCGGGTACCTATTTGTTTACTCGAGATGTACTCGCGTTGGACATTTTGTTTGTTTTCTTTATAATGGTAGAGAAACGTACATTTTTAAGTTTTATTCTTAATTATTGTGCGTATTTGTTTTTGATCATGATCATCATTGCGTATGGCATTAATCCTGCGTAGATCAGAATTCAAAGCTAAGATTATTCTGTCAGCATGTGGTGGCAGGTGTGGGTTTTTGATTAAAATATGCCTAACATTAGTAACACTTAGTTTATCCAAATAAAGTCGTATTGCCTGGACTGTGAAAGTCCAAAGGCAGTCGCTTGACGGAAAATACTGACATTCCATCAAATCTGGTTATATTAAAAACCGATCCTAATTAGAAATGGGATATAGTAAGAAGAAGAGAAGAATACGCGTGCATGTGCATTTGTCTTTGGTCCTCCTATTGAACAAACTTATAAAGAATCCATCAACTCAATAGGTAATTGACCACTTGACCTATGAAAGCCTTTAAACTTTGAAATTTAGCTGATATACCCTTATTCACTAAGAAAGCATTGTATTGCTCCTAAGGGGACACTTAGGATAGCGATTACGTCACACAAAGTCACGGTCAGACTAAGTCAGTCGTCGATTATTATAAAATGATTTTCACTTTTCTACTCAACTGTGTTTAGATTTTTGTTATAAAATTCACAATGGCAACGATAATTTTATTATTGTAATAGCTAGAAGTGTTACGAATAAGAACTTTTCAACACACTTGCTCATAAAGGGTCTCTTATTTGTGCAAAAACAGTTGAATAATGACGCGTTTTATTCACTAGTGAGTTATAGATTGTTTTTTAAATTGCTTTCATTTTAAAAAAGTTTCGATACCAAAAAAATTGTGTCCATACATTTTAAAAACAAACTTCAACTATGTTTCCTTACTTTTGGTAGGTCTATGGTCGATTCCATTCATTCATTCATTCGATTTTTTTTTAACTAAGTATATTCTTTTAGTCTTTGGTCGATCACCATTGTTGTGTTGGATGCGCGCGAATAGAAAAACTGTTTATTTATTAGCGAAAAATTATAATTTCTTCGCAAATGTGTTGAAAAACGTTGTATGGTACACGCGTGTTATTGATGATTACTATCCTCGGCTATCTTTAGACCGTCGCCTGACGGCTCGGGCCTCAATAGCGCCTCGGAAGTAATCACCAACTTACCTCGCTTGTACCATAATAGTTATTTATGGTACAAGCGAGGTAAGTTGGTGATGTGTGTTGAAAATAACTATTATACTACAAACGTATCAAATTATACGTCAATATAAATACTCGTACAACAAAAGTATCAAATTAATCTTATGGTATTTTTTGTATTATCGCTTCTACGAGTATAACTACTTTGCCCTCGGCATTCTGTACATGAACGCGATTATCTGTTAAAATACAGAACAGATTTTAATATGATTTTGGCAATAAATGAAGTGATTCACACAAGATCAATGTGATATGCTTTTTATTGAAGTGTTATCAAATAGATGAGATGAATATAGAATGTTTGATATTAAGTGAATTAAAATTAAATCCATTGGTAAAGATTATTTAATTGATTACATTAAACACTCTATTTAGAAACTGTAAAATGCTCTCAAAATGTTCTTTTGCCTGAACGTTTTTAGATTTTGTTGTCTTGATTTTTATAAATGTTGTGGATGTCCTTAATTAGGTAACACAAATATCATTAATATACAAAACATAGGGTCTGTTTTAGTGACTTATATTTTTGAAATGTTTAATTACTTATGCTGGTGATCAAATTCCTTTTGTTAACATAACAAGCAATATTTCCAACCTACAAATCAACCTAGAACCAAAAAACATTCAATATTCGCTAGTCAAAACTATTCTCATGTTGAAAATAGGTTGACATGCCTTATGCGTGACAACATGACATCCGGAATATTGCGACATCCGGAGCAGCCAAGGTCAGTCAGCGATTGCTGTCAGACACGCTCTTGACATGTACTCATCAGGCTATCACTGAGGATTAAGGCACAAACATATCTGAGCCGGTGGCAGTGTTGCTGTGAGAGTATTATATATTGGTTGTCAATTGATATGTCATCTTTACATTGTATAAATGTGGTTCTGTCTGTTTGCTTAGACGTTTTAAAATAATCAACTGATTTTAATGCAGTTTGCAGCAATAGATAGAGTGATTCTTAAGGTAGTTTGATACATATTATAGTACAGAAAAGCCGAAAAAACACGTGAACGGGAACTACAGGTGAAACCGCGGGGCGCTGATAGTTCTATATTATATGAATTAAAATTACATTTAAAAAAAACAGTGCTAGTCCCAATTTTTCACCCGTTTTATGTAAATTTGTGGCACTATAGGTTACTTGATTGTTACTGACGTAGCCGAGTGAAAATATTAATCCTCTATATTCTATTGTTGATTGCTGTTAGCTAACTGTCTTCAATCACTTCTATAAATAGGATAATAAGCTTCATATTTCTTTTAATACGGGCTTTTGTTATTCTCGTATAACTCGTTACGTGATATCTCTGCCACGTCAATTGTTAAACGTGATGTGTTAGAAATAGTTTTTCGTAGAGTTAGCGTTTGTTGTGCTTTCACTACGCATCATTTAGGAATAGGAACTTTACTTACATTTTGCTAATATAGGTACGAAAATAATATATGTTTAATAATATATACTACTTTTTATACTTACTAAAAATTGCCACGTAATCAACAGATTCGAGGCCAACTCTAGGGCATAAAATACTACTTGTGTGCGTCATAAAAATCAAATGTTAAATCACTCTATCATCTTCATATAACTACTGACCTCTTTTTAGATATACAACCTATGTCTTAGGTATCAGACTAACTACGCACCATTTTAGACAAATTCGTTTCTTATGTGGATCATACAAATATTTATAACTAACGCGGTTTCACCGTCGTGGTTCCTGTTTCCGTGGGAATACAGGGATAAGATGTATCCTAACTATCCAATAGTAAAAGATTTTTTTAAATCAGTTCAGTAATTTCAGAGCCTATTCGTTACACACAAACACACGAACATACAAATCTTTCCTCTTTATAATATTAGTATAGATTTACGGGAATCAAACCTACAGTCTCTTGTTTAGCAGCGAAGAAATAACATGCTACTTGGATGGTCAAATAATTACAATCGAAAAATAAAATAATAGATAAGTCATCACATCACTACATAGTATAAAACAAAGTCGCTTTCTCTGTACCTATGTCCTTATGTCCCTATGATCTTTAAAACTACGCAACGGATTTTGATGCGGTTTGTTTTAATAGATAGAGTGATTCAGATGGAAGGTTTTAGGTTTTAGCATAATTTTATCCCCATATTCCTACGGGAACGGGAACTACGCGGGTGAAACCGCGGGGCGCCGCTAGTACTAAATAAACAGGGAAATGTGTTAGTTATAAATCTTGGTACGGATTTAGCTACCCAAAACAATAAACAACTAAACCCAAGTTGATGTTCTAAGTTGAACTACAAAACTAAGTTGAACAACTTGCTAGTTTACTTGGTCTTAATTAGAATTCGAGATATTTGGACATCTGTGGCAAGATCAAGTTACGCTACGAGTGTTTACGTACGTATAGTATATTGAACAAGTGAACGTATCTATATTGAAGTGAATACATATGTATGATACTGTAGATTGTAGAAGTGTATTAAGTGAAACATTCAGTTTTTCATATTTTTCTGAATAGATGTTTTGATGGTGTAGAACTCAGAAGTGTCCGTCAAATTAACACAATTTGTTAATACGCCATTTAAAAAATTAACGATAGACCGTATTAAAAAATAACAGGATTCATAACTAGCTGTTTACGTAATTCGTGTTTCTGTGGATCTATTCCTATCCCCCCCATTTTGAAGTATTTGGAGATAATAAAAACTGTACCAAATCGTGATCCGTTCTTTACTTTTTGTGTGAACTGAATCTAACATAATTGTATATCCTCACATTTAAACACAAAATTAGGTACTTTTAAGTTGCTTTTATTACGATTTATTTAGTAATTAAGATCTTATTCGTTTCACTTGCAAATTAGTTGACATTTATACTTAAATATGGAATTAATGTAAATTAAATTGAGATGAAGATAAATAATTTAACAAGCAAATGAAGCTGTAAATTCGTGTTTAATTTATAGGAATAAAATTGTTTGCAATTAGCGCTCTCACGATACAAAATACTAATTGAAGTCATAAGTATTTAATTGGTTAATTATGTACTGTTTATATTCAGGAGCAATTGATCTTTGCCTGAAAACTAATTAGGCAATTTGTTAAATAATATGAGATTTAAGGCTCAAACCCACCGAAGTACACGCTACGCACGTGTACTCGGCTTCGCTTTCTATAAAAATGTATGAGGTAAAACCCACCGAAGTATGTACATGCACACGCTATGCACGACGTCATTGATACATTCTTGACTAACTCGGCTATAGCTCAACGTAGCTGAGCTGTGTGGCCATGGACCGTAGGCGTAGCGTGCGTGGCGGTGGGTTCGCGGCTACATTCGACAATTACTAAGGCTGCAGGGCGACGGTAAAAAAATGCCTTGTCTGATTTTCATGTAGGTAAGTAAATGAGAAGAATTTTGTCGAATCTACGTAAGAAAAAATTATTACGTATGAGAAAATCTAGTATTTACATGAAAATTTTATCTTATCCGAATAAGACAAGACATATTTCTTACCGTGGACAATCGGCCTTACAGGCTGGATTTTTCCAGTGTTCGCTGTATACCAAATACGAAACTATAAGAAATAGCGGAAAAATACTCAGGGTCTCGACTATCGCTTATGAGAATAAAAAAAACTGTGTCGTGGATTAATAAAAAAGTACTTATTTAAAAAAACAGTGGTAAACGGAGTTAGCAAAGGTCAGTTATTAAAAAAAACTTGTTGTTTTTGGTCTAAGTCGATCACACGTGATACACCATCATCATTGCGTATGGCATTAATATTAATACTGCGAGGAAAAAAAATACACCTATGTATTTATTTGTGAATAAAAATACATTGGTTAAAATAATAAATAACAAGTACTTGTGTAACCTTGTGTTCATGTATTCAGAACTCATCAGTGATGCATAAGTTCCGTGAATGCATTGTGACCCATCGATTGTTCTATTTCAGCATATCCTTGAGGTTGTATACCCATAAATAATAAATGAACCTTATACTTCGGTCTACCATGTTTAACTTACAATAGTTCGTGTAGTATTCGTAAACGTTTATTGGTTTTTGAAGGGTACTTAATTAGTTTTGTATAGTTTGACTGTCGAGTTCAGGTGTTGGAATGAAGAAGTGGACTGTAGTTTAAATAGTTTATTCCAGTGAAGTATACAAGTTGAGTTGCACACGGAATTATATAAAATAAAAATATAAACAAAGTATGCGCGAGCGCGTGAATTGCCTTGATGCGATGGCGAACGAAGAGAGAGTGTAGTGGGGGCGACCGAGGGGCATCCCCCCGCGCCTCCCGCGCCTTCCGCGAACCGGTCACTCGTTGCGTCAGCTGACGGAACAATCAGATGTGTCAACATACTCCCCCCGTTGAAGAGTCTTCAAAACCAGTGACAGGGAGCGGGCAAATAGTATTGAAGGCCCTCCGAATGATTCCCTTGCGTGTCCGGATGTCAGCGACTCTACCAATGCCATCTCCGCCGGGTATTACTTGCACGATACGTCCGAGAAGCCACAGAAGAGGAGGCGAAGTCTTGTCCTTAATAACGACGAGAGCCCCTTCTTTGAGTTCACCTGAAGACTTGTACCATTTTGATTTCTCCTGAAGCCATAGGATATACTCATTGGAAAAACGATGCCAGAAGTGTTGCTTCAAATACTCTATGCGGCGAAATCGTTGTAAGCTGGTCAAGTTGGCGCTCAGAATCTGTGGATGTGGTAGCATAACCAGAGAACGTCCAATAAGGAAATGGGCAGGGGTTAGAGGAACAAGGTCTGAAGGATCGTCGGAAATTGGAGTAAGAGGCCTGGAATTCAGGATAGCCTCTACCTGAATTAAACATGTTGCCATTTCTTCAAAGGTTAAATTAGTAAGACCTAAGGTACGTCTTAAATGATGCTTGGTGGACTTAACTGCAGATTCCCAGAGTCCACCGAAGTGAGGCGTGTACGCGGGGATAAAAGAAAAATTAATGCCAGGGTCAATGCTACTTAAATCTAAGTCCTGTGAAAGAAAGTGAGCTAGCTCGTTAAAGGCACCGATGAAAGTTGTACCGTTGTCGGAGAAAATATTCCGCGGTTTCCCCCTCCGAGCAATAAAACGGTTCATGGCAGCTATGAAGGCTTCTTTCGTCAAGTCTGAGACCAGTTCAAGATGAACAGCTCTAGTGGCTAAACACACAAAAACACAAATAAAGCACTTGATGAGCCTACAACCTCTACCTTTTCTGTCAGCTATCATGATAGGACCGGCATAGTCAACTCCTGTATCAATAAAGGGAAATTCTAAATGTACACGTTGCTCTGGAAGATTACCCATGATCGGTTGAATATTACGAGCCTTTATTCTACAGCATCTTACGCACTGATGAGAAACTTTCTTAGCGAGGTTTCTACCACCAATAGGCCAATAATGATGGCGTATTGTGGCAAGTAATAACAGAGGTCCTGGATGCTTAAGCTTAGAATGAAAATGTTTAAATAATAATTGGCATAAAATATGAGAACTAGATATAATAATAGGATGCTTAACGTCGTAATCATAAAATGAATTATCTAGCCTGCCTCCTACACGAATAATTTTATTAGAATCAAGAAAGGGGGAGAGAGGCAACAATTTATTCTTAGTAGGCAACTGTTTTCCTGATAATAATAAATTATATTCATCGACAAACGATTCTTTTTGACTAAAATTTAATAAAATGTTTAAGGAATTGTCATATTCATCACTAGTAAGAGCACCATTTATAGCAGATTGTTTCCTACATTTATTTATAAAACGTAAAATGTACGCCAATATGTGTATGATTTTATTGAAATTTGAATATTTATTGCATAAAAAGGATAAAAAACTAACATCATTTGAAATATTAACATGACATGAAATAACAGTCTCTGGCAATTGAGAAAGCTCTTTATGACCATTTTCAGGAAAATTGGGCCAAAAGGCTGGACCTTTCAATAAAAATTGAGGGCCAGACCACCATAATGAAGACGAGGATAGTTTGTCAGCTCTGAGTCCGCGCGAAGCGAGGTCTGCGGGGTTTTCAAGAGACGGAACATAACGCCAGTTACCACCCACAGTTTCCTGAATCTCAGAAACGCGATGACGTACGAAAGCTTTCAGTTGCGTCGTCGAAGCCGACAACCAACCTATGACAATGGTGGAATCGCACCAAAACGTAGAAGATTTAATATTTAAAGTAAGGGATTGGCATACCTTAGAGTGCAATCGCGCGCCAAGTAGAGCAGCACAAAGCTCAAGTCTAGGTATGGTAATACATTTAATAGGGGCTACCTTGCTCTTGGCAGTAAGAAGTCTCACGCAAACCACACCGTCCGTGGACACACTGCGTATGTACACACATGCACCGTATGCACTTTCGGATGCATCTGTAAACACATGTAGTTCGATAGTAGCTGTAAAATCACATATTATGTATCTAGGCATTTGTAAATAGTTCAAATGAGGCAAGGTATTTTGGAAATCATCCCATTGGGTTTGAATGTCATCTGTGACAGGTTCATCCCAAGATGTTTTGGTAAGCCAAAGTGCCTGGATCATAATCTTGGCTTCCACGATACAGGGAACGACTAGACCAATTGGGTCGAAAATTTGCGATATGACCGATAAAATGTGTCGTTTAGAAACCCTTTCAATGGAAGGCAAGTTTATAGAGAATGAAAATGTGTCACTTAGGCATTTCCAATTAAGACCAAGTGTCTTAGACATTTCATTCTCGCTTAAATTAACTACTTCTGATGTGGTATGATCGCCCAAAAGAGATTGTAAAACTTCGGGTGAATTTGATTGCCATTTTCTTAAATTATATTTTGCAGAACTTAAAACTTTGCTAACTTTACGACATTTGTCAACAATCTCTTCTACAGACGATCCACCATCCAAATAATCATCTACATAAAAAGCGTGAGCAATAGAGAACTGAATAGAGGGGTCGGAGCATTCCTCAGCTAACCTAATTAAGCATCTGGTTGCGAGAAAAGACGCTGAAGCCGTACCATATGTTACCGTATTCAATGTGAATGTCTTAAGCGGTAGAGATGGGTCCTCTCTCCACAAGATTTGCTGTAGGTATCGCTGTTTATTTGACTCGTTAATTAAAGTTTGTCGATACATTTTTTCAATGTCAGAGTGAACGACAATTTTATACTGACGAAAACGAAGTAAAATCGACAACAAGTCATCTTGTAGAGTAGGACCAATCATCTGAATATCATTCAGCGACTTACCAGATGTTGTACGAGCCGAAGCGTCAAACACAACTCGCAGTTTGGTAGTGCTACTCGACTCCTTGATAACACCATGATGAGGTAAAAAGTATGAGGGTTTGGAGTAACGAGTATCTATTTTATTTTCACTCATGTGACCTAACTCTATATACTCTTTTATAAATTGCACATATGAATTTTTAAAATTGGGGTTTCTCCGAAATTTATTTTCAAGAGAGAAAAACCTTTGTTTTGCTATAATATATGAGTCACCTAAAACATTGGGGGACTCTTTAAGAGGAATACTAACAACAAAGCGCCCTTCTGAATTGCGGTATGTAGTATCCTTAAAATTTTGTTCGCAAGATCGCTCTTCGGCACTTAATGAATATTTGGCCGCTATTGAATCAAGCTCCCAGAAGCGAGCCAACTCATTATGAAGGTTATCGGTAAACATACATACATGAGGTGAGGAATTATGATCATCAACTACACCCGAAATTATCCAACCTAATTTGGACTCGAATAAAGTCGGCATATTTTTCCCTAAGCTAATACGATTCGCTCCTATTATTTCCCAAAAAATTTGAGCACCGACAAGAAGATCTATAGAAGAAGGGACATTAAAGTTGGGATCGGAGAGACGAATACCGGAAGGTATTGGTATGCTATTTATATTGACATGAGCATGCGGGACTGAAGAATAAATTTTTGGTATTACGAAACATTCCAGTTTGCACTCGAAATCTAAATTTTGTGATTTTACAGTTACTGAACATGCACGTGAACAATTAGAAGATTGCAGATTAATACCTATTACCTTAGACTTGGCTTTGTGGGTACTCATCTGAAGTTTACGGGCCAACTCCTCCGAGATAAAGTTAGCGGTGCTCCCATTATCCAGCAAGACTCGTGCAGTATGGAGGTTGCCCTTGGCATCCTCCACCTTCACCAGTGCTGTGGAAAGCAAAGTTACACGAGTTTCAGATAAATGATTAGCTGAAAGTGCAATGTTTTGAATAGTCTCAGAGGGCTGTTCACCGTCTACGTGCAATAGAGTGTTGTGGCGTTTTTTGCAATATTTACAAGGTCTCAATCTACATTTTGAGGTTGTATGACTTGACCTAAGGCAGTTGAAGCAAACGTTAAAGTTTTGTGCTTTTTTAATACGTTGCTCTACCGAAAGTTTTCTAAAATTGGGACAAGTATAAAGTAAATGATCTTGTTTGCACATAGGACACGAAATTAATTTATGTTTGTTTTCTGTTGATGATAAAAATGTATTTGAATTATTTAAAAATTTGTTATTATTAACTATGTGTGATGTGAGAATATTATTTGTGTCGCTACTTACACTCTGTAGTAACTCAACTCTACTCTGGAGAAATTTAATAAAAATATCTAATGTGGGGAGCTCAGGCAAAGAATTCCTAAGTTCTTCCCATTTAAGTTTAGTTACCTTGTCTAATTTCTGGGTCATTAAATAAATAATAATGGTGTCCCAGTGCTGCACGGGCTGGTCTAAGGTTGCTAAGCATCTCAGGTTTTTCTTAATTCTGTCTATCAAATGATCTAAACACTCGCTAGATTCGTTAACAATAGGCTCTATGTTAAAAAGCGCTTTCATGTGATTATTCACAAGCGACCTTTTACTATCATACCTTTCACAAAGTAATTTCCAGGCAGCGTCGTAATTGGATGATTTGAAGTCCAGATTATCTAAAACTACAGAAGCACTACCAGTTAAAGAGGCGCGAAGATAATGTAATTTACATATGTTATCGACAGATTTGTTATTATGAATGAGTGATATGAATGTTTCCTTAAACTCTAGCCATTCATGATAACTGCCAGAAAATTTGCGTAGGTCAATCTTAGGTAGGTGTATGGATTTGAGTTTTGGTGCGTTGTCGTCATTAGAACTAACCTCAGACCTGGAGTCCTCCTTCAATTGTGCGCGAGCATTGTTAATAAGATGGCGGGCGGAAGCAACCAATGAGTAATATTGTTTTTCCAGCTCTTCACGTTCAATATATTGCTCTTTAGGACTGTCCACAAGTTCCTCCAACTCATTCTGTAACGCGTCATATGTACCATATAAATTTTCAAAAGTATTAAAGCGATATTCAATTTCAATTAATTGTAGCTCACTAAGCTTTTCACAGGACTTTTGCAAGTTGATGTATGAGGCGAATTGTGTGAGCTTAGATTTAATGGAAGCTCGCTTTTTGATTAAGCTTTTGACATCAGTCATTTTAAATGAAGGGAAATGACTAGTAGCTTAATAATAATAAAGCTTGTGAGGCAAAAAGCTACTGAGAAACTTAGAAAAATTTAACACTACAAATATGATTGCTAAGATAAAAAATGTAAGGCACTAAAAATTATATTTAATTTTGCAATATCATTGAAGCTTTGGTATTCAAATACGCAAGGCGCTTAATAAAAGCTTTATTTTGCACAAAATTTAATGTAATGAACGGTTAAGATGATAAAAAATAGGTATAAATAAACAGCAAAATGAATAAAATGGATGTAGCAATTTAACGAATACTAAGAAGGTGAAATAATCGCAATAAAGCGCAATTCACTATGCAGATTAAGATGTTTAAATATTGATGATATTTGATTTCTAATAACTTAATGATTTGAAAATAGATTGCATTAATATCATAAAGAAAGTAAATAAGAAATCAAAGGCAAACTATGTTTTTTAAAGAAGGAAGGAAAGGAAATATATTGGAACGAACTCACGGTTTTGCACAATCCTCTTGAAGATTACTGCTGCGACGAAGTATGCCAAGACAACAATAATTGAAGATGTGGATTGATGTCCTTTAAGTTCTTAATAATCCTCCAAAGAAATAATTCCGTTTCTAAAAGTCCGTTGGTATTTTCCGTTAGGCAGTTGAGAGCTTTTTCCACAAGACGGTTTATAAATCCCGCGTAGATTCCAGCAAGTCCCAATGCAGGCGGTATCCAGATTCAAGAAATCAGACTTGTTCGAAGAGACAACTTGAAACTCGTAGTACACCACCAGGTTTTCAAAATTCGACCGTTGACCTTGAACTTGACTTGTATTGTTCGTTTCTTGATTCAAATTCTCGGTAGAAGGACCATGTCGAGTTCAGGTGTTGGAATGAAGAAGTGGACTGTAGTTTAAATAGTTTATTCCAGTGAAGTATACAAGTTGAGTTGCACACGGAATTATATAAAATAAAAATATAAACAAAGTATGCGCGAGCGCGTGAATTGCCTTGATGCGATGGCGAACGAAGAGAGAGTGTAGTGGGGGCGACCGAGGGGCATCCCCCCGCGCCTCCCGCGCCTTCCGCGAACCGGTCACTCGTTGCGTCAGCTGACGGAACAATCAGATGTGTCAACATCTATCTCATGTCGTCAAATCTATTTCATGTCGAGGTTCAGGTGTTGCAATGAAGAAGTGGACTGTAGTTTAAATAGTTTATTCCAGTGAAGTATACAAGTTGAGTTGCACACGGAATTATATAAAATAAAGATATAAACAAAGTATGCGCGAGCGCCTTGATGCGATGGCGAACGAAGAGAGAGTGTAGTGGGGGCGACCGAGGGGCATCCCCCCGCGCCTCCCGCGCCTTCCGCGAACCGGTCACTCGTTGCGTCAGCTGACGGAACAATCAGATGTGTCAACATACTCCCCCCGTTGAAGAGTCTTCAAAACCAGTGACAGGGAGCGGGCAAATAGTATTGAAGGCCCTCCGAATGATTCCCTTGCGTGTACGGATGTCAGCGACTCTACCAATGCCATCTCCGCCGGGTATTACTTGCACGATACGTCCGAGAAGCCACAGAAGAGGAGGCGAAGTCTTGTCCTTAATAACGACGAGAGCCCCTTCTTTGAGTTCACCTGAAGACTTGTACCATTTTGATTTCTCCTGAAGCCATAGGATATATTCATGGGAAAAACGATGCCAGAAGTGTTGCTTCAAATACTCTATGCGGCGAAATCGTTGTAAGCTGGTCAAGTTGGCGCTCAAAATCTGTGGATGTGGTAGCATAACCAGAGAACGTCCAATAAGGAAATGGGCAGGGGTTAGAGGAACAAGGTCTGAAGGATCGTCGGAAATTGGAGTAAGAGGCCTGGAATTCAGGATAGCCTCTACCTGAATTAAACATGTTGCCATTTCTTCAAAGGTTAAATTAGTAAGACCTAAGGTACGTCTTAAATGATGCTTGGTGGACTTAACTGCAGACTCCCAGAGTCCACCGAAATGAGGCGTGTACGCGGGGATAAAAGAAAAATTAATGCCAGGGTCAATGCTACTTAAATCTAAGTCCTGTGAAAGAAAGTGAGCTAGCTCGTTAAAGGCACCGATGAAAGTTGTACCGTTGTCGGAGAAAATATTCCGCGGTTTCCCCCTCCGAGCAATAAAACGGTTCATGGCAGCTATGAAGGCTTCTTTCGTCAAGTCTGAGACCAGTTCAAGATGAACAGCTCTAGTGGCTAAACACACAAAGACACAAATAAAGCACTTGATGAGCCTACAACCTCTACCTTTTCTGTCAGCTATCATGATAGGACCGGCATAGTCAACTCCTGTATCAATAAAGGGAAATTCTAAATGTACACGTTGCTCTGGAAGATTACCCATGATCGGTTGAATATTACGAGCCTTTATTCTACAGCATCTTACGCACTGATGAGAAACTTTCTTAGCGAGGTTTCTACCACCAATAGGCCAATAATGATGGCGTATTGTGGCAAGTAATAACAGAGGTCCTGGATGCTTAAGCTTAGAATGAAAATGTTTAAATAATAATTGGCATAAAATATGAGAACTAGATATAATAATAGGATGCTTAACGTCGTAATCATAAAATGAATTATCTAGCCTGCCTCCTACACGAATAATTTTATTAGAATCAAGAAAGGGGGAGAGAGGCAACAATTTATTCTTAGTAGGCAACTGTTTTCCTGATAATAATAAATTATATTCATCGACAAACGATTCTTTTTGACTAAAATTTAATAAAATGTTTAAGGAATTGTCATATTCATCACTAGTAAGAGCACCATTTATAGCAGATTGTTTCCTACATTTATTTATAAAACGTAAAATGTACGCCAATATGTGTATGATTTTATTGAAATTTGAATATTTATTGCATAAAAAGGATAAAAAACTAACATCATTTGAAATATTAACATGACATGAAATAACAGTCTCTGGCAATTGAGAAAGCTCTTTATGACCATTTTCAGGAAAATTGGGCCAAAAGGCTGGACCTTTCAATAAAAATTGAGGGCCAGACCACCACAATGAAGACGAGGATAGTTTGTCAGCTCTGAGTCCGCGCGAAGCGAGGTCTGCGGGGTTTTCAAGAGACGGAACATAACGCCAGTTACCACCCACAGTTTCCTGAATCTCAGAAACGCGATGTCGTACGAAAGCTTTCAGTTGCGTCGTCGAAGCTGACAACCAACCTATGACAATGGTGGAATCGCACCAAAACGTAGAAGATTTAATATTTAAAGTAAGGGATTGGCATACCTTAGAGTGCAATCGCGCGCCAAGTAGAGCAGCACAAAGCTCAAGTCTAGGTATGGTAATACATTTAATAGGGGCTACCTTGCTCTTGGCAGTAAGAAGTCTCACGCAAACCACACCGTCCGTGGACACACTGCGTATGTACACACATGCACCGTATGCCCTTTCGGATGCATCTGTAAACACATGTAGTTCGATAGTAGCTGTAAAATCACATATTATGTATCTAGGAATTTGTAAATAGTTCAAATGAGGCAAGGTATTTTGGAAATCATCCCATTGGGTTTGAATGTCATCTGTGACAGGTTCATCCCAAGATGTTTTGGTAAGCCAAAGTGCCTGGATCATAATCTTGGCTTCCACGATACAGGGAACGACTAGACCAATTGGGTCGAAAATTTGCGATATGACCGATAAAATGTGTCGTTTAGAAACCCTTTCAATGGAAGGCAAGCTTATAGAGAATGAAAATGTGTCACTTAGGCATTTCCAATTAAGACCCAGTGTCTTAGACATTTCATTCTCGCTTAAATTAACTACTTCTGATGTGGTATGATCGCCTAAAAGAGATTGTAAAACTTCGGGTGAATTTGATTGCCATTTTCTTAAATTATATTTTGCAGAACTTAAAACCTTGCTAACTTTACGACATTTGTCAACAATCTCTTCTACAGACGATCCACCATCCAAATAATCATCTACATAAAAAGCGTGAGCAATAGAGAACTGAATAGAGGGGTCGGAGCATTCCTCAGCTAACCTAATTAAGCATCTGGTTGCGAGAAAAGACGCTGAAGCCGTACCATATGTTACCGTATTCAATGTGAATGTCTTAAGCGGTAGAGATGGGTCCTCTCTCCACAAGATTTGCTGTAGGTATCGCTGTTTATTTGACTCGTTAATTAAAGTTTGTCGATACATTTTTTCAATGTCAGAGTGAACGACAATTTTTTTTTGATATTGAAATAGATTTGATTAGTTATGATTTAATAAAACTAAAATAACATTTGTCTATGAAATTAAAATTAACTAATTAAAAAAAGTTAAATGCGTTCTTTATTCAAATGTTGAAGGTCTAAACTACATTATAAAATCAAAAGTCAAAAGAACGAACATTTTAAATTTGGAATTGGAACGTGTTCGAATTTTCACAAATGACGCAACAGACAAATCTTTCTCTAAAATTTATAGTGTTTATAGGCATCTGTTTGCCTCCTAAATCTCAGTACTTACATTTTATTTTAATTCTTATATAAAAGGTTAATTAATTATTATTTGTAAAGAAATGCATTGATCTTGAAGATTATAATTAGACGCCAAGTCATAGCGAGTTGAACAGAAAACATGTAACCTACATACAAAGAGGACTCTACCTGCTCATAAGAATAGAATAGATCTCTTTGTTTGTGAAAGCATTTTCTGTAATCATATGAAACTAGATACCTATAATAAATGTTATATTGTGTTTTCCACAAACGTTTTCAGCCAGATTCTATATCCGCGTACAACGATACACCCTTTACAAGTCGTGAATAATTCATAAACGTGATCCGCACTTAAAATGACAATCTGTCCGCGGACACAACCTCATAAAATGCGGTTCAGTTTGCCACAATATCGTATAAAACAAGCGAAAGTTACAACTATTTATTTTTTAAACAGTTTTAAATTAAACGAAAAAAGTTCTAGAATGCAAGCAATAAAATTTTGTATTTCATTGACAATCTGGTTTAAAAGAATCTATTTTTGAATTTAATTTCGATGTAAATTCGAACATAATGTTTCGAACGTGCTTTTCATAAGTCAAGCTGAATTTCGTTCTAATTTCAAAATTATTAACATTCTAAAACAAAAAACAAAAAGAATTTCTTTATTCCCAAGTGGATGAAGAATTTCCTTTGAATGTCATTTTTTCTTTTTTTCTAAATAAAGAATGAAACTGGCCATTGAAAATATTTTCCCTTTGCAGATAGCAGAAAATGATTTTCCTGATTTAAACGTCGACTGATATGTCATGTCAATAAAACGTTATAGAAACGTTAACAAAATAATATTTGATTTACATTTATTTTTATTTATACTGTTATCTATTTTCCTAACAATTGTATTGTCTCATAAATTATGGATTTATTTCTAAGTTACCAACAAAGATTGTTGTGATAAAACTCGATGTAGATCTCCATTGTTCTATGACAAAAGCGGTCTGTATAATAGTTTTAAATCATACTTCATACTATAAAGTGCTGTATTTTCCATTAAATGGGTTTAAGTAAGACTAGTTTGTAGAAATCGATTTTTTTCAAATCGTTTAAATATAGGTACTTAATTATATTAAAGTTACCGTTTTCTTCGTATGCAATCGAATTGACATATGTAGGTATTAGGTATTTCTGAGGACATCTCAGATTTGAAGTAATATTAAAGAAAAAGTTAAGTATTAATATAAACAGACATATTACTTAGGGCCGATTTTTCCACCGCCAGATAACTTTTATTCGACGAATAAAATTGACGGTTGACAGTTTTTGTATGAAGGAACTGTAAAAATTTCAAAATTATTCGTCGAATAAAGTTATCTGGCGATGGAAAAATCGGCCCTTAACAGATTAATTCACTGTAGAATTTATTAATACTATATAAAATATATCTCGTAAAAATTCTTATAAATTATTTCACAATAAGTAACAGAACAAATTATGAACATTAGCTTAATCTCACAAATAAATGACGTAACCTAATCTTATTTATTTAACAAGAGTTCCCTTTTTGAGTATTAGAATCAGCAATCTCATTTGAATCTGTCGATTTTCGTAAGTTCGCTTCAACGTTAGGGCTTATACAAACTGGGTCCTTTGTGGTGATATCTCAAAGTGGAGGGCACTTCAGTTTGTGACCTCAATACTGACGGCTTCTTTTATCCTCCATGTTACTTCACCTGAGGATATCCGTTATCTAAATCTAATTCTTTTTTTAAAAGCTAAAAGTTTATGTCAATTTTTATGTAGAGCTCTTTTTTCAAATTTTTAATTTATGTAGCTAAGTGTTTTGAAAAAGTTTTGAATTTAGAATGCTATTCTAATTTTATCGGATTCATCGGATTTGTTTTACAAAACAAATCCTAAAAGTAAATACCTATTTACAAATAGGTATTAACTTTTAAGCTTAGCTTGTGTATTAATAAGTCACGAAAACCCTTTTCGCAAGTATTTTAAAACAAAATTATTGCAACTATAAATAATAAAGCATTCATAAATAAAATACGTTCAATAAAAAATTCAATATCGTAATACTTAAACAACAATATTTTACTTTATTCATACAAATTCATTTTTAAACGAACGCTTTTCGCAATCCGCTCACGTATTCATAAGATATCATAAGTTTTTGTACCTAAAAAATCTTAAAGCTTAAAATCAATGATCTAACCGCCGAGAAAAGATGTATAAAACAAATTGGAAAGGGCGTTGGGACGTTGTAAATGGGGACATCGGTCTGGGTCCATTTAGTGAGATGGTTTTATTATGAAAATCGTACCGTCAGGAATTCCCTGTAGCCGCCCGAGGCGCGACATCCTAAGCGATACCGCGTGATACCCTCCACATATAAATCTTGTATTGTATACGCGAAAACACACGACTATTACATTCATACGAATTGAAATACAATTCGCGTGATCAAACGCTGTAAATGCGACTAGAATTCGTGTTTGTGACCTTCCAAACGTACTTCATGTATGTTTACTTTTATTGGAGGATATTTTAGGGCAGTAATTACTTAAGCTTGTATTTGTGTTGATGACAAATAAATATGTAGTTTTTTTCTATACACAGACTTCAGAATCTATGTACTTAAGTCGAAAATAAATTACCGAAATATATGTTCGCAAATAACTACGATGGCGATTTTATTAGTACATACACCTTCAACCTTTAATAAAATGACCTGACACGACCCAGACTATCGAATTATCCATTAAAATTAAATCTCGATTGTATTATTAGTTATTAAACTAAACGTCTATCAATTTACACAGACATCAGTTGTCCCCAAAGACCCTTCATTTTGCAAAACCGATTGAAATCTCAGATTAAGTCCCGAGATAAAAATAAAAGTTATCCAACTTGAATAACTAAGTGACCGTCAATCGGTGCCTATTTTCAAATATTTACAACTGATAGATATTTTATTTAAAAACTTGTATTTTCAGTTTATTTTGAGTGCATTAATAAAGTTTAGATCAAAGTCTTTTTAATGTAAGTTTAGCTAAAAGGTTTTAGAATTATCTGCAACTCGATGTTATGATTTTTAACATCTGATAACTACATACGTAGAGACTTCTTACTAAAAGAGAGGTGGAGTTGAGTAAAAGAGAGGTGATCTATAAACAATTGGTTTTCTAATTTTGGTGTATTACCTATTCGCAAGTTATACTGATTTTTCTTGTAACAATAGCAAGTAGCCATAAAAACCCCAGTCAAAATTAGTCTACCAGGTTTTTCTTCTTGATACTGCTAATGGAATGTAATTTAATTATAAGCATTCACTAAATTCACTACATCATCTCATTATAGTAACTGACCCCTAACTAAATTCGAAACTTGTATCTAATTCATTTGATACTGACAAACACTTCGATTTTATTTATTCTAATATTCTTGTCTTCCACAACATAATGGACCCAATAAAAAGCAGTTTTTCTTTTCTTCAAAACGTATAATGAAAATATTAGAGAACAAATTGAACCAATCGGTGGTAGGGTAGGAGAGCAAGTGATGTTTTTAAATTTACCACAGAACTACATCAATCAATCATAGACACAGCCGTAACAATTCTATCTAATATATAAAAATAAGTCGAGTTTTCCTTCCTGACGCTATAACTCCAGAACGCACAAACCGATTTCCACGGTTTGGCATTCATTGGAAAGGTCTCGGACTCCGAGAGGTTTAGGTTTAGGTTTAGCACTATAGTTTATCCTTGTATTCCCACGGGTATGGGAACTACGCGAGTGAAACTGCGGGGCACAACTACTACTATATAAAATTACAATATGTAAACATAAATACGATTACATGGCACAATAAACATGAAACATTGGTTAGAAAATCTGATTAACTGTAGAATACGTAAAAGTAATTTGCATCACACCTAAGAAATTTAATTTGCTAAGTAACCGAGAGACCGAGAGTGTACTGTATGTATCTCTGTTTGCTTAGTATGAATTTATACTCGGGATTCTTGTCCATACTAATAGTTTTGATGAATTATTATTTTATTATATTAGAGGTTAACGAACAGACGGGTCACCTGATAGTAAGTAATTTAATTAATTACACAACATGTACCTAGGTTAGGTATTTAAATTTTTTTTATTTTGGTAACACTAATTAACTAATAAATATAACAAATTAATAAATAAGTACTTACATAATATTTAACGAAAGAAAGTTTCAATAAATTTTTCTTTGATTAATAAAAATATGACTTGAGATTTGTTTTTACAAATTACTTCGTACAACATAATATTTTCTTTACTAGTATATATTTTTAAAACGTTCATTACTGTAGACTAGATCCGACAAAATGTAATTGGTATCGAGTCTCAGTATCGTATAGCCTCGAATTCTGTATTTTAACAGTTAATTAACTAGCGAGCTCGACCGAGGTACAGCATTTAGATAAACTAACTATTTGTAACTGTAAATAGCTACATTTACTGTGCATGTTCTAAATGACGAACGAAAGAGATTGTTTCTTTAAGATAGCAGTTCGATTCCAATTGATCTATAAACATACTCTTCGTATTTCGAACTTTCAATGTTGTCAGTAAAATGTCTGAGCATACAAGACTCACAAACTGATTTCTCAGAGTGATGAGCGCAATACAGTGTTGTACACTGTGTCTGTAATAGGCAAGCGTGTTGCTTACCATGGTGACATTGGTGACTATCAAGCTCGTTTCGTCACTCGATCACATAAAAAAAACTTCTAAAAAAACTCTTAGTATTGGTTTCGAAATTTCGTAGAGAAACTTTCAATTTAGTCAGTAAAATGACTGGGCACACGATGCTCACCAACTGATATTTCGTGGTGATGAGCGCAGTACAGTGTTGTACACTGTGTCTGTTATGGGCAAGCGTGTTGCTTACCATGGTGACATTGGTGACTATCACGCTCGTTTCGTCACTAGATCACATAAAAAACTTCTACATACCTATATACTTACTCGTAGTTTATCTAACTCTAGTTTAGTTTGTGTCGCGTTTGCAAAGAACGTATATGTATTACATTTAGCCATTGATTCAATGTAATGTCACGCTCGAACTATATGCTGATGCTGAGATAGAGCCTTTTCAGTCACAGTGTACGTACGACAATAGTGTTCTTTTTTCTTCTATTTTTTTATTTTGTCGTTTGTTCTATTCTGTTTAGCCTTTATTTATTTGTCTGTTTTGTTTCGTTTACTTACACAAAAGCAAATACATATTAGAATTGAAACACGTTTTAAGCAAAAGTCTAGAGAGGACTAATCGAAGAAATCTGCCCCATCACAAGTGTAATTCCACTTTCAAATTGACGTAAAATAATTTGAAATTCATTAACGATTCAACATCGTAATTACATACCCACGATTATTTATTAAAATTTTGACATTTAGAGATGAAAATTACAGAATACACTTTATTGATTAGTCTAAAAGATATTATGTAAATGAATAGGTACGTTAGTGGAATATAACTTCGTACTATATTCTAGTCTAAGTCAACAATCCGCTGAGGATTCGCTGAGAACTTTCCAGAAATTTCAAAACTAGAGCAAGAGAAATGGAATAACTCAATTTGAGTCTTGAATTTTATAGAAAATGGCGTGTGAGACGAGGTCACGTGATTTCGTAGATAGTTTATAAACGTAACCAGCGTACTGTGGGTTTCTTCGTAAGGTGAATCAGGATTACTAATAGATTTATTTCTTCTCCATATTAATTATTTTAAGAACGAAACTAATAGTAATTGTTTTTTAATTATAGTTATGAATGAGGTAACAAATATAAAAAATACAACTAAATCACGACCTCCTTCGAAGCCAGTTAAAACCAAGACTAACTAGCTCTTAACCTACATACTCAACTAAAACAAGAAAACTAACATTATTATTCATTATAATAAGTAATTTAATACAAAAATATATTAATTTAATTCAAGAATGTGTTGCGGGTAAGTAAGAGCGGTACATTTGCTAAGTACACTGTTTACTTGGAGCTGGGAACACTCTTAACATAAATCACAATCCCGCATCCGGAACTAAGGAACTTTGCACATTCATTGTCGGAAATAATACTGGAAATTTCCACTTGAATAATGTGATTCTACGTCCTCATTAAGACATTAATATTTCAGTTATTTGTATTTGTAATAATTTAAGTGTTTACTGTCATACATTTTGTAGTGTAATCCGCTTATCGTGAGGTAGTTTCTGTTTTGATGTGATGTTGTTATGTAGTGAATGATAGTTTGAAAAGTATTTATTGTTAACATTTTCAGCTATTGCATCTTCTTATCAAAATATGGGGTGAACTTACGTTAGTAGTATGTAAAAAAATCCCAGATAAATAGGCTGTTCTATTTAAAATATGTTTTGATTTCTGAAGGATGAGGGTGTCATAAGCGAAAATTATAGAAAATATTAAGAAAATAAATGAAACTATAAAGAAAAGTATTATCAAATTCCATTATACTCGTAATAGAAAAACTCAACTATAACTATGATATTATCTATACTTGTAAGGTATGGTAATAACAACTTAACATAACAGCCTTACACTATTCCTCATAAAAAGAAGTCAATAAGACCACAATCAATAACTTTTTTCATCGAGCCATTATCATCATTAATTTAAACCGTTGACTAGACGATAATGAAAACTCGACTACCAACAATAACAATTCATAAACCCTTACACAATTCAAGCCCTTAACATCTGAACCTACACAGAATAGTTACCGAAACACAACCTTACTTACACCGCTATCAAAGCACTCGGTTGCAACATATTGTTGAGTTGATTGTTACCTCTTTGGCGTATACTTAACGGTGTGTAGTGGGGTCGTGGTGAATAACGCCAACGGGTCCCAAGTGAGCCGTTAGCTATGAGAACCGCTGCGAGACCGATTTTATACCATCTACGCAATTTACGCATACACTACCTTAATTTAAAAGAAAAATATACGCGTATGTGGTCTTTTATGGGGCAGGACATTTTATTTCGAAATAAAAATGTGTTTTTCCTTTTTTCTATGAAGATTCAGGAAAGATTCGAGGAATATTTCAGCGTAGCGAGTTACGGAACGGCACAATTGAACACCCGGCTTTAGGTTTAACAAAATTTTCCTTATAACCTCATTCATGTAATAAAACTGTACAAAATCCCCGGGGAATATATACCTACTCAAAAAGTGTGATAAGATTTTTTTGCCGATATGTCTTCTCTTATTGCAAGTTCAGCGGTATCTCATGAAAACTACAGAAGGCAGTAGATTTATGTGGTCTATAATTCAGATGTAACAAAAAGAAACGCCTCACAACGTTTTGTCTACAACCGAGTAGGTATTTCATTAGTTTTCCGACACTTGTACTGACTACAAAATAACGCGTTCAATTTACAATGTTTGTGATGTTTTTATTTTATGGAATATTTTTTTGGGTTCAGAATCTGTATAAGTCTTAAAGTCTTCTAATCTTAGATTTAATTTACCGTTTGGTAGTAAAAGTTATACATAAGTTTTCTTTACATAACGTTCTTTGTTCTCATATAACTTACGTTTACAATTTTGATGATATTTGGATTGAACTTACAGACAAGATACAAAAGCAACTATCTTATGCAACAAAACTATAAAGATATACATATGAATAGACTAGGACGATTAAACCTCAATGTAGCAGAATTTTGTGCAAAGCCGTGGGCAGAAAAGAAATCTCGTCGCATTACTTTATCTTCGTTATATTTAACGAAAACTCACTTCATTACATTTATTAACAAAAATAAGATTAATAAACACAAAATTAATAAACAAACAAGACGAGATTCACTTCTACCACAATCTTACGTAAAACACCTTTTTCCACTTTAATTAAAACGAATTTAATTTGCCATCTCTACCTCGTAAAATGTTGATGCTCTGTGGATACATAAATCGCCCTTTGTTCTGAAGACTAACAATTAGCTACCTATCCAACTTGTCTAGTTCGGTTATCAAGTTCTACAAATTATACTTCATTATAACAACAATTGTTTTGACTTAATAAAAGGGTAGTCTTTTAGTTTAGTTTATTGTCAAAATATCTGCCTTCTCAATTGAATTTCTTGTCGTAAAATCTCTGTATTTTTAAGAGTTAGTAAGCTTAAGTCACTCAAGTCACTTAATGTAGAATAAAAAGAAGAAAGAAAAGGGCTTGCTAAAGAAGTAGTCAGATATTTTTTCTGGTGCGAAAATTCTTAAAAGTATAAATAACTTTAAATATTTTTGTCATACCGTTTTTAAGATTTTTCTATTATTTACGTAATAAATGCTTCAATCAAAATTGAACTATAAAACATTAATTTCATTACCATCTCACCATTTAGCTAAAAATCGACTACAACTATAAATAAATTTAGTCTTTAAAAACGAGATTCGTCTGTCTGCAAAACTTTTTATTAATTCTAGAACTTTCCTCATAAATCAAATTCAAAAAGTTAATTAATTGACAAACTTTACACCTCGTTATAGGTGCGTACTGCGTACGTTTAAATATAACTATTAACAAATGTAATTACTTAATAATTGAACTAGATGCGAGGCACGGCGCTAACTTTAAACGTAGTTGTAATTTAGCCATTTTAGTATCAATTTCCATGTATTTATTAATACTGAAAAATTTTAGTGTATACTTACATATGTGTTTTGAATATATGTATAATGTTCTTGTAAGTACTATGTTTAGTTGCTCAGTTTAATGCACTTTTAAAAAGCATTCATGAATTGTGATTTGAGGGAAGTAATTGCGACAACTACATTTTAGTTCAATAAGGAGGAATCAGTAGTCAAAGTCACTCCTGCTAAATGCATGTTGGTGATCTTAAAACAAAAAAAACGATGATATTAAACATGTATCGCTCGGTCCAGGTGAAACTTTGGATCTACGACTAGGTTGGTCATGCCACCAATGCCTATTACCTAGTTTGATACTACTTATAAAAAAGCCTACTCCATCTGATTGTGAAGCTACTCCCACTCACACCCATAGAATAGAATTGGGCAATTAAAGTTCACCAAACGTGTTATCGATTGCTGTCAATTACATCAGGTAGACAGAACATCACAACTTGTGTATAAAGTTACAGTTATGTATAGTCATGGTAAGAAAAGGTTCGAAGCTTTAAGAGGAGAGCTGAGACGCAATTCTCCGTATTCCCTTGTTTCCTCTCTGTATATTGCCTGTAAAGCAAATTTTACTATTTCATGCAGTTTGATGCTGCCATTTTTTAAATAAAGAAAATATGTCAAATTCAAATATACAAAATTTTGATGGCCATGTTTGGAGAGCTGTCTTGACAGACAAACAAAAGGTTTTATCAAAAAAAAATACATATTAAAGGGACAAGGAGTAATTCATTCTTGATATACAAAAAAAAACATTACAATGGCTAAGGCCGAAGGCTAAGGCCGAAGGCTAAGGCCGAAGGCTAAGGCCGAAGGCTAAGGCCGAAGGCTAAGGCCGAAGGCTAAGGCCGAAGGCTAAGGCAATCAAGATCAAAGATCAAGATCAAGATCAAAGATCAAGATCAAGATCAAGATCAAGATCAAGATCAAGATCAAGATCAAGATCAAGATCAAGATCAAGATCAAGATCAAGATCAAGATCAAGATCAAGATCAAGATCAAGATCAAGATCAAGATCAAGATCAAGATCAAGATCAAGATCAAGATCAAAGATCAAGATCAAAGATCAAAGATCAAGATCAAAGATCAAGATCAAAGATCAAGATCAAAGATCAAGATCAAAGATCAAGATCAAAGATCAAGATCAAAGATCAAGATCAAAGATCAAGATCAAAGATCAAGATCAAAGATCAAGATCAAAGATCAAGATCAAAGATCAAGATCAAAGATCAAGATCAAAGATCAAGATCAAAGATCAAGATCAAAGATCAAGATCAAAGATCAAGATCAAAGATCAAGATCAAAGATCAAGATCAAAGATCAAGATCAAAGATCAAGATCAAAGATCAAGATCAAAGATCAAGATCAAAGATCAAGATCAAAGATCAAGATCAAAGATCAAGATCAAAGATCAAGATCAAAGATCAAGATCAAAGATCAAGATCAAAGATCAAGATCAAAGATCAAGATCAAAGATCAAGATCAAAGATCAAGATCAAAGATCAAGATCAAAGATCAAGATCAAAGATCAAGATCAAAGATCAAGATCAAAGATCAAGATCAAAGATCAAGATCAAAGATCAAGATCAAAGATCAAGATCAAAGATCAAGATCAAAGATCAAGATCAAAGATCAAGATCAAAGATCAAGATCAAAGATCAAGATCAAAGATCAAGATCAAAGATCAAGATCAAAGATCAAGATCAAAGATCAAGATCAAAGATCAAGATCAAAGATCAAGATCAAAGATCAAGATCAAAGATCAAGATCAAAGATCAAGATCAAAGATCAAGATCAAAGATCAAGATCAAAGATCAAGATCAAAGATCAAGATCAAAGATCAAGATCAAAGATCAAGATCAAAGATCAAGATCAAAGATCAAGATCAAAGATCAAGATCAAAGATCAAGATCAAAGATCAAGATCAAAGATCAAGATCAAAGATCAAGATCAAAGATCAAGATCAAAGATCAAGATCAAAGATCAAGATCAAAGATCAAGATCAAAGATCAAGATCAAAGATCAAGATCAAAGATCAAGATCAAAGATCAAGATCAAAGATCAAGATCAAAGATCAAGATCAAAGATCAAGATCAAAGATCAAGATCAAAGATCAAGATCAAAGATCAAGATCAAAGATCAAGATCAAAGATCAAGATCAAAGATCAAGATCAAAGATCAAGATCAAAGATCAAGATCAAAGATCAAGATCAAAGATCAAGATCAAAGATCAAGATCAAAGATCAAGATCAAAGATCAAGATCAAAGATCAAGATCAAAGATCAAGATCAAAGATCAAGATCAAAGATCAAGATCAAAGATCAAGATCAAAGATCAAGATCAAAGATCAAGATCAAAGATCAAGATCAAAGATCAAGATCAAAGATCAAGATCAAAGATCAAGATCAAAGATCAAGATCAAAGATCAAGATCAAAGATCAAGATCAAAGATCAAGATCAAAGATCAAGATCAAAGATCAAGATCAAAGATCAAGATCAAAGATCAAGATCAAAGATCAAGATCAAAGATCAAGATCAAAGATCAAGATCAAAGATCAAGATCAAAGATCAAGATCAAAGATCAAGATCAAAGATCAAGATCAAAGATCAAGATCAAAGATCAAGATCAAAGATCAAGATCAAAGATCAAGATCAAAGATCAAGATCAAAGATCAAGATCAAAGATCAAGATCAAAGATCAAGATCAAAGATCAAGATCAAAGATCAAGATCAAAGATCAAGATCAAAGATCAAGATCAAAGATCAAGATCAAAGATCAAGATCAAAGATCAAGATCAAAGATCAAGATCAAAGATCAAGATCAAAGATCAAGATCAAAGATCAAGATCAAAGATCAAGATCAAAGATCAAGATCAAAGATCAAGATCAAAGATCAAGATCAAAGATCAAGATCAAAGATCAAGATCAAAGATCAAGATCAAAGATCAAGATCAAAGATCAAGATCAAAGATCAAGATCAAAGATCAAGATCAAAGATCAAGATCAAAGATCAAGATCAAAGATCAAGATCAAAGATCAAGATCAAAGATCAAGATCAAAGATCAAGATCAAAGATCAAGATCAAAGATCAAGATCAAAGATCAAGATCAAAGATCAAGATCAAAGATCAAGATCAAAGATCAAGATCAAAGATCAAGATCAAAGATCAAGATCAAAGATCAAGATCAAAGATCAAGATCAAAGATCAAGATCAAAGATCAAGATCAAAGATCAAGATCAAAGATCAAGATCAAAGATCAAGATCAAAGATCAAGATCAAAGATCAAGATCAAAGATCAAGATCAAAGATCAAGATCAAAGATCAAGATCAAAGATCAAGATCAAAGATCAAGATCAAAGATCAAGATCAAAGATCAAGATCAAAGATCAAGATCAAAGATCAAGATCAAAGATCAAGATCAAAGATCAAGATCAAAGATCAAGATCAAAGATCAAGATCAAAGATCAAGATCAAAGATCAAGATCAAAGATCAAGATCAAAGATCAAGATCAAAGATCAAGATCAAAGATCAAGATCAAAGATCAAGATCAAAGATCAAGATCAAAGATCAAGATCAAAGATCAAGATCAAAGATCAAGATCAAAGATCAAGATCAAAGATCAAGATCAAAGATCAAGATCAAAGATCAAGATCAAAGATCAAGATCAAAGATCAAGATCAAAGATCAAGATCAAAGATCAAGATCAAAGATCAAGATCAAAGATCAAGATCAAAGATCAAGATCAAAGATCAAGATCAAAGATCAAGATCAAAGATCAAGATCAAAGATCAAGATCAAAGATCAAGATCAAAGATCAAGATCAAAGATCAAGATCAAAGATCAAGATCAAAGATCAAGATCAAAGATCAAGATCAAAGATCAAGATCAAAGATCAAGATCAAAGATCAAGATCAAAGATCAAGATCAAAGATCAAGATCAAAGATCAAGATCAAAGATCAAGATCAAAGATCAAGATCAAAGATCAAGATCAAAGATCAAGATCAAAGATCAAGATCAAAGATCAAGATCAAAGATCAAGATCAAAGATCAAGATCAAAGATCAAGATCAAAGATCAAGATCAAAGATCAAGATCAAAGATCAAGATCAAAGATCAAGATCAAAGATCAAGATCAAAGATCAAGATCAAAGATCAAGATCAAAGATCAAGATCAAAGATCAAGATCAAAGATCAAGATCAAAGATCAAGATCAAAGATCAAGATCAAAGATCAAGATCAAAGATCAAGATCAAAGATCAAGATCAAAGATCAAGATCAAAGATCAAGATCAAAGATCAAGATCAAAGATCAAGATCAAAGATCAAGATCAAAGATCAAGATCAAAGATCAAGATCAAAGATCAAGATCAAAGATCAAGATCAAAGATCAAGATCAAAGATCAAGATCAAAGATCAAGATCAAAGATCAAGATCAAAGATCAAGATCAAAGATCAAGATCAAAGATCAAGATCAAAGATCAAGATCAAGATCAAGATCAAGATCAAAGATCAAGATCAAAGATCAAGATCAAAGATCAAGATCAAAGATCAAGATCAAAGATCAAGATCAAAGATCAAGATCAAAGATCAAGATCAAAGATCAAGATCAAAGATCAAGATCAAAGATCAAGATCAAAGATCAAGATCAAAGATCAAGATCAAAGATCAAGATCAAAGATCAAGATCAAAGATCAAGATCAAAGATCAAGATCAAAGATCAAGATCAAAGATCAAGATCAAAGATCAAGATCAAAGATCAAGATCAAAGATCAAGATCAAAGATCAAGATCAAAGATCAAGATCAAAGATCAAGATCAAAGATCAAGATCAAAGATCAAAGATCAAGATCAAAGATCAAGATCAAAGATCAAGATCAAAGATCAAGATCAAAGATCAAGATCAAAGATCAAGATCAAAGATCTTGAAGATCAAGATCAAAGATCAAGATCAAAGATCAAGATCAAAGATCAAGATCAAAGATCAAGATCAAAGATCAAGATCAAAGATCAAGATCAAAGATCAAGATCAAAGATCAAGATCAAAGATCAAGATCAAAGATCAAGATCAAAGATCAAGATCAAAGATCAAGATCAAAGATCAAGATCAAAGATCAAGATCAAAGATCAAGATCAAAGATCAAGATCAAAGATCAAGATCAAAGATCAAGATCAAAGATCAAGATCAAAGATCAAGATCAAAGATCAAGATCAAAGATCAAGATCAAAGATCAAGATCAAAGATCAAGATCAAAGATCAAGATCAAAGATCAAGATCAAAGATCAAGATCAAAGATCAAGATCAAAGATCAAGATCAAAGATCAAGATCAAAGATCAAGATCAAAGATCAAGATCAAAGATCAAGATCAAAGATCAAGATCAAAGATCAAGATCAAAGATCAAGATCAAAGATCAAGATCAAAGATCAAGATCAAAGATCAAGATCAAAGATCAAGATCAAAGATCAAGATCAAAGATCAAGATCAAAGATCAAGATCAAAGATCAAGATCAAAGATCAAGATCAAAGATCAAGATCAAAGATCAAGATCAAAGATCAAGATCAAAGATCAAGATCAAAGATCAAGATCAAAGATCAAGATCAAAGATCAAGATCAAAGATCAAGATCAAAGATCTTGAAGATCAAGATCAAAGATCAAGATCAAAGATCAAGATCAAAGATCAAGATCAAAGATCAAGATCAAAGATCAAGATCAAAGATCAAGATCAAAGATCAAGATCAAAGATCAAGATCAAAGATCAAGATCAAAGATCAAGATCAAAGATCAAGATCAAAGATCAAGATCAAAGATCAAGATCAAAGATCAAGATCAAAGATCAAGATCAAAGATCAAGATCAAAGATCAAGATCAAAGATCAAGATCAAAGATCAAGATCAAAGATCAAGATCAAAGATCAAGATCAAAGATCAAGATCAAAGATCAAGATCAAAGATCAAGATCAAAGATCAAGATCAAAGATCAAGATCAAAGATCAAGATCAAAGATCAAGATCAAAGATCAAGATCAAAGATCAAGATCAAAGATCAAGATCAAAGATCTTGAAGATCAAGATCAAAGATCAAGATCAAAGATCAAGATCAAAGATCAAGATCAAAGATCAAGATCAAAGATCAAGATCAAAGATCAAGATCAAAGATCAAGATCAAAGATCAAGATCAAAGATCAAGATCAAAGATCAAGATCAAAGATCAAGATCAAAGATCAAGATCAAAGATCAAGATCAAAGATCAAGATCAAAGATCAAGATCAAAGATCAAGATCAAAGATCAAGATCAAAGATCAAGATCAAAGATCAAGATCAAAGATCAAGATCAAAGATCAAGATCAAAGATCAAGATCAAAGATCAAGATCAAAGATCAAGATCAAAGATCAAGATCAAAGATCAAGATCAAAGATCAAGATCAAAGATCAAGATCAAAGATCAAGATCAAAGATCAAGATCAAAGATCAAGATCAAAGATCAAGATCAAAGATCAAGATCAAAGATCAAGATCAAAGATCAAGATCAAAGATCAAGATCAAAGATCAAGATCAAAGATCAAGATCAAAGATCAAGATCAAAGATCAAGATCAAAGATCAAGATCAAAGATCAAGATCAAAGATCAAGATCAAAGATCAAGATCAAAGATCAAGATCAAAGATCAAGATCAAAGATCAAGATCAAAGATCAAGATCAAAGATCAAGATCAAAGATCAAGATCAAAGATCAAGATCAAAGATCAAGATCAAAGATCAAGATCAAAGATCAAGATCAAAGATCAAGATCAAAGATCAAGATCAAAGATCAAGATCAAAGATCAAGATCAAAGATCAAGATCAAAGATCAAGATCAAAGATCAAGATCAAAGATCAAGATCAAAGATCTTGAAGATCAAGATCAAAGATCAAGATCAAAGATCAAGATCAAAGATCAAGATCAAAGATCAAGATCAAAGATCAAGATCAAAGATCAAGATCAAAGATCAAGATCAAAGATCAAGATCAAAGATCAAGATCAAAGATCAAGATCAAAGATCAAGATCAAAGATCAAGATCAAAGATCAAGATCAAAGATCAAGATCAAAGATCAAGATCAAAGATCAAGATCAAAGATCAAGATCAAAGATCAAGATCAAAGATCAAGATCAAAGATCAAGATCAAAGATCAAGATCAAAGATCAAGATCAAAGATCAAGATCAAAGATCAAGATCAAAGATCAAGATCAAAGATCAAGATCAAAGATCAAGATCAAAGATCAAGATCAAAGATCAAGATCAAAGATCAAGATCAAAGATCAAGATCAAAGATCAAGATCAAAGATCAAGATCAAAGATCAAGATCAAAGATCAAGATCAAAGATCAAGATCAAAGATCAAGATCAAAGATCAAGATCAAAGATCAAGATCAAAGATCAAGATCAAAGATCAAGATCAAAGATCAAGATCAAAGATCAAGATCAAAGATCAAGATCAAAGATCAAGATCAAAGATCAAGATCAAAGATCAAGATCAAAGATCAAGATCAAAGATCAAGATCAAAGATCAAGATCAAAGATCAAGATCAAAGATCAAGATCAAAGATCAAGATCAAAGATCAAGATCAAAGATCAAGATCAAAGATCAAGATCAAAGATCAAGATCAAAGATCAAGATCAAAGATCAAGATCAAAGATCAAGATCAAAGATCAAGATCAAAGATCAAGATCAAAGATCAAGATCAAAGATCTTGAAGATCAAGATCAAAGATCAAGATCAAAGATCAAGATCAAAGATCAAGATCAAAGATCAAGATCAAAGATCAAGATCAAAGATCAAGATCAAAGATCAAGATCAAAGATCAAGATCAAAGATCAAGATCAAAGATCAAGATCAAAGATCAAGATCAAAGATCAAGATCAAAGATCAAGATCAAAGATCAAGATCAAAGATCAAGATCAAAGATCAAGATCAAAGATCAAGATCAAAGATCAAGATCAAAGATCAAGATCAAAGATCAAGATCAAAGATCAAGATCAAAGATCAAAGATCAAGATCAAGATCAAGATCAAGATCAAAGATCAAGATCAAAGATCAAGATCAAAGATCAAGATCAAAGATCAAGATCAAAGATCAAGATCAAAGATCAAGATCAAAGATCAAGATCAAAGATCAAGATCAAAGATCAAGATCAAAGATCAAGATCAAAGATCAAGACCAAAGATCAAGACCAAAGATCAAGATCAAAGATCAAGATCAAAGATCAAGATCAAAGATCAAGATCAAAGATCAAGATCAAAGATCAAGATCAAAGATCAAGATCAAAGATCAAGATCAAAGATCAAGATCAAAGATCAAGATCAAAGATCAAGATCAAAGATCAAGATCAAAGATCAAGATCAAAGATCAAGATCAAAGATCAAGATCAAAGATCAAGATCAAAGATCAAGATCAAAGATCAAGATCAAAGATCAAGATCAAAGATCAAGATCAAAGATCAAGATCAAAGATCAAGATCAAAGATCAAGATCAAAGATCAAGATCAAAGATCAAGATCAAAGATCGAAGATCAAGATCGAAGATCAAGATCGAAGATCAAGATCGAAGATCAAGATCGAAGATCAAGATCGAAGATCAAGATCGAAGATCAAGATCGAAGATCAAGATCGAAGATCAAGATCGAAGATCAAGATCGAAGATCAAGATCGAAGATCAAGATCGAAGATCAAGATCGAAGATCAAGATCGAAGATCAAGATCGAAGATCAAGATCGAAGATCAAGATCAAAGATCAAGATCAAAGATCAAGATCAAAGATCAAGATCAAAGATCAAGATCAAAGATCAAAGATCAAGATCAAGATCAAGATCAAAGATCAAGATCAAAGATCAAGATCAAAGATCAAGATCAAAGATCAAGATCAAAGATCAAGATCAAAGATCAAGATCAAAGATCAAGATCAAAGATCAAGATCAAAGATCAAGATCAAAGATCAAGATCAAAGATCAAGATCAAAGATCAAGATCAAAGATCAAGATCAAAGATCAAGATCAAAGATCAAGATCAAAGATCAAGATCAAAGATCAAGATCAAAGATCAAGATCAAAGATCAAGATCAAAGATCAAGATCAAAGATCAAGATCAAAGATCAAGATCAAAGATCGAAGATCAAAGATCGAAGATCAAGATCGAAGATCAAGATCGAAGATCAAGATCGAAGATCAAGATCGAAGATCAAGATCGAAGATCAAGATCGAAGATCAAGATCGAAGATCAAGATCGAAGATCAAGATCGAAGATCAAGATCGAAGATCAAGATCGAAGATCAAGATCGAAGATCAAGATCGAAGATCAAGATCGAAGATCAAGATCGAAGATCAAGATCGAAGATCAAGATCGAAGATCAAGATCGAAGATCAAGATCGAAGATCAAGATCGAAGATCAAGATCGAAGATCAAGATCGAAGATCAAGATCGAAGATCAAGATCGAAGATCAAGATCGAAGATCAAGATCGAAGATCAAGATCGAAGATCAAGATCGAAGATCAAGATCGAAGATCAAGATCGAAGATCAAGATCGAAGATCAAGATCGAAGATCAAGATCGAAGATCAAGATCGAAGATCAAGATCGAAGATCAAGATCGAAGATCAAGATCGAAGATCAAGATCGAAGATCAAGATCGAAGATCAAGATCGAAGATCAAGATCGAAGATCAAGATCGAAGATCAAGATCGAAGATCAAGATCGAAGATCAAGATCGAAGATCAAGATCGAAGATCAAGATCGAAGATCAAGATCGAAGATCAAGATCGAAGATCAAGATCGAAGATCAAGATCGAAGATCAAGATCGAAGATCAAGATCGAAGATCAAGATCGAAGATCAAGATCGAAGATCAAGATCGAAGATCAAGATCGAAGATCAAGATCGAAGATCAAGATCGAAGATCAAGATCGAAGATCAAGATCGAAGATCAAGATCGAAGATCAAGATCGAAGATCAAGATCGAAGATCAAGATCAAAGATCAACTCCTGATTTCGGTTACGGCGAACGCATCGACTCGAACGCATCGATTTAGTTTCAAAAGGTAACGCATACAAAATAATAAGTTTGAAAAGCGTCGAAGCTTTTCCTACCATGACTGTACGTACAGGCACGTGTATGTATCTTCCTCTACCTACAAACCAATCATTAATTAACAAGTTACATAGTAATTGTTAACTAAAATTCACTAAACTCAACTAAACTTCGACCGCTGCCATCAAATTCATTGTTCAAGTGAATTCGTTACGAAAATTTAACTTTACCATCTAACGTTTGCTCGTTACACGATAAATTGTCAAAGTAAATAATGTTCGGTATTAAATGTCTAATCTAGGATTGTTGCCAGCTTGGGAATTAGGTGTGCCATTGTTTTTATGAGGCTGTTTATTTGGGTGTTGCTATTTTATTTAATACTGGTTGTATCCTGTTGTTTGGCTCAGGGGTATCTTGTTTTTTTTTTTACGTTTTAAAGTACGCCTGTTTAAGAAATAACAAATAAAAAAAAGAAATGTTTTCAGAAAATGTTAAGGTTCAGACATATTCGAGTCATTATTTTTCTTGACTGACTGACTGACTAATGACGAGGAAAGTGGAAACCCAAAGGATTGCGAGTAAACTTTTGGAGTACGCAATAATACAGAATAATATCGAAAACATTTTATACTCGTTAAAACAAATCATACTATACAGCGTATAATAAATAAGTAAGTACATAACATAATATTCTAATAAACAAACAAAAACAGTGATTACAATAATTCTGTTACAAAAAACAATCCGACGCGTATTTCCCATTAGCACAATCTGAAAATAATAATAACATAACCTTATAAATTTTGAAAAACAACAGCACTGATATAAATTTTAACATGGCGTGTGTTTGAACAAATGAAGGTATTTTATTTTATAATATGTTTACGTGTGAGTTAGGCCAAGAGCTTGTAGAACATCGACCTTCACCGATATGTTAAACAGATGTATAATATTTTATAAAATTTGAACCAGCTGAATTTTATTCTTACCGACGAAAATGCCAAGGTACTCTTACTCTCTTGCTCTTTCTTCCACACTAATGTATATCCAAAGTAGACTGAAATTCCGGATGTCCAGATGTTTATCAAAGGCAAGCTATAAAAGGCATTTATATACTATTATTTTTTTATAAAAATTATTTCATTTAGTTAGCATCGGCGAAGGCCGAAGTTCCACCGGCTCTCCTACCACCTACAGGACCAGTCACTTGGAGGTTATGTAAAAAGGTTTCGTTACAAAGGATTCCGTTAGTACGTTTGTATTATACAAAAACATGCCGAGTTTACCAAAGTCTCATGCAAAGCGGCAGCCACTTTGTTAAAAGCTTTTACTTATAATATTTTTTCAACAAAAAATTTAGCTACTTCCGTTTTCGTGGCGCAAGGAGCAATTAGTAGGAAATGGCGTTTTGCATTCTATAAAATATTCATTTGCTCACTTTATTCACTCTGTATTTAAAACAGAGTTGGGATAGACAGATGTTTTACGTTAACATCTAATATGTTGAAAAAGGTGACTTTGGAAAAATTAAGAAATATGTAGGTGTCTATATTTCTAATTGAAATATGTTTTTTATATTAGGTAAGTATACAGATTACAGAAAGAACTGTTATGTAATTGAGTGCATAGAATTCGCCATCAAACTGTTTTACAGTTTGGTGATATTGTTATTTACTTACAAAATTTAATATATATCAAAAAGCTCATTTGATTGATAGTCCTTAATATGAAGCACAAAATGTAAAAACAAGTGCAAAGTGAGTATCTAAAGAGGTTCATCATAAAAAAATTCATTAGTCAGCCCATATATTGAAAAAATGAAGGTTATACGAAAAATGCGAGAAAATCCGCTGGGCGCAGCTAGGTCATAATAATTAAGTATGCAACGCTTTATTATTCCAAATTATTTTCTACTAAGCACTGCCGACTAAAAAGGAGAATTTCATTACCAGTAAAATGTAAGGTGTATTTTTCGTGGTTCAAATAAAAGTTCCATCATGCATATAAAATTAATATTATGCTAATACAGCCATACACATCCAACATGAAAGGCTAACAACACCAAAGCTGACGCTATCACAAGAGAAAATCCTTTACAAGCAAAATGGAGTTCAGTAAAATTGCTATCACATTTTCAAACGATGATTTACTCAATATTACAGCTTGTAAATATCTGGTGTTATTTTATTTTGCAGACAGTGTAAAGTGCCTAAGGCCAATTTGAACAGGCAATAAAGGTTGTTGTAACTGTTGGAAACGCGAATTTAACTTTAATAAGATCGCGTTGCGCTGCATTGGTAGGCGCACGCTAAACAGACACCGAATTTCAAAATGGCCTTTACAATTTTAATGAAAGTAGGCAAACAACCAGAAATATCGTGAGATATTGTGTTGGTACAGTAGTTAAAATGTTCAACACGATTATACTCGAGCTGTTCCGTAAAGTGTTTGACCAAAGTTTTTCTTTTTGTGTTGTTGAAATTAGCGTTTACTTTTTCAAATTAGTTATAAAATTATTGTTGAACAGGATTTTAGTATGTCTATGTCTAGAGGTTTTGCACGCTTACTTATGAATCCCGTGGCATTTCGCACTAAATGGTAACTCTGGATTAACATTATTGTCTACGATACTCTGTGTTCCTGTCATCGAACTCCATTCAGCCGTTTGAGCGTGAAGGGTAACTAAAAATACTCACAAATATAACATTAACATTCACTACATCATCTTATTATAGTAACTGACCCCTAACTAAGTTCGTAACTTGTATCTAGGGTATCAGAAACTACACACACACCCAGACCGAGACAAACATGTGTGGTTCACACAAATATTCACCCAAATATACATTCAAACTTTCGTTATAGGGAAACCGTTTGTAATTTACTTACTCAGTAAACATATTGCTATACAAACCACTTAACTTATCCGTTAAATAGCACTTCAAGAATGTTGTATGGAAAGGATGGAAAATCTAGAAACCTTCCGATAGTACTTAGTGTTCAAAGATTTATGCATCAATGACTAAAATGTCTCGTTTAGGTGCCGTTTACATTTGACTTACCTTAGTCTCTGTTGAGTTCGAGTGAATAGTTTATTTCCAAGACAGTTCATGCGGTTAGCTTTAGACGGAGTCACGGTAAATCTGCCTTCCAAGATTTACTATTTAAACTGCTTCTTGTTATTCAATGATATTGCACGTTCTCTCAAATTATAGTCGGGAAGGTATCAAATACAAAAAGGGAGAGTTGGTATCTTAAATAAAATATTGTAGACAAGGATAAGTACTTATACTTACTTATGTATTTACCTAAAGAACTATAATCTTAAATAAAAAGCAGACAAAGAATTGTTTTAAATCATTCACTACATCATCTCATTATAGTAACTGACCCCTAACTAAGTTCGAATCTTGTATCTAGGGTATCAGAAACTACGTATACACTCATTCACACACACACCCACCCGAAATTGTGCATTAAAATCAGCCTGCAATCAAATTCAAATAAAATATATTTCTACCAAAATATTTCTTCAAACTCAAGCTGAAAATGTCTTATAATTAATATAATAATATTATAAATGCGAAAGTTTGTAAGTGTGGATGTATGGATGTTTGTTCCTCTTTCACGCAAAAACTACTGAAAGGATTTTAATGAAACTTTACAATAATTTAGCTTATACATCAGAATAACACATAGGATACTTTTTATCCCGAAATTCCCACGGGAACGGGAACTACGCGGGTGAAACCGCGGGGCACAGCTAGTAATTAATATAAATATACCTGGTTAATTTATAAAGAAAATTTCAGAGCAAGGTTGTATAAGTGTACATTAAACGAAGAAGGAAAACGTCTAGCTTTCGTTTCCCGCTGCCATCTTGAAGTTGAAATATTACTTTAATTTCGTCTCTTGTGAATACAACTCTACGCCAACTACGGCTTGACATCCAAATCTGATATATTAAATTGAAAAACCTTTTTTATATTCGATATTTTAGAAGCGTATTTTATAAATTACTCACGATTCAATATTTCATTGAAATCGCGCTGTGTCAGTTGCTGAGAAACTTTTGATTTAGCATAATTCGATCGGTGAATGCAATTCTATTGTACGTTTGAGAGGTATTCTTTGTTTCTCAAGTAAGTAAATGGCGTTTATGAGAAAAGTCGCAGTATGTGCTGAGATAGCTACAAATATTTATTTTTATAAACTCATATTCTATACTAGCGGCGCCCCGCGGTTCAACCCGCGTTATCTACCTTCTAGTCTCAGAGTGATGATAAATATGATAGCCTTCCTCAATAAATGGGCTATTCAACACTGAATTTGTTTTTCTAATCAGACCAGTAATTCCTGAGATTAGCGCGTTCAACCAAACTTCTCTTCAGCTTTATAATATTAAGTAGTATAGATTTCTACTATCATCAGCTCATATTTATGTCCCGACCGAGAGGCGAGTTTACCTTAAATTAAGAAGAAGAGAAGAGTAATGACTCGATTGCTTTTTTATTCCACATTGAGAGGTGATTAAAAATCACTAATAGAGAGCTCTTTAAAAGGTTGTAATTATCCTAAACTCAAATTTTCCACAAGATCAACAGAGACAGGCATTACGCGGGCAATTCCACGAGACACATGCGGTACTTATTTCATAAAGAAACAAATACCTACAAGTACCTATGCCAAACTAGTATTGGTCACGTCCCCGTACATCTGCAGTTGTTAATATTGCATCGAGGCGACACCTGGTGACCACCCGGTGGACTGCAGCACGGAATACAAACGAAAAACACATTAAACATTACTTTTATAGTGGATTTATTTTAGTGGTTTTTTTAGTTTTTACATGGGTGTTTACTTTATGACCATAGGAATGTCCATCCATATCAAAGTATGATTCTACCTTGAAAAAATATATTATGCAATGTCAAAAATATTTATTAGATGCAGGGTGTAACTAAGATAAGTGGTGGATCCACTGAAAGAAAGTCATTTTAACCACCGAGTAGGTATGTTCTACGACTTTCAGTAGTCGCACATCCCAAACTAAAATTCATTCTAATGCTAATTTCCAAAATGCTTATAAATTAAAATTTCTTTACAAATAACAACTTCCTATTTCTTTTCATTGAAATTCAGTATTTCGTTGTCGAAAAGGTTAAAAACTTACACAACCAAATAATAAACTTTGCGCCCTACCATGTTGTTCTACAAGAATTGTTATCTTTTAATTTCGACCAACAAAATATCATGCTTATTGTTTGTTTTTGAAAATGTTTGTATGCTAATGAAAACGTTGCAAAATTCACTCCCTCCCACAAGAGGAAATTGTTACCTTTCATTCCTTCGCTTGTTTACATAATTGAATGTGGAGTGAACTCAGTGTGCAGTTAATTAAAACACCCCCCACAAGTTTCATGCTGAAATTAATAATGTTATATATTTATCTACATAAAACTGAAAATATAATACTTACATAAAACTGTAGGTAAGGTGCGCATATCACACTATCAATACATGGAGTTACATTTTATAGTGTTTCTCAGGCTTAGGAATGTTTTTTTTAAATCGGTCTAATTATTTTTGAATTTATTATTAATTACCTTACCTACTACCAAAACACAACGTTAACAACATTGCCCTATTCTGCATTCAAAAGCCCAGCACAAATTGGTTAACAAATTCCCGAAGTATAAGGTAATCGAAAAACCCGCTTAAAATCAGAGGCACACTTCGATTCGATTAACTAAACCGTCGCTCTCCTAACGGCTCAGAAACTACCTGCCACTGAGTGAAATTGCACCAACTAAGTATTTTGTCGCGAGGAAAACCACTAACTGCTAGAAATTTCGCCCTTTCAACATTACCGACCGCTATTTTGCGGTATCTACCTTCCCCATACTTCCGAGAGTTTAACCAACAAAAAAACCCTAATGACTGTATTCAAATTGTCGTTGTAATTGCACTGAATTAACGGATAATGATGGCTATATCAAGATTTTTCACCACACGAAATGTGAATTATTTTCCTGGGTTCATTCTCCTTTAATGCTTGTTTAAATACAGTCAATATTCACGAACAGTGAATATAAACGCACATTTTTTTTGTTAAAATTCCGTATCGTGAGTCCAGTAATAAATACCTGCTGAGGAAAAAATAAATCTTGAAAAATTATCATACTTGAGGAATTTTTTTACGTTCAAATTAATAAAACCTTTTAAGTGTGTACCTACTTAGCCTCTTTTTGTAAGAACTCATTTCTTCTTATTAATAAAAGTCAAGACTTTCAAAGCTTACTCACTTATTCAGAAAAGCTCCATTTTTTATTTGGACTAGCCCTCCTTATGATGATTCTTTTAAGTATCGGAGTGAGATTTATTTAAATAAATAAAAAATAGTTATTAAGTCAGCAGCTACGGGCACTTAGACGTACATATTCAATGTTAAACACCTCAACCAAAAATATTGCAGAACGCCTAAATGAGAGTAACGAACATCCTTTGTTTTATCTTGATAGAAAGGTATCAATATACTTAAACCCTGTTTATTTGAATTACCTATCTAGTGCATGTAACAAATTAAAATACAACAAATAAAGTGATGTTTTACAATAAAATTGTTATAAACATTACTGTGCAAGTTTATTTCGTTCTGAAGACGAGTCTTGTCCGTTTAACCCTCATGAATAATTCAAACGGAATGCAGACCAAGACTCGACTCGATATCCTCACTACAAAATGACCGTTTTAACAATAATAGTTGTCCTATATTACGAAAATATACCTTATAAATACGTTACGGAAGCACCAATTTCGAATGTTACATAATAATTAAGTTATTGTATACACAATTGTATATTTTATTTCTCTCTTTCCAGTAACTGACACTACGAATCCTATAACTGTTGCTACGAGTTCCTTAACTGATGCTCAACTGATGTTATATTGCTACAAGTTCCTTGTCTGTAGCTACGAGTCTTGTAACTAATGCTACAAGTCTAGTTATTGATACTACGAATCCTGTGAGAAATGCTACGAGTCCTGTGTCTGCTGCTACAAGTTCCGTGACTGATGCTACGAAGTAAATATAAAATTGGATGATATTCTATTAACACGACAAAGGATTCATGTCTTTAATTTTATTATAAGCTTTGTTTTATACTGTGTAAATAATTAAAGCCAAATCTTAAATTAAAAACATTTTATCTTAAGTATTAAACTATGTAATTACTTATCAATATTCCCAACTCAAAGAAAAAGTTACCTAAATTGTGAAGAAATCTGTAATGAAAAGTAAGTTTGTCAACATTAGACGAGCGCCGTAACAGAATTTAATATTTAATGTCATAACTGGGGGAACTAAAAAGTTAAAACGAAATTCAATAACTCTCAAAGTTCCTTTAACTTGAGAGGGCTCGATCGATTCTATTTCAAGGATTTACTCGATTTAAACAGGGTCGAGCGAGTCAACTCTTCGGGTATTCCTACTCATGTTCAAGGTTCGTAAATTTATCTATTGGTTATTTCGTGTTTATACCAGTTACCTATTTAGGTATTTTATAATTAATCGTATATTCTTCATCAATCAAACGGCCAACTAGTGCAAAATTATTTTCCAAATGACATTCATAATTCTTGAGGTTGCTTGTGTGTGTCTCACTGACAGGTACAGGTAGCAATACATACAATAAAATGTACATCCAATCTCGGCTCACGGTGGTATGCAGTTCTATGCATTTTCACCGCGTAAAAAAGATAAAAAAAAAAGCTACAGGTAGCACAGGAAATAGCCAGGAGGAGTAGTAGTGTCATCATAATCACTTCAGTTATCTTAATAAACACACGCCATGTTTAAAAAGAAAACATGGGTCTCCAAAATCTAAAAATCGAACCCAGATCTTCCATTTCAGTAGCCACATCACTAAGCCGTGGAAGCATTGTAACAATGTACTCTAATATGGTACTTATAAATATTTAACTATCAGTCAAACAGAAAGCTCTACCGAAAGAAGAACATTTTAAACATAAAACAGTTTTTAAATGGAAAGCTAATATTTTAAACTTAAACAAAATCCAATGTACGAAAGTTCTTTAGCACACGTAACTTTTTGCAACCTCTTTTCTTTCAAAACAAATATTATTTTAGTTACAAGAAAAGAAGCCCACATGTATTACCGTACCCATATGTAGTAGGTATATATATACCTATTACCTGGCTAAATAAAATAAGTTTCCCATAAAACAAATAAAAAAAACCTTCGTACAGGTATTTGTTGACCGATACAAGACCACTTCAATATTGTAGCAAGCAATTCGAACTGTTCCCAAACCTCCGCACTACATTTACTGTTTTTCAATCGTATTGTAGTTGGTAAAACAAACACGACGCAACCGTTGACATGTGGCTGGATATTGGCAGGTTTTGTTATTCATCTGGGTCTCGGTACGAATACGAGTACAAGAAGATATTGAATTTAAAAACGAATTGTAAAAAAGTTACTTGGTAACTTTGAAATATTTGTTTAAGTTTTCAGATTTTTTAGATTTTAATATGAATACTTATTAAGTAAACCTAGATGTAAATAGGTAAGTACCTAATAATAAGGTAATGGAGCGGCGCTTTAAGAAGAAAAAGGTAACGAAAGAAGAAAAAAGTTTTAAGTTCCTTTTCTACCTCTCTAATATTGAAACCGGAAAATAGTATGAAAAATCAAACTTACACTTACCGAGATTACACGAACCAGCACAAACTCCGGACTTCATAAAATAATTTATGTAGCGACGATATAAATTAGGCAACTTGAAAATTGTAAAATTATTTCCTTTAGCAAAATAACAAAGAGGTAAGTGTCGTAACTTCCTAAATGCATCCATTTATTTTCATTTTAGTTACAAAAGCAAAGTTAGTATAAAGTGAACGACGTCGCCTGGTCACTAAAGTCTCCACAAAACTACATAAATATTATGATAGTGCTGCGCTGGTTCAAAGTTTGACTACTTACCTACTTACTGAAAGATTTAATACAATTTATGAACACTCTAACGATGTTATGACTCGGGAAAATGTGTAGCCGTCACTCGCAATCGTGAATAAAACTGCTTGAAATGTTCAATTTATACGAAATATTTATTTATAAGTTCCATAAACATAAATACAGAGATAAATTTCTACATACATAGGTAAAATATATAGATACAAATAAATATTTAGTATTACTGAGAAAGTGAATATGGAACAAATTAAAACATTAGAGAAACTTAAACATACATAGGAATACGGGGCCTTTCAAGTGTTGGCAAACGGGGGTGAGGCAAATTAGGTGTGTAGAGAGGTTCCGGATAGTGTATTGACCTGGCGTTTCTTCGGTTATACCCTGGATGAGTACGTCCTGTGTCATGGCCTCCACTGCTCCTCGATCCTGACCCAGAAGTCCTGTGACTTCCACGCCCTGGTGTGCTCAAACTCCTTGCGTATCTTCTATTAGGATCAAACCTCACATCATCGATGTATGTTGGCAGAAACGGATGATCACCAGTTGCAGGCGCCCGGGGAATGTCATCACCTTTCCATAACCAAAGAGGTTCATCGTTCACATCTCTTACTGTTCTTATCACTGGTCTATGAGGTCTTGGGGGAGGTCTGTACGTTGGATAAATTATATGCTGACACAAAGACTCCGTTACAAATAAGACAGCCATAGCTGCTAATATTAATAACAGTTTACTCATGACTGTGATGGTCACGCTTCAACGGTACTGATTGAAATGATAATTAAGCCAAACATTACATTCGTATTTATACTTCTCTGTTGGTTTGTAATAAGGAAAATGAGGGACATACCCGTAAGATAATAATATTTCTTATTATTGTTTTGGCCACGGGAGTTAACCTGAAGAATAAAGGTCCAGTTATCTCAGTAGATATAGGTACTTAACCTCATTATATGTCGTAATAAATGAAGTCATACGTACAATTAATGTTGATAATGAGATGTCTCTGTACCTAATACATGGTTTGTTATAGGATATACCTGATTATTAGCTGTAATAGATAGGTATTACAAGGTCTCGTTTTCTTACAAATTAAATGATTAGTAATATACTTACCTCAATATGTCTGTCTATATATTAAGTTTATACTTAAATAGATAGATTTCCGACTTCCATATTAATATGTAGGTACCAACTGTTGTTGTTGTACCAATCTATAAACTTAATTAGTTTTTCGTAGAACCTATCTATAGGTAGGTTGGATAAAAAATCTTATGCAGTAATATAGATAAGTAAGTACTTACATTGTTACAGGTACCTATGGGTAAAAACGGGATCCTATTAAGCACTAGGTATTAAGACTTCGCTGTCCGTCTGTCTGTCACCATTGTCACCAAACTGTATCTCAAGAACCGATAGCTAGACAGTTGTTTTGACAAATTAATTATGTAGGTATTTCAACAAATATTTACTAGACATAAAATAAATATTTAAAATTGCGTTTGTTGTATGCTTTTTGCTCTCTATCAAGTAAGGCATCAGCTGGAAGGCATTTGAAATATTCACAAAATATTCAGTTGTTTCGTACATTTTTCAGCACAGTGCTCGACGCACGCGCCGTACGCGTCACTTGGGAAATGGGATCATTTGGGCAGTGGGCTCACTTAGGAAATGGGATCACTTGGGAAAGGGGATCACTACGGAAGTGGGGTCACTAGGGAAGTGGACTCACTGAGAGAGTGGGATCACTTGGGAAGTGGGTTCACTTGGAGGGTGGGCCGGCTGGGCCGTATATTACAAGGGAAGGAGAGGGCTGAGTTACAAGGGAATGAGATCATTAATAGAACTCTTTAAAAAAAAAATTCTCTACTTTTAACTGAAACGAAATCAATACCGAAACATAGTTTTTTATACTTCCATGGCAATATGGGCTACTATGTAGTATCTGTCAATGTCATACATTGATTTGGTTTCAGGTTTGTCAAAATAATTTGTTGAAATTTTGAAATTGGTCTCGCTCGATTTTTGTTGATATCGAAGGTGTTCGAAAAAAGGAATTAAAATTAAATTTTAATTTACAAATGTGAATAAAAGCTTCCGACTAAGATATTACTAATTATTCGGCAAGATGGGTGATAGTCAAAGCGGTAAGTTTTCGTGATAATCCCATATAAATCTATGTTCATAATTGGGTGTGGATCGATTTCGATCGATCTGAAAATGTTTGAAACTTTACTATTTTATGCAATTTTAGATGAACTTGAAATGCTCAAAGCGTTGTTTGACTTTGAGGCGACGCTGGCCAAGACTCTCACTTTCTCGGAAGGCGAATTCTTCTATCTACAACAGACGAACACCAAGCAGCGAAACTGGTGGCATGTTGTTAATAGAAAAGGTCAAGTGGGTTTCGTTCCTTCAAACTACGTCGCTCCGGTCAAGGTTAGACCCAAAACTCATTGTAACAATTAGCTGAATGATTCTACCAATTACCAAATGCTAACAATCTTATTGGGTATTTATAGGTGGAGCCGGAATTCTTCTTAAACTTCCTTACCGATTGCATTAAGCATTTGAGTGATAATAATTCGATGTCGCAGAAACAAGAGATATTAGGTCGGTTAAATGATAAGAAGAAACAGTTACAGTTGTTGGTTAAGCCGCACAGGAAAGCGCAAGCCCCTAAACCTCCTCCGAGGCTGGACGACCATACACCACCAAATGGTGTCTCTCCTTCATTTGATTTAAGGCCTATTGTGTCTCGACAACATATAAGTGAAGAGAGAGATTCGTCATCATCACCCACTAAGCTAGGTAAGTGTTTATGATAAGAATTGATACCCCTAAAGGTATTGTATGTATATGTAGTAAATGTCTTACTTATAGTTAAAGAAATAGGTATGTTATGTGTGAATTTTTAATATGTAATACTGTTGGTGTTCCTATTTAAATAAATAAATAAACCAGGCTGCTTTGGACACAATAATAGAATCTATTATTAATAAGAATTAAGTATATTGAATATGTACAAAATACTAAATAAGTCATAATTATCTAGAATTACTGTCTTATACAGATAATTCTATAAATTCATTTTATTATTTCTATAGTATAATTAGCCATCATATTTCTTTGTACATGACATAAAAATATATAATTTTTTCCTTAAAACAGATAATTTTAATTTGATAAAGCCAGATTATTATATTATTATCACAACATTTTCCTTGTGTATAGGTAAAAATAATTCTAGATAAGGAATTTAAATAATATTATGTATAAATGGGCATATTTTCATTTTTACTATTCCGTCACTTGGATCATCTTAATATAAATTGAAGAAAAAACTTACAACTGTAATAAATAATTAAACTAAAATCTTACTACTGCTAAATTACCTGGACATACATTTACTGATCAAATAAATTAATACAAGATTAAATACCAACGATAATGATAATAACCTTGTAACTCCTTTTTAACCCCTGATGCAAAAAGAGGGGTGTTATAAGTTTGACGTGTCTGTGTGGTGTGTATCTGTCTGTCTGTGGCATCATAGCTGCCGAATGGATGAACCGATTTTAATTTAGTTTTTTTTTTGTATTAAAGGGAACTTACGTGCAAGTAATCTTAGACATGTTTGATGAAAATTGGTTGACCCGTTAAAAAGTTATGGGGGTTTGAAAGTAATTGTGTTGGGGGTTTTTAATTTTTTTAATTTAATATGTTTTTATAGACAGAGGTGATGAACAGCGTCAAAACAATGTGTCCAAGACGTCTTCCAACCAGCTGTCATCAGGTACCGACATCCCTGATGACCAGAGCATCAACAGCAGTGACAATATCAAACCTAACGCCATCTATGAAATAGTACAAGCGGTCAGAAAAGAAACTCAACTCAGTCACGAAATGTCTAAAGTGGCTGTCGAAACTGTGCTTGTTTCTTTGAGGGTAAGGACTTATAAGTTACTAGCTTTTGCCCGCGACTTTGTCTGCATGTAATAATGACTTCCGGCAGAATTTGGAATTTCTCCCTTTTCTCTACCTATGAGGCTAGTTACCTCTAAATTCAAAACCATGAAATCGTTTTGGGCTTCAAAGAAACATTTATGAATGTAAAAGAGCTAAGAAATGAAGACTTAAAATTAACTTCTTCACTGTTCCAATATTACTGACAGAAAATTATTTTTTTACCACTGGTATCTCACTTTAGTCGTATTCACTAATACCTCAACAATTTCCAGGAATTCCTCCCAGGTGGAGCAGCAAGATCAATCATTGACGCACTTCTCCGCGAAGCCAACAGTAACATGACGTGCCCTAAGAACGCAATAGATGCTGCACCGGACTCCCTAAGGATGATAACAGCGCTGAACGCGCTTTCTAAAGCGGCTAATGACGCGCAGCAGAGGGGCTGGGCGCTGCATGATGATGCGCATGATATACAGACGCAGCTGCTTGAACTTATTTCTGTTATGGTATGTAGTTCTAATTTCCTTATAATTTATGCAGTGTTACCTATATTACCAGTGTAAATCCTAACCCAGTGAGTGTGGGTTAAAAGTCCTGTGTGTTATTTTAGTTATAAGGAACATCTGTATCAAATGTCATCTAAACTGTTTTTATAGTTATCATGGTTATTAGCACTCAAATTATTATGATTAACAGGATATTTACTGTGTATTTATATTATTTATTTCGAGTCTTCTGTTGCAAGCGCCATGATCATCCGTGATCATGGCGCAACAGCGTCGAAATATCGGAAACTCGAAATAAATAATATACATACATGGTAAATTAAATATCCTGTTAATTATAATAATTTGAGTTCATGTAAATTGTTTCAATAGTTTAAAAGTGAAAGTGTGTAAAGGCAGAAAATATAATAGTTCAGTAATATTTATCATAACTAAAGGTTATCTATAACTTCACCCACGCTTATCTATATCTTTAATTAGGGGAATCACAATTCCCCTATTAGTAAATAAACACTAAGTTCAAGATAAGACTTTGGTGATTCATTTAAATTATTGTTTGATAATGTGACTAAGAATATTACAAACATAATTATGTTGTTAGACTTTTTGTAACATTAAAGTTTTTTATTTTAAGAGAAATTAATACCTACTAATATTATAAATGCGAAAGTAACTCTGTCTGTCTGTCTGTTACCTTTTCACGGCTAAACTACTGAACCGATTGACTTAAAATTTTGTACAGGGGTAGCTTATGATCCGGGAAAGAACATAGGCTATGTTTTATCCCGAAATTCCTACGGGATCGGGAACTACGCGGGTGAAACCGCGGGGCACAGCTAGTTCTCCATAAAAATTGTATTTTATTTGGTTTTAAATTTTATTAAAGTTCTAAACTATTGAATCCATTTGAGAAATTCTTTCATCAGTGGCATGGTTATCTACCACTTTGGTTCTTAATGTGTCTTTTTATTCCAGTCGAATGCAGACGTCAACATATCCCAACACGTGCTGAGCAGTCATAAATATTCATACGTAACAACTTTAGTGCAGTACTATCAAATGGAAACAAGATGGCCTCTACGACAGTTACTTTTACAAGTAAGTTATATACTGCTACTCTTATATTGGTAGATAAAAACATATAGTTCATTCCTTTCCTTTGAAAACCTCATGAAAATTCACACGGTAAAATTTTCAGAATAACACATACAATTATATCTTTACGGCGGTCCATGCTCTTCAAAGCTGATCATTTAATTTACTTAAAATTTAAGCTGTCAACATAGATAAAGAACCACACGCAAGAGTTCGTCACATATACTTTAATTAAGACTAGGTAAAAATCAAAGCTTTGTAATATTGTTTTACTAACACTTCCTATATTTAGGCATTCGGCGTAATGTGCGGCTTAGAGCGCACAGCCCTAGCCACGTTAGCGCTGTCATCGTTACCGGCGGAGATCGCGCGCGACATGCGTGACAACCCTAGAGCTGTCAGTCGCCTGTCACACTCCGCGCTGCTCCTGTCTATGGTGTTGTCTATGGGAGATAAACTACCTATCACACACTTTGGTAATTAAAAGGTTTTATTTAACTTGTAATGTATGTATCTGTACTAGAATTTGAAGTACAGCTGTCATTTTGTACAGTAAACCTGTCATTTTTATTCAATTCAATTCTTGATTTTTGGCTCCTGGAGGGCGTCAAGCCAATCTCAAGTCAATGCCAAACCAATAAAAGGTAAATTTGAATGAGCGGTATTGAATGAAGATGATCGGTTCATTCATCTGAGCAGTTTATCTAAAAATAAATATGTTTAGTATATAAAAAGTACGAATATGTAGGTAGGTTAAGATGAGAATAAAACATGCACACAAATATTTAAAAATTTAAAGAACATGTTTTAGTAAGGAAAAAGGGCATGTTAAACTATAATTTACAGAAGAATTTATAATTTAATATTGTATGAATTTATAATTTGATATTCATCCCAAAATCAAATAAGGCAATCGATGGGTCATTTTAGGTTTTATTTAAATCTTGTCAGATAGATGACAGTCACTGTCAAAAATGACAACAAAATTCAAATATTATTATTATTTATTATTTTTTTATTTCAGAACAATTGGGCGTTGAATTCGCACAATTCCTCCTAGACCTCATAGAAAGTCCGCCTGAAACGGATGTTGATGAACAAATACCGGACTTGTTCCTCACCCTGTTACTCGCATACAATCTACAGTTTGAGAATCCTTTCGAGAACCTTCTGCTCAATGCGTTGGAGACAAAGGATAATGCTAAGACGTTTTGTGAGAAGATACTTCTGTTGCTCAATCGGGAAGGTATAGTAAAATACTAGACTTTTCTTTTAAATTTTACTGGTAATATTATAATTAGTTAGGATATTCAGTTCAGTATTAAACAAATTAAAAAAGTTATAGCTCGCTATTCAATACCATTTCTATTAGAAAGAATGATAGTCCGCGTTCATGTTTTGAACGCATCTACTCATCGACAAACTATTTTTAGAAATAATTAAAAAAACACCTTTTCGTATTTATATTCTTCGTTTTTACCTTTACTCATTAATCATATCCAATTACAGAAGACCCAGTACACATTTTCGACCATGAATGTGCGCCCGCGCACTCTGTCCTCAAGCTGGTCATTGACCTCTTCAGCCGCAAGAAGACAGCCGAACACTTCTACACTAATGACGTGAAAGTGGCAATAGATATTATTGTGAGACAATTAGCTGATTTGTCTCCTGGTGATATGGTAATTATAACATTTATTCTTCAGTTGTTGTACCAATATTCGGAAATGCCTTCTTTTAGTGCTTTTCGCATTTGTTCAAACAGATTCTTATTGTAACTAATATTTACCTGATTATCTTGTACGCACTTGAACATATGTATCCCGAGGTTTACCCGTGAACATCCCAAACTCGTGGTAAGCTGAGGAAAAAAGGTATTCTATGTACTAACTGTCATAAATAGAGTTCATATATGAATTTTGGTAATATAATTAAGTCCTATTTGTTTGCCCAAATAATAAGCTATATCTATACCAGTTTTTATCTAAATCCGTTTAGCTGTGTTATAGAAACAAACACACTCATGTATACAAACTTTCACCTTTATAATATCAGTGTAGTTCACCATACCATGTTATTTTTCCAGCGCCGCCAACAATACCTTAAAATCCTGCAAGGCATCATCCGCAACACTGACTACGGCAGTCACCTTCACCGCCGCGACGACCTCTTGCGATGTTTCGCTCGCATCTTCTGCGAGGAAGGAGACGCAAGCAAAGAAGACCAGGCCTTAGTCAGAGCTATTTCCAACGAGTTCCCACAATACTTCAAGGCCTAAGGCATAAAAGGTTAGAGCTGTGAAAATATTGTGTCAATGGCGCTGAACGCCACGTTCTAATGCCCAAAAGGGCTTTGTTTCAGCGGAGTTCTAATTACAAAAAGCGCTTTGTTCCAGCGCTAAAGCTGATTGATATAGCCTCGCTCGCGTTTGAGATGGTTTGTGCAAATAATTAGTCTATTCCGCCGCTAGATGGCAGTACGATATTCTGTAGGTTAGCAGTTTGACACTTGCTCTCTGATAAAAGAATCTATAGATGAATCCGTTACAGCTAATTTTACTTAAAAACTCTTTTCTCTAATTATCTATAGAAATGTTATAATTCTTATCACACAAATACGTAACACAAAATAACCATAATTTAAGAATAAGTGTCAATTAATCATTAAATGTATTAATCACATTCATTTATCATCTTCTAAATGTAATACATGCTCCTTTCAAAATAACTTCATCTTTGTATAAGCCTTTACAGACAGGCTATGTGCCATGCGAGCTTATAACTAAATTATTAAAAGTTTAGTCATTCCGGCTTTAGTAGTTCCAAATGATCTTAACCTCTTTTTGGAAAATGTTCTCTATAGTTCTCTAGTTAGATAAAGGATTTCATTATACATACCCCCTGAATAATAATAATAAGATGTGAAAATAATAAGAAATACGCTTGTAAAAAGGCACATTCCTCTAGAGTCTGTTCAAAACCAAAATCTGGACATGAACCTATTTCCAGACGATTTCAGACACTTTCCATAGTCTAATCCCATGATCACTGATGCTTTTGCTGCAGACACCCAAGCGAAAATGGTTCTTATCCCTATAGAAACAAATATTGAAATTCCATCAAAGTATCAAGTCACTATAGTCCGTTTCACGGCTGTGTTAGTATTCTGTAAGCCATTTTGAATCTTATGTCATTACAATTAAAGATATAATTGATCTCGTTCGATATAGTGCGACTAACTAATATTGGCCTATTTTTACAGTAATTTGTGTGAAGTTATGCTTATTAATAAGCACTTTTTATTTTGTATTAGAGCTAGTGCTGTTTTTAAATTAATTTTAAGCATTATCCAATACCTTAGGTATTTGTTAGATGATATAGTTCGGTTTGAGATTTCCTAAATTAAATATATTAATGGAATATCTAATGCATTTAGTGGCATTTTTAGTACCAAAGATATCTTATTTGTTTGAAATTTTAGTAAAATAAAACTGTTATAAGTTCGGAACATTTTATATATGAATCCAAAACGTATTCAGCTAATTTTAAAGTAGTTTTTTTCGTCAACTTATTAATTTCTTAGAAAAGAATAGTACAGTCAATTAGATAATGCTTAAGTAAAATTAACCGATCCACATTACCTCATTCCCACTAAAACACGGTCTAAAATATTATTCAGGCCTAATTTACTTCATAAAATGTACTTATAACGTATTTTTGCTAGTCCACATTTGAAAAAACAAATCTTATGTACAACATATATTTTGAAATTAAATTTCACTTTTAAAAGTAAATATAGGTAAAATACAATTCTTATGCATGTTATAGTTACTGTTATTATATATAAATAAAAGGTCAGTTTTTGCTTCTATTCCAAAAAAAAATAGCGTGAAAATGGCCTGGTATCTAATAGATATAAGTAAACGTTTACCAAAATAACTAAAAAAAAGTAGAAAAACGTCAAATTCTATTTAATTCAAGTTCTATAATCTTATTTTTTGTTGAAAAATCACCTTAAGGAAACGTAAAAATAGAAGATCTCTATATTATAATAATCAAATCACTGTGTAATTAAATGTCAAGCAAATATAAATCTTATCGTCAAAACATAGAACTTATATTCAAATAACAATAAATTATATTATTAGATTTTGTTTAGCTGTTAAGTTTAGCACGAATATTTTATAACAAGCACAAACGTAGCTTTTCAATGCATTTATGTAATATTAAGATACTGTATTGTCGTCTCTTTCACGCTTATACATCTTATCTTTTGTCTCATTCTATCATCGTTTCGTTATATCATCTTCGACCAACATTTCAGGGTACTTGTAGAAGAGTAAACGTTGTTATTTACAAAATATAACTAGATTCTTGAATTTCTTAATAATAAACCTGTACAATCAAGTTCAAAATAATTAAATAGAATATTTTAAAAAATCTTCAAATTGTTGTTAAAATAGAACTGTAATAAATATAACTTTTCGGCGCAACTGTACCCGGAAATCTTATAAAAGAAAACTTTAAAAAAATGTTATCATAAATCTAAAAGTTATTGAAAATCATGTTATTCTGTATTTACAAAATTCTCTCACTTTTAAATGTTACTAAATTTAAGATAAACGTCGTGATTGTGAATGTTTGACATCGTTTGTTGTATTTGTTTGAATGGTGCTCAAAATGCAGCCAAATTAAAGTTAAATGTGTGCGTAAACGTAAAATTGTGTTCATTCGTGTGTTAAAATAAATGTGACGTAACGTTTCGGAAATAATCGTTTCGAAATCGGAAACATCCGAAAAATAATACTTATGCGAAAAAAGTGTATATTTAGTCTCTCAACTCTATTAAAATTATGCGAAAGAATCAAAATACGTATTCGGATGTTTCCGTAAAAACCATGATATTTCCTGCAATTATTATAATAATTCTATTACTTCCTTTTGAAGATGACTGTACATTACGGTAGTTTTAAAAATGTATTTAAATTATTCAATGTTACTAAAGAATTGGCGTAAGGGCATACTCATAAGGACACCGTGTCGAGTTTCATCAAAATGTTTACTGTTGTATATAGATACCTCAGCTGGTATTAGCTTGGTTGTGTTCATGCAACTTATTAGTGGCAACGGAGTGAAACTTGTGCACGAAAGCGGGTAGTTTTCTACAATTTGACCTCTCAAGAGTCTAGTTTGCTATGTATCTTATTTAAACTATGTATTTTAGTTCCAACTGAAAGTTGGCCAGTTGGTGTGGTTTCTAGAATATTCCCGGTATTTATAGCGTTGCAACTGAAGCACTGGCTGGTGACACAACCCTTAATATTAGTGGAGCTATCTATCGTCTGATTCACTCACTCACGTCCACAACCAGTTGTGTGCCAGCGGCGGCCATTTTGAAATCAGCCATCTTGATATCTGTTCCAATGTCGATCACTTCATAGTTGACAGAACGGTGTTATCACCACGGTGTCCTAGTGAGATAGGGTCCTAATGTTTGTTTTGTTGTGATGAATTATTATTTATGTATACTGTTTAAGATTCAAATCAATTTATGGTAAATAAAAAGTATTTTCTCGTCTTACTATCGTCTTATTATTGTTTTACCAATATTGACTACCCTCATTTCTAACGCCGCCATTTTTTCTCGACTATAAACAAGTGACTGACTTATGAGAAAGGAGGATGTGGGATGAGGACAACTAGGAAAATAAAACGACTCATAATTTAATACAAGTATTTAATGTACCTTAATGATTGCCGTATAAATATTTCAAAATGTAAAACAGTGATAAAATTCATATCTAACCAATACAACTGCAATTAATATAACTTAGTATCAGAAATTATATTTTAATATTTAAAAACAATCGAAATTACTTGCAACACATGTGCAGTAAAATAAATAATCTATATAGTTTACTGTTAACGACCACTAGATGTCGCTGTATCAATATGCGAAGGTTTGTGGAAGAAATGTACTCTTACATTTTAACTTACAATAACAATAATTTCACGTAATTTATAATTAAAATCAATGAACAGGTACCGTTTATATTATTTTGGTGCTTTTAGAAACCCATTTAGTAAATATTGTTCTTCTCAAATAGAAAAAAACGATGTCGTTATACAAAATGGAAATATACAACAATTAATTATAAAAAACTTGGCCCCCGTTGTTCGAAAAGGGATCCACAATAACTGGAATAAGTATTTTAAAAGTTGTAAATACAAATTACATAATATATTCGCTAAAAATGTACGCAAATTCAGATTACAAAAGGACCTACATCGTGTATGTAATCCCAGTCTTGGTGCTGCTTGTATATCTTCAAAAATTAATTTTAAAACGTCTCCGAATGTTTATATTGGAATGCTATTTTATAAAAATGAATACTTAGACATAGTACTTAGTTGTATAATAAAAAGATAGATATTATACAAAAGAATGAAATATGCGAAGGTACTCTCTTAGATAATGAAACACCTTGAGCTTTAGCCTAACGATTAACATGCTATTATATTAATACATAATTGATTAAATGACGCATCGTATTAGTACTACACCGTACCACATCATTTTACAAAGAATTTGGCAACACTGATGAACACTCGACTTAACGTACCTTACAATATGCAAATGTAAACATATTCGAATTATATTTATTACTATCTAATAATAATTTTTACTTTATTTTTTATTAGTAACTTTTTTACAAATGGAACTAATAAAAAATAAATTAAAAATACAATTCTACATTTATATCGACCATGGAATAATTAAATGGTTCTACTCGTTCACGTACTACATCTATCGAACACTCGCACATTACATTAAATTAGATTTAAAAATATATACAGATTACAATCTAATACCTAAAGCTTACGCTACAGTTGATACTAAACAGTATCAATAATGTATGGCCTCTGGGTTTGATTAAATATTGAAGTTACAATGTTTATGTGGAACAATTGTTTTGTATCATTTAGGTAAGTATATTCTTTTTCGGAAAACACCTATAGTAGTTCAATAATTGTTATATTAATCAGATTATACCGAATACGACAAATATGATTACTACACTTTGAAAATTAATTGGTGTTATAAATAGTTTAAACAAATTCAACAATAAAATTACTACATTTCCAGTCAAAGTTTGACTAACAGAATAAAATTACAATAAAATTTATCATAAGTAAGGAGCAACGCACAACCGCATGAACAATGTCATTTGAATAATTTAATAATAAAATTTGTTTAACTAAAGTTAACAAATTGAGCCAAAATAATTGTAAACATGTTACAATAATTGAAACAATTTCACTCATTGTTTACAATAAATATAATTTAAATACTTAGTATAAATAATCTTCCAGAATTAAATAATTTATGAATTAATGGAAGAAACTCAATGAACTTTCGTTTCATGCTTGTTTTCGTAGGTCATGGTGTTCATTATAGACGCATGAAAACGAATTTTCAATTTTGGTTTTTATTTCTAACATTTGGTGACAATTTTTTAATTATTTTTCGTTATAAAATTAGATATAAAGCCGAGTATAAACTGTTGCAACCAGTAATTAGTTACCAAAGCTGTGTCTTATAGATTTTAGCATTTATTGCTAAGAAATAACACAGCTTATAGTAGCAGCTGTTCTGTTAATTTTAAGCTGTGTCTTTTGACATGTCTAGCATCTCGTATTCTTCACGGCATGCTCAGATCAGACTCTCAAAGTATGGATCACGGTCACTTCAGCAACCCATTTACATAGCGATATTTCCTGCTCTGTACTTAGACTTAACTAATTGCAATACAGCTTTGATGCCTTTTGATTTACCACTGTGTTTAAGTTTTAAGATTAACTAAGAATCCAACATATTGATTGTATTATTTACTTTGTTTAGCAGTTGTGAAGATAGCTAAAAATCTCGTTATTATCTGTGGTTGAAAAATCAGTAATAAAATTAAAAATCTGTCACCAAATGTGTGTTACCGTGAACCGTTTAGCTCGGGTGCTGGGCGACCTTGCGGAGGCGGTATCCCCCCGTACCACGCACTGTGTAGAGGACCACGATGGCGACAGCAACCACCGACATTCCGATCGCATTGATGACGACACCCTCGTTTGGTAGGGAGGCGTACACGTCACTCCTGTACACCGCATGCACCCATGTTAGTTGCAATTAAATATGGACTACGTATACTTATTTATCATGCATGGTTGGAGTTTTGGCAATAATTGAAAAAATTACAAGCTTTTTTGTTATTTGTTGAGTGAATAAGATTAGTTTAAGAGATTACTTATAAAATGTGTTTGAAATGGGTAATTTCTTTTCTAAAACTAATAATTATAATGTTAATCTCATAAAGAATTAGGTAGTACATATTTTCAACAGTACATACGTTAAAAACTTGTAATTTTTAACAAAAGAATCAAAGGGTTTTGATTGATTAATCCAAAGCTCAAATTAAAATTGCAAAGCATCAAAAGATACTTACATTTTTAAGTCTAAATTTAAAATTGGGTATTGAAGTTATCAGTTTATTAAAATGTCTCCTAACTACTTAAATCATGCTCCAAAATAAGATATTGCTTTAAAACTTACCTTGAAATTCAAATATTAATAAAAACGTGCATTTCTAATACTACATTTAAAGACAGACATGCCACATGTAAAAGCCACACGAAAATTAAATGTTATTAGAAAATAATGTCAAATGTACAAATTAAAGTAAAACAAGTTACATAACACACATTCAATTTATTTTAACGCAACAATTATAATTTAATATCTATAGGTAAGTATATTGTACGATACATCTGTTTAAAACTTCTTTATATTGGTCTGATACAGACCAATTAATTTAACCTACTCTATAAGCCTCGTCTCTATGTATTGTTGTATTTAAAAAGTATATTTTATACATAAATATAATCTAAAAACTAAAACTTCACTTTAATCTTAAGTTTACTTAATATGCCCTAAGCTAAGTCTTAAAATGTTGATACAAGATTCTTTTACAAAAATGCATTTTTTATGTCAATTCTGGAATGTCATTTTTTCTAGCTTAGACGCACCAAAGGAGAATATGGCATAGGTATAAATATATTATATACCCTGTTATATTAAACATGAGTTGAATATTCATTCCTTTTAATAAAATGATCAAAAATCTACCATTTTAGTTAATCTGCGATGTATTATAATGTCTCTGTGCCTCGTTTACTCGCTGGCTAAACACACGAGTTTCCTCAACCCACGAGCCAAAGCAATCGAAATTTATTAAACTGCACGCTAAACTGAGCCATTTGCTATTTTTTTTAACCCAGAATAGGCTTGCACTTGACTGTAAGTCGCCTGTTGGAAAGCGATGATACAGGCTAAGATGGAGCGTGCTATGACTCAGTTGAAATGCTGGCCGCTTGTGGAAACTAGCAAAAGTCAGTTAGCGTGTAAACGAGGCATCAAAACTATTCTTCTAATTCTAAACCTAAGTAATTTTTTCACATTTTATTTATTTATTATTTGATCAAGGTGCGTCAAAGCACCTACGTCATTTGCATCTAGAGATCAACTGACGCCCTAAGACGTCCATCTCTCGCGTCAACAGCCCTGAACTTGTCTCTGGACAAGATGTACATGATTACAGCCAATATCGCGATCATGGACACTCCTATCGCGTTCATGATGATTCCCTCGTCGACCATGCCGCTGTATCTCTCCGGGCTGTGAATACGAGCACGAATACTAATGACACAAACGCTGAAGCAGTGCAGTTGATAATCTAACTGATGAACAGACAATAATAGGCTCAAAACAATGGCTTAAGTTTTACGTATCGAGCCTACACTAAATTTGGGTGCTTATTAGTCAACTATACTCGCCAAGTGCGGATTGGTCGACTTCACACACAACCTTAGAATTTCTTCGCAGGTATGTGCAGGTTTCCTCACGATGTTTTCCTTCACCGTCTCTTACTAAGCTTTCTTAATAATAAAGTTCTCACGATATGTGTAATCGACATTTTGTCACACGCATTATGTAATGACACCTGAACGTTGTTTGGATTTTATTATCACACGAGGTACGTAATGTGCGCGATATTTAGAGCAAAATTTATTAGTCATTTCATCAGCTAGTTTAGTCATAGTGACAGGACAAAACATAAAATAAAAGTAGAGTGAATTAATTAATACAAGGAAATCCATTTTGAATGAAAGCTAATAATGATGAAAACTTGGAAACTCCTTGTAAAAAAGTGTTTTTATAAAAGTGTACCAATAAAAACATTGCAAAAACACATCAAAAAACAAAACACATGCATTACGTGCACAAAACATTTTGAAATTTTCATACAATACAATTCCTTAGGTACTCATTGGACTTGACTCTCTAAGAACATTATTCTCACTGTGCCAAATGTTGATCGATGACCAAATCTTAAAGAGCACTTTTTGCCACAATTGTTCTAAGTAATTGCATTGTATGAACTTCGCAAGTCACAAACTGGTAAGACAAAAAACACTACTTGCTTTAAGTTAACTTGTACGTACCCGAGAGCAAATATGGCCTTCTCAGTAAGTCCGGTAAGGCAGGCAGCGACTCCAAGTACGAAGGTGAGGATCCCGAAGGCAGCGTGAACGGGGACGAGGGAGGCGCGGAACCCGGCAGTGCCCTTATTGCAGATCAACAACAGTAGGAAGCTGAAGAAGCCGACGGCGTACTGAAACATGACGATACAAGGAATTTAGTACTCTGTATCCATTCTTAAAAAGGATTTGGTAGACACTAGACAGGTGCAGTAGCAAAATTGATCGCTGAGGTGTTAAACTAGTTTGAGAGCCGCTTTTCTATTCGTATGTTCTCTTTTTCTTAGGGACATAATTTGGTAATAAAAGCTGCGTCGTAAATGATAAGCTACTACAGATCACAAGGCCTTGGTATCAAGAACGATACCTATGAGTTCGTTAAAGTCACCCACAATAACTATATCCCAAACTATTTTTATTTATTGTAAAATGACCTTGCCATTCCCCTGGTCAAAATCAGTTGGGTCGTTCCTAATAATTGACTTTAAAACTAGTTTGTAAAGTCCTAGTAGTTTTCCATTGTTTATCATACGGCGAGCGCTACAAAATCCCTCTGCCGGATATTAAACGATACGTCAAACCTTCATTGAATGCAGTGTGACGTAAACCTATTGAGTTAATTTGTTCACTGGCCCTTGAAAACTCGGTGATGTGAACACTGTATCAGACACGCTTTAATTTCGGTGTTTATTCGTTTACCGTATATCCTCTAAATATATGGATAGTTTTGTAAGGATCATGATTTTTGATCTATCATAACGACAGCATATTATAGTGAATATTAAAGTTAAATTATTAACTTTTAAAGATTTGATTTGCAATCGAAGCATACATTTGTACACATGCATGAACTTTAGGAACATGTGGGTGTGTGTGAATGAGTGTGTGCGTAGTTTCTGATACCCTAGATACAGGTTTCGAACTTAGTTAGGGGTCAGTTACTATAATGAGATGATGTAGTGATATGTTTGCTATGTTATGTCTGCTTCTTTTTTAGTCTGAGAGTTTTCAATCTATCTATTTAAATTAATGTTTATCTACAAAAACACTAACCTGTAATCCAAACAGTCCCATAGCCACAAATCCGATCCAGCTGTGCAGCGAGTAGAAGTTGTTGATCCCTTTCTTGTTGTGGTAATCGAGGACGGCAAGGAACCCGATCACGATGCAAGGGAACGCCAGAGCATGGAAGATGGCGTGGAGAAGCTTCACGTAGATACGGCGGAAGCATCGGCAGATACGGTACAGGAGAACCGCTGGAATTGACAGGTTGAAATAGGTCAGCAAATTAGTTTAGCGTTGGAATTGACAAGTTAGAGGTATGTTTGTTAGTTGCAACTGGAATTGACAAGTGTAACTAGGTCAGTTTGTGCTACGTACTTGTGCATGTGAATAAGGATAAGTGGGCAGTTTGCAGTATTTTAGCGAAGGCAAGTTTCTTTTTTCTATCCTTATTCGGGTTTTGTCTAATATAACAGCTCCATAAGTATATTCAAAGAAGAAAGGGGTTTGTAGCCAATGCGTCTATGTCACCCTGTTTTCATTCAAATATGGCAGTAAAAATAATTACTTTGTAGTATGTGACGGATTGCAAAGTAATTATAACAATGCAATATGCATTTTTATTGTACCTATTAGAACACGTGCATGTGTTTACTATGTAAGTATTTAATTTATATCACATTATCATTGAAAGATCAAGGAGGGAAACCTATGATCATCGAGAAAATAAGAGAATAAGTACTGAAGATACTTACAAAATCCGCTAAACGTGATGAAACCAGCAACCATAAGAGTAGGGTGCAGGTTAAACTGCTTCTCGGGCACATCGTCAGCCCAGGCGTATCCCTCGCGGTAGAAGAACACCCAGAACACCGTCAGAGCTGACACTCCGATCAGCAGAATGGTGGCCAGCGTGATGACCAGTGCGTACTCGCACCATTCACACGCCCCCCTTTCATTCTCGTCCGATTCGTACGAACGGGTCCGTTGGCTGCAAACAACAATAGTTCATTAGTTTAGGTGAAACTTTAAAAGAATGCACGAGGTCGTTATTCCAAAAACTTACTTTTGGATAGGTTTTCAATGGGTTTTATGGAGATTTCTCATAATAGATTGCGATATAAATTAAAAGTGATAGTTTTTGTAAAACGATTGGTCTAAAAAAATTGGGTAATGGCTGCCGTAGAAGCCATTTTAGCATTGTTGCAAAAGTTCAATAAGCATAGGTTTGGCAAGGAGCAAATGTATAACTTTAAAGTAAGTATGTACCTACATACTTATTTATTTTGAAATGTGTGAAATGGTATACAATTATAATCCATTTGAATTAATGCTCGTAAAATAGCCAAATCATTTATCGCATAGTACATTTTTAATTGACAATAAGGCACAATTACACGTTAATGTAAGTACATGATAAGTTATACGAGTATAAACGTACAAATAGCCATATTCTTCATAATAAACCACCGATTAAATGACATTGCACCTTGCCGGCGGACTTTCTTTACTTTCATACACATACGGTGGCTAGTTTGATACGTTCAAAGAAGTCATTGAAAGGTCGGTGCCTCGACGAAACCCGTTTGTGAAATAGAAACAAGCAGGTTAGGAGGCAGGAAACCGCAGAATCATTCATTGACACTCAACTAGCTCATAGTAAGGCTATGTTCGCCTTAGGATAACAGGGTTGTCGGTCTTTTTACATGGCTTATTAATTAATATTAATAGTACCTAAGTATCTAGAGTTTAAGTAGACACAAATCACTTCTAAGCGGTGTTGCATCTAAATATTTGGCTTATTCTTTTCTTGTATGCGTAATTATCAGGCAATATGTTTCGATGGTGTTTTTTTTGTTTAAACTAGGTTTTAATGACTTAGGAGACAAACCATGTTGCTGGTAATAAATAACATTGCGACGAAATACTCATTTGTTTCATAAGCGAAAATTGTATTAGTATAAAAGTTTAGTTTAATCCGTTAATAAACAGTTCAAATAGAGTAGAGTTATTGATGTAGCTACATACCTATATTTACCTGCCTAAACATATCCCACATATTTCTCATATAAAACAGGTGGCAACCCTGTGATACAACGGATCCTCAGAAGGGTGTCAGATGACGGGATCAATGCCGAGCACCGGATGCGTCGAATCACGAAACAAAACTAGACACCATTTTATGACGTACTATACAAATCTTGGCTACATGTGAAGATACATACACATTGCTCTTTCCTCTCAAAGTACTAAAGATATACTTAGGTACTTGCAAACAAAAGATATTTACCTACGTATTCTACTTTGTTTTTTTACGTTTTCAAGATTAATGATTTTGTATGAAAGATCGAACGGATCTTAAAGAGATGATGGACGTATAATGGGTAGGGAGGGAAAGACATAAGGTAGACATGTATGTAAAAATATTTTTTAAAAGGGAGCAATATGGGATCAATCATGTAACATGTTTTAAAAAAATATGTTCTTTACCCATTGCTATGTAATTTATTTAGTAATAATTTTAAAACATGTTTATTCAAAACCAATCAATTAATAAATCAAACAAACAAACATTCGCAGGATTTGCGGTTCATTACTCTGAAGTTTTTCCTTTCTTCATAAATGTTTTTTCGTCTAATTTATAAAGGGAAATCCGTTCAATGTTCAAGGAAATAAATTTCTATTTGTTAATTCAAATCAAATACATTTTAAGTATATCGTAATTGGTTCATTAATAGACATTTGGTAGACAGTTTGGCACTCAACATCCTACTTTTGTTTTAAATACGTTTTTAATTACCTCGATATAATTAAGTAATGTTATAAATAAATCATCTTGAAAAACATGCATTTGGACATATTAATAGCTTAATTAGATTCGTGTAACATTATAATTCAATTAAAACGTAAAAGTAACTTTAAATTGCCTGCAAAAATCGTGTTTTACATTACCTGTTACTGTTATTATAAAAAGTAAATAAGTAGTAATTCTCACTGATATCTAACTATTTGCAGTTATAAGGAATACGTCATATCTGTATCCAATATCCAAATTGCGTTAAAGAATACCAAACATTCACCCAACCTCCCAAAACATCCACATTTAGGTATTTAATATCATTGGAGTAAGGGCCTATTTCACGACCTTCAAGTAGTTACTCACCAAGTAAAGTTAGTTTTGTCTCTTTATTACTTTATATCAAATGTGTGAGTAGCTACACGAAACGTTACTTGAAGATGATGAAATAGGCCCTTAAACTAATAATGACACAAAATGCATATTCCGTGAAACAAAACACAAACGTGAATCTAAATGCATATTCCGTGAAACAAAACGCAAATTTCGTGACATAAAACGCAAATTTCGTGAGAACATTGACCATGGGCGAATGAACTATTGAAATCATAAAATAAAGCAATATAAAGAAACAGTCTTGCAATTGAAGGGTCAGAGAGGTCAGTGATTCATTGAGTCAATCAATCTAACGGATGTGGCCCTTGCAGCGAGATGCTATTGGCCACGCCTCAATGTTTGCACTTTACAACATAATGAATACACCCACGTACTAGTGTAATCGCCGGAGCTTTTAATTAAGAAACTGTGTTGCAATAGTGTTTGACAGTTTTAACGGACATCTCTGTTCGGTTGGAATTATTTTTATACTCAGTATTGAGCCACAATATTTTCTGTGCCGGTGACAGCGTCGCTGTAAACGCATCTTTTGGTTGTCAGTTTATTGAAAAATGTATCCCAATGGCATTAGAGTCAAAATGACAATAAGTAGCTCCCAATTTTGGCCGCCGCCCGGCACAGAAAAGATGAAGTTTGTAAAGATAATATATGGTTAATTGTTGCCTTTTTTTACGTAACGCTTTCGATATTTGTTTAATATCTTATGTAAATTGTAATGAAAATAACCAATGTCACCTTTACGCTCATCTCTCAACAAAATATGACGTCAATACCATGGTTATTTAAAGGCTATAATTAGAACAGAAGTATTTTTAGAAGGGGCTGCAGACTAAAGAAAGGAAAATTGTTAAGAGAAAAGTTAATTAAAAGATTGCTCGTTTTATTAATTCTTTCACGTCGAGGTAGATATAATCACTGATTTATAGAATATTTTACTGTGAATTTCTGCCTGGAAAGCGGGTTATCTTCACATAGTGTGAACTAGAAATTACTTCCCGTCAGTTGTATGCGTAGCGTAGATCTTATTAACCATGCCACTGATTTTAATGCTGTTAAATCAACAGACAGAGTGGTTCAATAGGCAGGTTTTTGATTTAATTTAACATGAGACATGTCATATGGGTTAGCTAGTGACAAATAAAACAAAGATCACTAAACTCCTAACATCTTTTAACTAACAAAACTTCAACGAACGGAATTCCACGAAAGCATACGTCTGATACTTTAACAAAAGGTACAGCAGAAGTCATTGAATCTATGCAAAATACGGTACGTTAAATTGGATACGGCCACGAAGCAAGGTGACCATTCTCGTGATGGGTCACGTGAAAGTATCAAAAACTCATTACAACTTGCGTTTCGGATTTACATATCTGCGAGGGTCAAACTTGATCGTTGTTAGTTTGATTGGAGCAATTTTCTAATGGAAACTCTGCACTATCGCCCAATAGCCCAACATGACTTCAGTTTTGTTCCAACTGACGATGGATCATAACAGACTCTTCACACTTCAACAGACCACGATCAACCTTATTCCTTATACTCGTGTAAGTTGGCCAACTCCTCTAATCTGGGTATGATTTACCACAATCGCGTGCCAACACCAACATCGTCAAACATACACAAACTTGGGAAGGTTGGACAAATTGGATTGGACGATAGTGTGGAGCGAACATAACACATCAGTGGATCAAAAGCCATTGTAAAGAGGAAAAGATTAGTCACCTTTATGTAACATAAGTATGGTTGAGAAGAATACGATGACAGCCACTCTCACTTGCATTGTCCACCGAGCCAGGATAATGGATACAATTTCGCTTGTATGTTTCATATTACGTAACTATGTTTGTATGTAATTAGTTTGTTTAAAATACAAATGACGCTAGTTTAGGTAATAAGTGAGTAATTACAGTAAATGATGACAAGTTTTTAGAATAGCTGTTAGTTTTGCGTTAGATTTTGTAATTATTGTAATCTGTACTATTAATACTAGAAACTCTATAGTGATTCTGGGAAGTTTGTCTCACTGAAATTTTATATTCTACTAGCGGCCCGCCCCGGCTTCACACGGGTCAAATTTTCCCGTTGATTTTCCGTGTTTTTTTTTTACATATTCTTATGTATTCCTTCTCCTAATAATAACAAATACAACAAAAAAAGAATTAGTGAAATCGGTCCAGCCATTCACGCGTGATGCCGTGACCAAAGAAAACGGGTTTCATTTTTATATATATAGATAAAGATTTGGTGTTTACTTATTAAATCTAAGCTCTTTATTAGCTTATATGAAGCCCAAACTAAATAAATGATTTTGAAATAAACCAATGACCAGCAGTAACATGGCAATATTCCACGTAGGTATGCCAAATGACAATTAAAAAGGAAATGGGCAATCATTTAGGTGCGTCCGTGAAGCGGTGCCGAGCAATCTTAGCTATTAACTTGATTAACCTCGATCACAATCCTGAGCTGATGACGAAGACCAATAGTAAACTTCCAGTTTTAACCGAAGATAATCTTAATTTCAAATTCACGAGAGAACGCTTTGTTCGCCTACCTTTAATTTTATGTCATGTTGGCTCAAATTCCTACATTTTTATGCAAATTTTCACCTGGGAAACGGCACACGTGTGATTTACCATGCCTACTGTTAAGTAAAAGACTTCAATATACTTTAAAAAGTTCCGATATTTTTACTTATTTTTCTAGGAATATTAGATCACAAAACAAATTTGTAAACATCATTATGAATAATACATAATTTAGTAATTATTTAAATATTAAATAAGAAAGTAGAGTAATTATTTAAATATCGATAGCTTTCTTTTGTGATGTAAAATTGATTTTAAATTCAAAATAATAAAGCAGAATAAATAAGTATAAAGCAAAATATCTTGAGTATGAACCAACATACACGGATAAATCAAGAAATGGACCCGATTGGAGAAATGTAGTAGAGCAGGGCTCGAGAAAGGGAGGGGATCGGTCAGTGACCTCGCCGCCCATGGTACTCCTAGCCTACATACAAGAAAAAACCATTCATTGCTTATTTTGAACGTGCCATTACACCGCTATGTTTTACTTACGCGTTTTAAATCGATTGTACCTATTTTGCTTTGGCTTATCCACAGCTTCAGTTGAAGTTGCAAAACGTACTTTTTACGTTCGTTACCCAAAACTTGGTCCGTTTCACCGACATCTTACCTAAAATATTGGTCTATCAAATACTGTAACAGCAAACTGGAGTTTCTACTTCAACGTTAATCGTCTGCCAACAAATGTTCTTAAGATTGCGCAACTGTTCGAGAGAACCGTTAAATTAACCACATTCATTCGGAAAGTTCTGAGAACTTGGGCCCTCAGTCTCGAGTGTCCTTACATCTTAATTAATTCGCCAGACGACTAAAGGCTTTAATGTCTCCGAAGGAACACCCTTAAATAGTACATTATTCATATCGAGATAAGAATCAGTTTCGCTTGTCATTTACTATTTAAAATGATCGTTATCTGAATCAAGTAGCGCATTATGTAACTGGAGCGAGCTGGCAAAAATCTCTACCGATTAGTATTTGCGCAATCATAAATGCAATTGAAAGATTGAAGTTTACTAACATTTAGTAATATCTAATACCAAACATTGTTGTTATCTAAAGCCCTTCGGATTGTTGCATAATCAGAAAAAAACCTCATTGTTGTAAGAAAAATCTTTCGTAAAATTGATTCTGTAGATAGAGTTTAATTACGTAAGGTATTACGATAACAAATAGCTAAAGTAACAATTATTTGTAATCATAACTGTATATTGTGTCTCGAAATAAGTAGTCCAGGTCAACAGTTACAAGTTGCAAATTCGAAATAGTTATATTAGTTTTCTATTTAGATAATTTAGCAAGTTTATATGCAGGTCATTGTTCTGAAAGTCCACGTTGACAACGAAAGTCATTTTACAATTTACGACTTGTAGCGATACCAGTTTTTCAACAAATATTTTATGATGCCTACTCGAAGTGAAAATTTTTATTTTCTTAGCAGGTGCATCTACCTACTTGCTAAGTTTTAAAAACGTTTCTGTCATTTTAACAGGGTTTATTTATTTATTTATGATACACCAACAGTATACATAAATGACAATCACAATTAGTGTTGCCCAAATTCAGTCTTGGTCTTGCAGTCTTGGTCTTGTTCTTGCGTTTTTGCAAGACCAAGACCAAGAACAAGACCGCTTATTTTTAGCAAGACCAAGACCAAGACTGACCGTGCAAGACTTGAGCAAGAACAAGACTAAGCCTGCAAGACTCTTGCGTCTTGCAGCTAGGACTTAGCGCTATTTCACGGAGTAGTTAGGTGTAACAGTTCGGTGTATAGGTACGCTTAGGAATTATATGAGACGCAAAAAACTGTATCAAAGAATATGAAAAACTGGACCTATGCGCATTACGACCAATACCATAAACATACCTACATAGCGAATAAAAAAATATCCATTAAAATCAAACTGAGTGCATGCATAGTTATGTTTTAACCATCGGCACTTTGATAATGCGGCATCAAAGGTTTTGTACTTACTTCTCAAAGAAATTTGCCGCTTTTCGGAAGTACATGGTTATGATACACGCGCCGGCGGCTTCTTTTGAAATCATATACAACAATCGTTGCCGCCGCGCCGAAATCACAACATTTGACACTATTTGATTGCCGCCACAGGGCGTAGGTATACTCATGCAAAATAATTTCGAATTTTAAGAGTACCTACAGGTGTTCCAAAGAATAAATAAGTTTCAGAGTGCTTAGAATGAAAATGAATACATTATACTGATCACGCAAGTAGTATTATGATAGGAAAAAATGTTAAGGAGAGGTAGTAGATGTCATAATAATTTATTCTAGTAAGTATATATTATAATATTGATTACCTATATGGTTTTAAACTAATTACTTAGGTACTATTATTGTACATTTAGTCATTATATTTCTTAAGTTTTTGCAAGAAAAAATAGCAAAAAAGTGTTCAAATATCACCCGTTTGATAAATATTGTAGCCACTTTTAAATATACTTGAAACGTGTAAAAAAATTCTACAAAACTAATAAAATAATATAAAAAGCGTAGGTACTTACCTACTAATAAAATAAAAAGCCTGCGATAAGAGTTTTGTATTGCTTACCAGCCCGAATATCTCTGAGAGAGATGATGAGAGTAGTAAGTATTTACTAGCAGTGCCCGCGACTTCGTCCACGAGGAATAGTAACTTTGGAGGTATAGTGACGTTCAGGATTTATTTATTTATTTTAAAACTTCTGTCATCAAACATACAAACAAACTCTTCAGTTTTATAATATTAGTATAGATGTACGCCAAAACATTCACTTATATGTAAAGAATAGTGATTGGCACTAATTCTTTACATATATTTTATTCACGCGTCGCGTCTGTACAAGTAGGTAATAATCTGTGTTTGTACGCCGCACGCGGCATCGTTTGATTTGCGGCGGCATCCTTTTAATAGAGCCGGCACGTGGCGAGGCGGCGCGGTAGAAAGCAAGGAAACGTACTATAAATAAAGGAATTATTTTAATTCCAGTCATTTCCAATTGAGCTGTGCTTCGAGTCTAACTTAATAATTGTTTTTACTAATTCTTGTTGTTTTTTAAAAACGTATCACGTGTACAATTTAATATGAGTGACGAAGATTCAAATTATTCTAGTCCGAGTAACGAGAGTTTGAGTCACAGATCTAAAAGACCCAAAAGCAAATTTGAGGTGTTTTTCGAAATAATTCATGCATCCCAAACTGCCTTGTGTAAATTGTGCGAACATAAAAAGATTGAAATAAAAATGAAAAACAGAAAGACTTCAGGCTTAAGGAAACATCTAATGTCTTTCCACAAAATTAATTTGTTTTTTACATGTTTTAGCAAATTTAAGCTTATAAATCATAAATGTTTATTAAGAAACAGTTACTTCCATGGAAAACGACATATAGGTCAGTTGATTTTTCGAATTTCTTATCAAATCCTCAGTTATTTATTAATCTGCTTGATCTTTACTATGGCTATGTTAATTCAAGCTCACAATGTTTCAATTCTAATACGTTTTTCTAAGATTTAAAGTAAACTTTAATAAATAGTAATAGACTAATAGGTAATTGCAAGACTTGCAAGACTCTTGCTGCAAGACCAAGACCAAGAGTGGGAGCGCAAGACCAAGACCAAGACCAAGACCAGGTGTATTGGCGCAAGACCAAGACCAAGACTGGCTAAGTCTCGTCTTGTTCTTGCATTTGGGCAACACTAATCACAATAATAATAACAGAAATATGGTTCTAAATTTAATACATATACCAATAACAGGCGTGTACAGTAATGAATATTATAGTAAGGCACGGGGTAAAAAGGGTTTCTGTACTTCAAAAATATTCTCGTTCTACTCAAAAACAATACAGACGAACATGAAGGCATATTAAACAAATATTTTGCTTAATGTGCCTATATAAAATCAGAATTTGAAGCTCCAAAATTGTGCTAATGAGAATAAATATCTAAGTATAGATATAGAAATTCCTAATTTACTACACAAATCTTTCTGCATCTTTTATCACCAAATAAATGCTATCTAGAATCAAGTTTTATTCAATATTCATGTTATTTTAAGCCTAGCCAGTAAGCTGAATGCAAATAAAAATCATGTCTCTCCGTAACGGCTTATTTGAAAGCTGTCTCTCGCGGGAGACATCGACTTGAGATTTCTAAGTTTGAAGTTAGAAAGTATGGTGCTGTACCATTTTATGTACGTTGTATGGGGAATCGGAAAATTACAAACGTGTTTTGTATGTACGATCTTTGCTGAGATGTTCTTTGTCGGAGGTAATTTTAGTAAATGTTTCTCTGTAATTGTGTTTAGCTATTTCTTGTTTAGTTGGATGGATGTTTTTTAAATGTAAATTACTATTATAGAACTGCTTTAAGCTACAAGGGGAAACAATGTATGCACTTGATTTAAATGAGGTCGCCGTTTTTATTTTAATCACATTTAGCGAAATTGCTATCCTCAGACATCCACAACCAATATTTTATAATCTCTTTTTATGAATTCACTGGAAAAATATAACCTAACCTACCTTAAATAAAGATACAAGTATCTTAAAACCGCCAAAGAACTCTCCAAAGAGAAGTACTCTTTAACAAACCACATTAAATACTGTTCACATTTGTATATCATTGTTTATTTTCCAACTAGACGTTCCCAGTCCCCATGGAACCTTTTGTCTCAAACGCACCACAAAGCGCGTTCCATTTAACGAGGAAATGCTCCACAAAAACCATTTTACAATTATTTGTTACGAAATGCCACTAGTGTAGAATGTACGGTGTAACTTCATTGCATATTACGTGCACAATCACTCCATATTAAGACGTATCATAATGTATACTTTAAAATATTGCAATAAAAATACTTAGTTTTAAATATAGCATTAAAAATAGTTTGATTTTGTTTTGTTTGGCAATTGTTCCGAGTGTTTCTATATAGACAATGTTATTAATAGCTGTTAGCTAATAAATAATTGCTCATTTAATAACGCCTTTGGGTAGTATTTTAAGTGTTAATTAGAGTGTATGTAATTGGTGTTATGTTATGTACATTATGGTTTTTTAAGTAACGGTTTGCCATATTGGTTTCTATCATATTTGAATAGATAAAAAAGAAATAAATAACTATATCACAAAAAAAAATGTTTCATTTAATAATAAATTCATTTTTTCTTAGACACACATTTACCCAATTCTGACTGCACATATAGACGGTCATTGGTCAGAAAGACCTAAGAAAACATTTATATTAGAACCTCTTTACAAAAACAAGTTATTTCTTAGGATCTTTCATCAAATGAATAAAATTGGATCGGAGTTATGAGAAGCAATTTTCCAACCTAATAAATAAAATTACGTACCTAATGCAAAGTATATATGCATATAAAATAAAGTAACCTTCAAAAATACTTTAAAGTAGATGTTTTTACTTATTTTTGTGATATCAAATAAACATTACAAAGTCAAGAAACAATTAACAAGTATTACCTACGTCATGTATGAAAATTAGAGTCGTGTTGTGACTATTTAGGTCTCTTCAAACTTCTGATACATAAATGTATTAAGGTATAAATGTATGTATAAGTACATGTACAGTCAGTAGCGGAAATGATTTATACATTCATATATTCAATCCTCTTAAAAATTAAAACGTTTAAATACATTATTTAAGGATTATAGTAGTACTTTATGCATTATCTCGCTGATTTTTTAATTAACCTTTTTATATACATTTGTAATTAAAATTATCTAATCGAAAATGTTTTCACTTATATAAGTATGTCAATCTAAAGGTTTGAGTATTTGAATCCTTACTTCAAAACTAATATTATAAAGAGGAAAGATTTGATTGTTTGTTTGTAACGAATAGGCTCCGAAACTACTGGTCCGATTTCAAATATTCTTTCACTATTGGAAAGCCACATTATCCCGGAGTGTCATAGGCTATATTATATTTACGCGGGTGAAACCGCGGGGCGTTGCTAGTATATTATAAGTGCGAAAGTAACTCTGTCTATCTGTTACCTTTTCACGGCTAAACTACTGAACCGATTGACTTGAAATTTAGTACAGAGGTCGCTTATGGTCCGGGGAAGGATATAAGCTATGTTTTATCACGAAATTTTCACGGGATCCGGAGCTATGTGGGTAAAACCGCGGGGCACAGCCAGTGTTAAATATATTTCTAACACATTGTCTTTATTTGCTGACAGTATTATTGAAATTGAGAATTATTGAATCGTCCTCAAGTTCAGACGACCATCATTAATTTGAAACACAATACAAAACAAAACACATTTATGTACTCGTGTATGTACATAATATGTATGTATGTGGATACAGTTATACTCAGGTTTCTTACTCAAATATCTGTAATAACAATTTTATATAATAGACACAAATTAGATATTACATATGTGTATTGTACGAAGTATGTTTATTTATACTGAGATTTGATGGCACTCTATATTTAAGAAGTAATTTCGACATGTTTTTGGTAACTTTTAATAGTAGTAATTTTACGTTTTAATTAAGTGAAACTAGTCTGCATTTTAATATAGCTGCACTATCTTTGAATAATAAAGGTTGTATTTAATTTTCTTGGAAAAATCTCAGGCATATCTAAAGTACTTTAAAACTGAAAGATTTTTTTACTTTGTTTAGCCTTGCTAATCTTTTGTCATTTAGATCAGATCCGATTCTCTACCAACAGCTAGGATAGGAAGCTACAATAAAAAGTTCAAGCGTTAGATAGTCCATTTATAGAAAAAAAAAAACATTAAAACAGATGAAGCCACACAGCTATTTATAAATATTATATATATTAACCTATTTATATATATTAACCCCATTTATAGAAAAAAAAACATTAAAACAGATGAAGCCACACAGCTATTTATAAATATTATATATATTAACCTATTTATATATATTAACCTACTCAAAAGTTACTAACACAACTATTTCCCATACATCCCACGACCTTAATTACTACAAATCGTATTGCTACGAAACCACAGCCGCAGCGAGTGCAGTTTCAATGTGGTTCCAATTGGCCTGTAATGACTCAATAAACAATATTAATTGTGGAGCCGAGGGGAGGCTCGGAGAGGCCCCTACCAACTACATCCCATGCTTGAACGGTCTAACAAAACGATTAATATATCATGAAATGTCGCCATATAATGCAGGATACCGAAATGTAGCTGTCGTTTCGGATATGTTCGTGTAAACAACGAGGAATAAAGAAGTTTTTGGTGATTTTTATATTTATATTGTCCTGGTTTTAAACAGTGATAATCCTTACTAATTATAAATGCGAAAGTAACTCTGTCTGTTACCGTTTCACGGCTAAACTACTGAACCGATTGACTTGGAACTTGGTATAGGGTTAGCTTAGCTTATGGTCCGGGAAAGGACATAGACTGTGTCATATTTTATCTCGAAATTCCCACGAGAACAATGCGGGCAAAACCGCAGGGCGCTGCATGTAGTAAATATAAAACCCTGCAAGTATCCTTTCTACTCGTTTAGGCGGTAATTTCTGAGCCGTGGTAATTAAAAAGTTCCTAAAAGTTAAGAAATAAATGGGCAACTTTACAACAGCTGTACCAGCCTGTGAGGCCCTATTATTGTGCCTTCTTAAACACTTAATAATAAAATTCTACCTCATAGATAACTTCTTTAAGAATTGGCTAGAAACTTTACAGAGAAAGAATATCAGTTTCTGTAAGAAAATTATATCAAAATGATTACTCCAACACTTTTCTAGCTCAGTCAAGCAACAATAGATACACGTGAACAAAAACATTACGATTGCGTGGGAAATATGAAATATACGTTCCTTTTTATATTCAATTTTAATATTCCACTGTTGTAATGCCAAGGCTAATTTTTACACAGATAATAATTTGTTAACGACAGCTGTTAACCAATCATGTTTTACGGTAATACTTCGAGCGAGAAGTCATTGTGCTCAATATTTTTGGTTATGTTACGTACTATAGTTGTCGTGTCAGTTTTGAGGAGAAAGAAAACTACTTATATTAACTTACTACGTTATATTAACTTATACTTTTCTGTTCTGCATGTTGCTTCTAGAACTTGGAGCTGTCCGATTCATAACCTCTTTTTAAACATTGCTTTTATAAAACATCTAACTTGATTCGAAAAAACTTATTATAGACTAGCTGTGCCCCGCGGTTTCACCCGCATAGTTCAGGTTCCCGTGGGAATTTCGGGATAAAACGTAGCCTATGTTCTTCCCCGGACTATAAGCTACCCCTGTACCAAATTTCAAGTCAATCGGTTCAGTAGTTTAGTCGTGAAAAGGTAACAGACAGACAGACAGAGTTACTTACGCATTTATAATATTAGTTAGGATTCGAGACTGTACAATCGAATTCGAATTTACACGATTATTGATTTCCTGGTAGACAAAAAATCTTGTTTCACATTTTAAATTATTATTTGAGTGAAACCTAAGCTGTTTCACATTTTATTTCTATCTTCAAGTGACGTCTGCGTTTCGCTAATAGATTTATTAAACAAATATCTGTCCTAGTTCAGGCAGGTGGCATCAAGTCCAAGTGTATGATCGTCAGTTTAGCGATATGGCCAATAAATGGTAAAAAATGGCCCACTGACCGCGCTCTAACGGTACCAGACATTGCTTAGATGCTGATTTCACTATCGGTCGGCATCGATGGGTGTTCTGCAATGATTTTATGCCCTTTGAAAATCATAGTGTACTCAACTGAGTAATAAACTTGTGGTCACTAGTTTAAAGAAGCAGCTTGTAACATAATATGTGCCCATAGCTGGGCAACCTACCCTCTCTTGCTGATTAGCTTAGATTATTATACTGTGGTAGTGATGACTAAAGCGAAGAGGAATAGTCTGCCTTACGTGTTGGTGATCGCAAATGCGATGTTTAAAAAATAAAATAAACATACATCGTTTGACCCAAGAATGAACTTACTAGACCCCACGGTGTCTAGTCACATCGGATCAGAATATTTAATAAACTTGTATATTATAACGGAATAGTGTTGCTAGCTGAAGAGTAAAGCTCCATAAATATTCATATCAGAAACAATCTAAAACGTTTATTAGAAAGAAAGTAATCTCATAGTTCAAATAATTACAACGTACAAACCAATTGTTATATGTATTTCACGTTACCACGTAAACTCAGTACAAAGACGCAGGTGTACCGCGAAAGTTTTTCAACTATCTTTTCTCATAATTACCGACGTCTACGGTGTGGTATAAGGTGTAATAGGTTCTCATCACGCCTTTTTATTGGATACAGTACTTATAATGCTAGCTCGTAATATCGGAAGTTGGTAATGTAGGTTTCATATAGGTACTTGTACTTAGATGTAATATCTCTGTAGGATTTAAATAGGGTTTGTATTGGAAGTTTTCTAGGTGGCAGAGTTTTGAAGATACTCGTCAATAGTGCAATGGATAAGGGTCGAACTCGCGTAAGGCCTTTCTATCGTCAGGCTGACAGCAAAACGATATATGATAGTCGAAGAAGTAGAAGAATTTGAGCTTTGTATTTTTACTAAGCTCAAATTCTTCTACTTTAGCTCAAAACTATAAGAACCTTTGAGTCCCAAAGTACACGCAAAAAAAACTCCTAGCAATTCAAAAGTCTGACTCCAGTTTCTCTTCATTCTCACAAAGAATAAAAACAACTTAAACTACGTAATGTACGTCGACTTACACTTATTTGTGCAAAATATAAACAATAAACGTGTCTGTACATGCATAGTAACTGTCAGGTATTTTTCAAGTAACCGTCACGTGTTCGCTAAAGGAATTTTCAATATGTCTCACACAAGTTGACATAGTAAAGGTAACGTGTTTAACATAGGAAGTATGTGCTCTTTACCGAGTAACGTGGCTTTTGTAGTTGGGATTTTATTAAATTTTCAAGTTATTTTATTCTATTTATTAGAAAAATTAAACGGCGTAGGTATTTTGCAGAATATTTTCTTCATGTTTATGATCGGTTATATAGCTTAAAGAGGACTTAGTAAAAAATATCGTTATAGATAAAACTCCATCAAAATTGCTAAATGATCGGTAACACATGGATGATGTTCCTTTTTAAATAACTTTGTTATTTCTAATAATAAGGAACCATCTACTTCTAAATCTTGAAATAATAACGAAACACATAATTTGAAATAGTAAAATAAAATGTTTACTAAACGCTATCCATAAAACTTTGAGAACTATAATAGTCCCACGGTCTCCATTCGTACTGAATTAATTAGAACCGTACGGGACGGGATATGAGTACCCTATTGAAAAAACCTGAAGATAGACACGATAAGATAAAAATAAGTATACTATAGGATAGAAAAGTCAATTAAATCAACTATTTTAAACTTGTTCTATAAACTAGCGGCGCCCAGCGGTTTTAGTCGTAGTTCCCGCTTCCATAAGAATGCAGGAATAAAATTGTTAAAAAATAAAATTGAAAATGCTAAAAACCTCTTGTATAACTCTATCTATTAAAAAAACCGCTTCAAAATCCGTTGCGTAGTTTTAAAGATACATAGCGGGAAGTGACTTTGTTTTATACTAGGTATGTTGTAATAGATGGACAGACAGACAACGACAGCGACTTTGTTTTATACTATTACTAAAATCAAAATCCGGTATTTTAACCGTTAATTTATTTTATCAGACTCCGTCCGATCAATGTGCTCGTTGTACAGTCAAAGCTTCCGTAAAATAATTAAGTTGAAAATATGTTGTTAATTTTCACGTTAAGCTCATTTAAGCAGACGAAGCGAAACATAATTTTCTTCTAAAACTCGGATTAGATCCAATTGTATTCGTTTCTTAGCTTCTTTACAACTTTTGAGTTTTAAAACTTTGTGTATACTTACCTTCTTTGAAACTTGTGTTCCATGTTCAAATAAAGCTAGTTTTATTAGATTTAGTGGAAAGTTAGCACTAATATTAGTCTTCTTGAAAATGATTTTAAGCTTTCTTTGAATCATTTTCTAGCTCTCAATCCTATCATCATTAAATAAATCGAAATCTATGCTTTTGGTTCGCAACTACCATACTACATACAGACAGACACATTTAGACATCCACGTAACACGAAACTTATTATAATACTTACCTTTATTTTGGGTTTAATAATATAATTTAGTTAACTTTTCAATTCATGTTTTCCTTTGTAAGTAAAAAAGCCATTTGTGAAAATATAACGAACCCAATTGAAACAAAGTCACTATCAATCAAATCTCAATACCGAACAAACAAACTGAAATTCCATTGTTAATTATAATAAAATCAACACGTTCTACGTCACCTTGTCAAAGTAAACAAAATGTATTATAAAACTTTATTACCTTTGAATAGAGGTTATTTTTAAATATCACATTGATTTTGTTACATGACAATGTCCTTGCCCGACCATGTGATAAGCAGTTTACTTGTTTACTAGTTTACGTAAGTATTTAAGTTCAAACAAAACTGATAGATAACAACACAACATAGTTCCAAATGAATTTTAGAATATAGATAACTAAGTAGTTTAAATAACTTATCGTTGAGGGAAAGTAAATACTACATAATAGGTATACATGTATGTATCAATTGTATTTGTATATAAGAATAAGTATTTACTAGCCGTGGACCGAGGTTTAACCCGCGCCGCGTTAGCTCTACTCCTTTAGGTCGTACGGTGATGTTTTGTAGCTTTAATAACTTTTCTCGATAAATGAGCTATCCATCATATTGGCTAGTAGTTTCCGAGTTAAACGCGTTCAAACAAACAAACTTTACAACCTTTAACATTAGTATAAGTACTTAGATTAAAAAATAAGCCTTGATGATGATGAATTGATGAATTGATAGGTTGCGGGTTCGATTCCCGTGCGGGGTGAATATTTGTGTGAACCACAAATGTTTGTCTCGGTCTGGCTGAGTGTGTGAATGAGTGTGTGCGTAGTTTCTGACACCCTAGATACAAGTTTCGAACTTAGTTAGGGGTCAGTTACTATAAGGAGATGATGTAGTGAATGATTATGTTATGTTATGTATGATGACACATTTGATAGAAAAAAAATAATCATCCTTACATAACATAATAATCATATTTTTTCCTTTCTCATGATGATATCACAAATCTCCACTGCACCTGCATAACCAGATGGTTCGATAAGATCTCATCATCGTACTACGTAAAGTTATTGCGCGTGCGCATAAATCAGCGATTCGCGACAGATGTCCGAATTACGACACGCTGTGGGCGGTGTACAAGGGAACCCGGTCATTGTTTCAATATTTAAATAAGTTTGATGCAATTTACACTTACGGTTTTACTTATAGTAGATATGATTGTTTTACTTATCACTACATAGTATAAAACAAAGTCGCTTTCTCTGTCCCTATGTCCCTATGTATGCTTAGATCTTTAAAACTACGCAACGGATTTAATTGCGGTTTGTTTTAATAGATAGAGTGATTCAGTGGGAAGGTTTTTAGCATAATTTTATTCCCATATTCCTACAGGAACGGGAACTACGCGGGTGAAACCGCGGGACGCCGCTAGTAGTAGATATGACGTTTTATCGTATAAAATAATTGTAAGTGATGAATCGATCACGAAATTCAGGAAATGAAGCATTTTATTATGGTACCTAAGACAAATCACTGAACGTATTTGGATAAATTGTACACAAATAAATGAATACCGAGTGATAGAATACTTTTGATCCCGAAATATCCCTAATAGTATCAAATCTTATAATCTGCTGATCGAAGTAGACCCATTGTTAAGAAGTTAATAAACAAACAAATTACCACTGAATAAAAAGTAACAACGAAAACAACAAAGCAAATGTGGGTGCCAAAAACCGGCAAAAAAGCTCAAGTAAAATACTTAAACACGAGATGTTATTGTTAAGTTTGCGGATAAGTTAGACGAAGACAAGTGTTGTGATACTTTCTATTTGGAGAAATTCGTCGATATGAGGTGAAATGATCTTGATAATCGCTTTATTTGAAATTTATATTTGCAAATTGTTTTTTATTGCTATAAAAATCTTTTATTTAAAAACTTTAATTTTGCACAATTCTACTAAAAATTAGAGACAATTATCATTTTTTTAATAATATTTTTATTATAATTTCGCAATAAATTTTGTTTCGTTAAAGTTTATGATACTAAAATTAATAGAAAATAAATAAACTTTCGCAAACTGAAAAACTTGTTCGAATTTATTACTTATCCCTACACATATAATTCCCCTAGTAAGACCTAGTGACTACGAACAGTACAATTTGATAAAAATATTTAAAGTATACTAGCTGTGGCCCGCGGTTTCACCCGCGTAGTTCCCGTTCCCGTGGGAATTTCAGGATAAAACATAGCCTATGTTATTTCTTGGATCATAAGCTACCCCTTTACCAAATTTCAAGTCAATCGGTTCAGTAGTTTAGCCGTCAAAAGGTAACAAACAGACAGACAGAGTTACTTTCGCATTTATAATATTAGTAGGGATAGGGATACGAAATGTATAATAACTTTAAATGTTTTGATAAACAGACAGATTCTAATGTTTAAAAATATGTGTTTATAAAACAGTACCGTGATAGAGTGACTTCTTGTTTTTCTTTTTCGATATATTGTAATTTTAATATCAGTGTAATATAATAGAACAGTTATCATTTAAACTTCCCACAGATCAGGAAATTATTGACTTCGCCTGAAAGAACATATTTAATTTATCAAAGTCGATTATATTTATAAAATACTAGCGGCGCCCCGCGGTTTCACCCGCGTAGTTCCCGTTCCCGTAAGAATATGGTGATAAAATTATGCTAAAATCATTTCCACTGAATCACTCTATGTATTAAAACAAACCGCATCAAAATCCCTTGCGTAGTTTTAAAGATCTAAGCATACATAGGGACATATGGACATGGGGACAGAGGGACAGAGAAAGCGACTTTGTTTTATACTATGTAGTGATATAAATATACATACATACGAGTATTAACACTATCTATCTATAGCCACCACACAAGAATAAACACAGTTCATCCATGATCAAACTATACCATTGTTGTTAAACGGAATAAAGTCTATAACTTGGTATATTATTATCTACTAGCTGTGCCCCGCGGTTTCACCCGCGTAGTTCCCGATCCCGTGGGAATTTCAGGATAAAACATAGCCTATGTTCTTTCCCGGATCATAAGCTACCCCTGTACAAAATTTCAAGTTAATCGGTTCAGTAGTTTAGCCGTGAAAAGGTAACAGACAGACAGAGTTACTTTCGCAAAACTTTGAACAAAATTAGAGTTGTCCAGATCAATCAAGGAAGAGGAAACAATATTTAATTATAATGGACCGAAGATATTTACGACTTTCTCTTGCACCCGGTATACTCGTACATACGAGGGGGGGTCAAAAAGTTCGCGGAATGGAGGGGATAGCGGGGGGTGGGGGACCTGCCGCAGGTAGTAACTAATGAGCAACTCTTTGTGAGTATATATGCCAAGTTTGAACCTGATTGTGTCAATAACCTTTGACCTGTCGTCGATCAAACAAGTGAATCCGGAAGAAAAACTTGAACATGGAAAAAATCGAGTTTCGTGCCGTCATAAAGTTCCTCACTAAGCAAGGAAAACCACCTCAGAAAATTTTGGAAGAAATGTTATCAGTATACGGGGACTCTTGCCCTGGGAAAACCATGGTGTACAAGTGGAATAGCCTTTTCAAGCAAGGCAGAGAGTCTCTTGAAGACGACCCTCGCTCAGGACGGCCGATTGAGGCCACCACCTCAAACATCGTTGAAAAAGTGGAGAATCTTATACTGGAGGATACTCGTTTGAAGAAGAAACAACTTGCAGAAATGGTTGGAGTATCACCTACAACCATTTTAAATATTCTACACGACAATCTTGGGATGTCAAAAGTCAGCGCAAGATGGGTGCCAAGAATGCTCACACCACCACAGAAACAGCTGCGCGTCGAGTATTCAAAGGAGTTTTTAGACCTCTGTAGCGCCGACAAGGAAGGAATTTTTGCAAGACTTGTTACTGCAGATGAAACTTGGGTTCATCATTATGAGCCTGAGTCGAAGCAAGAGTCTATGCAGTGGCATAAAAAGGGTCAGCCCCCCCCTAAGAAATACAGGGTGTCACAATCGGCTGGAAAAATCATGGCAACTGTTTTTTGGGATACAGAGGGTATTTTATTAATAGATTATAAAGATAAGGGTGTTTCTATAACGGGAGAATACTACGCTAATCTACTAAGACAATTAAAAGAAGCAATCAAGGAGAAAAGGCGGGGAAAGTTGACAAAGGGTGTGCTGCTTTTGCATGACAACGCACCGGTACACAAGAGCCGCGTTGCGATGGCTGCCCTTCATCACTGTGGCTTCGAAATGTTAAACCATCCTCCCTATAGTCCAGACTTAGCCCCCTGTGATTATTTTTTATTTCCCAAATTAAAAAAAGAGCTTCGGGGGAAGAAATTTTCCGATGATGAAGAAGTCAAGTCGGCGATTTCGGCCTATTTTGAGGACAAAGACAAATCATTTTTTTTCGACGGTATTAATAAGTTAATAGAGAGATCTGAAAAATGTATTCGACTTAAGGGGGAATATATTGAAAAAGAAAAATAGTACAGTATTTTATTTCACCCCCCTTCCCCTCCGTTCCGCGAACTTTTTGACCCCCCCTCGTACCTATTACTAAACGGTCTTGTAACTAGTTTTGAAACATTATACCGGTATTAGGAACGGTATTTTTGTCGTTAAATTTAAGTCTAATAATATACTGTTTTAGATTTTTGAGTGTGATAGACCGTGTTCAAATATAATCCTTTTGAATGTATAGGTATTACTTGAATGCCAAAAATACAGATATAATATATGTAAATAGGATAGTGACGACCATATAACAGTTTTGGCTGAAATAGGTTAAAACTAATGCAATGACAAATGGATCAAAAAAAAATTGTAATCATAGAAAATATTTTACCTATAAGAATATTTAAAATGAACCCAGAACCATACCAATGGAAAATGGCTCTACTGAAACCAACTGAACCACAAAAGCCGCAACCCAGCTGACGAATATGATGTATTTTTAATGTACGTCCACATTTTTTGAATTATTCGTATACCACATATAAATATCTTACCGCTTCGCCAAAACCCGACCAAATCTACAACAGTATGTTACGAATTTCAAATTACGCAAATATTTTCATATTCTTATAAATTCGGGTTCTTTAAAATGTGGCCAATGCTCTCTTGAATGCTACACTTTACAAGCGGAGCTTCTTTATTCATTTATATTTATGTACGTCATAAACTTAGAATATGTAAGTATAACAAGAAAATATGAATACTTTTATACACTTGCTGCGTTCCACGGTAGTGCAAGTATATTTTCATTAATTAAAGAAACTTTAAATCATCCTTTAATAGTTTCTTTTTAAATCTGTTGCGTGGTTTACAAGAAGTTAGTACGGACTCTCCACTGACAAATACTATCTTTTTTATAAGTAGAACATTTTAAACAAATGTTTAAAAGAAAAAGAAAATTGTTTCCAAAATGAAAAACTCACTTGCTCCACCCATGCTCTACCCACATTTTGTCTCTAGGTTAGTATTAGGTACCTAATAATCGTATTTATAATGATAACCTTGTACAATCATTATGTTTTGTTAAGAAAAGGGAAACTAACGCATTATGGTGTATTGCACCATCATTAAAATCATCCACCGTAGTATGACGGTAGACGTCAAGAGTACGCTCCGATGGCTTACGAAAGTGAAATTGAGTTGGATAACCTTTTGTTTATCATAATAAACAAATAGGTATGTAAAATGATGAATAATTAAAGTATTATTTAATAGTAAACATTTCAATCGCGCAACCTACAGATCATGGAATCAGTTTCGGACTTTCGTCTTAACGAAAGAGATGCCTATAGTTCTCTTTTCCATGGCGCAACCTAAGTACTATCTTATTTTAATCGCCAGATAGTTTAGTAGAATATGTTTACTAGCATTAAGTCTTTCCTATACATGTTATGTTTATGCAAACTATTAAGTAAAAAAGAGTATTGCAGTACAGAATTATGTACGGATAAAGTTTAGAACCTGCCAGTTCACCACTCGCGTCTGAACTAAATAGTTCACCTGCAGATTTTGGTCCGTAGCTTGTTACGAACTGTTCGCATTTTGATATTAGTCCATCAACGTACAATTTTGTAATTTATAAAAATTTTGAATATGATGCATATAATACTTAAACTGAGTTATTCCGGTCTGATCCCCCGTATGATCCCCCTGATACTCTGGGGTATCAGTTACTTTAGGCAAGTATTGTGAAATCTTAATCCTATAAAATTGCTAAGTATTTTGTAACAAGAAAATGTAAATTACCTAAACAAGTTTTAATTTAAAACTATCAAAATACTTACTCTACTTAGATAACTACGAAAACAAAACATAAACGAAATAGTGTTGTAAAATAAAACAAAAAAAAACAATAAGTAGATACATTCACATACAGATGATAAAAAAACGAAAGTACAAGCACGCACGAAATTACTCAATAGGAACATTAGGAATGTAAATTTGACGTTTGTGGGAGACCAAATGCGCATGACAGAGGTACTACGTAATGCTGTGTGGGTGCTACCTACCTGTCATTACGAGGTACAGGTGTGTACGATCTGGGAATCTCAACGTATATATTTATAGATACATGTACCTATTACGAACAATTACCATTGTTTCTCGTTTTTTTAACTAGGCACGATTAACTTCGGTATTGTTTGTGTTTTGTCTATGTATGAAACGGCAAAGTTGTCATCACACCGGACTGACAAAAGGGTTGCGAGTTTAGTTCCTGTGAGAGTTAAATATAAATAAAGCGACCATTTTCTATATATCGCGATTATTTGGAATGAAAGCCGTTCATTATGAAGCTATAGACTTCATCACTTTAGCTTTTATAACTTCACTTTTCTTACTTTCTAAGTCAACAATTTGTCATCTTCATAATAACAAGCCCATAACTAATTTCAATATCTGCAGGTAGAATATCAGATTATTACATGACTGTAAACTTTAAGTTAGATAAATTCTGCATCATTAAAAAGGAACAGTAAATACCAAAGCAAATACGACCACCAAGATTTTAATTTTATGTTTAAAAACCACTTCTTCATTACCATAACTATTGAACAAACTGCTTATTTTATCTCAGAACACCAAGATAACTTTGGTCAATCACAAACTAAAACGAGTAAACATTTTGCATCGTCCTCAACATGCTATTATTCATGAAGAACAGAATTCATGCAATTTAGATAAGCCCGGCTCGCCGCGGCCTTTGATGCCCTGCAAAATTTAATTTGCACTTTTAACATCGCATCTACAAAGCCACAGCTTGTAATTTCACTACAGATGTAGATTGTAAAGGATTTTACTTTCGAGCACGACAGTACGGAATGTCAGTAATTTAACGAACATTTTCTTTTATGACTGTACTTTGATATTTTCTCTATAGCTTTTGTGTTGTTGAAAACACTTATTATTTATCTTTGAAAATAGACTGTTCATTAAATTTTATTTATTTTAGTTACAATAAAAATATAGAAGAGTGTATTTCTTCCGAACTTCTCATTTCTCATTGGAGTCGATTTTCAGTTTATCTGGATTCGCCGGAATGTCAGTACACATACTTATTTTACGTGGAGCGACTGCCATCAAACCTCCACAACCCAGAGGGTGATACATAACTTTTCGTTAGTTAAACCAAATGTCAGACTTTTAAGGGCTCCTAACTCCTACCCGAAATGACTGTTAAAATCATAGATCTACTAGAGAGAATTTTGGTCATAATCCTTGTTCTATGGTTGAAATATACTATCGACATTAAAAAATATAATCCCCAATCGAACCCGCTGGTCATTAAATGTCACTGTCGTGTTTTTACTGGATTTGAACCTTCCGTGTCAGGTTAATGAGGCCGGTTTCATAGTCACTGGACAAGATAATTAAACAAAACGAACAAACAAGACTTGTTTTATATTATTTCTCATTTATCTTGGAAACGGTGAAAGTCTTTGTCCAGTAGTGAGCTTTAATGAGTGAATACTTTTAATTAAAACTCTTCTTTTAACTAAATTAAACTTTATATTTACAAAGTATAAAAACAAAAGCACTGTCGCTGTGTATACGCTTACATTTTTTCAACTACACAACACAACACAGCGGATTTTAATGCAGTTGTCATTGAAGAAGACTGTTTATTATGTTTAATAAACCCGCGGAATACAGCTATTGTGTGTAAAGATATTAAAAAAAAATCGTCTAGCAATCCATACGATTGCACCTAAATTAAAGCTACCAAAAGCGCTGAATCGCACATACACCATAACATACACAACATACGTGTATATATTAAGCCCGAAAAGGTAGAAACAATGTAATCAATGGTAGGTAACGTGCCCGCTCCCGAAGGATCGCCGGGTCAGCGATAATTGAGTTTGTTGATGTTCTCCCTTCAGAGTCTGCGCGAAACGTAAAGTGAGAGCAAAAGTGAAAATAGAAACAGGCGGTATTCGACTCTGAGTGAAATAAAAGGTTTTAGTTTGGCTTATTCTTATCCATTGTTTTTGTAGTTTTACTAACAGATAAGATGTAAAGCTTACTAATAATATGTCTCCACTAATATCTTAAAACGCAACGTCCGTATTTTGATATGGTTTTCACTAATAGAAAGATCGATAAACGAGAATATATGGTATATAAATTTTGACATGGATAAAACTTCGGGGCACACATAGGCCTAATACTAAATCGTTTTCCCGAAAATTTGTATATAAGGTATTTTCTACCAGAATACCAGGTACATGTGGGTTAGCATTTAATAATGCTAAATTTAATACTTATTTAAAACATTGTTGTACTTCCAAATATGTATCAAAGGAATTTGTTTATCTTCATTAGGTATTGTTTAAACTGTGTAACATTTCAATGTTATTACTCAAATTGTAGTCAAACACATCCCTAAAGTTTGAAGGATGTCGCGACCACTGAGAAACGTTACGTACTTGAAAACCTTCAAATTATGACGTAATACCTTCCAAATAATATACTTACGAATATTACACAACCTCAGGGACTTTGATTCGAAGGGTTTCGGAGAAATTTTACGTAATTACTTAATGAATTTTAGCTAGAATCCATCGTTTTACGTAATTACTTAATTTACTTTAGCTGTAATGATTCTCATTGTATAGCCGTTTGGTAATGTGCGATCTGATTTGGTATTAGTTTTGTTAGAAAATCGGAATTTTTAATCCAATTTGGATCACAATACTTCTAATATTCAACCGTACCTAATTTACCAGACTTTATATTTTTAAAACTCTATGGAACCCAGTGTATCTTTAAGATAAAAAAACAAAACTTACATATAAATGGACGAAGTTATGAGCTTATAAAATAAAAATTGGACCTAAATTCAGAACCTCCTTCTTTTGTGAAGCCAGATAAAAATAGTCTAAATTACACTATGGGCCTATTTCACCATCTTCAAGTAAGTTTCCGAGATACTCCCATGTTTTGTCTTTGTCACTTAACATAGAGTAAGAAAGAGAAACTAACTTTACTTGGTGAGTAACTTTACTTGATGATCGCGAAATAGGCCCTAACAGTACCTAATTAAGCACAAGTCCACCACAATTCGTAATCACTCGGTTTGCGTTATCAAATTTCATCCCCGTCCGAGAGGGCTGTTAAGAGGCACCTTAACCGACCCCAAAGGGGCGGTAATTGTATTTGCATTATTCTCCTATCTAGTATCCAGCGAGCTTCCTCTACAATCCATTATAATACGGTTAATGTGTAACTAAAATGTAGAATAGATTAGGTAATAGTTTGTAAGAGGTTTTATGTTTAGTTGATGATAAAATTAAGTTACAGCTAATCAAATTGGTTTAATACAGAATACGAAGATCAGAAAGAATCTCGTGATACATATTCATGGGTTTATAATAATACAATTTAAACTTGTATGACAAAGTCATTTCAAAATGAATGACGTTTTTAGTAAAAAAAAGACGCCATAACAGGGAGCCAATCAACAACAAATGAAAAAAAAAATTTTGCCTGACAGTGGTTAATTCTGATAAATAATAACGTTTAAAAATACTACAATCCAAAAGAAAATGCGATTCCTCCCCAAGAAAACCTACAGAGAAATGATAATTAAATTATTGGACAATTCATTTCACATTAGACGTTAGAAAACACCTGCTAGGATCAAAACCTATTAACAATTTATCATTCACAAGAATTATTCGTAAATCAATGGTCTCGTCGATTGTGCAACTAAACAATCAACATTCTCCTTAAACACGCAAATATAAGTATCATTTGCCAATAAATAATATACTCTATCACATTTACATAAGGTCTATTGTGTGTTGGATTGTACGGTTGCATCTTACATTGATGACCTTTTGAGGTGGTCAGAAATTAGCCAAGAGACTTGTTTCTGCCCTGAACCAAGCTTAATGCTAAACCTACATTGATATTAAATTATTGATACTAGAATATTGTATGTGGGTACATAAGTTTAAGATTTATGAAAGTTAATCCTAATCCTATCTAATATTATAAATGTGAAAGTAACTCTGTCTGTCTGTTAACTTTTCACGGCTAAACTACTGAACCGATTGACTTGTTGGTACAGGGTGTTATGTTTTATCCCGAAATTCCTACGGGATCGGGAACTACGCGGGTGAAACCGCGGGGCACAGTTAGTCTTCTATATAATCAAAGATGAGTAAGTAAGTATGTATAAATTGTTACAAACTCTGATTGGTTTGCGTTGTTTGGTACGCAGATTGCCTACGTCATATTATTAAAATCATCTACGTCATAGTAATATTAGGACGCATAAGAAATAAAAAAGGAGACGGGGTAAAACAGCTAGTCTTCACTACATAGTATAACACAAAGTCGCTTTCTCTGTCCCTATGTCCCTGTATGCTTAGATCTTTAAAACTACGCAACGGATTTTGATGCGGTTTGTTTTAATAGATAGAGTGATTCAATGGGAAGGTTATTAGCATTTTATCCCCATATTCCTACGGGAATGGGAACTACGCGGCCCAAAGTCTGTAAAGAAATATTTTTTTTACCTAAAAAGTCATTTTAAGTTTTTATTAAACAACTGTTTTACTACTAAACGTTCACTTACGTAATAACCATATGTATGTATTATAATAATAAATGAATAAGTTAAGTCAATAACGTAACTAATTACCAACACTAATTCCGTTTTAGTCAATTAGAACGACAAGTAAATGTTTTCAAAATAAGTATTACTATTTGCTAATAAGTTACTAAAAAGTATTTATAATAATGACATTTAAAAAAATATGCAATTAGTAATAATATAAATAGTTTGTCAATCAGTAAAACTAATGAGTTTCAAATTGACGATAAGTTTAAGTTAAGTAGATGTAACTTTTCTGTGTGTCTGTTTCTTGATAACGATGCCGACATTGCATTGACAGGCAAAATAAAAAATACTATATTAATTTACTTTTCAAAAGAAAACTTCAATTATAGTGACTCCAAATAGTAGCATGGTCGAATTCGATTTCCAAACGAATATATTTTCGTCCTATAAAAATGATTATATTGCATTGAAAATAGTAGTAAGTGTTACAAAAACTGTAAGGATGCAATCCCTAATTATGAACAACATTTTTGAAAGACAAAATGTATATTACGAACAATAAATCATGGTAAATTATTCGGTTGATCAATTGGTAAGCCAAGAAGGTACGACAAGGCAACAAAATGCATTCTTCCTGCCTTCACCCGCTTACCTTGAAAAGTACTCAACATGCATTCTATTAATTGATTAGCATATACTAAAAATACTGATATTGATCAGTTTTAATAACAAAATAACTATGGTATTGTTAATACGCTTTTAAAATAATATTTCTTTGTTTTGTTTTACGACCGGAGATTATTATTCAAAGTCAAATGTTAATATACTTACTGACTCTTAAGTAAGAATGCATAATAATATGCAATTATTCTACCATTTAGTAGACTTTTCTTTTAGAAAAAAGGAGTCGTAGGTATATACATAGTTGGTAAGTTCAAAGGAACTAGTGCTAAGATTTATATTTTAAATTAATCTGCAGACTTATTACGAGTATAAATTAATAATCTCACGGCCAAATTTTCTTCGCAGGTGTGTGCGTGCAGGTGTCCTTGCGATGTTTTCCGTCACCGTCGAAATTAAAGATAAAATAACAATTTAAACAAAAATCTATTTTATAATACGGTTGCAAATGGAATGCCAATTAAAATAACACCGCCTGTCACAGTTTAATATACTAATTTCTAATACTAACTAAAGATATCACAACAAAACGATTGTCCAAACAAGCTATTCGCATGGATCTTATCAATATAATAAATAGACTTTCTGCGAATCAGTCTATCGACAATCAAGATTGAATGTTACATTAGTAGCGCAGATGTTTATTGTAACCTAAATATTTATAACACTGCTACAGATCATTGACAGACGGAAGATATCTTAGAAAACACTTAATAGAAGTGGTTTTAAAATAAAAAACTCAAAGGCTTTCTCTAAAGCCTGTAAAGAGATGAGTGTAAAGTGACTCTTCACATAATTGGCTATTTTTCAAGCCAATTTTTTTTGTAACAAAATTATGTATTGACTTTGTTGGTCATTATAACAATTTTAAGCTTTTTACTAACTGTGTTGCGCAGTTTTACTCACATACAACCTATAAGGATTTCAAGATAAAAGTATCCGTTATGTATGTGTGTGTTATTCCTGGTCAATAGGAATATCAGTACCAAACATCTAAATCGTTTCGTCGAACTCTTTTGTTACTTTAACAAAACATCCATAAATCCATCCACATATCTATACTTTCGCATTTATAATATTAGTAGGTAGAAGTAATAAACATACATCAATAAGTTAAGTATTAACTTTCTTTTTTTCCTACCTCCTTTTTTCCATTAATTTCCTAGGAATGTTTCAATAATGGAAATGATACTGAAAATTTGAACATTATTCCATCAAACAATGATCAAAACCAAGGTTACAAAACGACCTTAGCTCGGCCGAATCGACAGTAAAACAGCAATGAAGTTTGATTTCCCGCCGCCATAACATCATTGGCACATGCGACACCTAAACGAACACCCATTTAAACAACAATTGCTTCATCTAGGTCGGCACAATATTTAGTAACGACAGTCCAGTTACATGAAGCCGAAATATTACTCAAAATGTACCCGTTAAACGCACTTTCACGCTCAATTTCACATATCAAAGTTTATTACCAGTAAAACATTATATGTTAACGTGTGACCGAATCTTGTGGAAACTGTTTATTGTTATGTCTTTGTGACAGCCGCCAATCCTACTAATATTATAAAGCCGAATGTTTGTGAGTGTGGATGTATGGATGTTTGTTCCTCATTCACGCAAAAACTACTGAGTGGATTTTAATGAAATTTGGTACAGATGTTCCTCATACTTAGGACTAACACAAAGGATACTATTTTATCCCAAAATTCTCACGGGATAAGGTTCCACGCGGGTAAAACCGCGGGGTACAGCTAGTATTTCATAATAAACTTTGAACACTAGAAATATCATTCGTAACATTCTGTTTTATGAACATTGTTTAATCAAGCCTATGTAATGTGTTGTTAACTACTTCTAGGATTTTATTGAATGATTGTTTCCTTGTAATAGTGACAAGTTACGTAGATAACATCATTCTACACAACAATAGTCTAGTTAAGATAGAGTCCTCAGCTTAGCTTAGCAATAAACTCTGATCGTATGATGCTAGACTATGCTATGATAGAACTTGATTTTTATACGGGAACGGAAAGTACGGCTAGTTACATTTTAATGTAGTATCTATAGTTACCTACCTAAATACTAGCAAAAAATGGAAACTTGAACCATGTTTACAAGACAGAGTTTGTAATATGTAACTCCTTGATAAATCCGTTCTCAGAGACTCAGACTCAATTCTCGCCCGCTCAAACACTTATATCCTTAGAATAGATTAATAAATAACTCATGACGAAAGACAACAGCTAACCCACTTCAACAAACTAGATAACAATCACAATTATTAGTTATATCCTGGATAATTTCGATTTAAACGTACAACCGACGACTGTCGTGATACTCTATAAACCTACTAATATTATAAACGCGAAAGTATGGACGGATGTTTGTTAGTCTTTCACTCAAAAACGAATGAACCGATTTGGATGAAATTTGTTATAATTGTTCTTTATAACTTGAAATAATATATAGGATACTTTTTATCCCAAAATTCCCACAGGGTTGGGATTTACGAGGGTAAAGCCGCGGATTACAGCTAATATTATAAACGCGAAAGGATGGATGTTTGTAACACTTTTACGCAAAAACTAATAAACCGATTTGGATGAAATTTGGTACAGATATTCCTTATAACTTTAACTAACACATAGGATACTTTTTATCCCAAAATTCCCATGGGAGTTGGGTGTAAAACCAGGTAAAACCGCGAAGCAGAACTATCTATTCGTATTTATTCGTAAATTTAGCTAGCACTATCAATTTGCTCTTGCAAATTGTAAATCAGTAACGAGACCTTTTACCAGGAGATTGGTCTTGTATTCCGCATTCCGAACACAAGCAGGCCATAGGGTCCCGCTTCCTATTTATTAGGTAACATTTATGTAACTTTTGCCCTTTTGTGTTGATATTATTTGTGCCAAATGATCTCTGGTCTAGGGTACCTAGTAGCTGTTACGTGAGATACGAAATGTGTTACATTAGGAAGTTGTAAAGAGGCAGCGTCTGTTTGTTTGGACGCACAAATCTGAGGAATTACTACAATATTTTTGCATTAAATTATTAGTTTCTGATACCCTAAGATACAAGCTTCGAGCTTAGTTAGAGGTCAGTTACTTGTTCTTCTTTGCGTGTCGACTCATATTTGTGAGGGCCAGAACTTGCGGTGGCCGAGTTCTGGCCCTCACAAATATGAGTCGACATATGGCACTATCAGTGGTCTTGTAAAGGTCCTCGCGTGGTCAGGTGTAGGGACACGCACGGCAAGTTATATGCCGTTGAGTCGTGGTGGGAGGACGAAGGTCAGTTACTAAAATGAGATGATGTAGGTAGTGAATGATTAAACTGATTGATTAATTATTACGTACTTATCTTTTTGTAGATATAAAAATGCGATCTAAAGAAGTTTAACATTACGCTTCGGGTGTCGTTTTTCGTACTAACATCATCGACATTAAACCGTTTACAATGTTGTTAAATAAATAAGTAAGTAAGTATGTTATGTTTGAGAGTATAATGAGATAATAATATTATTAAACTATTGTTAAAATATTGTTTATAAATTTAAGCAACTGTACATGTTATTATGAATACAAAAAGTTATTCTAAATGATACTAAGTAGGTATTCATATTCATATCTCTCGACTTAGCATAAAGAATGTTAGATTGATAAATATAAATGTATATAACATTGTGTAATGTCTTTGCATTTTTTGTTTTGCTTTTTATGCAAATCTAAATTTACTTATACTTTCAGTATAAATAAAGAGGTAGAGTTTTGTTTGAATAATCTTAGGAACGACTAAGTATACAATTTCAATATATTCTTTATTAAGGAGCCCTTTTGTGAAGAAGGCTGAAAAAGGCTGCTGTTGTAAATTTATTTTATTTAAAATATTTATTTAGAGCGTCGATGGCGCAGGGGTTAAGGCCGTTGACTTCCGATCGGAAGGTGCCTGGTTCGAACCCCACCAGTCCCGCCACGTACCAATGTGTTTTCAATTTACGAATTCATATGTACGTTAATTTCGACGCTCTTACGGTGAAGGAAAACATCGTGAGGAAACCTGCACACACCTGGGAAGAAATTCTAAGGTTGTGTGTGAAGTCGACCAACCCGCACTGGCCAGCGTGGTCGACTAAGGCCAAATCACCCTAATTCAGGGTAGGCTCGAGCCCCTCGGTGGGGACATTATATGAGCTGATGATGATGAAAATATTTATTTATGTTAATCCAAACTTCTATAAAGCATACTGACTGACTTATATTACTAACTACACTTGAACTCCTTTCAATTAGAGTTCATTAAATCGACTCACACATAATAATTAAGGCCAATTTACTTTAGCAACTATTTCGGGACATTTGCCATTAGTTATAGTTGAATGAATATATGAATAGAAAATAATAAAATGGTTATCATAACTTATAAATAATTAAGTTCATCGAAACATAATTTGATTGTTTGTTTGTTCCGTATATACTGATTTATCTAAAAATTTTAATACTTATTTAAATACAAAAGTAGAAAATATTTTTCCAAAAATTCGCAATATTTTTCGAGATTAATGCATTCTAATAAACTTTTGTCACTAAGTTTATATAATATTAACGGCGCCCCGCGGTTTCACCCACGTAGTTCCCGTTCCCGTAGGAATATGGGAATAAAATTATGCTAAAGACCTTTCCACTGAATCACTCTATCTACTAAAACAAACCGCATCAAAATCCGGTACGTAGTTTTAAAGATCTAAGCATACATAGGGACAGAGAAAGCGACTTTGTTTTATACTAAGTAGTGATGTGATAATATGTACCTACTTATAAGTAAGTATAGATATAAATAAACCAAGTACAATCGAGCTTACATAGTTTACTAAAATCAACTGGAAACCATCTTCATAAGTGGGTTAAAAATGACGAGAAAAACAATATAACTAAGCGATATGATTAGATATGTAACATTACATAACAAAAGATACTATTTTTATCAAAAAACTTCGATATTTTTGCTCAAAATCCCAAAAATTGCAAACACCCGGAAATGATAAGCAATCTAAGTACATTTTCCTTTACTAGTAGTTACTTTAAGATAAATCTGAGTACCTCATGCGTTATGATAATGTCACCGTGATAAGCTGTAAAGATTTATTACGAGTATAGGCTGCTTACTCATGTTACTTAAAAAGTATATGATAACTGCAGTTGATGACTAATTGATCGGCTACTTACCTGTAAAGAAGAAACATAGTTTATTAATTAATAAATTCATTTTACAAATAAGATAACTAAACAAAGTATCTAATTACTTATTACTAGAAATGCTTGTATAAACTTCTGTTTTATAAGAAGAAATTAGCTGTACACAGTTGTACCCGTTTCTATCAAAAGGCTACTATTAATTATTCTGTGCAAAAGGTTAAGTTAAAGGTAAATAGTTGAAAAGGGGTAGGTATTATATAATACATACCAATCCTAACTAATATTATAAATGCGAAAGTAACTCTGTCTGTCTGTTACCTTTTCTGTTACCTTTTCACGGCTAAACTACTGAACCGATTGACTTGAAATTTGGTACAGGGGTAGCTTATGGTCCGGGAAAGAACATTTTTATCCCGAAATTCCCACGGGAACGGGAACTACGCGGGTGAAACCGCGGGGCGCTGCTAGTATAAAATATAATAATAATGGACCGATGACGTTGTGAGGTAACCACATTTTTTTGTCTTGTTTTCAAAGTATTCCTAAAAGGTTTTTTATAGGTATCAGTTGCATGGCTTACCGCATATCCTTTTAGTATTCTTTACTACTACTACTTAAGTACTACTTCACTACATAGTATAAAACAAAGTCGCTTTCTCTGTCCCTATGTCCCTTTGTATGTTTAGATCATTAAAACTATGCAACGGATTTTGATGCGGTTTGTTTTAATAGATACAGTGATTCACTGGGAAGGTTTTTAGCATAATTTTATCCCCATATTCCTACGGGAACTACGCGGGTGAAACCGCGGGGCGCCGCTAGTTATGTATAAACACAAAAAAGTTTAATCGACATACCTAGGTATGTATACCAGTTTCAACCCAAGAGAGACGAAAATCACGGAGCACTAGTACACGATATTACTTAAATGTATTTCCATAATAAGAAATGTTTTAAATATGTAAGTACATACATATTTTTGTTGTGCAAACTTCAAAATAAATTACAATCGTATGAATGCAGAGAACTGGCTTAAGCTTAGCTGTTAAATAAAAGTTAATTCACTTGAAAATATCCCAAATTATGAAAGATTTTTACACCAAAGTGCCACCCTAATGTTCCATAAAATCCAACATCAGTACAATTATAATGAGTGTTGTTTATGCACTCAACGAGGTTTCCTTTAAACAATGTTTTGTGTTGCAAAACAACTCATGCGCACGTTTGTATCCGATTACCTGAGGTTGCTACGACCTGTGTTCATACTGATTTCCTATTATATTCGTACCTTATTTGGTATGTTTTAACTCTGGTACATCTTCAAGAATGCATTTATTTATAAATTTTAATAAAAAAGCGAAAATATTTGCGTAAATTTTATTGGCCCCGAAAAAGAGGGTAGGTAGGTCAACTGTATGTTTGTCTATGACATTTAAAGAGATTTTGTTTATCTTTTTCGTATGTATAAAAATCTTTGGTGATATACTCGTATCATGGTCGTATTTCGCAAATGAATGAACGATCTTCTTTTTATTGGTCAAACAAATGATGATCGAGAGTTGCGACAATTCGAGAAAAAAATGGTTATAATTTTATAAATCCCTCTTGATAATACATATCCATACATAAACACAATTAAACAATAACAATGACAAACAATTACATCATACTTAATTAATTTTTATTACTAATACAAGTATTTATGGAGTTCCTATACTTACATAGTCACGGGGGCTGAGATGAATAAGTTATTACAATTGTAGACGCAAATAATGCTTTGTTATTCACGACAATGATTTAAATGTACTTTATAAACAAAATAGCGACGCTCCGCGGTTTCACCCGCGTAGTTCCCGTTCCCGTAGGAATATGGGGATAAAATTGCTAAAAACCTTCCCACTGAATCACTCTATCTTTTCAAACAAACCGCATCAAAATCCGTTGCGTTGTTTTAAAGATCTAAGCATACAAAGGGCCATAGGGACAGAGAAAGCGACTTTATTTTATACTATGTAGTGATAATGATAAAAGTACATTAAAATAAAGTACTCTTAAGACCTATTTCACCATCTTCAAGTAACATTCCGAGTAGCTACTCACATGTTTTTCTTTGTCACTTGATATAAAGTAAGAAAGAGACTACACTAACTCTACTTGGTAAGTAACTCTACTTGAAGGTCGTGAAATAGGCCCTTAGACTTATTTTTACTCTGCGTTTAAATAAGGCCAACACGAACTGATCTTTTTTTTAAATTAATAGGTTTTATTTTTTAAACAATACTGGCTGAATAGCATTTTGAGTGTCTTTACAAAATATTCATTTATTATTATAAGTGCCCTTCCTTACATTCAATAAGGTTGTGTCCAAGGTCTATAGCAACAATAAAGTTTTCTAAAAAAATTAAGTTAAATGGAATGAATTCAATGATCGAGTTTCGCAAGAGTCAAAACATAAATTCAATATAATCTATGATTTAGGTCCTTTAAACACTAAATAACAGATTTAGGGTATAAAAATAAGCATGACGATAATGATATTTCTCTTCTTCACTGTACTAATATCACAACAAAAAAGAGGCCTTTATGCTACAAGAGATATACCTACATTCCTTCCCGATTTATCTATATATATAAAAAATGAAACCCGTTTTCCTTGGTCACGGCATCACGCGTGAATGGCTGGACTGTTTTCACTAATTCTTTTTTTGTTGTATGTATTTGTTATTATTAGGAGAAGGTTCTTATGTAAAAAAAAACTGGAAAATCAACGGGAAAATTGGACCGGGGCGGGCCGCTAGTTGAACAATAAAAATATATCGATAAGTACTAACAAAAAACTTATCAGAACAGGTACAAATCGTATCAAGAATGCCTTTGTTTAGGACAATGTGTGTTACTTTCTACGTATTGTATTCAAAAGGCATTTTGTGCACGCATCGGAATTACTGGTGAACTGGTGATAGCGAACTTTTATAACTCGTATCACGTATTTGAACTCACGTTTATGTGACCATCAGGTCATTTGAACCTAACACCTTATATTTTACCAGCGGCGCCCCGCGGTTTCACCCGCGTAGTACCCGTTCCCGTAGGAATATGGGGATTAAAAACCTTCCCACTGAATCAGTCTATCTATTAAAACAAACCGCGTCAAAATCCGTTGCGTAGTTTTAAAGATCTAAGCATACATAGGGACAGAGAAAGCGACTTTGTTTTATACTATGTAGTGATGTTGTTTTCAACGAAAATATTTAATCTTGAGTGGTAATTAAGAGAAAACTCGATTTCATGCCCTCGAAACAAAAAGGGGAGTTCAAAGTGTTATGGGTGTAACCGTTTGTCCATCTATGGCGTCGTAACTTCAAAATGAATAGACGGATTTTAATGTAGTTCTTTTGTTTAGATAGTGATATAATCGAGAGTGTTCTTTGTTATGATTCACAAAGTTACAAATTAAAAAAGTAGTGGATAAGTTAAAAAGGTAGATAGAAGGGTATAATCGAATAACGAACGTCGAATAAATTTAGCATAAAACTGAAACGGACAAGCAATAACCGGGATATCTATGAAAGGAAGTTTGCTTAACCCGGCGCCGATGACGCTAGAGTTTATATACTAACAGTATATGAAGTAATAAAAATAAAAACAAAATACATACGGTTTATGGTCCAGCTGATACCGTTGACGCATTGCAAACTAGTAGACGAAACACTGAGCTATCACTACCACATCGGCATCGGTCTGTCTACTTAACCGCGGTTGAACTGTATAATGGGGACGATTTTAGAAAATGTCTAATTATCCGACAATTAGAGGAGAGGATGTAATTAAACGTGTATCAGTTTGTCGGTTGGTCGCGCGACTGCGTGTGCGCACGACGATACGGGTCCGCGCACCTCGCTCGAGCCCGTGCAATCAATTTATGCAAATTGACGACGGGATGGACCACTCGCATGTCCAATTAACTATTAAAATATACCGGGTTCGTGCGAAGATGGGGTTACGTTGAGGTATACTCTACTTCTAGCTTTAGAGACTAAGCAACTTGCAAACGTTACTACATCTTAAATTGTGATCTTCCGCTGGCCAAAGCATGAAAACTCTTTTAATATTGTATAGAAAATAATTACGCGAATATCATCTCTTCTAGCCTCGTCTTAGCAAAAGCATAATGCTTTCTAGTAACACAATTTTTAATAAGGTTTGATTCATCAACCTATAACGTACAAAGATCATCGTACATTGCAAGTTCTAAGAAAAATGATCTTTAACACCATTGAGTGCAAAGTCGAGAATTTGAATTCGAGTATAATCGAGCATCACAGTGTAAGGTTACCTTATAAGTATTCAAATTTAGTTTAAGATAAACAAATCTCAAATCTTATCATATGAGAATTCGCGAAAAAACCAAATGATTACACATCCATATACATAAGTGTACATACATAGCTGTGCCCTGGGGTTAAACCCGCTTTACCTCCGTTTCTTTTAGTTATAGGGTCATGTTCTATAGCCTTATAGCCTTCCTCGATAAATGTACAATCAAACTGTAAAAGATTTTTTCAAATCACATAAGTATTTTTTGAGATTATCGCGTTTAATCTGACAACAGCTTTATAATATTAGTATAGATCTAGAGGAGAGAGATATCCAAATGTATCATTTGACAACTCGACAGTACAAACACGTAACGTTTACAGTTTGTCCGTAAATTCAAAGGAGATCGCAATGGTGTCACAATAGTAACCGCGATTCGGTGTCCGTTCTGCATCAACAATTCTGTTACAATTGATGTATTGGTGGAACAACTATCAAGTCAAAATTTATAGATTAAAGTACGGTCAGCGTCAGAAAAAAATACCTCCCTTGGTTGGCAATAATAAAGTGAGCATTACCAAGGGGGTATATACTTTTTTCTGACGCTGAGTGTACCATAGGTACACATATGTAAACTGTCATCAGCGTAGTTTGCATTGACTCATACTGACTACTTATACACATATCCTATGCATTCTGTTGCTAATATTATAAGGATGTTTGTTTATTTGGTGGAAAATGCAAGAATAGAAGTTAAACTTATACCATCTAAGGCTCTTAATAATAAACGAGGACTAATAACTTCACACTCTCATTCTTAGTAGTTAAAACAAACACCACCTCTTTTTTATAGATATATGGCCGTAAAAAGTCGGAACAAGTAGCTAGTTAACTTAATAGCACTAAACTATTAACAAAACTATGCTTAGAATGGCTCTTTAAACAGGTGCAATAAGTGAAGTAATACCATATTGGATTAACTCAAAGTACTTATGTAAGTAAATAAAATGTAAATCAAACTAATGAAACGGAACGCAGTTGTATAATTAATTCAAGTAATCTAATCCGGTTCGTTTTAATCGCTTCACCCTATATTTAACAATTTGGGTATTACATTAAATACTGGTTGATTTGATGTTCTTTATGATACTGTGTCTTTATCCTGCGGTTTTGCCCGCATCGTTTTTTTTTTGTCAAACAACTCATCGATCTAGTGGCATGTGCACTTGCCTGCCTAGCCTGAGTGGAGTCGATTCCTGGGAAGAGCGATGCATAATTGCTATTTTAAACTTGTCTACTTTTCTACTCATTTTGCAATCTTCGCCCTGCACTGAGATGTGGTTCAGGTCGGTCTGCTGAGGATCTCACTGCAGACTTTACAGTTTACATACACAAACCTTACACTACTTTAGATGAAATTGTTGCGGAAAACAGACAGGCAAATTTGTTGTTTATGTCTAATGGCAGTTATTAACCACAACCTCTATTAATCTGTCTGAAATTTCAATCACTATTTTACCTAAAAATCAAATCAAATTACACTCGACAGGTTCGTTGGTTGAATTGGTTTGGAAGGATTTAACAAAATCAGACACCTGAAGGTCGTTAAGGGAGAGATAGGTCTCGAATAATTTGCATAAATAAACCACAAATATAAAAAAGGAATAAATTTTACGAATATTCTCAAAAATTAGAGGCGCGTCTTTCGTTTATTGACAAAACATTATCTGTTGAAAGTAGGTTTTAACAAGAATTAGGTAAGTATCATTTTTTTCTTCTTTTCCCGAACCTTTTCCCATGTCTAATTGGGGTCGGCTTTTAGATTTAATCAGATTCGCCGAAACATCTAACCGCCATCAGACCTTCACAACCTTGAGGACAATTCGTAATTTTTTAGTTAAACCAAATGTGACCCATATCACAATTAAACAACTCGGAGAATTTATGTGCTAACTGATATTAATTGTACGAAAATCACCCTCAAATATATTCCCATTAAAATGTCATTCACCTTTAATGAAAAGGAACTAATTTTATGCCATAACTAGATCCGGAGACAGTTCAAATTGATTCAACTAACGAAAGCGTTCGCACGCTTCTCTTCAATTAAATAAAAGGCGTCGTTGCTTTGCGATGTATTCATGTTTCTATTGAACTAATGATTGTGTGTACTTGTGATTTCAGGTCATTATATTGAATTTGGTTATTAATTTCTATTTTGTATACTTTATAGTAGTGTTTGTTCTTGTAAGTGATCAGTTATTCCTCAATAAGAGGTCTCTAATTTAGAACCTTATGGTTTTGGTCCGATTTTTGAGGGCTCTACCTAACTGTATAGAATTAACTAATAATACTAGAATACCGTACTTATCGAATGAGCATACAAAGCACTATTTTTGACCCAAATAACAGATTGGTCACTATGCCGGACTGCTAAACAAAGGATTTCCAATTCGATTCTCGTACGAGGTAAGTAAATATATTTAGTGTATGGTCTCACAAAAACGCCGGTAAAAGTATCGTTATAATTATAACATACTTAATACAAAGTTACACCAATACTAATACAAAACATTAATTATTCACACATAATTGCCTTATAAGTAGGAGAAATAAAACACACCTGTGTTACCAGTAAAAACAAGTTTAAAAATAAAAAGGATATTGTTTTTAGGTGTTGCGATGTGGAATATTTTGCTTGATTAATGAGCTGTTAAATTTAATTACTCATTTACTTCATAGTACAGTAAACAATAGATAATGATACCTAGTTACTGCATTAGGTAAATATTTTACGTAATTGATTAAACGTTAACAAAATAACAGTGTTAGTTTCATTATTATAACTTTACTAGCGGCACCCCGCGGTTTCACCCGCGTAGTTCCCGTTCCCGTAAGAATATGGGGATAAAATTATGATAAAAATCTCCCCACTGAATCACTCTATCTATTAAAACAAACACCATCAAAATCCGTTGCGTAGTTTTAAATACATAGGGACAGAGAAAGCGACTTTGTTTTTACTATGTAGTGATTATACTCGTCGTGGTTAAAGAATAATGCACAGCATAAACTTGGGACTAGAAACTTGAAATTTTCATCAACAGTTAGGAGTTTCCCAAATACATAAAATTTAGGACCCATTATCTAAGTGAAGATTCGATTAACGGGTCCCAAGGGATAAGAAAATTCGAGGTTTCTGAAGGAAGATGCAAATAAATATCGCTGGATACTTTGGGTAATGAAAAATGTTTGTTACTTTGGTATTTTAATTCAAAATTTCTTTAATATTCGCACAGAACAGGGACTCTCCGTCAGCAGTAGAGTTCCTTGCCCGCGTAAAAGGTCTCTACTTTACTATTCTCTACGGCATTATAAAAGTACTTATAATAATATATTTTTACTTAATAAGCACCTACCTACTTACGTGAGAACCTTTTTGAAAGCTTCCTGCTTTGTGCCAAACAAAAAAGACAAATAAATCCTTGAGACTTTGCAAGTAAAAACATAATTAACCAGTTAAACCATGGTTAAACTATATAGACCAGGATATCATACGTTATGTTTACGAGTGAGTGTTTGTTAAATCAAATCTGGAGTGGGTGTTAGACGGGATACAGTTTATCTGAATCAAGGTCTGGACCAACGACAGATGTCCATCTTAATATCAATTAGCGATATCATAGATGTTGTTGTAAGACAAATAACTGGAGTAACAAACATGGTGGTTGCAAAAGATTTTTGTTAGATTTCTGATTGAAATTGTAGTAGAAAAAGCTTGTTAATAGATTTCTTACAAAAACTTTACAGAATTTCAATGTCTAACTGAAACCTTATTTAAATAAGGTTTTTATTAAAATAACTGAAACATTATTAAAATAAGGTTTCAGGTACTTAATGTCGAAAAATTACTGCCTTTTTTCGGTAAGTGATCTTCTTACTTTACTTTTCCGCGTGGACTTTTATCGTATTCTCTAAGGACGAAGGAACCATTAAAACGATTCGGGAAAGGTTACTTTTTATTTACTTACCTACTGTTAAGTAATATTTTGTATTTCGAATCCTTTTATTCATACCTACGTCTTTTTTATTAGTAAAATAATCTATGACTTTCCTGTGTATCAGAAAATATCTACTTCAAATTCAGATTCCAAATTTAATACGAGTCATACACTGACTTCTGTTATTTAATACGTAACAAACACTTTCGCATTTACAATATTAGTGGCTATTTCATATGTGCGTTAGACATGGTACAAATTATATTCCCTAGGCCGGTAATCGTCGGTGGGGCCCATTTAGAACGATGACCTCTAGAAATTTAAGAGTCATCTGCCTCAGACCGCTCTACGAGACGTGAGGCTTGGAAAGTTATGGGAGAGAGCTTTGCTTAGCAATTGAACGGTTAGACACCTATATGAGAAACATGGAACAATTGCCATAAAGAAAAATGTAAGTACTTATAATAATAATATAGGACTCTTTTTTGAAAAATGTCATTTCTTATTTTCAGAGTATGATTTTTTGCAGGCAGAAAGGTTGAGATAGTTACGGAATAAATTGAATACATACCATATAAATATTCTTCTTTACAAAATTACAGTCCCATTCATCAAAGATGTTTATCAATGATTGACGATAACTTGTTAATGTTTTATTTTGTTACTGGTATCCAGTAATGGTTCGAATTCCCCTACCTTTATAAAAAAAGGAAGAGTAATAATTACCGGGCATATTACCTTTATGTAACAGGGTGGCATCATGGTATTTCGATCAGGCAATGTTGATTAATTGACTATAACTGTGTTGAAGGTGTTACTTCTTTATAAATGAAAGAGGATGCAACAAGAATTTCTGAATAAAAAATAGGTATGTACTAAGTACTTACTTCTATTTAATTGAATATCCTGCATTTATAAAAACATTTTTAATGCATATCATCTACCACGGAGGAAGTAAAAGTAATCAAGGATAGTGATTTTTTAAGGCTTTTTTACAATAAAATACATCACGTCACAATGTCTGATTGTGTATCTACTAAAAACCTGCTTCAAGCTGTGCCGATTACATATTAATCTATTCCAAATGTCAATGAAAGTTCTACCAACTTTTTGTATGAAAAATATATCGTGAGAAAGTGTCTGTAAACACCTACACAATATTGAATGCGGTCTCATGCGCCAGTTGTTAGCAATAAGCATCAATTTCATCCCATATCCTGAGCGCTGGCTCCCTCGCGACCCGCACGATTGGTTAATAAGACGATTAATATATACTAGGTACCTCCCAATGTGCCCGTATGAGATTCAATGCCATTGTGAATTGTTTCATATTGAAATACACATCAATAATAATGGAACTCTATTATTATATTTTCAATTTTGTCTATGGATGAAATGTTTATAAACATGTTCATAGAATAGAATATTTTAACCAAAACAAACAGTAAACCACGGAGGTAGTAGATAAGTACGTATTCCTGTGTGTGTTCCTGTACTACCAAAAAACTAATGGAATATTTTTCCAAACAGGTCCCCACAAATACTTGTTCAAGTAAATGACTAGAGGGCCATAATTATGTGTTTCCTGTGTTATTATCAGTCTCGCCGGTGGACACCCTTGTTATTACTCAGTTCGACATGCAACAGATACGTAAAAGTAGTCAACATGACACAAAAATGTGGTTCGAATATTTTACTTGTGATGAAATATGGTAGAGTACACACGAAAAGAATTGAAAGACCGTAGAAAGCTTTTAAAATAAGAATGTTCATTCTTTATAGGTTCTATTATATCTATCAATAGCTACATATAAATAAAAATTAGAAGCCGAAATGTAGCTACGTGGCACGTGCATCTACAACACTTATCTTACTTATTTTATTTTATTATCCTTTTCTATGGTCGTTAATGACAGACAAGGAAAATCCAAAAGAAAATTGACCCTTGCAAAGCCCGAGCGGGTTGCCAGTCGATGATAAAAAAAAGTCGAAACGAAATTCGAGAACATAATCTCAAAAATAATCATTTTCATACTACAGTTTCAAGTTTCACAAGAAAAATCAATCCGTGGATTTTTCCCAAGGTACCTATTAATTAAGTAGCATTTTATTCAAAGCTTATGATGTATTAAATAAATTATTCAAATTAACAGCTGATCCTTCACAGACCCCTATCAAATTACCCCTCAACCTTTTGAGGGTAGATAGATCAACATTAATAATCCCTTCGTAGAAGCCTACATTTTATGTCAACCTTTCTGTTTTACACATAATTTTAGGAAAATAAATACAAGTAGTTATTACACATTATAATTAATTCAACGTAACATTTTTTGCTTTATGCACGCTAATTAATATTATAAATAGGCATCACGTGTCTTTTAAATTTTATGTAAGTAATAGTATAAATATAAATTCATGCTGATATTAATTCTATCTCTTACTTTTTTATTTAAAATGTATGTTTAAACCTGTTTAAATATTACTGCGATACTTATTTAAAAATAAAACAACTGAATAAATAAAAAAATAAACATACGTTTGACTTTTCCCTCGCGCCATTTTTTCCAAGTCCACAAAATAACACTGGTTTCAAAATAAAAACAAAAACACTGCTCACTAATCACAAATTGTTCGAAAAAAAAAAGCGTTCGAAATTCGAATTAAAATTTGGCGGCAATTTGTCACATGAGCATGTTTCCCGCGAGGTCCATGAAGCCACTCACCGAGATCTCGACTCGAGCCCACCGCTACACAAGCGCCCTACTTCAATACAACTAGTCTCGCTAAGACGGAGATAGCATAACAAAAACAGGTACGAAAGAAAGAGAAAGCCAACCTAACTGTATTTTATTTAAGGTTTTAATTAACAATTTTATCGCATAGTTTAATACTACCCATTGAATGGTGTTTATTAATAAATTCTCATATAAACAAATATTATGTATATTGAAATAATATGATTTACAAATAATATCACAATGATCTATAAGTTACTATCTACTACTAGCGCCATCTATCGATACAGTGCATAACTAAATTGTATATAATGTTGTTATAGGTGTAGAGAAGTACTTTCATAGTTCAATTTAGTACTTTTAAATAAGTATAGATGTCGCTACTGGTTCTATACAGTAGAATAAAATAATATTGTAGTCGACGAACAAAAATTGTTGCTTAGCTAGACGAATGTTCAGCAGTTTAACTTAGGTAATTACTTTTACAGATAAATATGCAAATGCTATTAAATAAAAATGAATGGGTAAACCGTATCTTACAAACTCATTTAGACTTCTTTCATTAATAGTTTTAGAAACTGTTTATACCTAAATTCGTAATAGTATAACCACACGGTATTTGCGATCACTAGTGAATTATAATTATGTTTCCTACACAAAAGATACGTAGGATTACATGGATAAACCACGGGGTACAGCTAGTTTCTTCACTCTATGCACTTACTTATTCGGGAATATCGATTGAGTAGGTATAAGTATGTAGTAAAGGTCAAAGCCACGTGAATAAATCAATCTTTTTCTGTAAGTAAGTATATAAAAAAGCAACTGTAACTGACTGCTCTACCAACGCACAGGTGATTACATATTTGTTATAAAAAAGCCATCCGCTAATCAGGATTTTCCAGAATTCACCCTCTTTCTGGTAATCTGGAAAATCCTACCGTAGTAACCGATTTCATAAAACGGGGTTAAACCACAGTTGAACCTCAGAATACAGCTACAATAACATTATGTATAGATACTATATTTACTTACACTTTAATCTTCTTTCCCTCAGGCTGCGATATAGTGGCCGGGGGCGGAGGCAGGTCATCCATAGGGACCTCTTCGTTCGGCGGCGAAGGAGGTGACTTGTCGAACTCGGCTATCGGCGCTAACTCCGGCATCGGCGACACCGAGTTGCTATCCATCGCTGACAACTTTATCGGAGACACTTTGGCTATTTTAAAGACCTTTTTGGAACTCCGGACCTTTCCGGAGAAACTTGAAGTAGGTAGATACTTCAATCCACTTCCACAATAGTCTATATAGTAGTCTGGTTGTCTTGGTTTCTTTCCTGTTGGCTAGGATAATCTTGGTAGTGGGTTTCGTTCGACGTAATCTGTAAGGTATTAATGTGTTAGTTTTTGTTGGTTATTGTTTTAAATTTTGTTTCGTTTAGTACTCGTTCCATTTATTTAATACGTGATTAGTGTCCTGTATTATTGTGGAGTATTGACCGAGAGAAGTAGCGTATACAGGGTGTCCCGTTAGTAGTGGACCAACGGGATGTGGAGGATAGGGGAGACCGTTACCTACCAGAATCACCAAAATTTATTGTCCTAGGCCTCATAGTTTTGAAGTTATAACGTTTTTTAGTAAGTAGGTGAAATTATCGTACTATGTGTACATTTTGCTTAATTCTACAAAATCTATTACTTATTTTGATGTTATTTTTATTCAAGGGCGTTAAGAATACATAGGTTTTTCTAATTTAAATCATTTTTTAGTGTAGTTATCATTAACATTAAAATTAATCAACAAAACAAGTGCAATTGTTAAATTTCAAAATACTCTAAGTGGTATTTGAGCTAAGCTGGTGTAAAAAAAATGTATGGTAGCCGTGTGGAACATTATTTGAAAAACATCTACATATCATAAGGATTACAAAAACGTATAACACTGTGGTTTCAAATGAGTAGTTTTTTATTTTATCTAATATCAACGTAAAAGGGAACTTTTGAGAGAAAACAAAAATACATTGCTAATTATGGAAATTCGTTTATTACTCAATTTATTTTTACATTAAGGGTTCAAAATGCTTTTCTTTAGCTCTTGTGCATTAAAACATCTTCGTATAAAGTCTTTTTGTAAACTTTTTTGGGCTCTTTGATGTTTTTTTATCAATTCAGCAACATGATTGAAATTTTGTGATAACTCTCTTTTTATCAGAAATATTTGTCTCATTAACTGCTTCTTTGAGGAAACCCCATAGAAAATAATCCAAAGGATTCAAGTTGGGAGATCGTGGCCTATTTCATGGCCAATCGCTGGCCATGAAATAGTACCTTCGCGTCCAAACCATCGATTTGGGAACGTCTCATTCAAAAATTCAGTCACTTACCGTGAATAGTGGGCAGGTTCACCTTCGTACTGCAACCACATTCTCTCCCGCACAGTTTCAGGCCTTATGCACCAACATCTTCGAATAAAGTTAAGAAGTACGCGAGAGTATGTGGTTCCGCGAAGTTTCAGGCCTTGTGCATAACCAACATCTTCGTTAAGTTAAGAAGCACGTACAAATGTTGCAGTACGAAGGTGAAACTGCCCACTATTCACGGTAAGTGACTGAATTTTTGAATGAGACGTTCCCAAATCGATGGTTTGGACGCGAAGATACTATTTCATGGCCAGCGATTGGCCATGAAATAGGCCACGATCTCCCGACTTGAATCTTTTGGATTATTTTCTATGGGGTTTCCTCAAAGAAGCAGTTAATGAGACAAATATTTCTGATAAAAAGAGAGTTATCACAAAATTTCAATCATGTTGCTGAATTGATAAAAAAACATCAAAGAGCCCAAAAAAGTTTACAACAAGACTTTATACGCAGATGTTTTAATGCACAAGAGCTAAAGAAAAGCATTTTGAACCCTTAATGTAAAAATAAATTGAGTAATAAACGAATTTCCATAATTAGCAATGAATTTTTGTTTTCTCTCAAAAGTTCCCTTTTACGTTGATATTAGTTAAAATAAAAAACTACTCATTTGAAACCACAGTGTTATACGTTTTTGTAATCCTTATGATATGTAGATGTTTTTAAAATAAAGTGCCACAAGGCTACAATACATTTTTTTTACACCAGCTCAGCTCAAATACCACTTAGAGTATTTTGAAATTTAACAATTGCACTTGTTTTGTTGATTAATTTTAATGTTAATGATAACTACACTAAAAAATGATTTAAATTAGAAAAACCTATGTATTCTTAACGCCCTTGAATAAAAATAACATCAAAATAAGTAATAGATTTTGTAGAATTAAGAAAAATGTGCACATAGTACGATAATTTCACCTACTTACTAAAAAACGTTATAACTTCAAAACTATGAGGCCTAGGACAATAAATTTTGGTGATTCTGGTAGGTAACGGTCTCCCCTATCCTCCACATCCCGTTGGTCCACTACTTACGGGACACCCTGTAGACCAAGAGATGGCTGGTAATTTTGACAATGTGTTTGAGGCAAACTGAAACTTTGTCCCATAACTCTCCTATTATACCCCAACTCAAAGGTCCAGACCTGGCTGGTGGGAAGTAGTAGGACAAGTAAACTTTAAAGTCAACTGAAAAATATGTCAGTAATAGTTTAATTACGTTTGAAGTTTCATGTCCAATAATGTAGGTATTGTTTTGATCTTGTAATGCTATTGTTTCGCAATTAGACCTCTTCAGCGTGAGTCCTTCGTCCAAAAGTTTATATCATAATATATACTTACTTAAATATTATTCAACTTATTGTCTGCTACATATCGATATCCAAAATATTTACAAGACTTACAACAATCAAAATGAATAAGTACACACGTTCATGTTTTGCAATAGATAGGTATCTGTAAGAATTAAAACGATATCTATTTAAGGATTTTCCCAGTTGCAAGTATCTTTGAGATTTGTAATTAAAATTTAATTGGAATTATAAAGCACTCGACTCTATCAAAATGAATCGTGAACCTAAGTAGGTTCCCGATCGGTGCATAATTCATTAATAAGCCAATAATACGTAACGACCGAATTTAAATGTGGCTTTGAGAACACTTCTTTGTAGTTTTCACTTCATTTTCTTTATTAGAATCGGCTGAAATAAGTTACCTAAGTATTCTTCTATTTATATGTAAGTTACCTAGAAACTTACTTCAAAAGTTAGGTAATAATATTTTCGATTAGAAATGAGATTATTGGCTTTGATTTTGAATAGGAACTAGGAAAGGAATCTTATAAGTGTAAGTACGAACTGTATAACTTAAGTTTACACGATCGCTACATAAGGTGAGTCGCGAAAAAATACCGGACAACTTCAAAAACGGGGGGGGGGGGGTTGTGTGCTAGCTAGGTCGCAGAAAAAATACGGGTTTTTTTTATAAAATATTGTTATGAGCCTAGATACAGACAGTGCGTTGAGCGATAGATTTCATATGCCTTTAGTGGCCAGTAGTACCGAATTTCCTCAAAATACCGGACATTGTTCTGTCCGCTATGACAATTTATTTCTTACCGGACAGGCCTCGACAATACCGGACATCTGCCAACACTATCGCTACACATTGAAATAAATAGACTAATTTTAGAGGTAAGTACTCCTAATTATTCACTTTAATGAATACTTTTTATATTACATTGTACAGACATCTTAAACCTGACTTCTGTAACCAAACCACTGATTCCGTAAACCGCGAATTTAATCCATTTAAACTAGATTTCAAAACACAATGCCTTTAAAAAACTTAATTATCACCTGGCGTGTATAATTTATTGATAAACTGTTTGACAGGACAATTAGATCTAGACAGGCGATGCATGGGAAACACGAAACGAAAGGACATTGTCCCTATCCCTAACTATTACACTGGACAGGGAAGGGCAACAATCCCGGTTTGAAAACATGTCGAAAGAGTATTGCACACTATCACTGTGAAATAAAGTAGAAAATGGATTGAACTTTATTTTAGTTGTCTTTCAAATTCGAAACAATAATTGTGTTTGGGTTTTTTAATGCAGTAATGAATTTAAATTTTATTAGAGCTTTCAAAAGCTCCCAAAATTGCGAATATAATTTTAGTAACTATCCTGTAAGTACTTACTTACGTGAGTTGATACGGTTTTTATTACGTTTAAAGACATATTAGGTAAATCATTCATAAAGTTAAACTAAGTATAATCCATGTTAATTTTCAAACAGAATTACACATAACTGAAATAGAGAAACCATACAGGCATAGATTAACATTATCATTCTTTATTAACAAGGGTAGGACTTAGGAGTATTAATAAGTGTGCAATGGCCTTTAGTGTATGTTTATATATGTTCCCTACATGTTAACATCAACACCGCTGACCGCAACTTGAAAAGGGATCCGAAATAGACAGTGTATAAATAAGAGATATGCCCGCTTATGTAATCCTTCTGAAAATGCTTAGTTATTCATGACGGGTTCCCGCTCAAATTATTTATAGGCGTTCCTGTTAGCCCTTAAATTATTTGCTGTTTTAACCTTTGTTTTATTTTTTAATTCTGGCTAGTTGTTACGTGCGGATTTAGATTTAGGGCCTATTTCACGACCTTTTAGTTTTGTCTCTTTCTTACTTTATATCAAGTGACAAAGACAAAACATGTGAGTAAATACTCGGAACGTTACTTATTGATGGTGAAATAGGCCCTTAAACTGATTGTAGGTAGTAGTTTACTTTTAATCTATAGTAATGAATGTTAATAAAGAAACAGCGTTTGTTTTATTTGCACGCGCTTATTTTTTAAAAAATGGTTTTGCATTATAACTCTTTTTAACGCGCTGATTTTAATTGATACTAATAACATTTTCCAACCATAACTAAATCATTAAATATCACTTCCAACTACCTTATGCCGTATAATCTGTTAAGTAGCCAGAAAACAGGTGTATTAAAGACATCTTTACACCTCCCATCACTATTTTATGGCCCTCTCTTGGGGATCGTAAATGTTATGGTCCTTCAGAATAGATACCAAGTCCTAACGACTGTGTATTAGGTAAGTATACCTCCCACGTTCAAAGGGTACATTGCTTTTAACTTAAACTTTTATGCTGAAATTTTGTGTAGCTACTCAGAAAAACTAAGGTAGTAAAGTAGGTACGTCAGTGATTTCATTATTTATTTAGTAGTATCTGAGTGACCGGAGATTTTTTATTGAATTTAGATGTTTCAGAAATACAGCTTGAATTCTTCTTGTATCTTCAAATATATACAAGCATAGATCTATCTATATTTGTATATATTTGGATATTTGGATAGATAGAGTATGACATCTACTGCCTTATTTGCGTTGCATTTTTAGTCTGGTTTAGCACTAAACCAGGTTTTACAATCAATTTTGAATACTGTCAAAGTGACAGATTTGACTGACAAGGTGTCCAATGCTTACCAGGGTTTGTTAAACCAGACTAAAAATGCAACGCAAATAAGAAAAGAAAGAAAGAAAAATGTTTTATTTGGACTTCACACAAAAACTTACAACTACATAACAATATTAGGGAGCTCAAGTTTATCTTGACTGTATTAAAATATCTGTATAAAAATACTGATAGGAGCAAAAATAAAACTGATGGTATGTAAGTGAGTCCACTCCGCAGCCTATTGACTACCTATGCTATGTTGCACTGCAACTCAGTAGAGCCACAAGTGACTCTATAACTCTTACACTAGGTACACTGTCAATATTACCGAAATACTCGTTATGTTTATACCTCAACAACAACCTTACTCGACTTGACTCCCTCATTATAATATGAACGTATTTCAAAATATTTTTTAAACTACATGTGAATTTGAAGATAATTAATGTCTCTCTCCATGGTATCACAATTTCACGGCTCGGGCACATTGGTCGTCATGCAACCGAGTAATTGGTAGTCTGCATCGCGATAGACCATCTCAGGATCTGTATTGTGCAATTGTTTCCAGTAAACTATACGAGAATCAAAAGCGTAGAAATCTAGATCATATACTTTCCATTTCCACGTGGGAAAATGTAGTTTAATTAGTTTTGCATTTGTGTATGTGTCTAGTTAATTAATTGAGTTAATTTGAATTTTGTTCTTTATTTTATGTGTTTTCTTTTTAAATGGATATTAGTCAAATGATAGTAGACTCATATTAGAAAAGACAAAATAAAGACTAGTTTTGGCAATAGTTATAATTCACGTTAGGAGTTGATAAACTCATTCAAATAAACACGCCTTTTTGACAAATATTTTTTAATCGGAAATGAGTACCTATGGATAAGTGTCTGTGTTCTCTGATACCCTATAGGTAAACACAGTTAATAAACCTAATTAGGCATTAGTAGTGATTGAGGCCTACACGTAATGATGAATAAAGTAATACCCTACAACGATTCGGCTTATATCTCGCGAATAAAACATGAAAAACCTTCACTAAAAGAGAGACTGATTAATTAAATCTGTGTCGGATTCCAGTGGAGTTTTAAAACAATTTCATTACAACATTGGTGTCAAGATTCAGCTCGCTAAAGTAGCTCACAGACTCCATAGCGGAGTTCGCCGCAATTTCCCCGAGTGCTCACAATTTGAAAGCACCAGTAATTTCCCTTTATTGTTCAGGGGAAGATGTAAAATTGTAATGAAAGAGATTTTTCTGTTATTTATGGAGTTATCAAGGTTTAGGAAACACATTAACACTGTATCTTATGCTGTCCTAAGTTGATGGATGACTGGAATCGGATATCAATCAAGTGGTAAGATTCCTTTGCTGTAACGTTACGTGGTAAGTATTTTTCCACTCGTGTGTAAGCATATTGTTACGTTTTAATTTGTATGCTATAAAAGTGGCAGAAACCAACTATGATTCTTGAAGTTGGGCTAGCTCACTATGCATAGTCACTATATAAATACCGCAAATGGATTTTTTTTTTGTTGTTATAGTGAGGTCGAAGTCTCAGGAAAGTACTGGATTACAGAAATCGTCGTATACCTTCTTTATAAGACATTCAGTAGTGATGGACAATGGGTGTAGATAAATCTAATAATGTTCATATAGTATTTAACCAAAAAAGACGGTCTCCAGCTCCACTGACAACAATCAACATACATAGGTAGGTAAATAGAAACATTTATGCGAAAAAACCTTGCAAAATTCATTACTGAAAACTAGACTAACATAACTGGTTATATACGTATTCAATTAGTAATTTAATACCCTTCTAGTGTGAACCACCTACATCCATTTGGTTATCTATATGATTGATGAGTACGTTACGTTATTCGGTATTTTATAGATCATAACAAGTATAATTACTTTGTTGTATCGTTTACGGTGGTTAATATTTAATTTTGTTAGTATGGTGAGTATTTTAACTTTATAGTATTTTAATTATAGTTTGAATATATACTTATATTATTTGAGTATACTTGGTATGTACTTGTGACGCTTTCCCTCTTCGTACGCTTGTATTTTTCCGTCGATTTTCCAAAATTTTCTTTTCGAATAATTTATGCAAGTACGCATGAACACAACAAATTAAGAAACCAAATGGGTGCTGCCGTTTTGTTTAGTGATAAGTTTATTAGATACAATTGATTTTCATTTAGCAACTGTTTTTAAGGATTTTTTTATTTCTACATTCTTCAAAGAGAAAATATAACAATAGAACAAGACATTTAAGTGTACCTACTTGTATTTCTGTATGAAATTAGAGGGCTATCTCAAATCCTCGATTATCAAAAACAGGACATAAGTATTAGATTTATACCGCTCAAGATGGCTACGTATTATTCTAATTTCAAATAAAAAATACGGTCATAAAAGTTAAGAAACATTTCATAACTGCGCGTGCCTGGGATAATGGCGTGTTCACACTGTGGAGAGTGCTGGAGTGTCACTGCGAGACTCACAAATGAGGACAGGACCCTTGAAACCGGGCTGAACTTACGATGGCTGTTATAAACTAGGAACTTGGTCCTTGTTACTCTAGTTGCTCACATCCTTGAGTTTATAAAGTTAGTTACTTGGTTAGGTTAGTATCAAAAATATTTTGTAAGTTAAGTTTGCGTTACCATAGTATAATAATGAGTACGCGTTTCGATGACGTAGATTTGTATGGGATTGAATTAGCGCCATCTTCTAGCGATTCGATCCCATACAAATCTGCGTCATCGAACGCGAACTTTTCAAAAATTAAACTCGCACTAAACACACAGAAGGAATTAAGTATGTTTTTGAAAAATCTTTTTCTATAGGAAATATTTTAGATAAACATTTGTATTTGAAGACTGTTAAAATTAAATATCATTTATTCAGTTTGAGTTACAAAGAAGTAATTATGAAAAGAATCAAAATCAATATAGGTAAGTAAGTCCAAATAAATGAAACACAGTGCCACAATAAATACCGCGGTTAAATGCGACACGATAAATCATTATCGGCTTTTTAAATGTCAGTGTTAATCGTCAAAACACACGTCATAACAAGTATGCCACTAGTACAAGGCACACATTAAGATTTCACACGGAAACCGTATCAAATGCCACCCAATAACCTGAAAACTACCCTTATTTATTTAACGTTATTACCTAAAAATACTTCATATATAGGAGTACAAAATTAATTTGTACAATGACCTTCCTTGTTTCAAATTCAAGTAGAACCCAAAATAACAAGGTAAATGAATATTAAATTGGAAACTACCCTCATATTCATTGGTAAGGGTTCAAGTGCTCTCAATTCTATGTAATCAAAGTTCTGCAGACTCTAATTGTTCTGGGGATGTAATTATTTTATGATATGGAAAGCATTGAAATGATGTAGTCAATGAGAGTTACGTTGTATAATTTTTGGGAGGTAATGGTAATTTTACAAAGAACTAGGAGAGCCAACATTAAAGTTATTATAATTAGGGCATTACTAGTAAGTATATTTAAAAGTTCAATTTAAGATTGGGTGGATATTAGTTGTTTATAAGATCTACTCAGACACAGTGATGTTATCATGACTAAAAAAGTTAGTAAATATCGGCCCGTAATATGTTTGTATACTGCTCGATGTGTAGTCAGTCCATCTTTCAATGTAAGCAGTTTATTAAATATTAGTAGATATGTTGTCGTAATAATTACATCGACAATCTTTACTGGTACTTAGTAAGAGCCCTCGAAACTTCAAGAAATATTACTAAATAAATATTACTGAGGTCTAATTGCGGAAAACTGGCCACTTAGGAAAACATACAATAGTCTAGGTCTTAATAGTAATGTCTAGGTTATTACAGAAATAACATAACATAATCATTCACTACATCATCTCATCGCAGTAACTGACCCCTAAGTTTGAAACTTGTATCTAGTGTATCAGAAACTACGCACACACTCATTCACACACACACTCAGACCGAGACGGGAACGGGATTATTTGTGGTTCACACAAATAATATTATTTGTGGTTCACACAAATAATCCCAGATCATAGGCCTATCTCTAATTGAGTTAATAAGTCCAGTAACAAACGTTTCCCAACACTCCCCACCACTTAAACCACATCCTTATTCAACATTACTATTCGCACAGAAAAAAAAACTATGTAACACATTGCAATTCGTACAGTCGATCTGTGTTCCAGTTCCCTAGCCACACGTGCGATGTATAATGATTCTTATTCCGTAGAAATTGGGTGTGTTATTGTATATCCTAGGTGCAAGGAAGAGGTCAATTTGTTGTGGCCTCAAATCAGTATTGGGGATGGCTCTCCTACGCTACTACCGTCCCACCTCGGCGTCACTTAGCAATTTGCTTGTGCAACGAGTGTGCCATAATAACTTCACGGTTAAGTAGGATGCAAACACGTTCCAGTTTTTTTATTAGTCATATAACATTTGTGATTTGAATTAAGGATGTTTTATTCTTTCGTCTACGTACAATGTTATTACAAATATTTGGTTACAGTAAATAAATATGTATGAATAAGAATAATATGTATGTACTTAGTTGTTTTTTAAGCAATTGCCTAAATAGTTAAACAACTTAATTAATTTCGCAGAAATGAAAAATCGGTTATTTTGCAACACTTAAGTAAATATACGTAGGTATGACGTAGATACATAATGTGAAAACAGAATACATAACGTAGTATAAGTAGTAGTATCGGAATGAAATGTTTCATCCCACTTCATCCACTCTTAAATCCCACTTTAGGACAAAGGCCTCTCTCACCGAGTACTGTACAGAATGATAGACGTATTAAACCAATATCACCTAATCCATATTAGTCACCTGAAACCAAAGCTATATTTGCCAAATAGAAAACATGTGTAGCATGGCCAAGGAAACAAACCTTCAACCTCCTACACACCAGGAAAAACATGTCTCTGACCAACGTATCATTTATTTATTACATATGTAGATACAAAATAAAAAACATGAATCACTTTCCCAAAAAAATAACTTAAATAGACAGGGAACATATCTCTGACCAACGTAACTTTTATTTATGACATAGAATAGATACAAAATAAAAAACATGAATCACTTTCCCACGAAAAAGTAACAATATTAAACTTGCCCACAAAAAATAACTAAAAATAAAAGCGAGGGTGGCAATACTGGCAATGTAAACAGAATCTTAAGTAAACCAATTTTCTTTACAAAAACTGTGTCCACAAAGCGATTTTAGGGAGTCATTAAACGAACCGACACGAATTTGAGACACTCCTACACCCTGACACGTTGTCACGTCACCGAAATGACAATGAAAAAGTGACAGGTCAGTTTGTTAATTAACCAGGGGATTAATTTAATTTGAGTCCCATTGGACAGTTAATATATTATAACCTAATTTTTTAATGGTAAATGTATATTTGTAAGGGTATCTATAACATTATCCATTAAAATATGACTAACATTATGTTAATTTTTTTGGTTAAACACGAACATAATGTATGACCTATTTATTAAAATTAGAGCGCAATTTATAAAATATTATGCGTAGTATTCTAGTAATTACGCCTAACCCTCTTCACTATATTAATATCATCAGTGCGCAGTGGAGGGAGGTTTTTACCCTGCTCAGAGGGACCTGACCTGACATGAGTGATGTTTTATGTTACTTTAAGTTTAAAATATAATTCTTCATCTATACCCTTTTTCAGTTAATCGCTGAATCTATTTTGATAAACATAATATTATAAAGACATTAGCTAAGCGCGATCTTTATGCATAATATTACATAATATGCATTCCTTCTAGTACTAATTGATTTAAAGCCTTTGATACTTTACTTTATGTAACGGACATACAAAAGACTGAACTTTTATTTTCTCACACACTTAATAAAATAATGTACTTAATGAATATTTAAATATTATTAACTATTAAACAAAATTAAAGAAATTTCTTTCATTCCATACTTCTTTCATCATATCACCAACATTTCCTTAAACAAGAGCATATTTACATAAAATTTTCCACATTTTCCCTTTAATTTTCATCTTAATTGCTACGATTAAAGTCAACGTTAGACGTAAGAAGCGGAATAACTGTTACTTAACTCGTTAACGTTTGCTTCGAAGCACTTTGGGGTACAAACAGCTAAAGTGGCCATCATACTGAAAGGTCCCCCACAAGTACCCACTTGATTACTTATATTCTACAGTAAGCACTCAACTCCCTAGAAAACCATACATTTTCACAAAATACAACCCTAACACAAAGTAACAAAGCATGTTTCGCATCGACCCAGATTGAAAGGAATGATTTTCACATGTTTCAGCCAAAACGTTTTTTACAACCGTTTAGTTTTAATTTGAGGTAATTTTACTGTTTATTCACAGTTATTATTGATATCAATTACTTGAATTTAATGTATCTATAAAGTACTAATAATTTATAGAAGAAAATGTTTGTACTTTTGTTTGTAATGAAATACTCAAAAAGTAATGGACCGATTTACAATATTCTTTCACTAATGGACATCACATTATCAATGTTATTGATTATATTATTATATAGTGTGTTAATGATTCCAAATCCATATTAGCGACACCATACCATTATAAGGAGTGATAATAAGTATAGATCGTGAGGGTGTTCCGATTTTTCATAAGCAACACGTTAGATCTAGGATTACGATAGTTATTAGAAATACGATAAAGCAATTTTATTAATTGTCAAAATCCGTATCAAGATTTATTTTAGCATTTTACTCTTTTCCTTATATGTAGTTTATTTTAGTTAGGAATTTCTCTCCTCCTTGGAAAATTTACCCTGAATATTTATGTTTGGGAAAAATAAAGTATTGTATTAGTAACTCAGGTGGGTTAACTAGCTCTGTGTAATGGGAGTAGATGATTTCTAAGTAGACTCCAAACTTTGTGATCATTAGAAGAAGAAGTAAGTCAAGGGCCCTATAACTACACAATCTGACGTACTATCGTTCTTATTGAAATAGTAACTTATACCACTACTATATTGGTATATGTAAGTACAAAACTTAATTTGTATCGTTCCACTTTCGCACAAAGCTCACGAAACCAACAAAAGGCTTTAATAAGGGATGAATAGACTTTATTATAATAGAATTTTGGTAAAGACGACCTTGCAGCGAAGGTAAAGTAACACGAACGCGATATAAGAAAGACACTACATATTGGAAAATAAATAAAGATTTGTTTTTATATAAAACTAGCTGCGCCCCGCGGTTTCACACGCGTAGTTCCCGTTCTCGTGGGAATTTTGGGATGAAAAATAGATGTTGGCCGATTCTCAGATCTACTGAATATGCTCACAAAATTTTATGAGAATCAGTCAAGCCGTTTCGTAGGAGTATGGCAACGAATACTGTGACACGAGAATTTTGTATATTAGATAGTACAACTAGTAGACCTGATGATAAATAACAACCACTGCCTTTGAACACCTACATGGGAGATGAATTACAAGAGGACATTAGGGGAGGAGGAGTGAGAATAGGTAAGAAGGGGTTTGGGCTCAAACCTCTACCTCGACATATGAGAAGCAATCAAATTTGGGCTACTACTTCATCGATCTATGAGAGTGCGGTACATCCACATTCGAGCTGCCTCGAAGATTCAAACTGTGATATCAATCACTGCTTTGTTCTACTAGTTTATTGATTTGATTGTGATTTTCTTTAATTAAAATTAAATGTTAGACAAATAAGAAACCTTTGTCTATCTGATCGGTTCTCGTCCCGAATACAAATCGATGAGGAATCGGTATGCTTATTTATCAATAAACATTCACTTGTTTGTGATTTCGAACCGCAGTTTGGTGGCGCGTGCGCAGGGAAAGTTAAACGCGACTAGCATTTTTTTGTCTTAACTTAGAGCGAAAATTTAAATCTTTGAAATAAACATTTTTAAAACAATAAGGTGGTTTCCTCAGATTTAAGGCAGAAGATACCACTTTCAAGGCTCAATCGTACTAATCTAACCTAATAAAATAACTACGTGGTGGGTGGTCTTCTTGGATGTGTAGTATCCCAAACAGTGTCAGTCAAACCCGTGGACCATGTTTAGTATTATTCAAACATCCTTCAGATTTGAAGTCATTAACACGCATCAGGCATGTTATAACGTCCTTCCTAATTCCGAAATTGAGAGAATTTTACCCTATAATAGGATCTCACAGGATACTTTATTGAAAGTTCCCAACAAAAAACAACAAACTTTATTTGTTAGATGAGGAACTAAAGCCTACCAAAACACATTAACATAATGTATTTCAGACCATGAAAGACGTTAGTTAGTGAAACTTTTTGAAACAACGTACGAGCGTGTATTCACTTTCGAAACCACTAAAACATGGATATTGGACGTTTGCCAGAACGTCGGGAACACGTTTTGGGATGCAAATGTTTATTGTGCTAAGTTATGTTTCACTTAATGTTGGTAAAGATTAAATACGAACATCCATACTAATATAGGTTATGCAACTCTGTTTTGTTATCTTTTTGCAGTCCTAAATTCCCGGAAATAACGTAGAGGAAACGATATCTTACAACAAAAACTAAGGGATATAAGTATATCGAACTAATATTTCCTTAATTATGTATGAAAAGAAAAAAGGACTAAAGTTTTAAAGTTAAAATAGGCCAAGTTCACTAACTCTTCGAGATTTTGCTCCAATTTTGCCTAAAATCCTTCACACACCAGAGACAGCGTAATAAAAGCTAAAGCGACGAAGAGTGGCGACTAAACTTTTAAAGACATGTTTAAGTATCGGCTTATAAGATTCTACTCCAAAAAAGGGACAAAGGCCTCTCTCATTGTCCAGTCTAGTCATTAAGATTATAACGTGATACCACGCTTAATAAGTGTTGGTGATCTCAAACCGAAGAATGTTTGGCAAGAAGCTAACATGAATTTGACCGGGTATTGAATTTGGAACTTCACACTTGGCAGGCATATGCACTAGCCACTAGACCGCCCGAGACGTTTAAGATCATGGTAATCTAGATCTTCCTTTCTCTATTAGTTAGGTAATTTAACATTGAATTTTTTATGATTTATTTATTGATTTACAAAATTTATCATCACACATCGTTAATAATGTAAATGTCGTAAAGAAAGAATGTCAATGTTAGGTAATATGTTACTAGTCTGACCTTAGATAATAGGATTAATAAATAGTATCTAGTATTTTGTTTATCTAGATTTTTCAGTAAGTACAAAAGTGGAGGTAAACCTGTTTTTTTTTCTTTTAATAACGTACCTAAAGAGCGATTGCTCCTATTTACTTAGTTTTTTGGATTTGTTTGTATACGTCTGGACTAGGATTGCCAGGTTGCGTGCAAGAAAATTTTGGAACATACACAGAAAAGTGGCGTTCGTGCGAAGCCAATGAAGGTAGTTATAGTTAGTAATATGTATAATGCCTGGATTAATAAAAAAATCTGTGAAAATAAGTTAAAACAGACTTGAAATTCTACAAGCAAAGTCATAATATTGTAATTATCTAAATAAATTTTACAAGCAACCAAACCTTAGAATAAAGCCGTAAGTAATATCAGATATAACTTAGTAAAAGTATTAAATCCATATTATTATTTTGAATCAATATTTCCTTAGTCCACACACATTTAAGTATACGATTCACTTATGCAACATATACGAGCTCTGAGAGTGAAAGTAGAATCAGATTTTATAGCGACTACAGTAATAGGACTATTATTTACAGCAATTTGTTGAGCTAATATTGTTAACTTTGTAAACATTACCAGTAATGTAGGCATTGAATTGAATTAAAGATCGTTTTAGAAAACATTAGAAACATTTAAGTTGAATCAAATGGTAGAAAGACACATTTGGTTAGTTATCTTCAAAAGAAATTACTTTCTTTTTGTGTAAAATAATCTAGAAAAGTAAGTTAAATTGTTGGCTAAATTGTTTAACTAATAGTAGAAACTGGAATTATAAATATCGACCTGACAAAATATAAAAGAAAGTGCTATATCATACACCGAATCATTACCTACTAAGGTAAGTAAGTATTTACTGATTTATTTTGCTGTACATGTATTTATTGATATAGATATAAGACAAAGGTACAACATAGGTCTTCAATTCATGAAGTTGAACAATGACTTGTTTAATAATAAAATAACATAACAAAATACATAACTCTATTATCTTCATATAGAAACTGACCCGTGCCTATGTTTTATCTGTATGTAAGGTATCAGAAACTACGCACACACTCATTTATAAAGACACCTAGACCGAAATTAGCATTTGTGAAACAATCAAATATTCATCATAATTGAAGAGAAGAGATTGAGGGACAGAATTGCACTTGCATTGTAACCGTTTTTTACAAAGAGAGAAAAATTGACTTGAATGTAAGTACTTACATACTTATTTCAATTTTATGGAATTCGCGTAATCTTAAGCTTGGCTAATGCGTCTACACTCTACTGATATCAAACCTAAGCTAAGCCAAAATAGCGAAGCATGCATCGCTTGACCTTAGAATCGACCCCAGCCTTTGACCTGGCAAGAATAGGCCACATGTACACATGTTACTAGACCTTAAGAGACCTAGAGAAATTGGAAGTTAGATTTAATTTAAAATTATTAGAAACCTATTGTATATAATTGAAAAAAAACGCCATAATAGGATTGCAAAATGCCTGCCAATTGTAACATTTTCCAACATAAATATTACGAGCCTGACGTTTCTGAGTGATGATAGTATAGTATTGTATAGGATTTTGCAATCCTAAGTCGTGGATATCAGCGTATTATGTGGTAAGTAGGCGTGGAGTATGGTAAACTAAACGTCCTACACATTTCGCCACGAAAAATCATCGAAAAATTGGTCAAACAGGAAAAGTAAACTTATAATTATTGCTAAATATTATAGAGTACGAAACGTTTGGCCGTTGTTGCCACTATGAAAAACTACTACGAAAAGCCTTTCACGTGATTACCTATTCCAAGCTAGAGGATAATTTGGTAAAATCCACGGAAAACCTGCACCCTTGAGAAGTCAAGGAAAGTCGCTTGTATGAAATAAAAAATGCAGGCTGGTTACAAAAGAAACAAATTTTAATTACCTAAAACATAAAAAATGAAGACGAAAAGACTGTCCACTAATAAAGACACATTTAAAAATAGAATACGTTATAAAATCCAGGTCTCACAGTGTCAGTTCCGCCACAGTATGTTCCTGACATCCGGATCGGGCCCTTGTCGTTAGATAATAGCGCATGTCCTCTCCAATTATAGAGGCACGATGTCGGCCTAGTGTCTACTAGAACGGTCCGTATTATATTCATATTTATACGCTTCAAAATAGACTTTATGCTGTGGTTACGCGTATTTGTGATATTTCCGTTAAGTTGTGAAAGATTTGAAGATATCTTAATAATTTTCGTATTATTTTAATCAAAATTAGTTCAGGGATCGTCGAAGAAAAATGGACAAATAAGACAATAAGTAAAAATATTGTGAAACAACTGTAAATGTAAACAAATCTTAACTTTTAAGAATGGACCAAAACAATTCTTAATCTTATTTTGTTATAAACACAACGCTTTATTTAATTACTTATGATCAAAATACAAAAATAACTGAATAAAGAAATTAAATAACTTCGCATTGTCTTTTAAGAGTACTAACATTAAAACAGGAAATGTGTTAAACACATTATGCCAAACATACTTACAATAGGTAGTAAGTACATCATGTTTTCACGAAGAAATTCTCTACATTGACACCAGATGATTAACCAGTGGGAAAATTAAAGCACACTGATAATAACGTTTGAAAACAGTATTTCAAACTAATCTAAGATCGCGATCATTTGACTTTGTTTCCAAAAAATATGCTGCTAAGAACTTTAACCGAATGATTTCTTTTATTAAATTGCATACGTCAATAAATTACTAGCACACACGGATAAATACCAATCTAACTAATCACAGAAGCAAACCTAAACTTCACTACATACGAGAATATCGCTGCCTGTATCAATAAATAATACTTCCCAAACCCAAATTGAAACATCCAACAATTAACTTAATAAATTCGGTTAGCTAACTGACGGACTCTCAAATAAATTTATAATCTAGATAAGGGCGATCCGAAAACTGTTTAATTAATCAGCTTATCTCGACTGCCTACATAATCCGTAGCTGTAACAATATAGGTTGTGTTATTGCCGATTGCATGCATAACATTGGTATTGATACTTCAAAGATATTTCAGGGAAGGACGGACATCACACCGATGCGTAATTTAACGTGTTCGCGATCTTTTGAGGGAATTCTTTACACTAAGGACCTATTTCACGACCTTCAAGTAACGTTACTTACCAAGTAAAGTTAGTTATGTCTCTTTCTTACTTTATATCAAGTGACAAAGACAAAACATGTGAGTATGTAACGTTACTTGAAGATGGTGAAATAGGCCCTAAGTATAACAAATTAATATTGTAGTTTTATATGGGTTTAGTTACTATCGAAAAGGGCGTTAAATTCTTACCTAAAATCATTTTGTTTTTAATTTTAAGTTAAATTTCTTATCAGCCTTACTAAGGTCACAGTATAATAATGAGTAGCTAAGTCTAGATAGTAATTTACAGAAGTACACAAAAAGGAGCATCAATAATATCAATGTACGTATTTAAAAAAATCACGTAATTATTATAAATATTTCTTATGTGGATATGAAAATAACTAAACTGCCGAAAGAAACTCGCATTAATACCCGGTACACAATATAGTCTATTCGTAACGATAAAAATAATACATAATATCTAAGTATTTTTATAAATACAGTAGATTATTTCTTAATTAATCATTTGATAAGAAATATAGAGTAAAAATGCATTTAGACGATTAACATAATTAGTATGCATTACTTATTCATTTATAAATAGTAATAGATTCTGCAACATTTTGAATGTCAGATGGCTATTATATTTTTTTTAAATTATGCAATATGCATTCGTTGTGTGATATTATAATTAATACGATACGGTGTCAATGACAGCCTTTTATTTGCACTAATTGTTTCAATATTACAGGTTCAGCTTGTTCCGTCTGTATATATCTACTTATAATTCATATATAAAAAAAATGCTTCATTGTATTGTACCTGACTGTACCTCGGGTCAATGATCTCTTACTTATCTATATAATATATATAACAAGGTAAGTTCAATATAGATTTGTATGCATAAAAAGATAAGATCTAATTATAACATCTCCCAAGATGTTGATTTGATATTCAAGGATAAATTACGTTATCAGTAATATTATATGAAAGAGAGTAGAGATAAAAGCGGTATCCGTTGTGTGAGAATACCCGGGTAGTTTCAGAATTCAGATCAACATGGCGAGCGGATGCTGCGCTGTAGCCCGGCGGGCGTAGTACACGAACAAAGCGACCCACCTACCCTCTTTTCCCGGTCAAATCCACATAATCATGTATGGAACGAGCACTAATTTTTAATAAACTAATTAAATTGAACACTTTAGTTTAATTTATAAGTGTAATTGAACGTACAGGGAGACGTAGAGTCGTGGGGACGTACGTACGTTAGCGCGGCTCGCGAGATACTGCCGCTAGCCAGCCTCTCTCTGGGGCGCGGGGCTGCGCGGACTACGGTTTCCATTAACCTACGCCGTAGCTCGGTCGCCGCCCCGGACCGATGGGAAAGCTTCACTGATTTATCCCATTCCCTAACCGTGAGAAAAATACTACACCCTATTTGTTCTCTATTACTACGTTGTTTGGAGGCTTGCAGCTTTTATTTACAAGGTTTTTTTTATCTATACTTACTGTGGTAGATGTAGTAGTACCTAATATTATATTTATTAGTGACTAGGGTTGAAATTTTTCGAAACAAAATGCGTTCTAAAAATATCAAATACTCTGAACCAAAAATGTTAAAAAAACCACCACAAGTTTCTTAAAAGGAAGAGGCCTTCACACTCTTATTTACGCATCACATCAGTTCAACACAACTTATATTCTACGCATTACAGATTCTACAGAGATCAATGAGAGATAATGTTAAATATTACACAAAGTTGTCTTGGTCCCTATGTTTCTTTATTTATCCATTTGTATACACATCTTATTAAATATACAAAATGAAATGATATGTGTACTGTACAAAGCGAGCTTACTCATCTATGAATTTTCTTTCAGCAAACGTTTTGATTGAAAGAAACGATCAATATTAAATATTGTTCGTTTCTTTAATAATGTGATTTTTGTATAAACACGCTATAAAATTATTTTGTAAAAGATGTTTCTTTTATGGATGTAGGTAAATATAATAAGCACATAATCATTTTGAGTGCTATGACACTGAAATTAGGTAGGTACTTGTAAAATTGCTTAAACAATGAATGACCATCGATCTATGCGGAAATACAATTTATGATAAGGTTTCATGATAGTACCTGATGGTACACAATTTAACTTAGTCTCAGGTTCTTGTCAGGAACAAAACACATCATTATTCCACGGCGTTACCCTATGATCAAACGATAAAAATATAATCTTTGCGTAAAACGTAAAGAAAGAAGAAAAATGATGTCTATGATAATGACTGTCTCCATATTGACAAATCAATGTTATTTTTGTGATACGTATTAATTTATAATTATATTTTATTTAATACTCAATACTCAATTTTTATTGCTCACCACAATTACAAGATACAAGGTACAAGTTATTGTGGACCCTGTTAGGGCACACGCAAATAGAATACAATTTTGAAGTGTTTAACAGTTTATTATAACAATAAACGATGGAAAAACAAGAAGAGACATCATTTCTTTTTACAATCGCTAAAGAAATAAAACATTCGTTTGAGAGTCCTGTTATTCTTCTTACTAAAAACGATTATGCCGAAATCATATTTAAATCTCTGGTAGATATAAAAACTGCTTTGCTCGAAGAGGCGCCTAAGAAAGATGTTTTTGATATAATTTGTACATTCCACCTCGAATGGCTCAAAGCTGTTCAAGATATGGAAACCTTCAAGAAAAATGCCATCGGCATGCCTCGAGAAGTCATCTACGACGCAATAGATTATACTACAAAGTGTGTAGATAAGAGACTTGAGTACTTTCAATCATACATTAAATGTTTAAAGACATCGATGGCAAAGGAACAAGAGAGCTTGATGCAAGGAGACTTGGGTATAATAAACGACATGCGTGAATTAGTTAATTACGCGCTCCAAGACAAACGAAGAAGTCTCCAGTACCAAGCCGATAGATCTGATTTTTACATCGTGATAATGAATGAAATCGAGGAATTGATGTGTTGGTTGGACAAATTAAACAATAACATTGCAATTCAATTCAGTAAACTTCTCAATATCCCATCGCATCCTTACGAACTAACTAAAGCCCTTCAACGAGTCATTGACAATGTTGCAATAGAACCAAATACAGATATTACAGCTAATGAATTCTGTATGAGAGACGAAAGTCGAAATGCTTCTATGCGTGCAAGTTCACTCAATGACCTACAAATTGAAAAAATAAGCGATAAAATTAAAAACTTGGAAAACAGAATAAATAGACTTAAAATAGATAGGTCGTCGGAAGTAACGGCCCTCGAACACAAGACGTTATATTTGGAAGACCGTTTACGATCGTTAGAAAATTTAAAATTATCTTTAAATAGTCTTCAAAATCAAAAGGTTATTAGTAAATCTGCAGATATTATAGACGATGAGGATTACAGTGTTTTTAACCATTTATTACCGAAGGCACAGCGCTGTCGACTTGTTGAAAACTTGTTGCAATTGTGGAACAATGTCATCGGAGTAAACAAAAAGTCAATGATATCAATACTCAGTCCCGCTGATTTAAAAGAAGTTTTTTCTGATGAGATAGGACATTTCCATGTCGATGTATATGGAAGGAAAATCTATACGAAAGAAAATGATAATAGGTTATTTCAACTGAATGAAAACAATGAGTTGGTGGAAGTAAGAGATGATAAGAAATTCGTATATTATTATGACGAATGCGGGCGTTACTATCTCGATGAAAACAGGGAGAGAGTGTACAAGATGCATTCCGTCGCCAGTGAATATGTACTTAATAAATCGGGTTTATTGCTTAAACTGAGCGAAGTAGATAACGGCGTTGTTTACTACTACAACAACTTGGGCCGCTACTACATAAATGCTGCTGGAGATCACATCTACAAAGACAAAGGTTCTAACGAAGAATATAAAGAAGACGGTTTGGGTAACTTAGTGAGGATTCGTAGCGTGGAATCTGACTTTGTTTTTTGTCCAAGGGAACCTATGGTGATGGAAGAGAACCTTTACTTGAAGCATGCTGTAGGTGATGCTTTGAAGCGGTGCCTGGCTGAAGTTATAATGGTGCAGCCTCCTAATCCTGTAACATATCTAGCTGATAGATTGGTAAAATATCGTTCTAGTATGGAGTATAGACAGACTCACAAAGAAGAATTGGAAGAATTAGAGCAGGCACGAAAAGAATATCAGGAAAAAGAAGAAATGCTTAATCCACCTGTGCCAGATGATACTGTTGTTGGTTATGAAGATGAATCCACAGTAGATCTCAACTTTGTTGGATATCAATCCGATTTTGGAATTTGACTTGTTTTATATAGTTTGGATTTTTAACGATAAAAGTTCGTTTTTGTAAATGTAATTACATAATTTCATTATATTTTTATAAATATATTTATAAGTTTATACAAAGTGTCCAACTTTTATTTTAAAACAAAATACCTATCACATCCTTTCACCGGACTAAGGAGAGCTACATACCCCGGACCCTTTTAATAATAACGGATCACCGAAATCCATAGTACATTACAATAACTTACTTTTTGATCTGTGCTATTCATTCGTTCATTTTAGTCTAAAATGGACGTAAAATAAATCGAAAGAAGCCGAACTAATTTTGATTAATTTTGACTCACTACCAAAGTTGTTATAATAAATAGACTTCTTTTTTCAGGGAATAACGCGGGTAAAACTTTAAAATAATATGAACTACAAGCAATAAATTAATACATTTTAGAATTATTCAATTTATTTTATCAAAATAACATTTTATACTTAAATAGTATATTTAACTAGACCAGTTACACTTAATTCTTTTTCTTGATTTTTTTACCTTTTCCTTGCTCCGGTTTTGTCTGTTTGTTTTCAATTTTCAACTGTCCAATCCGTTTTTTCTTATTATCTTTCTTCATTTTATTTTTTAACTTTTTAGACGCAATCTGCTCAATATTTTCTGATATTTTAACGTCACTTTTTACAACCGTTTCTTTCTTATTTTGATTGTTTTGCGGCGCTTGTTTATTTTTGTTTTTATTTTTATTCTTTTTATTTTTGTTCGGTGTTGTCTGACTGTCATTCGATTTATTCAAACTAACGTCACCGTTTTTATTTTCATTTACCTGTGGTTTATTCTTTTTGTTCTTATTTTTCTTATTTGCAGGACTCTGAGGTGTTTGATTTTGTTTTTGTACGCTTTGATTTGATTTGTCACTGGCAACACTGGAGTTTAGTGGTTCTGTGTTACCCTTTTGTTTATTTTTCTTTTTATTACGTTTCTTATTTTTGTTTTTAGCTGGTGATGTTTCGGTCTTTTTTTCTTGTGTTCTGTAACAAAAATTATAATATAAAATATGAATCAAATAAATTTGTATGCCACATTGTCAATTATGAGATAAAAAAAGCGACACCAACCATTTTTTATTTTTTATTAAAATACTTCGTCCTAAGTATAGGACTTGAGTATGGCATGGAATCTGTATCTAATTTTCCCCGTTTTTTTTAACCTATCATACACCAAACCATTCAAAATACTCACTTCTGTTGCGGTTCCGGTTTATTCTTCTTTTTCTTAGGTTCAGATTCGTCATCCTCAGCTTGTCTCTTCACTGGACTCTGTTTTTTCTCACTACCCTCATCTGAATCATTTTCGTCCGATTCAACGTCGCCATTTTGTTCAACTTTCTCTTGTTTCTCTCCTTCCTCTTCGTCATCTTCATCTTTCACTGGTTCGGGCTGAAAAAAGATAACGTTTATTAACTAATGAATCAAATTATTACTAACCAATATTTCTGAATATAAAAAATAATATGGTTGTTTTTTATGCGAATAATTTGAGCTACTAATGTCCGGTCGTAATTCACAGAGAATTTTGTACGTTGACCTGTAGCTATCTATCTCTGTCGCACCTGCGTAAATTATAATGCGTCCCGCCATTGCGTCCGTGCGAGCGGTCTACAGGTCAACGTACAAAATTCTCTGTTAATTACGTTCGAGCTTTAGCCAGTTGCAGTTTAATTAGCCCATGTTAACGCCGCCTATTGGTCAAAACGTGAAGAACCTTCCAAAAAGACAAAGAATTTTTCAATTCTTTTCAATAGCTGTGAAGAATAGTGCGTTTAACAAAACAACTTTTAAGCTTATTAAATTCCTTAAAACTTTCTAAAATACTTACAATAACATTCGAGAATTTCTTCAATTTAGCCACATAGAATCCATCCATGTTGTGTGTGTGGGGATAAAATCTTCTTGTTAACTTCAATGATGGATGGAACCTGTGATGCCTGTACTTGACAAAGCCTTCTGTTCCAAAATCAAGTCCTGTTGGCACCAGTTTGACATTCCTCCTCTTCAGAGCATAGTTGACTACCCATTCATTTTCCTCCGGCAATATAGAACATGTAGAATACACAATATAACCTCCAGTACTGGATTTAGCATTGCAACAATCAATAGCAGCCAACAACAACTGTCTTTGCAAATTAAAACATCTCTGTATATCTTTCTGATCCTTTGTAGTTTTAACGCTTGGATCTTTAGCGATAACTCCAGTACCTGTGCATGGTGCATCTAGCAAAACTCGATCAAAGCCTTTGATGACGTCAGGGAATTGACGGCCATCATAGTTGCAGATTACGGCGTTGACTACGCCCAACCTATGGAAGTTACCGACAACGGCTTTTGTTCTTTCCTTATTAGCATCATTTGCGAATAATGCACCAGTGTTCTTCATGATAGCTGCAATATGTGAAGCTTTACCTCCCGGAGCGGCGCACATATCTAAAATTCTCTCATTTTCTTGAGGTGCTAAAGCCATTACGGGCAAAAAACTTGATGCTCCTTGCAAAATATAATGTCCTGCTAAATATTCAGGTGTAGCACCGATAGGCACAGTTGAACTGTACACAACAAGGCCCACTTTACTCCATTTACCTACCGGATCTAAGTTAACACCTCTGTTAATAAGTGCTTGAGCTAAATCACGTCTTCTTGTTTTAAGACTGTTTGTTCTGATCGTAACTGGTCGAGCAACTTCAGAAGCTTCTAGAAACTCTACTAGTTCTTGTACGGGAAATATTTGCATGAGTACTTCCATTAGGAACTCGTTGTAACTGTAGTACATGCACAAGTCCTTTAGAAGTAAGTCTGTGTATTCACATCGAGAGCGACCCTCTTCTTTCAAGTTGCCAAAATTGCCCAAAACGTGGACTACATCTTTGATTCTTTGTAACACATCTTGAAGACTGGTGGGGTTATTTAGTTCTTCTTCACTTGGGAAGGCAAAGACGTCTTGTTTAGCAATGTTTAGTTGCATTTCTTCGTCGGCGAGTTTTTTGTCAAGTTTTTGCTTTTTCTTTAGTTTAATGTTGGCTTTTTCTATTGGTAACTTATCATCATCGTCATCATCATCGCTGCCCTCAGATTGGTCACTGGACTCTGAATTATATTCCAATTTGTTACTGGTTTCTGTTTCATCTTCAGATTCCTGTTCAGCGTCTTCGGGGTCTGAGTCTTTGAAAAGGTCATCTAATGTTCCAACCTGAAATTTAATTTAAAAAAAAAAGAATATAATTATGATTTTAGATAAAAGTTCCGTTTCAGTTTAAGTGTTTGTTTCCCATGTTTTAATTTAAGTAACTCTATGTGTACGTGTTTCAAATATTTTTTCAAATAAAAATTAAAACTCATAGGTATTGCTTTTTTAGTTAAAATAGATATTCCATATTTTTTAAATATACATAATAAATAAACCTTTATTAAAATCATAATAAGTGGTAAAAAAATCGCAAACCAAATTGCAGGTCTAGGCGCTGCCCTTTTTAGTAAAAAAAATTTCATCAACAATTCATCGTAACAATAATAACTAGTATAAGCCCGCAGGGCACCTTTGAGGCGGGGTGTCGGGGAGTAGCGACCCCGCGGACCTGACGCGCTCCCGGGGGAGGTCACCATTCCTCACCTCCGCTTGCCTTCACTGGCCGGCGGAGTGAACACTGTCGAGGAACAGGTCCCCCACCTCCGTGCTTGCCTTCATTGGCCGGCCGGAGTGGAGCCCGCGAGAGCACTTTGGTGCTCGGAGAGTGAGGGGCGTTGCGTAAGTGGTGAGTTGGCTTAGCATGAAGCTGGACCCTCGGGCTCAGTGGATCGCGGTTCAAAACCCAGGGCGTCTACTCCACTCTCAAAGCCGCTCGTTTCATGTTGCCCCCTTGTTGCGACTCGAGCGACTTGTTTGGGGGGCCCAGTTATAGAGTTGGCAAGTCTCCATCCGCCACTTCATACATGTTTATAGCATAGTATCGGCGGGTGTCATAGTCCCCATAGTTCCCCAATATCCAGTCCATTAAACATCCCATTCCCATATCCCAGTCGTAGTTTTCCATATATTTGCAATAGTCCCAGCAGAACCGGGGACTGTCCTTGGATGCATTTTATAGTGTTATACAGGGATAGTCGCCGGATTGTGCATCCTTTACACAAGATTAAATATGTCAAAGGGCTTCCGTGTGTTGGCTTTGGCCCCATACTAGCCTTCCAAAAGACCGGGACTCATTAATAGTCCCGTGAATGGAAAAGACTAGTATAATAATAACTAACTAGCTAGAAAATCAGAATTAAATAAAATATGGAAATAACTAACAATTTCATGTTTAAATATACAAACTCAGAAAATAAATACATTAAATAACTAATATTATGTGTTACCTTATATTTTTCTCCAACTTTCTTCTGTGGTTCTTCTTCAGATTCCTCACCTGCATCAGAGTCATCCTCAACATCTGATCCCTCGTCATGTCCACTGTCAATATCCGAGTCACTTTCTTCTTTAGACTTAGGTTTTGTTTTAGCCTTTTTAGGTTTTAACCATTCCTTGTTGTCATCAGTGAATCCTGGAATTTGGAACAGGTATAAGACACATACAAATCTACATATATTTTAGAAATAAAGTTTATTCCTAGTACCATTGATATAAGATTTAATTATTAATTTAATAAATTATTTATGTTAAAATATTTAATATTTTATTGGATTTTATAATATTTCACTTGTATGTTATGCACATCAAATCATGTTATTCGAGGTTTTAATTTTTTTATAGAACAACTAAAAACTTACAACAAAAAACAATGATATCAAAATTATTATTTGCTGTGTTCCTGATATACAAGAAATAATCCTGGTTAGGGGTTCGCTTGCATATGAAGTTACAAGTACTGAATTCTCAAAAAATCTTAATAAAAATCTTTGTCTTAAAATATCTATCTTCACTACATGGTATAAAACAGAGTCGCTTTCTCTGTCCCTATGTCCTTATGTATGCTTGGATCTTTAAAACTATGCAACGGATTGATGCAGTTTGTTTTAATAGATAGAGTGATTCGGTGGGAAGGTTTTTAGCAAAATTTTATCCCTATATTCCTACGGGAACGGGAACTATGCGGGTGAAATCGCGGGGTGCCGCTAGTTTAGTAATAAAACTAAACAAAACTGCACATGTTACAGATACATATAATATTTTGTTGGTTATGTTTTGAAAGTTTGTAACCTGAATAATACTAAAAAGTTTTTTAAAATACCTTTAACATTTTCATCCTCTGAATCCACATCATCTGCTGTAATTTCCTTCTGTTTAGATACATTCTTCTTGGCCTGTTTCAATGCTTTCTTCTTTTCTATTAATTCTGCTCTTTTCTTTGCTCTTTTAGCGGCCCTTTGCTTTTGTTTGTGTGACAACTTTTTAGGTGCACTGTCGTCTTCCACTGAGAAGTAATTTAGTATGTAATGAATAACAAAAATATTGTAAAGATCAAAAAAGCATGCACTAGCACCCGTTAACAACCTTTGGAAATAATGAACTCGCGGCGACCACAATTGACAAACTAGTAAATCAAATTTGATTTATTTTGTTTCTATGTGTTCAGAAAAATAGAGAATACTTACAAAGTTCCTTCCTAAATACGGGATCCGGTTGTTTTTTGGCCTTTCTTCCAGGCCCTTTTTTAACCTTTTTAGTTTCATCGAATTTTGCTTTTCTACCCATGTTGCTGTATGTTATTTAGAAATTAGATATTTTTGGTGAAGAATGAACGCTGAATCAGTGCAAAAGGAAGTAAATATCTAGCGAAATTTTAATAAACACGTGCATGCCGCACTTCTTCAAATGCAAAGTTTTTTTTTTAATTTTCAAATCTTAGTTAGACTTGCTTGCTTGACTGACATATTTAACGATCCTGGCTTCATAGACTTTTGAGAATAAATTACTTTTATGAACTATCACAATAAGGCTGACCTTATACGGAATAGAATAGCTCTACTCTCTCTCTTTTCCGAACCATTGTCCATGTCTATTTGGAGTCGGTTTTCAGTTTAACCAGGTTTGGCAAAATGTCTGTATTTTAGATTGATATCTTCCCATGCCGTTTAATTAAAATATATGGGAATACTTGCGTTCTGTTATGTATGATAGTATCATTTTAGCTGATCAGTCAAAGGAATTCAAAATTTGAAGAAAAAAATTTGAATGTGTGAAGTATACCATATGATATTATTGTGCTTGGTATCCCAGACTTTCTGAAATAATAAAAGGAATTCAGATATGTATGAGGCCAGCCTAAATATAAACACATGGAGTATAAAAACCAAAATAAATGTTGTTTACTGTCTGTCAAATTGACATTACTGTTCATAACGTCAATTTAGTATGACCGATGACATGTCATGACGTTTGATTTACACCACCAACCCAACCACTCCCTCCCCCCTTCTCAATGTCGTGATCGTGAAATGAATAATTCGTTTGATAATTTGCAAATAATAAAAACTTAACCGTGCCGTCTCCGTCAGCCAAAATATCAACAACCGAAACATTAGAATAAAGATGCAACCTGTTAATTTGAAAATGTCCAGTGTATAAGTTAAATATTAGGTCCATGACTAAATAATTTGAAAATGATTCTGTCAAAATATTGCATCACGGGACGGAAGGTCCTCTGTGCGAATTTATTCAAGTAAGTTTGAATTTCAGAAAAATATAATACTTAACCATACCTTATAGGTACTTTGGGTACAAAGATTAAGGCGCATTTATTTTGACTCATGATATAAAATTATCTTTTTTGTACTTCCTCAAGTTTTCAGGGTCATTACGTAAATAGCATCAAAGAAATTCGATGTCAATGTTACGACCAACGACGGACGTTTATAAAGTTTCCAATAGCAAATAAAACTAGAGAATATTGTGGACGACAATTAGTTGGGTAAGTATTTTTGATTACTAGTTTAACTAGTTCATCTAGTCTGTTATTGAGCATTTCAGCCTTATTATCTGACAATTCAATAATAACTCTGAATGTGGCTGATAATAATGACTTATCACTATCGTCTACCATACAAAAAATAGTTGTAAAAAAAATAGCCTATTTAAAAAAAAAGAAATTCATTGTTTGCATGATTAACAGGTCTTAATCGCATATAACATAATTATTAAAATTACCTCGACTTTTGACCAGGTTACACCGATTGTGGTCAAAAGAAGACCTGTTAATCATGCAAACAATGAATTCCGATCGCAAAAGTTTAAAAAGTAAACAAATTCATGTTTCTATAATACTGTGTAAGATGTGGGAGTAAGAAAATAAATCAATAATGCTATTTCTGTATTCTCATCAATATCCAACTTCAATTTGCATAAATTGTTCATTCAGTTCACTGGTTTCAATATTAAAGATGTAATGACATGAGTTTCATCTTAACAGAGCGGTGTAATTTCATATAAATATAGAACCAATGATTTGTCTTAAAAAGTTCAAATTTATTTGAAAATAACTAAGCCCTACAGATTTTTATGGTTCTCATGGGAACATCGGCTATCTGTCAGTACAAATTCAGATCCAGTCCAGCTGTTTCAGAGATTGGCCAAAACAAACAAATTATTTTGTTTCTCCTCATGCATTCAAATTTAAATAGTCTTACACAAATCTATATTTTAATTTTGTAAAGGTTTACAATTGTTACTGTAAAATAAAAATATGTTTATTAAATTGAAATAAAATTGTACAAGTAACCAATGCAGACATAGCAATATTCTCTCCTATAATATTAGTGTTATAATTAATTGTATGTTCCTTTTGCAGGTACACAATGGAACAAATGTTTGAAGTAGTATCAGATGTTGGCAACTACTACAAGTTCTTACCGTGGTGTAAGAAATCAATAGTGCTGAAACAAACACCTGGAAATCTTAAAGCTGATCTCATTGTTGGTTTCCCACCCATAAATGAAAGCTACACTTCCAATGTTACACTAGTCAAACCTCATTTAGTAAAGGCGGAATGTACAGAAGGCAAACTATTTCATCATTTACTTACTCTATGGAGGTTCAGTCCAGGTTTAAAAAGAGAACAACAATCATGTGTCGTTGATTTTCAAGTAACATTTGAATTCCGATCCGCTCTACATTCAAATCTATCAAACTTGTTCTTCGATCAAGTTGCAAGACAAATGGAAAGTGCATTCATAAGAGAAGTCGGCAGACGAAATGGTCCCGCGACAATTGAACCCAGAAACTTGTTACTAAATAATCAAGCATTAAAAAGTTGACCAAGAAAATAGTAAGTAACTAGTAAAAATATTTATTGTGATTACTTGTGTATAATAATTTATTAATCTGTAACTTAATGACATTTATGGATGTTTTACCATTGGAGCAAAGCTTCTATTTTGTTAATAGATAAAAAATAAAGAATAAGTGTTTCATTATAGAACAGTTTTATTTTACATTTGTCCACATTGAGATATTGTCACTGGTATTTTAGGTTTATTGTTTGGTCCTGTGGGTACATTTTCTATTTTTCTCATGACAAGTAATCCATCTATTACTCTACCAAAGACAACATGTTTATTATCTAAGAAGTTACACTTAGCACAAGTTATAAAGAACTGACACCCATTTGTGTCTTTGCCACTGTTGGCCATTGAGAGTAGGCCGGGAGAGTCATGTTTTAAAGAGAAGTTTTCATCTGCAAATGTGCTTCCTCCGTATATACTCATTACTCCAGTGCCATCACCCTGTAAATAAAGGTTAGTAAAATTACAAAAATAAACATATAATGATGTGACATCACAGAAATTTGCAAACAACTTTGAATTCTGATCATTTTATGAAGGACTTTGAATGAAAATGCTCAAAACTATTAGAATAATTAGTCATTTTTAGTTTGTTGCTTTTTGACATAAAATTGTATACACACCAATGATTAATACATTTTATTGCACTCATCATTACCACTTAAGAAGTAGAACTTAATTAATCTATTATTTTTCTTTGTAAAAGAGTAGATTTCAGTACTTACATTAACAAAGTCACCTCCCTGTATCATAAAGTCTTTGATAACTCTGTGAAATGTAGCGCCTTTGTAACCTAATGGTACACCGTCTCTCCTGTACTCTCCAGTACAAAATTCTCTGAAGTTTTCACTAGTTTTTGGCACTACATCGGCGAACAATTCGAAAATCATGCGGCCTATTTCCTGAGAAGTTTAAAAACAACAACTATAGTACTAAAAGTAATGAAAAAAATATACTTAGGAAACAATTGGAAAATTTACGTACCGTAGTTCCTACAGTTATATCAAAGAAAACAACTGGGTTATTAGGATTTCTCAACTGTGTTTGTATTTGATTCCAAGTAGGCATTTTTATGTAGCCTAACCTATGAACTACGAACGAGTATTTATTTACTTAATATATTTGGTGGCCAGTTTGTAATGCTATAGTTGGTTTTCAAGAATTTATGAATTATAAAGATTTTGTTGTCTATTTCTCTCTTAATTAAAGCATAAAATACAAACAAACCAATTGTTTTTACAAATGTTTTGATTGCAAAAATAAATTGCGATCCGAAAACCAAACCGAAGCGAGCGCGTACTAAAGATGCCGGTGACAGTGACATATGACTCACTTGAATTTGACTGATGATTGATTCCTGGCATTGACAGCAATGAATGAACCCTGAATTCAAGTCCAAGTAATAAACAGATCCAAGAGGAAGATTTTTCAATCGCTTTGTAATAAAAATCGTACCTCTACTCTCTTTATTTACTCCAATCCTCAACTCTACTATATTTTTTATTTGATGGCTTAAACTCTCCATAATCTCATGAATAGAAACTGGCAAAATAACAAGTATAGGTAGCGGCACGTAAGTTTAGCGCTGAGCGAAACGTAGAGGGGATAGCTGCGCATGTGTACAGTAGCGAACAAAATACAATTACTTATAACTCAATTACAATTACTATCTACATAAACAAATATTTTTAACAACATATTTTATTTAAATAAATAGTAAGTCTATCATGCACGAAATGTGGATGATATTAGGTACTGTTGCGCGCGCTAACATTAATAATTACCTACTTAATATTAAAGTTAACTTAAACTTTAATATTAAGTTGTATATTATTGACCATCTACTAAAAATATACTAATAAAAAACCAAAAATATAATACAAACTTAAACTTAAAAAAAACTATCCATGAACGGTAATAATAATATACTTTAGAACGCGACTGTTCATTCAGATGTCCGCGGAGTGTGCTATCGTGGCGGGGGACGGAGTACGGCAGACTAGCCAACCGGCGCTACGCACACACTCCCCTTGTCCCTCTAGCCCCCCTGTGATACCTTATTTTTGACTTCTGCGCAATAACGGTCAGCGCTAGAGTTTCGTGCCGCTACTTATATGTCACAGTCACAGGTCACACAGATTTCACAAGTCAACGTCATGTCAATCAAATCAAAATAATACGACGAACGTTCGCAGTCTAATGTTTTCATGTATTTTGTACTTTTTGTTAATAAATTATCTTTAAATAATTAAACTTTCACTGTACTGTAGCCTAATTAATGGCAGTACTGTACGTACTACCATTTTGAACATACGTATCCAAAGAATAACACTTTTCGGACACCATTCAATTTGTAACTGGATCTAACCTACAAATTGTGTGTAAATAAACAATCAAAATCAAGATATTGTAGAAAATACACATCTAAAAGCTATGAGCGACAATGATGATGAAGTCGACTACTACAAAATTCTCGAGTGCGAAAGAACATCTTCATTAGACGAAATAAAAAAAAGTTACCAACGTCTAATATTGTCTTTGCATCCTGATAAAAGTAAAACAGATTCCGAGGAAACTTTTCATCTCATCCAGAAAGCATGGAGTGTACTCAGAGATCCAGAGAGAAGAAAACATTATGATGCTACTCTTACATGCCAGGAACATAGTGAAATATTACTCTATGACACAATAAAGCTGTTGGACATGGAATATCATTCGGAGGACAAAGTATACACATACAACTGCAGATGTGGAGGCACCTACATGCTAGAAGACAGTGATTTGAACCCAAATACAGCAGTAATTGCATGTGACGAGTGTTCTTTCTCAATACAGGTTAACAGATGATATATTTAGTAGTTTAGTGGTAGTTAAGAAGTAGTCAATGCTAGATGCATGTATTTTCTTCAATATGAAGAGAATAATAAGATTAAAGTGCTCCTTCACCGGGAGCATTTGCGTGTAACGTAACGTTACAGATTTGTCTTTGAGCATTACATTACAATAATACCTCCCTGACTAACGGACATTCCCATGTAATAATTGCAAATTACAAGGTGCACATTGTAATGCTCGGTTCACTTCCTTCACTGATGTAATGCTCAAATCTGTAACCTTACATTACATGCAAATGCTCCCGGTGAAGGAGCACCTTTAGATACCCTATCCCTAAACTTGAAAAAAAAATGTAATTTCATCAAAGTGAAAGTAATCTCTGTTAATTGTAAATATTGTTACTAATGTATCTTTTATTTATTTATGTATTATGTTATTAAATACTTTAAGTAATATCCGTTGTTTAAATTATAATTATAATAGTGTAACATCTATTATATGATAAATTAATTATGTAGTTTGTTTGATAGTAAAATTTGTTGTCGGTCTTAGACTTTATATTTTTCAATATAGAGTACTATCTGCCTATGTTTTTACAAACTAGGAATCTCAAATTTTAACTCCACATACATACATGCTTTTTCTATTGATTGAGTGAGACCTAGTCCAGCTGTGGACTAGCATAGGCTGAAATCAGCCTATGCTAATCCACAGCTGGACTAGGTCCTAAGAAGTCGTCGACTAAGAAGTCGTCATAATCATTTGATTATGACGACTTCTTAGAATAGCAAACTTCAGGTGGTTTCAAATACCCTACATTTGTCATTGTATTTATTTCTTAATAGCAGCGCCCCGCGGTTTCACCCTCGTAGTTCCCGTGGGAATTTCGGGAAAAAAAGTATCCTATATTCTTTCCCGGACCATAGGCTACCCCTGTACCAAATTTCAAGTCAATCGGTTCAGTAGTTTAGCCGTGAAAAGGTAACAGACAGACAGAGTTACTTTCGCATTTATAATATTAGTTAGGATTGCTAAGTTGTTGATGAGATCAGATAATTAAAGAGGATATATTTATTTCTTGTTTAAAATATATAAACAAAACAAAGTCATCTTTTAATAATACAATTTATTTTGTGGTTAGAGCTAGCACATAAATACATAATGTCGACAGAATAAAAAATATTTATAATAACATGTTAACTCATAGTATAATGATACATGTACAATTCTAATTACAAATCTATGGTAAAATTTTGTACAATTATCAATTAAATTAATAATAATTTCAATTCATTATGGAAACAGTTCACAGTAATAAATTAGATAGGCACTAACATTTCGATTCATTTTCGAGTGAATTATTAAATACTTACAAGTATTTCATATTTTCAAGAAGATCTAAGCTATCACATATGCAAATTAAAATTTTGTAATATTTTCCTTTTACAAATACTTCATTGGCAAGATACTAAAATGAAAAAAGACGTTCGTATACATCCATAATTCATGTAAAGTCTATAGAGAGTGAAGAGATATTGAGAGAGATACA